>CM061549.1:162133304-164750804 GCA_030864215.1 Capsicum pubescens
TATCTTTCCTCAACTTCGCTTTTCCCTAATTGAGATTGTTCAGAAAGATCCTATGAATCCATCTGTGCTCTAGCCTTTTTTGTTAGGTGGTCTAAAATTGATCCATTTTCACTTTCTTTTCTGTTGGGGGACATGTTTTACCTACAAACAACAAAAAAGCAAAAAATACATTACAATTGATGTATGCATAAATTTTTAAAAAGGTAAGACAAATTTCAATAAATTTTTATAAGCCACATTACGAAAAAATATTCCAACAGACAACCCATTAGTTGGAACAGATGAATCATCTGTTACGACAAATGAATAACTTATTGCACTGATGAACAACCTGATAGATGAGATCAAAAATGTCTTGCTACTAATGAAACATTTGTTTCAACAGAGAGGAAATCTATTTGAAGACCTATTTTAATATCTCCCAATAATTGTTCCACGTGTTGCAACAGATGGACCACCAACACCACCAATGCTGACACCACCAACTAATACCACCAACACCACTACCAATAGTCACCACAAATGCCACCAATACTGACACCACCACACCACCAACCAATGCCACCAACACTACCAACAAATATCATAAACACTATCAATACCGATACCACCAACAGCCACCACAAATACCGACACCACCAACACCACCAGCCAATGCCACAAACAGCCACCACAAACACCACCAATTCCACCACCACCACCATCACCAAACCAACACCACCAATACCAACACCAATATCAACACCAAGATCACCAACACCACTAATGCCACCACGCAGACAACCCCCACCCCCACCAACCACCACAACTACCACCCCCAAGACCACTAATACTACCACCAAACCACCAATACAAATACCACAACCAACACTACCTCCAATGACACCAATACCAACACCACCACCAACAGGGACCAACAATACCACAAACACCATCCAATAATACCACGATAGTCAATGGAACACTGCGACAAAAACTAGGATTTTCTCAGTTTTCCTATGATTTTAGCATTAAAACTCAAAATTATTAACCCATTCTCGAAGATAATACGACTAAAAGTCTTTTTTTTCATCATTAACTAAAAACCCTAAATTTTTTAGAAAAAAGTACAAATGTAGAACTCTTCTCAAACTCTGTTATCTATGAAGAATGAGAAAATAATGGACACAAGCAAGAATGAAGTCAAAAATAACAACTATATGGTCAAAAATAGGAAGAAAATTGATCTCTTATGATGGGTTAAGTAATATGTTGAGTAGTTGTTGTCTGTATTATTGACAGAGAAAGAAAAGAGTAAGAACTCAAGATTTGAAATGATGAAACATTTTTCCCACAAATAGATGATTTGTAAGGGTTGATTTGTATTTTGGAAAAGAATGACAAGTTTTGAAAATGCTAATTTGGTCTGAATAATTTGCTCATCCCTAGTTGTAGCTAAATTAATTTAGGTATTTCAAATAATATGCTAATATGAATCATTTCAACTCAGATTTGTCGATTGACAACTCAGGTCAGGAGGAGCGCAATACCAACATCATGCAATATAGTTGAACCTATTAACTTATCCCTAGTTGTAGCTAAATCAATTAGGTATTTCAAATAATAAGCTGATATGAATCTTTTCAACTCAGATTAATCGACTGACGACTCGGGTCATGAGAAATACAATTCCAACATCATGCAATATAGTTGACCCTATCAACTCATCCCTAGTTATAGATAAATAAATTTAGGTATTTAGAATAATAAACTAATATGAATCATTTTAACTCAGATTGATTGATTGACGACTCGGGTCAGGAGGAACACAATACCAACATCATGCAATATAGTTGACCCTATCAACCCATCCCTAGTTGTAGCTGAATCAATTTAGGTATTTCAAATAATAAGCTAATATGAATCGTTTTAACTCATATTGATAGATTGACGACTCGGGTCAAGAGGAACGCAATACCAACATCATGCAATATAGTTGACCCTATCAACTCATCCCTAGTTATAGTTAAATCAATTTAGATATTTCAAATACTAAGCTAATATGAATTATTTCAACACAGATTGGTCGATTGACAACTCGGGTCAGGAGGAGCGCAATACCAACATCATGCAATATAATTGACCCTATCTACTCATCCCTAGTTGTAGCTAAACAAATTAGGTATTTCAAATAGTAAACAAATATGAATTGTTTCAACTCAGATTGATCGATTGAGGACTTGGGTCAAGAGAAACGTAATACCAATATCATGCAATATAGTTGACCGTATCAACACATCCCTAGTTATAGCTGAATTAATTTAGGTATTTCAAATAATAAGCTAATATAAATTATTTCAACTCAGATTGATCGATTGACAACTCGAGTCAAGAGGAACGCAATACCAATATCATGCAATATAGTTGACCCTATCAACTCATCCCTAGTTATAGCTAAATCAATTTAGATATTTCATATACTAAGCTAATATGAATCGTTTCAACTCAGATTGATCGATTGACGACTCATGTCAGGAGGAGCACAATACCAACATCATGCAATATAGTTGACCCTATCTACTCATCCCTAGTTGTAGCTAAATAAATTAGGTATTTCAAATAGTGAATGAATATGAATTATTTCAACTTAGATTGATCGATTGACGACTCGGGTCAAGAGAAACATAATACCAACATCATGTAAAATAATTTACCCTATCAACTCATCCCTAGTTATAGCTAAACCAATTTAGGTATTTTAAATAATAAGCTAATATGAATAATTTTAACTCAGATTGATCGATTGACAACTCAGGTCAGGAAGAGCGCAATACTAACATCATGCAATATAGTTGACCCTATCAACTCATCCCTTGTTATAGCTAAATCAATTTAGGTATTTCAAATAATAAGCTAATATAAATCATTTCAACTTAGATTGGTCGATTGATGACTCGGGTCAGGAGGAGTGCAATACCAAAATCATGCAATATAGTTGACTCCATCTACTCATCACTAGTTATATCTAAATCAATTTAGGTATTTCAAATAATAAGCTAATATGAATTATTTCTACTTAGATTGATCTATTGATGACTCGGGTCAGGAGAAACGCAATACCAACATCATGCAATATAGTTGACCTTATCAACTCATCCCTAGTTGTAGCTAAACTAATTTAGATATTTAAAATAATAAGTTAATATGAATAATTTCAACTCAGATTAATCAATTGATGACTCGGGTCAGAAGAAGCACAATACCAACATCATGCAATATAGTTGACTCTATCAACTCATCCCTTGTTGTAGCTAAATCAATTTAGGTATTTCAAATAATAAGCTAATATGAATCATTTCAACTTAGATTGGTTGATTGACGACTCGGGTCAGGAGGAACGCAATACCAATATCATGCAATATAGTTGAATTTATCAACTCATCCCTAGTTGTATCTAAATTAATTTAGGTATTTCAAATAATAAGATAATAAGAATTATTTCAACTCACATTGGTTGATTGACGACTTAGGTTAGGAGGAGCACAATACCAATATCATTAAATATAGATGACCTTATCAACTCATCCCTAGTTATGGCTAAATTAATTTAGGTATTTCAAATAATAAGTTAATATGAATCATTTCAACACAGATTAATTGATTAACAACTTGGGTCAGGAAGAGCGCAATACCAACATCATGCGATATAGTTGACCCTATCAGCTCATCTCTAGTTGTAGCTAAATTAATTTAGATATTTCAAATAATAAGCTAATATGAATCGTTTTAACTCTGATTGATCGATTGATGACTCGGGTCAGGAAGAATGCAATGCATGCCCTATCAACTTATCCCTAGTTATAGCTAAATTAATTGAAGTTTTAGTTTAACATATGAACTCAATTGAAATTGTATGAAAAATGGTCAACCTATTGCAACAGATGACTTATCTATTGGAATTTATCAAACAAATTAATGACTCCGTTGTAATAGATTCCCTATCTATTATAAATTATCAATTAGACGTTGCAATCTATTATGATAGATGACTAATCCGTTGAAAATTTTTAGACAGAAATAGACATCTGTTGCAATAAATGATTTATATGTTTTAATATTTTTTTTAATTTTAAAGTAATTTTCTGTCTGAGATAGAAAAGATAAAATACTAAGGCGGTAAAAAATATTACTTGGATAACTCAAAAATTTCCTCCTTGAGTAGTCTTATCTTGTATTTTTAATTTCACCATCTCCTCGTGTCCCTTTAAGTTATTAATGAATATTTAAAACCCATCTCAAGAATTCTCTCTCCTTCAACCATAAATTAACTCATTTCTCTTTTTTCTTTTAGAATTCTCTTTCTCTCCTCTTTAAGGTAATGACAACCGTTTTTTTTTATCTCTTTTCTCTCCCCTTTGCATGAGGATCCTTTTGGATCTCAACCGATATATTTCTTTTCTTGATTGAAATAGGTATTCTAATCCCTTTGCTTTTTTGACATTACAGGTCTGGTTCACTATTGCTCTTTTCTTCTCGTGTTCTCTTTGTATGTTATTTAAATTAGATATTTACATCTGTTATTTTTATTGATTTACCTATTACTAGTATCTTATTTATTGAGAAAATTGAAGGAAATGTGACTTTTAAATCTTGAATGAATGAACCATTGTTTTTATTACAATATACGAAAAAAGTTATTTGCTGGCAAAACTTAAAAAACCTTGTTATCAGTATCATTTTTATGTCTTTTGCTTGTTTCTTTGTTGGTGGTGCAGTTGTTAGAGGTGTTGGTGTTGTTGGAACATGTGGAGTTTATGTTGTTGATAGTGTAGTTTATTTGTTGTTGATGCTATTGTTGATGTTGTTGGTGGTGTTACACCAGTTTCCTCAATTGTTGCAACTGATGAATCAGCTGTTGGAACGGACAGAGCAACTGTTGAAAAAAATCAAACTAGTAGCAAAGCTGGTTTGATTTATTCCAATAGATGACCCATCTATTGCAATATGTCAGCCACCTGTTGCCCTAGATACGTCGTCTGTTGAAATAGATGACTCATCTGTTAAATATATGGGGAATCTGTTGCAATAGATGGGTCATCTGTTGGAACTTTTGTTGTAACGAGTTATATTCATTCAATTTTGTGTAACCCTTTTGTAATGTTATTTTTGTTCTTCTCTTGTTTGACATTAAATATTTTTCTCTTATTTGCAGATAAAAAGAAGTGAAAGTGGATCAACTTTTTCTTGACTAGCATTAAAGGCTAGAGTAAAGATGGGTTCAGAGGAATATGCTGCTTGTAAATGGAACCACTTTATATGTGGGTGGTATGTATTACTGATCAACCTATCATGAAAACACACGTACAGTACACTAATTTTATGAATGTTAGTTCTTTACCTATATTAGGCATTAATCATTCTAATAAGATATTGCATTTATAGTTAAGATTGTTAGGCTCGAACTGATAAGGTTAAGGGACCAAGTAGGTGGTATTGATACCTTGTTACAATTTAATGAAGATTTTTCTAATGTATATGTGTCAAGTTTGGATAAAGGTTTAAGTTTTTGGCGGTAGTGTAAATATTCAATAATGATTGGACTAATTTTAAGGGTTCAATGGACTTTTGAAAGGCCTCTGATGCCTCGCACTACTTCAACTAAGAATGGAAAAGAATATAGTTATTGCCCTGGTCTAAATTTATATGGATGGGTTGCTCGTAGAGACTATTATATAGCAGAAGGTGCTTGGGAGAATATCTTTGTGGGAAGGGGGAGGTAGAGAAGGCCATATATCAACTCAGACCTTATTAAAGAAGAAACACAGGGTAGGAAGGAACGTGTTCCAAATTTGGCTGATGAAATTAAAATAAAAAATGAAAAAATTGAATGAGTTACAAATGTAAAAGTGTATCCAAAAATGAAAATCCATTAGTTCATTTTGAAAAGAAAAATACTGAAGTGGTCTGGAGCTGTGCACTTTGTTAGGGGACTTCAACTAGCTAGCGTGGCCTGAATGAAGACCTAGAAAATGCAGGACCAGAACTCTAAGATTGCAACTTTGTGAGCACTGATTGTGGTAAGATTTTCGGTCAGGAACAAAACCTGAAGCAACAACTCCTGAAGTAAAATAAGGGATCAAGCTAAGGTGTCAATTTTTAAAGTTAAACTTGCATCCCAGGCCTTCTGCTTGTGGTTCTGGTCTGGTCAAAGGTAGTGGAAACAACAAGGCATGGGATTTCTGTCCAACTTTAGATCTTTTTGTTTCTACTTCCATTTACTAGATCCAAACCACAAACAGAAGGCATGAGATACAAGTTAGACTTCAAAAATTGACGCCTTGGCTTCTCTTATTTTTACTTCTGGAGTTGTTTGTTTAGGTTTTATTCTCGACTAAAAATCTTACCAATCCTCTGTACTTGCCAATCCATTTTCTTAGAGTTCTGGTCCTGCATTTTGTGGGTTTTCATTTAGGCCACGCTAGCTAGTCGCAGTCCCTAGAAAAGTGTCCAACTCCAGTCCTCTTTAACATTTTTCTTTTTCAAAAATGATTGACGGATTTTAATATTTGGATACACTTTCACATTTGCTGCTCATTCAGTTTTTTTCATCTTTCAAGTCAATTTCATTAGCCAGATTGGCTAGAAGTTCCTTACTTGCTTCCCTATTTTTTCTCTTAAATAAGGTCTGGGATGATATATTTCTCTACCTCCTCTTTTCTGCACAGGTATTCTTCCAAGTACTTTCTTCTGTATAATAGTCTCCTTGAGCAACCCATCCATATAAATTTGGAGTAAGGGAATTTCTATTGGTTTTCCATTCTTGTTTGCTATAGTGGAAGGCTTCGAAGGCCATCTCAAAGTCCATTTTACCATTAAAATCGATCCAATCACTATTGAATGTCTATAATGCCATCAAATATTGATCCCTTCTTAGAACTTGATGCATAAACATGAGCAAAACCATCATTAAATTATAACAGGGTATCGACACCACCTTAATAGAACCCTTTGGCCTTATCAATTCATACCTATCAAACAAAATTATAAAATACAGGATCTTGTTTAAAGTATCAATGTCTAATCGGTAAAAAACTAAATTCACAAAATCATTGTACTTTATGTGTGTTTGTCACGAAAGCCTAATCAATAATACATAACTCCCACGCGTCAAAGTGGATCTATCCATCTACACGCACCTTATAATTCCTACCTTATCAATGTCAGATAGTGTTTATTCTTCACTTCCCATCATTAAGAAGTGTACAAGACTACAGAGGCTCAAAGGGTAACTGTCTTCAATGTCAAAGGACTACATGCTCGTCAAGAAAAAACAAGTTTTACAAGTCATGACTGTTCATCTTTTTTATTTTTAAATCTATTTTTTATTTTATATAATAAAACAATCACCAATTTAGATTAATTAAGGTATGTGATGACTATTAAAAAAGAGGTGAAAGAGGTGAACAGTCGTGACTTTTTGTCTAACACATTCAAAATAGCTGATGAATCAAATTCTCTATCTGTTGCAACTAATGAATCAACTATTAGAAGAAATCAAAATATGTCCTCTAACAGATGGTCTATCTTTCGCAACAGATAATCCATATGCTGCAACAGATGTCTCATCTGTTGCAGATATAAATCATCTATTATAACATATGGGAAATTTGTTACGCAGATGGGTTATCTGTTACGACAGATGGACGATCTATTGCAACAACTCAATAATAACGATTTTTATTAAGAGAGAAACCATTTTGAAAAGGTAAGAAGTTTGAATGTAAAAGAAAAAGTCATGACTTTTCACAGAAAACAAAAAGTCAGCATTTTGAATGTAATTAATACAATTGAGCTGAACGTCGTGCCTTTTTACTTAACACATTCAGATTCAATCCTCTATAAATAGGTCCCTACTTAATCTTTATTCTACTTTATTTTATTTATTTCTTGTATTTTGTCTTCTTGTATTACATCTTCAACCACTTCTCTTCAAAGAGCATATTCCTTTCTCATTGAGGTAAGTTTTTTTTATGTAAATCTAATAGTTGGTAGAATACATATTATATTCAGACTCTTTTCTTTACTTTTATGTTTATGTTTTTGTCAATTTATGCATGTTCTAGATATGGCTGATCCTGTTTGGGACATTTCTATTCTACATGACACCGTGCATGAACTTTAGAGGCAGGTTAATGACCTTTAGTGGGAGTTGGTCGCCGTGAGAGCAAGGATGTTCGGAGAGATGCGCAGTCTGAGGAGGACCCTGCTACTTTCGATTGACGATTGGCTGGCATATAATAATAATAATGATGATGATGATGATGATGATGATAATATTTAGGTGATGTTTTTTCTTTTGGCATATGTATTTTAATTTTTCTACATCGGATATATACCTAATGTATTTTGTTTTTATTTGATGAAAAATTTATTTTTGGTCGACTTTGGATTTTTAATTCTTATTTAATTTTGATTCTGTCTATTTCTTGTTCTCTACAAACATGTTGACAATTGGGCGTAAGGAACAATTTTGAATCCAAGAACAATAGCAAGAGTTTTGAGTTCTTTCAATAGATGGAACATATGTGGAAATAGATTGGTTATCGATTGGGTTTCTGTCAGCAGATTATTCATCTGTTGCGATAAATTTGTCAGCTGTTGGAGGAACACATTCCAGTTTGATGATATGTATTGTGTTCTTCCAACTAATGTCCATCTATTTCAACAGATGGGTAATCTATTAAAAATAATTTTATGGTCTGTTGTATTTAGTTCCTGTTTTGTCTCTTTTTATTTGAAGCACAAGTTATTAATTTTTTTTTTATATAATAAATGATAATATTTACATTCACAACAATGAGTTAAATATATAAAAGTCCATAACAAAAAACAACACAAGTTTTTCCTATTACAACGATCATGGTAGATTACGATCCGGGCATGTAGTTCTTTTGTGGCCAGTGTTCTTACATACGAAGCACTTATTTTTTCTTGATGGAAATGATTCTCTGACTCCATGCCTCCTATTATATGGCCTTCTTCCCAATTTAATAGTGCTTGGGTCAATATATGGAGGAGGTATTAATCTCTCCAAAAGATCTATGGGAACAACCCAAGATTTTTTGGGAGGCACAAGATTAATATTCTCACTATATGCCATTATATATTTTTCTACCGAATAATATAGAGATGAGCACTCATAAATTTTAGTTTCATATTATGCACTGTATTGAGCTAGAAGCACCGTCATAGCATGTGGACAGGGTATTTTTTCCAAGTCAAAAACTCTGTATGTACAAGATCTTGTTTGAAGATTGATCGGGGAAACATCACCATAACCATCGATACTGAACTTGTAATAGGCTATTTGATGAGAAAATAACCTATTCCCCAAACTTATGTTCGTTGATATTATTTTTTGCTTCTAGAACAAATTTGGTTCCTACGTTCTCAAACTTCATATGCCTTTCGTGAAAATATTTGCCATACTTTTGGTTTATTATATCAAATAGAGCCACGATGGGAAATTCTCTTTCATCACTAAATAATGAATCACTGATTCAACTATGTTTGACATCATAATATTGTACCTATACAAAAGAATCACTTAGTACGACATCATACTAAACTTGTAACTCAAACAAGACATTAAATTCATAAAAATGTACCTATCTACCGGACAGAATGCCTTAATCCATCTCTTAAAACCGACACATACGAGATGTTCTGATGCTTTGTTATGCATATCCGTTATTTGATTTAAATGGTCTAAAAATTTCTCTATTATATGCTCTAGTTGCTCTATAAAAAAGGGTCACGACCCTTTTATTGTGAAAGTTGTTCCAAATATTATCTCCAAGATGCCTTATACAATAACCAAAGTGAGCTGAAGTGTAGAAAATTAAACCCATCTTTGGAATGGTTGGATGCCTATCCAAAAAAAACACAAATCTTTTGTATCTTTGATGCAAATTTGCATCTGTTCAAAAAAATATCCATAAGAGGTATCACATTCCTTGTCCGCTATACAAAAAGTGATAGGAAAGATGTGATTCTCCGCATCCTGTGCCACCGCCGCTAGCAAAACTCCATTATACCTGCTCCTTAAGAAGGTACCATCGATGGCTATGACTTTTCTCAAATGTTGAAAACCTTGAATCCAAGCACCATAGGATAAAAAAGTACTTGAACCTTTTGTTTTCATCAACATGCAATGCCGTCTTACTTTTGGGATTTGTGGACTCAAGCATGTAATGGTAGGCATCGAGAACTGCATACCCGTTCTTGTGTGTCCCCCTAAAAAAGTCTTTAGCAATCCTCATGGACGTATATATCTTTTAATAACTTACTATGAAACCCAATTTCGTAAGGAGTTGATTGGCCATATCCCTTGTAGAAGGGCCTTTGCTATTGGGGAATCTATTCTTGAAATATTGACCGAGGACCTTTGCCGTGGCGTGAGGATTTTGGCCCAAAATATGCTTCGAACCACATGTGTGATACTTTTTATATTTATGAATGATGAATCTATCAGAACTTAAGTACTTAACCACTCTCAAACACCACTTGTAGTTCAGATTAGCATATATGAAGCAAAATACTTTGCTCAAATTAATCACCTTCATTATTTTGAAATCTTTTTTCAAGAAAGAAATAAACAAAGAAGTAGATAGTTTGTACTTATCCTTGAATTACACTCCCTTGTTAAAGCCAATCTCATCATCTTGATGATTTCCAGACTGTGTCAATTGAGAAAAATTGTCCACCGTAATACTCGCAGTAATGGGCGTAGGTGTTTGATCATCATCTGGAATATTTATGTACAGATCATCTAACTTATCATCAAAGATGTCTTCTTGTTGTTCTTATTCTACATTCTGTTTTTTATTCTCTCTCGGGTTTTCAACCACATACACCCTTAATACTAGCTTGGCTGAATCATTAAGATAAGCACACAATCGAACATGATCAGTTATCTTGAAAGGTAGTACCCTCTGATTTTCAAAGGAGCTGCGCATGTAGCTGATGATGAGTTTTTTTGGTTGACAATTCAGTCCACAATAGCAGATGATTAAGTTCATAAAATTATCATACGAAACATCACTTTGGACTATCATAGCTATTTCCTCTAGCATTTTACCCTCCTTCCAATGCCATACATATTGATTGCTATTTTCGATCCATTGACCATGACAATTCACCCTTATTATTATTGATCCCTCCATTAATGGTACCCTAATAAAGTCATTTGATAAAAAAAATTAATAATGATATCATAATAAAATTAATAGTGATTTCATAGTGCCATAAGATAAACTACAATAGATATGTAATCTGTTGCAATAGGTGAAAAATATATTGTAATAGGTAAGTGATCAGTTACAATAAATTACTTACCTGTTAGGATTCATGTTACTCTCCTGAAGCTAATTTTAATAGATGAGTCATCTGTTTGTAACAAGATCATATATTGCAATAGACAATACATTTGTTGTAACAGATGAAGCACCTGTTGGGATATATGTTACAGTACTAAAGAACCTTTGGAGTTGATTCCAACAGATGAGTGACATATAACAACAGATAACTAACCTGTTGTGATAAATGACTTACCTATTTCAACAACCGATGCATCTGTTGGAATAGAGTTCAGGTTCTGTTGCAACAGGTGACTAATCTGTTGTAACAGATATTTACTCTGTTACAATCGATAACTAGTCTATTGCAACAGAAGGGTCATATGTTGTAATAAATAACCCATCTGTTTGATTCATTTTACGACATTATATAACCATTAACATGAATCCAACATATGAGTCTTCCGTTGCAACAGATGGCTCATCTGTCGCAACATATGAGTGATCTATTTAAACAGATGGCTCTTATATTGCATTCATGTTCACGTGCTATCTATTGTTGAAAAAAAAACACAGTAACAGTTACCTAGATGAAAAATTCAACTAAAAATCATAATTTGACTTATTAAAGTCTCTTATGAAGTAATGCCAAAGTGGAAAGTGGTGTACGAAACAAAAATTGACCTAAGAAATTGGTCAAGTAGCAGCAGTAGCGGTAACTACAACAACAATAGTCAACAAGAATATGAAGATGATGATAATGAAGCAAAATATGATGAATAAAGCAGAAGCAATAATAAAAAAAATAGCTAAGAGAGAGAAAACAATAATGGATGAGAACAGAGAGAAATGCACCTTTTTCCTCCGTTTTCTGTTATATTAGGTTAACATTTAGATCAAAGTTTTAAATTTAAAAACTTGTGGGATATTCTCAAACTTTCCCAACTTTATTAATCCATAATAAATTAATTGTCACCTACACTCAATTATTAAGACTTGAGTCACCTGCACCTCATTTTGAAACTCTTTTGTCTCTTTTAACTAAATGCCACATATTACTGATCTATATAAGTTTTCTAATAGAAAAAATATTTTAGATTAATGAATTATGAGAGATAAAGAGTTTCATAAACCTATATATGTAACAATTATACTTGTCACATTATAAACCAATTACAAGGAGGTCCTCTTCATTATCTAAATAGTGTATTTGCATTTTTCATCAGCGTGTAAATTTTTACACAAATGTAGAAAGAAATCATCTCTTTCTTTGTCTTTCATAGAAGAAGGTGTCCATATATAGTCTTGAGTGTAACCATAGTAGTGTACATACATATTCAAGGCCATCTTTTGAATACCTAAAAAGCATGTATAAATCAATCACATGTATTTTTCGTTAAACATCTTATTCATTTATATTAAATTAGATCTCTAACTTATTCAAATGAGATCAAATAGAGATTCTTTGTTGGCATATATAAAGAGGATATGTTGAATGTCATATCAATTTAGCGACTGTTTCAGAATTATCAAGAATAAAAAGTATTATAGGCATACATACACATATGAAAATTACGAAAAACACATGACAATATAACCTACAAAAGAGCTGATACCAAAGATCGAATCAAATCCGCGTGAATTAAGTACTTGCAGGCATTTCAATTAACAAACAAATTGAAGTTAAACCTCAGGAAAACTTAGAGCATCAACATAGAAAAATTAGTGAAGTCAACTCTGGTCAACCTTGCTAGAGATAGAAATCATCATATGAATTGTTTACCACCACTTGACTATTAAAAAAGAGTAAAAAGAACCTAAAATTGTATTTGACATTCTTCAACAAACTTCCACACTACTCTTGCATTTCTATATATTCCTTTCTAGAGCAAATTAAAGATCCTTCAACCTAATTAATGGCAATACAACTACTAATGGCTTAAAAAAATGACCCGACAACAATTTGAATATAAAATTTGACTTGTATAGAGACAAAAAGTTCAATCAAGTAATGATATATATCAACTCCAAATCCAATTAACCTTTAACCTTGTATAACCATGTGAATTGTTTGAAACACACATAAAGAAGTTTAAGAAATTGAAAGAGTGACTAATTAACCATTACAGATACTTAATAGACGGTTTTAAGAAGAAGGAATAAATTATTATAAATTAAGAATAATACAAGAAGATAAAATGCTATTGGTATGTGATATTAAACAATTTCATAGGTAATTGCTATTTATAGATTTATTGAATTATAAGAGTTAGATAGAAGGAACTTGAAGAGACATATTATTTAAGTAGAGAATACAAATAAATGGAGGGTTTTTTTATAACTCATGAAATAAAGTTATTAGATGTAATAAATATAATTGATTTTTTAACTATAAAATAAATTTATTAATGAGAAAATGAAGGAAAAATTCAAAAAAGGAGCAAATAGATAAATAGGAATTGATGTCATAGAGAGGTGCCACATCACCTTGTCTATGTCTCTCTGAATAAAAAGGCCTAGTTGGCTGCTTTTAACTATTTTTTTTTAAAAAGTTACTCATCTTCTTCCTTATTTTTGCCTTTTCACTCTTTATTCTTTTGTCTTTTTTGCTTTTTTATTTTAATTCTTTTATCTTATACAAATACACGTTCTATACTAGAATTACACAATTTCAATACGCATCCCATGTACCCCTTAGTTGAAATTAAAGAAGAAGAGAAACCATCAACATCAATAACAAATTTCAAATCAAATTTGAATTCTTTACCAGCTAACATCAAAATACCTTTTTTTTTACTTTTCTGCTTCATCACAATAGAATTCATACACAATATAAGAATGTTAGCTAACACCGAAAGAAAAGCGAGAAGAAATTACAATCGGATGATTTTAGTCGCAACCCCAGAGTCACAATAAATAAAACTAAACGAATTAAGAAAGAATTGAATTCAACGAGACAAACCCAGATGAAAAAATCAAGAATTAGGGGGACAAAGATAAGATTTCGGTGGATTGGAGAAAGATGAGAAAAAAGAATGGTTATGGGGTTAGAAAAATAAAAAATATATGCTATTATATTATTTAATATTACATGCATGAATTGATTCGTTTTTTTGTCAAACATTTAAATAATTTTATCATGTTATATTTATTATATTAATTATTTATAATATTAATCTTTTTATTAAACTATGCATTCCATGATGCTTTTATAAAATGTGTACTTTTAACTTTTTTAATTAATTAAATTAAATAATAAAAATTTGATATATATATATATGTGCGTGTGTTTGTTTATTAATATATTCTTAAGAAATATTATATATCTTAAAATGCCTAATTTAATATTATTTATGAAAAAATATATTTATCAAATATTAACTTCTAAGTTTTTATTGTAACAACCCTCATAGTTAGTTTAAGAATTTTATCTGGCCATTTTATCCCTTTTTGTAGTTGCTTTTATGGTTTTATAGAATGTGGGAGTGCGTGACGTGGTTCTGAGGTGTTGGTTGGGTTTATGTGAGTTTTTTTAGTTTTGGAAGGTTTTGGAGTTAGTAGAGTTGATTTTGGTCAACATTTGGTGATTTAGATGTCGTATGAGAATTTTGTCAGTTCCATTAGCTTTTAAATATCATTTTTAGTTTAGTAGTGTAGTTGATTTAGGTCCTAAGGCATTCAAATATTTTTTGAGCATATGGGTGGAAAGTTGGACTAATGGAATTCAAAATATTATTGCCTCTCTTTCTTTGAAAGTACTCCAACTATCGACCTATCGTCAAACTGCCTTCTCTCCTTCTCTTACTGGTGACCTAGCTCACTGGAGAACTTAAAATTTCTAGCTAACAGGTATGTATTAACCTTTTTCTTACTCTCTCAATCTCTTTCTCTCCCTTCTTCTCCCCCTTTTTTGCATTCTCCTATTTTATTTCTAGGATAGATCCAACTACCACGAGCCCTGTTCTTGTCGAAAAGTATGTCTAGTCAAGCCTGAACCAGATCTAGTAAAGACTAGATAGGACTGGGGTAGATAAAAAACTTTCCAATAAGTCTGACCAGTTAATCATAGACATATCTTCGACGGCGCTGCACTATTTTAGATTCAACAGAGCCACATGATGAGTGGCAAATTTTCCACTTATATGCATCTAAACTCTTGCACACTATGATGAGTTAATTGAATATATAAGACTAATTCTTTAATAAAATGCACTAATTTTCAGTGTTTGTGATCTTACAGGAGAATTTGATGATAAAGAGTTTAGAGACGAAGCTGTAAAGGAAGGAAAGTGAACAAAGTTAAAAAAAGGGTGAAAGTGCAACTCAGGACCATGCCTCAGATATCGCTATCATGACATGGTAGTCTGCGATTGTGATAAGTCAACAAGTCAATAGGGTTGCAATCATGAGATGAAAACCCACGATTGCGGGAGTCCATACAGATGGAAGAACTGCGATCACAAGCTAAAGCAATGCGATAGAGATGGTACAATCGCGATACCTAAGCTACGATTGTGGCTGGTCGGGTAGATTTTAGGATAAAATTGGAATTTCACAAGGCTCAATACCAAGATATAAAAGGCTAAACCTTCCACATTTTTAACATCCAATTTTCCAGTTTTTAAGTTCTTAGAATAATATTTTGAGTGAAGAAACAATTATTGGTGTGTTGCTAAGAGAGATTTTTGGCTTTTGATTGAAATTGAAGTTTGGGATTATACTTACTTTTCTTATTATGGATGAATTGAATGCTAATTTGGGTGTATTTCTTTCCTTTAATCTTTTGAGTAGCTAAACTTATCTTTTGGGGTTATGTTTGATTAGGTGGTGAATAATGTGTCGGTGTTGATTGTTAGTCCAATTAATTAGTTCATTGTGATGGGTTTTACTTTTTCTCCATGTTTGAATTGAGAATTAGGAGTGAAAACCCCAATTGTATTATATCCCACATCATCTTTGAAAAAGGCATAACTTAAGTTAGCTTGTTGAATCGCATCATCTTAGAAATAAGGATGTTATTCGAGGTAGCTCATTTACTAGCATCATCTTATAAATAAGGGTGTTAATTGAGGTAGTGGATTGGTAGATTTTATACACTTGTGAGGTGTTCGAAAGAACCCTTGAGTGATATTTGGTGTTTTATCGAAAGATTAACACCAATACCCTAAATCTAGCCTACCTAAACCCTTAACTAAACTTGAACTAATTGTTGATAACCCATGCATACCTCAACCTAGGATAACATAACCCCAAGGTTTCTCTTGATTTGGTAACACTCCTAAATCCATAATTCTCTTAATAATATTTGATTATAGTTGTGTTTAACATTGTTCAAACAAATTCTCCATTTAATTTTACTTGTTATTTTATGTTAAACTATGGGTTAACGTCTTGTTAACTTCCAACACACGTAGGCTTTGAAATCTAAGATGTACTCCCCGTTGATTCGATATCGACTATAGTTGGGTAATTATATTGATAACGTCCACCTTACTTCTAAAATTGAATATAAGTTTGAGCATTATAAAAAATGACGCCGTTTCTGGGGAGTGCAACATAGTTTTCACTATTTTGGTGTTGTTAGTGACCTTAGGTTAGCCGTAGTATTTTAGTTTACATTGTTTGTTGTTTTTGTCTCCATTAGGTGAATATATTAGCATACATGATACCATGAGACAACACGGTAGTAGTAACAGCTCTTTTGATGGACATCTTGAGGACATGGATTACCTCAAAGATGTGGAGCAAGCTGATGCTATTCGTATTCCACCACCTAAATAAAATAGAGTGTTTTACGTTACTAGTGTGATGCTTCATTTACTTCAAATGAAGGGGTTATTTGGATGTCAAACACATGAGGACGCTAATATACACTTAATGAATTTCGTTGATGTATGCTCTCCCTTTGATATAGCCTATATTTCTCAAGAATCAATTCGGTTATGTCTCTTCCTATTCTCTTTCATAGGAGAAACAGTCTTATGGTTGTGATCTTTGCCCGCGTGATCTATCACTTTATGGGTTGATCTCATCAAAGCTTTCTTTGGATAGGTTTTTTCTTTCTTCCCAGATGTTGCAACTAAGGGACAAAATTACCAACTTTTGCCAACTTAGTGGCGAATCATTATACGAAGTGTGGCAATATTTTAATGAGAAATTAAGGCAATGTCCAACTCATGAGGTTTCATAGAAAATTCTTCTCCAATTTTTCTATAGGTCATTGGATCAATTGAATAAGACGGTGGTTAACAATGCATCTGGTGGCTCTCTTGTCAAATTATCTTATGGTGTTGCAGTAAATTTGCGAGGTCAAGTCACAAAAAAAAATAAAGGTTGGCCCACAAGGGATACTGAGGTGTCTATGAGGTTTCCCTCCATATTTTTTATGATCCAAGAACGAAAGAAAAAGGATGAAAAAAGAGATGAAATTATGCCTAAAGTAATGAAGCAACTCAACCTTCTTACTAAGCATGTGATGGGGACTTCTCCTAAGGCGGTCAATGCCATTGCTTTCAAGCATATTAGGGCTTATGATGATGAAGAAACGAAGGCTCTTAATGAGGAGATAAGGTTCGTGTTGAACCATTTGGGGGGTTCCCACCCTACCTATCAAAGGTAAGGGGGAATCAAGGTTGAACCAATAGTGGAGAGATAAGGAGTCAAGACCTATTGATTCAAAAGAATTCAAGAATAAAGATATCCTAGCTCACATTTTCATGGGGGTTGAGGGGATCGACAAAATAGTAAGGGATATGAAAAGTGAATTCTCTCATCTAAACCAAACTGTTTCATCTAATTCGACATCCATTAAGAAACTAGAAACGCAATTGTGCCACAGATCGGCACAACTTAATGCGATGCCTAAAGGGGGCCTACCTAGTGACCTGGTGGCCTATCCAAAAAGTGATGCTCATATCTCGGCTATGGTCACTAGGAGTGGCCTAACTTTTGGTGAAAATCACAATAAAAAGGCAATGAAGAGGAAGCAAATATAAGAAGAAAGCGCCTAGAAAAGCAAAGTGATGATGCTCCTAAGCCTAATGAAACAATTATGAGGAACCAAAGGTAGTCGAAGAGAAGAGTGATAAGGAGGAGACTCCTAAAGTGGTTAATAATGATGATCCAAAAGTAAATGATCCTCCACTTATTTCATAATCACAATTTAAAATTCCTCCTCCATTTCCACAAAGGCTCAAGAAGATAAAAAATAATACCAAGTTTAAGAAGTTTCTTGAGAAATTTAGCAACTTATCAATAAATATTCCTTTGATAGAAACTTTGAAAGAAATGTTGGGGTATGCTAAATTCATGAAAGACTTGGTCTCAAAGAAGTGAGTTGTGGATTTTAAAACTATCAAGATGACTTATAATTGTAGTGCCATAATGTCAAGCACAATGGTGGTGAAGAAAGAAGACCCAGGTGCATTCACTATCCCTTGCACTATAGGGATGTATAAATTCACAAGGCTTTGTGTGATCTTGATGCAAGTATTAAATTGATTATATTTACCATATTCAAAAGTTGGGCTTGGGTGCACCTATGCCCACCACATGGGACTTTTAATGGACGATCATTCAATTAAAAAGCCCGTCAGAGTATTGTATGACGTATTGGTACAAGTTGATCGATTTATATTTCTAACCGACTTTGTTATTCTTTATTGTGCAGCTGATCATGAAGTCCCAATCATTCTTGATAGACCATTCTTGATCACCGGAAGGGCATTAGTTGATTTGTAGTATGACGAGATAAAATTTTTGGTAAACAATGAAAAAGTTTCATTTAATTTATCCAAGTGCATGAAGAAACCTATGGACTTGCAGGTGATCTCGGTGATTGATATAATTGATGATAAAGTGGTCAATACCGTTGATGTGAATTTTGTGAATGACCTTTTGGTTGGTGTATTGTGGAATTTTAAGAGTGAAGAGATTAGAGATTATGATGAGGTGGTTGCTTCATTGATGGGTCTTAGATCTTATACCAAGAACCCGGTCAAATTGGATCTTGACTTTAAAAATCATGAGAGTCCACCTACAAAACTGTCCATATTAAACCTCCTCAACTTGAATTAAAACTATTGCCTTCTTACCTCTGGTATGTTTTCTTGGGCAAGAACAATACGTTGCCAATTATTGTCGTGGGTGATCTTGAACCTTGTCAAGTGGATGCCTTAAAAGTTATCGTGACAAAGTTCACCATGCTATTGGGTGGACTATAATGGATATTATAATCATAAATCCCAAAATTTGTTCCCCCAAAATCAAGTTAGAAATAAAAAATGTCCCAAGTGTAGAGCATCAAAAGAGACTCAACCTACCTATGCAAGAGGTGGAAAAGAAGGAAATTATAAAGTGGCTTGATGCAGGTGTTATTTACCCAATTTCTAATAGCACATGGGTGAGTCCGGTTTAATGTGTTCCAAAAAAAAGGTGGTATGGAGGTAGTTTCAAATGATAATAATGACCTTGTCCTCATCTGACCGATCATGAGTTGGAGGGTGTGTATGGTGTATCACAAATTGAACTCGTAGACCGAGAAAGATCATTTTCCATGGCATTTATGGAATAAATATTGGATAAACTAGCCGGTAGGGGTCGGTATTGCTTCCTTACTGGGTATTCAGGGTACAATAAAATTTTCATAGCCTTGAAAGACCAAGAAAAGACCACCTTCACTTTTCCATATAGCATTTTTTCTTTCAAGCGCATGCCCTTTGGGTTATGCAATGCACCGACTACATTCCATCGATGCATGTTATCTATTTTTGTGGATATGTTAGAATACACCATGGATGTCTTCATGGATGAATTCATTGTGGTTGGGGATTCATTTGAGTCTTGTCTTGCTAACTTAAGAAAAGTTCTTGAAAGGTGTGTAGAAACCAATCTTGTTTTGAACTGGGAGAAATGCCACTTTATGATTAAAGAGGGAATTGTACTTGGTCACAAAATTTTAGGAGAAAGTATCCAAGTTGATCAAGCAAAGGTTGAGGTGATTGCTATATTACCTCCACCTATCTTCATAAAATGTGTTTGAATCGTCCTTGGACTCGTCGGTCTCTATAGGTGCTTTATCAAGGACTTCTCAAAGATTTCTAACCCATTGTGTAAACTCCTTAAGAAGGAGGCCAAGTTTGATTTTGATGGTGATTGTCTAAAGGCATCCATTCATCTCAAAGAACTCCTTATGTCGGCTCCTATTATAGTAGCTTCGTATTGGTCAATGCCTTTTGATCTAATGTGTGATGCAAATGGTATTTCTCTAGGTATGTTATTGGACCAAATAAGAGTGTTCCACCTAGCCTACTATTCAATCCAATCTTTGAATGATGCTCAACATAACTATACAGTTACAGAGCAAGAGTTATTAGTGGTAGCGTATGTTTTTCAAAAATTTTGGGCCTACTTGTTAGGCGCGAAAGTGGTTGTGCATATGGACCACACTAATATTAGATATATTATGGCTAAGAAAAAGAAACAACTCATTTTATTAGGTGGATATTTCCCTTACAAGAGTTTAATTTTGAAGTGAAGGATCAAAAGGGGTGTGAAAATCAAGTAGCCTACCACCTCTCCCACCTTGAATGCAATTATGAGAAGTTTGGTGAGGTTGAGGTTAATGACACCTACCCGATGAGCTAGTCATGTCACTCTCAGGAAGCATTACACCTTGGTATGTGGACTATGCTAACTATATTATGAGTGGCGTGCTTTTCGATGATCTTAATTAATATCAAAGGAAGAGATTTCTATTTGATGTGAAAAGATATTTTTGGGATGAACCATTTTTGTTTTTTGAATGTGCAGATGGTGTGATCCACCAATGTGTTATGGAGGTAAAAGTGAAAGATATTCTTGAAGCTTGCCTCTTCATCATTTGGAGGTCATCATAGTGGAACTAGGACAGTCGTAAAGGTCATTCGAAGTGAATATTACTGGCCCTCCATTCTTAGGGATGCTTTTGAGATGGTGAAATCTTGTCACCAATGCTAATTACGAGGTGGAGTCTCAAAAAGGCATGTGATGCCTCTCAAGCCCAATCTTGAAGTTGAGTTACTTAATTTGTGGGGGATCAACTTCATAGGTCCGTTCGTGAGCTCTTATGGAAATAAACACATTTTGGTGGCAGTGGACTACGTCTCAAAGTGGGTGAAAGATGGGCCCCTCCCAAATAACAAATGCAAAAGTGTGACTTACTTCTTGAATAGGAACATCTTATAAGGTTCAGAACTCCATGGGCCATTGTTAGTGATGGCAACTCCCATTTTTGTAATCAAGTCTTTGACTCTCTACTTGAAAAGTATGGGATGAAGCATAAGGTTGCTATCCCATATCACCCCCAAACGCGTGTCCATGTTGAGGTGTCAAATCATGAAATTAAATCCATTCTTGAGAAGATCATGTATGTTAGTCGTACTAATTGGCAAAGGCATCTCTGACGTGTTTTGACCATATAGGATGGCCTACAAAACTCTCATTGGTATGTCACCCTACCAATAAGTGTTTGGGAAGGTGTGCCACTTAACCGTTGAGTTGGAGCATAAAGCTTTGTGGACTTTGAGGAAATTGAATATGGATTGGAAGGATGTATTTAAATCAAGGGTGACTGAACTCCACGAGTTAGAAGATTTCTGACTCAAAGCATATGAGAGCTCCGATTTATTCAAGGAAAAGATAAAAAGGTTGCATGATGCCAAGATCTTAAAATGGGAGTTTCATGTGGGTGATGATTTGCTCCTTTACAATTCAAGGTTGAAGCTTTTAGCGGGTAAACCTAGATCAAAGTGGTCGGGTACATTTGTGATCTCAAATGTGTATCCTAGAGGTTCTATGAGTTGGAGGACCCCGATAAGAAGAAATTTGTTACTAATGAGCAAATATTGAAGCACTACCATGTTGGTAGACCCGGGTCGACAAATATTATGTTATTTTATTTTAAGGATCTGCAATAGTGATAAAAGGTCATCATGCCACGACGTTAAATCAAGCGTTATATGGGAGACAACCCATCGTTCTCATGAATTTGCATGAAGGATTTGATTTTTAGATTGATAGAATAGTTTGTGATAGCTATTTTTGATTAGTTCACATAATCTTGGCACTTTGCAGGGGTTTTGAATAGGTTGGAAGACAAAAATAGCGGAGCATCAATTTGAAGGTGTAGCAGCTGAAAAACAGAATAGGGGAACTAAATAAAAGAGCAAAAATATCTCAATTATCGTGATCACATTACATAGATCGCGATCGTAGTCTGTCGCGATCTCCAAAATCATATCATGACCACGACACACCATGGAATAGGAATATTGCGATTGTGAGAGCTTTACCGCGATCGCAACCCTGCCAAAAACTACAGTTTAAGGGAGCCCTTTTAACTCTCTTTTGTGTTTTCTTGATATGTAGTAGGGACACTGCAACTTTTAAGTTGGGGGTGGCCCTTGTGTCCATATTTCATAATTCATATTTAGTTTGTAATATTTGGATTCATATTTCAGATTTGGTTTGTAATATTTGGATGTTATCTTATTGTTTTATTGTGTACATTGGGTACCCTTGTCGAGCCTATGTTTGGTAATAGTTTTGTGGATTAATCATTTTTTTTTTGTTATAAAATTTTTATTTTCTTTTTGATAGTAATGTTGGATGAGCCTTTCCTTATGATAGATTGAGTGACCACATTCTTAAGGGAAATTTATCGTGTTGAGGTGTTAGAGTCATAGAGGAAGGGGAAGTCTGAGTACCCGTGGCATTACAAATTGGAATTGACAATCGCAACTTTGGTGAAGTCCGAGTAACCATAAGTAATTCCCTTATTAGAGATCAAATGTGAAATCGTGGCTTTCTTAGTTCTAGCAATAGTTAATATTGCGTGGTGAAGTGAATAATGAGTATCCCCCCCCGTCTAAATTTTTTTGTGAAAATTGAGGGCATGGAATTGAATGATTTTTTAACAACGCTTTGCCTCTTTTTGTGACTCCAAATTATATAGTTAGTAGTGGTGTGATAAATAACTACTTTTGTTCTTAAGTTGGAAATGCAACCGATCCTTCTCCAATGGTTTGCATACTATGTGTGGTGAGCACTAGTCTATTGATTCTCATGCTTACTTGTGTCTTTTATAACTTTCCCTGTTGGTCTTTCAAAGTTAATCTCAATTACATGCAGTTGGTGAAATGATCTCAGGCCTTCTTTGGTGATTATTGAAAACCAGTTTAGCCTAAAAAGCCTACCCATGTATGAATGATATCCCTAGTCACCCTTTTTGAGCCTATTAATCTTTCTTTGGCAACCATGTTACAAACCTCAAACCATTTGAAAGTTATCCCTCTCTTGAACCCTACACTGCTTGAATTTGAAATTGCCAACTTGAGGCTAAAATCCTAAGTTGGGGGTGTAGTAAACTTGGAAGAGGTGATCATGGCCATGGTCTTGTAAATGAGTGCCTAAAAGCGTATCAATGATTGAAAATGAAAGATAAAAAGAAATAAATAAGAAAAAGAAAAAAATAAGAAATTTCAAAAAGGGAAGAAAAAAAGAAAATGCTTTTAAAAGATGGGTGAACTAATATGGTAAAGGTAGGCACATGTGTGAGATAAAAATGAGTAAAGAGGTCCATGATCCAAGATTGATCTAGTTAGCGTATTATGTGGAGTTTAAGAAGGGTGTAGTCACTTTTATCCAAAATGTTTATCCTACTCTTCCCAAAACCTACATTACAAGATTGACAAAGTCCTTCGAGATCTCTAACCAAGTATCTTTGAGTTAGTAGTGATTGAAAGTAAGGGCAAGCTTATGGCATGATACTTTTTTGCATTGATAAATTCTTTGTGAGTTTGACTTCTTGTACATTCATCCCTTGTTGCATATTGCAATATCTGGTGTGTTGGGACTTTATTTCGTATGGAGACATGTAGACTAAGATAGATTGGTGAAGTTGACATACTCTGAAAGTAAGGCCAAAAAGCATATCTGATTTGCTATTGATAGAGAGTCACTTTTTGAGAATTGGTTGTTGTTGCTTAATTATTCTTAAAGCTTCCTTGCATCCTTATGTGATTGAATTTGATAGGGGTTGTATAGTTAGCGCTTCCCATGCTTGTTGGTTAATTGTTAGTTCTAATCAAGTTCAAGTATGGTGGCCATGTGATTGAATAGTGTCAACTTCAATGTTGAGTGGTCTCTTTGAGTGTGAAGTAGTGTTGCTTGAGGACAAGCAAGATCTTTAATTTGGGGGTGTTGATAAGTGGAAAATTTTACACTCATTTGCATCTAAACTGTCACATACTATGATGAGTTAATTGCATATAAAAGACTAATTCTTTAATAAAATACATTAATTTCCAGTGTTTGTGATCTTACAAGAGAATCTGATGAAAAAGAGTTGAGACAAAGCTAGAGAGAAAGGAAAGTGAACAAAGTTAAAAAAAGTGAAAGTGTAACTCAGGACCATGCTTCAGATGTCACTATCATGACATGGTAGTCTGAGATAACGATCAATCAACAATCCAACAGGGTTCCGATCGCGAGATGAAGCCATGCAATCATGGGAGTCCATATAGATAAAAGAGCTGCGATCGTAAGCAGCACTGTGATAGTGATGGTGAAATTACGACACTTAGGCTGCGGTCGCGACTCGTTGGGCAGATTTCAGGGAAAAAATTGGAATTTCACAAGGCTAAACACCAAGATATAAAATGCTAAACCTTACATGTTTTCAAAATCTAATTTTTTATTTTTCTGAGTTCTTAGAATAGTATTTTGAGTGAAGAAACAATTGTTTGTGTGTTGCTAAGAGAGATTTTTTGATTTTGATTGCAATTGATGTTTGGGATTATACTTACTTTGCTTATTATGGATGAATTGAATGCCAATTTAGGTATATTTCTTTCCTTTAATTTCATGAGTAGCTAAACTTATCTCTTGGAGTTATGTTTGATTAGGTGGTGAATAATGTGTTAATGTTGATTGTTATTCTAATTAATTAGTTAATTGTGAAGGGTTTTGCTTTTGCTCCATGCCTAAATTGAGAATTTGGTGTGAAAACCCCAATTGTCTTGGATCCCACATCATCCTTGAAAGAGGGATATCGGTGAGGAGTAATTGTGCACAATAGCTTGAGTTAGCTTATTGAATCACACCATCTTAGAAATAAGAACATTATTAGAGGTAGATTATGTACTAGCATCATCTTAGAAATAAGAGTGTTAATTAAGGTAGTGCATTGGTCGATTTGATTCACTTGTGAGGTGTTCGAAAGAACCCATGACTGAGATTTGGTGTTTTATCAAAAGATTAACACCAAGATCCTAAATCTAGCCTACCTAAAACCCTTAACTAAACTTGGACAAATGATAACCCATGAATACTTCCGACCTAGGATAACATAACCCCAAGGTTTCTCTCGATTTGGTAACACTATTAAATTTACAATTCTCTCAATAGTGTTTAATTATAGTTGTTTTTAACATTGTTCAAGCAAATCCCCAATTTAATTTTACTTATCATTAATGTTACACTATGGGTTAACATCTTGTTAACTTCCAACACACGTAGGCTTTGAAATCTAAGTTTGCACTCCTCCTAGATTCGACCCCGTCTCTAGTTGGGTAATTTTATTGACAATGTCTGCGTTACATCTAAACTTTATTGTAAGTTTGAGCATTATCACTGCACCTCATCGGTAGCTACACCATAGACTTTACCTATACTCTTTCAGATCCTTGGAGGCAACAAGATTGCACTGACCAATTTCTACATCAATTTGCAAAAAACCAACAAAGCTAGCAGGAAAACTCACCCAAATCTCGGTGATTTATATCCCTAAATATTTATTTTCTCTTTGTATATGAGTTGATTTTACTTCATTATTTCTTTCCCATTTCTGTCATTTTATCCTTGATTACCCATTTTCTGAAGCTGATTAGATTTCTTGTGGGAAGTATAGTTCTTGTTATTGATTGTTGATTATCAAAACTTGCATTATAGTATATTGGTTTTATTGATTTTTTCAAAGGTTGCTGATTCTTTATTCTTCATTGTAGATTTCTGTTTGTTTTCCTTGGAAATTAACACAGTTTCAAGCTTTATACCTATTTTCATTCGTTATTACCATTTTTTCTTTTTAGCCTTACCTATTTTTGCACCCTCTTATTTTCTTCTCTTATTAAGTAGTGGCTTTGGTGTTTGATGGTAAACTAGGTTCATGTCATAGGTCGGTCTCAGGGTTAGAACTAAGGTTGAGCCTAAGGTCAAGTTTGGGTTCGAGAGCGAGGGTTGTTAGGTTTAAGTGGGATAAGGTAGCCTCTATGTTGAGAGTTGGATCTTGGATTTAAGGATTCCTCAAGGTAAGCTCATTGAACTCGTGAAGATTCTTAGAAAAAGGAGGATTAATATAGTTTGCGTTTAATAGATCAAATAGGTAGGTTCTAAGGTGAAGGACGTGGATGGGTTTAAGTTGTGGTACTCTGGTAGCGTGAATCATAAGAATAGGATAGGTATTTTTGTAGATGAAGAGCTTAGGGGGAAATTGGTAGAGGTTAAGTGGGTAAACGATAGGTTGATGTCGATTAAGTTAGTCATTGGTGGGTTAATGTTGAATGATATTAGTGCCTCTGTTCTAGAAAGATTGGATGAAGAGGAGAAGAAGAGTTTTTCAGAGGTTTTGGCTGTGGTGGTAAGAGGCTTCTCTAGCACTAGGAAACTTTTCGTAGGTGGTGATTTCATTGGGCATACCTGGTCATTATCGAGAGGCTATGATGATATGCATGGAGGTTTCGTTTTTTTGTAAAGAAATGATGGAGCCGTACTTTTGGATTTTGCTAGGGCCTTTGGGTTGACGTTTGCTAATTCGAGCTTCCCAAAGAAGGAGGAACACTTTATTACAATTGGTAGTTCAGTGGCCAAGACTTAGATAGACACGTTTTCTTCTTAGGAAGGGTAATAGAGTGCTATGAAAGGATTGTAAGGTCATGACTAGCTAGAGTCTTTCAACCTAACATAAGCATTTGATAATGGGGACTTGGAAATCAAGAAGTGCATAAAGAAGAGAATGTGGAGGATTAGCCCAGGATTAAGTGTGGGTGCTTGACTTTGGACAGTTCTTTGGAGATAGGGGAGAAGTTGGTAACTAAGAGGGATTGAGAGAGTATAAGGGACGCGGATAGTATATGGAAGATGAATTCTAATTGCATTAGGGAGATAGCTAGAGTGGTTTTGTGTAATGCCCAAGGTACCCTCTGGACGCCACACAATGCTTAAGACTATGAATAGCCCAAGTTAATCCTTGTTATATTCTCAACACTGGGCTCTCGTTGATGTAAACTTCAAATATTAAAAGAAACTATAGAAAACTTAAATCAGATTTCAAACAAGTGAATAATTTTGATTAAAACTCTGAAACTTAATAACCTTTAAGAATTTGGGAAAGGCTGAAAGAAACATAACCTGGCTAGTCTTGACAAGCCTCTAATAACAGACTAAAGAGCCATTGGGACAGACCTCAGCTAACCTAAACAGAAAGCTAAACAACTGGAATAACAACACTAAGCATCTGAAATCATCATAAAATTGGTCCTCAAACTAAGAGGAATCACCAACTGTCTAAAGGTAGGAAATGGTTCCTGCGGTCAATCGTGTTGCTGGGGGTGAAACCAGAACCTACATGATGAAACAATGTAGCACATAGAAATATATGTGAGTCAGTACTTTTGGAATGTACTAAGTATGCAAGGGTGAATACAATAAGTAAAACTTAAATTGAATATACTTTCAAAACATGCATGCTAAGTGTAAAAAGGGACTCACCTTGACCATGATAAAACTGAAAGCTGAAATATTGTAAAACATTAATAATAATAAAGAATAATTTGATAAGCTTAGTGGGCCATTGCACTTAGTTCTAAAATCCTTACTGTTATGCTTATTTATTGGAGATTCTTATAAAAGACATAAACCATGTGAGCTATAATGGAGTCCAACGTCTTACCCATGTTGAGAAGAGCTATTCTACCCTTGCCATCAGAATAAAACCTTAACATAGAGTGATCACCATACGTATCCATATCGGGTAAAAGAGGGGACACTTTCTGGTGAGGCCACTAATCATAAACCTACGATGGCATGTAGTTTCTAGAGAATAGGATGCACTAAACCCACATTCCCCTCTCAGTGTTAAATACTACTTCCCAAAACATATACTTATATGCTCATACTTGTGAAATCCACCTTAAAATAACATAAGGGTTTTATATACTGAAAACCAACTATGCTTCTCTTAATTCATATTCATGAGGAAACTTGTGGATTTTATGTCTTATCATAGATCATAAGATCAAAACTGAACTTTAATCATGCTATAATACTTGTAACTTGAGCTTATAAGATTAAACTTCTTGTAAACTCAATAGCTTTTTCTTAAACTTGAAATAATTCACCATCTCATAGAAACTTCATATCAAAATATCAAACTCACTGCTGAAATTGAAATCTTTTATCAACTTATCACTCTTCTTGTCAAAATAATGAAATTCATCTCATGAAATCATCAAACTCAACAATCAAGATCATTTTCCTAGATTCAAAACGTATGTAACACGTAATCATATTAAAAAAAATGTTCTATTCATGATTAGACATCAATATTTAAAACATAGAAAAATGGGTATCAACCCTAGTAAATCACTTCGTCAAAATTAAAAAAAAAAAAACTTTTGGGCATAAGGATGAAAGAGTATCCTTGTTCAAACCCCACATACCTTAATTTCTTGACTTCTTGAAGCTTTGGAAGGTGAATTCTTGAGAGAAACCCCATTTCCTTATCCTTTGAGAGTATAGAGGATAATACGTTTGTTCATGGACAAGGGAAGGGAGATTAAATGCCTATTTGATGATTTTAAATTTTTTTGGAGAATACACATCCATAACGGGTTTGGGAATGACCTGGGGGTGTGAAAAGATACCCATGACCTTAAAAAATATTAACAATAGAGCAATTTGACAAACGGGAAAGAGGTTCATGATGAGACCCCCATAGTGAAACAAGAGGTTCACGGTGCAACCCCTGGGGAGATGTTGGAGGTACACAGCACAGACCCCATCCCAAAATCAAAATAGTAGCCCATTGCGGGCCTATTCGCGGTGCGGGGCTACCGCGAAGTGCCTATTTCATGATGATAAGCCCTCTTCTACATCTAAAAACATCCCAAACCAAACCAAACCCAATCTTAGGTGGTTTATCTTCAATACTGGGGTCCTAAGGACTCATTTTAAGCACTCTTTAAGCATAAAAAAGGTTGGGGTGTCACAATTATGTCCCCTTGGAATCATTCATCCCCGAATGATGATTTTCTAGAACGAAGAGTTGGGGAAAGCTGAAGTGGTTCTACACTGAGCAGATAACTAGATGTATACTGATACAGGTACTCAAACAACTAAAGAATGCAGATATGATGTGAAAAATAGTAAATAGATGGCCTTAAAGAGAAAGAATTTGGTGAAGAGAGAAACTAATTACCATGAGTAGGAACTGAATTTAAAGAGAAAAGGTGAGGGCACTTGTTCATCATATCTTTCTTCGATTCCCAAGTAGCACCCTCAACCAACTGGTTCCTCCAAAGAACTTTCACTAATGCTGCATCCTTATTCCTTAAACTTCAGACCTTCCTATCAAGAATTTCAAGTGAGATTTCCTTATAGAAAAAATTATCCTTGTCTCCAATAGTATCTATAGGTACTATAAGGATCGGTACCCAATGCACTTCTTTAACATCAAAAGATGGAAAATAGGGTGAACGACAACTAATTCTGGAGGAAGATCTAATTCATTCACCACTTCTCCAACCTAATGACTATCTCATAAGGTCCAACGAATGGTGAAATCATCTTTCCTTTCTTCCCAAATCTCAGTATTCCTTTCATGATCAACATCTTTAAGAATACCCAACCACCCACTTCAAACTTGATCTCTCTCCTCCTTATGTCTGTATATGATTTTTAGAGAGTTTGAGATATCCTCAACTTCTCACATATCAATTGGACTTTTCCCATTGCTTCAAGAATAGAGTCTGTCCCAATCAAGGCTGCCTCCCAACCTCAAACCAACCTATAGGTGACATACATCTCCACCCATACAGTGCTTTGAATGGAGCCATGTGAATACTAGCATCATAACTATTATTGTAGGCAAACTCAAACAAAGGTAAATGATAATCCTATCTTCCCTTAAAGTCCATCAAACATGCTCTCAACTTATCTTATAATGTTTGAATTATACGCTTAGCCTGACCATTTGTTTTTGGATGAAAAGCCGTACTAAGCTTCACCTTTGTACTTGGGCCTTTCTGAAATAATTGCTAAAACTAGGAAGTGAACTGCATGCCTCTGTATGAAATAATGGACAAGGATATTCCATGAATCCTTACTAATTCACGAATATACATCTTGGCATAGTACTTCACTGTATCTAAAGTCTAAAACAGTAAGAAATGGGCTGATTTGGCCATTTGATTGACTATAACCCAGATTTAATCATGTTGACGTCTATTACACGACAACCCTGTAAAGAAGTCCATATTTACTGCCTCCCTCTTTCAGGTAGGGATACTGATCTTCTAAAGTATACCACCAGGCCTTTATTGTTCAACCTTAACCTACTGGCAATTGGGACACTTGGCTACAAACTTTTCTATGTCTCTCTTAATGTCATTCCACCAATAGATTTTTTGCAAGTCACGATACATCTTAGCAGTAACTGGGTTAATCTAATACTTTAAATTGTGAGTTTCAGCTAATATTCTTTCCCTCAACCCATCCACATTGGGAACACAAAATGACCTTGATAGCGAAGTACCCCATCTCCCACTTGGGAGACAACCTCTACCTTATGCTGTTGAACTGCTTCCAATATCTGGCTAAGTATGGGATCACTATGTTTTTTCTACTTCAATTCCATTACTAAGGAAGATTCCAAATCATTTTGGGCTACTACTCCCCTATCATCCATATCAATCAAACATACTCCCAAATGGGATAACCTATGCACTTCCCTAGCCAACTCCTATTTTTCTTTCTGCACATGAGCTACATTGTCCATAGACACTCTACTCAGCATATCTTCCACCATATTTGCCTTCCCTGGGTGGTAGAGTACATTCATATATAATATTTCATCATAATCTTTCAACAACTCCAACCATCTTCTCTAACAAATATTTATCTCTTTTTTCAAAAATACATACTAAAAACTCTTGTGATAAGTGAAAACATTAACATGCACACCAAAAAGATAGTACCTCTAAATCTTCAGAGTAAACACCACAATAGCTAACTCTAAATCATGGGTTGGGTAGTTCTTCTCATGGTTTTTAAACTGATTTGAGGCATAAACTATCACTTCCCATTTTGTATCAAAACATAACCTAACCCAACTCTAAAAGCATCATAATACACAACAATTCCATCCAACCCATCTGGCAAAGTTAGCGCTGGAGCCAAAGTCAACCTATTCTTTAACTCTTAGAAACTCTTCTCATAACTATCTGACCAATTAAACTTTACCTTCTTCTGGGTCAGTCTAGTCAATGGTGCAACTAATGAAGAAAACCCTTTAACAAACCTCCTATAATAATTGGATAAACCTAGAAAACTTTAAATATTAGATGAAGTAATGGGCCTAGGATAGTGCTTCACTTCATTAGTCTTCTGAGGGTCTAAATGAATACTATCACTCAAAAGTACATGCCCTAAAAATATAACGGACTCCAACCAGAATTCCCACTTTCTAAACTTTGCATAAAGCTACAATTCATAAGGGCCTGCAACACTGTCCTTAAATGGTTGGTATGCTCCTTTTCACTCCAAAAATATATAATATCGTATATGAAAACAATGATGAACATGTCCAAGTACTTTTTGAAAATCCTATTCATCAAATCCATAAAATTATAGGAGAATTTTTAAGTTTGAATAACATGATCACAAATTTAAAATGACCATACCCAGTTCTAAAAGTTGTCTAAGGAATGTCGCACTCCCCGACCTTTAATTGGTGATACCCTGATTAGAGATCAATATTTGAAAACTAGTGAGTGCCTTAAAGATGATCAAATAAATCATCATTCCTAGGAATGGGGTATTTATTCTTGATGGTGGCCTTGTTTAGCCGTCTGTAGTCTGTACATATTCTGAGAGTGCCATCCTTCTTGTGCATGCATAGAAATGGAGAACCTCATGGGGGAATAGTAGGTTTAATAAACCCCTTATATAAGAGGTCCTTAAGCTGCTCCTTCAATTATTTAAGCTCGGCCAGAGACATAAGATAAGGAGGAATAGAGATAGGCTTGGTATCGGTGAGGAGATCAATACCAAACTCTATTTTTCTATCGGGAGGTACCCCGAGTAGATCCTTTAGAAGACCTCTAAAAAGTCATTGACTACACGAACTAAAGAAATAGTTGGGGCTTCAAACTTAGTGTCTTTAACTCAAACTAGGTGGTAGATACACTCTTTTGATACTAACTTTCTACATTTAAGATAATAGATGAAACAACCTTTGGGAGGTACTAAAATACCCTTCCACTCGAGGAATGGATTATTAGGAAATTAAAACCTTACTACTTTTGTGCAACAGTCGACTAATTCATAGCTTGAATAGAGCCAATCTATGCCAAATATAACATCAAAATCTATTATTTCTAGCTCTATAAAATGTACCACTTTGACCCTATGAAGGAGTGTAATAGGGAACTTTCTATATACTCGCCTAGCAATAACTCACTCACCCACTAGATTAGAAACTGAGAAGGGTTCAAAAAGACTTTTGAAACTTACTCCAAAATTTATAGCAACAAGGGGGGTCACCAAAGAGAGGCATGACCCTAGGTCTAGCAACATATAAAAATCAAAGTGAAAGGAACAGAGCATACCAGTGACTACATTTGGGGAGCTCTCTTGCTCTTGATGGGATGGTATAGCCTAAAATTGATTCTGAATCTGACCTTCCCCAATTTTGAATGATGCACCTTGATGTGGAGCTGGGCGGCTTGACTATACTGCTAAATTTTGGACTAAGTCTGAGGATGAGCATCCCTACTTCCCTACTTAGTATAAAGATATTCCTTGACCCTGTGGCCTATCTTATCACAACTATAACAACCACCTCTACCCAGCAAGCACCATACAGATAGGTCTTACTATGCTTTATGTAGGCTGGATAACTTGGACTTCTAACTACACTACCTTGGGATCTAGAAGTCAGAACTTTACCCCATTGCTCTAGCTTTGTTTTGGGTAGAAGGACACTAGCTAAGGATGGTGCATGTGCTGATGAGTGACTCTGAAATTGTAAATGATTTCCCGCTCCTAAATTCTACTGACTGAGCCAAAATTGTCTGGTCCTATCTCTCTTATTCCTTCTCTCACATTCTATTAACTTTTCTAACTCAATTTGTTGAGCATGGGTCATCAAATGAGAAATATCCATATTCCCAATTAGTATGGTCATCCTACACTTCTTAAACACCAAATCAGATACACTAGTAATGAACTTACTCATTAGAGCTTTAGAATCTGACAGTAGTGATGATGAAAACTTAGCTAGCTATGTTAACTTGAGGGACCACTCATTAACCGACATAGACACTAACCTCATATTCATAAACTCCTCTACCTTAGCCTCCCTTATCTATAGATAAAAAAGCCTATCCAAAAATAGAGTTTGATACACATCCAAACTTATAGGTGCTACAGCTTCACCTCTACCATCCTTTGACATAGTAATTGAATCATTAATGATATATTTCAATTGATAAGAAGCCAATTCCACACTATCCTCTTCAGTAACATGTATAATTTGTGTAATTTTTGTCACATTATTGATGAAAAATTAAGGATACTCATTCACCTTTGAACCTAAGAATTCAGATGGGTTCATCCTCACAAAGTCCTGAATTCTGGCTGTAGCCAAATTACTAGTTTGCTGAATTAGGACCGCTACTGGCTGGTTTGCCTAAACATTTGCATTCACGACTTGAGCTAACACTTGAAATATGGCTCAAAATTCAATATCTTCATTCAGAGGGTCTGCAGGTGGTGGTGGGGTTGGCTGATCCCCATTTCTGCATGTATGAGCTCTATAAAAAGGCATTCTTTAGTACGTGAAAGTACAAATTAGAGAAGATAGATAAATCCTCAAAGCATAATAGAGATCATGAAAGAAGAGATGTTTCCTAATATGACCCGTAACCTCTCACTCATAAGTGTGACACGCTTCACACCCATGATCAAGACTCTACCTAACGTGGCTTGTTAGACTCCCTAGGAGTATTTAAAACCTTAGGCTTTGATATAAAGTTTTTAATGCCCCAAAGGTACCCCCTGGATGTCACACGGCGTTTAAGACTATAGATATCCCAATATAACCCTTATTATCTACTTAACACTGAACTCTCATAGATATAAACTTTAAACATTAGAAAAAACTGAAGAACACATAAAATGGATTTCAAATAAGTGAATAATCTTAATTAAAAACTCAGAAACTTAATAACCTTTAAGAATCGATGAAAAGATGAAACAAACATAATTTGACTAGCCTTAACAAGCCTCTAATAATAGACTGAAGAGTTATTAGGGCAGACCTCAGCTGACCTAAATGGAAAGCTAAGAAACTAGAATAACAACACTAAGCATTGAAAACATCATTAAATGGGTGCTCAAATTAAGAGGACTCACCAACTGTCTGAAGGTAGGAAATGGTGCCCGCGGTCAATCGTGCAGTTGGGAGCGAACACCAGAACCTATAGTATGAAATAGTATAACACATAGACATATATGTGGGTTAGTACTTTTTGAATATACTGAGTATGTGGGTGTGAATTTAATAAGTAAAAACTTAAATTGAACGTACTTCCAAAATATACATGCTAAGTGTAAAAAGGGACTCTCCTCGATGATGAATAAAATTGAAAGCTAAAATATTGTAAAACATGAATAATAATAGAGCATAATTTGATGAGCTTAGTGGGCCATTACACTTAGTTCTAAAATCTTTACTTTTATACCTTTTTACGGGAGACTCTTATAACCGACATAAGCTATGTGAGCTATCATGGAGTCCAACGTCTTACCCATATTGGGGAAAACTGTTATACCCTTTCCATTGGAATAGAACCTTAATTTAGAGTGATCACTATACTTAGACCATATTGGGTAAATTAGGGGACCCTTTCAGGTGAGGCTCCTAATCTTAAACCTACGGTGGTACATAGTTTCTAGAGAATAGGATGCGCTAAACCCACATTCCCCTCTAGGTACAAAATATTACTCCCAAAATATATACTTATATGCTCATAATTATGAAATCCACCTTCAAATATCATAAGGGTTTTATATACTGAAGACCAACTATGCTTCTCTTACTTAAATCATACTCATGAGGAAACTTGTGGATTTCATGTCTTATCTTAAATCATAAAATCAAACTGAACTTTAATCTTGCTATAATACCTGTAACATGAGATTAAAAAATCAAAATTCTTATAAACTCAATAGGATTTTCTTATACTTGAAATCATTCATCATCTCATAGAAACTTCATATCATAATATCAAACTAAATGCTCAAATTGAAATCTTTTATCAACTTTTCAATTTTCTTGTCAAAATAATGAAATTCATATCATGAAATCATGAAACTCAACAATCAAGATCACTTTCATGGATTAAAAACATATGTAACATGTAATCATATGCAAAATAATATTCTATCATGATTATACATCAATATTTTAAAAAAAATAAGAAAATGGGCATCCACCCTAGTAAATCACTTTCTTCAAAATTAAACAAAACCTACACTTTTGGGAACAAGGATGAAAGGGTATCCTTTTTCAAACCCAACATACTTGAATTTCTTGACATCCTGAATCTTCAGAAGGTAAATTCTTAAGAGAAACCCTATTTCCTTATCCCTTGAGAGTGTAGAGGAGAATACATTTGTTAACTGACAAGGGGAGGTATGTTAAATGACTATTTAATGATTTTTAATCATTTTAGAGACCCTATACACGTACATAAAGGATTTGGGGGAAACCTAGGGGTGTGAAAAGACACCCATTCCCTTATAATATATTAACAACATAGCAATTTAACAAACAGAGAGGGGGTTCATGGTGCGACCACCATCATGGATTAGGATGTTTGAGGTGTGACACGTGGGGTGACATTGGAGGTATTCAACACAAATACTATTGTGGAACCAAAATAGTATCCTATCGCAGGCGTATTCGTGTTGCGGGGCCACCGCAAAGTGCCTATTTCATGACAAAAATCCCTCTTCTACGTCTAAAAACATCCCCAACCTAACCAAACCCAATCTTTGGTAGTTCATATTCAATACTAAGGTCCTAAGTACTCATCTTAGGCACTATTTAAGCGTGAAAAAGGTTGGGGTTTCACATGTTGGGTGCCATAAGAGGTTGATCTAGCAAGCATCAAAGGGACTGGTGGTGGAACTAGGAATTCAAAATAAAGGTGGAGATTGATAAGGTGACTTATGCAAAGTTAGTTGAGAGAAAAGAAGACAAGAAGAAGTGAACGAATAGGGAGGAGTATAAGTTAGCTAGGAATGAGGCTAAGTTAGAGGTTGGACAACTATTTTAAGATCTTATATGTAGCTTTAGATGAGAAATAAGAGGATGAAAGATGTATAGGCTTGACAAGGCTAGGGAACAGAGGGAATGTGACCTTTACCAAGTAAATTGCATCAAGGGAAAGGATGAAAATTTTTAGTAGAGGATTCCTTCATTAGAAGAAGGGGGTAGTCCATTCTAGAATTTTGAACAATGAAGGGGACAAAGGTTTAGTGCTAAGGGATGTTGAGAACTCAAAGAGGTGTAATGGTTATGGCTAGTATAGGCATATTAAGGTTTAGAAGTTCAAGGGTGCTATCCGTAAGATATGTAGGGGTAGGGAAATTGTGGATTTATGGAAGAGCATTGGTAGGGAAAGTATGAAGTGGCTGACAAGGTTGTTTAACATCAATTTAGGGATGGTGTAGATGCCCGAAGCTTGTAGATGAAGTATAATGATTCCATTATATAATAAGAAGGGGACATTCATAGTTACAACAACTATATGAGTATTAAGTTGTTGAGTCATACTGTGAGGGTTTGGAAAAGAGTGGTAGAGTTGAGGTTGAGGAGGATCATGATAATTTTTGAGAATCAATTTGGTTTTATGCCTGGTCATTTGACTACTAAGGCTATTCCCCTTGTAAGGAGATTAATGAAAGAGTATAAGGAGAGGAAGAAGGACTTGCACATGGTGTTTATTAATCTTGGGAAGGCGTACAAAAAAGTCCCTAGGGAGGTTTTGTAAAGGTTCTTAGAGGCTAGAGGTATGCTCATGGAATACACTCTTTCTTACTAGCTAGTAAGGATTCACTACTGCCCACTAACCCTATACCCTATAACTTCTTGTTTGTGGTGTTTTGGTGATGTTTGTGATTTTGGATAGTTAGTTTATAGTATTACTCTGTGGGTGTTGTTTCTTTTAGTATCTAGTGGCGTATTATTCTATTTTGTTGTTTACTTTTATGTTTTATGCTTGTTATTCTGTTATTTGTCTTATGCCGGAGGTCTATTAGAAATAGCGTCTCTATTTTATCTGAGGTAGTGGTATGGACTGTGTTCACTTTAACTCTCTAGACCCCACTTTATGGGAATACATAGGGAATGTTGTTGATGGTTGGAAAGTTGATAAATTATAGGTTTGTCATGACCCAACACTGGGACTATAATGGAACCTATCATACCAACTACTATATGCAAGCCTAGAGACTTATCCCAAAATGATACTGAATAAAAACTAATATCAAAAGAAGTAAAAACAACTCAAAACCCAATATAATTCTCTAATACATCATGATAAGGAGAATACATAATCAAAATAAATCCCATGTCTGATAGTTACACCATACAAGCTTATAAAGACTATAAATACAAAGAAAGATTCTAAAATATCTATAATGTGAAGGAATACATAAGACTCAAATATAATAAAGAATATGAGAATATCTGAAACAACACGTACTACCTCAGTACATCTTATAGAAATATCATCAATACCACATCGCTCAACGGGGACCATCAACTCAATACTTGCTAAGGTGCAGAAAAATAGTAAGGGTGAGTATGGGAACACTTGTACTCAACAAAATTATCAATTGAACTTAAATAAAAGTTGTACAAGAACCATCTAAACCAACTATTTAAAACAACCAAGTAATCTGTACTCAGAAAAGTCACACCTAGGCTATCAGATATATCTCAACAATAAGGGAAACAACACTAAACTATCCACTATCTTTTAATCTAGTAATACATCAACAACCACAAATCACAATATTTAATTACAACAAAATCAATCATATGGAATGATGAGATGAATATAATGTGATGTAATATATGACAGTACACACCTAATGTACTGTCTATCTAGCTAGGATCCATGGGAGACTTGTGAGGTCCATATACTCATCAAAAATAATTTCCCTTCAAGGATTCAAACTGAAAGCTTACCATATTATATATATAAATATCGTGCGTGTATGTGTGTGTGTGATATGAGTAAGTAAATCCATCAAGAATAATTTTCCATCAGGCATGCAAGTCATAAGATAGTAGAAATCCACCTAAAATACTTTTTCATTAGGTATGCAAGTTTATAATGTTAGTAGAAAATCCACTAGGAACACTATCCCACTGGGAATGCAAGTTTTCAATCAATAAAATCCATCCAAAATACTTTTTCATTAGGCATGCAAGGTTTTTCCAATCAACCTTTTCCAATTAATCTTTCTCAAAACATTATTTCACAGTACCGTGATATAAATATGAGAGAGTATGAAAGAAATATACAACAACAACAACATACCCAGTGTATTCCCACCTAGTGGGATCTGGGGAGGGTAGAGTGTACGCAGACCAGTATGAAAGAAATATGATAACAAAAATAACACAATACCCTAATCAAGCCTCACAAGACCATGCCCAACTCCACAACACCAACTACAAGCCTAAAATTTGTCAATCTAGCTCAAATAACTCAAATCTCACTTACAAGGGAATATACTATCAACATCAACACCTATCAAGTTCATATAACCACTAACCTACTTTTCACATCATAATAAAACATTCAAGAATAAAGGAATATCTAAACTAGTTATTAAATTTCATTTTTAACTCTTTACAATAAACTGGTACCCACATGGATGCTTATCACCTCATCTATATGAGACCTCTATTCCCGTTACTCCCAAAACAAGCAACAAATACTTAAGCACCTCAGGAAAAAAATCAAAAGACTCAACATACCTCAAGGATGCCCAAATAATCAGATAGAATCTTTGCCTTTACAAATCACCTACGAACAAACCCAAGTTTTTAAAATATGAAATCTACATAAGAATATAAAGCTAAGGACACCCATATCATTAAACTTTGAATTTGTGTCTAAAAAGACAATCCAAAATTCAACACTAGGCCCACAAAGTCAAAATAAATATTTTATTTAAAACTCACTCTATCCATAACTCAAAGTGTTTAAATATGAAATTTCATCAAAAATGGGATTGTAATTGATCTTGCAATCACAATTTTATTGAATTTTAACTTTTCCAAGGAAACTCCCAAATTTCAAGTTGAAAAATATAGATTTGAAGGTAAAATCAATAACTAATTTGGGGTAAATAATAAAATCCATGTTAGAAGATTATCGAAAGGTTGAATATCAAAAACACCCTTGAAAACTCTCAAAATTGTGATCTCTAGGTTAAAAAATAATTAAAATTAGGGTTGATTTAGAAAAAGACTTTAATATTGTTTAGGTACAGAGCCCTTCATGATCGTGGTCAAACCTTTGCATCAAAAGTTTGACCAACCCGACTAATCACGAGTGGGAGTCCTATCACAAATATAGTGGGTTAATACTGACCTAGACTCAGCCTTACAATTTAAAATCACAATGTCCTCTATGAAATCCTGATGAACAACATTCTTCCTTCTCCATAATTATAATAGAGGTGTCACAAATACGAAGAAAAAAATTGGCTACACCAACAACAATAAACTAGTTGAATAAGGTAAGCTCACCCTCTCTTCGATGGACCTCAAAATACATTCAATATCCAGTAATCATAATCCAACTATGAAACTAGATCAAATTTGATATTCTTATGCAGTATGAATTTCCAACAAGGTTATTTCCACCCGATGTTAGCCAAAGTTAACTATATGCCATAACTTTCCAATATCTCATCTGAATACTCAAACTTATACTGAAAGCCTTGATATTCAAGTCAACCACACTACTAACTCCAAGTCATTATTACAAAGCTAATAGAACTAAATAAATTCTCATACAATTCTTGGACCTCCGAATGTTGACCAAAGTTAATTATTCCAACTCTAAAATCTTTTAAAATGAAGAACTCTACTTAATTCTCAATCAAACACCTTTACAAAATCACGTACCCACTCCTCTAAACCATAAAAATCAAAATTAAACTATGGAAAGGGGTAAAATATTTAAAAATTAGGAGAATCCAAAACTTAAAGTAAGGGTTATTATAGGCATAAAGTTTACTTTAGTCAATATTCAATGATAATGTCCTCTGTAGGTATTTTTGATAGTCCCATTGAGCTGATTGGAATGTTGAAATTAGACTAGTAGCACAGTTCATTTACCTATATTGAGTCCCGAACAAACTTTTTGGATCTATCTGGGACATTTTTGAACTTGGAACTCAATTAGTGCACAACTGTCGGTGCAACCATTACTTATTTATCGTATTTGCAATACCCTTATCATAATCATATAGGATAAAATGCTTTATTTTATAAGGTATGTCATGATTGCAATGAGAGGAGTTGGTCTTTTCCAGATTAGGTATAATTTACCCTTCACGATCACAAAGGTCAGGATCATAATTGCGATATTTTGGGTTGGATCAGCAGTAGGAATGTGAGGCTCCATATGTGATGATACAAGAACAAAGAGTACCAAGAGCACAAGGTATTATCTAAGGTTCAAGGATTCAGAATTAGAAAGCAATTGAAGACTTTTTGGAGTATTTTGAAGCCTTGGTCAAGAGAAGGAAGAAGGGGAACTTATACACTCAAGAGGCGCCCTAAGTTAGGGTTATTATAGTCTTTTAATAGTATCTTTTTACACTCCAAAGGAGAACCCTTCATTAAGGTATTTTAGTCAATTGGCATGTAATAATATAAATAGAGAAGTAGCCTTCTATTTTCACTAGTTTTGAGATAATGAATTGAGTGACTTTTTAGATTTTAATCTTAGTGTTAGATTGTATTCTTTCTCTTCTCCTTAAGAGAGGGAAAACTGAAACTTGACCCTTGATACATTTGAAATTGGTTTTCACTTGTCTTGGGTAATTTGGCAAGAAAGGTGTGCTTGAGGAAGTGTGAGTCCTTTGGGTCACCTAAGAGGAAGGTTTGAGATTACATTGGTTATGCGTGTTTGAAGTTTTGATACACCTTCTAGTGATATTAATTGGTGGAAGTAAAGGTCTTTCTACTATCTTTACATTTTATGCAATCTTCTTCTTCATCTCCCTTCTAGTGTGTTGTTTTTCTCTTTGTGTGCTTGCTGATTTTTGTTATCTTAGTGTCAACTTCGTGTATAGACTTCATTTAGGCTATAATTTGGTATCAAATCCTAGGTTAGGGTTGTTCCTACATCCCTAAATCTTGGTTTTAGTGTTCTTATATAGAAAATCTCATAAAAAAAGAGTCAAAAAATCAGAAAATACAAAAAAAAAGGAGTGTGTCTTGTGTGTTTGTTGTAGATCCGAATTTTCCAAGTTAGATCTACAAGTTTTTATTGTGTTTTGAAGGGTTATAGTGCTATATCCTTTCTCTCTAGCACATAGGGAGTCTAGATCTACTTTTAGAGTGAAGTTTGGTTGATTTTGAGCTAGATCCACCATTGTTGTGGCTTATTTGAAACTTTTTGGAGAAGGTGACGCTTTGGGATTGTGTTGGTGACTTGATTTGTGGCTGATTTTTAGTGGGTTGGGTTTTTTTTGACATAAGGAACCTACATCCATAAAAAAATCAGATTTGGAGCTCATTTGCTTGGGGGTCAAATTTGGTCAACACTTGAATATTCATATTGTTCATCCATGATCTTCATATCTTAGTGAAGAAGAATATTCAAAGGTGTTGTTTGATACTAAAGAGGGAAGAAAAGAAGTGGAAAATTTGTTTGTCTAAGATCATATTCAAAGAATATTTCATTCTTCCAAAAGGAGGAAGGGACAAGGGGACAAACAAAGTACAAGTGCAATCATTAAGGGGGGACCATTTCATTCCATTTTCATTTGAGACTTGAAAGAATCCTAAATTACCTAGTTACTCCATCAAAATCCAAAACTCTCTTCATCCCAAAGTTGTGTTTGGCCGAAATTAGGTTTTGGGAAATTTGAAAATTTCAAAAAGTGACAACCAACCACATAGTGCCACATCATCACTTGTGCTCAACCAAAATTCTACTCTGAAATTAGATTTCCTAGTTTCTAATTTTTTATTCTAGTTTTTTTAAGCTAATTCTATCACTAATTAGCAAACTAGTAAGTACCTACTAGCTTGGTAATTAGTCTAGAGTTCGTTTATTTCGTGTCTTCTGTTTTTTTTTGTGTGCTTTTCTTATTTTTAAGTCATAGTAATTTATTGGTTCAAGTGTGTGCATCACTTTATTTGAGTTGTTTCAATCAAATATCAATTCCAATCCAAAGCTTCTCACCTCTCAAGTAATTTTCCAAGTATTGATGATTCTCCAACACTTGTGAAGCCAAGTGCGAGGTGAGGTTGAGTGTGAGTGAAGTGAGGCCTTTGAACTAACTTGTTTGCTAGTTTTGTAGGTTGTGTTGCTTGATGTTTGTTTTTCTTTTTTAGGTACAATTGACCATGGAAGACGAGGATTCTTCGTCCAATCCTTGGTAAATGATATAATTGGAGCCTTGAAGGCTCACTTTGAGGCTTTTGCCCGAAAAATGAAGGATAATAATGATGCCTTGATAAGAGACTTGAAGAATGGGTTTGACGTTATAAAAGGTGATTTAGGATCCATGAGGCGTTCCATAATTAAAATTAAAATGGGGGTTGATAGACTATGTCCACCAAAACCTCCATAAAATTCAAACCACCAATTCCAAACCCATCATCAACCAAATCCAATGCCTTCTCTCCACATGTTAGAATCCAAGGAGAATTAGGTCAAGCCTTAATATGGAGAGAAAATGGATGGTGAGTTAAAATAAGAGTGAAGAAAAGAGGGTAAGGGAAAGGGAAACCATGGGTAGTGAAGTTGGAAGGGAAAAGAAATGCTTGATTGTGTATCTTGTCCACAAAGAATCCTTATTACTCACTAACCCAAATACTAGTATTTTGTCTAGTATTTTCTTTTCTGATGTGCAGGTTCAAAATCCTAGATACCCAAGGAAAAGCCCAAGGAAATTCCCTTCAAGCCCTTAGCCAAAAGTCCTAATTTGGGGATAAGTGTTGAAGAAGTGAATCCAAAGGGAAACCTTGACATATTACCTTGTAATGTTGAGCATGAGGGATGCAATGATGTAAAACCAAGTGAAGAAAACACTTCTCATAATCTACAAGGTAACAAAGCTATTTTCTACACTCCTAAAAACTTGAATTATTGTGATGTGGCTAGTAGTATCCAAAGTGGTGTAGTTTTGGATTGTATTAGCAAAGAAGTGTATGAATCTCTGTTTTGTGATACTCTTGGTGTTTATAGGTTGAATATGGACCAAACTCTTGTTGTGAGTACGCAAGTACTAGTTGATCCTTTAGATGACAAAATCAATTCTTTTCGTAAGAATAATTTGTGTCCATCTAGTGCTAGCACTTATAGCTTGAATAAGGTTCCCTTTACATGTGACAAGAGTATTCACACACTACATGACCCTCTTGTAGATGATATAACCTTGGGTGATGTCTTCACACTAGATTCCTTCCTATACGACCTCTTTGCCTATGATGATAACCATGTTAATTTTGAATTGGTATTACGTAGAGGTAGTAAGTTTGGTGGATCATTTTCTTTCTTTAATGATGATGATTGTGAGTTTGGTATCCTAGTGAAAGGAGTGGGTCATGCCGGATTAACCCCTTGTCTTCTACTCCCATTTGACCCCGGAATACTCTGGAGATGTGAAGGTTATAGTTGTTGGTCATGCTCACTTATTTTTGAAATTGATGCTATTCATGTCTTTGGCATCCTTTATGCTAAGATTTTTATGTCAAAAACCAAGGATATGTGGGTGTATGTCAAGTGTGAGAAACCATGGGTTGATAATATGAGTGTGGTACTAATACTAACCCTCCTACCAAGAGGATTGTGTGTTTGTTTTTCTCTCTCTTTGATTTTGCAAGATCTGAATTTGAGGAAAAATTCCTTCAAGATGGAGAGGATGATACAAGCACAAGGGGCACCAAGAGAACAAGGTATTGTCTAAGGTTCAAGGCTTCGGAATTGGCAAACAATTGAATACTTTTTGGAGTATTTTGAAGCCTTGGTGAAGAGAAGGAAGGAGGGGACTTATACACTCAAGAGGTTCCCTAAGTTAGGGTTATTATAGTCTTTTAAGACTATCTTTTTACACTCCAAAGGAAAACCCTTCATTAAGGGTATTTTAGTCAATTGGCATGTAATAGTATAAATAGACAAGTAGCCTTCTATTTTCACTAGTTTTGAGATAATGAATTGAGTGAATTTTTAGATTGTAATCTTAGTGTTAGATTATATTCTTTCTCTTCTCCTTAAGAGAGGGAAAACTGAAACTTGACCCTTGATACATTTGAAATTGGTTTTCACTTATCTTGGGTAATTTGGCAAGAAAGGTGTGCTCTGAGGAAGTGTGAGTCCTTTGCGTCACCTAAGAGTAAGGTTTTAGCTTACATTGGTGATGTGTGTTTGAGGGTTTGATGCACCTTCTAGTGATATTCATTGGTGGAAGTAAAGGTCTTTCTACTATCTTTACATTTTATGCAATCTTCTTCTTTATCTCTCTTCTAGTGTGTTGTTTTTCTCTTGTTTGCTTGCTGGTTTTTGTTATCTTTAGTAACAATTTTGTTTTTAGCCTTCCTTTAGGATATCATGTGATTATGATGAAAAAAGAATGGTGGACAAATTTAAATATCTTTTTTAATCCCAAACTCTTTAACTCAATTTTTGAAGCGTTTTCCTTAGTTTTTGGAGATTCAAAAGTGGGATTTTGATATCTCTTCATTAGGTACATTTCTTAATCATTATTTTAAATTTATCCGCTAGTTGTTACTTAATTTTACCTTCAAATCTTGGTTTCTTAACCTGAAATTTTGGAATTTTTTTGGTATAGTTAAAAAATGGTATTTTGATGATTTTAATCTTGATGTTAAACCCATTTTTGATGAAGTTTTAGATTTAAACTCCATAAGTTATGGGTAAATTGATTTCTTATAAGATTCTAGTTTTACCCTTATAATCTTGGTAGAAATATGGGCATTATTGGTCTTGTATTTATTTGTAAAACAAATTTTTGATAGATTGGGAGCGTTATGAGGCTGCTCGAAAAGATAAGGCTAGTTTGTGATTGTTCGGGACTTACAGTTCGACTTTGAGGTAGGTTATCTATTAAATTTCTTCAAACTTTTCTTTGATTGAGGGCTTATCATATAAATCATGCTATAAGTAGGTGAATTAGTAAAATTTGTAGCAGATGAGATGGTTTATTATTTTGATACATGTTTGGGGGTTTGTGTTAAGTATGATAGTAAATGAGATGAGTTATTATTATGATGCCCATATGGAGGCTCGTATTAATTATTTATTTGTGAATTAGGAAGACTAAATCATATATTGTATGATTAGGCTGTTCTACATATTTTTTTACATTTATTGGATTTTGTATTTATTGTGATCATGCATACTCATTCATACTCACTTGACAAAGTTATGAATTCATGTATTTGCCTGAAAATTAAAATACATTTTAAGAGATTTACTATGGTATTACAAATCATATATTATCGTGGGAAAAAATCTAACTTATTTTACTATATATCTATATATCAGCGTGGTTAAAGATCTGGCTAACAAGACCAGGGTAGAGATTCAAATTGTTTATTATATGGACCTCGCGAGTTCCCATGGAACCTACCTTGTAGAAAAAGTATTAGGCTATATACCAGTTTGTGTGGTCATTGTATATTATTTTGTATCATTTCATTTTATTCAAATATTATGTATTTACATTATTATTGAGATAGACTGTGATATTCCTTGATATTGAATTGCTAGGATTTTTTTATTCTAGGGTTATTTTAGTGTTTTTATTCTATATTGTTTTCTACTTAAGCTCAGACAACTTATAATACCTATTGAGTACAAGTGGACTACACTCAGCCCTATTTTTTACATCCTTTTAGTGTAGATCCCGATACTAGTTGACCTCGTAATTCTTGACTCATGTTGTGGTTGTTAATTTGGAGTTGTAGCAAGATCCTATGTTTAGGAAATAATCTAACTCATTCTACTCTTACTTATGCCATTATTACCATTAGACTATTTGTGTTTTACTTTAATAGCTAAAATTTAGGTGTCTCTCTAGTACTTAATATTACTGAGTCTAGGGGATTTCAAATTTATTTCTTTAGTTTTATTTGAGTTTTGCTAAAGAGTTTCATCTTTAGTGTTTGTGTATGGATTCCTTATCTTTTTACCATATTATGGATATTGTTGAGTTGTCGAGTCAGGCTTACCTACCATGGCCAGATTGAGATAGGTGCCATCATAACATATGGTGTTCTTATAATTTGGTCATAACAAGTTGTTATTAGAGTGCTAGGTTCTCTAATTTCATAAGTATAAGAGCAAATGTCTAGCGGAGTCTTACGATTGGTACGTTGATGTCCATATTTTTCTTCGGGTGGCTATGAGATATTATTAGGAATAACTTGATTCTTTGATTCCATTTATTGAGCATTATTTAATTATAGAATTCTAAATTTTGTATTTCCTCTTTTTAACAAATATGCGAGGATGCGATTACGTATTATTAATGGTGATAAGTTGCGGCTGCTTTGAGGCCCCAAATAGAGATTGAGGCAAGGGTTGTAGCCATAGAAGAGTTAGAGATAGGGTAAGAGTGCAATGCCAACTAGAGGACATGTTAGAGTGGTATCCCTAGAGTCAAAAATTAATTTTAATGATGTATCATATTATCCTAAAGGTATAGGTCCATCCTAGTTTTGTCATAATTACATAGCCACTATAGTGTTGTAGGATATTATGGTTTGTATTTTGAGTTTCTTAATGATATAGATCATATATTAGATCTACAATCACTTCTGATATATCTTAGACTAGAGTTTATGTTCTGCCTCTAGAATAGGCTCCAATTTAGGGTTTCCATACTCTTGGGGTACAACCATTTTGGCTATCCATTTTAATTCCTTTCTCGTCAAAGTTATTGCTCCACCGCTTATGTCTAGATTAGTAATGACAATTGATGAGAAGAAGAAGTTTGATAGATTTACGAAATTAAATCCTCTTAAGTTTTCTAGGGTATTTGAGGAGGATGCATATGAGTTCTTTGTTAGTTGTTAGGAGTGTTTGTATAACCTCAATTTGGTTGAGTCGCATGGTGTTGATTATACAATTTTTCATATGGTTAGGGAAAAAAGTAGTAATGGAGGTATTACCTTAGTTATAGGCAGTAAGTTAAACTTTAATAATTTGGATGCAATTTTCTAAGGCTTTTCTCGAGAAGTATGTGCCTCACAGCTTGAGAAAGAGTTTGAGATACGATTTTAATGCATTAAAGCAAGGTTTTATGACTATTATTTAGTATTAAACTCGATTCTTTCCCTTATCTAGAAATTCCTTAATGAGTATTTCAACAAAGAAAGAGCAGGATCAAAAGTTAGTGAAAAGGTTGATTACTCTTCTTCAGTTGGCTACAACACAATTGGTGACTACAGGTGGAAAATTCTAGGAGATAGTATATCACTCCAAGAGGATTGAGGGTATATGTTGATACCTAAGGGTGTCACAATAAGAGGCTTCACAAGAGAGTGGTTTTAGTGGATCTTTATTATGAGACAGATACTTCTCAAGTAGAGGTCATCACTTTCCGTATGGTAGACCTATTTAGGTGGCGTTATAGGGCTCCAATAGTGGTTATTAATATTTTGGTATTTTGGGTGGTCGAAGTTCAAATTAGATGTCTAGAGGTTTTCATTCTGGATTGTCAGCTTATAGAAGACACTCTGGTTCATTTAAGAAACCCCATCAGCCTAATGTCGTTAGAGATATTTTGATTATATGGATTTGGGGCATATCACCATCTGATGCCCTAGGTGCAGGTCCGGCGAGCCGAAATAAAGTTATCAAATAAGGACTTATCATGTACCAGAACCACCATCTAAATATGGTACATAGAGTGGTAAACATGGTTCTCGAGGTATAAGGGGTGGATCCCAGGTGGATCATGGCGGTGGTGTTAGAGTTGCTCAATCTCAGGGAAGACAAGTCAGTGTTATATTTCTGAGTAGATTCAAGGTAAAAGTCACCGATACAGTCACTATAGGTATCATTCTATTTTTCCTTTGGCCTGCTTTAGTTTTATTTTATCCCAATTCTACTTTTTCTAATATGTCTTCATATTTTGCTTGGAGTATTGATATGATGTTTGAGTCCTTTACTGTGCTTATTCGTATTTCTACTCCAATAGGTGATTCATTAGAGGTTAATTGGGTGTACCAATCCTATATTATGACTCTTTTAAGGTATGATATTTGCATGAACTTGATTATTCTTGATATGGTAGATTTTTAATTGATTTAAGGTATGGATTATCTTTCCTAATATCATGTTGTCTTAGATTATCATGCCAAGACTGTTACTTTAGTTATGCAAGGTATGTTGAGGTTAGAGTGGAAGGGTACTCCAGGTTTGTATCCTAAGGGGATTATATCATTGTTTTGGGCCCAATGAATGATAGATAAAATAGTATCTTTTTTATTTAGCTTATGTGCATGATACTAATAATGATACTTATCTGTGAGGGTGGTTAGGGAGTTTATGGATATGTTTCCTTCTGATATGTAGGGAATTCCTCTAGATAGTGGTATTAATTTTACTATTAACTTGGAGTCGATAACTAATCCCATCTTTATTCCTCCTTATAAAATAGTTCTGATGGAGTTGAAGGACTAATTGCAGGATTGTTGAGTAAGGAGTTTGTTAGGCCTAGCGAATCACCTAAGAGTGCTCTGGTGTTGTTTGTGAAGAAGAGGGATATCGATAATTGAATAAGGTTAACATCAAGAACAAGTATCCTCTTTTGGGTATGATGACCTATTTGATTAACTTCAGAGTTCTTTATTGTTTTCAAAGACTGATTTGAGATCATGGTATCATCATTTGAAGATTAGGACTTAGATATTCTTAAGAAAATTTTCAGGACCCAATATGGTTATTATGAGTTCTTGTTGATGTCCTTTGAATTAGTTAATGCTCAATAACATGTAGGGAATTGATGAAAAAGTATTTTATCATTATTTTGATTCTTTTGTGATCATGTCCATTGATGACATCTTGGGGTATTTAAAGAGTGAGGCAAACCATGTGAAGCATTTTAAGATTGTTTTCAAGAATTTGGGGGATGAAAAGTTGTAAGCTAAGTTATTAAAAGTATGAGTTATGGTTGAGTTTTATGTCTTCCTTGGAACATAGGGCGACCAATGATGGCATTTTTATTAATCCGCTTATAGTTGAGGCAGTTTATGATTGGTCTATACCTACTTTTTGAAACGCCCTGGGTTTTGGCCCTTAAAAATTTACTAAGCTTTGAGTTCAATATCCTTGTATGACTCATCATACGAGTCGTATGGTATGGGTATGGGTCAGGTGACCTAACTCGTACGTTGTCCAGTAGTTGGTGGTTGGGTTTTTGTTATGGTTACGACTTAGCGATGTAGGTTATTTAGTTTGGTGATGAGTCACTAGGACGATCCTTCATTTAACAAAAACTTAGTGACTTGACTTAGCTTTGAGAATGAGAGGCTCACAAAGAGCCGTAAGGATAGGTTATAAGTTATTGTGACAAGTTATGCTGTATAGTGTCAATCCCTTAGTGTTCTATCTTGGATACAACTGGACCATACTGGTCGTATGGTCTGGTCACGAGTGGGGATCAGGGAGTCAGATGGTGGACATTGTATGGGTGTCCAACTCATTGTCTTTGTGATGGATCCATGATACGAGTCGTATGTTGTGGTCATGAGTGATGGGGTCGACTCATAACCACCTATGGTAATTTTACAATTTTAAGTTAGGGGCATTCTAGACATTTCCCCTTTTTAACTCCCTTATATACCATGACATAAAACACCATTTGGGACTTTATTAACTTATTATTCTCAATCAAACACTCTTAAATTCTCTCTCAAACTCTCTATTCAAGAAAAAGGCTAGGGTTTCTTCAAGACAGTTAGTTAGGGGTTTTCAAGAGTGATTCTCTCTGTCTTTCTTGGTGTCTAAGGCATGTTACTCCTCCCTTATTTTTATTTTACAAAGATCATGTGTTTTAATGTATGATTTTCATCATATTGTTATGGTTTTAAATAATGGTTAGGGGTTTTGGATGTTCATGGTTGAACAATGTTTCTCACGGTTTAATTATGTTTTCTTTCATGCTTTTGATATGGTTTTGACATTGTTGAATGTATGGTAATGATAAATGAATTTAGGGGTACTTTGTATTCCCCAAATTACTTGGTTATGGTTTTGAAACTTATGTGCCCTCAATATGTTTGTTAAAATGCCAATGAGAATGATTTTGTCACATAGTTTGACTATTCTTGAAATCTTTGCATATCATAAAAGGTAATGGGACCTAAATTGGTCTAGTTGGTTTTAAATGGTTTTGAAAGGCCTTGGTTGCCATGGTCTTAGTTTAATTGGAAATGGTGGAGTCTAATTATGATTTTATTGGTCTTATATGGCATAGTTGGAATAGACTTACAAGCTCTAATTTTGGTATGACTATACCAACGGTTAATTCCTAGCTAAAAGACTCCTTGGTAAATGGTTGGAATGTTTAAATGGTTTTAATATAGGCTTAAAGGGGGTTGTGTAGAAAAGCTGTGAAAGGTGGAGGTCCCGAGGGGACCAATACTGAAAACTCATGTTTACCAAGGTGAGGTTTGTCCATGGTTACCATGTGTGTCACACTTATATTTTGGGAGATGTACTAGTCATCTCAAATTTTCTCTCCAATTCGTGCAGTTAACACGAACCGGGGCCCTTTTAATAGGGGTGGTTGAGCCCATATAGCCCGTGGGTGGACATTTAGGATGAAAGAGCTACATAGTCCAGGTTAAGGTTTCAAATGCATGCTAAACCTTATTCCCTACCTCGGCATGGTATATATGTATATATGTGATTGCATATGGTTATTTACTTTTGTTTTGAATGATGACATCATTTTATCTTTATCCCCGAGCACATGGTAGCTAGTATTCTCACTGCTAACCGTCTTCAGGCGGTGTATCCCCACACAATGCAGGAATCGACCATACTACTATTTATCCTGCTCAGTGACTTGGATTCAGGAACAGCTTGAGTCATATTGAAGTGGTGAGCTTCCATCATTTGAAAGACTCCAGTTATGCTGTGAACTTTTTTTCATTATTTTTGTTTCATGGATTTTTGTGTTGGCTATGGTTGAGGGTATGTACCGACTGTATATTACTTGATTCTAGTTAAAGTCTTTGTTATACTACTATGGGCATGGGCGGTGTCGGTGTTGGTGTCAGCCTTGGTATTGGTATTGGCATTATGTGTTAGCACCAGTTGGATATTTTGGTTGTGATTGGTTGGTTATGATTTTAGAATTTATTACTGTCTTTAAACTATTATTGTTTTATCTTGTTATATATTTGGAATTCACCCGACATAGAGTGAAAAGCAGTTACAATTGGGTATTGGGGGTGGTCTGTCCTGGTTGTACTTAAGATGCCCGACATGACTAGGCCCTATTTTGGATCATGTCAGATTGGTAGCAGATCCCTAGGTTCATGGTCGGGGAGTCCACAAAGAGGTGTTGAGTAGAGTCTCTTTTAAGGGTGTATAGTATGCTACACTCATAAGGGAGAGACTACGAGGATTTAAGAATGTTTCTCTTTCTTGTGTTCTATTTTCGAGGTGTATAGTCTAAGGTCCTGAAATATTCTCTAATTCCCGTTTGTTCTCTTTTCAGATTATGCCTCCCAGATGATCTTAAGCTTACAAAAAATCCTTCTTCCCAGTAGAGGAAAATATTAATGGAACACGTCCTACCTATGGGGTCCAGACCCAATCTAGGGGTCTAGTTCATGATTCCCCTTCTGGAGTTCCACCTGTTCCCTGCAGTCCTTCTTAAGATCCTTAGGCTGATGTGATGAATGTTGAGTTTTGTCAGTCTATTCATATGTTGGCTCAGTTGGTAGCTTCTCAGGATGAGTGTGGTGTTTTTTTTACTCCATCTTTTGAGGCTACAAAGCTTGACCTGTTTATGAGGTTAAACCCTCCGACCTTTATTGGTGTTAAGGTTGAGGATGATCCTCGAGGTTTTCTAGATGATATGGAGAAGATCTTCCGTATTATTTATGCCACTAATATGGAGGGCGTGGAGTTTGCCGCTTACCATCCGAAAGATGTGGCGTACCAGTGGTACAAGGAATGGGGTTGGTCAAGGGATGATGATGCTGAGTCGACTCTGTGGGAGGATTTTTCTAATACTTTCCTGGACAGCTTCTTTCCTCAAGAGCTGAAGAAAGCGAAGGCGGAAAATTTTGTTAACCTAAAGCAAGGCAAGATGTCCATTAAGGAGTATGCCTTGAAGTTTCACCAACTATCTCGTTATGCTCCGTAGTTAGTTTCTTGCATGAGGGCTAGAATGAGAAAGTTTGCTTTCGAGTTGTCTCGAGACTTGATATTAGAGAGTAAAGCTATCTTGTTGATATTTATTATTGGAAATAGGATGCTTTTTATCCTATTTCCAAGGAGTAAAACCTTTGGGTTGTCTTCTATTTTCCAATGGATAGTAGTAGTTCAATCATTACTATTTAAACAACGAAAGGTAAAGGAAGAGATATACTTTTTTCTCAACCTTCTTAAGTTATTTTCTCTACTTTATTCAAGTATTATATTCTCTTGTGATTTACTATGTATTCCAAAAGAGAGGAGAGAAACACATAGTTGGTGAGGCATTGTATTAAAAAGTGAGAAAAAGAGAGAGTGTGAGTTATAGCCAAGAAACTTAACTCAATCCTTGTAATTTGACTTGACAAACAAGTACAAGTAGAATCTCTTGCAACTCAAGGATACTAAAGTAAAATCTATTAGAGGTCCCAACCAATATAAACTATCTGGTTTTATTTCTTTTCAACACTTTATTTTTTGCACTAATTTACATTGCTGCTTCAGTAGTTGACTGTCTGCCGAAGAAAGTCGACTATCTAAGCAAAAAAAAAGAGAAATTCACCCCTTCCTCCCTCCCCTCTCTTACCACTTTCAATTGATCAGAGTAAGTACTCATATTTATTTGATTAACAACAAAATGAGAAAAGATCATGACTCAAACAATTGTTGGAGCTCTATTCTCAGAAGGAACATCTCAAACTTGGCCTCTTTACTTCAATGGAAATTTTTTTATCATTGTAAAATAAGGTTGTAAACCTTCATTAAATCTTATGATGTCAAAGTATGAAAGGTGATCAAACTTAGTGAACTTTCACTTGTCTCTGCTATCAAAGACAAGGATTGAAAAAACCCAGAGAATGGCAAAGCATCTACAGACAACATTCCGTTTTTAGAGGACTACACTGATGAACAAATGGAAATTACTTAGAAAATTAAAAGGCTAAAAATATGCTTAAATTCTATCAATGGTGAAGAATATGAAAAGATCTCATGATGTGAATCTGCTAAAGAAATATGGTATAAATTAGAAGTGACCTAAGAAAAAACTGAGAAGGTCAACTAAACACTTGTAAGTTTATTGGTTTATGACTATGAACTTTTCAAGATGAAAGATGGAGAGTCCATTGAAGAAACATTTTCTAGATTTGGCAAAATTGTTGGAGAATTCAAGTCTGTAGGAAAGACTTATCTTATAGCAGACTGGATCACTAGGATTCTGATAAGCTTTCCCACTTAATTGATCTCGAAGGTTGTGGATCTTGAAAGTATGAACTTAAGCAAGATGAACTATGATGAAGTTAGAGAAGATCTCATTGCCTTTGAAAAATCTTACTCGAATAAGAATGATCAACTGCAAGATGAAAAGAAGAAAATTGTGGCTTTAAAAGATACCAATAAAGAGGACGATGATTCCTTGCATGAAAATGAACTTGCTATCTTCACCAGGATAATTGTTGACAATTATAAAATATCAAGAAATCAAAAAAGGGAAAAAACAAATTACTCAAAAGGGAAGCGGAATGCTGACTACAACAAGAATGATAAGTGTTATAATTATGGTAAGTATGCGCATATTGCTTATGATTGTATAGAAGCAAGAAGAGGAATCTCAAAAGAAAGTCAAAAAGCTTTCAGTTGTTGGGGTGATGAAGAATATTCTGATAATAAAAATGACAACATTGGTGATTGTTGCTTTATGACAATTGGGAAAATCTAGTCAGGTAAGAACTAATTCTTGTAATGAATGCTGTAAATTACAAAATTTTATAGATCTTGCCATAACTGATTTAAATAAAGTCATGATAAATAAAAGACTTTATTAAAGAAAATAAGAGATGGAAATTGGATTTGAAGTTTGTGAAATTGAAAAGATTTTTTGCAAGAAAAAATTGATGAATTAAAAGTCAAAATCAATAGTTTTGAAAAATCTTCCAGTCACAGTATTTTTAGATCTAATCAGTGGACTAGTTCTTCTAAGTCAGTTGACAAATTTGATAGTTTTATATCTATGTATGATAATAAATATTGTAGCTATGAAGGATCTCAACGGTCAACTAACTCCAATAAGTTAACCAAAGAAAGCAGTTATAGTGATAATACCTATCATAATAGATATTATAGATGTGAAGGATCTTAAAGGTGAACTAACTCCAATTGGTCGATCAAAGAAAGGCGGCATAGTCATAATAACTCGCATTTCTCCTCAACTAATAAATGGTACTCTAATTCTTGCTATCACTGTGGAAAACCTGGTCATAAATATTATAATTGCAAATTTTATTCTAGAAATTCTAGAAAATAGATTTAGAGACCCAAAACTGAGTCTACAAATCCAAGTACTAATCTAAAGGGACCCAAGAATACTTGGGTCCTAGGAAATAAATGATATATATATTTTTTAGAAACTCCACTCAAAGTCTAAAGGGAGATGGTATCTTGACAGTGGATGTTCAAATCACATAATGGGGAATAAAGGCCTTTTTAAAATTAGAGCTTATTTCAATGAAGGAGATATAAATTTTGGAGACAAATTTAAAGGCAAAGTAATAGGTATTAGTACTATATCCTTTAATTAATCATGTGATATTACTAATGTTTATTTGGTTAAAATCTTAAAGTGCAATCTATTGAGCATAAGTCAGATGTGTGATGCTGGTCTGGAAGTAAGATTCAAAAAGGATGGGTGTACAATTGAAAAATATGGAACTTATTGCTAAAAATAGACATAGGAATATGTATGTCCTACACTCTATCAAAAGGATAGAAGGACATATTTTTTTTTCCTTCATTTATAAAGATCCTTGGGTTTGGCATAGAAATCTTGGTCATGCAAGCATGAGACAAATTGATAAGCTAGCCAAGCATAAACTTGTTATTGTCCTTTCAAAGCTTGATTACAAAAAAAATCACATCTGTGATGCTTGTCAACTTAGTAAGCAAAATAGAAATTCAGTTCTTGTTACAGATATTGTCTTTACTAAACTATTGCTGCTACTTCATATTGATCTCTATGGTACTACTAGGAAGGTTAGTACTAGTGCTAAAAGGTATGCCGTTGTGATTATTAAGGAAAATTCTTAATTAACTTGGGTTATGTTTTTTGCTAACAAAGATGATACTTTAAAGAATTTTGAAGTTTTTTGTGAAAAGTTTCAAAGAGACAAAGGTTACTATATCTCTGCTATTAGAAGTGATCATGGAGGAGAATTTGGGAACAAAGATTATAAAACCTTCAATAACAATCAAGGTTACACTCACAACTTATCTTCTCCAATATCTCCTCAACAAAATGGAGTGGTTGAACACAAGAATAAAACCCTTCAATACATGGCGCAAACCATAGTTTGTGAATATTCATTACCTCATAAATTTTAGGCAGAAGCTAATAAAACTGCTTGCCACATTTCAAACAGGTGTTTCATCAGAACTATCCTGAATAAAACCCCTTATGAGGTTTAGAACAACAAGGGACCTAATTTGTATCCAAATGTTTCTTATAACAATGGTAAAGATAACATTGGTAAGTTTGATCCACAAAGTGATGAATGTATTTTCTTGGAATACTCTAGTTTTAGTAGACCCTATAAATTTTTTAATAAACTCACTCTTTGCATTGAAAAATATATGCATGTTGTTTTTGATGATATTAACCATAACATGAAGAATGCTAGCTCTATAGATGATGAAATTGAACAAGTAAAGGGAAGTAAATCTACTTTCACTGAAGTCGGCTCTCCTTAGAAGTCAACTAATACTAAGATTGATTAGCCAACTATGGCTTCAAATGATCAATTCGTAATAGAAACAATTCCAAATAAATGGAGAAGCAAACTAGATTATCCAATAAAATTTATCATTGTTGATTGAAAAGAAGGTATGAAGACAAGGGCTACCAACAAAAGAGTTGCAAATATAACTCTCACATTTTAACTTGAACTAAACAAAGCCTATGAGGCTCTAGGAGATGATAGCTTGGTTAAAGCAATAAAGAAAAACTTGAGAAATTTGATAAAAATAATGTGTGGACTCTTATACCAAAATTGGAGAATGCCTCAATCATTGGAACCAAGTGGGTTTTCAGAAATAAAATGGATGAACTAGGTAAGGTAATACAAAATAAATCTCGTCTAGTCACTCAAGGTTAAGGTAGTAAGAAATAAAGCATGTCTAGTCACTCAAGGCTACTCACAAAAAGAGAGAGTTCACTATGATGAAATATTTGCTCCTGTGGCAAGGTTAGAATCTATTCGAATCTTACTTGCCTATTCATCTCACAATGGATCTAAATTATTTCATATGGATCTAAATAATTCTTTCTTAAATTACTTCATTTATGAACAAGTTTTTATAAAGAAACCTCCTGGACTTGAAAATCCTGAATTTCCCTATCATGTTTTTAAACTCTCCAAGGCTCTTTATGGTTTGGAAAAAAAATCCTCAAGCTTGGTATAATATATTGAGAAATTTTTAACTAATCATCAATTTACTAGAGAAAAAATTAACACAACTCATTTTATCCAAAGAACTTCCTTTGAAAATCTCATTATTCAAATCTATGTTGATGATATTATTTTGGAAGTACTAATGTTGAGCTATGCAAAGATTTTACTGAGTTGATGCAAAGTGAATTTAAAATGAGTATGATGGTTGAGTTGACATTCTTATTAGAATTTCAAATACACCAATCAACTGAAGGGAACTTCATTAGTCAAAGTAAGTATGCTAAAGAACTTATAGAAAAGTTTGGCATGAAGGATGCTAAATTCTCAAGCACTCCAATGAGTTCCACATGTGTTATTATGTATGATGATAATGTTAAGTCTATTGATGAATGTAGATATCATGGAATGATAGGCTTCCTACTATATCTTATAGCCAGTCGACCAGGTGTTTATAAAAGTGCAAGATTTCAGTCGGTTCCTAAAGAGTTACACCTGACTACAGTGAAGTGCATCATTAGATATCTAATTGGAACTATATCTTGGTTTATGTTATCCTAAGTCAAATAATTTTGAATTAAAAGTTTTTTCAGATGTGGATTATGCAGGTGACAAGAATCATAGAAAAAACACAACTTATGGGAAATTCTCGCATATCTTGAAATAGCAAGAAGCAAAACTGTGTCTCTCTATCAACTACTAAATTTGAATATATTTCTATTAGATTATATTGTACACAAATTATCTGGATGACTCATCAACTCAGTGATTAGGATGTATCTGTTAAGCCTCTAAAAATTTTCAGTGATAATTCTAGTGTTATTTGTTTTACTAAAAATTCTATACACCATTCTAGTGCTAAACATATTGACATTAAACATCATTTTATTAGAGATCATGATTTAAAGGGTCATATTGATATATCTTTTGTTATTTTTACCAAAACTTTATTAGAAGATAGATTTTGCTTTCTTAGAAAATCTCTTGGTATTATTACAAAACCTTTTTAAAAGTGTTATTTTCCTTTCCGTGAGTTGAGTTTTGTATGGAAAATTTTCCTTATTAAATACTTGATTTGATTGATGTACTTACGTTTATTTTTTTTACTTTTTACCGCCTGACACAATGTACTTTGTTTTGTAATTATGGCACCTTTCCGTCTTCATAGGTGGCTTTTTTTTCTTTCATCTTTTCAACTTCTTTTCTATCTATATCTTCTTGAGTGTTCCATTTTTACCTCATTCTCTATATTTTTTATTTCACCCTTTCTCCCTCACATCTTCATGGCTAAAGCTTATAAAAATCATTCATAAGAAATAGAAAACGTTTTTGCTTCAAAGAAAAAAAGAAGGCCTCTTCTCTTGTCCCTTTTGACTTTGATTTTTTGAACCAAAATATCTCTCAAATTTCACATGATTTCTCTCACTCTTTTATAGGTAAGTGTTTTGATCTTAGGTGAATTTATGCACCTCAGTATTGTTATCCAGACTTACTTAGTCTTGTTTTGAGGATTTCTCTTATGCTAAATGAGTTAATTCTTATATAAATAAGCATATAAGTGTTATGGTATGTAAATTTAGTGTTAAGGTGTGCTCATAATGAGTTTGGAGTCAAAACATTAAGTTAAGAATGAAAAGATAATTTAGTATTCTTAGCTTGAGCTATGTCCTTTACTAGTTCATCATCTTGAATTGTATATGGTTTTGAGCTCTAAATTGTGGTGTTTAATGTTATAGGATGATTTATGTGTTGATAATGAGGATGTAGGGATTTTATAAAATCTGGGAATAAAGAGAAAACAACACCCCAAAGCTTGGATTTAAAGGACAAAAGCATTGGCGTGCCACGGTGCCGCGTTAATGCCATGGAACTCCCTTGGTAGCAAGTCACTATGGCACGATTAAACTCCAAAGTTTATATTTTAATAATTACAAACTAACAAGTGGATCCTTGCAGGATATTGAAAACTACTAATGAAGGAAGCCAACTCTAGGAATGGAAGACATCAAATCATAAGAAGATCACGACACTCAAGCAAGCATAACAAGCAAATCAAATATCTTGAAAATGGAATAAGAATCACTATCCCAAAATTACGGCAGATTAGATCAATAAGAAAATCAATCAGGATCTAAAAAAAAAGGAAGGAAGGCCACAATCGACACATGGACATCAATCTCTACAAGACTAAAGGGAAAGATAGATCATGGGCATATGTAACGCCCCGAAAATGGGTCCCGAGATGTCACACGGTGCTTAGGGTCACAAGTAATCCCAAGCTAACCCTGCTACTGGCATACTTACAAGCAATTGAATAAAATACGTAAATCTGAACAAAATCAGCGGAAATAATAAAACTTCTCTGAACTTGATCAATACAAAATTTGAGTTTACAAGATTACAACTCTACCTTTATGAACAAAATTGAAATAAAATACATCGACACTACTGACTGTCTATGAAGCCTCTACTAGTACTGACTATGGGTAGCCGGGTCATGAATCCCAACTATCCCAACCCAAGATGACTGAATAAAGAAAATACAATACTTCTCAAACTATATAACTGAATCGAGCCCTTGAATCAAAAGGACTCATCACCTGTTGACTGGAAGCTGCGAACTGACTGAATATGGTGTATGTTCTATAACTTGTACCTACATTATGAGACAATGTAGCACACAGACGTATATGTGGATCAGTACTTTGAGGATGTACTGAGCATATGGGGGTATATCCATTTAGGTAAATAATGTTATCATTCTTTATAAAACATGCATGACGATATGAATGACTCACATAGCTTGAGAAAAACTGAAATCTAAATCTCATAAATCATGTATAATGAAGCATATAGTATGAATCTCGTGAGTCATTACCCTTCGTTCAAAAATCTCTATTCTCCACCTTATTCTCAAAACTTGTAAACAAGAGGAATCTTAAAACATTAGCTTTCAAAACTTGTACTATTATCTTATGGAGAATAAAGGACTTCTTTAAAACTTAGAGATTATAGAGGGCTTTGGGACTTAGAGAACTTGGACTTGGGGGACTTTGGGAATCTCCAAATCAAACTTTCAACATATATACTTTTATCTTAATTTAGAGTAGGGGACTTCTTTGGGAGTTTCTTCTAACCGACATAAACCATGTGAGCCATATGGAGTCCAACATCTTGCCCATGTTGGGGAGAGCTGTTCTATCCTTGCCATCAGAGTAGAACCTTAACTTTAGTGATCACTATCTTGGCCTCGGGCCCACAAATCTCAATCCTATGGTGGCACATAGTTTTGGGGCATGAAACCTTGGAATCATACCCAACTCGGTGATAAATACTACTCCCATGCTCATCTCATAACTTTTAGGAAATCCACCTCAAAATAACTCAAGGGTCTATAATGAAGACCAAATCATGTTTCTCTTGCTTTAAATCATAATTAATGTGGATTCCTATCTTAGATTTTGAAAGTACTTATCAAAACTTGTTAACCAAACTTGAGATCATAATCTCCTTATAAACTCATCACTTGTACTTAGGAATCAAAATATAAAGCTTTAATACATCAAAATCATATTTAAACTTCATGCTCAACCATCATCTTAAAATGCTTACAATCATCTCAATCAAGATATTGGAAAAATAACTCGTAATATTAATCTCATGATTTCAATATCTCAAAATTCATGCTTGATAACAAAACATTCATAATCATCTTAAAATCTGGAAAATTCAGAAATAGGCATAGAAATATAAACAAAATCATGTAATTCAACCTTTAATCCATGGAAAATCTCAAAATCTTGCAAACAATAATAATGGGTATAAAACCTAACTTCAATTTCATGGAAAATCTCATAATTTGCAGAAATTTATATTTAAAATAAGACTTTGGGTACAAGGGTGAAAGAGTTACCCTTGTTCAAACCTCACATACCTTAGATTTTAACTGTAGATGAACAAGCTTGCTTGAAACTCTTTTTCTCACTCTTGAATGAGGTTTCTTGAAGCTTTTGACTTGGGAGTCTTGAATCTTAACTCAATTTGTAAAATCTATGGTGAGTTCTTGAATTTTTTGGAGGACAATTTGGACCTTGTTCTTGGGAGTAAATTTTGCAAGAAACCCTAAATTTTTTATGCTTGAGGAGAATATGGCGTTTTTGCCTTGGCCAGATGTATTTAGATGTTGGAAAGGATGGAAAGTGACCAAAAAGTCCTTTTAAAAATGACTTAAAAATATCGAACGGGATCTGCGATGACTCGTGCGATGGTCCGTCGCTGGCTCGATGGTCCGTTGGCCTGACCGTTGCACCTGGGACAAAATGTGACTTACTGTCTTAGCAGTGACGGCTTGGTGACAGTCTGTCGCTAGCTCGATGGTCCATCGGCCATTCCATCATGCCTGGATAGAAGGTGGACTCATTATCTCCGCTACGATGGTTTGGGCGACGGTCCGTCGCTAGCTCGATGGTCCGTTGGCCCTTTTCATCGCACCTGGGCGGTTCAGACTGCTTTCTGTAATTCGACCATAACTTTTTCTTCTGGTGTCGGATTTTGACAAAATGGGTATCATTGGAAAGATAATTCAATTTTCCATATGATAAAAAGTCAAAATTAGGAAAATTATATATGCTTAAACACTAATCACTTTGGAAGCCATTCCTTAGTCTTTTAAAAGCAAAATTAGGCTTCACTTGACAGGATCAAATGGCTTAGACTACGAGGGAACTTTGCGGGGTCTTACAACATATCTGATATGGACGTGATCCAAAGCTGTATATGGACATATCAAAGAACTACATTCCTCAGTCAAGGAATCATTTAAATCCTTGATTACGAAGAAATCTCTTGGGTTTCCTTATGAAGAGTAGCCACCAAAGAATATAAATAATGAAGTATGAAGATAGACATAGACTACGTAACTTCAAGGAGAAAATTTAAAGTGTCTCATTCTTAGTCTTACAAAGCTCGTAACTTTAATTTACAATTTTTATATAAGGAGTAGGATCGAGTCAACTTTATAACATCAACTGAAGTTGTGTCAAAAGATCTGAAGAGCGAAATAAGTCTTCAGAACTTGTTTCCTATCATTGTACTCGATCCAAACTTTCAATGATCTAAGAAAACTTTGAAACCCAAGGGGTTTGGACGTAGGCATTACATTGGTGTGCTAAACCAAGATAAATGTTTGTGGTATTACTTTCCCTTGTTTTATATACTTACTTAACTATTCTAAGTTTAATCTATTTATGAAGTGTTTTGATCTGCAGGCAAGTCGACTATGAGGAGTTAGTAGTTGATTCACAGAAGAAAAATTCAATTCACCCCCTTCTTGAATTTTAATTGGTATCAGAGCAGGTATCATAGATAGTATTTCTTAACCATAAGTGAGAGAAGATCAAATAGCCAGTTATTAGATTCTCGGTGCTCTCCTTTAGGATAGTTACTTCTCCGCAAGACTACCATACTTTAATGGGAAACAATACTCTTACTGGAAAAATAGGTTCAGAATTTTTGTCCAATCAAACAACTTCCAAGCCTGGGTTGTCATTAGAAAGAGTCCATAGATAATTCCGGGACTTAAGGAGAAGTCAAAGGACAAAGACAAATAATCTAGAAGTATTGACTTATAAGACCTTGAAAGCTTCAAGGTCACCAAAGAATAAAAAGAGGTAACGTACATGTTATAAGGTTACTTTTGTGTATAGTTAGCAGAGAAGAATACAACAAGATTTCAACGTGTGAAATTGCAAAAGAAATATGGGACAAACTGGAGGTAACCTATTAAGGAACCACCAAAGTCAAGAAGTCAAAATTTACTGCCCTGGTTAATGAATACGAATTGTTCAAAATGGAATAGAATGAGGATATTGAAACAATATTCACCAGATTCAGTAAAATCATGTGCGAATTGAAATAACTGGGCATGGATCTATCGTCACAACCTGCAAATCTAAAAGATGGTCCGAAGTCTCCCAAAAACTTAGGAAACCATGGCTTCCATTTTGGAAGATAGAGATCTTCAGAATATGACATATGATGAACTGCGAGTTAACCTTATTGCATATGAGAAAAATTATATCAACAGGTTTTATTAGGATGAAAAGAAGAAACCAGTAGCCTTCAAGACTGCTCCAACTGGAGAAGAGGACATTCTAGAGGAGGCTAATAGTGAAGGAATAACCCTCATCAACCGTGGATTAAGGCAGATCATAAGATAGAGACAACAAAGATCCCAAGGAGGCAAAAATAATAATTCCATCAGAAATGATGAACGCTGCTACTACTATGGAAAGTTTGGCCACTTCAAATAGAACTGTCCAAAATTAAAAAGAAGAACATCCAGGAAGAATCAAAACTTGGATCCTGGAGTGATAAGGATGAAATCGAAGAAGAAGTAAAAGCCGCAAATATGTGTTTCATGGCAATAGGTGAATCCAGCAAGGTAAGACTACACGATTGCCATAATTGAACACTCTTGAATCTAACTTATATATGATTACTGACGAACTTCAAAAAAACTATAAATGAGTATAACAAACTAGCCCAAGAGAAGAAAAGTTACGAAGCTCGATTTAAATGAAAAATCAAAAAGGAACGACGAAACTGGCAAATAAAAATTGAAGCATGCCAAATTAAAATTGACCTACTTCATGAAGAGCTTGATGATGCAAAAATAAAATTAAACATTTTTAAGGCATCCCCAAGAAATAGTTTTGTAAGATTTAACTCCTTTAAAAATTATTTGAGTTCCTCACTAGGGTCGTTTAGCTAAGAATTATTTCTCCTAATGAGGGCCTGTTTGTTTTATCTGTAGATCGAGAGGGAACAAACCCTACAGTTGTAGGTATAAGCCCAAAAATGTGTGGGTTTGGAAGCCCAAATGAAGTACATCTAACCCACAAGGACCCAAGACCGCTTGGGTACATAAGTAGAATTAATCTTCTTGTTTTACAGGAATATGTCCACAAGATCTATAACATAGAGGGATTGATAGCAGATGTTCCAGAAATATAGCTGGAAAGAAAAATTATTAGTGAAAATTCCATAGACAGTGTCACCAGAGTCGATTACACCCCTTATAGAGTTTACTCCTACAATTGAAATAATAAAATAAGATAAAGATAGATTTCCTCAAGGAAGATACTGACTTCAATAAAATCTTTTGCTCCTACGACAAGGTCAGAATCAAATACAAATTATCCTTATCTGTTTATACTCTCAAATATTTTAAGAATTATTTTTTTTTAATTTTTGTGAAACAATATCCAAAATTTGAAAACGTGTTTTAAAACTTTCTTCAAAGGGGCGCAAATTCTGTCTTTATTTTTTTTAGTTATTGATTTTACTACATGCTTTAACATTATTCCTGATAATTCTAACATTTTCTTGTGCGGCTTTTTGCCATTCTAATGAAAACTTCATCTCATGAGTTTTTTAAAAAAAAATCTCTCCTTTTTCTCTCTAAGAATCTTCTGATGAGTCCTTATCTCAGTCCATTCTCCTCAAGAGATGAAGACCCTTTTCCAGCCCTATCTCCTCTGCTAAGAAATCCCATCCAAATCCCTCTAACTCTCTCTCTCTAGAAGAGATGCACCAATTTTGGACAAACCTTTACAAGGAAAAGTTCTTCTCATTTAAAAATTGCTCAATCGATCCTAGCCGTATAGTCAATTTGAGCTTACTTAAAGATGCCTCATGCAATGCTACCCAATTTTTCAAATTTTAATACATGTCCCTGTTATTTTGCCTCTATGTAAACCTAGTTCTTGAGGACCCTGTTCACATATTTTATGCTAATCTCAGACTTTCACAAGATAGTGGTGAATTCGAGACTCTTGTGCTAGGCACAAGAATTGTCTTGAATAACTTTCTATTTGAGAATGTTTTGATACTAAGTTATCAGGTGTAGTTCCCTTTATGAATAATAACTGGCCCAAAGACTTTAAAGTGGGCTATGAGGAAGCCAAGAAGTTTTTGTCTGATTCTAACTCTGTATCAACCAACTTTAGCCCCTTGCCTCTTTGTTTCAAATTTTGCATTTTTGCCCATATCGTTGCCACCACTTTGATTCCACAAAAAGGATCCCTAAGCAACATCACTTGTCTTGATGTCTTTGTACTATATTGAATGGTCAAAAAGATCAAAATAAATTGGGCCACTTGGATTTGCGAGTACATGCGTGAGAGTGCAAGGAAAGTCAATGCATCAGCTTATTTGCCGCACGGACTACTTATCATCCGGATCCTCTTATTCTACTCCATCGATCTCTCTGCTTATAGCCCAGTAGAAGTGGTTGAAACTTATGATTTAATAACCTTCAGCAGTATAGGATATGATTTGGTAGAAGATGAATGGTGCAGGAAGGAGTCTACCAATGCCAAAGCTGAGCCTCTGAAGGTAAGTAAATCTGTCTCTAACCCCTCTGTCTCTTTGATGAAGGAACTTGAAGAAGTTAAGCAGTGATTCCAAACCATTGAATAAGGCATCATACAACTCCAAGAGTCTACTACCAAGCTCTTGGAACTTAGGAAAAACACGAGCTCCGACATAAGTGTGGTCCTAATGGAACTCGATTGGCTCAAATAAGGAGTCAAGTTGTTCCATTGAGTGCTCTCTCGATTGGACTTTTTGAAATACCAAGTCACTTCCTCAAATGATGATCTAACTAGTTTTGTTCAAAACTCCTACTTTTCCTTTGTCAAGAATGTTGAAAAATCCTATGGCAAGTTATGTCAAAACAAGTATAACACTTTCACCTAATTTCTGGCAAAATAATGAATTATGAAGTTTTTCATTATTCAAATGAGGGTCTTGTCCCTTATGTTCATAGATGTAAGATATTCTTTTTGTTGTATTTTTTGATAATTTCTTTTGTTATGCCTAGTCAATGGATTATAATTATCCTTGGTTATCTACTGCCTTTGTTTATGTGTATTATATACTACTCTGTCTGCGTGTACTATTTTCTTTCTCCTGCTATTCTTTTTGATTATGACAAAAATGAGAGAAAGATAGAAAGGGAAGCACCCATTCGATAGGAGAAACAAGTCGATTATCGACACATAAGAAACTTGGGATAATCTAAGAAACTTCGATGCTCAGCAGTTAGGGAGAGCAAAGTCGACTTGTTGTACATAAAGGCCGACTGATGCTTACAAGTCAAGGGGGATAAAAATGACTAGAAGGGATGTCAACTGATGTTTATTCATGTTTGTCATTATCAAAAATGGGGAGATTGTTATCCTCTGAAGTTTATATTTTCATAATGACAAACCAATAAGTGGATATTGAAAACTACTAATGAAGGAAGACGACTCTAGGAATGGAAGAAAATCCAATCATAAGAAGATCACGACACTCAAATAAGCACGACAAGCAAATCAAATATCTTTAAAATGGAAGGAGAATCACTATCCCAGAATTAAGAAAGATTAGATCAATCAAAAAAACAATAAGGATCTAAACAAAAGGAAGAAAGTCCACAATTGTCACATATACATCAATCTCTACAAGAATAAAAGGAAAGATAGATCATGGACATATCTGATATGGATGTGATCCAAAGTCATATATGGACATATCTGATATTGACATATTAAACGGATACATTCCTTAATTAAGAAATCAATTTAAATCCTTGATTGAGAAGAAATCTCTTGGGTTTCATTATGAAGAGTAGCAATCAAAGACTATAAATGATGAAGACTGAAGACAGACATGAACTACACAACTTCAAGGAGAAAATTCAAAGTGTCTCATTCTTAGTCTTATAAATCTATGTAACTTTAGCTTACAATTGTTATATAAAGAGTTGGATCAAGTCAACTTTGTAACATCAACTGAAGCTATGTCACAAGATCCAAAGAGCGAAATAAGTCTTCAGAACTTGTTTTCTATTATTGCAATTGAGCCAAACTTTCAACGATCTAAGGAAACTTTGAAACCCAAGGGGACTGGATGCAGGCACTATATTGCTGTGCCAAACCAGGATAAATCTTTGTGTTATTACTTCATGTTTTGTAATTTACTTAACTAGTCTAAGTTTAATCTATTCTGTGAAGTATTTTGATATGCAAGCAAGTCAACTGTGAGGAGTCAATAGTCGACTCACAGAAGAAAAATTCAATTCATCCCCTTCTATAATTTCAGGCACAAAATAGTATGCCTCCAAAATTAGACTATGCCACGCTGCCTAGATGATGTGATAAGGTCGTGGCATAAAGGCAACTCCAAATCAAGAACCTTGTGTCCTCCTATAAATAGAACACTTAAACACTTAAGTAATTACATGGATGACATTTGGAAGCATAGGGAGGATGGAGAATGCTTTAATTATGGTTTTTCGTCCATTAATTTGGTTTGTTTATCGATTTTAACATGTATTAATTTATTGTGATTACAGTTAAGGCCAAGAAAATAAGTATTATGGTTATGAATTAACTTGGTTTTGTTTTTTATCATATTTGGTTGTTTATTTTTCCTTGTTATCACTATTTTAAGGATTTTCTACCCTGAGAATACATGTATAATTCTCTTATGAACCTGAAATGAAGAATAAGAGTATAGAACGTGGGATAGATAATATAGGATTGTAATCTTCTAATTGAATGAAGTTATAATTTGCAATTAGGATAGAAATATACCAAAGTTCCCTATTTAGTTAAATTACAGGAGAAAATTTGAATGCGTTTAACTTAGTTCTCACATCCTCGCTCAATGATGTCATTGTGGGGCTAAGTTACATAGTTGATTAGAGGTTTGAAAATCCATATTAATAATATCTACCTCGTGAACCAACAAATAAGATAATTAACCTAACAAATAAATTTCTATAACATAGTATGACTATTCGCAGTGCCTTAACCTTGGGTTTCTCCCCTTTAATTGTTCAGACCTTTACCGCATTGTTTAGTTTATATTATGTTATAACTATCAAACTCTTTTGGTTACTTTAGAACTTGCTTAAATCTAAATAGTTGAACTTAAATTAGGTAGTTTCTTAACACTAGTCACTATGGGATCAATAATTGGATTTTTATAAGGACACTATATTACTTGGGTGGACGATGTATACTTATGTATACGCTTGGGTGCAACAAGTTTTTGGCACCATTATCGAGGATTTGTAAATTCGCAACTGCTTTGGTTTTAGTTTTAATTTTTGATTTCTTTGGTGCTTTTTACTTGATCTTGGCTTCTGAATTTGTAGACACAGATTAGCAGATTACTAAGCTGACCAGGGAAAGGGAGTTGGTTGAACCAGACCCTAATCTTGAGAAATAGTTACACCAAAAGAGAAGAGAAGTAGTACTTCTCTATAGAATCCTACAAATTCATGAAGAGAAAGATAATCTTACACCTATGAATGAGGATCCACCAACCCATAGGACAGTTCATGAAGTTCCAATCCCACTTGTGACTATTGTCACCTCCGCTATTTATAGAACAGTTGCTGGAGGTAGATTTGAAATAAAGCAGAACATGGTGCAACTTTTTCATAACAATGGTGAGTTCATCAGGCTTTCACATGAAGATCCAAAGGTTCACTTGAAAAACTTCTTGGAAATAAGTGACACATTCATTCCAACTAGAGTATCCACTAATTATGTAAGACAAACACCCTTCCACTTCTCACTTTTAGGGAAGAAAAGAAGTGGTTGAATGTAGAGCCGACAAGTTCAATTAAAACATAGGATGACTTATCCCAAAAGTTCCTCATCTAATTCTTTCTATTTTGCAAGATTGGACAATGATATTTTGAGCTTTAAGTAGAAGCCAACTAAGACTCTTTATCATGCTTGGAAGAGATTTAAATATCTTCTTTGGGACTCTCCACATCATCAGCAGTACAATGAGGTATTAGCTCACACTATTATTGAATCTCTTGACCATAACAAAAAAAGTTAACGAGATTCAGCGATAGGTGGTCAAGCTCTGGAAAAGACTTATGATAAGCAATATACCTTGTTGAATTGTATTGCTCAAGGAAATTTGTACTGACATTATGACTGAAAACCCTAGTTTCTGGACCTTGGAAAATTTCTTGGAATTCTGATCTCTTGACCTAATACGACTCAAGGGTATGGGCCATAGGTTGGGGTACGAATGATATGGTTTAGTCGTATGCTGACCAGTGCTAGTTGATGGGATAGATTTTGGTCACTGAAATGTGTATGACATGTATGGTATGAGTCGTATGGTCGGATACGGATAATTTGGTTTCTTCACTTAACCTTTGACTGGGTAACTTAATTTGAATCTGAGTATGAGTGGTTCACCATGAGCCATAATCCAGGGTATGAGTCATATCCAAGATACGTATGGGGGACAGTGTTCAAACCTTCTATGATTCTATCTTGTTAGGGATATAGGTGAAGAGTACGGATCGTATATTGTCAATATGACTTAGGTAGGATGAGTCATACACTATACAATAATGGGTCCAGGGGTTAAGAATTAGGATATAAGTGGTAGCTACCACTCGTATCAAAGGGTACGACTCATGATAGTCAGTCGTGCCCCTGTGACAGGATTTTATGCAACTTAAGTGGGGGATATTCCGGATATTTCCCCACTTATCCTAATAAAGTCCCACAACTTATATTCCTATTGAGAGGTTATTTACCCTATTCTATACATTAACAATTAGAAAGTTTTCCCAAACACTCTATAATTCTCTCAAGAGCTTTTGGGCAATAAATCTAGGATTTCAACTAGAGGACTAATTTATGGATCTTGTTAATGGTTTCTGTCCGTCTACTTTGTCAATTAAGGTATGTTCTCTTCCCTCATTGTTATTTCCAATTAAAGGCATAGTTTAATATACTATTTTTATGGTTTTATTGTTGTATGACTTTGGGTTTTCAACTATGATTTGGGGGTTTTGGTTATAAATGCTCAATTATGGTTCTCCCATATTTTAATTATTCTTTTATATGAATTAATGGTGATTTTGGATAATTGGTTGCATGGGAATGGTTCTTTGGTAATGCACTTGTGTTTTGGAAATAATATGCCTCCAATGTGTTTGATAAAATACCTTTAACAACGATTTCATTATAATATGTTTTTTCAATGGAACTTATGTATGGTTTAAACTTGGTAATGGAACCCTAAATGGGATGAATGGTTTAAATAGTTTTAAATGGATTGGAAAGGGCGTGGTGGCCATGGTATTGGTTAATTGGAAATCATGTGGGGTATATAGAATCCCCTAGGTTTGGCTAAGGATAATAATTACAAGTTATTTTTGGTATGACGATACCACTATTAATGGCCTTGGTTAATAAATGGTTAATGTATTGGTTAGTTACTTGGTAATGGTTTTAATTGGGTAATAATAGAGAAGTGTGTATCAAAGCCGTGGAAGGTAGAGGTCCCGGGGGGGGACCAAAATTGGAAATTCATATTTGCAGATGTGAGGTTGGTTTTGGTAACCATGTGCATGATGTCACACTATATTTTGGGAGATGTAGTAGTCATCCTAGGTTTTTTCCCCGGTCATGTGGCTTCATGCACTTGGGATCTTTTAGCAAGGAAAGCTGAACCCAAATAACCCATGGGTAGTTTAGGAGGGCAAAGCTACACAACCCAAGTAAAGGTTTTAATTGCATGCTAAACCCAGTCCTCTTTCCCGGCATGGTTATATATATAGATGTATGGATGTATGTATATGGATGGTTTTACTTAGTTTTATAAATGGCATTATCTTATCTTTATCCTAAATTTATGCTAGCGATCACTCACTAACCTGTCTTCAGTGGCTGTATACCCACGCTATGCAGAAACCGGCCGTTCTACTCCTCCTACATAGTGATTGACTCAGGGACAACTGTTGGATTAAAGTGGTAAGCTTCCATCATTCCTAAAGGCTCCATTTCATGTTATGGATATTTTTAGATATTCTAATTTATTTTTGGACATTGGTTTTTGCTATGGTTGGGGCATGTCCCAATTGGATATTCTTACTCTTTTGGTTAGAGATTTGTGGTACTACTATGGGTTAGAATGAGAGGGATCGGTATTAGTGTTAGCCTTAGCATTAGCATTGGTATTGGGGCAGATATCGATTGGTGATATTATTGGTTGTTCCATCGTATTTCATTTTGGGATTAATCATATTATGTTTTGGAACTTATTTAGTTATGGCTCTTATTTTGGTATTGGTTTGGTTTGGTATGGTGGGATAGTTGGTATGTGATGGTTGGACTTAGTTGGATCGGTCATGATTGTGATCCTATCCTAGAGTCTTCATGTGAGCTACTATACTATCTTGTTATATGATCAAAATTCTTCTAACTCAGGGCAGGCAACTGGAGGTTGGGTTGGGCAACGGGGGTGGTCTCTGGTCCTGGTCAAACTTGGGACACCCATTATGATAAGGTCCCCGGTCGGTCATGTCAAGTTGGTATTAGAGATTTAGGTTCATGGTCAATTGGAATTCTACAAAGCCATGTCGAGTGGAGTTTCTTTTAGGGGTGTGTAGCATGCCACACTCATAAGAGAGAGGCTACAAGGCATTTAGGAATATTTCACTTTCTTGGTATTCTATTCTCAAGACAGGAGTCTAAGTCCTAGAATTCTTCTCTAATCCTTGATTGTTTATTTTTAAGATCATGCCTCGATGATCTGGAACATTAGAAAACTCTCCAGTCCAATCTTGGGACAGTGTTGATAGGGTACGTCCTACGTCTAGAGTTCATCTTTGATCTTAGGGTCCTATCCCCGATAGTTCTAGAGTTTCTCCAGTTGCTACTAGTCCTTCTCAGGGTGAGGTAACTAATGTGTAATTTTGTCAGTCTATTCATACTATTACTCAGTTTATTGCTACTCAGGCTGAGTGGGATGCGTTTAGTGGGTTTTCTGCTGAGGCTTTAAGGGTTGGACAATTTATGAAACTAAATCCTTCTACTTTTATTGGTGTAAAGGTGGAGGAGGATTCTCAAGGTTTCTTGAATAAAATGGATAAAATATTCAGGGTGATGCAGGCCACTAATGTTGAAGGTATAAACTTTGCATCTTATCAGCTCAAGGATGTTGTGTACCAATGGTACAAAGAGTAGGATAGGGATAAAGGAGATGTGAAAGAGTCATCCATATGGGATGCTTTTTCTAGAGATTTTCGGATCATTTAAGAAAGGGGGAATGTCTATCAAGGAATATGCCTTGAAGTTTCATCAGCTGTGGGGATGAGAAAGTTTACTTCTGGTGAGTCTGTATTTGATCTTGGAAAGCAAGACTGCCTTGTTGATTAAAGATATGGACATTTCTATGTTGACTATTCATATGTAGTAGGTAGAGGATGAGAACAGAAAATAGGCAGAGTTTGGAGATCGGCAGGGTAAGAGGAACAGGTTTTTTTATTAGCGAGGTGCTCAGTCTCAGGGTGGTTAGGATGACGACAAATGGCAAAAAAAAGTAGAGGAGTTCTGGATCCTTCTCTACTGCTAGTGCTCCTTAATCAAAGCAATTGAGTGACAGGCGTCATCAGGGTGGTGATAAATTTTGGGCACAGAGTACCCAATCTCAGGCGAGTGGGGGCCAGTCAGTTTCTTTATGCCCTTTTTACCGGTTCTGTGGTCTTCCTCATTGGGGTTATTATGACGAAGGAGGGGGACAAATGCTTCAAGTATGGTCAGGCAGGCCATCGACTCAAGGATTTTCCGGTTAATAAGGTTTCTACAGGAGCAAATAAGGTACCAATAGATTCATCTTCTGCTCCTGCAATCAGGGGTTCTGCATCTAATTCTATTACTACTCCTGGTACTAGTGTTGGTCGAAATAGGGTGTACGTTTTAGCGTCCTGATAGGAATCCAAGGCATCGCCTGATGTCGTTACTGGTATATTACAACTCTTTTCTCGTGATGTGTATTGTCTGCTTAATCCAGGGTCCATTTTTTCCTATGTGACCCTATTTGTGGCTGTATGTGTTGATTTTAATCCTGAGGTTGTTTCAAATCCTTTTTCTATTTCTACCCTGGTAGGTGACTCTATTGTTGCTAAGGGAGCTATATTGGGTGTGTGGTATCTATTGGTGGTATCCAGACTTTGGTGGATTGTTTGAACTTGATATGGTGAATTTTGATATTATTCTGGGGTGGATTGGTTACACTCTTGTTACGCGCCCTTGGATTGTCAAACCTATAAGGTTGTCTTTAGGTTCGCTAGTGAATCGATTATAGAGTGGGAGAGTGGTTCCCTAGCTCCTAGTGGAGGTTTATTTCTTGTCTTAGATCTCGGAGGTTAATCTCTTAAGGTTGTCTTTATCATTCGGTTTAGGTTAAAGATTTTAACTCAGAAGGTCTATCTTTTCATTCGATTTCGGTAGTAAATAAATTTCCTGGGGTCTTTACGGATGATCTTCCTGGTGTTTCTCCGGATAGGGAAATAGAGTTTGGTATTGAATTGGTTCTAGACACTCATCCCATTTCTATTTCTCTATATAGTATGGCTCCGGTTGAGTTGAGGGAACCCAAGGAGCAACTTAAGGATCTTCTGGATAAGAGGCTTATTTATCTCAGTGTATCTCCGTGGGGTTCACTGGTGTTGTTCATGCATAAGAAGGATGGTTCCCTTTGGATATGCATTGACTATTGATAGTTGAATAAGGTAATAGTCAAGAACAAGTATCCTTTCCAAGGATAAATGACTTGTTTGATCAATTGTAAGATGTCATGTTCTTTTCTAAGATAGATCTTTGGCATGGGTATCATCCTTAAGATTAGGAAGGAGGATATCTCTAAGATAGCTTTTCATACTCGGTATAGGCACTTTGAATTCTTGGTGATGTCATTTGGATTGACTAATAACCTAACCGTATTTATGGATCTTATGAATAGGGTTATTAGATAATTCTTAGATCTCTTAGTCATTATGTTTATTGATGACATTCTGGTTTATTCCAAAAGTAAGGTGTATCATGCTAATAACCTTCGTGTGGTATTAAAAACCTTGAAGGAACAATAGTTGTATGCCAAGTTCTCTAAGTGTGAGTTTTGGTTGAACGCTATGACTTCTCCTGGTCATATTATTTCTAGTGAGGGGATTATAGTGGATCTGCAAAAGGTGGTTGTGGTTAAAAGGTGTCCTAAACCCACGACTCCAACTAATATCCGGAGCTTCTTGGCTTTGGCTGGGTATTATAGGTGGTTTGTGGAAGGCTTTTCTTCGATAGTTTCTCCTTAGACTAAATTGACTTAGAAAAAGACAAAGTTTTCTTAGTCGGATACTTGTGAGGGGAGTTTCAAGAAGTTAAAAGACAATATGACTTCGGCTCTAATTTTGCCTTTGTCATAAGGCAATGATGGGCTTGTAGTCTATAGTGATGCATCTCGGGTAGGTCTTGGTTGTGTTTTGATACAACATGGGAAGGTGATTGCCTATGCTTCCAGGCAGTTGAAGGTAAATGAGAGAAATTATCCTACTTATGATTTGGAGTTGTTATTAGTGGTTTTTGCCTTGAAAATATGGCAGCATTATCTGTATGGAGAGTATGTAGACATTTTTTCTTGTCATAAGAGTCTACAGTATGTGTTCACTCAGAAAGAGCTTAATATCAGACAAAGAAGATGGTTGGAGCTTCTTAAAGAGTATGATATAAGTCTTCACTATCAACCGGGTAAGGCTAACATGGTTATTGATGCTCTTAGCAGTTGTCTATGGGGAGTTTGGCTTATGTGGAGGAAGGAAAGTGGGAATTTGTGAAGGATATTCACCACTTGGCTAATCTTAGAGTTCGCCTCTTAAAACTCCAAGGATGGAGGTTCAATGGTTTAGAAAGTAGTTCGGTCATCTCTTGGTGTAGAGATTAAGGAGAAGCAAGTGCTAGGCCCTATCTTGATGAAAATAAAAAGTGATATGGGTATACAAAAGGTAATGGTGTTTGAGGTTAGTAGTGACGGTACTTTATGGTACCAAGGGAGGTTGTGTGTTCTTGATGTCGATGATTTGCTGTAAAGGATTTTGGCTGAGGTGCATGAGTCATGCTATGTTGTTCATCCCAGTTCCATGACAATGTATTATTATCTCAAGGAGATGTATTAGTGGAATGGTATGAAATGGGGCCTGGCTAATTTTATGGCTAAGTGCTTAGTGTGTTAACAAGTTAAAGTTGAGAACATAAGGCCTAGTGGGTTATATCAGGAGATTGTTATGCCTAAATAGAAATGGTATATAATTAATATAGACATCGTTACCGGTCTTCCTCGATCTCAGAATCAATATGATTTGATTTGAGTCATTGTGGATAGGATGACAAAATCTGCTCACTTTTTGCAGTGAGGATTACCTTCTCGGTGGAGGACTATGTGAAGTTATATCTTTAGAAGACTGTGAAGCTACATGGAGTACCTATTTTGATTATCTGTGATCGTGGTACGCAGTTCTCATCTCATTTATGGAATTCTTTTCAAAAGGGATTGGGTACTAAGGTGAGTATGAGTACTGCTTTTTAACCTTAGATGGATGGGCAAGCAAAAAGAACTATTCAGACATAGAGGGATATATTTTGGGCATGTGTGGTTGATTATGGTGGTAGTTGGGTTGAGCATCTACCTTTGGTAGAGTTTGCTTACAACAATAGCTATCATTATAGTATTGGTATGGCTTCTTTTAAGGCATTATATGGTAGCAGGTATAGATCTTGTATTAGTTGGTTCAAACTTTATGAGGCAGATCTGTTCGGTCCGGATTCGGTCTATGGGCTATGGAAAAGGTGAAGGTGATTCGAGATAGGTTTAAAGTTGCCCAAAGTTTCCAAAAATCCTATGCGGATGTTAGGCGTAGAGTCTTAGAGTTTGAGATCGGGGATAAGGTTTTCCTTAAGGTATCTCCCATGAAGAAAGTAGTACGGTTTATTAAAAAGGGGAAGCTCAGTCCCCAGTATGTTGGTCCTTATGTGGTTTTGCGAAGGGTTGGAAATGTTTCTTACGAATTGAAATTTCCTTCTATCTTGAGTTCGGTTCATCCAGGATTTCATGTCTCTATATTTAAGAAGTGTATTGGTGATCCATCTTTGATTTTTCCTTTAGAGGGGTTGGGTATCTTATACACTTTGTCTTATGAAGAGGTCCCGATTAAGATCTTTGATCGGCAGGTATGTCAGATGATAACCAAGGATGTGGCTTTGGTTAAGGTTCTGTGGAAAAAACACAAGGTGGAAGAAGGTACATGGGAAGTGAAGGAAGACATGAAGTCCAAGTATCTGCATCTGTTTTCTGCTCCTGGGATTCGTCCAGAAAGTATGTGTCTTCAACACATCTTTATTTTCTTAGTTTGTTAAAGAAAAGATTAATATCTTTTCCTCTTTGTTTTCAAACTTTTTTAAAGGTTGGAAATATGTTTTATAATACAAATGACTCGAACATGTGGTTACCCCTACCTTGTCCGTCATTCGAGGACGAATGTTCTTAGTGGGGGAAACTAAAACACCCTGGTTTTTGGACCATAGAAAATTTCCTGGAATTTTGATCTCTAGGCCCAATACGACTCGAGGGTACGAGCCATATATTGGGGTACAAACGGTATGGTTCATTCGTATGCTGACTAGTGCCGGTTGGTGGGATGGATTTTGGTCACTAGAATGGGTACGACTTGTATGTTATGAGTCGTATGGTCGAATATGAATCATTTGGTTTCTTCACTTAACCTTAGACATGGTAACTTAAGTTGGATCTGAGTATAAGTGGTTCATTGTGAGCCGTAAGCTAGGGTACTATTTGTATCCATGACTCATATGGTGGACAATTTTCAAACCTTCTATGATTCTATCTTGTCAGGGATATGGGTGAAGAGTATGGATCATATACTGTAAATACAACTTGGGTAGGATAATTCATACACTAGATAGTGTTGGGTCCAAGGGTTAAGGCTTAGGATACAAGTGGTGGGTACAACTCGTATCGAATGGTATGACTCGTGAGGGTTAGTCATACCTCTTTGATGGGATTTTATGTAACTTAATCGGGGGTATTCTAGAGATTTCCCCACTTATCCTAATAAATTCCTATGACTTATATTCCTATTGGGAGGTTATTTACGATATAATTCTATTCATTAACACCTAGAAACTCTTCCTAAACACTCTATAATTCTTTTAAGAGCTTTTGGGCAAGAAAGCCAGGGTTTCAACTAGAGGACTAATTTGGGGATCTTGTTGGTGGTTGCTCTCCATCTACTTCATCAATTAAGGCATGTTCTCTTCCATCATTGTTAGTTCCAATAAAGGCATGGTTTTATACAATGTTTTTATGGTTTCATTGTTGTATGACTTCGGGTTTTCAACTATGATTTGGGGGTTTTGGTTATAAATGCTCGGTTATGGTTTTCCTATGTTTTAATTATGCTTTTATATACTTGAATGGTAGTTTTGGGTAATTGGCTGGATGGGAATGGTTCTTTTGTAATGGACTTTGGTTTTAGAAATACTATGCCTCAATGTGTTTGATAAAATGCTTTTAAAAATGTTTTCATTATAATATTGGTTTTTCAATGGAACTTATGCATGGTTTAAACTTGGTCATGGAACCCTAAATGGTATGAATGGTTTTAAATGAATTACAAAGGCTTTGGTGGCTATGGTTTTGGTTAATTGGAAATCATGTAGGCTACATGGAATCCCCTAAGATTTGGCTAAGGATAATACTTGCAAGTTATTATTGGTATGACGATACCACTATGTAAGACCCCGCAAAATTCTCTCATAGTCTAAACCTTAGAACGTGTTCAGTGGAGTGTTAATCTGACCCTAAAAGGTTGAGAAGTATTTTGAACCGTGTATAATTTTCCTAATATCGACTTTTTTTCATGTAGAGAATTGAATAAGCTTTTCGTCGATACCAAATTCGCCCAAATCCGACACTTGGGCAAAAAGTTAGAGCTATTTTAGTGAGACAGTGTGCCACCTGGCACTTTAGCGCATCGCGGAGCCAGCCAAAATGGAAATCATCAAAATCAAGTGAGCCTCCGTGATTATGGCGCGTCGCACTAAGGCTTAATTTCAGAATTGTCAATTTCCAGTGCACTAACGCGATTCCACCGCATCACGGTGCCTTTCCAGTTCGCAACCAAGGTAGTAACGCGATTTCCACCACATCGAGCCATCAAGCAGTTCCTAATTTTCCAATTTCCAATGAGCTGGCGCAATTATGGCGCATCGCGCCAGCATGTAAAATCGGGATTTTTAAGTTTAATTCCAAGGGCGAAAAGGGTATATACTCCTTAACACGGGATTTGGCCTCATTTCACCCAAAATGTCATTGTTTTCTCTCAATTCTCTTCAAGAACAAGATCTAGGGTTTGTACAAAATCAAAACCCTTCGTTCTTCTTCAAGAGAAATCAAGAATCTCTCCAAGGGCTTTCAAGAAAGAGTTTCTCTAAGGTATGCAGATGTTGATTCTTAGGCCCCTTTCATCCAAGAAACTCAAGAACCCTTTTCTAAATTTCAAAGCTTTTATGTTTATGAGTTTTCATGATTCATGTGAGTTGAAATTGATGTTCATTCTATTATTGAGTTTTGATTCATGTTTGTTTACAAGGTTTTCGAGCTTTGACCCTAGTATGTGATATTCATGTGATGTTCATGATAAACCCTCTTCAAGTTGCTTGTTAAGTGATGTGTTCGTGTCAATTAGGTGTAGAAATTGTTGAATAAGCAAAGCATGTTCCCCATATGTTTAATGAAATGCTTATGTGAAGGAATTAGAGCCATTCTAACATGTTGATCAGAAATCCCCAATTGTGTGCAAGCCCATGCATGCCAAGTGTTTGTTGAAAAGCCTTAGTGAATGAATTGTGACATGATAACATGAAATTCCCCAATTATGTGCTCTTTGATACATGCTAAGACTTTAATACATACCAAGTGTTTGATGCAAGACCTTGTTGAATGGAGTATGATCCAATAGCATGTCCCCCTATGTTATTACATTATTATGATTTATAAATACTTGAAGAGATGCTTTAGTGATTGTGATGGTAAATGAATGTCCATAGTCTTGATTATTCAAGAATGGTTATGTTTTACTTTTATGTTATCGAGTCCTGGGGGTATTTATACCCGATAATTTAGCTGTTGTCTAGAGCTCGTGTCTGTTTTTACGATAATTCTAGTCGAGCCATGATTCTCAGAACTCAGCGAGTTATAGAACTTTGTATTCTCAGACAGATACAAAACTTAAGAAATCTCAGTAATCTCTATAATCACAGTAATCTCAGTATCGCTAGTAATCTAGCCTCAATTTTGTACTCAGCTCAGATCTAGTAGTATTCAAGTGTTCAGTTCAGTCCTCAGTAGTATTCGAGTAATATATCCCGAGCTCAGTATCATTCAGTCAGATAACGAGATTCAGTAGTATTCCGTCAGATATGGAACCAAGTGAATTCATCTTAACTCAGTCAGATCATTCGAGAAACCTGATCAGTATCAGATTCAGCTTAATTTATGTTCAGTTAAGAATCAGTTCAGAGTCTTTCAGTTGGGAGTAAGAGCTAGCACCAAGAAAGGGCAGGTATGGAGGCTCCCCATTAGAGAGACATATTTGTTAGGAGCAATCCCTGAACTCCAGAACTGCATAGCCAGCGCAGGATGCAGGAGTCTCCCGTCAGGAAAGGCTAGTCACCCGTCAGATAGGCTTGACTATTATATTGCCTTATGCTTGACTTCCTGCAAGTGTCACCCGTCAGATAGGCTTAACTAGAGAGTTCTTTACCCATGGCACGGTATTGACACCCTTCCAGCTAGGGTTACAGGTTGGACCCCACCAGTTGAGATTCGAGGAATATCGGTTAAGTGACTACTTCCCACAGTTGCACTTTCAGTATCAATCTTCAGAAATTAGGACTGTCAGATACAGTCATCTATCTCAGTGAGGAACTCAGATAGTTCCATTCATTCATGGACCACCCGTCAAATAGGCTTGGTCCCATATAAAGTTATTCAGCATCAGATCTAGAGATCACCCATCAGATAGGCTTGATCTCAGTCTCAGATTCAGTTGAGTATTCTTGTTATCAGATCTAGCGATCACCCGTTAGATAGGCTTGATGTCAGTCTCAGATTCAGTTGAGTATTTTTGTTATCAGATCTAGAGATCACCCATTATATAGGCTTGATCTCAGTCTCAGATTCAGTTGAGTATTCTTGTTATCAGATCTAGAGATCACCCGTTAGATAGGCTTGATCTCAGTCTCAGATTCAGTTGAGTATTTTTGATATCAGATCCCGAGATCACTCGCTAGATAAGACTGATCTTAACTTCAGTACTCAGTTATCAGTATCAGATGATTCAGTATTCAGTATCACATGCATTAGTAGTGAGTTCAAATGGCAGTAAAGTAGTATCCTAGTTTCAGTATTTTGAGTCACGATGATTTCAGTTATGGTTCGTGCATTCATACATGTGTTCTCAATCAGTATTCTCATGATTATTCAGTTAAGTAATTATTTATGCATAAGCCTTTACATTTATCCTTACCTCATCTTCATACTTGGTACATTCCCGTACTGACGCATTTGCGCTATGGTGTTTTATTTGACACCATAGGCTTAGAGGCATGAGATCCAGAGTACCCTTAGTAGTTCAGTCCCAGTCAGTAGCAGTAGACGTATCAGTAAGTCCTCTTCATTCAAGGATGATCCTTTTATTATTTTTGTATCAGATTTTGTTTATTTTTAGTAGACGGAGTTAGTTGGGGATATGTCCCATCAACTTCACCGTTTAGATAGTTTAGAGGCTTTTCAAATAGATATATCAGTATTTAATTTTAAATTTTGAGTATTTTTAGATATTTTGAACCTTATGGCCAGTTTCTGCATTTATTATCTATATTATCCAGTGTTTAGGTACAAATATTAGTAGAGGGTTTGTTTGTCGTCCTTCAGGATCATGAGCACCATGTGACATTCTGGTTCCAGAAAATCGGGTCGTTACACACTATTAACGGCCTTGGTTAATAAATGGTTAATGGAATGGTTGGTTGCCTGGTAATGGTTTTAATTGGGCAATAATGGCTAGGTGTGTAGCAAAGTCATGAAAGGTGGAGGTCCCGGGGGGACCAGAACTGGAAACTCATATTTGTCGATGTAAGGTTGGTCTTGGTGACCATGTGTATGATGTCACACTCTATTTTGGGGGGATGTACTAGTCATCCAAGGTTTTCTTTCCTGTTCTTACAGCTTCACGCACTGGAGCCCTTTCATTAGGGGGAGTTTTACCTATATAGCCCATGGGTAGTTTAGGATGATAAAGCTACACAACCTAGGTAAAGGTTTTAATGACATGCTCAACCTGGTCCCCTTTCCCAGCATGGTTATATATATATATATATATATATATATATATATATATATATATGTATGGATGTGTGCATATAGATGGTTTTACTTCATTTTATAAATGGCATTATTTTATCCTATCCCGAGTTCATGCTAGTGATCACTCGCTAACCCATCTTCGGGGTGGCTGTATACCTATGCTATGTGGGAATCGACCGTTCTACTCTTCCTACATAGTGATTGACTCGGGGATAGTTGTTGGATTGAAGTGGTGATATTCCATCTTCCATAAGGCTTAATTTCATGTTATGGATACTTTTAGACATTCTTATTTATTTCTGTACATTGGTTTTGGTTATGTGATAACGCCCAAACTACAGCTCTCGTAAGAGTGTAAGCGGTCGCTGTCAAATATAGAACCCAACTGGGTTGGGTGTCCTGGGTTTGCCCGGGAAAAAGTTCCCATGCATCACTTTCAGTCCAAAAGCTGCCTTCCCTCTAATGTGAAGTTTTCCTTTGCTTCTCATAAGTCCATAAAGTGCTGAAATCTTCATCATTAATACCTGAAAAACATGCTAATCACGTAGGTCAGCTCATTTAAAGGAAAATAGACTAAAAGTGCAGGAATTATATATTTTGTCCTCAAAACTTAGCTAAAATATGGTTAAATTATGGTTCTTAAGCGTGTAAATACGCCCAACATCACCACCCCACATTTAAAGCTTTGTTCGTCCTCGAACAAAATATAGCATCCATGCAAACACCTAACTAGAATTTCATAATAGCAACACCTAACTAGAATTTCACAATAACAACACAAAATTTATCCTCAAGACATGCACGACAATTATTCACAAAGAGTAGGTTTCTTGATCACTACTAGAAACAATTCAACCTCCAACCTAGACTCGTGAGGATGGTTAATTCGTATCCACAAGTTAAGTCACAAAGAATCATATAACACTACCCAACAATCATCAACCATGTGTCTCTCACACAAGATATCACCCATAATCACTCACAAGTTTTGCATTTTTCGAAACATGGGTACAAGATTCTCCTTGCTCTCACTCTCACAAAGAATTCTTATGTTGAAACTGATGACCATAGGCTTTCCCTTAGTGTAATGATCTACTAATATCAGAATGCTAAGCTTAGGATCAAATAGGTCTTTACAGGTTGTAATGTAGGCTAAGGGACAGGTAGGACTATTTTGGCCAGAAATAGTGACTATTTTCCCTAAGCGCTTTAATACATCACATTATGCCATTAACACTCTCTTTTAAACAACCCTTCTACCTTTCTTTTCATCTAACACCCCTTTTTCACCTATTTTGTTATTCAATTATAAACACAAAGATGAGAATATACAACTTATTTTTTATTTTTCTATTTCTGTTTTTTTTTTAATAAAACACCTCTATGATAGCCACTCTTATTCACAACAATTTCAAGTACCAATACACTCTGAGGCATCACTCTCACCCACTTTCCTCTTATTTTGTCATATGACTCTACAATTTAAAGCGCTTAGGAATTTGGATCAAATTATGGTCTTGAAAAAAATGAATTAGGCTACATATGAGGCTGTCAAAGAAAATAGCTAAAGGCTCAAATGGGGTTAACTAGGATAATGTCCACGGGTAGGTAAAAAAAAGGTAAACAATCACAGGCTGCCAAAGAAATGCCTAAATCATCTCCTAAACTCACACTCTTTATTTCGCTTTACACACACACCAGGCAAGTTCTAGCATCAGTCACAACACAGAATATACTATAACCTCACACACACAAGGCACATGGTTAACTTTATTAGGAGCAGTATAGACTCTTGACCCAATAGATGAATGAATTAAACCATACACTTATCACACAGTGAGTCACACTTAGAGCCTAAACATCTCAATAGTAATGATTTTGGCACAAACTCTTGTCATAATACCATGTCGCCTATCAGAACAATTTCATGCAAAATCTAAAAAATCTAAAATTAAACTAACTAATTACGACTAATTAAAACAAACAAGAACTAGAATAAATGTAGGCAAAGAAGTACAAGAAGCATACAAATACCAGCACCCCACACTTAGACGGGACACACTGCCCTCAGTGGAAAATAAATAAGGAAAACCTGATTAGTCGGACTCCTCTTCTATGTCTGGGGTCATACCCCCTGAGTCGGAATCATCATCAGAGTCGTCATCCTCAGAGTTTCCTCAAAATGTACCCCACTTGATCCCAAAAGTGCGTCGAGGTATTTGTAGAGAGGAGGACTCAGCTTGCTCCTTTCTTGACCTTTTCTGTCCTTTCTGTGAGGTGGACGCTTTTTCTTTTCCTTGTCATCCTTTTGGGGCCATTCTACCTGAGATTAAAATAGAGTCATGTTAGCTTTATCTCGGAAGATTCAATCGAAAAACAAACAGTAGTGGAGCCACCCCACACTTAATTTGTTGGCACATACTAATTAAGTGAGTGATGTTGATTACTCAGGCTTCATCGACATACATTTAGGCGATATGTTCCAACAACATGTTTAGCACAGTCATATTCTCATGTAATCTTTACTATCCTTTCCAACGTTATTCCATTGGGCGTATACTTTCATGTTAGGATTAATGCACTTTTTGAACAAGACTACCACATAGATATCGTATCATGTTATTGCATAGTAATAATCACACCATTTTACGCTTGTGGTCAATCATGATCGGTATCTCGATGAACGAGTCATTCAAACATTCAAGCTTTCAATTTTCAGGATTATGCATTAACTTTACCATTTCGATTCCGCAAAGAGATGACAATGTATAATAATCAAATACAAGTCGGAACAAAGTCAAGAACACCCACACGTATTCTTTCACTCAACTAGATGTATCATAACAAACCAACCACATTCAAATCACCAACACCACTTCAAGATCTAACAAATCATTATAAATGTAGCATTTCAACAACTACGGAATATAAAAGAATGACTTACTTGGTGATGGATCCGGAAGATGAACTCACAAGACTAGATGAGCAAAAAGAAAATTTTTTGAGAGGATTTGGAAGCTTGGGAGGCGCCTATCTTGAGCAAACAATGAGATTTTGTTCTAAGATTGAGGGTCTATTTATAGACCAAGGCTAGGGTCGGGTTTGATCCATGAAAAATCGGGTTAGGAGTCAAAAATAATAAGTAGGCGGCGCCTAATGCTTTGCCTATGCTTAGTATAGGCGGCGCCTATGGTATTGCCTAGTTGGGCATAGGCAGCGCCTATGCTATGGCCTAGTTGAAACAGTGAGCATAGGCAATGGCATAGGCGGCGCCTATGGTATTGCCTAGATTTGCATAGGCCTTGCCTTGTCCATTGCCTAGACTTATATAGGCCTTGCCTTGTCCATTGCCTAGATTTATATAGGCCTTGCCTTGTCCATTGCCTAGTTGAGGCAATGAACATAGGCAATGACATAGGCCTTGCCTTGTCCATTGCCTAGATTTGTATAGGCCTTACCTTGTTCATTGCCTAGATTTGTATAGGCCTTGCCTTGTCCATTGCCTAGATTTGTATAGGCCTTGCCTTGTCCATTGCCTAGTTGAGGCAGTGAGCATAGGCCTTGCCTTGTTCGTTGCCTAGATTCGCATAGGATATGCCTAACCGATAGCCTTTGCTCCTTCATTCCTAACTTACCACCTTTAACATGGCTCACTTTCAAATCAAAATTTTGGGATTAATCCTTTCCTTTGTACATCTTGCACCTACACTTAATAAAAAACAACAAAAACGATTAGAAGGATGGGTTGCCTCCGATCAAGCGCCTTAGTTTTGGTCGTGGCTCGACTCTTCTTTTTTGGATTTTTATTTAACAAAAACAAACTCCTAGTAAAACAAAACGATTAAAAACGATGGGTTGCCTCCCATGTAGCGCTTGATTTATTGTCGCGGCATGAGATAGTTACCTCGATTACTCAGACTTCATCGAGATAGATGGTGGCTCTTTTTCTGAATGGATTCAGACGACGCTGATGCTTAATTGTAGGTACACAATCTTCTTCGAGATGAATCTTGTGCATACATATCCCTGGAGGGATACCAATTATATCATCAATAGTCCAACCAATGGCTCTCTTGTACCTCTTCAGAACAGAGATGAGAGCCTCTACTTGATGTTCACCTAAATCAGTCGTAACAATCACCGGAAGTGTAGTTCCACTTCCCAAGAATGCATACTTTAGATGATCGGGGAGCTCTTCAATTCTAGCACTGGTGGCTCTGCAATGGAAGTCTTCGCTGTTGGTGATGGTCGATTCTTAAGATCAAGGTCCAGCTTCTTAGGAGCATGAGAATAGGACCTTATTCCTGTTAGAGCACAAACGGTTTCTTCATATTCTTCAACCTCCTCACGCTCAAAATTCAACAACACAGCAGACAATGGCTCAACAGTAAGCTGCTTCTCTACAGATAATTCTTTCTCATCCTCATAATAAACATCAGCTACAGAGAACATATCCATATCTCTGGGCTACTTTATTGATTTGCATACATCAAAACGGACCACTTCGTCATTCAGCCGAAATAAAAACTCATTAGCTCTTAAATCAATAAGCACACTTCCAGTTGCGAGAAAAGGGCGTCCCAAGATTATGGGAGCTTCAGAATCCACCTCGCAATCCAAAATAACAAAGTCTGCAGGAAAATGAATGTAGAAACCTTCACCAATACATCATATAAGATACTAACAGGTCGTTTTACCGACCTATCTGCCATCACAAGTCACATATTGGTTGGTGTAGGATCGCCCAACCCTAACTTTCTATAAACGGATAACGACATCAAATTGATGCTAGCCCCCAGATCACATAATGCCTGAGAAAAATTCATAGATCCAACCGTGCAAGGAATAGTGAAAGCACCAGGATCTGCCTTCTTCTGTACTAACGATCTTGTAGCGATTGCACTGCAATGATGAACATTATCTGCCAGCTCATAACTTGCTGCCCATTTTTTTATCAACAGGTCCTTCATGAATTTAGCATACCCAGGCATCTGTTCCAGCGCTTCCACCAATGGAACATTAATAGTCAGCTCCTTTAACATGATCATGAATTTACTGAACCTGGTGTCATCATCTTTCTTCTTTAGTCTCTGCGGAAAAGGTGGTGGTGGAAGGGGAATCATTTTCTCCACCACTTCCTCTTTATCTTGCTTCCGATTATCAACCTTTTCAGGAGTGTCATCAGCCTTCTTCTTCAGTCTCTGAGGAAAAGGTGGTGGTGGAAGAGGAATCATTTTCTCCACCACTTCCTTTTTATCTTGCTTTTGATTATCACTCTTTTCAGGTTGGTGACGTCTAGGTGTAACATCATGAGCACTCACTTCAGCTTCTACGGCATCTTCAAACTCTGCTTCATCAACATTCTCTACTATATTATCAACCACCTGCTTGCCTTTGGATGGATTTTCCAACACTTTACCACTCTGGGTAGTAATACCCATACACGATCCGTCATTCCTTGGGTTTTTCACAGTGTCACTGGGTAGCGTACCAGCCTTTCTTTAGTTGAATGCCACTAATAATTTACTCAATTGTTGCTCCAACTATTTTATTGCAGTAGAATGCGAGTCAACCAATTAATTTATTGATGACAAATCATTCTTTACCTCAGTAACGCCCATATTGGTTGCCTCCACCCCTTTCAACAGCTTAGCCATCATATCATCCATGGACATCTTTCTAGAGCCAGACGCCACAGCCTCACGATTTCCAGGAGGAATATACAAACCACTCATGTCAGTCTTATTCTTCCAACCACCTTGATCGCGGTCCTTGTATCCAGATTTATCATAATAGTTCCGACCTTGGTTTCCTTGGGCATTGCCTCGGAAACCCCCCTGATTATTCAAGTAATTTGCTTCCCCCTCAGAATCGGAATCATATCTTCCCTGTGATACAACGGTTTTAACCTTTTTGGTCTTCCCTGATAATAAATGCTTGGTAAGAAGATCCATCTGCGTTTTCATGTGAGCCATATCTTGGTCACGTTCCTCTTGTCTACGCCTCTGCTCTGCAGTCATGCCAACAGATAAAGTAGAGCTTGCTACCTCAGCATCCTTGGTATGCCAGGCTCTACTCTGCTTTGTCATACGGTCCAGCATATCACTTACCTCAATGAAAGTAAGGTCCATGAATGATCCACCTGCAGCATTATCAACCACTGGCTTTGTCACTGAGTTCAAAGCCCTGTATAATATCTCCATCAAGTGGATGTTGGTCATCTGATGATTTGGGCACCGCATAAGCTTCTTCTTGAACCTCTCCCATATTTCGTGGAAAGCTTCAGTTGGAAGCTTTCGAAAATTGTTGATCTCATCTCTTAAGTGTGCTCTCTTGGATGGCGGAAAGAATCTTTCTAGGAAAGCGTCTTTCAGTTGCCTCCAATTAGTAATAGAATTAGGAGTTAGCCCTTTCAGCCATAGAGTTGCCTGCCCAGACAGAGACAATGGAAATAAGCGCAGCCGAATTGCATTCTTCCTAACTCCTGGATTGTCAAACGACTTGCATGTTGAAATAAAATTGACCAGATGCATATTAGGATCATCGCCAGCAAGTCCACCAAATAAACCTTTGAGCTGCAATAGCTGAATCATGGTGCTAGTGATATTAAACTTGGCTCCAGGTGCCAAGGGCGGAGGAATAATAGCCCCTGTGGCACCAGCTCCATCCAGATCGTCATCATCATCATCAAAAGGAACCTGCACAGCTCTGCGGTCAGGTCTCATTCTATCTTGACGATCTCTCCTATGCATAGGTGCCGCCACCTCATTAGTACGCCTAGGATTCAGTAACTCATCATCACCCAGGTCCTCATCATCAGGATTTGTTGCTCGCCTGGGTTATCAATATTCTGTTGATGTACTTGAGCAGCTGCCAACGCAGCTAATCTAGCCTGCACCTGTTGAGCAGCTCTTCTTTCAATGTCACGTTGTGCATCCATTCTGCCAATAAGATGTGGTTCAGGATTGATAGGTAATAACGGTTGACCTGAACTTCGAGTGTTTGGCATGCACTCAAACAAACCTGAATAAAACAAAAACAACAACTAAAAGTAAAATCTGAGAATTTTTGACCAAAGGGTCTAGTAACTATCACAATATTAGTTGACAACTGTATTCCCCAGCAACGGCGCCAAAATTTGATAACGCCCAAACTACAACTCTCGTAAGAGTGTAAGCGGTCGCTGTCAAATATAGAACCCAATTGGGTTGGGTGTCGAATCCCACAGGGAATACTTGGTCACTAAGTGTTGCAAGTATTAGTCGACTGTTGATCGAAAATTCCACGGAAAAGGGGGGATTGGATTGTGGCGTGAATTAATGCTATCAAAGTAACAACAGAATGCTTTGTTTAGTAAGATTTAATCACAGATAAAAATAATTTAGGGTTATGTCCACCTTATGAGTTCTACGTATCTATTAACTATGAGTAATGCGGAATTCAGACATGCATGCACTTATAGAGATTTGTATTCTAATGGTAAATCCTAGTGTTTCTCAACCATCAAGGATTATTTCACTTTAACTCTCTCGAGCTTAAAGCGTATAACTAATGGTACGAACTCTCCAAGAGATTAATCCGGTTAAGGCATTAATGTGTAAATAGGGGTTGGTAGCCCTATTTCCTTGTCACACTCTCTTTTCCAAACATGTAACTTTTCTCTCGAACAAGTTAATACTATAATGGCGTATTCTATATGTTTGCAACCACAAGAATTTAATTAAAACGAAGAGAGTAATGATATAAGTAGCATACGCATCAAGAATTCACAAACTCATAGCAATAGATAGTATCTCACAAGGTTTTCATAACCCTAACAGAGAAGTTTAGCTACTCATGATTACAACGGAAATCACAATAGACATAATCATCATACCACAACCTAGAATAAACTTGGCGATGGGGATGGATTGGTGTCAATAAGAGAATGTCGTTCTCTTCCTATCCGTTGCTCACAAGAGCCGTGTTTTCTGTTCTAAAACCTCTTACAAAAAACGAAATTGAATAATGAGTGAATGATAATGCTGCTGAAAAATTCAGCAATAAGGTTTTTATAGTATCCTTCTCTAACTAAGTTGCTACTGCATTCTTAAGTCTTTAAAAATACTGGGTTTGCCCGGGAAAAAGTTCCCATGCATAACTTTCAGTCCAAAAGCTGCCTTCCCTCTAATGTGAAGTTTTCCTTTGCTGCTCATAAGTCCATAAAGTGCTGAAATCTTCATCATTAATACCTGAAAAACATGCTAATCACGTAGGTCGGCTCATTTAAAGGAAAATAGACTAAAAGTGCAGGAATTATATATTTTGTCTTCAAAACTTAGCTAAAATATGGTTAAATTATGGTTCTTAAGCGTGTAAATACGCCCAACATCATTATGGTTGGGGGCAGGTCCCAACCAGATATTCTTACTTTTTTTCTTAGAGACTTTGTGGTACTGCTATGGGTTGGAATGGGTGGGATCAGTATTGGTGCCAACCTTAGCATTGTCATTGGTATTGGGGCAGATACCGGGTTGTGATACTATTGGTTATTCCATCGTATTTCATTTTGGGATTAATCATATTATGTTTTGGATCTTATTTGGTTATGGTATGGTTTATGGACTTTGTTTTGGTATAGTTTAGTATGGTATGGTGGGACGGTTGGTATGGGAAGGTTGAAATTGGTTGGGTCGTTCACGGTTATGATATTATCCAGGGTTTTCATGTGAGCTGTTATACTATCTTTTTATATGCTCAAAATCAGCGACTCAAGGCTGGTTACTGGAGGTTGGGTTGGATAACAGGGGTGGTCTCCAGTCTTGGTCGAACTTGGGACTCCCATTATGATAAGGCCCCCAATCGTGTTTTGTCAATGAAATGTCCAGAAGCTCAGTAAGAAAGGTTGCAGGTGATAACACTCAACTTACACCTAAAATAAGTGCAAGACGGTTGTCATCAATATATTTACCCAACTTTAGAGTCGGGGTCGAATCCACGAGGAACAATGTGACTGGCGATCAAACTAATTTGAAACTACAGCTACAAGTTGAATTTAAACAAATAATAGAAAAGGATAAAATTTGGGGGTTTTAAATGGTTAAACAAAAGTTGATAAACACTTCGATTTAACAATGTTATGGGACACTAGAGTTATGGATACCAAGATGCTTACATAGGTTGGGTTGCAAATCACTTTAGAGTTCCAATTGACACTTCAATTGCAAGAAGAGTTGAATTCTATTATTTACTCATTCGTCTCTCGACCTCAGTAGGTAGTGTATCCGTTAATTCTCTCGAACTTAAAGGATGTGTTTTCTATTCAACTATGTTCTCATATAGGCAAATCCAGTTAAGGCATTTTCCATTAAACTAAAGATTAAAATCTTTCGAGTCCATGTAAACTCTTTCTTTTCCCACATACACTTTCCTCTTGGACAAGTGATGTTCTTGGGCTCACCTTTCAAGTTGCAACTAAGAGAGATCGTTACATTGCTCGACAAGCACTTTTCTCTCGGAAAAGTGATTGTTTCATTGAAGTAACCTAACAAACACTTTCCTCTTAGACAAGTGATATTTGTAGTGCTGACTCTATTAAGTTGCATCCAAGAAAGATCATTAAAATAAAGAAGGGTTTATAAAACATCAATTTCTTATGGACATACATTAGATTCACAACCCAAATTAGTATTCACATCAAGGTTCCCATAACTCAAGTAAAGAAAATTAGCTATTCATGATACAAAGATCAACAATATGTATTGAATTCATAATCAAGAATAAGTAATAAATCATACCCACAATCAATCTTCAAATGGAAGATGTTTACAAGAATGTTAGGAACCCTCAATGAGAGGTTTCTCTCCTTTTCTGCCCCCCAGTAAAATTGTTTAAATAGATGAATTATGAATAAATCAAAAGCCCTAAAAGATGCTATTTATACTAAAACCTAATTAAGGAAATAAAATAACAAAATTAATAAAATTGTTCGGAATAGGTGACGCCCAGGATGACGCCGCGTCAAGAAGTTGACGCCCTATCATGGATGGCGTCAGAGAGGCTTCAGTTGCCTTCAGGTTCTGTCTTAGGCTGACGATGTGGCTGACATCGTGTCAGGGATCTGACAGCGTATCACCAAAGTCTGACGCCATTCTTGACGCCTTATCACAACTTTGATGCCACGTCATCGGCGTCGTCAGAACTGCTCCTCAAACTGCAACTTCTTGGTTAAGGCTGACGCCAAATGTGATAGGCTATCACGAGGCTGATGACTTATCACGGAGGTCGTCAGCCATGTTTTCTTCTATTTTGCTCAGATTTTCAACTCTTTTGCTCCATTATTGTTTATTCTCATTTCTTCAGCCTTTTTCTGCAATATCATGAGCAAACACATCAAAATAACAAGAGTTGCTTCAGAATTCACAATTGTTTTGAGGTAAAAAGAATTAAATGTGTTAGCTTTTGCTCACACATCAACACCCTCAACTTAAAATAATTGCTTGTCCTCAAGAAACTACATAACACCATACTACGATGCTTAACCAAGAGAAACATAAGATACCTATCACAGTTGATTATCAAGTTTAGCTCAAAACTCATGCCACTCTCCACATTCAATTACTTATAAATCCAATTGTGCTTATCCATGAAGATTAACAATGTGACCCAAAGGAGTCAAGATATGGCATCAATTCAGCAACAATAACAATGCATATGTACAAGTTACACTACCCAAACAAGTAAACAGCTAGCAATGCAATCGATGTGCCCTTACAACAAAGAAGTCCCTCCTCACTCATATATGAACTCAAGCATTTCAATGCAGGGACGGTCAAGAGACACTCACTCTCAGAAAGAAATTCCAATCAATGCATGTCAAATACCATATTCTTTCCCTTATTTTCATTACCAAGGTGTCCAGACAGATAAGTTAGGATCACTATAGGTCTTTTCTTCGACTTGTAATGTAGGCTAAGGGCTGGTATGATAGTCAATGGAATTTAGAGTGACTAAGACTCCTTGGAACTACCTTAACTTTTGGGGTTCACTTATTAACCTTTTTCATTTTTTTCTCCTTTTCTTGATCACACATTATTCAGGATGGATGTGGCTTTTCTTTTTCATTCTTTTTCTTTCTTATTCTTCTTCCACACTGCCCATCTTTTTATTCTTTTTCACTTATTCTTTTCCTTTTATTCTACCTTTCTTCATACCCAGTTTACATCAGCACCCCTATGATAGCCACCCTTAACTTAGGTTATTTACCTAAGTCTAGGTGCACAGTGTCCAAGGAGGACCAGGGCCAAAATAGGTTCATTATGATCTAAACGGGAAGGTGATAGGTGTCATAGAAAGAAATGGTCAATTCAGGCTCAAAATAGGGATCAAGAGATATCATGCATACATGGAAGGTTATTTAGAAAAAAAAGTGACTTAAAAATTAAAACGGCCTATGATCCTTTCCTAAACCCTATCTTTCAACCAAGGTAAGACTAACCGAGCAAGTTTTAGATTTAACACACACAGGGAATTGAGTAAGACCTCACACACACATGGCACAATGGTACATCACAAGCTACTACCCATTCGGTTCATGCAATTGTTAGCAGTGATTATTGTGTCCCTAGTACTAATGCCATAAAAAGATTCACAATTGCCACATATAAATGCATATCACATAGTTATAAAACAAACCAACGAAGAGGTGTTTATCAGTCTTAAAAATTAACAAAAATATGTCAACTGCTCTAGATACTTATTTTTCTTTAGTTAACCACAACACATCACAAAACAAACATAATACACCTAAACATGCCAGCTCTGCTAGGAAAAACACTCCGGGGAAAAGAGGCACGACAACAAAAACTCCAGGAGGACATCAACACCCACAAGTAGCCCCACTCTCAACTTAATATCATGTATTGTTCCCAACACGTCAAATCAAAATAAGAGAGTTAGAAACATACCTGTGGCACCATGGGTGTGAAGATCTGATGTCAATCACATAATACGAATACAAACAACAACTTACCTTGGGTTGCCTCTCAAGAAGCGCCTAGTTTAACATTGCGGTACGACCCAACTCAGCTTTTTCCTCACCTTGAGGATATAAATTTCACCCCCAACTTATAGTCCATCTTCTTGCCTCTCTCATAGGGAGGTGGTACAAAGATTAAGAAGCCGAGTAATGAATGATGCATGGTAAATAACTCGACCTTAAAGTGAGGTGTGTTTTTATGTTGTTTATCAAGAGTTTAATAAAGAATATAGGATTCTTGTTCCTCATCTTCATAGTCTTCCACTAGTTTAGATGATTCCACAGACAAGATATTATCTAAACATAATGTGAAAAAATGCTTCGAGTGTGGCCCAACAAATCCTACGTCAAAATTTACACTATCCTATACACACTCACTGTTATTCATCTTCTCAACATTTCCACTTTGAATTGGGCTAGAGTCTTCCTAAGAGATTGGCTTGGTTTCTTTTTTTCCTCTAGAACCATTTCCTCAATCTTGGCATCATCCCTCATGGTTGGTTCGGTTAGTTCAGAAATCTCCAAGGTCTGCTCAACATCAAGCACAACATCGATATAGGGTTTTTGCTCCTCATCTTCACACTCATACATTATGTTAAATGATTCGACAGGTAAGATATCATCTAACCACAGTGTAGAAAAGCGTTTTGGATGATTGACCTCGATATCCATCTCTTCTATCCTTTCTCTTCCCTCGTTAAATGTCCTAATGTCTTGACGTATGTCACGTATGGTATCATTCATTGTGTCTGTATGATCCAACATTAGTTGAAGCATAGCTTTAATGTCACTCTTTCCAGTTCTTCGTTCTTTCTTTTCTTGACCATAAGACCTGTTATACTCATAAGAAGAACTAGAACCTGGGTTAGCACAATAGGGGGAAGGGGAATTTGGGAAATCACTCCAATGTCCATCTTGACCGCCACATAAAGAAAAATTATACTCTCATTAGGCTGGATATGGTGCATATATCTCTCTCTGAGGAGCATATTTACAATCTTGCAAAAAGTGAGGTCCATCACAATATGGACATGGATCATCAAGATACGATTTCCAACCACCAAACTCATGTTCATTCCAAGATACCATAGTAATAAGTAAATTAGAATAAAAAAATCTACCTAACACAAGAAATAAAAGAAAACTAAAAACAAATATTTACAAGTTTGAATTCAAGCAAGTAGGCTAAAATTCCAAACTAACTCAATACGCCAAATTGTTCCCCGACAATGGCGCCATTTTTTATAACGCTCAACTTACACCTCAAATAAGTGCAAGGCGGTCGTCGTAAATATATTTACCCAACTTTGGAGTCGAGGTCAAATCCACAAGGAACAATGTGACTGGCGATCAAACTAATTTGAAACTACAGCTACAAGTTGAATTTAAACAAATGATAGAAAAAGATAAAATTTGGGGGTTTTAAATGTTTAAACAAAAGTTGATAAACACTTCGATTTAACAATGTTATGGGACACTAGAGTTATGGTTACCAAAATGCTTACATAGGTTGGGTTGCAAATCACTTTAGAGTTCCAATTGACACTTCAATTGCAAGAAGAGTTGAATCCTATTATTTATCCATTCGTCTCTCGACCTCAGTAGGTAGTGTATCCATTAATTCTCTCGAACTTAAAGGATATGTTTGCTATTCAACTATGTTCTCATGTAGGCAAATCCGGTTAACGCATTTGCCATTAAACTAAAGATTAAAATCTTTCTAGTCCATGTAAACTCTTTTTTTCCCACATACACTTTCCTCTCGGACAAGTGATGTTCTTGGGCTCACCTTTTAAGTTGCAACTAAGAGAGATCGTTACATTGTTCGACAAGCACTTTCCTCTCGGACAAGTGATTATTTCATTGAAGTAACCTAACAAACACTTTCCTCTCAGACAAGTGATGTTTGTAGTGCTGACCCTATTAAGTTGCAGCCAAAAAAGATCATTAAAATAAAGAAGGTTTTATACAGCATCAACTTCTTATGGACATACATTAGATTCACAGCCCAATTTAGTATTCACATCAAGGTTCCCATAACTCAAGTAAAGAATATTAGCTATTCATGATACAAATATCAACAATATGTATTGAATTCATAATCAAGAATAAGTAATAAATCATACCCACAATCAATCTTCAAATGAAAGATGTTTACAAGAATATTAGGAAACCTCAATGAGAGATTTCTCTCCTTTTCTGCCCCCCAGTAAAATTGTTCAAATAGATGAATTATGAATAAATCAAAAACCCTAAAAGATGCTATTTATACTAAAGCCTAATTAAGGAAATAAAATAACAAAATTAATAAAATTGTTTGGAATAGGTGACGCCCAGGCTGATGCAGAAGTTGACGCCCTATCACGGATGGCGTCATAGAGGCTTCAGTTGCCTTTAGGTTCTGTCTTAGGCTGATGATGTGGCTGACGCTACATCAAGGATTTGATGGCGTATCACCAACATCGTCAGATATATTCTTCCCATGCTAACTTTTTGCTTAAGGCTGACGCCATTCTTGACGCCTTATCATGACTTTGACGCCACATCACCGGTGTCGTCAGAACTGCTCCTCAAATTGCAACTCCCTCGTTAAGGCTGACACCAATGATGATAGGCTATCACGAGGCTGATGACTTATCACGGAGGTCGTCAGCCATGTTTTCATTTATTTTTCTCAGATTTTCAACTCTTTTGCTCCATTATTGTTTATTCTAATTTCTTCAGCCTTTTTCTATAATATCATGAGCAAACACATCAAAATAACAAGAGTTGCTTTGGTATTCACAATTATTTTGATCTAAAAGACATTAAATGTGTTAGATTTTGCTCACACATCAGCGGGGATGATTGAAGTTGATAGTGTCACAATATTAGCTGTCCAACTATCTGTTCTCCAAAATCAAATGATGACATAGTTTAGTAGGTTGGGTGTAAATTAATCTGTTAGTCACGTCAATGTAGTGAAGCAGACCTCAGGTTGGTGTGAGATTTGTAGCAATAGTAGCCACTCTGCAGACCTATGTGAAGATAATCTCGAATCTGTGAACTTTGTGGGCAATGCATCAAAACCAATTTATGGTAATGCATATAATTAAAAAGTAAAAGACTCAACCTAGTTATGCAAGGGTAAATCATCAACATTAGCATCATTAGCAACAACACAACACACATGCATGCAATATTGAGGAAAGATTGAAAAAGATCTAGTCAATGTAAGAAGAGATGGCTGCTGAAATAAAGAATTAGCAAGTGGAATGATATAAATTAGAGCAATAGTTAGGGAAATTAGCTCAAACATAGAATACCAGGACACAAGGTGGATTGCCAAGTGATACAGAGTATCCTAAGCAAGTTATGACAATCACCTTGAGTGGTGGAAAAGATCTTAGTAACAGGCGCCCCAAGAAAAACCAAAAGTACAGGTAGAGTTAATTTCTCACCATGTTGAAAGTAAAGATGCTGATAAGTCAGGAAAGTTTGAATACTTAAAAACCAAGGCTACTGAGTAGGTTGCTGAAAGATCACCACCACTATTCCCTTAACAGTTCAAAAAATCCAAAGATAATGATTGTTTCAAGTTCTTTGACACGTTCAAAGAACTTCACATTAGTTTTCCTCTTCTAGATATTTTGCAGGGAATGTCCAAGTACGCCAAGTACTTAAAGGATGTAAGGACTATTAAGGTAAAGATGCAGGATATTGAGAAAATGGCATTGGCAGAAGAGTGCAGTTCTGTGGTAATAAAAAACATGCCCAAGAAGCTTAAGGGCACAGGAAGGTTCACTCTCCTAATACAAATTAGTGACGGCGAAGTGGTCTATGCCTTGAGTGACTTAGGGGTGAGTATAAATTTGATGCACCTATCTATGTTTAACACTCTTGGATTGGGTGAGTAGAGACCATGCTTTATGATGCTGTAAATGGCAGATATAACCATAGTAAAACCCAAAGGAATAATTGAGGACGTCCTCATAAAGGTTGGTAAGTTTGTAATTCCTAGTGATTTCATTGTTATGGATTATGATGCTGATAATAGGGTACCTATCATTCTGGGATTTCCATTCTTAGCCCTGGAAGGAGTATTGATAGATGTGAGAGAGACACTCTCATTATGAGATTAAATAATTAAGAGGTAGCGTGCCACACTTAATATGGAGGCTATAAGGCATTTAGGAATATTTCCCTTTCTTGTATTCTATCTTAGACTATAAAGTCTGGTGTCTGGAAATTCCTCTAACTTCCAGATGTCTAACATTTCAGATCATGTCACCCTAAAGATCTAATATTCATAGAAAATCTTTTGGCACTTCTTCCACTCGAGAGGAATTTGGACGAGACTTTCCCCACCTATGGAGTGTAAACTCGGTTAAGGGTCCCTGCTCCTAATTACCCTCATGGATTTCCATTGGTAATTACCAGTCCTTCTTGAGCTTTGTTGTCTGATGACGTTCAACATCATTGCCCCAAAGATATATTTCTAATGCCGAGTTTTATCAATCTATTCATCAGCTGACTCAGTTGATGACTTCTCAATCTTGTCAGCCTGACCGTGTTGGTTTTGTTGCTCCATATTTTGAGCTTTCTAGAGTTGTCCAATTTATGATATTGAATCCTCCGACCTTTATTGACTCTAAGGTTGAGGGGGATTCTTAAGGTTTTATTGATGAAATAGAAAAGATATTCAAAGTGATGCATGCTATTAATGTAGAGGGTGTGGGGTTTGGTGCATATTAATTGAAGAATGTGGCATATCAGTGGTACGAGAAGTGGAAGAAGTCGAGGGGTGATGATGCTGAGTGGACTTTGTGGGATGGGTTTTCTAGTGCTTTCCTTTATTATTACTTTCTGCAGGAGTTGAGAGAGGAAAAAGTTGAGGATTTTGTGAACAAGTAGGGAAGGATGACTATAAAGGAATATGACTTAAATTTCCATTAGCTATCTTATTATGCTCCAGAGTTGGTATCCAGCATGAGGGCTTGGATGAGGAAGTTTGCTTTGGGCTTGTTGCGACACATAATTTTGAAGTGTAAGGCTGCTATACTAAATAACAATGTGGATATCCCTAGATTTGTGGTGTACATGCAACAGGTTAAAGACTAAATAACTAGGAAGAAGTGGGAGAGAAACAAAGTAATAAGTTTAAGTATTTATAGCAGGGTGGAGGGCAACAGAATAGTAGTAGAGATTGTAGACAATGGTCCAAGAAAAAGAATTGGGGAATTTCTAATTCCTATCCAATGACTAGTTCCCCTTATCCTAAGCCATCTGGTGATTGTCACTTTCTGACAAACAGTGGGTTTAAGGCACAAGGTGCCCAGTCTGAGGTTAGTGAATCTCAGTCAACCCCACGGCTATCCTTTTTTCACATTCTGTGGTCAGATTTACCATGGTTATTGTGACAAGGGTAGGAATTATTGTTTTGTTGCGGTCAATATAGGTATATGCAGAGAACTTTCTCACGGGTAGAGTATCCATAGGGGCTAATAAGGTCCCGGTTACCACTTTTTCAGCTCTTGCGCCAAAGGGTGCTACCTTTGGTTCCAGTACTAGTCAAAATTATCTTTATGCTCCTGCTACCCACTAGGAGTCTGAGGCATCTCCTGATATTATTACTGGTACATTAAAGCTCTTCTCTCATGATGTATATAGTTTGCTTGATCGGAGGTCTACTCTTTCTTATGTGAACCCTTATATAACTGTCATTTTAGTTTTGGTCCTGAGTGTATTTTTGGTCCTTTCTCTGTGTCTACGCCTATGGGTAATTCTGTTGTGGCTAAAAGAGTCTATAGGGTTTGTGTGGTATCTATATTTCATAGGGATACCTTAGTGGATTTGATAGAATTAGATATGGTAGACTTTGATGTGATCTTAGGGATGGATTGACTTCACTCGTGCTTGCGTCTCTTGATTGTATGACCTATAAGGTATGCTTCTAATTCTTTATTGAGCCTGTGATTGAGTGGGAAGGGTGTTCCCTAGTACCTAAGGGAAAATTTATTTCTTATCTTAGATCCCGAAAGCTGATTTCCAAGGGGTGTCTTTATCATGCTGTTTGGGTTAAAGATTCTAATTCTAAGGTTCCCTCTTTGCAATCTATCCCAGTTATTAATGATTTTTTTGAAGTTTTTCTCGATGATCTTCCCAAAATTTTTCCCGATAAGGAAATAGACTTTGGTATTAGTCTTCTGCCAGATACCTCTCCTATCTCTATTCCCTCATATAGAATAGCTCCAGTTGAGTTGAAAGAACTTAATCAATAGTTGAAGGACCTGCTTAATAAGGGTTTCATCCATCCTAGTGTGTCCCCGTGGGGTGCTCCTGTGCTTTTCGTGCATAAGAATGAGGGTTCTCTTCAAATGTGTATAGATTATCGACAACTAAATAAGGTGACAGTGAAGAATACGTATCTTTTTCCTAAGATAGATGATCTCTTTAACCATCTTTAAGGTGTGAGATACTTTTCTAATATTGATCTTCGGCCGGGTTGTCATCAAATGAAGATAAGGGAGACGAATATCCCTAAGTCTTTTTTTTGTACCCGATATGGTCACTGTGACTTTTTAGTCATGTCCTTTGGTTTGACTAATGCTCTGCCTTCATTTATGGACTTGATTAACAGGGTATTCTGACATGTAATACCCAGTTCTTTTTCCTAGATAATTTTATCTCAAGAATGTCTAGTATTAGCTTCTAAATTGAATGATGGTTATTCCATGATGAATTTTCAAGATTTTCACTTTTTGTCATTGGAAAATTCAATAACATTTCCATCGATATAAGATTCGCCCAAATCCGATAACCGAGTTAGAAGTTACGACTATTTTAAGTTCCTATCATAAAACAATGCAATATTAGTCAGTGGTGCGCTGCTCCACAAGAGGAAATGGAATTTGGCAAATTCCAGTATGGGTCCACGATTATGGTGCATCGCTCCAGGGCCCAAATTCAGAATTGTCCTTTTCCAGTGTCTTAGCGTGATTTCCTCTGCGTCGCGCCAAAGGTCCTGGTCGCGAAACAAAGGGCAACGCGATCACTCCGCATTAAGCCATCCCTCAGTTTCCCAGTTGTCAAATTCCAATTACAAGGCGCGATAGTTCAGCGTCACGCCAGGGGCCTAGTTTGAGAAAAATTTTCTAAAATTAAATAACGCGTACAGGGTTAAAAGGGTCCACTTCCCACCCCTATTTAAGCCCTTTAACATGTGATTCAGCCACTTTTCACCCAAAATACACTCTCTTCTCTCATAAACTTCTCAAGAACAACCTAGGGCTTTTCTTAGAAGATTCAGAATCAAGAATTTCCTCCGTCAATCTTCATGAAATCACAAATCAAGGTATGCGTAGTGTTCATTCATGGATTCATTTCGTCCATGAATCCTAAAAATCTCTTTTCTAAGTTTAAGTTTATGGATTTATTTATGAATTTAATGTTGGGTTCATTTATTTTATGTTGAGAATGATCAATTGAATTCAAATCCATGTTGGGTGATCAATTTTATGTGGAATTGATTTGTATAGATGTATATTCATGTGAACCGATGAATAAACCCTAGGATGATAAAATTAGAGATGAATCATGATGATTAATTATTGTATAATGTGGTCTACATGTGCTATGCCTACCATGTGTTTGATTAAATGCCTAGATGAAAGAACAATGTCCAACTAGTATGATATCATGAAATCCCCATGTATGTAGAAGTTATGCCTATCACATATTTTGATGGAATGCTTCTATAAATGTATTATGGATTATGATGATTAGTTATATGTTCAAGTAAGTTATGCTTGGTTAGTTTCCTTCCCTCGAGTCTTGGGGGTACTTGTACCTGAAACATTAGCTGTGTGCTTAGAGCCATGTCATGTTTTCATGATACTCTCAGTCAAGCCATGATCCTTAGACTTCAGACAGTCTTATGACTCAAGAAATCTCCATGATCTTATGAACTCAATCAGTTGTCAGATGTCAGTAGTATTCTGTAAGTCAACGAAATTCAGTAACTTAGTCCATGTTCAGTTCAGTAAATCATGTTCAGTGTCTATTCAGATGGGAGTAGAAATTAGCACCGAGCGAATCCAAAGGTGGGAACTCACCTGTTATATAAGGGTGTGATTCTTAGAATCAATCCTTGTATTCCAGAACTATATAGCTAGCATAGGTTGAGACACCATAGCCTACTATATGAGGTTAGATGAGGTGGCTTAACCTTCTATATGAGGGTTCCTTCCGTTCTTATTAGAGTTACCTGTTATATTAGGGTCATTCACATATTGTCCTTACCAGTGGCATGGTATTGACACCTTTCCAATAAGGGCAAAGATTGGGCCCTAATTCACTTATAATGAATTATTTGGGGCATGTCAGTTAGATGACTACCTCTCACAGTCTCAGTATCAATCTCAGTAAAAGAACTCAGATAGTTCCTCAGAATCCAGGACTGTCAGAGACAGTCAACTCAGATACAAAATGGAACTCAGATAGTTCCACCAGACTCAGGACTGTTAGATATAGTCACTCATGTTATCATTTATATCAGTTATCAGTATGTCATGTTATCAATATTCAAATTCAGTACTCATGTTATCACGATTTCAGATATAGTTACTATGTATGCATGCATGTATTCTCATGTTAATACTTATCAGTTAGCCAGTATTGTTCATGCAAATGAACCCCATGCATTCAGCCTACTCCACATGCATACCAGTACATTCAAAGTACTGACGCATTTGCACTATGGTGTCTTATACCATAGGTTTAAAGACATGAGCTCAAGATCAACAGTAGATTCCAGTTTCAGCAGTCAGAGTTAGAAGTGAGTCCTCATCATTTGAGGACATGATTATTTCTCTATTATCTCATTAATTAATTTATTAGTTGGAGTTAGTTAGGGACATGTCCCATCAACTCCTTACTCAGACAGTTCAGTCAGTTAGAGGCTTTCTAGACTATCATGTTTCAGACCAGTATTTTCAGTTTTGTTTTGGGTATTTCATACCACGTTTAGATGTTATATTTTACTTTAGTTATGTGAACTTTATGGCCTTTCAGTTCATGTTTCCACATTATTCAGTATTTTATGCAGTATATAGGTACAAATATTAGTCATGGGTTAGCTTGTGGTCCTTCTAGGTCATGAGCACCATGTAGCATTTCGGGTACCAGATTTGGGGTGTGACAAACTTGGTATCAGTGCCTAAGGTTCAATAGAGTCCTAGGAAGTCTGAAAGACGCATCTAGTAGAGTCTTGTACATTGGTGTGTTACGCGCCATATTTATGTAGGGAGGCTATAAGATGTTTTAGGAATAGTTTCCCCTCTTTTTGTATTCATGTCATGCCAGTGAGAATAATCTCAAGTCAATCTCCCATTCTAATCCGTTTCTCCCTTTCTTCTATAGAACAAGCCTCCTAAAAGAAGAAATGGGAATTAGCCAGCCCCTCAGTCCAAAGAATCTTTGGGCGAACATATTTCTCATGCAGAGTTCCGAGATGCATTCACTACTTTTGCTAACTCAGTTGCTTCTCAGAATAAATGACCATCTGTCGTTCCGGCCAATCCAGTGGCCAATTCAACTGCGGCCAGGATTTAGAATTTCACCCGAATGAATCCTCCATCCTTTCTCGGGTCTAAGACAGATGAGGACCCTCAAGAATTCCTAGATCAGGTGCAGAAGATGACAAATATCATGGGAGTGACTATTGTTGTGAGTGTTGAGCTAATGGCATATCAGTTGCAGGATGTTTCTCACACTTAGTTCAAGCAGTGGAAGTCAAAGAGGGCAGATGATGCAGGGCCAGTTGAGTGGGAGGAGTTTGCGTCTGCTTTCCTCGATAGATTCTTTCCCCTAGATCTTAGGGAAGCTAAGGTGTTAGAATTCATCAACCTCAGGCAGGGCAATATGACAGTGAAAGAGTATTCTCTTAAGTTTACTCAATTATCCAGATATGCCTCTCATGTGGTTGCAGATAGCAGGGCAAGGATGAGTAAGTTCATTTCAGGGGTGAATGATAGCGTGGTTAATTAGTGCAGATCCGCCATGCTGAATAGTGACATGACTTTAGCCAGACTTATGATTCATGCTCAGCAGATTGAGGAACAAAAGATTAAGATGAGGGAGAGGCAAAATAAGAGAGTGAAGATAGGTAGTTTTAACTTTGCTCAGCCTAAGTCAGAAGGAGGAAACCGTTCTCAGTTTCGTCCTAAGTCATCAGTTCCAGCTCCTTCTTCAGCCATTGCTCCAGTTTCTAAGTTTAGAGAGGGTAACAAAGATAGAGCGCCAGACTCTAAGTCCCAGGGCAGTGTTAGCCGTGCTCGTACCTATCCTCTTTGCCAAACTTATGGCAAGCACCATCAGGATAATTGCAGAGATAACAGTGGTATTTGTTTTGGATATGGCAAACCAGGCCACAGAGTCAGATACTTTCCTTAGCCAGATTCTCAGGGTCAACAGAATCGCTCCTCAGCTCAGTCTGGTCGCCAAAATCAGCAGGGTGCCACCTCCAGTGCTACTAGTGAGCAATGCCCAAATCATCTCTATGCTCTTTAGTCCTGACAAGATCAGGAAAATTCTCCTGATGTAGTTACTGGTATGTTACAGATCTTTCATATGCATGTTTATTGCTAGATCCGGGAGCTTCTTTGTCTTTTGTTACTCCCTATATAACAGGCGATTTCGGAATCAGTTCAAAATTCCTAGAAGAGCCCTTTCAGTCTCTACCCCAGTGGGTAAAACCATCATAGCCCGACGGGTATACAGGAACTGCCCGATTATGATATTTCAGAAAGTCACTTCAGCAGACATAGTCGAATTAGAGATGACTAATTTTGACGTCATTCTCGGCACGGATTGGCTTCATTCCTGCTATGCCACAGTCGAATGGAGAAACAGAATAGTCCAGTTTCAGTTCCCAAATGAACCCGTCCTTGAGTGGAAGGGTAGTGTATCCACTTTCAGGGGTCAGCTTATTTCCTACCTTCGAGCAAGGAAAATGATATCTAAAGGATGTGTCTATCATCTTGTTCGAGTTAAGGACACTAGTTCCAAAACTCCTAGCCTTGTATCAGTCCCAGTAGTGAATGAATATTTAGATGTCTTTCACAAAGATCTTCCAGGAATTCCTCCCAAAAGGGAAATAGACTTCGGCATTGATCTTCTTCCAAATACTCAGCCTATTTCTATTCCACCATACAGAATGGCACCAGTAGAACTCAGAGAACTGAAAGAACAATTGAAGGATCTCTTATATAAAGGATTCATCAGGCCCAGTATTTCCCCGTGGGGTGCTCCAGTATGATTCGTGCGCAAGAAAGATAGTTTTCTCAGAATGTGTATAGACTACCGCCAACTCAATAAGGTTACGGTAAATAACAAGTATCCTCTTCCTAGAACCGATGACTTGTTTGACCAACTTCTGGGTGCCATTTATTTCTCTAAGATATATCTCAGATCCGGCTATCATCAGCTCAGAGTTAGGGAATGCGACATTCTAAAATTAGCTTTCCAAACTTGGTATGGTCACTTCAAATTTCTATTCATGTCATTTGGTCTTACCAATGCCCCAACCGCTTTCATAGACTTGATGAGCCATGTGTTCAAGCAGTACTTAGACATGTTCGTCATAGTCTTCATAGATGATATTCTGGTCTATTCCCGCAGTGAGCATGATCATGCAAACCATCTCAGAATAGTACTTCAGACTCTTAGAGATCATCAGCTATTTGCCAAATTCAGTAAGTGCAAATTTTGGCTACGGTCAGTAGCATTCCTTGGTCACATCATTTCTGGTGTTGGCATTAGAGTTGATCCTCAAAATACCAAAGTAGTAAGAAAATGGCCCAAACCTATCTCTCCACTAGATATTAGGAGTTTCTTGTGTTTGGCTAGCTATTACAGACGGTTTGTTGAGGGATTTTCTTCTATTGTATCTCCTATGTCTAGATTGACTCAGAAGAAAGTCAAGTTTTAGTGGTCATATCCTTGCAAGAAGAGTTTTTAGGAGTTGAAGACTCGACTCACCTCAGCTCCAGTTTTAGCTCTTCCAGATGGTCCAGATAGGTTCATAGTGTATTGTGATGCATCCAGAGTAGGTTTGGGTTGTGTTCTCATACAGCATGGTAAGGTCATAGACTACACATCCAGATAGCTTAAGCCCCATGAGAAGAATTAGCCTACTCATGATCTTGAGTTAGCAGCCGTAGTATTTGCCTTAAATATTTGGAGGCATTATCTATACAGTGTTCATGTAGATATGTTCACAGATCATAAGAGTCTTCAGTATGTCTTTTCTCAGAAAGATCTCAATCTTCATCAGAGAAGGTGGTTAGAGCTCTTGAAAGATTACGACATGAGTGTCTTCTATCATTCGGGCAAGGCCAACATAGTGTTCGACACTCTCAGTAGACTATCCATGGGTAGTGTTTCTCATGTTAAGGACAGTAAGAAGAAGTTAGCTCAGGAAGTCCATCAGTTTGCCAGACTAGGCGTTCTCTTAGTCGATACAGATGAGGGTGATATATGGGTTCAGAGTAGTTCAGAATCATCTCTAGTTTCTGAGGTGAAAGAAAAGTAAGATAGAGATCCCAGCCCTGTAAAGTTGAAAGAGTCAGTTCAGGATCAGAAAGTAGAGGTTTTCTCCCAAGGGGGAGATGGTGTTTTGTGTTGTCAAGGTTTTCTCTGTGTTCTAGGTGTAGATGACTTAAGGTAGAAAATTCTTGCAAAAGTGCATGGTGCACGCTACTCAATTCCTCCAGGGGCCACAAAGATGTACCACGACTTGCGGGAAATCTATTGGTAGAGTGGGATGAAGAGACACATTGCAGAGTTTGTGGCTAAGTGCTCTACATGTCAGTAAGTTAAGATAGAGCATCAGAAGCCTAGTGGGTTAGGAGTTCAGTAGTCCAACATGGAAGTGGGAAGTTGTGAACATGGACTTCGTGAAGGGTTTGCCTCGAACTCGTCATCAACATACTTCAGTCTGGGTCATTGTAGATAGAATGACCAAATCAGCTCATTTTCTTCCAGTTCATACCTCTCATTCAACTGAGGATTACACCAAACTCTAGATCAAAGAGTTGGTCAGATTGCATGGTGTTCCACTATCTATTATCTCAGACAGAGGTACCCAGTTCACCTCTTATTTATGGAAAGCATTCCAAAAGGGTCTTGGTACCCAAGTTCATCTCAGTACAGCCTTTCATCCTCAGACAGATGGTCAAGTAGAAAGGACTATTTAGACGTTAGAAGATATGCTAAGGGCGTGTGCAATCGATTTCAGGGAAAGTTAGGATGACCACTTACCTTTGATTAAGTTTGCATACAACAACAACTATCATTCCAGTATTCGGATGGCTCCATTCGAAGCTCTCTATGGTAGGAGGTGTAGATCTCCAATTGGTTGGTTTGAAGTTAGTGAGGCCTCAGTCATAGGGCCTGACTTAGTATTCGATGCCTTATAAAAAGTCCAGTTGATCAGAGAAAGACTCTGAGTTGCTCAGAGCCGACAGAAGTCTTATGCAGATGTTCGTAGAAAATATCTCGAGTTTAAGATTGGTGACTATGTCGATCTTAAGATCTCTCCTATGAATAAAGTGAAGAGATTCGACAAGAAGGGAAAGCTCAGTCCCCGATATGTCAGTCCCTTCAAGATTCACAGTTGCTTTGGCAAGGTAGCCTATGAGCTTGAATTGCCTTCGGATCTAGCCTCAGTTCATCCAGTCTTTCATGTCTCTTTGCTCAAGAAGTGCATAGGTGACCCATTAGTTGTAGTCCCTATTTAGAGCATTGATGTTCAGAAAACTCTCTTTTATGAAGAGATTCCAGTCAAAATCTTAGACTAACAGACTCGAAGATTGAGGAACAAGAAAGTCCCTCTAGTTAAGGTTCTTTGGCAATATTAGTCCGTCGAGGGAGATACTTGGGAAGCAGAGGAAGACATGCGTACCAAGTATCTTCACCTCTTCTTCGCCAACTCAGATCAAGATCAAGGTAACAGTTCTCCTTAAGCTTACATAGTTTCATGTTCAGTGTTCATCACAAACTTGGTATGTAGTTTCATGCTCATGTTCCCATTATAAACTTGATATAAAGTACCATTGCATACTCAGTCATGCATTCATGAATCAGTTACGTATGCATCAGATATGCATGTTCAGTATTATACGTTCAGCTTATCCATCATGTCAGTCATGAGATCATGTTCCAGTTATTCGTGTTCAGTATGTACGTCAGTTGTCTTTTCTTCCCTCTCAGTCAGTCTCATTCAAGGACGAATGTTCTCAAGGAGAAGATATTGTAATACCCCGTACTTTTTCCTAGATAATTTCATTTAATGAATGTCTAGTATTAGATACTAAATTGAATGATGGTTATTCCATGAGGAATTTTAAAGATTTTCACTTTTTTCATGTGGGAAATTCATTAAGTTTTTCATCGATATAAGATTCACCCAAATCCGATAATCGAGTTAGAAGTTGTGACTATTTTAAGTTCCCATCCTAAAATAGTGCCATATTAGTCAGTGGCGCACCGCGCCACAAGAGGAAATCACATTTGGAAAATTCCAGTATGGGTCCACGATTATGGTGCATCGCGCCAGGGCCCAAATTCAGAATTGTTCTTTTCCAGTGTCTTAGCGCAATTTTCTCTGCGTCGTGCCAAAGTTCCAGGTCACGAATGAGGGGGAAATGCAATGGCTCCACGTCACGCCATCACTCAGTTTCTCAATTATCAAATTCCAGTGACACGGCGCGATAGCGCCGCATCGTGCTAGGGGCCTAGTTCGAGCAAAATTTACTGAAATTAAATGATGAATCTAGGGTTAAGAGGGTCAACTTCCCACCCCTATTTAAGCCCTTTAATACATGATTCAACCACTTTTCACTCAAAATACACTCTCTTCTCTCAAAAACATCTCAAGAACAACCTAGGGCTTTTCATAGAAGATTCAGAATCAAGAATTTCCTCCGTCAATCTTCACAAATCACAAACAAAAGTATGCGTAGTGTTCATTCATGGACTCATTTCATCCATGAATCCCAAGAATCTCTTTTCTAATTTTAATTTTATGAATTTCTTTATGAATTTCATGTTGGATTCATTTTGTTTATGTTGAGAATAATCAATTGAATTCAAATCTATGTTGGGTGATCAATTTTATGTGGAATTGATTTGTATTGATGTATATTCATGTGAACCGATGAATAAACCCTAGGATGATGAAATTAGAGATGAATCATGATGATTAATTATTGTATAATGTTGTCTACATGTGCTATGCCTACCATGTGTTTGATTAAATGCCTAGATAAAGGAACAATGCCCAACTAGTATGATATCATGAAATCCTCATGTATGTTCAAGTTATGGCTATCACATGTTTTGATGGAATGCTTCTATAAATGTATTATGGATTATGATGATTAGTTATTTGTTCAAGTAAGTTATGCTTGGTCAGTTTCCTTCCCTCGAGTCCTGGAGGTACTTGAACCCGAAACATTAGTTGTGTGCTTAGAGCCATGTCATGTTTTCATGATACTCTCAGTCAAGACATGATCCTTAGACTTCAGACAGTCTTATGCCTCAGGAAATCTCCATGATCTCATGAACTCGGTCAGTTGTCAGATGTCAGTAGTATTTTGTCAGTCAACGAAAGTCAGTAACTTAGTCCATGTTCAGTTCAGCAAATCATGTTCAGTGTCTATTCAGATGGGAGTAGAAATTAGCACCGAGCGAACCCAAGGGTGGGAACTCACTTATTATATGAGGGTGTGATTCTTAGAAGCAATCCTTGCGTTCCAGAACTATGTAGCCAGTATAGGTTGAGACATCATAGCCTACTATATGATGGTAGATGAGGTGGCTTAACCTTCTATATAAGGGTTCCCACCGTTCTCATTAGAGCTACCTGTTATATTAAGGTTACTCATATGTTGTCCTTACCAGTGGCGTGGTATTGATACCATTCTAATCAGGGCATCGATTTGACCCCAATTTAGCTATAATGCATTATTTGAAGCATGTAGATTAGATGACTACCTCTCACAGTCTCAGTATCAGTCTCAGTAAAAGAACTCAGATAGTTCTTCAGAACCCAGGACTGTCAGATACAGTCAACTCAGATACAGAACGAAACTCAGATAGTTCCACCAGTTTCAGGACTTTCAGATACAGTCACTAATGTTATCAGTTATATCAGTTATCAATATGTCATGTTATCAGTATTCAGATTTAGTACTCATGTTATCACGATTTCAGATATAGTTACTATGTATGCATGTATGTATTCTCATATTCATATTAGTCAGTTAGCCAGTATTGTTCATGCATATGAACCCCATGCATTTAGCCTACCCCACATGCATACTAGTACATTCAAAGTACTGACACATTTGCGCTATGGTGTCTTATACCATAGGTTTAGAGACACGAGCTCCAGATCAGCAATAGATTCCAGTTTCAACAGTCAGAGTTAGAAGTGAGTCCTCATCATTCGAGGACATGATTATCTCTCTATTATCTCATTAATTAGTTTATTAGTTGAAGTTAGTTGGGGATATTTCCTATCAACTCCTTACTCAGTCAGTTCAGTTAGTTAGAGACTTTTTAGACTATTTTGTTTCAGACTTCAGTATTTTCAATTTTATTTTGGGTATTTCATACCCTGTTTATATGTTATATTTTACTTCTGTTATGTGAACCTTATGGCCTTTCAGTTCATGTTTCTGTATTATTCAGTATTTTATGTAGTATACATGTACAGATATCAGTCATAGGTTAGCTTGTGGTCTTTCGGGGTCATGAGCACCGTGTAGCATTTTGGGTACCAAATTTAGGGCATTGTATGATAGTTCCTTAATTTGTTCATAATTGTGCTTATTGATGGAATATTGGTATATTCTATGAGTAAGGAGGATCATGCCAATAGCCTCTAAGTAGTGTTGTAAATTCTTAAGGATTTGGGATTGTATTTCAAGTTTTCAAAGTATGAGTTTTTGTTGAATTTTGTGGCCTTTCTTGGTTATGTTGTTTCTAGTGAGGATATTATGGTAGATCCACTGAAAGTTGAGGCGGTTAAGAAGTGGCCTAGACCCATGACTCAAACCGACATTAGGAGCTTCTTGGGCTTGAACAGATATTATAGGAGATTTGTGGAGAGTTTCTTTTCCTTTTCTACTTCATTAACTAATTTAACTCCTAAAAAGGTAAAATTTCTATGGTCCTATGCTTTTGAGGGTTATTTTGAGAAGCTTAAAGATAAGTTTACTTTCGTTCTAGTTTTGACCTTGCCTAAGGGTACTGATGGTTTTGTGGTTTACTGTGATGCATCTCTTATGGGACTATTCGATGTCTTGATGCAACATGGTAAAGTGGTAGCATATTCTTCTAAACAACTTAAGGTTTATGAAAGGAACTATCTGACTCATGATCTAGAGTTGGCGACTGTGGTGTTTGCATTGAAGATTTGGTGTTACTTCTTTAATGGAGCTCATATTGATATCTATTTGGATCATAAGAGGTTGCAGTATGTGTTCACCCAGAAGGAGTTGAATCTCAGGTAAAGGAGATGTCTTGAGTTGCTCAAGAACTATGATATGAGTGTTCACTACCATCCAGGTAAATCTAATATGGTTGCTAATGCTCTTAGTAGGTTATCTATAGAAAGCCTATCTCATGTGGAAGAGGAGAAGTGAGGGTTGGTGAAGGATATTATAACACCCCACATTTTTGAGCTGGAATTCAAACCATTATTCTACGTGCATAAACTCTAATACAATGACTTATATTTGAATACATTTGTCATGACCATTAACCTAGTATTAAGGGAGCTTATGAGGTGAGAAAATGTTCATAGGAATTACTTAGAGCTAAGAACCTTTGATTCGGTTAAATTTTTATATTTGGTTCCACAAGGGTCAGCTTTGAACGTGTATAACTTCTTACCTATGTGGATTTGGTATCTCAAGACCCACAAAATTGTAGACAATTGAATTAGCTTTCCAATGATACCAATTTTGCCTTAATCCGAGTGAAAAGTTATGACCATCCAAAGGCCGTGCATCGCAAGACAATCGGAAATGGCCACTGGATAAGGTATGCTATGGGTGTGAACCACACAATCTCAGTTGTGCAATTGGCATATGCCACAATACCTAAGGTGTACAATTGGCATGTGCCGCACAACAAAGGCACTGTGCCAAAAGTTACTCTATTTTGACTTAATCAAGGGGTTGAAGTCTTTTCACACCCCTAAAACATCCCTAATCACTCCTAAATAATATAAGGGGTCTTTAAAATGTAAAATCTACTCCCTTAACTCCAAGCATTCAATTCATGATTCAAAAACCCTCATCCTTTCCCAAGAACAAATCCAAGCCCCTTTCTCAAGAAATCAAGAATTCAAGCTTCCAAGTTTCATAAACCCTCAAGAAATCTTTAAGAAACCATCTATTGAGGTATGTAGGTGTTCATCAATGGGTCCCTTTCACCCATTGAGCTCAAAACCCTCCTCTTTGGTTAAAAATATGAGTTTTTCCTTTATTATAAAGTTTCATATGTTCAAGAAAAGTTTATCTCATTGTTTTTCCTTAGTAGTTTAAACTCAATTCATGACCACATATGATTCCATGAAAATTTAAGTTATCTGATTTTTCAAGTTTCAATTTACCAAGCCATATCTAATTGAATTTCATGTTATCATATTGAATTGTAAATCTATACATGTAATTATGTTGTTTCTCATATTTTAAGACATTCCCATGTTCAAGTTTATGTTTTTCACTTATTTAGTGAATTCTTAAGTTTTGGGTCTTCAAACCATGATTTCACATTTTAGTTGTTAAGTTTTGATATCGTATTTTTTATTATTCAGTGTTGGTGATTATGAACACCCAATAACTATGTGTTTTACATGATTTTAGAATTTCAAGTACTAAGTCAGTTAAGTCATGAATCTTATCAGTATACTCAGATATTTATAATCATGACGAGCACTATCAGTTATGTAATAATGTCCAATTGAGTTTAGTTCAGTTCAGTATGAGTGTAAATTTAGTTGAAAGTAGGATTTAGCACCGAGTGAATGTAGGGATGGCGGCTGCCCCATTAGTTTAGGCAGAGTCGTTAGTAGCCGTACCTCTATTCCAAAACTACTTATCTAGCATAGGGTATAAGGTGTCACCCGTTATTTTAGGCTTGACACCCTGGTCCTTTATGACAATAGATTAGTGGATCATCACAGCCAATATTAGTACTAATGGAACGGTACTGACACCCGTCCAACTGGGGTTATAGGTTGGACCTTGATTAGCTCAGATTGGGGCATGTCAGTTACATGATACCTCCCACAGTTTTAGTTAATATTCAGTTTATCTCAATTCAGGTTTGGATGATTAAGTATTCAGACTTCAGTTATTTAGATATCAGTTATTTAGATTATTTCAGTACATGCTTTACTTGGTCAAGCATTCTTAGTTTTATATGCTTATGTTTTTATGCTCAGTACACATACATGACCCTCTATTCAGTTCTACTTATTCTACAAAGGTAAAGATTAAAAAAATAGCTCAGTGGACCTTTGTACTTGTCTGATTTTGTAAAGTGAATGTCTCTACTTAGCCTTTTGTCATCTGAACTCTGAACTTATCAAAACACAATATTTCAACCCCTATGACCGGTGACCAAGATTATGTGGCACAAAATTAAATGAGTTGGATGAAACGCGTTACTACACACGCATGGGGCGAGTGAGAGCTATTTTTGGTCATTTTTAGATTAAAAAATAAGAAAAAATTAAAAAAGAAAAATTCAAAGCCCCCACCACCACCCCTAAACCCCCGCAGCATCATTCCAAACCCAAGGTTGCGTGCTACCGCCACCATTAAAGACTTTCCCCATCCTTCAATCCTTATTCTCTACACCATTGCAGCCATAAGGTTGTTATTTCTACCATCACCTAGCAATTAAAAGTCCTCTCCTCCTCTAAAGCATCTTATTCAACCTCATCTCATCCTATTTTCTTCATCTTTCAATGCCATAAACAAATTTCAAAATGGAATATAGAAAGCCCCAATAACAGAACTTATATTCATGGCTGAAAATAGAGAAGATAAACTCATAGCTGCAACCTCCGCTCTCCCTTTCTCCTCCCCCCACCTCCATTCCCCGATATTTTCCCTATCCCCATAAATAAAGAATCGATGAGTATTGAAACAATTTTCATTTTTAATTTAAATTTTATATTTTAATTCACTTTAAAAAAAAATTAATTCACTTTCTCAATTTAAGTTTATTTAATATTTAATTTCTTATGTGGCATTTTAAAATGATTTGGAATTTAATACAACATTTAAAAATGACGTGGAAGCTGATGTCGTAGAAATTGTGTTACACACATCGAAATAGGGTTTAAAATGTTGAGTTTTATTGAGTTGAGGGGTTCAGATGACAAAAGTCTAAGTAGAGACGTTCACTTTGCAAATTTAGACAAGTACAAGGGTCCACCGAGCTATTTTGCTGTAAAGACATAAGAAACTAAGTATAGTGATTCACCATCTTATCAGATTATGTATGTTACTCATGTTTTAAGATAGTTCAGCTTCTAGTTGATTTCAATATCTTGGTGAGTCTACCTACACTTAGCATGCATGTTTTAAGATTTTATATCTATTCAATTTTAATTATTGCATTCACCCTCACTTACTTAGTACATTCCAAAGTACTGACCATATATTGTCTATGTGCTATATTGTCTCATAATGTAGGTACCAGTCGTAGTACACACATCATAATAATATAATTTGCAGCTTCCAACCAGCAGGCGATGAGTTCTCCTAGTTCGATAATCTCCAGTCAGTTGTAGTTCATGTACTATATTATTATTATTACTCATATGTATTGATTAGTGGTAGTCGGAGGTATACCAACTGTAACTGGGTCAAAAAGAGAGTGGACTGAGCATTTTTTTCCAATTTTAAAGATCTATCAAAGCCCATTTGAAATGAAGGAATAGTCTGGCAGAATCGTATGATAGGGAAAGTATGGAGCAGTAGAGGCTTCATAGACAGTCAGTCAGAGTCATTACATGTAATTCAAGGTTTCTTCTTCAGTTTTATCATATAGTAAAATGTATCAGTATTTTATTTATTCAGACTTTATCATGACCATGATTCCGATCAGTAAATTTGATTTTATACCATGTAATTTAGTTGCTCAAGCAGTATGCCAAATTATGTGTTATCTTGGTTTCACTTGTGGTTCCAAGCATCGCATTATATGCGGAGGGTAGTCTCTGGTCGTGGCAGATATTCACTGATGGCCTAATTAATGGGTTTGACCTTTAGACTCTGAGGATAGAGGTGTGATTGTTCAAGAAGTAGTTAAATCATCTCTTGGTGCTGGGGTGAAGGAGAAACAGGTTTTGGATCCTATCATGATGCAAATTAAGCCTGATGTGGGTCAGGAAATGATTATGGATTTTAATATTGGAGGTGATAGTATCTTGAGGTACCAACGTAGGTTGTGTGTTCTAGATGTTGATGAGCTATGAGAAAGAATTTTGACAAAGTCTCATGAGTCGAGGTATATAGTTCATCCTGGTTCGATAAAGATGTATCATGATTTAAAGGAGATCTATTGGTGGAATAATATGAAGAGGGATGTGGCTAACTTTGTGGTTAAGTGCATGGAGTGTCAGCAAATGAAGGTTAAGAACTTGAAAAATATCTCAAGAGATTTAGTTTCATATGTGGAAGTGGGAGGTAATCAATATGGATTTTATTACTAGCCTTCTGCAGTCTCAAAATTAGCATGATTTGATTTGGTTCATCATGGATAGGATAACTAAGTCTACTATCTTTTGCCTGTGAGGACTACTTACTCTGTAGGGGATTATGCTGAGTTATTTATTTAGGAGACCATTAAGTTGCATGGTGCTCTAGTTTCCATTATTTCCAATCGAGGTACGTAGTTCTCTTCTAGCTTTTGGCATTTATTTCAGAAAGGTTTTGGGACTAAGGTAAACCTTAGCACCGCTTTCCACTTTCAGATAGATGGAAAAGTGGAAAAGACTATTCAAACTTTGAAGGACTTGCTAAGGGCTTGCATGATCAATTTTGGTGGTAGTTGGATTGATCAATTTTCTCTTATCGAGTTTGCGTATAACAACAGTTATCACTCTAGTATTGGGATGTCTCCTTATGAGTCCCTTGATAGTCGGAGGTGTAGATCTCCTATTGGGTAGTTCGAGGTTGGTGATACTAAATTGTTCATTCTGGACTTGGTTCACCAAGCCATTGAGAAGGTGAAGGTGATCAGGGATAGGCTTAAGACTGCTTAGAGTAATCAAAAGTCCTATGTAGATGTGAGATGAAAAGAGTTGGAGTTTGAGGTTGGTGATTGGGTGTTCTTGAGGGTATCTCTTATGAAGGGAGTGATGAGATTTGGGAAGAAGAGAAAGCTCAGTCCCAATTTTATTGAGCCATATTTGATTTTGAGGAGAGTGGGTAATATTGATTATGAGTTGGAATTTCCTTTGAGTTTGGATTCCATTCATCATGTTTTCTGTGTATCAATGTTGAAGAAGTGTGGAAGATCCTTCATTGATTGTTCCTATTGAGAGTGTTGGTATTTTGAATTCCTTGTCTTAGGAGAAAGTCTCAGTGGAGATTTTAGATATACAAGTCCATCATTTAAGGACCAAGGATGTTTCTTTGTGAATGTTCTATGGAGGAACTAAAAGGTAGAAGAAGCTACTTGGGAAGTTGAATAGGACATGATGTCCAAGTATCCATTTTTGTTCCCCGCATTGAATAATTGTTCTTACGGTATGCATTTTCCTACTTTCTTTGTTTTTTGACTTTGTTAAAGGAATTATGGTTGCATTTTTGTTGTACATTCATGCTAATGGATGTCTTTACTCCTCATTCAGGGATTAATGATCCTGGTGGAGGGGTAATGTAACACCCCAGATTTTTACCTTTGAAATTTCTGAGTTTTGAGCTCACTGCCCAGGGTAGTCTTGGTAACGACTAAGACTCTATGATTCGTAAGGTATTATCATGAGTCATAGGGTATGACTTGTGACCAAACCATTGAAGGGTGCCGAAGAGTCTACCTAGACTACGAGTCCAAGATAACACTCGTACCCAATCACACGAGTCGCGACGTGACCCATAACGACTGGGCATCTTTTTTTGTACTTTTAAGTGAGGACATTCTTTTCATTTCCCTCTTTCCCCAATTAAAACCCACGATCTAAAATACTCTAAGTGACCCCATAATACTCTATTACTCCATCATAAACTACTCTCTACTCTCTCGAATTCCCCAAGTCAAGAACAACTAGGGTTTCACAAGGTTGATCATCTAGGGATCTCAAATTGGTTTCTTCTCCATAACTCTTGATATCTCAGGCATGTATCTCTTCCTAAACTTATATTTTCATTATGGAAAACAATGGTTTGATATTTCCATGGTTTTAACGTTTGATTTTAAATAAAAGGTTAAGGCTTTTCAATGGGAATTATTTAGATACTTTTTCCATGGTTTTGAATTGCTTATCTATGATTTATCTTGTGTTTTGAACTGAATATATGCATGGGCATGGGAGTTGGAAAGGTGAACATAGGTTTTTCCCACTATATGGTTTAAATGGTTTAGAATTGACTTTACCCCCAACCCAACTTGTGTATTTGGTTTTGGAAACATGGATACTTGCATAATTTAACTCACTTTTGGAACCTTACATTGAATAAAAGGTTAATGAAACATAAATTGGTTTTGGAAAGGACTTGGTGGCCGTGGATTGGTTTTCAATTAGAAAACTTTGGAGTCACTTTGGCTAAATAGTTTTGAAATAGCATAATGGAATTGACTTGCAAGCTTAATATTTGGCATGACGATACCAATGGTACATGCCTAATTAAAAGATTTCTTGGTTGATGAATGGAAATGTGTAAATGTTTTTAATTTGGGATTAAAAGAAATTGTGTAGATCACCATGAAATATGGAGGTTTCAGGAGGACCGTTACTAGAAACCATGTTTGCTGGCATAGGGGCCTTGGTGCCCGTGTGTATAGTTCACACTTTATATATCTATAGTTTTTTGGAATGGTTGGAGCCAGGGTGTCTCTGGCCCTTCCGCAGATTTCTCCTCTTCATGCGGCTAACACACACAGGGGCCCTTTCAGTGGTGGAAGCCAGACCCATATAGCCCATGGGTGTTTTTAGGATGGTTAGTTCTACATAGTCCAGGTTAATGGTTTTGAAGTTCATGCTTAAACCTTATTCCTTATCCCATCATTATGTATATGTATAATTGTATGTATGTGAACATGTACATTAAATTTGGATTAACTTTGAAATGGAATTATTTTATACCTTATACTGAGTTACATTCTAGCACTCACCCTGCTAATCGTCCTAGGACGCTACATTGTTTAATAATGTAGGGTGGGAAGACACTTCTTTTACCCATGTGCAACATTAGGTGATCCAATTGGTCCATGGTGAAGTGGTGAGCTTCCATGATTCGGGAAGATTGGTCATTCCATCATTTTCATTCCATGTTTTAGAATTGAAGGGTCACATGACCATTGTCATTATCATTATTACTGTCACGATCGGGGGCCTGTCCCGACTTAGGTGGATGTTTGTTTTTTCTTAGAGGCTATTGTGTAACAGATATGGGTGGATTTGGTATTGTGGATTCTTAGATCTTATCCAGTTGATTTACCTATCTTGTTATATGTTTGGAACTTAATTCTATTTGGTTATATGTTCTAAATTAATCCGCTACTAGTTGTATTATGTCCTGGTTGGCTAGGTTAATGGGGGTGGTCTCTGGTCCTTGGTGGACTTGAGATACCAGTAATGACTAGGCCCTAGTTTGGGACATAATAGATTATTTCTTAGAGTAAATATTTGTTCGAGGATGAATAAGGCTTTAAGTGTGGGATGGTGATCTGAGGTGAATTTATGCACCTCAACGTTGTTATCCAGGCTTAATTAGTCTTGTTTTGAGGATTTCTCTTGTGCTAAATGAGTTAATTCTTGTATAAATAATCATCAAAGTGTTATATAATGTAAATTTAGTGTTTATTATGTGTTCATAATGAGTTTGGAATCAAAACACTAAGTTAAGAATGAAAGGATAATACTCGTACTCTTAGCTTGAGCTATGTCCTTTACTAGTTCATGGTCTTGAATTGTATGTGGTTTTGAGGTCTAAATTGGGATGTTTGATGTTGTAGGATTCTTGATGGGTTGATCATGAGGATGTAGGTATGTTATAATAACTGGGAATCAAGATAAAACGATACCACCTAACTTGGATTTGAAGGACAAAAGCATGGCACAAACATTGTTCAAAATTGGACATTTTGGAGTCATTGGCGTGCCACGCTCCCTAGGTGTTGTGTTAAGGCCATGGAAATCCCTTGGTAGCGATTCAAGATGGAAAAAAACAGTATTCCTCCGTGATTAGGCCGACCACACTTCCTAGATGGAGTAATAAGGCCATGGCACAGAGGCAACTCCAAATTAGGCAGCTTATGTCCTCCTATAAATAGAACACTTAAGCACTTGGGGTAATTACATTGGACGACCTTGGGACTTAAAGGGAGTCTTAAGAACACTTCAATTAGGGTTTCTCTTCCATTACTTTGGTTTGTTTATGGATTTTAACATGAATTCATTTAATATTCTAGAACATAGGATAGATAGGATAGGATTGTAATATTCTAATTTAATCAAGTTATAATTTCCAATTAGGATAGAAATATACCCAAGTTCCCTATATGTTTCAATCATAGGAGGAAATATGAATGTGTATAACATAGTCCTCACATCCTTGCTTAGTAATATAGTTGTAGGGATAAGTTTGGTAGTTGATTAGAGATTCAGAAGACAGTAATCATAATACCGACCCTGCGAACCAATAACTAATATAGTTAAACTAACCAATAAAGATCTATAATGTAGTATGATTATAAACAATGCCTCAACTCTAGGTTTCTCCCATTTGATTGTTCAAACCTTTACTTTACCGCAATGTTTAGTTTACATTACGTTATAACTTTTAAGCTCTTTTGGTTACTTTAGAACTTGCATAAAACTTGATAGTTGAAATTAAATTAGGTAGTCTCTTAACACTAGTCCCGATGGGATCTATACTTGGCTTTTCATAAGGCCACTATATTATTTGGGTGGACCACATACACTTGCGTGTGTGCTTGAGCACAACACGTTTCCTTGTTCCTGATAACTTTGAGTGTTCCAAGACTAAAGTAAAGTTTGATTTCTTATAATTCTCTAAATGTCAAAACTGACTTTGGAGACCCTCAAATGAATCTCTCTTTCACTCTATGAAGGATCTCTCTCTTGTTTACGATCGTATTATGGATCTAGACCTTCTTGAGAAACTCCATTGACAAATTAAAACTCTGTTTGAATTTTAAAGGTGGACAAATAATTTATCTTCTACTCTTAAGAATGCTGAAACTCTTATCTACCTTTTTAAAGCAAATCTTAGGTCTTTTGAATCTGGTAAATTTAAACTCTTATTTTAAGTAAGTGGATTTTTCTTGATTGTCCTATATTTGATGTTATTTTTTATATTAACTGCATTGGTTTTGCTACATCCTTAAGGAATTTTTGGCCCTTTAATTTTCAAGTTACCTTTCAACAAGTTAAATATTTTATTGTTCTTGAGAACTCTGATACTCTTTCTTCTTCTCTTGGTCCTAAAATTTTTCTTTTGAAAATCATGTTGCCGCTCACATTATTGCTACAACTCTTCTTCCCTACGATGGGTCTATTTCCACCTTATCTTAATATGGTACTCTCTTCACATATTGTATTACATCTCAACAAAAAATTAAGCTCCCCTCATTCATCATTACCTACATAATAGAAGCATCTTTTTACCCTTTATGAAACACCCAAGATCTTGGCCTTGCAAAAAATTTTGGTTTTAAGCAAGTTGACCAAAATGTGATTGGACAAGACAATTGTACCCTTTGCATATGGGTCGTATCCAACCTTTCCTTTGCCTCTCGTACCATAAGCAGTCTAGGATGGATAATATATTGTCCTCTCTATGGGTAGCCCACCCCTCAATCATACCTAAGGGTATAAGTTATACCTAGATGAGTCATATGGAGTGAGTTCTTAGCTTGAGTGGACTATTTTGTATACGATTAGTGTATATGACTTAGGAGTTGAGTCATACCCTTTTGATACAATTCAAGGGTGTGCACTTGTACCCTTAACAGTCTGTGAGACCTAACAGAATCCTATTGTATGAGTCAGGGTATCACTCATACCCTAGGTTACGATTCCCTTAATGAGTCGTAAAGTGAGTCGTACCCCAGGACGAGTCTAATTTCCATCATTTAACAAAGAGCCTTGTGGTTATTTACTACACCCTAAGACCTAATCCCTCTCACTATATAAGTGTATATGTCCTCCTTGAGCATATTTTGAGTGGATCTAACATCATAAACTCTCCGTAAAACACTCTCAAAGTTCTTGGAACAAGATTGGAGGCTAGGGTTTGAAGGGTGCTCATTTCTAGAAAATAAGAAGGAGTCAAGTTCTTGGTGAATCATCTTATTTAATGCATGTAACTCTTCCTTTGTTAATAACTCTAAAACCATGTATGTCACACTTGGATTAGTAAGTGTACATGGTGGTTTTGAAACCAAACGAAAAAAATTTTGTTGGCTGATGATGAATAATGCTAATTCTTGATTAAACTTGTGTTTATACATGTTATAAATGATGACTTACCTACGTGAGTGCTTATTCTATATGTTTTAACATGAGTTATTTGAGTAACCCTAATTTTGATGATTTCTACCATATAAATAACCTTGTTAAAGGTATGCACATAAGGTGTTTGTGAAAATATCTAAGTAAATTGTCTAGTCACATATTATTGATGTTTTAAACTAGGGAAATGGCCCAATAAAAATGAATGATTGATAAATGATATAATAAAGGTATTGGGGGCCATGTATTGTATAATTGAATGACTTTATTGAGCTAATGACTAATAAGGGGGTTAAAACCACTAAATATAAAAACGAACTTGATTTATGTGTTGAGCCTAATTGTGGTGAGAATGTGATAAAAGCTTTCTAATGAAATATTAATAGTTATGTGGGTCTTGATGACCGTAAGTTAAATTAATTCAAGGCATTTAGTCTATTGAAATGACTAGTGGTTAAATAGTTCTGTGAAGGTTAAATGTGTATCTATGGAATTGGTCTAGTGAAATGAATGAGTCGTTATAGTAATATAACGATTGTGAATTCTTGGTAAATGGTTGATAAGAACCTTTTAAATCATGTAATGGATTAGCTTATGGCTATAAATGGGGTGATGGCCCTATAAGTATAAATGGTTGATAATTGGTATTGTGTTGATGTTGCTAGCCATAATATTAGTTAAATTATGACCATGTTGGTTTGATGGATAAGAAAAGGGATTCAATTCCCTAAGCTTGAACTTGAAATTATGTGTGGAACTAAAGTGTGGTATGGAAATGCTAATTAAGATTGAATGAGTTAGTAAAGGTCTTGAGGACCATGAAATGAATTGTATGGATGATAATATATGAACTAATGGGTCAAGATTTTAAATGTCGACTAATAATGGTAATGAAATGGCTTGTGGTTTGAGTCCCTCGCCCAATGAAATAACTAATGGTTCGAGTCCCTAGTCCAATGAATAGTTTGTGGTTTGATTCCCTTGGCCAATGAAATGACTAGTGGTTCATGTCTCTAGTCTAATAAAATGGCTTGTGGTTCAAGTAACTCGCCTAAAGAGATCTCTTAAGGTTATTATACCTCATCCAATAAAATGACTTGTGGTTTGAGTCCCTCTCCTAATGAAATGACTAGTGGTTTGAGTCCCTAGTCTAATGTAATGGCTTGTGGTTTGAGTCCCTTGCCTAGTGAATTGAATGAATTAGTTAAATCGGTTATTTGGTTGACTTGTCTAAATTGGTTGGATTGGTTGAGTTGGTTTGGTCTTAATATCCCCATTAACTAAGGTAATGATGAAGTTCAAGGTTATAAAATTGGTAATGTGGAATATTGAAAGTTCTTCACTCCATGACTCATGAATGAATGATTTGAGAATGCATGTTATAACTTGTCCCATGGTCTGGCATATTGTGTAACTATATGTATATGTATCTTCATAGATGCCTATGCTTGTGTAAATGTGATTGTATATAATGATTTGACTTGGATTGAACAAATGTATATTGTATCCTTACCCTTGGGTTACACGCTAGCGCTCTAACCGAAACCATCTCCGAATGCTATGTCCCCATACGACATAGGGTCCAGACCATCCTTTTGTTCTTCTATGCAGTGATCAGGCGTTCAAGCGGTTCAGACATTGACCTTGAAGTGGTGAGCTTCCTTACTCCAGAAGACCTACCATTCATAGTTACATTAATCTATGTCTTAGAATTGTACTGATTTAGTACTTGGGTATTGTCAGGGACATGCCCCAACTTATTATGGACTTCGATTTGGTAGAAGCTTTTGCGGATGACTATGGACTTGGGTGTATTGTCTAGATTGTTGGCATTAATGAAATGTTAGATAGTTTTCTAAGTATTGACTATTGGCCTTATATTTCCGCTATCTTATTACAAGGTTGGGATTCATCCGACCCTAATGGTTTATGTTGATGATGGATTGGTTGGGTTATCGGGGTGGCCTTCAGTTCATGTGGACTTGAGGTGCCCATAAGATACGGCTCAATTTTGGGGCATGTCCAGTTTGTATCAGCACCTAGGTTAATGGTCAGTTGGGAGTCCACAAAGCCGTGTCAAGTAGAGTCTCTTTTATGGATGTGAAGCATGCCATACTTATAAGAGAGAGGCTATGAGACATTTAGGAATGTTCCCCTTTCTTGTTTTTAAATCTCGAGCTATATAGAGTCTAAGGTCTTGGATTCCTTTGATTTTTACTTCATTATCTTTCAGATCATGTATCAAAGAAAATCTGACGTTCAAGGAAGCTCTTCTGTCCTAACCGGGGGAAATATGGATAAAGTTCATCCAACTTCTGGGATTTAGACCCGATCAAGGGTCGTGTTATCTGACTCTCCTCATTGGTTTCCATCTATTTTTAATTACCCCACTATTAGAGTTGGAACTTTCCCTCAGTCGCCTCAAAATACGAGGTTCCATCGCTTCTTTGCTCAGTTGGCTTAGGTTGGTGGAAAGAGGTCTAGGAGGAAGTATTGAGCGGGCCTTAGTTTTTTTTTCATGGCTAGTTCTCCCTACACGAACCCGTTGGGAGGTGGACATCTTGTGATTAATAATGCTCATGGGGCACAAGGTGCCCAACATCAGGTTAGCGGGGCCCAATCCTTATTCACCTATCTATTTTGCGATTAATCACACGTGGTTATTGCGAGGAAGGAAATGTAACACCTCGAATCTTATACCCAGAACGCTACACGGTGCCCATGACCCCAAAGGACCACAAGCTAACCCATGACTGATATCTGTACCTGTACACTGTATAATATATGTATAAATGCAAAAATAAAGGATGATAGGCCATAAGGTTCAATGCTGTAACATAACTGATAAAAACATAACATTTTAACGGGGTATGGAATGCCCAAAACAACAAAAATAAATAGTCTAAACATAATAGTCTGAAAAGCCTCTAACTGTCTAACTAAGGAGTTGATGGGATATGTCCCCAACTAACTCCAGCTACTGAAATAAACTGAGTACGAAAATGATAAAATAATAATTATGTCCTCGAAGGACGAGGACTCACTTCTAGCTCTGACTGCTGATGCAGGAATGCTACTGGTGCTCTAGAGCTCGTGCTTCTGAACCTATGGTATAAAACACCATAGCGCGAATGCGTTAGTACGATGGAATGTACCTGTATGCATGTGAGGTAGGCTGAATGCAAAAGGTTCACATGCATGAACTATACTAACTGACTGGATAACATGAACGAGAGAATACATGCACAAATACATAATAACTGTAACTGAGTTCATGATAACATGATTACTAATTCCAAGTACTGATAACCGCATAAATGAAATAACTGATACTGAGCGACTGTATCTGACAGTCTTAGTTCTGATGGAACTAGCTGAGTCCCGTACTGTTCTGAGTTGACTGTATCTGACAGTCCTGAATTCTGGAAAACTATCTGAGTTATTTTACTGATACTGAATAACTGTATCTGGCAGTCTTGATTCTATAACTGAAACTGTGGGAAGTAGTACCTAACCGACATGCCACAAAATGCGCCATAATAGCTGAGCTGGAGTCCAATCTGTGCCCTGATTGGAAGGGTGTCAATACTGCACCACTGGTAAGGACAAGCTGTGAGTGACCCTCATATAATAGGTAACTCTTACGAGAATGGTGGGAACCCTCACATAACAGGTTAATCCACCTCATCTACTCTCATATAACAGGTTATGATGTCTCAACTAACACTGGCTAAGTAGTTCTGGAATGCAAGGATTGCTTCTAAGAATCACACCCTCATATAAAAGGTGCGTCCCCATCCTTGGGTTCTCTCGGTGCTAATTCCTACTCCCATCTGAATAGACAGTGAACATGATTAACGTAACTGGACTAGACTGAATTCATGGAGTTCCATTGACTGACGGAATACTATTGGGATTACTGAATTATTAAGCTTTCCTGAGTCACATGACTAACAGAGTTCTATGGAGCATGGCTTGACTGAGGATATCGTGAAAACATGACACTGGATCTAGGCACACAAATATATTTTTTGGGTACAAGTACCCCCAAGACTCGATAGAAGAAAACTGACAAAGCATGACTTTCTTGAATACATGACCAACATCAACAATCCATAATACAATAAGTTGGGGATTTCATGAAGTATATGGTTATCATAATCTTGTACATGAATGGGAATACATATCAACATAATAATATTTCATCAACTCGTCCCCTAAGTAATCCTTCAAACATTCATAATTCACAACAATATCATAGAAGTCATTTTGATAGTAAGGGTAAAGCATGGATTTATCATTTGGATCATAATTTAGCTATAAGGCATAATTTATATCCCTTTAGGAATTTTATCAAACAACTTAAATGCACAACTTAAGGCATAGGTGAAATCATCAAATTTCACAAATCATAAACCACCAAATTCATGGATTTAAATTTATATGCTAACGTAGTTTCATAATTTCACATAAAGATCCCAACTTGGGAATCAAAACATCAACCGTCACATAAACTTGAACAACCCACAACATAATATCATGATTTATAATTTAAATAGGGTTCTTGAGCTTTATGGATGAAAGGAATTCATAAATCAACACAACACATACTTTAGTTCGTGATCTTACACAGATTGACGGAGAAACTTCTTGAATTTGAATCCCCCAACTGGAACCCTAGCTTGTTCTTGAGAGGTTTTTGAGAAAAAGAAGTATATTTTGCTTCAATTGGGGCTAAATCCCGTGTTTGGGAGCTTATATATGGGTGGAGAAGGACTATTTTGCCCTTAAAACGACCAAAAAATGGAGTGTTTATGTCACTTGGGACATAAGATATGTCGCGTACACCTTATCGCGTAATCTAGGTTGTGCGGTGCACACCTTATCGCATATATTAGGTTGTGCGTCGCAGACCTTATGGCATAAGTTAGGTTGTGCGTCGCACACCTTATGTTAGGCGATACACTCCACTTTGCAAAGCCATAACTTCTTGATCGGGTGTCGAATTTTGGTAAAATTGGTATCGTTGGAAAGCTAATTTGATTATATACAATTTAGTAGGTCTAAAACTTCCAAAATTCCACTTATACATCATGTTATACTTGTTCAAAGATGACTCTTATGAAATCAAACACTAAAAGTTGATGGATTCAAATGATCTTAACTTGCCTTACTCTAAGTGACTTTTATGAACACTCTTAATACATCATGAGCTCTATTCTCATTAGAATACTCATTGTAAGTCATGTACTCAAATATGAATCACAGGATAGGAGGTTTCATACATAGGAACAATGGTTCATTTTTTAGCTTAGAAATATATGGGGTATTACAACATCTCCCCCTTGGGAATATTTATCCTCGAATGAGACTGACTGAAAGGTGAGAGATGATAAACTGAAGTACGTACAATACATACACTACTGAAACATAATTTCATGACTGACATGACTGATAAGATGAACATATCATACTAAACATGCATATTTGATGCATGGGTAACTGATTCATGAATGCATGACTAAAGATGCAATGGTACTTAGTACCAAGTTTATAATGGAATTCTGAGCATCAAAATGAATACCAAGTTTGTAACGAGAACATGATAACTGATACCAAATTTGTAACTCAAATTTGGACACGAAACTGAATAATCTTAAGAAAAGCTATTACCTTGAGCAGAGTCTGCGTTAACAGAAAAGAGGCAAAGATACTTGGTCCACATGTCTTCTCCTGCTTACTAAGTAGATCCCTTAATGGACTTGTTCTGCCAAAGAACTTTGACTAGAGGGACTTCTTTGTTCCTTAATCTACGAATCTGATAGTCTAGGATTTCGACTGGAATCTCTTCGAAAGAGAAGTTGTTCTGAATATCTATGCCCTCTATAGGGACTACAACTGATGAGTCACCTATGCACTTATCAAGCAAGGAGACATAGAACACTGGACGAACTGAGGCTAAAGCTGAATGCAATTCGAGCTCATAAGCTACTTTGTCAAAGTGACAAAAAAATTTAAAGGGACTGAGTTTTACCTTCTTGCCAACTCTCTTCACTCCGTTCATGGGAGATATCTCTAGATACACATAGTCACCAATCTCGAACTCGAGATCCTTTACTAAACATGCATGAATAGAAATATGAGAACATAGTTGAGTTTGAAATGTGATGCATGAACTGAATACTGTGAACTAAATATCGTGAACTAAACCGAGCCCATAAATACATGGCTCACAGATGAGATTGAAGATTGAGGGTCAACTTATGAGTGCCCCCTACTCCAAACTGGATTTATTACATGAAGAAATAATGAGATGTTTATGTCATAAAAGTTTAAGGGTCATAGTGTATCTTCCTCTTGGGATGCTATGTCCCTTGAAGAATGCTGACTTGGTTGAGATGTTGAGAAAAACTGGGGCGATGCACAAAAAAACTACGAACTGAATAGTGATTGATTATCTGAGATCTGAAATTGAGTCAAGATACATGGACTGAGCTGAGCTTGATTCTATCTAGTTGGTTTATCTGAGGATTGTTACATTCATGAGACTTCGAATAGTACATTTGGATGGAAGGGATGAGAACCGAAGCCATGCGTACTTGTCCGTCTAACTTCTAAACTAAATTACTAGTTTTGCGGATTAACTCATGCTGAAAACTTATAATCGATAGGAGCCTTTCTTTAAAACTCTTTCTGTAGAGTTCTAGTTGCTTCAATGCGTAAGGAAACCTTGGCGTGATCTGATTACGATAGTTGAATAAGAAAATCATTACTTGGCTAGATTTTGGTAAGATGAGTTGAGGTTTACGAACATGATTTAAGATTAGGTGACTAAGCCTCCTGTATTACAATTGAGACTACTCAAAAGATTCACGAGGGTGCTGAGCATGAGTGCATAAATATTTTGACTTATCTGATTAACTGAATAACTAATAGCTGAATACTAGGCATGTAAGACTGAACTATACTTAGTCTGAATAGGTAGACTGAGGCTGTAGAATATTATGCATAGGAGGTAAGAACTAACTGGTAACATGAGATAACTTGAGCATGGATTCATGAGGTCTGTATTATTTGTGAATGCAGGACCAAGTGTACGACATGATTTGGAAACATTATGTAAACTGAGGTACCGGAATACTAACAACTGAGTAACTGACAATTGTATGCTAGGGTCAAGAAAGTATGAAACTGAATTGAGTTTCTGATATGATTACTGAACTGAAGCTGACATTATAACTAAGGTTGTAACTGGGACTCATAATGGAACTAAATGATGGGTCCTGATAACTGAATACTAATAAGTGAGGTTTAGACTAATACTGAAGTACTTAATTCTGAGACTAAACACTGATCACTGAGTACTGAATATTGAAACTATAACTGAGATGGAAATTGAGTTTTGATAGTTATGTAATGAGGACTGACATAAGTCAAGGATCTGAATGTACACTCATGCTTTGTACTTTCCCAACTTCTAAATACTACCTCTTGCTAGCCATTTACTTGCACACTAACATGACATTCAAGCCTATCTTCATAACTACACCCTCATGTATAATAAGCATGCAATAATATTATCTTAATATGTAACATCTACTCTCTCCCATCTATGCAAATGCTCATCACTACACACTTTTCACAAAGAGAGCTCACTGAAGGGTTGAATTAGGAGGACCTGAAGCATAAATGGACACTAACTAAACTTTGACACTTGACTGAAGCTTAAGAAATAGAATATAAATATCATGGATTCACCAAGAGGTATAAAATGAGGATATGCATAACATAGTCTGAATTTAACTGATAAGTAGGGGCATAGCAGGAGTCACGGAAGCTAAGTATACTATAGAAGATGATATGTGTACATGAGTCATAAGCTGCATGACCTGAGTTTGGAGTTTTCTGTATTCGTGGGACATGATTTATATTACTGAGGGGAATAGAACTGAACTACTTATGTTGGGAAATAGAATCGTACAAGATTCTATGAAAACCGTGTGAATATAAGCTGGGTTCATGGAACTGAGATGTGAAGCATGCATAGGCATCATGCTGACTGGAGTACAAAACTTTACACTGAGATAAGAATGGGTCTGGAATCATTTTCCCTTTAATGCATTTCTATACATACTAGCACTACTACTAGAATCTGATGGCCTGACTTGGTCACTTGGTCTATCATCTCCCCCTTAGCTTTAAGCCATCATCGTAAGTCTGTGAACACTTTACTAAACTCTGAACTGAACTACAATCATCATTACATATTTATACTCTGTTCGACACATGGTTTCCTTACTAAACACACCATCTACTTCTGTTTCTTCATAGAATACTAATATCACATCTCATAACTCACATCCCCACCTTCATACGTAGTATCAAATCAATAAACTTAAATTTTTGCTAGCACTATTCAAGCCTACTAATTTACTTTGGTACAAATATCCCCATGAATACATAATCTATTCAATACAGATAATATTTTCCCAACTCTACTACTGCTAAACTCCTGGGTTCATACAACTAACTCTAGGTGATATTCTATCATAGGATTCTTAGAAGGGGTCTGATGGCATATCTAGATTCGGGTTCGTGGACAAGTTCTCATGATCATGAATGAAATCTGTATAACTTTGTAACATAATGGAACTAATGGGATACTTTTGAGCCTGTGGGAAATCCCATAACTCTCCACGGGGATTATCTGAGAAAACACTATCTCTAGGACTTTGAGCTTCACTATTTTTGTTACCTTAAAAGTAAGGTGGAGTTGACATGAGTGAAGCATGATGAGAATCTTCATGAGTTGCCTAAAGAACCTTTCTATAGCATGATCTGAGACATGAAAGAAGGGAAACTATTCCTAAAATCTCATAGCCTCCTTCACATAAGTGTGGTGCATAACACACCCATGCGCAAGACTCTACTAGATGCAGCTTTCAGACTTCCTAGGACACTATTGAACCTTAGGCTCTGATACCAAGTTTGTAATCCCCCGAATCTGGTACCCAGAATGCTACACGGTGACTGTGACCCCGAAGGACCACAAGCTAACACATAACTGATATTTGTACCTATACACTGCATAATATATGTATATAATAATGGAAAAAGGCTGATAGACCATAAGGTTTAATGCTGTAACATAATTGATAAAAACATAACATCTGAATGGGGTATGGAATACCCAAAACAACTAAAATAAATTGTCTAAACATAATGGTCTGAAAAGCCTCTAAGTGTCTGAATAAGGAGTTGATGGGAAAAGTCCTAACTAACTTCGGTTACTGAAATAAACTGAGTATGAAAATGATAAAATAATAATCATAACCTCGAAGGATGAGGACTCACTGCTAGCTCTGACTAATGCGGGAATGCTACTGGTGCTCTGGAGCTTGTGCTTTTGAACCTATGGTATAAAACACCATAGTGCGAATGCACCAGTATGATTGAATGTACAGGTATACATGTGAGGTAGGATGAATACAAAGGGTTCACATACATGAACTATACTAACTGACTGGATAACATGAACGTGAGAATACATGCATGAATACATAATAACTGTAACTGAGTTTGTTATAACATGATTACTGAGTCTTAGTACTGATAACTACATAACTAAAATAACTAATATTGAGCGACTGTATCTGACAGTCTAGGTTCTGATGGAACTAGCTGAGTCCTGTACTGTTATGAGTTGACTGTATCTGAAAATCCTAAATTCTAGAGAACTATCTGAGTTATTTTACTGATACTGAATAACTCTATCTGACAGTCATGATTCTATAACTGAAACTGTGGGAAGTAGTAGCTAACCGACATGACCCAAAATGCGCCATAATAACTGAGATGAGGTCCAATCTATGCCCTGATTGGAAGGGTGTCAATACCATACCATTGGTAAGGACAAGCTATGAGTGACCCTCATATAATAGGTAACTCTAACGAGAATGGTGGGAACCTTCATATAACAGATTAATCCACCTCATCTACCCTCATATAATAGGCTATGATATCTCAACCTACGCTGACTACGTAGTTCTGGAATGCAAGGATTGCTTCTAAGAATCACACCCTCATATAACAGGTGCGTCCCTATCCTTGGGTTCGCTCGATGCTAATTCCTACTCCCATCTAAATAGACACTGAACATGATTAACTGAAATAGACTAGACTGAATTCATGGAGTTCTATTGACTAACGAAATACTAGTGGGATTACTGAATTACTGAGCTTTCCTGAGACACATGACTGACTGAGTTCTATGGATCATGGCTTGACTAAGGATATCGTGAAAACATGACACTTGCTCTTGGCACATAGATATATTTTTCAGGTACAAGTACCCCAGGACTCGATAGAAGAAAACTAAAAAAACATGACTTTCTTAAATACATGACCAACATCAACAATCCATAATATAATAAGTTGGGAATTTCATGAAGTACATGGTTATCATAATCTTATACTTGAATGGGAATACATATCAGCATACCAATATTTCATCAACTAGTCCCCTAAGTAATCCTTCAAACATTCATAATGCACAACAATATCTTAGAAGTCATTTTGATAGTAAGGGTAAAGCATGCATTTATCATTTGGATCACAATTTATCTATAAGGCATAATTTATATCCCTTTAGGCATTTCATCAAACACCTTACATGCACAACTTAAGGCATAGGTGAAATCATCAAATTTCACAACTCATAAACCACCAAATTCATGGATTTTAATTTATATGCTAATGTAGTTTCATAATTTCACATAAAGATCCCAACTTGGGAATCAAAACAACAACCATCACATAAACTTGAACAACCCACAACATAATAACATGATTCATAATTTAAATAGGGTTCTTGATCTTTATGGATGAAAGGAATCCATAAATCAACACAATGCATACCGTAGTTCATGATCCTACAAAGATTGACAGAAAAACTTCTTGAATTTGAATCTCCTAATTGGAATCCTATCTTGTTCTTAAGAGGTTTTTGAGAAAATACAGTATATTTTTCTTCAATTGGGGCTAAATCCCGTGTTTGGGAGCTTATATATGGGTGGGAAAAGACCATTTTGCCCTTAAAATAACCCAAAAATAGAGTGTTTGCGTCACTTGGGCCATAAGATATGCAGCGTACACCTTAACGCGTAATCTAGATTGTGCAACGCACACCTTATCGCATACATTAGGTTGTGCGTCACACACCTTATGGCATAAGTTAGGTTGGGCGTCGCACACCTTATGTTAGGCGACACACTCCACTTTGCAAAGCCATAACTTCTTGCTCGGGTGTCGGATTTTGGTGAAATTGGTATCGTTGGAAAGATAATTCGATTCTCTACAATTTTATGGGTCTAAAACACCTGCAAAAATATATACATCAAGTTATGCTCATTCAAAAATGACCCTTGCGAAATCAAATACTAAAACTTAATGGATTTGAATGCTCTTAGCATGCCTTACACTAAGTGACTCTTATGTACATTCTTAATACATCATGAGATATCTTATTATTAGGATACTCATTGTAATTCATGTACTCAAATGTTAAACACAGGATAAGAGGTTTCATACATAGGAATAATGGTTTATTTTCTAGCTTAGAAATATATTGGGTATTACAGGAAAGAACTGGTGTTTTGAGTGTGTTGGGTAACATGCAGTGGGAATGTCCTATAGTGGCTACTGCTTGGTCAAAGCATAGGATGTTGATTACCACTTTTCTAGCTCTTGCACCCAGGGGTTTTATTTCTAGCTCCAACATTGGTCGGGATCGTCTCAATGCTCTTACTATCCTTTGAGAGACTGAGGTATCTTTTAATACTGATGTGGGTATGTTGAAACCTTTCTCTCATGATGTGTATTTTTTGCTTGACCCAGGGTCTACTCTTTCTTTTGTGACCCTGAATGTGACTATGCACCTTAGTTTTGGTCTCGAGAGTTTGTCAATTCTTTTTCAGTTTCTATCATGGTAGGAGACTTTATGGCCAATAAGAGGGTCTATAAGGGGTATGTGGTATCTATTGATGGTAGTAAGACTCTTGTATACTTAATAGAGTTGGGTGTGGTTAATTTTGGTGTCATTCTAAGGGTCGGATTGGTTTCACTCTTGCTATTCTTCCTTAGATTGTTGGACTCATAGGGTCATGTTTTTATTCCATAATGATCCGGTCATTGTATGGGAAGGTGGTTCTTTAGTGCCTAAAGCAAGATTCATTTCTTATCTTAAAGTCCCAAAAGTTGATCTTAAAGGGGTGTTTGTATCATTTGGTCCAAGTTAAGGATTCTACCTCAGAAGAGCATTCTCTAAAATCCATTCTTGTGGTTAATAAGTTTCCCAATGATCTTCCCGATGTTCCTCCCAATAGGGAAATTTATTTTGGAATTGATCTTATTACAGACACTTGTCTGATTTCTATCCTTCCCCCTTATAGGATGGCTCCAGTGGAGCTAAAAGAGCTTAAGGAGAAATTGAAAAACCTCTTAGATAAAGGTTTCATCTATCCTAGTTTGTCACCATAGGGGTGCTCCCATGTTTTCTGTGTGCAAGAGGGATAGTTCCTTTCATATATGCATTGATTATCTTTAGTTTAACAAAGTGACATAAATAATAAATATCCTCTTCCTAGGATTGATGATTTGTTTGATCAACTTCAGGGTGTGAAGTATTTCTCTAAGATTGATCTTAGACTGGGATATCATCATCCTAAGGTTAGGGATATGAATATCCCTAAGACTGCCTTTAGAACCCGATATAGTCACTATGAGTTTCTTGTCATGTCTTTTGGGTTGACTAATGCCTCTGCGGTATACATAGACTTGATGAATAGGGTCTTCCATATGTTCTTGTACATGATTATAATTTTCCTTATTGATTACTTCTTAGTCTACTCTAAGAGAAAGGTGGATCATGTAGATCACCTCTATGCCATGTTGCAACTTTGAAAGATCCCCGTTTGTCCGCCAAGTCTTCTAAGTGTGAGTTTTTGGTTGAAAGTGATCATTTTTTTGTTATGTTATCCGTCTCTAGTGAATAGATCATGGTGGATCCCCAAAAAGGTATGTGTTGGTGTGTCTTTTGGTGTCCGGACCTAAGGACTTCTTCTTTGGTATGTTTTGTCGGGATGGGTCTCAGTTATGACCTAGGTGGTTGCTATGGAGCAACCTATAGTTTCATGACTCTGTGGAGGGTCTTTCCTTGAGTGGCGTGAGTGGTTCTTATGCTTTAGTTCCTCCATGACCCATCTTATGTTGGATAATGGCTCGAGGAGTATGGTGATGTTTTGAAGTGGGAAGTGTAGAAGTCCCTAAGTAGGAGAGATTCTAGGGTACCTTTTTTAGGTATTTTATGGTAGGAGATGTCGTTCTCCTATTTGGTGGTATGAGGTTGGTAAGGGTAAGTTTCTTGACCTTAGTCTAGTTCACCAAACCTTGGAAAAAGGTAAAGGTGATTCGTGAGAGGTTGCAAACCACTCAAAGTCACAAAAAGGTCCTATGCGGTCATATGGCGTGGAAGCTTAGAGTTTAGTGTTAGCGATTAGGTATTCTCGAAGGTGTCTCCCATGAACGGTGTGTTGCGGTTTGGTAAAAAGTGGGAGCTTAGTCCCTGTTATGTTGGTCATTATTTAATTTTGAAATTGGCAGTGTTTTCTATGGGTTAGAGTTTTCTTCTAGATTGAACTCCATTTTCCCTGGGATTTCTATGTCTCTATGTTGCGGAAATGTGTGGGTGATCATTTGTCGATTGTTCCCTTGAGGTATATTGTGTTTCAAACTATTTATCCTATGAGAAGATCTCGGTGAAGATCCTGGATCGGTAAGTTCGCCGGTTGCAAATGATAGAAGTGGCTTCGGTGGGTTTTATAGGGAAATTGATAGTCCGAGAAAGCTACTTGGGAGACAAAGAAGGGGATGAAGTCCAAGTATCCGCATTTGTCTTTCATCCTGGAAACTTATGATTAAAGTATGTGCGATCTTCTTAATTTGACGTATGTCTTGGGTTGATAAGGGGTTCAAGTCACTAAACTTTTAGGGAGCCAAATGGCTTTGATAAATGATGGGTTTGAATCCCAAGGATCAATAAAATAAAATGATGGATTGATGATAATCATGATATGTGTGTTGAAGTATCCTTGTTTTGTACTTTGTCCTAATTTGTTTGAAGGTTATTTTGATGTGTGCTAATATATTAAATTGTATTTATTCTTTCCTCGCCCTTCATAAGTTGATGAATAATCCTAAGTGGGGAGAATGAAACACCCAAGATCTTGGCCTTGCAAAATTTTTTGGTTTTGATCAAGATGACGAAGATATGAGTGGATAAGCCAATCATACCCTTTTGATACAGATCATATCCAACCTTTCTTTCCCCTCTTATACCCTAAGCAAACTAGGAAGGATAGTATACTTTCCCCTATACGAGTGGCCCTTCCCTCAATTATACCTAATGGTATGAGTCTACCTAGGTGAGTCATATGGAGTGAGGTCTTAGCTTGAGTGAACTGGGTTGTATACGGTTGGTGTATACGAGTTAGGGGTTGAGTCGTACCCTTTGGATATGACTCAAGGGTGTACACTTGTACCCTTAATAGTTTGTGAGACCTAGAAGAAGCCTAGTGTATGAGTCAGGGTACCACTAGTACCCTAGGTTGCATTTTCCTTAATAAATCGTACCCCTTGACGGGTCCAATTTTCAGCTTTTAACCAAGGGCCTTGTGGTCATTTCCTACACCCTAAGCCCTAATACCTCTCACTATATGATTATATATGGCCTCCTTGAGCACATTTTGAGTGGATCTAACATCCTAAACTCTCTCTCAAACACTCTCAAAGTTCTTGGAACAAGATTAGAGGTTAGGGTTTGAAGGGTGCTCCTCTAGAAGATAAAGAGGAGTCAAGTTCTCAGTAAATCATCTTATTTAAGGCATGTAACTCTTCCCCTTGTTAAATAACTCTAAACCCATGTATGTCACACTTGGATTACTAAGTGTACATGGTGGTTTTGAAATCAAATGAAAAAGGTTTTGTTGCCTGATGATGAATGATGCTAATTCTTTCTTAGACTTGTGTTTATACATGTTATAAATAATGATTTACCTATGTGGGTGCTTGTTGTATGTGGTTTAACATGAGGGTCTTGAGTAACCCTAATTTTGATGATTTCTATAATGAAAATAACCTTGTTAAGGGTATACATATAAGGTGTTTGTGAAAATTACTAAGTGAATTGTCTAGTCACATATTAGTGATGTTTTAAACAAGGAAAATGGCCCAATAAGAATGAATGATTGATAAATGATGTCTTAAAGGTATTGGGATCCATGTATTGTATAATTGATTAACTTTGTTGAGGTAATGACTAATAAGGGGGTTCAAGCCTCTAAATATGATAATGAACTTTATTTTTGTGTTGAGCCTAAATGTGGTGAGAATGTAGTGAAATCTTGCTAATGAAATATGAATAGTTATGTGGATCTTAATGACCGTAAATTGAATTGATTCAAGGCATTTAGTCTATTGAAATGATTAGTGGTTAAATGGTTCCATGAAGGTTAAATATGTATTTATGGAATTTGTCTAGTGAACATGAATGAGTCATGATAATAATATAACGATTGTGAATGGTTGGTAAATGGTTGATAAGAACCTTTTTAATTATGTAATCGATTAGCTTATGACTTTAAATGGGGTGATGGCCTTATAAATATAAATGTTGATAATTGGTATTGTGTTGATGTTGCTAGCCATATAATTAGTTAAATTATGACCATGTTGTTTGATGGCTAAGAAAAGGGGTTCAATTCCCTAAGCTTGAACTTGAAATTGTGTGTGGAACTAAAGCGTTGTACGGAAATGTTAATGAAGATTGAATGAGTTAGTAAAGATCTTGAGGACCATGAAATGAATTGTTTGGATATTAAAGTATGTACTAATGTGTCAAGAGTTCAAATGTCGACTAATAATGGTAATGAAATGGCTTGTGGTTTGAGTTCCTCACCCAATGAAATGACTAGTGGCTCGAGTCCTTAGTCCAATAAAATGGCTTATGGTTTGAGTCCCTCTCCCAGTGAAATGACTAATGGTTCGAGTCCATAGTCTAATGAAATGGCTTGTGGTTCGAGTCCCTTGCCTAAATATGTCTCTTGAGATTAAAATACCTCATCCAATTAAATGGTTTGTGGTTTGAGTCCCTCGCCCAATTAAATGACTAGTGGTTTGAGTCCCTAGTCCAATGAAATGGCTTGTGGTTTGAGTCCCTTGACTAGTGAATTGATTGAATTAGTTAAATTGGTTATTTGGTTGACTTGGCTAAATTTGTTGGATTGGTTGAGTTGGTTTGGGGTTTGGATCCCCATTGACTAAGTTAACTAAGAAGTTCAAGGTTATAAGATTGGTAATGTGGAAGATTGAAATTGTTTACTCCATGACTCATGACTGAATGATTTGAGAATGCATGTTATAATTTGTCCCATGGTCTGGCATATTGTGTAACTATATGTACATGTATCTTTATATATTCCTTTACTTGTGTAAATATGATTGTATATAATTATTTGACTTGGATTGAACAAATGTGCAATTTTATCCTTGCCCTTAGGTTACATGCTAACGTTGCAATCGCTAACCATCTCTGGACACTATGTCCCCACGCGACATAGGGTTCGGAGCATATTTTTCTTATTCTACACAGTGATCAGACGTTCAAGCAGTTCAGGCATTGACCTTGTAGTGGTGAGCTTTAATATTCCGGAAGACCTACCTTTCATAGTCTCATTATTCTCTATCTTTAACTTGTATAGATTTAGTCCTTGGCTATTGTAGGGGGCTTGTCCCGACATATTATGGACTTCAATTTGGTAGAGGCTTTTGTGGATGATTGTGGACTTGGGTGTATTGGCTAGATTGTTGGCATTAATGAAATGTTAGATATTTTTCTAAGTATTTACTATTGGTTTTATATTTCCACTTTCTTATTATAACGTCGGGATTCACCCGACCCTTGTGGTTCATTTTGATGATGGTTAGGTAGGGTTATCGGTGTGACCTTTGGTTCATGTGGGATTAAAGTGCCCATATGATACGGCCCAAGTTCGGGGCGTGTCACTCTAGTCTGCCTTATGGGTTAATCATAACTTATATCTTAGATGCTAGAAACATCTCTCTTGATAGTGTCCATTTTATCTTTGTGAAGCAGTGTTATAATTCCAAAGCTTTTGGCAGTATGAGATATGCCTAGGTTGATGATATTTGGGTTCCTAAGACTGAAGGTTGTTCTGCTGGCACTCCATCTTCTCCTAAATACATAGTATCTTTTCCTCACATTTCTGGTTCTCCTCCACTTGATGTTTCTCTTTGTCTGACAGATATTGACTCTATGCTCGATACTATCAAGGATTTTCTTCTTGCAACTCTTTCAACTTGACCAAATCAAAGATGTTACCAAAGAAGTTGAAATGGATATTGCCCGACTCAGATTACGACTTGATCAAGCGTTGAAGGAAGCGACTAAATTTTGACCAAAATTCAAGCTACAACGGGCACACACTCAACTACCATTTTAACCCATTTCTCGAATCTAAAGGATGCTACTGCTCAAACCTTGGAATATTTCTTTCATTATTTTGAACACCCCCTATCCTGCTGCTTGGTTACTTTTTTAGACTATGTTGATTTTGCGTTTATCTGGACCTAAGCCCATGAATACTCTATTTATTTTTGTTTTATCCTAGCTATTATTAGTTGTTACTTTTCCTTTTTGATTAGTTTAAAATGGGGAGAAGGTATGTATACTATTGCTTATACTGGTCAAGTCAACTAGTATAAATTCAGGGGGAGTTATTTTCAAACAAGTCAACTGTTCAGGAGGAGACCAAAAGAGAAGCTGACTACATCACTTATCAAATGGAAGTTGATTAATGGCATTATTTCCTTTATTTCTCATCCATAAAAAAAGAGGAGATTGCTAGTGTCTAATTTTAATGGATAATTTTGTTGTGGGAATTAAGAAAAAAAAATAAAGATACTTAGATAAAGGTGTGAAAAAGAAAGGAGTAACAACATCCAAAGGAAAAGAAATCAATACTACTTAAATATTAAATACAACATCTCCCAGCAAAGGAAGGAAATATCACTTCTTGCTTCAAGAAGCCTTGTGCCGAGCCTTCTTTAGGGTTTTTAGTTTATTTTTTTGGCCTTCTTTAGGGGTTTTAGTTTATTTTTTTGTCAATATTTATTCTTGGAAATAGGATCCTGTTATCCCATTTCTAAAGAGAAAACTTTTGAATTGCATTCTATCTTCCAATGGCTAGTAGTAGTGCAATCTCTACTATTTAAAAAATGAAAGGCAAAGGAAGAGATATACTTTTGTCTCTACTTTTTCTAGTTCTTTGCTCTACTTTATTCAAGCATTGTATTCTCTTGTGATTTACTGTGTATTCAAAAAGAGAGGAGAGAAACACATAGTTCATGAGGCATTGTGTTAAAAAGTGAGAAAAAGAGAGAGTGTGAGTTATAGCCAAAAAACTTAACTCAATCCTTGTAATTTGATTTGACAAACAAGAACTATTAGAATCTCTTGCAACCCAAAGAGGCTGAAGTAATATCTATTAGAGGTCCCAAACAGTATAAACTATCTGGTGTCATTTCTTTTCAACACTTTATTTTCTGTATTTTACATTACTGCTTCAGTATTCGACTGTCTATTGAAGCAAGTTGATTATCTAAATAAATAAAAAGTAATTCACCCCCCTTACCACTTTTAGAGTTGGGGTAGGTACTATCACAACAATTGAAATTTTAAATCTTTACATTGATAATTAATTCTTATTTAAAAATTTAATTCATTTGTGTAATTAAACTTGTTCAATCAAACATTACGCCTGTAATTACACTATAAATTCATTATGATAAACAATCACATCATTGTATTTATTATATTATGTAATTACTACCCTAATAATAACACTATTTTTTATTACACAGGACTTTCCAAACACTCTAATGAAAAGAATGGATAAGTAAGCAAAAGTTTGTAACGCACAATATGTTTACCTTGGCCATACCCCTCACATTAACTAATTTATTCCATAAATGGAATTACCTCCCACCATATATATATATATATATATATATATATATATATATATATATATCATCCCACCTGATCGTGCACTCCACTCACCATTGCTTTTCATAAATTGAGAAAAAGATCAAAGCCACTCCATGGCTGCTTTTTCTTCTAGCTGCAATATTAAGTACCACTATAATGGTCATTCAAAGCGATAATGTGTTTCTAGAGATGGTGGGTTTATACACCGGAGGGTTAAACAGAGACAACTTTCCAAAGGATTTTGTGTTTGGAATATCAACTTCTGCATTCCAAATAGAAGGTGCGGCTAGCAAGGATGGTCGTGAACCTAGTGTTTGGGACACTTTCATCAAACTCCCTGGTACATATAGACAATTCTGTTTGTAGTATATATCATGATTTCTAGATGATTTTGATCTAAGTCTTTCTTGGTGTTAAAATAGTATGTGAGTCAAATAATCCAAATGGAGAGGTCTCTGCGGACTAGTATCACCGTTATAGAGTATGTTGAATATGTCTTCTTCCTAGCATCTAAGAGGTTAAGAATTTTATATTACTATATATATCCCGCCATTTCTTTTGCAATGACGTTCACTGATTTAGTATAAATGACTTTTTGGAATCCAAAATTGTCCAACTAAGCTAAACTTGCACTAACTTACAATTTACTAAAGAAAGAATCCATCACTATCAATAGCTTTTGCATTTTTAGGGCTCAAATTCCACTGAGACGTCTAATTAAGAATTTGGTTGAATTGAGTTATGACTTATTACTTATAGTTATTTTGACAAAACAAGTACTTATAAGTGCTTTTTATTTTTACCTATACACTACAAAACTACTTAAAAACACCTAAATAAATCTATCCATACAAATAATAAGAGTAGAAGATCATACCCATTTCATCTACTTTCAATGGTCAATTGTCGTTTGGCTGTGAGACACATACAAAGGAAAAACTTTATGTCTTACAAGGTTTAATTGTTAAGGATAATACATAGTAGGTTTGCATTGTTACTTTCTATATGTTCTATTTTAGTTGTGTGTATAGTCGTATTTCCTAGATATACAAAGTTTAAAAAAGAGAACAATTACACTTTGGTACATATCAAATAAAAGTACTCATAGGGGTCATTAATTGATAGGGTGTGTAAGAATAGTATAACATATGATGTATTAGTAATTCTAGTATTAGTTCTGCTTGTATTAGTTCTTATAAGATTTTTCTTATGCAGTGTTCGATGTGGTATAGTTAAAATAATTAACATGTATTACATAATATTGTTAAAAAAGCTTTTTTTTTTACAAAAATACTCTCCACAAATATGGTGGAGAAAATGTAAAAATGATTTTGAGAGATAATTATATCTTTAACTATGTTAATGCATGCATTAGATTCTACTGCATTATTATTAATTTTTTTAAAATCAAACCAAGTTGAATGCCCATTTTATTAAATAGAAACATCAAAATTGATGCAAATAATCCAAATCAGTCCCAAACATTAGTTGACCCGGGTCCAATTCCATAAAAAAAATCAGACAAAAGAAATCTATAGTTCAAATTAGGAAACATTTTTCTTAGCTTCACCTCTTCTCTTCCTCTGCCTTCATTGGATTTCCATCAACCATTCGTCGGCCCTCCATTGAGCTACCGTACAACTACCATTGACCACCTACTTGTCATCATCATCTTCATGGTTCATAAAAGCTATGTTCCTTGACTTCCCTTCCATTAATTTTTCGTTAATGGGTTGAGTTTCATAGAAAATAATACCACCATCTTACTATCGATTAGTGAAAATAAAATCTAGATCTATTGTTTTGTGATGATTATTACTAAATACATCTAAGAAATACCATTTTAGATTTGATATTCCAACTGTTTGAACACCATAACCCTCGACATCCTTGAATCTCACTGGATGTGGGTTAGATGTTCAATAGAATTCTTTCTAACATTCAGTTTATCATCTCCGTAGTAAATCGTTAATATATAATTCATTATCTAATTACCCCCATCAATTGTTATATGTCTAGTTTTAATCTGAAGCTGCATGTTATCATCTTTCAAATAATATACTGGAGTTTGATAATACCAGATGCTTCTTAAATATTTCTCTTTTATTATGCTTGTACCCCTCTCCACCCATTTGAAATAGATTGTTCCATGTTCCTACATTGAATTGGTACTACCTATTATAGCAATTGTTACTTTTTAGTCCTCCACCTTTTTGCACTCATCTTCGTATATTTGGAGTTCCTACTTTGTCTAATTTGCATATAGCTTTGCCTTTGTCTAGTAATAGCTCCACATTATTATAATGAAATTCACCTGCATAAGTAAACACCCAGTTAGCAAGAAAGTCAGCTAGAGTGTTACCTTTCCTATGGTAATATATCACCCTAATTGATATACTTTCGATCAATGCCTTAATGAACTTAACCAGTATAACCAAACTCCAAGGTATCTCCCATTGTGCATTCAGTATCTGAACCATAATCCACGAACACTTTCCAATATAAACTGAGAAATATAATTCCTTCTACAATAAATTAGACATGACCTAATAGCCATTGCTTTTGCCTCCAGACTAGTAGTATCTCTAATTCTGTTGTCCTGGGCTACCAAAAGATTTCCCTACTGATCCCTTATAAAGAAAGCAATAGAGATAGGACTTAGATTTCCTTTTTAAGAACCATCAGTGTTTCCTTTAAGACACCCAACTTCTGGTGGTTTCTAATAGATCATCTTAAAAGAAGCAGTACCTCTGGATGTTTGTAATTCATCCAAAATTCTAACCCAATCTCTGCCTAAAATATCACATTAAACCTGACTTTTACAAATTATACAATAGAACCAGTAATCTCCCAGAAAACCTTTCTAATAGAATATGATCCTCCATGCCTAATAGTATTTCTTCTTTTCCACAAAAACCATAGAATAACAATTGGTACCACTTTATATAAAGTTGTTACTTTATAGTTCACTCCTTGGTTTGTCCACATTTTGATACTTTGCCTCATGTTTAGCCTTTGCTTACTTATTCCTGTACCTACTCAGAATTGTTGCCACACTTTATTAGCAACTTCTCCTTTTTTTTGGTTTAATTTTGAATTTTATTAATAATCAACATTTGATGGACCAACCCACCATACAATGAAAAAACAGACATTCCTATTCTTAACCCGACCCAACCCACAATCCATTTATTAACAAATACACAGTGTAGGGTTTCTAAAAAAGGACTAGTTTCCTAATCCTAAAAGTACATCCACCTCCTTCATCCTTTCTGATTCCTTTCTCTACTTCAAGATTCAAGTTGTTACTGCTTTGAAAGCTCAATAATGTACCATCTTCACAAAAATAAGCTACTATTCAAGAAATCATGTACTAATATATTCAAATTCCAAAGAGTTACGAGAAACAGATATGGAAACTATTAGGCAATGGATTATCACGTTGCTTAAACCAGAAACAGAACCTATTGCCAAGGCTAAAAATTCAAGCTTTACATTAAATTTACATTAAATGATGCAAAGAAATCTATAAAAGAATGTACTACCATTTGGATATAATGTCTCTAATAAAAATAGAAAACACAGAATATATGCAGATAGATTACATAGATTACGAATTAGAAAGTGAAGACAGTATATATGAAATTTCAGAGAATGAAACAGATAACGAAATAGATGGTGAATTAGACGAATTAAATGACTATATCTCAGTATTCCAACTATGTAATAAAGCAGCAGCTGGGATTAAACCCTTCCATATTCTCCATGACAAGAAGCTGAATTTATATGGTATCCCTGTACTCCATAAGGAATTAAGATCTTCATGCGCTACTTCTTTTGTTCTTATAGCTTCCCAGGCACTCTTTGTGGAAAACCTGCCATTAGAATTTAAAGTCCACCATGGTTTATCCCTCTTATCTTCATCGCTTAAGCTATCCATATAGTTTCACACATTATCAATAACATAAGCTGGTATTTCATCCCTCATTATATAATAATTCCAACCCTCTTCAGTAAGAAAGTTCATAATATCAGATAGAGGATGAAAAGTTAGAACTTAAGAGTGTTGTTTGAATGAAGGATTAATATTAGTCCAATTATCAAACTACACTGTAGAAGTTCCACCTATTGGTTCCCACTATATAAATTTCTCCATTTTCTCTCTAACATCCAGCATTGCTTTCTACACTAGTGACCCCCCTTCCATAGCACCACTATTGGTAATTGTTTCTTACAATATTTTTTCCACATATAATCTACCCATAAATTATTCCGTGTTCTAAATCTCCACCAAAGTTTAGCATGCATCTCCTTAGATACTTCAGAAATAGATCTAAACCCAACCCTTCTTCTTTTTTGGGTAAAACTAAATTATTCCAAGTAGGCCAATGTTTGTTTCTCCCTGTCTCCTTAGTCTTCTAGAAAAAACTTGCAAATATTCTTTGTAGCTCCTTGAGAACACTTTTTGGTGGAACCACTGCTGATAGAGTATAAATAGGAATACTCTGCAAAAAGTTTTTAATAAGAACTTCTTTCCACTAAAAGATAACAATCTACCCTTATATTTTTGTAGCTTATATTAAACTTTACCAATCAGTTTAGAATAATGTTCCTTCTTCCTCTTGGAATAAGATAGTGGACAACCAAGATATTTTAGAGGAAAACTTCCTTTGCTCATTCCAGTGGCCTGATCAACCTGCATTACAACACTTGTCAATGAATTCTAATGCGTATAATGAAAGCTCTTTTCCTTGTTAATCTTTTGACCAGACTCCTACTTATATTCATTTAAAATCTGCATAATCTTCTTAATAGAGTATTAGTTAGAAGAAGTAAAAATTATTGTATCATCAGTATATGCAAGATGATTCAATTCAACACTTTATTTGGGCATACCAATACCAATAAAAGCCTGGTCTTTAAGAACCTAATTAAGAGCTCTAGTCAACACCTCTGCTGATAAAATAAATAATGCAGGTGATAGAGGGTCCCCTTGCTTGACACCTCTAGTAGAGTGGGAAAACCCACAGACTATCCATTTAATAAGATAGAATAGTAATTATTAGATAATAATCTCCAAATAATATCAACCACTGTATTATAAAAACCCATTTTTCTTAACACCTTCATTTAGAAAAACCATGAAACCCTGCTATAGGCTTTAGCCATGTCAAGTTTCAATATTACATTAGAAAGTTTTCCTCTCTTCCCTATATTAGTAATCAGTTCCTGAGCTAGCAGTACATTCTTAATACTACTTCTTTATTTAACATAACCTTACTGATTAGGAGATACCAAGTTGGTAGAATACCCTTTAGTCTATCATGAATAATCCTAGACAGGATTTTATTGATAAAATTACTAAGTCTAATAGGTCTCAAATTTCAAAAGGACTATACATTATCCTTTTTAGCAACAAAAATCAAATTAGTATGAGTAATATATTTTGGGAGGGTATTACCTGCAAAAAAATTCTTAACCAACCTTATCACATATCCACCAATGATATCCCAGTAAACCTGAAAAAATCTTCTTGTCGGTCCATCTGGTCCACTAGCACTGTTTCCTTTTAACTTGAAAACTGGTCCACTAGCACTATTTTCTTTTAACTTGAAAACTGACTCTTTAATCTCCAGCTCATCCGAAATGGCCTGCATCATCCCATTTTCCTTCTCAGCAATTATCTCTGGGATATTCTTTAATAATGGAAATTCAGTTGCATCTCTTTCTTGTGTGAATTCTTTTTTATAGAATTTTATTGCCTCATCAACAATTTGGCCTTCATATTCTAACCAGCAACCATTCTCATTAAGAATCTTAGAGATTTTCATCTTATTTCTTCTCCCCTTGACAATGCTATGAAAAAACTTATTGTTCTTGTCCCCACTTTCAAACCAGTCATAACCTGCTTTATGCTTCCAATATCTTGCTTTCAGTTTAATATACTTCAAATATTCAGCTCTAGCCTTCTGCATCATAGTTCTATTCACTGTAGTTGGGTTTTCTTCAAATAACTTTTCTTTCACCTTAACAATCTCCTTTCTAATAATCAGTTGCTGAAAGATGTCTCCAAAAGTAATTTTGCTCCATTATCTTTCTTTTAAAGTCATTAAAAGGATTCTCTAAATAATCATCATCCCAGTTCTTTGTAACTTCTTTAAATTTTGAATGATCTGTCCAAAAGTTTAAGAAATTGAATTACTTCTGAACCATATTCTCAGTATTTCCACAAGTTAATAATAAAGGAGCATGATCAGACCCATATCTGGCTAAATGTTCCACCTCTAAAGAATTAAACCTCTTCTAAAAATCTTCATTAACAAATAACCTATCCAGCTTTTCAAATATACAATCCTCTCCAGCTCTTCCATTCCACCAAGTAAAAGGACTGCCTTTGTGAATAATTTGTGTCAGTTCACAATATTCAATACAATCTCTACAATCTTCTACATCTGCTGCAATAACTGGAACCCCACCTATCTTGTTTGAAGCATTAAGAATTTTATTGAAATCACCTCCCCTGAGCTAAGGGCTTAAAACTTTATTGGTAATGGCAAAGATACTGTTCTATAATTCCAACCTTTCATACTAATCACATCTAGCATAAACAATTGCCAGCATGAAATCTATTCCCAAAGATTGATTCTGAATCAACAAAGAGAGTAGTTGTTTTGTTTCACTCTCAATTGTGGCATTTAAACCATTATTAATAAAGCGTCATATTTTTCCATTGCAGTTATAAAACATATATGGCATGTGCAACCTACCTCTGTACTTTTTTAAATTACTGACATGCTAAAATGGTTCTAATAAAGCTACAAAATCAAACTGATGTACCTTATTCAACATTTGTACTCTCTAGAAAGCCTATTGGGACTTCACAGATCTAATATTCCACATAAGTGCTTTCATCATTTCTTATTAGAATAGTTGACACTCCCCCTTTTAGACTGAGTTCTGCTAGGCACAAAATTTTCACTGACATGTTTCTTCATATTTTGCTTGATTGCTTAATCACTTTGTTAATTCTTGGAGAAACATCTACATATTTTAAATTTCGCTCATCAAAGTTCTCATTAGGAATTTCTTCCTTGTTCCATTCTAACAGACCTACAACTCCTACTCTATCAAACTGATGAGTAATTATATCATGAAGTGTTGAATTGGGTTGAATTGAATCTCCAGTCTACACTATATCCACATGATCTTCCATAGCTAAAGGAATGTCCACAATAGCAAAATTCTTATTAGATACCTCTTCCTGATTGACTTTTCCCTTCTCCAAAATAGATGATTCATTAGACTTATCATTTTTGGAGGATAAATTAACAGAACTAACATTGCTTATGGGACTCTACTAGCTATACTGGCTTTCCTTCTCCTTACCCCTTACTTCCATATTTTTAACATTATGTGCAGTAAATAGCTGAATTTACTCCGAGCTAATGTTCTCGCAGGTTTCCCTTAATCCAAGATCCCAGGAAGAACTGATCCAGCTTGTTGATGGAAAGACTTGGTGACCCAATCTTTTGTCGACATCCCCTTTGTACCTTCTGCAATATTAATATCATTGTTCTTCTTATTCTCTGATGTAATACTTTTGTTATTATGATGCAGGTTCTCCTTAATTTTCTTAGTTAGTACGTTGAATTTATTAGCAGCATCTATCTTCTCAGGTGAGATAGCTTTCTCATCTTGGTACCCTTTGTTAGGGAATCTTTTACTTGTAGGATATCACTAATTTAGTGGATTCTGCTGATATCCTTGTCCTTCTCTTTTATCACTGCTATGTACTATATTATGAGGATTATTTAGTGGATTATTCACATTTTTTTCAACCGCTTATTTTAGCTCAGGATGTAGTACCCTACAATCAAGTTCATTATGTCCTTGTAACAAACACTTCTGGCAGTACTTGGGTAAAAAATTAAATTGAATCTTCACCCTTTCTATTCTGGATTCATCATTCTTTGAATTCAATATCTCCATATCTACAAATGAGAGTAGATCAGCAAGTAAATTCACATGTACCCTAACCCTAGCACAACTACGTCTTGTCTTATATAAAGTATCAATATCCAAATAGATGGGTTTTACAACTGTTGAAGCCAATCAGAAATTGATTCCTTTACAAAATATGTAGGCTTAAGATTAGGAAAAGAGATCCAAGCCATCGGCTGTGAAGTTTCTTCATTTGACTTAAACTTAACATCATATATAAAGGGCCGCATTTGGTATGAATATCCATCCTTAGCATTGATATAGTAAACACTCTTGGATATAATAGTAACAAAATCCTCTATTCTCTCAAGTCTCATTAAAATATGTCGATTTCTCAATAACCCAATGGTGCATCCACTTTTCACATTGAGCTGCTTAGGAAGCTGAATCCTTACAAATTATCTAAGTCTGGCCATCCGTAAGAAAACTTCCCAATTATAGCATATTGTATCCCTTTAATCAAATTCATTCAATCTACTTCTTCTTCTTCAGTCCATTGTACACGAGGTGCTCCATTAATAACTTCAGGTGTATTATTTGGAATTGGTTCGACTTGAGGTATTGAAATAGTTTGTCCAGTATTGTGTTTCAACAAATTTGAATGAGAGATCTTTGGGGAAGCAGCTGTTGTATTTTCAAGGGACTGTTCCTTCGTAATATTATTTGTTGGTAAAGCTGAAAAATTATCAATGGTATTTTGGAGATTGAGTTGGTCAGCCACCGAATCTGGGCTGACCAATGGCCATATTGGCCATTTTGATCGGTTTTTATGGAGTCGGCGATTAGCGTTTAGGCAAGACTTCTTTTTTAATACATAAAGCACCTCTCACGAAATTTTGGTCAGACATTAATTCAACTAAATGTTTGTTTATTTATTATTTGTACCACGATTGAGCCCCAATTTTTTTTAAAAAATGGAACAAGCATCATACAAGAAACAAACTTATTTCTTACTCTTAATCTACTGAATTATTAATACCATGAATTTTCACATATCAATTATACACATCTTAATGTCAAATAAAATGTATCAAACAATATACTATCAACACGAAAAATTAGTGCATGCATTATTTTTTCTAATGCACACTACTAAATGAACCTTAAATTTTTTAATCAAAGTGGCCAATGGCCCCTAATTTATTTAGTACTCTTCGAATTTGAGGTTTTAAATACTACATCATATTTCTATGACTTTAAAGGTATATATGTCACGTAAAATTATTGAAATTCAATTTTTCTTAAAAGTCAAAATAGAAAAAGATCATTCCCTCGATGACAATTCCAAAGGTAAATATATGATTTTTAGAATATGAATATACCACTAAAGAAGATAAAAACATGTATCAAGTGAGAATTAAATGATTCAATATTCAATCAAGTGTACCATTTAGCATTCTTATATCATCTGGTTAACAGATAATTATATTATACTAATTTAAAAATATATATACACCAAGTACCTAATTTTATGAAAAGATCACAGGTTCATGTTCTCCATATTTTACCTATAAATTCAATAATGACAATAACATACCCAATATATCATCACAAGAAAGATTTGGAGCGTGTGGGTTGTAGACAAATCTTGCATCTCATACCTCTGAGGGATTGAGATCAGGTTGTTTCCAATAAATACTTGACCAAAAAAAAAATTTACAAAATAGATTTTTAAAGAAAATACAAGAATAAAGAAGTTCAGATAAGAATACAATTATTATTGAAATAAATCAAAAATGAAAGAGTGGCAAGTAGATGGAGCTATTTAGAAAAAGAAAAAAATAAATCAAATAAGCTACTACAGCTGATGGTGTAAATTTTGAGTGTCAATTAAATCCCACAAAAAAATTGTGTTTGGTGACAGTCTCTTTGAACCATCACCAACCATATTGATAGACAAAATGACTAGGGCTAAATAACTCTTTCTTAGGATTTGACAGTATAATGACAGACGAATTAAGAATTCAATTTAATGATTAACTTGAAACTACTCCATTCGCTTTTACATGTTTATTATTCCAAAATTAATTTTACTTTTAGCTGTCACTTTTAGTATCAAGAAAATAATCTTGAGAGAGAGTGTTTGCACTTAAAATTATTTGTTGTGTGATTAGTAACATGGTGTGTGAATTTTTCTTTCTTGTGAGGAAGAATGTGAACAAGTTGAGGTGGGTGATTCTGTGATCCTTTGCACAATGAGATAAAAAGGGGAAGAACTTGGTTGTAGTCACCAAATGAGTAATTTCTAGAGTGTTAGTACTTGTTACATAGTTGCTCCTCAAAGTCTAATGCATCTTTCAAATATTCTATTTTATCGAGGGGTGTTGTTGAAACCTTTTTGCCCATGTGCAAAGAGCATTTTGTGGTAGCCATCAAGTTTAAGTCATTTTGATCATTGAGTGATAGAATGAGGTCATACATGTGACATTGTATCATAAAAAAGGGAGGTGTTACTTGAGTAAAAGTAAAGTTTTAAGTTGGGGGTGTTGATGAGTGGTGATTTTACCACTCACTTGCACCAAACATTTGTGCACACTACCATGCTTTGTATAATAAAATGAGATATCATCATTATTTAAATGCACTAATAACCATATTTTGCAGGTATATATTTGAGAAGGTAAAAAGATGTGGATCGAAGCTTAAAAAGGGTCAAATTGAAGTAAAAGGAGTGCAGCTAGAGATCTGGAGCAATTCAGCCTCAGTTACCGTGATTGAGATCGCGGTCATTCAAGATGGTCAACATTATGCGATCTTGGAGCACAACCGCAGCCGTGTAATCGCGATCATGGTCAAACCTGTGTGATCGCGTTTCAATGGGAATGTGACCCAAGGCAGTTATGTAAAATTGGATAGACGAATCCCAAATCATATATAGGCAAAAATCCTTTCTTCTTTGGGCATTGCTTACCTCATTGATATTTTTGAATTTAAAGCAAGAAACTTTAAATGGACAGGTGTGTAACTAATTTTGGGGGTTTAATTTCTTAGTATTTTGTGAAGAATGAATGATTTAGACAATCATCATGGTATATCTTTCTTTACCATGTTCATGAGTAGCTAAGTAAATTAGTCTTAGGATTATGTTTAACTAAAGTGTGATTGTGTGTGTTTGTTGCTGTGTTTACATGATTTTTAGTTATTGAGTATGGATTCCACCATTGCTTGGGTTAATGAGTTGTAATTTGATGGGTGAAAACCCCAAACTCTAAAAACCCTTCATTATCCTTGAAAGAGTGATGGAGCTGAACTTGGGGTAACCCATAACATCCTTTAAAGAGGGTTATAGTGGGACAAGGTAATGGTGGACAATTGACACTATGGTTTACTACCTTTTTCAATCTTAGAAATAAGTGTATTTAAGTGTAAATCAAGTCAAAAGTATCATCTTAAAAATTGAGATGCTTGATTGAGGTTTTGGGTGATTACGAATAACACACTTGTTAGGTGCTCAAAAGAGCCCATGGGTGAAATCGTTGTAGTTTTATTGAAAGATTGACTACAATGAATTTTGATCTAGCCTATACTTTAGTAGACAACTAAGATTCATCCTAAAACATCATCAACCCACATGCTTTACCTTTAGGTAGACATAATACCAAGATCCTCTCTAATCTTGATTTTAAATCAAAAGTGTCATATTAGTGAATTGGCAGTCGAAAATCATTACAAAACAATCCCCCCATTTTATTTTACATTTCTTGTTTATTATCATTTCAGGTAAACTTTTAGTAATTAGAGCACCTATAGGATTTGAAAGTTATAATTCACTCCTTGTGGATTCGACCCCAACTCTAGTTGGGTTATTGACAACAATCATCTCACCCCTCAATCATGGAAGTAAGTTGAGCGTTATCAAGTATCATACTATAACTGAAAAGCCACAATCTGGGAACATAAATACAAGTTACTAAGTCATGAAGTAACCTTATTCTGATGTTTACTAGCCTCATCTATGTCTAACATCTGCAACTAAGTCCACAAGGCTTAATACAAGTTTAGGCCTAAGTGGGTTGGACGGTCCCACTTCTAATCCTCAATTTTCATAATTAGGCACACCATGCCCCAAACTAGGCTAAGGTATCTAGTCAAACTTCTAGATTTTAAATAAAACATATTCAAGCCTAAGATAGCAACTTCAATTCAAAACAAGGTTACTCAAGTCAACTCTACCAAACTTACGATTCAAGACAATACACTAGCCCAATAAGGTCAAATATACAAATCATGCTTCAAATGCTAAAACCACATCCCAAATATAGGTTACTTACCACATTGAAACTAATCTAAACTAGAGAGGGAAAGCAATAGGATTCAAAAGGGGTATAAACATGCCATTTTACGGGTCCCAATCCCTCATCTAAACTCCAAACATCAACAATTGAGGCCAAGTCATCCTACTCATAATCAAGCCTAACATCTATATCCACACGCAACATATATCACACATAATCTATGGAGAAAAGTAGATAGAAGTCTAACTCAAGGACAAACTGCAAAACCTCACTTCATGCACCACATTCTCGTCTTTACTTTACAATCTTCAAAATTCCATCACAATATCAAAACTATAATCTACTCATCAATCCGAGTCTAATGATACCTATATTGCACTTTTGTGCTTTGGGTCCAAAAATGACACAAAACTCCAAGTGGGTCCCACATACGACAAATAAGTTTTCGAGGCCAGCGCAATGTTCACACATGAACAAGGAATCATAACACAAAAGAAATGGGCAAAAAGTAAGCATACTTTGGGCTAAAATCAATCCCTAAGATAAATTGGGGTTTTCGATCCAAACTATGAAATTCAAGCATGAATTCAAAGGATTCTTACCTTAAAATTGAAGATAATCTCGATAAAAGGTGATAGTTAAGATCCCAAGTCACCCACCATGACCAATTTTAAGTTATTACACTCATTTTGGGGTTTCTAGGTCTAACCGATGAAGGGGAAATTCTCTAAATGTGTCTTGGGGTTTTTACATAGACCCTACAGTTAAGGAGATGTCGCTATCACGGTCCTATAAGCATCGATCATGCTATTTCAATCTTTAATCTATTTGCTGAGATCGCGGTTGCACCAGATGACAACCAAATCAAAAATAATTTTTTGACCCTCGAAACTCATCCAAAGTCCAAAGAACATGATAAAATAGTGAATTTTGAGTTTAAACCACATTTAAAATCCATTGGAATCATTAAAACTTTCATCCGAGATCATATAGGAAAAAAGTGAGGCCCATACCTATAGTTGCATTATTTTTTATAAAATCCTCTCAATAACCCAAAATAAGTTTGGGAGCCTTGGGACCTGAACAAAGGGTCCTCATAGCCTAAAATTGATATTTTGGACATGATAGAGAAGTTAAAATTTTAATCTGAGGTTGTTTTGACCAAATATGGGTCCCACACACATTCTTTTCGATTTTCAACTTTCCGACCAATAGGTCAAAATTAGCTCAGGTGTATTGGGACCCAAACCAAAGGTATACCTAGACTAAAATTGATATTTCAGATCTGCTGGCGTAGATAAAATTTGTATTCAAAATTGTTTCACTGAAGTTTTTGCCTAGTGGCTATTTGGAACCAGCGAAGACTTCTAAATAGGGAATTAGTTCTAAAAACTAAAAAAATTATCCGATAAACGAACCGTCCGTCCCAACAATTAATAAAAAACATGGGGTAGCTATAAAGAAGATCAAACAATAAATATAAGTATGAATATGGAAAATAACCTAAAGGGTAATTACAAGATCCTGCTAAGCTTACGAGTTATGAGGCTAACTCGTACCTTCACCATAGGAGTCGTATGGTTCACTCATGAAAATTGGAAGTCAATTTTTGTGATGTTCATTTAAAGGGACCTTTGGTCTTTTCCCCTCTATTAACTCCCAATCCACGACTTATAACCTAAAAAGAAGTGTTTTTTTTCTCTATTTTCAATCAATTAACAATAGTTTCCTCCTCCCATCTTCAATAAAATCAAGATTAGGTTTTCTCTCACCAAGCCATCTTCAAAACCTCAAAGTTCAAGCTCTCTTCATAAGTCAATCAATTTCAGGTATGTGGGGTTTTATGAACAAGGATAATCTTCCATTCTAATACAACAAAGCATGATTTTAAGATTTAATTTACATGTTTTATATTAGGGTTCATACATCAAATTATCATGTATTAAATTATACCATTATCTGGTGATTTTAAGGCTAAAGATACATAAAGGTTACATCTATTCATGTTTTGAACTTTAAGATTGCTATTGTCTTTGAATTTCATTATATTGATCTGGATTCTGTTGAATGATTTCTATATGGGTATTGGGCTTTATATTTTTTCATAAGTGTTATCAAAGAAATTATGAGTTTTAATTTTCAAGAAGAAGTATTAAGTTAATAAGAAATTTTAAGCCTTTAAAGTTCCAATTATACACTATAGAATGATTCAAGAAAGTGTGATCATAGATCTAAAGATAAGACATGAAATCCACACCTGTACATCTTGATTATGACTTAAAATAAAGAGAAGCATAACTAGTTTTCTTCATACAAAGCCTTATGCTATTTTAAGGTAGATTTTTTAAGTATGAGCATACATATAACTTGGCAGTAGTATTTAGCACCAAGAAAGGAATACAGATGAATAAATCCTAAATTCCTAAAACCTACGCGCCACCATAGATTAAACTTTTTTCCAATATGGGTGAAGTTTAGTGATTACTTATGTTAAGGTTCTATTTTAATGGCTAGGATAGAACAACTCTTCCCTACTTGGATAAGACGTTGGACACCATGGTTGCTCACATGGCTTATGTCGGTTAGAAAAATCTCCCATAAGAAAGAATAAAAGTAAAGATTTTAAGAACTAAGTGTTATAACTCACTAAGCTTATTCATAAGATTCATTATCCATGTTTTATGATCTTGTACTCTTCAGTTTTACTCAAGTCCAAAGTGATTCATTTACGCTTAGTACACGTCATTTGAAAGTTTACATATATATTTAGTTATTGTTTTACTTATGCATTCATCCATACTACTCAGTGCATTCTAGAAGTACTGACACACATACATGTCTATGTGCTACATTGTCTTATAATGTAGGTTCTGGTGCTTATTTCCTATAGCATGATTGACAACATCATCACCTACATCTCAACTTTTTGTGATTCCTTATAGTCTGAGGACATAACTTATCAAATTCCTATTTATTAATGAAAGTGTTTTAGTTACTTGAATTTTGTTTATGTTTGGGTCAATTAGGGTTTGTCACAGTGTCTCTCTAGTTAGCAGTAGAGGCTTGTCAGACTGTGTATGTTTTAAGTTCAAAGGATTTGTTTAAAGTTTTCCAAATCTAAAGATTCATACTAAGTCATGGAATAATTTACCTCCAATTTCTATATATGTTTGTTCACTTTTCATGCGAGTTTTAAGCTGAATAGATATCATGGGTTAGCTAAGGGATATTCATAGTATTAAGCATCGTGTTATGTCTAAGGGGTACTTTCGGGGCGTTACAAACTTTGTATCAGAGCCTAAGGTTTTAAAAAGTCATAGGGAACCAGACAAACAGTGTTACGTAAAGTCTTGATCATGAATATGAAGCACACCACATTTATGAGCAAGAGGCTACAGAACGAGTTAAGAACCATCATTTCTTCCATGATATATCATTCTATAAATTTTCTCTATCTTTCTTAACTCATGCTTTTATGTGATAGAATATGCCTCCTTTCCAAGTCGATGCATGTAAAAAAATGATGAACCACCCTTGCAGCAGACCCTCTGATTGAGAATGTATCTCATGCTAAATTTCAAGTTGCTTTTCAAGTGTTAGCCCAAGTTTTGAATAAAAGTTTAGGGAAACCAACAAGCAGCAATCCCATATCTAAAAAATGGTAAACTACTTGTAGCTTGGATTCAGGACTTCATGAGGATGCATCCACCTGAGTTTTATAGGTCAAAGGTGGATGGGGATCCTTTACTCTTTATTGGTGAGGTGAGAAAGATTTCTTGGATTATTCATATTACTGAAGAGAAAAGTATAAAGTTTTCATCCTATAGGATGAAGGATTTTTCATATGATTGGGTGATTATATGGAAGGAAGGTATGGGTAAGAATGTAGTTCCTATGATTTGGCAGGTGTTTTAAAATGCTTTTCTGAATAGGTTCTTTACACATAAGATAAGAGAGTCTAAGATGGAGGATTTCGTGAACATGAGGTAGGGTTTTATGACAGTGAAAAAGTACTACCTTAAGTTCACTCCATTAGCTAAGTATACTCCTAAGTTGTTATCTAACTCTAGAGCTCATATGACTAAGTTTTTTACTGGTGTTTCTAACTTGGTGGTCAAGGAATGTAGTACTTCCATGCTGATTAGAGATATGGATATTGATCGATTGATGACTCATGCTTGATGATAGGCGGATTTACACGCCTATATCAATATATTTTGCCCATATTTTAGCCTAGTTTTGAGAACAAATTATATATTTCATGCACTTTTAGTCCTTTTTCCCGTAAATGAGCTAACGAACATGACTAGGAAAGTTTCAGGTATAAATAATGCAAAATACAGCATTTTATGGCTAACTTGACGTAAAAGAAAGCTCACGAACGAAGGAGAAGGAAGTGGGACGCCTAAAGGACCAAAACTGCTGCATGGAAAATCTGTCCCGGGCTAAAACAACAATTCTGAAGACTTTGGGGACTTACAGACACAAAGCTGGATTTTGACAATGATACATTAACCTAGTACAATTAGGTTATGTATTTCATTATTTTATGTGGATTATGATAATGTTACCTTAACCTAGTACATTTGGGTTAAGGATTTCATTAGTCTAGTAGGATTTGGTTATTTGTTTCATTAGCTTAGTAGGAGTAGGATATGGGTATTATAAATACCCTATCATGCTAGAGATTTAGAATAAGGAGGGAGGAAGGAGGGAGAACACAATACTTCCTTCCATCCCTCTCATCTTCTCTCATCTTCTAACATCTAAACATCTTCTTACATCTTCTTAACATCTCATCTTACAATTCAATTCTATTTTTCTTCTTCTACTCTTCTATTCTTAAATTCCACAACAAGAGAATCGTTACTTTGCCTAGGAAATCACGCCTCACGCCTATCACTTGATCTACACGCCATTACTCAATATCGTGATATAATAACAATGTCAATCGTGATTTCCTTCGCATTCATGGGTAACTAAACTTCTCTGTTGGGGTTATGGAAGCCGAATGAGTTACTATCTATTGCTGTGAGTTTGTGAGTTCGAGGCACGTATATTGCTTATATCATTATTCTCTTCATCTTAATCTACATTCTTTGCGGTTGCAAACGCAAGAATACGCCAGTCTAACATTTAACTTGTTCGAGAGAAAAGTTATTTGTCTGGAAAAGAGATAATGTCAAGGTAGTAGGACACCCTTTCCTATTAAAAAGCTAGTGCCGTAACTGGACTAACCTCTTGGAGAATTCGTACCGTTAGATACGCTTTAAGCTCGAGAGAGTTAAAGTGAAATAGTCCTTGTTTAGGTCGAGAGACGCTTGGATTTACCATCGACTACAATCCTCTATAAGCAATTGCATGACAGAATTCTACACACTCATAGCCAATAGAGACGTATACCTCAGAAGGTGGACATAACCCCAACGCTTCAATTCTCATTGTTTACAACCAACGTAACAATCTCTCTCTTTTTACTTTATTATTTTCAGCTTTTGTTTACATTACTTGCAAGACAAGAATCCCCCCTTCTTACGAGACTTGCACCAAAAGTTTAGTAATTTTACTTACTTGTTGGCCAAGCTATTCCCTGTGGGATTGACACCCAACCCAGGTTGGGTTCTATATTTGCTAACGACCGCTTTACACTCAAACGAGAGCTGTAGATTGAGTGTTATCAAACATTGGCGCCGTTGCCGGGGAATACAAGTGTCAATTAAGTTCGTAATAATTACTAGACCCTTTGGTCGAAGACTCTCGTACTTTTACTTTTAGTTTTTGTTTTTGTTTACTGCAGGTTTTTGTTCAGTGCATCAATGGATGCACAACGTGAAATACCGTTCGATGATGATGATGATGATCTTGATGGTGCCGGAGCCACTGGAGCTATAATTCCACCACCATTAGCGCCCGGAGCCAAGTTCAACATCACAAGCACCATGATTCAGTTATTGCAACTCAAGGGATTGTTTGGTGGAATAGCAGGCGATGATCCGAATATGCATCTCATCAACTTTATTTCCACATGCAAGTTTTTTGACAATCCTGGTGTTGGTCAGAATGCAATTCGATTACGTCTATTTCCATTGTCTCTGTCTGGGGAGGCAACACTATGGTTGAATGGGCTGACTCCTGATTCAATTACAAATTGGAGGCAATTGAGAGACGCTTTCCTAGAAAGATTCTTTCCGCCGTCCAAAAGGGCACAATTGAGAGATGAAATCAGCAACTTTCGTCAGCTTCCCACTGAAGCTCTTCATGAAACATGGGAGAGGTTCAAGACAAAGCTAGCGAGATGCCCAAACCATCACATGACTAATGTTCACCTAATGGAGATATTATATAGAGCCCTGAATTCAATAACTAAACCAGTGGTGGATAATGCGGCTGGAGGATCATTTATGGATCTCACCTTTGGTCAAGCAAGCAATATGCTAGATCGTATGACGAAACAAAGTAGAGCTTGGCATACCAGGGATTCTGAGGTAGCAAGCCCCACTTTATCTATAGGCATGACTGCAGACCAAAGGAGAAGAGAAGAAGAACGTGATCAAGATATGGCGCACATGAAAACACAAGTGGATCTTCTTACAAAGCATCTATTATCAGGGAAGACCGAAAAAGTCAAAGCTGTTGCGTCAAAAGGAAGAAACGAATCTGATTCGGATGAAGAAGCCAACTACTTAAACAATCAGGGGGGTTTCCGAGGTAATACCCAAGGAAACCAAGGTCGGAACTATTATGATAATTCTGGAAACAAGGACCAAGGTAGTAGGAGAAAAAACAATGAAAAGAGTGGTGTATATGTTCCCCCTGGAAGACGTGACACCACCACATCTAATTCGGGAAGTATGGAAGACATGATGGCTAAACTACTGAAAGGAGTGGAAGCAACTAGCACGGGAGTAACGGAGGTAATAAATGATTTGTCCTCTATGAAGCAATTAGTTGATTCTCATTCCACTTCAATCAAGCAAATAGAGCAGCAATTGAGCCAACTTTCAGCAGCACTCAATCAAAGAAAGGCTGGCACTTTACCTAGCGACACCGTGCGAAACCCAAGGAATGATGGGTCATGCATGGCCATTACTACCAGAAGTGGTAAGGTGCTGGAAACTTCAAAAAAAGGCAAGCAAGTGGCTGACGAAGAGGCGGAAATTGATGATAAGGCGAAAGGCGAAATGATCCCATACTTAGCCAAATATTAGAAAAAGTCCAGCAACAGAAGGTTGAGGTTTTCTTTCAAGGGGGATATGTTGTACTTCACAATGAAGGTAGACTTTTTGTTCAAAATCTAGATGGGTTGAGGGAAAGGATACAAGCTGAGGCTCATGGTTTGAGGTATTCCATTCATCCGGGTGCTACTAAGATATACCGATACTTATTAAAAATTTATTTATGGAATGGTATTAAGAGAGATACAACAGAGTTTGTGGCCAAGTTTCCAAATTACCAGCAAGTTAAAGTTGAACACCAGAGACCGGGTGGTATATTGCAAGAAATTATTATCCCTATTTAGAAGTGGGAAGTAGTGAATATGGATTTTATTGCAGGTTTTTCTTGTACAAGACGTCAACATAATTCTATTTGGGTCATAGGAGATCTAATGACTAAATCAGCTCATTTCCTACTTGTCAAGATTTTAGATATGAAGAAAGATTATGCTAGTGTATAACCTTAAGTTAGTAAGGCTACATGGGATACCTTTGTACATTATTTCAGATAGAGGTATGCAATTCACTTCACAGTTTTGGAAGTCTTTTCAGTAGGGCCTTGGTACAAAGGTTAAGCTTAGTACAACTTTTCATCTGCAGACCGATGGTCAGGCAAAATGTATAGTTTTGACATTAGGAGACATGTTGAGGTTGTGTATTTTAGACTTTAACGTAAGTTGGTATGTCTATAAATCTTTGATTGCGTTCGCTTATAATATAATACTTATAATGCTAGTATTCAAATTACTCTATTTGAAATATTGAATGGGCGAAGATGTAGATAACCATTAGTATGGTTTGAGGTTGGTAACATGGATTTGATTGGGCTGGACTCTATTCTTGAAGCTATGGAAAAGGTTCAGTTAATTTGCGAGAGATAGAAAATTTCTCAAAGTCGTTAGAAGTCATATGTGGTTATAAGAAGGAGACAACTCGAGTTTGAAGTCAGGGAATAGGTATTCTTCAAAGTGTAACCTATCAAAGGAATAATGAGATTTGTAAATAAAGGTAAGCTGATTCCTTGATTTTTTAGTCCAGATGAGATAGTGAAATGTGTGGGAGAGGTTACTTACGAATTGAACCTTCGCCAGAGTTAGCTATGGTTCACCTAGTTTTTCATGTTTTGATGATTAAGAAGTGCGTTGGAAATACATCCTTAGTAGTTTACCTAGAGAGTATTGAGGTCAAAATTAACTTGACGTATAAGGAGATTCCTATGGAGATACTTGATAGGCAGGTCCGAAGGCTAAGCAATAAGGAAGTAGTGTTATTAAATGTTCTTTAGAGAAACCAATTTGTTGAAGGGGACACTTAGGAAGATGAAGTAGACATGATGACCATGTATCCTCATCTCTTTTCTTCCAGCTCAATTCCTGCAAAAGGTAAGCATTTATGCTCAACCAAAACTCTTCCTTATTGAGCCTGTTTAAGTATTGTTAAGTCATATCTTATGCTGAGTGTGATTGGATAGTTGTGATAGATGTGGTTTTTTTTATCAGTTTGTTGTAGGTGTGTTGGTTCTTTTCTAAATCCAAATCCTAGGTGAACCATATTTAAGGACTAATGTTTCCAAGGGGGAGATATTGTAATACCCAGTGTATGAAAACCACTATATAATATATGACTCATTACCTTGAGTCTTACATACTTGATACGAGTCAACTATAGTGAGTCATACCTATGGCAGTGTAGGGTGATTTGAGTTTTGTTTAAGTTAAAAGTTTACCCTAGGAATCATCAAGAATGGTATGAGTCGTATGAAGATGAGTCCTAAGGTCAGTAGTATAGGTTCTCTAAGTTTCTATCCAAGTTACAAATAGGGGGATACAAGTTGTATTTTGATGTTACTAGTCATAGGTTTAGAATAGTACATTGACCAATGTATACCACTTTGATCCTACCATGCTTATGAGTCATGAGGCTAACACATACCTTCACCGTACGATTAGTATGGTTGATTAGTTAAGACCGGTAATCAATTTTTGTGATGTTGAGTTAAAGGGACTTTATGTCTTTTCCCGTCTATTAACTCCTATCACATGACTTAGAACTTAAAAGGGGGCATTATTTTTCTCCACTTTTAGTTAATTAACAATAGTTTCCTCCTCTCATCTTCAATAACACCAAGATTAGTATTTCTCTTACCAATTTATCTTTCAAGTCTCAAAGTTCAATATCTCTTGACAAGTCATGCAATTCTAGGTATGTGGGGTCTTATGAACAAGGAGAATCTTTTATTCTTGTCCCCAAAAAACATGATTTAAGGATTTAATTTACATGTTTTATATCAGGGTTCATCCTAAAATTATCATGTATTGAAGTATACCATTATCTTGTGATTTTAAGGATAAAGATGCATAAAGGTTACAACTATTCATATTTTGAACTTTAAGATTTCTATTGTTCTTTGAAATTCATTATATTGATCTAGATTCTGACGAAATATTTCTATATGGGTATTGATCCCTATATTTTTTCATAAGTGTTATTAATGAAAGTAAGAGTTTCAAGATTCAATAAGAAGTATTAAGTTTATAAGAAACTTTAAGCCTTTGAAGTTTCATTCATATGCAATATAGCATGGTTCAAGAAAGTGTGATCTTTGATCTAAAGATAAGTCACGAAATCAACAACTTTTCATGCTGATTATGACATAAAGTAAAGATAAGCATAACTAGTTTCATTCTACAAAACCTTATGTTATTTTAAGGTGAATTTCTTAAGTATGAGCATACATATAACTCGAGAGTAATATTTAGCACCGAGAAGAGAATGTGGATAAACGTATCATAAATTCAAAGAAACTACAAGACACCTTAGGTTATGCTTCTTCTCAATATGGATGAAGTTTAGTGATCACTTTAGTTAAGGTTCTATTCAGATGGAAACGGTAGAAAAACTCTCCCCAACATGGGTAAGACGTTGGACTCCATGGTAGCTCACTTAGTTTATGTTGGTTAGAAGAATCTCCCATAAGAAAGAATAAAAGTAAAGATTTTAGAACAAAGTGTTATGGCTCACTAAGCTTATTTGTAAGATTTATTATCCATTTTTATGATATTGTAGTCATCAATTTTAATCAAGTTTAAGGTGAGTCATTTACGCTTAGTACGCATCATTTGAAAGTTTACATATATACTTAGTTCTTTTTTTACTTATTCCTTTACCCCCACATACTCAGTACATTCAGAAGTACTAAACCATAGATATGTCTATGTGCTACATTGTCTTATAATGTAGGTTCTAGTGCTCGTTTCTAACAACACGATTGACTACAGGAATCATCACCAACATCCCGACTTTTGATGAGTCCTCATGGTCCGAGAACCCAGCTTAATAGATTCTAGTTTATTTATGAAAGTGTTTGAGTTACTTTAATTTCGTTTATGTTCAGGTCAGCTAAGGTACTTTTCCAGTTGCTCACTAGTTAGAAATAGAGGCTTGTCAGAATGTGTTTGTTTTAAGTTCAAAGTTTTTTTTAAGGTTTTCCAAATCTAAAGATTCATAATAACTCATGGAATTTTTCACCTTCAGTTTCTATATATTTTAGTTCACTTTTTATGCGAGTTTTAAGATGAATAGATATCATAGGTCAGTTCAGGTCTATTCATAGTATTAAGCACCGTGTGAAGTCCAGGGGGTACTTTCAGAGCGTTACATAGTCGCCGCTGCTACAATTCTTTTCTAATGTGGCACATGGGCTGATTTATAGGCTACCACTTTAGCAATCCTATGGCCACTAAAATGGAAAACCATACACTAGCTACATCAGCAACTTTGTGAATTTACAAAGTTTCAAAGTTGTTAATCAAGCACTCAAAATTCATTCAAAGTTACATTAAGGCAAATTAAATATGCTACTAGACCAAATTTGACGTTTTGACTTAATAGAGACATTAGATTTTTTTAATGAGGTTATTTCAGAAAATTGACCCCCTATACCTAATTTTACTAATTTCTAGACCAAGGGTTGAAATGAGATACAAAATCCATAGATTCAAACTACCATGCTACCAACCTAAAAATTGATTTTTTGGATCTTTTGGCGCAATCCATATTTCCATTTGGCACATAGAACAACAAATGTCGAGCAAAGTCAACTATAAGGATTTTCCAATTTCTAAAAACCACAAATATAGACAAATCATTTTGGATCACACCGAGTATCATGCCAACCATCCCCACACCCTAGAAACAACACACATCAACCATGAGGAGGGGTATATTGGTCAAAACACATAAAAGTAAAAATTCACAATTTAAATTATTATAATAGTCGTATTTGGATAGCCTACAAAATATTTCAATCAGGATACTATTGTACAACCATTCATCAAGAAGCTCATGACTATGCAAGGGCATGTGACTAATCTCAAAAGGAAATGAGGTATATCACGAAAGATGAGATTCCTCTCTCCATAATTCATATGATTTAACTTTTTAATATTAAGGGTATTGACTTTTTGAATCCATTGTTAAGCTCGAACGGAATGAAGTATACACTTATTGTTGTTGACTATGTGTCCAAATGGATGGAGAATGTTGCACTTCATAACATTAATTGCAAGAGTATCAAAGCATTCTTCAAGTGGAACATTTTTTTGATGTTTGAAACAAAAATGGCAATTATCAATGATGAAGGCTCTCATTTGTGTAATATGTCATTGACCGACGCTTTAAAATATATTTTGAAGAATAGAGTGGCAACACCTTATGATCCACCAACTAGTGCTCAAGTTGATATCTCTAAAAAAGAGATAAAGACAATCCTTATGAATACTTTGTATGAATATACAATGGATTGGTCTAGGAAGATGGGTGAAGTTTTATAGGCTTACCATACTGCTTACCATTCCCCTATATATGTCTCCCTATCAGTATTTTTGTTGATTTGATCTGCCAATTGAGCTTGAGAACAATGCAATGTGGGCACTAAAGAAGTTAAATTAGAATTAGTCTGATGCTTTGAACTTTAGGCTTGATGAATTAAACGATCTCAATGAATTTTGAAAATAATTCTATGGGAGTTTAGCTCTTTACAATGAAAAGATGAAGATGCACCATGACCGGAAGATAGAGAAAAGATTTTAAAGTTTGTGATTTAGTTCTGTATTCAATTCTAAACTTTCCTTGTTTTGTTGAAAGTTTAATCTCAATGGATGGAGCCATTTTATAGGGTACATAAGATCTCGTATGGTGTAATTGAGCTTAAAAATTAAGGAGTCAAATGATTCATGTAAATAGTCATTGAGTAAGAACATACCTACAAACTACGGAGGAGATAAAGATAGTTGATGAATGGACCCTTTGACATGGTAAGGTAACTAAGGGACCCCAAGTCATGGTCGATATTAAAATAGGTGATTCAGGTAAGACAACTAATTGGATTATCTTTTTGAAGTTCAAGTGATCAAGATACCTACAATGTGTCATAACATTAAATCAAATGCTACTCGTGAGGCAACCCAATCTTTTGTATTTTGTTCCTCACTAATTTTTAGTTTGTATTATAGATTTGATAGGTTTTAAAGTGTGCATGTTGTTGCATACTAGAGCTAAAAACAAACTCAATTTTGGTGTATTGGTCCAATATTCATCACAATAAGTTTTAGCCCTTGGCAACGACTTGTAGGATGACCCATCACTATTTGGGGAAAAACATGTAAATATTTTTAAATCTCTACCCAAAAATTATGAAAACAAGTTATGATGGCCCAGAGCGTATCAGATGACTCATCATATTGAGTCATGGGAACTGGAGAGAAAAACCTAGGTAAGTGTACCTTATGGCAGTAAGTCGTCACATGACTATAGTTGTTGGGTTAAGTTAGTAAAAATATTAAGTGACCCAACCAGACTAACCTATTTTCTAAGGGTTAAAAGCCTCGATTACATCCAATAACTCTGTCTCTCAAAATTCAGAATCTGTATCTCCCTCTATAAAGAAAATCCATCTCTTGCTATTAAGTTTTAACATAGATCACAGGAAAACCATCTTAAAAATTACCAGTAGTAGTCTCTTGTTGCTGATTTGCTTGTAAAGTAGATTTCAAGTGATTATCTTCCAAATCTTCTCTTCTTCAAGCTTCAAATTAAATTCAACATAATTTACCTTTACCTAGATTACTTTTATTGTGGGTATTAAAATTTCTCAATGGTCGTACTCTCGTTGATTTGTGTATATCAAACCCTAGATGAAATTTCTTAGAAAGAGTAGGGTTGCTTAGACTAAAAAAGATTTTGATCACTTGATTTTTGTTGAAAATGGGCATATTAGGTAATTAATGTATGTTCGTGATAATTATATGCTAAAATTTGCATGTAATTGTTATCCAAAGTAAAGTTTGAGTAGCCTCAATATTTTTGGTAATGTGTACACATATGGAATATTTGTATACTGTACAATTCAAGTGATCGTTAAGTTGGTGTTTTTCATAATTATTAAGAAAAGAGTAATAAACTATGTTTTTATAGACTACCTCAGTGCAATCCTCATGACTCTTACTACAACTTGACCCAATGGCAATGAGTCATCAGATGATCTTTATTACTAGTAGTTTGGTCCAAAACTTTCAAAGTTTTTAGTGTTTGGATACCTCCTCAGTAGAGTCTCACTGACACACCCTTGATTTCTATCCTAATAAAATTTCCTGGATTTCTTATTTTTGGACATCATACAACTAGGGGGTACTAGTCGTATGATGGGATACGATTGTTATGGTCTTTATCATATGTTGACCAGTGTTGATTGGTGGGTTGGATTGGTTTCTTGTGTTAGTACTAGTGGCTCACCATGTGCTGTAAGATAAGGTACTAGTCGTACCATTGCCTTGAAATTTTTACAATGTCAAATCTTCTTTAATTCTATCCTGCTTAGGGTACGATTTATGGGTGACAATCATATGGTTGGGTATGCGTTAGAGTCATAGGTTGCTCAAGGTAGGTGTTGGGATTATTCTTACGGTATGAGTGATACCCAACACTCGTACCCTAGGGTACGGATGAGATGGTTGGTCGTACCCTCATGCAAGAGTATTATACAGTTTAAGTGGGAGTATTATGGAAATTTCCCTTAATAACTCCTTGGGACTCCATGACTTAAAACACCTTTTGGGGGCTTTATTAACCTATTTGAAAACAATCACACACTCTAAGCTATCTAAAAAACTCTTAAGGCTCTTGGGTTAAGCAAAAGCTAGGGTTTCCTTCAAGGTGGTCAATTAAGGCGCATACGGGTTATTTCTTCTCATCTTTTTCTCAATCTAAGTTAAGATACTTCTTCCTCATTGTTAGTTCCAACTAAAGGTACTTTTTATGGATTGTTTTCACTACAAAATTGTTGCATGGTATGGGTTTTAAAATATATATTGGGGGTTTTGGTTATAAAGGCTTGGTTATGGTTTTCCCATGTTTTAATTATGGATTTAAATTCTTTAATGGTGGTTTGGACATTGTGTTGCATGTGAATGGTTAATTAGTACTTGATTTTTTCTTTGGAAACACTATGTCCCCAATATGTTTGTTAAATTTCCTATAAGAATGCTTTTACTACATTGTTGGACTTTTAATGAAACTATTGCATGGTATAACTTTGTAATGAAACCCTTAATGGTATAACTGATTTAAATGGTTTATAATGTTCAAATAGTAATGTATTGGAGGTTATGGTGGGTCTAATTGAAAGCCTTGTGGGGTATAAGTGAATCCCCTAGGTAAAATTAATAATGAATCACTTGTGTGGTACATGGGAATCACCCAAGTCAGCTTAATAATGAAACCTATGGGTACAAGGAAATCCCTTAATCTTTGAAAAATTGGCTAAGGATATTGCTTGCAAGCTAGAGTTGGTATGACGACACCACTACTCATAGACTTGGTTAATAATAAATGGAATGGTGGTTGGTTGTATCGTATTGGTTTTAATTGGCCAAAAATGGCAGGGTGTGATAGCTAACCATAAAGGTGTGAGTCCAATGGGTAGACACTGGAACCCTATGTTTGCCGACATGAGGATTGGTCATGACGACCTTACATGATACTTACGAGGAACATAGGAATACCTTAAGTACACTTCTACATATGTAGCACGAAGAGCAAAGGATACTCGAGAATCCCCTACTCAAATAGTATCTTTGTTTCATGCGGTTACACATACTGTGCCCGTTCAGGAGGTTACACTGGACCCATATAGCCCATGGGTAGTTTTAGGATGGTTAAGATACATATACCCAGGTTAATGATTTTAAATCCATGCTAAACCCAATTTCTTTTCCTAGCATGATTATATATATATATATATATATATATATATATATATATATATTAGTGGATGCATATGGTTGGTTTACTTGATTTTCAAGATAAGCATTATTTTACCTTATCCTGAGTACTTTCTAGCATTTACCCTCTAACCCTTCTTTGGGTGCTTGTATCCCTACGTGATACAAGAATCGACCATTCTACTCCTCCTTCTCTATGCTCAAACTCGGGATCAGCTTGGTTGGTTTAAAGTGGTGAGCTTCCACACTCCAGAAGGCTCTATTTCATATCATGGATGTCATTTTATACTTTTGTTATTTCATGAATATTAGTTTTTGCTATGGTTGGGGGCATGTCCTAACTCAATATTGTTTTACTTTAGGTTAGAGGTTTCTAGAACTACTATGGGTTGGAATAGGCTGTGTCGGTAGTGGTTCAAGACTTAGTATTGGCATTGGTATTGGGGCTGGTACCATTTGACTAAATTTATGATTGTTCCATCCTTTTATGTTATGTTAGGAACAACAACTTGGTTATTGTTTTAGTTTTGGCATGGTTATTTATTGGGTATTGGATAGGTTGACTTTTATGTATTGGTCATAATTATGGACCTATCCCAGAGTCTGGATTGTTACTTTTACGCTATCTTGTTATATATTTAGAATTTCTCTAACTTAGGGTATGTGTTAGGATGGTCGGGTTGGGTAACGGGGGTGGTCTCCAGTCTTGGTTGGACTTGGGATGCCTATTATGATAAGGCCCCAATTTATGTCGTGTCAAGTTGAAATCAGAGTTTTAGGTCTATGTTTAATTGGGAGTCCACAAAGCCGTCGTGTCTAGTAGAGTCTGTTTTAAGGGGTGTAACATGCCACACTCATAAGGGAGTGGCTACAAGGCATTTAGGAAATATCTCTCTTCTTTATGTTCTATTTTAAAGCTTGGGGTTTGAGCATTAGAATCTTCTCTAATCCTAGTTTGTTCACTTTTCAAATCATGCCTTGATGATCTAAGCTACAAGGAATCTCCTTTGTCCCAATTGGGGACAATGTTGATGGGACACATTCTACTTAGGGGATCCATGCTCGGTTTAGGGGTCCAGTCCCTTATATTTTTAGAGTTCCATCGACTCCTTCTAGTCCTCATCAGGCAGACGTGATGAATTTGAAGTTTCATCAATTAATTCCTATGATTGCCCAGTTGGTGGATTTTTATGCTGAGCATGGTGCATCTTGTATTCCATTTTCTGAGGAAAAAGGGTTGGCCAGTTTATGAAGTTAAGTCCTCCAACCTTTACTAGAGTTATGGTAAAGGAGGATCCTCAGTTTTTTGGATGAGATAGAAAAGATATTTAAGATTATGCATGCCACAAATATTGAAGGGGTGGAGTTTAAAGCTTATAAGGTAAAGGATATGGCGTACCAATAGATGAGGTATAGGATCAAGCAAGAGGTTGAGTTGAGGTGTTGTCTTTGTGGGAAACATTCTCCAATGCCTTTCTTTACCACTTATTTCCCTAGGAGTTAAGGTAACAATAAATGGAGAAATTTATTAATCTAAAATAGGGAAAGATGTTGGTCAAGGAGTATACCTTGAAATTTTACCATCTGCCTAGGTATGCTCTAGAAATAGTGTCTAATATGAGGGCCAGGATAAAAAAGTTCACTTCAAGACTATCTCGTGAGTTGATCTTTAAAAGCAAGACTGGATTGCTGATCAAGGACATAGATATGTCTAGGTTGGTTGTTCATATGCAACAGGTGGAGGAAGAAAAGAGAAAGCAGGCTGAGTTGTGGGGAAAGATAGGGTAAAGGGTTTAGGTTCTCTGAGCAGGGTGGTCAACAACTAGGTGGTCGGGATGTTTTTAGTGTCCAAAGAAAAATTAGGGGAGTTCTAGTTCTTTCTCTATAGCTAGTGCTCCTCACCCAAAGTATTTTAGTGATAGAAGTCAGTAGGGTGGCAACAACTTCAGGGAACAGGCTACCCAATCTTAGGCTAGTGTGGCATAGATGGCTTCATTGTGTCTTTCTTGTATATTCTGCGGTTGGTTGCATCGGGGTTTTTGTGATGAAGGGAAGGGAAAGTGCTTTAGGTCAGCAAGGCCATATGCATCGAAGTTGTTTGATTAGTAAGGTTGCCTCGGGAGGGAATAAAGTTCTGATTGCACCTTCTTCGGTTCTTACATAGAAATGTATTGCTTCTGCATCTATTTCTACTTCTACTACAGGCCCAGATTAGAATAGGGTATATGCTCTTGCTACCCAATAGGAGTCTGAGGCATCGCCTGATGTCGTGACTGGTATATTACAACTCTTTTCTCATGACATGTATTCTTTGTTTGACCCAGGGTTCACTCTTTATTATATGACCTCATTTGTGGTTGTGTATTTTTGTATGATCCTAAGGTTATTTCAGATCTTTTTTCTATTTCAACCCTGGTAGATGACTCTGTAGTTTCTAAAAGAGTCTATAAGAGGTGTGTGGCATCGATTGGTAGTATGGAGACTTCGGTGGATTTGTTTCAACTTAGATATGATTGATTTTGATGTTATTTTAGGTATGGACTGGTTACATTCGTTCTACTCATCCTTAGACTGTCAGACCCATAGGGTTGTCTTAAGGTTCCCTGGTAAGTCAGTCATTGATTAGGAGGGTGGTTACTTTGCTCCTAAGGAAAAGTTTACATCATATCTTTGGGCTTGGAGATTAATCTCTAAAGGGTTTATCTATCATTCTGGTCTGGGATAAAGACTCTAACATGCAAGGTCTTTTTTGCATTTGGTTCCGGTGGTGAATGAGTTTCCTAAGGTCTTTTCGAATGGCATTCCTGTTATTCCTCCAGATAGGGAGATTGAGTTTGCCATTGATTTGGTTTCAAACACTCATCCAATATCTATTCATCCTTATAGAATGGCTCTAGATAAGTTTAGGGAACTCAAGAAGCAACTTAAGGATTTTTTGGATGAGGGTTTTATCTGTCCTAGTGTATCCCCATGGGGTACATCAACATTATGTTCATAAGCAGGATGGTTCACTTCGGATGTGCATTGACTATAGGCAGTTGAATAAAGTAATGGTTAAGAACAAGTATCCCTTTTAATGGATAGATGACTTGTTTGATAAGTTGCAAGGTGCCAAATTCTTTTCTAAGATAGATCTTCGGTCTAGGTATCATCTTTTTAATATTAGGGAGGTGGATATCCCTAAGACAACTTTTCATACTCGGTATGGGAACTTTGAGTTTTGGTTATGTCATTTCGTTTGACTAACACCCTAACGACATTCATGGATCTGATAAATAGGTTCTTTTGGTAGTTTTTGAATCTTTTTCTCTTTGTGTTCATTGATGACATTCTAGTGTATTCTAAGAGTGAGGTGTTTCTTACTAATTACCTCTGTAAGGTGTTGCAGACCTTGAAAGAGCAGTAGTAGTATGCCAAATTCTCGAAGTATGAGTTCTTGTTGAATGCTGACACTTTTCTAGGTCATATTATTTCTTGTGAGGGGATCATGGTGGATCCACATAAGGTGGCGGTGGTTAAGAAGTGGCCTAGACCCATGAATCCAACCGATATTCAGAGTTTCTTGGCTTTGGTCGGGGTACTATAGGAGGTTTGTAGAGAGTCTTTCTACAATTGCTGCCCCATTGGATAAGTTGACTCAGAAAAAGGTAAAGTTCTCTTAGTCGGATGATTTTGAGGGTAGTTTCTAGAAGCTAAGGGATAAGCTAACTTAGGATTTGGTTTTGACTTTGCTTGAAGGCAATAAGGTGTTTTTGATTTACTGTGATGCATCTCGGGTGGGACTTTGTTGCATCTGATGTAGCATGGTAAGGTGATTACCTATACTTCTAGGCAATTAAACTTACATGAGAGGAACTATCCTACTTATGATGTGTAGCTTTTAGCGGTGGCATTTGCTTTGAAGATCTGGAAGAACTATTTTTATAGAGTGTGCATAGATATCTTTTCTTATCATAAGAATCTATATTATGTGTCTACTTAGAAAGAGCTTAACCTCGGGAAGACAAAATAGATTGAGCTTCTCAAGCACTATGGCATGAGTCGTCACTACCATCTAGGTAAGGCTAATGTTGTTACTGATATTCTTAGCAGGTTGTCCATGGGGTGTTTAACTCATGTGGAAAATGATAGGCAGGAGTTGGGGGAAGGATATTCACCACTTGGCTAATCTTAGAGTTCACCTTTTTAACTTCGAGAATAGTATTATGTTTTTACATGAAGTAGTTCGATGGTCTCTTTGTGTAGACATCAAGGAGAAGAAAAATTCTAGATCCTATCTTGATAAAAATTAAGGGTAATGTAGGTGGGCAAAAGGTAATGAGATATGAGATCTATAGTGATGGTACCTTATGATACCAAGAGAGGTTATGTGTTCCGAACATCAATGGGTTGCGAGAAAAGGTATTGGCTGAGGTGCATGAGTAGCGCTATGTGGTTCATCCCCATTCAATGAAAATGTATCATGATCTTAAGAAGATGTATTGGTGGAATTGTATGAAGAGAGAGGTGGTTTATTTTGCAGCCATGTGTATGGTGTTTCAACAAGACAAAGTTGAGCACATAAAGCCCGGTGGGTTGTATCAGGACATGGATTTTCTAGAATGGAAATGGGAGGTAATCAATATGTATTTCATTACCGGGCTTCCGTGATCTCCAAACCAATTTGATTCGGTTGGGGTCATCGTGGATAAGATGACAAAGTCGGTTCACTTCTTGCCAGTGAGGACTAACTTTTCAGTGGAATATTATGCGAGGTTGTATCTTTATGAGATTATAAAGCTGCATAGGGTACCTACTTAGATTATCTCTAATTATGGTACATAATTTTCATCTCAATTTTGGTGGTAGTTTCAGAAGGGGTTGGGTACTAAGGTTAATCTTAGTACTGTTTTCACCCTTAGACGAATGGGAAGTAGAAAGGACTATTCCAATATTTGAGGATATACTTTGCGTAAGTGTTATTGATTAGGGTCATAGTTGGGTTGAGAATCTACCTCTTGTAGAGTTTTCTTAGAGCAATATTTATCATTCTAGTATTGGAATGGCCCCTTTTTAGGCATTATATGGTAGGAGGTGTAGATATTCTATTAGGTGGTTTGAGCTTCGTAAGGCAGATATGTTTGGTCCAAATTTGGTCATTCAGGCTATAAAGAATATAAAGGTGATCCGGGATAAGCTTAAGGCTTTCTAAACTTGCCGAAAGTCCTCTGCGGATGTAAGGCATAGGGACTTAGAGTTTAAGGTTGGGGATAGGGTTTTCTTAAAGGCGTCTCCCATGAAGGGAACAATGCATTTTCAAAAAAAAAAAAGATCAGTCCCCAGTTTGTTGGTCTTTATGTGGTTTTGAGGAGGGTTGATAATGTTGCGTATGAATTTGAGTTGCCTTCTAGTTTAAGATCCATTCATCCATCATTCCATGTATCTGTGTTAAGAAAGTGTATAGGTGATCCTTCATTGGTTGTTCCTTTGGAGGGATTAGGTATCTCAACTTCTCTGTCTTATAAAAAGGTCCCAGTTGAGATCTTAGATCGACAAGTTCGTCGGTTGTGGACCAAGGATGTAGCTTCGATTAAGGTTCTATGGAGGAACCATTAGGTGGAAAAAGTTACTTGGGAAGCGGAAAAGGACATGAAGTCCAAGTATATGCATCTTCTTTCTACTCCAGATATTCTTGCAGAAGGTATGTGTTCTTGATCACATCTTTGTTTTCTAACTTAGTTAAAGAAAGGTTTATTTCCTTGCTTCATTCTTTTCTAACATTAGTTAAAAGTTTGAATGGTTATGCTGGGGTGAAATTTGTGCTTGTACTACCTTGTCCATAATTCTGGTATGGATGATCCTAGTGTGGGAGACTGAAACACCCTAGGTTCTGATCCTTAGAAAATTTCCTGGATTTCTGGTTTTGGTACATCATACGACAAAGGGGTACTAGTCGTATGATGGGATATAGTTGGTATTATCTTGGACGTACGCTGACCAGTGTTGGTTATTGGGTTGGATTGGTTTCTGTTTTGAGTATGAGTGGCTCACCATAAGTTGTAAGATATGTTATGAGTCGTACCATTATCTCGTATGTTGGATAGTGTCAAATCTCCTTTGGTTCTATCCTTCCTAGAGTATGGTTTATGGGTACCAATCATATGATTTGGTAGGAGTAGAACTTTGGAGTTGTAGGTTGGTTAGGGTGGGGGTTGGGATTCCGCTATATGTACGAGTGGTGGGTACCGCTCGTACCCTGGGGTACAGATGAGGGGGTGGTCGTACCTTTATGCGGGATTTTTATACAGTTTAAGTGGGAGCATTCTAGACAGTTACCCTTATAACTCCTTGGGACCCCACAATTTAAAACACTTTTTTGGAGCTTCATTAAGCTATTTGTAAACAATAAAACACTCTAAACTCTCTCAAAATCTCTCAAGGCTCTTGGGTTAAGCAAGAGCTAGGGTTTCCTTCAAAATGGTCAATTGAGACTCATAGGGGTGATTTCTTCTCATCTTTTTCTCAATCTAAGGCAAGATACTTTTTCCTCGTAGTTAGTTCAAACTAAAGGCATGTTTTATGAATTGTTTTCTTGGAAAAATTGTTGTATGGTTTGGGTTTTCAAATATATGTTGGTGGTTTTGGTTATAAATTCTTGATTATTGTTTTCCCATATTTTAACTATGGATTTACATGTTTTAATGGTGGTTTGGACATTTGGTCGCATGGGAATTATTATTTAGTACTTGGTTTTGTCTTTGGAAACACTACGTCCCTTATATGATTGATAAAATGCCTATGAGAATGCTTTTACTACATTGTTGGACTTTTACCGAAACTATTTTATGGTATAACTTGGTTATGGAACCCTAAATGGTATAAATAGTTTGCAATGGTTAAATTGTAAGGTCTTGGTTGTTATGGTGGGTCAAATTGAAACTTTTGTGGGATACAAGGGAATCCAACAAGTAAACTTAATAATGAATCAATTATAGGGTACACATGACTCCCCAAAGTCAACTTGATAATGAAACCTATGGGTACAAGGGAGTCCTTTAATCTTTGAAAGGTTGGATAAGGACATTTCTTGCAAGCTATAGTCAGTATGACGATACCACTACTTATAGACTTGGTTAATAATACATGGAATGGAGGTTGGTTATGTGGTAATGGTTTTAATTGGGAAAAAATGGTTGGGTTTGATAGCTAATCGTGAATATAGGAGTCCAATGGACGAACATTGGAACAACATGTTTGCCGACATAAGGATTGGTTGTGGCGACCATACATGATACATACGGGCTACAAGGGAATCTACTAAGTACACTGGTGCATATTTATCATGTAGAGCAATGGATACTCGGGAATTCCCTACTCCTATTGTATGTTAGTTTTGTGCAGCTACACATATCAGGAACCTTTCAGGGGGTTTCACTGAACCCATATAGCTCGAGGGTGGTTTTAGGATGGGCAGCTACACAAACTATGGTTAATGATTTTAAAGTCATGCTAAACCCAATTCCCTTTCCTGGCATAGTTATATATATATATATGTATGGTTAGGAATGCATTTAGTTGTTGTACTTGATTTTCAAGGTTTGTATTATTTTATCCTTATGCTAAGTACTTGTTAGAGTTCACTTGCTAACCTATATTCGGGATGCTGTAGCCCAATGCGATACAGGAATCGACGATTCTACTTCTCCTGCTTATTGGACGAACTCGTGATCATCTTGGTTTGTTTGAATTGGTGAGATTCCATACTCCGGAAGGCTCCATTTCATATCATGGATGTCTTTTCATACTTTGGTTATTTCATGGATATTGGTTTTGGCTATTGTTGGGGGCATGTCCCTACCAAATATTGTTTTACTTTCGGTTAGAAACTTTGTGGAACTACTATGTGTTTGAATAGGCAGTGTCGGTAGTGGTGCCAGCCTTAGTATTGGCATTGGTATTGGTATTGGGGATTATACCGTTTGACTAAATTTATGATTGTTCCATCCTTTTATATTATGTTATGAAAAGAAACTGGGTTGTTGTTTTGGTTTTGGTATGGTTATTGGTTGGGTACTGCATGGGTGGATTTCTTGGGTTTTTCACGGTTATGGACCTATCCCAGAGTCTGGATTGGTCCATTTATGTTATCTTGTTATATGTTTGGAATTCCTTCGACTCAGGTTATGTGTTGGATTGTCGGGTTGGGTAACAGTGGTGGTCCCAAGTCCTGGTTAGACTTGGGATACCCATTACAAGGCCCCGAGTCGGGTCGTGTCATCATAATGAGTCATAGGGATACCTAATAACTTGCAGTGTACACCCAAGTGCTGGTTGGACTTGTGATACCCATTACAAGGCCCCGAGTCGGGTCATGTCATCACAATGAGTCACAGGGATACCTAATAACTTGCAGTGTATACTAACACTTAGAATAATATCTAATAGAATATTTTGACTCTCACTCGATGTGTCGTAGCCACTGACAATAACTCATTGCCTGACCTGCACGACTTGATTATGCACTGACACATGCATTTTAGATTCTTGATCTTTTGAGCACTGACGTTTGATAAAATGACAATTTGTGACTTACTTGGCCTAAAAATGGTATGAAATCATGTCCTTAATACAAATTGAATAGTTTCTATTTTGTTTTGGTTTATTTTCATGAACAAAACCATGAACTGATCAAAAGAGCATAAGGAAAGAAGAATATGGATGACTAGAGCTAAAAGTGCACAAGAGAACCACCTAGGATATTTGGTGGATCGCCAAATCAACCTTAGTATAGCCAAAAGTCACAATCCATATCTATTAATAATAGTTCAACAAAGTTTAAACTAAAATAAATTAACAATGAAGAAGAGTAACTTGGTATAATATCGAGCTGATTGGTGAATCCATATTCAAGCGGCAAAGAGTATGAATTCCAACCCTTGAAGTTTAAATTCAATGCCAATTTGGCCATAACAAATCACTTCTGTGCATCACAAAGTGTTCAACGATAGCCTCCACCTTTATTTATTCAGATGATGCAGCATTTTTGTAATTAATTAGCCCATTTTGCTAATGCCATAAAATCCTTTTGGACAACTGAAAACCTTATTCTTGTTAATATTGAGATTTGAGAGTTTCTAACATAAATGTTAAGTGGATTTTAGCTATTTTTGTTTGAGTTCTTTCATTCTATTTGGGATTCTCTTGGATTATTTGGATTCTATGGCAGATTTTAATGAACATATGGTTAGTTCTTTTATATTTTTTATGAGTCATCTTGGGGTTATGTATGAATGAGTAGTGGTAATTGTATAGGTGTTGTTTATTTACCTTTTAATTTATTAATTGTTATGTGTTTGACGTCTACTCCATTTTATTAATTTGTACTTAGAGGTTGTAAGCTATAGTTAACCTTAGATATCGTACCCTCCCTAACAAAGGAGATAAGTTTGAGGATTAGTGCACTACAACAAACATGCTTTATAGTGGAGACAATTAGTGGCGAGTTATTTTGTTGTTGTAGAAACGTCATATTCAGAGGCGACAAATATTGTCGCTGTAATACATCATCTTTTAGCATTGACTAATATTTTTTTCCTCTAATAGGCATCACTATACTAAATTTTTTAATTCCCGCGAATAATAAAATTTTGGCTCCTTTTTTACAGTGGCAACAAATATAATGTCTCCACTGAATGTAATTATGTGGCGACCCTGTTTCCTCTAACCTTAATTAATTTATTTCTTAAAACTATAATAGTGGAACCTTCTAGTAGATATTATATAGGCAAAGTTTTAGAAAAATTAAAACAAAAAGCAGTCATATCTTTGCTCTCAACATCGCCTCTTCTTTACTCGATCGATGCTCAAATAATTCATATCTTTAACTCCGAAAATCTTCAACACCATTTCCTTTTTGCTCTAAACTAAATCAAAATCTCAGATTTGAAACAAAATGGGTTAGATTTATTGGTCAAAGCTGCTCAAATCTGTTTATTAAAGCCTAAAATTTCCTCTTTGCTCCAACTCATTCCCCTTTGATGAAATAGGGTTCTCTAAAGTTATTGTTCTATCAGGTATCTGTTCAAATTAATTTATTGGTAATATTCAGTTTTTGAATTTTCACATGCAATTTCTTTAACTCAAATATTTTGTAGAAACACAATAGCTCTTTGCTAGAAATTATTAGGTTTTCTCAAATAGGGTTCTCAAAGTTTGTTCTCTATAAGGTATGCGGTCAAAATTATTTTGGGTATATGTGTTTTTTCAGATTGCATATAAACTTTCTTTAACACACTTAAAAAATTGTAGGAATAGAATTCTCTAAGGTCCAGGGAGGAAGGAACATAGTTCATAATTTTTGAGGTTATAGAGCCAAAGGTAACATTTATGTTTCTCCCTATTTTTATCTACTATATTTAGTCAAATCTCGGTCTTAAAAGTTTCTCTGACTTTTCTTTCTTTGGGTAAGCTGAACGTTTATTTTTTAAGTTCTAGAATTTTGGTGTTGTTATTGTGATTACATGTTCGTAGTATATCGATATGTTGAATCAATAAATAACGTAGTGAAAAGTATTTTTTATGTTAAAATTACATGTTATGTTGCTCGGACTCTTTAAAATGTCAATGGGTGCGTGTTTGATTCTCCAAAAGTAGTGTATTCTTGGAGAATCCAACATGATTGTGGCATCAAAAGTGAAAAGTCCGTGCAATATAGATTATCTAAGGTTTCTACATTATTATTGAAGAGGCAATAACCATGTCTTTAATAATTGTACACTCGAAATGTTTTTTGCATTATTGGAGAGAAGAGACTACAAACATGTCTAATTATTTTGTACATTTTTTTTTACCGAAGAGTGACTTGGCAGAAAGTCTTGGGGAAGAAACCCCTATTTTTTAAAAATGTTTATTGCTTGTTTTTCCTAAGTGTTTTATGCGAAGGTTGTACTAAATAAGCTATTTGATGTTTTTAAGAGACTTTGATTTGGTTGATTGTGAAATTAGTTACAGAATGAGTATAGTTTATGGTTAGCTATTTGGTGTTAGTTTAAGGACTTTTATTTGGATGGTTGCGGAATTAGTTACAGGATTAGTATAGATGATGCTTTTTTTAATCAAAGAGATATATATCATACATATTTTAGATATATAGACAAAAGAATGTCAGCATCAAGGTCTTTCTCGGGCTTTCTTTTTTGTAATTAAATAGTCAAAATCAACAAAAGAGAGTTTAACAAGTTCTCTGGCAGCAACATGAGCTTTAACTTTATTGTTTTAACTAAATCCTTCAAGATGCATAATCCCATAAACATAATTAACATTACCTACTTGATTCTTCTATATCTCTTTCACTTTTGTGTTTCACTGATCCATCAACATTATCTCTTCACTACTTTCCACATAAGTGGCAAATAAAGAAAAGATGTATTCCAATTTCTATAGACCGTCTTGTGTCAGACATTCCTTCTTGTCTCTCAACTAAATAAAGCTATCCATTTTAGACAATATCTTGATCTTCTGTATGTGATTTCAAGGTAAATGTAGATAAATATTGTTGTCATGAATATGTCGTAACTACCATATTTTGTCTTGCTCTTGTGTTCCTAGTAAATAGATTAAGAGTGTTGTGGACTTCAGTGAGCCTATCCACCTACCAATTATTTGAAAATTTCTAAGTGATTTCTAAGTCACCTATGGGCTTTGTCTCAGGCAGAGATTAACAAATGCTTATTTAGTGGCAAATAAGTATGGTTGTTTGAAAAATGTGGTAGTTTCTGAGTGTATTATGTGAAGGTTGTACTAAATTATCTTTTTGATGTTTTTCTAAGACACTTTGATTTTGATAGTTGTTAAATTAGTTACAGAATGAGTATAGATGATTGTTAGCTATTTGGTATTTTGTTTAAGTACTTTAATTTCAATGGTTGTGGAATTAGTTATAGGATGAGTATTGCTGATGGTTTTTTTCAATCAAAGAGGTATATATCATACATATTTTAGGTATACAGACAAAAGAATGACAGCATCAAGGTCTTTCTCGGGCTTTCTTTTTTTGTAATTAGTCAAAAACAACAAAAGAAAGTTTAACAAGTTCTCTGGCAGCAAAGTGAGCTTTAGCTTTGTTGTTTTAAGTAAATCCTTTAAGATGCAGAATCCTAGAAACATAATTAACCTTACCTTCTTGATTCTTCTATATCTCTTCCACTGTTGTGTTTCACTGATCCATCAATGTTATGTCTTCACTACTTTCCACATAAGTGGAAAATAAAGTAAAGATGTATTCCATTTTCTATAGACTATCTTATGTAAGGCATTCTTTCTTATCTCTCATCTAAACAAAGTGTAATACCTCGATCATTTCTTAAGCATAAATTCATCTTTTGAGTGGATATGTATGCCTTAAAAAGTTATTGATGTTTAAACAATGTTGTATTTCTCTAATTTCTACCTTTTTAAATGTAGATCATAGAGTAATCTTTCCATCGATACCAATTTCATTGAAATCCGACTTCAGACGAGGGAGTTATAGTTGTTTTACTCAGCGATATCGAATCGCCCAGGTCTGACGGTCGACCTGGCGGACCGTCAGGTTCTTGGTGGATCGTCAAGTGTCCCGTCAAGACAAGGCATTGACTCCTTTTTCAGGACATCGTGCGATGGCCAAGTTGGTGGACCGTCAAAAGTTGACGGACCGTCAAGGGGTCTGTCAGGTAGAGACAGAATGTCTCATTTCTAGCCCTCGAATGACGGACGACTTGGTGGTCTATCAGTTTCCTGATGGACTGTCACTTCAACCGTCACGTCAAGGCAAAACGTTCCAGTTTTTGCACTCGAGTGACGGACGATCTGGTGGACCGTCAAGAGACTTGACGGACCATCAAATCGATCGTCACAGGCCCCGATCAGTGAATTTTAGCTTTTTCAAAAGGGCATTTTTCTTATTTCCACCCCATCTGGTCTTATATATATATCCTAGTAGATAATAGCCATTAATTTTTCTCCTTTCCTCTTCCAAGAAATATCTAAAAATTAGGGTTTCTTTCAAAACCCAAAAATTCAATCTTCTTCCAAGAAATTCAAGGATCTTCCATAGATTTCTCCAAGTTGTCCAAGAATTAAGCTCCCCTAGTCAAAGGCATCAAGGATCTTAGCTCAAAAGTGTAAGGAAGAAGTTCCAAACTAGTTTCTACATCTCCAAAATTATAATCCAAGGTATGTGGCAAGAACACTCCTTTCGTTCTTGTGCCTAAAGATTTACAGATGATATATATATATTTATGTTTTGGTCCCTAAAATATACCCATGAGTCGATATTGATTAAGGTGGATTTCCTAACGCGTTCTGAGCTGAGTCTGGGAGGAGTATTTAGCACCGAGTGGGAAATATGGTATTTACCCAAAACTACGTGCCACTGTAGGATTGATGTTGATAATTGTGGGCCAGAGGCCGAGTATGGGATTGTGATAATGAGATTTAGGTTATACTCCCTGGTAAGAGTACAACACCCCCTCCAATGTGGGGTTCTCTCCTTAGGAGGCAAAATATTGGACTCCATGCGGTTTACATGGTGTAGTTATGTTGGTTATAAGAAACTCCCACGTCCATAATGATCTAAGTATCATGAGTTACCGAGTCACTCTAAGTCATGAGTCAAAGAGTTTGAGATGAGTTAAATGATTTATGAGATTTATGAAGCATATGTTATTACTGATGACTTCCGAAAATGATGTTTTAGATAATTCAAGCGAAGAGAGTTATTATTGTCAGCATGCATGATATTCTAATACATTTATGATATATTTAAAATGTTGCATCCACCCCCACATACTCAGTACATTCCCAAGTACTGACTCCCATACTCTTTTGTACTCTATATTTCCTCATGATATAGATTCAGGTGCTCAGTCTCAGCAGCGATAGTGATCTTTGAGTACCTTTATCTACATTTCTGCGGTTGGTGAATCCTCATGGTTTGAGGACCTGTGTCTCCGATTTTGTCTTGTTAATAGATGGTTTTTTACTTTCAGTTCAGTACGAGTTAGTTCGGGATCTGTTCCAACGGCTCCTTAGTCCTATGTAGTAGAGGCTTTGTCAGACTAGTGTACCAGCGTGTACAAAGATTTCAGTATTTTGTTTGTACAGGGCAGTATTACTTCGTGTTTCAGTATGTTCATGACATGGTTATTCCTCTTTATCTTAGCATGATTTGTGCTATAATGAGTTCTGAAAGTGATGACAGGCTTAGAGGGTTAGCTTGAGGCCACGTGTGGCCTTGAGCACCATGTGACGTCTCGGGATAGGTTCTTGGGGCGTTACACAAAGCCAACCATTTTGTAAGGTATCTGTAACGACCCGAAATCACCTCTCGGGACTTCACACGATGCTTAAGGCTACAAGTAGCCCCAAGCTAACCCTTTGAGCCTATTTCTACTAATAAAACTCATTTCAAGATGAAATAATTCAAACACTAGCATAGTCATATCATACTAAAGGAGAAACGGAGAAAATGCTCAGTCCAAACGACCAAGAAATACCGGAAACCTTAACACAACCACAATATGATAACTAGTCTGACAAAGCCTCTACTAATCCATGAACTAGAGAACCGTTGGGACAGGTCCCCAACAAACTCGAAATAAACTGGAAATAACAACATAGTCTCTCAAAATATGGAGGTATCTGAATATAGGTCCTCGAACCATGAGGACTCACTACTGTAGATATGTAGATAGAGGTACTCGAAAATTACTGACGAGGTTGGGACTGAGCACCTGAACCTACATTATAAGACAATGTAGCACATAGACGTATATGTGGATTAGTACTTGGGAATGTCCTGAGTATGTGGGGGTGTATGCATTTATATAAAACAACATTAATACTCTTTAATCAAATCATGCATGCAATAAGTAATGACTCACATGGCTTGAATAAGTATAAAATGTAAAGCTCATGAATCATGTAGAATGGAGCATGTAACACAAATCTTGTGAGTCATCATAGTTTAACTTTGAAATCGGTAATCTTCTCTTATGCTCATTACAAATAGGCTAAAGGAAACTTTAAACAATACTTTCAATTCATTCATATGTCTCATAGAGTGTAAAACTTCTTTAATACTCAAGAACTCATAACTCTTTTGAAATCAAGTACTTGGAATTCGGATTCATATAACTTTGGAACATACTTGAAGGCATTTCATTCACGTTAGAAAAATATCTCATTTCAAGCTTTAGGAAAAAATACTCATATCAAGGGAAAGTATTTTAGTTTTAAAGGACAATATCTTATCTCAAAGCTTTAGTTTTAAGGGAAAAATATTCTATCTTAATGGAAAATACTTTAGTTCAGGGAGTTTCTCTTAACTGACATAAACCATGCGAGCTACATGGAGTCCAACGTTTTGTCCTCCTAAGGAAGAGACCTCACATTGGGGAGAGGCGCCATACTCTTGCCAAGGAGTATAACCTAGGTCCAATAATCACTAAACAATCTTAGCCTCGGGCCCAATATCAACTCGTCCTTAGGCCCAATGATAATCATAAACTCGGCCTTAGGACCAACCTACGGTGGCACATAGTTTTGGGGTAAGAAACCGTAGTAACTTACCCGCTCGGTGCTAAATACTACTCTCTTTAGATTATGTGCACTCATCTCGTAAAAATCCACTTTTAGAAATAATCCCATGGTTCACCACAAACCCAATAATCAAATCTGTACTCTCATGTAGGAAAGTGGATTTCAAAGATCAATGACCATTAGGTCAAAACATTTCTCAACATCTCAGAATACTCAAATCATGGGTGCTTATAGCATAATAGCTCATAAAATTGCAAGTCTCAAGTAGGGTTTAATAACCCATAATTCAATCTCAAGTTAAAACTCATCAAAAGCATAATAGATAACATATAGATTCATAACCCATGTAGAAATCTGGAAATTTCAGCAATTTGTCTCAAAATCTCAACATACTTATATACTTCAATATCTCAAACATTTCAACTATTAACTTCTCAAGGATTAAAATCATGGGGTATAGACCCAGCTGCAATTTCTCAAGTAAACATGTAAAAATTATGCCATTAGACTCTCAATTCATGGGTAACATCAAAAGCTTACAACCAATAACAATGGGTGAAAACCCCCAAATTAATTTCATGTAAAATCTCATAAATTGCAGAGAAATTATAGTTTAAATAAGCCTTTGGGCACAAGGGTGAAAGGATTACCCTTGTTCAAAACCCCATTTACCTTGAATTAGAAGCTTTGGATGAACTCTCGCTTTTGGGATTCTATTCGTACTCTAGAATGAGGGTTCTTGAAGCCCTTGACTTGGGAACCTTAAATCTTGACTCAATCAAGAAAATCTATGGAGGATTCTTGAGATTCTTGGAAGAGGTTTTGGATACTTAGGGTTTTTGTTGAGAATGAACTTGAGAAAAACTTCATAGAATTCTTGTAAATGACCTTGATTTGGTGTTTGCATGGTTTAAGAGGCTTGGAAAAAGTCCAAAGTGTCCTTTTTAACTTCTGTACGAAGATGGAAAAATTAAACTGGGAACCCTATTTCATGGGCCACTGTGACGTGCCACTATCGCGGTGGCTCATTGAAAATAGACAAATGGGAATCTGGTAGTCACCTCGATGAGGAGCCATCACGTTGTTCCACTAGTTGGGAACAGGAACTTCAGCGCGACGCGTCACAATAGCGCCAGGCCACTGGAAATTGACTATTGAGAAATTGGGGTCCGCGATGCGCCACTATCACGGAGTTCCACTAGAAATTGACAATTGTCAAATAGACCCTCTCCACGATGCGCCAAGCACTAAAATAACGTTGTTTTACGTTTAGGACTTAAATTAGCCATAACTTCTTACCCGGGTATCAGATTTGGGTGAATCTTATATCAACAGAAAGCTTATCAAATTTCCTATATGATAAAAAGTTGAAATTAGGAAAATTATTTATGGTTAACACGATACTCACTTAGGAAGTCACTTCTCAACCTTTTAGGGATGGAATCACGCCTCACTTGACATGCCTCACTTGACACACCCTAAGGTTCATTCTACGAGAGAATTTTGTGGGGTCTTACAATATCTCCCCCTTGGAAACATTCATCCTCGAATGTCACTGGTTGGACTAGGAACATAGGAAAAAAAGAGTACACATAGCTGAATCTCTCTCAACTCTTGAATATCTCAGAAATTGCAATAACTCATGGAAGAATAGATACATAGTTGAACTTTAGATTATAAGGGCTGAATTAAGGAAGAATAATACCTTCAGATTAATCTGAACTTGCGAAAAAGAGGTGTGGGTACTTGGCTCCGATGTCTGCTTCTGCCTCCCAAGTAGCATCCTCAACAAACTGGTTCCGCCACAAAACTTTGACAAAGGGAACTTCTTTGTTCCTTAGTCTACGGATCTGAAAATCTAGGATCTCGATAGGAATCTCATCGAAGGAAAGACTATTCTGAATATCAGCACTCTCTGAGGGATCCACTACAATGGAATCACCAATATGGTTTTTAATCATGGAGACATGAAAAACAGGATGAACAGCTGAGAAGTCTGTGGGAAACTCAACCTCATAGGCCACCTTACCAACACGGCTCAATACTCTATACGGGCCAATATAACGGGGACTAAGCTTCCCCTTTTTACCAAACCTTTTCACCCCTTTCATGGGTGAAATCTTCAAGTATACCAAATCACCTACTTCAAACTCAAGATCTCTTCTTCTCATATCGATATAAGACTTTTGACAACTCTCGGTGGTCTTCAACCTCTCTTAAATCAACTTAAATTTCTCCATAGCTTCAAACACTGCATCAAGCCCAATCACGGTAGCTTCACCCACTTCAAACCAACCTATGGGTGATCTACATCTCCTACCATACAAGGCCTCAAATGGTTCCATCTCGATTCTAGCATGCTAACTACTGTTATAGGCAAACTCTATCAATGGAAAATGCTCATCCCAACTACCTTTAAAATCAAGAGGACATGCCCTCAATATATCTTCCAAGTTCTGAATGGTCCTCTCAGCCTGACCATTTGTTTGCGGATGAAAAGTAAAACATAAAAAGACTTGGGAACCAAGACCCTGCTGGAATGCCCTCAAAAACTGAGAAGTAAATTGAGTGCCCCTATCCAAAATAATGGACGAGGGAACTCCGTGCAGCCTGACTAACTCCCGGATATACAATCTAGCATAATCCTCAGCTGAATAAGATGCATGCATGGGCAAGAAATGCACAGACTTAGTCATCTTGTCTACAACAAACCAAATAGAATCATAATGACGATGCGAAAGAGGCAACCCGGTTAAGAAGTCAATATTCACCGCCTCCCACTCCAAGTGGGTATACCAAACTCTTGCATCACACCTCCAGGTCTTTGGTGCTCTACCTTAACCTGTTGGCACATTGCACACTTTGCTACGAATTCGGCTATATCATTCTTCATACCAATCCACTAATAGATTTCCCGTAAGTCGTGATACATCTTGGTAGTGCTGGGATGAATAGTATACTACGCGCCATGCACTTCAGCCATAATCCTCTACCTCAGATCATCAACACATGGAACAAACAATCTACCTTGGAATATCAACACACCATCTCCTCCTTGGGGGAAAACCTCTACCTTTTGGTCCTTAACTGCCTCCTTCAGTCTGACCAAACTAGGATCTCTATCTTGCTTCTCCTTCACTTTTGAAACTAAAGAGAATTCAAAACTACTTTGCACCAAAGTACTTCCCTCAGCTGAATCAAGCAACCTAACACCCAATCTATCCAAATAATGCATATCACGAGCTAACTCATTCTTACCTGCCTCTACATGGGCAATACTACCTATAGACAATCTTCTAAGGGTATCTGCCACTATGTTGGCCTTTCCCGGGTGATACAACACACTCATATCATAGTCTTTTAACAACTCCAACCACCTCATCTGCCTAAGATTCAATGCCCTCTCAGTAATCACATATTGCAGGCTCTTATGATCAGTAAACACATCAACATGAGCACCATAAAGATAGTGTCTCCAAATTTTCAAAGCAAAGACCACAACAACTAACTCAAGATCATGGGTTTGGTAATTCTTCTCATGTGGCTTTAACTGTCTAGAGGCGTAGGCTATAACCTTACCTCTTTGCATCAACACACAACCTAAACCAAATCTATAGGTATCACAATACACCACAAAACCATCTGTACCATCAGGCAAAGTCAACACAGGGGCTGAAGTAAGTCGAGTCTTCAACTCCTGAAAACTCTTCTCATAGGAATTTGACCACTGGAACTTAACTTTTTTTTGGGTCAACCGGGTCATGGGAGATGCAATAGAAGAGAAACCCTCAACAAAACGACGGTAGTATCCCGCTAGACCCAAGAAACTTCTAATGTCAGATGGAGAGATAGATCTAGGCTAATTTCTTATAGCTTTTGTCTTTTGGGGATCAACTCTAATAACTTTGACTAAAATGATATGACCCAGAAAGGCTACAGACATTAACCAAAATTCACACTTACTAAATTTGGCGAACAACTGGTGATCTCTAAGGGTTTGTAAGACAATTCTAAGATGATTCGCATGGTTATTCTCATTACGGGAGTACACAAGGATATCATCTATGAAAACAATGACAAATATATCGAGATATTGCTTGAACACTTAATTCATGAGGTCCATGAAGGCGGCTGAGGCATTGGTTAGCCGGAAGGACATGACTAGAAACTCAAAGTGACCATAGCGGGTTCAGAAGGCTATCCTTGGAATATCACACTCCCTCACTTTAAGTTGATGATAGCCGGATCTAAGGTCTATCTTGGAGAAATAACTTGCATCTTGCAACTGATCAAACAGGTCATCAATTCTCGAAAAAGGATACTTATTTTTTACTGTGACCTTGTTAAGCTGATGATAGTCAATGTACATATGCAAAGAACCATATTTATTTCGCACGAATAAGAGAGGTACGCCCTAAGGAGAAATATAGGGCATTATGAAACCTTTGTCTAAAAGATCTTTGAGTTGCTCTTTTAACTCCTTAAGCTCAGCAGGTGCCATATAGTATAGTGGAATAGAAATAGGCCGAGTATCGGGAAGAAAGTCAATCCTAAATTCTATCTCTCTATCAAAAGGTACCCCTGGTAGATATTTTGAAAAAACATCTGGAAACTCATTAACAATATTGAATGACTGAATAGTTAGAGCCTCAAACTTAGTGTCTTTGACTCTAACTAGGTGATAGATGCAACCCTTAGATATTACCTTTCTGGCTTTGAGATAGGAGATAAAATGACTCTTGGGAGATATCAAACTCTTGGACCACTCAAAAGCTGGGTCATCAGGAAACTTAAACTTGACCACACGGGTACGACAGTCTATAGACACATAACAAGAATGAAGCCAATCCATACCTAGAATAAGGTCAAAATCCACCATGTCTAACTTTATCAAATCCGCAAGTATGACTCTATGAAGAACAGTAATAGGACAATCTCTATACACTTGTTTAGCAACAACTGACTCCCCGATGGGTATAGAAATAAGGAAAGGCTCAAGAATCTTTTCGGGACTCATTTTGAAATTCATAGCTACAGGTGGGGTCACATAAGAGAGACTTGACCCGGGGTCCAACAACATATAGACATCAAGGAAAGAGACATGGAGCATACCGGTAACAACATCGGGAGAGGCTCCTGCTCCTGATGGGATGGTAAGGCATAGAATCTATTCTGGCTCTGGCCGCGTACAATGCTGGATGAAGCACCCTGAGTAGGAGTGGGATGAGGTACAAGAGCTAGTGCACTAGTAGCCTGTGCCTGAGGTCGGGCATCTCTGTTCCCCTATCTAGCATGAGGACAATCTCTAAATCTGTGGTTCTACTTGCTACAACCAAAATAACCCCTAAGATTTACGAAACACTCACTGGGATGATCCCTACCACACTTAGCATAAGGAGGATAACGAGGCCTGTTACCAACATTGTTCTGTGACCTAGACATAAAGGATCTTCCCCCTTGATCCTGCCTACTTCTAGGCATGGGAGCACTAGCTCATAAAGGCACTGGCATAGATGGATGCCTCTAAAACTGAGGGCAGTTCCCTCCATAGAACCTGGGATGGCTATACTCATGCTGCTTAGATCTAGCCCTCTTGTTACCCATCACTCAATCTCTCTCCCTAATCTTATTCGCCTCTATCTGCTGGGCATATGTCATCAACCTAGCCAGATCCATATCCTTATTCAAAATCACAGTCCTACACTCTTTCAGCACCAAATCAGAAACACCTGTCACGAACTTGCTCATACTAGCTCGGGTGTCAGAAATCAAATCAGGAGAATACTTGGACAGCTGGTTGAACTTCAAGTAGTACTTCTTAACAGTCATGGAGCCCTGCCTCAAGTTCATAAACTCCTAAATCTTTGCTTCCCTCATCTCAAGCGGAAAGAAATCATCCAAGAATGCATCTTGGAACACCTTCCAAGTCATAGGAGCAACATCCTCACCTCTACCCTTCCTCCACGATACAACCCAGTCATAAGCTATGTCCATCAACCTGTAAGACACCAACTTAACACTTTCTTCCTCGGAAACATGCATCACTTGCGTGATCTCTCTCACCTTCTCAAGGTACAACTGTGAGTCCTCATCTACCTTAGACCCATAAAACTCTGGAGGATTCATCCACATGAAATCATGAATTATAGCCGCAGCTACATCACCTCCCTGGTGATTAGCAACTGTGGCCTAGTTATTTTCCCAAACATTGGCGGTGATTGCTTGGGATAACGCCTGAAAGGCTGCCCAAAACTCAGCATGAGACACCATCTCATTCAAAGGGTCAATAGTTGGGGATTGTTCATAATTGTTCTTGCGGGTATTCGCTCTTCGGAGAGGCATTTTCTAAAATAGGAGATCACAAATTATTAGATGAGAGGGACAATGTAGGAATGACGGAATCTGAAAGAGAGAAACAACGTTTTCCTAAAATGTCTTGTAGCCTCTTACTCATAGATGTGGTGCGCTACATGCCAATGATCAAGAATCTACTTAATACAGCTTGTCAGACTCCCTAGGACTCATTTAAAACCTTAGGCTTTGATACCAAGTTTGTAACAACCCAAAATCACCTCCCGGGATGTCACACAGTGCTTAAGGCTACAAGTAGCCCCAAGCTAACCCTTTGAGTCTGTTTCTACTAATAACACTTATTTCAAGATGAAATAATTTAAACACTAGCATAGTCATATCATATGAAAAGAGATACAGAGAAAATGCTCGGTCCAAACGACCAAGCAATACCAAAAACCTCAACACAACCACAATCTAATAACTAGTCTGACAAAGCCTCTACTAATCCATGAACTAGAGAGCCATTAGGACAAGTCCCCAACTGACTCAAAATGAACTGGAAATAACAACATAGTTTCTCAAAATATGGAGATGTTTGAATATAGGTCCTCGAACCATGATGACTCACCACTGTAGAAATATGGATAGAGGTACTAGAAAATCACTGATGAGGTTGGGACTGGGCACCTGAACCTACATGATAAGACAATGTAGCACATAGACGCATATGTGGATCAGCACTCGGGAATGTACTGAGTATGTGGGGGTACATGCATTTATATAAAAAAACATCAATACTCTTTAATCAAATCATGCATGCAATAAGTAATGACTCACATGGATTGAATAAGTATAAAATGTAAAGCTCATGAATCATGTAGAATAGAGCATATAACACATATCTCGTGAGTCATCATAGTTTAAATTTGAAATTGATAATCTTCTCTTATTTTCATTACCCATAGGCTAAAGGAAACTTTAAACAATACTTTAAACTCATTCATATGTCTCATGGAGAGTAAAACTTCTTTAATGCTCAAGAGCTCATAACTCTATTGAAATCAAGTACTTGGAATTAAGAGTCATATAACTTTGGAACATACTTGAAGGCATTTCATTCCCGTTAGGAAAATATCTCATTTCAAGCTTTAGGGAAAAATACTCATATCAAGGGAAAGTATTTTAGTTTTAAAGGAAAATATCTTATCTCAAAGCTTTAGTTTTAAGGGAAAAATATTCTATCTCAATACAAAAATACTTTAGTTTAGGGAGTTTCTCTTAACCAACATAAACCATGCGAGCTACATGGAGTCCAACATTTTGTCCTCCTAAGAAAGAGATCTCATGTTGGGGAGAGGCGTCATACTCGTGCCAGGGAGTATAACCTAGGTCCAGTGATCACTAAACAAACTCAGCCTCAGGCCTAATATCAACTCGGCCTTAGGCCCAATGATAATCATAAACTCGACCTTAGACCCAACCTATGGTGGCACGTAGTTTTGGGATAAGAAACCGTAGTAACTTACCCGCTGGTGCAAAATACTACTCCCTTTAGATTATGTGCACTCATCTCGTAAAAATCCACTTTTATAAATAATCCCATGGTTCACCACGAACCCAATAATCAAATCTGTACTCTCATGTAGGAAAGTAGATTTCAAAGCTCAATGACCATTAGGTCAAAACATTTCTCAACAATCTCAGAATACTCAACTCATGGGTGCTTATAGCATAATAGTTCATAAAATTGCAAGTCTCAAGTAGGGTTTAATAACCCATAATTCAATCTCAAGTTAAAACTCATCAAAAGCATAATAGATAGCGTATAGATTCATAACCAATGTAGAAATCTGAAAATTTCAGCAATTTGTCTCAAAATCTCAACATACTTATATACTTCAATATATCAAACATTTCAGCTATTAACTTCTCAAGGATTAAAATCAAGGGGTATAGAACCAGTTGTAATTTCTCAAGAAAACATGTCAAAATTATGTCATTAGTCTCTAATTCATGGAAAACATCAAAATCTTGCAACAAATAACAATGGGTGAAAAGCCCCAATTCAATTTTATGTAAAATCCCATAAATTGTAGAGAAATTGTAGTTTAAATAAGCCTTTGGGTACAAGGGTGAAAGGATTACCCTTGTTCAAAAACCCACATACCTTGAATTAGAAGATTTGGATGAACTCTCGCTTTTGGGACTCTATTCATACTCTTGAATGAGGGTTCTTGGAGACCTTAACTTGGGAACCTTGAATCTTGACACAATTAAGAAAATCTACGGTGGATTCTTGAGATTATTGAAAGAGTTTTTGGATACTTAGGGTTTTTGTTGAGATAGAACTTGAGAAAAACTTCATAGAATGCTTGTAAATGACCTTGATTTGGTGTTTGCACGGTTTAAGAGGCTTGAAAAAAGTCCAATGTACCCTTTTTAACTTCTGTACGAAGCTAGAAAAATTGAATTAGGAACTCGATTTCATGGGCCACCGCAACGCGCTACTACCATAGTGGCTCACTAGAAATTGACAAATGGGAATCAGGTAGTCACTGCGACATGGAGCCATTGCGTTGTCCCACTAGTTGGGACCTGGAAATTCCGTACGATGCGTCACCATCACGCCAGGCCATTGGAAATTGACTATTGGGAAATTGGGGTCCTCTGTGATACGCCACTATCGTGGAGTTCCACTGGAAATTAACAATTGTCAAATAGACCCTCTCCATGATGCGTCAAGCACTAAAATGACACTGTTTTATGACTAGGACTTAAATTAGCCTTAACTTGTTACCCAGATATCGAATTTGGGCAAATCTTATATCGACGAAAATCTTATCAAATTTCCAATGTGATAAAAAGTCGAAATTAGGGAAATTCTATATGGTTAACACGATACTCACTTAGGAAGTGTAATACCCCAATCGTTTCTTAAGCCTAAATCCGCCTTTTGAGTGAATATGGATGACTTCCAAAGTGATTGATGTTTATACCATGTTGTATTTCTCTAATTTCTAATTTTTTCCATGTAGATCATTGAATAAGCTTTCCATTTTAGATCTATTTTAGTGAGACAGTATGCCACCTGGCACTTTAGCGCATTACGGAGCCAGCCAAAATGGCAATTGTCATTTTCCAGTGAGCCTCCACGATATTGGCGTATCGTGCCAAGGCTCAGTATTAGGATTGTCAAATTCTAGTGCACCAATGCGATTCAACCATATCTCGGTGCCCTTTCAGGTTACGACCAAGGTGGTAAATGCAACTTCACCGCGTTGCGCCACTGAGCAGTTTCCCAATTGTCCAATTCCTGTGAAGGACTGCGATCCTGGCGCATTGCGCCAAGGCCAAAACTTAGAATCCAGTTCTAGAATTTTCTCAAGGGTATTTTGGTCATTTCTGTCTATTTTGGCCTCTCTCTCTATATATATATCCAAGTAGAGAAGAGCAATTCATTTTCTCTCCAATCTTTTCCAAGAAATATCTAGAGCTAGGGTTTCTCTCCTCCAATTCCAAATCCAAATCTTCTTCAAGAAAATTCAAGAATCTTCCATGTATTTCACCGAGTTGTTCAAGAATCAAGTTCTCTAAGTCAAAGGTATTAAGAAACTTAGCTCAAAAGTGTGAAAAAGAGTTTCCAATCAAGTCTTTTTATCTTAAAATTATAATCCAAGGTATGTAGGGCTTGAACAAGAATATCCTTTCATTCTTGTGCCCAAAGAATTAATTTTTTTTTACTATTGGAATTTCATGATCCTTGCAAGTGGGTTTACACCCAAATTTCTTTATTGATGATTTATGAGATTTGAGTTGAATAAGTTTGATATTTATAATTATTTTACCATCACGTTTCTTAAATTGAGAATTTATGCCATGAGTTGTATATTGTCATTTTGTATTGATGATTTCTAAGTGATTTAAGACAAGTGTCATGAGTTATGCTTTTTCCATGAGAAGTTTGAGTATTGAATATATTTACCGATATTGAGCTTGAGAGTCAAGAATGAGCCCTATGATATTTTCTCGAAGCTTTTGATACTTGAAATGATTTGATAAGAAAGTGTACTTGATGTTGAGAAAGATTGTTTTGAGTTGAGTCGAGTTAGGAATCCACAAGTTGTTTATGATTTACAGATGAGATATATTTATGATTTGGTCTTCATGATAGACCCTTGAGTTGATTAAGGTGGATTTCCTAACGCATTCTGAGCTGAGTCTGGGAGGATTATTTAGCACCGAGTGGGAAGTGTGGGTTCAACGCATCCTACTTCCCCAGAACTACGTGCCACCGTAGGAATGAGATTAGAGGGTCAAAGAGTCGAATTTGTGATAACAGAGATGAGTTTGAGGTTATACTCCCTGGCAAGAGTATAACGCTCCCGCCAATGTGGGGTTCCTTTCTTAGAAGGGCAAAATGTTGGACTCCATGCAGCTCATATAGTATATGTCGGTTATAAGAAACTCCCAAGTCCATAATAGTCTAAGTTTCTTAAGTTATCGAGTCACTCTAAGTCATGAGTTAAAGAGTTTGAGTTGAGTCCAATGATTTATGAGATTTGTGAAGTATGTGTTATTATCAATGATTTATGGAAATTATGTTTCAGGAATTTCAAGCAAAGAGAGTCATTATTGTCAGCATGCATGACTTTATTTTACATTTATGATATTGGTTAAAAGTGTTGCATACACCCCCACATACTCAGTACAATCCCAAGTACTGATTCCCATACTCTTCTATGTTCTATATTTTCTCGTGATGTAGGTTCGGGTGCTCAGTGTCAGCAGCGATAGTGATCTTTGAGTACCTCTATCTACATCCTTACAGTTGGTGAGTCCTCATGGTTCGAGGACCTATGTCCCTAATTTTTTGGCCTTAATAGTAGATGGTTGTTTCTTTTCAGTTCAGGCGAGTCAGTTGGGGATTTTTCCCAATAGCTCCTCAATCTTTTGTAGTAGAGGCTTGTTAGACTAGAGTACCATTATATAGATAACTTTCAGTGTTTTATTTGTACAGGACAGTATTTCTTCGTATCACAGTATGCTTATGACATAATTATTCTTCCCTATTTTAAAATTATTAGTGTTATAGTGAGTTCTGAAAGTAATGACGGGCTTAGAGGGTTAGCTTAAGGCCTCGTGTGGACTTAAGCACTGTGTGACATCTCGTGATAGGTTCTTCGGGAGTTACAGGAAGTCACTTCTCAATCTTTTAAGGCCGGAATCATGCCTCACTTGACACGCCCTAAGGTTCATTCTATGAGAGAATTTTTTGGGGTCTTACAGTATCTTGATCTTCTATATGTGATTTCAAGGTCAGTGTAGATAAATGTTGTTGTCATGAATATGTAGGAATTACCATATTTTGTCTTACTCTTGTGTGGTCTAGTAAATAGATTAAGAGTGTTGTGGACTTCAGTGATTCTGTCCACCTCCCAATCATATGGAAATCTCTAAGTGATTTCTAAGTCACCTATGGGCTTTGTCTCTGGCAGAGATTAACAAATACTTATTTAGTGGAAAATGAGTATGGTAGTTTGAAAAGTGTGGTAGTTTCTGAGTGTATTATGTGAAGGTTGTACTAAATTAGCTATTTCATGTTTTTTAAGACACTTTAATTTTGATAGTTGTTAAATTAGTTACAAAATGAGTATAGCTGATTGTTAGCTATTTGGTATTTTGTTTAAGGACTTTAATTTTAATGGTTGTGGAATTAGTTATAGGATGAGTATCGCTGATGGTTTTTTTAATCAAAGAGATATATATCATAACTATTTTAGGTATACAGACAATAGAATGCCAGCATCAAGATCTTTCTCGGGCTTTCTTTTTTGTAATTAAATAGTCAAAATCAACAAAAGAGAGTTTAAAAAGTTGGCTGGCAGTAAAGTGAGCTTTAACTTTGTTGTTTTAACTAAATCCTTCAAGATACAGAATCCCAGAAAAATAATTAATACTACCTTCTTGATTCTTCTATATCTCTTTCACTATTGTGTTTTACTGATCCATCAACGTCTCTTCATTACTTTCCACATAAGTGGCAAATTAAGTAAAGATGTATTCCATTTTTTGTAGACCGTCTTGTGTCAGGCATTCTTTCTTGTCTATCATCCAAACAAATCTATCCATTTTGTATGGTATCTTGATCTTCTGTATGTGATTTCAAGGTCAATGTAGATAAATGTTGTTTGTCTAGCACATTACATTTGTGACTAGTTTGTCTTTGTTTGACTATCAGTTTGGAGTTTGTTATAATATTTACAATACACTTCGATCTTATATTTATTTTGATTATTATCATACTTGGATCTTTAATTAATTAATTGATTTATTTTGATGATACAAAAGATAGGAATGGATAAAAGTTAGTTGAATATCACAAACAGAGTTGACCAAAGATATAGAGATAGAGTAGATAACTTTCTTAATTGGGAGTTTAATCAATCTAGGGTGAGGACTATTATTTGATGTCCTTGTAAGGAGTGTCGAGACACCGTGTGTAAGCTGAGAATTGATGTACGGCTACACTTATTGAATAAGGGCTTCTGGGCTTCTTATAAAGTGTAGGAGTATCATAGAGAAGTGTTGGATAACGTTGAAAATTCTAATCCTGCAGGTAGTGATGAAGTAGAAGATGATGGAATTGAAGAGAATGATGTTATTGAAATTATTCATGATGCTTATGGCTATAAAAATATGCAGGATACTACTAATTCTTGGGAGAGCAATGCAGAGCGAAATGTGAATGCAACAAAGTTTTACAGATTATTAGAAGATGCTCAGACAAAACTTTATCCTGGTTGCACAAAATTATTGAAATTGTCTTTTGCTGTTAAATTACTTCACTTGAAGTGCCTTAACCATTGGAGCAACAAATCGGTGGACGGGTTGTTGAACCTCCTTAAAGATGTTCTCCCTGAGGGGTCATTTGTTCCTAAGTATTTCTATGAAGCAATGAAAGTTCTTTCTGGTCTCGGCTTGGGGTACACCAAAATTGATGCATGTAAGAATGATTGTACATTATATTGGCACAATTATGAGAATGCCCAATCATGTTCCAAGTGTGGTGAATCTAGATGGAAGTCAAAAGAACATAAAGGAAAGAAAGTAGTTCATAAAGTATTGCGTCATTTTCCAATCAAACCAAGGCTTCAAAGATTGTACATGGCAAAAGAGACGACAAAAAAGATATAGTGGCACAAGGAGGAAAATATTAATGATGGTGTCATGCGACATCCATCTTACTCAATTGAATGAAAATCCTTTGATGAGCGCTATCCTACCTTTTCAGTTGAGTTAAGAAATATTCGATTAGTTTTCGCAAGTGACGGGTTCCATCCTAATGGGAATATGAGTTCCAATTATAGGATTTGTCCTGTTGTGCTAGCTACATATAATTTGCCACCATAGGATTACATGAAGAGTTCATATTTCATGATGACTCTTCTTATTCCAGGACCTAAATGTCCAGGTAATGATATTGATGTATACTTACAACCAATGATTGAAGAGTTGAATGAATTATGGAATGGGGTGGAGACTTATGATGCACATTCACAATCTAATTTTCTTATGTGTGTTGCTCTCATGTGGACGATTAATGACTTTCTTGCATATGGTAACCTTTCAGGATGGTCAACCAAAGGCAAGCTTGCATGCCCTTGTTACCATAAAGATACACATTCGATTTCCTTACGTAATACGTTGTGTTATATGGGTAACCACCGTTTCTTTCTATGAACCATCCATGGCGTAGAAATAGAGTTTTATTTTATGGAAAAGTTGAAATAAGGGCTGCACATATTCCTTTAACGGGTGTTGAAACTCTTTTTCAATTAGAAGATTTAGGCAATGTGACTTTTGGTAAAGGCCAAAAGAGAAAGAACAATATTTCTAATGATGCTTATAATTGGAGGAAGAAAAGTATATTTTTAAAATTTCCTTATTGGGGTAGTTTTGACCTACTACATAACCTTGATCTGATGCACATAAAAAGAAATGTGTCTAAAAGTTTTTTATCAACTATGATGAGTATGATTGGAAAGACAAAGGACACATTAAAAAGTAGATATGATTTGGTGGACCTTGGAATTAGAAAAAGTTTTCATCCAATTGAGAATAGGGATAATATTTTGTTACCGGTGGCATGCTATGCTTTGTCCCCTGAAGAGAAGTTGAAGTTATACGATTTCTTAGCTAATTTGAAGGATCCAGATGCCTTTTCATCAAATATTTTGAGGTGTGTCAACTTGCTTGAGAAAAAGATACATGGATTGAAGTGTCATGTTCATCATGTATTATTGCAAGTTATTTTACCAGTAGCTATACGTGGTTTATAGCCTAAGGAAGTTTGTGAACCAATTATTGCCTTAGGCAATTTTTTCAAGAATCTATACTCTAAATGCCTGACAATTGAAGATCTTGATATCCTAGAGGCTGAAATTCCTATCATACTGTGCAAAATTCAAATGGTTTTTCTTCTGGCGTTCTTTGATATCATGATTCATTTGCCAATTCACTTGGAAAGAAAGGCAACACTTGGTGGACCCGTTCAATATCAGAACATGTTGTATCATTCAAAAATTTAAATGTCAATATATATAAAATGTCATATTCTATAATTATTTAAATGAGATATATTTATATAGGTATTTGCGAGAACTTAAAGCATATAATCACAACAAAGGTCATCTAGAAGGTTCAATTCCTGAAGGGTATTTGGCAGAGGAAAGTCTTACGTTCTGTTCATGATATTTAACGAACATCTTAACTAAGTTTAATAAATCAACTAGAAATGATGATGAATCAGTGTCAAATGGTGAGATGTCTATCTTTAAACACAGTGGGCAAACAAAAGGGGCTTCAGATAGAGGAAATAGGCTACCTCATGATGAGTTCAATCAAGCATGTATTTATATTCTACAAAATTGTGAAGAGATTTCAGAATATTGAGAGTATGTCTCTTATTTGTTCAAATATGATTTGACATTAGTATAATTCAGTTAATCTTAAATAACACAAAATGTAGGGAATACATGAGTCATATTGAAGTAGAAGGTTCAACCCGTACTCATAGAGTGCATAACAATGGATTTATTGATTGGTTTCATGCACGCGTAAGTGTCCAATGTAACGACACAATAAATATTAGCATTATTCATTGTTATTATACTATTCATAATAGTGTTGCTTGTTTTTGTAGATATTTTTACTATCCTCACAAGGTCGTGCAAATGATGAGCTCAAAAGTCTAGCTATTGGTCCAGAACCATTGGTACATCGATATTCAACATGTATGGTCAATGGATTTAGATTTAAAAAAAAGAGCTTATGAGAAAAACACAAAATAATGAGTTCTTGTGAGAGGAGATGTTTTAGACTCTAATAAGCAGTATTATGGGGGTATTGAAGGATATCTATGAGTTGCATTATATTGGAAATAGAAAATTTCATTTGTTCAAGTGTCATTGGTGGGATGTGGCTCACCTAGAAAGAGGGTATAAGATTGACAAATATGGTTTTACAAGTGTGAATACTCATTGTGTGTTGAATACAAATAAGCCTTTTGTGTTGGCATCTCAATCTGAACAAGTCTTCTACTTGAATGATTTGGTCAATAAAGATTGTCTTGTTGTTGAAAAGACTAATCCTCATGGCCTTTTTAATATGACTGAAGTTGAAAGAGAAACATCATTGAATAAATAATTTTATCAACAATATGAAGTTGAAGATATTTTTTATGCCGATAATCAAGAAACTGATATTGAGGTGTCTTTGCATAAGGATGATGTTGAACCAAAAACTATTTTATGAACCAACAATCAAGAAAATGAGGAAAATGGTTTCATTAATGACAATTATAAAGACGTTTCAGATAATGAGGAAAGTGAAGAAGAGTTTCTTGATGATAATGATGGAGAAGACAGTGATATATCCTACTAAAGATTGAGAAGAAAAGACTGAAGAGTTCTTCACATTTTGTGCTCTTATTAGGCTGGCATCTATTATGAGAAGTTATTATTAGGATGATATCTGGTGTTTTGTGCTCTTAATAGGCCGACATCTTGTATTTTATGTTACTTTTATGAAACCTTGTATCTGGTGTTCTTATGCTTGCAACTTTTATTTATAAATGAAATTAGTGTTTAAGTAGAATCAATAATTTTAAACAGTTCAACAAACTGTTTGATATTTTTTTAATTATTTGATTTAATGTTACATTTTATAAATTAATATTTTCCTTGACAGTAGATATATATTTTGTTATCTTTAATTTTTGGTTCTCATATACTTCTCCTTTTTAACCTAATATTACAGGAAATGAGAGGAGCTAGATGAGCTATAAGTAGAAGAGGAGGTACGGGATGTGGACGTGGTAGTTTTCTAGAATGTGTAAGTTCTGAAACAACATCTCATCCACAAATACAACCAATAGGAGTTATTGCGCCTTCTTTGGAGACTGGACAGTCATCTAATCCAAGCCAGGGACCTCTACAAACAGAACAAATGCCAAGTGGCCCTGTCCAAAGGACATCCCCAGAGATACAATCATCAAGAAATCTTGATGAAAATGTATGACTTAGCCTAGAGGCTGAAACTGGTGCAGGTTAGTTCACGACCCCCCCAATAGGAAATGTTTAGTTAATACTTTGTTGCTTCACTGGGAAATTCAAGTCGTCTAGGATCTGTTCCATAAATGGTCGTTCTACTGAGTCGTATGCCTTTTTCATATCAATATTAATCATGTATCTTGGTGATATATTCTTCCTCTCATACCATTTAACCAATTCATGGCTTAGTAAGATATTTTTATATCAAATCCAACTTCACTGATGAGATGTTTAAGAGAGTAATGAAATGATATTGTAGAAAATATCCTAACAATTAAGGAAACCAAATATTTTTCATAAGAAATATGCAGAATTTTCATGAAGCAATAATAGTATATCATATGTAATAGAGATGTTGGTTTCTGTAATTTTCATAAGTAATTATACGGTTATCATTAACTGCTTGTTTAATATAATTTGATTTCAACTAGAATGGATTAGTAAACTTCCACTAGAATTTAATGTTTGTTAGACTTAATTAGGAAATTACTACATATTTGCAGGAGTTCTACCAGAGTAACCTTATGAAGGTTTTGTCAATTTTATTATTTCTATAGTTGTGAAAAGTCGATTTTAACGTCATGCACTGGATTTCTATTTTGATTCTTTAGAAATTAAGTGGACCTGCAGCGAGGTAGTACATTTTCACATGAAACCATTATGTATAAAACAAGTCATGACGAAGTCAAAATCACATGGGTGGTAGTGGTCTAAACACTTTGAAATTACAGATTTCTCTATTTCTTATATCTTATCTGCTAATGATTTTTGATACAATACTATACTCACTGCATCATCACATCATGTCTTAGTAAGATGTTGTCAACTAGATAGTCCATCACACTTTGCAATCTTCTAGTGAGAACTTTTGAGATCACTTTGTAAAGCACTAAACAACAGGATATGGGCCAATGTTGCATAATGATAGAAGGATTGTCGATCTTTGGGATCTCTGTGGCTGAGGTATAATTAATTGGCTGACACATCTTGCTTGTCAAAAAAACTTCATCACTGTATTTGTAATATCATCTCCGAGAATGTCCTATATTTCTTTTAAAAAATATCCATTAAATCCATTCACTTCTGGAGACATCTAACTGTATATACTTTGTGCTGCATCATGAATTTTTTTCTTTATTTATTGGCCTAATTAACATCAATTATTCTGATCTAGGAAGGTTCCTCCCTTATACTGTTTGCCCTTGATATTGAGTGTCTTCAATCTTGATGCATAATAGTGTATGTTCTATGTATATTGGATCTATCATAACATTATTTAGATGATGTCATGTTGTATCTTCATTTAAATAATAATATATTTTCTTGGTTTACAGTTTCCCACATCAATAAAAAAAGGAAAAGGGAAATACAAAATTAAAACTATGGATATTAAGATTAAACATGGAGAAAAAAATCAAAATTATGATTCTAGATGACATTGATAGAGCTGTGGGTTCTTGAGCTAGAGACATTGTTAATTACTCTAGTTGGATTATGAGAACCACTATCTCATTTCGAGATGGAAATTGACAGAAGATAGTTTTAAAGCATGAAGAATCAATGTGGCTTACGGTCAAGGTAATCACTCTTAATATTGTATTGCCTGTAAATTTTATGATTTATTTATGCAGTTAGAATATCAAATATACTGTTACATTATGTGTAGGATAAATTTGAAGTTCGAAATGGGCTGCCAGAGCATAAGTTGCAAGGCTTTGTGATAAACACTATGCAAAGACTTTTTAGAGGATGGAAAGCTCGATTACATGTTGTCTACTCTAGCTATGACAATGATAGAGATAGATTGTCTCATCAACTTAAGGATGTTGAGTTGGATGACTGGAAGTAGCTAGTGGAACATTTTGGCAGTGAAAAATTCAAGGTAACTTAATAAATAATTATAATTTTACATATAAGAATAACTATTTACTGATGGATTAGAGATTTCCTAATCTACTAACTCAAGTACAGATCGTCAGTGACAGAAACAAAAGAAATAGAGAAAAACAAATAACCAAATATTCATGTGGTACAAGATCATTTGCAGAAGTAGAGGAATTTATGGTGAAAATACATTATATTTGTTCTCTTGTTATTACATATACTTCTTTGATATTGATATAATTCTTTGCTTATAATTTTCCTTTTTATATTATAGAGAAATCCTCTTACAGGAGAAAAGGAGACACCAGATAAAATCTGGGAGATCCAATACACACGTAAGAATGTTAATGGAGAACGTTTATGGTTGGATCAAAAATCCCAATAGATTTATGTAATTTTCTAAAATTACCGTCTTATTAACTTTTCGATGTACTATCAGTTATGCTCAGTATGTTATGTATAGATGTAAATGGTTTTGTATTATTATAGGGACAACTTTAGCAACTTGTCATTGAACAACAGTCAGAAGAGATCGAGAATCCCATGACTGGAGATGAGATTTTATCTTCAGTTCTTGGTGAGAGATCAGGATATATTCGGGGAAAAGGATACGGGAAAAAGCCTCCTAAAAAGAGTCAAATGCATCATGTAAATATAGAGGTCAGTGTGTCCTCATCTGTAGAAAGTATGCGTCAAGAGATGCAACTTGACATGGACATAAAGTTGAAAGAAGAGTATGAACAAATGGTTGCCAACTTGTAAAGAGATATGGATCAGTATTTGCAAAAGAAATTGGAAGAGGAACATGAACACATGAAAGGAGAAGTAGAAAAAATATATCAAGAAAAAATGGTTGCTCTCTTGGCTAGGATTCAACAGGTATTTTCTTGACTAGAATCCAGTTTTTAGATTGTAATGACTTCAACTGTTTGTCTCCTCTCTTTTTAATCATGGTTGCTCAGATAATTTATTTACACTAAATTTACTAAAGTTTGTAAGTTGTGAGATGAATTTATCTTTTTGGTACTTAAACTAGACATCGGTTGTGGTTCTCCAGTCAAGTAGTGAGTTTGACAAAACTAAATAGTAGATTGTACTATATTGATCTTAGTTTTCAGTAAAAAATAAATTAAGAGAATGTGCAGGATCAACTGTGGATGTAAGTTCCTGGGTTTCTTTGTTATTTGAATAAAATGTGTTTGTTTGAGTTGCTTATGTTGCTTCCAGCAATTGGAATTCTTGGTTTTCCACTTTAGGGTCTTGCACCGCTACTACGTCAAAGTAGAAACTTACTCCTTAATAAGAGCGTTAATAACTGGGGAAAGAGTGGTACATATCATGTAATGACCTTTTATCTTGAACCTTTTTTGTTGTGGACTGGGGAAATGCTTATTTGTAGAGCATTTGACCCTGAAGATCCACAGTAAGATTTTGACACTACTTGCAATTATATGTGAGATCTGTGCCCTTATCTGGTCAGTTTTTTATCTCTTATCTATCTAGCTTATTTTATCTTGCATATACTGTCTTTCTGCAATCTACACCCTTTTTAAACTTATCAGTTAAAAGTATCATTAAAAACTTCATTTTTCTTAAGAATATCTCATCATGGTCCTAGTATTACATGAGGTATGCGCAAGCATGCATCAAATTAATGGAAAGGTGGAATTCAGATCTGCTCAACCTCTCCATTGAAGTTGCCTCACTACTTCCAATTTTGTTTCAATCATTTTATACATATTCTTTCAACAACTTTTAGTGCCTAACCCTGCCATACGTATGCTGTTATGTCGACACAAAACTACTTAGTGTTTGAAAGTGTTAAAAAAGGGTCTCCATCTGTAATTTCTTAGCACCCATTATAGGTTAGGGATGTCAAGAGGTTTTATACTGAAATAGGTACAGAATAGAGATACATGGTTGGTATGTTATGAGCACTTATATCTCAAAGGAAGGATGTGGGTTAGGTTTCTTTCCCCCTATTTTTTTTGAGGCAGTCCAAGCTACCTATTGTCTATGAATGGTAAACTGGAGATATAGATGGTTAAAGTTGTTGTGTAACAATGTTCTTTCTCAAAATAAAGTTGTTGCGTAACAATGTTGAGATTCCATGATCACGTTTTCTTAGTATATACCAATAAATGATAAGTATTCAGATTTATCAGTTAATTTTCAACTTCATCTTTCAACTAGTTAAAGATTGATGTATTCTAATTTTGCAAGAAATGTTCATTTAGACTCTGACTTAAAATATCAATAAAACCTGGCTAGTTCATTTTGCACATGCCACTACGTTTGGAAAACAAAAACTACTCATCATTTTCTCAGTTTACCTTACCTAACTACGTGAACTTAGCTTCAAATCTTGAACTGAAGGCTTTACCTTTTCTGTGATGCTACCCACAGAAGCTAGTCAAATTGTTAAACATCAACTTCTAAATTTTGTGAAGTCATTGTCTACTATGCTAGGCTTTGCATATTATTGTTTATCCGGTAAAGTGAAAATAAACAACAAAATAGATACGTAGACAACATTAAACCAGCAAGTGAAAATAACTACATTAAAAATAGAAACAAAACTAAAAGATCATTTTTTTCTTCACTAGTTGTGCATATAATCGTCTTTCTTCTTTAATATGATTTGATTTTTGTGTTAGATGCTAGAGAATTGAACAATTATGGATGTAACTTCCAGGGTTGCTTTGTTATTTGAATAAAATATATTGATTTAAGTTGCTTTCAGCAATTGGAATTCTTTGTTTTGTACTTTAGGTTCTTGCATCGCTACTGCATCAAATTAGAAACTTGCTCTTTCATAAGAGCGATAACAACTGGGGAAAAAGTGGTACATATCATGTAATTACCTTTTATCTTCAACCTGCTGTTCTGAACTGAGGCAATGCTTGTTTGCAGAGCATTAAACCATGAGATGCTACCCACAGAAGCTAGTCAAATTGTTAAACAACAACTTCTTAATTTTGTGAGGTCATTGTCTACTGTGCTAGGCTTTGCATATTGTTTGTCCAGTGTTATTCAACAAACACAAAAGTTTTTTATAAAGTCAAATGATGCCAATGATACTAGAAATATGGGCTTCCAATTTGCTGGTAGAGTTGTTTATTCTGCAGTGTGGGTTGTATGTGTGTATATATATATAGATGCAATTCCTCTTTTTTTCTAAAATCATAAGTGATTGGTGCTTTTTTAATGGCAGGGGCGTTCTTAAACAACAGGTTGACCAAGGAAGAGCATGAAGGCGTAGAATGCATTTTTTATTTTTGATCACATGTATGAATATGATAAAACTTAAGAACTATGTCGTTCTTAACATATATTTCATTGACTTCTTATTAAGGAATGTACTTCTAATATTTGATCGGAGGATGATTTTGTAAAATACTATTGGATGTTTTTATTAGCTAATATACTATGTAGTTCTTAAAATTTGTCGTCAATTTTGTCTAATACAGATATAAATTCAATTTTATGATTTAGTAGATTTTAGTGCTTAACGTACTTTCCACTAATGATTTAGTAGATTTTGTGGTGATGAATTTTGCTATTATAAGTTATTTTTAGTAACAAGATAGTAATGCTGCCACTAATATTTAAAGATATAACAACGACATAGATTGCTACTAATATATAGGTTTTAGTGATAAAAAATATATGGTCACTATTGATATTGATTTTATGGCGACAAAGGTCGCTACTAATGCAGGAGTTTTAGTGGCAACAAACAAGTGGTCAAAATTGATGTGCAGAAGTTTTAGTGACGACAAAAAAGTGGTCACAAACAAGTGGCCATAATTAGTGCAGAAGTTTTAGTGGTGACAAACAAGTGGTCATAATTGATGTACAGAAGTTTTAGTGGCGACAAATAAGTGGTCACAATTGATGGTGATTTTACGATGACAAAGTCGCTGCTAATTTTGGTATATCAGTGGCAACCTAGCCCAAATATATTTATCAAAATACATTTTGCAGCGTAATTGTCTATCTTTTTTTACGGTAATATTCATCACAAATAACGTTTTATTGTGGTGAGGATACTTTGTCACCACAAATAACCTTTAGTTATGGAGTTATTACCGATGGCATAATTGTCACTGCCAAAAATATTTAGTGGCGACTTTTGGTTCTTTTGAGGCGACTTCTGTCGCCACTAAAAATCAGATTTCTTGTAGTGGTGGTAAAACTATGACTTTATATCCACCTTTTAATAGTAGTTCTTAAGCATAACGTTACTACGTTGATGTTGTAAGTCTATTTTTATTTACCACTTTAGAGGTGTATGAAAGAACCCACTTGAGATGTCGAATGTTTATCAAAACATTGACATTAAAATCTAGGACCTATCCTACCCGTAGATATTAAGAACATCGGCAAATCTCCAATTACCCATGCTTGTTGTAGCATTAGCCCATATATCTTTAACTTTTGATTACAAATTCTAGAACTCACTTTTGAATTTGATACGTGAATTTGATGGAATTGTACATAAAAACATTTGAAATCCTCCCCCATCTTTCATTATTGCATTATTTTTAGCATTACAAGCAAGAAATTAGTTACTTGTGACACTCTAAGGTGAACTTATTGCCTTCATTCCTTTTGGGTTTGACCCCAACACTAAAGTTAGTAAAATATATTATTAGTGGCTGAATACATTCTTGATTGGATTATATAATCATTATCAATCTTTACCTTTCACAAGTATCATGGCATCAAAAAGTTCAACTAACAAAAGAGAAAAGAAAAGGGGGAAAACCTACCCCCACCAATGACTAAACTGAAGAGACATCTAGCTAACAATTTGTGGATGAGTGTACTAATGAATCAGTAGATCAATAGAGGAGTATTCAATGCCAACTCATATTGAGCCACATAAAAGTTTACCTCATATTAAGTGGTTCGTTCCTCGAATGAATAATGCCAGGGTGTCCCCTCAACAAACACCAACACCTCCTTATTCTGGAAAGAGAAGAAGCTTAGATTTGGAGTAAGACAAAAGGAAAGAGTCTAAATAAACAAAGATAGGACTACATTTGGTAGTTTGTTAAACATATCTCTAGTGAGGATAATTAAGAGACCTTCATAGAGAGATTTCCACCATAAAATCAGCCACTATAATAGGTCCAAAGATAATTTAGATTCATGTTTCTTCACAAGTTGAGTGATGGGGTATTTGGGGTATAATCAATCTATGATCGCGATATTACAATTAACTAATGTACATATAGAGCTAAGAGAAGCTTTTATAAGGAGCAAATATTGATCTTTATGGGTATAAATGAGATGCCTAAATTTTAAAAGTTGTTTAATAAGTATTAGTTTTACTGGATGACTGAGTAGTTGGGTAGATATAGTGCTAGACTTATTCATGAGTTTTGTGTTTCTTATCTGCCTATCCTGAAGGTGTTCATTATGTGGAGTTTATGATGAAAATTGTATCCTATACTCACCATTATTTTTGTTTGAGGTGTTCAGGTTAATATTTTAGAGCACAATTTTACACTTCCTTGATGGTCGAGACTTTGAGACTATAACATTATAGAGATAGATCATCACATTGATAAAATAAGAAAGCTGAAGATAAAACATATTAGCACCAAGGACCAAATGGTGAATTTTGTATCAATGGTCAATATGATTGCTACCGTAAGAAGGAGCTTTACTAGGTAGCTCTTGGAGAGTACCAAATAAATAAAAGTTCATTAAAATTTATCTCCAAATCTTTGTCGATTTTGATTCATCACTGATTGAGGATAATATATGAAGACAATATTTTAAGCCCCGAGCAAGATTTTATACTAGCATGTTTCATGGGGGAGTATGATATTAATACTGCTAGGTTGATTGCTCTAGAGATAGAGGATAGAGATATTCAGGGTGAGATGACTATCCTATTTTTGTGCTAGGTTACTCATATTTGTTTGAGGATGGTTTCCCTTTGCTACCCAAGATTAATCATTTAAGTGTGGTTTAATGCACTACTAATCATGGGCTTATTTGGGACCTATCAAACCTTATTTCTAAGGCTCTATTTTATCAGGTGCAATATTTGTACAGATGGAATTTCAACTTGGCATGCGCATTGAGATTGATACAATAATATTTGCTAACTTTGGTCCATAACTACTGACTCCCAAACTAATGACTTGAGGTATGAAAGACATGCTATTACTAATTCAACCACTTCCTCCACTTTATTGTTGTCTTTAATTCTTATTTTACCAATTCTTTCTCTTGGTGCATTCATGAATCACCCATCCCAATGGTGGGCATTTCCTAGTCCCAAATGAGATTTTATAGAAAATTCGAAAAAGGTTGACAACAAGTGAGTTGAGGACTAAGAGTGGAGTCCAACCTTGGGTTAAGTGCAAGATAAAATAGATATGCACGAGATTCCAACACATTTGATAGTTTTGATAAAAGGTTGAAAAATAATATTAAAGGTATTAAGTCCTCAAATTTTACTTGGATTAGGAAGGAGCTTGCATCCCCTCATCCAGAAGTCAAAGACTATTTGTCTAGACAATTTTTATCTTCTCAAACCCTAATCATAGCCGTGATTAAGATGTTTGAGGATGTTAAGATTCCCTACATATGAATTATTGAGGGTGAAGATCCATATATGGTGCTGAGTATGCCCAACAAAAAAAAAGTGAGTTAAAAAGGGATGAAAAAATAATGGAGGCAAGCAAGTAAACCTCCCAGGACCACTTTTTTGATATTCATGAGAGGGTGAGTGGAGCTTAGAGTTACATAGTTCATGAGGCCCTGCGATTTAATATTATTGTTGCTACTGATTATGGTAAGGGAACAATAGTTTCCCCCACTGGTTCAACAATATTGAGTTCATCGATTGTAACTGGTGCCAACAATGATTTAAGTGTTTGTCCACAATTGAAGCCATTGGAGATTAGGGTAGGTTTTGAAACCCTAGTAGCTGATGATACTATATTAAAATCCTTGAGATTCATAGCTATTTCCTTTCTCATCATTCATTTATATTCTAAGTATAGTCATATAGTGAGAACACTGTATTCTCTAAAAGTAAGGGGCATGTGTGTACCACTACTCAAGGGTTTTTGTTGTTGTAAATCTTTTCCCTCGGGGGAGATACCATAGTAGAACTGGCATAGTTATGTTTATATTTAGGTTTAAAATGTTTTGATATTTATGTTTAAAGGATACACCTCTTGAAAATTATTTTTGATTATGTGTCAAATTTTATTTGAATTGTGAACATTGTGGATCTTATTACGACATAATAATTGTATTCCTAATCGTTATAGCTTACCAATGCATGAACTAGATAGGTAGTAGTTGATAGTGTAACCCTGTGTTATCTGTGTGTTAGGTATCAGCTTAGATCTGCTATGTGTGTGCGATAAAACATACCCATTTTGTCTTGCCTATGTTGTTGAAAAATTGCTTTAGGAAATGATCATCTCATTTCTTGTATAGTCCACTTTCATCCTCAATGCCCTACAAAATGGAATTAACATCCCTTGATGCTAAGTTTAGGCCTTAATTGATCTATTTCTTTCATTAGACAATTCACCTTCCCATTTTACTTATATTGAACATATTTTTACCCCGATCCTTGCTTGAACACTATGTAACTCAACTTAGGAAAATTACATAAGTTGAGGGTGGCTACTATTTTGGCGTATAGTGAAGTGGGCATGAAGAAAAAGTTAGTAAAAGAATAAAGACAAGGTATTCCTAGATGGTAAGGAAAAAAGAACAAAGGAAGAACAATGGAAAAATGATTAATAAATGTTTGAATAAAAAATATGTAAAACAAAAATCACATAAAAAATCTAAAGAAAAATAAGGGAAAATTAGTGGGATAAAATAAATGAGGTCAAAAAGCAGAGCAAAAAATAGTGTTGTGCCAAGGAGAGTAGAGTCACTTTATCCATATTTACCATACTCATCCCAAAGCCTACATTACAAACTAGTAAAAGTCCTATGATGATCCTAGTCTAACCGTCCAAAGCACTAAGACATGAAAAAATAAGGGAAAGTCCATGGTATTTGATGCACACTATTAGAGCTTCATCATGAGAGTGAGTGTCTTGATTATTTACCCGTTTATATTTGTATATTTAGATTGTGAGCATACCAAATTTCCTTGTTGTACAGGAACATGGCCTGGATAGTTAGTTGTTATTAGTTTGGGTAATGTCATTTCTTATGTGCTTGTTTGTTGGTTCATAATATAATGCCATTTATTAATCCCTTTGTGTCATGGTACTAAGTTATATGTATACACATATTGGTTTTTGATTTTAGTATAGTAAGTGGTTGGAAATATTTTCTTAAAAGCAATGAATTGGTTGTTGTAGGTCTCGTATGTTTCTCTTAGTTAAATGTTATAGGTGTTTTTTTGTTTACTTAGCCCAAGGACATGCAAATATTCTAAGTTTTGGTTAAATGAAACTTTCAGTTTTTAAAACAAAGAAAATAAGCAAGATCATAGTTGTATTTTTGGCTATGATGTGTTTATTTAGATGTTTTGTATGAAAATAGCTCTTATTGGTAAAGGGAGGAAAAATAACAAAAATTGACCATGTGTGGAATTCGGTTCCTGGACACAACTCGGTGGGTCACACTAAAGGTCATGTCCTGAGTTATCTGAAGAATGTGGGAAAATCCTTAAGAGGTGAGAGTACATTGTTAGCTATGATTGCACCTTATGAGTCGCCAGAATAAGAAATGAGTCATCATATGAATCATCCTAAAGAACAACTACAAAAGTTCTGCAAAGTTGTAAATCCATGTTAGTTTCTACAAGTTTAACATATAAGGCATTAGAAGAGGCTACGAGTCATTTTCAAACACGTCTTGAGGAAAAGATTTTGAAGTCTTGAAAGCTTTCAAAAGTGGCTCTAGTGGCAATGACTGACTCAATAATCTTCCTGGAATCCCAATTAGTCATCACCAATAATCGTCATCAACTAGAAAAAAATAAGCCAACAAGCTATGGGTACAAGTGATGAGGAGTTGCTAGTACATACAACTCGTAGGGACTTCCATTGCCACTATCAACTCAGTTTTCCAATTATGCTTAAGACATGATTTATTTTGAAAATATAAATACTCCTATTAGTTATTTTGTTTGAGGTTACTCATTACTACCTTTTGTGAGGCCTTAGCAAGAAAACATTAATTTCTTCTTGGGTTATTAAAGGATAAAATTCATCCATTAATTATTTGTTCTTAAGTTTCTTTGAGAATTCATGTTTTTGCGTTTTCATCACTCACCATCATAAGTTTATAATTATGGTTTAATCTATAATTTCTAAATTGTGATCCATTAAGCATGAGTAGCTAATCCCGCAACTATGATTATGTTAACTATGATGAAGTAACAAATGAGGCAAAATACATCATGATTCTTGAATGGTGTTAATGCCTGTATTGTTATTTAATTCATATTTATTGATATTTAGCAAGTTAACGCATTATAACTCGCCTTAAGTCTTTACTTTCTTTATCATAGAGGTATAGAACGGGAAAAGGTAAGTAAAAGCAAAGATTTGAGCCTGCCAAACCTCATCAAACATCTTGGCCCTAACAAAAAATAGCTAATTTGGGATCAAAGGATAGGGTTAAAATGAAAATCCCTTGAGACCTAACTAATAATTGAGAATACTTATCATAATAGAAAACCATTCATTTTGATTAACCTAAATTACTGATCTTGCATGCCAAGAAAGTATTGAACACTAGTACAACATATCTACTAAGCTATCAAATCATGGGGAGTAAAATCATAGTTCACCTTTCTTAGTGATAAAAAAACAACTAAATTGATACATTGTGAATTAATAACACATTACAAGCTATTACTTCTTGGCTTGAATACCCATATTGTATGTAAGAGACTAATAAGCAAAATAACAACATTGATTGAGGTCTCAACCATATTTCTCATGGTAGCTATCCCAATCTTGGTTGGATCCTATATTTGGTTCATCGACCACTACATATCTCATTGAAAGGTTTAATTTTGGTTACATCAAAATCACGCCACCCTTACAGTTGGATAACAACTTTTAAGTTTGAGATGTACTATCTATGATCTAGATCTACTTGTGCACTGGATATTTATTTACACCTTATATAATATGTTTTAATTATTTATAAGGGTAATTTTGCTTGATTTCATCATGTATTTCTAACTTTGACATGGATTATGAAGAGATGTTATCGATCCATCAAGTTTTAAATGTGAAAAATTGACTGTATTAGATGCCTATTAAGTCTCGGCACCTTTAATATTAATGATTATGTGTATTATTACTTGGAAGTTCTGGTTTAGGACCTGGAATTTTATATGGATATCTTGAGTTCCCTATGGGTCCCTAACTTTTTAAGCAACAATACTATAGGTGAGGTGTTACCCATATGTCCAACATTTGTGAGCCACAGGGCTGAAAAGTTGTATACATTATGTATAATGTGGAACTTATCTCATATTGCATAAATTTATTTTTATTGAACTAATCTATGCATATATACTTCCATCTCTAGTATGACAATTTTGTGTACCCATCATGCTTATGAAGGTCAATCGGGTTTTGTCTATTGTTTGAACCTATAATGCTTATACAGGCTGATTCAGTTTTTTTTAATGTTGTGTACTTTCTAGGCCTATAGGGGATCGATTAGTTTTTTTATTATTACAAATTAGTTTGTGTCATGTTATTTCTGGCATGTAATTGTAGCCTAGGTATGTCTTGTGAACCCTCTTTAAAGAATTTCCGAACATAGTGTTATATTATCTTGCTCTTTCTCAAATATCGGGTAGATAGTTTGAGTATACTATTAGTGATATTCTTGGTTAGACAATTCTTTTTATGCCAGACAGTTAGGCTATTTTCTATAGATAAATAATTTCCTTTAGGTTACCTAGTTTGTATATCATTTCCTATTATGTTAATTACATTTTTCATTATGTCCTTTTATTTTACTTACAAATCATTATATTAGTGCTCAGTTGGCATAAGCCTACTACATACCATGTGTTTTGGTACTCATAGTACACTTCTACATTTTTTATGCAGATTCTAGTACGAGTTGTCACTGAAGATGTGTTCTTTATGTAGTGCTATTTTTTATTAGATATTTGGGGTGAGCTCCTGATGCTCAGAGTTGTTTTTCCCCCTCTATTTTACTATACAAATCTTTACCTTGTATTTAAAATATGGTTCTACATATATGGTATTTGGTTAGTAATTTTGTTATATTAATGTTACAATCTGAGGTAAACCCCTAGTCGTAACACGGTGCTGAGAATTATAAGTGACCATAAGCTAACACATGGCCTGGCAAAACACTAAGAATATTGATAATAACTGATAAAACACTTAACCAAGAGTTGAACTAAATAATAAAATAAACATTCAAAGAAATCTACTCAACAAAAATCGAATCTAAGGTCTTAATCAAAACACCTAACTAATAGTATAAAAAGCCTTTTCTAAGATGAGTTACTGGAACAAACCCCCAACTAACTCCAACTATTTGAAAACTGGGATCCACAAACACAAAATGAAATGAAATTCTAGCTCTAGTCCTTACAAGATGAGTACTCACCAAAAAGCTATTATTGATAGAATAAGAAATTGTACAAGGTGCAATCAAAATGCTGAGCATTAGAATATATATCAAAACAATATAGCGCAAAAGAAAGTTTGTGATTAGTAGTTTGAACGTACTTAGTATGTGATATAAGAAATAGATGATAGAAGTTGAACATGTTAATATTACATGATAAACTAATGCAAGACCATGTAATGAACATTTATTGCATAATGCATTGATTAACTGAAGACAAAGTTATCCATGAATTTGAATTTGAATTGTAAACTGTGGACTATGGGAGCTAATAATAACTGACATACCCTAATCTGGGATAACTTGGGTACGACCTATAACCCCATTTGGAAGGTTGTTCAGTACCTTTCCAAGGATATGAACACTCAATAATGTGGATCTACTAAACTGATGTCCCAAAGGACTATGTTTAAAGCCTGGTCAAATAGATGACCTTTTAGAACCTACAAAGAAGTTATGGTTTTGGGATATAGGGACCTCTACTAAAGGTCTCAGTCTAATTGGTAGATGAGATTTATTCCTATGTTAGTTTGGTGCTAAGTACTACTCCGAACTAATAACTTTAATGCTTAATGATAATACTTATCTAAATTCTGAAGTAAATGCATTATCTAAAAGAATTCAAACAAAAATAAACTGGGAATATAGTATCAAAAGCATAAAATCCTAGGTCATCGAGTTTTCATAACCTTTCATATTTAATGAATTCAACTATTATGCCAATTCCATAAACTGAACGAATGTAAAGAATCTAATGAATTAGGTCTAACAATCATGGGTTTCATAATATAGCTAAGGTTTGTTTATCATGGTCATCTAAAAATAATGGAATTCATGATAAAGTGAGTTTTATGACTCAATGAGACCAAAGGACTGAGATATAAAATTTTTTACCAATAATTGTAAACCCTAAATAGTAAAAAAGAACTAAATTGAAGAGTTAGGTTCACTTCCAGATTCAATGAGTGAATGTGTGACCATTGATAAAATCCCACCTACTTGGAGATAAGAACCATGAAGAATTGTTTTTAATTACATGCCCGAGAAAGATGATCCCTAGCCTTGCCTTGGGGAATGAGTCACCTTATTTCTCTTTTTAAAAATATGTTTTGGATATTTTTCTGACTAACGAGGGTTTAGGGTAATACTAACCCATATAATTACCCCTGAGCTACCCAAAACAATCTGGTTTTTAGGTTAAAAGACTAGGAAAAAATTTATTTGCCTCTTTAAAATTATAACTAGAACTACTGAGAGGGACATACGAGACCATCCTACATCCGTGGGACAAACTTATGATTGTGGGTTGAACTCGATCTTGGGATCTAGATGAGATTTCTCTGAAAATGATCAAACAAGCCTTGGTACGATGTGGGATCTAACAACTGTCGTACCTTGGTTTATAGATTTGTTGGTTATATCATGAGCATTTATGGGTCTTACGACCATGGATCGTAAGCACGATCATAGTTCCCTCTAGTTGAAGGAGGGTATGCTTTGTCAGCTTTTCAATGTTATAGTTGTCTCAATCATACAAGACCATTGTACGGTCATACAATGTAACAATGGTCATCTTTTAGTCTGTGGAAAGTCACTATAGAGCAGTGCTTCACTAATAATGGCCATAACTATTTACTCGAATGTTTTATTAAGGCAAAATTGGATGTGTTTGAAAGATAATTCAAATATTTATAATATAGTGGGTTTGGGGCTCAAATATGCATCAAAATCTAGATCTTATTATTTGAAGCTGATTATTACTTCATGAATCAACCAGTAAATGAGGTTTTGGCTTAGTTAAGTTTTAGGTGGTTCTTATGTCCTTGAGACATGGCCAAATCGCTTCTCATACAATTAAAACTTGGCGATTAACCCTAAATTCACTTGAAGCATAGTTATAGTTGTGGCTTGGTTTTTTTGGGGTGTTAAAATATCTCCTCTTTGGGTATTCATCCCAAAATGGAAATAGACTGAGTGGGAAGGTTAAGGGAAAATAGTTGTAATTCATACATTACCTTCACCCCATATTCTGATATTATTGGACCCCTCTAAGATTATTTGTCCCTGAAATTCCTAGACTAAGTTTCTAAGAGTTGAATACTAACATGGTACTGAGACGGTAGTTGAAACATGGATTGATTGGGACTCATGTACATATATTATGGCATGAAAATAGTTGACAGACATATAATATATAAAATTAATTGACTAAAGGATACTATTAACTCAAGCTAGGACTGAGTGTAAAGGGAAGAGATGGGGATACTTGGTCATCATGTCCTCCTAGTCTTCAAAAGTAGCTCCACCCACTGACTGATTTCACCAAAAAACCTTTATCAATGCGACCTCTTTGTTCCTCAACCTACAAACCTAACAATCAAGGATTTCAACAGGAACCTCTTTGTAAGAGAGTATCATTCACACCCATATTTTATAATGTCACTAACAATGCATGATCACCAATCCACTTTTTTTGCAAGGATATATGAAGAATGGATGCAATGCTACTACGTCAGTTGGTAAATCTAACTTACAACCTACTTTGCCAAAATAACCTAGAATCTCACAAGGACCAATAAAATGGGGACTGAGCTTTCCTTGCTTGCCTAATCACTCCACCCCTTTCATCAGAAAAAATTTCAAGTAGACAAAATAACAAACTTTGAACCAATAAATAGGAGATCTACACCTCCTTCTATAAAGTGCCTCAAACAAGGCCATCTAAGTAGAAGAGTGATAGTTTTATTATATGCAAACTCTATCTAAGGTAGATGATCATCCTAGATACCATTGAAATCAATAATACATGCTCTTAATATGTCCTCTAATGTTTAAATAGTCCATTATGCCTCATCGTCTAACTATGTGTTAAAAGTTGAACTAAGATAAACTTGTATACCATGACCATTCTGGAATGCCTTCAAAAAGTTAGAGGTAAAATGAGTACCTCTATCTAAAATGATAGTCAAGGGGAGCACATGCAATTTCACTAACTCTTTCAAGTAGAGTTTTGTATAGTCTTTGGTTAAATTTGAATTGTTAACTAATAGGAAATGGGTCAGCTTAGTTATACGGTCCATAATAACCCAAATAGAATCATGCTTTTGATGAGTATGAGGCAACCCTTTAATAAAGTCCATATTTACTACCTCCTTCTTCTAAGTAGGAGTATTAATTCCTGAAGCATTCCACTAGGTCTATGGTGCTCAACCATAGCATGTTGGCAATTTTGGCACATAGCCACAAATTCCACAATATCATTCATCATACTATACCACCAATAGACTTCTCGTAAATAAACATTCATCTTAGTAGCTCCTGGGTGAATAGAATATTGAGAACCATGAGCCTCTATTAGCATCCTCTATCTCAAGTCATTTATATCCAAAATACGTAGTTTGCCTTGATAGCGGAAAACACCATCTCCTCATTGGAAGAAATCCTAAACCTTCTCACTTTAAACTAATGTTTTCAATTCAAGTAAATTGGGATCACTATCTTTCTTTTCCTCAATTTTGGAAAACTAAGAGGATTCTAACATTTTGGACAAAAATACCAACTTCATCCGAGTAAACCAACCAAACACCCAATCTGGCTAATCAATGAACCTCGCAAGCTAGTTTTTTATTCTTATTCATTACATAAGAAACACTTCCCATAGATAATCAGCTAAGACCATCAGCCCCCGTATTGTCCTTACTCGGATGGTACAAAACCCTCATATTAAAATCCTTTCACAACTCTTTCTGTCTCCTCTAAAGGAGATTTTAATTTTTTTGCCGAGAACATACTGAAGACTTTGATCATTCACACATATTCTTGAACCCTATAGAGGTACTGGATCCAAGCTTATAAGCTAAAAACAACTACCGATAACTTAAGATAATGAGTCGGGTAGTTTCTCTCATGAGACTTTCTAATGAGGCTTGATTTATCTAGATGGATATGATGTAACCTTTCTAGAAACATCAACACAAATCAAGTCCAACCTTTAAGCATCACAATAAACCAGAAACCATTTAAGCCACCCTGGCAAAGTTAAAAATAAGGTAGTACTGAGTGGATCCTTCAACTTTTGAAAACTCTTTTTATAAGAATTGGATAACTAAAAATTTTGTCTTTTTTCTGAGTCAATCTGGATATGGGATATTATATAGAGGAAAATCCCTCAATAAATCATCTACAATGACCGGCTAAGCCTAAGATACTCTTGATATTAGCTAGAGAGATAGTTCTAGGATAGTTCTTATTGCTTTGGTCTTTTGAGTATCAACCCAAATAATTTCACTAGAAATAATATGACAAAAGAATGTTATTGAATTCAATGGAATTAAGACATTTTGAATTTGGTGCATAGATAGAGGTCATTAAGAGTCTGTAAGAAAATCCTATGGTGATCTGCATGTTCATACTACTTCGAGAATAAATAAGGATGTCCTATATAAAGACTATAACAACATGTCCATTTACTACTTGAACACCCTATATAGCAAGTTCATAAAAGTTGCAGGAGTATTTGTTAGTTGAAAAAACTTAACAATAAATTCAAAGTAACCTTACTGAGTTTGAAAAGCTGTCTTCAGATTTTCAAATTTTCTTACTCTAAGATAATACTAACCTAATATAAGATCTATCTTAGAAAATCTATTTACACTCTAAAGTATGTCAAATAAGTCATCAATTATGGGAATGGGATACTTATGTGTGATTGTGACCTTGTTCAACAGACAATAGTTGATGCATATTCTAAAAGAAATATCTTTATTATGCATCAAAAAATCTAGAGTACCCTATAGAGAGAGGCTGGCCATGTTAAAACCCTTGTCTAGGAGTTCTTTCAATTTTTCCTTCAACTGTTTAAGAATTGTATGATCCATTTAGTAGGGTGGAATTTAAATGGGTTGGGTATCTACAAAGAGATCTATTTTAAAGTTAATTTCACGTCGGGAAGGAACACTAGATAGATCTTCTAGAAAGACTTTGGAAACTTATTTACCATTGGAACTAACATAAGAGTTGGGGATTCATATTTTGAATACTTAACCCAATTAGGATGATAAATAAAACTTGTGGAGATCAACTTTCTATCCTTAAGGTAAGAAACGAAATGACCCATAGGCACTGAGGTATTACCCTCTACTCTAGAACTAGTTCATTTGGAAACTAGAATTGGACTACTCTCATCCTACAATCAATATAGGCATAGCAAGATTTGTGCCAATTTATTCTGAGAATGACAATGAAATCTACCACGTCAAACTCTATGAGATCAACTGAGGTAACTTTATGAAAAACTGTAACTGGCAATATTTTATACTTGATAATTTATGACTGATTCACCAACTGGAGTAGAGATTGTAAAAGGTTCTAAAAGGATTTTTTGACAGTTATCAAAGTCTATCTACATAGGGAGTTTCAAAAGAATGTGTGGCACCATAATCTATTAATGCATAAATATTAATATGGAACACTTTTAACATACCTATGACTATATCAGAGAAACCCCCTATCCTGTAAAGTTTGAAGAGCATAGGACTTATTCTGGCATTGGCAGCTACAACAAATAAGCCACCCTACTGAGTCTGGTGACTTGCGAGAGTTTCTGAAGAATTTGATTATGCTTTGATGACGAGCATTTTTACCTATATAAAAATCCACTAAAAATTACCTAAGTTTATGTCCTAACATGCCACACCTAAAGAAACAATCTTTCCATCTATGTATTCGCCCTTGTCTTTTCTTCCATACTTCTTACATACCAAGTCAGTACAAATACTGCTCATACTACTCTGGGACTAAGAGACTTTTACCCTATCTCAATTATCTTACATAAACACAGTATTTAGGGTACTAACAGAAGATGGGGTTGGACCTGAAGATTTTTAGTGAAAATGAGAAAGATTTGGACCATCTAACCTCTACTGAGAGAAATTGAAGTTATTAGTTCTACCCCCCTTATTATCAAATTCTCATCTCTATCTCTTGAACATGAACCATTAGCCTGTAGATATCTATCTCATTTTTTGTGATTGTACTCCTATAGTATTTGACGACATCATTTGAATCATCAGACATTAACTTGCTCTTGCCAGTCCTAGAATCAGCAACCATAGGCGGAGCATAACTTGACAACTAAGTAAACTTGAGGGAATATTTTTTCACACTCAAACTACCCTACATCATATTTATGAACTCCTGCACCTTGGCCTTCCTTATCTCAAGCGAGAATAACCTATCCAAAAATGCAACCACAATCTTGTTCTATTCTACTGGTTTTATTTTTGCACCTCTGTCCTTCTCATTCATTTTACCAAGTGTGAGCTACTCCTTATAGCTGATAGGAGTCCATGTCGCACTCTTATTTTGGGTAAAATCTATAATCTCCATGACATTTTGAATACTATCCATGAACTTCTATGGATCTACCTCAGACTTGGACTCAAAGAATATTGAAGGATTCATTCTAGTAAAGTCTCAAACTCTAGTTGCTACCACATTCCTTGTACGGTTGGATTGTGCCATAACAAGATGGTTATTATGGGTTGTCATAGAGTAGGATAAGGATGAAGGCATCCTTAAATTTGGCATGGGATACTTGTTCATTTAGAGGGTTTTCTGGGGTTGTTGGACTTGCTGATTCTAAACCCCGGAATCATTTCCAAACCTCCTTACATTGTTCTTTTTAGAGGCATATTCTGTAAATGTATAGAGAATGAGTTATAAGAAGGTTTTAGTAGAGCCCACACTCTATCACACACATGATCAATAAGGAATTGAAACTAATCTTAAAATGTCATAGCCTCTCACTCATAAGTATGGTATGTTTCACACCCTTGAATAAAACTACTTGATGTGGCTTTTATACACTCTAGAACCCTTTAAACTGGTTGATTTGATACAAAGCTTGTTATTACTCTAGAGTACCCCTATGCTGCTTAGATTGACAAGTGACCCTAAAGTAACCCATAGCATGGCAAAACACTAAGAATATGCACAATGATTGATAAAACATTTAAGCGAGAGCTAAACTACATAAGGAAATAAATATTTAAGGAAATACAATCAACAACAAATCAAATTTGAGATCACAAGTTGCATCCCTAAGTATAAGTCTTAAAAATCTATACTAAAATCATTGCTGAGACAAGCCCCCAGCTAACTCCAACTATCTAAAAAAAGGGATCAATAAAGATAAAATGAAATAAAGTGTTGACTTTGGTCCTCACATGTAACGCCCCGAGTCTGTACCCCGAATGCTACACAGTGCTCATAATCCTAAAGGATCAAAAGCAAACCCATGACAGGTAACTGCTGCAATAGCTAAATAATAATATTGTAAATATGCAGAAATTATGTAAAAACTTTCCATAAGGTTCAATACTAAAATAAAATTGAATACGGTATAGCAATACTAAAACTGAAACATCTGTCTTAAAATACTCTAGTCTAAAAAGCCTCTAAACTGTCTGAAATGCGGAGTTGATGGGACAAGTCCCCAACTAACTCCAACTATTAAAATAAACTAAAATACTGAAATAATAATCATGTCATTGAATTATAAGGACTCACCACTAACTCTGACTACTGAAGATCTAAACTGCTAAGGGTGCTCGGGAGCCCGTGCATCTGAACCTATGATATAAAACATCATAGCACAAGAGAAAAGTATGCGTCAGTACTTTGAATGTACTGGTATGCTAAGTGATGTAGGCTGAAATGCAGGGGTTCATATGCATAAACAATACTGACTGAATGACATAAACATAACTGAGTGAGAGTACATGCATGGATACGTAAACTGTAACTGAGATCGTGATAACACTGAATACTGATTAACTGATATTTGAGTATACTACTACTGAATTACTGATAACTAAATGACTCTATCTAATAGTCTTGATTCTGTGGGACTAAACTAAGGTTCGTACTAAGCTGAGTGACTGTGTCTGACAGTCCTGAATCTGTAGAACTGAATTGAGTTCTATACTGAGATAGAATCTCAAACTAAGACTATGGGAGGTAATCATCTAAATGACATGTCCTTTTCTAAATAGATTAGGGTCCAACTTGTAACCCCAGTTGGAAGGGTGTCAGTACCGTGCCATAAGTAAAGACAAGCTGAGTCACCCTGATTTGGCAGGTGCTCTAAACGAGATCGGTGGTACCCTCAACTGGCAGGTAGATTACCTCGTCAACCCTAAATTGGCAGGTTGATGTCTCAACCTACACTAGCTATGTAGTTTCGGAACACAAGAACTGCTTCTAAGGCTTACACCTTCTACTGGCAGGTGATTCCCCATCCTTAGGTTCACTCGGTGCTAAATCCTACTCCCAACTGAATAGACACTGGATATATTTCTAAACTGTTCTAAGATGTACTAAACTGCTACTGATCATACAGTTCAACTGAACTGAACTGAGTTCACTGAGTTCTATTGACTAACGGAATACTACTGAATTTTGTTAACTGACTGAATTTACTGAGGTCTAAACTAAATACTGAACTGATACTGAGTCTACCTATCATGATATGATTGACACTATCCTAAGACTGACCATGGTTCTAGGTAATCAGCTAAATTGTCGGGTATTAAATACCCCAAGATAAGACATGGCACAATCTTGAAACATGATAAATAACTACTTGATCATCATTCATTTATTGGAACATTCTAGCAAACACATGCATGACACGAACTTGAATACATGCTAACATGATATAATTTCAGTATTTTCTTCTCATGACCAACTCATCAAACACTTGGAAGGCATTGTATATGCACATAGTACTAATCAACACATGAGCACCACAATTTCAAGGCTTTAACATGATTTCACATGATAATACATACATAATAGTTATTTTTACATAAATCTTGCACTTAATCATGGAATAGAAATCCAATCAACATTATAATCATGAATATATTTGAATATGAATCGTGGAAAGCATGAAATAAAGCTACTTGAAATTTAGAAGAGTTTCTTGGACTCCAAGGGTGGAAGGAACTCTTGGATGAAAACTTGACATACCTTGGTTGCTAAATTCCTGAAGATTAATGGTGGAATCTTGAGCCTTGAATTTGAAATTTAATCTCCTAGGGTTTTTGTTCTTGAGTATTTTGAGAAAAAATGAATATAATTTGTTAATTAAGGGCTAAATTTCATATTATGAGGGCTGAAGGACGTGGGAAAAAAACCCAATTACCCCCAAATATGTGGCTTTTTAATAACTAAAAATTGAACCATCGACGCGCAGATCGATGTGCCACATCGTTGGCATCGACACGATAGCCAACACGCTATATTGAGTCCATGTCGGTTCACTAAAAATTGCCACTGGGAGCCAAGGAAAATATTAATCGATGTGATGGCTATCGTACCGCGCCGAGATCACGTCGATACACTGATTTGGATTCCCAAACATGGTTCAAACAAGGTTCGAAAAATACGAAACTTATTCGGGAACACCTACTGACATTCCTGATCATGAATTAAGATAAATATTGACATTTTAAGGTCATAGAGGTCATGAAATAGAGTTTCCAACCTACGAAGGCCAAAATGACACTAAGTTTGAATACTTCGCTAAAATTTTCTAAGTCTGGGACCCCTTAGCAAGCTCGAAAGACTGAGTTAAGTTGTGGATTTTTTGGGGTCTTATAATATCTCCCCCTTGGGAACATTTGTCCTTGAATGAGACTGACTAAGATAAGAATACTGATAGACTGGATTTAGACACTGAACATGTACAACTGAAGCATGATTTCATGACTGCGATTACTGATATACTGAATTATCATACTGAACATACAAATCTGATGCATGCATACATAGCTGAACATGATTCATGAATGCATAACTGAGATTTGCTGATAAGTAGAGCTTATATACTGGACATGCATGTCTGATGCATGAGTACATGACTGAACTAATTCGTGAATGCATGAATGAGTATGCAACGTTAATTAATACCAAGTTGGTAGCTATATGTGAACATACGACTAAGTAAATTCAAAGAAAATCTATTACCTTGGGCTGAGTCTGAGTTTGAGGAGAAGAGGTGAGGATACTTGGTATGCATGTCTACTTCTTCTTCCTAAGTATCTCCCTCAACAGACTGATTCCGCCAAAGAATTTTGACTAGAGGGACTTCATTGTTCCTCAGTCTACGAATCTGATAATCAAGGATTTTGATTGGAATCTCTTCATAAGTGAGGCTATTTTGAATATCTATGCCGTCTATAGGGAATACGAATGCTTGGTTACCTATGCATTACATAATCAAGGATACATGGAACACTAGGTGCACTGAATCTAAGTATGAAGGAAACTCAAGCTCGTAAGCTACCTTTCCAAAATGGCTGAGAATTTGGTAAGGACCAACATATCGGGGACTGAGTTTCCCCTTCATGCCAAACCTCTTCACTTCTTTCGTAGAAGAGATTTTCAAATACACAAAATCACCAATCTCAAACTCGAGATCCTTTCTACGTACATCTGCATACAATTTTAGTTGGCTCTGAGCTATCTTAAGCCTTTCCCTGATCAACTAAACTTTCTCTAAGGTATCAAATACCAAGTCAAGACCTACCACTGTGGCCTCACCCACTTCAAACCAACCAATGGGAGATCTACGCCTTCTCCCATAAAGCACCTCAAACAGAGCCATCTGAATGCTGGAATGATGGCTGTTGTTATATGCGAATTCAATCAAAGGCAAGTGGTTATCCCAAATAACTTGAAAGTCTATCGCACACGCTCGTAGCATATCTTCTAAAGTCTGAATGGTCCTTTTTTCTTGACCATATGTCTGAGGATAAAAGGTTGTTCTGAGGTGAACTAAGGTACCAAGATACTTTTGGAATGCCTTCTAGAAATGAGAGGTGAACTGGGTACCTCTATCTGAGATAATGGACAACGAAACACCATGCAATCTAACCAACTCCTTGATATAGAGTTTGGAATAATCATCGGCTAAATAAGAGGTATGGACAGGTAGGAAAGGAGCTAATTTGATCATCTTATCTATGATGACCCAAACTGAATTATGTTGGCGATGAGTACGAGGCAAACCCATCACAAAGTCCATGTTCACTTCTTCCCACTTCCAGGTGGGAGTACTAAAATCCTACATGGACCCACTTGGCTTTTGATGCTCGATTTTAACTTGCTGACATGTTGAGCACTTAGCCATATACTCTGCAATATTTCTCTTCATCCCACTCCACTAATAAATCTCTTACAAATTATGGTACATATTAGTGGCCCCTGGATGAATAGAGTAGAATGCACCATACGCTTCTGCTAGAATTTGCTTCCTTAAGTCATCTATACCTGGCACACATAGCCGACCCTGGTAGCACAATACCCCATCTCCTTATTGGGAGAAAACCTCTACTTTATGATCTTTGACTGATTCTTTCAACTTGACTAGACTGGGATCCCTATACTAATTTTCCTTCACCTCAGAAACTAGGGATGATTCTGAACTACTCTGTACCCATACACTACCTTCTGCTGAATCGACTAAGAGAACACCTAGTCAGGAAAGATGGTGAAATTCCTGAGTTAACTTCTTCTTACCTTCCTCCACATGAGAAACACTACCCATAGACATCCTACTGAGAGCATCAGCTACTACATTGGCTTTACTCGGATGATATAGGACACTCATGTCGTAGTCTTTCAACAACTCCAACCACCTTCTCTGACAGAGGTTTAAATCTTTCTGAGAGAACATGTACTGCAGGCTCTTATGGTCTATGAACACATGAACGTGCACACCATATAAATAGTGCCTCCAAATCTATAAGTCAAACACTACTACTGCTAACTCAAGATCATAAGTAGGAAAGTTCTTTTCATGGGGCTTAAGCTGTCTAGAGGCGTAGGCTATAACCTTACCTTTTTACATCAAACCATACCCCAAACCGAGTCTGAAGGCATCACAATATACCACAAACCTATCTGAACTATCTGGTAGGGTCAAAATTAGAGCTGTAGTGAGTCGAGTCTTCAACTCCTGAAAACTCTTCTCATAAGAATTTGACTTTCTTCAGAGTCAATCTGGACATAGGGGATGCAATAGATGAAAATACCTCAATAAACCATCGGTAATAGCCATCCAAGCAGAAGAAACTCCTGATATCTAATGGAGAGATAGTTCTAAGCCTATTTCTTACTACTTTAGTCTTTTGGGGATCGATACTAATGCCATCACCAGAAATGATATGGCCAAGGCAGGCTACTGACCTTAAAAAAATTTGCACTTACTGAATTTGGCGAATAGTTGATGGTTTTTGACAGTATGTAACACTATTGTGAGATGTCCATGATCATGCTCACTACAGGAGTAGACAAGAATGCCATCTATGAAGACTATGACAAACATGTCCAAGTACTATTTGAACACATGATTCATCAAGTCCATGAAGGCTGCTGGGTCATTGGTAAGTCCAAAGGACATGACTAAGAATTTGAAGTTACCATACCAAGTTCAGAAGGCTATTTTTGAGATGTCACATTCTTTGACTCTGAGCTGATGATAGCCTGATATGAGGTCTATCTTAGAAAAGTAACTGGCATCCTGAAGTTGGTCAAACAAGTCATCAATTCTAGGAAGTGGATACTTGTTCTTGACCGTGACTTTATTTAGCTGACGGTAGTCAATAAATATTCTGAGAGAACCATATTTCTTACGCACGAATAAAACTGGTGCACCCCACAGGAATACATTGCTTTTATGAATCTTTTATCTAAGAGATCTTTCAACTATTATTTTAACTCCCGGAGTTCTGTTGGGGCCATTCTGTATGGAGGAATAGATATGGGTTGAGTATTTGGAAGAAGGTCTATTCTGAAGTCGATTTCCCTTTCGAGGGGAACTCCGGGAAGATCTTAGAGAAACATATCTGGGAATTCACATGGTACTTACACTTATTCAAGAGTAGGGGTTTCTTAACTAGAGTTCTGGACTCAAATGATATGGTAGACAAATCCCTTAGATATTATTTTCTCGCCCAAAGGTAAGAAATTAGCTGACCCTAAGTGCTGAAGTACTACCCCCCCACTCAAGGATGGGTTCATTCGTAAACTGAAACTAGACAATTTTATTTCTACAATTGACTGAGGCATAGTAGGAATAAAGCCAATCTATTTCAAGAATGACATCGAAATCAATCATCCCTAATTCGACCAAGTCAGCTGAAGTGACTTTCTGAGATATCATAACTGGACAATTCTTGTATACCCACTGGGCTATGATAGATTTATCCACTGGGGTAGATACTGAAAAAGGCTCTTCTAGAATTTTGGGACTAACTCTGAAATCAACGGCTATATATAGAGTAACAAAGGACAACAAAGCTCCTGAATCTAGCAAAGCATAAATATGTAAATGAAAAAATTGTAACGTACCAGTGACCACATCAAGAGAACTTTCCTGATCCCGTCGCTACTGAAGAGCATAAAATCTATTTGGGCGCTGCCCATTGGTGGCACTGGAAGCAGCAGCCTATTTATTCGGGCGACCGGACTGAGCTGGGGGACGATTATATTGACCCTGAGAACCTGACTGGGGACAATCTCTGACTTTGTGGACTGGCTTTCCACACCCAAAACACACATTGTTGCCCACTCTTCAGATACCTTGGTGATTTCTGCTATATTTCTGACAAAGGGGATTGGTTCGGGTGCTGTCGGGCTTGACGCCCTATCTCTATTGCTATTTATAAATTTTGACATTGGAGCACTAGCTGAGGATAGAGATGGAACTAAGGATTTCGGGTGGAATAGAGAATGATTTCCACCCTCTGACTTAGGCTGAGCAAAGTTGAAACTACTCATTCTTTCTCTCTTATTCTCCCTCTTCTTCTCTCTATTCTTAGCCTCTTTTATTTACTGAGCATGAATCATAATCCTGGATATGTCCATCTCCTAAATGAATATTGCGGTCCTACACTCCTTGACTCTACTATTAGCTATGCTAGACAAATACTTACTTATCCTGGATCTGCTATCTTCCACCATATGAGGAACATATCTAGCTAATTGAGTAAACTTGAGAGAATACTCTTTCACTGTCATGTTGCCCTTCTTCAAATTTATAAACTCCAAAACCTTCTCTTCCATCAACTTCAATGGGAAGAACCTATCCAGAAAAGTAGTGGCAAACTCCTCTTATTCTATGGGCCCTATAGCTGTGACCCTTTCTGCTTTCTATTATTTAAACATGAGTGGTTCACATCCTATAATATATATGTGGCTAACTCAGTGCTCTCAACAGCAGTTACCACCATAGTATTTGTAACTTTTTGCACCTGATCAAGAAACTCCTGAGAGTCCTCATCTGACTTAGACCCAGTAAAAGATAGAGGGTTTATTAAGGTGAAATACCGAATCCGGGCAGCAGCAGTGTTGGCCACTGGGTTGGTCAGAACAGCAACTGGACGTTCATTCTGGGCTGCCACAGAATAAGCTAGGGTGGTGAAAGCTTCTCTGAACTCAGCGTGCGAGACGTGTTCATCCAGAGGATCTAGTTGGATGGGCTGGGGTTCTGGTTGGTCTCCTATTCCTCTTCCCTTAGTCCTCTTTAGAGGAATATTCTATAAATGGAAGAGAAACTTGGATTAGAAAGGGATTTTAACTGGAGCTCATGCTCACTTGCACGACATGAATACTGAAAGAAGGGAAACTTTTCCTAAAAGACCTCGCAGCCTCTTATCCATAAATGTGGCGCTCTACATACCAATGCACAAGATTCTACTAGATGTGGATTTCCGACTTCCTAGGACTCTATTGAACCTTAGGCTCTAATACCACATTTGTAACGCCCTGAGTATGTACCCCAAACGCTACACGGTGTTCATAATCTTGAAGGACCACAAGATAAACCATGACTAGTACCTGCTGTAATAGCTGAATAATAATATTGTAAATATGTGAAAATTAGGTGGAAACTTTCCATAATGTTCAATACTGAAATAAAACTAAATATGGTATAGCAATACCAAAACTGAAAAATCTGTCTGAAAATACTCCAGTCTGAAAAGCCCCTAAATTGTCTGAAATGCGGAGTTGATGGGAAAATTCCTTAACTAACTCTGACTACTGAAATAAACTGTAATGCTGAAATAATAATCATGTCCTCGAACTATAAGGACTCACCACTAACTTTGACTGCTGAAGATCTGAACTGCTAAGGGTGTTAGGGAGACTGTGCGTCTGAACCTATGATATAAAACATCATAGCTCAAGAGAAAAGTATGAGTGTACTTTGAATACACTGGTATGCAAAGTGAGGTAGGCTAAAATATAGGGGTTCATATGCATGAAAAATACTTACTAAATGACATGAACGTAACTGAGTGAGAGTACATGCATGTATACGTAAACTATAACTGAGATCGTGATAACACTGAATATTGAGTCTGAATACTGATTAACTAAAATCTGAGTATACTAATACTGAATTACTGATAACTGAATGATCTTATCTGATAGTCCTAATTCTGTGGAACTATACTGAGTTCCGTACTGAGCTAAGTGACTATGTCTGACAGTCCTGAATCTGTAGAACTAAACTAAGTTCTATACAAAGACTAAATCTGAACCTAATATTATGGGAGGTAATCACCTAACTGATATGCCCATTTCTGAATAGATTGGGGTCCAACCTGTAACCCCAGTTGGAAGGGTGTCAGTACCATGCCACGGGTAAAGATAAGCTGACTCACCTTCATCTGGAAGGTACTCTAAACGAGATTGGTCGTACCCTCAATTGGTAGGTAGATCACCTCATCAACCCTTAACTGGCAGGTTGATATCTCAACCTACATTGGCTATGTAGTTCTGGAACACAAGGACTACTTCTAAGGCTTACTCCCTCTACTGTAAAGTGAGTCCTCATCCTTAGTTTCACTCAGTACTGAATCCTACTCCCATCTGAATAGACACTGGACAGATTTCTAAACTGTTCTAAGATGGACTGAACTACTACTGATCATACTGTTCAACTGAACTGAATTGAGTTCACTAAGCTCCGTTGACTGACAGAATACTACTGAATTCTATTAACTGACTAAATTTACTGAGGTCTGAACTGAATACTGAACTAAACTGGACTGATATGAGTCTACTGATCGTGACATGACTGACACTATCCTTAGACTGACCATGGCTCTAGGTAATCAGCTAAATTGTCAGGTATTAAATACCCTCAAGACTCGATAGCATAAATTATAAGACATGGTACAATCTTGAAACATGATAAATAACTACTAGATCATCATTCATTCATTGGGACATTCTAGAAAACACTTGCATGACATGAACTTGAATACATACTAATATGATATAATTTTATTTACTTCTCATGACCAACTCATCAAACACTTGGAAGGCATTGTATATGAACATAGTACTAATCAACACATGAGCCTCATAATTTCAAGGCTTTATATGATTTCACATGATAATACATACATAATAGTTGTTTTTACATAAATCTTGCACTTAATCATGGAATAGAAATCCAATCAACATTATAATTATGAATACATTTGAATCCGAATCATGGAAAGCATGTAATCAAGATACTTGAAATTTAAAAGAGTTTCTTGGACACCAAGGGTGGAAGGAACCCTTGGATGAATACTTGACATACCTTGGTTACTAAATTCCTAAAGATTAATGGCGGAATCTTGAGCCTTGAATTTGAAATTTAATCTCCTAGGGTTTTTATACTTGAGTATTTTGAGAAAGAATAAATATAATTTGCTGATTGAGCGCTAAATCTCCTGTTATTGGGGCTGAAGGATGTTGGAAAAATACTTAATTACCCTCAAAGACGCGACTTTTTAATGACTAAAAATTAAACCATCAACGCACAGACTGACGTGTCGCGTCATTGGCATCAACGCAATAGCCAATGCGCTGCATCAAATCTGCGTTGATTCACTGGAAATTGCCACAGGAGTTAAAGAAAATATTGATCGATGCGATGGCCGACCCGCCACATTGAGACCGCATCGATACACTACTTTGGATTTCCAAACATGGTTCAAATGACGTTCGAAAAATAAGAAGCTCGTCCGGGAATACCTAATGATATTCCTGATTATGAATTAACCTAAAGATTGATATTTTAAGGTCATAGAGGTAGTGAAATAGAGTTGCCAACTTGTGAAGGCCAAAATAACACTAAGTTTGAATACTTAGCTAAAATTTTCTAAGTCTAGGACCCCTTAGATGGCTTAAAAGATTGAGTTAAGCTTAGAATTTTGTGGGATCTTGCATCACATAATGAGGACTCATAAAAAACTTATAGCTGATATGGTAAAAGATCATACCAGGTGTGATCTGGATGCTAAGCATTTGAAACACCCTAGGTTTAATCCTTAGAAAATTTTTGAGATTTTTGGTTTTTAAACATCATACGACTAGGGGTACTAGTCATATGATGGGATACGATTGGTATGGTCTTGGTCGTATGCCAACCATTATTGGTTGGATTGGTATCCAATGTGAGTACGAGTGGCTCATCATGAGCTGTAAGATAGGGTATGAGTCATACCATTGACTCGTACGTTGGACAGTGTCAAATCCCTATTGATTAGGTTACAGTTTGTGGGCTCCAATTATATGATTAGGTACGAGTGGGACTTTGGAATCATAGGTTGGTCAGTGTGGGGCTTAGGATTCTACTTGAGGTATGAGTGATGGGTAGCACTCATACCCTAGGGTATGGATGGGGAGGTGGTCGTACCCCCTGCGAGATTCTTATACAGTTTAATTTGAGGTATTCTAGACATTTACCCTTATAAGTCCTTGGGACCCCACAACTTAAAACACCCTTTTGGGGCTCCATTAACCTATTTGCAAAAAATAAAATACTCTAAACTCTCTTAAAATCTCACAAGTTTCTTGGGTTAGGCAAGCGCTTGGTTTTCCTTCAAGGTTGTCAATTGAGGCTCATAGGGGTGATTTCATCTCATCTTCTTCTGAATCCAAGGCAAGATATTTCTCCCTCATTGTTAGTTCTAACTAAAGACATGTTTTATGAATTGTTTTCATGGCAAAATTGTTGTATGGTTTGGTTTTTTAATTATATGTTAGGAGTTTTGGTTATAAATGCTTGGTTATGGTTTTTCCATGTTTTAATTATGGATTGTATGCTTTAATGGTGGTTTTGACATTTGGTTGCATAGGAATGGTTAATTAGCACTTGATTATGGCTTTGGAAATACTATGTCCCTAATATGTTTGATAAAATGCCTATGAGAATGCTTTTACTACATTGATGGACTTCTAATGGAACTATTGCATGGTATAACTTGGTATTGGAACCGTAAATGGTATAAATGATTTAAATTATTTGGAATGGTTAAATGGTAATGTCTTGGTGGTTATGGTGGGTCTAATTGAAAGAATTGTAGGGTACAAGAGAATCCCCTAAGTAATCTTAATAATGAAACACTTGTGGGGTACACGAGACTCTCCCAATACAACTTGATAATGACACATATGGATACAAGCTAATCTTTTAATCTTTGAAAGGTTGGCTTTGTACATTGTTTGCAACCTATAGTTGGTATGACGATACAATTAATCATAGCCTTAGTTAATAATAAATGGAATAGTGGTTGGTTGTGTTGTAATGGTTTTAATTAGGCAAAAATAGTGGGGTGTGATAGCTAACCATAAAGGTGTAAGTCCAGTGGATGGACACTGGAAACTCATGTTTGCCGATATGAGGATTGGTCATGGAGAAAATACATGATACTTAAGGGGTACAAAGGAATCCCCTAAGTACATTTGTACATATGTATCATGGAGAGTGAAGGGTACTCGGAAATCCCCTAAGTATATTTGTACATATATATCATGGAGAACGAAGGGTACTCGGGAATCCCCTACTCTTATGGTATCTCTAATTCGTGCGTCTACATACACCGAGGCCCATTCAGGAGGTTACACTAGACCCATATAGCTCGTGGGTAGTTTTAGGATGATTAAGCTATATATACCTATGTTAATGATTGTAAAGGCATGTGAAACCCAATTTCCTTTCCCGGCATAATTATATATATGTATGGTTGTGAATACATATGGTTGGTTTACTTGATTTTCAAGGTTGGCATTATTTTATTATTATCCTGAGTACTTTCTAGAGTTCACTTACTAACCCATCTTCGGGCGGCTGTATCCGCACGTGATGTAGGACCAGCCATTCTACTCCTTCTACTTAGTGCTTGCACTCAGGATTAACTTGGTTGGTTTTAAGTGGTGTGCTTCTATATTCTGGAAGGATCAATTTCATATCATGGATGTCCTTTCATACTTTAGTTATTTCATGGATATTGATTTTGGCTATGGTTGGGGGCATGTCCTAACCGGATACTATTTTACTTTAGGTTAGAGAATTAATGGAACTACTATGGGTTAGAATAGGGCATATCATTAGTGGTGTCATCCTTAGAATTTGAACTGGCATTGTGGTTTATACCTTTTGACTGAATTTATAATTGTTACATCATTTTATGTTATGTCATTAACAAAAACTTAGTTATTGTTTTGGTTTTTGTATGGTTATTGGTTGTGTACTGGATGGGTTGACTTGCTTAGGTTGTTCATGGTAATGGACCTATCCCAGAGTTTGGATTGGTACATTTATGCTATTTTGTTATATTTTTAGAATTCCTCTGACTCAGGGTATGTGTTTAGATGGTCGAGTAGGGTAACAGGGGTGGTCCCCAATCCTTGTTGGACTTTGGATGCCCATTATGACAAATCCTTGGCTTGATACATGTCAAGTCTGTATCAGAGCTTTAGGTTCATCGTAAATTAGGTGTCCACAAAGTCGTGTCTAGTAGAGCCTCTTTTAAAGTTGTGTAGTGCGCCACACTCATAAGGGAGAGGCTACGAGGCATTTAGGAAATGTTTATATTAGTTGTTTCTAGTAGAGACTCTTTTAAAGTTGTGTAGTGGGCCACACTCATATGCCTCGATGATTTAAGACGCAAGAAAACTCCTACATCCCAACTGGGGATAGTGTTGATGGGGCACGTTTTACTAAGGAGATCTTTACTCTGTCTAGGGGTTCAGTCCCTGATATTTCTATAGTTCCACCAGCTTCTTATAGTCCTCCTCAAGATGACTTGATGAATATGGAGTTTTATTTGTCTATTCATATGATTCTTCAATTTGTGGTTTCTTTGGTTGAGCGTGGTGTATCTGGTATTCCATTTTCTGAGACTACAAGGGTTGGATAGTTTATGAAGTTAATTCCTCTAACCTTTACTTGTGTTAAGGTGGAGAAGGATCCTTAGTGTTTTCTGGATGAAATGGAAAATATATTAAGGATTATGCATGCCACAAATGTGGAATGGTGGAGTTTAAAGCTTATCAGCTCAAGGATGTGGCATACTAATGGTACAAGGAATGGGTTCAGGCAAAGGGTGATGTTGTGGAGTCATCTTTGTGGGAGACCTTCTCCAATTCCTTTCAAAACCGCTTCTTTCCTCAAGAGTTGAGGAAATAAAAACTAGAGAAACTTACTAATCAAAAATAGGGAAATATGTCGGTTAAGGAGTACGCATTGAAATTTCACTAACTATCTAGGTATACTCCAGAAATAATGTCTGATATGAGGGCTAGGATAAGAAAGTTTTCTTTAGAACTATCTCATGAGTTAATCCTTGTACGCAAGACTATATTATGGATCAAGAACATAGATATCTATATGTTGGTTGGTCATATGCAACAGTTGGAGGAGGAAAATCCCAATCTCAAGCTAGTGGGGCACAATCAGCTTTATTATGTCCTTCTTATAAATTTTGTGGTTGGTTACATTAGGGTTTTTGTGATGAAAAGAAGGACAGGAGCTTTAAAGGCTGACATCTAGGCCATATGCTTAGAAATTTCCCAGTTGGTAAGCTTGCTTCAGGAGTAAATCAGGTTCCGATTGCCTCTTCATCTGCTCCTACACCAAAGGGTGCTGCTTCAACATCTTTTTCTGCTTTTAGTAATGACATAGGCTGGAATAGTTTATATGTTCTTGCTACTAGACAAAAGTCTGAGGTATCGCCTGATATCATGATGGGTACATTACAACTCTTTTCTCGTGACATGTATTATTTGCTTGATCTAGGGTGTACTTTTTCTTATGAGACACCATTTATATTTATTTATTTATTGTTTTTATCCTGAGGTTATTTTGGATCCCTTTTTGTTTTTACCCTGCTAGGTTACTCTGTGGTTGCTAAAAAGTCTATAGGGGGTGCATTGTATTTGTTGTTAGTAAGGAGATTTTGGTGGAATTATTTGAATTATATATGGTGGATTTTGGTGTTTTTGGGGTATGGATTAGTTACATTCTTTCTATGCTTCCTTAGATTATTGGTCCTGTAGGGTTGAATTTAGGTTTCCTGGTGAGTCGGTTATTGAATGAGAGGGTGGTTCCTTATCTCCCAAAGGGAAATTTATATAATATCTTAAGGCTTAGACATTAATCTCTCAATGGTGTCTCTACTATTTTGTCTGAGTTAAAAACTCTAACTCAGAAGGTTTTTCTTAGCATTCAGTTTTGGCAGTGAATGAGATTCCTAAGGACTTTCTAGATGATCTCCCTAGTGTTCCTCCGGATAGGGAGATTGAGTTTGGGATTTATTTGGTTCTGAACACTCGTCCAATATTTATTCCTCCTTATAAAATGGCTCTGACTGAGTTGAGGGAACTCAAGGAGAAACTTAAAGATCTTATGGATAAGGATTTCATTCATCTTAGTGTATCCCCGTGGGGTGCATCGGTGTTATTTGTGCATAAGAGGGATGGTTCCCTTCGGATGTGTATTGACTATAAGCAGTTGAATAAGGTAATGGTTAAGAACAAGTATCCTCTTCCAAGGATAGATGACTTAATTAATCAGTTGCAAGGTGCCAAATTCTTTCTTAAGACTGGTCTTCGGTTTGGGTATCATCAACTTAAGATTAGGAACGTAGATGTCTCTAAGACAACTTTCTATACTCGGTATGGGCACTTTGAGTATTTGTCTAGGTCATTTTGTTTGACTAACACCCCGGTGGCATTCATAGATCTGATAAATAGAGTCTTCCATTAGTTTCTGGATCTTTTTGTCTTTGTGTTCATTGATAACATTATAATTTATACTATAGGTAAGGTGGATCATGCTAATCACCTTCATGTGGTGTTGCAGACCTTTAAAGAGCAGCAATGGTTTACCAAATTCTTAAAATATGAGTTTTGGTTGAATGTTGTCACTTTTTTGGGTCATATTATTTCTAGTAAGGGGATCATAGTGGATCCACAAAAGGTGGAGGTGGTAAAGAAGTGGCCTAGACCCACGACTCCAAATGATATTCGGAGCTTCTTAGGTTTTGTTAGGTACTTAGGAGGTTTGTGGAGAGTTTTTAATGATAGCTGCCCTATTGAATAAGTTGACTCAGAAGAAGGTAAAGTTTTCTTTATCAAATGAATTCGAGGGTAGTTTCGAGAAGTTGGGGAATAAGTTAACTTTAGCTCTGGTTTTGACTTTTCCTAAAGGCAATAAGGGGTTTGTGGTTTACTGTGATGCATCTTGGGTGGGACTTAGTTGCGTTCTAATGTAGCATGGTAAGGTGATTGCCTATGCTTCTAGGCAATTGAAAGTACATGAGAGGAACTATCCTACTTATGATTTAGAGTTTTTAGCGGTGGTGTTTGCTATAAAGATTTGGTGGCACTATTTGTATGGAGTGCACATGGATATCCTTTCTTATTATAAGAGTACAATATATGGTTACTCAGAAAATGCTTAATCTCAGGCAAAGAAGATGGCTTGAATTTCTCAAGGACTATGACATGAGTCTTCACTAACATCTAGGTAAGGCTAATGTTATTATTGATTCTCCTAGCAGGTTACCCATGAGAAGTTTAACTCATATGGATAAGAAGAGGTGGGAGTTCGTGAAGGATATTCACCGCTTAGATAATCTTGGATTTCTCCTTTGGGACTCCGAGAATGGTGGTGTATTTGTAGACCCTATCTTGATTAAGATCAAGGGTGATGTAGGTGGGAAAAAGGTAATGGTATTTGAGATTAGTGTTAATGGTACATTGTGGTACTAAAGGAGGTTATATTTTTTGAACGTCGATGGGTTGTGTGAAAGGGTATTTTTTGAGGCGCATCAGTTGCGCTATGTTGTTGATCTCAGTTCGAGAAAAATATATCATGATCTCAAGGAGATGTATTAGTGGAATGGTATGAAGAGGGATGTTGATTTTGTGGTCAACTGCTTTATGTGCAAACAAGTCAAAGTTGAACACATGAGGCCTGGTGGGTTGTATTAGGAAATAGATTTGTCGAGAGTTAAATAGGAGGTTATCAACATGGATTTAATTACTGATCTTCCTCAATCTTTGAACCAATTTTATTTGCTTTGGGTCATCATGGATAGGATGACAAAGTCAACTCACTTCTTTCCAGTGAGGACCATCTTTTTGGCAGAGGATTATGCGAGGTTGTATCTTCATGATATTGTAAAGTGACATGGGGTACCTCTTTCGAGTATCTCTGATTGTGGTATGAAATTTTCATCTCACTTTTAGTGGTTATTTTAGAAGGGGTTGGGTACTAAGTTTAGTCTGAGTACTTCTTTTCACCTATAGATAGATGGGCAAGCAGAATGGACTATTCAGACATTGGAGAACATGCTTCGTGCATGTTTGATTGATTATGGTGGTAGTTAGGTTGAGCATCTACCTCTTTTAGAGTTTGCTTACAACAATAACTATCATTCTAGTTTTTGTATGGCCCCTTTTGAGGCATTGTATTGTAGGAGGTATAGATCTTCTTTTGGGTGGTTTGAACTTGGTAAGGTGGATATGTTTGGTCCAAATTTGGTCTATTAGTCTATAGAGAAGGCAAAGGTGATTTGGGATAGTCTTAAGGCTATACAAAGTCGCCAAAAGTCTTATGCAGATATAAGACGTAGGGACTTGGAATTTGAGGTTGGGGATAGGGTTTTCCTAAAGGTGTCTCCCATGAAGGTAGTAATGCATTTTTTGAAAAAGGGCAAGCTCACTCCCCGGTATGTTGGTCCTTATGTTGTTTTGAGGAGGGTTGATAATGTTGCGTATGAATTATAGTTGCCTTCTAGTTTGAGCTTCATTCATTTGATATTCCATGTTTCTATATTGAGAAAGTTTGTAGGTGATCCTTCATTGGTTGTTCCTTTGGAAGTATTGTGTATTTTGAATTCTCTATCTTATAAAGAGATCCCGATTGAGATCTTGGATTGGTAGGTTCGTCGGTTGCGGACCAAGGATATTGCTCCGGTTAATGTTCTTAGGTGGAACCACAAGTTGGATAAATCTACTTGGGAAATGGAAGAGGACATAAAGTCCCAGTATCCCCATCGGTTTTCTACTTCGGATATTCATATCAATGGTATGTGTTCTTGATCACATCTTTGTTTTCTTACTTGGTTAAATGAAGGTTTATTTCTTAGCATCCGTGTTTTCTAACAATAGTTAAAGGTTGGAATGGTTATGTTGGGGTTTAATTCATGCTTGTACTACCTTGTCTTTCATTCAGGGATGAATGATCCTAGTGGGGGAGATTGAAAGACCCTGGGTATTGATGCTTAAAAAAATTCCTGGATTTCTAGTTTCTTGACATCATATGAGTAGGGAATACTAGTCATATGAAGGGATACAATTGGTATGGTCTTGGTTGAATGCTGACCAGTGTTGGTTGGTGGGTTGGATTGGTTTTTTGTATGAGTATGAGTGGCTCACCATAAGACGTAAGACAGGGTACGAGTCGTACCATTTGCTCGTACATTGGATAGTGTCAAATCTCCTTTCATTCTATCCTGCCTAGTGTATGGTTTATGGCTACCATTTGTATGATTAGGTACAAGTGGGACTTTCTAGTCGTAGGTTGGTCAATAGGGGGGTTAGGATTCTTCTTAGGGTATGAGTGAAGGGTACCACTCGTACCCTAGGGTACAGATAAGGGGACGGTCATACCCTCTTGTGGGATTTTTATATAGTTTAAGTGGGGGTATCCTGGACATTTCCTCTTATGATTCATTTTGACCCCACGACTTAAAACACCTTTTTGGGGCTTCATTAACCTATTTGCAAACAATCAATCACCCTAAACTCTCAAAAAATATCTCAATGCTCTTGGGTTAAGCAAGAGTGAGGGTTTCCTTTAAGGTTGTCAATTGAGGCTCATAGGGGTGATTTCTTCTCATTTTCTTCTCAATCTAAAGCAATACACTTCTCCATCATTGTTAGTTCCAGCTAAAGGCATGCTTTATGAATTGTTTTCAGGATAAAATTGTTGTATGATTTGGGTTTTCAAATATAGTTTGGGCTTTGGTTATAAATGCTTGGTTATGGTTATCCCATGTTTTCATTATGGATTTACATTCTTTAATAGTGGTTTGGACATTTGGTTGCATGTGAATGGTTAATTAGTACTTGGTTTTTGCTATGGAAACACTATGCCCCCAATAAGTTTGATAAAATGCCTATGAGAATGCTTTTACTACATTATTGGACTTTTAATGGAACTATTGCATGTTATAACTTGGAAATAGAACCCTAAATGGTATAAATGGCTCAAATGTTTTGAATGGTTAAATGGTAAGGTCTTGGTGGTTATGGTGGGTCTAATTGAAAGACTTGTGGGGTATAAGGGAATCCCCCAAGTAAACTTAATAATGAAACACTTGTATGGTATGCGGAACTCTCCCAAGTCAACTTGATAATGAAACCTATGGGTACAATGTAATCATTTAATGTTTGAAAGGTTTACAATGGACATTACTTGAAAGATATAGTCGGTATGAGGATGCCACTACTCATACCCATGGTTAATAATACATGGAATGGTGGTTTGTTTTATGGTGATGGTTTTAATTAGTACAAAATGGCAGGGTATGATAGATAATCGTAAAGGTGTGAGTCTAATGGGCGGACACTAAAACTCATATTTTTCGACACGAGGATTGGTCATGGCGACAATACATGATACTTCAGGGTACACGACAATCCCCTAAGTATACTTGTATATATTTATCATGAGAAAAAAGGATACTCGGGAATCCCCTACTTCTATGGTATGTCTGGTTCATGCGGCTAGAAGCATCGAGGCCCTCTTCGAGGGTTACACTGGACCCATATAGCCCATGGGTGGTTTTACGATGAATAAGCTACATATACCCAAGTTAATTATTTTAAAGGCATGCTAAAACCAGTTCTCTTTCCTGGCATAATTATATATATATATATGTATGGTTGTAAATGCATATGGTTGGTTGACTTAATTTTCAAGGTTGGCATGACTTTATCTTTATCCTGAGTACTTTCTTACATTCACCCACTAATCCATCTTTGCAAGGATGTATCCCTACCGATGTAGAAACCGGCCATTCTACTCCTCCTACTTAGTTCTCAGACTTGGGATGAGCTTTGTTGGTTTGAAGTAGTGAGCTTCCATACTCTGAAAGGCTCCATTTATTATTATAGATGTCTTTTTTTACTTTGGTTATTTCATGGACATTGGATTTGGCTATTGTTGGGGGGCATGTCCCAATTGGATATTGTTTTACTTTTGGTTAAAGGTTTTATGGAATTACTATAGGTTGGAATGGATAGTGTCGGTAGTGGTGTCAGCCTTAATATTGGTATCAGTGTTAGAGCTGATACCGTTTGACTGAATTTATGATTGTTCCATCCTTTTATGTTATGTTATGAACATGAACTTGGTTTTTTTTTTTTGGTATAGTTATTGGTTGGGTATTGGATAGGTGGACTTGCTTAGGTTGGTCATGGTCATGGACCTATCCTAGATTCTTAATTGTTACATTTATGCTATCTTGTTATATGTTCAGAATTTCTCTGACGTAGGGTATGTATTCGGATGGTAGAGTTGGGTAACAGGGGCAGTCCCCAGTCCTGGTTGGACTTGGGATGCCCATTATGACAATGCCCCTATTGGGGTCGTGTCAGCATTAGAACCTTTATTATAAGTCAATATAATTCAAAATAAAGTATGCAATTAGTACTTTGAATGTAATAAGTTTTCGAGATAGGTAATAATTGATATAAGTTAAGCATGGTATATATAGCATAATGAAATAATATAACACCTAGGAAAGAACATGTTTTACCAAATGAATTGATTAACTGAATATAAGGTCATACAAGAATTTGAAGATCTATAAACTATTGTCTATAGGAGCATCTAGTAACTGACATACCCCAAACTGAGCTAATTGAGGTCCAACCTATACACCCAGCTGGAAGGGTGTTCGTTACCTTACAAAGGTTACAAATATTGACTGGCGTGGATACACCAAATTAATTTCCCAAAGGACTAAGGTGTCAATCTTTGTCTATTGGTGACCCTTTAGAACCTATGGTGGCGGCATTGTCCTAGGAATTAGTGACTTTTACTAAAGGTCTCATCCTAAATGATGGATAAGCATTCATCCCTATTCCCGATCGATTCTAACTATTCCTAACTTAACGATACTTATAACTATAATATTTAGTGGTAATACTAACAGGAAGACTGAAATAAATATATTATCTAAAAGCATTAAAACATATGAAAAAAGGAATATAGTATAAAAAGCATATAAATGAAATCATAGGTCATTCAGTGTTTATAAACTGCCTTTTTTTAAGAATTCAACTGTTATGCCTATTCCATAATGTAACACCCAGTATTTTTTGGCTAGACTTTGAAGAATCGTTCTTACGTGTGTTAACTCTAATCCCATGAATTTCAATTGAATACACATGTCATGATCTTTATCCTATTGTGTGAAGGGATATCAAGGTGAAACATGTTCATTAGAATCACTTAGAACAAAGTTAAGCTAAGAGCCTTTGATTCGTCAAAAGTTTGGTATTCGATTCTATAAGGGTCTACTTTGAACATGTATAACTTTAATATAGATATAATTTTTCATCTCAAGACCTACAAAATTATAGATAATTGAGTCAGCTTTCCAACGATACCAATTTCGCTTTAATCCGATACCCGAGCGAAAAGTTATAGCTATTTTTGAGAGAGAGGCAGTGAGGGCATGCGATTAGCCCACGACGCCCGCCCCTATTTTACAGCTTTTGGATTCTATGTTTTAAGGGTATTTGGGTCTTTTACCTTCACCTAATGGGTCTATAACATGGGACTAAGGGTCCCAAAAGGCAGAATTGGCTCCTTTATTAACAAATCATCTCAAAAGAAACCATTCTCTCTCGAGAACAAAACCCTAGCCTCTTCATGATTCAAGCCCTTCTTTCAAGAAAACCAATAATTCAAGTGTTCCAATCCAAGAAAGATTTCAAAAAAGGTTGTTCTCTTTTAAGATTTAAGTTTCAAGGTATGTTGGATGTTCATCCATGGTTTCCTTTCACCCATGGAGTCCAAGATCCCAATTTTAGGTTTAAAAGAATGATCTTTACATGCTATTATGAATTATGTCCATGAAGTTTCATGAAATTCAATTTTTATATCATGTTTACATGAAATTGTTGTTGAAGTTAAACCCTACATGTTGAATAATGCGTATTAGTTGGTCTACACCTTAATTTGTAATTTTAGTATTACCATCATGATATTGCCACATGTTTAAAACTATTCCCATGCTTAATCCATGAACTGCAAGTGTTTGGTGAAATTCCTAAAAGAATGAGTTTTGAATAATAACTACTTATCGTGTCCTCCAACTTTTAGTATGATCTCATTGTTATTGCTATCGAGTCTTAGGGGTTATGAATGCCTAAAATTTAGTTGTTGACCTAGTTTTCAGTATCTATAGAATAATTTCAGTCATACCATGAGGAATATTATTCAGTCAGTTAACATGGTTAGTTGTGAGTTCATTAAAGCTTAGTTCGGTCCATCAATCCGTGTTAGTTCAGTTGGGAGTAGGATTCAACACTAAGTGAATCCAAGGATGGGGGCATTCCTATCAGGTTAGGCTTTGACCCTTAGTAACAATCCCTGAGTTACAGAACTATGTAGCCAGCGTAGGTTGAGATGTCTTCTTCTCAGTTAGGGTTGACGTATATCTCCTGGGTATTCCTGCCAGATTAGGGTGACTCATTTGTCCTTCGGGATATTTGTTTAGTGGATCCACAAAACCATTATTAGTACCTATGGCATGGTATTGACACCCTTCTAACTTAGGTCACAGGTTGGACCCTAATTAGTTCATTTGGGGCATGTCGGTTAGATGATACCTCCCACAGTCTCAATTTCAGTATTCAGTATTGAACATTATTTAGGTTCACTTGACCATATCTTTCAATTATTAGTTATTAGTTACCATATTTTAGTGTATAAGTTTATAGACTATTCCAGAATTGCATTATATGCTTGGTAATGCATACTCAGATTTTATAGTTTCTATGTATCTATGAATCAGTTATCTCATGCTATTCAGCCAGTTAGTTATTAGTCTTGCTCAGTCAGATTTTCGTATTTCAACACATATCTATTATTACTATTTTCATGCATAGTTAGTCCATATATTCATCCTAACCTCATCTTGAATACTAGTACATTCAAAGTACTAATCGTATACTAATTTCTTGCGCTATGTGTCTTATATTATAAGTTCAAAAACTCAAGGTCCCGATGATACTTAGATAGTCCAGTATGTCAGCAACAACAACAGTGGTGAGTCCTCATGTTTTGAGGACCGTTGAAGTTTATTACAGTATATTAGTTTAGTAGTCAGTCGGAGTTAGTTGGGGGCTTATACTATCAACTCCTCAGTCAGTTAGAGGCTTTTCAGACACTTTCAGATAGTCAGTTAATTTTATCAATTTTAGATAGATGTATTCAACTTTGTTTTTTTTCAGTTGTATTATCTTTCAGCATTTAAAAACCTTATGGCATTCTCAGTTAATTTTTCATATGCCTTCTTATTACCAATATATCATTTAGTGCTCACAGCAAGTATGATATCATGGGTTAGCATGTGGTCTTTCGGGACCATAGGCACCGGGTGGCGTCCAGGGTGTACTCTCAGGGCATTACAAACTTGGTATTAGAGCCTAAGGTTTTAAAGTTCTTAAGGAGTCTAAAAGTCGCGTTGAGTAGAGTCTTGTTCATGGGTGTTAAGCGTGCTACACTTATGGACAAGAGGCTACAAGACGTTTTAGGAAATATTTCCCTTTTTTCATATCTCAGATCGTTCTATAGAAAGGTCCTATAAGAAAGTTATACAAATTCTCATCTTTCTCTATTCATGCTAGCTCTGTTTTGTTTTTAAGGTAATAGAAAAAATCAAGCTTAAATCCATACACATAAATATTTTCTCAGATAGTTATAGGATTGTATGAAGGCTTGAAAGTATCCCATCAGTACCGTTATATTCCAAAGTATGAAAGATTTCATTCATGATTCATGAAAATTATGCATTTAGACAAAGTCATATGTGCTTTTAGATCCCTCGTTAGAATCCTATGATAGCATAGGACCTAGAGTTAGAAGTATGAACCCTGAAGTTTAGCAGTGATAAAAAGGGGATAGTGTTATCTGAATTCAGTAGATTTTGCATTCATGGGGATAGTAGTATGAAAGGTGAATCAGTAGGCTTGGAACAGTGTATGTAAGATAAAAATTTAATTTTGTTGATTTGAAAGTATATGTTGTTGGTGTAATGGTAATTCGCATGGTATAGGGAAAACATAAGTTAAGTGATAATTGTAGGCTATCATAAAAGTATTATGGTTTATTGAAGGTTTTGGGATATCCATGTTAAGTGTTAGAATCTAAGTTTGGATCTTTAAAGAATGAGCTAATAAAAGGGAGAGTTAAGAATTCTAAGATAGTCAGTGGTTAAGTTGTTATATGATGATTTTTGGGGGCTATAGGAAGCCAAGAGTTGCATCTCAGAAGGAAGTACTAGCAGTAGGTTTTACATTATCAGGTGTAGTCTTTCAGGGTGAGCTTATCATTTATGCATATTATTATACCCCATATTCTAGTGTAAAGTGGTGGTAGTTTAGTTTAGATATATTGATTGAGTAGTTCCCAGACCTAGTATGATGGCTTTAAGCTAATGGGGAGATGATAAAACTAGAACAAGTAACCAAGTCAGGCTCTCAGATCCTAGTAGTGATGCCAGTGTGTGTAGAAAAGCAGTAGGAGATGATGATGTCCGACCCGTTCTTATCTCTATGCAAGGTTTCTTAGTCATCATGATATCTACTCATTCCTTACATGTCAGTTCCATAATCATAGTTCATGCACATCATAAAGAATCATATACGCTATAAGTCCCTAGTATAAGGAGTTCCAGTTTGCTCAGCAGTAAGAACAATGTTCCACAAATTTAGAAACTCCAAACTCAGGTCATGCAGCTCATGACTTATGTATTCATGTTTTACAAAATGTTCAGTTTTAGTAACCATGCAACGATTATAATGATCCGTGAAATTCATATGTATGTCATGTATGTCCTCGGTTCAGACCTCTTTGATGAATTCATGTCATTGATACTCATTCCTCAGGCCTCAGTTAGGTGTCAAAGTTATTCTTTCATGCTTCAGGTCCTCATGTCCTAACCTTTCAGTGACCTCCCCTTATGAAATGATAGTAGTGATGACCAATTGCTAGATGGGAGAGAGTAAATGTTTCTTGTTGACAAAACTCATTTCAATTTACTATTACATGTTAAAAGGGGTCCAAGACTTAGAAAATTTCAAAAAGTATTGGGACTTAGTCATTTCTAAATCTCCAAAACTTCGATGATTTTATTTTCGACCTTCATGACATCGAAACATTAATTTTTAAGTTGATTCATGATCGGGGGTGGTCAATAGTATATCTCAGGTGAGTTTTAAAATTTTCAGACCAACGTAAGGGTGTGTTTGCACTTCCAAAATAGTAGCACCATCGGGATAAGCCCACTTCCTGCGCCCAAGTCCATTGGTAGGGGTGCCCACGGCATAGCCCGCGACACGTGCTCCATCACGGCCTCCTTAATTTCCAGCGTTCAGTCACATCATAGTTAGTTGAAATTTTGTGTGTGTTTTCTTGTGGTAGTTCATGGACGTTGTTAGTGATAGATTTTTGGAGGATATAAGGAAGATGCTTTTATGGATGTTTCTGTAAAAGGGCATATGTCATTATGAAGATAGGCATGAATGTTATGTTTGTATATGTATGGATGAATGCATTGTGCATGAGTGAATGTCTAGTAAGAGGTTGAATGTAGCTACTAAAGTGGTAATAATTATTCATGAGTCGAGAAGTTTTGAAAACGAAGGGTGTATTAAATCCATGATTCAGACTAGTATTACATTCTTATGTGTACATTTTGTAGATTCGAGTAGGCTTGAACAAAGTGAGAGGATTCAGTTCATCTCAGACTTCAGAAGGTAAGAGTTACCAATGCTCATTTGAATATCTTTAGTAGCCTCAGAAGAAGTGCAGTAGTGAAATAGAAGGTATAGTTGAGGGATTATTTGAGGAGTATGTCTAATCTTGAAAACAACAGTTGCATGGTCTGATGCATAGCAATTCTATCTTATCTTATCTTTCGTAGATCTATGTTTCATGTTACATAATTCTAGCCATTTTGATACTTCTTCATATATCTTTTTCAGACCATCCCCAAGATCCTCTACTCTCTAATATTAATAGAACTTCATAGAAAGGGCGTTGAAGAAATTCTTCAGTTGAGTATAAGCTTCCAATACAAGTTAGTCCGTATAGCCAGCAATCTAGTTTAGCAGTTAGATAGAAAAATTCCTATTATTATCCATTTTTTTATCTAGTCTTACTATCTGAAGTTTCATGAGTATGGCCGTTCCAAGAGATAATTTATCCGCATCCATGTAAATGGTTAATCCAGTTCAGTTCATGAATCATGCATCAATTTAAGATTCAAGATATTCAGTAAGGATTCAATTCATAAGTGTCCCGTGCATCATCTCAATTTTTCTTTAGTATTTCAACCAAGTCAGTATTGACAGCGTCCAAGTGCACACGCAAGTGTACGTGGTCTTATCAAGTAGTAAAGTGGCTTCAAGGAAGCCCAAGTATCGATCTCTCAGGGACTTGCATTCGCCGCCTATCCAATTGTAGTTTAACGATTGAGAAAAAGTAAACAAGGAGGTTTAAGAATTGTAAACTAAAAAGAACCTAAACTAATGCGGAAAAGTAAATGACTTTGGACAATTAAAGGATAGAGATCCAGGATTAAGGCTTACGAACAATCATACTACATTACTGAACTTCATTCATTAAATTGTTTATCGTGGTTGTTGATTCGTAGGGTTAATTGCATGATCATGGTTTCCCATCTTCTAATCCTTTACCTAAGTTGAACCTTACAACTACATTATTGAGCGGGTATGTAATAGTCCACTTAATTTCTTTAAGTCTATCATCCTACGTGTGAATCAAGTAAGTTATCTAAGTACATCTCTGTCCTAGATACTAATTTAAATTCCTTATTTTATAAAGAAACAAGAACCATACTTTGCTTATTCCCATGCTCTATCTCCCTATTCCCTCTCCCGAGATCACAATGTTGACAATTGATGTATTCTAAGGGTAACTAATCCTTTAAATAGTTAAAACAAGAATAAACAAACAACCAATAATGATAATCAAATTAACAAACTTAATTCAAAATAAAAGTAATCATGATCGTTTCCTTAACCCCGGATAGGAGTTTTAGCCTTTAATGGAAATATTCATCATCCAATTCCTTGGATTGATGATACAAACCATGAAAGAATCTAAAATAAAAAAAATGATAAAAAATCCTAAAAATAAGTTGTGTAGCCTCCAATCCAAAAGTAAGTAAAAAAAATGTGAATAATTTCCTATTTATAGTGGGAGAAATAGCCCAGGCCCTGTTGAACAAGGAAACAGTTTCTGGTCGTCTGCGAACCCAGTGACGCTCTGCGTCGATTATAGCATTGTGTAAATCGACGAGACGCATCTAATTAGAATTTTTTCACTGTTTTGGATGTATTATGAATACATTGATGTGTATCACTCGAAAAGACTCCTTATCACGCGCCCACACTCTCCCACTACTTTTCAGGTATCCAAATTGGTGTCAAGCTGCGTTTTGTGCTTCCGTGATCCATTCCAAGACTTTTTGAGTTGTTACACTTAATTTGAAGCTTGTAAATCCTTGATATATCATCATAGTCCATTAATAAATCATACTATATCATTAAACACTACAATTTAGAGCTCAAAACAACACAACATCCTCAACGGTGAACTAGAAACTCGAGCTAAGCATAGGCTAAATTCACATTGAGCTTTAACTTATTGTTTTTTACTCTTTTCTTGAACCAATTGACCCTTGAACATTATAAATAAGTTGTTTCACATATAAATACATAATAACAACCTTAGTAACTCATTAAAACACATTAGAACCCAACACAATAGACTAGAGAAACACCTAGCTCAAGCTAGTTACACTAGTTTTCTCGGTTGAACTCTAAATGCTCAAATTGAATCAAAACTCATGTGAATCCACCATTAAACATTGTAAACACATTTTTGGACACATAATTGCTCATTTATATTATTATTAACACATAGATCATAAGAATCATCCTCAAAATAAGGCTAAATAAGCTAGAATAGTAGCGCTAGAATGCATAAATACACCCAACATCACCACCCCACACTTAAGCCTTGTTCATCCTCGAACAACTCTTAACTACAAACACCATGAGCTAAAGAGACTCCGCACTTCTACTACATGCAAGAGATTCAAGCTAGCACTACAATGACTATACGAAATGCAAGTTTACAACACAAAGCATGTTATACACAATTGTAAGCTCAAGAATCTTACTTCCAAAACATCCTAGCCTCAAGAATGGACTCCACAAGTAGCAAACTCATGCATATTGCTCAATCAAAGAAATCACAAGAATTTCCCATATTCATTAAACATGTGCCCCTCACCACAAGAGAGTTACCCATAATCACTCACAATAATACAATTTATCACAATGGGTATACAAATCAAGTTACGCTCACTCTCACAAAGAATTCACAAGTTACACATAATGAACCATAGGCTTTCCCTTGGTGTAATTCTCCACTAATAGTCGAATATAAAGTTTAGGATCAAGTAGGACTTTTTCTGGTTGTATTGTAGGCTAAGGGACGGGTAGGAACTATTTAGGAATAGTGACTAACCTCTCTAAGCGCTTTAATACACTACATTAAACATTTAAAACAAATATCCAACAACCAAATTACACTATTTTTGTCTACCCCATTCTTTTATTTTTCCCCATCTCTTTTAAGTATTTTCACAAACACTTGGTGGACACATAGTTTACTACCACAAGAATCAATTTTTCTCCTTTTTTCACAATCATGGCAATAATTTTAGCATAATTTAAATCACAACCATCCACCACACATCAATTATACACCAATAACCATTATTTTGGGTCATAATTTCACCTTTTTCTTCTTCAATTTCTCAACTTCTTTCTTAAATTATTTTTTTTTATTAAAGCACTTAGGAGTTTTTTGGATCAAATTATGGTCTATTAAAGAAGGGAATTAGGCTACTTATGAGGTTTCTAAAGAAAAGAAAAAGATCAATGGGGGTTAACGAGGATAATGCACAAGGGTAGGTAAAAAAAAGGTAAAAAATAAGGCTATCAAAGAAATGCCTATATCATCTCCTAAACCCACTTTCTTTATTTCGCTTCACACACACACCGGGCAAGTTCTAGATATCACATGGAATAAGTAATAAAAAAAAACTTTACACACATATGGCACATACTCAACTCAATAGGATCATCATAGACTCCCAACCAACAATAGCATGATTTCAAAATTAAGCCAATATGAAAAAAATCATAAAGTTCAGCCTAGGAGTTTAAAAAAATAGAAATTCACATCAATCAACATGCTTTTACAAATAACCCCACTTGCATCATGTTATCAAAAATAACACTAACAAGAATATCTTACTTATTCCTAACCTAAAAATTTTAAAATTGAGTCAAAATTTGAGAATTTCCCTCCACCCCACACTTAAAAATCTATTTTGTCCCCAAAGTTAAATTAAAGGTAAGAGATAGAAATAATTCATGAGGCCTCAAGGCCTACCTTTTAGCATCTTCAGATAAAGGAGATCCATGGGACCCCACACTCATTCTTTGCCATGCTACAAACTCAAGTTTATGATACTCAGACCTCTCATTAACCTGTGACTCAACCAAAAACAAAAACTACGTGAAATAAAAACTACGAAAAACTAAAAAGAAAACATACCTTAGCTTGGGTTGCCTCCCAAGAAGCTCCTAATTTAGTGTCGTGGCACGACCCAATTAATTTTTTCCTCTACCTTGAGGATATAAATTTCACCCCCAACATCGCATCCATCCTTTTTCCTCGATCATAAAGAGGTGGTACAAAAATTAAGGAACTGAGTAATGGAATATGTATGGTAAACCACTCGGCCTTCAAGTGAGGTGTGTTTTTATGTTGCTTAACCGGTGCAAAATCAAGAATATAGGATTTTTGTTCCTCATCTTCACACTCTTTCACTATTTTAAATGATTCCATAGACAAGACATCATCTAAACATAATATAGAAAAGTAATTCGAATGCGGCCCAACTAATCCTACTTAAAAATTTACACAATCCACAACACCTTCACTTTTATTCACCTTCTCACTTTCGGTCTCAAGACAAAGATGAAAATCGAGTGGCTGTGATTCTTATGTTTGCTCCACAAATTGGCTAATGTCCTTCTCATTTATATCTTTGCTTAGCCACTGTAGACAAGGTGGCAGTGGTGTTTCCTTAATAATTTCCACAATATCAGTTTTTGAGTACTCAGACTTCCTCGAATTATTCGTATCATATTGTGAAGGTTCCGTCCACGCACTTTCATAAAAATTTGGACAATAAGCCACAAGGTGGTGTCCTCCACAAAATCAATAAGAATTGTCATCACTCAAAAAACATCTATCCCATACTGACATCTCGAGAAAAGTGTGAGAAAAATAGAAATAAAGGAAAATAAAAAAAAATAAACAAAAACTATTTACAACTCAATATAGAAAAACTAAAAATAAGATAGTTACCTAATAACAAGTATCGGCAAAGGCGCAAAAAATTTAACAACGCACACGCAAGTGTACGTGGTCTTATCAAGTAGTAAAGTGGCTTCAAGAAACCCTAAGTATCGATCTCTCAGGGACTTGCAATCTCCACCTATCCAATTCTAGCTTAACGATTGAGAAAAGGTAAACAAGGAGGTTTAAGAATTATAAACTAAAAAGAAACTAAACTAATGTGTAAAAATAAATGACTTTGGAAAATCAAAGGATAGAGATCCAGGATTAAGGCTTACGAACAATCATGCTACATTACTGAACTTCATTCATTAAATTGTTTATTGTGGTTGTTGATTCATAGGGTTAATTGCATGATCATGGTTTCCCATCCTCTAATCCTTGACCTAAGTTGAACCTTACAACTACATCATTGAGAGGGGATGTAATAGTCCACTTAAGTCATTTAAAGTTATCATCCTACATGTGAATCAAGTAAGGCATCTAAGTACATCCCTGTCGTAGATACTAATTCAAATACCTTATTTTATAAAGAAACACAAACCATACTTTGCTTATTCCCATGTTCTATCTCTCTATTCCCTCTCCCGAGATCACAAGGTTGACAATTAATGTATTCTAAGGGTAGTTAATCCTTAAAAAGGTTAAAACAAGAATAAACAAATAACCAATAATGATAAGCAAATTAACAAATTTAATTCAAAACAAAAGTAATCATGATCGTTTCCTTAACCCCGGATAGGATTTTTAGCCTTTAATGGAAATATTCATCATCCAATTCCTTGGATTGATGATACAAACCATGAAAGAAACTAAAATAAAAGAATGATAAAAAACCCAAAAAAGAAGTTGTGTAGCCTTCTATATCTTCCAAGGATCTGCAAAAGTAAGTAAAAAAACATGAATAATATCCTATTTATAGTGGAATAAATATCCCATGCCCTGTTGAACAAGGAAACAATTTTTGGTCATCTGCGAACCCAGTAACGCACCACGTAGATTATCACATTGTGTACATCGACGCGATGCATCGATTTCACATTGTTTCACTATTTTAGGTGCCTTCTAAATCCATTGATTTGTCGCATGTGCAAAGACTTCTTCTCACGTTCCCACACTTTCCTAATACTTTTCAGGCATCCAAATTGGCGTCAAGCTGCGTTTTGTGCTTCCGCGATCCATTCCAAGCCTTTTTGAGTTGTTCCATTTAATTTGAAGATTGCAAATCCTTCATATATCATCATAGTCCATTAATAAATCATACTATAGCATTAAACACTACAATTTATAGATCAAAACAAAACAACACAACATCCTCAACGATGAACTAGAAACATGAGCTGAGCATAGGCTAAATTCACATTGAGATTTAACTTATTATTTTGACCTTTTTCTTGATCCAATTGACCCTTGAACATTATAACTAAGTTGTTTCACATATAAATACATAATAAAAACCTTAGTAACTCATTAAAACACATTATAACCCAACACAATAGACTAGAAAAACACCTAGCTCAAGCTAGTTACACTAGTTTTCCCAGTTGAACTCTAAATTCTCAAATTGAATCAAAACTCACGTGAATCCACCATTAAACATTGTAAACACATTTTTGGACACATAAATGCTCATTTATATCATTATTAACACATGTAGCATAAGAATCATCCTCAAAATAAGGCTAAATAAGCTAGAATAGTAGCGTTAGAATGCATAAATACACCTAATATCAAGTATCATTAGGGGATGAACTATCCCGAGGGGTACATGTTGTGATACCCCCGAGTTTTTCATGTACTAAATCTCTCATATTATCTTTATGAAACCAGATCTAGTTTAAGGTAATGGTTACTCATAAGTTGACTCTCTCATTTCTATCTTAGCCTTGCCTTATAACCATTCTCATGTCATTACATGTGTTTAAAAAATTAGTTCAGTTCATATATTATTCTCAGACTCAGTTATGCAGTTATGCAGTCATATTCCAAGTCATGCATGTTCAGAATATGATCTCAGTTTCCTTAGTATTCTCATTCTAGCTAGTCTCATTCGAGGATAAATGATTCAAAGGGGGAGATAATGTAACACCCCATATTTTTGGGCTAGACTTTGAAGGATCGTTCTTATGTGTGTTAACTCTAATCCGATGAATTTATTTTGAATAAACATGTCATGATATTTATCCTAGTGTGTGAAGTGATCTTGAGGTAAAAAATGTTCTTAAGAATCACTTAGAAAAAAGTTAACCTAAGAGCCTTTGATTCATCCAAAGTTTGGTGTTCGATTCTACAAAGGACTAATTTGAATGTGTATAACTTCTTATATACATAGAATTTTACATCTAAAGACCCACCAAACTGTAGATAATTGAGTCAGCTTTCCAACGATATAAATTTTGCCTTAATCTAATACCCAAGCGAAAAGTTATAGCCATATTAGTGAAAGAGGCAGTGAGGGCACGTGATTATCCTGGGACGCCCACTCCATCGTCCGCCCCTATTTTATAGCTTTTGGATTCTGCATTTTAAGGGTATTTAGGTCTTTTACCTTCACCTAATAGGTCCATAACACAGTATTTAGTCTCTCAAAAGGCAGAATTGGACCATTTGTTCACAAATCATCTCAAAAGAAACCATCCTCTCTCAAGAACAAAACCCTAGCCTCTTTAAGATTCAAGCCCTTCTTCAAGAAAACCAAGAACTCAAGTGTTCCAATCCAAGAAAGCATTCAAGAAAGTTTTTCTCTTTAAAGATGTAAGTTTCAAGATATGTTGGATGTTTATTCATGGGTTCCTCTCACCCATGGAGTCTAAGAACTTAATTTCAAGTTTAAAATAAAAATCTTTACATGCTATTATGAATTATGTCCATGAACTTTCATGAAATTTGGTTTTTATATCATGTTAACACAAAATTATTGTTGAAGTTACTACTTGTTGAATGATGCGTATTTGTTGGTCCATACCTTAATTTGTATTTTTAGTATTGCAATCATGATATGGCCACATGTTTAAAACTATTCCCATACTTAACCCATGAATTGCAAGTGTTTGATGAAATTCGTAAAAGAATGAGTTTTTAATAATAACTACTCATCATGACCTCCAAGTTTTAGTATGATCTCGTTGTTATTGCTATCAAGTCCTGAGGGTTCTGAATACCCAAAATTTAGATGTTGACCTAGTTTTCAGTATCTATAGAATAATTTCAGTTATACCATAAGGAATATTATTCAGTCAATTAACATGGTTAGTTGTGGGTTCAATCAAGCTTAGTCAGATCCATCGATCAATGTCAGTTAAGTTGGGAGTAGGATTCTGCAAAGAGCGAACCCATGGATGGGGAAATTCCTGTCAGGTTATGACCATTAGTAGCAATCCCTCAGTTACAGAACTACGTAGCCAACGTAGGTTGAGATATCTTCCTATCAGTTACGGTTGACACATATCTCCTGAGTATTCCTGCCAGATTAGGGTGACTCTAGTGTCCTTTGGGATATTTGTCTAGTTGATCCACACAACCATTGTTAGTACTTGTGGAACGGTATTGACACCCTTCTAACTGGGGTCACAATTTGGACCCCAATTAGTTATTTTGGGGAATGTCGGTTAGATGATACCTCCTTAAGTCTTAGTTTTAGTATTTAATACAGAACATCATTTAAGTTCGTTTGACCATAGCTTTCAATTAGCAGTTATTCAGTTACCAGATTTTGGTATATCAGTTCACAGACTATTCCAGAATTGGATTTTATGCTTTGTCATGCATAATCAGATTTTACAGTTTCTATGTATCTATGCATCAATTATCTCATGCTATTCAACCAGTTAGTTATTAGTCCTGCTCAGTCAGATTTTAGTATTCCACACATGTCTGTTATTGCTATTTTTATGTATAGTTAGCCCATACATTCATCCTAACCTCATTTCGCATACCAATACATTAAAAGTACTTATAGAATACTCGTTTATTGCGCTATAATGTCTTATATTATAGGTTCATACACTCAGGTTCCTGACCATACTTAGATATTCCAGCATGTCAACAACAACAGCAGTGGTAGGTCCTCACATTTTATGGACAGTTGATGTTTATTATATTCTTTCAGTTCAGTAGTCGATCAAAGTTAGTTGGTGGCTTGTCCCATCAAATCCTCAGTCAGTTAGAGGTTTTTTAAACACTTCCAGATAGTCAGTCAGTTTTATCAGTTTAAATTAGTTTTCTCAAACTGAATATTAGATGATTTATTGCCTTGTCTGAGAATTGAGACTTTCTCTTTGAATATATACTTAGAGTTTGGTGACTGCAGGTAGGTTTTTTACTGAGGTTTCTTATCACGCTCAAGTGATAGAGGAGATACATCACGGGGCCCAGGGGATAGTAATAGGAGGCCTCAGTATTAGGGTAGTTTCAGTATCAGTCGTAGTAAATCTCAGTTTAGAGGTTGTGGTTCACAGTGTAGGTACCTTACACATCATCCATATTAGCTTTAGAGTCAGCCTAAAAGACAAGTTCAAGTAGCACTCCAAATTATTGATAGAGTCAGCCTTATGTTAGTGATCGCCCTAGTCAGGGGAGTGTTCATATTTAGAGGCATTCGTCTTCTAGTTATTGTAGTTGCTGTTATTATTCTGGGTAATTTGGTTCTTCTAGATTTTGTTTAGATCATGTGACATACTATAGTTATGAAGGTTTTAGTCATTACTCATGAAAGTGCCTTAGTCGTAGGGACACTATTACTGCAACTCAGAATGTTCCCCCTATTAAAGCAGTTCATCCCTCAGCTAGAGGTAGTTTGCATGGTCGTAGGAATTGTCCTAGGTTATTTGTGGAGGTTCTCAAGCATGTAGGATTGGGGGTCGGTTAGGAGACCAGCTAGATGGCGGGCGAGGTCAGTTATATATAGTACTTTTCAAACTTGATGCTAATTCTTTGGATGTTGTTAACACAGGTATCATTATTATTTGTTGTCAGTCGTCCTTTGCATTATTTTATCTAGGATCCACTTACTCTTATGTGTCTACTTATTATACCTTATTATTAGAGTTATCATAGGATTTATTATCTATGCCTTTATGTTTATCTACTCCCGAGGAAATTCTTTAGTAGTGGATCGGGTGTTCAGATCATGTGTTGTTACTATTAGAGAAATTTATACTTATATTGATCACATTAAATTGCATATGGTTGACTTTGATATGATTCTGGACATGGACTAGTTATCCCACTAGCATGCAGTCCTGGGTTGGTTTGCTAAGATCATTACCTTATCCATGCCCGACAAACCGTCGATCGTGTGGTAGGTAGTTGTTCGATGCAAGCCGATGAAGATTATTTCTTATATGTCTACATAGATACTTATCTCAAGGTGTTGTGAGTATTAGCTTACTTATATTCATGATATTAGTATGGAGAGTTTGTCGCTTGACTTTGTTCCCGTAGTCCATGAGTTTTTTGATATATTCCCTACCAATCTACCTAGTATACCTCCTGCTCATGAGATTGAGTTTGTTATTGATTTTTTTTCTTGGAAACTAGACTATTTCTATGCCACCTTACCTTATGGCTCCTGTCAAGCTTAAAGTGTTGAATTCTCAACTTCAAGATCTTCTTGGTAAGGGTTACATTTGACCAAATGTATCTCTTGGGGAGCTCCTATATTGTTTGTAAAGAATAAAGATGTCTTTATGTGCATGTGTATTGATTATAGAAATCTTAATAAGGTGACAGTGAAGAACCATTATCCTATGTCTTGCATTGATGACTTGTTTGACCAGTTTTAGAGTGCAGTGGTGTTTTGTAAGATTGATTTGAATCTTCTTTCCATCAGTTGAGGATTTGGGTTGAGGATATCCCAAACATAGCTTTAGGAATCGTTACGACCAATATGAGTTCTTAATAATGTCCTTTGTGTTGATAATACCCTGTCGCATTCATTGATTTTATGAACCAACTTCTACGACCTTATTTGGATTCCTCCGTGATTTACTTTATTGACGACATCCTAGTGTATTTGAGGAGTATAGAGGAGCATGCATATCATTTGAGGATAGTGCTCTAGATATTAAGAGTTAATGTGCTTTTTAGCAAGTTCTCTAAGTCCGAATTTTGGCTTGAGTCAGTGACCTTCCTTAGGCTTGTGGTGTGTAAGGATGGGATCATGGTAGAACCGATGAATATTGAGGCTAATTGTGATTAGGTCAGGCCTACATCTCCAATTGAGGTTTGTAGCTTTATTGGCTTGGTTGGTTATTATAGACATTTGTTGAGGGTTTTGCTACTATTTAAACATCGATGACCAGATTGACATAGAAGGAAGTTCCTTTTTTATGGTCTGAGGAGTGTGAATCTAGCTTAGGTAAGCTCAAGGATTTTCATACATTGACTCTAATTTTGGCTCTTCCTATCGAGAGTGAGGGATTCACCGCGTATTCTGATGCTTTTGGTGTTTGTTTGGGTTGTTTATTGATACAACAGGGTCTTGTTACCACTTATGATTTGAGGCAGGTTAAGGTGAATAAGCACAACTACCAACTCATAATTTGGAGTTGGCGGCGGTAGTTTTTGCACTTAAGATATGGTGGTGTTATCCTTATTTTATGCATTGTGAGATTTTCACCGATTATCACAGACTTCAGCATCTTATGACCTAGAGGGAGCTTAATGATAGGCATCATATATGGATGTAGTTGCTTAAGGATTATGATATCTCCATTTTGTATCATCCAGTCAAGAAAAATGTGGTAGCAGACGCCTTAAGTCGGAAGGCAGTGAGTATGTGTAGTTTGGCACAGTTTCTCAGAGTCCGTTGGCATAGCATATTAAGTTTATAGCCAATTTGATGGTTCCACTTGATATTTTAGATACTAGGAGGATTCTTGCTAGTGTTGAGGCTAGGTCCTCACCATTTGAGCAGATTTGGAATCGTCAGTTTGAGGATAATAAGCTTTCCTTTCTCCGTCATCAAGCATTGAGTTGTGAGTCTATGAGGGCTACCATATATTCTGAGGATGTCTTGAGATTTCAACATATAATGCCCCGGTATTTGGTCCTTGAAATTTTCTAAAATTTTATCCTCACTGTCTTGACTATGGCTTACTCGACGAGTCATGTGACCCTAGTCATAAGGTGTCTAGTGAATGGTGCTTGAGTTGTTATTCGGAGTATGTCTTGGGGATATGAGTCGTAGGGAGTCTTGTCGAGTCATTGTACTTAGATCGTAACAAAAATAGTAAATGTGAGGTTGAGTTCTTCTCTGAGTACGAGTAGCACACTAAGAGACATAAGGACTCGTCATGAGTCGTTGGGTGAAAATCATAGGATGTCTATTGTTTATCAATTTGGATTTTGTGTTGACGACTAGACCCTACGTCCCATTACGAATCATATTAATTGAGTCGTAGGGTCAATAGATTATGAGTGCCTTGGAGACTTCCTGGTTACAACTTGTGGTGACCAAGTTTAATCAGTCTATATGAGTCATATAGTGACCCGTAGACACTAACAACTACATTTTAGTTTTAGATTGAGGGCACTTTGGACTATTCCCTTATTACCTAATTAAACCCCCATGTTCATAAGGAACTTAGAAGGGCTATTTCTCATTCATAACTGACAGACCCCAAAATCGGTCAATATCGTAGGGAAACCTCAATCCCATATGAACCGTAGGTTGCCCCGACAACCTAACCTAATCATCATCAAAACAACCACAAGGGTCGGGGAATACCGACCTTATTATAAGATAGAGGAAATATAAGGCTAATAGTCAAAACTTAATTAATATCTAAAATTTCATTAATGTCAACAGTCTAGTCAATATACCCAAGTCCACAGTCATCCACAAAGGCCTCACCCAAGCTAGAGTCAATAATATGTCGGGACATGCCCCTGACAAGAGCCAAGTACCAAATCTATACAAGTCCATGACAAAGGATAAAGTTATGATGGAGGGTATTTGTTCCGAAGTATGGAAGCTTAAAACTTCAAGGTCAATGCTCGAACAGCTCGAACACCCGATCACTATGTAGAAGAAGGAGAAGATGATTTGTCTCCTATGTTACGTGGGGACATAGCGTCCGTAGACGATTAGCATTTAGAGAGCTAACATGTAACTCAAGGATAAGGATAAAATAGTACATTTATTCAATCCATGTCAAATCATCATATGCAATCATATTTACATTAGGATAAGCATATATGAAGACACATATACATATGTTTATAGAGCGTGCCAATTTATGGAGGAAGTCATAACAATCATTCTTAAAGCATTCATTCAGGAGACATGGACTGAAGAATTGTAAACGTTCCACCTTACCAATTTTAGGAGATTAAACTTCTCCATTAAATTAGTCAAGGGGATCCGAACCTCAAACCAACTCAACTAACTTAACCGATTTAACCAATTCATTAGTCAAGGGACTCTATCCGCACACATAATAAATTAGGCATGGATATATAACCACATGCTCACACAATCAATTAGGCATGGAACTACAATAACATTCTCACGCATTCAATTGGGCATGGAACTCTAATCTCATGTACTCTAATCATATGCTCACACATTATATTGGGCATGGAACTCTAATCATATGCTCACACATTTTAGAAGGGAATATAACCACAAGTCGTTTCATAAGGCAGGGTAATTTAACCTCAAGATATATCTTTAAGCAAAGGACTCCAACCACAAACCATTAGACGAGGGACTTTAACCACAAGTCACTAGACGAGGGACTTTAACAACAAGTCAGTAGATGAGGGACTTTAAACAGAGGTTATCTTATTGCCATCCTTAGTCGATATTTGAAAACATAACCCATTAGTTCATCCATTACATCCATACAATTCATTTCGACATTTAAGATCTTGAACCCCTTTAGGTAACTCTAGTCACCAAGGCTATATATCAACCACGTGGTCTTTTCTTATACAAATAGCCATTAATCATATAGATAGGTCCAAGTCCTTAGTTCACAACATAATATAAGTTCATTTTTGGTCATCAAGACCTCTACAAACTGATCATTCCTCATTACTATTCTTACACACACCTTTCATTCAAGCATAATTCATGTTCATTTTTTCGGGACCATGTCCTATTTAACCAACCAACTATCAAGGACATCCACTTATTCCTTGCATGGCCAACAAGGCCTTTAGAAACTATTTACCAAGTGTTCCCATTCATTAACGACATCTTACCTCTTTAATTTCAACTAGACCAATACCATAGATACACATTTGGCCTTCTCACAACCGTTTAACCACTAATAACTTCGCTGGACTAAATACCTTAATTCAATTCATATTTCAATTCAATTTATGGTCATTAAGATCCACACAACTATTCACATATCATTAAGAAACTTACAAGACATTCTCACCATATTTAAGCTCAACACGCTATTCAAATTCAATTTTGTGATTAGAAACTTTAATCACTTAGTAGAAATTTACCAACTAGGTCATCAATTATACAATAACAGGTTCAAAATACCTTCACCATACCATTTATGAATCATTCATGCTTATTGGGGCATTTCTGTAATTCAAAACATTACCAATATGTGAATAGACAATTCACTTACAAATTTTCACAAACACCTTATGTGCATACCTTTAACAAGGCTATTTTCATGGTAGAAATCATAAAGATTAGGGTTACTTAAGACCCTCATGTTAAACCACATACAAAAATCACCCACATATGTAATTCATCAGCAATGACATGTATAAACACAAGTCTAAGAATGAAACAATATTATTCATCATTAGGCAACAAAACCCTTTTCATTTGATTTCAAAATCACCATATACACTTACTAATGGAAGTGTAAAATACATGGTTTTAGAGTTATTTAACAAGGGGAAGGGTTACATACCTTACACAAGATGATCCCCCAATAACTTGACTCTTTTTTGTCTTCTAGATGAGCACCCTTCAAACCCTAGCCTCTAATGATTCTTCAAGAAACATTGAGAGTGTTTGAGAGAGAGTTTAGGATGTTATATCTACACAAAAATGTGATTAAGGAGGCCATATACACTTATATAGTTAAGGGACTTAGGGTTTAGGGTGTAGAAAATAACCACAAGGCCCTTCGTTAATAGCTGAAAAATAAACCGGTGCATGGGTACGGCTCACCTTACGAACCGTACCATAGGGTACGAGTGGTACTATAACTCATACCCTAGGCTTATCCTAGGTCACCTACACTTGTTAGGGTACGACCACACACCTTTGAGTTGTATCCAAAGGGTACGACTCATTCCCTAACTCGTATACGTCACTCATACCAAAAACAATCCACTTAAGCTAGGACTTTACTCTATACAATCACTAGGTATGACTCGTATACTTAGGGTACTATTAGGGGGAGGCCAAGTCATATTGAGGATAGAATGCTATCCGTCTCGGCTGATCAAGGTATGAGAGGGGAGGGGGGAATGGGTATGACTCGGATCCAAAGGGTACGAGTGGCCTGCCCAACCATATCTTGGACAACATGCTCAAAAACAAAAAAAAATTGCAAGGCCGAGATCTTAGGTGTTTCATTCTCCCCCACTTAGGATCATTCGTCCTCGAATGATGGGTAAGGCAAACAAATTCACAAGTTAACACGTTACCACACATCAAGCAAACCTTTTACAACGTTAGAACACAAGGCATATAATAAGAATAAGACACGCATAATTATCATTTCCAATTGACTATTCATTTCAATAACTTCGAGATTCCAACCCATTATTTATCAAAGATACTCAATCAATTCAAAGCTTAGGGGTTTAAATCCATTTACTTTCGAGGATTTAATATAACTCAAGCATTGGTAACTTTAATCCCCTGTCCAACAAAGACATGAATCAATCCTAAGCATTGGGGAAATTAACTCATCATTTTTCCTAGACGTAAACCAAGTTAGGAACACCAACACATATCACAATCATGAGTTTCCGAAAGGGAAAAAGAAATACAGATACTTGGAGCTTATGTCCTCCTCCGCCTGCCAAGAATCTTCCTTAGACTATTGGTTGCTCCCTAGAACCTTCACCGAAGCCACTTCTATCGTTTGCATTCGGAGAACTTGCCAATCCAAGATCCTCACCGAGATACCCCCATAAGGAAAGGAGTCCGGAATACCAACACCCTCAAAAGGAACATTCGACAAGGGATCAACTACACATCCTCGCAACATATAGACATGGAAAACAGGGTAGAATAGAGTTCAATCAAGAAAGAAAATCCACTCATAGGCAACATTGCCAATCCCTTTCGAGACCAAATAATGACCAACATAATGTGGACTAAGATTTCCCCTTTTCCCGATTCACATAGCTCTCTCAATGGGAGACACCTTCAAGAATACCCAATTGCCAATAATAAACTCTAAACTCCTACTCCCCACCTCCGTATAGGACTTTTAGCAACTTTGAGGGGATCTCAACCTCTCACAAATCGCCTTCACCTTTTCTATGTCTTGGTAAACTAAATCGGGGTCAACCAACTTACCCTTACCAACTCCATACCATCAAATGTAAGAAAGATATCCCTTACTATACAATGCCTCAAAAGGTACAATGCTAATACTAGAGAGTGGAGCGAGTTCAATTCAACTTAGAGTTTATCGAGCAAACGCACTATGAGAGTCTGAGTCTAGCCATAGACTACCTCTATATTCTAGCCTATCCAAAAGTAGAGGTAGTTAACATAAGCCATTAGGCTCCATTCCTTACATTCATCCCAAACACTACTCTGCTATTTTACCCTCACAATATGGACACTATAAGTAGATGCCATGGAGAAACTATTACAAACCATTATATCCAAAATTACCAACAAAGGCTTGAAACCCAAAACTGTAACACAATGTAACGCCCCGGGAGTATACCCTATATGCCACACGTGCTTATAGTCACAAGTGACCACAAACTAACCCATGAGCTGGTACCTGCTGTGAGCACTGAACAAACTAATAATAAAGGATACACATGTGTGGAAAACAAAGTTGGATACACCATAAGGTTTAAACATTTATAAATATCCCTGAACTAATTTTCTTGAAAAACAAATGTCTAAAAGCAATACTGTAAAGATTGACAATAACAACTGATAACTGACTAACTGTCTGAAAGTCTCTAACTGACTGACTGTGGAGTTGATGGGACAAGTCCCCAACTAACTCCGGCTGACTACTTATTGAAACACAAAAAAAATGGAAACGGTAAACGAAATATGAGGAATCACCACTATTGTTGCTGGTGGTGCGCTGGGATGTCTAGGTGCAGTTAAGAACCTAAGCATCTGAACCTATGATATGAGACATCGTAGCGCAAAAAACGTGTATGTGGTCAGTACTTTAAATGTACTAGCATACTAAATGAGGTTAGGCTGATATGATATGGCTCATATGCATGAATAATAACAAACTAAATAAATAGCATGAGATAACTGGTGTATAGTATGCGAGGAAGCTATAAAATCTGAGAATGTATGACCAATCATATAACATGCTACTGGGATAGTCTGTAAACAAAAATACTGAAATACTGATACTAAACAACTAATAACAATATTCCATGGTCAAGCAAGCCTAAAATTGAACTCTAAACTGAATGTTGGATTGAAACTGTGAGAGCTATCATCTAATCGACATGCTCTAATAAAAACTAATTAGGGTCCAACCTGTGACCCCAGTTGGAAGGGTGTCAGTACCGTGACACGGGAACTAACACTGGTTGTGTGGATCCACTGAAATAAAGTCCCAAAGGACTCAAGAGTCACCCTCTACTGGCAGGTAATCTAGTGAGATATATGTAAACCCTCAACTGGCAAGTTAACATATATAAACTACACTGGCTACGTAGTTCTGGAATGTAAGGACTGCTACTAAAGGTCACACCCTCAACTGGTAGGTGAGCCCCCATCCCTGGGTTTGCTCGGTTCTAAATTCTACTCCTAACTAAGCTGACTCGAAATTCTAAACTGATCTAAACTCGACTGATAGGATAACTGACTGAACTAATAATACTCATATATGCCTGATAACCATTTTGAAAGTACTAAGACTAAGTAAAAAACTAAATTTTGGGTATTCATAACCCCAGGACTCAATAACATTAACAGTAAAAGCCTACCAAAGCATAATAAATAGTCATTGCTCAAAAATTATCTCTTAGGCATTTCATCAAACACTTGAAATTCATGAACTTAGGCAAGGGAATGTTGGAAACATGTGGGAATAACATAATCATAACACTAAAACCATACGTTGGGGGATTTAACATGGAATTTCATGCTTCAAACGTGTAAAGGCTACTTTCCAACTAAAACCACTTGTAAACATCATGCATAATAAAAAATCTCAAAAGCTTCATGAAATTAACTAATTGTAAACATGTGAATTCATGATTTAGAACACAAAAATAGGCACTTGGACTCCATGGGTAAAAAGGACCCATGGATGAACATTTAACATATCTTTAGGCTTTAATCTTGCAAGAGAATTGTCGTTCTTGATCGTTCTTGGGTTGTGAAGCTTTTATTCTTGAGTATTCTTGAAGAAATAATGGTTGAACTTGATGAATTTAGGTGATAGCTAGGGTTTATTTTAAAGAGGAGTTGTGGAAATAGGGCATGTAATGCCTCAACTGATGATAAATCCTATGTTTTCATGGATTGGGGCCATGAGAAAATATCTGACTACCCCTATGAAATTTAAATTCGTAACTAGAATGCTGATTAAGCCCTCACCACAATGTGCCAAGGGCTTCATCGCTATTCCACTGCGATGTACCATAATTACGGTGACTTGCTGTTTTGGAATTATAAACGTGGTCCAAACCTCGTCCGAAAAATCCAAAAATTACTCGAGACATGCTACTTACACCCCTAAACATGAATCAACTCAAAAATTTATGTATCGAGGTCGGGAAGGTAACTTTAAAAATCATTGAAGTTAAGAGGCCAAAAATAAAACTAAGTCTCCAACACTTAGCTAAATTTTCTGGTTCTAAGCCTATTATACATACACTATGGTCTGAATTGAGCTAAGACAAATACGAGGTATTACAGACGACTATGACATAAAATAATTCATACACATGTCTTCCCAAGGCTCTTAGGTACTCAATACAAGAAGGGTCACAGAGGAACTAAAGCACAAGAACGACTCATGCCACTCAAGGTTAGACCCTCAGTAGAGACACGACACTATAGGTACGAGTGCTTCATATCAAACACCTAGGTTGTAAATGTGACCCATCCCGACACAACACACCAAAGGAGGAGTCCTTAGGATTGGGCACCAAAAAACACACAATTGCATACCTTTTGGGGATCTACCATGATCCCTTCACTAGAGATAAATAACATGAACAAGAAAAGCTACAAATTTCAACCAAAACTCACTCTTGGAGAACTGTGCATACAAACAATGATTATTCAAAGCTTGAAACACAGCACGGAGGTGTCGAAATAATCTGCCTCACTCTTAGAGTAGACTAAGATGTCATCAACGAAGACAAAGAAAAAAATAAGTCCAAAAATGGATGGAAGACCCTATTAATCAAGTACATGAATGCCGCCGAGGCATTGGTAAACCCAAAGGACATGATCGGGAAGATCATGGAGAAACACCTAGGGAAACTCATTAACTACGGGATCGGATTCTAGAGAAGGGTCTTCCATGTTAGAATCTTTAACTCAGACCAAATGATACAAACACTCTTTTAAAATCAATTTGGTGCTTTGAGATAAGAAATGAGCCTTCCCTTTCGCTCTAAGGAACAACCTTCCTATACAATGACTGGCTCATTAAGGAATTTAAATATGACCCTACGGGTCCAACAGTCTAAGGAAGCATAACACGAATGCAACCAATCCATCCCTAGAATGACATCAAAATCAACCACCTTCAACTTTATCAAGTCTATAAGAGTTTATTTACCACTAAAAGATACCACACACACCCTATTAACCCTTTTAATAACCATAGAGTCTCATAACGGGGTAGAAACAAAAAAAGGAACCGATAGACTCTCAGGACCGCAATCAAGATTCACAACCACATATGGGGATACATAAGAAAAAGTAGACCCTGGATCAAGAAAGCAATTCACATCCTGAGAGAAGCGTTTTCAACATACCCACATCAGCATTCGAATGTGCCTCAGGATCCCGAGGGAAGTAAAAGCATTGAGATGGTTCCAACTTATGTGGGAGATAAAAGTGGAACCCCTTGGTGCAGAAGCTAGAGAAGTAGTAACCAACATCTTTTTTTCTCAAGCTAAAGCCATTATAGGAAACTCCCATTGCATGTGGCCTAATTGACTACATTTAAAGCACTGATTCTTTCCTTCCTCTTAACAACCACAGTGTGATAGACCGTAAAATTGACAAAGAGGATCTGTGAGTGAAAATTGGGCCTTTTTGACCTGATGTTGGGCACCTGGTGCCCTACGAGCATTATCAACTAAACACGCCCACCTCCCAATGGGTTCGAGTAGGGAGCACTAGCCACAGAATGAAAACTAGGACCCACCCAATACTTCTTGCTTGACCACTTTCCACCAACTTGAGCTGACAGAGCAAAGAAGCAATGGAACCCAACATTTTGAGGCGACTAAGGAGAAGTGTCACCCCCAATAGTAGGGTTAGTGGGAATAGATAGAACCCCATGAGGACAGTCAGAAGTCACGGCCCTTGACCGGGTTTGAATCCCAAAAGTTTGATGAGCATTGTCAATATTGCCATCAGTTAGTACAGAAAGGTTTCCCAGAATGTCAGATTTTCTTTGATACATGATCTTAAAGATGAGAAAGCATAAATAAGAGGAATCTATGACATTAGACTCTACATAACTTGAGATTGAAACTAAAGAAAGGAAAATATTACTAAATCTCTTAGTGCCCTTCTCTCATAAGTATGGTGTGCTACATACCCATAAAAGAGACTCTACTTGACATGGCTTTGTGTAATCATAACTAACGATGAACCTAGGCTTTGATACCAACTTAACACACCCCAAAATTGGGTAGTGTTATAGGGGCACCTCAAGCCCATATGAATCGGTGGTCGCCTCGACAACCCAACCTAATCATCATCACAACAACCACAAGGGTCGAAAAATCCCAACCTTATTATAAGATAGAGGAAACACAAGACTAATAGTCAAAATTTAAACACTATCTAACATTTCATTAATGTCAACAGCCTAATCAATATACCCAAGTGTATAGTAATCCACAAAGCCTCTACCAAATCAGAGTCAATAATATATCGGGACATGCCCTCGACAATAGCCAAGTACCAAATCTATACAAGTCCATGGCAAAGGATAAAGTTATGATAGAGGGAATGTCTTTCGAAATATGTATGCTCACCACTTCAAGGTAAATGCTCAAACCGCTCAAACACTAGATCACTTCATAGAATAAATAGAAGATGCTCCGGCCCTTATGTCCCATAGGGACATAGCGTCTGAAGATGGTTAAAGGTAGAAGCGCTAGAATATAACTCAAGAATAGGATAAAATAATGCATTTATTCAATCAAAGTCAAACCCTCATATGCAATCATATTTACATTACGATAAGCATATGAAGACACATATACATATGTTTCATGCCAAATTATAGAGGAAGTCATAACAATCTTTCTTAAAGCATTCATTCGTCATTCATGGAGTAAAGAGCTTTAAACATTCCACCTTACCAATTTTAGGAGCTTAAACTTCTACGCTACATTTTTCAAGGAGATTCGAACCTCAAACCAACTCAACCAATTTAATCGATTTAACCAATTAACGAGTCAAGGGGCTCGATCCACACACACAATTAATTAGGCATAGTTCAATAACCACATGCTCACTCAATCAATTAGGCATGAAACTCCAATCACATGCTCACACATTCAATTGGGCATAGAACTCTAATCAAATTCTCACACATTCAGTTGGGCATGGAACTCTAATCACATACTTATACATTCAATTGGGAATGGAAAGATAATCACATGATCATACATTCAATTGGGCATGGAACTCTAATCATATGCTTACATATTCAATTGGGCATGGAACACTAATCACATGCTCACATATTTTATTGGTCATGGAACTCTAATCACACACTCACACATTTGGTAAGGGACTATAACCACAAGACATTTCGTAAGGCGAGGTATTTTAACCTCAAGATATCTTTTTAAGCAAGAGTCTCCAACCACAAGACATTACACGAGGGACTTTAACCACAAGTAATTAGACAAGGGACTTTAACAACAAATCATTGAACTAGGGACTTTAACCAAAAGTTATATTATTACCATCCTTAGACAACATTTTAACTCTTATCCCATTAGTTCATCCATTAACATCCATAAAATTTATTTTGACATTTAAGGTCTTGAACCCATTTAGGTAACTATAGTCACTAAGGCTACATATCAACCGCATGGTCTTTTCTGAACCAGTTAAATATTAATCATATAGATAGGCCCAAGTCCTTAGTCCACAACACGGTACAAGTTCATTTTTGGTCATCAAGACCTCTACAAACTGATCAATCCTCATTACTTTTCTTACACACACCTTTCATTCAAACATAATTCAAGTTTATGTTTTCGGGACCATGTCCTGTTTAACAAACCAACTATCAAGGATATCCATTTACTCCTTGCATGGACAACAAGGCCTATAGAAACCATTTACCAAGCATTCCCATTCATTAACAACATCTTACCTCTTTAATTTCTACTAGATCAATTCCATAGATACACATTTGGCCTTCACACAACCATATAACCACTAATAACTTCAATGGACTCAATGCCTTAATACAATTCATCTTTTCATTCAATTTATGGTCATCAAGACTCACATAACTATTCACATTTCATGAGCAATCTTACAAGACATTCTCACCATATTTTAGCTCAACACGCTATTCAAATCCGATTTTATGATTCGGAACTTTAATCACTCATTAGAAATCTACCAACAAGGTGATCAATTATATAATACATGATTCAAAATACCTTTACCATATCATTTATGAATAATTCATGCTTATTGGGACATTGCCAAAGTTCAAAACATTACCAACATGTGAATAGACAATTCACTTAGACATTTTCACAAACACCTTATGTGCATAGCTTTAACAAGGCTATTTTCATGGTAGAACTCATAAAGATTAGGGTTACTTAAGACCCTTATGTTAAACCACATAAAAAAATCACCAACATTTGTAATTCATCAACAATGGCATGTATAAACACAAGTCTAAGCATGAAACAACATTATTCATCATTAGGCAACAAAACCCTTTTCATTTGATTTTAAAATCACCATATACACTTACTAATGGAAGTGTGCGATGCATGGGTTTAGAGTTATTTAACAAGGGGAAGGGTTACATGCCTTACACAAGATGATCCCCCAAGAACTTGACTACTCTTTGTCATCTAGATGAGCACCCTTCAAACCCTAGCCTTTAATCTTAATTCAAGAAATATTGGGAGTATTTGAGAGAGAGTTTAGGATGTTATATCTACACAAAAATGTTATTAAGGATGCCATATACACTTATATAGTTAAGGGACTTAGCATTTAGGGTATAGGAAATGACCACAAGGCCCTTAGTTAAAAGCTGAAAAATAAACCGGTGCATGGGCACGACTCACCTTATGAACCGAACCATAGGGTACGAGTGGTACCCTAACTCATACCCTAGGCTTCTCCTAGATCACCTACACTGGTTAGGGTACTACCCCACACCTTTGAGTTGTATCCGAAGGGTAAAACTCATTCCCTAACTCATATACGTCACTCATACCAAAAATAGTCCACTAAAGCTAGGACTTCACTCTATACGATTACTTGGTATGACTCGTATACTTAGGGTATTATTAGGAAGAGGCTAAGTCATATTGAGGACAGAATGCTATCCTCATAGGTTGTTAAGGTATGAGGGGGAAGAGAGGAATGGGTATGACTCGTATCCAAAGGGTATGAGTGGCCTGCCCAACCATATCTTGGACAATATGCTCAAAAACAAAAAAAAATTGCAAGGCCGAGATCTTGGGTATTTTATTCTCCCCCACATAGGATCATTCATCCTTGAATGATGGGTAAAGTAAACACATTCACAAGTTAACACGTTACCAGACATTAAGCAAACCTTTAACCACGTTAGAACACAAGGCATATAACAAGAATAAGACACACATCATTATTATTTCCAATTGACTATTCATTTCAATAGCTTCAAGATTCCAACCCATATTTATCAAAAAAACTCGATCAATTCAAAACTTAGGGGATTAAGCCCATTGACTATCGAGGATATAATATAACTCAAGAATTGGGAACTTTAATCCCTTTTCCAATGAAGACATGAATCAATCCTAAGCATTGAGGATATTAACTCATCATTTTTTAAAGATGTAAACCAAGTTAGGAACACCAACACACATCACAATCATGAGTTTCCAAAACGAAAAAAGGTATGCAGATACTTGGAGTTCATTTCCTCCTCTGCCTGCCAAGCGTCTTCCGTCGACTATTGGTTCCTCCATAGAACCTTCACCGAAGCCACTTCTATCATTTTCAACCAGAGAACTTGCCAATCCAAGATTCTCACTAAGATAGCCTCATAAGGCAAGGAGTTCGGAATACCAGCACCCTCAAAAGGAATAATCAACAATGGATCACCTAAACATCAACGTAACATATAGACATGGAAAATCGAGTAAAATTTAGTTCAATCAAGAAAGCAACTCCATTCATAGGAAATATTGCCAATCCCTTTCGAGACTAAATTGGGACAACATAACGTGGACTAAGCTTTCTCTTTTTCCTGATTCGCATAGCTCCCTCAATGGGAGACACCTTCAAGAATACCCAATCACCAATAATAAACTTTAAACTCTTACTCCCCACATCCGTATAGGACTTTTGTCAACTTTCATTGGTTCTAAACCTCTCATGAGTCTCCATCACCTTTTCTATGTCTTGGTGAACTAAATTGGGGTCAAGCAACTTACCCTTACCAACTCCATACCATCAAATAGGAGGAAGATATCTCCTACTATACAATGCCTCAAAAGGTGCCATACCAATGCTAGAAAGTGGAGTAAGTCCAATTAAACTTAGAGTTTACCGAGCCAACACACTATGAGAGTCTGAGTCTACCCATAAATTACTTCTATATTCCAGCCTATTCAAAACTAAAGGTAGTTAACATAAGCTATTAGGCTCTATTCGTTACATTCATCCCAAACACTACTCTATTATTTTTCCCTCATAATATAGATGCTATAAGTAGATGACATGGAGAAACTATAACAAACCATTATATCCAAAATCACCGACATAGGATTGAAACCCAAAACTGTAACACAATATAATGCCTTAGGAGTACACCCTGGATGCCACACGTGCTTACATTTATAAGTGGCCACAAGCTAACGCATGAGTCGGTACCTGCTGTAAGCACTGAACAAACTGATAATAAAGGATACACATGTGCGGAGAACAAAGCTGGATATGCCATAAGGTTTAAACATTTAAAAATATCCCTGAACTAATTTGCTTGAAAAAAAATGTCTAAAAACAATATTGTAAAGACTGTCAATAACAACTGAACACTGACTAACTGTCTGAAAGCCTCTAACTGACTGATTGTGGAGTTGATGGGACAAGTCCCCAACTAACTCTTGTTGACTACTGAACTAAAACACTAACATAAATAGAAATGGTACTCAAAATATGAGGAATCACTACTGTTGTTGTTGCTGGTGCGCTGGGATGTCTAGGTACAGTTAAGAACCTAAGCATTTCAACCTATGAGATGAGACATCGTATCACATGAAACGTGTATGCGTTCAGTACTTTGAATGTACTGGCATACTAAATGAGGTTAAGCTGATATGCATGGCTCGTATGCATGAATAATAACTAACTGAATAAATAGCATGAGATAACTGATGTATAGTATGCTAGGAAGCTATAAAGTCTGAGAATGTATGACCAAGCATATGACATGATACTTGGATAGTTTGTAATTAGAAATACTAAAATACTGATACTAAACTACTAGTAAGTGTATGCCATGGTCAAGCAAGCCTAAAACTGAACTCTAAAGTGAATACTGGACTGGGATTATGGGAGTTATCATCTAACTGACATGCCTTATTAAGAAATATTTAGGGTCCAACCTGTGACCCTATTTGGAAGGGTGTCAGTACTATGCCACGGGTACTAACATTGGATGCATGGATCCACTGAAATAAAGTCCCGAAGGACTAAAGAGTCACCCTCTACTGGCAGGGTATTTAGTGAGATATATATCAACCCTCAACTGGAAAGTTAACATCTATAAACTATGCTAGCTACATAGTTATGGAACACAAAGACTGCTACTAAAGGTCACACCCTCAACTGGTAGGTGATCCCCCATCCCTTAGTTTGCTCGATGCTAAATGATAGTCCCAACTAAACTCGCTAAGAATTCTGAACTTATCTAAACTCGACTGATAGGACAACTGACTAAACTAATAATACTCATATATGCCTGAAAACCATTCTGAAAGTAGTAAGACTAAGTAAACAGCTAAATTTTGGGTATTCATAACCCCCAGGACTCATTAACATTAACAGTAAAAGTCTACCAAAGCATCAAAAGCATAATAAATAGTCATTGCTCTAAATTCATATCTTAGGCATTTCATCAAACACTTGAAATTCATGAACTTAGGCATGGGAATGATTGAAACATGTGGGAATAGCGTAATCATAACAATAAAACCATACATTGGGGGAGTTAACATGGGATTTCATGCTTCAAATGTGTAAAGGCTACTTTCTAACTAAAAACACATGTAAACACCATGCATAATCGAAATTCCTAAAAGCTTCATGAAATTAACTCATTGTAAACTTGTGAATTCATGATTTAGAATGCAAAAATAGGTACTTGGACTCCATGGGTAAAAGGGCCCGTGGATGAACATTTAACATACCTTAAGTCTTTAATCTTGCAAGAGAATTGACTTTCTTGATCGTTCTTGGGTGGTGAATCTTTAATTCTTGAGTTTTCTTGAACATTTGGGTGATGGCTAGTGTATATTTTAAAGGGGAGTGTTGGAAATAGGGCATGTAATACCTCAACTGAGGATAAATATCATGTTTTCATGGATTGTTACCATAGGATAATACCTGACTACCCCTGGGAAATTTAAATTCGTAACTAGAACGCCTATTAAGCCCCCACAATGATGCATTAAGGCCTCTATCTCTATTACATCGCGATGCACCACAATAACGGTGACTTGCCATTTTTGAAATCCAATCATTGTCCAAACCTCATCCGAAAAATCCACAACTTATCTGAGACATGCTACTTACACCCCTGAACATGAATCAACTCAAAAACTTACATCTTGGGGTTAGGAAGGCCACATTAAAAAATATTGAAGTTAAGAAGCCAAAAATAAAACTAAGTCTCCAACACTTAGCTAAATTTTCAGGTTCAAGCCCCTTATACATGCACTATGGGCTGAATTGAGCTAAGAAATATATGGGGTATTACACACAACTATGACATTAAACAATTTATACACATGTCTTCCCAAACCTCTTAGGTACCCAACACAAGAAGAGTCATAGAGGAACTAAAGCACAAGAACCACTCAAGGTAAGACCCTTAGTAGAGACACGACACTATAGGTAGGAGTGCTTCATATCAACACCTAGGTTATAAATAAGACCTATCCCGACATAACACACCTAAGGAGGAGTCCTTAGGATTGGGCACCGAAAGAATCACAACCGCATACCTTTTGGGGATCTACCATGATCCCTTCACTAGAGATAAATAACATGACCGAGAAAAGCTACAGATTTTAAATAAAACTCACACTTAGAGAACTTAGCATACAAACTATGATCCTTCAAAGCTTGTAACATAACACGGAAGTATCGACATGATCTTCCTCACTCTTAGAGTATACTAAGATGTCATCAATAAAGACAAAGACAAACATGTCCAATAGATAGACGACCCTATCAATCAAGTACATGTATGCTGCCGAGGAATTGATAAACCCAAAGGACATGAAAGGAAACTCATAGTGACTACACTGGGAATATCATGAGAAAATACCTCATTAACTATGAGATTGAATTCTAGAGAAGGCTTTTCCGTGTTAGAATCTTTAACTCGGACCAAATGATACAAACACGCCTTTGAAATCAACTTTGTGCTTTGAGATAAGAAATGAGCCTTCCCTGCGGCTCTAAGGAACCACCTTTCTCTACAATGACCGACTCATTAGGGAATTTGAACATGACCCTACGGGTCCAACAGTCTAAGTAAGCATAACACAAATGCAATAAATCTATCCCCAGAATGACATCTAAATCAACCACCTTCAACTTTATCAAGTCTACAAGATTTTCTTTACCACTAATAGATACCACACACCCCCTATAGACCCTTTTAACAACCACAGAGTCTCCTAATGGGGTTAAAATAAAAAAAAAGAATCGGTAGACTCTCAGGACCACAATCAAGATACACAACCACATATGGGGTTACATAAGAAAGAGTAGACCCTGGGTCAAGAAAGAAATACACATCATGAGTGAATAGTTTTCAACATACCCACGTCAGTATTTGAATGTGCCTCAAGATCTCGAGGGGTAGTAAAATCATAGAGATGGTTCTAACTAATATCGGAGCTAGAAGTGGAACCTCTCGGTGCAGAAGCTAGAGAAGTGATAACCAATATCTTTTTTTTCCAAAGCGAACACCATTATAGGACACTCTCATTGTATGTGACCCAAATGACTACATTTAAGGAACTAATTCTTTCCTTCCTGTCAATAACCACAGGGTGATCGACCACAAAATTGACAAGGAGGATCTATGAGTGCAAAATGGGCTCTGTTGACCTGATGTTGGGCACCTTGTGCCCTACGAGCATTATCAATCTAAAGACACCTGCCTCCTAATGGTTTCGGGAAGGAAGCACTAGAAATGGAATGAAAACTAGGACCCATCCAATACTTCTTGCTGGATCACTTTCCACCAACCTGAGCTAACAGAGCAGAGAAGCAACGAAACCTAGTATTTTGAGGAAACTAAGAAGAAGAGTCACCCCCAAAAATAGGGTTAGTAGGAATTGATGGAACCCGATGAGGATAGTTAGAAGTCATGACCCTTGACTGGGTATGAATCCCAAAAGTTTGATGAGCATTGTTAATATTGCCACTAGTTGGTACTGATAGGTTTCCCCAAATGTAAAATAAGAGGAATCTATGACATTAGACTCAACATAACTTGAGATTGAAACACAAGAAAGAGAAATATTGCTAAATCTCTTATTGCCCCTCATTTATAAGTATGGTATGCTACACACCCATAAATATGACTCTACTAAACATGACTTTATGGAATCCCAACTGATGATGAACCTAGGCTCTTATACCAACTTGACAAGCCCCAAAATTGAGCAGTGCTATAGGGGCACCTCAAGTCCACATGAACTGGTGGTCGCCCTGACAACCCAACCTAATCATCATCTAAACAACCACAAGGGTCGAACAATCCCATCTTTATTATAAAATAAAGGAAACATAAGGCTAATAGTCAAAATTTAAACAATTTCTAACATTTCATTAATTTCAACAACCTAGTCAATATACCAAAGTGCATAGTCATCCACAAAACCTCTACCAAATCAGATAAAATAATCAGTCAGGACATGCCCCCGATAATATCCAAGTACCAAATCTATACAAGTCCATGGAAAAGGATGTAGTGACGATTGAGGGTATGTCTTTCAAAGTATGGATGCTCACCACTTTAAGGTAAATGCTTGAACCACTCAAACACCCGATCACTACATAGAATAAGGAAAAGATGCTCCAGCATCTTTGTCGTATAGGGATATAGCGTCCGAGGATGGTTAAAGGTTGAAGTGCTAGAATGTAACTTAAGGATAGGATAAAATAGTGCATTTATTCAATCAAAGTCAAATCATCATATGCAATCATATTTATATTGGGATAAGCATATATGAAGACACATATACATATGTTTCATGACAAATTGTGGAGGAAGTCATAACAATCATTCTTAAAGCATTAATTCATGATACATGGAGTAAAGACCTTTAAACCTTCCACCTTACCAATTTTAACAGTTTAAACTTCTCCACTACATTTGTCAAGGGGATTCGAACCTCAAACAAATTCAACCAATTTAATTGATTTAACCAATTCATTAGTCAAGGGGCTCTATCCATACACAAAATCAATTTGGCATATGTCTATAACCACATGATCACACATTCAATTAAGAATAGAACTCCAATCATATGCCCACACATTTAATTGGGTATAGATCTCTAATCACATGCTCACACATTCAATTGGGCATGGAACTCTAATCATATACTCACACATTTAATTAGACATGAAACTCTAATCACATGCACACATATTTAATTGGGCATGGAACTCTATCACATGCTCACATATTTAGATCGGCAATGAACTATAATCACATGCTCACATATTAGACAAGGGACAATAAACATAAGTCATTTTGTACGGCAAGGTAATTTAACCTCAAGAGATCACTGTAAGCAAGGGACTCCAACCATAAGACATTAGATGAGGGACTTTAACCACAAGTCATTAGATAAGGGACTTTAACCATAGGTCATTAGACGAGGGACTTTAACCATAAGTCATTAGACGAGGGACTTTAACTACAAGTCATCTTATTACCATCCTTAGTCTACATTTGAACTCTTAATCTATTAGTTTATACATTAATATCCATACAAGTCATTTCGTCATTAAAAAGATTAAACTCCATTAGGTAACTCTGGACACCATGGCTACATATCAACACCATAGTAAAACACATGGCCTTTACTGACCTAATTAGCCATCAATCATATAGATAGGCTTAAGGCCTTAGTTCAAAACATGATACAAGTTCATTATGGTCCTCAATACCTCTACAAACTGTTCATTCCTACTTACTATTCTTACACACATCTTTCATTCAAAAATAATTTAAGTTTATGTTTTAGGGACTATTTCCCATTTAACCAACCAACTATCAAGGACATCCACTTATTCCTTGAATGGCCAAAAATGCCTCTAGCAACAATTTACCAAGCGTTCACATTCATTAAAAACATCTTAACTCATTCATTTCCACTAGTCCAATACCATAGATACACATTTTCCTTCGCACAACCATTTAAATAGTAATCACTTCAATGGACTAAATGTCTAAATTCAATTCAATTTACGGTCACTAAGACCGACATAACTATTCATATTTCATTTGAAAGCTTACAACACATTCTCACCATATTTTAGTTCAACGTACTATTCAAATTCAATTTGGTGATTAGAAACTTTAATCCCTTATTAGTCATCTACCAACAAGTCCATTAATTATACAATGCATGGTTCACAATTCCTTCACAATATCATTTATCAATAATTCAATCTTATTGGGCCATTGCCCAAATTCAAGACATTACCAACATTTGACTAGACATTTTTACGTAGACATTTTCACAAGCATATTATGTACATATGTAAGACGCCACAAAATTCTAAGCTTAATTCAGTCCATTTATGCTTGTTAAGGGGTTCCCATACTTAGAAGGTTCTAGCTAAGTTTCCAGACTTAGTTTATTTTAGCCTTTGAAAGTTCACAGTTTTATTTAGTGACTTTAATGTCCTTTAATGGCACATATTCTTGCTAATTCATGATTAGGAAGGTCAATAGGTGTTCCCAAACAAGTTTCAATTTTTTTGAAACTCGTTTAGACCACGTTCAGAATGCCAAAACAGTGGACCAACGCGATCTTGGCGCGTCGTATTGCTAATCGCGTTGGTTGATATTATTGCAGATTACCATTGTCAAGGTACTGAGGCTCAACGCGATAATGACGCGACGAGTCAACTATCGTGTTGATTCCATGACGCGCCGCATCGCTAATAGCGTTGATGCCCAGTTTTCAGTCATTAAATATCTGCATCTTTGAGGGGCAAAAGTGTTAATTTCTCATTCCTATATAAGTCTAAAACATGAGATTAAGACCTATTTCAACCATAATATAGCCACTTCTCTCAAAATCCTCAAGAATAAAACCCTAGGGCTATCAATTCAAGACTCAATTTCCAATGGATTCCATCATCGACCTTTAAGAATTCACCAACTAAGGTATGCCAAGTGTTCATTCATAGATTTCTTTCATCCATGAAGCCCAAGAATCCAATTTTAATTTATAAATTATGATGTTTATGTTGTGGATTGATTATGATCATGTTGATGTTGTGTATGAATCCCAAGTTGGAATCTTTAATGTGTTTTCATTACGGTATGTTAGTATGTGGCTTGAAAACCTATCAATTGAGTTTTTTTGTGGATATATGATTTATCAATTTGATGATTATGCCTATGCCTTAAGTTATGCATCCTAGGTGTTTGATAAAATGAATAAAAGAACAAGAATCATGCCTTATGACTCAATAAAACCTAAATGATGAATCCATGTTTAACCCTTATGTTCAAAATGACTTCCATGTTAAATATATGCCTTATAGTTGTTTAGTGAAATGCTCATGAGACTAGAATTATGAAACTATGAATGTGATTGAATGCATTCCTATCCATGTACAAGATTATGAATGTCAAATACTTCAAGAAAATTTCCAATGATTGTACTATGAATTGTTTACTATGGTTATATGTCAAGAAGTGTCATGTCTTGTAAGTTTCATGCTATTGAGTCCTGGGGGTACTTGTACCCGACAATTTAGTTGTGTGCCTAGAGTAAGTGTCAGTTTTCACGATACTCACAGTCAAGCCATGATTAGTAGAATTCAGTCAGTCATGTGACTTAGAAAAATTCAGTAAATTCAGTATTAGTACAGTAATCTCAGTGATCTCTGTAATCTCAGTCAGTTATCAGATCTCAGTAGTATTTAGTTCAGACCTCAGTAACTCATTCAGCTAACAAAACTCAGTAGCATTCTATCAGTTGACAGAATTTAGTAGTACTCCATCATTCAACAAAACTTAGTGAACTCAGTTCAGTTAATAAAAATTGTACCATCAGTAACAACTCAGTCATACCTACTGTGAACTAGGAAAACCAGTTCAGTGTCTATTTAGTTAGGAGTAGGATTCAGCACCGAGTGAACCCAGGGACGAGGGCTCATCTATTAGCTAGTATAGGTGTGATCCTTAGTAGAAATCCCTGCATTCCAGAACTACGTAGCCAGCATAGGTTGAAATGTACCCCTACGAGTCCAGGGACTATACATTTCCTTTGAGTTTTCCTTATAGGAGGGGTTGACAGAAGGGCCCCTATCAGATAGGTTTTACTCACAACTTGTCTTTACTCGTGAAGCAGTACTAACACCCTTCCATCTGGGGTTACAGGTTGGATCCTACCAGTTCAGATTCAGGGCATGTTGGTTAGATGATTACCTCTCACAATCTTGGTTTCAGATTCAGTATCAGTAATAGAACTCAATTTAATACTACAAATATCAGAACTGTCAGATACAGTTGCTAATCTTAGTACAGAACTCAGCTAGTTCCATTAGAATCAGGACTGTCAGATACAGTCACTCAGTCCAGCAAAGAACTCAGATAGTTTTTCAGTATCAGTATACTCAGTTATCAGTTATCAGTAATATAGTACCAGTAACTTCAAAGATTGGTTAACTGTAAACTTTGTAATTCATATCATCAATAGACTCAGTTATTCAGTATCCCAGTATTAGTAAACTCAGGTATCAGTACATCAGTATTCAGTACTATCTCGACCCCAGTTTTAGTTTATGTATTCATGCTTGTATTTCTCACACATTCATGTTCATATCATTAGTCAGTTATTATTGTTCATGCATATGAAACCTTGCATTCAACTTACCTTACTTGCATACCAGTACATTCAATCGTACTGACGTATTTGTGTTGTGGTGTTTTATACCATAGGTTTAGAAACACGAGCTCCCGAGCACTTTTAGTAGATCAGATGTTCAGCAACCAGACTAGCAGTGAGTCCTCACCATTCGAGGATAGCATGATTATTTTATTACTTTATTATTTAGTAGTTCAAAGTTAGTTAGGGACATGTCACATCAACTCCACAGATTTCAGACAGTTTAGAGGCTTTAAGACTACAACATATTTTAGATAGTTTATTTTAGTTTTGGGTATTGTTATACCCTATTACAGACATTTTTTTATATTCAGTAATAGTTCAAGGTTTGAACCTTATGGCCTTACATCTTATATTCCACATATTTATAGTATATTATTCAGTGCTCAGTTACAAATATCAGTCATGGGTTAGCTTATGGTCCTTCGGGTCATGAGTACCGTGTAATATTCTGGGTACCAGATTCAAGGTATTACAAACTTGGTATCAGAGCCTAAGGTTCAACAGTGTCCTAGGAAGTCTAAAAAGCTGCATCGAGTAGAGTCTTATGCATGGTGTGTTGTGCACCACACTTATGAATAGGAGGCTATGAGATATTCTAGGAATAACTCCCTTCTTTCAGTATTCATATCGTGTCAGTAAGTATGGGCTTAAATTTAACTCCCGGTCTAATCCACTATTCCTTTTATTTACAAAACATGACTCCCAAAAGGTCTAGTGAAAGGAGAACCGGTAATGAGTCAGCACCTTAGCCCGTTCAGGCATATTCCCTGGGCGAACATGTTTCTCATTCAAAATTCAGGACTGCATTCACTACTCTAGCCAATACAGTCATAGCTTAAAATAAATGGCCAGTTGTTATTCCGGCCAACCCAGCGGCCAATTCAGTTGCAGGCAGGATTCAGGACTTCACCCGAATGAATCCACCTCTATTCTCCAGTTATAAGTCCAAAGAGGATCCACAGGAGTTCCTCGATCAAGTTCAGAAAGTCATAAGTATCATGGGAGTGACTTCCAGTGAGAGTGTAAAGTTAGCCGCCTATCATCTATAAGATGTAGCCTATACGTGGTTTAAGAAGTGGAAGGTAGATAGGGGTACAGATGCAAAGCCCATAGAATGGGAAGAGTTTGCTACGGCTTTATTATTTAGATTCTTTCCCTTAGAGAAGAAAGAGGCCAAAGTGTTAGAGTTTATTAATCTCAGACAAGAAAGCATGAGTATGAAAGAGTACTCCCTCAAATTCATCCAGTTATCCAGGAATGCTCCCCATGTAGTAGAAGACAACAGATCCAGAATGAATAAGTTTGTGTCTGGGTATCAAGTAGATTAGTTAAGAAGTGCAGGAATGTGATGTTGATTAATGAGATGGACATATCTAGACTTATGCTCAATGCTTAACAGATTGAAGAGCAGAAACTTAAGAAGAAGGAGAAGAAAAATAAGAGAGCCAGAACTTATAGTTATAGTTTTTCTCAGCCAAGGTCGTAGGGTGGTAACCGTCCTCAGCATATTCAAAAGTTTTCAGTCCCACTTTCTTCTTCAGCTAGTGCTCCAATACCAAAGTTCAAAAATGACCTTAGGGATGTGGCGCCAGGCTCTAAATCCCAGAATAGTTCAAGCACTATTTGCACTCATTCATTTTACAAAGAGTGTGGTAAGTATCATAAGGATGTGTGTAGAGCGGGAAGTAATGTGTGTTTCAGATATGGCGAGTCAGGTCACAAGGTCCGAGACTGTCCTAAGCCCAGTCCATGAAGTCAGCACAGTCATCCTTCAGCTTAGTTCGGTCCCCCAAATTAGCAGAGTGCCAATCCCACCGCTATTAGTGGACAGCGCCCAAACAGACTCTATGCACTTAATTCCCGACAAGATTAGGAAATTTCTCCTGATTTAGTCACTGGTATGTTGCAGATCTCTCATTTACATGTTTACACTTCTTCAGATTCAGGAGGTTTTTTTTCTTTTGTAACTTTAAGGTCAGACCAAATATTAATAGGACCTTTTACAGTCTTCACCCCAGTGAGTCAATCTAAATAGTTCAACAGGTATACAAGAACTTTTCGGTTATAATGCCAGTATGTGTAGAAAATTCAATAAGGGAAGATGATTCCCGACCTAATCCTACCTCAGTGCAAAGTTTTGTACTTCAACCATCATGATACTTATGCATGCTTTACGTTTCAGTTCCATAAACACACCTTACATTCACGCACTTTCCTTAGGATCATGCGCATTTCAAGTTCCTAGTATGAGGAATCCCAGTTCATTCATTGTTACGAATCATGTTCCCCGAATGCAGAAATTCCAAACTCAGATCATGTAGCTCATGACTCATGCACTCATATCATTTTTTATAGTATATTCGGCCCACATGATTTATTCTCCACTCCTAGTGATCAGCCAAACTCAGATTATATCATATATACCCTCAGTTTAGATCCCTTGGTAAATCTGTGGTGTTACTGTTCCATCTCTTAGTCCTCTGTTACAGCGTCATTCAGTAATCAGTATTTAGTAAGGAACTTAGATAGTCCTACAAAACAATGGCCTTCAGTTATCAGCTATTTATACATCAAAATTCAGTACTTCAGTACCAGTCTAACCCTTAGTTATCAGGAACTAGAAATCAGTCCCATTTATAGTCTCAATTACCATCTTAACTAAAATCTCAGTCCAATCCTAGTCCAGTTAGATCATAAACTCAATTCACTTTCAGAATTACTCGACCATAGTATATGGCAACTAGTTATTCAATTATTGGTATTTCAATACCTCAGATTACAGAATGTTTCCAAATTATGTTGGATGCTTGGTCTTGTGTTTTTAAGGTAATACAATTTTTCACTCATTCATGCTCAGTTACCTCACGTTACCCAGTCAGTCATTACCTTTTATGTATAATACTCTATATTCTAAGTCCAGCCTTTTAAGCAAAGTACAGTTCAGCCTTATAGACCCAATAGTCCGCTATCAGTCATTCAGTTGATCAGATAAGTTAGTATATTTATGCATTTGTGCTCAGCACCCACGTGAATCTTTTCAGTAGTCTCAGTTGTAGTGCATAAGGCTTAGTCACTTTATCTTAGATGATGTTTCATAGGCCTTGTCTCCTAATACAAGAATCCCAGTCATGTAGCGATCTCTTATTCTGATATCCTGCTCAGATCAGGCCAAGATTTGCTTTCTCTCTTCAGTCACTAGAACTCTACAGAAAGAGTATCATAGGAATGCTCTAGTCGAGTAAAATTTTCCATTATGAGTTAGTTAAGCAGCCAGTAATTTAGTTTAGCAGCCAGGCGGACAAGATTCGATGGTGTGGTTTCCCATCTTTCCATCTAGTCGCACTATCCAGAGTCTCATGAATGTGATCATTCTAAGATGGACTAACCGGGTAGTTGTGTGTTCATCCCAGTTCATGTATCATATCTTAGTTATAGATCTCAGATATTCAGATAAAAGGTGCCTCGTGCATCACCACAACTTTCCTCATAGCTCGCAAAGTCGGCATAGTATTTTTCAAGGGAAAAAGTGCCCTAAGGGGGAGATACACTATAGTTCCCCAAACCTTCATGACATAAATATGCCACTCTCTCTTTTAGTAACGAATCCAGTTTAGGGTAAGGGGTACTCATGAGTTTACCCTCAAACTCCGATCACAGCCGTTAGCCATGTATTCAAGGTTCTTAGTTTAGATCACGATATCCAGCTAAGTATCACGTTCCAAACTCAATTATGTTCACGTGTTTTCACTCATGCATATCTAGTAATTAATTTCAAGCTCATTAGCATTTTAAGTTTAAGGAAATAGTCTCCCTTGAACTTATCCAGTTTCATGCTCAGATTTCCATGATAAACTTGGTATCAATTACCATTTCATATTCAGTCATGCATTCATGTGTCAGATCAGTCATGTATTCATATGTCAGATTTGCATGTTCAGTATAATATATTAAGCTTATCAGTCATGCCAGTCATAAAATCATGCATCAGATATGCATGCTCAGAATAAACCTCAGCAAATTAGTAATGTCAGTCAAGTACTCGTGTTTTAGTTGTTCATGTTCAGCATGTACTTAAACTTATCATTACCCCCATCTCAGTCAGTCTTATTTGAGGATAAATATTCCCAAGGGGGAGATATTGTAAGACCCCGCAAAATCCTAAGCTTAATTCAGTCTATTTATACTTATTCAAGGGGTCCCATACTTAGAAGGTTCTATCTAAGTTTCCAGACTTAGTTTATTTTAGCCTTCGAAAGTTCGCAGTTTCATTTTGTGACTTTAATGTCCTTTAATGGTCCTTGTTCTTGCTAATTCATGACTAGGAAAGTCAATAGGTGTTCCCAAACAAGTTGTAGATTTTTTCAGAACTCGTTTAAACCACGTTCAGAATCCCAAAATAGTGGACCAACGCGAACTTAGCGCGCCGTGTCGCCAATCGTGTTGGTAGATATTGTTGCAGGTTACCAGGGTCAAAGTACTGAGGATCAATACAATGATGTTGAAATGCATCGACTATCACATCAATGCCATAACGCTCCGCGTCGCTAATAGCATCGATGCCCAATTTTCAATCATTAAATGTCCACATCTTTGAGGGGCAAAAGGGTACATTTCCCACCCCTATATAAGTATAAAACACGGGATTAAGCCCTATTTCAACCATAATATAGCCACTTCTATCAAAATAATCAAGAATAAAACCCTAGGGCTATCAATTCAAGACTCAATTTCCAAGGGATTCCACCATAAACCTTCAATAATTCATAAACTAAGGTATGTCAAGTGTTCATTCATGGATTTCTTTCATCCATGAAGCCCAAGAATCTAACTTTAAATTATAAATTATGATATTTATGTTGTGGATTGATTATGATCATGTTGATGTTGTGTATGAATCCCAAGTTCGAATCTTTAATGTGTTTTCATGACTCTATGTTAATATGTGGCTTGAAAACCTATCAATTAAGTTATTTTGTGGAATTATGATGTATTAATTTGATGATTATGCCTATGACCTAAGTTATGCATCCTAGGTGTTTGACAAAAGGCCTTAAAGAAGAAGAATCATGCCTTATGACTCAATAGAACCTAAATGATAAATCCATGTTTCACCCTTATGTTCAAAATGACTTCCATGTTAAATCTATGCCTTGTAGTTGTTTGGTGGAATGCTGATGAGACTAGAATTGTGAAACTATGAATGTGATTGAATGCATTCCTATCCATGTACAAGATTGTGAATGTCAAATACTTCATGAAAATTTTCAATGATTGTACTATGAATTGTTGACTATTATTATGTGTCAACAAGTTTCATGTCTTGTCAGTTTTATGCTATCGAGCCCTGGGGGTACTTGTACCAGACAATTTAGCTATGTGCCTAGAGCCAGTGCCAGTTTTCAGGATACTCACAGTCAAGCCATGATCAGTAGAACTCAGTCAGTCATGTGACTCAAGAAAATTCAGTATCAGTCCAGTAATCTCAATGATCTCAGTAATCTCAGTGATCTCTGTAATCTCAGTCAGTTATCAGATCTTAGTAGTATTCAGTTCAGACCTCAGTAACTCAGTCTACTAGCAGAACTTAGTAGCATTCTGTCAGTTTATAGAATTCAGTAGTATTTTTTCATTTAATGGAACTCAGTGAACTTAGTTCAATCAGTAAAAATTGTACCATTAGTAACAGCTCAGTCATGCCTAGTGTGAACTAGGAAAACTAGTTCAGTGTCTATTCAGTTAGGATTAAGATTCAGCACCTAGTGAACCCAGGGATGAGGGATCACCTGTTAGCCAGTAGAGGGTGTGATCCTTAGTAGCAATCCCTGCATTCCAGAACTACGTTGACAGCGTAGGTTGAGATGTACCCCTATAAGTCTAGGGACTATACATCTCCTTTGAGTTTTCCTTACAGGAGGGGTTGACGGAAGAGCTCCCTATCATAGAGGGTTTACTTATAGCTTGTCTTTACCCGTGGCTGATACTGACACCCTTTCAACTAGGGTTACAAGTCAGTTCAGATTCGGAGCATGTCGGTTAGATGATTATCTCCCACAATCTCAATTTCAAATTCAGTCTTAGTAATAGAACTCAGTTCAGTTCTACAGACATCAGGACTATCAGATATAGTTGCTCAGCTTAATACAGAACACAGCTGGTACCATCAAAATCAGGACTGTCAGATACAATCACCTAGTCTAGTAAAGAACTCAGATAGTTTTTCAGTATCAGTATACTCAGTTATCAATTCTCTGTAATAGAGTACCAGTAACCTCAGATATCGGTTATCTGTAAATTTTATAATTCATATCATTAATAGACTCAATTATTTAGTATCCCAGTATTAGTAAACTCAGATGTCAGTATATCAGTATCTAGTACTGTCACGACCCCAGTTCTAGTTTATGTATTCATGCATGTATTTCTCACACGTTCATGTTTATGTCATCAGCCAGTTATTATTGTTCAATTGCATACCAGTACATTCAATCGTACTGATGCATTTGCGCTTGGTGTTTTATGCCATAGGTTTAGAGGCACGAGCTATCGAGCATCCTTAGTATATCAGACGTTCAGCAGCCAGTCTAGCAGTGAGTCCTCATCATTCAAGGATAGCATGATTATTTTATTACTTTATTATTTCAGTAGTTCGGAGTTTGTTGGAGACATATCCCATCAACTCCACTGATTTCAGACAGTTTAGAGGCTTTCAGACTACAGCATATTTCAGACAGTTTATTTTATTTTTGGGTATTGTTATACACTATTACAGATATTATTTTATATTTAGTATTAGTTCAAGTTTTGAAACTTATGGCTTTACAGCTAATAGTCCACATATTTACAGTATATTATCCAGAGCTCAGTTACAGATATCAGTCATGGGTTAGCTTGTGGTCCTTCGGGGTCATGAGCACCGTGTAACAATCTGGGTACCAGATTTGGGGCATTTCAAACTTGGTATCAGAGCCTAAGGTTCAACAGTGTCCTAGGAAGACTGAAAAGCCGCATCGAGTATAGTCTTGTGCATGGGTGTGTTGTGCACCACTCTTATGAACAGGAGGCTATGAGATGTTTTAGGAACGGTTTTATTCTTTCAGTATTCATGTCGTGCAAGTGAGCATGAGCTCAAATTTAACTCCCATTCTAATGTACTCTTTCTTTCATTTACAGAATATGCCTCCCAAAAGGGCCAGTGAAAGGAGAACCGATACTCAGTCAGTACCTCAGCCTGTTCAGGCAAAATCCCATGGACGAACATATTTCTCATGTAGAATTCAGAACTGCAATCACTACTCTAGCCAATCCAGTCACAGCTCAGAATAAATGGCCAACCCAGTGGCCAATTCAGCTGCCGCTAGGATTCGGGACTTCACCCGAATGAATTCACTCGTATTCTCTGGTTCTAAGTCCGAAGAGGATCCGCAGGAGTTCCTCGATCAAGTTCATAAAGTCACAGGTATCATGGGAGTGACTTCTAGTGAGAGTTCAGAGTTAACTGCCTATCAGCTACAAGATGTAGCCCATACGTGGTTTAAGCAGTGAAAGGTAGATAGGGGTGCAGATGCAGAGCCCATAGAATGGGAAGAGTTTTCTACGGCTTTCTTAGATAGATTATTTCCCCTAGAGAAGAAAGAGGCCAAAGTGTTAGAGTTCATTAATCTCAGACATGGTAGCATGAGTGTGAAAGAGTACTCCCTCAATTTCACTTAGTTATCCAGGTATGCTCTCCATGAAGTAGCAGACAGCAGATCCAAAATAAGTAAGTTTGTGTCTGGAGTATCAGGTAGAGTGGTTAAGGAGTGCAAGACTACGATGTTGATTAAGGAGATGGACATATCTAGACTTATGGTCGATACTCAACAAATTGAAAAGAAGAAACTTAAGAAAAATGAAAGGGAAAATAAGAGAGCCAGAACTAGTAGTTATAGTTTTTCTCAGCAAGGGTCACAAGGTGGTAACCGTTCTCAGTATAGTCAGAAGGTTTTAGTCCTAGTTCCCTCTTCAGCTAGTGCCCCAGTACCAAAGTTCAGAAATGACCGTAGGGATGGGGCACCAGTCTCTAAATCCTAGAATAGTGCAAGCATTATTCGCACTCATCCATTTTGCGAAGAGTATGGTAAGTATCATAAGGATATGTGTAGAGCAGATAGTAATGTGTGTTTCGGATGTGGAAAATATGGTCACAAGGTCTGAGATGAAGTTAGCACAGTCTTTCTTCAGCTTAGTCTGGTCCCCTAAATCAGCGGAGTGCCAATCCCAGCGCTATCAGAAGACAGCGCCCAAACAGACTCTATGCACTTCAGTCCTTACAAGATCAGGAAAGTTCTCCTGATATAGTCACTGGTATGTTGCAGATCTCTCATTTAAATATTTACACGTCTTAAGATTCAGGAGTTTTTTTTTGTTTTGTAACTTTAAGGTCAGACCAAATATTAACAGGATCTTTTCCAGTCTCCACCCCAGTGAGTCAGTCTAACACAGCCCGACAGGTATACAGGAACTATCCGGTTATGATGTCTCAGAAAGTCAGGCCTTCAGGATTCTGGTAGTAATACCAGTATGAGTAGAAAATTCAGTAAGGGAAGATGATTCCCGACCCATTCCTACCTCAGTGCAAAGTTTTGTACTTCAACCATCACGATTCTTATGCATGTTTTTTGTTTCAGTTCCATGAACACAACTTACATTTATGCGCTTCTCTTAGGATCGTGCGTATTTCAAGTTCCTAGTATGAGGAATCCCAGTTCACTCAGTGTTACGAATTATGTTCCCCGAACGCAGAAATTCCAGAATTACGTCATGCAGCTTATGACTCATGTAATTATGTCATGTTTTATAGTATGTTCGGCCCACATGACTCATGCTCCTCACCTAGTGATTAGCCAAACTGATATTAAATCACGTATACCATCAATTTAGATCCTGCGGTGAAAATATGGTGTTAATGTTCTGTCCCTCAGTCCTCAGTTACAGCGTCATTCAGTAATCAGTATTTAGTAAAGGACTCAGATAGTCCTATAGAACCTTGCCCTTCATTTATCAGTTATTTAGCCATCAAAATTTAGTACTTCAATACCAGTCTAACCCTCAGTTTTCAGGAACTAGCATTCAGTCCCAGTTACTATCTTAGTTATGGTTACAGTCTCAATTACCATCTTAGCTACAATTTCAATCCCAATCCTAGTCTAGTCAGATCATAAACTCAGTTAACTTTTAGGTTTACCCAACCATAGCATATGGCCACCAGTTATTCAGTTATTGGTATTTTAGTACCTCAGTTTACGGAATGTTTCCAAATTATGTTGGACGCTTGGTCTTGTATTTTTAAGGTAATACAGTTTTTCAATCATTCATGCCCAGTTACCTCATGTTACCCAGTCAGTCATTATCTTTTATGTATAATACTCTATAGTCTAAGTTCAGCCTTTCAGGCTAAGTATAGTTCAGCCTTACAGACCCAGTAGTCAGCTATCAGTCATTCAGTTGATCAGATAAGTTAGTATATTTATGATTCATGCTCAGAACCCACGTGAATCTTTTCGGTAGTCTCAGTTACAGTGCATAAGGCTTAGTCACTTTATCTTAGATGATGTTTCTTAGGCCTTGTCTCTTAATAGAAGAATCCCAGCCATGTAGCGATCTCCTACTCTGATGTCCTGTATAGATCAGGCTAAGATTCACTTTCTCCTTTTAGTCACTAGAACTCTACAGAAAGAGTGTAATAGAAACTCTCCATTCGAGTAGAAGTTTCCAGTATGAGTTAGTTAAGCAGCCAGTAATTTAGTTTAGCAGCAAGGAAGACAAGTTCAGATGGTGTGGTTTCCCATCTTTCCATCTATTCGTACTATCCAGAGTCTTATGAATATGATCATTCTAAGATTGACTAACCAGGTAGTTGCGTGTTCAACCCAGTTCATATATCATGTCTTAGTTTCATATCTCAGATATTCAAATAAAAGGTGCCTCATGCATCTCCAACACTTTTCTCATCGCTCAGCAAAGTTGGCCTAGTAATTTTCAAAGGACATAGAGCCCCAAGAGGGAGATACACTATAATTCCCCAAACCTTCATTACATAAACATGCCACTCTCTCTTTTAGTAATGAATCTATTTTGGGGTAAGGGGTACTCATGAGTTGACCCTCAAACTCTGATCTCAGCCGTAAGCCACGTATTCAAGGTTCTCAGTTTATATCATGATATTCATCTCATGTATCACCTTCCAGACTCGGTTGTTCATGTTCTCCATGTACTTTAGCTAATCATTTCCCCCATCTCAGTTACTCTCATTCGAGGATGAATGTTCCCAAGAGGGAGATATTGTAAGACCCCACAAAATCCTAAGCTTAATTTAGTACATTTATGTTTGTTAAGGGGGTCCCATACTTAGAAGGTTCTAGCTAAGTTTCCAGACTTAGTTTATTTTAGCCTTCGAAAGTATGCAGTTTCATTTTATGACATTAATGGTCTGTATTCTTGCTAATTCATGAGCAGGAAGGTCAATAGGTGTTCCCAGAAAAGTTTTGGATTTTTTGGAACTCATTTAGACCACGTTCAGAATCCCAAAATAGTGGACCAACGCGATCTTGGCACGCCGCATCGTCGATCGAGTTGGTTGATATTGTTGCAGGTTGCCAGTGTTAAAGTACTGAGGTTCAACGTTATGATGGAGTAATGAGTCAACTATCACGTTGATGCTATGACACGTCGCATCGCTAATAGCATCAATCTCCAGTTTTCAGTCATTAAATGTCCACATCTTTGAGGGGTAAAAGGGTCAATTTCCCACCCCTATATAAGTCTAAAACATGGGATTAAGCCCCATTTCAACCATAATATAGCCACTTCTCTCAAAATACTCCAGAATAAAACCCTAGGGCTATCAATTCAAGACTCAATTTCCAAGGAATTCACCATCAACCTTCAAGAATTCACCAACTAAGGTATGTCAAGTGTTCATTCATGGATTTCTTTCATCCATGAAGCCCAAGAATCTAATTTTAAATTATAAATTTTGATGTTTATGTTGTGGATTGATTATGATCATGTTGATGTTGTGGATGAATCCCAAGTTCGAATCTTTAATATATTTTCATGACTCTATGTTAGTATGTGGCTTGAAAACCCTAAGTTATGCACCCTAGGTGTTTGATAAAATTCCTAAAAGAACAAGAATCATGCCTTATGACTCAATAGAACCTAAATGATCAATCCTTGTTTCACCCTTAAGTTCAAAATGACTTCCATGTTAAATCTATGCCTTGTAATTGTCTGGTGGAATGCTCATGAGACTAGAATTTTGAAACTATGAATGTGATTGAATGCATTCCTATCCATGTACAAGATTATGAATGTCAAATACTTCATGAAAATTTCCAATGATTGTACTATGAATTGTTGACTATGGTTATGTGTCAAGAAGTGTCATGTCTTGTTAGTTTCATGCTATCGAGTCCTGGGGGTACTTGTACCCAACAATTTAGTTGTGTACGTAGAGCCAGTGTCAGTTTTCATGATACTCACAGTCAAGACATGATCAATAGAACTCAGTCAGTCATGTGACTCAATTAAATTCAGTATCAGTCCAGTAATCTCAGTGATCTCAGTAATCTCAGTGATCTCTGTAATCTCAGTCAGTTATTAGATCTCATTAGTATTCAGTTTAGACCTCAGTAACTCAGTCATCTAGAAAAAATCAATAGCATTCTTTGAGTTGATAGAATTCAGTAGTATTATGTCATTCAATAGAACTCAGTAAACTCAGTTCAGTTAGTAAAAACTGTACCATCAGTAACAGATCAGTCATGCCTAGTGTGACCTAGGAAAACCAGTTCAATGTCTAATTAGTTGGGAGTAGGATTCAGCACCGAGTGAACCCAGGGATGAGGGCTCACCTTTTATTTAGTAAAGGGTGTGATCCTTAGTAGCAATCCCTGTGTTCCAGAACTACGTAGCCAGTGTAGGTTGAGATGTACCTCTACGAGTCTAAGGACTATACATCTCCTTTGAATTTTCCTTACAGGAGGGGTTGACGGAAGAGCTCCCTGTCAAAGAGAGTTTACTCATAACTTATCTTTACCCATGGCACGGTACTGACACTTTTCCAGTTGGGGTTACAGGTTGGAGCCCACCAGTTCAGATTCAGGGCATATCGATTAGATGATTACCTCCCACAGTCTCGGTTTCTGGTTCAGTCTCAGTAATAGAATACAGTTCAATTCTATTGATATCAGGACTGTCAAATACAGTCGATCAACTTAGTACAGAACTCAGTTGGTTCCATCAGAATCAGGACTGATAGATATAGTCACCTAGTCCAGTAAAGAACTAAGATAGTTTTTCAGTATCAGTATACTCAGTTATCAGTAATATAGTACCAATAACCTAAGATATCGGTTACCTATAAACTCCATAAATCATATCATCAATTGACTCAGTTATTCAGTATCCTAGTATTAGTAAACTCAGATGTCAGTACATCAGTATTCAGTACTGTCACAACCCCAGTTCCAGTTTATGTATTCATGCATGTATTTCTCACGTGTTCATGTTCATGTCATCAGTTAGTTATAATTGTTCATGCATATGAACCCTTGCATTTATCTTACCTCACTTGTATACCAGTAAATTCAATCGTACTGACGCATTTGCGCTATAGTTTTTATACCATAGGTTTAGAAGCACGAGCTCCCAAGCATTGTTAGTAGATCAGACGTTCAGCAGCCAAACTAGCAGTGAGTCCTCATCATTCAAGGATAGCATGATTATTTTATTACTTTATTATTTCAGTAGTTCAGAGTTAGTTTGGGACATGTCCCATCGACTCCACAGATTTCAGATAGTTTAGAGGCTTTCAGACTACAGCATGTTTCAGACAGTTTATTTCAGTTTTGGATATTGTTATACCCCATTACAGACATTATTTTATATTGAGTATTAGTTCAAGTTTTGAACGTTATGTCCTTACAGCTTATATTCTGCATATTTACAGTATATTATTCAGTGCTCAGTTACAGATATCAGTCATGTGTTAGCTTGAGGTTCTTTGGGGTCATGAGCACCACGTAACGTTCTGGGTACCAGATTCGGAGCGTTATATCATACCTTTAATAAGACTATTTTTATGGTAGAAATTATCAAGATTAGTCTTACTCAAGACCCTCATGTTAAAACAAGTACAAAAAGCACCCACATATGCAATTCATCATCAATAACATGTATAAACACTAGTCTAAGCAAGAAACTATTTTACTCATCATTAGGCAACAAAACCCTTTTCATTTGATTTCAAAAACACCATGTACACTTACTAAAACAAGTGTAAAATACATGGGTTTAGTGTTTTTTAACAAGGGGAAAGGTTACATATTTTACACAAGATGATCCCCCATGAACTTGACTCCTTTTTGTCTTCTAGATGAGCACCCTTCAAACCCTAGCCTTCAATTTTGCTTCAAGAAATTTTTAGAGTGTTTGAGAGAGAGCTTAGGATGTTAGATGCAAAAAAACATGTGATTAAGGAGTCCATATACACTTATATAGTGAAGGAACTTAGGGTTTACGGTGTAGGAAATGACCACAAGTCCCTTATTTAAAATCTGAAAAATGAAGTCGTGCATGCGTACGACTCACTTTACGAACCGTACCTTAGGGTACAAGTGGTACCCTAAATTGTACCCTAGGATTCTCCTAAATCACCTACACTGGTTAGGGTACAACCACATACCTTTAATTCATATCCAAAGGGTACGACACATGCCATAACTCGTACAAAAAATAGTCCACTCAATCTAGGACTTTACTCTATAGGATCACTTGGCACGAATCATATACTTAGGGTACAATTAGGGGGAGGCTATGTCGTATTGAGGACAAAATACTATCCTTCTAGGTTGCTTAAGGTACGACAGGGGAGGGAGGAATGTGTACAACTCGTATGCAAAGAGTACGATTGGCCTACCCAATCGTATCTTTGACAACATGCTCAAAAACCAAAAACTTTTACAAGGACAAGATCATGGGTGCTTCATTCTCCCTTACTTAGGATCATTTGACCTCGAATGACAGGTAAGGCAAACACATTCATAAATTAAAACTTTACCACACTTTAAGCCAACCTTTAACCTTGTTAGAACAGAAGGCATATGACACAACCTGAAATCGGGCCATGTCATATGAGCACCTCGAGCCCTCATGAATCGAAGGTTGCTCGATAATCCATCACAATCATCACATCAATCATATGGGTTGGATGAATCCTGACAGTATAATGAGATAGTCAAGAACATACTACAACTCATAACTTAAAAATGTCAAAGCACTTCATTAGATTCATCAACTAACAAATGTACCCAGTCCACAGTCATCCATAATACCTCTATACACCCAAAGTTTAGAAATGTATATGTCAGTATAAGCCCCTGATAATAGCCAAACCGAGTTAAATTACTAAGTTTAAAGATAGGAGACCAAGGATAAAGTTCTTCTAAAGAAAGGAAGCTATCCACTCTAAAGTCAAAGCATGAATCGCTTCGATCCCCTAATCACTGCATAGATAGAGAAAAAGATGCTCCGGCACCTATATTGTGTGAGGACATAGTGTTCGGAGACGGTAAGCAGTTGGAACGATAGCATGTAACTCAAGGATAAGGATATAATAGCATCAAAATTCAACAAGTCAATATATATCATATTTAATAACATTCATAACCTTATCCATACACATAGACATAACGTATACCAACCCAGGGGACATGTCTTATCAACACCTAGGAAACACTCATTCATCATGCATGCAACGTAGGACTCCAACCTTCCTCACTCATAGATTCAAGAATTTCTTAATAGGCATAGGAATTTAACCATATTCACTTATCATCAAGTAAGGGATTCTAACCACATACATATCCATTTAAGTAAGGGACTCTAACCACTCACACACATTCATTTAAGAAAGGGACTCTAACCACATGCTCACACATTAGGCAAGGGAGTCTAACCCCATGCCATGTTAGATAGGGGGCCCTAACCCCAAGATAATTCATTTGGTGAGGTACCTCGACCTCATGAGATCTCATTATGCAAGGGACTTTAACCACAAGCCATCACGACTCTCATCAGTAGACATTGGGACTCTAATATTTTATCCATGCAACCACATACATTCAATTCTACACATAAGGACTTTAACCCATTAGCAAATTCTACACCATTCTTGACCACATGGTTTTTGTGGGAGCCTTCATTGCTCAACCATTTTAGTAGGCCAATGCCTTAATTTAACTCATCATACAATTCAAACTATGGTCCTCAAGACCCTTACAAGTCATTCATACTTCCGTAGCAATTCTATACCACAATTTAGTTCAACACACAATTCAAGTTCATTTTCATGCTAGGGACTTTAACCTTTTTCTTATTCATCAAACCATCAAGATCATCAATTACACAATACATGGCTTATTTTACCTTCACAGTATCATTTATCAAGCATTCCTATATATTGGGCCATTGCCCTAATTCAAGTATCATCATCATGTAACTAGACATCTCACTTAGACATTTTCACAAACACCTTGTGTACATGTCTTTTCCCAGGGCCAATTTTATGGTAGAAATCATCAAGACTAGGGTTACTCAAGACCCACATGCTAGACCACATACAAAAAATATTCATGTGTTCAAACTACTATCAATAACATGCATAAAAATAAGTCTAAGTGGATCATCATTATTCATTATTAGGCAACAAAACCCTTTTCATTTGATTTCAAAACACTTACTAATCCAAGTGTGAAATACATGGGTTTAGAGTTATTTAGTGTGGGGGAGAATTACATGCCTTAAACAAGATGAATCATGAACAATATTTACTCCCTTTTGCCTCTTGAACACCACTCTTGAAACCCTAAACTCCAATTCTTCAAAGATGAGTTTGAGAGAGTGTTTAGGGTGTTTGATCCATCATAAATGGATGTTTAGAAGGCTACACACACTTATAAAATGAGAGGGCTTAGGTTTTTATACATGGAAAATGACCACAAGGCCCTCAGTTAAAAGCTGGAAATTTAACCCGTCCAAGGGTACAACTCACTTAAGTAGTCGTACCGCAGGGTACGAGTGGTACCCTGACTCCTACCCTAGGCTTCTCCTAGGTCACACACACTGTTAAGGATATGACCATACACCCATGAGTCATATCCAAAGGGCATGACTTACCCCTAACTCGTATGCTCCACTCATAAAAAATCAATCTACGTCAAGCTAAGACCTTACCCCATATGACTCTCCTAGGTACAACTCGTACACTTGGGTACGATTGAGGGGAGGGTCACTCATACCTACGACAGTGAGCGATCCTCAGCACACTACCTAGGATATAAAGTGGGGAAGAGGAGAAGGATATGGCTTGTATCCAAGGGTGATGACTTAAACCCTTAGTCGTACACAATGAAGTGACACCAAAAGATGAAGTTTTTCAATGGTTCTAAGTCTAGGTGTTTAGATTCTCCCCTACTTGGATCATTCGTCCTCGAATGAGAGGTAAGGAAAGCAATAAATATAAGCCAACACATTATCACATATTAAAACATCCTTCAAACAAGTTATAACAAGAACACAACAAGAATATAACACACATCATGCTCATTATCAATCAATCATTCACGTCATCATCTTTAGGACTCAAACACATTATTTATCAAGACACTAGTTTATTTCAAAGCTTAAGGACTTAAATCCTTTCTTATCAACACTTACTCATTTCCTAACTTAGGGACTTCAACACATTAACTCATCAAGGATACTTACTCAATTCAAAGATTAAGGACTCGAACCCCTCGTCTACAAAAGACATGAATTAACTCAAGATACAAGGGACTTAAACCCATCACAGAAAAACACACATAATTTCTAAACATTAGGGACTTGAATCCATGGTCTAACACGACACAAATCTCTCAACACATTGGGAATTTTAACACATTGTCTATCAAATACATAAATCAAAGCAAGGAGATCAACACATACCTCCATCCCAAGTTTTTGAAACGGGAAATAAATGCGGATACTTGGACTTCATTTCCTCTTCTGCTTCCCAAGTAGCTTTCTAGGGCTTTTGGTTCCTCTATAGAACATTAAAGGAATCCACCCCTTTCATTTGTAATCGGAGAACTTGCCAATCTAATATCCTCACTGAGATATCCTCATAGGAAAAGAGTCTGAAATATCAACATCTCTTAAGGGTACAACCAATGAAGGATCACCCACACATTTTGGCAACATAGAGACATGGAAAATCGGGTGAATGGAGTTCATACTAGAAAGCAACTCCAACTCATAGGAAACATTGCCAACGCTCTTCATAATCAAGTAGGGACCCACATACCAGGAACAAACTGCACCAATCCCTTCATGGGAGACACTTTCAAAAATACCAGATCACCAACACTAAACTCAAAATCCCTACGCCTCATATCCGCATACAAATTTTGGCAACTTTGAGCGATTTTCAACCTATCACGAATCACCTTCACTTTCTCTCAAACTTGATGAACTAGATTGGGGCCAAGCAACTTACCCTCGCCAACTCATACCACCCAATATGAGATCTATATCTCCTACTATACAATACCTCAAATGGTTCCATGCCAATACTAGAGTGGTAGCTATTATTATAGGCAAACTCAATCAAAGGGAAGTGGTCATAAAAATTACCACCGTAATCAACCTCACAAACACGTAATATATCTTCTAATGTTTGGATGGTCCTTTCTTCTTGTCCATCCTTTTGTGGGTGTAACACAGTACTAAGGCACACTCTAGTAGCCAAACCCCTTTGGAACGGCTTCCAAAAGTGGGATAAAATAGAGGACCACAATCTAAAATAATGGAAACTGGAGCACCATAAAACTTCACGATCTCTGAATGATACAACTTAGAATAATCTTCCACTGAGAAATTAGTCCTCACGAGCAATAAGTTAGCGGACTTGGTCATTCAATCAACAATGACCCAAATAGAATCACATTGATTAAGGGATCTAGGAAGACCGGTTACAAAATCCATATTAATTACCTCTCACTTCCATTCAGGTAATGGGATTTGTTGATACAAGCCCCTTGGCCTCATGTCTCAAATTTTACTTGTTAACACAATATACACCTGGCCATATAACTAGCCACATAACGCTTTATATTACCCCTCCAATAGAACTCTCTAAGTTAATGATACAGTTTGGTGGAACCGGGATGAATGGCATAATGGGATCCATGAGCCTCGACCATGACCCTTTTCCTCAGTTCCTCGACGTTGGGAACACATAGCCTACCTTGGTATCTTAAGATACCATCACCACTAATGAAAAAAACTACAACTTTATATTGTCCCATATTACTCTTGATCTTCATCAAGTCGGGGTCTAATACTTGATTCTTCTTTATCTTAACAAAAAAGAGACTATTGAGATACTGGATGCACAAACACAACACCATCCTTAGATTCCGCAAGTCAAACTTTAAGATTAACCAAATTGTGAATGTCCTTCACTAATTTCTGCTTATCCTTATCTATATGGGCCAAATATCCCATTGAGAATCTACTAAGAGTATCGAGGACTATATTTTCCTTAACTGGATGGTAATGAATACTCATATCATAGTCTTTCAACAACTCGAGCCACCTTTTTTGCCAGAGATTTAACTTCTTTTAAGTAAACACATATCGGAGTCTCTTATGATCAGAAAATATATCAACATAAACCCCATATAGATAATGTCTCCAAATCTTTAACGGAAATACCACGACTAACAACTCTAAGTCATGGAAAGGGGATTTCTTCTCATGAACATTCAATTGTCTAGAAGCATAGGCCACCGTCCTTCATGTTACATCAATACTCAACAAAGATCGACATGATAAGCATCAGTATAAAGAACCATCACTACCCTCGAACAAGGTTAAAGACGGAGCTGAAGTCAATTTATTTTTTAACTTCTTAAAACTACCCTAACACACATCGTACCACAAGAACTTGACCTTTTTTGGGGTCAACTCTGTCAATGGGGTAGCTATAGTCAAGAAACACTCCACAAATCATCTATAGTAATAGGATAGAACCAAGAAGCTTTAAATATCAATAGAAGTCGTAGGTCTAGGCCACTTCTTAACGAACGAGACCTTTTGGGGATCTACCATGATCCCTTCACTAGAGATAACATGACCAAGAAAAGCTACGTCTTTCAACCAAAACTCACACTTGGAGTACTTGGCATACAAATGATGGATCTTCAAAGTTTAACACGGTATGGAAGTGATCTACATAATCTGACACACTCTTAGAAAAGACTAAGATATCATCAACGAAGATGATGAAAAACACATCCAAGATCGGATGGAAAACCCTATTCATCAAGTCCATAAAAGGAGTTGGGACATTGTCCAACCCAAGTGACATAACAAGAAGCTTATAGTGACCGTACCGAGTTCTCAAGGCAGTCTTAAGGATATCCACATCCCTAATCTTAAGCTGATGATAGCCCGATCTAAGATCAGTCTTAGAGAAATACTTTGCACCCTGAAGTTGATTAAACAAATCATCGATCCTTGGAATATGATATTTATTATTTACAGTCACTTTGTTCAACTAACGATAATCAATGAAAATATGAAGGGAACCATTCTTCTTGCGAATAAACAATATGAGAGCACCCCACGGAGACACACTAGGGAGGATTGGTGTCCTTAACTCAGACCAAATAATACAAATACCCCTTTGAAATCAACTTTTGGGCCTTGAGATAAGAAATGAACCTTCCCTTAGGCACTAGGGAACCACCTTCCCATATAATGACCGACTCATTAGGGAATTGTATCATGACCCTACGGGTCCAACAATCTAAGGAAGCATAGCAAGAGTGAAACCAATCCATCCCCAGAATGACATTAAAATCAACCATGTCCAACTCTATCAAGTGTACAAGAGTATCCCTACCACCAATCGATATCACACACCTCTTTAGATCCTTCTAAAAACCATAGGTTCTTTAACTGAGGTAGAAACAAAAAAAAGAACCAACAGACTCTTGGGACCACAATTAAGATGCACAGCCACATACGAGGTCATATAAGAAAGTGTAGACCCTGGATCAAGCAAACAACACACATCATGAGAGAAAAGTCTCAACATACTCATGACAACTCCTGAGATGCCTTACAATCCTGGCGAGTAGCAAGTACATACAAGCGATTCCAGCCAATACCAGTGCCAGAAATAGAAGAAAAAATATAGCACCTTTTGATAGGGAGTAGATGGAGTAGCAATAAGGGCCCTATTGGCCCAAGAAGTTTCTAGAGAGAGGCACGCATACTGTATGTGCTCAATCTAACCACAACAGAAACATTTGTTTCTCCCATTCTCAAATTGACCATGATGACTTTGACCACAGAATCTGCAAGAAGGGCGAGGTAGAGCCGAATGGTCACTACTAGCCTTGAATTGGGCACCCTGTGCCCGGAACCCACCACTAAATTGAGTTTGATGATCACCCAAAAACTTAAGTAAGGAGAGTGAACACTAGCCAAGGATAAAAAACATGAACTCCCCCACTTCTTTCGTGGCCACTTTCCACCATCACCACCACTATGCTAAGAAGGCCTAAATTTCTTTCCTTCCCTCTCATTATACTCAACTTACTTGTGTTTTTCTTCTTCTACTAATTGTAAATACATAATCAACCTAGAAATATCCATGTTGTCAATAAACAAGGTTGCTTTCTCTCAAGGACTAACTCACAGGACAATCTTGAGATAAACTTATGCATTCTAGCCCTTATGCTAGAAACTATCTCGGGAGTATATGTTGACATTTGAAGGAATTTTAAGACATACTCTTGAATGGACATCCTCTCTTGCTTTAAGTTCACAAACTCTTTTTCATTTGCCTCCCTTAGATCTTGAAGAAAGAATCGGTCTAAGAAAGCCTTAGAGAAGTCCTCCCACATGGCGGGACTAGAAGCAACACCTCTAGTCAACTCCTACCCCTGGTACCATTGGTATGCTATATCTTTCAATTGGTAGGAAGCAAACTCAATGGACTCAATCTTTGAAGTATGCATAATTAGGAAGATCTTCTCCATTTCATCAACAAAGCCTTAAGGATCCTCCTCAACCTTTGTACCGAAGAACATAGGAGGGCTTAATCTCATAAATTAACCAATTCTTGTGGACTTCGAAGAACAACAGCCAAAGGACCACGCTCTGCTTGAGAAGCTACCAATTAAGTCAAGAGGTTGATAGAACAACGAAACTCGACAATAGAAGCATCCCCTTTTAGTGATGGAATAGGAGGGTCACACTCATAGTTGGGGTTGGTGAGGACAGGTGGAACCTCACGAAGATGGTCAGATGCAGCAGCCCTAGATCAAGTATGAACTTCATAAGTTGGACGAGCTTCGTCCATAGGGCCCTCAGAAGGATTTGCCTGAGTGTTAGATCTCTTTGGAGGCATGATCTGAAAAATAGCAAATAGAAATCAGAGGAATCCAAGACCTTAGACTTTATAGCTTGAGATTGAAACAAAAGAAAGGGAAATATTTTCCTATGATGTATCACAACTCCTTTTTATATATGTGGCGCATATCACACCCATAAAAGAGATGCTACTCGACAAAGTATTATGGACACCCAACTGACCATGAACCAAGGCTCTGATACCAACTTGACACGACCCAAAATTGGGCCATGTTGTATGGGAACCTCGATCCATCATAAACTAGAGGTTTTCGGATAACCCATCACAATCATTACATCAATCACATGGGTCGGGAGAATCCCGACCATATAATGAGATAGCGGAAAACATACTACAAGTCATAACTTCAAAAAGTCTAAGAACTTCATTAGATACATAAACTAACTAATGTACCCAAGTCTAGAGTCATCCACAATACCTCCATACACCCAAATTTTAGAAATATATATGTTGGGAAATTCCTATGACAATAGCCAAACCAAGTCAAATAACTAAGTCTAAAGATAGGATACCAAGGATGACGTCCATCCGAAGAAAGGAAGCTCACCACTCAAACTCAATGCGTGAATGGCTTTGATATCCTAATCACTGCATAGGAAGAGAAGAAGATTCTTCGGCCCCTATTTCACGTGGGGACTTAGCGTTCTGAGATCATTAGCGGTTCAAACTCTAGTATGTAACTCAAGGATAAGGATATAATAGCATCATCATTCAACAATAAGTCAATATATATAATATTCAATCACAGTCATAACTGTATCCATACATATAGACATATCGCATTCCAACCAAATGGACAAGTCTTATCAACACCTTGGAAGCACTAATGCATCATGCATGCAATGGAGGACTCCAACCTTCCACACTTATAGATTCAAGAATTTCTTACTAGGAATAGGACTTTAACCATATCCACATATCATCAAGTAAGATATTCTAAACGCATACATATCCATTTAACTGAGGGACTCTAACAACTCACACACATTCATTCAAGGAACGAACTCTAACCGCATGCTCACACATTAGGCAAAGGACTCTAACCTCATGCTATGTTATATAAGGGGACCTAACCCCAAGACAAGTCATTTGGTGAGATACCTCGACCTTATGAGATCTCATTATGCAAGGGAATTTAACCATAAGCCATCATGACTCTCATTAGTCGACATTGGGACTCTAACCCTTTGTTCATGCATCCACATATATTCAATTCTACACATAAAGACTTTAACCCATTTAGCCAATTCAACACCATTCTTGACCACATGGTCTTCGTGGAAACCTTTATTACTCAACCATTTCAATTGTACAATGCCTTAATTCAATCCATCATACAATTCAAACTATGGCCCTCGAGACCTTTACAAGACATTCATACTTCCCTAGCAATTCTATACCATAATTTAGTTCAAAACACTATTCAAGTTCATTTTCATGCTAGGGAATTTAACCCCTTTCTTATTCACTAAGGTCATCAATTACATAATACATGGATCATTTTACCTTTACAGTATTATTTATCACGCATTCCTACATATTGGGCCATTTCCCTAGTTAAAGCATCATCATCATGTAACTAGATATCTCATTTAGACATTTTCACAAACACCTTGTGTACATGGCTTTACCCAAGGCCAATTTCATGGTAGAAATCATCAAGACTAGGGTTACTCAAGACCCACTTTCTAGACCACGTACAAAAAGTATTCATGTGTGCAAACCACCATTAATAATATGTATAAACATAAGTCTAAGAAATGATAATCATTATTCATCATTAGGCAACAAAAATCTTTTCGTTTGATTTTAAAACAACCATGTACACTTAATAATCCAAGTGTGAAATACATGGATTTAGAGTTATTTAGTAAGGAGAAGAGTTACTTGCCTTAAAAAAGATGAATCACCGAGAATATTGACTCCCCATTGCCTCTTGAAGACCACTCTTCAAACCCTAGCCTCCAATTCTTCAAAAATAAGTTTGAGAGAGTGTTTACGGTGTTTGATCCATCACAAATGGATGTTTAAGAGGCTATACTCACTTATATAATAAGAGGTATTAGGGTATTAAACATAGAAAATAACAACAAGGCCCTTAGTTAAAAGATGAAAATTGAACCCGTCCAGGGGTATGACTTACAGTACGAATCACTTAAGTAGTCATACCCTAGGGTACGAGTGGCACCCTAGCTTGTACCCTAGGATTCTCCTAGGTCACACACACTGGTAAGGATACGACCATATACCTATGAGTCATATCCAAAGGATGATACTAACCCCTAACTCGTATGCTCCACTCGTAACAAAATCAGTCCACTCTAACCTAAGACATCTCCCAATACGACTTACCTAGGTACGACTCGTACCCTTAGGTGCGATTGAGGGGAGGGTCAATCATACCTAGGATAGTGAGTGACCCTAGCCATGCTACTTAGGATATGAGAAGGGAGTAGGAGAAGGATACGGCTTGTAAGAACAGGGTATGACTCAAGCCCATAGTCAGACTCACCCCAGTGACACTAAGAGATAGGGTTTTTCAATAGTTCTAAGTCTATATGTTTCAGCATACAATAAGAATAGGAAACACATCATGATCATTTCCAATCAACTATTCATTTCAATATCTTTGAGATTCCAACTGATTATTTATCAAAGATACTCGATCAATTCAAAGATTATGGGTTTATATCCATCGACATTCGAGGATATAAGACAACTCAAGCATTGGGAACTTTAATCCCTTGTCCCTTGAAGACATAAATCAATCCTAAGAATTGGGGATCTTAACTCATCATTTTTCAAAGACGTAAACCAAGTTAGGAAAACCAACACATATCTCAACACATGTCTTCCCAAACCTCGTAGGTACCCAACACAAGAAGGTTCATAAAGGAACTAAAGCACATGAACCACTTACGCCACTCAAGGAAAGACCCTCAGTAGAGACACGACACTATAGGTACGGAGTGCTTAATAGCAAACACCTAGGTTATAAATGAAACCCATCCTAACATAACACACCAAACGAGGAGTCCTTAGTACTGTGCACCAAAAGATACACTACCGCATACCTTTTAAGGATCTACCATGGTCCCTTCACTAGAGATAAATAACATGACAAGGAAAAGATATGGCTTTCAACCAAAACTCATACTTGGATAACTTGGCATACAAATGATGATCCTTCAAATCATGAAACACAGTACGGAGGTGATCGACATAATCCACCTCTCTTAGAATAGACTAAGATGTCATTAATGAAGACAATGACAAGCATGTCCATAAATGGATAGAATACCCTATTCATTAAGTCCTTGAATGTCGCCAGGGTACTGGTCAACCCAAAGTACATAACAAAAAACTCATAGTGAACAAACCGGGAAGATCATTGAGAAATACCTCGGGAAACTCATTAACCATGGGAAAATATTCTAGAGAAGGCACTTTTGAGTTAGAATATTTATCTCGGACCAAATGATACAAACACCCCTTAGAAATCAATTTTTGGGCTTTGAGATAAGAAATGAGCCTCACCTTAGGCTCTAAGAAACCATATTCCTGTATAATGACCGAATCATTAGGGAATTTAAACATGACCCTACGGGTTCGACAATCTAAGGAAGCATTACACGAATGCAACCAATCAATCCCTAGAATGACATCAAAATCAACAACCTTCAACTCTATCAAGTCTACAAGAGTTTATTTACCACTAACAGATACCACACACCCCATATAGACCCTATTAATAACCACAAAGTCTCCTATCGGAGTAGAACATAAAAAGAAACCAATAGACTCTCAGGACCACAAGCAAGATGCACAGCCACATACGGGGTTACATAAAAAAGAGTGGACCCTGGGTAAAGTAAATAATACACATCACGATATAAGATTTTTCAACATACCCATGTCAGTATTTGAATGTGCCTTGGGCTCCCTAGGGGTAGTAAGAGAGTTGAGATGATCCCGATAAATTCGGAGCTAGAAGTGGCACCCCTTGTTACAGAAGCTATAGAAGTGGTAATCGATATCCTTTTTTCCCAAGCGGTAGTCATTATAGGACACTCTCACTGCATGTGACCCAATTAACCATATTTACAGCACTGATTCTTTCCTTCCTCGTAATAACCACAATGTGACTAACTACAAAACTAACTAAGAGGATAGGTGAGTGTGGATTGGGCCCTAATGAACTGATGTTGGGCACCTTGTGCCCTACGAGCATTATCAATCTAAAGATTCCAGCCTCCCAATGGGTTTGGGTAGGAAGCACTAGATGTAGATTGAAAAGTAGGACCCACCCAATACTTTCTCATGGACCACTTTCCACCATCTTAAGCAATAGAGAAAAGGAGCGATGGAACCTAATATTTTGAGGCGACTGAGGAGAAGTGTCACCGCCAATAGTAGGGTTAGCAGGAAAAGGTGGAACCCTACGAGGACAATCAGATATTAAGACCCTTAATTGGGTCTGAATCCTAGTAGTTTGATGAGCATTGTCCACATTGCCCCAAGTTGGGAAAGAAAGGTTTGCCCGAATGTTAGATCTTCTTAGATACATAATCTGAAAGATGGTGAAGCAGAAATAAAAGCAATCTAAGACCTTAGACCCTATATAGCTTAAGATTGAAACGCAAGAAAGGGAAACAATCCTAAATGTCTGATAGACCCTTTCTTATAAGTGTAGGGAACTACCCACCCATAAAAGAGACTTTACTTGACACCGTATTATGGACTCCCAACTAACCATAAATGCAGGCTCTGATACCAAATTGAACACCCAAAATCAGGCCATGTCATAGGGTACCTCAAGCCCATATAAACTGGTGGTCGCCCCGACAACCCTACCTAATCATCATCACAACAACCACAAGGGTCAGGGAATCCCAACCATATTATAAGATAGTGGAAACATAAGGCTAATAATTAAATAATAAATAGTATCAAACATTTAATTAATGTCAACGGTCTAGTTAATATACCCAAGTCCATAGTTATCCATAAATCAGAGTTAATAATATGTTGGGACATGCCCCCAACAATAGCCAAGTACCAAATCTATACAAGTCTATGGAAAAGTATAAAGTGATGGTGGAGGGTATGTCTTCCAAAGTATGAAAGCTCACCACTTCATGGTCAATCCTCGAACACCCGATCACTGTGTAGATAAAGGATAAGATATATCGGACCCTATGAGGTGTGGGGACATAGCATCTATAGACAGTTAGTGGTTGGAGTACTAGCATGTAACATAAGGATAACAATAAAATAGTGCATTTATTCAATCCAAGTCAAACCATCATATGCAGTTATATTTACATTAGGATAAGCATATATGAAGTTACATATACATATGTTTATAAAGCATGCCAATTTATGAAGAAATTCATAACAATCAATCTTAAAGCATTTATTCATAATACATGGAGTGAAGAACTTTCAACTTTCCACCTTACTAATTTTAGGATCTTAAACTTCTCCATTACATTAGTCAAGAGGATTAGAACCTCAAACCATCTCAACCGATTTAACTAATCCATTAGTTGAGAGACTTGATCCACACACATAATCAATTAGGAATGGGTCTATAACCACATGCTCACTCATTCAATTAGGCATGGAACTCTAATAATATGCTCACACATTCAATTGGGCATGGAATTCTAATCGCATACTCACACATTCAATTGGGCATGGAACTCTAACAATATGCTCACATATTCAATTGGCATGGAACTCTAATCATAGCATACATTCAATTATGCATGGAACTCGAATTATATTCTCACACACTAGGTAAGGGAATATAACCACAAGTTATTTTATAAAGAGGGGTATTTTAACCTCAAGAGATCTTTTCAGGAAAGGGACTCCATCCATAAGCCATTAGACTTGGGACTTTAACCATAAGTCATTAGATGATGTACTTTAACCACAAGTCATTAGATGAGGGACTTTAACACAAGTCATTAGATAAGGGGCTTTAACCATAAGTCATCTTACTGCCATCCTTAGTCGACATTGAAATATTTACCCATTAGTTCATAATTAACATCCATGCAATTCATTTTGACATTTAAGGGCTTGAACACCTTTAGGTAACTCTAGCCACCAAGGATACATATCAACACAATAGACAAACACATGGTCTTTGCCGATCCGATTACCAATTAATCATATAGATAGGCCAAAAGAGTTAGTTCACAACATGATACCAGTTCATTTATGGTCATCAATACCTTTACAAAATCATTATTCCTCATTTTTTATTCTTACACACACCTTTCATTCAAACACAATTCAAGTTTATATTTTAGGGACTATGTCAAATTTAACCAACTAACTATCAAGGACATACATTTACTCCTTGCATGGACAACAAGGCCTATAGCAACCATTTACCAAGTGTTCACATTCATTAACAACATCTTACCTCATTTATTCCAACTATACCAAAATGATAGATACACATTTGTCCTTTGCACAAGAATTTAACCACTAATTACTTTAATAGATTAAATATCTTAATTCAATTCATCATTCAATTAAATTTATAGTCATTAATACCTGCACAACTATTCACATTTCATTAGAAATCTTACAATACATTCTCACCATATTTTAGTTCGACACACTATTCAAATTCAATTTCATGATTAGGAACATTAATCCCTTATTAGAAATCTACCAACAAGGTCATCAATTATATAATACATGGTTCACAATAACTTCACAATATCATTTATTAATCATTCATGATTATTAGTCCATTTCTCTAATTCAAAACATCACCCACATTTGACTAGACATTTTCACAAACACCTTATGTACATATCTTTAACAAGGCTATTTTCATGGTAGAAATCATCATTATTAGGGTTAATCGAGACCCTCATGTTAAACCATATACAAAAAACACCCAATTATGCAATTCATCATCAATAACATGTATAAACACAAGTCTATGCAAGAAACAACATTATTCATCATTAGGCAATAAAACCCTTTTAATTTAATTTTAAAATCACCATGTACACTTACTAATCCAAGTGTAAAATACATGGGTTTATAGTTATTTATAAAGTGTAAGGGTTACATGCCTTACACAAGATGATCCCCCAAGAACTTAACTCATCTTTATCTTCTAAATGAGCACCCCTCAAACCCTAGCCTCCAATCTTGCTTCAAGAAACATTGAGAGTGTTTGAGAGAGAGTTTAGGATGTTATGTCCACATAAAAATGTGATTAAGGAGGCCATAGACACTTATATAGTTAAGGGACTTAGGGTTTAAGGTGTAGGAAATGACCACAAGGCCCTTAGTTAAAAATTTTTGCAAGGCCAAGATCTTAGGTGTTTCAATAACGTACTAAAACACTTCCAAAGCTCTCTCAAATTCTCTTAAGTATCCATAATTAGGATTTCAAAGAAGTTGGTCATCCAAGGGCTAACTTGATATTTCAGCCATGTTACTCTTCCCTCATTGTTGATTTATTAAAAGTATATGTTTTAAAGATTATTCATGAGATATCTATGTTTGTTTTGAAACATTCATTGAGGGTCTAGAACAATTATTGTTTATATGATGTTTTATGTTTCTCCCTGCTCGGGTTACATTTAAATGATGGTTTTAAAAAATCAAATTGATGCATGGGAATGGTGAATGAACTAGGGATTGTGATTTCCCAAACATGTGAATTTTGTAGTTGTTATGACCCCAACACCGTATTGTAAAAAAAAATTTGAATATGAAAAGTATTCAAATTGAACTACTCTTGAACTTTTGCATAATGTGAAAAAACTAATGAGGCATATTTGTTTTTGAATTGAACCTTATGGGTTTGCGTATTCACAGTTATTACATAATTGAACCAAAGGGGCAGTGAATTTCTCCAAGTTATGCAACTATTTTGGCATGTTATTGTTACCTTGCAAGTGTAGGTTGTATGATGATACCAATAATGTATGCCTTAATGTGAAACATGGTTCAATAAATGGGAATTTATGATACATATTTTAAATTAGGCTTAAAAAGGGGTCAAAATAACCAGGGAGGTTCAAAACCCCTTAATATTTTCATATGATTGGAAGGTTTGTGCACCCTATATTATACTACATGATTTGGTGATTGTTTCACCTTAATGTGTCAGCAAGTTTGAGTCCCCTCTAATGGATATATATATCCTCTGGTTCGTGCAACCACACATATTAGGGCCCTGGTATCTCGGGAGAGTTGGACCCATATAGACTGTGAGTGCCTTCTTATGTAATGATAGTTGAGCTATACGACCTAGGTGAAATTTTTAAAGTTTAAGTTAAGCCTAGTTCCCTATCTAGTCATGTGATATATATATATATATATATATATATATGTATATGCATTTTATTATGTACATTGGTTTTGAATGATTTGTATTATTGATCACGGTACTATGTTATCGTTATTCCTGAGTTACATGCTAGTGTTAACCCTACTAACCATGTCTACATATCGTATCCCTATGCAATGCATGCACTGCAGATACCTCTACTTTTCCCGTATAGAGTTGGTGGATCGGCATGGTTTGTTGGTTTGTTGTGGTGAAGTGGTGAGCTTTCATACTTCATAAGACAGAGAAATTTCTTCATTTCTTATCATAGTTTAGAGTTATGATTTTTATTATCATTAATATTAGTATTTTAATTTTTAGTGTCACCTGTCAGAGTCGAAGACATGTCCTGACCAAGACTAGTTTTAATTATTGTGGTAGAACACTTTGTTGGATTACTATGGACTTGGATGGTGTTGGTCAATTTTTTTGTCCAGTCGATGGTAACTATTTATAAAGATAATATAAATATCATTGAGCTTATTATTATGTTATCTAATTATATATTTTGAATTCATCCAACATTGGGGGATGTTGTGTTCACTCGGTTAGGTGCAGGGGGTGTCGCCGATCCATGTGCGACTTAAGATGCCCATCACGGCTAGGACCTAGTTTGATTCATGACAATGATAGTATTAGAGCTAGGTTTGGTATCATTGGGTGTTCATAAATCCGTGTCAAGTAGAGTCTCTTTTATAGGTGTGTAGCGCGCCACACTTATAAGGGAAAGAGGCTACGAGGCATTTAGAAATGTTTCCCTTTCTAGTTGTTCTATTTTGATCTATATAGTCAAGGTCTTAAATCACTCTAATTCTCATTTGTTTGCCTTTTAGATCATGCCTCCAAGATGATCTGATATATGTAGGAACTCTTTTGTCCTTTGTATGGACAATGTGAATGGACCTCATCCTACTCTAGGAGTTCATACTCGGTCTAGGGCCGATGCTTCTGATTCCTAGGATGGAGCTCCACTGGTTCCCCTTATCCCTCTTCAGGCAAATCAAGATGATATATCTAATGCTAAGTTTTGCTAGCGAATTAATTTGCTTACCTAATTGCCTCGAAGACCAAGTGTGTTGCTTCTGTTTCTCCATCTTTTGAGGCCACTAGAATTTATCAATTATGATATTATGTCCTCATACTTTTACTAGTACTAAATAGGAGGAAAATTCTCAAAATTTCATTAATCAGATCGAAAAGATCTTCTATATGATGCCTGCTACTTATGTGAAAGGTGTAGAGTTTGCATTTTTTTAGTTGAAGAATGTGGCGCATTAGTGCTACGAGAAATGGGACAAGTCTAGGGGTAATGATGTTGAGTCCATATTGTTGGATGATTTCTTTAGTGCCTTCCTTGATCGCTTCTTTCCTCAGGAGTTGAGAGAGCGAAAACTGAGGAATTCATGAATTTAAAAAAAGGAAGGATGTTGGTTAAGAAGTATGCCTTGAAGATCCCACACCCAAATTTGCTGCTTCAGTTTCTAACTCTAAAACTGGATGAAATCGTCTGTATTCTCTTACCACCTGCCAGGATTTTGAGGCGTCGCCCGATGTTATGACTAGTACGCTCCAACTCTTCTCTCATAATATATATTAGCTAAATGATCTCAGATCTGTTCTCTCTTATGTGACCCTTTATATGGATGTTCATTTTGGTTTTGATCCTAAATGTATTTTAAACCTTTTTTCTTTATCCACCCCAGTGAGTGACTCTATTATAGGTAGAAAGTTCTATAAGGGTTATGTGATATCAATCTATATAAGAGATACCTTAGTGGATCTGATAGAGTTGGACATGTTAGACTTTGATGTGATTTTTGATATGGATTGGTTTCTTCTTGCTATGCATCTCTTAATTGTTAGACCCGAAGGGTCAAGTTCTATTTCCCAAATGATCCTGTAATTGAATGAGAAGGTGTAATACCCCGAACTTTCTTTAAGTCGAGTTTCATCCTTAAGAAGAGTAAGGGATGACTTCCTAAGTAATAACTATTTTAAACCGTGTATAATTTCCCTAATATTGATTATATGTCATATGGAGAATTGAATAAGCTTTCCATCGATACCAAATTTGCCCAAATCCGACACTCGGCCAAAGAGTTAGAGCCATTTTAGTGAGACAGTGTACCACCTGGTACTTAAGCATGTTGCGGAGCCAACCAAAATGGAAATCTTCAAAATCCAGTGAGCCTCTACAATTCCACTACGTCGTGGTGTATTTCCAGTTTGCAACCAAGGTGGCAACGCAATTTTCACCGCGTCACGCCATCAAGCCGTTTCTCAATTGTCCAATTTCCAGTAAGCTGGCGCGATTATGGCGCTTAGCGCCAACATGTAAAATCAGGATTTTTCAGTTTAATTCCAAGGGTAAAAATGGTCATTTTGCTACCCCTTTATATATACTCCTTAACATGGTATTTGGCCTCATTTAACCCAAAAATACTAGTTTTCTCTCAATATTGTTCAAGAACAAGAGCTAGGGTTCCTAAACCAAGCCCTCAATCATCAAGATTCCTTCGTTAACTTTTCAAGAATCAAGAAACTAAGGTATGAAGATGTTAATTCTTGGGTCCCTTCCACCCAAGAAGTTCAAGAATCCTTTTTCTAAATTTAAAGATCATATATTTATGAGTTTTCATAATTCATGTGAATTGAAATTGAAGTTGATGTTATTATTGAGTTAAATTCATTTTTTGTTTATAAGACCTCAAGAGTTGATTCTAGTATGTGATGGATTGTATGATGTTCATGATAAACCCTCTTCAAGTTGCATGTTAAGTGATGTGTTTATGTCAATTGAGTGAAGAAATTATTGAATAACCATGCATGCTCCCTATATGTTTGATAAGATGCTTATGTGAAGGAATTAGAGGCATTATAGCATGTTGACTAGAGATCCCCAATTGTGTGCAAGATTATGCATGCCAGGTGGTTGTTGAAAATCCTTAATGAATGAATTGTGACATGTTAGCATGAAATCCACCAATTATATGCTCTTAAATACATGTTAAATGTTTGTTGCAAGACCTTGTTGAATGAAGCATGAGCCAATAACATGTCTTCCTATACTATCACATGTTTATGAGTTCCAAGTGCATGCAGATATGCTTTAATGATTGTAATGGTGAATGAATGCCCATGGTCATGATTATTCAAGAATGTTTATGTTTTACTTTTATGTTATCGAGTCCTGGGGGTATTTATACCCCACAAATTAGCTATAAGCCTAGAGCCAGTGTTAGTTTTCACGATAATCTCAATAAATCCACGATTCTTAGAACTCAGTGAGTTATAGAACTGAGCACTCTCAGAAAATTACAGAACTTTAGAAATATTAGTAATCTAAGTATCAGTAGCATTCCAGCTTCAGTTCAGTACTCAGCTCAGATCTTAGTAGTATTCAAGTGTTCAGTTCAGACCTCAGTAACATTTAAGTAATCAATTCAGAAATTAGTATCATTCAATCAGATAATGAGATTCAATAGTATTCCATCAGATAACAGAACATAGTGAACTCAGCTTAACTCAGTTAATTAGAATGATCAGTAACAAATTCAGCTCAGTCTAAGTTCAATTAAGAATTAGTTCAGAGTCCTTCAGTTGGGAGTAGTAACTAGCACCAAGCGAGTGCAGGGATGACGGATCCCCGTTAGAGAGACATAGTCATTAGCAACAGTCCCTGAACTCCAAAACTGCATAGCCAGCGCAGGACCAGGAGTCACCCGTTAGATTAAGGCTTGACTATCATACTGCCTTAGGCTTGACTTCCTGTTTAAGGTCACCCGTTAGAGAGTCTTGACCATAGCAGAGGTCTTTACCCGTGGCATGGTATTGACACCTTTCCAACTGGTATTATAGGTTTAACCCCACTAGATTAGATTTGGGGTATGTCGGTTAAGTGAGTACTCCTATAGTTGCAGTTCAGTAACATTCTTCAGAGTAGAACTCAAAAATTAGGACTGTCAGATACAGTCACCCATCTCAGTGAGGAACTTAGATAGTTCCATAGATTCATAGACCACCTTCTAGATAGGCCTGGTCTCACATAAAGTTAATCAGTATCAGTACTAATAGATCTAGAGATCACCCGTTAGATAGGCCTGATCTCAGATTCAGTTAATTATTCTTATTATTAAATCTAGAGATCACCCATTAGATAGGCCTGATCTCAGAATCAACTAATTTATCTCATTATCGGATTTAGAGATCTTCCACTAGATAGGTCTGATCTCAGATATACTCATTCTTTATCATAGGTAGTAGATTCAGAGATCATTCATTAGAGAGATTTGATCTCAAATTTAGTTAGTCAATAGTAGCAAGCTCAAAATTCAGTTACTGATATGAGTAGAATCAGTTAGTCAGCTTCAGTATCATCAGATTCAGAGATCACTCGCTAGATAGGACTAATATCAACTTCAATACTCAGTTATCAATATCAGAAGATTCAGTTATTCAGTATCTCAATATTAGTAGTGAGTTCAGACGTCAGTAAATCAGTATCCAAGTCTCAGTATTTAGAGTCATGACGATTTCAGTTATGGTTTGTGCATTCATGCATATGTCCTCATTCAGTAATCTCATGTTACTCAGTTAAGTAATTGTTTATGCATAATCCCTTGCATTTAGCCTTACCTCATCTTGCATACTCAATACAATCCCACGTACTGACGCATTTTTGCTATGGTATTTTACTTTACACCATAGGTTCAGAGGTATGAGATCCAGAGCACCCTTAGTAGTCCAGACTCAGTCAGCAGTACTAGACGTAGCAGTGAGTTCTCTTCATTCGAGGATGATCCTTATTTTATTATTGCATTAGACTTAGTTAATTTGTTTAGTAGACGGAGTTATTTAGGGACATGTCCCATCAACTCCACAGTTTTTTGGACAGATGTATTAGTATTCAATTTTTTTATATTAATTATTTTGGATGTTTTGAACCTTATGGCAAGTTTCTGCCAGTTTTCCATATTAATTACCTATATTATGCACTGTTCAAGTACAAATATTAGTAGAGAGTTAGCTTGTGGTCCCTCGGGGCCATGAGCACCGTGTGGCATTCCGTTTTCAGAAAATTAAGGCGTTATAGAAGGTAGTTCCCTAGTACCTAAGGAAAGGTTCATCTCATATCTTAGAGCCCAAAAATTGGTTTCTAAAGGGTCTCTCTATCACTTAGTATATGATAAGGATTCTAGATCCAAAGATCTTTCCTTGCAGACTGTCTCTTTGGTCTATGAATTTCTCGAGGTGTTCCCTGATGATCTTCCTAGTATTTCTCCCGATAGGGAAATTGATTTTGGGATTGATCTTCTTCAGGACACTCGTCCAATTTTTATCCCTCCTTATAGAATGGCTCTAGCTGAGTTTAAAGAACTCAAGGAGAAGTTGAAAGATCTTCTTGAAAAGGGTTTTATACATTATTTTATAATGAATATTATTGATTGGAATAATTTTCATTTTTATCTTCTTGACTTAAGATGTTTTATTAATTCATATTCTAGATTAGATATTATCGTAATTAAATTATCTAGAGTTTTAGGATCCTTGTTAGTAATATGTAACCTTTTGTATTCTAGGTATAAACTATATAGTTGGATTTCTATTTCTTTTAATGATTTATTCTTTTCGTAAGATGTATTCATTAATTTGTATAGTTTATTATTTTATCCTGTAGTAATTGTAGAGTTACAGATTTCTGTATAATAATTTACCCTAATTGTACTGTAATGTATATCTAATTCGAGATTTTCAATGTTATTTATTATCTTGTGTTGTTCTTCTCGTAGTGAGTTTTTAAATTATTTAAACTATTACATGTACTTTTTCCTAAATTTTCCAAGGTTTCTTCTGTCCATATTAATTTTTCTTTTAGATTCTCCATTATTTTTCTAATTCGATTTCTATAATTAATTTCATCATTTAGATTATTTTGATTTTCTCTAGTTTTTCTTATATATTCTAACATCTTTTAATCTGAATAATATCCATCTGGGTAATTATCCAGGTATAACTGTGCTATCCAATTTATAGTTTCAATTTCTAAGATTAAGCCTTTAAGATTATCTATCATTTAGTATATATAAGATTAAGCCTTTAAGATTATCTATCATTTAAAATTGACTAAATATTTTATTATAATATTTTGTAGTTGTTTGTTTTAATCTTATTAACTCTTTTATATTTTTACTAAGAAATTTTATATATTTTATATCTTTAGTTTCCATGTATTTGTCTAAATTTACTTTCATCTGTTTTTCTATTAACTGTATGTTTCTCATATCTTTTTCCAAAAATTCTAGATATATGTAATTTATCATGGTAAGTATTTGTAAGAGTAGTTAGGTAGGTATGGTATGTAATTTATTCTAGTCATATAATATTTACCAAATGCTTTTTCTAATATGATTTTTCTTATATCTGCTACTTTCATATCCTTAAGTGCATACAAAATGAGTATTTTAAATTTATCTACCATCATATTAGATAAATAATTATTCATTTTCATAAAATTGCTTTTTTCAAAATATTCCCTTCAACCATGTACATAACAAAATATAGTCATCTCAGATTACTATATACTAGATTATTCTTAAATAACATGTTCTTTGGTCACTATTAGCATGGTAATCTGGATATTTTCCCCTAAACAACGCCTCTACTCTGGTTACTCCCCACCACGGCTTCTTGCCTTATTGGTTTCACCTGTAGGATGGCATAGTTCTTAGGGATTTTTTTCCGTTTCCACTTTGCTAATAAACTTCTTAACATATTATTCTTCGAATAATTCTACTATAAAGTAACTAACATGAATTTATTTTATCATACCATGATTGTTGGGAATTATGAATTTAGCTATTTATAATCATAAATAAATATACCTGTTCGGGTAGGTTTGATATTTCTGAGCTTTGTTCCTCCATAGATTTTTCCATTGAAATAAATCTATTTTTTAATAACTAAGCAAAATATTTGTAATGGGTAGGAGAGAGTTTTTGCTTCAACACATGAAGGCTTGCCCTGCAATGCCTTCAGTTTCTTTCATTTATAGAATGAAAATCTTTACAAAGTCTTTACATGAATTTACACGTTTAAAAAATTCTAAAATAGCCTTTTGAAAAGTCAAAAAGGCTAAGAGGCTAAAAAAGAAAAGTCTATACAATATAGTCTAGAAAGTCTATACAATATAGCCTTTAAAAAAGGCTAGGAGGCTAAAAAGTCTAGTCTATACAATAATTCTAATAATTTTACGTAAATAATTTAATATCTTGTCTTCTTTCATTGGTATGTTGTCATATCTGTTGCTTCTTATCTTATCTTTCCAGCTGGCATGCTTATCTTCTTTTATTCTAGTTGAACTTCTGGGAAAATATTATCTTCTTCATTACATTTTGAACATTGATGGTCAGGATATTTATGTCCAATTAACTTACAATATCTGGTTAATAATTCTTCCGAAATAATTTTTTCTCTAATAGCTCTGGCGATAGGTTTTTTCTCTGGATTGAGTAAAGTCAAGATCCATTGCCTGATGTCTTCCATATCTTCTTCTCGTAGTTCCTTTGAATTTGAGTATATTATTACATTACCTCTTGAATAATAACTCCATATGGGATTTCTGTTGCGATAATTATTTGCTAATTCTTGAAGAATCGTAGATAGTCCAATAATTCCCTTATTTGCATAAAAATTTGGTATCTCAATTCTAGGTATTTCTGGTTGTTGAGTAATATCTTCTGGTATAATCATATCTCGGGTCATTTCTATTTTTACAACTTGTATAGGTGATTTAACTTCATCATACAATATCTCTGCTGGTGCCGTATAAAATTTTATAAAAAATAGGTTACCTTTGGTTATTCTTTTGAAAATGTTAAATGAATCATATATCTCTGGTATACTGGATATTTCATTTCCATCTTGGGTATATATGGTACTAAGTAATCCATATTCGTAACAGGTTTTAACTAGACTTGGTTTGGTTTTAGGCAAAACAATTAGCTTATTATATCCGGTTAGCTTCTGGGTTATGTAATTTGTATGTGGTTCTTGGATGTTTATTGCTCTGGGGTTGGTATTTAAGAAGGTTTGTATTTTGTAAATATTTTCTATGTATGTTCGGGCTGTATAGTTATAGGTCTTTTTGTCTTGGTTTAGGCTTTCTCGGTATGTGGTAATTTGTGGGGGTATAAACATAGGATCTTTTGGTGTATTTGGAATAAATGGTTTATCAAATAGCTTGTTTAGGTTCATATTTATATTTTTCCTAACTCCTTTGCGTGTGCCTGCAGAAGTAGATCGATAAACGTTATGGGTTTTATGGAGTATCCCAACGTCTCCTTCTAGCTCTGGAATTTTAATGTCTTCCGATCGACATAGCTCTGCACACTGCTGAGTTAGCTGATTTGTAGCTATAGACTTCAGTTTATCTTCATTAGTCTTTAGCTTTTCTATCTCATTACCCATACTGTCCACTTTCATTGAAAGCGTAGTTAGGGTGTTGAGTATTTTTTCTAGAGTATCTTCTTCTATTATATCAGTCTGTGTAGCTTTGTCTTGATATGTAATCTGCAATAACATTTTTGTTAGTACTAATTACTTCAATTGTAAATGTAAAATTTAATATATTCAATACTAGTCTCCGAATTTCTTTTGTTGTAACTGAAATTTGTATTTTCTTTGTTAGTCACCAACGTACCTGTGTATTATCTGTTCGTACAATAAACTTGTTATATACAATATATGGCTCAAATGCTAATAAACATTTATATAATGAGCATAATTCTTTTCTATTTATTTCTCATTTTATTTTTGTTTCATTAAATGTACCTGAGTAGTATCTACAGTGGTGTTCTATTTTTTCTTCTTCATATTTATATTTAAGTACTCCTCCATAACTACATTCACTAGCATCTGCTTCTACTATATATATGAATTTTCTATTTTCATCTGGAAATTGTAATTTTGGTAATTCTTTACAAAGTATTTTTTTTTCTGAACTTGTTTTTTATCTTCTTCGTTATAATTATATTCTACATCCTTTTTTAATTTCTTCTGTAAGGGCTTTAGACTCTCTGCTAATTTTGGTATATATTCTCTTACTTGGTTTACTAATCCTAAAAATGATTGTAATTTCTTTTTTGTATCTGATTGGTTTACTAATCCTAAAAATGATTGTAATTTCTTTTTTGTATCTAATTCTTCTTTCGAATTTATTATTTTTTGTACTATATGTTGTTCATTTTTACTCCACTTTTATCTATTTGTATTCCTAAAAATTCTATCTGATTTTTCATAATTTCGGCTTTCTTTTTACTTAAACTTATTCCCGATTTTTCTATTATATCCGTAAATTGTTCCAATAATTTTAAATGTTCTTCTTTGGTCTTTGTATATAATAGTATATCGTCTATGTATACTATACAATTAGGTAGTTGTTTAAAATAACTATCCATAAAATGTTGATATCTACCTGGTGCATTTTTATATCCAAATGGTAATACATTCCATTCATAAAATCCTTGTGGTACCGTAAATGCGGTTAATTCCTTAGATTCTTCTTCTAACTTTAGATGGTAAAATCCTGATTTACAATCAAATTTACTAAAATAATTATATCCTTGTATTTGTCTTATTTTTAATATCTTATTTGGTATTGGGTAATTATAAGTCATTGTTTTTGCATTTAAATTTCTATAATCAATAATCATTCTACTTTTTCCTCTTTTTTGTTCACTATGTTTATTTACTATAAATGTTGGGCTATTATGTTTACTATTACTTTTTTGTATATATTGTTTTTCTAATAATTCTTCTATATGCATTTTAAATTCTTTTAAAACATCAAAATTATATGTTAATGGTTTCTGGGTTATTATGCTATTTTTATCTATTAATTCAATTTTTATAATGGTTTTATGTTTTTCCCATCCTTTTAATGGATCTTCACTATATAATTGTCCTAATTTTTTCTTAATTATTTCTATCTTATTTATTGAAAATATAGTTATCTCCTTTTTATTTATTGAAAATACGACCAGTTCTATTGTATCTTCAGTATTTTTTATATTTTTTAATTTTTGTGTAATTTTTTCACTTTCTTTGATCCAATCAGTTTTCTTTCTTATTTTATTAATAACTCTTTTTGCTCTTACTTTCTGTTTACATGGTGTTGTAAACCACCAATTTGTTCTAGTTATTATATGTGGGTATAATTTATCTAAAAACGGCATTCCTAAAAGTATATCTTTTGATGTTAGCTCATAATTATAGATTTCTTCTAATGTTAATATTTTATCCCATACTTGTGTTTTTACATTCTTAGCTTTATAAGTAATTAAACTTCCTTCGTTATTAAATCCATTAACTATTATTGGTGTTTTTAATTTATCCCATTTACTTTCTGGTAAACAATTATATCTACATAAATTAGCTTCTGCTCCTGTGTCTATCATAAGCGTATAATATCTACTGTAATATCCTTCTACTACTATCTTCATTAATACATATATTTTCATTTTATGTTAAAGCTCTTCTTAAGAATAATTTCTCTCTGTTATATGTTATAGTTAATTGTGTATGTTCTATATTATATGGTTTTACTTGTTCTAACCATTTTATTCCTAATATTATGTCTGTTTTTTGCATTTCTTCTTTTACTTCAAATTCTATTTTTATTTTTCTTATTCCTATTATTATTTCTTTTTCTTCTATATTTTTAGTATTTATTAAACTTCTTGGTAGGTCTGGGCATATATTATTGTGAGTTTTTATTTCCTCATTTTTTACTAGATATTTTGCTATATAATTTTCTTCTTGTCCTGTATTTAAGAGTATTAAATATTCTTTTTCATTTACCTTTCCTGTTATGTAATATTGGTTTGAATTATCCATTGAACTTGTTTCATAACTTGTTCTTTTTGATGAGCTTGATGATTCCGGTTTATCATAAGCTGTTCTTTTTGTTGTACTTATTCTATCATTTATTATTTCTAGATCTTCTTCTATGTCTATATTTCTGTAACTATAATCATTATTATCAATTATTTTTACAAATTGTTCAAAAGGGCTTTCTATTTGTATTTTATTAATTTTATTTTTTCCCGTTATTTTATGTTTCGTTGTTAATACATATAGATTTTTACATCTTGCTGTAAATATTTTACTTCCTGGGGTTAATTCTATTCCTGATATTTTCTAATATAATACTAATGATTTGTCTATATTTTTATCCGTTACTGCTACTGAATAATTCACACTTATTATAAATTTAAATTTTTGGTATATTAAATTTCCTTTTATGGAAGTTATTATGCTTTTTTCTATAGGTTTTATAATTCTATCATCTGTTAAATATAATTCTATTGGTGTATCTATTCCTTCTCTAAAACATGCTTTTATTAATATTTCTGTACCTCCAAGGTGTACATATTTTATTGGGTCTCTACTTTTTATATCGTTTATCTCTTTATTAATTATTCTTTTTGTTACTAGTGGTATACTAGCTTTACCTTTTGCATATCTACAGTCTATTACATGTTCTTTTTGGCTTACTACGTAATATTCTTCCTTTTTTCTAGTAAATATATTTTTTATTGTTGGTATTTTAAATATTTTTTCTACACTTAAGTCTAACTCTTTTCCTTTTATTTCATCAAATACATTGTTATCAAATATTATTTTTTGATCTGTTCCTTCGTCATTTAAATATTCTTCTTTTGTCATTATTTTTATATCTTCTTCAGTCATTTAATTCGTCTAATTCACTATCTATTTCATTATCTGTTTCATTCTATGAAATTTCATATATACTGTCTTCACTTTCTAATTCGTAATCTATGTAATCTATCTGCATATATTCTATATTTTCTATTTTTATTTCTGATATTTGTTTATTTTTTGGGTTTTTAGGTAATTTACAATCTCTAGCTAAATGTCCTATTCTTCCGCAATTATAACAAGTACATTCCTTTATAGATTTCTTTTTCCTATATGGTCTTTTATGTTTATAATTTTTTACATAATATCTTTTTCTTGGTTTCTTATACTTATATTTTGATTTTTTGTATTTCTTATATTTCTTATGCCTTTTTCTTTTCTTATAATATCTTTCTTCGCATCCAAATTGAGGTGCTATTTTATCTTTGCAACATGCTAAATTTCTTATTAATATTTTTTCTATTTTTATTTCTTCTCTGTATTTTTCATATAGGTTTCTATACCATTGTTGTAAAAATTTTATTCTTGCTCCTAGAGTATCTACTGTTTTTGTTTCATCCTAACTTTTTATTATTTTTGAACTAAATGGTTCAAGTAATTTATTAAAATATAATTTTCTTATTTCTTTACTTTCTTCTATATTATATGCTCCTTTATAATAATATTCTTTAAATGCGCAAGTATATTCATCTATATAGCACATATTACATATTGCTAATTTTAACATTAAATTCCTATTTATATCTTTCTCTTCATTTTGTTCTTCTTCTTTTGTTGTCATGCTACTAAATTCGTCTTTTATAGCTGTTTCATATTTTTTTAATAATTCTATAGGTGTTAATTTTGTTGATGATGTTCCTTCTGTGGGTTTGTCAGTTCTTAATATTCTTTTACTATTTTCAGTTAGATTTAAAAACCATAATTTCACTGTTCCTATTAGTGTTCTTTCTATATACTCTGGTGTATCTATTACACTTATATTATTATCTAATAATTGTTTTGTCATATATCCTATCCATAATTGTATTGTTTTTTCTGTATCTATTACACAATCTAAATCTAAAAAGCTATAATTTTTATTAACTATTTGTTTTGGTGTCCATTTGTCATATTCATTCTTTAGATTATATCTTTTAAACTTATTCTTATAATATGTAGGTTTCCTTATTTCTGATGTACTAGGTATTATATTTTGATCTTCTTTTTTATCAAGAGTATTTATTTCTGTGTTGATATTTTCTAAATTTTCTTCATTAACTACTTCTTGTTTTTCATTGATTTCTAAATTTTTTGTATTTGTTAATATTTCTGTATATGTTTCACTATCTTCTGAATCATAATTATCTGTCTCTTCAACATCTATATTATTTATTTCTAATTCCTTGTCTTTTATTTCTTTATTGTCTATTTCTAATTTTTCTTTAAATTGATTTATCTCGTTTAATAATTTTTGTTCTTTATCTTTTTCTTTCTGTCTTTTTTCATACAGATCTTTTAACATTTGTAGTTCTTTTTATAATTCAGCAATCCTACTATTTTTAGTTTATTCTATTTTTCGTATTTCTTCTGTAGTTTGTTGTTTTATTTTTTCTATTTCTTTTTTTCTATCTATTTCTTCGTTTTCCCTTTCTATTCTTGCCATAGCTGTCAATTTATCTTCTAATTTTAATTCTTCTTTTTCTAACATTAAATATAAATGTTCACCTATTTTCTTATATCTTCTCCCTAGATTAGAAAATACTATTCTTATTTTTAATCCTTCGTGATTTTCATAAATTTTTTTGTCTATTATAAATTCTTCTTTGTTCATTTTATTGTAAATAGTTCATGTTGATATATATATTCTAAACTATCTATTTATGATTCTAAATTTGATATTTCATCTTTTTGTGCATTTATTGAGTTTTTACTAACTCCGGCAAATATATTATAACTTAATCTTTCTATTCTTATTTTTAATTCTTTACGTTTTTCAGAAATAATTTGTTTTAGTTCTTTGTATTTTTGTATTTTATTCATTTAAACCGTATTTATAGTATTTTGGCGGATACCTAAATCTGATTTTATCATAATTAGGTGGTATGTGTCTCATTCTTCTAGATTTTAAATGGATTATTAATTTTGCTTCAATACTAGATACTAAGGTAATTACGTAAGTTAGTCTTTGTGGGTTTTCTTTTGTTTTATTTAGACTTATATATTCTGAATAATTACTAATTAAAGATTCTTTAATTTTTCTAAAAGTTTCTCTGTTTTTAAATGGTCTTCTCATAATTAACCAATATTAATTATTGTCAAGTAAATCCAATCTAAATTCATAAATTTAAACATGTATGCTACTTCGTTATTTTTTAAATAACTGGGCTCTGATACTATTTGTAGGGGGTGCGGATTAGGTGCGATAATTTAACTAAATAATAAATACGTAATAAATACGTAGTTATATATAAAAAAATTAGTATTATATCTTAGTATTAATAGGTCACTTCCTTTTTGAATATTAGGAGGCTGCTAGTGTTAAACATCACATATTTTCATTGAAAAAAAGTTTAAAGAATTGCATCATTTTAAATTATCTTTATAGTTTTTCCAAGGAAGATAATGAGGTCGCAGTGAAGGCTGGATGAAAATTTGACGTCAAGATTCCAGCTACTAGTTGTATTTGAATAGAAAATTTGACCCTGCTAGTATTCTTTAATTAAAAAACTTAGTGGCAGGTGGGAGGAACTTGTATGTGATGGTACAAAATATTATGTTTCAGTAGACAAGTGGGTGTTAAATGTCAATAGATGGAGTACTTCATAAATTACAGTATCAAACCGTGTGTCTCGGTAGCCATGTGCGAGATGGAACTTGAAGACTTCATGCCCTTTCATTCATTTGAACTTCAATTTTGAAATCAATCAAGTTTAAATTAGGCTGATATAATATTTTAGTTCAGCTTAATTTTGTCACCCTCTTCCTATTGTGTTAACTTGGAAACTTCTATTGGGACCTTCTTTTATAGTGTATTTGCTTGGATTGGGGGGAGGGGGAGAGGGGAAAGGAGGATCGAATTTGGGAACCATCTCTAAGTGTCTTCATGGTCACTTGGTTGAAGGGAAGTCAATGTCATGTTCAGAAAAGGAGCTTGCATCTATTTAAATAACTCCATATTACTTAGCTTCTTTTAGTTTGACGCATAGAATATTATTCCTGTACTTGCGTTATATTTTGCAAGCTTTTAAACCAGCTAAGAATCAGATAACCCAGGGATTTTGTTTGTGATTCTTCCCAACTTCTTATGGTATTTCCACTACCTTGGTTTATCTTTTGTGATGGGTAATTTTTTGTTGTCATTTTAAGTAGATTTTATTATTATGGGTAAAAGAGAGACTTCATAAGAGAAGAAAATATAAAAACTGAAACTCATTTCCAGATAGGACTATAGTATTAACAAGAAAAGAAACCTCATTGTCCCATGTCTACTTGTCTTTTAGTTCATGATATTAAACAGAGACAAATAATTGAGAAGTAGTAGTAGTTTGTCCTGAGCAGAAATAAAGATAGTACCTGTGGATTTGGTATCTATTTGTCCTTTTATATTTGAAGTTTGAAACAAGTCCACATGAACAATATGGTCCTCCATAGTTATGTCACCAACAAGTAGCAAATCATCTATTGTGTGTGCCAATAACTCTGCCTACTGCAATAATATGTGGATGGATGGATAATTAATAAGTTGGGAATACTTTTTATCTGTTCAGAGAATGTTTAAATAACTACCCAGTAAATTTTAACTTGCTAATATGCCTAACACAACTGATCCAAGATTAGAACTTAACGAACAAGTGTTCGGTCTTTTATGATTTTTAGCATTGAACTCATTGTACTGTTAAAATTATGAGTGCAAATCCAATATCTATCGAACTTACATTAAATTTTTATTTATATATTTATATTCCGTATCAAAAACTGATTTCGGGTGAAACCAAAGCTGAAAAATTACATTCGCATATGTAGTATACTGATAGTAACTAGTACAAATGCATTTGTGTTAGGATACCATGAACCCATTTTTGTACAGGGTGTATATATTTATGTTATGTTTGCAAACAGTTTATCACAAATGAATAATAGCTAAAATTGCTATTATGCATCTATTATAATTTGAACTTTTAAAATTTTAATGTTCTTACAAAGTCATGGGTTTACTATGACTCTATGAGCAAATGATTCAAGACTTCACTGTATTTGAGTATTTGTACCTTTTTGTTTCGCATTTAGTGTCATTTTCTTTTTTTTCTAGATGTAGGAGCATCAACTATGAATTCAATCACATTCAATAAACTTTTAATTAGATCACGTATTAGTATCAGAAATGCATTAAATATATAATAAAATCTAGCTATGAATAATTGAGTATATCTTTTATTTAGCTATAAGTGTGTTCAGTGAACTAAATGGACTGGATATTTGGTTCTGTATTTTTCTTTTAGGTTGTGTCCTACTAAAATTTATAAGGATGTTCTTTTGTATCTATATTTCTTGAATATGTCGTTTTCCTATTAGATCACCTCTATATCAGTATTTTGGTATTTACTTTAACAACATGTGAACTTCTTGCAAATTGTCTTTGTTACTGTCACTTATTAATTTTCTTATTTATTGTTAGTACATTTAGAATGATTTGAAGAAGCCGATTTATACTTGGGTTCATCTTAGCACAAGTGGCATGACTAGGTAAGAATTTCTTATCATTAGACAAAACATAATTCTAATAACTTACTCGGGGCTTTTAGAATTTAGTTGTAGTGTAATTAATGTTTTTGTATGTTACGACATCAAATTCTAATATTGACTCTTTTTAGGAATACAAATGCTCCATCCAATGATTGAGTGGATTTACCTAGGTATAGGGAAGAGTATAAATAGGGTGTTATATCTTTCTAAAATTCTTCTTACACTTATGGAGATCCTCAAGGTGAAGAAATTTAGTGCCCATGTGATAGATGTTGTAATGTCCGTTGGACTCAAAGGGATGTTGTATTTAATAATCTAATAGATGGTGGATTTGTTAAAGGTTATAAAAGATGGATCAGTGATCACTCTCACCTATACTGCTTAAATTGGTAGAGAACGATCCTTGTCAATAGCTCAATTAGTGTTGAGGTCGAATCCACAAGGAGCAAAATTATTTTTCTAATCCTATGGGTATTAATAGTTACTAACAAAATACCCGTAATGTAAACAAAGTAAAGACATAATTTAAAAGGAGGGGGTTGATTTGGAAAAAGATTTGATCAATGTTTATTCAAGTTAACCAATTAAGATCAACAAATGTGATTGAAAATTCAAGATGAGCAAGATCTTTGGATTGTGTCTACCTAAGGGCAAGCTATGCTTGGGTGCATGATAATTTGATGCAAATTCTAGTCATTAATAATATGGCAGGCTAGGTTGAAGGTCCTTGAGACTAGTTTATCAACAAAACCTCAATAATATCACTCATTGACCCTTTGGAGTACCTAACAAGTGTTTCAATTAAAATCACATAATACCTCAATTGGACATCCCAATTTCTAGGAAGATTCCCAAGACATAGACAACTCTCTACTCACCCTTATTTATAAGGTAGTGAAAAGATAACAAACTACTTCCATTATTGTCCACTATTGCTTCGTCACCCATATCCCTCTTTCAAGGATGATATAGGTTCTCAAAGTTCACCCACATTCCTCTTTCAAGGACGATGTAAGGTTTTAAGAACTTGGGGATTTCACCCACAAATCCATCTTGGGAATTTGGGGCTTTTACCCACAAACCCCAATTAAATCAAACAAGCAATAGTGAAACCCATCTTCAATAAACTAGAATCTACACAAATACATCACAACCCACACATAATTGCACCTTAGTTCAACATAATTCCAAAACAAGAAATTTTAGCTACTCATGTAGTTAAGGAGAAGAAATATACCAAAAGGTTCATTCAAAGCATCCATGGAAATGGAAAATTAGAAGGTTCTTCAATTTAAATTCAAAGCTCAATTGGTTACTGCTCAGGCTGAGTGGGATGTGTCTGGTGGGTTGTCTGCTGAGGCCACAAGGGTTGGCCAATTTATAAAACTGAATCCTCCTACTTTTATTGGTGTGAAGGTGGAGGAGGATCCTTAGGGTTTCTTAGATGAAATGGAAAAAATATTCAGGGTGATGCAGGGCACTAATGTGGAAGGTGTAAACTTTGCAGCTTATAAGCTCAAGGATGTTGTATACCAATAGTACGAAGTGTGGGATAGGGATAAAGGTGATGTAGAGGATTCATCCTTATGGAATTCGACCATAACATAAGTTGAGCTATTGACAATGATCGTTCTCTGCCAATTTAAAAGGTATAGGTGAGCGTGATCAAAATAGCGTCGTTGCCGGGGAGTGAAATTTAGTTCACTTGTGCAGTGTTGATTTTTACTTAGGGTATACCCGACATGACTTGCATTGTCACTCATGGCTTTGTGTATACTATGGAGATCACCTAAAATAAAATAAAAACAACAAAAAATAAATACACACCACTACGGGTATACCCTAAGTAAAAATCAACACTGCACAAGTGAACTAAATTTCACTCCCCGAAAACGACGCTATTTTGATCACGCTCACCTATACCTTTTAAATTGGCAGAGAACGATCATTGTCAATAGCTCAACTTATGTTATGGTCGAATCCACGAGGAGCGAAATTAGTTTTCTAGTCCTATGGGTGTTAATAGTTACTAAAAAGATACCTATAATATCAACAAAGTAAAATACATGATTTAAAATGGGAGGTTGATATGGAACAAGGATTGATCAATGTCCATTCAAGTTAACCAATTGAGAACAACAAATGTGATTAAAAATTCAAAGTGAGCATAATCATGGAATTATGTCTACCTAAGGGCAAGTTATGCATGGTTGCATGATAATTTGATGCAAATTCTAGTCATTAACGATATGGTAGGCTAGGTTGAAGGTCCTTGAGATTAGTTTGTCAACAAAACCTTAAGAATATCAATCATTGACCCTTTCGAGTACCTAACGAGTGTGTCAATTAAACCACCTAATACCTCAATTGGGCATCCTTATTTCTAGAAAGATTCCCAATACATAGCCAACTCTCTACTCACCCTTATTTCTAAGATAGTGAAAAGATAGCAAACTACATCTATTATTGTCCCCTATTTCTTCGTCACCCATATCCTTCTTTCAAGGATGATATGGTTTCCCAAAGTTCACCCACATCCCTCTTTCAATGATGATGTGAGCTTTCAAAAACTTGGGGCTTTAACCCGCAAATCCATATTGGGCATTCGGGGTTTTTACTCACAAACCCCAACTAATCCAAACAAGCAATAGTGAAACCCATTATCAACAAACTAGAATCTACACAAATACATCACAACCCACACATAATTGCACCTTAGTTCAACATAATCCAAAGACAATAAAGTTTAGCTACTCATGGAGTTAAGGAGAATAAATATACCAAAAGGTTCATTCAAAGCATCCATGGTAATGGAAATTAGAAGGTTCTTCAATTTAACTTCAATTTCACCAACTACAAATTGTAAAATTCAAACACAAAAGTTTCCCCAATTTGTAGGGTTACAAATTCTCCAAAATTCAATTGTTCAAAGTGTAAGATCCCAAATAGAAAAGGGTTTTAACATTATAAGGGATTTGGGGTCGGTTGGGCAAAATGACAGAATTACCCTCGGGCATAAACCCGCCTAGCCGCAATCGTTGAGGCTTGTCCGCGTCTCTGAATTTCCCCTCAAATTTCTTCGTTAATTTGGTCAATGTCTTTGAAATCGTTTGACCGAATCGGAGACGGTGAAAGCACCAGCCTCAGTCTCGTGTCGAGATGGGTTCGACGACAAAACGGTCGAGTCCAAGTAACATAGTCCTAGTTATGTTGCTATTGCTTTAACTCATTTGAGTTCCTTCTTCGTTGTCTACGTCAGAAAGTTATCACAATGGAGGAAATATATTTCTTAAAAGCTGAGATCTTAAAACATTAAATCGGTTGGAGCAATGTTTTTCTCAAATTTTTTTTGATATAATGATTCATTTTCCTATTCATTTGGCTAATGAGGTGAGATTAGGAGGTCCAGATCAAAATCGATGGATGTATCCCACTAAAAGAGAGATGTGTACATTTAAATCATATTTCTATAACAGAAAGTATCCAGAAGGATCTATAGCAGACTCATATCTCGTGGAAGAGTTTTTAACTTTATGCTCTTGATATTTGCATGGGGACATACAAGATTTACTAGAAGACCACAATATGATTATAAGTATTCCTCAGGTGATGCACAAACTTTTAGTTTGTTCCCTAGCAAAGGATATCCTTTAGGAGCAATGAAAAATGCATCAACTGCTTTAGATAACAAGTCACGAAATCAGGAGCATGCATACTTATTGGGAAATTGTGATGAGGTTCAAGAATATATTCGGTACTTTAATATCTTAAGAGTATTTCCTTTTATAGAGAGCTTTTAACTTGTTGTATTTATTGTTCTAACAAAATAAAAATACTTACTGGATAGAGAGCATGGATTTGCCGTTAATAGACTCCCGTGAAGATCCAAATGGAGCAAGGGTAAGAATCATTATCAATACTTCTCGGAATGGTTTGAAGCTTGTGCTTTGCAAGATTATGTGCCTGATCTAATAACAGAATTTTCTAGAGGACCAAATTCAATTGCTAAAAGATATTCTAGGTATCTCATTAATGGATTTAGATTCCATATTAGGTAGCGTGATGCAAGGCGTAAAACACAAAATAGTTGTGTTACATTAGTTGTCTCAACTACAAGCTTTGCAAGCTCAAAGGATAAAAATTCCATTGATGCAGATTTGACTTATTATAATAGAATAGATGATATACTTGAGTTTGACTAGTATGGGCATTTTAAGGTTGTTTATTTTAGTGACTGGTATGAGGTTGCAAAAGATATTTATGGCCTTAATTATGTCTACTTCAACAGGAAATTCTCTATGAAAGATCCTTTTGTGCTAGCATCTCAAGTACACTCATGCTTCTATGTGCAAGATCCGTATGATCAAGATAAAAATTATGTTATGAAAACCATCCCAAGAGACTTGTTTAACGTAAGTGGTTAGGTTGAATCTAATACCTTAGAAAGTTATGAAAATGAGCCTTTCGAACAGTTTATGGGCCTATCTATATAGATAATAATGATGAATTTGCCTTAATAAGTAATGATGTACCAGAAATAATTATTGATGTGGCGGCCAAAGGATCTCTTGGTGAACAACTTGAAGTTGAGAATGACAACGAGAGTCTGAAGATGAGTATGATGAAGTGTTTGAAGAGTAGTTTGCATATGAGTCTGATGAAGAGTATAAAGAAGAAGTTGATTTTGAGGATTAACCATGAGATTATTAATTTTTTGATGACCCATAGTGTTAGCTTACTCTTTTTGTTATTTGACTGCGTGTTAGTACAAAAGATCTTTAACATCTAACATGCAGAAACATAAATATTATTGATAATTTTTTATTTGTCTTGTGTACTTCATTATTATTTTGTTAATAACTCATAGTTCTAGCTTACACTTTTTGTTATTTAGTTATTTGTTGGTGCAAACAATCTTTGATATTAAATATGCAGACACATGATATTATGATGGCTTCTTTCTTTAGCCTGATTTTTATTTTGTTAATGGCCCTACAGTGCTAGCTTACTCTTAGAATGATGCAGTTATATATGTTAGTTAATGTACTTTTTTGGTTGTACCCTGTACTGATGTTACTTAAATACCTATTTTTTCTATTAGTATCAGGTAGTGGTCATCCTAAGAAAGATAGCAGTCTAACGGATTTTGATGCAGCTCTATGATACTAAATAGATATACCTTCATTTATCCCTTCACTTATTTCCATTTTCTTAAGACTAGTTACATACAATATTTGAGAAAAATTAATATAATACTTACCAGACTTTAACATTTCTATTTGTTCTCGGTGACTTCAAACTTATCGAATTAACATAACCTATCCTAACTTATTTGGAATTAAGGAGTAGTCAATGTTTTTGATCATTTATCATACAATTCCCATCTTCAGCAGGCAAAAAGTAAGTCTGCAAATCCTTTAGGTTGCACTATTCTGTTCTATTATATCTTCTTGTTTTGTTTCTGGTGTTGGCAGAAACTAGGAGGAGTTTGATGTACTAAGTTTAGCTCTTATATGTCTCCTTAACACCTTATATATTGTAATAAAGCTTATATCCAGATGATGATTTCTAAGATGAGTCTTGTGGACTTATTTCATAATAAGAATCTATTCTTGGTGACTTCATGCTTCTTGAATTCATATAGCCTATCCCGACTTGTTTGGAATTGAGTAGTTATTGTTGTTGATGATTTATTTGCCAATGCCCATCTTCAGCAGGAAAATTGTCACCAATCAGAAAGAAGAAAGGGTCTTTGACTTGAACAAAAATTAGTAACTTCTTTGAATTTTACAATCAACCTTCAGATTATTTCTTAGTAGTACTATCCTGAGGAGTTGCTGGTTGACTAGAGGGACACAACATTTGGTGATACTAGATGATATACTGCACTTGTTGTTTCTTTATTTGTTTTTTGTGTTTGTTTGTAAATATTAGAAGCTACTTGATCTTTCAGATTACTTTCAATGAAACTAAAAGTTTTTATGTTGTATTTTTCTGATTTAGGAATATGAACAAAAAGAATCTATTTTTTTAAATATCTTTGTTGAATAAGTTGTTTATTAGTATGAATAAGTACTTTTATGTGAATTTAATGGTGATAATATTTAGCTAGGGGACAGGATAGAGGATCATGCTAATGTTACCTGTGACTCAGACACACAAATATGGAACGGATAAATATTCATGTTTGAATAACAAATTTTTTTACCATTTGGGGGTTATAAAAAATTAAAAATTAAAGAATTTGGGTTATCACGATATGATTCAATGATATTTACCTTATAATTGACCTAATTGTGTGTAAAATTTGTATACCGTCAGTCCATAGAACTTAAATTATCTTATTCACAAGACTTGATCAAAGTCATAGATATCTAATGCTATAGTAATATTAGTAATACTCACAACAAAGAAATTGAAGGCAACAAAAGAGAGCAAGTCATGATTAGTTTTCCTTCCAAATGGAATAATTGATTGGGTTCTAAAACAAGAGAATTCAGAGAATCCTTTGTTCCTGACCTGCAATACGAACAAACAGCTCAACAAACATATTCATAACTACTACTCAATCATAAATAAATCAGGATCAACTAATAATAGAGTGCAGTAATGTAAGTGAATGAGGGACCTGGAGAGAAGAGTTGGCTACTTATAAAACAGTTGAAGCCATTGTTGTTTTTGAAATGCAGCAACAACAGTACTGTTTGTGTATAGTAATGTAAAAGAATTTGGTTTATTGGTGTGGAAGTTTATTATGAATGAATGAATGGAGGGAAAAAATGGATGAGATTATGGATAATAGCTAGATAGCCTCTCACTGATTGTATGGCTGTGGTTGCCTATTTTAGTATATGTGTTTTTTGTTCCTAATTTGCAAAGACTTTGTTCTTTTGCATCATATGTTCACTGTTTGTGTTATGCAACTAATACAATCTACCAATTACCCTTCTCTGTATAACCGTATAATGCTGGATTTTGATACCATCTACCTATGTTTTGGTGTGCCACTTTCTCAGAGGTTGCGTATTTGTCTCTTCCGTACCAATTGTAGTTAACTATGAGTTCACCTGGGAAGATTATTATCAACTTATGGAAAAAAGGAAGGTTAGATACAGTTGTTAGATGTGGGCTCTCAAATATTGCTTCAAGTATTTGCTAAAGTGAAATTTCTAGTTGACCTCCAAGTAGCGCCAAGTGGACTAGGTCGTTAGTAAGATGGATAAGGAGGAGTACATAGGAACTGACCAGTTTGAAGCATAAGTTGGTGGTAACAAACATATTGACATAAAAATCATACAAAAGTTGAAAACATTGCTGAAATCTGTGATGAAGCGATAATGCCTCTTTCAATTTTTTTTCTTCTTTTGGGGTTCTAAAAGAGTTGATGCATTATAAATTTCTTTTATGTTCTTGATTTTTGTTATACATAGTAGTTTATATAGGTGAATATATGTATAACTCATGAAGGGTTATTACTTAAAATTGATCTGATAGAGGAATATATAGGTGGAGGAATTCCAAAGTGATTAGGTGTTGAAATTGAAATGGAAACTTTGGATTTATGTTCTTTGATTGGAACCGTCAATATCCAACCTTCATAAATGGGGTTAGTCCCTCATTCCTAAGTTTTCTCTCCTTTTCTAGGCATCAATAATTCTTCAATAAATTAATTCAATAAAATCAAGGACTCTCAAAATCCCACCTTCTTCTTCTTTATCTCCCAATACCTCTGAAGTAGATGAAAAAATATCTATTGAAACTGACCCTGTCAAGCTTGTATTTGCAAATGCTAAGGTTTATAAGAAAGAAACTAAATCACCTTATCCTTCTCCTAAGATTCGAGAAAATGATGCTAAGGATAGTGATGATCAAGTGGTGCCTCCAGCTGACAAAATTCAATTGCACAATAAAACTGTACAACAAAGTGCAACAAATATCTTTTTCCTTTTTCTTCACTTTACTTTTTCCTTTGTCAACACTTAAACTTTGACCATTTATTTTTCTTCTAACTATAGATGGATGGTAATTTGATAAGGATCCCCATACATAGTCATTTGGTGGAAGGTAGAGTTACATGTATTAGTAACGTAGAAATTGGTTATACAAAGATTATTTGTTTAGTAATTATTTTCTCTTTTAATGTGCCAAAAATAATTCATAGATTTCCTTATTACTTTTATATTAAGTAAGCAAGATTGTAAACTTTTAACTAAATACCTTAAATGATGTGGTGCATTCTTCATTCTCTGCTTGGGGGAAGATGTGTCTGGTTCCGTTAATCGGATGCCCATTCTAGCTTTTTTTTAAGCAATTATAGTTGTCCACTCCAATGCACTATCACTAGTTTCCTTTTCTTATCTATCTCATTGTGTTGTTGGATAACTTTAGGTTAGTTATGTCATTCAGGATTGGAAAAGTATTGCATGCACCTTTTGGGTTATGAAGAGATTAGCATTTTTACTGGAATCTGCAAGGAATTTTCCTTTAGTGTGTCATGTACCTTAGATTTATGTGTCATTGAGTCCAATCCATGAATATTGATTAAATAGTCTGTGAATAGTTTCTTTAGCACTGTATTTCACAAAGTGACCATTTTGCATAGATTTTAAGGCACTTACATGTACTGTGTATTACATTTGTTCAACAAAAATTATAATAGAAAAGTTAAGTTTTCAAGCCATATTTAATTTCCCTATTCCCACTTGTAAATAGCATATGTTCTTAGAAATTGCGTTCTTCCTTATCTGCTTGGTGGAAGATATGCCTGGTTGCATTAATTAGATGGCCATTATAGCTTTTCTTTAAGTAATCACAGTTATCCACTCCAGTGCAATAGCACTAGTTTCCCTTTCTTATCCGTCTTATTGTGTTGTTGGACAACTTTAGGTTAGTTATGTCATTTTATTCTGGGAATAGTATTGTATGCACCTTTTGGTTTATGAAAAGATTATCATTTTTATTGAAATCTGAAGGAATTCTCCTTTAGTGTCTCATTTCCATTGCTTTGTATGTCATTGAGTTCCTGCCTTTATCATTTTTATTGGAATTTGTATGTATTGTATGTCATTGCCTTTGCTTTGTGACTAGGTCAGCTTTCAGTCCTCCAAGGCTTCAACTTTAGTGTGTGCACCTTAATGATATTAGATTCTAATGCAAAATGAATATGGAGTTTTTGTAGTTGTCTGATGTTATGCCTTAAAATATGCACCCCAAGGATATTTAGTTCCTGTCTTTGTCTGAAGTTATGCCTGAAAATATATGTTCAAGTACTTATATTAGAAGTGAGTTCACCTTTACTATATGGAAATAGAAGTGATCCCTTGTTTCCTATATCCCGATAGCTATTGCTTGTTTTACTTTTTTGACAATCTGAACTTCAGAATCAACAAAATTGTTGGAAAACACTAGATGATGCATTCACGACAGTGTTTGAAAAGGAGAGGTCTGGTCGACTTAGATGCTATGGTAGATCAGTGACAACAAGTTCTTTGATAAAATATGAGGAAATTAAAAATCTTAAATAAAAGTGTGCTAATGAATTCACTTCTATGAAGGAAGAAATAAGTGAAGCGAGAGAAGAATTGCGATAATTTTTTAGTCAATTGGTGCAAAACTATCTTGGATTGAACGTTCAAGATATACAGGGAGTGATGGGTCTAACATTCCTTCACCTGATGCAAGTAATACACAAGCTATAAGAGGGAAAATTCTTCCATATTCTTCAGGATCAAAACTCATGCTTTGGTTCATGAAAAGATATTTTATCTTTAAAATTCATAAGAAACATAAATTATGAACTGTTAACATGATTAAATGAATTAAAGAAATTTTTTATTCACATACATCATCATTTTAGATTGGAAAAATAGTTGAGTATTTATTGAGCAAAATTCCTTTCTAATTGTTTATTCTTTTTGAACGTGTAGGGAAAATGTGGGTGATTAAATTTGCATGGTGGCTGTCACAAGTCAACTTGATCTAGATTGAAGTGAATGATGAAGAATTTTTGAACTATTCTTCTATATGTTTATATACATTCGGTTGTGTGTAACTTAATATAAATCTTTAAAATGTTGTTTTCTAATTAGTATATTTAGTAAAAGACATTTTTTTATTTCATATTACAAATCTATGCATTTGAATTATTTATTAGCTAATTGGTGCGTGAGATTTTATATATGTATGTATATGTAATGTGATTAGTGATGTATATATTCCGAACAAAATAATTATTTTTCAATTAGAAATTACGTACTAACATTTTAAACCTAGTGCCATTTCTATAAAATGTGGCCTAAACTATCAAATCTTAGACAATATTGACATACTTCAAAAGTGTGGCATATACCTAAACATGCTTACACTTTGCATATGTTGTTATTGAGGATGTATAAAAGTCTACGATTTTGACGTTTGGGCAATAATAAAGAAAAAATTACGTTTTTGAAGTGTTGTTATAGAGGTGCTATACAAGGCTATGCTTGTGAAGCGTTCTCAATAACAAAGCAAAGGGCACACTTGAAAGTGTAGCTTTATCAAATATAAATGTTGTCAATGAGAAACTACAAAGCGTGACCTTTATACCTTAGTGACCATGCTTTTTAAATATAGATGATATAACAACACTTGAAAAAGCGTAGTCTAAAGCCAAAGATTACGACTTTTTAGGCCACCCCCTAAAAAGTATTGCCTAAAGTCTGAAAGAGTAACCTTTGATCAAAGGCCACACTTTCTGCTACTTTAGTCCACACTTTACAAAGGGTGGCAATAGGACTAAAATATTGTACTGTAATTTCTCTCTTTTGTATAGCGAATATATATGGAGAATTATAATATTTTTCATTGTGTCACCTCTCTCATTCACTGATATAATTACTCTCTTTTATGCACTCTATATTTTTTTATACTTGAAAAACTATGCAAGACCACCTCTATTAATAAGTGATGTATTCATCCATACAATGAATAAGAATGAATAAGGAGTAGTAAAGAAAAAGGATCAATGATCGTTATGCTACAAAAGTTACAAGAAACTAATGACACTAATAGCCATTAGAGTAGAAGAAATAGTCGCCATATGAGTTATAAGAAAAACGCGCCTTCATGCACCCAAAATCCATTAAACTAAATGAGAGTAAAGGGCATGAAATACCATCAATTAGAAAAGAGTAATGCTACTGCAACTTTGATGCAAGTAAACAGATGAGGAGCATATGTTGCCTTCAAGGAATTGTTACATTCAGTCCCTAACATAGTTTGTCAATTTATCATAACAAATATTAAAATACTCTAGACCAACTATCTCTCTCATTTTAATATTAATATAAGAAAGTATTTCACCAGTTTAGTCAAAGGAAATTTACTATACTTAATGAAGGTGTGCTCTTCATTGAACCTTAACTTAGTAAAATAGTAACCGTCACTCCAGAGTCAATAGTGGTCTCAAGCATGAACAATGACTGGTTAAGGAAAATTAAGTATTACTGCCTACACACAATAATCAAGGTGTTGACATATGTTTTAATTTTCAGAACATTACTACCATGTGCTATCCCAACTTGTTATGAGCATTCTTGAGAATAAGCCCCATTCTCGTAGGATATGGTGTACTTCTACGCTCAAATAGATAAAATCTGTCAAGAATGTTCTTATAATTTCGACACCTAACTACATATGAGATATAAAATTTTATTAAGATTTCTTAGACTTAGCCTTCACAAATCATTACTGGAATAAAATGTAATCACATCATAGGAAGTGATTAGACAATAGAGCATCGCACACCAAGTCATTACATGATTTGTTCGCCCATTGAACCTGGTTATAGAATTTTTAGTCCATAAGTTGTGTTTTTGATACCCGACTCATGCATTTTTATAGATTTATTACTCCCCCTCGATGTGTGTTAGATCCTCTATCTAGCAAAGGCTTTGGTTAGTTCATCTACAAGATTATCACAGTATTTGACATAATCATTTATTGGTACGACATGTCAAATATGATCACAATAACATTTTCTCCTTGTGGGTCTAAATTAATTATTATAATAACAACTTCAAATAGATCAATAATATTGGTTCTATCACCATAACTCAAAACTAGAGAAATTAATTTCTCAAAATAAAGCATTGATCGATTCACCTTTTCAATAGTTAAGCCTAAAATTACTAGTTCAACCTCCATGATAGAGTTAGCAAATAGTAATTTATTTTTTTCAATTTCAAAAATAGCACTAAATATTTTCATTTACATAAAGAATACTTCTAAGTACAACAAAATTTATTTTTAATAAAAATATCCACAACTCTCTTACGAAGTAAATATATTTGGTTTGCTTGTATTTGCCAGATATTTTTGCCACATACACAATTTCAAGTCAACTGTTATTAGATATATATCTTATTTATTTATTAAGCTACTAAACTCCTTTTTTTATTTGTCACGCCACTTTCACATATTTGAATTAAAAGGTGTTGCATGACCTATACAATCAAAAAAATGTATTTCACAATTTTTCTTCACCATAATATGACATGTCAAGCAAACTTCATTACATAATTTGGGTATTTGTCGTTCCTAAAATAAAATTTATCTCACCCAATTTTTCATGTCAAAATGGCTACTAAATTTTTTCATTCTTTTGATACCATGCATGTTAGAGCCAAAGACATCAACTCATATGTAAATTATAATATTTGATTTATTCCAACACTAATATATACAGTTTTAACATTTTTTAACTCAACTCATTCTCAAAAGTGCAAATATCACATTGTTAATAATGATATCTTCTCATTTCATTAATCCCACTCCCCTGAGAGTGCAACAAAATAAAATATATATTAGGTTATATTGTTTACCTTTCCTTCGTAATTATTTGAAAAACTTTTTTATCTTTCCTCCACTTAAGTTGATCATGTATAAAGATACTTTACTTGCCATTCTCTTTCTTTTCATCTCTAAAGGAGATCTAGTGACGAAGCGGGATGATGTTGAGATCTTAAACTTGATAACAACAAATTTTCAAACTGTAATAGAATCATGAATCTCCATAAATTGAATAGTGTAATACTTCACAAATAATAATTAATGTTAAAAATAAAAAAATATGAATAAATAATATTTCAGCTAAGGAACAAATATCTCGCTCTCTTTAAGAAAATTTCAGCTCACTGCAATATAGTCTACACAAATCCAGCAGTAAATATCTTGACTTATCTCCTCCAGGACATAACAACCCAACGGCGTCGTAAAACTCAAAAAACTTTGAATTAGTTGAAGAGACTAAAGTTCCTCTAAATGAACATCTTCTTTCTACATAGAACACTTTTATTTGAATGTTGACTATAGTTAAAGACTTAGAATATTTTTCTTTATCTGAACTTTCTCTTTCACTAATATAACTACTCTCTTCTGCATGGTGAATATAGTTTGAGACTTAAGTTATTTGTTTCTCAAATATCTCTTTTACTAATGTAATTACTTTCTTTATGCACTCTATATTTTTCTGTACATAAAAAGATATGCAAGACCACATCAACTTATAGGTGATGTATTAATTCTTGTAATGAATAAGAAAAGGGTAGTAAAGAGGAAAGATCAATGGTTTAGATTACAAGAATTACAAAAACCTATGACACTAATAATCATGAGAGTTGCAACAAAATAATGATCATATGAGTCATAAGAAGAATGCACAACCCACTAATTAAATGAGCGAAGAAGGCATGAAATTCCATCAATGAAAAGGGAGTAACACTACTCCAAAGTTGTGGCTAGCAAATGAATTAGGAGAATATGCTTCTTTTAAGGAATTGTAAAATTCTGGTCAATTTAGCATAAAGAAAACTAATATTAAAATGCTCTAGTCCGACAAACATTAAATGTAAGGGTCATCAAGTGGAGAGAAAAATCACCAACATGGGAATGTTATACGAGAGAGATAACATACTAAGGACACATAAAACTTCAACGATATATTATTGCACATCATTATATCTTCCTACTCAATAAATCAGATACCTTTCATTCTACAAAACCCAAGTTCCTTAGGTTTATATGTTCTGCCAGATTGCCTTCAGTTAAACAATATATCTAGTAAAATCTCATAAATATTGTCTAGATTGGATAGAGTGTATGCAGCCTTATCACTACCTCGTATAGGTACAAATCCCCTACAATTCATTTCTTAAAACACCTTCCTCCATAACAACATAGATCTTGCAGCAAGTGGTGAACAGGGGCGGATCCAGGGGGTTGGGTGGGGATTTCAAAAAAACAAGTAACTTTTTTAGTGGATCATGTCTTTATATTTAGAAATTTAGTAAATCGTTAACAATTATAAGTAGAAGAGCCCACTTCTAAATCCCCGAAAATACTAAGCAATATCTACACAAATTAGGCTAAGGTATCTAAATCCACTATTAGATCATTTCTACCCCTAGGACAACAATTCCTCCCAATAGAGAGCAACTAAGTCAATTCCACCTAATGTAATGACAACAAGGGAAAGTTTCACCCTAAACTCAAGTGATTAAGGTTATCTTCTCATTGGTTGAGTAACTAAGGTATTTCCATCCTAGTCAAGATCCTACAAGGTAAACTTCACCTAAGATATGGTTAACTAGGCAAATTATGCCCCAAAAGTAGTATCCAAAATAGCCTAAATGGTCCAACTAACCTATTTATTTCAATTTATCACACCAACACCTAAAACATATCCAAAATCTAACACAATATCATAAACATACTATGAATTAGGTCAATATAATAAGGGGTGAAACCCAGACTACATGGACGCCGAAGAAAGCTCAAAAGATTTGCTAAATCACAAGTTTTCCTTGAAAAATCATATTCTATTCATCAACAAAAGAATAATGATACCCATATTGCACCATCGTTCTTGGATTTAAAAAACATACTACAATCCTATAACAGATTTAATTATACCCATACCAGGTCCTCGAGTATGGCTATTGCGGCACAGGTACCGCTATCATGATGTACTAGGCTGTATTAGGGAGTCGCGATTGTGACAGTTAGACCCAGGATCACAGTATCTAATACACTGCTAAAAGGAATGTCTATTGAGTCCCAAAGGCTCTCCAATAGCGATGGCACCAGATATAGGTTAGACTTGGAGTTTCGAGTCTCTAACAAGCACTCGAAATTCATTTGGAATCTTGTATATGTAGATGGACTATGCAACCATACAAAATTTGACATTTCAGACTTAATAGCAAAGTTAAAATTTTCATCCAAAATCATTTCAACAAAAAGTGGGTCCCATACCCATATTCCATTTTCTTAACTTTTAGACTAATAGGTCGAAATGAGCCCGGGTATCTTGGGACCAAACAAAGAGTCCTCCTAACGTAAAAGTGATATTTCAGAGCTGGTGGAATAATTAGAATTGACATTTGAGGTTGTTTGGCTGATGTTCTTGCCCATTGGTCATTTGGAACCAGCGAAGATTTCAAAACAGAGAATTGACTCTAAGAACCAAATGAACTGCCCGATAATCGAATTGTCAGACCCAGCAAGTCATGAATGACTTGGTCCATCTATAAGAAAGCTCTAATGGTGAAAATAAATGGAAATATGAAAAATGACCTAAAGGTTCATTACAATATCCACTACTAAAAGGAACTTTCCTTCACAAAAGTTAAGGATTAAGATGTATGTGAAGTTTTGAAAAAGTGAGGATATTATGTCTGCATGTTTCTCTCTATCTTCCAGGTAGCCTTCTCTACTGGATAGTGCCTCCACTGAACCTTAACTATAGGAATCTATCTAGTGCTCAACGACCTGACATCAGTAGCAAAAATAAGCACATGTTCCTCTACGTAAGTCAACCGCTTATCCAATTGGACTGAGTCCTGTCTAAGCACATAAAATGGATTAGGAATCTATCATTGCAACATAGAAATATGGAAAATTAGATGGACAACAACAAAATCTGGAGGTAAGGCTAACTCATAATCCACCCCACCTATAGTGCGATGAATCTCAAATTGTCCAACATATCTAGGGCTGTGTACCACCCCAAAATCTAATCCCGAGATGTCACACAGTGATTAAGGCTACAAATAGCCCTAAGCTAACCCTTTGAGTCTGTTATTACTTCTAAAACTTACTTTAGGATAAATAAACAAAGCAATAATCGCATCTTATGCCAAATCTAGATTCAAATAACTAACAACATAATGTGTATGTCAAATACTGGAAACAATCTGGAAAACTTTAACCACTAGTCTGACAAAGCCTCTACTACACAAAAACTAGAGAGCCATTTGGACAGATTCCCAACTGACTCAAACTAAAATCAACAGAATCAACAGATATCATAACTAAAATTCTAAAAATAGGTCCTCAAACCATGAGGACTCACAACTATGGAAATGTAGACAAGGTACTCGGAGATCACTGACGCTGCTGAGACTGAGCATTTGAACTTATATCATAAGACAATGTAGCACACAGACATATATGTGGATCAATACTTTGAGGATGTACTGAGCTTGTGGGTATGCATACAATATGTAAAACAACATCATCATAGTTTATAAAATCATGCATGGCGAATGAAAATGTCTCACATAGCTTGAATAATCCAACATCTAAAGATATAAAACAAAGAATAGTAAAGCATAAGATCTAAATCTCATGAGCCATTACAATCAGTTCTAAAGTCTGTATTCTTTTCTTGTTCTCAAATCACGTAAGCTAGGTAAAATAGGCTACGGTTGAATTTTGAGTTCTCTTGAACTTTGTCTTGAATCCCTAGGTGGAGTTCTTGAGTAATTTGGGAGAAAGAGGCTATATTCTGGTATTTGAGGACCTTAATCCCATGTTTTTACTGATAAGAGGTGGGGAAAAAGACTAAATTTCCCCCTTGGATGCGAATTTTAAAAGGTGAAATAACTGGGCATCAATGCGATAAGCGACGCAGCGTGTCGATGGCCTCGACGCATCGCGCCATAATCGCGCCAAGCCTCAGTACTTTCACTGTAATTCCTGCACAAAAATCTGACCAACGTGATGGACGACGCGGTACGCCAAGATCACATTGGTCCACAGTCTTGGTACACCAAACAAGGTCTAAACATAGTCCAAAAAATCCAAAAATTGTTCGGGAACACCGATTGACCTCCCAGATCATAAATTAGCTATGGTATCAACTATCAAAGGTCGGAAAGGTAAGAAATAAAATGTTCAGAGTTCTAAGGTTTTGAAAATGATCAAGTTTCAACACTTAGCCAAATTTCTAAGTATAAGATTTCATTTATTATGCTTTAAAGGCTTCGACGACGAGAAGACTTGCGAGGTCTTAAAATATCTCTCTCTTAGAAACATTCATCCTCGAATATTGATCGCTAGGATAAAAAGACAGAGAAAACTGAGGATACATAGCTTAAATAACTTGCTAAACTGACTCTACTTCATTCTAAACTTTCAGTACTTCAAAGAGTGCATGAACTCATGATAAGAATAGCTATACAGCTGAATCGTGGATTAGAAAGGGATGAATTAAGGAAGAATAGTACCTTCGACTTGCTCTGAACTTGTGGAGAAAAGGTGCGGGTACTTGGATCACATGTCTGCTTCTGCTTCCCAAGTAGCGCCCTCAACCGACTGATTTCACCATAAAACTTTGACCAAGGGAACCTCTTTATTCCTTAGTCTACTGATTTGGTGGTCAAGAATCTCAACCAGAACATCATTATACGACAGACTATTCTAGACATCAGGACTCTTCGAAGGATCTACAGCAATAGAATCACCAATGTGCTTCATAAGCATTGAGACGTGAAAGATGGGATGAACAACTGACAAGTCTGTGGGAAACTCAACCCCATAGGCTACTTTCCCAACACGACTCAGAACTCTATAGGGGCAATATAACGGGGACTAAGCTTCCCCTTTTTGCCAAACCTTTTCACCCCTTTCATTGGTGAAATCTTCAGATAAACCAAGTCATCACCTTCAAATTCAAGATCCTTTTTTCTCACATTTGCATATGAATTCTGACGACTCTGGGCTATCTTCAACCTCTCTCTAGTCAACTTTACCTTCTCCATAGCTTCAAACACTGCATCAGGTCCAACCAAAGTAGCCTCACCCACTTCAAACCAACCTATGGGTGATTTACATCTCCTTCCATACAAAGCCTCAAATAGGGCCATCTAGATCCTAGAGTGATAACTATTGTTATACGCGAACTTGATCAATGACAAGTGCTCATCCCAACTACCCTTAAGATCAAGAGCACATGCCTTCAATATATCTTTTAGAGTCTGAATGGTCCTCTCAGCGAATATCTGTCTGCGGATAAAAGGCATAACTAAGATGCACTTGGGTACCAATACCCCTATGAAAAGCTCTCCAAAACATAAAAGTAAATAGAGTACCCCTATCTGAAATAATAGACAAGGGAACTCTATGCAACCTAACTAACTCCCGGATATACAATCTAGCGTAATCCTCAGCTGAATAAGATGTATGCATAGGCAAGAAATACGCTGACTTGGTCAACCTTTCTATAACAACCCAAATAGAATCATGATAATGACCCGAGAGAGGTAAACCAGTCACAAAATCCATATTCTCCTTTTCCCACTTCTAAGTGGGTATACCAAACTCTTGCATTACACCACCAGGTCTTTGGTGCTCTACCTTAACCTATTGGCAAGTTGCACACTTTGCCACAAACTCTTCTATGTCCTTCTTCATGCCACTCCACTAATAGATTTCCCGTAAGTCGCGGTATATCTTGGTAGAGTTGGGATGAATAGAATACTGCGTGCCATACGCTTCAACCATAATCATCGACCTCAAATCATCAACACCGAGAACACATAATCTATCCTGAAATCTCAACACACCATCTCCTCCTTGGGAGAAAACCTCTAACTTTTGGTATTTAACTGACATCATCAGTTTGACCAAACTTGAATACATGCCTTGCTTCTCCTTCACTTCTGGAACCAAAGAGGATTTGGAACTACTCTGAACCTAAACACTACCTTCAGCTGAGTCAAGCAACCTAACACCCAATCTAGACGAACGATGCACTTTATGGGCCAATTCATTCTTATCCTCCTCCACATGAGCAACACTTCCCATAGACACTAAGGGCATCTGCCACTACATTGGCCTTACCCGAATGATATAACACACTTATACCATAATTTTTTTACAACTCTAACCATCTCCTCTATCTAAGATTTAACTCCCTATGAGTAAACACATACTGTAAGCTTTTGTGGTCCGTAAATACATCAACATGAATACTATACAGATAGTGGCTCCAGATTTCAAAGAAAAAACCACACAGCTAATTCAAGATCATGGGTTAGGTAATTCCTTTCATGCAGCTTCAACTGTCTATAGGCGTAGGCTATAACCTTACCTCTCTGCATCAACACACAACCCAAACCAACTCTAGAGGCATCACAATACACTACAAAACAAACCGTACCATCAACCAAAGTTCACAATGGGGCTGAAGTGAGTCGAGTCTTCAACTCCTGAAAACTCTTTTCATAGGAATCGAACCACAAGAACTTAACATTATTTTAGGTCAATCTGGTCAAGGGAGAAGCAATAGAAGAGAAACCTTCAACAAAACGGTGGTAATAGCCAGCTAGACCCAGAAAACTTCTAATGTCGGATAGAGAGATAGGTCTAGGCCAATTTCTTATAGCTTTTATCTTTTGGGGATCAACTCTAATGCCTTCGGCTGAGATAATATGACCCATAAAGGCTACTGACCTTAGCCAAAACTCACACTTGCTGAATTTGGTGAACAATTGATGATCTCTAAGAATCTGCAGGAAAATTCTAAGATGATCTACATGTTTATCCTCACTACTGGAGTAAACAAGGATATCATCTATGAACACTATGATAAACAAATTCAGATATTGTTTGAACACTCGATTCATGAGCTCCATAAAAGCTGCTGGAGCATTGGTTAGCCCGAAAGACATGACTAGAAACTTAAAATGACCATAACGAGTTTGTAAGGCTGTCTTCGGGATGTCACACTCCCTCACTTTAAGTTGCTGATAGCCGAATCTAAGGTCTATCTTGGAGAAATAACTTACACCTTGCAATTGATCAAACAGGTCATCAATTCAAGGAAGAGGGTACTTGTTCTTGACTGTGACTTTATTAAGTTAACAATAGTCAATGCACATACGCAAAGAACTATCGTTCTTTCACACGAACAGGATGGAAGAGCCTCACGAAGAAACACTGGGCCTTATAAATCCTTTATCTAGAAGATATTTGAGTTGCTCTTTCATTTCCTTAAGTTTTGCGGGTGCCATACAGTATGGAAGAATAGAAATAGGTTATGTGTCAGGAAGAAGGTCAATCCCGAACTCTATCTCTCTATCGGGAGGTACCTGTGGGAGATCTTCTAGAAAAACATCAGGAAACTCATTAACTATGTTGACTGACTGGAGAGTTGGAGTTTCAGAATTAGTGTCTTTAAATCGAACTAAGTGTTAGATGCAACCTTTTGATATTAGCTTTTTGGCCTTGAGATAGGATATAAAATGACTCTTGGGAGTTATAGAATTTCCAGACCACTTAAAAGTTGGCTCATTAGGAAACTAAAACTTAACAACATGGGTACGACAGTCTATAGACGCATAAAAAGAGTGAAGCCAATCCATACCCAGAATAATATCAAAATCAACCGTCTCCAACTCTATCAAATCAACAAGTATGACTCTATGAAGAATAGTAACATGACATATTTTATACACTTTCCTAACAACAATAGACTCACCCACTGGGTAGAAACCAGGAAAGGCTCAGGGATATTTTCGGGTCTCATCTCAAAATTTACAACAACTAACGGGGTGACATAAGAAAAACTTAAACCAGGGTCCAATAATAAATAAACATCAAAATGAAAGACACGAAGCATACCAGTAACAACGTTGGGAGAATCCTCCTTCTCCTGGCAAGATGGTAAGGTATAAAACCTATTTTGGCACTGACCGCTATCAGTACTCTATGAAGTGCCCTGAGGAGGGGCTGGACGGGCTGAAGAAGCTGGTGCACTGGTAGCCAGAGTCTGAGGGTGAACATCTCTATTTCCCTATCTAGCATACGGGCAATCCCTAATACCGTGACCCTCCTGTCCCCAACCATAACAACTTTTTTGACCGCACAAACATCTACCTCCATAATTCTTACCACACTAGACACACGGGGAATTATTAGGCTTCCTACTTATACTATTCTGAGATGAGGACATAGAAGACTTACCCCACTGCTCCTGCCTATTTTTGGGTGTGGGAACACTAGCTGATGAAGGCGCTGTTATAGATGAATAAATCTAAAATTGCGGACAGTTCCCTCCATGGGACTTGGTCTGACCATGCTCATACTTCTCGAATCTAGCCCTCTTGTTCCCCCATACTCTATCTGTCTCCTTTATCTTGTCTGCCTTAATCTACTGTACATGCATCATCAGTCTGGAAAGATCCATATCCCTATTGAGCATAGCAGTCCTACACTCTTTCAGCACCAAACCAAACACACCGGTCACGAACTTACTCATACTAGTTTGGGTGTCAGCCATCAAATCGGAAGCATACTTAGCTAACTGGTTGAACTTAAGGCAATATTCATTTGCAGTCAAAGAGACTTGCCATAGGTTCATAAAGTCCTCTATCTTCGCTTCCCTCATCTCAAGTGGGAAGAACTTTTCCAAGAATATATTCTGTAATACCTGCCAAGTCATAAGAGTAGCATCCTCTCCTCTATTCTTTCTCCACGCCACAACCAATCATAAGCAATATCTTTCAGCCTAAAAAAGGCCTGCTTTGTACTCTCTTCTTCAGAATTATGCAAAACCTGGGTGATCTTCTCCTCATCAAGATACAACTGTGGGTTCTCTCCTGCCTTCGACCCATAGAACTCTGATGGATTCATCCTCATAAAGTCTCAAATCCTGGCTGTAGCTAAATTACCTCCTTGCTGATGCAGAACTACAACCTAGTTATTAGCTTGGACATTCGCGGTGACTGCCAGGGCTAACGCCTGAAAAGCAGGCCGAAACACAGCATGAGACAGATTCTCATTCAGGGGATCAATAGGCTGAGGTTGCTGGTTATCATTCCTACGGGCATTAGCTCTTCAGGGAGGCATTTTCTGTCATAAAAGAGCAAAAATTAATAGCAGAGAGAGACAACTATAAGCACGGCGGATGATGAAAGAAAGAGATAACTTTTTCCTAAAATTCCTTGTAGCATCTTGCTCATAGATGTGGCATGTTACACACCGATGATCAAGAATCTACACAACGCGGCTTGTCAGACTCCCTAGGACTCCTTAAACCTTAGGCTCTGATACAAAGTTTGTAACACCCCAAAATCTAATCTCGAGATGTCATACGGTGCTTAAGGCTACCAATAGCCCTAAGCTAACCTTTTGAGTCTGCTATTACTTTTAACACTTAATTTAGGATAAATAAACCAAGCAATAATCACATATTATGCCAAATCTAGATTCAAATAACTGACAACATAATCTGTATGTCAAATACTGGAAATAACATCAAAAGCTTCAACCAATAGTCTGACAAAGCCTCTACTACTCAAAAACTAGAGAACCATTAGGAGAGATCCCCAACTGACTCAAACTGAAATCAACATAATCAACAGACATCATAACTAAAAGTTTAAAAATAGGTCCTCGAACCATAAAGACTCACCATCGTGGAAATGTAGACAAGGTACTCGGAGATCACTGACGCTGCTGAGACTGTGCATCTGAACCTACAACATGAGACAATGTAGCATACATACATATATGTGGATCAGTACTTTGAAGATGTACTAAGCATGTGGGGATGCATACAATATGTAAAACAAGATCATCATAGTTTATAAAATCATGCATGCGTAAGGTAAATGACTCACATAGCTTGAAAAATCTAAAATCTGAAGATATAAAACAACGAATAGTAAAACATAAGATCTGAATCTCATGAGTCATTACAATTAGTTCTAAAGTCTGTATTCTTTTCTTGTACTTAAATCACGTATGCTAGGTGAAATCTGAAACTCATTCTGTATAGTAAATACTTTATCTTAAAAAACTATTTTAAGAGTAGGGAACTTCTATTTGGGAGATTCTTCTAACCAACATGTATACTATGTGAGCATCCATGATGTCCCACAACTAGCCCCCATAAGGTTAGGGCTGTTCTACCCTTGCCTCGCGATAGAATAATCTATCTCAGTGATCACTATCTCAATTATCCATATATAGTGGAAACAAATGTCTCAACCTACGGTGGCACGTAGTTCTGGTGTATAAAACCATAGTAACATACCCAACTCGTTGCTAAATACTACTCTCAATCAATGCTTAAAATTTGAAGAAAATCCACCTATAAAATAATCTCATGGTTTATAATGAAACCAACAAAAGAATATGTAATCTCAAGCCAAAAGTGGATTTCAATTCTATAGTGACCAAAAGGTCAAATCTTTTCTCAAAATCTGTCTCAATGATCTTAGGGTGCTTATAGCACCACAATTTCTCAAAAATAACAATCTCAAATAGATCTTAAAGACCTATTATTGATATCATGATAAAACATCTAAAAATGCATGCTTGATAACATAATCATTTGTAAATCATATTAAAATCTGGAAATTTCAGCAATGCTCATGAAAATATACTCATACTCGAAAAATTCAACTTCTAAGGCATTGAAAATATCATAATCCTGTAAACAACAACATAGGGTATATATTCAACTTCAATTTCATTGGAAAACATATAGAAATCAAATAGCTTTCGTAATAAAAATCTAGTTTTGGGCATAAGAACGAAAGGAGTGTTCTTGTTCAAACCCCACATACCTTGAATTATAACCTTTGAATGAACACTTTCTTTAGGAATGCTATTCGTACAATTGATGGATGTTTCTTCTAGCTCTCGCAATGGGGATTCAGAATCTTGAATCAATTTCAAAAAGCTACAGTTGAATTTTGAGTTATCTTGAACTTTGGATTGAATCCCTAGGTGGAGTTCTTGAGTAATTTGGGAGAAATAGGCTATATTTTGGAATTTGGGGACCTTAAACCCGTGTTATGAATGATAAGGGTTGGGGAAAAAAGACTAAATTTCCCCTTTGGATGTGAATTTTAAAAGATGAAATAACTAGGCATCGATGCGATAGGTGACGCGGCGCGTCGATGGCCTCGACGCGAACTCGACGCGTCGTGCCATAATCGCGCCTAGCCTCAGTACTTTCACTACATTTCCTGCACAATAATCTGACCAATGCGATGGGCGATGCGGCGCACCAAGATTGCGTTGGTCCACTATCTTGGTATATCCAACAAGGTCTAAACGCGGTTTGTAAAATCCAAAACTTATCCGAGAACTCCCATTGACCTCCCAGATCATGAATTAGCTAAGGTATCAACTATCGAAGGTCGGGAAGGTAAGAAATAAAATGTTCAGAGTTCTAATGTCTTGAAAATTATCAATTTTCAACACTTAGCCAAATTTCTAAGTATATGATCTCCTTTATCATGCTCTAAGGGCTTCGACGACGAGAAAACTTGCGGGGTCTTACAATATCTCTCTCTTAGAAACATTCATCCTTGAATGTTGCTTGCTAGGATAAAAAGACAGAGAAAACTAAGGATACATAGATTAAATAACTTGCTAAACTAACACTACTTCATTCTAAACTTTGAGTACTTCAAAGAATGCATGAACTCATGATAAGAATAGCTATACAGCTGAACCGTGGTTTAGAAAGGGCTGAATTAAGGAAGAATAGTACCTTCGGCTTGCTCTGAATTTGCGAAGAAAAGGTGTGGGTACTTGGCTCGCATGTCTGCTTCTAATTTTGCTTCCCAAGTAGCTCCCTCAACCAACTGATTTTTCCACAAAACTTTGAACAAGGTAACCTCTTTGTTCCTTAGTCTACGGATCTGGTGGTCTAGAATCTCAACCAGAATCTCATCATACCATAGACTGTTCTAGACATCCAGGCTCTCTGAAGGATCTACAACAACAGAATCACCAATGTGCTTCTTATGCATGGAGACGTGAAAGACGGGATGAACAGCTGACAAGTCTGCGGGAAACTCAACCTCATAGGCTACTTTCTCAATACGACTCAGAACTCTATAGGGTCCAACATAATGGGGACTAAGCTTCCCCTTTTTGCCAAACCTTTTCACCCCTTTCATGGCTGAAATCTTCAATTAAACCAAGTCATCAACTTGGAATTCAAGATCCTTTTTTCTCACATCTGCGTATGAATTCTGACAACTCTGGGCTGTCTTCAACCTCTCTCTAATCAACTTTACCTTCTCTATAGCTTCAAACACTGCATCAGGTCCAACCAAAGTAGCCTCACTCACTTTAAACCAACCTATGGGTGATCTACATCTCCTCCCATACAAAGCTTCAAACGGGGCCATCTGGATGCTAGTGTGATAACTAATATTATACTCAAACTCGATCAATGGAAAGTGCTCATCCCAACTATCCTTGAAATCAAGAGCACATGACCTCAACATATCTTCTAGTGTCTGGATGGTCCTCTCAGCCTGGCAATCCGTCTACAGATAAAAGGCAGAACTAAGATGCACTTGGGTACCAAGACCCCTCGGAAAAGCTCTCCAAAACAGAAAAGTAAACTGCGTACCCCTATCTGAAATAATAGACAAGGAAACTCTATGCAACCTAACTATCTCCTGGATATACAATCTAGCATAATACTCAATTGAATAAGATGTATGCATAGGCAAGAAATGCACTGACTTGGTCAACCTATCTACAACAACCCAAATAGAATCATGATGATGACCCGAGAGAGGTATAAAAGTCACAAAATCCATATTCACCTCTTCCCACTTCTAAGTGGGTATACCAAACTCTTGCATTATACCACCAGGTCTTTGGTGCTCTACCTTAACCTGTTGGCAAGTTTCAAACTTTGCCACGAACTCTGCTATAACCTTATTCATGCTATTCCACCAATAGATTTCTCGCAAGTCGCAGTACATCCTAGTAGCATCGGGATGAATAGAATACCTCGCTCCGTGCGCTTCAGCCATAATCCTCTGCCTCCAATCATCAACACCAGGAACACATAATCTATCCTGAAATCTTAACACGCCATATACTCCTTGGGAGAAAACCTCTACCTTTTGGTCTTTAACTAACTCCTTCAGTTTGACCAAACTAGAATTCATGTCTTGCTTTTCCTTCACTTTCGAAACCAAAGAGGATTCAAAACTACTCTGAACCCAAACACTGCCTTCAACTATGTCAAGCAACCTAACACCCAATCTAGATAAACGATGCACTTCACAAGACAATTATTTCTTATCCTCCTCCACATGAGCAACACTGCACATAGACAACCTACTAAGGGAATCTGCCACTACATTGGCCTTGCCTAGATAATACAACATACTCATATCATAATCTTTTAGCAACTCTAACCATCTCCTCTGTCTAAGATTAAACTCCCTTTGAGTAAACACATACTGCAAGCTTTTGTGGTCCGTAAAGATATCAACATGAACACCATACAGATTGTTTTTCCAAATTTTCAAAGCAAAAACTACACAGCTAATTCAAGATCATGTGTTAGGTAATTCCTTTCATGCGGCTTCAATTGTCTAGAGGCGTAGGCTATAACCTTACCTCTCTACATCAGCACACAACCCAAACCAACTCTAGAGGCATCACAATGCACCAAAAACCATCTGTACCATCAGCCAAAGTTAGCAATGAGGATAAAGAGAGTCGTGTCTTCAACTACTGAAAACTCTTTTCACAGGAATCTGACCACAAGAACTTAACTTTATTTTGGGTCAATCGGGTCATAGGAGAAGCAATAGAAGAGAAACCTTCAACAAAACAGTGGTAATAGCAAGCTAGACCCAGGAAACTTCTAATGTCATACGGAGAGATAGGTCTAGGCTAATTTCTTACAACTTCTATCTTTTAGGGATCAGCTCTAATGCCTTCGACTGAGATAATATGACCCAGAAAGGCTACTGACCTTAGCCAAAACTCACACTTGCTGAAGTTGGTGAATAATTGATGATCTCTATGAGTCTGCAGGATAGTTCAAAGATGATCTGCATGGTCATCCTCACTACGGGAGTAAACAAGGATATCTTCTATGAATACTATGACAAACATATCAAGATGCTATTTGAACACTTGATTCATGAGTTCCATAAAAGCTGATTGAGCATTGGTTAGTCTGAAAGACATAACTAGAAACTCAAAATGACCATAACGGGTTTGAAAAGCTGTTTTTGGGATGTCACACTCCCTCACTTTAAGTTGATGATAACCGAATCTAAGGTTTATCTTTGAGAAATAACTTTCACCTTGCAATTGATCAAAAATGTCATTAATTTAAGGAAGAGGGTACTTGTTCTTAACTGTGAATTTATTAAGCTGAGATAGTCATTGCACATATGCAAAGAACCATCTTTCTTTCACACGAACAGGCCGGGAGCGCCCCAAGGAGAAACACTGGGCCTTATAAATCTTTATCTAGAAGATCTTTGAGTTTCTCTTTCAACTCCTTAAGTTCTGCGGGTACCATACGGTATGGAGGAATAAAAATAGGCTGTGTGTTGGGAAGAAGGTCAATATCAAACTCTATCTCTCAATCAAGAGGTACCCCTGGGAGATCTTCTAGAAAAACATCAGGAAACTCATTAACTATATTGACTGACTGGAGAGTTGGAGTTTCATACTTAGTGTCTTTAACTCAAACTAAGTGATAGATGTAACCTTTTAATATTAGCTTCTAGGCCTTGAGATAAGATATAAAATGACTCTTGGGTGTTACAGAATTTCTGGACCACTCAAACGCTGGTCATCAGGAAACTGAAACTTAACAACACGGGTACGACAGTGTATAGATGCATAACAAGAGTGAAGCCAATCAATACCAGAATAATATCAAAATCAACAATGTCCAACTCTATCAAATCAACAAGTATGACTCTATGAAGAATAGTAACATGACACTTTTTATACACTTCCCTAGAAACAACAGACTCACCCACTGGGGTAGAAACCAGGAACGGTTCAGGGATCTCTTCGGGTCTCATCTTAAAATTCACAGCAACCAACGGGATCACATAAGAAAAACTTGACCCAGGGTCCAATAATACATACACATCAAAATAAAAGACACGAAGTATACCAGTAACAACATTAGGAGAATCCTCCTACTCTTGGTGGGATGGTAAGGCATAAAACCTATTCCGGTGCTGACCGCCACCAGTAATGGATGAAGCGCCCTGAGGAGGGGCTGGATGGGCTAAAAGAGCTGGTGCACTGGTAGCCTGTGTCTGAGAGCGAACATCTCTATTTCCCTATCTTGCATGCGGGAAATCTCTAATATCATGACCCTCCTGGCAACAACCATAACAACTTTTTTGAACCCACAAATATCTACCTTCATGATCCTTACCACACTTGGCGCATGGGGAACAATTAGGCTTCCCACTCGCACTGTTCTAAGATCTGGACATAAAAGACTTACCCCACTGCTCCTACCTATTTCTGGGAGAGGGAGCCCTAGCTGATAAAGGCAATGGCATAGATGAACGACTCTAAAATTATGGACGGTTCCCTCTATGGGACTTAGTCTGACCATGCTCATGATGCTCGGATCTAGCCCTCTTGTTCCTCCTTACTCTATCTCTCTTTTTTATCTTATTAGACTCAATCTATTAAGCATGCATCATCAGTCTAGAAAGATCCATATCCCTATTGAGCATAGCAATCCTACACTCTTTCAGCACTAAACCAGACACACCGGTCATGAACTTACTCATACTAGTTTGGGTGTCAGCCATCAAAGCACGAGCATACTTAGCTAACTGGTTGAACTTAAGGCAATACTCTTTTACAGTCATAGAGCCTTGACATATGTTCATAAACTCCTCTATCTTTGCTTACCTTATCTTAAGTGGGAAGAACTTGTCCAAGAATGCATCCTGGAACGCCTGCCAAGTCATAGGAGCAACATCCTCCCCTTTATTCTTCCTACTTTCCACAACCAGTCTTAAGCAATATCTTTCAGCCTATAAGAGGCCAGCTCGGTACTCTTTTATTCAAAAATATGCATAACCTGGGTGACCTTCTTTACCTCATTAAGATACAACTGTCGGTCCTCTCCTGCCTTCGACCTATAGAACTATGGTGGATTCATCCTCATAAAATCTCAAATCCTGACTGTAGATAAATCTACTCTTTGCTGATGCAGAACTGTAGTGTAACACCCTGAAATATCATTCCGAGATGCCACACGGTGCCCAAGGCTACACGTAGCCTCAAGCTAACCCTTTAAGCCAAAACACTATCCTTGGGTTCCAACACAACAACATACACGCTACGCTAAGGATATATATATAAGTACATATCATATCACATCGCACATGGCACGGAAATCATTAGACTGTACATATATGAAATGTCTATTCACAAACCAACCCAACAATTCACTAGTCTGACATAGCCTCTATACAGAAAAATCAACGAGCTATTAGGACAGACCCCTAACTGACTCAACAGACCAAAGGGATCACCAAACAACACCAAACCTAGCAACTTGGTCCTCCAACCATGAGGACTCACTACTGAAGAAACGTAGATGCGGCACTCGGATATCACTGTCGTGGCTGCGGCTGAGTACCTGAACCTACATCATGGTAAGAATGTAGCCCATAGAGAAATATGTGGGTCAGCACAAGACACGTACTGAGTATGTGGGGGCGCATGCCAAATATAAATAATATCATAAATTTCATAAAAACGTACATAGGACCATAATGACACACCTGGATTGAGTGACATTGTATCATGCTACTCATAACATCTTATATAGGAAATGTAGGAGAAAAACCTCATAAATCATTATAGATCATCATAGGCAACTTGACTTACCACATCAAAACTCGAAGTGACTCGGTATTTAATTAAACATGACTCTTATGGACAGGGGAGTTTCCTTTAATCGACAATCCCACGTGAGCTACGTGGAATACCAACATTTGAAACCCCCGTTGGCGGGAGCGTCTTATTTTTTGCCAGAGAGTACGACCTTAAAACTACAATAATCAGAATCGGGCTCTCTGGCAAATAATATCATCATCAAACAACCCTACGGTGGCACATAGGTTTGGGGAAATACCAAATTTCCCTCTCGGTGCTAAGTACTACTCTCCGACTAGCTCAGAACGCGTTAGGAAACCACCACAACATCACAAGGGTCTATCATAAAGACCAAATAAAATCTCTTTCTCATTTATCAAATCATATCAATTTGTGGATTCCTAACTCAACACATTTTAGCTCAAAACATTTTAATCTTCCTCAACATCAACAAGGTATCAATGCATTAAACTATAACCGACTCGACATTTGGACAAAGATATGAAGACTCAATACGTAATATTTTCAACAATTTAACTCATCAAAACCATCCGGAAAATACCAAGACTCATTGCAACTTCAATATCAACATTTCTCAATTTGCCATCCAACTCTCATTTAAAGGTACTTGAGACATCAACCCATAGAAGGGATATAGAATTTCCAATATCAATTATAAATTCATAATAAGGAAATAGTGGAATGATAGTATAAATCAAGGCTTAACAAATTAAATCATCATACTCTCATAATCAAATACTTTTTGGACATAATTCCATCTCAACATCATACACATATCGGATGACATAATCCCATAGATCATGGACAATAATATAAGATATAAAACCATATTTCCAATTTATGGTAAAACATGTAAAATCTCATGTCAATGTAATTCAACAAAAATACCGGGCACAAGATAGAAAGGATAATCTTGTTTAAAGCCCCACATACCTAAAAATGGAAGCTGAATATGAACTTTCGACTCCAAAACTTTATTCACGAAAATAAAGGGTGCTTCTCGAAGCCCTTAACATGATCAACTCGAATCCCAAATCAATTTGAAATTTCTACGGTTCAATCAAGAGACATAGAAGAATGAAATTTGGAGTAGTAGGGTTGGGGTTTGAGCCTTAGGAAATTTTGGAGAAAAATGAGCTATTGAATGCTCTTAATGGACTTAAATCCATGGTTTAGCTGGATGGATTGGAGTGGGAATGACCAAAATACCCTTAAAAATCAAATAATGTCAAATCTGTCCTTTGGTAGACTGTTTTGATAGGCTGAAGTAGATCGACCATAACTTTTTGATCCGATGGACAAATTGGATTAAACCAATTTCATTGGAAAGAGGACTTTCAGAGCTTTCTGTTGATATATAGTATCTCACCCATATCATTATGTACAAGGAGTTATGATCGTTTGAAGTTGACCCTAAAATTCGCCTGGCCTCAGTATTTTTTCCCTGCACATTTACTGTTCACCACTATTCACGGTTAGATCGGAATGATCATAACTCATCGCTCGAGTGTCCGTTCTGGATGATCCACATATGGTTGGAAAGATTATTTGATGCTCTACGTGATGACGGGTCATATATCCAGAAATTCCACACAGAAAAATTATTAATCACGATAAAGAACAGAATTCAACACATTTTCATTCGAGATCTTAACAGAATTTTTTTTTCCGGGGCATCACATGCAGCCTGGTTATTGGCCTGGACATTCGTGGTGACTGACGGGGCTAATGCCTGAAAAACTGCCCAAAACTCAGCATGCCGAATATAAATGTAAAACAACATCATCATAGCTTATAAAATCATGCATGCCGAATATAAATGGCTCACATAGCTTGAATAATAAAAAATCTAAAGATATAAAACAATGAATAATAAAGCATAAGATCTGAATCTCATGAGCCATTACAATTAGTTATAAAGTCTGTATTCTTTTCTTGTTCTCCAATCACGTATGCTAGGTAAAATCTGAAACTCATTCTACATAGTAAGTACTTTATCTCAGAAAACTATTTTAAGTGTTGGGAAATTCTATTTGGGAGGTTCTTCTAACCGATATGTACACCATGTGAGCATCCATGATGTTCCATGACTAGCCCCCATAAGGTTAGGGATGTTCTACCCTTGCCATCGGAATAGAACAATCTATCTCAATTATCCACATATAGTGGAAACAAATGTCTCAACCTATGGTGGCACGTAGTTCTGGGGTATGAAACCGTAGTAACATACCCAACTCGTTGCTAAATACTACTCCCAATCAAATGCTCAAAATCTCAAGAAAATCCACCTTTAAAATAATCTCATGATTTATAATGAAACTAACAAAAGAATATGTAATCTCAAGCCAAAAGTGGATTTCAATTCTATAGTGACCAAAAGGTCAAATCTTTTCTCAAAATCTTTCACAATGATCTTAGGGTGATTATAGCACCACAATTTCTCAAAAATAACAATCTCAAATACAAATTAAAGACCCATGTATTGATATTATGCTAAAACGTCTAAAAATGCATGCTTGATAAAATAATCATTTGTAAATCATTTTAAAATCTGGAAATTTCAGCAATGCTCATGAAAATATACTCATAAAATTCAACTTCTAAGGCATTTAAAATATCATAATCTTATGAACAACAACATAGGGTATATATTCAACTTCAATTTCATAGGAAAACATATAGAAATCAATTAGCTTTCGTATTAAAAATCTAGTTTTGGGTACAAGAACGAAAGGAGTGTTCTTGTACAAACCCCACATACCTTGAATTATTATCTTTGAATGAACTCTTTCTTTTGGAATGCTATTCGTACAATTGATGGATGCTTCTTGTAGCTCTCGTAATTGGGATTCCAAATCTTTAATCAATTTTGAAAAGCTAAGGTTGAATTTTGAGTTCTCTTGAACTTTGGGTTGAATCCCTAGGTGGAGTTCTTGAGTAATTTGGGAGAAATAGGCTATATTTTGGTATTTGGGGACCTTAATCCCGTGTTATGACTGATAAGGGGTGGGGAAAAAGACTAAATTGCATCCTTGGATGTAAATTTTAAAAGCTAAAATAACTGGGCATCGATGTGATAGGCGATGCGGTGCGTTGACAGACTTGACGGAAACTCAACGCGTCGCCCCATAATCGCGCCAAGCCTCAGTACTTTCGTTGCAATTCTTGCACAAAAATCTAACCAACGTGATGGGTGATGCAGCGCGCCAAGATCGCGTTGGACCACTATCTTGGGACATCAAACAAGGACTAAACGCGGTCCAAAAAATCCAAAACTTATCTGGGAACACCCATTGACCTCCCGAATCAAAAATTAGCTAAGGTATCAACTATCGAAGGTCGGGAAGGTCAGAAATAAAATCTTCAGAGTTCCTTAGTCTACTGATCCGGTGGTCTAGAATTTCAACCAGAATCTCATCATACGATAGACTATTCTGGACATTAGGACTCTCTGAAGGATCTACAACAACAAAATCACCAATGTGCTTCTTAAGTATTGAGACGTAAAAGACGGGATGAACAAATGACAAGTCTGTGGGCAACTCAACCACATAGGCTACTTTCCCAACACGACTCAGAACTCTATAAGGGCCAACATAACAGGGACTAAGCTTCCCCTTTTTGCCAAACCTTTTCACCCCTTTCATAGGTGAAATCTTCAGATAAACCAAGTCATCAACTTTAAATTCAAGATCCTTTCTTCACACATCTGCATATGAATTCTGACAACTCTGGGCTATCTTCAACCTCTCTCTTATCAACTTTACCTTCTTCATAGCTTCAAACACTGCATCAGGTCCAACCAAAGTAGCCTCACCCACTTCAAACCAACCTATGGGTGATCTACATCTCCTTCCATACAAAGACTCAAATGGCGCCATCAGAATGTTAGAGTGATAACTATTGTTATACGTGAACTCGATCAATGGCAACTGCTCATCCCAACTACCCTTGAAATCAAGAGCACATACCCTCAACATATCTTCTAGAGTCTGGATGGTCCTGTCAACCTTACCATCTGTCTATGGATAAAAGGAAGAAATAAGATGTACTTAGGTACCAAGACCCCTCTGAAAAGCTCTCCAAAATAGAAAAGCAAACCAAGTACCCTTATCTAAAATAATAGACAAGGGAACTCTATCCAACCTAACTAACTCCCGAATATACAATCTCACATAATCCTCAGCTGAATAACCTATATACACAGTCAGGAAATGTGCTAACTTGGTCAACCTATCTACAACAACCCAAATAGAATCATGATGACGACCCGAGATAGGTAAACTGGTCATAAATCCATATTCACCTTTTCCCACTTCTAAGCGGGTATTCTAAACTCTTGCATTACACTACCAGGTCTTTTATGCTCTACCTTAACCTGTTGGCAAGTTGAACACTTCACCACGAACTCTTTTATATCCTTATTCATGCCACTCCATCAATAGATTTCCCACAAGTCGAAGTACATCTTAGTAGCATCGAGATGAATAGAATACCGCGTGCCATGCGCTTCATCCATAATTCTCTGCCTCAAATCATCAACACCGGGAACACATAATCTATCCTAAAATCTCAACATGCAATTTTCTCCTTGGAAGAAAACCTTTACCTTTTGGTTTTTAACTGACTCCTTCAGTTTGACCAAACTAGAATCCATGTCTTGCTTCTCCTTCACTTCCGAAACCAAAGAGGATTCGGAACTACTCTGAATCCAAACACTACCTTCGGCTGAGTCAAGCAACCTAACACCCAATCTAGCCAAACGAAGCACTTCACGAGCTAATTTTTTCTTATCCTCCACCACACGAGCAACACTGCACATAGACAACCTAATAAGGGCATCTTCCACTACATTGGCCTTGCCCAGATGATACATCACACTTATATCATAAGTTTTTAGAAACTCTAACCATCCCCTCTGTCTAAGATTCAACTCCCTTTGAATAAACATATACTGCAAGCTTTTGTGGTCCATAAAGACATCAACATAAATACCATACAGATAGCGTATCCAAATTTTCAAAGAAAAAACCACACAGCTAATTCAAGATAATAGGTTGGGTAATTTCTTTCATGCGACTTCAACTGTCTAAAGGCGTAGGCTATAACCTTACCTCTATATATCAACACACAATCCAAACCAACTCTAGAGGCATCACAATACACCATAAAACCATCCGTACCATCAGCCAAAGTTAACAATAGGTCTGAAGTGAGTCGAGTCTTCAACTCCTGAAAACTCTTTTCACAAGAATATGACCACAAGAACTTAACTTTCTTTTGGGTCAACCGGGTCACGAGAGAAGCAATAAAAGAGAAACCTTCAACAAAATGGCGGTAATAGCTAGCTAGATCCAGGATACTTCTAATGTTAGATGGAGAGATAGGTCTAGGCCAATTACTTACAACTTTTATCTTTTGGGGATCAACTCTATTGCCTTTGGCTGAGATAATATGACCCAGAAAGGCTACTAACCTTAGCCAAAACTCACACTTGCTGAATTGGTCATCCTCACTAGAGAGTAAACAAGGATATCATCTATGAACACTATGATAAACATATCAAGATGCTATTTGAACACTCAATTCATGAGGTCCATAAAAGCTGCTGGAGCATTGGTTAGCCCGAAAGACATAAGTAGAAACTCAAAATGACCATAACGGGTTCAAAAGGCTATCTTCGGGATGTCACACTCCTTCACTTTAAGTTGATGATAGCCGAATCTAAGGTCTATCCTTGAGAAATAACTTGCACCTTGCAATTGATCAAACAAGTCATCAATTCAAGAAACAAAGTACTTGTTCTTGACTGTGACTCTATTAATATGATGATAGTCGATGCACATATGTAAAGAACCATCTTTATTTCACATGAATAGGACAGGAGCGCCCCAAGGTGAAACAATGGGCCTTAGAAAACCTTTATCTAGAAGATCTTTGAGTTGCTCTTTCAACTCCTTAAGTTCTGCGGGTGCCATACGGTATGGAGGAATAAAAATAGGCTGTGTATTAGGAAGAAGGTCAATCCCAAACTCTATGTCTCTATCGAGAAGTACTCCTAGGAGATCTTCTGGAAAAATATCAGAAAACTTATTAACTATATTGACTAACTGGAGAGTTGGAGTTTTAGACTTAGTGTCTTTAACTCGAATTAATTGATAGATGAATACACATCAAAATGGAAGAAACAAAGCATACCAGTAACAACGTCAGGAGAATCCTCCTACTTCTGGTAGGATGGTGAGTCATAAACTTGTTCTGGCGCTGACCGCCACCAGTACTGGATAAAGCACCCTGAGGAGGGGTTGGACGGGCTAAATAAGCTGGTGCACTGGTAGCCTGAGTCTGAGGGAAAACATCTCTATTTCCCTGTCTCGCATACGGGGAATATCTAATACCGTGACCCTCCTGGCCATAACCATAACAACTTTTCTGACCCTATAAACATCTACCTCTATGATCCTTTCCACACTTGGCATACAGGGAATGAATAGGCTTTCCACTCACACTTTTCTGAAATTTAGACATAAAAGACTTACCCCACTACTCTTGCCTATTTCTAGATATGGGAGCACTAGCTGATAAAGGCACTGGCATAGATGAATGGCTCTGAAATTGCAGACGATTCTCTCCATAGGACTTAGTCTGACCATGCTCATGCTACTCGGATCTAACCCTCTTGTTCCCCCTTACTCTATCTCTCTCCCTAATATTGTCAGCCTCAATCTGTTGTGCATGCATCATCAGTATGGAAAGATCCATATCCCTATTGAGCATAGTAGTCCTACACTCTTTCAACACCAAACTAGACACACCAGTCACAAACTTACTCATACTAGTTCAGGTGTCATCCATCAAATATGGAGCATACTTATCTAACTGGTTTAACTTAAGGAAATACCTTTTTACAGTCATAGAGCTTTGCCATAGGTTCATAAACTCCTCTATTTTTGCTTCCCTCATCTCAAGTGGGAAGAACTTGTCCAAAAATGCATCCTGGAACACCTGCCAAGTCATAAGAGCAACATCCTCCCCTCTATTCTTTCTCCATGCCACAACCAGTCATAAGCAGTATCTTTCAGACTATAAGAGTCCAGCACTGTACTCTCTTCTTCAGAAATATGCATAACCTAGGTGATCTTCTTTACCTCATCAAGATATATCTGTGGGTTCTCTCATGTCTTCAACCCTTAAAACTCTGGTGGATTCATCCTCATAAAATGTTGAATCCTAGATGTAGCTAAATCACCTCCTTGTTGATGCAGAACTGCAGCTTGGTTATTGACCTGGACATTCGCGGTGACAGCCTGGGCTAACGCTTGAAAAACTACCCGAAACTCAGTATGAGACACATTCTCATTTAGGGGATCAACAAGCCGAGGTTGCTGGTTATTATTCCTATGGGTATTAGCTCTTTGGGGAGGTATTTTCTGTCATATGAGGGTAAAAGGTTGTACTGAGATCCACTCGAGTACCCAACTCCTCATGAAATTCTCTCCAAAATCTAAAAGTGAACATTAAACCACAGTTTAAAATAATAGATATAGGCACACAACGCAAATAGACTATCTTACTCACATAGATACGGGCCAATCTCTCTGCACTGAAGGACATCTATATATGGATAAAAAGTGCAGACTTGGTCAACCAATCCAAATGACCCTAATATAATTGGAAATATGGGAGGGAAAGGCAAAACACTAAAAAATCCATGGTAATCTTCTCCACTTCCATTCGAGAATAAGAAATCTCTAAGTAAAACAACTTGGTCACTAATGCTCGGCCTTCACTTACTGATAATAAAGACAACAAGCTACAAAGTATGCCATATATCCCTTCAAGCAATTTCACTAATAATGCTGTGATTAATCCTTTGGGGTTGTATCATACAGTGAACGACCAGGTCCCTTAGAATCATTCACAGGAAATAAAACACTAAATGAACCAGGAACACAAAACAATAGAGAAAATTTAAATATCACAAGATTTAACATGGAAACCTACTTGCTCAAACGAGAAAAAACTATGGCTTTCTGTCACAAGATATTCAAAAGTTCACTATAATAAACCTCTTCATTATAGACTCAAACTTGAACCTAACACTAGGTTCCACCTCCATGTAATAACTCAACTACAAGCCTATCTTAGAAACTCTACTAAGAACATGCCTTCATATTGATTAACTCTAACAAATATCAACCTTAGGTAACTTTACCTAAACTCACTCAGAAGAGCTAAGAAACTATTACTCTTATAGCATGAGTAATTTAAGACTCAAGTTAAGAACACTCACTCTTTTAGCTTACAACAGAAATAAGAACTTGAGCAATAAAGCTGGATTGAGTTTTTGCCTCTTTCAATATCTTCAATTATGATTTTGCAAAAAAGTAAAAATTGAGAAGTATTCTTTTTATTTTATAGTAGAGTACTGATCAGGTTTAAAATACAACTAGACCAGGTGTCCTAAATAGTAAAAGTGGCACCTGCATTATTTGTTACACTAGATGAAAAAACTGTACAGGCGTGTTCCAACTGTACTTTTAGCCTTAAAGATCAATAGACCAGGTCCCTTATTATTAGTTGTTAATCATCAAAACAAGTTATAGCAATTTTCCCTTTTTTTGATGATGACCAACTAACCACAGATTTTTGAGCATCAATATTCATTTATCACATTGATCAGAGTGAATACCTCTATGAAAGATGAATGTTCCCCCTATGATTAAATCACCATGCTACCATTGCCATGCAACTTAGGGACCTGGTCCCTTGTTGTCAATTGATATTAAAAATTTCATTTACTTACCCATGTCACTATACTCACTTCCTCTTTTTACTTAGCCTTCACACCATCTAATTAGCACATCACACACTCCCCCTTATAAATTCTTCTGCAATTCAATCATTGACACACTTAATACCTAGGTATTTGGCCCCTACCACATGAAATCAATATTCCACCTTTTGGCATTATTTGATAGTTAAATACTAAACCAAGAGCAAAATAAGCATAATTTTATTAACTCATAACAACTAGGGTAACACTAACATGAAAAACATCTTTAATAGAAAAAGGAAATACATCCAACACATAAATAAAGATTCATTCATATGTAGAGGATAAGTATCATTGTAGTGAACAATTTAAATATTCCAGAGAAAAAGTCACAGGAAACAAGAAGGGTTAAATAGGAGAAGGACTTGGATAGATGGTTTGAAGAAATAGAGCAAGGTTATTATTTTTTATAGCATGATAGTGTAACAATTCCTTGGTTAAAGTTATTATTTATACATTCAAGGTAAGAACCTCATCTGTTCAAGTGCAGACCATTTTAGCATTTTCAGTTTTAAGCTTATTAGTTACATTTGGACCCTCAAAAGTAAGATGTTGAATTGCCATGTTCAATTTGCTGATCTCTGCATCCTTAGCAGCTATATTAAGTTGTAACTCTTCTATTTCTTTGTTGAACTCCCCTTTGAAGTTGGTGCTTGATTTTTTCTTTGCACACTCAGTTTTGACTAGTATCTCCATAACAAGCATTTGTAATGAAACTCCAGGAGTTCCATTCTCATAGACAATACCAAAGTGATCTAACACTTTATTTAACCAGTAACCATAAGGCATGATATGTTTTCTATTTTTCCCAAGAACTACTTTGTGTGTGTGTTCCATAATCAATGAAGGTAAACTAATGAAATCAAAACTACTAAGACATTCCATGAAATACAAGTCAATAGCTGAAGAAATGTTCCTTATTTGTGGTCTGGGCAAAACTACTTCATTTAAAAAATCAAAGCTAATTGCAACTCACTCTTGAGTGATTTCTATTCACTACTGCCACTAATTTACCTTTAACCTTTGATGCAGTTGCCAAAAATTATATTGATGGTCGTTACCTTGAGACAGTCCTCACACGACAGATAGGAACATCTAGAATTCTCCCAAGTAATACAACATCAATATTCAGCTTCTTCCCTTGAACTATGGCAGTCATCTTTATTTTTTCATCTGAAAACTCCAATGTGGAATATAATTCCCTGACTACCTGATCAAAGATTATGGAATAGGTTATTTCATTAGATGCATCAAGCATTGATGTTTAACCAGCTTAACTAATTCCAACATACCAGGTTTTGTTAACACAGTTGACTCAAAAATCCTTCCAGTTAACACCTTTTGATTTCTCAAGAACCTTTTTTCTCTTCTTTAGACATAACCTTACTCCTTTCCCAATTTTTCCTTCTAGTATAAGTGATCACAGATTCCCTGACATCCACTTTCCTCTTTTTGGGACCAGGTCCCTCAGGAGTCTCCCTCTTTTCAATAAAACTTTCATACTTTTCTCCAGAATATCTTAGTATTTTACTAAAATTTTGGTTTTTGAGACCAAATATACCCTTTCCTAGGCTATTTTTGATAGCAAGATGAGATTTTCAGCATCCCAGGCATCATCCATCAATGTATTATCAAAAAAAGTTTGAGGGTTCAGGAATGATTCTTCTTTAATAATTTAAGTGTTAAAGGGGTTTAGATTTGGGAGAGTTGGAGATGAAGTGTGTTTTTCAAATGTATTTGAGAAAGGACTTTTATTAATGCTAAGCTCATGTTCCTTTAAAAGACATAAAACTGAAGAATTTTGTAGCCATTTGTAAATTCTTTTCACAGGAGAACTATTTATGACTAAATTTTTGTTTTGATAAGAGAATGAATGGGTTTGGCTAGATATAAAGGAATTCATAAGCATATGAAGGTTTTTTTTTACAAGAATTGGATGTGATCAATTTCAATTCAGGGGTAACTCATTATTTTCTTTTTAGAATAAGATAATTTTCTGACACTGGAAGAGAGAGAGAGCGCGGATTTATCTGTTAGAACAAAAAAATGCTCATTAATGAAACTAACTTGTGATATGGGAATAGTTCCATCACTTTCAATGAATGAATCATAGACTTTCTGAATAACACATTTTCCTCTTCAAAAGTTGTTCCCATGGGTGTATACCTGCAAAGGTATAATATCGATTTAGACCAATATGCACCTACTTTATAAAGGATACCTGTCTCCTAAACATAGCCAATTTTGTGGAGATAAACTTGATTTATATAGTCGGTCAAGTTAATTTAATCAATCCTAGCCTAAGCTTGTTAGGTTCAATACACCACTTCATACAAAAATTTATTCTGAAAAAGGTCTGTGGACCAGGTCCTATACTTAGCATTTTATAAATATCTAAGGTTTCTTCTGCATTACTTTGAACCAAGAAGCATATTTCAAAATCTTTTTTACCCTTTTTTTGCTCACTTTTGGAATATAAATGCTGAAAAAACCAAGAAATTTCTAGCCTAGGCTCTTATTTGCACTACTGTCTCCAAATATGAATATAGAAAATCCTAGGGGATGAGAAGATATGTTCTTCCACTTTGATGTTCTAAGATGAATTCTACTGGGACCAAGTCCCTTTTAAATCTTTACTAGACACTTATTGAGGTTCTTCAACTTAGATCATAGATAGCCATCAATTTCATCACTCTTCTCTATATCAAATATTTCTTTGAACCTCATCTTTATCAATTTTATACCTTTGACCAGAGATCAGATCTTCAGAAACTGAATCTTCACCACAACCTAGATTTACTATTCTTTCCACCTCTACTTGGGACTTATTACCTGTAAGATTTAGCTTTGGCTTTCCAAGGACTGGGTCCCTTAAAATCAACTGGTTGAGCAAAAAGGAACTTACATGTCTCATAAATCACCATCTTTACATTGAATAACAAAGTAAGTTACTTCCCATAAGCCACATTTTTTATCCTTTTTACCATTTCCACATGATCCACTTCTACATTGAAGTATCTTGACAGGGAGAAAATAGTCAAACCTTATTGTAATAAGCATTGAATATCTGACTGCAAACCCTTTCTTCCTCTTGCAAACAAAATCATTAGTTAGATTTGGGAACCCACTAAATTTAATTTCTCAATAAGAGAACGAGGTGTGATCAATTCCTTCTTTTCCCATCGAGGTAATGAGAGATTATTCACATTTTCAAAGGTCTGAAACCTTTATGATAGGTATTCCTATGCTGGATATATCTAACATTGATCATTCTTTCTTGATCCCAACTTTGATATTTTTCTTTTATATGTCCATCTCTTTCATAGTTAGTGTATAAAGATTTGTGGACTTTGTTTTTAACCTCATGACCCACCTTACCTGGTGACCCAAGTAACTGAGTTTTGTACTGATACCCAAGGTCTTTACAAATATTAAATCCTTGACCAGTGAAGTTAGAAAGGATTTGTAAGAATGAAGTCCATTGTAGTGATTTTTTAAGTTCTTTCCTCAGACAGACCAGGTCCCATTCCAACTCGTTATTCTTTTAGAGTATAGTCATGAGATAATTTTAGCAGTACTTTAGTTTTTCTTCAAACTCAATTTGAACTTTGAGGCTTCTTTCTTTCCTTTACCGTTTAAATATGCTACTTTCTATAGTTGACTCACCAATTATAGATTCTTAGATTTCAACTGAGAAACCTATTGCTTTATTTAAGATATCTGAAGAGTCAAAGCTATCAATTCAAGCTTCTGATCTTCTATATTTACTTTTGGAGATTTATTCTTTTCTTTATCACAAACACTATTAGTTTTCTCCAGTTGACTAACCAAGCTTAGATTTTTAGATTTTAGCTTTGTAATATATTCCTTAGTTTCAGATTTCTGGAGGGTTAAAGCTATCATCTCAAGCTCATGACTTTCTACCTTTTCATGTAGAGAATTTTTTAGCAATCATTTAACACATGGAATAAATTAACACATTAGTGAGCTTTTTTATCTTTCTAGCAGAGAGTTCTCTAATGTTTTCTTTAATGTCAGAAAGTGTTACCTTATTTTCATTTTCATCTTTAGTGTTTTCCATTAGAGAAAACAAGGAATCAAAAGTCACTTTGTCATCCTCCACTGCCATCATGGAAACATCTTTCTTCTTCCTATCCTCCGTAGATTAACTGGAGGAATCTCCCTAGATAGCTAATACCTGCTTAACTGCAAAATCAGATCCAACCTTTTTTCTATACTTTATGGGGACCAGGTCCTTATTCTTCCCTTTGTCACCTCCAGACTCGAGATATTCCTATTAATCTGTTTTGTTCATTGGACAGTCCTTAATGAAATGCTCAGGACTTCCACGTTTGTGACAAACTTAAACATAACCTCTCTAAATGCCGTTGCTTCCTCTTCTTTAAATCTGATCACTTTTCTTCATTGCTCTGACAATTCTTTTCGCCAAATAGACAACATATTCTTCACTTGCATTTGACTTAGAAACCCTCAATGCCAGAGATTTATCTCTTTTTACTTCCTTATTCTCTTGCCCATGTTGCTTGTTGAGTTCATGAGTCCTTAAATTTCCAATAATCTCATCCATTGTGAGAGTTTTCACATTTCTTGCCTCTGTGATTGCATCTACTTTACTTTCCTAGGATTTAGGTAGAACCCTAAGAAGTTTTATTGCCAATTTGTACAGTGGAATTATTTCTCCTAAATAGTGCAGCTCATTATTAATTGAAGTAAATCAATGCGAGGCATATGAAACAAAGTTAAAAATACTCTCTCTAGGCAGTTACAATTTGGTACTTCTCACCATTTACAGCTGGTACCTACTATGGCTTCTCAGCCGTCGACGGATCTTCTCCGACCACCGAACAATTCTCCACAGGGACGACATGCATGCATCCAGTCTCCACAAAAAAATCCACCCATGCATATGCCACACATCTCTCAGTATGTACTCCTGTCTGACGGTTACTTAGCTTGAATTTTAGAAGGTCAATTACGATGGGCTTAGGCGATCATCAACCAAGCTCAATTAGAAATGCGTGGAAAATTGGGGAAGGTGAAGCAGAACTCAATTCAATTATCACCAACAACCAATCTAAAACAAGCTTAATCGGCTTTAGTACCAATAGAGAAGTTACATACGGTTACAACTCAACCATAATCCATTCTGAATTGCTCAATGTCTAATGATGGTGGTAAGCTCCCTATTCTATCTACTTACCATCTAGTGAGAAACCTTCTATGGTTGATCCCCTGATATCTCTTAATAAGGGTTCCGCTACGAATGTTACGATGTTCATACCGGGGATTAGAGTTCCTTTATCTATCGAGGCCTTTGGTACTACTGTTGTATGGTACAAATTAGGTCATGGAAATGAACCCCCTATTCCTAGGGTTACACACTCTTTGGCTATGACATTGAGAGCACAAGAGGCTATAAAAGCTGAGCCTATTCAAATTGAGCACCCAAGAATAACAACCAAACAAGGTCTCCCAGTGGTTGTGTTTAGATTTGAGGACTACAAAGTGAAATTAGCATAGAGATATAGGTTTACTCTGATTGAGAAATTTGAAAATAGCATGCCTAAGATGGAGGTGATTAGGCGTTAGTTTATTTTTCAAATGGAGTTAAAAGGGAAGGTCAAGCTTACTCATTTTAATTCCAGGCATCTATACATTGACCTGGACAGTGAATATGATCACTCAATAGTTTGGTCAAAAGAGAAAATATATATCCAAGGATAGATGATGAGATTTCAACTATGGACCCCCACATTTATCCCTAAAGAAGAAACTCCATTGGTCCCTGTATGGGTTAGCTTTCCTGAGCTCCCTTGGCACTGTTATTGTTTGGAGTTAGTGACACCTCTCTTATCTCCTCTTGGTAAGGTATTGTTTCTAGATTTGGCAACTTACAAAAAAACTAGGGTAGTGTGGCTAAGGTCAAGTTGCAAATTGACCTCACTAAGACAAGACCCCAACATGTTTGGTTGGGATATGATGATGATGAACATGGTGAAGGTAGATGGAAAACCAATCAGTATAAAGATGTTCCTGAGTACTGTTCCTATTGCAAACATCAAGGGCATGTTGTAAGATCCTGTGTTATCAAAGGAAAAGATGATGCTGCTAAGAAAAAACTAGTTTCTAATGAGGATCTTCATGGGGAAGGTAAATAGGAAGAATATTCTGAAACATACCAAAGGATGTACAATTCACTTAGTACAATGCAGCAACAAAATGTAGATAAAGGAAATGCACTTATCAATGAGTGGCAGAACCAAAAAAGGAGTGGTAGGGACAACCAAAGAATGATATTTAAGCCAAGGTTGCCGAATAAGTATACAAGGGTTCAACAAGATAAATTTTCTCCATCTCTATCTAATGCATTTACAGCTCTTCAACAAGACATTGATGCCAAAACTGCTTGTACAGGCAATAATGAGGAGGGTTCCAAGCCAATGCCACAACAACCAGAGGAGTCTTACAGTGCCAAACAAGATGATCAAGAAGTAGCTGATGGAAGTGATAGAAACTTATTACCTGCTCTTAATAAGGAGAATCAGCTGAGCAGATCAGAGGATGCAGAGATGCCTGGTGAAGGACTAGAAATTGGTGTGATATTTCCTACAATGGTACAAGAGGCTGAGAAATTGGTTCTTGACCAGCTGCAAGATTAACCTATTATAAAGATGCCTAGTGAAGGAATAGAAATTGGTATGGAATCTCCTGCAATGTTACAAGAGGCTTTCCCTAATTTTTAAGAGAAAATGGCTCTTGAACAGGTGCAGGATCAACCTATTGTCACTGAGACTTGTCACCAAAGGTTTTCTCAGGAGCTTGATGATGAATACAGAGTGATACACTCTGAGGATGATACATATGATTGCAACTTAGGTCATCTGGAGAAGATTAATGAAATATGACTGATGTATTTGATCTAGGAGATCAAGAGGAGTTTGAAATAGAAGTGAACTACATTGCTAGCCAGCAAGGGTTATATCCAAGGGGGTATTTAATAAAGTCTAGGAAAGGTACCAAACACACTGTAACTAGCTTAAAGGGTCACACAACTAGACCTTTTACCTGGTGTTATTCCCATAAAATAGTCAAATAATTAGTCATCTTACTTAGAATGAAAGGGGTATATTTACCTAAGGTGTCCTGGAAAGACTTCAACAACTCATAAACATTCACCATATCTCTTTGGTTGCAATCCTGGAGCCTTTCTCCAGCAATACCCATCTAGAAGTAGCCAAAAGAAAACTTAAGATTGAGCATGCTTTATGCAACTCTAATGGAAAAATATGGATCTTTTGGTCCCTGGATATCTCTTGTGACATCATTACTAATGATGATCAATATATTACTAGCTCAATTACCCATTAAGCTTTGCATCAAGCTTATATAATGAACTTTGTTTGTACTAAGTGTAGAGATACCCTAAGAAGACCTTTGTGGAATAAACTGGTGTAACTTTCTGCATCAACCTTACCTTGGTACACAATTGGTGAATTCAATGTGATTACTGAAGTATGTGAAAAGTTGGGAGGTATCCCTTATGATATGAGGAAAAGCTTTGAATTCTTGGGGGTGATTAAAGCTTGTGGTTTAACTTATCTGGGCTTCCATGGTCCCAAGTTCACTTCATCCAATCTAAGAGGCATTCAATTTAGAATATGGAAAAGACTGGATAGAGCAGTGGTATCAGATGCTTGGTTGAAGGAAATGCCAATGACCAACATTACTCACTTGTCTTCTGTGAGTTCTGATCATTTTCCACTATTTTTGGAAATGCAAGAAAGATTGGAGTCACACATTAAATACTTCAAATTCCTAGATTGTTGGGTGTATCATCCCACATTCCTTAACATTGTGGAGACTTTCTAGCAAAACCCATGTGAAGGAACACCCATGTGGAGATTTCAGCAGAAGCTGAAAAGACTAACTTCTACTCTAAGTCAGTGGTCCAAAGAGATATTTGGTGACATCTATGCCAATGTAAAAATTTATGAAGAAAAGGTCAAGTAGCTGAGGAAAATTTGATCTTAAATGGTACTGATAAGAATAGATAGGAATTCCACAGAGCACAATCCTAATATATCAGCTATCTCAAGGTAGAGGATGCTATGTTAACATAGAAATATCAACTACACTGGTTTAAGTATGGAGATACAAACTCCATTTATTTCCATGCCTTTATCAGAGAAAGAATAAAAAGAATGTTCATGCACAAAGTCAAGAATGAGGGAGGGGATTGGATCCAAGGGGATGATAAAATAGCTGCAGCTGCATGTAAACATTTCCAGGATATATTTACTAGGACAATAGATTATGTACCTGAGGAAATGTTAGCTAATATCCCTAAAATGATACCTGATGATCAAAATGAGATTCTCCAGGCTATTCCTACTCTGGAGAAAGTAAAGGCTGTAGTCTTCTCAATGAGTACTCACTCAACAGCTGGTCTTGATGGTATGAATGGAAAATTCTTTCAATCCTACTGGCATGTTATTGGTATGGACCATCTTCAAGTGGTGATTACATTCTTTTGTATCTATTCTATGCCAAAATACTGTACTCATAACTATTTGGTTCTTCTTCCTAAAGTGCTTTATCCCAACAAACTTTTTGAATATAGACTTATCAGTTTATGCAATTTTACCAACAAATTCATCTCTAAACTCATTTACCTCAGATTGGATCCCATCCTTCCCTCCCTTATTTCTAGAAATCAATCAGGCTTTGTGAGAGGTAGGAATATTATAGAAAATATAATTCTTTCTCAGGAGATCATTAGTGGCATTAAGAAGCCAATTGTGGGAGGAAATGTAGTTATTAAACTGGACATGGACAAGGCATATGACAGGGTGTCTTGGTCATATACTTTTCTTGTATTAAGAAGTTTTGGATTTGGTGAACCCATTATTGACATGATTTGGAGGACCTTGTCAAACAATTGGTACTCAATTTTGGTGAATGGTACTAGATATGTTTTTTCCACTCTACAAGGTGATTGAAACAAGGTGATCCCCTCTCTCCTGATTTGTTCATTCTAGGGCCTGAAGTATTATCAAGGTCTCTAAACAACTTACACCACCACTCTAATTATTATTGTTTTCACATGGATTTGAAAGGACCCCAAATTAACTACCTCAGCTTTGTAGATGATATCATCATATTTAATACTGGAAGAAGAAACACTCTCAAACAAGTTATAAAGACATTGGCTTCTTATGAAACAGTTTCTGGCCAACTGATCAATAAGGACAAGAGTCATTCCTGCTACCAGATTAAGCCTTTACTTCCAGAGTCTCAAGGATTAAAGAAGAAACTGGTTTTCAGCAAAAACACAACCCCCTTACATACCTTGGTTGTCCTATTTATATTGAAAGACAAATAATCAATCACTATACTGGTCTTGTTAGCAATGTGGCTTCCAGAATAGTAGGTTGGCATTCTAAATTGCTCAGTTATGGTGATAGAGTTATAATGACAAAACATGTTTTGTAGTCTATCCCTATTCACATTCTTTTTACTTGCATTCCTTCAAAGACTATTATAAAATAACTCTTGTGTCTGTTTGTAGATTTATTTTAGGGTTGGAAATACAACAAGAAGAAATATTATTGGGCTTCTTGGAAGGAGTTTTATTTCCCAGCTGTAGAAGGTGGCATAGGTGTTAGACACATTGCTTATACATGTAAAGCTTGCAGTTAAAACAATGGTGGATATTTAGAAGTAGAAACACTCTTTGGGGGAAATTTTTACTATCCAAGTACTGCCAGAGAGTGAATGTTGTAGCCAGGAAAGGGTATTCTGAGCAATCTCTAATATGGAAAACTATGAGGAAGAACAACAAGGAAGGTGAGAAACATCTTTTATGGAGAATCAAATCAGGAACTTGTTATTTTTAGTGGGAAAACTGGTCTGGTTTGGGAGCACTACATAATTACAGAACTGATGGAGTAAGGTCAAGTAATGCCAAAGTAGCATCTTTCCTAACTTATTGTGTGTGGAATATGCAGAAGTTATCTACTGTACTTCCTTCTCAACTTTTACATTCTATCCTCAAAACTTTATTCTAATATTAGGAAGGGATTCCTGACTCCCCACTTTGGACTCTAAACCCAAGTGGTGACTTCAGTTGTTCATCTGCTTGGGGATTGACTAGAGAGCATAGAGAAATAACACTGCTAAATAGTTATATCTGGCATAGGTTGATCCATTTAAAATGTTCATTTCTTGTATGAAGAGAATTAAGAAATGAATTACCTACAAATGAAAGGCTCATCCAATTTGGTATAGCCTCTATCAATTATGGATGTCCTAATTCTAGATGGGACAATATTCCTCACATCTTTGTTGAGGGTCACTTTGCAAACCATATTTGGTAGTATTTCTCTTCAAATATGGGGATTACTCATGTCACTGCCTCAATCAAGAACCTACTGCTGAAGTGGTGGAAAACTAGAGCATCCAATAGAGTCCATAAATTAGTGTATCAGGCTCTTCCAAATATCATTTGCTGGAACTTATGGAAGAACAGATATGCTGTTAAATATGGTAACAAACAACCCCAATTAAGGTCAGGTTTATGCCCCCCTCTATGTAAAGTTTCTCTTGTGATTAAATGAAAAAGCCTGGGGGTGCTGCTTAGCCCTGGAAATTCTTTTTTAAAAAAATAGAAGTAAATCGGGTATGCATCTCTTGAATGGTTTCTCGTTCTTTTATAGAAAGTTTCCTACTATGTAGTCAATATATCAACCTTTGAATCCTTCACATCAGTTGTCCCTTAATGATCTATTTTCAAGCAATCCCAAATTTCTTTAGCATTTTAACATGTAGAAATCCTATTGTATTCATCAGGCCCTGTACCACAAAGTTTCAATTTCTTGGCTTTGTTATCATAATCAATTTTCTTTCAATCTCCATCATCATACTCTCTCCTACTATTAACAACCATTCTACTCATTTCTCCTTCTTTGACTTCTCTACCAGGGACATGAGGACCATCAATAATTATGTCCATCAACTCACTATCCTCTACCATAATGAATTCATACATCCTAGTTTTCCATAACCCATAGTACTTCCCATAGAATCTAGGTGGACTAGTGGTAGATTTCCCTTCTTCCAATTAGGTGGAGAAGGCATCATAATGAAACCACTCTAGGTGTGAACCTTTTAGAGTGAATCGACTATGATACCAATTGATGAAACCTTGGGAGTTGTACCACATAGTGAGGGATCAGGTCCCTTAGAATCAGTTACAGACAACAAAATAGTAAATGAACCAGGAACAAAAAATAGTGCAGGAAACTTAATGAACAAAAGATTTAACGTGGAAACCTCCTTGCTCAAGGGAGGAAAAACCACAACTTTCCACACAAGCTCTTCAAAAGTTCACTATAATAAACCTCTTTATTACAGACTCGAACATGAACCTAACTATAGGTTCCACTTTCTTGTAATAACTCTACGACAAGCCTACCTTAGCAAATCTTCTAAGAACACGCCTTGATATTTATTAACCCTAACAAATATCAACCTTAGGTAACTCTACCAAAACTCACTCAAGAGAGAAAAGAAAACATTACTCTTATTGCATGAGTAATTCAGTTACAATTAAAGACTCAACTCAAGACCACTTACTCTTTTAGATTACAACAGAAATAAGAACTTGATCAATGCTTGAGAAATGAAGATGGATTATGTTTTCACCTCTTTCAATATCTTAAATTTTGATTTTCCAAAAAACTACCAATTGAGAAGCATTCTTTTCCTTTTATAGTAGAGTAATGATTAGGGTTAAAATTCAATTGGATAGGTGTCCTAAATAGTACAAGCATCACCTGCACAGTTTCTTACACTCGATGACAAAATTGTGCAGGAAATACTTTAAGCCTTGAATATCCAGTGACCTTGTCCCTTGTTGTCAGCTGCTCATCATCAAAAGAAGATAAAGCATGATGTCTCAACTCTCTATACATCATAGTTGTACCGAGATGAATAAATTATCTAGAGTTGTGATCCTCTTACAAAATCAACTGAATCTTCTTGTTGATCCTTAGAACACTAATGTGGCTATAAAATCTCAAAACACCCTAAGAATCTATGGTGACCCTCTTGGATTCACCACTCAACACCTGATTACGAAGAAAGCGAAGCTTACTATCATAAAACTAACAATCCTAAATCTTCTCAAAATATAAAAACCTTGCCTCAACATAATCATGAATCCTTCTAGGTTCTTAAATATCAAAGCAAACCATCAAGTTGGATAATGACTGAATGTCTCGCGCCAATGAACTTTGAGAAACTAAAATTCAAGCCACTACCCGTACTCACTGCCTTCCGACTCAAGGCATATGCTACTACATTTGCATTGCTTGGATGATACAACACAGAAATATCATAATCCTTAAGAAACTCCATCCATCTATGCTACCTAGCATTAAGCTCCCTCTAGGTTATAAGATGCTGAAGACTATGATGATCAGTGAAAATCTCACAATGCACACTATAAAAATAAGGTATCCAAATCTTAAGTGCAAAAACTACCATGACTAACTACAAATTATGAGTTGGGTTGTTGTATTTGTGAACCATATGATGGATCAAAGCATAAGAAATAACACGAACCTACTACATCAATACACAACCCAAACCAACACTAGAAGCATCATAATACATGGTGTATTTCTCACACTCAATAGAAAGAGCCAAAATAGGAGCTAAAGTAAGAAAATCCTTGATCTTACCAAAGCTCATCTCACACTTCTTGAACCATTGGAAAGGAACCTCTTTTTGAGTCAATCTAGCCATAGGTGCTGAAATAGTGGAAAAACCCTTGATTAATCATCTATAATAACTATCCAAGCCAATGAAGCTATGTACCACAGTCGGAGATGTAGGTCTAGCCCAATATCGAATGGCCTCAACCTTCGTTGGGTCTACCATAATCCCATACTTAGACACCACAAGCCCAAGTAATTTCACTGACTTAAGCCAAAATTCGCACTTAGAGAATTTGGGAAAATCTCTCTCAGTCTTGAGTACAATTATCAAATATTGTGCATGCTCCTCTCTACTCCTCTAATAGATAAGGATGTCGTTGATCAACACAATCACGAAAGAATCCAAATAAGGCATGAACACTCAATTTATTAAATCCATAAACAATGTTGGGGCATTAGACAACCAAAATGACATCACTAGGAACTCAGAGTGACCATAATGGATCCTACAGGCTGTCTTTTTGATATCCTTAGCTCGAATCCTCAACTTATGGTAGCTAGACCTTAAATAAATCTTATAGAACAATGTCGCACCCTGAAGCTGGTTAAATAAATCATCAATGCATGGCATGGGATAATGTTTCTTCACTATCACCATATTAAGCTACCTATAATCAATATACATATGCATAAAGCCATCTTTCTTCTTCACAAACAACACAGGATTACCCAAATGAGACACACTTGGCATAATAAAACATTTAATATGAAGAACATAAAGTTGAGAATTTATCTCCTTATGCTCGACAGAAGCCATACGATAAGGTTCCATAGAAATAGGTTAGGTGCCAAGATAGATATAAATAACAAACTCAACCTCACAGACAAGGAGAATACCGATAAGATCAATAGGGAAAATGTTAGGAAACTCACAAATAATAGGAACAAAGTCAAGCGATAGACTCTCCACACTAATATCATAAATATCATAGAGATAAGACTCACAATCCCTCAAAATAACTCTCCTAGCATACAAGTAAGAAATAATCTCCATCTACTCATGGCTAGTAGCTCCCTGCCACATAGCTGGGGGTATGCCGGGCATGACCAAGGTAATGATCTTAGTAAAACATTCCATGACTGCATGATATTGGGATAACCAATCTATGCCTAGAATCACATCAAAATCTACCATATCTAATATAGTAAAATAAACATGAGTATCAACATATCTAAAAATCACAACATAAGATCTGAACACCTGATCCACTACTAAAGAATCAACCTCGAGAGTAGATACATGCTAGGGCATATATGATAAATCCTAAGATAACTCTAAACAAGGAGCATAATAAGCAGATACATAAGAATAAGTGGATCCTTGATCAAATAGATCAAAGGTCGACAATGGGACATAAAAATTACACCTGTGATAATAAAATTTGAAGACTCAGCCTTGTGTGTAGTAGGTACTGCGTATAACTGACCATACCCATCTCCTGGTTAGGCTCCTAATTAATATCTTATCCAACCTTCTTGAGAACCATTTATAGCATCTTGGGAACAAACCCTACGACCCTGATAACCATCTCTAGCTGAGTGATGAACTGCTATAATATAGGGAACACTCTACGCTAAACCAACAATTGCCCCACGAATAGGTCACTCTCATGAGTAATGACCATGAGCTATATAACTATAACATATACCATGAATTGCAATAGAACTTGATGATCAAGCTGACACAGAGTGACCACTACGAATAGAAAAAACCCAAAAATAAATCCCTAAAAGACTGAAAGCCTCCCTTACCACGACGATCACTAAAAATAAACTATCAAATATCAATAATATAAAGACCAACATAAATAGGTAAATTGGGCTGACTCTGAGGCTGATAGGATAGGCGTAGAGGATATCTACCATGAAAACTACTTTCTCAAAATTGGGTACAACTACAGCTCACACTAAAACTATCCTGATACCTAGGTCTCTTATCACTGTCCTTCCTGGCCTCATGATACATCTCCTCCATCACTTGAGCATGGTGCAACAACTAAACTCTTAGTAGACGTACAAAGGGGAAGTCTCAACCCTTTAACAAAGCAATAGAAACTCTCATACTCAATATCTAGAATAGAAGTAGTATTCTCAGTTAACTTGTGAAAATATGCTTCATACACCACAACAACTTTGGAGCCTTACTTTTATCCAAAGTACTAATCCCTCAAATGATCCCTAAGGCTGCGATGCATGTACTTCACAAAGAATATCTCAATAAAATGGGTCCATGCCATAGGATAAAATCCAATCGGCCTAAAATTTAGATAAACTCTCTACCAATGTCGACAACAAAGTCTAACTAAAAGGTAGTGTAGACCACCCACGAGTCTAAACTAGGCCCAAATTATACAGCCTATTCTTACAAGCCATCATAAACTTATACGCATTATTACTCGGTGCACTAGAAAACCTAGGAAGAGCTAATCTAAAAAATCTACCCAATATCTTCTACTCCTCGACAGACATGGAAGGCTGGGAAATACTGGATGAGCAACTATCAGCTGAGCAACCACCAGCGTAAGAGGGAGCACACCTCTGAAATTTGCAGCTACAGGTTGCACCCTTACCTCAGTACCACTCCAATCCATAAATTGTACATCATCAGATGGTGCACCATTAACTAACCCCAAAATAAGAACCAAATTATCTCTATGCAATGAAGAAGAAATAAACCTTGGTAGAGCTTGGTCTTATCCCTAGACAACTGTTGGCTGGGGCAGAATATCCTCAGACTTAAGAGTAGGAATATGGTCTAGTGAAGGCACCCTATCTTGGCCCTAGATGGGGACACATCTCGAGGATTTCCATGACCTTTGGGTCATACATAATTAGGGGTAGGATCCCTAGGCTTGATCTTAGGACCCTTATCTCATGTATCAGTAGCACGTATCCTATCCATCTATGATAAAGTAAAATCAAAGGAATATTCTATAATCCAACTTCGAATCTTAGCACGAATGAGAAAAATAAGTTAAGAACTCATAAGAATATCCTATAGCCTCATAAAGATAGGAACTAGACATTATTATTTTGATCTATATCACTTTACTAAACAGTTGCTCTTGTACCAATAATACTGGTGAAACCTGAGGGCCAGCCTTAACAAGTACAACTATTATCCATACTAATATGAAAAGGGAAACAACACCAAAACCCAAGGTAATACTTTTAGAATGAAGTCAAACTACACATATGCAACAATAGCAAAATAATACATAACAAAGATACCATAAGTATCCAAAAATCTGGTGTCACAATGTAAGAATCAACTAAGTATATCTCAAAATAAAAACATAAAAATTGATAGTCCTAAAAGAAACATAGTTTATCTCAAATACAAAGTAAGACATGAACTAGATAGGAAGAGTTAATTGGTTAACTTTGGAAGCATAGACCTACAACTAACTCGAAAGTACTCCTAGCACCACTTGAATTAGCTATTATGTAATGCACTCATACCTGTATTTACACTAAAAGAACACAGGTGGTATGTGTAGGGTCCACTTATACTCAGTATGTATCATATGCCGACTTGTAAAAGTAGAACATTTTAATAATCTTTAAGGTCATTTTACATATTTCCTTTTATTTTTACTATTAAAGCTTTAATCTAGCTACCCTAAGTCATTGATGACTTGTTGGGGATAACAGTTTGGTTACTGTGTAGTTCATTTGCTTTTTATAGCCAATTCCCTATTTTGAAGTCTTCGCATGTTCCAAATAGACACTGGGAAAAAACATCAGTAAAACAATCTCATATGAAAATTTTGACTGCACCAGCAGATCTAAATTTTAGGATAGGTGGACATTTGGTTTGGGTCCCAAGACACCCAAACTCTTTTTAACCTATTGGTTAGAAAGTTAAGAAAATGAAATATGAGTGTGGGACCCATATTTGGTTAAAATGATCTCGAATCAAAAATTCAATTTTGATATTTAGTCTAGAATATTGAATTTGGTACGGTTAAATAATTCATTTGCATATATGATATTTAAAATAAATCTCGATCACCCAATTAAAATCCATTCCAAACTTAGAAAAAAATCTAAAGTACCAAGTTTTCGGTGCAGCGCAATAGCGGCTCCTTGGATAACAAAAATGTCTCACTGTATGGAGGAGATGTCATGATTGTAAAATATTGTTGCAATCATGACTCGTATGGAAGATTAAGGATAGTGTAATTATGAGGCCTATGGTCATGATAGCGACTGCTGAGGACATGGACTGGGTATAAAAGGACCTCTTTTCTATGATTTTGGGCATTATTCATCACTTTCTTAAGAGAAAATAACCCTAAATATTGTGAAGCTAAACAATTAAAGCTTGTTGATAATTTTGAAGCTAGATTAACACTTATTTTTTCAATTACCTTTTGATTTGAGGTATGAATTCACCCTTTTCTTGGTAAAATTTCTTGATTTATTGCTCAAAACCACAAAACCTTTAGGTCTTGATTTTAGCCCCAATTTACCTTGTTTTTTACAAATTTTTAAGGGTAATGATCCATTGAGTTGATATTATGTTTGGCTGGTTTTGAAAATGCAATATCCTTAAGTGGGACCCACATAGGGGTTTTTATGTGATTTTTGGACCGGACCCGAAGCACAATGGTGCAATATGGTATCGTTATTCTCGTATTAATGATTAGAATGAATTTTTATAGCTTGGCATATTGAGGAGGCTTCTCAGAAAGGGAAAATGGTGATTTAGCAGTTCATTGAGCTTTCTTCGGTATCGAAGTAGGTTAGGTTTATCCCTTACTCGATTGAGCTATTTCACACTATTCTTAAGATATTGTGTTAGATTTGGGATGGGTTTTAGGTGTTGTATTTATGAAATGCAAAACCTGGGTTTGTTGAACTATTTAAGTTATTGTGAACCATCAAGTTGAAACACTTAGCTTGTTTCCTTATGCCTTAGGTGAAATGTACTTTATTCCTTATGTTGAGTATGAGAATACCTTAGATTATTCAAATTAGGTAAACATACTGTAGTCACTCATTCTTATGGCGAGTTTGGTCTTGATTACTTACACTAATGAAGGTCGTCCTAGTTTCCATTTGACTTAGTTAATGTATTTGGGAAGAATCTTTACCTTAGGACTAATTATGACTTGTTTAACAAGTAAAAGTTGATTTGGATACCTTAAGACTAGTTTGGGTAGAAAATGTGACTAAAATAGAACTCTAGGATTAGAAGGTGACTCTTAACCCACTTTAGGCTATGACACATGATTAGTTTTTGTGAACCTTTTATGATTATTAGACTCTTGGAAATACGTATTAAGGAAATATTGAGAAGTCTTGATACTTAATGGCTATGTTGGTTAATATGATGGTTGACACTTATTGATTATGTTGTTATTTATGCTATTGATGATACTATTCATGATGTTTATTACATATATAATATATAGAAGGTTCAATTCCAGAAGATGATTATGTTGTTGACAATATAATTATATACCCGGTTTGTGTTCGAATAATGATTATGGCACTATTGATATTTACTCGTTAAAGTTTGGCTATTGATTATAATTACCGATTCAAGTTTGGCTATTGGTTATTTACTGGTTCAAGTTTGAGGATAATTATGTTGAGGGGTTGTGAGTCTTATCTCACTTATATTTGTGATACTAGTGTGGAGAGTCCATCAATTCACTTTGTTCTTGTTATTTGTGAGTTTCGTGATGCGTTTCTTACCGACATGCCTAGTATTCCTCCTATCAATGAGATTGATTTTTCTATTGATATCGAGCCTAGCACCTAACCTATTTCTATGGAACCTTACTATATGGCTCCTTCCAAGCTTAAGGAGTTGAATTATCAGCTTCAGGATCTTCTTGGTAAGGATTTTATTAGACTAAGTATGTCCTCTTAGGGAGCTACTATATTATTTATGGTGAAAAATGATGGCTCCATTCCTACATGTATTTATTATAGGCGACTTAATAAAGTGAAAATAAAGAACTGTTATCCTATGCCTCATTTTAATGATTTGTTTGACTTGCTTCAGGGTGCGACAATATTTTCTAAGATTGATTTGAGATTTAGTTACCATCAGTTGAGGGCTCAAGGTGAGGATATCCCAAAGACAACCTCCAGGATATGTTATGGTCATTATAAGTTCCTAGTGAATGTCTTTTGGGTTGACTAATACCCCAGTCGCGTATATGGATTTGATGAAATGGGTATTCCTTCCTTATTTTGATTCCTTTATGATTTTGTTCATCAATGACATCCTTGTGTATTCGAGGAGTAGATAGGAGCATGCACCATATTTGAGGATCGTTCTCCCAATATTAAGATATCATGTTCTTTTTGCCAAGTTCTCTAAGTATGAATTTTGGCTAGAGTTGGTGACATTCCTTGGACATGTGGTGTCTAAGGATGGGATTATGGTAGACCCAACCAAGATTGAGGTATTTCGTGATTGGGATACACCTACATCTCCGACTGAGGTTCGTAGCTTCATTACTTTGGCTGGTAATTACTGATGATTCATTGAGGGTTTTGCTACAATTTCAGCACCTGTGACTAGATTGGATCTGAAAGAGGTTCCTTTAAGATGGTCTGACGAGTGTGAGTCTAGATTTTGAAAGCTCATGGATTTTCTTACTTCAACTTCTATTTTATCTCTTCCTATTGAGGGTGGGGGATTTACTATTTTTTGTGATGCTTCTAGTGTCAGTTTAGGTTGTGTATTGATGCAGTAGGGCCGTGTTATTATTTATGCTTATAGATAGCTTAAGGTACACGAGTGCAACTACCCCACTCATCATTTAGAGTTGGCGGTGGTAGTTTTCATGCTAAAGATTATGAAAATTAACTTTATGGTATGCATTATGAGATTTTCACCAATCATCGTAGTTTGTAGCATCTTATAATAGAGAGGGAACTTGATGCTAGATAATGTATATAGATGGAATTGCTTAAGGGTTATGATATTTCCATCTTGTATCATCCGAGCAAGGAAAATGTGGTAGCATATGCCTTGAGTCCAAGGACAATAAGTATGGGTATCTTGGCTTGTATTTCAGTTTCTTAGAGGTTGTTGGCATATGACTTCAGGCCTTATCCAACTTTATGATTCACCTTGATATTTCAGATCCTCGGAGGATTTTGGATAGTGTTGAGGTGAGGTACTCTTTATTTGAGTAGATTCAAGATCAACACTTTGAGGATAGTAAGCTTCTCTTCCTTCGTGACCAAGTATTGAGTGGTGAGTCAAATAGGAACACCATAGATTTTGAGGATGTTTTGACATTTGATGGCTGTATTTGTGTTTTGAGTATCGATTACTTGATTCATTTTATTATGCATGAGGCTTACATCTTTAGATATTCCCTTCATCCCAACACAACAAAGATGTATCGAGTTTGAGACAACATTATTGTGGAATGATATAAAAAGAGATGTGGCAGACTTTGTAGCTCGTTGCCTTTGTTGTCAGCAGGTAAAGGACAAGTATTAGTTACCAAGTGGTTTTACTCAGAGATTTCCCATTCCCGAGTTGAAATAAGAGAGGATTACCTTGTCTTTTGTTAGTGGTTTACCTCACACTTCCTATTGTTCTAATAGTATTTGGGTCATTATAGATTGTTTGACCAAGTCAACATATTTCACACCCAATCAGAGGTTCTTCAATGCTGAGAGATTGGCCCATATTTGCATTTGGGAGATAGTCCATTTGCATGGTGTGCCCATTTATATTATTCAAGACCATGGTTTTGTTTTCACTTTATTTTGGAGAGAATTTTAGGAGGAGTTAGGTACTCAGGTGGATCTTAGTACAACTTCTCATCCGCAGATAGATGGTCAGTCGGAGCGGACTATATAGGTCCTTAAGGATATGCTCTGATCATATGTTATGGATCTTAGAGGTCATTACGACCAACATTTAGACTTGGTAGAGTTTGCATAAAATAATAGCTATCATTCGAGTATTGAGATGGTGCCTTTTGAGGATTTATATGGTAGGAGATGTCATTATCTGGTTGGATGGCTTGTGACTTCTGAGGTTAAGCTATGTGGTACCAATTTTCTTAAGGAGTAGTTGGATAGATTCAAGGTGATTCAGGAGAGGTTCAGAGAGACTTTGAGTAAGCAAAAGGCCTATGCAAACTATTGGCTTCTTGCTTTGAGATTTTGAGTTGATGATCGTGTGTTACTCTATGAATTACCCATAAAGGGTGTGATAAGGTTTGGGAGGAAGGGAAATTTCAGTCGAAGAAATATTGGACCTTTTGAGATTTTTTGCAGAGTGTTAAAGGTAGCCTATGGTTAGCTCTACCTCTAGATTTTGCCATTGTTCATCCAGTTTTTCATGTCTCTATGTTGTAGCGATACATTCCTAATCCATCTCATATGCTTAGATGGGACTCAGTCTAGTTAGATGAGCTATTGACCTTTATGGAGGAGCCGTGCTAATTTTGGCTAGTGATGTCAGGAATTTGTGGACTAGGGATATTTCTGTAGTAACGTTCAGTGGAGGCACCACCCAATGGAGGAGGCCACTTGGGAGATCGAGAGTGATATATGGACCCAATATCCTGACCTTTTCGAGAATTCAGGTATATCCTAATCCTTAACTTTCGTCGGACGAAAGTTCCATTAGTAGTGGGTATTGTAAAGACCATTCAGGCCATTTTCCATAATTTTTCTTATTTTTCCCATTAGAGATTTTCTATAGATGCCCCAAGTCATTATGTCTTGCATGGACTGATAGTTATGTTATCGAGTAGTTCGTTTGTTTATTATAACCAATTCCCTGTTTTGAAGTCTTCGTTGGTTCCAAATGGCCTTCGGGTGAAAACTTGAAAAAATTATCTCGTATGAAAATTATGATTAGTCCAGCAACTCCAGAATGTTGATTTAATGCCAGGTTGATCTTTGGTTAGGGTCTTGAGACACATAAGTTCATTTTGATCTATTGGTTGGAAAGTTAAAACAATGAAATATAGGTGTGGGACCCAAATTTGGTCAAAATAACCTTACATAGAAAATCTAATTTCAACATTCAGTTCGGAAAGGCAATTTTTTTTGTGGTTACATAGTTCGTTTGTGTATATAGATTCTGAATGAATCCGAAGCAGTCTAGTGAAGTCAATTTCGGACATACAAAATCTGTTGCACTAGGGTTCTGGAGCACCACGAAAGCGGCTCATTGGACTGCAATCATGACTCATTGTGTAGAGAAGATATCTTGATCATGAACTGAAGTCACGACCATGATTTGTGTCACAAATAAAAGATGGTGCGATCGCGAGGCCTCAGGTCACGATAGTAATTATTGAGGACATGGACTGGGTATAAAAGGAACCCTTTTCCATGATTTTGACCATTCTTCATTACTTCCTTAAGAGACAATCCCTAAATAGTGTGAGAGCTAAAATTGAAGCTTTTTGGTAATTGGGAAGCTAGATTAACATTTATTTACTTGATTATCTTCCAATTTAAGGTAAGAATTCACCTTTTTCTTGGTTAAATTTCTTGATTTATTGCTCAAAACCCCAAAACCTTTTGTACTTAATTTTAGCCCCAATTTATCTTGGATGAATCCATTTTTGAGGGTAATCATTCGTTGAGCTTGATATTTTATTGGGTTGGTTTTGAAAATATGTTTTTCATAAGTGGGACCTACATAGAAGTTATTGTTATAATTTTTAGACCCAAAGCATATCATTATTCTCGTATTGATGAGTAGAATGTATTTTGATAGCTTGGCATCTTTTAGAGGCTTCTAAGAAGGAAAAACAGTGGTTTAGCGATTCGTTGAGCTTTTTTTGGCGTCGAGGTAGACTTGGTTCATACCTTGTTAAATTGAGCTATTTCATAATATTTAGATATTGTGTTAGATTTGGGGTGGGTTTTAGGTGTTGGATTGATGAAATGCAAGACATGGGTTAGTTGAACCTTTTAAGCTATTGTGAACTGTAGTGTACAAACACTTAGATTTTTCCTTATGCCTTAGGTAAATTGGATTTCATTACTCATGTTGAGCACTAGAATACCTTATATTAGTCAAATTAGGTAAAAATGCTTTAGTCTCTCATGCTTAGGGTAAGTTTGGCGTTAGTTGCTCATATTAATGAAGGTTGCCCTAGTTTTCTTTTGACATAGTTAGTGTATTTGGGAAGAATCTTTACGTTAGGACCAATTATGGTTTTTTTAACATCTAAAAGTGGATTTAGATACCTTAAACCTAGTTCTGGTATAAAATTTACCTAAAATAGAACTCGAGGATTTGAAGTAAACTCTTAACGCACTTTAGGCTATGATATATGATTAGTTTTTATGAACCTTTTATGCTTATTAGACTCCTGGAAATGCATATTAAGGAAATGTTGGGAAATCTTGATACTTAATTTTATGTTTGTTAATATGTGGGTTGACACCTTTTTATTATGTTATCATTTATGCTATTGATAATACTATTCATGATGTTGATTACATACACACATGTATATATAAATATATATGTATATATAGTTGGTTCAAGTTCGGAAAATAATTATCTTGTTGATTATATATATATACCCGGTTCGAGTCCATAGGATGATTATGGAACTATTGATATTTACCAATTCAAGTCCGTCTATTGATTATAATTACTGATTTTAGGCCAGCTATTGATTATTTACCAGTTCAAGTGTGGCTATGGATTATGTTTACCTGTTCGATTCCAAATATGCATATTATTCTATGATGATATACTTCTTATGAGTAACGATAACGGGGTGTGAAATTGAAATTAGCAATTTGACTAAGTTGGAAAATGAGAAAATGGTTATAATGTGGCATAACATAAATGTACTCTAGTGGTAAAATGACTAATTTACTGTTAATGGTTAGTTGACAAATGATTGCTTGTGGTAATATGATAACTAGACAATAATTGAATTAGTGATAATATATTGATAATTTATTAATTGACTAGTGTATAAATGCTGATAAGCTTGCTTTATGTTGGTAAAGTTATGGAAGGTGGGTACTTTTTCAAATGTTGGTAAATTGGGGAATGATGGTTTAATAACGAGTTAGTTTTTTGTGTGATGAATGGTTGCTTAATTCTATCTTTGAGTGTACTCTTCAGGTGTATGGTGGTTTGTGATGAGTTTTTTATTTTCTACACTAATTGGCATATGGGAGACAATTTTGTAGTTATGACGGCATGTGTTAATGCTTTATTTTATGTTATTATTCTTATTTATTTTTTTATCTATGCACAACGATGTTGGAGCCATTTCAGTTTTGTCTATACCTTAACTTAGGTATGTTATCTTGAGTTTTATCATATTGATATCATGGTTTAGCTCAGTCGGCCGATGATGTCTACTGAGTACCCATTGTTTTGGTACTAATACTACCCTTCTGTACCTTTTTGGTGTAGATCCGAATACTAGCTGCCGCCGTTGATTCGTGTTCGTGCGGTGTTGATATCCAGAACTATTTCCTTCTATCTTTCTATATTAAATCTTTTGTATTTGAGCCAGATATATTGGCTACTCTAGATAATTGGGTTGTATTTCAGTGATTAGATACTCTTGTACTAGCTCTACCAGGTCATGGGATGGTCTCTCGTATTGATTATTTTTATCTATTTGGAAAACTTTGTTTTTTCATATATTTTATTCTTGAAACCTCCTATGTTGGGCATTTCCTACAAAATTAATCCATTGTGTTAGCTTCGGGTTATGGTTTGGCTTACCTACCGGCGAAATTTAGTAGGTACCATCATGACTCGTAAACTAAGTCATGATAAAAATAATGCATATAAAGCACACAATACAGGCACGTCACTTGCAATCAGAAAATGTCCCAAATGGTAGACCACACCGTCTCCACTAACAGTTATACAATATACACATATACCAAATACAAGTACAACAATGAATCACAAATAGATAGATATCACATCAACAATAAAAATAAAAGACAAAATATACACAGTATATGAAATACAATGAAGATGAGAATGATGTGATGCACGAGGTTGTCGCACAACCTCCGTATACATCTACCAAGATGTGTTATCGAGGTAGGACCCATGGGGGTAACGTCAACCTATATACAATCCAATATCCAATACAAATCAAATATTCATAACTCTACTTCGACACATACATCGGCAGAGGATTTTTAAAGATGTCATATTTTCTGTCAGAAAGAGCCAATATATTGTCATGGTGGTACCAATGTTTCATGAATGATAATTTCAAATCTTTAATTTCCACGGCAATACAAACCAGAATGAATATTTTTGAATCCAACCAATATACCAATCCGCGAGAGCTAAAAATCTACTAAATATGTCAAACATCCATTATCCAATATAATCTATATGCCAAAAGATTAAAATATACAACAATATGTCATGGGTGCCATATAAATTCCAATTTAGTCTTTTTCACTATAAACTATACAACCAAATATCCATACGTAAGGTTAACAACATCATATAAGACCCCACATGATCACACATAGAAATTAATATCTCAAAATGCCAAAATAACAATAACATCATCATACGGGAACAAAACGACAATAAAGCAATTTCCACAATCAGTTCCCACACCCACAACATGATTTTATACCAATATTAACTATCCAGCCCAGTCCGATGAATGTTAAGACACAACCTACCACTAATGTTGGAAATTAGTCGAACAAGCCTTCAACAGATAGTTTTCTCCTCATGAATGGACCCGGTAACAACTAAAACATAGAAATATAGAAGCTATGCATCAAAAGGAAGACAACGATACCCATATTTCCCACTTCAAAGTCGAGGTAAAAATGGGCGAAATGGTTTTTCGAAAAAGAAGGGTAAAATAGGAATTTTAGTTAAATAATATATTCCCATGATTAAAGGTACTCATACAAGAAAACCAAGTGAAAGTGAGTTGAAATTTGGATTTCAATCAAAGAATTACTAATTTAGGCCTTCCGGGCTAAAATCCCCAAATTCTACTTTTGAATTTAAATTTTAACAAGATTTAAATAACAAGAATCAAAGAAAAGTAATTGAAAAGGAATTTGGAGCTTATTCATGCTCGAAAATGGAAGAAATTGCCCAAAAACTCAAAACCCCCAAGCTCCATGTATTAAAAATAGTGAACAATCACGAGAAAGGGATCTATAACCTACCCAGGCATCCCTCAAGAGAACATTGGGTTGCTTAAGTAGACATCGCTTAAGCGACCAGGTGTCGCTTTTGCGATACCCACCTGGTCAGCGAGCGTCACATAAGTGATCGAGCTGTCGCTTAAGCGACAACTGATTAAGCAAGCCATTTATCAGTTAAGAGATAATTCAGCTATCAAGCCAAGCTGCTTAAAAGTCCAATATGTCACCTAAGAGGATGGACCAGCTGAGTGGTGTATCAATTTATTCCAAGTTGCCGTGGACCTCTTGGGATTCAATCGGAGTCTAGAAAATACAAACGAACTATGCTACCCTTGAAAATTTGATGCTCCGGATTAAATGACAATATCAAATTTTTGAAAAAAATGTCATTTTCACAAAGTTAACTACCAAAACCCAATTTTAGAAATTTTCAAATCGAGGGTCAAAATGATAGACAAAAGTCATAAAACAACACCAATCATGTGACCAACCTAAAATTGACGTTTTTGAATCTGCTGGTATAGTTCGTTTTGCCATCCGATGCACAAAATAATAAATGTTGACCAAAGTCAACTATAAAGTTGTTTTAACCACCAAAAACTACAAACTCTCCAAAATAACACCAAAATACATTGGGAACCATGCTAATTATCCCCAGACCCCAGAAATACCACAAAGCAACCACGAAAAGGTGTAAAATGGTCATATCACACATAAATGAATAATTCACAAAAGTCATAAAAATTAAGTTATTATATCAGCCACTACTAAGAATCTACTTCATCCTTAAACTAAAGGCAAGGAAAATACCTAAATCAGTGAAAATCTTGGGATAACTAACACGCATATCAGACTTAACCTCCCAAGCAGCCTTATATATTGGTTCATGACACTACTGAATCATAATTGCTAGCATATCTCTAGAATGTTAACATCCCTTCCTAGAATAGAGATAGGCTCCTCAATAAAAGAAACCCTCTCATCTAATTGGAGTGAATCACAATGAATGACATGAGACTCGTTCGAAATGTAACACCAGAACGTGGAAATATAAAAGACTTGATGAACAACTTATAAATCTTTGTGTAATGGTAACTCATAAGCTACATTCCTAATATTTTGAAGAATCTTAAAAGGTCCAATATACCTGGGATAATCTTGCCCATCTTCCCAAACCTTATAATGCCCTTAATTTACGACACCCGAAGGAAGACTCCATCACCGATACTAAATATGAAGGCACAAAGTTTATAATCCGCATAGCACTTCTACATACTCTAAGAACCTCGAAATCTATCGTAAATGAAAAGAACACTATCTAAACACTCACAAAGCAAGTTCATACCTGGAGATCTATTCTTAGAAACCTCAAACCAACCAACTTAAGAGCGACAATGCCTACCATACAAAGCTTTGAAGGGAGCCATCTCATTACTTAAATGGTAACTATTATTATGTGCAAACTCCACTAATGCTAGATATTAATCCCACTGAACTCCATAGTCCATAACATAAACATGTAGCATATCCTCAAAAATCTGAATAACCTGCTTCGACTGACCATCGGTCTGGGGGTGAAAGGTTGTAATAAGATAAATAAGGGTGCCAAACTCCTCATGAAAATTCATCCAAAAGTGATATATGAATACTGAACTTGTATCTACAATGATCGACACCGGCACACAACAAAGACAAACTATCTCACAAATATAGATATGGGCCAACCTCTCCACATTGAAAGAAACCTATATCAAAATAAAATAAGAAGATTCGGTTAATGAATCCGCGATGACCCAAACACTATCAGAACCACAAGAAGTAGATGACAACCTAGTCATGAAGTCCATAGTGATGAGTTTCTATTTCCATTCGAGAAAGGGTAACCTCCGAAGTAAATCACCAGGCCATAAAATGCTCGGCCTTCATCTGTTGGTAACGTATGCAATGAGATACAAAATCTGCTACATCCCTGATCATGCCAACCTACCAGTAATGCTTCCTCAAGTTGAGATACATCATAGTCACTCTTATATGGATGGAATACCTAGACAATGAGCCTCCTCCAAAATCAATCTAATCTATTCACCGTCTCTTAGTAAATAAACTTGGCCTCAATTCCTCTAAACACCATCTGAAACAAGTGAGGCTTCCTTAGTCTCACCACTCAGAACATTATCTCGAATCACTCTCAAACTATCATCATTAAATTGATGAGTTCTTATTTTCTCCATCAATGAAAACCTATCCTCAACTAATGCCAAAATACACCTATATGTCAAGATATCAATCCTAATTATCTGGTTAGACAAAGACTGAACCTTTAATGCCAAAAGTTGCTCGTTGGTTAAAATATTTGCCAAGCTACCCATGCTAGTCGACTTCTGGCTCAAGGCATCCGAAACCTAATTAGTCTTGGTCGAATGATAGAGAACAACAAGACATAATCCATAATCAACTCAAGCCAACAACGATGCCTCATATTAATATCTCGCTAGGTGAAGAAATACTGATAACTATGATGACCTGAGAAGATCTCACAATGGAATCCATAAAACTAGTGCCTATATAACTTTAAAGAAAATACAATCATACATAACTCTAAATAATTGGTAGGGTAATTCCTCTTATTGGGCTTCAACTAATAAAAGCATACACAATCACATTACCCTCACACATGAACATAAAACCTAACCCAACACCTAGAGCATAAAAAAAGATGGTAAAGCTCACACCCTCCTTAGGCTAGGTAAAGGTAGGACCCGAGGTTAATAAATCCTTGAGCTTATTAAAGCTCGCCTTATATGCATTAGACCATTGAAAGGAAATCTTCTTTTGAGTCAATATGGTCAAAGGAGCCGTAATAGATGAAAAATCCTCAATAAAACACCGATAGTAACCTGCCAAACCAATAAAACTCCAAATATTGGTAGGACAAGTAGGTCTAGCCTCATCATGAATAGCTAAAATCTTTGTCGGATCAACTATAATACCTTAGTTGGTAAATATATGACCTATGAAAGAGACAAGACTCCAACAAAAACTCACATTTGGAGAATTTAGCGTACAACTTCTTATCCTTCAATATTGGGGGACAATTCACAAATTCTCCTCATGGTCGGCCCCACTATTGGAGTAAACCAACATATTATATATAAATATAATAACATCTGAGTTGAGACACACTTAAAGTACCAGGTTCATCAACTCCAAGAACGTGGCTGGTCTATTGATCAACCCAAAAGACAAGAATAAGAACTTATCTTGACCATACTGAGTCCGATAAAAAGTCTTCAAAATATCTAAAATTCTAATCCACAATCGGTGATACCCAAATCTGAAGTTAATCTTTCAAAAGACCAAATCACCATGGAGCTGATCGAACAAATAATCAATATGAGGAAAAGGATAACTATTCTTAACTATCTCCTTATTCAACTATAGATAATCAATACACATATGCATAGACCCATCCTTTTTCTTCACAAACAAGACAGGCACACCCCAAGGTGATACACTAGGTTGGATAAATCCTTTATCTAACAGCTCCTGCAACTGATCCTTTAATTCCTTTAACTTTTTTGGGCAATCCTATATGGAGGATAGAAATTGTCTTGGTTCATAGCTCAACATAAAAGAAAAGTCAATATAATGATCAAGAGGCATACAAGATAAATCCATGGCAAAAACATCCATTAATTCATGGATAATACAAATAAAATAAAAAAATAGAGGTGGTGAAGAACTACTATTATCACAAATATGATCAAAATAAGAAAAATATGCCTTCTCATCCAAGAAATGAGTCTAAGAAAGATATAACTCTCTTGGGACCCAAATAAAGCACAACCTTCCAAGTTATCCTAAACATATCAGGTAAATTTAAGGGGAAGGTCTTAACATAATAGTCTAGGAAACCAGTATAAGAAGCTAGCCAATCCATACCCAACATGACATTAAAATCTACCATATCTAAGATAATAAGATCTACCCAAGTTTCATGCCTAACAAAGGTCACAATACAAGATCGATCACCTGATCCACCACAATAGAGTCTTTGAAAGGGGTTGATACATATATAAGCATTGCCAGAGGCTCACTAGCAAAATTAAAACCTGAAGAAAAATATGCAGATACATAGATAAAAGTCGATTCAGGTTCAAATAACAGAGATAGAGAACTGCAAAAAATGGGGATAATACTTTTGATAATAGCGTTGGATATCTCTGCCTATGGTCTTGTGAGTATAATATAACACTATCCACGACCACTACCCAACTTAGTAGCCTCACGATCTCGATAATGAGAACCAATTTTTCTGCCTTGTTCACCTCTAGTAAAACCTTTACCTTTCGTTATCGATAAAAAAAGAAGTCTTGAAACAAGAGGGGGATACTCTTTGGTAAAATGACCAACCTAATCACACACAGAGCAACCTATATAGCCAAACTTAATATGGAAGGTATGACTAAGCTAGAATAACCACTTAAAGTTACAAAACCAGAATACTCACTACCTAACCCTACAAGAGTATAAACTCTGAGTATCTATAGAAGCCTTTAGAAGCCTTTAGAATATCTATCTCAAAGAGTATAAACTCTGAACTCTCCCTGATGGCGCACACTCTTAGCGCCTTTTTAAGATGATCGATGAACAGACTTAGTAATCTTATCATGATTCACTACACTTTGAAAAAATGCCCCGACACTACCATCTGGGTAGTAGCAAGCTAAAGAAAAACACCCAACACCTTCACGAACATAAGTTTTTCAGAGTCGATGGTAATACTTATATAAGAATATCTAGACAACACATGGAAATATGCCTTATACACTACAACATTCATAGAGCCTGCTAGAGGTGATCAAATTCATCTCTCATCTGATCTTTCAAATGGTATGGCAAAACTTATCCAAAAAGGCCTCAACAGATTGATCCTAAGTCATCTTTAGAGATCCAAGAGGTAGGAACTAACTAGTGACCTCAACCAATCCCTGATTATATTTCTCAACTTGTAAGTTCTGTAGGCAACACTGCTTGACTCAAGCAATCCAAGGTTAAGCAACTTCTCATGACAATCAATAAAACAATTGTAGACATCATCGCCTATAACACCACTGAACATATGAGGTTCAAAATGTGTTAATCTTTAAAAACTCTTGTCCTACTGAGAAGACATAAATATTCTAACAATAATAGGTGGCATAGTGAATCTAGCTAGATGAGGTCCCACTTGAGGAGGTAACACAAGTAAAGGCTAAACTCCTGATCTCAAAATACCATACTCAGATGTCAGCACAAAAGGAGGAACAACACTAAAATTCTGTGGAGTACCATAAGAAAATATCGGTACTATTGGAGGATCCACACACAAAATTAGAGGAACACTATAGGTAGACTTTGGAACAGATGGAGGTACAATGCTTGGAGCTGAAGGAACACCAGGTGCACTCAAAGAAGCACCCTCCAAATGAGTCAGCAAATAAATCAACAACCTCTCCAAGATCAAGGTAGAAGAACTCTATAGAACCATAGTAGGCCTCATATCTCAGCATTCTCAAATAGAGGCTCAGTAGTGAGCCCCCTGGTACTAACTCTAGAAAAGAAAGATACTCATGATCATCCACTACCTCGATCCCATCCAAGGCTTGCAACTTGCCCTTTAAGACTAAGCTCTCTCCTCAAATAATGACTCATCATCTCTAAACTCATGAGATCTAGTCTTCACCATCTGTGTAGAAAAGAGTGAAACTAATTTTATGATACAGGGTATGGAAAATGCGCTTGATATATAATGAAACAAGGGAAGTTTCCTAAAGATATATTATGGACTCTCAAAGATAGATACAAATGTCTATGCATCGATCTATGAGACTCTACTAGATACCCGTTCTTACAATCATGAGACTAATGAACCTAGATCTAATACCAACTTTTCAAGACCCAAAAAACAAAGTATCATGATGGAACTTGTCGTGGCAAGCATTGACAAGTATGCCTATCACCCAAACTGAGAAAAAAAGGAAAAGCAATACCGAAACCAAAGGTGAGGCTTTTAAAATAAAGTTAAACCACACATATGCGACAATATCCGAATTAAAGCATAACAAAGATACCATAGGTCACCCAAATTCCCGTGTCACCATGTAAGAACCAACTAAGTACGTATCAAAATCAAAACAAACAAATAAATTGTCCAAAAAGGTACATACTTTTATCTCAGAATACAAACCAACACATGGACTAGATTAGAAGAGGTAATAGATCATCTCTGGAAGCATAGACCTATCACTACCTTAAAAATGCTCAAGGCACTACTTGAATCAACTACTGTGCAGTATACTCATACTTGGATCAACATTGAAAGGGTATAGTAGGGATGAGTATGATCCACTTGTACTCAATAGGTATCATAGGCCGACTGAGTAAAGTAGAAAATAAACCATACAAAATACACACTAAGGGCATGTTACCTATAGTCAAAAAAATTTCTAAAGTTAGCCCTCACCTTCTCCACTAACAGTTTAATAAAATAAATATATACTGAGATACAAGTATAATAAACAAGAACAAATAGATAGAGATCACGTCCATAACAAAACTACAAGATGGAATGTACACAATGTATGAAATGCAACGAAGATGATGATGATAATCATAATGATGTGATACAAAAGGTTGTCACATAACCTTTAGAAATACCTATCGAGCTATGCTCTAGATGTAGGAACCATGAGGGGTTTTGTTAACCCATACATTACAACCTCCAATACCAGTCCTATTTCTATATCTCCTCTCTGAAATATACATCAACATAAGGTTTTAAGAGATATCATATTTTATGTTAGAAAAAAGCCAATATTTCTAATATTTCTATTATGGTACCAATGAATCATGAACGTATATGGTATGAGGATGTAATGCTCACAACTAACTAGAATGAGAATTTCCAAATCCAACAAATATACCAATCCACGTGAGCTGAAAATTCCCTCAATCTGCCAAACATCCAAGATAGAATATAATCCATATGCTAATAGAGTAAGATCTATAACAATATTCCATTGATACCATATAAATTCTACTTTAGGCTTTTTAGAAAAGATAGAACCAAAATACATACACGAAGCCAACAACATCATATAATACCCCATACGATCACACATTTCAATTAATATTTCAAAATAACAAAATAATAACATAGGATCCCATATGGGTACAAAATAATAATATATCCATTTCCATGATTAGATACCATACCCAAAACATGATTTTGTACAAACATTAACTACCCAACAGAGTCTGAAGACACTTAATCCATAACCTGCCTCGAATGCCAGAAATTAGTCCAACAAAACTTCAAGATGAAGCTTTAACATTATGAAAGGACCTGGAATCAACTAAAACATGAAAATAGAGAATCAATACATCAAAAGAAAGATGATGATACCCATATTGCCCACTTTTGAGTCGATCTCAAATATATCCCAAAATGGGTTTTTGAAAAAGAAGAATAAAATTGGAATTTAAGTTCAAAAATATATTCTGCATGATTAAAGGAACTCATAGAAGAAAAACCAAGAGAAAATGAGTTGATATTGGGGTTTGAATCAAAGAATTACTAATTTAGTCCTTTTGAGCCAGAATCCCCAAATTCCACTTTTGGATTAAGGTTTTAAAAAGATTAAAATGAACAGAATTGATGAAACCTAATTGAAATAGGGATTTAGAGCATACCCAAGATAGAAAATTGAAGAAATCACCCAAAAACTCAAAACCCAAGATCCAAGTGTCAAAAAAGTAGAAAAATAATAGGAAAGTGGTATATAACACACTGAGGCATTGCTTAAGTGAACACCAGGTCTCTTAAGGGGATATCTCTTAGACGTACTTGCCTAGTCAGCGAGTGTCAGGTAAGAGACTCAACTGCCACTTAAGAGAGCTAGTCACCGCTTAAGTAAAACTTTGGCTGTCAAGCCAGGTTGCTTAATTGACAAAATTGTTGTTGCGTGGGTGTACAAATTGAGTGGTGCATCAATTTGAGATTGGTGAATTCCAAGTTTTCACGGACCCCTTGAGATTCACCTGGAATCATGAGAATACAAATGACTATGCTACCCTATCAAATTCGACGCTCTATACTCAATGGAAATATCATATTTTAAGTAAAAAACATTGTTATCAACAACTTGACCCTCGAAATCCAGTTTCACAACTTTTGGAATCGAGGGATGAAATGATATACCAAAGCCATAAAACCACAACAACCATGTTACCAGCCTAAGAACAAAATTTTGGATCTACTGTCCCAGTCCATTTTGTCATCCAATGCAAAAATAATAAATGTTTACTAAAGTCAACCAGAAAGCTATTTTAGCCACGAAAAACCACAAAATTACACAAATCACACTGGAGAGTATTGGAAACTGTTCTAATCATCCCTTTAATCAGTAATGCCATAAAGCAAATATGCAGAGGAGTAAAATGGTCGAATTACATATAAATTAATAATTTGCAAAAATCAACAAAAATTAAGTCATTATATCATCCACAACACAGAATCTATTTCATCATCAAACTAAAGTCAAGGAAAATATCACAATCAGTGAAAATCTGGGGATAACTAACCCAAATATCATACTCAACCTCCAAAGTAGCCTTATCTTTAGGTCGATATCTCTACTAAACCTTAATCACTAGAATATATCTAGATTGCTAACATCCATGGCCATAATAGAGATGGGCTGCTCATAAAAAAACTAGTCTCTCATCTAATTGGACTGAATCCCGATAAATGACATGAGACTCGTTTTGAATGTAATGCCAAAACATGGAAATATGAAAGACTGGATTAACAACTTATAAATCTGGGTGTAATATAAGCCACATTCGAAAGAGTCGTAAGAATATTAAAAGGCCCAATATACCAGGGGATATTTTTGACCTTCTTCCCAAACCTCATCATGCCCTTCATGGGTGACACACGGATAAAGAATACATCACCAACACTAAATCTCAAGGCATAAAGTCTATGATCGGCATAGCATTTCTACCTACTAAAGGACACTCAAAGTCTATCATAAATGACCAAAAATCTATCCAAAGACTCTTTAAGAAAGTCCATACCTCAAGGTTTAATCTTTAAAACCTCAAACCAACCAACTAGAGAGTCATAATGCCTCAAAAGGAGAAATCTCATTACTTGAATGATAGCTATTATTCTATACAAATTAAGGCTAAACTAGCTAGATGAGGTCCTACCTGAGGAGGTAACACAGATAAAGAATGAACTACTAATCTCAAAATACCATACTAAGATGCTAGCACAGAAAGAGTAACAACACTCAAAGTCTATGGAGTACCATAAGCAGATATTGGGACTACTGGAGGATCCACACACGAAATTGGAGAAACACTATAGGAAGACTCTAGAATAGATGACGATATAATTCTCAAAGTTGGAGGAACACCAGGTGAACATTAAGGAGCACACTCCAAATAAGTCAGCAAATGAATTAATAACCCCTCTAACATCGAGGTAGATGTACTCTATAGAAATAGAGTAGGCCTTATATCTTTAGCATGCTCAACCAGAGGCTCTGAAGAGATCCACCTATTACTACTTCTAGAAAGGGCAGATACTCGTGCCCGTTTACTACCTCGAACCTGTCTATGGCTCATAACTCGCCCTCTAACAATAAGATGTCTCCTCAAATGATAGCTCAACATCTCTAAACTCACGGGATCTAGTCCTCACCATCTGTGCAGAAAAAAGTTAAACTTAGTTTAGAATATAGGGTATGGTAATGTATGGAAAATCCAGACGATATAGAATGAAATAAAGAATGTTTCCTAAAGATATTTTATAGCCTCTCAAAGATAGATACGAATGTCTAATTATCGATCCATGAGAATCTACTAGGAACCTGTTCTTAGGATGATGAGACAAATGAACCTTTCTCTATTACAAATTTTTCAAGACCCAAAAAAACTGAGTGTCTTGATGGAACATATCGAGGAAAGCGTTAAAAAGTATGCCTATCACCTAGTCTGAAAAAAGTAAAAATAATACCAAAACCAAAGGGAAGGCTTTTAGATCAAAGCTGAAACACATATGTAGCAATAGCAGAATAATGCATAGCAAACCTACTATATGTCTCCTAAATTCCAGTGTCACCATGTAAGAACAAATAAAGTACAACTCAAACCTAAAGCAAACTAATAGATATTCCAAAAAGGTACATAATCTATCTCTGAATACAAACAAACACATGACCTAGATTAGTAGAGGTAATAGATCAACTCTGGAAGCATAGACCGATCACTACAAAAACAATTCTCAAAGCACCGCTCGAATCATCTACCGAGGGTGCATTTGTACCTGGATCTGCACCGAAAGGGTGCAATAGGGATGAGTACGATCCACTTGTACTCAGTAGGTATCATAAGCCAACTGAACAAAGTAGAAAATAAAACATATATAATGCACACTATGTGCATATTACGTGTAGTCAAAAGTTTTTTAAACAGTAGCCCATAGTGTCTCCACTAATAGTTCTACAATATAAGCATATATAAAATACAAGTAGAAGAAAAAACTAGAAATAAATGGACATCACATCAAGAACAAAAATACAAGACAAAATATACACAATGTATTAAATACAATAAAGACGATGATGATAATGATAATAATGTGATGCACGAGGTTGTCGTACAACCTCCAGATACAACTATCAAGCTATGCTCTAGATGTAGGAACCATAGGGGGTTCATTAACCCATATACAATACAATATCAAATGCAAATCCAATATCCTTAAATCCTCTTTGATACATACATCGTCAAATAAAATTTAAAGATGTTATATTTTTTGTTACAAAAAACATGTATTTCAAGTATTTCAACAATGGTACCAATGATTCCTAAATGTATATGAAATGAGGATGTAATGATCACAAACACCAGAATGACTATTTCCAAATCCAACCAATATACCAATCCACGTGAGCCAAAAATCCACTCAATCTGCTAAACATCCATGATCCAATATAATCCATACACTAGTAGAGTAAGATATATAGCAATATGCCAATTATACCATATAAATTCTAATTTAGGCTTTATCAGCAGAAAAGATAGAACAAACAATATATGCACAAGGCCAACAATATCATATAAGATGCCACATGGTCACACAAAGCAATTAATGTATAAAAAACACTAAATAACAACAACATAGGACCCTACATGGGAACAAAACAACAATAAAGCAATTTCCATGATTATTTCCCATACCCACAAAATAATTTAATACAAATATTAACTAACCAGTGTAGTTGGAAGAAAGTTAAGTCATAACCTATCTCGAATGCCAGAATTTTTCAACAAGACTTCAACACTGAGCTTTCACATTATGAGCAGACCTGAAATTAACTAAAGCATACAAATAGAGAATCTATGCATTAAAATAAAGCCGGTGATACCCATATTACGTAAGTTTGAGTCAGGCTAAAAACAAACCACCAAAATGGGTTTTTGAAAAAGAAGTGCAAAAATGAAATTTCAGTTCAAAAATATGATCCCCATGATTTGAGGAACCCATAGAAGAAAACCCAAGTAAAAACTGGTTGATATTGGGGTTTGAATTAAAGCATTACTAATTTAGTCCTTTTCAGCAAAATTCCCAAAATTCCACTTTTAAATTCATGTTTTAACAAGATTTAAATGAAAGAAATCAAAGAAACATAACTGAAATAGAGATTTGGAGATTACCTAAGATAGACAATGGAAAATATCACCCAAAAGCTCTAAACCCCAAGCTCCAAGTGTAAAAAAAGGTGAAAATTGTAGGAAGGGGGTATATAACCCACCCAAGCATCGCCTAAGTGAACAACAAATTGCTTAAAAGGTCATCTTTTAAGTGAACATGTGTCACTTTTGTGGTACCTAACCAATCAACGAGTGTCGTGTAAGTGACCAGGCTATCGCTTAATCGAGCCATTCATCGCTTAAGCAACCAAATTATTGCTTAAATGGGTGCACCAATAAAGTGGTGCATCAGTTAGAATTCCAAGTCTCTGTGGACCCCTAGAGATTCATCTGGAGTCCTGAGAATGAAAATAAATTATGCTACCCTATCAAATTCGAGGCTCAATACTTTATGGTGATATCATATTTTGGAAAAAAATATCATTTTTATAAAGTTGACAGTTGAAACCTAATTTTACAACTTTTGGAATCAAGGGTTGAAATGAGATACAAAATCTATAAAACCACACAAACCATTTTACCATACTAAAATTGAAATCTTGGATCAGATGGCATAGTTCGTTGAGTCATCTGATGCACAAACAAATAAATGTTGACTGAAGTCAGCCATAAATTTTTTTTAACAACAAAAAACCACAAAGTCGCACAAATCACACCAAAATGTAGTGAAAACCATGTCAATCATCCCCACACCCCAAAAATACCATACAGCAACCTCGGGGAGGGGTTAAATTTTCAAATTACACAAAAATGAATAATTCATAAAAATCATCAAAAGTCAAGTCATTGTATCATCCACTACTAAGAATCTAATTCATCCTCAAACTAAAGTCAAGGAAAATACCTGAATCCGCCAAAAATATAGGATAACTAACTTGCATATCAAACTCAACCTCCCAAGCAAACTCATCTACAGGCCGATGTCTTCATTGAAACTTAATCGTTAGAATATCTCTAGAATTTTAACATCCCTTGCTAGAATAGAGATGGACTCCTTAGTAAAAGAAAACCTATCATTTAATTGGACTAAATCCCAATGAATAACATGAGACTCGTTCAAAATGTAACACGATAACATGGAAAGATAAAAGACGAAATGAACAACTTATAAATCTGGGTGTAATGCTAACTCATAAACCTCATTCCTAATAGTTCGAAGAATCTTACAATACCCAATATATCTGGGGATGAGCTTGCCCCTATTTCCAAACCTCATCATTCCCTTCATGGGCGACACACGAAAGAAGACTCCATCACCAACACTAAATCTCAAGGCACAAAGTTTACAATATTCATAGAACTTTTGCCTACTTTAATCCACTTAAAGTCAATCCTAAATGACCATAACTCTATCCAAAGAATCACAGAGCTAGTTCGTACCTCGAGGTCTATTCATAGAAACCTCTGACTAACCAACTAAAGAGCAACAAAGCCTACAGTATAATGCATCGAAGGGAGCCATATCATTACTTGAATAGTAGCTATTATTATATACAATTATTTCTAAAGCTAGATACTTCTCCCACTGACCTCCAAAGTCTATCACATAAATGCGGAATATATCATCCAAAACCTAAATAGTCTATTATGACTGACCATCGGTCTTGAGATTAAAGGTTATACTAAGATAAAAAAAGGTGCCCAACTCCTACTAAAAAGTCATCCAAAAGTGAGATGTAAATAATGAACCTCTATTTGAGATAATTTACTCTGACACACCTTGAACACAAAATATCTCACGAATATAGATCTCGACCAACCTCTCAGCACCAAAAGAAATCTGAACCAAAAAATAAGTATATTTTGTCAATCGATCCACAATGACCCAAACACTATCAGAACCCTAAGAAATATAAGGTAACCCAGTCACAAAATCCATAGTGATAAGTTCCTATTTCTATTTGAGAATAGATAACCTTTCAAGAAAACCACTAGGCCTTAAAATGCTCAGCCTTTACCTGCTGGCAGCATAGGCAATGAGCTATAAAAACTGCTACATCTTTCCTTATACCACCATAATAATATTGTTTCCTCGACTCAAGATCCACCATAGTTACTCCTGGATGGATGGAATACCTAGAATGAGCATCCAACAAAATAAATCTAATCCATTCACCCACTTTCGGCAGATAAACTCGACCTCCAATCCTCTAAACCCTATCTAAATCAAGCGTGGCTTTCTTAGCCTGATCACTCAATATCTTATCCTGAGTCAATATCAAACCACCACCATCAAATAGATGAATCTGCTCCATTAAGGAAGACCTAACCTAAAAAAGTGCTAAAACACACCCATATGTCAAAATATAAAGCCTAACCATTTGGTTATCCAAAGACTAAACCTCTGAGGACACAAGCTTCTCCTGGGACAAAAGATGCACCAAGAAACCCATGCTAGTCAACTTTTAGCTCAAGCAATCCAAAACTATATTAGCCTTTCCCAAATGATAGATAATAGTAAGATCATAATCCTAAGAAACTCAAATCAATGATGCTACCATATATTAAGATCCTACAGACAAGGAAATAGTGAACTCTATGATGATCTAAGAAGAACTCATAATGGATATCTATGATATATATAGATATATATATATCTAGCTATATGTAGTTATGGTATTACCGTATATTCCTTCCTTCCTTTATTTATTCTGATTGTATATTCATTCATTGGCCTTGTATACTATTATATGCCCTTCTTTAACCCTTTATTCATACATTGTTCGGTGATATATGGAGTAGTATTTAGACTCCTAAGTATGGATGGAGTAGGAAAGTTCATCCTTTATACTTCCTTATCCATATTATGCAAGTTACTTGTCCATGTGTAGCATAGTTGCCCTTAATATCTCACTAGATTTATTATGTGATTACTTGAATTTGGGTGTAGTTTTCATTCTATTTATATGTTATATGTATTTGCATTATCTTTGGAGCTCAGTTGGAAGTTACCTACTTAGTACAACGTGTTTGGTACTCTTACTATACATCTGTAGTGTGGAGATCATAGTACAATTTATCGTCATTGATGTGTACATCGTATGGAGTATCCATGGTTGGGAAACATAAAGTGAGATCCTAATATTTGGAGTATTACCTTCTTCCCTCTTATGTACTAGACTAGTCTCGATATTGGATTTGGAGATAAGTTATAAAAATATAATTCCCTTCGTATTTTCTTTTGTACTCTTATTATATTAGAAACTTTTGTACTAATTCAATCAGGTTTTAGCACTATACTATGTATTAGATCTTTTATTATATCTATTCCACATTCTTTCCTTTATCTATTTGGGTATTTTTTTACTCGCTGTTACGGACTACGGGTTTGGCTTGCCTTCTGGTGAGTTATAGTAGGCGCTATCATGACCTAAGAAATTGGGTTATGACAATATGTTTGGATATTAACTTTACGATTGGAATGCTAAGAAGATAGAAAATAACCCTAAAATTGATCAATGGACAGTTGCACAAAATGTTTTGAGGTACTTGAAGGAATAAAGTATTACATGTTCATGTATTGGAGGTTCAATAACTTAAAGGTTAATGGATATTTCAATTTATATTCTGTTAGACGTGTTAATATTAAAAAGTCAATATTTGGTTACTTGTTCCTATAAGCTGAAGGATCAATATCATCGAAGAGTGTTAAACTATAGAGTTAATTCACGTCATTCTCTTGATTCCCATGCATTTCTAGCATTTAAAGCCTTCACACAATAGCTATAGGTCACATATGACTTGCTGGAATTTTTGGTTCGATTAATAGATAGTTCATTTTGGTTTTAGGCTCATTTCCCTATTTTGTAGCTTTAGTTGTTAAGGAATTAGGGTTGGACTAAAAATCTTTGTAAATATACTCAGATGAGAAATCCCATAGCGCCATCAGCTCTGATACATTGATTTAGGCTAGAGGGACCCTTGGTTAAGGTCCCAAGCCTTTTAGACTTATTTTGAGCTATTGTGTGGAAATTGGTTAAAATAAAATTTGGTGTGTGACACAAATTTAAGACAAAAAATATTGGATGAAAGTTAGGATGGTTCCATTAAGCTAAGCATATCAACTTTTGTTTGGTAGCATTATTCATTTGTGGGCACATAGTTTCGAATAATTCTTGAAAACCTGTTTAAAGTCCTTGAAGACTTGTTGAAATTGTTGATTACTTCATCTAGTGCAACCACGATTAGGCCTTCAAATTTGTGATATCGCCCAAAGCTACACCTCTAATTAAAGATAAAGTGGTTGATGTAAAATATAGTAACCCAACTCAGGTCAGGGTCGAACCCACAGGAATACATGGAGTTATCTCTCCAGTTTGCTAAAATCACCAGGCAGTATAGAAAGTAATTGGGAGACTTTTGTTGTAATCTGTGGAAAGTAACAAGGTATGGAATGCTTTGGTTGTAATCAATCTAAAATGAACAGTAGGATGTGATCCCCTAGCTTCTCAACTCCATAGGTTTATCGTGTTCCTTGAACCAACCCAATATCTTGCATGCTGAATCTTATAAGTTATGTATGACTAACTATCTTATGAATGCCCTAGTGAATTTCACTCTTTACCTTTTGAATGCCAAAGTGTCTCCTTACTAACCCCTATCCTAGATCCCAGATTAAGTATTACCTTCTAATTCTCTAGTTAATTTGATGAAGATAATTATCTTATGTACATGAAGATGATTAGCTTATATTGATAATTAACTCTAAATTACTGTAATGATCTTTTTTTCCTACTCTCTACCTCTTTTTTGAAGTAAGTAGTGAATATATGTGGGTTCTTAACATTTGCAAACACTATGAGATCAATTAAACAAAAGATGATCACAATACATCTAAAAATATCGATTTGAGAAAACATTGCACTTCCCCTACTTTGTTAATCCTCCAGAGTTCCAACAACCCTAGATAAGGTATTTAGCCGCTCATTATTGTAAGACAATTCATGGAAATCGATGAAGAAGACATAGAATTAATATTCCAATAATAGATGAATAGCACTAGAGTCTCAAATTGAATAATCAACCAAAATCAAAAACAAAAAAAATTCTCAAGGTCAAAATTGAATTTCAGAATCAAATATATGTTTGTAAGTAATAATAGTGTGTAAAATAACTAAAAAATGTCAAAAGGGAATTTATAGAATACGTGGAAACCCTAGAAATCAATTCTAAACAAAAGAGAAAAACTAGAGTCGGTGGCCACCTATGAAGCGACTTATGGAATGTAGGTGGAACTTACGGGCTATAGGTGGCCCCACTTAGGTTCCATACTAAGAAAACTCCTACAGGACTCTAATACTTGAACCCTCTGAACTTTGCACTAACACCTATGGGCCGTAAGTGCCTTTAGTTGGTGATGTGATCTAATTTTCAGCTTCTGAATTTTTGTATCTCACTCCTCAAATACTTTTTTTGGCACCTATGCCACACAGGTAGTACCTATAGGCCATAAGTTCCCACTTAGGTTGTCCTAAACTCCAATTTTTTCCTTCGTTACTCTAGTTTAGTTCCTAGAATCTGGTTTCCTGTAAAACACAACAAAAAACACATCATATATAACAAAACAACCTAAGTAACTGCATATTTTTCATAGTTTTAAGCATCAAAAGTGCTATGAAATCTTATCACATCAACACCATTAACTTAACTTTTGCATATCCTTAGGAAACACAACATAACTAAACAAAACAATGATGCTTAACTAGGAAAAATCTAAGCTATCTATGCCAGTCAGTCATCAACTGTAAGACCAAAATATTATCCCACTTCCAATTTTACCGCTTAAAACCAATTGTGTGTATCAGTAAAGAACAATAATGTGACAAAAGGGAATCAAGATATGGAAATACATTAGAAAAAAACAATCGTGCATATGTACAAGTTACATGTCACGAGCCAAATCCAGTTTTGGCTATGACAGGCATCCCAAGTCCACCGAGGATCGAAGACTGCCCCTTAACCCTATTTTAATACAACTAAGATTACCGAGCAGTGGACGAATTCCAATATAAGACAAAATGTAATAACAAATCCAAGAAGGACCTGTATCGGACCAATATTCAAGAACATCCATAACACCCAAGTCCAAAGTATCTACAAAGCCTCTAACAACTCGAGTACCAATAAAATGTTGGGATATACCCTCGACTATTGCCAAAACTAATATGAAACAATGTCTATGACATAAGAAACCAAACATAAAATGAATTCATCCAAAGCATAGAATCTCACCGCTTTAAGTCAACCCACGAACTGATCACGAACACCTAATAACGGCGTAGAAAAGGTAGACTTGACTTCAGACCCTGCATCACATGGGGATACAACATCTAAAGACGGTTAACGGTTGGAGCGCTAGCATGTAACTCACGGATAAGGGAAAAATAATGACATGCTTAATATTTCAAGACCAGTTGGGCCACAACACTCACCAACTGGTTGGGCCCCAGTGCATGTAGTCGCACAAACCGGAGAAAGATCCTATTTATATACATGGGGGACTTATACCTCCCAATCATATACCAAGGTGACTTAATCACCTAATCATATATTGTTATATGGGGGACTCAAACCTGCAAATCACATAATAAGGTGGACTCAAACCAATTGTTCGTAAGCATAAAAAGGGACTCTAACCCCAAGCCATAGCAACCCCCACACCGGCTAGTGTGGTTTCTAGTATTGGACTCTTCAGGACCTCCACCTTTCATGGTCAGCTACACAACCATCTTTTAAGACCAATTAATACATTTAACACACTTTTCTATTTTAGTAAAAAAGTTATGCATCAAGGAAACCCGTTGGTATCATCATACCCGCATCACTTGCAAGCTAATATCATAATGCCATATCAGTCATTTAGCCAACTGAGACTCTAACCCGTTGGCCCAAGAAGACATCCAAGTAATTAATCATTTGGGAATTAAGACCATTTAGCAAACCGAACCCCAAGGTTCCAATTCAAAATCAATTCATGGCCACAAAAGCCTTTTACAACAAATTTATACTCAATTAATCTTTTTATGCCAATGCATTAGTACAAGTGAGAAATTCAAGCTATATGACAACATCATGTTCAATGTCAATTTCATAAACAAGTTGAGGGCACATAATTTTCAAAACCATATGTTAAGGAAAAATCATCAGATTGGGGTTTAATCATGACCCCTCGATTTAATTACCATTACCATGCATTCCATAATGTTCAAAATTATTAATAAAACATGAATATTACATAATAAACCATAGAAAATAAATTTAATGACCAATCATGCAAAAGCCCTCAACTATGTCAAAGCCTACATCAAAATCTTGCATTACAAATAAATTTATGCCATTGAGAAAACATAAATTCAAGGAAAAGAGATACATGCCTTAATTACCAAGTAATTTGAAAAAGAGAATACCCTTAGGACCCTAGATGACCACCTCCTTGAACCCTAGCCTTGACTTGAAAAGGGGAATTTGATAGAGGATGGTTAGAGGATGGTTGAGAGTATTGAGAATGACTTTCATAGATTGTAAACTGATTGAAATAGGTCCTTATAGTGACTAAAAATCATTTATTAGTGAAAGGATCCCTTTACCCCTCATCCCACTTTAAAAAGAACAATACAACCAAAAATTGCTATAGGTCAGTGGCATGCACCTCATTGCAAAGGCTATCCTCCATGTCGTGGACCATATCGAGGAGACCCACCCTCCGTAAATGGAGGCTACCGCAGAGACTAGTCTTTGTGACATACTAATATCGCGAAGGCTTACTACTTATATGACCTAAAACCAATCTGAACCCTGTTCAAAAATTTTGAAACTCTTTTGGGTTACCCTTAACATCCTCGAACATAATTTGAGTCAAAAATTAATATTTTAAGTACGGGAAGGACAAAAATAAAATACCCAAAATTTTGAGGGGGTTACATTATCCCACCTTTAGGATCATTCATACTCGAATAATGAGCTAGAATATGTTTCTCAAGAGAAGGATAACAACACACCAGTATCAAAAGATACACCCAAAGAATAAGAAAGAAGAACGTAATTCATACCTCAAGCATTTTCATCCATCATATGGAATAGAAATGGATACTAAGCCTTCATGTACTCTTTCGCATCCCAAGTGGCTTCTTTCACTTTATGGTTCCTCCAAAGGACCTTTACCAAATGATATATCTTTAGTCAGCAACCTAAAAACTTTTTTATCCAAGATCTCTATTGGGACCTCTTCGTAAGGTAGGTAATCCCAAACACCAAAATTCTCAATAGGAACCATCAAGGAAGGATCACCCATATATTTCCTCAACTTGGATACATGAAACATAGGGTGAATAGAACCAAAACTCGCAGACAATTCTAACTTGTAAGAAATACTTCCCACCCTCTTCAAAATAAAATAAGGACAAATATAATGGCGATTGAGCTTCCTCTTCTTTGCAAAATGCATCACTCCCTTAATGGGAGACACTTTCAAAAACACCCAATAAATTGCATCGAACTCTAACTTTCTTTGCCTCACATCCGCATAGGACTTTTGCCGACTTTGGGAAGTATTAATCCTATCTCGAAGCACATTTACCTTCTCTATAGAATGATAAAATAAATTAGGTCCGAACAACCTAACCTTACAATTTTTGAAACACCCAATAGGACATCTATAACTCTTACCATACAACGCCTCAAATGATGAAACACCAATATAAGCAAACTCGACAATAGGTAAGTGGTCAAACCAACTACCACAAAAGTTAAATACTTAACCTCAAAGCATATCCTGTAAAGTTCGAATGGTCAGTTTTCCTTGTCCATATATCTACCGGTGGAATATGGTACTAAGGGTCACATTAGTGTAATACCCTGAGTTTTCATGTTATAAACCTCTCATTTTTTTCTCACAAAATTAGATCCAGCCAAAATAAATTGTTACCCCTGAGTTGACTCTCTCATTTTGATCTCAACCATATAGCTATTTTCATGAAAGTTCATGCACTCACAGATTAGTTCAGTAGCCCACTACGCTGGGATTCAGTCATACAATTTATTTCAGTTGTGCATGATAGCTTATATCCTCAGATTCCTTAGTCATTTCAGTTTAATTAGCTATATTCAAGGACGAATGTTCCCAAGGGGGAGTTATTGTAATACCTTGTATTTTCCTAGCTTAAATTCGTTCCTAGAATATTAAGAGATAGCTTCCAAAATAAATAATATTTAATTACATATGTAATTATTTAGATTTAGACTTTCCATTATGTGGAAAATTGAATAATCTTTCCATCAATATCAAATTCGCCCAATTATGATACTCGGTGAAGGAGTTATGACATTTTTAAGTTGACAGTGTGCCATCTGGGCAGTCACCGCATCGCGAAGGTGGCTAAATTCATAGTTGTCATTTTCCAGTGGACCTCCACAATATTGGCACATTGTGGTGAGTTTCATTTTCCTATTTTTCAATTTCTAGTAGTCAAACGCTATAGTGTCGCATCGCGCCGAAAGCCAAAAAGGCATTTCTATAAGGCACCACGATGGTGGTGCATCGCGTTGAAGTTTCAGGTCCCAATTGTCAAAATTCAATGGAGCAACGCGATATATCCACATTGAGGAGGCCACCAATTTCCCATTCGTCAAATTCCAGTAAGCTACAACGATAATGGCGCATCGCGGTGGCCCATTAAATTGGGACCCCAGTTTATTTTTCCAGTTTCGTCTAGGAGTTTAAAGAGGGTATTTTGGACATTTCCCAAGCCTTTAATTCTGTCCAAACACAAAATTTAAGCCTATTACAAGAATTTTATGCTTATATTCGTCAAATTTTCTTTCAAGCAAAACCCTAAGCTTCAACATTCAACTTCAAGAATCCCCAACATTTCACCATTCTTTTCCTAAATCAATTCAAGATTCAAAGTTTCCAATTAAAAAATTCCAAGAATCATCATTCAAGAGCACAAATAGAATCTCAAAAGCAAACTTGTTCATCTGGTTCATCATACAAGGTATGTGCGGTTATGAACAAGGATACTCCTTTCATTCTTGTGCCCAAAACTTATTTTAATTACGAATTTACTGAATTTTATATGATTTTCCATAAAATTGAAGTTAGGGTTTACACCCATTAATGTTGTTTGCAATCTTATGAGATTTCCAATGATTTAGAAGTTGAATTACATGATTATGTTCATATTTTCATGCATATTGTTGAAATTTTCAGATTTTAAGTTGAATTATGAATGTTTACATTACCAAGAATGAATATTATGATGATTTAATATGAGATTGAAGCATGGATTATTTTTTCAAGGTTGATTTTATGATTTTAAGAAAGATGATTCCTTAAGCATCTTATGAGCAGATTATTTATAGATTTTCAGAAAAAGCTTTGATCCTTTGATCCTCAATTTAGCTATAGAATCCACTTTACAGATTATTACAGATTACAGAACTCAGAATAACTTTATTTCCAGATTTACTCAGCTGATTGCATAATTGGTTTTAGATAAACCCTATGATGTTTTAAAGTGAATTTCCAATAGAATGAGCGTAGCAAATAAAAAAGGAGTAGTATTTAGAACCGAGCGGGAAGTGTGGGTTTAGCGCATCCCACTTCCATAGAACTATGTAGCCAACGTAGGTTTAGATTATCAGATTATTTCCATTTCTATATTGATGATAGATTTAGCTTATGATCGATCACATGGGTAGGTTATACTCCCTGGCAAGAGTATGACACCTCTTCCTAATGTGAGGTTTCTTCCTTAGGAGGACAAGACATTGGACTCCATGTTAGCTCACATGGTTTATATCGATTAAGAGAACCTCCCTGCTAATAAAAGTAACAGTTTTTAGAATAGTTTTAAAGTATTTACTCTCAGATAAGAGATAAAGTATTCTCCTTAATATTAAAAAAAATAGAAAAGTTTTTAGAAAACTAAGTGTAAAGGCTCACAAGTTTTACTCAGATTATACCTTACTAAAAAGATAATAGCTACAGATTTTGGCTTTCAGATTTCAGATTCAGTAGTGAGTGCTTCTATACTTAGACAAAATGATTTAAAAGGAGAATACAATTATAATTTTTAGAACTAAATATTATGTCTCACAAGATCTATAAAGTATGTTTTTCTTCTTATTGCTACATATTTTAATATTTCAGATATTTCAGCTTATGTGAGTCATTTACATTTAGCATGCATTATTTTATAAATTTTAATGATGAGATAATGTTTTACTTATGCATTTCACCCCCATATACTCAGTACATCATCAAAGTACTGATCCACATATATGTCTATGTGCTACATTGTCTCATAATGTAGGTACGAGTTGTAGCACGCATACCATATTCAGGCAGCATGCACCAGAAGATGACGAGTCCTCCTACTTTAGGGATTTTAGTAAGATGTTCTTTATGTACTTTTCTTTCTTACTCTTATGTATTGATTAGTGATAGTTGGGGTTGCGTCCTAGCTATCTATAGTCAGTATAGTAGAGAATTCACAGATGTCAGTTAAAGTCAGTTATGTATTTTCAGTCCCTCTTTCAGACTTTATCAGAATGTAAAAGTTCTATCAGTTTTGTATTTTTCACAGATTCTTTCATTATTATGTTTCCACGTTGTAAACTCAGTCATTTGATACATATTATTTAGTTGCTTATGAGTTATGCTAGTAGACGGGTTAGCTTGGGATCACTTGTGGTGCTAATCATCATGTGACGTCTCAGGACAGATTTTTGAGGCGTTACAACTGCATAAGTGTGGTGCGCTACACACCCATGAAATAAGTATGGCGAGCTACACACCCATGCATAAGACTCCACTCGACGCGGCTTTCAGACTTCCTAGGATACTTTAAAGCCTTAGGCTCTAATACTAAGTTTGTAATGACCCAAGACTACCCCCTAGTCATTACATGGTGCTTACAATCCCAAGGGACCAGAAGCTAACCCATGAGCTGGTACCTACTGTGAGCACTGAATAACATGATTATAAATGCGAAAGAATACTGACATGCCATAAGGTTTTAATAACTTAATTTAAAACTAAAATATAAGTCTATAGAAATAACTGACTGAATCTGATAAAATAATGATAAACTGGGCAACACTATAATATCTGAATACTGAATAACTGACACTAATGTCTGGAAAACCTCTAAAACTGACTGAATAGATATGAGTTGATGGGATCGGCCCCAACTAACTCCAATTAACTACTATCTGAGACATGAAATAAAGTAAGCCTATCCTCGAAGTATGAGGACTCACCACTGATACTACTGAGGATTTGATAAGTCTAATCACAAGTCGGGAACTGAGCGTCATCACCTATGATATGAGACATCATAGCGCAAAAAAAAGGTATGCGATCAATATTTTGAATATACTGGTATGCTAAATGAGGCAGGTTGATATGCATGGTTTCATGAATAGAACTAATAATTAATTGGATATGCATGTAAAACATGGAGTACTAAGTAGAGAGCATGGAATCTGTAGATACTGATAATGCATAGAAATCTATAAATACTGAGGATGCATGACCAAGCATATAACATAACTTAGTAAAATATGTAAACTAAAATACTGAGATAACAGAAATCTGTATGCTTTGGTCAAACAACACTAAGACTGAATAACTGAACTGGGACTATAACTGAGACTATATCTGAGACTGTGGGAGGTATTATCTAACTGACATACTGCAATTTGAGCTAATCGGGGTCTAACCTGTAACCCCAGCTGAAAGGGTGTTAAAACCATGCCACAAGTACTAACAATGACTGTGTGGATCCACTAAACTGATATAATATCCAAAGGACTAAGGGTGTCAATCCTAAACTGATGAGTGACCCCTGCGAGATAGTCAAGCCTAATTTGATGGGTGACTACTCATATCCTATGCTGGCCACGTAGTTCTGGAGTAAGGGTCTGCTCTAACAACTCTGCCTATCTCATGGGGAAGCCGCAATCTCTATACTCTCTCGGTGCTAAATCCTACTCCCAATAGAAAGATACTGAGATACTAGACTGTTCTAAGTTGAATAACTGATGTCTGACTATTCTGATAATGCTCATAATATAATATGAAGACTATTTTGTAATGTACTGAGGCTAAACTAAAGAAACAACTATGGTTTTTAGGCATTCAATACCCCTAGGAATCAAAACAATAATACTGAAAAGACACTAAAACTTGAAGACCAAAACATGAAGGCTCTTATTAAATAAATCACTCTTACAGGCATTTGATCAAACACTTGTAGTTCATGGTTTAAAACAATCATAGGAAAGTCCAAAAACATATAGAAATTGCATGAATCCGACATAATAGAGTCAAATCAAGGTCTTGTTCAATAAATAACAACATTAAATCATAGAGGATTTAAATAATAACAATAATTTCATGGTCACATGGTATAAAATCAATAATACATGGAGATTCAAGGATGAAATCATAATTTAAAACATAATAACTTGAAAAGATCACAAGTTTATAATTTAAAAGAGTTTCTTGGACTTCATGGATGAAAGGGATCCATGGATGAACATCTAACATACTTGGATTAATGAATTTGATGAGATGAATGGAGAGTTCTTGAGAAATTGCCTTGAATTTGAGAGATAGGATTTCTTGTTCTTGAAAAGGGGATCTTTGATTGTGAAGAAGAATTGAATAATGATGAGTACTTAGGTCACTAATAAGTTAAATTTTGTGATTTAGATGGATTAGGGCCATGGAAAAAGACCCAAATACCCTTAAATGAATTTAAAAACAAAAGCTGAAAACTGAGCATCTCGATTTTTAGCCTTGGTGCGACGCACCACTATCGGGCCAAGCCACTGGAAAAGGACAATTGGGACCTAGATAAACACCTCCATGTGCCACCATGGAAGTAAGCCTGTGGATTCAAATTTGTCCATCTTTACGATGCGCCATGATCGCAGAGGCCCACTAGAAATTGACAAATGAGAAATTGGCCTGCTTCGCGACGCGCCATGATCGTGGAGTCACATTGGAAATCAAAAATTTCCATTTGGGCTGCCTACGCGACGCGCTAAGGGTTAAAATAACAGTGTTTTATGATTGAAACTTAAAATCACCATAACTTCGAACTCGATTATCAGATTTAGTTAAATTTTATATCGTTGGAAAGCTAACTGAATTTCCTATGCAATGGCAGGTCTAAACTGAAAAATAATGAGTGTTTCAAAAATTTAATATATGAATACTCATGTATTGGGTCTTAGATTATGCTAGGGAAATACGGGTGTTACATCAACCTTCAACGTCAACCCTGAAATGTATGCCTTATTATGATCTAGAGACCCACCAAATCTCTATCTATGTATTTTGCCATTTTTCTAAATCAAAATCATATGATCTAGAGACCTTACCCTGTGAGACTACTGCATTCACCTTCTTAGAATTTATCATTGTGAATTGCTTTGTCAACATCCCAACCTTCGTCCTTAGCTATGAAACTTCTTGCACCACTGTGTAATAAATAACTCTGTCTTTACAGGAAACACCAATATTATAAGTGCCAGTGCCACTCTCTACCTCTTAATTTTGCCACCCTTAGTTTGAGAAAGAGATCTGATCTAATATATCCGATTCTACCTCCCAACAAAGATGCATGAATGATCCACTAGTAATAGTGTCTGCCATAGCTCTCGAACTGGTATTAATAGCTAGATAGAAGATCTCAAGAAAGCCCTCTAATGAAATGCTGTGGTTAGGCACCATTATCAACTTCTTTTTTAATTGAGACATGCCTTATACATTGACTAAGAGTGTAACTTTCTGAAATTATATATCTCATCCTTTAATTGAAGAATTCTTGATGGTGAAAGAAATGATCTATAAACTACCTCCGCAACTCATTCCAAGTAGTGATTGATCCTTGAAGAACTTCCCCTAACCATAATGTGCTTCACCGGTTAAAGAAAATGGGAACAACCTGAGTCTCAGTGATTCCTAACCTACCACAGGTATAGTGTACAAAGTGCAAATCCTAATGAAATTTTTTAGCTGCAAGTTTGCATCGTCTATCGGTAAGCCTGCAGACACACCTTTAAGATTTAAGATCTCAATCATAGCATTAATAATGTCGAACTTTACACCTGGAGAAAAAGCATGAGGAATAATAGATCCTACCTCAGTAGGCTTAACATAATCCAAGACCTCCCCTTCATCATCATATAGAGGTGATTACTGATAGACTGGGATCACTTGAGCCCTACTCCTTCTATCTCTATCTCGATATCTGCTGAGGTCTTCTTGATGATCATCTCTTTTTCTTTGCCTTGCCACCTCTACCTCCTGAGCTATATGTTGGGCATCTTCTTCTCACCTCTGGTTGGCAGCAACTGCTAATAATTTCTTAGTAGTTTTATCAACAATATCCTAAAATTCAATAGGTAGAGAGGGACATAAATCAATTTGGGTTATACCAAACCCATTCAAGTATACCTTCTCATATGTGTTCAGTCATCTTATGATTTGGCTGTAGGATTTAATCCGATTTAGGATAAATTGGGGGTAATGGATTTACTCTACTCCATGTTCTTGGCATACACGGGTGTACCCCCAACTTAAAATAAAAGAAAATAACCCAAAAACTCCAATAACTTCAATCAACAATCACACTGTGTTCCTTGACAATGACACCAAAATTTTGATATCGCCCAAAGTTACTCATCCAATTAAAGATAAAGCGGTCGATGCAACATATAGTAACCCAACTCATCTTGGGGTCGAACACATATGGAATACCTAGAATTATCTCTCAAGATTACTGAAATCACCGGGAAGTATAGAAAGTAAATGTGATAATTTTTGTTGTAATTTATGAACAATAAAAAGATGTGGAATGCTTTAGTTGTAATCAGTATGAAATGAACAATAGGACTGTGCCCTTCCTAGCTTCTCAACTTTGTATATTTATTATACTTTGTTGAACTAACCTAATATCTTACATGTTGAATGTGACAAGTTATATATGACTAACCATCTTGTGAACGCCAAAATGAATTTCACTCATTACCTTTTGAGTCTTAGAGTGATACCATACCAAGCCTTATTCTATATCCCTGATTAACTATTACGTTGTGACTCTCTAGGTAATTAGATAAAGATAATTATCTTTAGTATATGAAGATGATTAGATAATATTTACAATTAACTCCAAGTTAATATTATGGTATTCTTTTCGTACTCTTTACCTCTCATTTTGAAGTAAGTAGAGAATATAGATGGATTGTTAACAATTGCAATAGCTAAAACATCTATTAAACTGAAGATGATCACAATACATGCAGGAATATAAGTTTGAGACAACGTTGCACTTCCCCTACATTGTTAATATGCCAGCGTTCCTACAACCCTAGAAAAACAATATATCCTCTCATTATTGCGAGATCATCCATGGAATTCTATGAACAAAACATAGAATAAAATTGCAAAAATAGATGAATAAACCTAGAGTCTCAACTTGAATAATCAACAAAAATAACAAACAAAACAATCCCAAGATCAAAATAGAACATCAAAATCAAATATATGTTTATAAGTAATAAGAGTGTAGAAACTAACTAAAAACATCAAAAAGGTATTTATAGAATACATGGAAATCCGAGGAAACTAATCCAAAAAAAAGAGGAAAACTAGAGACAGTGGCCACCTATGGAGCCACTTACGGGCCATAGGTGGCACCTATAAGCCGTAGGTGGACCTACGTAAGTTCTAGACTCAAAAACCTCCTTCAAGACTCTGAAACTTCAACCCTCTGAAATTTGCACTTTCACCTACAGACTGTAGGTGTAAACTATTGGTCTTACATGGCACTTACTAGTTATAGGTGCCCATAGTAGGTAGCAGGGCTCTAATTTTCATCTTCTGAATCATTGTATCTCATTCCTCTGACACTTACTCTCTAACACCTACACCACATAAGTAGTACCTACGGGCCATAGGTTCCAATGTTGGTGGTCCAAAACTTTGATTTTTTCCTTCTTTTATATATTTTATCTCCCAAAACCATGTTTCCTGTACACAAAACACCTAATATCTAGCAAAACAACCTAAGTAAATACATATTTTTATACTTCTAAGCATAAAAAATGCTATGAAACATTAAAACTCAGATTGCGGGGGAAGGGCTTGGTGAAATTTTAGATGTTAGCCTCCATGTATGCAAGCCAATCATTGCGTTCGTGAAGGGTAAAATGGCACGTCCAACTCAGCATTACTCTTCGTGCTCGCAATCGATAGACCGCATTTGCAAATCATTTTTTTATCTGGTCCTGCGTTTGTGGTAGGGAATATGCATTCATGAAGGACCCGTGTCATCCCTTTTATAGTTCTCTCTTTCTTGATCATAAACCAAATCTTAGGGCTTTTTCCACCATTAATGGTCCAAAGAGCTCATGAACTCTTAGATAATAATGAATTGGAGTTTAGGGTAAGTATAGTACATGGAGGTGATCATTCCCCATTGATTTTATCATAAGTTTTTGGTCTAAATTCTTTGTGTAATTGTTTTTTTCCTCTTTTTTCCCAATACCTTCTAGAGCTATTTGAGCCACAATGTACACCTATTTGTGCTTAACTTTTGAGCACACATTTTATGTCCTTCAAGAGATCTCGTGATAGATTTAATTTTTTAGGATTCTATTAGAAGGCCCCACCAATCTATTATTTACCCAATTTTGGTCTCAGGGTTTTATATTGCAATAAGGGTATCATTTTATTTCTATTAATGTGTTTATTATTATTTTAATAGTGAGACGTAATTTTAGGATAGTGGAACACAGGTGAGCAGTTCTTGTATGGTTCCATAATATGGTTCATTATAGAGGTAGGCTTTGATGTACTTTCTATATGCTATGGTGTTGCGTATAGATTGCATGCTAGATATGGATTATAGGTTATTCTTATGACTAGTGTTTCATGACTTGACCTATTTAGGGAATTTGGGATGGAAATGTGACTTGAACCTTAACCTAGAATACTTGTGATGGCGTTAGACCCCTGTTATCTTTGCTTATGGAATTATTTAGGCATATATTTAAATTACGGATAATTAAATATAGGTCTTACCATATGACTTAGTGATTTGGGTGGTATTTCCCTAATAAGAGCTTTTTAGTAATTTTTTCCCTTGATTACCGTAGTTTCTCGAGTTATGGGACTTTGTTATGTTAATTATATATTATTGGGCCAGAAGTTGTGGTTATGATACTATTTGGACTCCAGAAGAGCATTCTATCTATGAAAAATTACATTATTCTAGTTTATAGATGTTTAGGTTTTTATGCTTGTATTTTTTTGTTACTAGAGACGACATGCATACTTTTAGGCGCATTTATGATCATTTGGAAGTACGACACTAACCAAATCCTTACTTTTACTACTATTTCCTTAAAAGTGCTTTATTCCCACTTTTCACCTTTAAAATTAAATTTTTTCAATGGGCATCGTACCACCTTATTTTATTATTTATGAGATTTTGAAACTAAATGAGCTATTTTTAAAATTATGCCGAGGTTGATTCTGATCCATTATTAAAAAAATCTTTTGCCACTTCTATTTACTTTAGTCGATTGAGATTTTTACTCTTTCTATGTTATAGTGCGAATTTAGTCTCGATCTTTATCTCAGGCAATAAATTTATAGATATACACTCCTTTAGTCTCAGTTCGAGTTCGGAAAATTATTACACACACACACACACATATATATTCTCATAGTAAGATATGGTATTTATATAATATCTCATACTTAGATACCCTTCAGTTAGATACCCTTATTATGCTAGTATTAGCTTTCCTACATGGCTAAGGTTCCTTGAGATGTTAGGTTGGTTCCCTCAAGTTTTTATCATGAGTTTAGTCCTATATGTTTGTGTGTGTATATATATATATATATTTATATAGATGGTATTATAATATATCACCCTCTTTCTTCATCTATTCATATTATATATGTATTCTACGGCCTTGTACTACTACTATATATCCTTCTTTCACTCTATATTTGTATATTGATAGGTGCTATATGGTATTGTACTTTAGTTCCTGAACACTATTTGAATAGGCTAGTTTATCCTTATTGTTATGTTAGCATTATTATGTTTAGTTTATTGGATAGTTTACTACAGTTTACGTTCATACTTTACTATAACGACCCCAAAACTAAGGTCATGATGTCACTTATTGCGGTTAAGCCTTGATATGTAAGACAACCATCCAAACTGAGAAGTAAGAAGAAAATGAATTAATAATTTGGGAGAGACACTAGAGAAACGTCAGACCCATACAAGTTCAACAATAGTAGAAGTCTGAAAAATAAAGATACCATAAATAATCCTAAAAACTAGTGTCACATTTTAAGAACAATATAAGTACAACTCAGAACTTGAAATACAGCTGAACTGAAAACACTACAAGGCATTAACTGGATATGAGGAGGTCTGAGGTCGACTCTGAATGCATAGAGCGGATACCTCAAAAAATTACTAATAAATCACACAATATCAGTTGTCTCACAATGAACTCAAACTCGTATTCGTATAAAGAAGACACAGCAGGATGAGTACTATCCACTCGTACTTAGTAGGTATCATAGGCCGAATGAGAAAAGTAGAGTATAAAATACATAATACGTACTATGAGAACATCACCTATAGTTAGAAAATGTCCCAAACAGTAACTCACATTGTCTCTATTAGTAGTTCTAAATATAGAACAAAACCAAGGAAACAGGTACACAAAAGAAACAAAATAGATATGGAATGAACAAAACACATAAAAACTACACTGAAGATGCATAATGCATGGAATGCAATGAAAATGGTGATGATGGGATATGATTTAGTTTATCGCTAACCTCCCCATACAGGTATCAAGTTGTAGTGTTTCTAGGTAGGACCCATAGGGGGTTTTGCAACCTATATACTTTCTTAAAACTCAATCCAAATATCAATATCAATATCTCCTCTATGACTTGTGGACTATGACAAAGGGTTTTATAAAAGTGTCTTATTTCTGTCAAAATTGGTATTTCCTCAATTGTACCAATGTCTCATTAATGCATGTATGGCATGAGGATGTAATGCTCATAACAAAGGCATAAAATGCAACTACCAAGGCATAAAATGCATATATAAGGCCAATGATGTTAGATAAATCCTCATATGGGCAACACACAGTAAATATAAGCTCAAGTCACCACCAACAACAATATAGGCCCCTACACAGGAATACAATAATAATAACGGAATTGAAATACACTTTCCATGATTATTGCCCATATGTATAGCATACATTATCTATTATTAACTACACAACCCACTCTGAAGAAAGTTAATCCATAACCTACCACGTGATATTAAAATCCAAGCCTAAAACCCTTTAACGTGCAGCATTCCCCATTTGATTGGCCTCGAAATCAACAAAAACATGCAAATGTAGAATCAATGCATGAAAATGAAGCCAATGATACCCATATGGCCAACTTTCAAGTTGGAGTCAAAACAGACCCCAAAATGGGTATTCAAAATGAAAATATAAAACCAGAATATTTGTTTAGAAAAACCTAAGACATGATTAAAGGAAGCCATATGAGAAAACACAAGTAAAATGGGTTTAAAATGAGTTTTAATCAAAGAAATTCCTTTTTAAGATTTTCAGGCAAAAAATCCCCAAATTCCAATTTCAAATCAAGATTAACATAGTTTTAACTGACATATTAAAAGTAAGACAATTGAAATAGTGATTTAGAGATTAAATAAGCTCAAAAATGAAAGAAACCACCCAAAAATTATCACGACCCAAAAATGAGGGTCATGATGGCACTTGTCGGCGTATTTTGACAAGTAAGACTATCACTCAAATTGATACAAAAATAGGAAAAGACAGAAATATATAAAGCTGAGGCTTCTAGAATAAAGTTGAACCATACAAGTAATCATAATAATATGGAAAGGACTTATCCAAAATACCGATCATGCCCCAAACCAGGTGTTAGTAGTATAAGAACTGTTAATACAATCCAGGAGTCAAATACATTATAAAAAACCATAAAGGAATAATATTTGTATCCAAATACTAATAAAGACATAAATAATACAAAAACATAAAGGTGAACTTTGAATGCATGAATGTCCAACCGCTACCTTAGAAGCTCTAACAATTAGTTGAGTCAAGAAAGCTGAGGTGCACTCGAGCTAGGACCTGCACCAAAAGGTCATAATAGGCATGGGTACGGTCCACCTTTACTCAATAGGTATCATAGGCCGACCAAGAAAAGTATTGAATAAAGCATACAAAATATACACTAAGGGCACGTCACCTGCAATCAGAAAATGTACCACAATGGTAGCCCACACTGCTTGCACTAATAGTTATAATATATCACATATATTGCAACATCACAACCAAATAGAACACAAGTATACATTATATCACATATAAGTAGAAAAAGGGGGAACATGCATATAAAAGATCATCAAATATAAGTAAAAGAAGATAAGACAATTACATAAATGGAAAGTTAATATGGCAATACAACACACTAAAGTAAGTGCAATGTATATGATGATGATGATGATTATTGAGACACCTTGGTATGTGCCTTAGAAAATTTCCTGGAATTATTATCTCTGGACCTAATACGACTCATGGGTACGAGAGGTATGTTGGGGTATGAATTATACGCTCCAGTTGTATACTGACCAGTGTTTGTTGGTGGGATGGATTTTGGTTACTAGAATGGATACAACTTAGAAGTATGAGTCGTATTGGTGGATATGGATCATTTGGTTCCTTAACATAATCTTAGACTTGGTTACTTAGGTTAGATCTCAGTATGAGTAGCTAACCATAAGCATAAGATAAGGTACGAGTCATACCCAGGAGTCGTATGGTGGACAGTGTTTAAATTTTCCTTGCATTTAAATCTGCTGGGTATATGGATCATATGCATTGGATACGATATATTTGGATAAGTCATCTGTTGGACAGTGTTGGATCCAAAGATTAAGGCTAGGATACAAGTGGAGGGTACTACTCATATTTGAAGTGTACGACTCATGAGAGTCAGTTGTATGCCTGTGATGGGATATTTGTGCAACTAAAGTGGGGGTATTATGGATATTTTCCCATTTATTCTAATTAGGTCCCAAGACTTCTAACCTACTTGGAAGGTTATTTACCCTATTATTCCATTCATTATTAATTATAAACTCTTCTAAACACTCTAAAATTCTATCAAAAGCTTTTGGGATGAAAAGCTAGGGTTTCAACTAGAGGATTGATTTGGGGCTTATCTTGGTAACTTCTTTCCATCATCATCTTTGTTTGGGGTACATGGTATTCCCCAAGTGGTTTAATATGGTAAATAAAAGGGCACTTGAAATTCCCCTTAAACCTATATATATAGTTGACTATGGATAATACCTGTAAGTAAGGATTAGTATGACGATACCAATATTAATGGCCTTTGTTAATAAATAGATAATGGTTTGGTTATTTCGAAATTGATTTTAATTGGGAAATAATAGTGGGAGTATAGCAAAGTCGTTGAAGGTTGAGGTCCCCGGGGGCCTAAAATCAGAAACTTATATTTGTTGATGTAAGGTTGGTCTTGGTGACCGTGTGCATGATGTAAAACTATATTCTAGGGGATGTACTAGTCATCCTAGTTTTTCTTCACTGGTCGTACGGCTACACGCACTAGGTCCCTTTCAGCAGGGGAAACTGAATACACATAGCCCATGGGTGATCTAAGACGACAAAGCTACACAGCCTAGGTAAAGGTTTTAAAGGTAGGCTAAACCCGATCCCTTTTCCTAGCATGATAATATACATACATACATATATGGTTTTGTGCATATGGATGATTTTACTTAGTTTTATAAATGGTATTATTTTATACATATCCTGAGATCATGATAGTGTTCACTCGCTAACCCGTCTACTGGAGGCTGCATACCCACACTATGCATGAACCGACCGTTCTACTCATCCTACATAGTGATTGACTCAGGCACAACATTTGGATTGAAGTGGTGAGCTTCCATCATTTCTGAAGGCTGCATTTCATATTATGAATATTTCTAGACATTTTGGTTTTATTCTAGATATTGGTTTTGGCTATTGTTGGGGGCATGTCCCAACCATATTTTATTACTATTTTGATTAGAGGCTTTGTGGTACTTCTATGGGTTGGAATGGGTGGGATCAATATTGGTGTTAGACTTAGCATTGGATTAAGATGGAAGGCTGGCGTCATTTGACATAATTTCACACTGTTCCATCATATTTCATTTTGGGATTAATTATATTATGTTTTAGAACATCTTCGGTTATGGCCTAGTTTATAGCCCTTGTTTTGATATTAGTTTGGTATGGTTGGATTGTTGGTATGGGATGGTTGAAGTCAGTAGGATTAGTCACGGTTGAGATCATATCCCAGAGTCTTCAGGTGAACCGTTGCACTTTCTTGCCACATGCTCAAAATTCAGCCAACTCAGGACAGACGGCTGGAGGTTGGCTTGGGTAATAGCGGTGGTCTCCGATCCCGATTGGACTTGAGACGCTCATTACGACAAGGCCCCTGATCGAATCACATTAATGATGATGATAATGATGATGTAGGAGGTCGTCGCCCAACCTCCGAGATCGTCGTACAATCCCCGTATACACCTACGGAGGCAAGTCTCATAACGCAGGAACCATAGAGGGTTTGTCAACCGGTATACAATCAAAATATCGCATATCTTATTTTTCGGCACATCTCTCGGAAAGGTGTTATCAGGTGTTGCCAGTAATTCTCAGATGTTGCCACAGTGGTACAAATATTTCATGAATGAGTATGATATGAAGATGTAATGCTCACAACAAATCACAATGAATATTTCCATAACCAATTATATGATATATTTCCACAACCAACCATAATGATACATTTTCACAACTACGTGAGCCAATATCCACTCATTATCTCTGTTTCATCCATTAATTTCCACATGTCTCATAATTTAATAAAGTATGAATATAATCACAATACACCAATGGTACAACATTAAGCATCTTAAATAATACATGGCTATCAAAATCACATAGGACCCCACACAATCACACATCACATAATATCTCAATTTTGACAATTAAATCACATATAGGACCCATACGGACACAAAACATATATAGCCATTTTCCTTGATTAGTTCCAACCTTTAACATGCATTTTGTATCATTATTTACTACCCAACACAGTCTGAAAGAGTTAAGCCGTAACCCACCTCAAAATCCAAAACTGGTCTGCTACACTTCGAACCCAAGACCTTACTTTTCATGAACAATTCCAAAATCCACTAAAAATATTAAATATGGACTCTACGCGTCAAAATAAAACCAATGACACCTTTATTGATTAATTTTGGTTTGGGGTCAAAAAGGACTCTCGGAACGGGTTTTCGAAAAAGAAGGGCAAAATCAAAACTTTACTTCTAAAACATGTTCCCCATATTTTTAGAAATATATAGCTGAAAAATCAAGTAAAATTGAGTTAAAACGAGGTTCATATTGAAGAAAAATTAGTTTTAAGATTTATCGGGTAAAATCTTTGAAATACTGGTTAAATAAGGAATTGGAGATGTTTTGAAGGTTAAATTGATGAAAAACTAGTAATTATAAGATAAACTATTATTCAAGTGAAAAGAAGTGAAATTGGGGTTTAAAATCAAGGCCTATGATTTTTGGAATTTTGAGAAATTAATCAAGAAATTACTAAGAAAAGGGAGAGTTCTTATCTTAAATCTGTAGTAAAACCAAGAAATAGGTGTTAAACTAGCTTTCCAAGATCCCACAAACTCTACATTTAAGCTTCCACACTATTTTAGGATTTAACTTCCAAGAGGAAAGATGAAAAATGAGCAAAAAGGGCCAAAGAGGGTATTTATATTGTAGAAAAATCTGGTTTATGCACCAGATTCTTCCCTTCAAGTTCACCCCGGACTTCGACGGGGTGACCGAAATTCGTCCGGAGTCAGATATACACAAACAAACTATGCAATCATACAAAATTTGACGTTCCGGATGTATTGGCGAAGTAAGATCTTCAAAAATACGCCATTTTTATAAAGTTGACCCCCGAAACACAAAATCAAAATTTTCCAAATTGAGGGTCGAAATGAGATTTAAAAATCGTAAAATCACAAAAATATGTTACCACCCAAAAATTGATATTCCGGATTTACTGGTGAAGTTGGATTTTTCATACGAGGTCATTTTGACCAAATGTGAGTCCCACACCCATATTTTTAATTTTTCAACTTTCTGATCAATAGGTCAAAATGAGTTCGGGTGCATCGGGACCCGAACCAAAGGTCTACCTAGGCTAAAATCAATATCTTAGAGATGCTAGCGTAGTTCGTTTAGCCATCCCTCGCATGGATAAAAAGATATACCCCTAAGTCTAAAATAACGCTCTCAAAGACATCAAAAATCACAATATCCCATAAATGGTACTAAAATGAATCGAAAACCATGCTAATCACTCCCACATCCCAGAAATACCATAATGCAACTATGGGAAGGGGTAAAATAGTCTAATCACACAAAACTACAAATTTCACATATTTCATCAAATTTTTAGATCGTTACATCCTCTACCATGAAAAATCTAGTTCGTCTTCGAACTAAGGCAAAGAAATACCTGAATTAATGAAGAGTTGAGGATAAGAACTACACCTTTCAGACTCAACCTCCCAAGTGGCCTCATCTATTAGTTGACGTCGCCACTGAACCTTAACCACATGGATAACTATACAGCATAACCGCTTAACATCCCTAGCCAAAATGGAGACCGGCTCCTCAACAAAAGACAACCGCTCATCTAACTGAACCAACTCTGAACGAATGACATGGGACTTATCAGGAATATATGAATGTAGCATAGAAACATGAAACACTGGATGAACAACTAATAGATCAGGGGGCAAAGACAACTCATAAGTCATATCACCAATAGTCCATAGAATCTCAAATGGACCAATATATCTGGGGCTAAGCTTGCCCCTCTTCCCAAACTTCATCACACCCTTCATGGGTGAAACTCGAAGGAAAACACAATCACCAACACCAACTCTCAAGCCACAAAATCTATGATCATCATAGCACTTTTGTCTACTCTGAGTCCCTCTAAGTCTATCTTGAATGGGCCAGACTCTATCCAAAGAGTCAGGAAGAAAGTCAGTACCTTGAGGTCTTACATCTAAATCATTAAACTAACACATTGGGAAGCGATAACGCCTACCATACAAAGACTAAAAAGGAGCCATATCAATAATCGAATGGTAGCTATTATTCTATGCAAACTCTGCTAAAGCCAAATACTTCTCCAACAGAACACCCAAATCCATCATATATGCGCGAAGCATATCCTCCAAAATCTAGATAGTCCTCTATGACTGCCAATAGTCAGGGAGTGAAATGTTGTATTGAGATACACTCGAGTACCCTACTCATCTTGAAAAGTCTTCTAAAAGTGAGATGTGAACACGGAACCTCGATCTGAAATAATGGATATTAACACACCATGCAGATGTACAATCTCAAGAATGTAGATACGACCAACCTCTTAGCACTGAATGAGACCTGAACTAGAATAAAATGAGTTGACTTGGTCATCGATCCACAATGACCCAAATACTGTCCGAAGATCGAGAAGTACAGGGAAAACCAGTCACAAAGTCCATAGTGATCCTTTCCTACTTACACTCAGGAATGGGTAATCTCTAAGGAAATCCACTAGGTCTCATATGCTCAGCCTTCACTTGTTGACAACATAGGAAATGCGACACAAAATTTGCTACAACTCACATCATACCACCCCACCAGTAATGCTGCCTCAAATCGTGATACATCTTAGTCACACCTGAATGTATACAATATCTGGAACAATGGGCCTACTGCAAGATCAACCTAATCCAATCACCCACTCTCAACCCACAAACTCGGCCTCTAATCCGTATAACTCCATCTAAATCAAGTAAGGCTTCCTTAGCCTCTCCACTCAATACCTTATCTTGAATCAACCTTAATCCGACATTATCAAATTGATGTGGTTGAATCTGCTCAATCAAAGAAGATCTACCTCTATAAATTCTAAACACGCTCAGGTGTTAAAATATCAAACCAAACCATTTGGTTAGCTAAAGATTGAACCACTAAGGATAAAGTCCACTTCTGGTCAAAAGGCCACCCAAGGCATACACAACCACATTAGACTTACTTGGATGGTAGAGAATAGTCAAGACATAATCCACTAGCAAATCAAGCCAATGACGCTACCTCATATTAAGATCTTATTGGGCAATGAAGTATTGAAGGCTACGATGATCTGAGGAGGTCTCACAATGGACTCTATACAAGTAGTGTATCTACAGCTTCAAGGCAAACACAATAGTGCACAACTCCAAATCATGGGTAGGATAATTACTCTTATGAGGCTTCAACTGATGAGATGCATAAGCAGTTACCTTTCCCTCCTACATATACATAATACCTAACCTAACACCTGAAGCATCACAAAAGACACTAAAACCCATGCCCTCTTTGGGCATAGTCAAGGTAGGAGCTAAAGTCAACAAATCCTTGAGCTTTTGAAAGCTCACCTCACAAGCATCGGACCACTGAAAAAAATCTTCTTCTGGATCAACTTAGTCAATGGAGCTGCAACGAATGAAAAATCCTCGACAAAAAATCAATAATAGACTGTTAAGCTAACAACACTCTGAATCTCAGAGGGCGAAGTAGGTCTAGCCAAATCATGAACCACGATAATCTTGGTTGGTTAAACAATAATACCCTCCTTAATCACCACATGACCCAAGAAAGAAAAAAACTTCAACCAAAACTCAAACTTAGAAAACTTGGCATACAACTTCTCATCCCTCAATCTCTAAAGTACAATCCGTAAATGCTCCTTATTATCAACCTCACTCTTGGAATACAACAAGAAATCATCTATAAATACAATATTAAAAGAGTTAAGACATGTTCGAAACACCAAGTTCATCAACTCCATGTATGCGGAAGGGGCATTGGTCAACCCGAAGGACATGACCAAGAACTCATAAGCACCATATAGAGTCTGAAAAGTTATCTTTGGAATATCCAAAGCTCTAACCCTCAACTGGTGATAACCGGACCATAAATCAATCTTTGAAAACACTGTAACACCTTGAAGCTGATAAAATAAATCATCAATGCGAGAACGAGGGTACTTATTCTTAGCCATCACCTTATTCAACTGCCGATAATAAATAGACATCTACATAGACCCATTCTTTTTCTTTACAAACAAGACAGGCGCACCCCAAGGTGAAACACTAGGTGATGATAGGCGGATTTACACGCCTATATCAATATATTTTGCCCATATTTTAGCCTAGTTTTGAGAACAAATTATATATTTCATGCACTTTTAGTCCTTTTTCCTGTAAATGAGCTAACGAACATGATTAGTAAAGTTTCAGGTGTAAATGATGCATAATTCAGCATTTTATGGCTTACTTGACGCTAAAGAAAGCTCACGAAGGAAGGGAAGGGAGTTTACACGCCTAAGGACCAAAACTGCTGCATGGAAAATCTGTCCCGGGCTAAAACAGCATTTCTGAAGACTTTGGGGGACCAAAACTGCTGCATGGAAAATCTGTCCCGGGCTAAAACAGCAATTCTGAAGACTTTGGGGACTTACAGACACAAAGCTGGATTTTGACAATGATACATTAACCTAGTACAATTAGGTTATGTATTTCATTATTTTAAGTGGATTATGATAATGTTACCTTAACCTAGTACATTTGGGTTAAGGATTCCATTAGTCTAATAGGATTTGGTTATTTATTTCATTAGCTTAGTAGGAGTAGGATATGGGTATTATAAATACCCTATCATGCTAGAGATTTTAGAGAACAAGGAGGGAGGAAGGAGGGAGAACACAATACTTCCTTCCATCCCTCTCATCTTCTTACATCTTCTTACATCTTCTTAACATCTCATCTTACAATTCAATTCTATTTTTCTTCTTCTACTCTTCTATTCTTAAACTCCACAATAAGAGAATCGTTACTTGCTAAGGAATCACGCCTCACGCCTATCACTTGATCTACACGCCATTACTCAATATCGTGATATAATAACAATGTCAATCGTGATTTCCTTCGCATTCATGGGTAACTAAACCTCTCTGTTGGGGTTATGGAAGTCGTATGAGATACTATCTATTGCTGTGAGTTTGTGAGTTCGAGGCACGTATATTTCTTATATCATTATTCTCTTCATCTTAATCTACATTCTTTGCGGTTGCAAACGCAAGAATACGCCAGTCTAACATTTAACTTGTTCGAGAGAAAAGTTATTTGTCTGGAAAAGAGATAACGTCAAGGTAGTAGGACACCCTTTCCTATTAAAAAGCTAGTGCCGTAACTGGACTAACCTCTTGGAGAATTCATACCGTTAGACACGCTTTAAGCTCGAGAGAGTTAAAGTGAAATAGTCCTTGTTTAGGTCGAGAGACGCTTGGATTTACCATCGACTACAATCCTCTATAAGCAATTGCATGTCAGAATTCTACACACTCATAGCCAATAGAGACGTATACCTCAGAAGGTGGACATAACCCCAACGCTTCAATTCTCATTGTTTACAACCAACGTAACAATCTCTCTCTTTTTACTTTATTATTTTCATCTTTTGTTTACATTACTTGCAAAACAAAAATCCCCCCTTCTTACGAGACTTGCACCAAAAGTTTAGTAATTTTACTTACTTGTTGGCCAAGCTATTCCCAGTGGGATCGACACCCAACCCAGGTTGGGTTCTATATTTGCTAATGACCGCTTTACACTCAAACGAGAGCTGTAGATTGAGCGTTATCAAAAATTGGCGCCGTTGCCGGGGAATACAAGTGTCAATTAAGTTCGTAATATTTACTAGACCCTTTGGTCGAAGACTCTCGTACTTTTACTTTTAGTTTTTGTTTTTGTTTACTGCAGGTTTTTTGTTCAGTACATCAATGGATGCACAACGTGAGATACCGTTCGATGATGATGATGATGATCTTGATGGAGCCGGAGCCACAGGAGCCATTATTCTTCCACCATTAGCACCCGGAACCAAGTTCAACATCACAAGCACCATGATGCAGTTATTGCAACTCAAGGGATTATTTGGTGGACTAGCAGGCGATGATCCGAATATGCATCTCATCAACTTTATTTCTACATGCAAGTCTTTTGACAATCCTGGTGTTGGTCAGAATGCAATTCGATTACGTCTATTTCCATTGGCTCTGTCTGGGGAGGCAACACTATGGTTGAATGGGCTGACTCCTGATTCAATTACAAATTGGAGGCAATTGAGAGACGCTTTTCTAGAAAGATTCTTTCCGCCTTCCAAAAGGGCACAATTGAGAGATGAAATCAGCAACTTTCGTCAGCTTCCCACTGAAGCTCTTCATGAAACATGGGAGAGGTTCAAGAAAAAGCTAGCGAGATGCCCAAACCATCACATGACTAATGTTCACCTCATGGAGATATTGTATAGAGCCTTGAATTCAATAACTAAGCCAGTGGTGGATAACGCAGCTGGAGGATCTTTTATGGACCTCACCTTTGGTCAAGCAAGCAATATGCTAGATCGCATGACGAAACAAAGTAGAGCTTGGCATACCAGGGATTCCGAGGTAGCAAGCCCCACTTTATCTATAGGCATGACTGCAGACCAAAGAAGAAGACAAGAAGAACGTGATCAAGATATGGTGCACATGAAAACACAGATGGATCTTCTTACAAAGCATTTATTATCAGGGAAGACCGAAAAAGCGAAAGCTGTGGCGCTAAAAGAAAGAGACGAATCTCATTCGGAAGAAGAAGCCAACTACTTGAATAATCAGGGGGGTTTCCGTGGGAATACCCAAGGAAACCAAGGTCGGAACTATTATGATAAAGATGGAAGCAAAGACCAAGGTAGTTGGAAGAAAAACAATGAAAAGAGTGGTTTGTACGTTCCCCCTGGTAGACGTGATACCACCATATCTAATTCTGGAAGTATGGAAGACATGATGGCTAAATTATTGAAAGGAGTGGAAGCAACGAGCGCGGGAGTTACTGAGGTAATTAATGATTTGTCCTCCATGAAAGAACTAGTTGATTCTCATTCCACTTCAATCAAGCAAATAGAGCAGCAATTGAGCCAACTTTCAGCAGCACTCAATCAAAGAAAGACTGGCACTTTACCTAGCGATACTGTGCAAAACCCAAGGAATGATGGGTCATGCATGGCCATCACTACCCGAAGTGGTAAGGTGCTGGAAACTTCAGAAAAAAGCAAGAAAGTGGTTGACGAAGAAGCGGAAATTGATGATAAGGTGAAAGGGGAAGATGCCGCAGCAGCTGATCCTGACGTCCATAACGTCGCCCCTCACGATTTGCAACCTGAAAAAGCTGAAAAACGGAAGCAAGAGGAGAAGAAAGCCGTGGAAAGAACAATTCCATACCCACCACCACCTTTTCCTCAAAGATTGAAGAAGGTGGCGGATGATACAAAGTTCAGCAAATTCATGACCATGTTGAAGCAGCTGACCATTAATGTTCCGTTGGTAGAGGCGCTAGAAAAAATGCCTGGGTACGCTAAATTCATGAAGGACCTGTTGACAAAGAAGAGGGCAGTAAGCTATGAGCCGGAAGATAATATTCATCATTGCAGTGCAATTGCCACAAGGTCCTTAGTACAGAAGAAGGCAGACCCTGGTGCTTTCACTATTCCTTGCACGGTTGGATCTATGAATTTTGCTAAGGCATTGTGCGATCTGGGTGCTAGCATCAATTTAATGCCACTATCCTTCTACAAGAAGTTGGGGCTAGGAGATCCAACACCAACCAATATGAGGCTCGTGATGGCTGATAGGACGGTAAAACGACATGTGGGTATCTTGAATGATGTGTTGGTGAAGGTGTCTACCTTCATTTTTCCTGCAGACTTTGTGATTTTGGATTGCGAGGTGGATTCTGAAGTTCCCATAATCTTGGGACGTCCTTTCCTTGCAACAGGAAGTGTGCTTATTGACATGAGAGATAATGAGCTTTTATTTCGAATGAATGACGAAGTGATTCGTTTTGATTTGTGCAAAGCGATGAAGCAGCCAAAAGATATGGATGTGTTCTCTGTAGATGATGTTCATTATGAAGATAAGAAAGCATTATCTGTAGAGAAACAGCTTACTGTTGAGCCATTGTCTGCTGCGCCACTGAAAGTTGAGCATGAGGATAATGAAGATTATGAAGAACTTATGGGTGCTCTAACAGAAATAGAGTCTTATACTCCTAAGCAACCGGATTGTGATCTCAAGAATCAACCAACAGCGAAGACTCCCATTGACGAGACACCAATGCTAGAATCGCAAGAGCTCCCCGATTATCTAAGGTATGTGTTCTTGGAAAGTAGAAATATACTTCCAGAGAGTGCAAATGATTTAAGTAAACAGCACGTAGAAGCTCTCATCTCTGCTCTGAAGAGATACAAGAGAGCTATGGGTTGGGCTATTGATGATATAATTGGTGAAGAAGATCGCATGCCCACAGGTAAGCCTCATTGTCGTCTAAATCCTTTCAGAAAATGATCCACCATTTACCTCGATGAAGTCTGAGTACTCGAGGTAACTACGTCGAGCCACGACAATAAATAAGGCGCTAGATGGGAGGCAACCCATCGTTTATCATTTTTCATTTATCGTTTATCGTTTTCTTTCATTCTAGTACTTGATTTGTTTTTAATTAATGAAAATCCAAAAATAAGAGTCGTGCCACGACCAAAACTAAGGCGCTTGGTGGGAGGCAACCCATCGTACTAATCGTTTTCATTTGTTTGAGTGAATATAGGTGCAAGAAGTATTCAACGAGGAGATTGATTTCAATTGACGATTTGGACACATTGTATGGTAAAGTTGGTAAGTTAGGAAGGGTGATGCATAAGGCTATGGATTAAGCCTTTCTCACGCCAAAATAGGCTTTGAGGAAGGCTAGGCCTTGGTAAAACTAGGCCAAGAACGATGCATAACCTATCCTATAGCCTAAGGTCTCGGAATCTAGTGTGCTATACACTATGCGCCGCCTATTCCTAGGTATGCTTTTGACTATGCGCCGCCTATGCTATGGCATTTGGTCTCAGTATCTCATATGCCATAGACTATGCGGTGCATATGTCCCATTATGCCATAGACAATGCGCCGCATAGTGTATGGCATTCTTAAATAAATGCATGGCATATGCTATGGCATTCTTAAATAAATGCTTGGCATATGCTATGGCATTCTGCTCAACTAGGAAAAGCATTAGGCACCACCTATGGTCACTTTTGGTCTCCAAATCTGATTTTAATGGGCCAAAACTCGACCCAACCTTTTCTTATAAATATGAGACTTAGTCTTGAACCAAAAACACATTGGAAACCTAGCTTATGCACCACCTATAGTCTCCAAAACCTATCAAAAAGTTTCCTTTTTCTCTTTTTCATCACAAGAACATCATCCAAAGGCTTCAACCAAGTAAGTACTACTTTGTTCTTCATTTATATTTTGTAAGTACTACTTTACTACACCTATTATGAATTGCTAAATCTTGAAAAAGTATTGGTGATGTGAACGTGTTTGAATTGTTGATACAAAACCAAGTGAGTGAACATGTACGTTATGATGCTCTTAACTTATGTCCGACTTGAATTTGATTTTGATGCATTGTTATACTACTTGCAGAATTGCTATATTAATGAACATTGCATAATCTTGTCACTTGAATACTTACATGTTAGAATATCCCGTTCATCGGAATAAGACTTATAACTGCCTACCGACATAGGAGGTTGAGTTTATTGATAGAAACGATACCATGATGTAATCCCTATGTAGTAGTCTTGTTATACCTAACATGAAAGTATTGCAAAGTTTGCAAGAAGTGATATATCTCTAATTTTCTCGTTGGAATATAGCTCCTAAAACGCATGTCGATGAAGTCTAAGTAATCGACCACTTTCACTTCACTAATTTGTAGCAACAAACTAAGTGTGGGGTGGTACCCCTACTTCTTGTGTATAGATTGTATCTATTGGGATTGTGCTACCATTAACACTATTTCAAGTCTCAGGTACAATGGCACCCAAAGCAAGACAAGGCAAAGAAAAGGCTACCACTTCCCAAAAGAGCAAGAAAAGAGGCCGCAAGGAGCAAGGAGAACCCTCCTCGCTGCAAATACCTCGACTCACGCTTGGAATTAAGTGGGATACTTATGAGGAACTTCTAAGGATGACGACTCTGATGATGATTCCAATGCAAGGGGTATGACCCCAGACATAGAGGATGAGTCCGACTAACCAGGTTCTTCTTATTTATTTTCCACTGAGGACAGTGTACCGACTAAGTGTGGGGTGGTGGTATTGCATGCTATACTTCTCTACTCGCATCTATGTTTGTTTGCTTTTTGTTTCATTTTTTAGTTAAGATTTTTTTTAGTAGTTAATATTTTTTTTTAACTTAGCTTCGCATGAGATTATTCTAATAGGCAGCATGAGATTATAACAAGAGTATGTGCTACAATTGTGACCATTGAGACGTTTAGGCTCCAGTTGTGACTCATTATGTGATATTGTGTGGTTCAATTCCTTCACTTGTTGGGTCGAGAGTCTATATTACTTCCAAGCAAGTCGACCATGTGCCTTGTGTGTGTGAGATAATCGTATATTCTATGTGTGTGGCTGATGCTAGAACTTTCCTGGTATGTATACAAAGCGAAAATAAGGAGTGTAAGTTTAGGATATGATTTAGGCATTTCTTTGGAAACCTATATTTGTTTACCTTCAGTTTTACCTACCCATGGACATCATCCTAGTTAAACCCTTTTGAGCCTTTAGCCTATTTCTTTGACAACCTTGTATGTAAGCCTAATCCATTTCTTTCAAGACCGTAATTTGATCCCAAAATCCCTAAGTGCTTTAAAGTGAAAAAGTCATGTGACAACATAAAAGGAAATCGGGTGAGTATAATGCTATAAATTGGAATGGTTCTTGAATGTGTTATGAAAAAGAAAAAAAATGCTATCATAAGAGGTATGTTGTGAAAAGAAAAAGGAAAAGAAAGCTGAAAAGTGAGTTGTGCTTAAATTTTTTTTAAAAAAAAAGGAGAACAAGGGTGGTAGAAAAAAAAAGAAAGAAGAAAGGTTGAAAGAAAAAAGTGTCAATGATACAAAGTGATGTATTAAAGCGCTTAGGAACTTAGTCACTATTCCTGGCCAAAATAGTCCTACCCATCCCTTAGCCTACATTACAACCGTCAAAAGACCTACTTGATCTTAATCTTAACATTCCAACATTTAGTGGAGCATTACACTAAGGGCAAGCCTATGGTCATCAGTTGCTTCATATGAATTCTTTGTGAGAGTGAGAGCAAGGACATTTTGATACCCATGTTTGAAAAATATGCTATATGTGTGAGTGATTATGGGTACTATATGGTGAGACACACATGGTTGATGAGTTTTGGATAGTTGTATATGATTCTATGCACTTTTAACGTTTGCATGCGAGTTGATCACCATCACGAGTCTATACTTGAGGTTAAATTGTTTCTACTTATAATCGGAAAGCTACTCTTGGTTGATAATCGTTGTGCTTGTCTTAATAAATGTTTTGTGTTGTTGCTGTAAAAACCTTAAGTTGATGCTTAGAAGGACATGATATGTTGTTCGAGGACGAACAAAGCTCTAAGTGTGGGGTGTTGATGATAGGCGGATTTACACGCCTATATCAATATATTTTGCCCATATTTTAGCCTAGTTTTGAGAACAAATTATATATTTCATGCACTTTTAGTCCTTTTTCCTGTAAATGAGCTAACGAACATGATTAGTAAAGTTTCAGGTGTAAATGATGCATAATTCAGCATTTTATGGCTTACTTGACGCTAAAGAAAGCTCACGAAGGAAGGGAAGGGAGTTTACACGCCTAAGGACCAAAACTGCTGCATGGAAAATCTGTCCCGGGCTAAAACAGCATTTCTGAAGACTTTGGGGGACCAAAACTGCTGCATGGAAAATCTGTCCCGGGCTAAAACAGCAATTCTAAAAACTTTGGGGACTTACAGACACAAAGCTGGATTTTGACAATGATACATTAACCTAGTACAATTAGGTTATGTATTTCATTATTTTAAGTGGATTATGATAATGTTACCTTAACCTAGTACATTTGGGTTAAGGATTCCATTAGTCTAATAGGATTTGGTTATTTATTTCATTAGCTTAGTAGGAGTAGGATATGGGTATTATAAATACCCTATCATGCTAGAGATTTTAGAGAACAAGGAGGGAGGAAGGAGGGAGAACACAATACTTCCTTCCATCCCTCTCATCTTCTTACATCTTCTTAACATCTCATCTTACAATTCAATTCTATTTTTCTTCTTCTACTCTTCTATTCTTAAACTCCACAACAAGAGAATCGTTACTTGCTAAGGAATCACGCCTCACGCCTATCACTTGATCTACACGCCATTACTCAATATCGTGATATAATAACAATGTCAATCGTGATTTCCTTCGCATTCATGGGTAACTAAACCTCTCTGTTGGGGTTATGGAAGCCGTATGAGATACTATCTATTGCTGTGAGTTTGTGAGTTCGAGGTACGTATATTGCTTATATCATTATTCTCTTCATCTTAATCTACATTCTTTGCGGTTGCAAACGCAAGAATACGCCAGTCTAACATTTAACTTGTTCGAGAGAAAAGTTATTTGTCTGGAAAAAAGATAACGTCAAGGTAGTAGGACACCCTTTCCTATTAAAAAGCTAGTGCCGTAACTGGACTAACCTCTTGGAGAATTCATACCGTTAGACACGCTTTAAGCTCGAGAGAGTTAAAGTGAAATAGTCCTTGTTTAGGTCGAGAGACGCTTGGATTTACCATCGACTACAATCCTCTATAAGCAATTGCATGTCAGAATTCTACACACTCATAGCCAATAGAGACGTATACCTCAGAAGGTGGACATAACCCCAACGCTTCAATTCTCATTGTTTACAACCAACGTAACAATCTCTCTCTTTTTACTTTATTATTTTCATCTTTTGTTTACATTACTTGCAAAACAAGAATCCCCCCTTCTTACGAGACTTGCACCAAAAGTTTAGTAATTTTACTTACTTGTTGGCCAAGCTATTCCCTGTGGGATCGACACCCAACCCAGGTTGGGTTCTATATTTGCTAACGACCGCTTTACTCTCAAACGAGAGCTGTAGATTGAGCGTTATCACTAGGTTGGATAAATCCCTTATCCAACAACTCCTGCAATTGATCTTTCAGTTCATTCAATTCTGCTGGAGCCATCCTATAAGGAGGAATAGAAATGGGCATGGTGCCCGACTCAACATCAATAGCGAAAATAATATTTAGATCCAGAGGCATACTAGGCAAGTTTGTAGAAAACATATCTATAAACTCACAGACAAAATCTAAGGAAGTAGGTGATACAACACTTGTGTGTCACGAATATGAGCTAAGTAAGATAAAAATCCCCTCTCAACCAATTTACAATATTGAACATAAGATGTAATCCTCTTAGGACCCGAATGAAGTGCACGTTTCCAAGCTATCCTTTGCACACCCAGCGAAGTTAAATTCACAATCTTATCAAAACAATCTAAGATAACATGATAAGGATCAAGCCAATCCATACCCAAAATAACATTGATGTCAACCATATCTAACACAAGAAATCTACCAAAGTCACACACCCAAAAAAAGTCACAACACAAGATCGGTACACCCAATCCACCACTAAAGAATCACCTATCGGGTAGATATATGAATAGGTATGTCAAGAGGCTTACTAAGAGAATCAAAACCCAAGGCAAAATACATAGACACATAGGACAAAATCAATTATGGATCAAATAACATAGATGCAGGTCTAAAAAAAATAAGGAAGATACCTATGATCACAACATCTGAAGCCTCTACTTCAGGTCTAGCCGGTATATCATAACACTATCCACGACTACCAACTAGCGGAGTAGACCCATGACCAATACCACATGTTCTACTATATTTCTCTCTCGTACCTTTGGTAGAACCCCTACCCCTCATAGATGAAATAGAAGTAGCTCTAAATACACGGCGAGAATAGTCATTGGCCAAATGAAAAATCTGATCACATACATTGCAACCTCTACGACTAGTCTCAATAGGAGAAGGAATAACTAGGCCCGAACGACTAACCCTAAACTATTGAATTAAAAGATCTACAACCTGAACTCTATAAAGTCACATGCACTGGCCTACCACGGTATCCATGAGAACTTCTCAAATCTCTTACTCGATAGGTCTGACTCTTGAACTTACCAAAATGTTGTGCCTTCTTTGAGCCTCCCTTAGATGCACTAAGAATATCCTCTATCATCTTAGCATGATCCATAATACTCTGAAAAGAAGCCCCAAACACAGCCATTTGAGATGTAGCAAACTGGATTAAAAACCTCCAAACCCTTCATGAACTTTTGAACCTTCTCAAACTCGATGGAAATGCTATCATAGAAATATCTGCACAAGGCATGGAAGTATGTCTTATACTCCAAAACTATCATGGTGCCCTTCTCCAAATGATCAAACTCGTCTCTCATAGTATCTCCCAAACCAAAAGGCATAAATCTCTCCAAGAAGGCATCAACAAATTGATACCAAGTCATCTTAAAAGAATCACAAGGTCTACAGCTCACAAACAACCTCCATCAATTTCTAGCACCATCACTTAATTGATAGGTTATATAAGCAACACCATCAGTGCAAAAAAAGTGAAACACAACTCAAAACACAGGGTGTGAAAGAACTTTGCATGATAAAGAATAAAATAAGAAAAGTTTCCTAAAGATGTCATATAGCCTCTCAAAGATGGATACAGATGTCTACGTACTGATCCGCGAGACTCTATTAGACATCTAGTTCTTACACCGTTGATACTAATGAAACATGGTTGCTCAGATACCAATTTGTCAAGACCTAAAAATGAGGGTCATGATAGCACTTGTCGCGACATACCTTGAAAAGTAAGCCTATCACCTAAATTGATACAAAAATAGGAAAATATAGAAATATCCCAAGGTAAGGCTTCTGTAATGAAGACAAACCATACAATTAATCATAATAATGTAGAAAGGACTTATCCAAAATACCGATCATGCCCGAAACTAGGTGTCAATAGTGTAAGAATTACTAATACAAAGGAATAATATCTGTCTCCAAATACTAATAAAGACATAACTACTATACAAAGATAGAGGTGAACTCCAAATGTTTGAATGCCCAACCGCTACCTTAGAAGCTCCAATAATCGCCTGAGTCATGCAAGTTGAGGAACACTCAATCTAGGACCGATACCGAAAGAGCGCAATATGCATGAGTACAATCCACTTTTACTTAGTAGGTATCATAGGCCAACCAATAAAAGTAGTAAATAAAGCATACAAAATATACTCTAAGGGCACGTCACCTGTAATAAGAAAATGTCTCACAATGGTAGCCCACACTGCTTGTACTAACAGTTTTAATATATCACATATATTGCAATATTACAACCAGATAGAAAACAAGTATACATTACATCACATATAAGTAGAACAAGAGGGAACATTGATATACAAGATCATCAAATACAAATAAAACTAGATAAGACAATTACATAAATAGTAATTCAATATGGTAATACAATACAATATAAACATAACAGTAAGTGAAATGTATATAATGATAATGATGATGATGCCTGAGGTCATCCCACAACCTATGGGATTGTCACACAATCACCATATACACCTACGAAAGAAAGCCTTCCAACGTAGGACCCATGGGGGTTTGTCAACCCATATACAATCCACATATCTCATATCTTTTTTCCGGCACATCCCTTAGAAAGATGTTATCAGGTGTTAACAGTGATTCTCAAATGTTGCCATGGTAGTACAAATATTTTATGAATGTGTATGATATAACGATGTAATGCTCATAACCAATCACAATGAATATTTCCACAACCAGCCACATGACATATTTCCACAACCAACAACATGATATATTTCCACAACCAACCACAATGATATATTTCCACAACTACGTGAGCCAATATCCACTCATAATCTCAGTTTCATTCATGAATTTCCACATGTCTCATATGCTAATAAATCATGAATATAATCCCAATGCTCCAATGGTACCATATTAAGCATCTTAAATAATACCATTATTCATATGTATTCAAGGCTATCAACATCATATAAGACCCCACACGGTCATACATATCACATAATATCTCAATTTTAACAATTAAATCACATATAGGATAGCCATTTTTCTTTATTAGTTCCTACGCTTAACATGTATTTTGTATCATCATTTACTACCCAGCCCAGTTTGAAATATTTAAGAGATAAGATACCTCAAAAGCTATAACCAGTCTGCTACAATTTGAACCCACAACCTTACTATTCACGAACAATTCCAAAATTCACTAAAAACATCAAATATGAAATCTACGTGTCAAAACAAAAGCAACGACATCCATACTAACTACTTTTGATTCGGGCTCAAAATGGACCCCAAAATGGGTTTCCAAAAGAAAAGAGAAAAATCAAAACTTTACTTCAAAAATTTTTCCCCATATTTTTAGGAACCTAAAGCTGAAAACCCAAGTCAAATCGAGTAAAAAATGAGGTTCAAATTGATGAAAAGCCATTTTTAAGCTTTACTAGGTAAAATCTTTGAAATCGTGCTTAAAATCAAGAATCATAGTTGTTTTGAAGGTTAAATTGATGAAAAAGTAGTAATTATAAGATAAAAATATTATTCAAGTGAAAAGTAGTGAAATTGGGGTCTAAAATCAACCCCTAAGATTTTTGATGTTTTGAGAAATTAATCAAGAAATTACTAAGAAAGGGGTGAATTCTTACCTTAAATCCATAATAAAACAAAGAAATAGGTGTTAATCTAGATAAGTTAGCTTTTTGAAAAAATGTTATTTTCACAAAGTTGACCCCCGAAACTCGAAATTAAAATTTTCTAAACTAAGGGTCAAAATGAAATTTAAAAGCCGTAAAATCACACCAAACATGTTACCACTCTAGAATTGATATTTTGGATCTTCTGGTAAAGTCGGATTTTTGATTTGAGGTTGTTTCGACCAAATGTGGGTCCCACACACATATTTCCAATTTTCCAACTTTCCGACCAATAGGTCAAGATGAGCTCGGGTGAATCGGGATCCAAACCAAAGGTCTACCTAGCCTAAAATAGATATTTAGAGCTGCTGGCATAGTTCATTCAACTATCCATCGCATGGATCAAAAGATATCTCCATAAGTTTGAAATAAGGCTCTCGATGCCATAAAAACGTACAATATGGCATAAATGGTACAAAATGCATCAAAAATCATGTCAATCACTCCCTCACCCCAAAAATACCATAATGGAAATACAGAGAGAGGTAAAATATTCAAATCACACAAAATCACAAATTTCACATACTTAAGCAAAATTTTAAATCATTACAAAAATCCCTCAACCCGAAGCTCAACGTCTCCAAATGGAGGAAAATTTTTTAAAATGTTTTTTTTAACAACACAGTGATGACCGCTAAGTGGTAGCACTTAAGCGTCTTGTTGACAGCTTAAGTAGTACAACCAAAAGTGTGAGGCCACTTAAGCGGTCTCTCACTACTAAAGTGGGGATCGCTAAAGCGGTCAAGTATCCGCTTCAATGGTTTTTGACGAGTCTAAAGGGTTTGCTAATGTAGTGCATGGGCAGCTAAAGTGGTTGCACCAGACTTTATCTGTATTAGAAATTTTTCAAAGTTGCAAGTTTGCTGATCAACCCCACTAGATATCTTTCAAAACCTCGTGAAGGCAAACAAAATATGCTGCTAGACTAAATCTACATTTCAGACTCAATGTCAACATCAAACATTTGAAAAGAGATTGTTTCCACGAAATTGAACCTGATACCCAATTTTTCTAATTTCTAAACCAAGGGTCAAAACAAGATCAACAAGCCACAAAACCAAACCAAACAAATTACCAACCTTAAATAAGTGTAGTGAATCTCATATCCCATACCGTTTTTCCATCTGACATAAAGAACAACAAATTTTGAGCGAATTCATCTATGAGGCTTTTCCAACAACTAAAATCCACAACCTCACACAAATTATTTTAGATCGCATTGAGAACTATACCAATCCTGCCCACACTCCAAAAAAAACAAATAACAATATGGAGGGGTAAAATGGTCAAAACACATATAAGAAAAAGGTTCACAGTATCAATTCATTATAATATCCACCACAAAGAATCTAGTTCATCCTTGAACTAAAGGAGAGAAAATACCTAAATCGATTAAAACCTAGGGATAACTACTATGAATGTCGGACTCGACCTTCCAAGTATCCTAATCTACAGAATAGCTTCTTCACTAAACCATAACAACAAGAATATCCTTAGAACACAATTGTCTATCATCGGAGTCTAAGAAGGAGACTCGCTCTTCAACACAGGACAACCTCTCATCTAACTAGATTTTATCCCAACAATTGACTGGAGTGTTATCCAAGACAACATCGTAGCATGAATAAATGAAAAATTTAATAAACGCCTAAAAAATATGGGGGTAATACTAACTAACAAGCTACCTTCTCAATAGTTTGAAGAGTCTTAAATGGACCGACATACTTCTGGCTAGGCTGGCCCCTCTTCCTAAATCTCATCCTGCCCTTTATGGGTGATACATGAAGGAAGACTTGATTACTAATATTAAAATTTAAGTCATGAAGTCTACGATCCTCATAGCACTTTTGTCTACTCTGAGCCGTTGGAAGTATATCCTTAATAACTCAAACTCTATTCAAAGACACACAAAGCAAGTCTATTCCTTGATATCTAATCTCAAAAGTCTCAAACAAAAAAGCCAGAGAGCAACAACATCTACCATATATTCCTCGAAATGTGGCATCTCAGTATTCGAATGGTAGCTATTATTATATATAAACTCTACAAAGGATAAATGCTGCTCCCACTAACCATCAAAATCAATAACAAAACTGCAGAGCATATTCTCCAAAACTTGTATTGCCGCTCCAACTAACCGTTAGTCCAGGGGTGAAAAGTTATTCTAAGATCAACCCAAGATCCCAACATCTGTTGAATGGTACTCAAAAGATAAAAAAAGAAAACTGATCCTTTATTTTAGATAATAGACACTGGTACACAATATAGATTAATTCATAAAAATATATATGGGCTAACCTCTAAGAACTAAAGGAAAACTTAATAGGGATGAAATGAGAAGATTTGGTAAATTAATCCAAATGATCTAGATACTGTGAAAATCATGAGAAGTATGATGCAACCCAGTTATGAAGCCAATAGTTGTCCGTTCCCACTTCCATTCAAGAATGGGTAAGCTTTTAAGAAACCCACTAGGCCTCAAATGCTCGGCCTTAACCTGTTGAAAACATAGGCAATGAGCTACAAAATTCACTACATATTTTCTCAAACCTCCTCTGTAATGACCCAAGACTACCCCCTTGTCGTCACATAGTGCTTACGACCCTGAAGGACCACAAGCTAACACATGAATGATATCTGCTGTGAGCACTGAATAATAATACTGTAATTAATGTGAAAAATATGATAAAATGCCATAAGGTTCAAAAAATCTGAAATATTGATAAAATATAACATCTATAAAATTGAATACTGTCTAAAAATCTAGTCTAAAAAGCCTCTAACTGAGTCTGTCTGAAAGTGGAGTTGATGGGACAATCCCCCAACTAACTCCATCTATTAAACAAATACATCTACTAAAAATATGAAATAGTATAATATCCTCAAATGATGAGGACTCACTGATAAATCTACTGCTGCTGGCTGAACTTGAATCTACTATGTGTGATCGGGATCTGAGCATTCGAACCTATGATATGAATCATCATAACGTAGAAAAGTATGCGTCAGTATGTGGAAATGTACTAATATAACATATGAGGTAAGGCTAAATGCAAGGGTTCATATGCATAAGGATATAACTGACTGAATGAGCTGAACATGAGAGTACGTGGAGAATCTGAGAATACTGTAAATACTTAGAATGCAATCTGTGGATATACATATACATATAAACTATAACTGAGCTTTTCTTATGCTAAGTATTGAATTCTGATTGCTGATTAACTGATACTGATTAACTGATACTGATTGATTGTGCCTGACAGTCTGAATTCTGTAAAACTGAGCTGAGTTCTAAACTAAAGACTAAAACTGAGATTGAAGCTGTGGGAGGTAATCATCTAACCGACATGCCCCAAATTTGAACTGATAGGGGTCCAACCGATAACCCCAGTTGGAAGGGTGCTAATACCATGCCACGGGTACTAACACTAGAAAACCAGGATGCCAACATTAACTGACGGGTGACACCTGGGCGGAGCCAAGCCTAATATGACGGGTGAACCCTAGGAGGTAGTCAAGCCTAGTCTGATGGGTGACTCCTCATCTTGTGCTGGCTACACAGTTCTGGAGTACAAGGACTACTACTAACAACTCTGCCTATCTGACGGGAAAGCCGTCATCCTTGCACTCGCTCGGTGCTAAATCCTACTCCCAACAGAAAGACACTAAACTGAGTATACTGAACAGGACTGAACTGAGACTGAGTTTACTGAGTTTTCCTGAGTTCTGTAACTTACTGAGTTCTACTGAGTGTTGTAATTGATTGAGAGTACTACTGGTCATGAAATGACCGATACTATTCTGTAACTGACACTGGCTCTAGGTTAACAACTAAATTATCGGGTATTAAATACCCCCAGGACTCGATAGCATGAAAAGTAAAGAAAAACATAATCTTGAATAATATAACAATGTTTACTTGGTCATAATTCATTCATAGAGACATTTCATCAAACACTTGTAATGTATTAACTTGTACATGAATGGGATCACATAATAACATCTCATGATTCCTCTATTTACTTCACATAGGCATTTTAGCAAATACTTTGGGAACATGAGTATTTCACATAATAATGATCATCACATAGACATCATGAATACAATACTTAATTGCAAATTCAAAGGTTTAGCATGTAATTCATATAATTCCCCCTAAATACAATTCTATTTTTCATGAATCTTATCATAATCATGGATTGAAAACCAAATCAACATCATAGATGCATTAATCACTTTATAAATTTAAGGGTCTATTAAGATAATAACCTATTTGGTTATACATGCTATTTAATTTCATGAAACTTGCATTTAAATTATGGATTGGAACCCAACTAATATTATAAACATGAATTCAATCTAATTCAAATATGAAAATCATAAATACATCATCCTTGTACTTTGAAAAAGTATTATTGGACTTCATGGGTGAAAGGGACCCATGAATCAACATCTAACATAACTTAATTTGTGAGATTCTTAAAGTTCTTGAAGGATTTCTTTAGCTTGAACTTGATTTCTTGAACTAGGGTTTTGCCCTTTGAGAGAGAATGGCTTGTTTCTTGAGAAAATAGTGAATTAATGAGAAATTTGTACTCTTTTAGGGTTTGATTGCGTGTTTAGGCTGACTGGGGGTGAGGGAAAAAGACCTTAGAGCCCTCAAAATTAAAACTCGAAACTGACTGAAAATCCTAATTTTGTACGCTGGCGCAACGCGGCGCTATCGCGCCGTGTCACTGGAAACTGACGATTGGGAACTAGGATAATGGCGCGATGCGGTGCCATCGCAGTGCCTCATTGGTTGTGAATTTTCCCTTTGGCGCAACGCGCCATTATTGTAGAGTCACACTGGAAAATGATAATTGAGAAAAAGGCTAGTGGGGCGATGCGATGGTATTGCGTTGTCTCACTGGAAAATGACAAATGCCATTTGGACTGCCTTCGCGATGCGTTGGAGTACCAGGTGGTGCACTGTCTTACTAAAATGGCTATAAATCTTCGCCCGGGTGTTGGATTTGGGAGAATTTGGTATCAATAGAAAGCTTATTCAATTTCCCACGTAATGAAAAGGCAAAATCTTGAGAATACCATATGAATAAAAGTGTATTCATCTTTAAAGAAAGTTTTTAACATTCTAGGGATGAATTTTAAGCTAAGAAAAAACACGTGGTGTTACATCCCAACCAGTAGTGTTTCCTCAAATCACGATACTTTTTGGTCACTTATAGATGAATGAAGAACTTAGAATAATGGGCCTCTTCTAGGATCAATCTCACCTAAGTACACACTCTCAAAGAACAAACTTGACCTCCAATTTTACAAACACAATCGGAATCAAGTGAGGCTTCCTTAGACTTACCATTTACAATCTTATCCGAAATTATTTTCAAATGATCATCATTAGACTGATAAGTATGAATCTTCTCCATCAGGGTAGACCCAGCCTCCACAAATGCCAAAGCACATCTAAGTGTTGAAATATCAAGCCTAAATATCATGTTAGCCAAAGACTGAATCTCTAAGGCTAAAGTCCTCTCTTTGGTTTCAAGATATGCCAAGCTACCCATACTCATCAACTTTCAGCCTAAGGCATCCACAACTACTTTAGCCTTGCCCGGATAATAGAATATAGGAGATCATAATACTTAAGAAACTCAAGTTAATGACTCTACCTCATATTAATATATCTCAATATGAAGAAGTACCAAATACTACAGTGATCTAATAAGATCTCACAACCAACTCTATAAAAATAGTTTCTTCACTAATTCAATGCAAACACAATCGCGCACACAACTCCAAATCATGGGTAAGGTAATTTTTCTCATGCGGCTTTAATTAAAGAGAAGCATACACAATTACCTTGCCCTCCAACATAAACACAACACCTAACGTAATGTCTAAAGCATCACAAAAGATGATAAAGCCCACACTCTTCTTCAACAAAGTTAATATAGGAACTAATGTTAATAAATCTGTGAGGTTTTGAAAGCTCACCTCACAAGTACAATACTACTTAAAATAAATCATCTTCTAAGTCAACTTGGTAAAAAGAGCCGCAATAGATGAAAAATCCTCAATAAAGAATTGATAATTGCCAGCTAATTAATAAAACTCCAAATATCGATAGGCAAAATTGGTCTAACGTAATCATAAACCACCGCAATCATGGATGGATAGACCTTGATACCATCCTTGGGCACAACCTGACCTAAGAAGGAGACATACTCCAACCAAAACTCACAATTGGAGAATTTATCATACAACTTCTCATCTCTCAACCTCAAAAGTATAATCTTCAAATAATTCTCATGGTTAGATTCATTGTTTGAGTAAACCAAGATATCATAAATATATTCAATTACTAAAGAGTCGAGATTTGATTGAAACACCCGATTCATCAACAACATGAATGAGGCTACGTCATTGGTCAACCTGATAGATATAAGCCCTTATCGAGTCCAAAAAGTAGTCACTAGAATATCCAAAGTTCAAATCCTCAACTAGTGATACCCAAACCTCAAATTAAATCTTCAAAGGCAACAAAGCGTCATAAATACGATTAAAAAAATCATCAATACATGAAAAATACTACTTATTATTAACTTTACCTTGGTCAACTTTTGATAATAAATACACATGCACATAGACCCATCTTTTTTCTTTACAAATAAGATAGGCGCACCCCAAAGTGATACTCTAAGTCATATAAATCCCTTATCCAACAATTACTGTGACTTATCCTTAAATTTTCTTTATTCTGATGGAGCTATCCTCTAAGAAGTAATAAAAATGGTCTTTGTGCTTGTCTCAATGTAAATAGCAAAGACAATATCGCGATCTAGGGGCATAAAGGGAAAATCCGTAGGAGAAACATCATATGTCTACCATGCGATGAGCATGTAGAAAGTATATATATCTCTTTACACCCTAATGAACTATAACCTTCCAAGATATACTTGACAAACCCCATGAATCTAAACTCATTGTCCTAGTATTAAGGTTCAGAACGGTATGATAGGGAGCTAAGCAACCCATACCAAAAATGACATCAAAATCTACCATATCAAGGATACTCAAATCTACCCAAGTTTCACACTCTATGAAGGTCACAACAAAGAATTGGTACACATGATCCACCACCAAAGAGCCTCTTGCATGGGTGGATACATGAATAGGCTAAGAAAGAGTCTTAGATGTAGAATAAAAACTAAAAAGAAATATGCTTATACATAGGAGAAATGGATCCTGGATAAAATAACACAAATCCAGATCTAAAGAAAATTGGGATGATACTAGTGATAACAACATCAGAAGCCTCTACCTCAGGTCTAGCAGTAATAACATAGCACTGACCACGTTCGCTACACAACTGACTTACCTTGCAACCACTACTACGAGCACTACTACCTCTGCCTCGCAAACCCTAGTAGTACCTTTACTATACTAAGAGTTACCTCTCAATGCCTATTTAGGATTAGGAATGAAAACCTGATAAGGGAGATTCTTTGCCACATGGAAAAACTCAACACACACAAAATAACCTCTATAGCCAAACTCTATCTAAATAGGTATGGTTGAGCTAAAACGACCAACATAGGATAATGCTTGACTATTCATAACCGCTAAGCCTGGATGTCTACCTCCCACACCTTATAAAGCTTCCTGCACTCGTATACCATGCTAACCATGGAACCATAAAGTATTTTCCTCCAGGGCGTACCTACTAAACTTTCCCTGATGGCGTACTCTCTTGGTGCCTTGTTAAGTAGATCAAAGGATAGACTCAATTATTTTTGCATGATCTACCATACTATGAAATGACAGACCTGACACTATCATCTAGGCAATAGCTTACTGAAATGAAGCATTCTATCCCTTCACAAACTTTTGAATATACTAAAACTCAGTTGAAATACTAGTAGTTGAATATCTGGACAAGGCATTGAAATGTGCCTCACACTTGACAATAGTCATGGAACACTGCTTTAAGTTATAAGAATTGTATATTATCTAATCCCTCAAAATTAAGGGCTCAAATATTTCCAAAAGAGACTCAACAAATTGATCCCAAGTCATCACTACTGATTCGAAGGGTCTGCAACTAAAAAGTGAGATCCACCAATCCCTGGCTATATCTCTTAACCAGTAAGTAACTCTATTTGACTCGAGAGATTAATGGTTATAAAAGTCCTCCTTGCAGTCAATAAAAAACTCATAGGCATCCTTACTCATATTATCGGTAAAATTGGGTTGACCCAAGTAAGTAAGAATCTCAAACTTTTTCTAATCTTCAGTAGATATAACGATACCTGAAGTAACAAGAGGAGTAGTAATTAGATAGGCTTTGATCCTACCTAAAGGGTTAACATAAATGAATGTCAAATTCCTAAACCCAAAACACCATACTTAAATACTGGAAAAAAAGAGGAATAATACTCTAAGTCTATGGAATACCATAAGTAGATATTGGTACCAATGAAGGAACCACAGTCAGAATCATAGAAACACTATAAGCAGACTCTTGCATGTATGGAGTTACAATACTAAGATTGAAGAAATATTAGGTGCACTCAAAGTAACACTCTCCAAATGAGGCAGAAAATGAACTTTTAAATAAGCCCTCCAAGACTAGGATAGTAATACATTGTGGAACCTAAGTAGGTCACATATCCCCAGCATGCTTAACCTTGGGCTCGGGGGAGATCCCCATAGTATTACCTCTCTAAGGGGTAGATCCTCATGCTTATCATTTACCTCAAGCCCATCCACAACCCATGACTCATCCCCTAGGCTGGTCTCTTTCATTTGATGCTAGCTTAGTATCCACCATCTGCACATAAAAGAGTGAAGAACAGTTTAGAATATAAAGTATAGAGGACCAACATGATATATAGCCTCTCATATATAGACATAGATATCTACTATCGATATATGAGACTCTACCAAGCACCCTGGACTTAAACTTATGAGATCGATGAACCTAATTGCTCTAATACCATTTTTTCATGACTTAAAAACTAATGTTGTGATAGTACTTACCACAACTAAGACTCACCAAAACTGATAAGTACGAAAAATATAATATATGTAATTCAGAAGGTGGGACTATAAGAGTGAATTCAAACCCATACAAGTAAAATAATAGCAAAAGTCTAAAAAATAAATATACCATAAATCATCCCAAAATCTGATGTCACAATGTAAGAACAACTAAATACATCACATAAATAGGAATTTAAATGAATTTGAAAAGCACTAAGTTAATCTAAAAATACTAAATAAAGGCATCAACTGGATATGAGAAGGTCTGAGGTCGACTATGAAGGCATAGAGTGACCAATACCTCAAGAGTATTACTAATTAAACACATAATATTAGTTTTCATGCAATGCACTAAAATATATATCTGTATCTAAAAGGCATAGTAGAGATAAGTACAATCCACTTATACTCAGTAGGTATCATAAGTGGAATAAGCAAACTAGAATATAAGATACATAATACATACTATGAGAATGTCACTTGCAATCATAAAATATCTCAAATGGTAGATCATACCATCACCACTAAAAGTACAAAATATAGAACAAAAACAAAAAGGTACGCAAAAGAAAAAAAGGGATATGCATCAAACAAATAATAGAAACACAACACTAAAGTTACATAACTTTTGGAATGCAATGATGATGATGTGATTAAGGTTATAGCATCACCTCCATAAGCACTTACTGAGCTTCAAAGCTTTCATATAGTATGCAAGGTGGTTGGCCACCCATATACTTTATCAATACTCAACCCTTATCTCAATATCAACATCTTCTCCTTGACTCATAGACTATGAGAAAAAGTTCTGTTAAAGTGTCTCATTTCTATCAAAATTGTTGTTTCCTCAGATTAAGTGACGTTGTTATTAATGTAAAAGCATCGTGTTTTGGTTTTCAGCCATAGAAATAGGAGAATTATAAGTACCCGTGGTATCAAGGTCATAAATTCAAGGGAAGTCTGAGTACCTATGTCATTGTAAAGTTGGGATCACATTGTATACCTATGGAAAAATCTGAGTAGCTAGATGGTGGCCCATATGAAAGCCAAATGTGAGACTAAAGCTTGGGTTGTTGCCGTGGTTAGAAAATTGTGCATGGTGCAAGTGCAAAGAAAGAACCTCCCTCCGTCCAAATATTATTTGTTTGAAAATCAAGGGCAAGGACGTGAGTGTCATTGTATCAAATTTTTTCTCTTTTTGTGACTCCAAATTTTTGACTTGTGAAAATTGGTAGATACTCAATTTTTGCCTCTAGCGGGAAGGGTAATTGAGCCTCCTTGGCAAATTTGTATGTCATGTGTGGTGAGATTATTTGTTTCAATCTCATGTATATGTGTACCATCTAGAACTTACCGCGTTGTCTCTCAAAGATGATTTTGATTATATTTGGTTGAAGAAATAATCTTAGGCCATCTTTGTGACTTTGGAAGCCGCTTTATCTTAAAAATTCTACCCGTGCATAAATGTAATCCCTATTAACCCAATTTGAGCCTTTGTACCTTTCCTTGGTAAACACATTACAAGTCGTGATACTTTCAATTCTTGACCCTCTTTTGAACCCTATCCTCCTTGGACCTAAAAATGCAAATTGAGGCTAAAATCCTAAGTTGGGGGTGGTGAAGATTGTAATAGGTAATTTTGGGACACGAGATTGTACGTTAGTACCTAAGAGCTAAATTTTGAGAAGAAATGAATAGGAAAAATAAGGGACCCAAGAAAGGAGAAAAAAATATGAAATGTACAAGAAAAAAAGGTAAAAAGAAGAAGCTTTTCAAAAGATGGGTGAATCAAGAGGGTAAAAGTAGGCACATGCTTAAAGAGTGAAAACAAGAAGTGACCCATGATCAAAATTTGAATTGAATAATGTGAAAAGTGATGTAGATGTTCAAGGAGCGTGTAGTCTCTTCATACCTAAATGATATCCTGCCCATTCTCCCTGAACATACATTACACACTTAAATAGTCCTTTGAAGTCTTCAACCAAGTGTATTCATTATAGTAGCAGTTGAATATAGGGGCAAGCCTATGGCATGGTACTTGTTAACATTAATAGTTCTTGAGAGAGAGAGAGAAAGGTTTGCACATAAATCCCTTGTTGTATACTTGATAACTCGGTGTGTGGAATTTTCTTTCTTGTTATAAGTCATGTAAACAAGTCGAGATGGGTGATTTTTTCATCTCTCAGAAAATGAGGCAAAAGAAGTATATTTTAGTGAAGGTCAAAGAGGAGTCATTTCTAGAGTATTAGTGATTGTTCATTGATTTCTCTTTGAAGTCTTTTGCAACCTTGGATATTGTATTTTATGTTGAGGGGTGTCATAAGAATAGCCTTGTCTATGTTTGATGAACTACTTGTGGTAGTGACTAAGCTTGAAGTCATTGAGATCATTGGATCATCTAAGTGGGCATAAATGTGAATTATTTTATAATAAGAGGTAGTGATGCTTAAAGACAAACAAAGATTAAAGTTGGCGATGCTGATGAGTGGGGAATTTACCACTGATTTTCAGTCCACTTTCATGCACACTACTATGATTTGAATGTATAAATGAGACAACTTTGCTATTAAATGTATTAATTCCCTCATTTTGCAAGTGTACAAGTACTGAAAAGAAAAGAAGCAAAATTGAGCTAAAAAGGAGCAAAAAGGGAATTGAAGTGCAAGAGCTGGACAAGATATAGTAGGATCAGGAACTAGCCCCCAGTTATTGTGCCCGCGATTGCAGTGAGTCAAACTAGTCAAAAAATTGTAATTGTATTGGACTAACCGGGATTGTAGTGAGTGCGATTGCAATAAAGCTGTAGTGATCCCAGGAGAGCGGATAATGGACTAAGGGCTTCAATGTAATTTTGGCCAGCTGACCCCAGATTCCTATTTAAAGGCTCAAATCCCTCATTAATCTTAGTCATTCTACAACCCGAACTCCCATCTTTAGTTTAGGTATTTTAATTCCTTGGTGCTTGGAACTCAAATTTGTACTAATTTGAGCTAAGAAGACATTAGAGTGACTTCCAAGTGTAGATTTAACTTTGTCTATTAAAGATTCATTTGAATCTAAAGTGTGGTTTGCCCTCTCTTTATTTTTCCTATAAATAACTTTAATATACATCTTAGTTTGTTTATGTTTATTATTATTATTATGATTTGCTAGATCTACCTCTTGGAGTTATGTGTGAATAGGGGTTAAAGTATGTGTGGTTGTTAGTGATTATCTTCTATTTAGTAGTTCATGTTTATGGATTTTATCATTACTATGCTAAATTGGTTGGGTTTGATGGGTGAAATCCCTAAATACCTACATAGTTATGATGAGTGAAAGCTCCATGCTTTAGAAAACCCATATCCATCATCGAAAGAAGGGTATTAGGTGAAGTTTAGGAATCCATATTATCCTTGAAAGAGGGATATGGAGACCAAAGCAATGATAGAGAATTGTGTGTGTAGTTTGCTAAATTTTTACTATCTTAGACATAAGGGTGAATATGAAGTTGACTATACCATTGGTATCATCCTATAAATAGGGATGCCTAGATTGAGGTTGTGGTTACCAATTGTTGAACACACTTATTATGTATTTGAAAGAATCAATGGGTAAAAGTTTGGTGTTTTGTTAAAAGACTAGCATCAAAGTCTAAAACCAAACCTACCCATATTTGACTTACTAAATTGGCGTTGATTGCTAACACCCATATATCACTCCCTTAGTAATGCATAACCCCAAGATCCATCCCTAATTTATTACACTCTAATTATTCTTAGTCTTAAATTAGTCCCTTTGAAGACCAAGAACTGCTTTCACACTCGAGAAGATTGAAAACCCCTAAACTATCTTGTATCATAAGTTTGCGCTTAGTAAGTAACTTTTATTTTGAACCTAATCAATCTCCAATGTCTTAGTAAGTAACTTTTATTTTGAACCAAAATTTCATTTTTTCCCTAAGTCTATTTTCCACTCTCCCGCGATCACGACAGTTTGATTGCGATCGCAGTCACTGCAATCGCGGTTAGTCTAATATGATCGCAGGTGATTGACTAGTTTGACTAACTGCAATCGCGGGCTGACACCCGCAATCACAATAAATAGGGGCTAGATACTGATCCTTCTATATCTTGTCCAACTCTTGCACTTCAATTCCCTTTTTGCTCCTTTTTAGCTCAATTTTGCTTCTTTTCTTTTCAGCACTTGTTCACTTACAAAATAAGGGAATTAGTATATTCAATAGAAAAGTTGTCTCATTTAGACATTCAAATCATAGTAGTGTGCATGAAAGTGGAATACAAAGAGTGGTAAATTCCCCACTCATCAACACCCCCAACTTTAATCTTTTCTTGTCTTTAAGCATCACTACCTCTTTTTATAAGACAATCCACATTTATGCCCACTTAGATGATCAAATGATCACAATGACTTCAATATTAGTCACTACCCCAAGTATCTCATCAAACATAGGAAAGGCTATTCTTATGACACCCCTCAACATAAAATGCAATATCCAAGGGTGCAAAAGACTTCAAAGAGCAATCATGCAACAATCACTAATACTCTAGAAATGAATCCTATTTGACCTTAACTGAATTATACTCCTTTTGCCTCATTTTCTGAGAGATGAGAAAATCACCCATCATGACTTATTTACATGACTTATCAAAGAAAGAAAATTCCACACACCGAGTTATCAAATATGCAACAAGGAATTTACGTGCACACCTCTCTCTCTCAAGAACTCTTGATGTTAACAGTACCATGCCATAAGTTTTCCCCTATATTTTACCGCCACTATAATGAATACACTTGGATGGATATTTCAAAGGACTTTTTAAGCTTATAATGTATGTTTGGGGAGAATGGGTAGGATATCATTTAGGTGTGAAGTGACTACACCCTACTTAAACATCTACATCACTTTTCACACTATTCAATTCAACTTTTGACCATGGGTCACTTCTTTTGATTTCACTCTTTAAGCATGTGCCTACTTTTACTACCTTGATTCACATATATTTTGTAAAGTTTCTTCTTTTCACCTCTTTTCCTTGTACATTTAATGCCTTCTTCTCCTTTCTTGGGTCCCTTCTTTTTCCTATTCATTTGTTATCAAAATTTAACTCTTAGGAACTAACTTACATTCTCGTGTTCCAAAATTACCTCTTCCGATCTTCACCACCTCTAACTTAGGCTTTTAGCCTCAATTTGCATTTTTAGGTCCAAGGAGAATAGGGTTCAAAAAAGGGTCAAGAATTGAAAGGATCACGACTTGTAATGGTTTTGCCAAGGAAAGGTCCAAAGCCTCAAAGTAAGTTACTAGGGATTACATTTATGCATGGGTAGACTTTTTTAAGATAAAACGGTTTCCAAAGTCACAAAGATAGACTCAGATCATTTCTATAACACAATACAATCAAAATCAGATTTGAGACTAACGGGGCAAGTTTTAGATGGTACAAGTATACATGAGATTCAAACAAATAAGCTCACCATACATGACATGCAAATTCGCCAAGGAGGATCAATTGCCCCTCCCACTAGAGGCAAAAATGGAGTATCTACCAATTTTCACAAGTCTAAAATTTGGAGTCACAAAAAGAGAAAAAGAATTATCACAATACCGCTCACGTCCATGCCCTTGATTCTAAAAGAAAAAAAAAATTGGACGGAGGGGGGTGTTTGCTTCACACTTGCGCCATGCACAATTTGCTAACCAAAGTAACAACCCAAGCTTTAGTCTTATGTTTGGCTTTCATATGGGCCACCATATGGCTACAAATTTTTTTCCATAGGTATACAATGAGATACCAACTTTACAATGACACAGGTACTTAGACTTCCCTTCTATTTATGACATTGATGCCACGGGTACTCATAATTTCCCTACATCTATGGCTCAAAACCCAAATATGATGCTTTTACATAAATAATGATGTCACTCAATCTATCATAGGGAAAAGATCGTCAAACATTATTATTAAAAGAAATAAAAAGTAAAAGTGAAAACTATCTACTTTACATAATTTCTATGTTTCGCATCAACTAAGATCACGTATTGCAATCCAATATGTACACAGAATCGTAGGGCCACACCCCGGACTATAAGATTTGTAGTGACCTCACTACACAATTTAAAAGCATAAAAAGGGTTAAAAGGCTCCCTAAAATCGCATTGATAACCATGTCAAAAACTGGAAAGAGAGGCATGATCGCGGAGTTATTGGTGTGGTCGTGGTGTCGTGATAGCAGCATGTGGCCCACGATTTCGGTATTATAGGTCATCTGCTCCTCAGTTTTTTCCTACTTTTCTGCATGGCTACTATACTTTCAAACTTGGTTTTCCCTTGTTTTTGGCTTCCAACCTGCCTCAAGGCACCTACTAAACATTAAAATTTTCTGATTTATTAAAAAGTAAGGTTGCAACTATGAAAATGATGGGTTGCCTCCCATCAAGCGGTTGGTTTATCACCGCGACATGACGCTTCTTAAATTCTCATTTGTGTCTGAGTTTAGGGGATTTGAATTTCCTGCCCAATCTTGTATCATTACATATTTGAGGTGCATTGAATAAATATAAGGACATGATGACACATGTTCTATCATGCCACTTCGAAGACTTAAACCGTTTGCCCAATTTTGCATGGAATTGTTATGTGGGCTCGTGGGGAAACGACGAGAATCTTATAAGGCCACTAAATGGGCATCGATATTTAAGCTTCTTGTCATTGAAAATTGGGCTCTTAGCATGATCTTTTGGAATATCAAACTCCAAAATATTGTGATGGAGTTCCTTCACCCCAAAATTCATCATTTGCTTGGGTAAATAGACTTTCGTCAAATCCACCCAGCATAATGTCAAAAAATGGTTAGAATGGGGTCCTTCCCTTAATTCGGGAATTGAATCCATCTTAGAACCCTCACCCTGAAATGGTCTATAGCCTTCATAAGGGATTTTCTTGGCTTATTCTTCCAACTCTAGTGCCATTTCATCCTTTTTGGCATCATCTCTTATGTTTGGTTTGGTTAGTTGGGAAATCATTGAGGATTCTTTAATCTCAAGATCATTTAGAAGAGTGGTCATGGTTATGGTATTTGAATGATTAACTTTCATGCCCACATCTTCTATCTTATTAATTTTATCTCAAAATATCGTGGTCGACCAGAGTAGAAGAATTGCTTCTTCCTCTGCCGTTGTTGTCAACTCCAAGATACATTGAAGCATTGCTTCAACTCCACTCTTTCCCGTGCTCTATTTTTCCTGTTCTTTATCATAAGACCTATCAAAATCATAACAAGAACTAGAAACCGGGTTAGCATAATGAGAGGAAGGGGAATTTGGACAATGGCTCCAGTGTCTATCTCGACCACCACATAAGGAACAATCATACTCCTAATAGGGTCGAGATGGTGCACACATCTCTTACAGGGGAACATATCTAGAATCTCACCGAAAGTGGGGTCCATCACAATATAGACATGGATCATCCAAATAGGATTCCAACTACCAAAATCATATTCATTCCAAGATGCCATAGTATCAATTAAACAAGAAATAAAAATCTAACTAACACAAGAAGAAAAATAAAATCACAAACAAATATTTACAAGTTTGAATTCAAGAAAGTAGGCTAAAATTCCAAACTAATATAATACACCAAATTGTTCCCCGGCAAAGGCACCATTTTTGATAACGTTCAACTTAGACGTCCAATAAGTTCAAAGTGGTCGTTGTCAGTAAAATTACCCAACATGAGTCAGGGTAAAATCCACGAGTAATAATGTGAGTGGCGATTGAGTAGGTTCAAAATAAAAGTTACATACTAAGCTCAAACCTATGTTACAAGATAGTTTGGGGGTTTTCAATCTTGTCTAGTGTGAAAGCAATTCTTGGGCTTCTAAGGGACTAATTCGAGATTAAGAATAATTAGAGTGTAATCAATTAGGAATGGATCTTGGGATGATGCATTACTAAGGGAGTGATATATGGGTGTTAGCAATAAACATAATTTAGTGAGTCAAATATGGGTAGGTTTGGTTATAGACTTTGATGCTAGTTTTTCAACAAAATACCAAACTTTCACCCATTGATTTTTTTGAATACCTAATAGGTGTGTTCAACAATTGGCAACCACAACCTAAATCTAGGCATCCCTATTTCTAGGATGATACCCATGGTATAGTCAACCTTACATTCACCCTTATTTCTAAGATAGTGAAAATTTAGCAAACTACACACATAAATGTCTATCACTGCGTTGGTCTCCATATCCCTCTTTCAAGGATGATATAGATTCTTAAGCTTCACCCAAAACCCTTCTTTCAAAGATAGCTTAGAGTTTTCTAGAGCATGGAGCTTTCACTCATCATACCCATGTGGGTATTTGAGGATTTCACCCATCAAACCCCAACCAAGTTAGCATACAACAACAACAAAAAACCTAGTATATTCCCACATCATGGGGTCTGGGAGGGTAGAGTGTACGCAGTCCATACCACTACCTCTAAAGAAGTAAAAAGGCTATTTCTGATAGACCCCCAGCTCAAGACAAAGGACATTATATATATAAAAGAAACCAAGTTAGCATATTAATTATAAAACCCATAACCATGAACTACTAAATAGAAACTAATCACTAACAACCCACAAACACTTTAACCCCTATTCACACATAACCCCAAGAGCTAGATCTAGCAAATCATAATAATAATAAATACAAATAAACCAAGATGTCTATTAATGTTATTCATAGGAAAAATAAAGAGAGGGGAAACCAAACTTTATATTCAAATGAATCTTCAATAGAGAAAGTCAAATCTACAATTGGAAGTCATTCTAATGACTTCTTAGCTCAAATTAGTACAAATTTGAGCTCGAAGCTCCAAGGAATAGAAAAAACCTTAACTAAGATGGGGGTTCGGGTTGTAGAATGATGGTGATGTTGAGATAAATAAGGGTTTTGAGCCTTTAAATAGGAATTTGGGTCAGCTGGCCAAAATTAAAATTTTGACCTTAGGCCATTTTTCGCTCTCACACGATCGCGACAGCTTGATCGCGATCATACTCATTGTGATTGTGATTAGTCCATCGTGATTGCAATTGGTTGACTATCTTGACTTATCGCAATCCCGATCTTGCTACAGCCTTGTCCGGCTCTTGCACTTTAATTCCCTTTTTTGCTCCTTTTTAGCTCAAGTTTGCTTTTTTTATTTTCAACACTTGTACACTTGTAAAATATGGGAATTAGTACATTTAATATCAAAGTTGTCTCATTTAGACATTCAAATCATATTAGTGTGCAAAAAAGTGGACTGCAAATAAGTGGCAAATTCCCCACTCATCAGAAGCCATAGGAGAAAACCTAAGTGAAAATGGGTTAAAAATAAGGTTTAATCAAAGAAATTCCATTTAAATTCTTTGAAAAAAAACCCGCAAATTCCTATTTAACATAAAGATTTTAAATTGTTTTAAATGTCATAGTTGAAGTAAAATAATTGAAATAGTGATTTAGAGCTTACACAAGCTCAAAATTGAGGAATTGCCCAAAAATCACATAACCCGAAGTTCAAAGTCTAAAAAATGGAGAAAAAAATTGTAAAAATGGTTTTTTATAACTCAACTATGGCCACTAAAGCGATCAAATAACCGCTAAAGCAATGGGATGACCGCTTAAGTAGTCCAGCCCAAAAGCATGACTCTGGTAAAGCGGTAATGTCTAAAACAATCAAGTGTCCTCATTAGAATTTGTTGACAAGTCCATGGGATATGCTAAAGTAGTTCATGGTACGCTAAAACGGCTGCAACATAAGCATTCCTTTATTTACTTAAGTGGATACACTAGACTTCAACTGCATCAACACTTTTCCTTAGTTGCAAATTTTCTGATCAATCTCTGAAATTTATTCAAAATATAATGAAAGCAAATGAAATATGCTACAATAATAAATTTGATATTTTGGACTCAATAATGACATCAGATTTTCAAAAAGGCATTATTTTCACAAAATTTACCATCGATACTTAATTTTTCTAATTTTTGAACCAAATGTTGACATTAGATCCACAAGCCACAAAACCAAACCAACTGTACTACAAACCTAAAATTGATAATTTGGATTTGTTGGAGCAGTCTGTTATGTCATACAACACATAGAAACACAAATGTTGATCGAATCCAACTATGAGGCCTTTCCAAACTCTACAAACCACAACCTCACAGAAATAATTTTGTATGGCATCGAGAATTGTGCCAATCATCCCCACATAGGAGAAATAAAATATAACAACCATGAGGAGGGGTTTAATATCCATAACACTCAAAATAGAAAGGTTCATAGAATCAAGTCATTACATTTACATATTATTTATACTTTATTTGTCTTTGGAGATCAGTCAGTCAATGCCGACTGTGTGCCACATATTTGTTAGTCATATAACACTTTTGCAAACTATTTATCATGGTATGAGTTCTCACTGTTAATGTGTCCATCATGAGTAATAACTATAGATTAGAGATTTTGGGTGAGCTTCAAACATTTGGAGTATTCCTACTCTCTCTCATATCGATTGGACTTATCTCTATTTTGTATTCCAGATATGGTTTATACAAGTACATTTATTATGTATTTCTCTTTGTACTTTGATTTTATTAGAAGCTCCTATACTAACTTAACTAGTTTTTTTTTTGTATTCTATATTAGTTTTTTTATTTAAATTCTTTATATTATTTTCTCCATTTCTCTTGATAGTCTATTACTAACTTTTCTGGACTACGAGTAGGCCAACATATGAGTGTGTTATAATAGGTGTCATCACGACCTGAGAAATCAGATTGTGACAAATTAGTATCAGAGCCTAGGCTTATTAGTGTGTTGGTACTAGATCTAAGTGTCTAGTAGTGTGCTGCTTATCAGTAAAGGGACATTTGTATCCTATCTTTCAGGAGGCTATAGGGCATTATTAGAAAATTCTATTCTTGACTCCTTCTCGTGTGTCCATATTTCCATGAACCTTTGGTACTTTTGACAACATTCTTTCCTAGATAGTTGACAAAAAGGTATTGATAGATGCGGATGAGACTTTCACATATATTTCTAGAGTTTCATCTCAATGTCGAGCTATGGAGTTAGAGATTAAAATTGAAGATCATTAGCATCAATCAGAGAATTTTGGGGTAGTATACGATCTGGTAGAGGTTATGACTGCCCTATTTCTTCAGGATCCATTGTTTGGGATTTTGAGTATTTTAGTAGATACCTTCTAGCATGAATACTGGTTGATACATTAAGTGGTCCTCAAATAAGACTTGGGTTTGTTGGTGTTAAATATGGTTCTCTATATATTTAAGTGCATGAGATTGGGTTTCTCAAGTAGGCCAAACACTCTCTTATGTTATTAAAAATAGAGAATGAGATGGTGTGTATATTTATTAGAGATTTTGCTTTGCCACTCTATTTGGTGTCAAAGTATTTAATAGTAGTAGGGTTATCTTTCCCTCAAATTTTTTATCATGCGAAGACCATAAAGAGGGAAAGTATTGAGACATATGGAGATGGAAGTAAGAGTCCATGTCATTAGTAAAGAGTTAATAGTATTCCATCTTGGAGTAGGGACTCCCCCAGTAGGGATCAATATTACATGTAGCCTGTCACTTCCATTGAGGTAGAATCTCAGACCATAGGTGTCTCTCAGACTAGTTGTGGTTGTCAAACTATCTAGGGTTCTTATCATGCATTATAAAGTATTTTATATCATTGCAACCATTATAGATAATCGGATACAATGCATTAGAAAGTCTAGAGACATTTTTTACCGTCAAGGGATTGGTCATTAGTATGGGGAAGGCCCCACATGTGATTTGGTTATTTAGAAAATGTCAGTACATGTTCATCACCAACCTAGATCTCCTAAGGTCTTTTATGATTTTGGGGAGGATAATCATTTTAGTAGAAAGTATCCCAGTCATTAGTTAGTGAGCCGATTTGGAACAACTTGTGTTTCTTGCCATGTTAGAGATTCAAGGGTTTGTTATGACTGTAGAAATATTAGTCACTAGTCTTTAAAGTGTCCCCATCATGGTATTATTAGACATTAAACATAGCCAAATCTGTATCATAGAGTTATGAAAACTTAAAATACAGGTAGTGTCATGACCCAATTTACGAGAGTCATGATGGCACCTACTCTATCCCACCAGTAGGTAATCCAAACTGTAATCTGGAGCTAAACACAATTGGTTAACTTGGCAAAAAATGCAAAACATAGCATAGTTTTAAGAAATAGATAAAGATAGTCAACATAGATACAAATCTCATGACCTGGAAGAGCCAGTATAAGAGCATCTAGTACTTATAATACAACCCAAGTATCTAGAAGAGTCAATACATTTCTCTTAAAACAAAAGACTGAACATAGAATGAAAGAAGGAAATAGGGGACTCTGACTCCATGAGCTCACCCTACCTCCGAATATCAACACAACAATATCGTTGATCAATGGGGGCTACTAGTACTCGGATCGGCCCTTAAAAGGTACAGTAATGTAGTATGAGTACCAAAACCACGAGTACTAAATAGGCATCATCGATCGACTGAGCTAAATCTTTAAATAAGTATGATAATATACAAGACAACATAACTAAGTCAAGGTATAGAAAAACCTAAAGTAACTCTAACATTGCAGTATATAACTAAGTAAATAAATCGGAATAATAGCATAATGTAACATAAAAAATCAATACATGTGATCATAACTACAAAATTGGCTCCCATATGAAAATTAGTGCAAAAAAGTAAACAACCCATCACGAGCCGCCATATGCCTTGAACGTACAAACAAGGCAGAATAACCCACCACTGTCATTTATCAACTCTCTTAATACAGTTGGAATTCATCAAAGCCATGCTACACTATAACCGTCGATTGTTCATATTCATCATTTGTCAATTAATCAATACCTATAAACTAAGCATCATGTAACAACTAATCCCCATGTACTAATAAATCATTCATTAGCATCTAAACATCACTTATCAACTAATTCTCATTTACTGGCTAATCATCAAATATCAACTATTCATCATTATCAACTAACCAACATTTTAAAACTAATTATATTATATCACTAGAATCCATTCATATCATACCACATTATAACCATTTTCTTATTTTCATACTTACCTAGAATCACTATTGTCAATCTCACACCCTGATATCAACATATCATAATAAGTATGACATCATAGTATGAGGGTGTGTATGTATGTATATATATATCTGGACTCAAACCGGTATGGATATTGAACAATATCCTCATAAATATCATCATCAATATCATAGCCATCCTCTGGATATCTACTGGGTATAAATAATTGATATCATCACCATTATAATAACTATCCTCGAGACTTCTACTAGATATAAATAATTGATATCATCATCATTATTATAACTATCCTCTGTACTTTTACCAGGTATAACTAATCTATATCATAATCCTTACTTTTATCGGGTATAAATAATCTATATCATAATCCATATCATAACCATCCTCTGTATTTCTACTAGGTACAAATAATTGATAGCATTATCATTATCAGGACTTGAACTAGTATTTGGATAGTTCATAGTATAAGTAATATCCGGACATATTGACTCAATCAATAGCTTAATTTATGGCTTAATCAATATTATAATAAAGGTCTTATTCAACTGTATATTTGGTATCTCAATGAATAGCCAAATCATTAAAATATACAATAGTTGTTCAATAACATAAGCCTAATAAATAACTCATTCAGGGCATACTTGATAAGCATTACTTTCCATGTCATCCATCTTAACCAACAAGTACCAACACATCTAAATATCATTAAAATAACCATCTTCCTAGATGTACACAAGCGTATCAAAGGGTCTTCCATAACTATCATAAGTCTTGGCATAAGGTAGGTTGAAGAGCCCACTTCTAAATCTCTGAAATTATTTACTAAGCAATGTCTACCCTGCACTAGGCTAAGGTATCTAAATCCATTATTAGATGTCGAACAATCCACAACTAGCCCTAGTATATCAATTCCTCCTAATATAGAGCAACTAAGATAATTCCACCTAAGATATGGCAATTTGGGTAGGTTTCATCTTAAACTCAAGTGACTAAGGCAATCACGTCATTAGTTTTCTAACTAGATCATTCTGATGTAAACATAAGCCTATGAGTTCAACTTCACCTAAGGTAATGGTTAACTAGGCTAATCATGCCCAAAACGATATCCAAAATAGACTAAATAATTCAACTAATCCCAAGTATTTCAACTTATCATACAAACATCTAAACCCCACCCCAAATCTAACACAATATAATGAACATACTATAAATTAGCTCAATATAGTAAGATATGTAACCTAGACTACCTAGATGCCGAAGAAAGCTCAAAAGATCTGCTAAATCATAATTTTTCCCTTTTGAGAAGTTTTCACAAGATGCCAAGCTATGAAAATCACATTTTACTCAATAATATGAAAATAATGATACCCATATTGCACTATTGTGCTTCGGGTCAAAAAATCATACCAAAATCCCACGTGGATCCCATTTACAAAAAAATCACATTTCCAAAACCAACACAATATTCCCTCAAGCTCAAGGAGTCATTACTGTCAAGAATGTGTGAAATCCGAAAAAATTTAGGGCTAAAAATTAAGCCTCTAAGGTTTTGGTATTTTTTAACAAGAAATGGAAAATTCTACAATGATAAAGGAGAAATCTTACACTAAAACATAAGATAATCATGTAAATAAGTCTTAAACAAGCTCCCAAATCACCACAAGCCTCAATTTCAATCTATCTCACTATTTAGAGTTTTACTCTTAAGAGAATAAGCAAAGGAATAAAAAATAAGCTAAACTAAGGTATTTATACCCATACCAGTTCTCGCGTATTGCTATCATGCCCCACTATCGCTATCACGATATATTGCAGTTGTCACATGTGTCCCTATTGCAACAAAGGGATCATAATCGCCATAAATTGGGGCTAGATAAAGAAGTCACGATCGCAACACTTAGTATAATTATGGCATCTGCTGCCCTACTCAAGGAGTTGTGATCGCGGACAAAACCATTGCTATCATGATGCACCAGATACAGAAGTAGACTTGGAATTTTCCAAGTCTTCTCCAAGCCCTTGAGATTCATTCGGAATATTGTATATGCAAATGGACTAGGTAATGTTATGAAATTCAATGTTCCGGACTCAATGACGCAGTCAAAACAACCAGCCGAGGTCGTGTTTACATAAAGTGGGTCCCATACTAAATTTCTATTTTCTTAACTTTTCAACCAATAGGTCAAAATGAGTTCCATCTAAGCATATGAGATAAATTAGGAATGTATCGCCGCAACATAGAAACATTAAATACTCGATGGAAAACACCAAAATATAGAGATAAAGCTAACTCATAAGCCAACTCACCAACTGTGTAAAGAATCTTGAAAGGTCCATTATATCTAAGACTGAGCTTGCTATTCTTCTAGAACCTCATCACACCTTTTCTTAGACGATACTCAATGGAATAATCGATCGCCAACTCCTAATCACAAGAAATAGAGCTTATATTTAACATAGGCCTTCTTCCTTGTATGAGATGCTCTCAACCTATCATGAATCACCCTGGCTCTATCCAATGACTCTTGAAGCAAATTGGTACCATAAGGTCGAACCTCAGCAGTCTCAAACCATCCAATCAGAGAACGAAATCTCCTACCATACAAATCCTCAAAAGCATCATATAAATATAGGAATGATAAATAATGTTATAAGAAAACTCAGCCAAGGCTAAGTGCTCCTCCCACTAGCCTTCAAAATCCATAACATAGGCTCGGAGAATATCATCAATCAGCTAAATTGACCACTTGGACTGGCTATAAATGTGAGAATGGAAGGATGTACTAAGATCCACCTGAGTACCAAACTCTTCCATAAAAACTATCCAAAAACTAGAACTGAACACGGAAACTTGATTTGAAATAATAGATATGGGCATGCCATTTAAATGGACTATCTCATACACATAGACATGGACTAATCTCTCAGCACTAAAGGACATCTAAATAGGAAGGAAGTGTATTGACTTGTTCAATCGATCCATGATGACCCAAATATCATCAGAACCACGAGAAGTATAAGTCCAACCACTAAGAAAATCCATGGTAGTCCGCTCCTATTTCCACTTAAAAATAGGAAACCTCTGAGTTAATCCACCTGGTCTATGATGCTCGACATTTACCTACTGACAACATAAGCAATGAACTAAAAAACCCGTAATATCTTTGTTTTTTCTACTCCACCAATAATGTTGTCTCAAATCTCTATACATCTTAGATTTTCTTGGATAATAGAATATCTTGAGCTTTGAGACTTGTGCAGAATCAACTTGATCAAGTCCTTGATTCTCGAGTCATAAATATGGATGATCAAGTCTCAAAATTCCCTCAAAATCTAGGGTGATCCTCTTGGACTCACCTCTCAACACCTGATAATGGAGGAAAAAAAGCTTACTATCCTCAAACTGATGATCCTGAATATGTTTAAAAAGTAAAGACCTCTCCTCAATACTAGCAAAAATCCTCATAGGGTCTGAAATATCAAGGCGACCCATCAAGTTGGCTAAGGACTGAATAACTTATACCAACGGCCTATGAGAAAATATAACACAAGACAAACTATCTGTACTCGCTACCTTCCTACTCAAGGCATTTGCTATAACATTGGCCTTGCTTGGATGATACAAGATATAGATATCATAATACTTAAGGAACTCTATCCATCTATACTATCTAGTATTAAGCTCTCTATAGGTCATAAGATAATGAAGATTGTGATGATCGGTGAAAATCTCACAATACACATCATAGAGATAATGCCTCAAAATCTTAAGAACAAAAACTACCATAGCCAACTACTAATCACGAGTGAGGTAGTTGAGCTCGTGAATCTTAAGTTGTCTCAAGCATACGAAATAACATTAACCTGCTACATCAATACACAACCTAGACCAACACCAGTAGCATCACAATACACGGTGAATCCCTCACGCTCTGTAGGAAAAGCTAGAATAAGAGTTGAAGAAAGAAATTTTTTAAGTTTTCCAATGCTCGACTCACACTCCTAGGACCTTAAAAAAGGAACCTTATTTCTAGTTAATATTGTCATGGGTGTTGAAATAGTTTCAAAACCCTCAACGAATCATCTATAATATCCTTCCAAACTAATAAAGCTATGAACCTCAGTCGGAGATGTAGGTCTAGCCCAATCATGAGTCACCTCAATAATAGCTGGGTGTACCATGATACCATCCTTAGACACCACATGTCCAAGGAATGTCACCGACTCAAGCCAATACTCACACTTAGAGAACTTGGGAAAAACACATGATCTCATAAGATATAGAGAACAATCTTAAATGATGTGCTTGCTCCTCTATACTTCTTGAATACATATGAATGTCATAGATGAACACAATCACGAAGGAATCTAAGTAATGTCTAAACACTTAGTTCATCAAATCCATAAATATGGCAGGGGCATTAGTCAAACCAAATGATATTACCAAGAACTCATAGTGACCATAATGGGTCCTAAAAGTTGTCTTCGGTATATCATCAGCATAAATCCTTAGTGGTAACTATATCTCAAATTAAATTTTAGAAAACACTACCACTCCTAAAAGATGGTCAACAAATTCGTGGTAGTGTTTTAGGAGTGGTAGTGTTTTCAAAAATTATTATTAAGCTACCTATAATAAATACACATATTCGTGGAGGCATCTTTATTCTTCATAAACAACACAAGAGCTCCCCAAGGAGACACACTCAATCTAAAAACCCTTGCCAAAAATATCTTGAAGCTACGAATTTAGCTCCTTAAGCTCGGTAGGAGACATACCCTGAGATGCCAAATAAATAGGTCAGGTGTCATACTCGAGATCAACAACAAACTCAATCTGACAGATAGGGGAAATACCAGGAAGGACAATAGGGAATACATCAGGAAACTCACAAACTAAATGAACAGAGTCAAGAAATATATTCCTTACATTAGTATCACAAATATAAGTGAGATAAGACTCACAACCCCTCGAAATAAGCCTCCTAGCACAAACACAAGAAATAATCCCCATCTTAACCACTCCTTCCACAAAACTTGGGGTATGCCGACATGGCTAATGTAACAGTCTTGGCAAAATAATACATGGCCACATAGTAGTGGGATAATTGGTCCACGCCCAGAATCACATCAAACTTTACCATATAAGAATAATAACATCAATATGAGTATCAACATCTCTAACAGTCACAACATAAGAATTAAACACCCGATCCATTACTAAAGAATCACCCATAGAAGTAGATAAATATAATGGCATGGATAATAAATCCCAAGATAACTCTAATCATGGAGAATAATAAGCAAATACATAAGAATAAGTGGATCTCAGATAAAATAAAGCAAGGGCTGACTGATGGCATACTAAAATCATACCTATAACAACAGCATCCAAAAATTCATCCACAAGTCTAGCATTTACTGCATATAACTGATCACGCCCACCACCTAGCTGGGCTTCTGATTGACCTACTATCTTGCCTTCCTGAGAAACTTTTTGAGTACCTAGGAAACCACCCCTATGACCCTGAGAACCACCTATAGTTGAGGGATAAACTTTTCTAATAGGTGGAACACTCTGAGATAAATAACAATTGCCCTACGACTAGGGCAATCTCGTAAATAGTGACCATGAGCTCCACAACTATAATATGCACTATAATCTAAACCAGAAGAAATAGATATGGCTAACCCATAATAACCAATATGTCTAGAATGAAAAGAAGATGAACCTCTCAAAGACTAGCCACCACCCTGTCCAGGGCGATCAGAAGAACTAGATTTATCTCTGACAGTAATCTAAAGTGTTTTCTAAAAAGGATGACTAGGATAAATTTGACACTAATAGGATGGAGGAAGAGGATAGTTACAATAAAAATGGATACCTCTTAATCAGGAGCTACTACAACTCCTACTGAAACTGCCCTGATGTCTAGGCCTCTTATCGTTGCCCCCAAATGGCCTCATGATGCATCTTCTCCATCACTTGAGCATGATCCAAGACCTAAGTAAAAGTCCTACCCATAACAACTAAACTCTGAGTAGACATACAAAGAGGAAGTGTCAACCCTTTAATAAAGCAATGAACTCTCTAATGATTAGTACCCAGAATAAAAGTAGCATACCTAGAAAACTCGTTAAAATGAGACTCATACTCCACTAGTGTCATAGAGCCCTACTTGAATCTAGAGAACTAATCCATCTAATGATTCATAAGGAAACAAGAAATATACTTCTCCATGAACATCTCAAAGAACTGAGTCCATGAAAAAGGAAAAGATCTTACTTATGTATCCATATAACCTCTCCTCTAATATTGAGCAGCCAAGTCCAACAAAAATATGGTGTAATCCAAACCATGAGTATCAATAATTCCTAAATTATGGAGACTATCCTCATATGAAATAAAAAACTCATATGCATCCTCACTCAACGCACCATAATATATAGGCTGAACCAATCTCAAAAATCTGCGTAGCATTTTTTTCTCCTCATTATACATAGTATGCTTGGCAACCGCTTGCTAAGAAACTATCGGTTGAGAAACAACTAGTGTAGAAGAGACCTCAACTCTATGAGCCGCAGCTACAGGTTTTTTCCCTACCTCAGTACCACTCAAATCTATAGACTTTGTACCACTAGATGGTGCACCCAAAAAGTTGAACTAAAGAATCTTTGAGCACTGAGGTCCTAGGACACTGGTGAAATTAACTAAATAAATAATCCCTGGTGAAGCCTGGCTTGGTCCCTAGACCACCGTTTGTTGGGTGAGAAGAATCTCATGCTCAGGAGCGAGAATAGAGTCTAGTGAAGTCCCCCTCTCCTAGCACCTAGTTAGGGACACATCTCTAGGATATCCATGACTTCTAGGTCATCCACGAACAGGGGTAGGAACCTCAGTCTTGATTTTGGGACCCTCATCTTGTATAGCTATAGCATGTGTCCTAGCTATCTACAAAAGTGTGAAATCAAAAAGTTGTTCTATAAACCACCTAGACTCTTAGAATTAAATAAGTTAAAGAAGTGAAGAACTCCTAAGAATGTCCCATAACCTTCTGTATATAAGAAACAAATGTGACCATTCTAATATGCAAGACTCTACTAAACACTTGCTATTATACCAACTATACCAGTGAAACCTAGGCTTTGATACAAATTTGACATGACTTAATTTATAAGTCATGATGGCACCTACTTTATCCCGCCAGTAGGTAAGCCAAACTATAAGCCAGAGTTAAACCAATGGATTAACTTTGTGGAAAATGTCCAACATAGGCCTAAATTAACAACACAACTTATAAATAAGCATAGTTTTCAGAAGTAGACAAAGATAGACAACATAGATACCATTCCATTACCAGGTAGATCTAGTACAAGAGCATATAGTAATAATAATACTGCCCAAGAATCTTGAAGAGTCAATAACATTTATCACGAAACATAATAATAAACATAGAAAGATTAAAGGAAATAGGGAACTCTAACTCCAAGAGCTTGCGCTATTTTCGGAAATCAACACAGCATAATCGTTGATCAATGGTGGAAACTAGAACTCAAATCTGCACTAAAATAGTACAGAAGTGTAATATAAGTACCGAAACCATGGGTACTCAGTAGGCATCATAGGTCGACTGAGCTAAATCATGATATAAATATAATAATATTAAAGATAACAAAACTAAGTCAAGGTATAGACAAACCTAACGTAACTCCAATATTACTATGCATAAATAAGTAAATAAACCACAATAATAGCATAACATAATGATAACGCTCAACTTACATGTCAATTTAAGTGCAAGGCGATCGTCGTCAATATATTTACCCAACTTGGGAGTCAGGGTTGAATCCACGAGGAACAATGTGAGTAGCAATCAAGTTAATTCAAAATAATAGATACAAGTTAATTTCAAAACAATGGTACAGAAAAATAAAAATGGGGGGGAGGGAGGGGGTACAAGTACTAATACTAATGTTTTTTTTTCTAGTATAAATTCAGGGCTATGAATAATTAGAGTTTTAACGATTAGGCACATATCTTGAGATTTTATGAATTACTAAGGGAATGGCATATGGGAGTTAATATTCAACATCAATTTAGTAAATCAAATATGGGTAGGTTCGGTTATAGATTTTGATGCTAGTCTTTCAACAAAACACCAAACTTTTGCCCATTGATTCTTTCGAATACCTAATGGGCGTGTTTAACATCTGGTAACCAAACCTCAATTTAGGCATCCCTATTTCTAGGATAATGCCCATGGTATAGTTAACTTTACAATAACTCTTATTTCTAAGATAGTGAAAATATAGTAAACTATACACATAATTGTCTATCATTGCTTTCGACTCCATATCGCTTTTTAAAGGATGATATGGACTCCTAAAGTTCACCTAAAACTCTTTTTTTGAAGATGGCCTTGAGCTTTCTAGAATTTAGAGCTTTCACTCATCAAATCCATGTTGATATTTGGGTTTTTCAAAAACAAATCCAAACTAAGTTAGAATAGAAATGATAAAATTCATGAGTATGAACTACCAAATAGAGGCTAACAATAAAACCCACAAACACTTTAACCTCTATTCACACATAACCCCAAGAGGGAGATCTACACATAAGATAAATAAGCATAAATATTCCTAAAATCTCGATTGAAATGACTTGTTGAAGATTAAGTGAATGTTACTTCAAACTTGGCACTCCCACAAATCAATAATGGATGTGAACTAATCCTCCACTTTGAAAGTCTCCAATGTATTATTCACTCAAAATTTATACAACATTTTCTTCTCCAAGTATGAAGGCTATGAACTCAAGAGCTAAAACCTAAAATTGAGAAAGATGGAATATGATGAATGACTTAGGGTCTGACTTTTTTCATCAAAATTGGGATCAACCATGTGTATTTCTAGATTTGCCCTTGGGTTGAACTCTTTCGCTAAGTCGCGATCGCACTAGGTTATCCGTGACCACGACCTCCACGACCGTGATATGCTTATGCAATCTTGGTTGATTAACCCTGCTTGACTGTCGTGCTCTCGGTTAGAAGACCGCGACCATGATGACTGAGTCCCTTCTTCTCCAGGTCTTCATATGAACTTTCTTGCTCCCTTTTTGATCATTTTAAGATACAATCCACATCTTTCTATCTCCTCAACTCTATGCCTTTAAAAAGTGGATATTAGTGCATTTAATCACAATTATGTCTCATTTATTCATTCAAAACAAGGTAATATGCATAAATGTTGAGTACGAATGGGTGGTAAAATCACCACTCATCAATACCCCTAACTTAAAGCTATTGATTTCCCTAAAGAAACACTACATCTTACCATGAGACACCATTATTTATGCCCAAACTTCATGCCTTAAAGATCACAATGACTTCAGCCCTAGTAACTACCACAAGTAGCTTATTGCATGTGGGCTAAGCTATTTTTCACTACTTCCCTCATCATAAGATGCATTATAAAAGAATACACAAGAATTTAAAGAGAAATATAGCCAATCCACTAATGCTCTAGAAGTGACTCACTTTTTGACAAACCTAAGCTATACTCCATTAGCCTCATTGATTGGGAGGTGACACAATCACCTACCTTAACTTGTTCACATGTCAACCTCACAATAGAGAGAATTCCACACACCAAACTACCAAATATGTAATAAGGAATTATTAGTGCAAAAACTCTCTCTCTCATAAAATAAATCTCTATGCAATAAGTATCATACCATAAGCTTGTCACTACTTTCAATCACTACTACAATGAAAGTAAATAGTTGGGGATCTAAAAGGGCTTTCTAAGCTTGTAACATTGGTTCGGGTTAGGGTGGGATATCATTTGGGAACGACATGGCTTCAACCTTCCTTGAACATGTACATCACCCTTTCCAATCCTCCTTTTTACCATGTGCCACTCTTCTTTATTTCTCTCTTTTTATATGCCTACATTTAGCTTCCTTTGTTCACCACTTTTCTTTCATTCCTTTTTTTTGTAACTTTTGTGCAATTCATTCCTTTGTTGGATCCTTTCCTTTTTCTATTTATTTTGTTTCAATGCTAAGACAAATAGGTATTTCACTTACAACTTCGTGGTCCCAAACTTGCTTTCGTTAATCTTTACCGCCCCAACATAAGCTTTTAGCCTCAAATTGTATTTTCAAGTTCAAGGAGGGTATGGTTCAAAAGAACAATAAAAATAATGGTTCATGGCTTATAATGTATTTACTAAAGAAAGGTCCAAAGGATCAAAGTGGGTAACTAGGGATTACATTCATTCTTGGGTAGGCTTTTTAGGATAAAGTGGCTTCCAAAATTACAAAGATGGCCTAAGATTATTACACCAAAAAATACAATAAAAATTATCTTTGAAAGACTAACGGGGAAAGTTCTAGATAACACAAGTAAACAAGAGATAACTGCAAAGAGCTCACCACACATGGAATGCAAAAGCTCGCTGAGGGAGATCAAATGTCCTTCCCACGAGAGATAATTTTGGAGTATCTATTTCTATTCACAAGTCAAAAACATACGGAGCCATAAAAAGAGAAAAGGTATTATTACAAAATTGCTCACATCCATGACCTTGATTTTGTTTTGAAAAAGTTTGGACGGATGGGGTTGTTCATTTTACATTAGCACCACACACAATTTGCTAAACTATAGCAACAAGCAAAGCCTTAGCCTTACATTTTTTCTCAAACTGGGAAAATCACCCATATTGCTACTCAGACTTTGCCAATGGTGTAAAATGCAATCCCAAATCAACAATGCTATGGGTAATCAAAATTCACCTGCATCTATGTATCAAAACCTAATCACAATTCTTTACCCTTAAGAATGTTGTCACTCAATCCATCATAGGGAAAAGCTTGTCATGCATCATCAAAATCAAAACAAAAGCTAAAGTAAAAAAAGAAAAACTAATACTAGAAGAAAACATGCTAATACACAAAATATGGGCACCAATTGGGTACCCAAAAGTGTAGCATTTAAAAAAATAAATAAAAATAGTATCCAAAATATCATCCCAAAATGGCAAACATAAAAAATAAAATATCCAGCAGTGCATCACCAAAATAGTACAATCTGGGGGCACCCCCAACTAAAAGAAATTCAGTGTCCTTACTACATGTGAAAGAAAGAAACAATAAAAGGGTATCCTTATATATACATCAAGAGCTATCTTCTCCCGCTGACTCGGCATCACCACCATCAGCATCATCAGCTGACCAATCTACAGGTGTCTCATCCTCACTATCCAACCTCGGTAAAGGTAGTTGATGGTTACATTTTAGCACCTTGAAGATGCCTTTCACCCCCTTCCATAGTTTTTTGAAAAATATGTCACTCTTTTTTTCTCTCTTTACCATCTTTTTATCTGAGTGCTTGAGGTCCTTATGAGAAACAACTAAGGATAAATAGGATCTCTCCAGACTGGTTACTGTGGCACCCTTCTTTTGCTGCTCTGCCATGTACTTCTCATAACCTGGCTGTGCTATTTATGAATGACAGGCAGTGGAGGGCTCTCCCAGTCCCTGAGGCAGTTTGGAAAATAGTTCCCTCACCCCTATATCTCCATGGTTCTTAAAGTACCGCAACTCTGAAATCACAATTTCTCCTACATTTAGAACAATGCAAGTTAGAATACAAACCACCATCTAAGCTCGCATGTCTGTGACAATGGTCATATAAGTGTATTGAGAGACTCAATTACAGATGATGTTCATCCATATCCTTGCTTTAGCCTTGAATTTATTCCTCGAAATATCTCTTTTAGTGGTTGCCCAGGGAACTGCTTTTCTAGGACACAAGATATTAGCTATCCAGGTCCCTGGATCGTATGGCTTGGCATTAAATTGACCCATGTCAACATCTGGGAGCCCATACACCATATTAATATACTTTGCTCCAAAGTTTACTTACTTACCCTTAATTGTCATCACTGGGTTTGTGAGATAAACTACACTGAGATTTGCGTAGAACTCATGTACCTACTGAACATTAGCATAGTAGGGTTTCAGGGTAATGCTCATCCACCGGGTTGCAGTGAGTTTGGTATGGAATTATAGGATTTTTTTCTCTACCTTGTATAAGAGAATACCCCTTTCAGGAAGTAACTTAGTCCTGTAGAAATCCTTATAGTAGAGGTTCTGGCATTGTGCGACCATGAATCTAGTGTCAACAAAATATCCAATATTTAAGACTTAGAACCTGTAAGCAATGTAACTCTGACCAACATTAGTATTATCATACCAATAACATGCTAGATCAAACAAATAATCTCATGTGGTAGTGTTATGGGAGGTTTCGAGGGTAGCGAAAGATGTGTGAATTTTTTAATTTTCTACCAAAAATTTCCGTCATGTATGGAGATCGTAGAGAATTGACCATGACTTCGGTGTCAATATCATAGTCATTGATACCGTGATCTCGGTTCCTGAGACCAGGTTTGACATTTTCTGCACAATGCTCGAAATGCATCTTTATCCCACTCCTTTGTTTCAACTAGGCATGACAACATTATAAATAATGAATTAAAGCCTAGAATGTGTGATAATAGCCCCCAATCATGAAAGAATTCAAATTAAATTCCTTGGGGAATTAAATCGAACACATGGTGTACATGATCACTTAAACCGTTTAAAGTTTAAGTTTGGGTACTCAAGACTTCCCCATTAGCGTCTACACTAACTACAATAGCTAACCATATCAATAATCACTACTAAGCATGTATTTAGAAATGAAAACACTATTTTAGGCCTTTCTCTATACTATGAGTTTCTAAGCATGCAATTATATAAAAACCAAGGAAATTGTGACAACTTACCAAATTAGATGATACAAGTGATTAATTGATGCTTGTCTATGCAATGTAATGCCAAAAATTGAAGAGAATTTTGTGAAAAATTGAAAGAGGAGCGCGGGTGAAAGTGGCATTTGGATGGTCATTTAAGCTGATTTGACCGCGATCTTAGGCCTAGTCATGCGATCGCGGTCACATGGCCTCCGCAATCGCGGTGACACAAACTACAGTCACGGTAACTGAGACCAAACAACCGGGTTTCCCGCACTTTCTTATTTAATCTAACATGCCAATTTCATACATTCCTTTTTTCAAATTCAACCAAAATTTCTCTTAGAACAAATATTTCATGGATTACACATGCATAAACAAAAATGAAATCTACTCTATCATACATAAATATAAAGGATACGAGCCACTTTTTATGGTGTGATGGGTTTCCTCCCATCTAGCGCTTAGTTTAACGTCGTGGCACGACACCTTCACCACTTCCTTTTATGTTTCCACTTAGAAGATTTGAATCTCCATCCCAACTTTCAAAAAATATGCAATGAGCGGTAGAGGGATAATAGATTCAAACCTTCAAAGATGAAACTTAGAAGATGTGAGGACATGGAAAGCAAGCTTTGATCTCGCCATTTGATGATTTGAATCTTTTACCCAACTTCACAATGAACTTTTGGTTTGGCTCCTTGGGTAAAAGTGCGAACATCAATAAGCCATTCCTTGTATGTCGTAAGTTGAGTTCCTTAGCCATTGATAGATGGGGTTCCATATGCTTCTTTGGAATATCAAATTCTAAGATATAGGGATTATAACCCTCCTCATCACAATCCACTATTTGCCTAGGTAGATGGATTCTCATTATATCTTCTAAGCAAAATGTTGAGAAGTGGTTTGAATGAGGTCCAACCCCTAATTTCAAAATTTCTTCCTCCTAAGCATCTTCACCTCAGAATGAGCTAGAGTCATCATACGAGATTTGCCTTGATTCTTCTTGAGACTCTAGAACTATTTCTTTTATTTTAGCTTCTTCTTCCTTATTTGATTTTGTAGATTGGGAAGTCACCGAGGAGTTTTTACTACCAAGATCATCATCATAGCTTGGTTTCTCTTCTTGATGACCCTTCTCTTGGAGAATGGACAAAGTAGTGGTGGTTTCAAAATTTTATTCTTTGCTCATTTCCTATATTTTTAAACTTGTCCTTCTTAATGCCTCTTGATATATGTCTTCTAGATTCTCCCAATTGTATACAACCGATAAAAAATAACTAGTAGCCTTGGGTCAATGCTATTGGAATCGGTATGTTGCTCTTTATTTTTTTCATCAAAAGACCTATCAAGCTCATAAGAATAACTAGCAGCCCGATTAGCATAATAGGGGGAGGAGCTATTTGGACAATCATCCTAATGTCCATCTTGACTGCCACATAAGGTACAACCATACTCCTCAAGGATCGAGATGGTGATTCCGTCTCTTTCTAGGAAGCATAGTTATAATATCTCCTGTAGTATGGTCCATCACAATATAGACATAAGCCGTCAATATAGGTGTCCCAACTACCAAAATCATATTTGTCGAAAGATGCTATAGTGAAAACTAAAACTAAAATAAAATCTATCTTCAAAGTAAATCACAAACAAATATATACAACCTTGAATTTAAGCAAGTAACTAAAAATTCCAAACTAACTTAATACACCAAATTTCTCCCCAGTAACAATGCCATTTTTTGATAGTGCTCAACTTACACGTCAATTTAAGTGCAAGATAGTCGTCGTCAATATATTTACCCAACTTTGGAGTCAGGGTCGAATTCATGAGGAATAATGTGAGTGGAGAAAATCAAGTTAATTTGAAATAATAAATACATGTTAAATTTAAACCAATGGTACACAAAAATAAAAATGGGGGGAAGGGGGTTACAAGTATCAATACTAATGTTTATTTTTTGTTTTTTCTAGTATCAATTAGGGTATATGAATAATTAGAGTTTTAAAAATTAGGCACGAATCTTGCGATTATGAATTACTAAGGGAATGATTGTGGGTGTTAATAGAAAACATCAATTTAGTAAATCAAATATGGGTAGGTTCGGTTATAGATTTTGATGCTAGTCTTTCAACAAAACACCAAACTTTCACCCATTGATTATTTAGAATATCTAATGAGTGTGTTTAACATTTGGTAACCAAACCTTAATTTAGGTATCCCTATTTCTTGGATAATGCTAATAGTATAGTTAACTTCACAATCACCCTTATTTCTAAGATAGTAAAAATTTAGAAAACTACACACATAATTGTCTATCATTGCTTTGATCTCTAACTCCCTCTTATAAGGATGACGTGGATTCCTAAAGTTCACCCAAAACCCATTGTTTGAAGATGGCATTGAGCTTTCTAGAATTTAGAGCTTTCACTCATCAAATCCATGTGGGTATTTGGGGATTTCACCCACAAATCCCAACCAAGTTAGCTTAGCAATGATAAAACCCATAAGTATGAACTAACAAATCGAGGCTAACAATAACAACCCATACACACTTTAACCATTATTCATACATAACCCCAAGAGGGAGATTTAACTACACATAAGATAAATAAGCATGGATATATCCAAAATCATCATTAAAATGACTTGTTGAAGATTAAGTGAGTGTAACTTCAAACTTGGGACTCCCAAAAATCAGCAATGGACGTGAGCTAATCCTCCATTTAGAAAGTCTCCAATGTATGCTTCACCTAAAAATTATACAGTATTTTCTTCTCTAAGTATGGAGGTTATGAACTCCAGAGCTAAAACCTAAAATTGGTGATGATTGAATATGATGAATGACTTAGGGTTTGAGTTTTTTTGTAAAAATTAGGATCAGCCTTGTGTATTTCCAGATTTTCCCTTGGATTGAACTCTTTCTCTAAGTTGCGATTACACCAGCATAGCCGCGACCTCGATATCCGCGACCACAATATCTTATGCGACCACGGTTGATTAAGCCTGCTTGTCTGTCACAATCACAGTAAGAGGACCGCGACTGTGGTACCTGAGGCCCTTCTACTCCGGTCTTCAACTGCACTTTCTTGCTCCCTTTTTGATCAGTTTAAGCTCCAATCCATATCTTTCTATCTCCTCAACTCTATGACAACAAAGAGAGGATATTGGTGCATTTAATCACAATTATATCTCATTTATTCATTTAAAACAAGGTAATGTGAATAAATGTTGAGTGCCAATGGGTGGTAAAATCATCACTTATCACGTGACATAAAGCATCAAAAATCTGATCATAAATACAAAATAGTATCCCATACGCCAATTAGTGCCGAAAATTAAATAACTCATCTTAAGCCTTCATAAACCTTGAAGGTATAAACAAGATAGAGTACCCCATAACCTTCATTTATCAACTCCTCCAATATAGTTGGAAGTCATCAAAGTTATGCCATGCTATAGCCATCAATTGTGCATATTCATCATTCTTCAACTAATCAACACTTATCAACTAACCATCACGTAACAACTAATACTCATGTACCAATAAATCACTCTTTGGCATCTAAACATCACTTATCAACTATTTCTCATATAGAAGGTAATCATCACTTATCAACAAGTCATTGTTCATTAACTAACCAATATTTATCAACTAATTATATTATATCACAAGAATTCATTCATATCATGCCACATTATAACCATTTCCTTATTATCATACTTAGTTTGAATCATTATAGTCAATCTTACATACTGAAATCATCATATCTTAATAAGTATGACATCATAGTATAAGGGGTGTGTGTGTGTATATATATCCAAATTTGAACTATTTGGATATTCAATAATATCCTTATAAATATCATCATCAATATCATATCAATCCTATGGATTTCTAACAAGTAAAAATAAGCAATATCATTACTATTATCATAACCATCCTTCGAACTTCTACTAGGCATAAATAATTGATATCATCATCATTATCCTAACAATTCTTTGGGCTTCTACCATGTATAAATAATTGATGCCATTGTCATTATCCATACTTGAGCCAGTATTTGAATATTTTATAGAATAAATTATATCAAAACATGTACTAGTAATCATATTATCATTATCATTACCCTTGGCATAATTATTAGAGTATTTCATTGCATAACCATTAACATAGTGTATTTACATGAACAATAATCATAATCAAAATTGTGAGCTCTACAAAAATCAATAGCCTTATTGCCAATATCATAAAAAAGCACAATCTTTAGCATAATCAATGAAATAGTCACTAATATAATCAATAAGCATGCTCTTTAGCATAATCCATACTACATATGCCAAAATAGTAAATAAACATGATTTTTAACATAATTAATAAGTACTATCAAGCATCGATAAAAACTTATCAATATCCTAAATAATGAATTATCATTAGCATAATGTAAGACTCCACAAAATTCCTAGATTAATTCAGTCCTTTAATCTTGTTAAGGTGTCCCAGACTTAGAAAATTCTAGGTAAGTATTCAGACTTAGTTTATTTTTAGGCCTTCAAAAGTTGGCAATCTCATTTCGTGACCTTAAAGTCCTTTAAGTGTCTATATTTTAGTTAGTTCATGATCAGGAAGGTCAATAGGTGTTCCCGGACAAGTTTTTAATTTTTCGAACTTCATTTGAAGCTCCTTTGGAATCCTAAAATAGTGTACCAATGCGATCTTGGCGCGCCGCATCGCCTATCGCATTGGTTAATATTTTCCCCAGCTACTAGCATCAAATTCCAGTGAGTCAGTGCGATCTTGGCGTGATGCATTGGATATCACATCGGTGCCATCGATGCATCACGTCGACCTGCGCGTCGGCAATCCAGTTTTCACTCATTAAAAGACCGTGTTCTTGGGGGTATTTGGGTCTTTTCCCCCCAACTCTCAGCCCCCAAAACACAAAATTTAATACCCTAGGAAGTAAATAAACTCATTCTTTCTCAATTTCTCTCAAGAACAAGCCTTAGGGTTTTTAAATTTCATATCAAGAACTCAAGATTCTACCATTAATTTCCAGAAATTCTTCAAAAAGGTATTTAAAGTGTTCATCCAAGGGTCCCTTCCACCTTTGGAGTTCAAAAAACTTCTTTCAAAAACATGAATTGTGATTTCCATGTTGTGGGTTTGAATGTAATCATGTTGATATTGTGGAATGGGTTCCAAGTTGAAATCTTTATGTGTTTTGAGATATTATGATAGCATGTAAGTTGAAATTTTATTCTCTTATATTGAAACCCTTGAATTATGAAGTCATGATGTATTAGCATTGTTGATCATACCCAAGTATAAAGATACGCCTACCATGTGTTTGATAAAATACTAAATTGAGACTATGGTGCTTTTATGATCCTTTGGTGGTCTAAATACTGAACTTATGCTATACTCACATGTTCACAATGTCTTTCATGTTTAAGCTATACCTTGTATGTGTTTGATGAAATGCCTCATAAGATCATATTGTGAGTTGTTAACTATTGTCAAGTATTCAAGAATTGTCATGCCTTATTATTTTTATGCTATCGAGTCCTGGGGGTATTTAATACTCGACAATTTAGTTGTGTGCCTAAATCTAGTATTAGTTACAGGACAGTCTTAATCATATCATGATTAATAGTACTCTAGTTCAATTACAGAACTCAGGAAAACTCAGTAAACTCAGTATCAATCTAGTCCCATTTAATATTCAGTTCAGTCCTTAGTAAACTCAGTCAGATAACAGAACTCAATAGTATTCCATTAGTTAATGAAACTCAATAAATTCATCTCATTTCAGTTAATCAGTATAATCAGTAACAGATCAGTCTAGCCTAGTATGAACTAGAAAATCAGTAAGTGTCTATTCAGTTGGGAGTAGGATTCAGCACCGAGTGAACCCAAGGTGGGGACTCACCTTCCATCAGAGGGTGTGATCCTTAGAAGCAGTCCTTGCATTCCAGAACTATGTAGCAAGAGTAGGTTGAGACATCAAAACCTTCTAGTTGAGGGTTGATGAGGTGGCTTAACCTAATAGTTGAAGGTCCCACAATTTTTATTTGAGAACCTGCCAGATGAGGGTATCTCTGCAGTGTCTTTACCCATGGCGCGGTACTGACACCTTTCCAATTGAGGTTACATATTGGACCCCAAATCTATTCAAAAAAGGGGCATGTTAGTTAGATAATTACCTCCCACAGTCTCAGTCTCAGTCTTTAGTAAAAAACTCAAATAGTTCTACAAATTTCAGGACTATCAGATCAACTCAGTATGGAACTCAGCTAGTTCCATCAGAAATAGGACTGTCAGACACAGTCACTCAACAAACAACATATCAGTTATCAGTTATACCAGTTAGTAGTAATCTATGTTATCAGTAAACTCCGTATTCAGAATCCTTATGACTTCAATTGTAGTTATGTATTCATGCATATATTCTCACGCAGTCATGTTCATAGTATTTAGTCAGTTATAATTCATGCATATGAACCATTACATTCAGCCTTACCTCACTTTGCATACCGGTACATTTACATGTACTGACATATACTTTTCTTTTCCACTATGGTGTTTTATACCATTGGTTCAAATGTACGGGCCCCAAAGCATTCTTAACGGTTCAGAAATTCAGCCAATAGTAGTAGACTAGCAGTGAGTCCTCATCATTCTAGGATATTATTTTATTTCATTATCTTATTAGGTTCAGCATTTTAGTAGATGGAGTTAGTTGGGGGATTGTCCCATCAACTCCTTATTTAGACAGTTCAGTTTAGAGGCTTTTCAGATTAGATGTTCAGAAAATATTTAGTATTTCTGATTCTGATGTTTTATCAGACTTTATTATTTTCTTTTCATCAGTATTACAGTTTTGAACCTTATGGAATTTCAACCCATTATTCCACATTATACAGTGTTATTACTCAGTTATTGCAGTAGGTACCAGTCATAGGTTAGCTTGTGGTCCTTTAGGATTATGAGCATCATGTAGCATCCAGGGTACCAGACTTAGGGTGTTATACATAAGAGATATCTTATCATTAGCATAATACATCGCATATCATTTGAAGAATCGATAGCTTATCATTACCATAATAGATATCTTATCATTTCTATAATTGATAGATTACTAATAACTTTATCAATATCTAATCCATGCCATAATCTATAGTTTATTCATAGCATGATCAAAATGTCAATCACAAATATAGTCATTAAGCATGACCTCTAGCATGAACAAAAGACTAAGCGCTAATATATCGATAAGCATGATCGCTGGCATAGTTAAAAGCTCCTTTGTTAACTCAATAAATAGCATAATTTATGGATTAATCAATATTAAATAAAGGAATTATACAACAGTATATTTGATAGCTCAATTAATATCAAAATAATTAGAATATACAATAGCTCTTCAATAACATAATCATTATAAATAACTCATTCAGGGCATACTTGATAGGCATTACTTCCAACTTCATCCATCATAATCAAAAAATATGAAGGAATCTAAATATCATTAAAATAACCATCTTCCTAGATGTACACAAGCGTATCAAAGGGTCTTCAATAACTATTACAAGTCTTGGACTATGGTGGGTCAAAGTGCCCACTTCTAAATCTCTGAAATTATTTACCCAAAAATGTATAACCCATGATATGATAAGGTATCTAAATACATTATTAGATGTTGAAAAAGCCACAACTAGCCCTAGGTTAGCAATTCCTCATAATGTTGAGAAACTAAGCTTATTCCACATAAGGTAAGGAAATTTGAGTAGGTTTCATCTTAAACTCAAGTTACTAGGGAAATATCCTCATTATTTTAGTGACTAGAGCATTTATGACCTAAGCTTAAGCCAACAAAGTCAACTTCACCTAAGGTATTGGTTAACTAGGCTAATCATGCCCAAAACGATATCCAAAATAACCTAAAAGCTCCAACTAATCCCAAGTATTTTAGTTTATCACACCAACAACTTAAACCCACCACAAATCTAATACAATATAATAAATATAATATGAATTATATCAATCTAATATCTGATATAACCTCTCCATCTTGGATGACGAAAAAAGCTTAAACGATCCGCTAAATCATAATTTTTCCCTTTCTAGAAGCTTTCATAAGATGCAAAGCCATCAAAATCATATTATACTCATCAATACAAGAATAATGATACACATATTTCACTATTATGCTTCGGTTCTAAAAATCATACCAAATCATACCAATAATGGCCTATTCTGAAGATTAATCAGTTTGAAGTTTTTCCTTCTGATTTGATTGGTTGTTACTTGGTAGTGGTCTTTATATTGGTATTGGTGTTGTTATGAGAACTTCATTCATACTAAGATATGGTACATAGATCAATTGATTTAACGTTGGTGAAATTAGATGGATTAAGAAAATTTCTCATATCCAAAATTTATTCAGCCGAATATGATTTCGGGGGATGCTTTTTCTTTATGGATTGTACTCGTGTATCATTTTTGATAACCGAAGTATATGTCTTTGGAAGTGACTATACATCACCATATACTGAGTAGTAGTTTTACCAGATTAACACTTAGATATAACCTTTTCTAAGTTGCTTAGGATTTGGATACTATTAGTATTCTTTTGTTGAATTGTGGGGGGTCAACAACACTAAGGGACAAGATCATTTTGAGATAAAAGAAGACAATAAAATAGGAATGTAAAGTAAATGCTTAAAGTAAATGAACACAAATGATTTTTATGAGGAAACCTCCTTGTACAAAGGAGGAAAACCTCGACCTGTCCTCATAGTATTTCTCAAGCTTCACTATAATAAAAATCAAATCTGATTAAATACTCAAAATGGGCTTAAATCTAAGTCCCATCGATTGAAATATCCCTATTACAAACCTTCACAATACAACTCTATCAAAACTCTCTTCCAGTCGACTATCTCTAACCAAAACATCTTAGGTAACTCTACCTAAGAAAAACTCAAAAATAAATAGAAAACTTTACTCAAAACACTGGAGTAAATAAATTTTAGGACGTGACACAAGAATGATAAAACTAAGAGTAATAAAAACTCTAGATTTTGGGTTGAGGGATTTTTTTACCTACACAAGAAAATCAAATTACAAAATATATTAAACAATGTTGCTTCCTTCTCTACATATACGAGTTTAGAAATATTGATAAAAATTTGATTGGACTAGGTGTCCATTTTCGTATAATGTGCACCTGCATTGTATTTGTGTTATTGGACAAAACTGTGTAGAGTGCAATAGTTGTCCATAGGTTTCCCATGTAGCTGACCTGGTCCTTTAAGCATCATATGGTGATCATCAAAACATAAAGAAACAATTTCCCCATTTTTGATGATGACAAGAAATATTCAAGGAACACTCTTATTTCCTTCACTTTAGTACATTCACACCAGAATTCACCCTATCAAAAATATCACCTAGCCATTCAGTATTACCCTATCAACATCATGATCTTATTTATGAATTTGTTCCCTCTATCAACAATATTATATTATTTATGAATCTTTTCCCTCAATCAATAGTATTTTATTTATTTATGAATCTGTTTTCCCTAAGCCTATCAATAATACTCATGATTACTATATTAGAGACCAGACCCTCACTGATAAATCCTTTGTATTAAATCTTTAAATTTTTCCCTTTTGGAATCATAAAAAGGTAAATATAGTATACTAAGATCTATAATTAGAACCATCAAGTTAACTCATGCCCATTGGGGCAACATTGACATGAATGGACAACTTTTTTGAAGAAAGATAGATGATAGACATAAATAAGAGTTATATTTGATGAATAAGAAGTATTGGTACCATACAGTACAACTTTAAAAAAACACATAATTACAAACTGAACTAAGTAGGTGCAAGAACTATAAAAGGAAACTAACAAAAGGGATACTAATAAGACAACAAAAAGGAGGAGGGTTAGGAGGATGAAGGTTTGGGAGTAAGTGATTTGAGGATCATATCCTTTGTTGCACTCTCAGCAGCTTGAGTATTCAGAAGCTACTTGGTGTGGTATTTCACTTCAATATTCAACTCTTTGACCTCCATTGATAGTGTAGTGACTTCTGCCTTTAATTTTGCATTTTAAACTCTTAGTGCTTCTGCAGCACTAGGACCTTTTGAAGATAGATGTTGATTCCTCACTTTGAGGTGTGCAATTTTTATTTCTTTGCAACTAATTCCATTCTCAATTCATTCACATCTAAACATAACTTCTCTTGGGTAGCAATCAACTTTGACACTTGGAACATAGTTCCTAATTTGCCTTCAACACACTCAATTTCACCTTGATTTTTAAGAGTGAACATTTATTTGGCATTCCCAAGTGTTTTATTTTTCAATAAAAATTTAAAAATGATTGAACACTTGATTCAAAAATACCAATAGGGCATTCCATGCTTTTCTTTTTTGACACGTACAACTTTGTATATGTGTTCAGACATTAAGGCTGGCATACTTATAAGTTAAATCTTATTTAAGCACTACATCACAAATAGATCAACTATAGAAGCCACCATTCTCTTCTCTGACCTAAGTAGAACCACCTTGTTCACAAGTTCATATACTAACTATAACTGATCTTTCAGGAACTTTTTTCTCACTCATTCTATTGAAATTACACCCACTTTAGAGGAATACTTCATGGAATCTATTAAGGGATATTATTTTTCTATATATCTCACTCCAATGATATAGATATCCAAAATCTTCCCTAGTGTTTCTTCATCAAACTTCACTTTTTCCTTGAACTAAGGCAAACAAACATAGATTATCATAAAAAAAATATTATGGTGTAGTAAAATTGTCTGACTTTGTTCCTAAACACATAGGGGAATGGTTCTACTGCAGGGTGTAACTAACCCTAGTTTCTTACATACTCCACCAATTCTACCAGTCAAGGTGGTTCAAGTATCCTGGAATCAAACACCCTTCTAGTCAAGAATTTCTAAGACTTCAGTATTGCATTTCTTTCTTCCCTTGATGGAAAATTCATTTCTTTTTCTACCATTCTTCTTTTAGAGACACATCCTAACTCTTATTCTAAAATATTTGTTTTCATGGTTCTCGATCTCTTGGGTACTTTCAATTTTACAACAATGTATTTCCTTGAAGTAGAAGACTTTGGTTCTGTTTGAGAGGACCTAGTCCTCCTTCCTTCTTGAACTTCCTATATTCTCTTATCTATTGAGAAGAAACATAAGCATCAACTTCTTCTTCTTTTTCTCCCACATCAACTACTTCCATATTTCTTCATCTACCAGAGTTCTCTTTATCGGCCTTCTTCTCTTAGTAATGGCTATTTTGTTGGCTTTAATAGCATCTCCCATCAATTTCATTTCCACACTCCTAGTAGTGTAAGTCCTAACCACTTCTTTAGGTTCATCTATTTTCTTTTTTTCTTTGCTTAGGATTTACTTTCGTTTTACCAACCTTAGGGGCATATCATCATCATTCTCCTTATCATCCTTAAATGAATGCTGCACAACTGTGTAATAAAGTTCCATTCAAGTGGGAGTGTGGATCTGTCAAATAGATTTCCATCTCATATGTGCTCTCTCTATAAGGACTAGCCAAAAAAATAATAAATTTGGCCACCCAATCTTTTCCTGATAATATACTGCTAAAGGGTTCTAATTTTTTAACAGGAAGATCCTTCTCAAATGTCATGACTCAAACCAAGGACTGGCTGTGACGGGTAACTCAAGTCTCATCTGGACCGAATATCACCCCCTATACCTAACCAAACCAAACACAATATTCCCCAATGTCAGATGAATTCTGAACATTTAACAAGATAACATGCAATAAGCTTAAGAAAATTCAACACAAGTCTATAACCGACGATCGATAAATGGCCAAACAATCAATTAACGCTGCAAAATATCCATAGTATTCCAAACACAGCCTCTACCAAAACTTATCAATTTGTTTCGGGACATGCTCCAGACTATGGCTAAAATAAATTTAAACAGTCTGAGACATAAGAGACCTAAACATGAAATATAGTCTTCTGATGTAGTAAAGTTCACCACTTTAAAGTCAACTTACGAGATGATCTCGGATCCTAATCACTGAGTAGGAGAAGTAGAAGTATGACCAGTTCCTGCATCACGTGGGGATATAGCATCCGAAGGCTGTTAGTGGGGTGAACTCTAGCATGAAACTCAGAGATAAGCATAACATAATGTCATGATAAACCATTCAAAATCATTAAAAACCTATGCACATAATCAAATGCATATACATATGTACTTCACATGTCGGGATTGGGAACACGACTTAACATGCACTTTAAAACTTTACCCTTGATTGTGTATCTCAACCGTCATAACATACAAAGGCACCCACAGGCTTTATGGCTTAGCTCTTTTCCATCTAGTAGGGCCCCAGTGCATGTGGCCACACAAACCAGATGGTATAAATATGCACTATGGTGGACTCGTCCCTATATATTAAGGTGACATGAGCACCAAATCATGAAATATAGTGTAAGAAAATCGAACCTCCCAATCATATGATAATAAAATTAAGGGGGATTCAAACCTCCCTTGTCATCTCGACCCCCGCGTCTGCAACTGTGATTTCCAGTATCGATCACTCGGACTGCCACTTTTATGACTTAGCTACATAACCCTTTTTATGCCCAATTCAAAACAAGTATCACACATTCCCATTCATTGAACCATATTTAATATTAAGGCATACATTGTTGTCATCATTGTACCAACTACACTTGTAAGGTAAAAACGACATACCAAAACAATCATATCACTTGGGGGAATTCACATCCCCTTGGTTCAATTTTACATTAGCTTGGGGAATTACACAATAGCATGAAGTTCAATTCAAAATCATAATGCAATATTTCAAGAATAGTTCAATTTCCCATATTTATCATAACTAAAACCAATTTTACAATATTGGGTAGGGATCATAACCACTTCAAAAGACAAACATTTGGGGAAAATTGTAATTCCCTAGATCATTCCCCATACCCATGCACCCACAAGTTCAAAACCATGTTTAAAGCTTGAATAATGATATGTAAGCCATGGGAAAACATTATTTAACAACAATCATTCAAAATCCCCAATTTTTAATACCAGGTTTCATGAATGGAATTCGTCCCTTGAGCCCTTGGATGACCTACTTCCTTGAAAGCTTATGTGTGGCTTCTTAAGTGAATATGAAAGAGATTTTGAAGAGCTTTAGTATGGTAAGGATGAGATATAACCCTCTTAAGTGCTTTTTAGATGCGGGGTTTTAATTGGGTGAGAGGGGAATAATCCAAAATACCCTTAAATTAAAAGCTAGAATTTTAGTCATTTGTGACTACGGGCCACTATACGACTCGTATAGACTCATTATGACTTGGAACCCTACATCATAATAAATATAGAACCCATGACACCCACACACTATTAACCTTGTTACTCAACTGGTACCACTCGTTATAAGACCCTACGACTCGTAGGGTCCATCCATAGTTAACACAGAACCTAATTAGATAAACACATTTAAAACCCTGCGATTTACACCCAACGACTCATAACAAGTCCTTATGATTCATAGTGAGCCATTAATATTGAGAGAATAACTTAGCTATTTAATTTCCAATTTGGTTAAAATTTAATCCAGATGACTTATCATGGATCTTTACGACTCGTGTACCCAAGTCGTACCTTGAATAGTAACTCAAGCACCATTCACTAGAAAACTTATGGATAGGGTCACATGACCCATCAAGACACCCTATGACTCATAGGGTGAGTCGTAGTCAGGACAGTGAGGATAAAATATTAGAAAATTTTCAAGGACCAAAAACTCGGGGCATTACATACTACCTCCTTAGGATCATTCATCATTGAATGATAATACATGGTATTTATTAGCATGATTTCACTCCAAACACAACCATAATTACTTTTTGAAATGCCCAAGATTTGACCTTTGAAACTTAATTGAGCTTTAAGCTCTTTATCCTATTGACGACTCATAATAAGAACCGTCTAGTGTGGTTACATGTCTAGAGACCCAAGTTATTAATAACATAGTGTGTAATTGTCGTGGTTCTTCTTTGAGTACGAGTGTCTTACTATATTTCATGAGACCAAGCTACTAGTAGTGGGGTTCAGTCATACATTGTCAAGTGTAAAATTTCTTTGGATTCTATCTTAGATATAAATCTACCATACGATTCATATAGTCAGGGCATGAGTGGGGTCATGGAGTCATAAGATGTACAGTGTAAAGGTATCAACACACTATCTAGGATATGACTCATGGCTAAGAGTCGTATGATGCGGTGACTAGTCATGGGGTCGACTCGTAACCATAAACAACTTTTTATCACTTTAAGTTGTGGGCACTTTGGACATTTCTCACTTAAAACCCATTAGGACCACATACATTTAACACTTTTTGGCCATTAACTCCACACTTTATAAGATCAAATCCTTTCTACTCTCTTAGAATCCTTTCAAGAAAAATTGTCTGGGGTTCTCCAAGTAGTCATCTAAGGTTTCAAGAGTTAATATCTCTCTGTGAATCTTCATAATTCAGGCATGTGATTCTTCCCTCATTGTTAGTCTGATATAAGCATATGTTTAAAGCATTGTTCATGAACCATAAATGTTGGTTTTGAAACCAAGGTTGAGGGGTTTGAATGTATATTATTAAATATTATTTTCTATGTAATTATGTATGTTTTATTTATTATTTTGCACACATGGGTGAATGGTAATGATAATTTAATTGAGAGGACATAGTTGAACCCAAATTTGATGATATTTGGCTTTGATAATAGAATTCACTTAACCTGTTTATGAAATTGTCAATAAGATGAATATTGTCACAAAATTGAATTTTGTTTTGAACTAAGGCTTGGTATAAAAATATTGATGATTGCTGAATGAGTATAAAAGGTCCTTGGTGGCCATAAATTGAATTGAATTCAAACCTTAGGGTTTTGGTTGGCTAATAGGTTTGAGTTCCCATATAACGAGTTGATTGATGTTTATTTTAAACACTGGGTTAGAGTCCTAAATTGATGCAATAATTGTCTTGGCATGTTGTAAGCTTGCAAGTGGGGTTTGTATGACAATACCAACGGGCGGCCACTGGTAAGTAACTAGATTGATGATTATAGTTGTGTAATAAATGTTTTAAATTAGGTTTACAAGTACTATGTGTAGCCGGTCCGTGAAAGTAGTGGTCCCAATGGACCAACACTGGAAACTACACTAGCCAATGTAGGTGTCTAAATGACCGAGAGGATCGACTACACAATAATTATCATATAAATAGGAGGTTTGAGTCCCCCATATTGTATACATTGGTCATTAAGTCACCTTGACTATGCTGGGAGGTTCGAGTTCCACATAAAGGCATATATGGAAATGGATATTCTCTAGTTCATATGGCTACACAGACTGGGGCCCTTCCATTAAGAGGAGAGTCGGGACCATATAGCTCGTGGTTGCCTTATTTTATAATTGTTATGCTACACAACCTAGGTTGAGGTTTTTGAAGTTCATGCTAAACCCTGTTCCATTCCACAACATGGGTTATTGTATATATATATATGTATATCAAATAATATTATGTATTGAATATTGTATTTGTTTTGAACTGTTATCAATGCATTATTTTGTTTCTCTATCCTTGAGTCACAGGCTAGCGTACCAATCGTTAACCATTTTCAGATGATGTATCTCCACACAATACAAAAACTGACCATACTTCCATATCTCCTGCTCAGTGACTTTTATTTGAGATCAGCTAGAGAGTCAGATTAAAGCTGTGAGCTTCCATCCGTTGGAACACCCTAGTTCATATTGTTGTTTACTTTTTATATTTTGACTATCTTTTGGATTTTGTTTTTTTCTAGTGTCGAGGGCTTGTCCCGATGTTTTATTAACCTTGGGTAATGTAGAGTCTTTGTCGGACTACTTTGTACTTGGGTGGCTGGGTTAATTTTTTGGTGATGGACATTGTGCGGTTATCGATGGTTTGTATAGACATATCATTAATTATTATTAGATTTACTATGCGCTATCTTGTTATATATTCAGAATTCATCTGACATTTGAGGATGTTGTGTTTGTTTGATTAGGTGAAAGAGGTGATTTCCAGTACACGTGCAACTTGAGATACCCATCACTACTAGGCCCTGGTTTGGGTCATGACAAAGGTGGTATCAGAGCCCTAGGTTTATGGTCAATTGGGCATCCACAAAGCCGTGCTGAGTAGAGTATCTTTTATGGGTATGTAGCATATCACACTTATAAAAGATAGGAAACAAGACCTTTAGGAATATCTCCCTTTCTTGTTGTCTTACTTCGAGCTATAAAGGATAAGGTCTTTGATTCCTCTAATTTGCATTTGCTCGTTTTTTCAGATCATACCTCCCAGATGATCTAAAGATCATGGAAACTTCTCGATTCCACTTTGGGACACTTTTGATGTGACGCACCCTACTTATAGGGTTCACATTCAATCTAGGTTTCTAGTTCCCGATCGCTCTCCTGGAGTTCCACCAGATCCCTCTAGCACTTTTTGAGCTCCTCAAGCTGATGTGATAAATACTGAGTTTGGTTAGTCTATTCATATGTTGGCTCAACTGGTAGATTCTCTGTCAGAGCATAGTGATCCATCTTCTAAGGCCAAAGGGTTGGCAAATTAACGAGGTTGAGTCCTTCAACTTTTATTGGTGTTAAGGTTGAGAAGCATCCTCAAGATTTTATTGATGAGATTTAGAAGATCCTCTAGATTATGCATAATTTTGATATTGAGGTTGTCAAGGTCGCTGTTTATCAATTGAAGGATGTGGCATACCAATAGTATAAAGAGTAGGACTAGTCTAGGGGATATGATGTTTAATCTGCACTTTGGGATGACTTCTCTAGTAACTTTATGGATCACTTCTTTCCTCAGCAGTTGAGGGAGGCAAAAGTAGAGGAATTCATGAATCTGAGACAAGGTAGGATCTCGGTCAAGAAGTATGCCTTGAAATTCTATCAGTTATCTAGGTATGCTCCTGAGTTGGTGTCTAGCATGAGAGCTAGAATGTGTAAGATTTTGTAACGCCCCAAAATATTATCCCGAGATACCACACGGTGCCCAAGGCTACACGTAGCCTCAAGATAACCCTTTAAGACAAAACACTACCCTTGGGTTCCAACACAACAACATACATGCTACTCTAAGGATATATATATAAGTACATATCATATCACATTGCTCATGGCACAGAATATCGTTAGACTGTACATATATGGAATGTCTATACACAAACCAAATCAACAATACACTAGTTTGACATAGCCTCTATACAAAAAAATCAACGAGCCATTGGGACAAACCCCCAACTGACTCAACAGACCAAAGGAATCATAAAACAACAGCACCAAAACTAGCAACTTGGTCCTTGAACTATGAGGACTCACCACAGAAGGAACGTAGATGTCGCACTCGGATATCACTGTCGCGGCTGCGGCTGAGTACCTGAACCTACATCATGGTAAGAATGTAGCCCAAAGAGAAATAAGTGGGTCAGCATAAGATACGTACTGAGTATGTGGGGGCGCATGCAAAATATAAATAATATCATAAATTTCGTAAAAACGTACATACGGACCATAATGACACTCCTGGATTGAGTGACATTGAATCATGCAACTCATAACTTCTTAGATAGAAAATGTAGGAGAAAAACCTCATAAATTATTATAGATCATCATAGGCAACTTGACTAACCACATCAAAACTCGGAGTGACTTGGTATTTCAATAAACATGACTCTTATGGACAAGGGAGTTTCCTATAATCGACAACCCCACGTGAGTTACGTGGAATACCAAAGTTTGAAACCCCCGTTGGCGGGAGCGCCATACTCTTTGCCAGGGAGTACGACCTTAAAACTGCAATAATCATAATCGGGCTCTCAATCCTATAATATCATCATCAAACAACCCTACGGTGGTACATAGGTTTGGGAAAATACCAAATTTCCCTCTCGGTGATAAGTACTACTCCCCGACTAGCTCAGAACGCGTTAGGAAATCTGCCACAACATCACAAGGGTCTATCATAAAGAACAAATCAAATCTCTTTCTCATTTATCAAATCATATCAATTTGTGGATTCCTAACTCAACACATTTTAGCTTAAAATATTTTAATCTTCCTCAACATCAACAAGGTATCAATGCATTGAACCATAAGCGACTAGACATTTGGACAAGGATATGAAGACTCAATACATAATATTTTCAACAATTTAACTTATCAAAACCATTCGGAAAATACCAAGACTCATTGCAACTTCAATATCAACATTTCTCAATTTTCCATCCAACTCTCATTTAAAGGTACTTGAGACATCAACCCATAGTAGGGATATAGAATTTCCAATATCAATTATAAATTCATTATAAGGAAATAGTGGAATGATAGTACAAATCAAGGCTTAACAAATTAAATCATCATACTCTCATAATCAAATACTTTTTGAACATAATTCTATCCCAACATCATACACATATCGGATGACATAATCCCATAGCTCATGGAAAATAATATAAGATATAAAACCATATTTCCAATTCATGGTAAAACATGTAAAATCTCATGTCAATGTAATTCAACAAAAATACTGGGCAGAAGATCGAAAGGATAATCTTGTTCAAAGCCCCATATACCTAAAAATGGAAGATGAATATGAACTTTCGACTCCAAAACTTTACTCACAAAAATAAAGGGGGCTTCTCGAAGACCTTAACATGATCAACTCGAATCCCAAATCGATTTGAAATTTCTACGGTTCAATCAAGAGACATAGAAGGATGAAATTTGGAGTAGTAGGGTTGGGGTATGATCCTTAGGAAATTTTGGAGAAAAATGAGCTATTAAATGCTCTTAATGGACTTAAATCCATGGTTTATCCGGATGGATTGGAGTGGGAATGACCAAAATACCCTTAAAAATCAAATAATGTCAAATCTGTCCTTTGGTGGACTGTTTTGATAGGCTGAAGTAGATCGACCATAACTTTTTACTCCGATGGCCAAATTTGATGAAACTAATTTCATTGGAAAGAGAACTTTTAGAGATTTCTGTTGATATATAGTATCTCACCCATATAATTATGTACAAGGAGTTATGATTGTTTGAAGTTGACCGTAATATTCTCCTGGCCTCAGTATTTTTTCTTGCACATTTACTGTTCACCACTATTCACGGTTAGATCGGAATGATCATAACTCATCACTCGAGTGTCCGTTTTGGATGATCCACATATCGTTGGAAAGATTATTCGATGATCTACGTGATGATGGGTTGCATATACAGAAATTCCACACAGAAAAATTATTAATCATGATAAAGTACAGAATTCAAGACATTTTCATCCGAGATCTTAACGAAATTTTTTTCCGGGGCATCAAATCATCTACCCCTTGGAAACATTCATCCTTGAATGTTAATAGGTAGGTCAAGAATACTATGAAAATGAGTATATAGAGAAAAATCATCTTTCCCAAGCATATACTCCATTCTAGATATTTTTTTGGATATCGTAGAAAATACACAAGCCAAGATAAACATAGCAATAAGGATTAAATCAAAAGAGAACGATACCTTTGACATGCTCAAGATTCATAGGAAAGAGGTGGGGATATTTGGCGCGCATATACGCTTCGGCTTCCCAAGTAGCACTCTCCACGGATTGATTTTGCCAAAGCACTTTAACCAAAGGAACTTCCTTGTTTCTTAGCCTACGAACTTGAAAGTTAAAAACCACAACCGGAATCTCTTCATATGAAAGACTATCTTGAATATACGATCTTTCGGAAGGATCAATCACAACAGAATCACCAATAGACTTCTTAAGCATAGAAATATGGAAAATCGGATGGACGTTAGATAACTCAGCGGGCAATTCAACCTTATACGCTACCTTCCCAATGCGATCCACAATCTTATAGGGACCAATGTAACGGGGACTTAGTTTCCTTTTCTTCCCAAATCTCTTAACCTATTTCATGGGTGAAACTTTCAAGTACTCTAAATCACCAACATCAAATTCAAGGTCTTTCCTCCTTACATCTCCGTATGATTTTTGACGACTTTAGGCGGTTTTCAACCTTTCCCAAATTAACTTAACCTTCTCCATGGCCTCGAACACCACATCCGGTCTAGTCGCGGCAACCTCACCAACATCAAACCAACCAATGGGTGATCTACACCTTCTACCATACAAAGCTTCAAACGGGGCCATTCCAATAGTAGCATGAAAACTGTTATTGTAAGCAAACTCAATTAATGCTAAGTGCTCATCCCAACAACCTTTAAAATCAAGCACACAAGCCCTCAACATATCTTCTAAAGTCTGAATGGTACACTCGGCCTGACCATCTATTTGCGGATGGAAAGCAGAACTTAAACGATTTTGGGTACCGAGACCCTTCTGGAAAGATTTCCAAAATCGAGAGGTAAACTGAGTACCTCTGTCAGAAATAATACCCAAAAGGATTCCATGAAGTCTGATGAGTTCTCGAATATATATTCTAGCATAATCTTCAGCTGTATACGATGAATGCACAAGCAAGAAATGAGCTAATTTCGTCAGCCGATCTACGACAGCCCAAATCGAATCATAATGGCGACGAGAAGGAGGAAAACCAACTATGAAGTCCATATTCACTTCTTCCCACTTCCAAGTAGGAATGCTAAACTCTTGAATCACACCACTTGGCCTTTGATGCTTTATTTTAACCTGTTGACACGTGGAACACTTCGCCATAAATTCTACTATGTTCCTCTTCATACCGTTCCACCAATAGATTTCCCGCAAATCATGGTACATCTTGGTAGCACCAGGATGGATGGAGTATAGCATACTATGCGCTTCCACCATAATCCTCTGCTTCAAGTTATCAACATTAGGAACACATAATCTTTCTCAGAGTCTCAAAATGGCATCTCCCCCTTGGGAGAAAACCTCCACCTTTTGGTCTTTAACTGACTCTTTTATCCTGACCAAGGTAGGATCCCTGTCTTGGTTCTCCTTCACTTCCGAAACTAAAGAGGATTCAAAACCGCTTTGCACTCCTAGACTACCCTCAGCATCACCAAACAACCTAGCCCCCAATCTAGCCAAACGATGTACCTCACGGGACAACTCCTTTTTACCAATCTCCATATGTGCTACTCTACCCATGGACTTTCGACTAAGGGAATCTTCTACTACATTGGCCTTTCCCGAATGATATAACACGCTCATATCATAATCTTTCAATATTCTAACCATCGTCTCTACCTATGATTCAACTCCTTTTGGGTGAATACATACTGCAAGCTTTTATGGTCCGTGAAGACGTCGACATGGACACCATACAAATAATGTCTCCATATTTTCAAAGCAAGAACCATGACAGCTAATTCAAGGTCATGGGTAGGAAAATTCTTCTCGTGAGGCTTTAGCTGCCTAGAAGCATAAGCTATAACCTTGCCCTTTTGCATCAATACACAACCCAAAATGACTCTGGAAGCATCGTAATACACCACAAAACCATCAACACCATCAGGCAAAGTCAACATAGGGGCTGAAGTGAGTCGAGTCTTCAACTCCTGAAAACTTTTCTCGTAAGATTCGGACCACAGGAACTTCACTTTCTTTTGGGTCAAACGGGTCATAGGAGATGCAATAGATGAAAACCCTTTAAAAAAACGACGCTAATAACCAGCTAGACCCAAGAAACTTCGAATATTAGAAGGACAAATAGGTCTAGGACAACTCTTTATAGCCTCTATCTTTTGAGGATCAACTCTAATACCTTTGGAAGAAACAACATAACCCAAGAACGCTACAGAGTTCAGCCAAAACTCACACTTACTGAACTTAGCATACAACCGATGAGTTTGAAGAGTTTCCAACATGATTCGGAGATGATCCGCATGATCACCCTCACTTTGGGAGTAAATAAGAATATTATCAAGGAACACTATTACAAATAAATCCAGATATGGCTGAAATACATGGTTCATAAGATCCATGAAAGCCGCTGGAGCATTAGTTAACCCGAAAGACATCACTAGAAATTCAAAATGACCGTAATGGGTTCGTAAGGCTGTCTTGGGGATATCACATTCCCTAACCTTAAGTTGGTGATAACCGGATCTGAGGTCTATCTTCAAAAATTAGCTCGCTCCTTGTAATTGATCAAATAAATCATCAATTTGAGGAAACAGATATTTATTCTTGAAAGTAACCCTATTAAGCTGTCGGTAATCAATACACATCTGCAAAGAACCATCTTTTTATGCACAAACAGGACAGGTGCACCCCCATGGGGACACACTAGGTCTAATAAAGCTTTTGTCTAAAAGATCTTTCAATTGCTCCTTTAACTCTTTAAGTATTGCAGGAGCCATGCGATACGGAGGAATGGAAATAGGCTGAGTATTAGGAAGAAGGTTAATCCCAAACTCTATCTCTCTATCAAGAGGTACTCTAGGGAGATCTTCCAGAAAGATATCAAGAAACTTATTAACAACATTAATTGACTGAATGGTTGGGGTTTCAGACTTAGTGTCTTTAACCCGAACCAAATGGTGGATGCAACCCTTGGAAATCAACTTCCTAGCTTTGAGATAGGATATAAAACGACCCTTAGGAATCACAGAACTCCCGGAATATTCGAGGATAGGTTCATCAAGAAACTGAAACTTGACCACATGGGCACGACAATCAATAGATGCATAGCATGAGTGAAACCAATCCATACCCAGAATTATATCAAAGTTAACCATATCTAGCTCAATCAAATCAGCATACATAACCCGATGAAAGATAGTAATGGGACATTTCTTATACACCCGCTTAGCAATGACAGACTCTCCTACCAGAGTAGAAACTAAAATAGGCTTAGAAATTAGTTCAGGATCCATTTTAAAATTTACAGCAACCAGAGGTGTCACATAAGAAAAACTCAAACCGGGGTCCATCAACACATAGAAATCAAAATAGAAAATACGGAGCATACCAGTGACAATATCAGGAGAGTCCTCCTGCTCCTGACAAGGTGATATAGCATAGAAACGATTCTGGCGTTGACCGCCAGCAGTACTAGATGAAACACCCTGAGGAGGAACTAGATGGGCTATGGGAGGTGGGGCACTGGTAGCCTGACTTTGGGGACGAGTATCACGACTCTGCTGTCTGGCATACGGGAAGTCTCTTAGTATGTGGCCTAAATTACCACAACCAAAACAAACCCGCTTCCCCATATAACACTTCCCAAAATGGTCTTTACCACACTTAGCACACGAAGAAGGATGAGGCCGGTTGCTTACACCATCCTAAGACCTGGAAGGTACCGACCTATTCCCAAGCTCCTACCTGCCCCGATATATGTGAGCACTAGCTGAGAAATGCACAGGTATAAATGGACGTATCTAAAACTGAGGGTGACTCCCTCCGGAGAATCTAGTCTGACCAGACCCCCTGTTGCTCCGATCTGACTCTCTTAATCCCTCTTACTATTTCTATTTCCATTATCTTGTCTGACTCAATCTGTTGGGCATAAATCATTAACCTATAAAGATCAATATCCCTGTTGATCATAGTATATCTACATTTTGTCACCACATAACTCGACACCCCAGTTAAAAACTTACTCATACTAGTCCTCGAGTCAGCCATCATATTAGGAGCGCACTTCGATAGTTGATTAAACTTAAGACAATACTCCTTAACCGACATGGAGCCTTGTCTCAAATTCATAAACTCCTCTATCTTATCTTCCCATAACTCAAGAGGAAAGAATTTATCCAAGAAAGCATCTTGGAACAATTGCCAAGTCATCGGAGCGGTATCTTCCTCCTTACCCTTATTCCACATCTTCACCCAGTCATAGGCAACATCCTTCAACCGATAAGAATCCAACTCCACACATTCTTCCTCGATCACATGCATAATCTGTGTAATTTTCTTTATTTTATCAACATACATCTGTGGGTCCTCACCTGTTCTCGTCCCATAAAACTCTGGCGGATTTATCCGCATAAAGTCACGAATTTGTGCTGCTGCCAAATTATTTTCCTACGGAGGTAGAGCGTTGTCCTGAGTATTGGCGGTAACTGCCTGGGTTAGCATCTGAAAAGCTGCCCAAAATTCGGCATGGGATATTGCTCATGTAATGGATCAACGGGTTGAGGTTGGTTCTTGTTTCTGCGAGCTCATCATGGTGGCATTTTATGTCGTAAGAACGCACGAATTAACAGTAGAAGGAAATAGTTGTAAGCATGATAGACTCTTGTAGAAAGAAGGAACCGACTTTTCCTAGAACGCCCCGTAGCCTTTTGATCATAGGTGTGACGCGCTACAAACTGATGCTCAAGACTCTATGTAACACGGCTTGTCAGACACCCTAGGCCTCTTCACAACCTTAGGATCTGATACCAAGTTTGTAACGCCCCAAAATATCATCCCGAGACGCCATACGGTGCCCAAGGCTACACGTAGCCTCAAGCTAACCCTTTAAGCCAAAACACTACCCTTGGGTTACAACACAACAACATACATGCTACGCTAAGGATTCATATATAAGTACATATCATATCACATCGCACATGGCATATAATATCGTTAGACTGTACATATATGGAATGTCTATACAAAAACCAACCCAACAATACACTAGTCTGACATAGCCTCTATACAGAAAAATCATCGAGCCATTGGGACAAACCCTAAACTGACTCAACAGACCAAAGGGATCACAAAACAATAGAACCAAAACTAGCAAATTGGTCCTCGAACTATGAGGACTCACCACTAAAGGAACGTAGATGCCGGACTCGGATATCACTGTTGCAGCTGCGGCTGAATACCTGAACCTACATCATGGTAAGAATGTAGCCCATAGAGAAATATGTGGGTCAGCACAAGATACGTACTGAGTATGTGGGGGTGCATGTAAACTATAAATAAATCATAAATTTTGTAAAAACGTACATACGGACCATAATGACACACCTGGCTTGAGTGACACTGAATCATGCAACTCATAACATCTTAGATAGGAAATGTAGGAGAAAAACCTCATAAATCATTATAGATCATCATAGGCAACTTGACTTACCACATCAATATTCGGAGTGACTTGGTATTTCAATAAACATGACTCTTATGGACAGGGGAGTTTCCTATAACCGACAACCCCACGTGAGCTACGTGGAATACCAACGTTTGAAACCCCCATTGGCGGGAGCATCATACTCTTTGCTAGAAAGTACGACTTTAAAACTGCAATAATCACAATCGGGCTCTCTGGCCAATAATATCATCATCAAACAACCCTACGGTGGCACATAGGTTTGGGGAAATACCAAATTTTCCTCTCGGTGCTAATTACTACTCCCTGACAAGCTCAAAACGTGTTAGAAAATCCACCACAACATCACAAGGGTCTATCATAAAGACCAAATCAAATCTCTTTCTCATCTATCAAATCATATCAATTTGTGGATTCCTAACTCAACACATTTTAGCTCAAAACATTTTAATCTTCCTCAACATCAACAAGGTATCAATGCATTGAATCATAACCGACTCAACATTTGGACAAGGATATGAAGACTCCATACATAATAGTTTCAACAATTTAACTCATCAAAACCATCCGGAAAATACCAAGACTCATTGCAACTTCACTATCAACATTTCTCAATTTTCCATCCAACTCTCATTTAAAGGTACTTGAGACATCAACCCATAGTAGGGATATAGAATTTTCAATATCAATTATAAATTTATAATAAGGAAATAGTGGAATGATAGTACAAATCAAGGCTTAACAAATTAAATCATCATACTCTCATAATCAAATACTTTTTGGACATAATTCCATCCCAACATCATACAAATATTGGATGACATAATACCATAGCTCATGGACAATAATATAATATATAAAACCATATTTCCTATTCATGGTAAAATATGTAAAATCTCATGTCAATGTAATTCAACAAAAATACCGGGCACAAGATCAAAATGATAATCTTGTTCAAAGCCCCACATACCTAAAAATGGAAGATGAATATGAAATTCCGACTCCAAAACTTTATTCACGAAAATAAAGGGTGCTTCTCGAAGCCCTTAACATGATCAACTCGAATCACAAATCAATTTGAAATTTCTACGGTTCAATCAAGAGACATAGAAGGATGAAATTTGGAGTAGTAGGGTTGGGGTTAGATCCTTAGGAAATTTTGGAGAAAAATGAGCTATTGAATGCTCTTAATGGACTTAAATCCATGGTTTACCCAGATGGATTAGAGTGGGAATGACCAAAATACCCTTAAAAATCAAATAATGTCAAATCTGTCCTTTGGTGGACTGTATTGATAGGCTAAAGTAGATCGACCATAACTTTTTTTTTTGATGACGAAATCGGATGAAACCAATTTCATTGGAAACAGGACTTTCAGAGCTTTCTGTTGATATATAGTAGCTCACCCATATCATTATGTAAAAGGAGTTATGATTGTTTGAAGTTGACCCTAAAATTTGCCTGACCTCAATATTTTTTTCCTGCATATTTACTATTCACCACTATTCACGGTTAGATCGGAATGATCATAACTCATTGCTCGAGTGTCATTTTGGATGATCCACATATCGTTGGAAAGATTATTCGATGATCTACGCGATGACGGGTCCATATCCAAAAATTCAACACAAAAAAATTATTAATCACGATAAAGAACAGAATTCAACATATTTTCATCCGAGATCTTAACAGAAATGTTTTTCCGGGGCATCAAACTTTTCTTCTAGGTTTTCCCATGAATTGATTCTAAAGAGTAAAACTACCTTATTGAATAAAGATATGGATACTTCTTGGTTTGTGGTATATATGCAATAAGTTGAGGAAGAAAAGAAGAAGCAGGTTGAGATTGGTGGGAGGCAGGGTAAGAAATTTATATTCTCTGATCAGGGTGGAGACCAAAAATAAAGTGGTAGAGATAAGGGAAAGTTTCCTGAGAAGAAGTGGTATAGTTCTTGTTCTTTCTTTAGGGATAGCACTCCTTACCCTAAGTCAATGGGTGATCATATTTCTCAACATGATGGATGGTATAGGGAATCGGGTGTAATATATCAGGCTGGTAGGGATTAGTCATCACCATCATATCCTCCTTACAGATTTTGTGGTCAGCCATACTGTGGCTAATGTGAAAAGGAGAGAAACCAATATTTTCATTATGGTTAGATTTTCCATATGCAGCATCATTGTCCTTCTAGGGTTTCTTTAGGGGCCAATAAGGATCCTGTTTCCTCTCTTTTAGTTCCTGAACAAAAGGGTGCAGCTTCTGCTTCTGGTACCGACACTGGCTGAAATTGCTTATATTTTTTTTCTTTTCACCAGGACTCTGAGGCATCTCCTGATGTTATTACTGGTATACTAAAACTATTTTCTTGTGATGTGTACTATTTACTTAATCTAGGTTCCACTTTTTCATATGTGAATCCATTTATGGCTATGCATTTTAGTTTTGTTCGTGAGTGTATTTCTGATCCTTTTTCGGTGTCTACCCTAATGGGTGACTCTGTGGTTTCTCGAAGAGTATATAGGGGGTGAGTGGTATCTATTGGCATTAAGAAAACTCTGGTGGATCTAATAGAGTTAGACATGATTGACTTTAATGCTATCTTATGGATGTAATGGTTGCACTCATTTAATTCTTCTTTAGACTGTTAGACCAGTAAGGTCATGTTTTAGTCACCTAATAAACCTATTTTTGAATGGGAGGGAATTTACCTATAGCCTAATGAGAGGTTTATATCATATCTTAGAGCCCAAAAATTAATCTCTATGGGGTGTCTCTATTATTTGGTTCGGGTTAAAGATATTAACTTGGAGGGTCCTTCCTTGATGTATGTTCTTGTGTTTAGCAAATTTTTTGAGTTTTTTCCTGATGATCTTCCTGGTTTCCCTCCAGATACAGATATTGATTTTGGTGTTGACCTTATTTTGGATGCTCATCCTATCTCAATTTTCTCATATAGAATGGTTTCTACTGAGTTGAAAGAACTTAAGGAGCAGTTGAAAAATCTCTTAGACAAGGGTTTCATCTATCCTAGTTTGTCCCCGTGGGGTGGACCTATATTATCTTTCCATAAGAAGATGGCTCCCTTCAGATGTGCATTAATTATTGACAACTGAACAAGGTGAAGGTAAATAATATGTACCCACTTTCGAGAATTGATGATCTCTTTGATCAACTTTAGGGTACCGAATTCTTTTCCATGTTTTATCTTTGGTTCAAATATTATCTGTTAAAGACTAGGGAAGTAGATATCCCTAAGACAATTTTCCACACCCAATATGGGAATTTTGAATTCATAGTTATGTCTTTTAGTTTGACTAATGCCCCAGCAGTACTTATGGACTTGATGAATAGGGTCTTTTATTAGTTTCTAGATTTGTTCGTGGTTGTCTTTATTGATTAAATTTTGGTATACTTCAAGAATGAGGCAGATCATGCTTATCACCTCTACCTAGTGTTGTAGACCTTGAATGATTAGTAGTTGTATGCTAAGTTCTGAAAATGTGAGTTTGGGTTGAATACTATAACTTATCTGGGTCACGTTCTGTCTAGTGAAGGGATCATAGTGGATCCTCAAAAGGTTTTGGTGGTTAAGAGGTGGCTTAGTCCCACGACTCCAACCAATATTCAATGCTTCTTGGGTTTATCCGGCTACTGTAGAAGATTTGTGGGAAGTTTCTCTTCTATTGCTGCCTTACTGACCAATTTGACTCAGAAGAAGGTGAAGTTCTTGTGCTATGATGCTTGCGAGGGTAGCTTTGAGAAGCTGAAAGATAAGTTGATTTCATCTTCAGTCTTGTCTTTGGCTGAAGGCAGCAAGGGGTTCATCATCTATTGTTTTGTGTCTCGGGTTAGTTTGGTTTGTGTTTTCATGCAGCATGGCAAGATGGTTTCTTATGCCTCTAGATTGTTAAAGGTTCACGAGAAGAACTATCTAACTTATGACTTAGAGTTGTTAGTCATGGTCTTTGTGTTAAAAATCTGGCGTCACTATTTGTATGGTGTCTATGTTGATATCTTTTCTGATCATAATAGCCTACATTACGTGATCACTCAAAAAGAGCTTAATCTCAGACAAAGTAGGTGGCTTGAGTTACTGAACGACTAAGATATGAGGCTTCCTTACTACCCAAGCAAAGCTAACATAGTTGCTGATGCTCTTAGTAGGTTATCCATGGGGGCTCTAGCTCATGTGGATCGGGATAAGAGGGAATTGGTGAAGGATAATCACCATTTTTCTAACCTTAGTCTCTTAGAATCTAAGTATGGTTGTGTGTTTGCACAATAGGATACACAATCATTTCTTGGTTCAGAAATAAAATAGTAGGTACTAGACCTTCTCTTGATGAAGATCAAGGATTATGTGGGTAAGCAGTAGTTGATGTCCTTTGAGACCATTGGTAATGGTATCTTGAGGTACCAAGGGAGGTTGTGTGTTCTCGATGTTGATGGGTTTCGAGGAAGGATTTTGGTCGAGGCCCATAAATCACGGTATACAGTTCATTCCGGTTCAACAAAGATATATCATGATCTCAAGGAAATGTATTGGTGGAATAACATGAAGCAGGATGTAGCTAACTTTTTGTCTAACTGTATGGTATGTCAACAAGTGAATGTAGAGCATATGATGCCTAGTGGGCTAATCCATGAAATTGAACTACACCTGTAGAAATCAGAGATAATTAATATGGATTTTGTTATTGGCCTTCCACAGTCAAAGAATTAGTGTGACTCTAGTTGGGTCATCGTGGATAGGATGACTAACTCTTCTCACTTCTTGCCAGTGAAGACTAATTATTCTGATAAGGACTATGCAAAGTTGTTCCTCCATGAGGTCATAAAGATGCATGGTGCATCTATCTAGATAAATTTTTATCGTGGTACTCATTTCTCATCATATTTCTAGCATTCTTTCAACCATGGTTTGGGGATTAAAGTGAGCCTTAGAACCACTTTTACAGATAAAACTGAGAAAGACCAGAATTACATATAATCACTCTGAATGATTATCTATGGAGCCTCTACTATACTGACTATAGATAGCTGGGACATGCCTCCAACTACCACTAATCAATATATATGGATAACCAACATACAATACATAAACTGTAATGACTGGAGTTCCCAAAATAAGGGAACTCATCACCTTCTGGCCGAGTGCTGAGAATTGTCTGACGCTGGTGTGTGAACAATATCTGGTACCTATATGATGAAGGAATGTAGCCACAAACTCATATATGTGGTCAGTATGTTAGAATTTACTGAGTATATGGAGACATGCACTGAATCATGAAAATATGTAAAACATGCTTTAAAATTGAGAGTATAAGTTGTTAGATGAAACATACATTTAAAACATAGTTGCACATGAAAACGGTAAGTCATGGTGAAATTTATAAATTCACGAGCTGAAAATGATTCTATAAGCTGGGAAGCGGTAGAAAAATGAATATTGTATGTACATCTCATGTAAATTTGAACAAGTTGTAAAACTTTACTAGTGTTCATGTATGAATACTGAGAATGAAAACACAAACATGTAATTCTAAGAATGCAAGACCAAGTATAAATTTGTACTGAAATAATCTAAAATCTAAAAGGCTGAATATTGTTATTTGCATACTGGATAACTGAAATCTGTATAAATTAATAACTAATATCTTTATACTTGGTAATGCAAAATTAAATTGGCATACTATGAATACTGAATTGATACTGTGGAAGCTAGCTATAAATGACATGCCCAAATCTGAGCTATAGGGGTCAAACATGTGACCCTAGTTAGAAAGGTATTGGTACCTTTCTAGATGTACCAACACATGACTTACTATGTGGATCCACAAGGCTGATGTCACAAAGTACAAGGGTGTCTTGCCTAACTCACGGGGGACTCCTCATAATCTACGGTGGTGCCGTAGGTCTGAAACTTAGGGACTATAACAAACGACTCATGCCTAAATAATGGGGGATCCACCATCCCTGCATTCACTCGGTGCTAAGTGTTACTCCTAACTGAATAACACTAGTATTATTAATTGTTTAACATGATATGGTGCTATAATGATAAGTGCTCAGCATGAACGTGGTAATCAGAACATAGTAAATAAATCATGGTCTGACTGACTTGTTGCTTGGAAACGGTATCATGTAAAACACATAGGTATCAGGTGTTCATAACCCTTCAGCACTGAATGATCACAAAAATATGATAAAAAAATTTAAAATGGTGGTATGAAATCATAGTTCAAAGACAAAAAATATACGACATTTCAATAATTGAGAGTAATACATGAACTTTAACATGGAGATAAGTTAAACTTGAGAAAACAACATATTCACATTATTTAATTCATAACCTAAAGATTTGACATGGAATCTCTTGAATAGAACATGACTAATTGAAATTTAAAGCATGAAAAAAACTATTTTTCATGGGAACACATGTTGACATTGTTTGTATTCAAATTACTGAAATATACTTGGATTAATTTCATAAGTTTCATGGATAATTTCATAAAATAGGATACAATTTATACTTTAAATAAAAAAAGGTTTTTAGGCTCAATGGGTGAAAGAAACCCATTGACTAATCATACCTCAATTACTTTAATCCTTGAAGAAAACCATGAAATTTGAACTTAAATTCTTGAGTTCTTGAGGGTAGAAGCTTGAATTTTGTTCTTTGGAAGAGGGGAAGGGTTTATGTGAGTTAATATCATGAAAAGTTGGCAATAACGTGGCTTAAAGCCTGTTAATTTATTTAAGAATGATTAGAAATGCTTTAGGGTGTGAAAAGACCTCAACAACCTTAGACTAAGTCAAAATGGAGCATTTTTTACACTTGGCTTTTATAGGGAAGCAAACAGAAAATTCACATCTGAGGGTGGGTGGCGCATGCCAAAAGCACAACTGAGGGTGTACAGCGGACACCAAAATCACACCCCATACAATGGCTATTGGCATTTTTTATACGACGCATGGCCTTAGATGAGGGTCTATTTGGTGACTTACACCTAATTCCAACGTCCAAAAACACTCCCAACACAACCCATAACATCTGAACATGGTTTACGATTGAAATGAGTGTCTCAAAGGTCATTTTGAATGCATTATTTGGGCACTAAAAGCCTTGGTTGTCACATTCACTTTTTCTTACGAAAATTATCATAACATTTTGCCCGGATATCAGATTAAGGCGATATTGATGTAGTTGGAAAGACAATTCAACTATCTATAATTTGGTGGGTCTTGAGATGAAAATTTCTACATATTTAAAATGTTATACACATTAAAAGTTAATCCTTGTAGAATCGAATACTAAAATTTGGCCGAATCAAAGGCTCTTAGCTTAGGTTTTCTCTAAGTGATTCCTATGAATATTTTTCCACCTCAGAAGCACTCTTCACACTAGGCTAATGATCATAACACATTTATTTAAATAAAAATCATAGGACTTAAATTTATACACATAGGAATGATGGTTCAAAGTCTAGCCCAAAAATTTGAGGTGTTATATTATCTTGCCCTTGGAATCATTCATCCTCAAATGATGGGTAGGAACTTATTGAAACTTTAGAAGTATGGAATAAGGTACATATGACATGTCTAATAATGAAGGATATAGCTGAGTCAAAATATTAGAACTTTAATCATGAAACTAATATCTCAGCTGACTTGACTTTATTGACTATAAGGATCTAATTCATGCTGAGAGTTTAGAACACACTTGAAATGTTCATGCTATGATCATACATATAGAAATGCAAAGTGATAACTGATGTAAGAAAATCACAAGAATTACTAAGGATGGAATAAAGTACATAACATCTCATTAGGAATCGGCCCTCAACAAAACATGTATAGGAATCAAAAGAAAAAGGCTTCATTGCATCACGAAGTACATTATGTAAGAACGAATCACGAGATAATGAGACTAAGGTTGTACAGAAGGTATTACAATGTCTGAGCTGAAATACTTGGAAAACTGAGGTCATCCACTAAACACTTATGAACTAAATCATGACTAAATATCTGAATCATAGACAAATGCATGGACTGAACTGAATTCACAACTTGCATGGACATGAATGAATTACCCCATCGAATTGCACATTCATGAATCTTTGAATAGTAAGACTATAATGAATGTTTGAAAACTATAGGAGATTATATGTCTGATTGCAAAACTGAATTGCTTTCTATATAGACTAACTCATATTGAATGTCCATAATCAACTGAAGTATTTCTTCAACACTCTTTCTAAAAAGTGCTAGTAATATTAAGGAGCAAAGAATTCTTGGTCATGATCTAAATAAGTTATCTGAATAAGGAATATCAATATGGATATAACTCTAGAACATGGATTATAGAGCTATGATAGAATTATTAGTCCTTAGACAATGCAACTACTAACATTAAAGCTTAGCCAGTCTCATAAAATACTCCCTCAACTATACTTTTACCCGTAAATACCATGCTTATTTGATTCAACTTATAATTCTTTTATGGGTATAGATAACTACTTCAGCCCAAGTCTAATTTGAACTACATCCTATTGCCATGTTTAAGACTAACTTAAAATTACAAATTGCAACACAAAATGTCGTAATACTAGTCTAAGCCATGAATTTATACTCCATGGTGTGTTTCACAGCTCTCTTCTGAGGAATAATTCTTCTTACCACTTCAACAACTAAATTCACCCTCTTAAAAGAAATTCACTGGCGCACAATGCACCCATCAGCTTATAAACCAACATGACGTTCATGTTTATAATCATAACCAAATATGAACTGCTTGGCAAAAATCAACCAAAGCAACTTTTCCAAATTCTCTAATACCTATATCAATAAAAACTTCCATTCACTATCCCCAACAAAACACATATGAAATTCAACTAACCATAACATATATCAAAAGCTCTACCTTAATATTCCTTCAAACTTATAGACTTACATAGAACAAGCATACAATGATCTTTTCCTAATATGGAATATTTACTCTCTTCCATCTAAACAATTGTTCATCATCACTATCTAGACACAAGGATAGGTCACTGAAAGGTTAAAACATGAGGACCTAAAGCATGAAAGAATTCTAAGTATAACTTGAAAACTTAATTGAGGCCTGAGGAATAGAGTATCCACGACATGGATTCATTACAGAGATCTGAACTGAGGACATACATGACATAATCTGAATTTTGCTGAACATTAAGAGCGTAGCGTGAGTTTCTGGAACTGATTATAATGTAATGCATGAGTACTTGAGTCATGACCTGCATGACTTGACTTTGAAGTTCATGAATTCATGGGATATGATTTGTACTTATCAGTGAAATGGAATTCCTTATACTAGGCATTGGGAGCGTATATGATTCTATGGAAAGCGCAATTAAGATAAGCTATGATCATAGAGCTGACTTGCAAGGCAAGAGTAGATGTGGTGATGACTGAATTGAAAAATTCCTCCCTTACTAATGTTCTACAATACACTAGCATCACTACTAGAATTTGAGACCTTGATATGGTTTCTTGTTCTATCATCTGCCCCTTAGATTTAAGCCTGTATTCTAAGTCCGTGGAGTCCTTTAATAAACTCTAAACATAAGTACAACCACTTTGCTATAGATAATAATACACATAATAGTAAACTTACCCTGAAAGACTACACCTGAAAATATAAAACCCACTTCTAATACTTTCTTCTGGGATAGAGCTCTTAACTTTCAGTAGCCCCAATAGTAATAATATAACAACTTAAACACTTACTAACTTAGAATCTTTAGGAGTATCACCAAACCATGAGTTCACACCTTCTCGAATTTCAACTCTTCTTTCTATTAGATCAATTATCAATGATGCAAACTTAGATTCTAACACATACCTGGATATTATGAAACTTTTAACAAACTATACTAACTTTCTTCATAGACTACTAATATCATATCTCTAAACTTATATTCTTCCCCTAAACCATGAGAATTACTATTACACCAACATACCTAACTTCATCAACCAATAACCTATAACATAGCTAGTAAGAACGTCATATACAGCATGGCCTCATTCGTACATAACTACTCAAGCGTACTATCTAAGCACACATACACTATTAAAACATAGAAATAATATAATCCCATATCACCTTGCGTAATCCTCTAGAACATAACCACACCATCATACTTAACTTCAAATCAATAAACTTATATTCTTTCATACACTATTTCAAGCCTATTAATTCTTCTCTCATACAACTAGCCCCAAGTATACATAATCTAATAAATCCAGATAAACACTATCCCTACTTTACTGTTGCTAAAGTTTTGGGTTCATGCTTCTAACTCTAGATCACATATTGTCATAATTCTAAGAAGGGATCTGAGGGCATCTCTAACTTCGACTCAATGCACGATTTTTCATAATCATGAATGGAGTTCTTAAAACTTTAGAACATAAAGGCACTAATGAGATACTTTTTGAGCCAATATGTAATCCCAAAATTGTATGTAAGGACTGTTTGAGAAAACTCTATAGATAGGAATTTAAGCATGACTATTTCTGTGTCCTCAAAACTACAACAGAGTTGGCATAAATGGAGATAGGAACCTTTATAAGTTTCTTAGAGAACATTCATATTGCATGATCTGTAATATAAAATAAGGGAAATATTTCCTGAATTCTTATAGCTTCTCGAAGAAATGTATATACATCTCTATACCATTCTTCAAGACTTTACTAAACACGAATTAAGAGACACCATAGGAAACTTGAACCTTGTGCTTTGATATCATGTTTGTCATGACCCGAGACTTCCCCTGAGTCATAACAGGGTTCTTAGAACCACAAGTGATCCCATGATAACCCATGTACTGGCATGATACTTGATCAATAAATTTACAATGTAGCTAATAATTAAATTTACTAGAGCTAAAACATAATCATAAGGAAATCTGATTTAGTTTAATATTGATAAATTTAACAACATGATAAAATTGAAGAAAGACTAAATTACATATCCTAACTCTGACTGAATATCTATGGAGCCTCTACTATACTGACTATAGATAGCGGAGATATTCCTCCAATTACCACAAATCAATACATATGAATAATCAAAATAGAACACATGAACTACAATAAACTGGAGTTCCTGAAATAAGGGAACTTATCATCTGCTGGTTGATTGCTGAGAACTATATGAACCTGGTGTGTGGACTACGTATGGTACCTATATTATGAAGGAATATAGCCATAAACGAATATATATGGTTAGTATGTTAGAATGTTCTGAGTCTCTGGAGACATGCACTAAATCATTGAAATATGTAAAACATGATTTAAAGCAAAAAGTGTAAGTTGTTTGCTGAGACATACATTTAAAATATGGTTGTACATAAAAATAGTATGTCATGGTGAAATTAATATGTTCGTGAGCTAAAATTAATTCTATAGGATGGAAAGCAGTAGAAAGATAAATATTCTATGTAAATCTCATGTAAAGGTGAACATGTTGTAAAAACTACACTGGGATAGGTATGAATATTAAGCATGAAAACATCAACATGTTAAAATGAGAATGCAAGACCAAGCATAAACATGTATTAGAATAATCTGAAATCTGAATTACTGAATCACTATTATCTACATACTGGATAACTGATCTTTTTATACTTGGTTATGCAAACCTGAACTGAGATACTCCAAATACTAAACTGGGACTGTGGGACAGCTATAACTGACATACCCTAATTTAAGATATTGGGGTCAAACCTATAACCTTAATTGGAAGGGTGTTTGTACTTTGACAAGGGTACCAACACATGAATGATTAGGAGGATTCACAAGATTGATGTCCAGAATGAAGAGGTTATCATGACTAACTAATGAGGTGTCCCTCATAATCCACGATGGCTGCGTAGGTATGGAACATAGGGACTACTACTAATGACTCATTCCTAACTGATGGGGGAGCCACTATCCTGCATTCCAAACTAAATGATACTGGTATTATTATTCATTTAACATGATATGGTATTGTACCAATTAGTGTTCATCATGACAATGGTAATCTAAACATAGTAAATAAATCATGGCCTGACTGACTTGTTGCTTCAAAATGGTTTTATGTAAATCACAGAGGTATTTGTGCTTCATAATCAGCAAGAACTTAATGGTCACATAAATATAATAGAAATGTTTAAAACTCTGACATGAAATCATAGTTCAAAGAGTCAAAACATAAGACATTTCACTAATTGTGTGAAATATATGAACTTGAATATGGGGATAAGTTAAACTTGAGAAAACAACAATTCACATGATTTAATTCATAACTCAGATATTTCACATAGAATCACTTGAATAGAACATGAGTAATTGAAATTTAAAGCATGAAATATACTAGTTTACATGGGAAAATATATTGACATTTCTTGAATTCAAATTACTAAGAAATACATGGATTAAGTTCATACGTTGTATGGATAATATTATAAAATAGGATACAATCATACTTTCAATCAAAAAGAGGGTTTTGGGGCTCAATGGTTGAAAGGAACCCATTGATGAATACCCCACAAACTCAATTTCTTTAATACTTGAAGAAAAACTTGAATTTGGAACTTAAATGCTTGATTTCTTGAAAAAAGAAGCTTGAATTTTGTACTTGGAAAGAGGGGAAATGTTTACGTGAGTTAATCTCATGAAAACTGGGCAATAACATGTTATAAATCCCCTTAATTCATTTGAGAATGATTAGAAATGGTTTAGAGGTGCGAAAAGATCTCAACGCCCTTAAACTAAGTCAAAATAGAACAATTTAGGCACATATTTTTTGCTAGGTGGCACACAGCCAAATCACACCTGAGGGTGGGATTCGTATGCCAAAACCACACCTAAGGGTGTGTGGACTACACTAAAAGAACACTACGTACAATAGCTATTGGTGTTTGTCATGTGATGCACGACCTTAGCGGAGGGTTTATTTTGCGATGCACACCTAATTCCAACATCCAAAAATACCCCCAACATAACCCATAAAATCTAAACATGATTTATCATTTAAATAAGGGTTCCAAAGGTAATTTTGAATTCATTATTTGAGCGTTAAAAGCAGGGAGTGTTGCACTCATTGTTTTTCATAAAAATGGTCATAACTTTTCGCTCGGATATCAGATTAAGGCAAAATTTGTATTGTTGGAAATCAAATTCTATTATCTATAACTTGGTTGTTCTTGAGATGAAAATTTCAAAAAATGTAAAAATTTATACAAGTTCAAAGTTGACCCATTTTAGAAACAAATATTAATATTTGGGTGAATCAAAGGCTCTTAGCTCAACTTTGCTCTAAGTGATTCCTATGAATAGTTTTCCACTTCATAAGAACTCTTCACACTAGCATATTAATCATTAAACATGTATTCAAATATAAATCAATGGATTATAGTTGATATATATAGGAATGATTGTTCAAATTGTAGCTCAAAAATGCAGGGAGTTACAACTTACCTATAATTGAATTTGCCTATTAAAATAGCTACCACTCTAGTATCAGGATGGCTCTATTTAAGGCATTTTATGGAAGGAGGTGTATATCTCCTATTAGGTGGTTTGAGGTAGGTGATGAGGATTTGTTTGGCTTAAATTTTGTTCACCAAGCTATGAAAAAGGTGAAGGTAATTTGGGATAGGCATAAGACCGCTCAAAGTTGCCAAAGGTCCTATACGTATGAGAGGTGAAGGTACTTGGAAATTGAGGCTGGAGATAGGGTGTTCTTGAAATTATCCCCCATAAATAGAATAACACGATTTGGAATAAAGGGGAAGCTCAGTCCCTGATATGTTGAACCGTATGTTGTTTTGAGAAATTTTAGTTATATTTCATAGTAATTGGATTTTCCCACTTGCATGTGTTCCATTCATCCAGTATACCATGTGTGCATGTTGTGGAAATGTGCGGGTGATCCTTTGTTGGTTGTTCCCTTAGAGAAAATTATTATTTTGGATTCTTTGTCATATGAGGAGGTCCCAGTGAGGATCTTGGATTGGCAAGTTCATCAGTTTAGGACAAATAAAGTGTCTTTGATAAAGGTTCTATGGCGGAACCAAAAGTTAGAGGGAGATACTTGGGATGTTGGGAGGACATGGAGTCCAAGTATCTATTCTTGTTCCCTATTCTGAAAATTCATGCTTGAGGTATGTGTATATTCTTAACATCTATGTTTTCTATTTTTTTAAAGGAAAGGATGATTTCCTTGATATATTTATTTTTCTTAGTTAAAGGTAAGTGTAAAAGTATATAAAGTCCAATCATGCTTATGTTGCCTTGACTCATCGTTTAAGGATGAATGATCCTAAGGGATGTCGACTGAAATACCCCAGGATTTGACCCTTACAAATTCCTTGAGCTTTAAGATCTCTATACTTTTGAAGACTCACCATACAAGTCGTATGTTGTGGTTACGGATCTAGGGACCCATGTCGTTACTAAACAAGTGTATAATTTTCTAGGTTCTGCTCTCTGAGTACGAGTGAAGGGGAGCCTTAGAGTAATTGGTAAAGTTGCTTCCATATGACTAGAAGGGTCACGGGTTCAAGCCTTGGAAATAACCTCTAGCAGAAATGCAAGGTAAGGCTGCGTACGATACACCTTTGTGGTGGGGCCCTTTCTCGAACATCGTGCATAGTGGCAGCTTTAGTGCACTGGGCTTCCCTTTTTCTCTCTAAGTATGAGTGACTCACTATGAATTGTGAGATGATGCTACCAATAGTGAGGTTGAGTCATATACTGTCCAGTGTCTAATCCCTTTGGATTTTGTCTTGGATACGAATAGAATATACGAGTCATATGGTCAGGTCATGAGTGGGATCATGGAGACATAAGATGGATAGAGTATGGGTGTCCAACACTCTATCTAGGATATAACTCATGGCTACAAGTCGTATGATATGGTGATGAGTCACGGGGTCGCTAGTAACCAAGAATGGCTTTTTAAGCTTTAAGATAGGGTCACTTTGGACATTTTCCATTTAAAATCCTTAAGTTCTCACGTCCATATAACACTTTTTGGTTATTCATTCCACACGTTACAAGATTAAACATCCTTTTTACTCTCTCAAAATCTTCTCAAGAAAAATTTGCTAGGGCTTCTCAAAAGTGGTCATCTAGGGGTACAAGAGTCAATTTATCTCCATAAATCTTCGTAATTTAGGAATGGGACTCTTCCCTCGTTGTTAGTTTGCTAAAAGCATATGTTTAAAGAATTGTTCATAAATCGTTAATGGTGATTTTGAAACCAAGGTTGAGGGGTTTGAATGTATGTCATTGAATATTGATTTCTATGTTTTAAATTATGATTATGTATATTTTAATAATGGATTTTCACGTGTGGGTGAATAGGAATGATGTTTTAATTTTGGGGTCATGGTTGAACCCCAAATTTGATGATTTTGGGCTTTCATAATGGCATACCCTCAACTTGTTTATGAAATTGTCAATGAGTATGATATTGTTATAAGTTTGGATTTTGTTTTGAACTAAGGCTTGGCATAAAAATGTTGATGATTGATGAATGAATTTAAAAGGGACTTGGTGAACATAAATTGAATTTAATTGAAACCTTAGGGGTTTGGTTGACTAATGGGTTTGAGTCCCAATATAACAAATTGATTGATGTTCCTTTTGAAACTACGTTTGAGTCTCAAATTGATGTAATAATTATCTTGGCATGTTGTACTCTTAAAAGTGGGGTTGGTATGATGATACTAAAGGGATTCCTTTGGTAAGTAGTTGGATTGATATTTATTGATGTGCAATAAATATTTTAAATTGGGCTTAAAAGTAAGATATGTAGCCGGGTTGTGAAAGTGGTGGTCTCGATAGACCAACATTAGAAATCGCACTAGCAGGTGCGGGTATCTAAATTACTGAGAGGTTTGAGTCCCTCGTAATGGTTATATGAATTGAAGGTTCGAGTCCCCCATATCGGATACATTGGTGCTTAAGTCACCTTGACTATGCAGGGAGATTCAAGTCCCCTAGAAAGGAATATACAATTATGGATATTCTCTGGTTTGTGTTTCTACACACACTGGGGCCCTTCTAGCTAGGGGAGAGATGGGGACATATACCTCATGGATTCCTTATTTTAGGATGGTTATGTTACACAGTCCAAGTTAAGGTTTTAGAAGTTCATACTAAACCATGTTCCCTCCCCAACTTGTTGTATTATATATATATATATTATATGATAGGATGCATTGACTGTTAGGTTGGTTTTGAACTATTATCATTTCATTATTTTGTTCCTCTATCCCCTAGTTACATGCTAGCTCCTTAATCACTAACAATCTTTAGATATTGTATCCCTACGTGATGCAGGAGCTGACCATATTTCCATATCTCCTACTCAGTGACTTAGATTCAGGATCAGCTAGCGAGTCAGATTATAGTGGTGAGCTTCAATACATCGAAAGACCCTAGTTCATATTGTGGTTTTCATTTTATGTTTTGACTATCTTTTGGATATATTTTTTTCTATTATAGGGGGGATGTCTCGACATTTTACTGACCTTCAATTATGTAGAGTCTTTGTCGAACTACTGTGGACTTGGGTTGTTTGGTTTATTGTTTGGTGATGAAAATTTGTTCGGTTACCGGTGGTTCGTATAGACATATCTTGAATTTTCATTAGTTTTATTATATGCTATCTTGTTATTTGTTCGGAATTCATTCGACATTTGAGGATGTTTTGTTAGTTCCGTTAAGGGAAGGGGTGAGGTCTTGTCCACGTGGGACTTGAGATACCCATCACGGCCAGGCCCTGTTTGGGTCGTGACACCTTTAACAAAGACCAAATACAAAGATACCAAGGAAATCACAATTTTCTTTAACAAAGCTAGAAAACAAAGATGTTAAGTAATACTCATAGATCAAGCACGATTATTAAGAACAGGAAAAAAGTATTGATACTTGGACTTCATGTCCTTATTGGCTTCCCAAGTAGATTCCTCTACCTTTCGATTCCTCCAAATAACTATTACCGAAGCCACTTCTTTTGTCTACAAACAACGGACTTGATGATCAAAAATCTCAACTAGGACCTCCTCGTTTATCCAGGAATTTAAAATACCAACCTACTCAAAAGGTACCACCATCGAAGGATCACCCACGCACTTTCTGAACATTGATACATGAAATACCGAATTTATAGAGTTCAAACTAGGAGACAACTCCAATTCGTATGAAACATTGCCAACCTTCTTCATAACCAAGTATGAACCAACATAATAGGGACTTAGCTTCCCCTTATTACTAAACTATATCACTTTTTTCATGGGAGACACCTTCAAAAATATACAATCACCAACACTGAACACCAACTCCTTTAACCTCACATCCGCATGGGACTTTTAGAGATTTTGGGAGACATAAAGTCTATCCCGAATCACCTTCACCTTGTCTGTGGCTTGGTGAAAAAAATAAGGACCAAATAAATTATTTTCACCGACCTCAAACGATTCAATAGGAGACCTACACCTCCTACCATATAAGTCCTGAAATGAAGTAATACCAATTCTAGAGTGATAAGTGTTACTGTAGGTAAATTATATGAGAAGAAAGTGGTCAACCCAACTACCACCAATATAAAAAACACAAGTAAAAAGAATATCTTCCAAGATCTAAATTATCCTTTCCACTTGCCTATCCATCTGCAGATGAAAAACGATACTAAAGGTTACCTTAGTCCCCAAACCTCACAAGAACGATCTCCAAAAAAGAGATGAGAACTGATTACCCCAATTAGATAAGATGGAGACTAAAGTACCATGCAACTTAACAATCTCCTCAATGAACATCCTGGCATAATCTTCAAAAGAGAAATTAGTCCTCAATAGGAGTTAGTTGGGGGATTGTCCCATCAACTCCATTTTTAGAAAGATTCAGTTAGAGGCTTTTTAGACTAGATTTTTAGACAGTATTCAGTTTTACAGATGTTATATTTTATCAGTAGTTCAGATGTTTTAAACCTTATGGCATTTCAACCAATTTTCCACATTAATTATAATATTATTATTCTATACTCACAATAGATATCATTCATGGGTTATATTATGGTCCTCCGAGGTCGTAAGAACCGTAGGACGACTAGGGGGTAGTCCTACATCATTACAGCTTTACTGTGCCTTTGGGTGAGATTGAATTTAAGGGACCTAACCCCTCACTATATGGTGCAATCCCTAAGGGTTTCAATAGGTTGCAAGGTAGAATTTTTGCCGATGCTCATGAGTCGCATTATACTATTTATCCTGGTTCAAAAAAAATGTATCACGATATTAGAGAGATTTATTGATTGAATAATATAAAGCGGTATATGGAAAATTTTGTTTCTATGTACATGGTATGTAAGTAGGTGAAGGTAGAGCACTTGAGGCCCAGTGGGTTGATTCAAGAGATTGAGCTGCTAGTGTACAAATAGGAAATAATGAGTCATGAAAAAATGAGTCATGAAAAAATGATAGTGACACCATAAAAACTATTGAAGGAAAATAATATGAAGCAAAATTATTAATCTTAATAATTTTTCAATTTCTTTTGCATGGTTTAATGCGAAGGAAAATAATTAAGCTAAATAAGGTGAAGAGTATTTTTGTAAACAAACTATCTATTCTTAAAAAAATGCAATGCATATTATTTTTAGTATCACAAACCAAACAACCATTAAAAAATAATATTAGAATAACTAATCTCAGGACAACTAATTTCAGTATAACTAATCCAGCATAACTTGTATTCCTACCAAACGACCCCTTACTAATTTAATTGAAGAGTAATTAACTGCAATAGATAATGATAATATTTAATGTGAGTTTAATAAGATCATATTAGTCAATTGCACCTCTTATTAATTTCTCCTAAATAGTTGTGCAAAAGACAAACATGCCATAATATGAGAAGGAGGAAGTATTGTGTTGTCCATTAGTTCTGGGCATTTATGACTGCTCTTTGCAAGACCTCTAGTTGGTCTTCAAGTTATTGCAGCATATTTGTATATCTTTTTTTTTAATGATAAAGTAAATAATTTTTTAAAATGTTGGGAACAACTCCAATATACAAGTAGTATACGTAAAACTAGAGAATCTAGGAAAGATATGATTCTCTATGAAATACAACCAATATTCTATACAAATTAGAACCTTTTGGCTGTAATGTTGTCAGTGTCATTTTGTATCAAGTCATCAACCATATCTTTTTCCAAATAGTTGTGCTTTCAAGTGCCTTGTCCAATTAGTTTTTTCTCCGATAATCTCGTGTGTACTATATATCAACCTGCTTAGTTTTATCTAGTTCTTTCTTCACCTCTAGATTGTTAGCATTGAAAGTTATTTAGCTCATTGTTATTATGTCATATCGTTTGCTGCTTTATTATAAGGATGAGTTTCATGTTGGTTATATTGTTAAGAGCCTTCTTGTTCAGAACCCCTGGTTTGTTAAAATACTAATGGGCAAGAATTACCTCAAAGCTACATTTAAAAATTTACAGGCTCGACCATTGTTCAAAGATCATAGAAAGTTCTCATAAATGACTGATTCGGTGCTTCAAGGTCGGTATCAAGTTAGAGGTTTGTATCAAGCTCTTTCAGTAGATGCAATGTGTTTCCAGGAGCATCCCAACATGGGCCCTCTCATAGAAGACGTGGTTACAACCCTAAATTATCTTGTTTCCCATAAGTACGACCTTGTAACTCAGCCCGTCCAAAGGCGTTGTTCAGTTGCATCAACTCCGAGAACAAGAAGGTACTTGTGATTGTTGCAGTGGATGAGAATTATTAGACATTGGAATTTGACAACATGGTTCTTTTTAGCAAAGTGCCACTTGAGGATTAGGATACATGTAATTTCCATGGAGTTGCCTATTTCTTTTGCTCTAAGAAAAATGATGCCTATTTATAACACCATTTGCAGCAGATGGTTGCATTGCAGTGTCAGTATATAGATCTTCCTTCCTATTTTACTGAAGAGACCCATGTTGAAAAGACAACAGGTCAAAATTCTAGGAATAAACGAAAGAGAGAACCTACCATTTGACTTTGCTTTTAGTTTTCTCTTAGGAATTCATTTAGGTACTTTTCTTTTCTTTCCCCATTTTTACTCTAGGTTATGTAAATTCGAGAACAATTGCCATTTGGACAGTAGTGATGAATTCTTGTGTGTAGTGTCCTCTCAGATGATATATCTATATTTTTTAATTGAAAAGCATGAAAAACATTACTAGTTCTTATTCTAGTGTGTTCTGCTAATTTTGCAAGAGGATTCTAAAGGAATTTGTCTTTTTTCTTACCTTTAAATTACCGTTGCAAACACAGTAGATGAAAGCATTCTAGTCTTTGGCTTAAAATAAAGAAATTTCTTCTACTTCAAGCAAAATCTGATTCCTTTCTTCCTTCCCAACTATGAAAGAGATTGAGCAATTATTCATTCATTCATTCATCATGGGGTCATTTGGTTTGAAGAATAAGAACTAATCATGGTATATAAATTGGTATTGCTTTTTACAATCTTTGGTTGTTTGATAGGGAGGATAGACAAAGTTATTCAAGTATTGAAATATCCCAATAAGTTATCTCACCATATATATGCAATAACTAGTCTTTGATCCCAAAATATTTAATACAATTTTTGTATTGCAATTATAAGTTTTAAATTGTACATTTATTTTTGGTCCTTTGAGCTGTAATATATTAAATCAAAACATAAAAAAAAGTAATCATTCTCAAGTTGAAGATAGAAAATCTTGCAAATTTGATGTTACTTTAGTGACACATATAGACTTAAATGTATAGAGAAATACATATTTGAGTATATATAAATATAATGAAATATTTACCTTATTAAGTTACTATTATGCATGAAAAATAAAAATTAAATTGGCACATATACTGAATTTTAGCATGAACAACCCAAATGCGGTTAAAATCCTTATGAATCTCGCTTCGACTCAAATATGTGAATATTAAAAAATTTAAAAAAATTAAAAGGAAAAGAGCGATGATTGTATATAATTACTGTAGAGCATAAAAAATAAAATACAACATCACATATGAAAAATATTAGTATAGCAACTGAAACTTAGTTATAAAAGAATAAACTACCATTATTATGCTTCATTACGTATCTGAAATTGAAGATATGATAAATTGAGTTAACAAGAATTGGCTGTGAAGATAATGCTCTAAAAAAATTATCATATTCATCAATGAATTATATTTTGGACTATACTATAAGAAAATTTAAGAGTATTTTAATAACACAATATCATTTACTTTAGAATTATGTGAAAAGATAAAATAATTATTGAAGAATTTGATGATCACGTGCTATACAATATGACAGTTGTTTGATTTGATTATTCATGATTACAGAAACCATACCTCCTACAATGAATTATGTTTTGGCTTAATTGCAAAGAAGTTTTCCATTAGAGAAACAATATGATCATGTACCATACAATAAAATTATTTGAAAAATACAATATCATCCACTTTATATGTGAAAAGACATCATACCATACAATATGACAGTTGCTTGATTGGATTATGCATGATTGCAGAACTCATACCACCGATAATGAATTATGTTTTGACTTAACTACAAAAAAGTTTGCCATTAGAGAAACAATATATAGTAAATCATAGACAAAAATGCATAATGAACAACAAACATGTTATCTAAATATAAATTTGTTAAAAAAAGGAAAATACAAAAGAAAAGTTTGAAAGATATATAAAAGGAAATTCATGATATTTGGAGGACCAAAGAATTAAGCATTGGGTGTAGAAAATAGCAAGTTTTAATGGATCCTCATTCATTCTAAAACTCTTCAGATAATTAACTCATGAAATTAGGAAATCATTTTAAAGAGTATTCATAAAAATTAATAGACCTTTTACTAAAACTTTATTATTTAGGGTAGGTAACATAAATACATAATTATATTTAAATATAATAAATAGAAGAATGCAAGGGATATTGTTTATATAATTATGTGTATTTATAATTTGTCAATAAATATATGACAAAAGTGTTTAGTAAATTAATATTGTGATTTTATAGGGGTATTTTCATAATCCATCTTTCATCAGAATCAACTCAATGGGTTGATTCCCTCAATTTCTTGAAGTTGGTCGCTAATCGATTGTAAGATAAGACTTCATATATACATATATATATATGTATATATATATATACATACATACATATATATATATGATTTATCTTATCATTATAGGATAAATGGTGGAATTAATACTTTTGGGACTAATTACATTCCCTAATTGAATGACAAGTAAAACAATCAAGCATTTCATCTTGAGATTATTATCTATTATATCTCATACCAAATGACCTTGCTACATGTAGTTTTGCTGATAAGCAGCTAAACTACGAGGCATCAGGTCCCTGGATATGCAAGGTATAGTACAACTGGCATGCGCCTTCTGCATACTTTTGTCATCTTGTGTAACAAACTTGCAGATGCTATTTTGTGCTTTTTTGTACCGACTTGGATAGATGATCCAATGATATTTCATCCCTAATCATCACCGAGTTATAAAAAGAAAAGAGAAGCTTCTTCAATAATAAGCTTTTACCAATTCTAAATAGAGAGAAGTGAGGCTGCAAAAATTCTATTTCAAGACTACTCAAGCATTGCTCATGTTCTTATCTTGGTAGTATGCTTAAACAGTGAGTGAGTGTTCTTGAGTGTTGATTTGTAAAAGAATTACTCAAAGCTATAAGAGTAATATCTTGTTTTCTAGTTGAGAGTGTTGCTTAGGTAGATTTTTCTAAGCATTGAGACTGATTAGAGCTAATTAGTGTAGAGAGAGTCCTTGGTAGAGTTACCAAGATGAGATAATAGTAGAGTTGCTGCTAGTGCAAGGAGTCTAGAGTTAGGATGAAATATTGACTGTAATCACGAGGTTGATTATAGTGGATTTCGTTGATTCTTGTGAGGACAAGCAGTGGTTTATCCCATACTAACTTTTCATGTAAAAATTCTTGTGTCTTTTACTCTTTCTGTATTGTCTTTAGTTTTTTTTGCACTCTATTGTTTGATGGCCTTGATTGATTCTAAGGGACCTGATCCTTTACTATGTAGAGCAACCCAAAGAGTTTCAACATAACTCTAATAGTTAAAGTTTAAGAACCTAGGTATTATTATATAAATTTTAATAACTATAGTTGACAAACATTGTATAAATAATATGAGTATACATTAAACAAGAATATTAGTATTAAGGGATCAAATGCGAAATGAGTAATAAATGTATTAGCAGTGAACATCTAAGAGCATTTAAGATAAATACTCTTATAATAGGTGATTTGTAATAACCCCTATAATGAATTTTAAATTTTTATGCAGTTTGATCATTTTAACCTTCTTGGAAGTTGTGTTATGATATTTGTGATTTGTGAGAGTGGTGGCATAATTTTTGAGGTAGATGGGAGTTTGAGGTGAAATTTTTATTTTGAAAGGTTTTAAAGTTGTTAGTATTGTCTTTGGTCAATCTTTGATGATTTAGATGATGTATAAAACTCTATCAGTTCCGTTAGCTAGAATTTGAGTTAATAATGTTGTGGGTTCTAGTCTTGAGGTATTTTGTTTTATTTGAGTTGTTGATTGGGAAGTTGATAAATAGATTTGACTTTAGTCAACATTCCGTGATAATGACCTCCATTGGTGATTCTAATGGTTCTATTTAGTTCAGAACATCAAATTTAGTCTAGTAGCATAGTTGGATTGTGTTCATGAGATTCTAAAGGAATCCCAAGTGTCTATTCAAGACATTTTTAAACTTGGTCTGTTGGTGGTGCACAACTGATGATGGACTAAGTATTTCTCCTTCACGTCCGTGAGCGCTAGACCGCACCAATAAAGAAGGTCTTTTGTTGGTCAACACAAATTGGTTGGGATGACCATATTGGCGAAAGTTAAGTTGGGTTTGGGTCAGGGGATTTGCCTATCACGTTCGCAATGGTGGTCCATCATATTCATAATACGACCTTTAGGTTCACAAAAAAGAATGCAACTAAGATAGAGTTAAAATTAATTCTCAAACATAGACCCTATAATCCAATTTTTGAATCTTTGAAATGAATTTTGGGGAGAATTAAAAGAAAATTTTGGAAAATTTTAATTGGATAAGTTTCTATACTGTTTCTTACATATTCTCCGATGACCTTTCATGATTACACCTTCAAATCTTAATCTTCAACTTGAAATTTTAGCGTTTTCCTTGTAAAGTTGAAAAGTAGTATTTTAATGATTTCAAGATTGATTTTAACTCTAATTTTTATGAAATGTCAGATTTAAATTATTTAATATATGAGTAAATTAATCTTTTAATGAGATTCTAGTTTTTTCCTTAAGGGCTTAGGGTTGACTTTTAGACCCAGAATAAGTATAATAATCTTTGTTTGTTGGAATCGTAGTCACATGTAGATATTATTCTTGATATATTAGGAGTGATCTGAAGTCATTGGAAATGAAGACAATTTGTGATCATTATAGACTTGCAGTTCATCTTTAAGGTAGGTTATGACTTAACTTTCTTTAGACTTTGCTTGAGTGGAGACTTATCATTTAAAGAATGTAATGAGTAGATTGACTTAGTAATTTAAAGTGGCTTATGATACGGATTAGTGTTGTGATACCCAAATTTAAGCTTGTATCGTGTTAGTGAATTGAGATTTAGATTTTGACTTGATATTAAGGCTTGTAGCCTATGTTCCTGAGTTGATTGGTGTCTTGAAATTTCGTATGTATTAACTGTGGTGATTTATCTTATTATCATTGATCATACATATTCTCTCATCTCATGGATCACTAAATTGTACCATTAGAAATATTGGCTTTTGAAAGAAGATGAACCATATTTTACTTATTCAGTCCTATGTAGGATTAAAAACTTAGATATATGATATTATTCTTTCTCAATACGATGTAGGATTTTAGACATAAATATATAATATTTTATTAATTTCAATCTCGCTAGTCCACCCTGGATCCCACCTTCAAGTAATGACTAAGAAGCGGTGAATACCATAAGAGATAGCCATTTCATAACATCTCATATCATTGCATTATATCATTTATTTAGATTGTCATTGTGATTGAGATGGACTATAATATTATTGATATTGAACTATTGGGACATTTTTACATATAAGATTACTTTAGTATTCTATACTCGATATAGTATTTGATAAGAGGAAGTTGCTCAGATGGTAACCACCCCTCACTTCCAACCTAAAGGTTGTGAGTTTGAGTCACTAAAGGAACAAAAGTGGTGGAAGCTCCTATGAATAATTTTTATGGTTGTGCTCATCTTGGACCCAGCCATACCCTTTTGGGATAGCCGAGATATCATGCCTCAAACCCCATTGAAATGGAAATGCACCCAATTCCCTAGAGCTCGAGAGAACGAACTTATAACTTATGCTTATCGTACATGTAACTATGATGATTATAAATCATTAATAAGAATAGTTAAATTCCCTGATAAAAGAACCAATTTTGATTGGCCTAAAATAGATGTACATGACTTAGCCTTTAAGGCTTTAGTTACTCAACGTAATGACATAATTAAGCTTTACCTTAACATTAATCTACAAAACCTCTAAGATAAAGACAACTTAGATTAGGTCGGGATAGGACCGCGCCATACCCTTAACTATAATACAATATCAAAATATATGTTAAAGACTCTACAAAGCCTCAAACCAACTTGGAGCTCACCAAAAGCTGCTGAGTATTCTGTGCTTCTATTAGAGAGACTATTAGCTAGAATACCTATATCTATTGCATGAAACATAATTCCCCCATAAGGACATCAGTACAAAAAAATGTATTGAATATGTAAGGCAAAAAATAACCATATGTAAAATATATGTTAAATGAACTTAGGTACAAGTGTATAGATAAGGATAAAATACCACCTTTACTCTACTTTTCTTTACAAACTTTGTAGCATGTGATAAAATGACCAAATGATCAGTGGTAGAAGAGGATAAACCATGCTAGGCATTTTAATCCCGAGATACAGTCTTAGTAAATATACAAATTGGGATCAACCCATGCTATATATTATAACAAATGGGATAATACCCTTAAATATATAGATTAGGATCGCCCATACTATGTCTTAACCCTTGTGTTATGCTTAATGGAAATTTTACCACTTATTTTGTCACAGTCCAAACCAAGTCCTTCCCGTGATGGGTATCTCAAGTCCAATGTGGATTGGAGATCATCCCTGCTTCTAACTAAACCAAACACATTATATCCTATGGTCTGATGAATTTTGAATGTATAACAAGATATCATGCAATAGCTTAAGAATGTTTTAATGCATGTTCATAACCAACCACTGACGATCGGCTAAACGACCGACCTATATCGCCTAATAACTACAGTATTCCAAATAAAGCCTTCTAAACAATGAACCAGAACTAAATACCAATAAAATATCGGGACATGCCCCTAACTATATCCAAAACAAGTCTAAATAGTTTGAGACATAAAAGAAAATAACATGAAATATAGACTTTCGATGTATGGAATTGAAATATCTTAGGTTTTGACCCTTAGAAATTCTTGGAAATCCATTCTATGAACCTAATATGACTCATGGCTCTGAGCCGTATGCTAGGATATGAGTGGTATAGTCCTTTCGTATGCTGATCAGTGTTAGTTGGCGGGATGGTTATGGCCACTGGAATGGGTAAGACTTAGAGTTGTGAGTCGTAGGGCTTAGTAAGAGTCGTATCAAGGACTCATATGGTGGGCAGTGTTTGATCCTCCTGGCATTTTATTCTTCCAAGGATATGGGTTATGGGTATGGATCATATGTTGTGGTTACGACTTGATTGAAAGATTTATATACTGGAAAATATTTGATCCATGGGTTGAGTCTTGGATATGAGCGGTGGATATCGATAGTATATGAGGGTCCGACTTGTATGGGTCAGTTGTATCCCTGTGATAGGTTTTTAAGAGATTTAAGTGAGGGTAGTCTAGATATTTCCCTACTTACCCTAATTACGATCCATGACTTCTAATACACTTAGAAGGTTATTTAACCTATTATTCTATTCATTATCACTTATAAACTATTCCAAAACACTCCATAATTCTCTCAAGAGCTTTTAGGAAAAGAAGGCTAGGGTTTCATCATACGAATTGCTTTGGGGCTTGTCTTGGTGATTTATTTCCATTAATTCTTTGGTATAAGGAATGATTCTCTTCCTTCATTGTAATTTCAACTAAAGGCATGGTTTATATAATTAATTTCATGGTTTTGCTATTTCATGATTATGGTTTTCAACTATTATTGGGGTTTTTGATATTGAGTGCTTGGTTATAGTTTCCTATAGTTTTAATTATGCTTTTATATGCATTAATGGTGATTTTGGACAATTGGATTGCATGGTAATGGCTTAATACTGTTTTGAATTGGTTATGGTTATATTATGCTCCTAAGATCTTTGACAAAATGCTTATAAAGATATGTTCATTGGATTGACTTCTTTTAATGGAAATCTTGTATGTTTTAAACTGGACAAAGGATTTATGCATGGTTTAAATGGTTTGAAAAGGCTAAAGGATAAATAGTTATGCTTGTGGAGAACATAGAAGTCTTCCAAGTAGATTTTTTATGGTATATGGAAGGGAATCTATGATCCCCTTAACCTAAATGGTTTGGCCATAGATATTACTTGTAAGTAAGGGGTGGTATGACGATACCACCAATATTGGCCTTTGTTAATAAATGGTAAATCAATTGTCTAGACATGGTTTTAATTGGGCAGTAATGGTGGGGTGTGTTGCTAAGTTGTAGAAGGTGGCAGTTCTGAGGGGACCAAAACCGAAAACTCATATTTGCAAATATAAGGGATCTTGATGACCATGTGCTTATGTAACATTTTATATTGGGGGATGTACTAGTCATCCCATGGTATAGTCCCTGGTCGTGCGGCTACACATACTAGGGCTATTCAACATGGGGAGCTGAACCCATATGGCTCTTGGGTGGTTAGGACGACAAAGCTACACAACCCAGGTAAAGGTTTTAAGTGCATGCTATACCTGGTCCCCCTTTCTGACACTTATATATGTATGGTTATATGCATTATGGATGGTTTTTCTTGGTTTTATGATTGATATTATTTTATCTTTATCCTGAGATTCATGCAAGCGGTCACTCGCTGACCCCGTATGCTGGCTGCTGTATACCCATGCTAAGCAAGAATCGGCCATTCTACTCTACCTGTTTAGAACGTAGATTCGGTATCAATATTTGGATTAAAGTGGTGAGCTTCCATATTTTTGAAAGGAATCATTTTATGTTATGAATTTCTCTAGACACTTCTCTTTTATTTTGGATATTGGTTTTGGCCATAGTTAGCGGCATGTCCCAACCAAATTTGTTTATTCTTTTGGATAGAGGCTTCTGGGGGTTAGTATGGACGGGATAGATAGTGGTGTCAGCCTTAGCATTGGTATTGATATTGAGGCTGGCATCATTAGACATGATCTCTCACTGTTTCATCATATAAAATTTTGGGATTAATTTTCATATTATATTTTGGTATTACCTTTGGTTTATGGTCTATGGTTTGGTTTGGAATGGTTGGGCCATCGGTGCAGTACGGTTGGACTCAGTTGGGTCGATCACGATTGTGACCCTATCCTAGAGTCTTAATGTAAACAATAATGCTATTTTGTTAGATGTTTAAAATTTAGCCTATCTAAGTTTAGATATAGGTTGTTGGGTTGGGTAATAGGGGGCGGTCCTCGATATTGGTTGGACTTGGGATGCCCATTACGATAAGGCCCAGGGCCGAGTCATGTCAAGTTAGTATCAGAGACTAGGTTCATGGTCAACTGGAAAGTCCATAAAGTTATGTCGAGTAGAGTCTGTTTTAGGGGTGTGAAGTGAACCATACTCATACGAAATAGGTTGCAAGACATTTAGGAATGTTTTACTTTCTTGGTATTCTATATTCAAGCTTAAGTTCTCAATCCTGGAATCATCTCTAATCCTTGTTTATTCGTATTTCAGCATGCTTCCTAGATCTGAAACACAAGGAAATTCTTCCATCCTATCTGGGGATAATGCTGAAGGGGTACATCCTACGTCTGGAGTACATCTTTGATCTCATGGTCCTATTGCTGATGGTGCTGGAGTTTCTTCTATTCCAACTAGTTCTCCTCTTGTCCCTCCGGGTAATGTGAATAATGCTGAATTTTGTCAGTTTATCCATGTCATTGCCTAATTGGTTGCTGCTCAGGTTAAGAGGGGTATGGATGGTACTTTGTCTACTGAGGATACAAGGGTTGGTCAATTTATGAAGACGGGTCCTCCAATTTTTACTAGGGTAAAAGTGGAGGAGGATCCACAAGGCTTCTTAGATGAGATGAAAAAGATCTTTCGGGTGATGCAGGCTACTAATCTAGAGGGGGTTAACTTTACATCTTATCAACTCAAGGATATTGCTTATCAGTGGTATGAGGAGTGAAACAGGGATAGAGGTGTTATGAAAGAGAAAGGGTTGTGGGAGGCCTTTTTAAATACCTTCTTGGATCAGTTGTTTCCTCAGAGTTGAGGGAAGAAAAGATGGAGGAGTATATGAACCTCAGATAGGGGAGGATGTTTGTAAAGGAATATGCTTTGAAGTTCCATTAACTATAAAGGTATGCTCCTAATTTGGTGGCTGATATGAGGTTGAGAATGAAGATGTTTTCTTCTGGGTTGAATGGAGATTTTATTCTGGAGAGCAAGACTGCCTTGCTAATTAAAGATCTGGACATCTCAAGATTGACTATTCATATGCAACAAGTTGAGGATGAGAAGAAGAACAGGCAGAGTTTGGGGATAGACGGGGAAAGAATAGCAGGTTTTCTGATCAGGAAGGTGCTTAGTCTCAAGGTGGTAGGGATGGTGACAAGTGGCAAAAAAAGAAGGGGGAGTTCAGGCTCGTTTTATGCTAGTGCTCCTTATCAGTCGGGAGACAGGCGCCATCAAAGTGATGATAATTCTCTAGCACAGGTTTCCCAATCTCAGGCGAGCAGAGATCAGTCAGTTTGTTCATGTCCTCTTTATCAATTTTTTGGTCGTCCTCATCGAGGCTATTACAAGGAAATAATGGACAAGTTCTTCAAGTGTGTCTAGGTAGGCCATCACCTCAGGGATTGTCCGGTTAATAAGGTTTCTACGGGGGCGAATAAGATTCTTATGTCTTCATCTTCTACTCCTACACCTGATGGGGTGGCATTTGCTTCTGTTATTGCTTCTGGTTCTAGTGTTGGTCAGAAAAGGTTGTATTTTTTGGCATCCCGATAGGAATTCGAGGCATCACCTGATATCAATACTGGTACATTACAGATTTTCTATCATGACATATATTGTTTGCTTGATCCGAGGTCTACTCTTTTTTATGTGGCTCTATATGTGGATGTCTTTTGTTTTTATTCAAAAGTTATTTCAGATCCTTTTTTCTACCCTAGTAGGTAACTCAGTTATTGCTAAGAGAGTCTATAAGGGGTGTGTGGTTGCTGTTGGTGGCAAGCAGACCTTGGTGGATCTATTTGAGTTGGATATGGTAGATTTTAATGTAATTCTAGGTATGGATTTGTTGCATTTTTGTTATGCATCTATGGATTGTCGGACCTGTAGGGTTATCTTTATGTTTCCTGGTGAACCAGTTATAAAATGGGAAGGTAGTTCCTTAGCTCCTAGAGGGAGGTTTATTTCATATCTTAGAGCTTGGAGGCTAATCTCTAATGGTTTTCTTTATCACTTGGTTTGGGTTAATGATTCTAACTCAGAACGTCCTTCTTTGACTTTGGTCCTAGTGATTAATGAGTTTCCAGAGGTCTTTTCGGATGATCTTCCAAGTGTTCCTCCAGATAGGTAAATAGAGTTTGGTATTAATTTGCTTCAAGACACTCATCCAATATCTATTCCTCCATATAGAATGGCTTCAGCTGAGCTGAGAGAATTGAAAGATCAACTTAAGGATCTTTTGGACAGGGGGTTTATTCATTCTAGTGTTTCTCCATGGGGTGCACTGGTGATGTTTGTGCACAAGAAGGATAGTTCCCTTCAGATGTGCATTGACTGCACAGTTGAACAAGGTGACAGTCAAGAACAAGTTTCTTTTTCCTCGGATAGATGATTTGTTTGACCAGTTACTGGGTGCCAAGTTTTTCTCTAAGATAGATCTTTGGTCTGGGTACCATCAACATAAGATTAGGGAGAAAAATATTCGTAAGATGGCTTTTTGTACCCGATATGGACATTTTTAAGTTCTTGGTGATGTCATTTGGGTTGACTAATGCTCCGGAAATATTTATGGACTTGATGAATAGGGTGTTTAGGCAATATTTTGAAATTTTTGTCATTGTGTTTATTGATGAAATTCCAATTTATTCAAAAAGTGAGGGGGATCATGCTAGTCACCTTCGTGTGGTGTTGCAGACCTTAAAGGAACAATAGTTATATGCTAAGTTCTCTAAGTGTGAGTTTTGGATGAACGTTGTGATTTTCTTGGGTCATATAATTTCTAGAGAAGGGATCATGGTGGATCTACAAAAGGTTGTTGTGGTGAAGAGGTGGCCTAGGCCCATGACTCCATCTAATATCCGAAGCTTCTTGGGTTTAGCCGGGTATTATAGGCGGTTTGTGGAAAGATTTTCTTTGATAGCTACTCCTTTGACTAATTGACTTAGTAGAAGGTTAAGCTTTCACAGTTGGATGCATGTGAAGAGAGTTTTGAGAAGTTGAAGTATAAGTTGACTTTGGCTCTAATCCTAACATTGCCGGTTTGTGGTTTATTGTGATGCATCTCGGGTAGGGCTTGGTTATGTTTTGATGTAACATGAGAAGGTAATTTCCTATACTTCCAGGCAGTTGAAGGTACATAAGGGGAATTATCCTATTCATTATTTGTAGTTGTTGGCAGTTGTGTTTGCTTTGAAAATATGAAGGCATTATTTGTATGGTGTTCACGTGGATATCTTTTCTGATCACAAGATTCTTTAGTATGTAGTCACTCAAAAAGACCATAATCATAGGTAGAAGAGGTGGCTTGAGCTTCTCAAGGATTATGATATGAGTCTTCACTACTACCCAGGTAAGGCTAATGTGGTTGTTAATGCTCTTAGCAGGTTATCCATGAGTAGTTTGGCTCACGTGGAGGAAGGCAAGTGGGAATTAGTGAAGGATATTCATTGCTTGGATAATCTTGAAGTTTGTCTCTTGGACTCTAAGGATAGTGGTGTGATGTTGCAAGAAGTAGTCCGGTGATCTATAGGTGCAGAGATTAAAGAGAATCAAGTGCTGGATCCTGTCTTGATGAGAATCAAGAGTGATGTTGGTGGGCAAAAGGTAGTGGTGTTTGAGATCAATGGTGATGGTACTTTACGGTACCAATGGAGGTTGTGTGTTCTTGATATCGATGGGCTACGACAAAGGGTTTTGGTTGAGGTGCATGATTCGTGCTATGTTTTTCATCCCGGCCAACTAAGATGTATCATGATCTCAAGGAGACCTACCGGTGGATTGGAACGAAGAGGGATATAGGTGATTACTTTGCCAAGTACATAGTCTGTTAGCAGGTTAAGGTTGAGCACCTAAGGACAGGAGGGTTGTATTAAGAAATTGATTTGCCCGAATGAAAGTGGGAAGTGATCTATATGGACTTCATTGTCGGTCTTCCTCGATCTCAGAATTAGTATGATTTGTTTTGGGTCATCATGGATAGGATGGCCAAGACTGCGCATTTCTTGCCAGTGTGGACTATTTTTTTGGTGGAGGATTATGCACGGTTGTATCTTCAAAAGGTTTTGAAGCTGCATGGGGTACCTGTTTTGATTGTCTCTGATCTTGGTATGCAGTTTACGTCTTAGTTTTGGTGGTATTTTTAGAATGGGTTCGGGACTAAGGTTAGTTGAGTACTGCTTTTCATCCACAGTTGGATGGGCAAACAGAGAGAACTATTCAAACATAAAAAGATATGCTTCGGCCAGTGTGATTGACTATAATGGTAATGGGTTAAGCATATAAATTTAGTGGAGTTTTCTTACAAAATAACTATTATTCGAGTATTGGTATGGCTCTTTTCGAGGAGTCGTATGGTAGGAGGTGTAGATCTTCTATTGAGTGGTTTAAGCTTGGAGAAACGGACATGTTTGTTCTAAATTTGGTTTATTAGGTGATGGAGAAGGTCAAGGTGATTCAAGATAGGCTTAAAGCTGTCCAAAGTTGCCAAAAGTCCTATGCAGATGTTAGGCATAGAGACTTGGAGTTTAAGGTCGGGAATAGGATGTTTCTCAAGGTGTTTCCCACGAAGGGAGTGGTGTGGTTTGGAATAAAGGGGAAACTCAGTCCTCGGTTCATTGGTCCTTATGTGATTTTTCGGAGAGTTGGAAATATTGCTTATGAGTTGGAGTTGCCATCTAGCTTAAGTTTGGTTCATCTGGTCTTTCATGTTTCTATGTTGAGCAAGTGCCTTGGTGATCCTTCTTTGATTGTTCTTTTTTTGAAGGATTAGGTATTTTAGATTCTCCGTCTTACAAAGAGGTTCCGATTGAGATATTGGATAGGCAAGTTCGTCGGTTGCGAACCAAGGATGTTTATTCGGTTAAGATTTTATGGAGGAATCATAAGGTGGAAGAAGCTACTTGGAAAGCAGAAGAGGACATGAAATCCAAGTATCCGCATTTGTTTTCTGCGCCTGGGATCCATGCAAAAAGTATGTGTCTTGAACACATCTTAATTTTTTGAATTTGTTAAAGAAAAGGTTAACATATTTGCCTCTTCGTTTTCAAACTTTGTTGAAGGGATGTTTGATAATGCAAATGACTCTGTGTGTGTGGTTAGAACTACCTTATCCGTCATTCAGGTCTAAATGTTCCTAGTGGGAAAGACTAAAACATCCTGGGTTTTGACCCTTAGAAAATTTCCTGGAAATGCATTCTCCGAACCCAAAATGACTCATGGGTACAAGCTGTATGCTGGGGTACGAGTGGTATAGTCCTATCATATGTTGACCTGTGTTAGTTGGTGGGATGGTTATGGTCACTAGAATGGGTAAGACTTAGAGGTGTCATAGGGCTTGGTATGAGTCGTATCAAGGACTCGTATAACGGACAATGTTTGATCATCCTGATAATTTATGCTGCCAGGGGTACGGGCTATGGCTACAGATACTATCCTGTGGTTACGACTTAGTTAGATGAGTCATATACTAAATAGTTTTTGATCCAAGGGATGAGTCTTGGATACAAGTGGCGGATACCACTCGTATAGGAGGATACGACTTGTATGGGTCATTCATATCCCTGTGATTGGTTTTTAAAGGATTTAAGTGGGGGTATTCTCAATATTTCCCTACTTACCCTAATTAGGGCCCATAACTTCTAATTATACTTAGGAGGTTATTTACCCTATTATTCTATTCATTAACACTTAGTAACTATTCCAAAATACTCCATCATTCTCTCAAGAGATTTAGGGGCAAGGAGGCTAGGGTTTTATCTTATAGATTTCTTTGGGGCTTTTCTTGGTGATTTATTTCCATCAATTCTCCTGTATAAGGCCTAATTCTCTTTCCTCATTGTAATTTCAACTAAAGGCATGGTTTATATGATTGATTTCATGGTTTTACTATTTCATGATTATGATTTTCAAATATTTTTGGGGGTTTTGATATTAAATGCTTGGTTATGGTTTCTTATGGTTTTAATTATGTTTTTATATGGATTAATGGTTGTTTTGGACAATTGGATTGCATAGTAGTGGCTTAATGGTCTTTGGAATTGGTTATGGTTATATTATGCCCCAAAGGTGTTTGATAAAATGCTTATAATATGTTCATTGCATTGACTTCTTTTAATGGAACTCTTGCATATTTTAAACTGGACAAAGAATTTATGAATGTCTTAAATGGTTTGAAAAGGCTAAAGGATAAATGGTTATGCTTGTGTAGGACATGAAAGCCTTCCAAGTGGATTCAATATGGTTTATGGAAGGGCACCTATGGTCCTCATAACTTAAATGGTTTGGCTATGGATATTACTTACAAGTAAGGGGTGGTATGATGATGCCACCTGTATTGGCCTTAGTTAATAAATGGTAAATGGATTGTCTAGACATGGTTTTAATTAGGAATTAATGGCGAGGTTTGTAGCTTAGCCGTGGATGGTGGCAGTCTCGGGGTGACCAAAACTGGAAACTCTTATTTTCCAATATGAGAGGCCTTAATGACCATATGCGTATGTCATATTTTATATTGGGGGATGTACTAATCATCCCATGGGATAATCCCTGGTCATGCGTCTACACAAATTGGGGTCTTTTCAGCAGGGAGAGCTGAACCCATATTGCCTGTGGGTGGTTAGGATGACAAAGCTACACAACACAGGTAAAGGTATTAAGTGCATCCTAAACCCAGTCCCCTTTCTCGGCACTTATATATGTATGGTTATTTGCACTATGGATAGTTTTACTTAGTTTTATGACTGACATTATTTTATCCTTATCCTGAGATTTATGTTAGCGGTCACTAGCTAACCCCATATACTAGCGGTTATATATCCATGCTATCCAGGAATAGACCATTCTATTCCTCCTGTTTATCACGCAGATTCAGTATAAACATTTGTATTGAAGTGGTGAGCTTCCATATTTTCGAAAGGCATCATTTTATGTTATAGATTTCTTTAGACACTTCTCTTGTATTTTTGATATTGGCTTTGGCCATGGTTTGGGGCATATCCCAACCAGATTTGTTTATTCTTTTAGACATAGGCTTTGTGGTACTTCTGGGGGTTGGTATGGGTGGGATCGGTGGAGGTGTAAGCCTTTGCATTGGTATTGATATTGAGGTTGTCATCATTGGACATGATTTCTCACTGTTCCATCATATTACATTTTGGGATTGATTTTCATTTTATGTTTTGGTATTCCTTTTGGTTTATGGTTTATGGTTTTGTTTGGTATGGTTGGATGGTTGGTGCTGTGCGGTTGGACTTGATTGGGTCGATCGCAGTTGTGACCCTATCCCAGAGTCTTAATGTAAACGATAAGGCTATCTTGTTATATGTTTGAAATTCAGCCTATTTAAGGCTGGATATAGGTGGTTGGGTTGGGTAATAGGGGGCGGTTGGTTGGACTAGGGATGTCCATTATGACAAGGCCCGAGGTCGGGTTGTATCAGGAATCTCACCACCTTAATGTCAATTCATGAGCTAATCTCGAATCGTAAACACTGAGCAAAAGCAGTAGAAGTATGGACAATTTCTGCATCGCGTGGGAATACAGCATCAAAGATGGTTAGCGAGGTGAACACTAGCATGTAATTCGGGGATAAGGATAACATAATAACATAATCAACAATTTAAAATCATTCCAAAATCAATTCACATAATCAAATACATAATCATATATATATTTACATATATATATCACATACCGGGGTAGGGAACAAGGCTTAACATGCATTTCAAAACCTTATCCTGGATTGTATCTCTCAACCATCATAACATGTACCCACGGGCTATATGGGCCCTAGATCTCAACCCGTAGTCGGTCCATAGGGCATGTAGCCCTATGAACTAGAGAATAATCTCACATATATGCACATGGGAGACTCAAACCTCCCAACATATACCTAGGTGACTTAAGTACCCAGTCATATTGATTTACGAGGGACTCGAAACTTCCTAATTATGAAATAATAATGAGGGGGGCTCGAACCTCCCTAGTCACTTTGACCCCTGCATCGGCAAATGCGATTTCAAGTATCATTCAGCCAGACATCTACTTTCACAACTCCGCTACGCAACCCTTATTAAAGCCCAATTAAATCATTTATCACACAATCCCATTCATGAAACACATTTCACATTAAGGCATACATTATTGGTATCATCATACCAACTACACTTGCAAGGTAACAACAACATGCCAAAATAATTTTCCATTAACTTAGGGTAAACAACCGACATGACCCAAACTAGGGCCTAGTCATGTCGGGCATGTGAAGTCCGACAGGGATCGAAGACCACCCTTTATACCCTATCCAACTAACCAATATACAACCTGTGTTGGATGAATTCTGAACATATAACATGATAGCATATTTAGAATTCAACAACTTTGGGATAAGTCTAAAACTGTGATCAACCCAAACAATCCATATTGTAACCGAGTCCATAGTTGTCCATACAAAGCCTCTAAACCAAATCAAAGAATATCTAGTCGGGACTTATCCCCGACCATAGCCAAAATTAAATGTCAAAGAAATAGTAAAGACATAAGAATAACCATAACATGAAATAAGACTTCTGAAGAAAGGAAGATGAACACTTTATTCCGACTCAAGCTATCCCTGAATCACCAAGTCACTGACTAGGAGGTGTGATAGTATGGATAGTTCTTGTATCACATGGGGATACAACGCTCGAAGATGGGTTAGCGGGTGAACGCTAGCATGTACTCAGGAGTAAGGATACAATAATGCCATTATTCAAAATCAAAGTAAATAACCATATGCAATCACACATATATATATCATACTGGGAAAAAGAATCGGGTTTAGCATGCATTTAAAATCTTTAACTTGGGTTGTGTAGCTTTACCGTCATAATCTAGCTATGGGCTATATGGTTCTAATGTTACCCCCTGAATGAGCCTAAGTGTGTGTAGCTGTATGAACTGGAGATACCATAGGTCGCTGGAGATTTCCTTGTACCCTTCCCACCATATGATATATATGTATGTGAATATTCTTGGGGGATTACCTTGTAACCTACAAGTACGTGGTCATCAAGACCAATTCTCATATTGGCAAACATGAGTTTCTAGTGTCAACCTTTCAGACCCACACCGTCACGGCTAGCTATCACAACCCCCATTATTGCCAATTAAAACCTTTAGTACATAACCAAACCTCTAATTCCAGGAGTCAATTATTAAGGCATTATAAAGTGGTATCGTCACACCGACTATAGGTTGCAAGCAATGTCACTAGACAACACTTAGGGGATTCCCATGTACCCCACAAGATTCCATTATTAAAATAACTCGGGGGATTCCCATCTACCCCATAAGGTTTTCAATTAAACCAAAGTTATGGCCACCAAGGCCTTTCCAATACATTTAAAATCAACCAAACCAAATTAAGTTCAATTACCATATTATGCAATGCAAGGAATTCAATAAAAGTCAAACTATGTGACAAAATAATTCTCATTGGTATTTATCAAACATGTTGAGGGCATATAGTTTTTGAAAGTAAAACCAAGAAGCAATTGACCATTCACATGCAACCACATATTCAAACCACCATTATAACATGAAAACCATAAGAAAAACAAGGGAAAACATTATCCAACCAAGAACAACCAAAACAACCAACATATATTTCAAAACCAAAATAAATCCTCAATTATACAATGAAGACCATTCATTAAAACATGCTTTTAATTGAAATAACAATGAGGGAGGAGAAACATACCTAAGTTACGAAGATTCACAAAGAGATTTTGATCCTTAAACCTCTAGATGACCACCTTAAGGAAACTCTAGCCTAATCTTCTTGAGAGGTTGTTAGAGAGAGTTTAGAGAGTGTTTTTAATCTTCTAAAGTATGCAAAGGATGACTAATTCGGGTTATAAGATGTGGAGTCTTAAGGTATTGGGGTGGGAATTATCCATAATTCCCTTAGCATAAAAGCTATAGAAAACTCGTAGGTGGGTACGGTTGGACCCCTCCACTCGTACCCACACCATACGAGTGGTACCTTCCACTCGTACCTTGATCAGAAAGTTGTACACCATATTTTTCCCAACATATGACTCCCTTACCTAACTCTAACCATCACCATACGATTAGTACCCTTCAAGTCATACCCTAAGCAAAAACATCTAGGCTAGACACTGGACAACATACAGTTTGGACCCTACCTCTCATATCAAGTACATATGACTCTTATGATGTCTTCGCATACCATGAATAAAACTCGGGCAATATGAAACTGAACAACATATGACTAGGGTCCTAGACCTGTACCTACACTATACGAGTCAGGGTATAAGTCATATGATTATTAGAAGGTTCAAAACTAAGGAAATTTGCAAGGGTCAAAACCCCAGGGTGTTTTAACAACTTCTTTTGTTCATTAATACAAGATGGGTGTGTAGGGGGGGACACCGACTCCCTTTGTTCGTTAAATCAGGCCATTGTGTTTTAATTTCCTCTTTATATCATCCAATAGTTCAAGTTCAATTTTACAAATTACCATATTTCTCATAACTCAAAACCAATTTACACTATGAGGTTGGGGTCATAACCACTTCAAAAGTCACAAATTTGGGAAAATCACCATTCCCTAGTTCCTTCAGCATACCCATGCACCCACAAGTTCAAAACCATATTAAAGCATAATTAATCATACATAAACCATAGGAAAATATTTTTCAACAAAAAGCATTCAAAAACCCCAACCTTTGTTTCAAAACCAACATAAACATATCATGAACAATACTTTGAAACACATGCTTTTTACAAAATTAACATAGAGGGAAGAGTAACACTCCTTAAACACAGATAAATTTGGAGAGAAATTAACCCTTTAGCCCTTAGATGACCAACTTGATAAAACTCTAGCTTAACTAACTTGAGGGAATTTAGAGAGCCTTTTGGGACTATTTTAGAAATTACTTAATTTGTTTCTGAGTGCTAATGACACTCTAATAAGGTTATAAGATGTGGGATTCAATATTGATAAGAGGGGAATGTAAAGGATGCCCATAACTTAAAAGCTAAAAAAGTGTCTCCTTTGACTATGGTTCAACCCTTAACTCATAGACACTCCTTACGACTCATCACCACAAGTCGTAACCAAGGTAGTACCACCAAGGAAACCTACAATATTTTCCTTACGACTCAATGGCACCACTGATAGTGGGATCCTATAACTCGTAGGGTCCAGTCGTAGTCAACATAGAACCTAATTGGGACATACACTAGACTCCCTATGATTACATCTAATGACTCGTGACATATCTCTTAGTGAGTCACTTATACTCAGAGAAGAATTAAGCCACAATCTTACTTATTTAATTACAACTCATCCCAATGACTCGTATGGACACCTTACGACTTATAGGGTCCAATCGTAACTAGGGCAGTGAGTGCATAATCCCAGAAATTTAGAGGACCCAAAAACCTAAGGCGTTACATACTTCCCCTTAGGATCATTCATCCTATAATGATAGAATAAGGAATTTATTAGCACTATATGACTCCACATACCTCTACTCTAACCTTTAATAAAGACAAAAATTAGAGATGCTAAGGAAATTACCCTTTGCTTTTAACAATGTCAGAAAACAAAGATGTTAAGAAATATACGTACCTTAAGCATGATTATCGAGAATGGGAAACAAGAATGGATACTTGGACTTTATGTGCTCCTTGGCCTCCCAAGTAGATTCCTGGACCTTTTGGTTCCTCCAAAGAACCTTTACCAAAGCCACATCCTTTATTTGTAGCTAATAGACTTGGCGATCTAAAATTTTAATCGGAACCTCATCGTAGGACAATAATCTGAGATACCCACCTCCTTTAAAGGAAAAACTATCAAAGGATCTCCCAAGCACTTTCTCAACATCAAAATATAAAATACCGAATGAATGGAGCTCAAACTAGGAGGAAACTCTAATTCATATGCAACATTACCAACCCTCTCCAAAACCAAGTACGGACCAACATAATAGGTATTGAGCTTCCCCTTCTTACCGAACCATATCACTCCCTTCATGGGAGATACTTTCAAGAAGACCCAATCACCAACACAAAACTTTAACTCCCTTTGCCCCACATTTGCGTAGGATTTTTGGTGACTTTGGACGGCCTTTAGTTTATCCTGAATCACCTTCACATTCTCTATGGCTTGGTGAAACAAATTAGGTCCAAATAACTTATTTTCTCCAACCTCAAACCACTCAAAGAGATTTACACCTCCTATCATATGAGGCATCAAATGGAGACATACCAATACTAGAGTGATAACTATTATTATAGGAATATTCAATGAGAGGCAGATGGTCAACCCAAAAACCACCAAAATAAAAAACACAAGACCAAAATATATTTTCTAAAGACTGAATTGTTCTTTTCGCTTGCCCATCTATCTGTGGATGGAAAGTGATACTAAAGGTCACCTTAGTCCCTAAACCATGTTGGAATGACCTCTAAAAGTGAGATAAAAATTGAGTACCCAAATTAGATATAATGGAAACTGGAGTATCATGTATCTTCATGATCTTCTTAATAAACTACTTGGTGTATTCCTCAGAAGAGAAATTTGTCTTAACTAGCAAAAAGTAAGCAGACTCAGTCATCCTATCCACGATGACTCAAATAGATCAAATTGCTGGCGAGACTATAGAAGATCATTAACAAAATCTAAATTAATTATCTCCCATTTCCACACCGGCAACTCAATCTCTTTAGTTAACCCACCAGCCTCAAGTGCTCTACCTTCACTTGCTGACACACCATGGACTTATCCACAAAATTATCCATACCCTTCTTTATATTATTACACTGATAAATCTCTTTAATATCATGATATATATTTTTCTAACGAGGATGAATAGTATAATGTAACTCATAAGCTTTGACCTAAATTTTTTCTCATAACCGATCAATATTGGGAACATAGAACCTGCCATGGTACCTTAAGATAACATCACCAATAATCTTAAAAAACAACACTTTATGACTACCTACATCATTATTGATTTGCATCAAGACATGATCCAACACTTACTTCTCCTTTACTTTAGCACCAAGAGATGACCTGGACATCTCTTGAACAATCACACCACCATCCTCGGAATCCAAAAGATGAACTCTAATATTAGATAATGGTGAATATAATTTACCATATCCCTCTTCTCCTCATCCTCATTAGACAAGCTTTTCATGGATAAGCTGCTAAGAGCATCAGCAGCCACATTAGCTTTACCTGGATGAAAGTGGAGACTCATGTTATTATCCTTTAGCAACTCAAGCCACATCCTTTGCCTGAGATTAAATTCTTTCTGGGTGAACACTTATTGAAATCTCTTATGGTTTTAATAAATATTAATATGAATTCCAAACAAATAAGGCCACAAGATCTTTAAAGTAAACACCACAACTAGTAATTCCATAAAACACCCTGGTTTCTGGACCTTAGAAAATTTCCTGGAATTCTAGTCTTTGTACCTCATATGACTCATTGGTATGAGTATTATGATGGGGTATGAATTGTATGGTCCATTCGTATGCTGAACAGGTTGGTTGGTTGGATGGATTTTTGTTACTTGAATAGGTACGACTTGGTGGTACAAGTTATATGGTTGGATACATATCATTTAGTTCCTTTACTTAACCTTAAACTAGGTATATTAAGTTAGATTTTAGTATGAGTGGATTACTAAGAGTAGTAAGCCAGGGTATGAGTCATAATCAAGACTCGGATGGAGGTCAGTGTTCAAACCTTCTGTGATTATAACTTGCTAGGTATATGGGTGTAGGGTACTAGCATATTATGTCAATATGACTTGGGTAGGTTGATTCATACACTGGACAATTCTGGGTCCAAGTATTAAGGCTTAGGATACGAGTGGTGGGTACCACTCGTATCAAAGGGTACAATTTGTAAGGGTCAGACGTACCAATGTGATGGGATTTTGTGCAACTTAAGTGGGAGTATTATGGACATTTCACACTTACCCTAATAAGGTCCCACGACTTCTAACTCACTTGGGAGGCTATTTAACCTATTATTCAATTCATTAACACTTAGAAACTCTTCCTAAATACTCTATAATACTCTTAAAAGCTTTTAGGCAAGAAAGCAATGGTTTCAATTAGAGGAATAAATTAGGGTCTTATTGGTGGTTTCTCTCTATCTACTTTGTCAATTAAGGAATGTTCTCTTCCCTCGTTATTAGTTCTAACCAAAGGCATGGTTTTATATAATGTTTCATGATTTGAAAATTGTATGCTTTTGGATTTCCAATATAATTTGGGGGTTTTGGTTATAAATTCTTGGTTATGGTTTTCCCTTATTTTAATTAGGATTTTATATGCATTAATGGTGGTTTTGGGATACTTGGTTGCATGGGAATGGTTATTTGGTTATGGACTTTGGCTTTGGAAATACTATGCTCCCAATGTGTTTGATAAAATACCTTTAATAATGTTTTCATTATAATAATGGTTTTTCAATAAAACTTATTCATGGTTTAAACTTGGCAATGGAACCCTAAATGTTATGAATGGTTTTAAATAGATTAGAAAGGCCTTGATGTCCATGGTTTTGGTTAATTGGAAATCATGAAGGGTAGATGAAATCCCTTAAGCCTATATATGATTGGCTATGGATAGAACTTGCAAGTATAGTCGGTATTATGATACCACTACTAATGATCTTAGTTAATAATTAGTAAATGGATTGGTTGATTTCTTAGTAATGGTTTAATTGGGTAATAATGGTGGGGTGTGTAGGAAAGCCATGGAAGGAGGAGGTCCGAGGGGAACCAAATTTGGAAACTCATATTTGCTGATGTGAGGTTTGGTCTTGGTGACCTTGTGCATGATGTCACACTTTATATTTTGGGGATGTACTAGTCCTCCCATGTTTTCTTCCCTGGTCGTGCGGCTTCACATACTGGGGCCCTTTCAGCTGGGGGAGTTAAACCCATATAGCCCATGAGTGGCTTAGGACGACCAAGCTACATAGTCTAGCTAAAGGTTTTAATGGTATGCTAAAACTGGTTCCCTTTCCCTGCATAGTTATATATATAGGTATGGTTTGTGTGTATATGGATGGTTTTACTTGGTTTTATAAATGATATTATATTATTCTTATCTTGAGTTCATGTTAGTGATCACTCGCTAATCCATCTTCAGAAGGTTGTAAACCCACTCTATGCAGGAACCTGCCATTTTAGTCCTTCTACATAATGATTGACTCGGGGATAGTTATTGGATTAAAGTGGTGAGCTTCTATCTTTTCAGAAAGATTCATTTCATGTTATGGATATTTTAGAAATTCTGATTTATTTTAGGATATTGGTTTAGGCTATGGTTGGGGCAATGTCACAAATGGATATTCTTACCTTTTAGTTAGAGATTTTGTGGTTCTGCTATAGGTTGGAATGGGCGAGATCGGTATTGGTATCAATCTTTGCATTGTCATTTGTATTGGGGCTGATACTAGTTAATGATATTATTGGTTGTTCCATCGCATTTTATTTTGGGATTAATAATATTATATTTTGGATCTCATTTATTTTTTGCCTAGTTTACGGACCTTGGTTCGCTATTAGTTTTGCTTGGTGGTTTGGTTAGTGTGGTTTGGTGGATGGGATGACTTGGTAGGGTTATCCTAGGAATAAACCTATCCCATAGTTAGTCCTTGTCCATTTATGCTATCTTTCTATTTGTTTGGTATTCAACCGATGTAAGGTATGCTGATAGTTGTTGGTTTGGTAACAGGGGGTGGTCCCCGGTCCTGGTTGGGACTTAAGATTCCCATTATGATAAGGCCCTCAGTTGGGTTATGTCAAGTTGGTATCAAAGATTTTGGTTCATGGCCAATTGGCAGTCTAAAAAGCCATGTCGAGTAGAGTCTCTTTTAGGGGTAAATAGTACACCACACTCATAAGAGAAAGGCTATAAGGTATTTAGGAATGCTTCACTTTCTTTGTATTCTATTTTCAAGCTTGGAGTCTTAGTCCGAATATTCTTCTCTAATCTTTGGTTGTTCACTTTTCTGATCATGCCTCGATGATTTGGAACACAAGGAAACTCTTCAATCCTATTTAGGGGCAATGTTGATTGGGTACCTACGTCTGGAGTTTGTCTTCGATCTCCAGGTCCTATCCCTGATAGTTCTGGAGTTCCTCCAATTTCTACTAGTCCGTCTCAAGGTGAGGTGACTAATGAAGAATTTTGCTAGTCTATTCATACTATTGCTAAGTTAGTTGATACTCAAGATAAGAGGAATACATCTAGTGGGCTACCTGCTGAGTCTACAAGGGTTGGTTAGTTTATAAAATAAATCCTCCTACTTTTATTAGTGTGAAGGTGGAGGAGGATCCTTACAGTTTCTTGGATAAAATGAAGAAGATATTTAGGTCTATGCAGGCTACTAATGTGGAAGGTGTAAACTTTGCATCTTATCAACTCAAGGATGTTGCGTACTAATGGCACGAAGAGTGGGATAGGGATAAAGGTGATGTAGAGGAGATGATCTTATGGGATAATTTTTTGGATCCTTTATGGATCATTTCTTTCCTCAAGAGCCAAGAAAGTAAAAATGGAGGAGTTTGTGAATCGTAAGAAAAAGAGAATATCTATCAAGGAATATGCATTTAAGTTTCATCAACTATGAAGGTATGCTCCTGATTTTATGGATGACATGAGAGTGAGAATGAGAGAGTTTGCTTTTGGGTTGAATCAGGATTTGATCTTTGAAAGCAAGACTACTTTGCTGTGTAAAGATATGGATATTTCTAGGTTGAATTTCATATGTAGAAGGTAGAGAATGAGAAGAGAAAATAGGCAGAGTTCAGAGATTGGCAGGGTAAGCGGAGAAGGTTTTCTAATTAGTGAGGTGCTCAGTATCAGGGTAGTTGGGATTGCAAAAAATAGCAAAAAAATAAGTGGGGGAGTTATTGATCCTTCTCTACTTCTAGTGCTTCTTAGCTGAAGTTATTAGGTGAAAAGCATAATCAGAGTGGTGACAATTTATGGGTAGAGAATGCCCAATCTCATGTGAGTGGTGGTCAGTCAGTTTCTTTATGCCTTCTTTGTCAGTTCTGTAGTCATCCTTATCAGGGTTATTACAATGAAAAGAGGGACAAATGCTTTAAGTGTGGTTAGATAGGCCATCGACCCAAAGATTGTCCAATTAATAGGGTTGCTATGAGAGAAAATAAGGTACTAGTGGATTCATCTTCTGCTCCTGCACTCGGTGGTACCATGTCTACTACTATTACTATTCCTGGTTCTAGTGTTGGCCAGAACAGGTTGTACATTTTGGCATCTCGATAGGAATTTGAGGAATCATCTGATGTCATTTTTGGTACGTTACAACTCTTCTCTCTTGACGTATATTATCTTCTTTATCCAGGGTCCTCTCTTTCTTATGTGACCCCATTTATGGCTATATGTATTGGGTTTGATCCTAAGGTTATTTTGGATCTTTTTTTATTTCTATCTCAGTAGGTAACTCAGTCATTACTAATAGAGTCTATAGGGTGTGTGTGGTATCTGTTGGTGGTAAGCAGACTTTGGTGGATTTGTTTAAACTTGATATGGTGGATTTTGATGTTATTTTTGGGATGGATTGGTTTCCCTCATGTTACGCATCATTGGATTTTCAGACCTGTAAAGTTGTCTTTAGAATCCCTAGAAAACTGATTATAGAGTGGGAGGGTGGTTCCTTATCTCTTATGGGGAGGTTTATTTCTTATCTTAGATCTTAGATGTTAATCTCTAAAGGTTGTCTTTATCACTTGGTCTGGGTTAAAAATTCTAAATCGAATGGTCTTTTTATACAGTCAGTCCCAGTGGTAAATGAGTTTCCTGAGGTCTTGCTAGATGATTTTCCTAGTGTTCCTCCGGATAGGGAAATAGAGTTTTGTATTGATTTGCTTTGGAACGCTCATCCAATATCTATTCCTCCATATAGAATTGCTCCGGCATAGTTGAGGGAAATTAAAGAGCAACTTAAAGATCTTCTGGATAAAGTTTTTATTCATCCTAGTGTATCCCCATGGTGGTTGCACTGGTGTTGTTCATACACACTAAGGATGGTTCCCTTTGGATGTGCATTGACTATAGGAAGTTGAATAAGGTAACAGTCAGGACCAAGTATCCTCTCCCAAGGATAGATGATCTGTTTGATCAGTTGCAAGGTGCCAAGTTCTTTTCTACTATAGATCTTTGGTCTGGGTGTCATCATTTAAAGATTAGGAAGGTGGATATCCCTAAGATGGCTTTTCGTACTCGGTATGGGCACTTTGAGTTTTTTGTAATGTAGTTTGGATTTACTAATGCCCCTGCGATATTTAAGGACTTGATGAATGAGGTTTTTAGGTAGTTCTTGGATCTCTTCATCATTGTGTTTATTGATGAAATTATGGTTTATTCAAAAAGTGAGAGGGATCATGCTAATCACCTTCGTATGGTATTGCAGATCTTGAAAGAACAACTATTTTATGACAAGTTCTCCAAGTGTGAGTTTTGGTTGAACGCTGTGACTTTTCTTGGTCATATTATTTCTTGTGAGGGGATCATGGTGGATCCGCAAAAGGTGGCTATGGTTAAGAGGTGGCCTAGACCTACAACTCTAACTAACATCCAGAGTTTCTTGGGCTTAGCAGGGTATTATATGCGGTTTGTGGAAGTCTTTTCGTTGATAGCTTCTCCTTTGACTAAGATGACTTAAAAAAAGTTTAAGTTTCCTTGGTCGGATACTTGAGAAGGGAGTTTCGATAAGTTGAAAGATAAGCTAACTTCGACTCTAATTCTAACTTTACTAGAAGTCAATGATGGGTTCGTGGTCTATTGTGATGCATCTCGAGTAAGTCTTGGTTGTGTTTTGATGCAACATGAGATAGTGATTGCCTATGCTTCTAGGCAGTTAATGGTACATGTGAGGAAATATGTTATTCATGTTTTGGAGCTATTTGACGTGGTTTTTTCCATAAAAATATGACAACGTTATTTGTATAGTGTACCCATGGATATCTTTTTTTATCATAAGAGTCTAAAGTATGTGTTTACTCAGAAGGACTAAATCTCAGGCAAAGGAGATGGTTAGAGCTTCTCAAGGACTATGATATGAGTTTTCACTATCATTCAATTAAGGATAATGTGGTTGCTGATGCTCTTAGCAAGTTGTTCACGGGGATTTTGGCTCATGTGGAGAAAGAAAAGTGAGAGTTGGTAAAGGATATTCACCGCTTGGCTAATCTTGGAGTTCACCTCTTTGACTCCAAGGATGGATGTGTAATGGTACAAGAAGTGGTTTGATCATATCTTGGTACAGAGATCAAGGAGAAACAAGTGTTGGATCCTGTCTTGATAAAAGTATAGGGTGATGTTGGTGGGTAGAAGGTAATGGTATTTGAGATTAGAGGCGATGGTAATTTACAATACAAAGGAAGGTTGTGCGTTCCTGATATCAACAGTTTAAGACAAAGGATATTGGAGCATGAGTTGCACTATATGGTTCATCCCGGTTCTATGAAGATGTATCATAATCTCAAGGAGATATATTGGTGGAATGGTATGAAAAGGAATGTGGCTAATTTTTTGGCCAAGTGTTTGGTGTGTCAACAAGTTAAAGTTGAGCACATGAGATCTGGTGGGTTATATCAACAAATTGTTTTGACTGAATGAAAATGAGAGGTAATCAATATGGATTTTGTTACCGGTCTTTCTCGATCTCGAAATCAATATGATTTGATTTGGGTCATCGTGGATAGGATGATAAAGTATTCTCACTTCTTGTCAGTGAGGACTACCTTTTCAACAGAAAATTATGTGAATTTATATCTTCAGGAGTTTGTGAAGCTGCATAAAGTACGTATTTTAATTATTTTTATCGTGGTACGCAGTTTATGACTTATTTCTGGCGTTCTTTTCAGAAGGGATTAGGTACTAAGGTAAGTCTAAGTACTACTTTTCATCCTCATATGGATGGGTAAGTGGAAAGAACTATTAATACATTGGAGGGTATGCTTTGGGCATGTGTGGTTGATTTTGGTGGAAGTTGGGTTGAGCATCTACCTTTGGTGGAGTTTGCTTACAACAATAGCTATTATTCTAGTATTAGCATGGCTCCTTTTTAGGCATTCTATGGTAGGAGGTGTAGATCTCCTATTAGTTGGTTCGAGCTTGGTAACACGTATATGTTAGGTTTAAATTTGCTCTATCAAGTTATGGAAAAGGTGAAGGTGATTCGGGATAGGTTTAAGGCAGCACAAAGTAGCAAAAAGTCCTATGCAGATGTTAGGCATAGAGACTTGGAGTTTGAGGTTGGGGATAAGGTTTTCCTTAAGGTATTTCCCATGAAGAGAGTAGTGCGGTTTGGTAAGAAGGGGAAGCTCATTCCTTGGTATGTTGGTGATTATGAGATTCTGTGGAGCATTGGTAATATTGTTTGCGAGTTAGTGTTACCTTCTATATTGAGCGCAGTTTATTCAGTATTTTATGTCTCCATGTTGAGAAAGTGTCTTGGTGATCCTTATTCAATTATTCTTTTGGAAGGTTGTGTATACCGAACTTTCAGTTGTATGAAGATATCCCGATTGATCTATTGGATAGGTAGGTTCATCAATTGAGAATAAAGGATGTGGCTTCTATTAAGGTTTTATGGTGGAACCATAAGGTGGAAGAAGATACGTGGGGAGCGGAGGAGGACATAAAGTCCAAGTATTTTCATATATTTTTTGCTTTTGGGATTCATGCGGAAGGTATGTGTCTTCAACACATCTTTACTTTCTGAGTATGTTGAAAGAAAGATTATTATATTTGCCTATTTGTTTTCAACTTTGTTAGAGATTGGAAATATATTAGATAATACAAATGACTTGTGTGTGTGGTTACCCCTATCTTATCCGTCATTCAGGGTTGAATGTTCCTAGTGTGTGAGACTGAAACATCCTAGTTTCTGGACCTTAGAAAATTTCTTGAAATTTTATTCTCTTGACCTAATATGACTCATGGGTACGATCCGTATGATGGGGTACGAATGGTATGGTCTAGTCGTATGCTGACCAGTGTTAGTTGGTGGGATGGATTTTAGTCCCTGGAATGGGTAAGACTTGGTGGTATGAGTCGTATGGTTGGATACAGATCATCTGGTTCCTTCACTTAACATTAGACTTGGTAACTTAAGTTAGATCTGAGTATGAGTGGCTTACTAGGAGCCGTAGGCTAGGGTACGAGTCATACCCAGGATTCATATGGTGGTCAGTATCCAAACCTTCTGTGATTCTATCTTTCTAAGGATACGGGTGAAAGGTATAGATCGTATACTGTCAATACAACATAGGTAGTATGAGTCATACACTCGACAGAGTTGGGTCCAAGGGTTAATGCTTAGGATACAAATAATGGGTACCACTAGTATCAATATGTACGACTCGTGAGAGTTAGTCGTACCACTGTGATGGGATTTTATGCAACTTAAGTAGAAGTATTCTTGACATTTCCCCACTTACCCTAATAGGGTCCCACGACTTTTAACTCACTTGTGAGGCCATTTACCATATTATTCTATTCATTAACACTTAGAAACTCTTCCTAAACACTATGATTCTCTCAAAAGCTTTTGGGCAAGGAAGCTAGGGTTTTAACTAGAGGACTAAATTGGGGATCTTGTTGGTGGTTTCTCTCTATCTACTTTGTCAATTAAGGCATGTTCTTTTCCCTCATTGTTAGTTCCAACTCAAAGCATTGTTTTTATACAATGTTTTCTTGATTTGAATATTTTATGCTTTTGAGTTTTCCAATATGATTTGGGGGTTTTGGTTATAAATGCTTGGTTATGGTTTTCCCATGTTTTAATTATGCTTTTATATGCAATAATGGTGGTTTTGGGATAATTGGTTGCATGGGAATGATTATTTGGAAATGGACTTTGGCTTTAGAAATATTATGCCCCTAATGTGTTTGATAAAATGCCTTTAACAATGTTTTTATTATAATATTGGTTTTTCAATGGAACTTATGCATGGTTTAAACTTGATAATGGAACCCTAAATGATATAAATGGTTTTAGATGGATTGGAAAGGGCTTGGTGGCCATGGTTTTTGTTAATTGGAAATCATGAACGGTACATGGAATCCCTTAAAACTATATATGGTTGGCTATGGATAAAACTTGCAAGTATAGTCGGTATGATGTTACCACTACTAATGGACTTGGTTAATAAATGGTAAATAGATTGGTTTGTTGCATGGTAATGGTTATAATTGGGAAATAATAGCAAGATGTGTAGCAAAGTCGTAGAAGGTGGAGGTCCCCGGGGGACCAAAACTGGAAACTCATATTTTCCAAGGTGAGGTTTGGTCTTGGTGACCATGTGCATGACATTACACTTTATACTTGGGGGATGTACAAGTCATCCCAATTTTTCTTCCCTAGTCGTACGACTTCATGTACTTAAGCCCTTTCATCTGGGGGAGCTGAACCAATATAGCCCGTGGGTGGTTTTGGACGGCAAAGCTACATAACCCAGGTAAAGGTTTTAATGTCATGCTAAACCCGGTTCCCTTTCTCAGCATGGTTATATATATATGTATGGTTTGTGTGTATATGAATGGTTTTACTTGGTTTTATAAATATCATTATTTTATCCTTATCCTGAGTTCATTCTAGCGATCACTAGCTAACCCATCTTTGGGCGACTATATACCCAAGCTATGTAGGAATCGACCATTTTACTCCTCCCATATAGTGATTGACTCGGGGACAACTGTTGGATTGAAGTGGTGAGATTTCATCTTTTTGGCAGGCTTCATTTCGTGTTATGTATATTTTTTGACATTCTGATTTTTTACCTTTTTAGGTTAGAGGCTTTGTGATACTGCTATAGGTTTGAATGGGCAGGATCGGTATTAGTATCAGCCTTTTCTTTGGGGTTAGTATTGGGTATGATATCGATTGACGATATTGTTGGTTGTTCCATCATATTTCATATCAAGATTAATAATATTATGTTTTGGATCTCATTTGGTTTTGGCCTGGTTTATGGCCCTTAGTTCGGTGTTGGTTTAGCTTAGTGGTTTGGTTGGTGCGGTTTGGTGGATGGGATGACTTGGAAGGGTTGGTCTAGAGATAGACCTATCCCAAAGTCAGTCCTTTTCTAGTTATGCTATCTTTCTATTTTTTGGTATTCAACCGAAGAAAGGTATGTTGATGGTGGTTGGGTTGGGTAACAGGGGGTGGTCCCCTATTCTGGTTGGTCTTAGGATGCCCATTACGACAAGTCTCCCGATCGGGTCGTGTCAAGTTGGTATCAGAGCTTTAGGTTCATGGTCAATTAGAATTTCACAAAGTCATGTCGAGTAGAGTCTCTTTTAGAGGTGTGTAGTGTGCCACACTCATAAGACAGAGGCTACATGGAATTTAGGAATGTTTCACTTTCTTGGTTTTCTATTTTCAAGATTGGAGTTTAAGTCCCAAAATTCTTCTCTAATCCTTGGTTGTTAACTTATCAGTTTATGCATCGATGATCTGGAACACAAGGAAACTCTTCAGTCCCATCTGGGGACAATATTGATGGGGTACATCCTACTTCTAGAGTTTGTCTTTGATCTCAGGGTCTTAATGACCCTTTAGGTCATTTTCTATATTTATACTTATCTTTACCATTTGATCTTCTCCATAGCTGGCTTAAGCCATTTATGTCTTTCTAGGATCGACAGTTCGATTATCGGGCAATTTGTTTGTTTTTTAGAGCCAATTCCCTATTTTTAAGTCTTTACTGGTTCCAAATGGCCACTGGGCAAAAACTTTAGAGAAATGATCCCAGATACAAATTTCTACTGCACTATCAGATCCAAAATATTTATTTTAGTCTAGGTATACCATTGGTTTTGGTCCCAATGCAAACGAGCTCATTTCGATCAATTGGTCTGAAAGTTAAAAATTAGAAAAAATGGATATGGGACCCACATTTGGTCAAAACGACCTCGGATTGAAAATCCAACTTCGCCATCGCATTTGGAACATTTATTTTAGGCTAGGGAGACCCTTGGTTCAGGTCCCAAGGCTCTCGGACTTATTTTAGGCTATTGAGCGAATTTTATGAAAAGTGATGAAACTATAGGCGTGGCCCCCACTTTTTTCCTAAACGATCTCCTATGAAAGTTTTGAAGATCCCAATGTATTTAGAATGTGGTTTACACTCAAAATTCACTATTGGATCATGTTGTTTGGATTCTGGATGACTTCCAAGGGTCAAAAACTTATTTTTAAGTTTGCTGTCATCTGGTGCAAACGCGATCACGAGTAGCACGATCACAGCCTGTAGGACCATGATTATGAAATCTGGGTACCTTTAGGGGGTATATAAAGTCCCCAAAAGGCATTTGGGGCATTTCCCCTTCACCATTTAGACCTAGAAACCCCAAAACGAGTGTAATAACTCAAAATTGGTCATAAAGGGGTGACTTGGGAGCTTAATTATCATCTTGTATCACGATTATCTTCAAGATTAAGGTATGAATTTGTTGAATTCATGCTTGAATTTCTTAGTTTTGACCCAAAACCCCAATTTAGCTTAGGGCTTAATTTTAGCCCAAAGCATTCTTAGTTTTCCCCAATTCTTTTAGGGGTATGATTCCTTATTCATGTGTGAACATTGGGTTGGTCACAATTTTTATTTCCATATATGGGACCCACTTGGGGTTTTGGTGTGATTTTTGGTCCCAAAGCATAATAGTGCAATATGAGTATCATTAGACTTGTATTGATGAGTAGATTATGATTTTGATAGTGTGATGGCATTTTGAGGGATGTAAAGTGAAGACGAGCATGTGGTGCATGAAATGAGGTTTTACGGTTTGTCCTTGAGGTAGGATTCTGTCCACTTTTCTTCATAGATGATGTGTGATATATTTTGTGTGTGAATATGGATGTTAGGCTTGATTATGAGTAGTATAACTTGTCCTTGATTGTTGATGTTTAGGAATTAGATGTGGGTTTTGGACCCGTAGGATGACATGTTTATAACCCTTTTGTATCCTATTGCCTTCCCTCTTTAGTTTAGATTAGTTATAGCATGGATATGATATAATGCTATGTTTGGAATATAGTTTTAGCATTTGAAGCATGATTTGTATATTTAGCCTTAATGGGCTAGTGAGGTAGTCTTGAAATTGTAAGTTGGGTAGAGTTGACTTGAGTATGCTTGTTTCTAGTCAAAGTTATTATCTTATGCCTGAATATGGATCATTTGACATCTAGAAGATGAACTACATACCTTAGCCTAGTTTGAGGCACAGTGTTCCTAAATATGGAAATTATTGATTAGAAATGGGATCGTTCGGCCTACTTAAGTCTAAGCTTTTGTTAAGTCTTGTGGACTTAGTTGCGGATATTACATATAGATGAGGCTAATAAACCTTAGAATATGGTTAATACATAACTTGGTAACTTGTATTGATGTTCCCAAATTGTGGCTTTTTAGTTATGGTTATGATACTCCTTCCGGAAGTGGTATTGCGCATTTAGAGATAATATTCCTGCTAGATACTTTTTTTGGTTTAATTTATAATTTTATTAATAATTTACTCAATCTACAAGGAATGGGACAACCCATCCGAATAAATACAATATCAATAACACACATTCAAATGGACCGGCCCAAACAACTTGGCCTGTTCTAAACAAAAAAATAATAAAAGGGGAGTAGGTTTCTAATTTGAGCTAAGTTCAGCTCCACTCCCAGCAAGTTTCCAACTCCTCTACCATGTTTGCTTTTGGGAATCCACAATTCGAATTGCTTCTTCTATGGGTGATAAAAACCATACCTTGGTTGGACTAACTCATATTCTTGTCCATCTTGCAAGAGTAAGTTCACTCCTTTCTTTTTGTCTGAGTTAACATTAGATCCTCCTCTAGTGCTTGAAAATGAAGTTATTTCATCCATTTCAGCTGAGTACATAGTGATTTTTGGTGCAAAACATCTGGGACTCATCCACTGAAAGTTGATTTTGCATCCAGGTACCTTGCTTCTTCTACTACATTCAACTTCTTGACTTGACAGTACCAATAATTGTGCCCATTTGGATTTGTAGTTATGGAAGGGATGGAGATTGAGAGATGCTCGGACCCACGGGTAATTGGGTGTAACAAATTTCTTCAGTCGCATGCATTGAAGATCTGACCAAGTGACCCCCAAATCTACTGAGAAAGCTTTTTGGTTGGCTGGTGTAAAGACACTTAATATGCTTTTCTTCTTTTTTTGCAGGTGTCGTACTTGTAAATTAGTAGTATGTACACCCCTTTTCATTGGCCTTACCGGTCTCCTTATCTACTTCTATCCGTAGGTATGGACAGTACTGTTTATCACTATTTAGAATCCTCCTACCTGCGGTTGGTAGTTGACTGAAACCTGTGAATGTAAATTGCTGCTCCAATGCAATATTAGCTAGATAATCTGCTAATTGGTTGCCCTATCCGTAAACGTGTTGTATCTGCACTAGTTTTGTTGCTAGTAGTTTCCATATGTGATTGATCTTGTCTGCTCTTTTCCATGGCATTTCCCATTACTTTGTCAAAAGTTTTTGCATGAGCAATGAGTATGTTTGAATGATTACCTTATTCTGCTCTGTGTTATTGCAATGTATTGCTGCTTGTAAAATGGCCATTGCCTCTGCCTCCATGGAATTAGTGTCTTCTATACCTGCTCCTTCTGAATGTAATAGATCTCCATTTGTGTCACTTAAATAGAATGCCCATGAACTTCTTCGTGAATTTCTTTTTAATACCCTCTACTGATTGCAAACGCGTGAGCTAGCTTTACATTTTTATTCTTTGTTTATAGTTTTCATGTCCAAACTACGACTCTTAGATCCGTCCTTAGCCTTTGCTTCCAAAGTTTTCAACTCAAGTCTTGTACATATTAGTTTCATAGTTTTACTATCATTATCAGAGTTAGAGTTTTCCACTTTTCATATACTGCGTCCTGTACATAATCGAGTCGTAGTTACTTTCTTAGATTTTAGAACAAATATTACTTGTGTCCTGTTCGAAGATCTTAGCACAAATATATTGCATTAGCCTATAAAAACACAAAAATATTTTCATTTTATTGAGTCTTTTCCTTAGATCTTTAGAACAAATAAATCAAGTCTTTACAGTCCAGAAGATACAAAAATATGTTGGTCTCAAAATCTTCACCGTCTACGTCTTCTGTGACTAGTTTATATAGATCCTTGGAAATATTACACTTGTCTCCAGATATCAACAAAACTATGTCATGTAAGAGAGACTATCTTTATGAAGTAGATGTGTTGACAGAAGAGCAACATCTGTCTTCTACAAATCTACCCATTCAAAATCCATACTCTGCCTTTGCCAGAAAGACGTGCAATCTAGAGCTGTAGTTGATTCCCTATATCAAGGAAAACGAGAAGGAGTTAAGCAATACTTTGCTGGAATAAAACTTGATCAATATGTCCTTAAGACTCCAGCTGAATAATTCATCACTCTGCAGATGACGAAGAATTTTTCGCAGTAGTGGAAAAGGTATAGCTTTACCCATATCTATTTTGGTGCAATTTGAATTTCCCTGACTCATCAAGGGAGAAAGGGACAACTGTTAAAGGCACAACTTTCCTTTGATGCTAGATTCAAAGAGTACCAACGTGAGAATTTAGGCAGTTTGGACATCATATTGGACTCAGGGACAGCTGTCGCTTATATGTTCCCCAACTTCACCATGTTCCTCTCAGATCCATATCTTACAAAGGCACTGAGGCTTCAATTCCAAATCGTTAGAGCCCCACCAGACTATAGATCTACACAAACGACGTTACACAACCATATAGTTTGGCAAGTACAGAACCACAGAAGAAACCTATCCCTTCCTGGTGGCCACCATTCGATGTTCCTAACAATAGATGTCACCAAAGGTATGACCCAGTGTATCCAAGTCTCAAAAGATGTCCCAAAGGAAGAAATCCTCATGATTCTTCCAAAATCATGGCTCATAAGTTATTAGATGATTAAAGTTCATCCTCAATATCTCCGGTCGCTGAAACCTATATTCGCCCAAAAACCTTACAGAACATCTCTCTCCGTCCATATGCATACCCTACCTGATACTCTTCCGGATGTAGAGGATTTAGACCCAATGAATATGTCAGGTTATCTCACTAGTGCCATGAATGAGCAGGATTGGATTGTACACTTCGGTCATGATGGGAATACGATTTACTGGTTCAAAGACCCATTCACAGGACACTGCTTATGGGATATCGACTGCGATTGCAAGAGATACCAAGAGGACTGGTTGAATGAATCTAATGAGGAGGAAGATGAACTAGAATGGGATTAGTATTAGGGATTCCAGAAACCCCAATATCAGAGGACTTTGAAGGAAACAAACCACCAAAACAATGACCAATCATTTAAAGTCTCATACAAACCACAAGAATGGCCAACACTGCCCTCTCCATCACTAGGTAAACCCTCCGACTCCAGATAAGATCCTAATCCTGAACCCCCAATGTTCATGATATATGAAACCAGTTCCACTCCCAACTATGCATTCCTACCAAACTAGCCACCCAGAAGGAATAACCAAAGCTACGCTTATAAATCACCACATGTTATTCCATCTATTGGACGAGAGGATCCAGAAGCATTAACTCAACATGCCATACTTATCAGAACTCTAGAAAGTAGGCTATAGGCTATACAGTCTGAAATATGCCCGCTAGAATCCTCAATACTATATTTTCTTGACCAACAAAGGAAATAAAAAGCCTCGTTGGAGAAACAGATCCATCTTCTGAAATATGGATACGCCCAAAAAGCCACTGTATTTCCTAGAGCATATTCTTCACGATGATCAAGTCAACCCTTTTCCACCTCTACACCTCGTTCAACATTATTTATTCCATCCTCAACAGAGAAACATAAGGAGTTTTACATTGCCAAGTTCAAATGGAAAAGGAAGGATGCCATGGCATCTCAAAGGGAATCCAAGATGGCACTAAATGGGGTCAAAAGAATAAAGTATTCCAAACAAGCTTCACAGCATGCTGATAAGTCGATAACAAGACATGCTGCTCCTACACCAGATCTCATTATCCCAAAAAATAACTCAGAGGTCTAAATTGCAGAATCACAATTCAAAATATGATCAGAAAAAGTATGGACAGCCACCATAAAACATTTTCTAAACAAAAATGGTCTTATGAAGGACAACTCCTTCATCCCAAGTCAAATTATCTCTCATTCTAATGCTGCAGATTCTGGGAATGCCATTACTCAACAAGTTCTGAAGAATAGCCCAGATGATGAATTTTTGAAAGCCATCGATGATATATTTGACTTTGAGGGAGAGAAAGAACACTCATCAACCACTAAATCCATGGTTTTTGTTCTTAAATTAGTGATGGAACATCCATTGAACACATAGAAGAAGAGAAGGGTTCATCTGTTTATGCTCCAACACAGATGAAAGATTCTGATGCTACTGATGATGATCCATCCCATACTGATAAACCTAATAGAATCGATGATGAATCTACAGTAGAAAAAGACTATCCACTAATATACATAAACCAGTCCAAGGAACCAGAAGTCTCAGACGTCGTCGATAACCAAGACGGGATAACAGACGACCCAATACCAGAAAGAAGGCCAGATCCATTTACACCAACGATAAAGATCGTGGGAACAAGATTTCACACCTTCACCCTTGATGACATAAAGATTTTCACCTGGCCCCAGTGGATCCAGGACTTCTATACTTGGATGGCGATGAAGAATTTGGCCGAGCGGGAGAAATATATGATACTCTCGGAGTTCATATCCATATTCTCCGGTATACTTAAAGACTGGTGGAATGCTTTTCAAATTTTAGACAAGAACGCACATCTGACTCCCAGGACTTTGCCTTCAACATTAGGATCCTGCACGAGGTATTCTGCGAAGATGAAAGACAGAGGCACGAGAAGCTCCGACGATAGCTTTTCGAGATGAAGTGTCTATAGTTTGATAGAAATGTCATCGATATCCACTTCCAGAGGATGGAGAAGATCTACTTTGAGTTGGGCGGGGATCACAACCTGAATCAAGCCTTTGTATCATCACTGCCGACGATGCTAGCAAACCATGCGACGTTGATTGTGAAGGAAAAGTTCAAGTCTATAACCATCCCACAAATAGGCTACATCCGGAAGGCCATCTTCCAGGCTCTGGATAACATTTGTAAAAAGAGGACCATGCTTAAGCAGCTTGTCAAACTGCAGCAAAGATGACCTTTTCACCAAGTTCGACTACTCCTTCCCTCACTTCAAGATGAGAGTAAAAAGGCGGTTGTTGTTCAGGAGGTTCAAACTGCTTCATCTGTAAAAATCCTGGCCACTTCACCAGAAACTATCCTCAATCCAAGAAGTCGAAGGACTCCGTACACCTCTTTTAAGAGATAACAGATCACGCGGGAATTTATCTTAGCACGGAGGATGACCTTGAATCGTTCTTCTCACTGAAAAAAAAATTAACGGAGGACACCCTCTTCTCCATAAATATATAAAGAAACAGGTGACATCTACGTTGATGATCTTAACCTGATATTGAGCAACAGAGAAAACTACTAGAATCTGGCATGCCAAATCTTCATGCTCAACACAACAGAGATACTATCTTTTGGGCTAGCAGGTTACCCTCCAAATCTATTCAACCAGTATGTGGATACCTTTGATATATCCATCCTTTGAGAAAAAAGAACTTTCTACGAGCTTCAAGTATGCTCACCGCTACCAGCACCATCCAACACTGCCTGAAAGATGATGTCAGATGACATGTGCAAGAAAGTTACCCTTTCTAGAAGATTACCCTTCCCAGTGGGTTACCCTTACTAGTGGGTTAACCTCCTCTCCAAGGAAACCCTATAAGATGGGTTACCCTTGCCAGTGGGTTACCATTTCCAGTGGGTTACCCTTCTCTCCAAGGAAACCCTTCTTAGTGGGTAACCCTTTAAGATGGGTTTTTGAAGCTACTGACTCAACTATTTCAAAGACAAGGAGCTTATCCACCTTCTTGGAAGATGCCCGTGAAACTGCTGATGCACCTGCTTGCAAGCTGCTCACTCGCCTTCTTGTACATGCTGTCATATGCTACCAACATAGTTGTTTTGATTTTATTTGGCCCCCACATATTAGTAGGTCCCGGTATGAATAAAGATAAGACTTATATAGTAATAACATATAATTCTTATCCCTTCCAAAAAGATAAGACTTATCCTTATTAACGAATAATGCCTATTCCTTAACTTTTAGGATAGGAATTGTAATATTTTATTTGAGGTTTATCCGTAGCTTAGATTAGATAGTAAGCTTTCTTCCTCTATAAAAGGAATCCTAGGACTCTAGGTTAGAGGGATCATATTCTCTACCTAAAAACCTCTTGCATAGTTTCTGTCTGCTATCAATGAAAATATTTATTTGCTAAACTCTCTTGCTTTTGCTTTCTCTCTTCCAAAGTGATGGGTACTTCGATCCTCTAAGACAGAGAAGGGGGTAAGAAAATTCTAATGCGAAGTTCTAGCTAGTTGAGATAGCAACAATGGCACCCCGAAGTTACTTTCCATGTTTATGAAACAAAGTTGGCTTTATTCACGCAACGTAGATGCCTAAGTACTTTCCATGAATTACAAAGTTAGCTTTGTCCACACGACATAGATGTATAAGTTCTTTCCATGTATATGAAACTAAATTGTATTAGTCCATGCCATAGCTTTCTGAAAAGATTCAATATTCGAGAAAGAACACGCAAATCTGGGGTCTGCCTTAGTACACCTTTTGTTCTTTGATTTCGTATGGCATGCTGCTTGCATGGTTGTGAAACCACCTTTCATGTTGTGTTGGAAAGTTTGGGGTCTGCTGCCTGTCTGCCCGACTGCTCTCTCCGGTTGTCTTCCGTGCCCCTCTGCCTCTCCGTCAATTTGGTATCAGAGCCATCCCAACTCCCTGAGGATGGGAGAAAGCAGGAGTTTGCATACACCTCTTCTGAATGCAAACACGTGATCCAAATTTACATTTTTATTTTCTTTCTACTTTTTCTTTGTCTTAGTTGTTAGTCATAGATCAGGTCCATAGTCTGTGCTTTCCATTTTATCACTATCCAAGTTTTGTACATATTAGAGTCATTGTTTCATCTCAGTTATCAGAGTCGGTGTTTTCAAACTATTGTATTCTGCGTATTGTATTTAATTGAGTCACAGTTACTTTCTTAGATTTTAGAAAAAATAATTGTTGTGTTTTGTCCTTAGAATTTAACCACAAATATATAGAGTCAGTCCACAAAACCACAAAAGGTTTTTCATTTTTATCAAGTCTTTTCCATAGATCTTTAGAAAAAATACATCGAGTCTTAATAGTCTAGAATAACCAAAAATATGTCTATCACTGAGTCCTCATCTAGTTCATACAAGCCTTTTGTCAAGATAAATATGTTAACCACTACTACTGATACATTGTCATGTAAACTTAACTATGTCTATGAAGTTGAGATGTTACCATCACACAAATGGATGTGTACCATACTTTTATAGAACCCGTATTCAACTATTGCTAAAAAGATATGTAATCCCTGGATGAAGATCCACTCTATGGTCCAAGAAAAGGCAAAAAGAGTTTAAGGATATGTTGTTGCTACACCACTTGTTCAGTATCCTATTCTTCTAACTCCAGAGGTATAGTTCATATCTCTACAGATGCCAGAGGACTTTCCACAGCAATGGGAAAGCCTTGGATTTACTCATCTCCATATTGATTCTGTACGAATTGGTTTGACATATCAGGAGAAAAAAAAAGGCCAGTTGTGAAGCATCGTTCTCTTATTTATAATCGATTAAATAAGTGCTATCATGAAAATTTGAGTACATCAGAGATTCTTTTAGATGATGGTACAGTCTTTGTCACCATGTTCCCCGACTTCAACATACCGTTAGATGATCCACATCTAATCATGGCGTTGAAGGTCCAGGTCCAGATTCTCAATACTCGGCTGGAAACAGATGCCAATCAGGAAACTACCCACTATAAGGTAGCCTGGCATGTTCAGAACCATGACATAAACCTATTTCCTTCAAGTGGAAAGAACTCTCTATTCGTGACCATTGATGCAACAGATAAAACCATAGAGTGCAACAAGATTTCAAGAAACATATCTGGAGATGAACTGTTCAGCATTATCCTAGCTTAATGGGTCACTAAATATGAGAAGTTGAGAGCCCATCCTTAACCGCTTAGCCCCACTAATTATTCTGACCACCACTATCTCAAAAGGCCACCCAAAACCACCTTTTACATCCCCATGTACAGCCTAAGTGATGATTTTTTAGATGTAAAAGACCTGGATACCATCCTCAAGTTCTTCAGTAGATTTATGAGACATCATGATTGGATAAAGAACTTCAATCATCAGGGTCGTAGTCTAGTATGGTGAAAATGCCATTTCTCAGGACATTACCCATGAAAGACTGACTGTGATTGTAAAATCTGCAAAAGAAGGGCCACTGCAGCTACTCAACCAAAAATGCTTCTAACTCCCCTCTCAACATCCAGTCACGAAGATACTTACCCATTAAACCACAGATTTAATCAGGATAAACAGACCCAAACTCCAAAATCGCCATCCGTTATCCAATCGGAAAGTTCTTCAGTTGTCCCTAACATGCCATACTTATCAGAGCACTGGAAAGCAAGCTACAAATAATATAGTCTAAAAAATACATAATAATATCCTCGATACTAAATTTTCTTGACCAATAATGGAATGAAATGGCCTTGTTAGAAGAACAAATCCATCTCTTGAAATACGATCATACTAAACTCAAAAATGACCAAAACACGACTGTATTTCCCTAACCATACCCTTCATAAGGTGCATTCCATCCTTTTTCCACCATCCCAACTTGTCCATCCATACCAATGATGTTCTCTCCAGTTCCCATTGATGAATAGAAGGATTTCGACATCGCCAAGTTTGTATGGGAGAGGAAAGATGACATGGTAGCCTACCAAAGGGGATACTACCATGATAATGCCAGAGGATCTACCGTATTCCCACATAGATATTCTCCATAGAGAATAAACCAAACTTCTCCACCTTGTTCATCCATGCAATTCACTTTACCTCTAGAAGCTGAATGGACAAGTAGAGATGCCATGACATAAAGGGTCAAGAAGATAAGGTATTCTAGTTGGGTTCCATATGACACTGATAAGATAGTATCGACAGATGCTCCTACTGGCCATGATCCAGTTGATATAGTCCCAGCTGATGATCTAGAAATCCAGAGAACAGAAAACTATTATGACAAACCATTAGAGGTTCTTTCATATCAGAGAGCCTCACAAGATTGTGATCTTGAAGAATATTTGCAGGGCAACAATGAAGACAACGTTGATCCGGTATATATGATGATCACAAGATGTGAACGAGATTCCACAACTTCAGATGATCGCTTGATGATCTCCAAGGAGAAATCCCTTAACGGCGAACATGTCTCTCTGAAGAGGTGTCTTCTCCAGAAAAATGTCAAAGCTGCTGACCTGATCTAACTCGATCGAGTTAACGCGAGTGTTGTGGTTTCAAAAGGTGATGAGCTTATGCAAAAATAGTCATCATATCGTACTGGCTCCTATCCTTCAGATAAGCATAAGGAAACTTTGTTTGACGACCCCATGTTGGATGAGTTTTCCCAATCTATCCACTTTGATGATACGCATGAAGATCAAGCTCTCGATCTAGAATGATCTCCTCAGCTATCAAGGAGTTAGGCAAGACACAAGATATACATGCAGTTTAGATGGGCCTGAAAAAAGAAACCGCCAGACAAAGAAATTTTTATCAGCACAGATGCCGAATCCTTCAACTCAAAAGATCCAGGAAAGCATAAATGCTTTATTTTCCATCACAACGGACACCTTGCAAAAGGATGTCCCAATTCCAAAAGGCGAACAGGGAAACACGAGCCTTTATGGCTTGTATTGATGATATTGGTAATCCTAATCCATCTGTAGAAGACATTCCCATCTCTACTTTTAGCATAGAGAAAGGATCATTCGAGGACATCTTTATTAGTGATAAACCATGGTCTTCCACTAGTAGACAGTTATCAGATGCCAATGATGAACTCTATGATAGTGAATAGGTCAAAGGTAGTGAAGATGCTTTGCATTTTATCCAAATACTTAAGGAGGAATGCCCATCTATGTAATAAAACCACTCTAACAAACTAGCAGTCTCTCAACTAGTCTTCGAGCAGTCTGAGCTGACTAGTGATCCAGTCCCAGAAGAAAGGCAAGGACCAATGACAGAGGAGAAGGAAATTATTGGTTCAACTCTATTCCTGCCTCAGTACTTCACAACTTTCATGATGATGAAAAATATGGTATGCATGATACTATCAGACTGCACATCCAGATTCTCCAAAATCCTTACATACTGGTGGAATATGCTTGGAATTATAGATAAAACTAATTATCTCACATTCCAGGACTTTTTCACCAATAAAAGAATCCTACTAGAAGCCTTCTGCAAAGACGTGAGCTACTCCAGGTAGGCCATCTTCCAGGCTTTGAATAGTCTATGCAAGAAGAAATCTGTACTGAATCAGATTATTGAGAACTACCTAGTTATTGATTATCATTATGGCAGGAACAATATTATTATGAAGTTCGACTGTCCCTATTCAAGACATCAGGTGGGATCACAGTGAAAGATGTTGTTTAGGAGATTCAAACTACCCAGGCCTCTAGACAATGAGCCTAAGGTAGTTGGGAAAACTAGGTATTTTAGACTAAGAAGTCCAGCAGATTACCAGAGGAAGATCGATAGCTACTTCATCTACAGAAATCTTGGTTACTTTGAAAAGCACTATCCTCAACTCAAGAAGTCAAAGGACTTTGTCCACCTCTTTGACAAAAAAATAGATCATGTTGGAATCTATCTCAACAAAGAGGACGACCTTGAAACGGTCATCATACTGAAAGAAGAACCGTCAGAGGATATCATCTTCTCAGTAGATGTGTATGTAATATGAGGAGATATCACTGCTGATAATCTCTACCTGATATCCAGCACCGCAGAAGACAACCAGAAATCATCCAGTCAGTCTGTCATGCTCAATACATTAGGAATATTATCTTTTGGAATAACAGATTTCTCTCTAGATATCTTAAACAAATATTTGGATCCTTCATATCCATCTATCCTCCGAGAAAGACATACTTTCAATAAGCTTCAAGTGTTCACTAGGTGCTACAACCCTATCATGAAGCTATTCGGAGAACATTCAGGATATCTCTTCAGTTATGTGTTCATTATGCTAGCTGATGACTTCCAATAAGAACTCTTATGGCTATTCTGCTATATTACCATAACTATTATATCATCATGGAGTTCAAGTGTTATGCCTTTCGACATTCTGATCGAATCCAACAATATTTGAAAAGATTCATGTTGTGGTTCAAGCCACAACTATACTGGATTCGATGCTTCAAGAGTTTCTACGATGCAACAGCCTTTTTGTTGTATCATTTGGTAGGAATCACAAGCTATGAATTCCAAGCTCAGTCGGAAATTCCATTACTATGGGAATTTCTTGATTTGAATCTCTCTCTTCAAGATGAAGGCTATGAAGAACAATGCTTCACTCTCCCAAGAAAGCAATGCATTCAAAAGAAATGGGACTATACTAATAATGAAGTCCAATGAACTACAACAAAATGTCAGCCACTATATGAGTTCAAAAATGATAAAGTCACAAGCATACAGATGAAGGCTCCTCCTCAAGAATGCAAAGATTTATCCTTCAGAAAGAGTTACTTCACCAGATCGATGAAGAGAAGCTTGGAAGGCAAAGAATGACCCAGGAAGAAGCCCGGAGTAGATTGGTGGATGGAAGAAGGATATACAATATCAACACCGCCAGCACATCCAACACTGCCTGAAAGATGACGTCAGGTGACATGTGCTAGAAAGTTACCTTCTCCAGCGGGTTACCCTTGCCAGTGGTTTACCCTTTCCAGTGGGTTACCCTTCCAGTAGGTTACCCTCCTCTCTAAGGAAACCCTGTCAGATGGGTTGACCTCGCCATTAGGTTACCCTTTTCAGTGAGTTACCCTCTTCTCCAAGGAAACCCTCCTCAGTGGGTTACTTTATTAGATGGGTTTATAAAGATGCTAACTCAACTACTTTGAAGACAAGGATCTTATCCACCTACTTATAAGATGCCTGTGAAGCTACTGACGGACCTGCTTGCAAGATATTGACTCACCTACTTGCACATGCTATCACATGTCAACAACATAGTTTTTTTTTATTTTTATTTGGCCCCATACATGTTAGTATGGCCCGATGTGAATAAAAATAAGGCTTATCTAGTCATAAAAGATAATGCTTATCCCTTCCAATAGGATAAGACTTACCTTATTAACGAATAATGCCTATTCCTTAGCTATTAGGATAGGAATTATAATATTTTATTTGATGTTTATCCATAGCATGGATTTGCTAGTAAGATTCCTTCCTCTATAAAAGAAAGCCTAGGTCTTTAGGTTAGAGGCATCAACTTCTCTACCTAAAAACCTTTTTTATAGTTTCTCTGCTATCAATAAAAATATTTGTTGGAAAAAATCTTTTGCTCTTACTTTCTATATTCCAAAGTTATGGGTACTTTGATCCTCTAGATCAGAGTAGGGGGTAAGGAAATTCTACGGCAAAGTGCTATCTTGTTGCGATGGAAACAATGGCACCCCGAAGTTACTTTCCATGTTTATGAAATGAAGTTGGCTTAGTCCATACAAAATAGATTTCTAAGTACTTTCCATAAATAATGAAGTTGTCTTTGTACACACGATGTAGATGTCTAAGTACTTTCCATGTATATGAAACAAAATCGGCTTTGTCCATGCCATAGCTTTCAAAAAAGATTCAATATCTAAGAAAGAACACGTAGATCTGGGATCTACCTTAGTACACCTTTTGTTCTGCAACCGTTTTTAGGGAATCAGGCCAGGGGGAGCCACTGTAAGACCCAGTTTAGGTAAATACGAAATAGTTGTGTACTAAGGATACAAGGGATCTCATGTGTTCTATGACTGGCAAAGTCAAGTCATCCCACTTTTGGGTTGTGAAGGATTTGTTGCCGAGGCAAACCATCCTTGATGTGTAACTTATAGTTCCAAAGTCAATCTATCTCATTAAGGGTTGTGAAGGCTTTCTAGCTAAAAAGAAAACCGTCTATATGGATGCGTAGCTCAGTCGTAGAAAAGAAATGGCGTGTCGATTAAAGTCTTTGATTTCGTATGGCATGCCTCCTATATGGACTTGAATCACCTGTCATATTGGAAAAATTAGTCTCTGTATCTGTGGTGTTGATGAAAGCTTTGACTTGTTAAGGTATACCGCCAAATAGACGGAGAGGCAGAGGTACATGGAAGACTACCGGAGAGATCATCCAGGCAGACAGGCAGCAGAACCCAAACTTTCCAATATAAAAGGCGGTTTCACAACCATATAGGCAGCACGCCATACGAAATCAAAGATTTTTTAAAACACCACAGACACAGAGCCTAACATTCCAATAGGTTTTAACACCATGGAGGTGGTAGACCTTAACAAGTCAAATCTTTCATCAACACCATAGACACAGAAAATAACCTTCCTAACATGACAGGCAATTCACGTCCATATAGGTTTCATGCCATACGAAATCAAAGCTTTTAATTGACACACCATAACTTTTCTACAACTGAGTTATGCATCCATGTAGAGGGTTTGATTTTTAGCTACAAAGACTTCACAACGCTTAACAGGATGGATTGACTTTGGAACTGCAAGATACACATCAAGTATGGTTTGCCTCTATAACAAAGCCTTCACAACCCAAAAGTGGGATGGCTTGACTTTTCCAGTCTTAGAACACATGAGATCCCTTATATCCTTAGTACACAACTATTCCGTATTTTTGTAAAATGGGTCTTACTGAGGCTCTCCATTTCCTGTTGCCCTAAAAATGGCCGTAGAACAAAATATGTACTAAGGCAGACCCCAAATCTGTGTGTTTTTTCTCAGATATTGAATCTTTTTGGAAAGCTATGGCATAGACTAAGCCAATTTCATTTTATATACATGGAAAGTACTTACGCATCTACATTGTGTGGAAAAAGCCAACTTTATTTCATAAACATGGAAAGTAACTTTGGGGTGCCATTGTTGCCATCACAACAAGCTAGCACTTTGCCGTAGTATTTCCTTACCACCCTAATCCGACCTTGAGGATCGAAGTACCCATCCATTTGGAAGAGAGAAATAAAGAGCAAGAGAGTTTAGCCAATAAATATTTTCATTGATAGAAGAGAAAAACTATACAAGAGGTTTTTAGGTAGAGAAACTGATGCCCCTAACCTAAAGGCCTAGGCTTTATTTTATAGAGGAAGGAAGCTTATAACCTAAGCTATGCTATGGATAAACATGAAATAAAATTATACAATCCTATCCTGATAGGTAAGCTAAGGGATATGCATTATCCATTATGACTAGATAAGTCTTATCCTTCTGGAAGGGATAAGCATTATCTATTTTGACAAGTTAAGCCTTATCTTTATTCACACTAGGCCCTACTAACATGTGGGGGGATAAATAAAAACAAAACAGACTATTTTATTGGCATTTGACAACAAAGGTAAGTAGGTGAGTCAGCAACTTGCATGCAGGTTCATCAATAGCTTCACAGGCATCTTGTAAGTAGGTGGATAAGCTCCTTGTCTTTGTAGCAGCTGAGTCAGCAACTTCAAAAATCCATTTGAAATGGTAACCCATTGAATAGGGTTTCCTTGGAGAGAAGGGTAGATCACTAGAAAGGGTAACCCACTAGTGAGGGTAACCCATCTGATAAGGTTTCCTTAGAGAAAAGGGTAACCCACTGGAGAAGGTAACCCACTGGGAAGGGTAACCCTCTAGAGAGGGTAACACATCCTTCTTCCATCCACCAATATACTCTGTGTATTTTAGTGAGGCGTTCTTGGCCTTTCAATCTTATCTTAATCGATATGGTGCAGTAACTCCATCTGAACGATTAATGCTCTCATTTCTGTTGGGGATCTTTCAGCCGTATGCTTTTTATGGAGCTGGTGACTTCATCTCTGGTGATCTTGTACTGTGGCTGATATTGTTTTGCTTATCATCAGACCTCATCCCAGTGGGGATGATCTTCATCTATATAGTTCTATTTTCCCCATTCCTTTGTCCTTATTTCCTTCGGAATGCATCTGTTCTGCTGGAAAATGAAGCACTGGGCTACATAGTATTCATCTTCCAGAGAGAGTATAGATATGGGAAATTTCTAGAGGATTGACATTTTTGGCTGAGCTTGGATTTCATGGCCTGAGATTCCTATAGGGTGATGAAGAATGAAGACCATTGCATCGTAGAAATCCTTAAAGCATCGAATCTAGTATTCTTGCGGCTTGAACCATAACATAAATCTTTTCAGAGCAGGTTGGATTCGATCAAAATGCCTGAAGGCATCACACTCAAACTCTATGAGAATATAGTGCTGGTGGCACAGATACCAGAATAGCCACAAGAGTTCTTGCGGGAAGTCATTGGCTAGTGCTATGAACACATGGCAGAAGGGATATTACGGGTGTACTCCGAAAGGCTTCAGGATGGATACGCCATATTTTTTGAACACTTCAAACTCATAGAAGGTTCTTCTTTCTCGGAGGATAAATGGATCAAAGGGATCCACATACTAGTTGAACAGATCTGAAGGGTAATCTGCTAGCCCGGAAGACAGTATCCCTGCTATGTTGAGTATGAAGATTTGGATGGACTGATGCTGGTAGTTTTCTCCGTTGATGGATATCAGGTAATGATCATTGGCGTAGAAGTTTCTTGATTCTTCATATATGTTTATGGAGAAGAGGGTGTCCTCCACTTGTTCTTCTTCCAGCAAGAAGACCGATGCAAGGTCATCCTCCGTGCTTAGATAGATTCCCGAGTGATCTGCTATCTCTTTAAATAGGTATATGGAGTCCTTTGACATCTTGGCTTATGGACAGTTTCTGGCGATGTGGCCAGGATTTCTGCAGATGAAAAAGCCATCATCTTTCTTCTTGTAGCTAGCTGGTCTCCTCAGTCTGAAGTACCTGGTTTGCCGGGTAACCCTAATCCTGTCATTGGGAGGCCTTGGTAGTTTGAACCTCCTAAATAATAGTCTCCTTTTTGTAATTGTCTTATAGAGAGGGCAGAAGCAGTCGAACTTGGTGATGAGGTCATCTTTGCTGCAGCTCGATCAAGGATTGGATTGTTTTTGATGACCTGCTTTAGCATAGTCCTCTTGATGCATATGTTGTCCAGAGCCTGGAATATGGACTATCAGATATAGCCTATTTGTGGAATGGTTATGGACTTGAACTTCTCCTCCACAATCGTCGTCGTGTGGTTTGTTATCATCGTCGGCAGTGATGATACGAAGGCATGCTTTAGGATGGGATCCCCGCCCAAATCAAAGTAGATCTTGTCCATCCTCTGGAAGTGGATATCAATTATATTTTAGTCGAACGTTAGACACTATATATCAAAAATCTATCGCCAGAGCTTCTCGTACCTCTGGCCCGCATATCCGCAGAATACCTCATGCAGGATCCTGATGTTAAAGGTAAAGTTTTGGGATGTCGGATATGTGTTTGTCTGAAATCCCAATAGCATTCCACCAGTCTTTAAGTATGTCGGAGAATATGGATGTGAACTCCGAGAGTATCATGTATTTCTCCCGCTCTGCCAGATTCTTCGTCGCCATCCAAGTTTAGTAGTCCTGGATCCGCTGGTGCCAGGCTAAAATATTTATGTCATCAATGTTGAAGGTGTGAAATCGGGTTCTCACGGTCTTTCTCACCAGTGTACCTGGATTTGGATTTCTTTCTAGTATTGGGTCATCTGTTATCCCATCTTGTTCGTTGATGATGTTTGAGACTTCTGTTTCCTTTGATTGGTTTATGTATATTGGTGGATAGTCTTCTTCTACTGTAGATTCAACATCAGTTGTATTAGGTTTATCAGTATGGGCTAGATCATCATTAGTAATATCAGAATCTTTATCTGCATTAGAGCATAAATAGATGAACCCTTCTCTTCTTTTTTGTCTTTCATGGATATTCCATCACTAATTTCAGAACATACATCCATGGTGTTAGTGGTGGATGAGTCTTCTTACTCTTCCTCAAAACTAAAGATATCATCGATGGCTTTCAAAAATTCATATTCTGGGCTATTCTTCAGAACTTGTTGAGTAATGGCATTTCCAGAATCTGCAGCATCGGATTGAGAGATAATTTGACTTGGATGATGGAGTTTTCCTTCATAAGACTATTTTTGTTGAGAAGACATTTTATGGTGGCTGTCCGTACTTTGTCTGATCGCTCTTTGAATTGTGATTTTTGAGTTTGGACCTCTGAGTTATTTTCTGGGATAATGAGATCTAGTGTAGGAGCAACATGTCTTGTGATCGACTTATCAACGTGCTGTGAATCTTGTCTAGAATACTTCATTATTTTGACCTCATTTTGTGCCATCTTGGATTCCTTCTGAGATGCCATGACATCCTTCCTTTTCCTTATGAACTTGGAAATGTCAAACTCCTCTTGTTCCTCTGTTAGGGATGGAACGAATAATGTTGAACGAGGTGGAGAGGTGGAAAAGGGTTGACTTGAACCTCATGAAGAATATGCATTAGGAAATACGGTGTGTTTTTGGGCATGTACGTATTTCAAAAGATGGATATGTTCCTCCAACGGGGCTTTTTCTTTCCTTTATTGGTCAAGAAAATGTAGTATTGATGTTCCTAGCGGGAATGTTTTAGACTGTATAGCTTGTAACCTTCTCTCTAGTATTCTGATAAGTATGGCATATTGAGTTGATTCTTATGGCTCCTCTAGTCCAATAGATGGAATAACTTGTGGTGATTTTGGAGTGTAGCTTTGGTTATTCGTTCTGGGTAGGTAGTTTGGTATGAATGCACAGTTGGGAGTGGAACTGGTTTTAGATATCATGAACATTGGGGGTTAAGAATTAGGATCTGATCTGGAGTCGGAGGGTTTACCTTGTGATGGAGAGGGCAGTGGTGGACATTCTTGTGGTTTGTAGGATACTTCAAATGGGTGGTCATTGTTTTGGTGGTCTCTTTTCGTTAAAGGCCTCTGATATTGGGGTTTCTAGAATCCCCAACACTCATCCAATTCTAGTTCATCTTCCTCCTCATCAGATTCATTCAACCAGTCCTCTTGGTATCTCTTGCAATCACAGTCGATATCCCATATGTAGTGTCCTGTGAATGGGTCTTTGAACCAGTGCACCAATGCCCATCGTAACCGACGTGTACAATCCAATCCTGCTCATTCATGGCACTAGTGAGATAACCTAACATATTCCCTAGGTCTAAATCCTCTATATTTGGAAAAGTATCATCAAGGGTATGTATATGGACGAAGAGAGATGTTCTGTAAGGTTTTTTGGTGAATATAGATTTCAGCGATCGGAGATGTTGAGGATGAACTATCATCATCTCATAACTTATGAGCCATGATTTTGGAAGAATTGTGAGGATTTCTTCCTTTGGGACATATTTTAAGACTTGGATACATTAGGTTGTGCCTTTTGTGACATCTATGGTTAGCAACATGGAATGGTGGCCACCAGGAAGGGATAGGTTTCTTCTGTGGTTTTGGACTTACCAAACTATCTGGTGGTGTAACGTCATTTGTGCAGGGCTATAATATGGTGGGGCTCCAAGGATTTGGAATTGAAGCCTCAGTGCCTTTGATAGATATGAATCTGAGAAGGACATGGTATAGTTGGGGAACATAGTAGCGACAACTGTCCCTAAGTCTAATGTGATGTCCAAAGTGCCCAAATTTGCATGTTGGTACTCTTTGAATCTAATATCAAGAAGGGAAAGGCGTTCCTTTAACGACTGTTCTTTTCACCCTTGATGAGTCCGGGCAATTCGAATTGCACCAAAATGGATATGGGTAAAGCTATACCTTTTTCACTGCTGTGGAAAATTCTACGTCATCTGCAGAGTGATGAATTGTTCAGCTGGAGTCGTAAGGACATATTGATCTTGTTTTATTCCAGCAAAGTATTCCTTAACTCCTTCTCGTTTCCGATGATATAGGGAATCAATCTGCAGCTCTAGATTACACGTCTTTCTGGCAAAGGCAGAGTATGGATTTTGTATGGGTAAATATGTAAAAATAGATCTTGATCTTCTGTTAACACATTTACTTCGTAAAGATAGTCTCTCTTACATGACATAGTTTTGTTAATAGCTGGAGACAAGTGTAATGTTTCCAAGGATCTACATAAACTAGTTACAAAAGACATAGATAGTGAAGACTTTGAGACTGACATATTTTGATATTTTCTAGAATCACAAGTGGTTGCCTTCCTATCGTGATATAAATACTGATTCAGATCAGCTTGTCCCAAATCTGTGTGGCTTGAACATCAATGACGATGACGTCCCAGATCCACAAGCCACAACAATCCTTGATCCAGTTGAAAAATCCCTGAGGTGCAACGAACAGATCCAGAATGCTGACCCCATTGATCCTGCTTCGAGTAAAGAAGATTCCTCTGATGTAGAGGCATACTCCGACACCGGAAATAACTTTCCAGCCGATGGGTAGGTGGAGGACAGCGAAGAGTTTGTTGATTCACGAGAATATATTGAGGACACTCCTGAGTCCTTAATAGAATATCTAGAAGAAGGTTATCCACCGATATACATGAACCATTCCAAGGAACTAGAGGACTCCGAGGTCGTCGACGAGAAAGACGGGATGACCGATATTCCAATCCAAGAAAGAAGGCCAGATCCAGGTACACCGGCGATAAATACCATGGGAATCGGATTTCACACCTTCGCCCTCAATGACATAAAGATTTCAGCCTAGCCCCAGTGGATCCAGGACTTCTACACTTGTATGGCGCCGAAGAATCTGGCTGAGCAGGAGAAATATATGATACTCTCAGAGTTCACATCCAGATTCTCTGACATACTCAGAGACTGGTGCAACGTTCTTGGGATTTCAGACAAGAACACATATCTGACATCCTAGGACTTTACCTTCAACATCAGGATCATACACGAGGTATTCTGCAGTGATGAAGGCCAGACGCACGAGAAGCTCCGGCTATAGATTTTCAAGATGAAGTGTCTATCGTTCGACAGAAATTTTATCGATATCAACTTCCAGAGGATGGAAAAAATCTACTTTGTGTTGGGCGAGGATCCCAACCTGAATCAAGCCTTTGTATCATGACTGTCGATAATGCTAGGAAACCACACGACGATGATTGTGGAGGAGAAATTCAAGTCCATAACCGTCCCACAAATAGGCTACATCAGGCAGGCCATCTTCCAGGCAATGGTCAACATATGCATCAGGAGGACAATACTGAAGCAGGTCATCAAAAACAATCTAGTCCTTGATTGAGCCTGCAGCAAAGAAGACCTCGTCACCAAGTGTAACTTCTCCTTCCCTCATCTTAATACAAGCACGAAAAGGCGGCTGTTGTTCAGGAGGTTCGAACTACCCAGGCCTCCCGATGACAGGAGTAGGGTTACCCGGCGAACCAGGTACTTCAGACGAAGGACCCATCCAGCTACAAGAAGAAAGACGATGTTTTCTTCATATGCAGAAAGCCTGGCCACTTTGCCAGAAACTGTCCTTAAGCCAAGAAGTTGAAATACTCCATACACCTCTTTGAAGAGATAGGAAATAACGTGAGAATCTATCTCAGCACGGAGGACGACCTTGAATCGGTCTTCTCGCTGGAAGAAAAACCAATGAAGGACACCCTCTTATATATAGACGTATATAAAAAAGCAGGCGACATCTACGCCGATGATATTTACCTGATATCCATAAATGGAGGAAACTACCAGCATCAGGCCAGCCAAATCTTCATGCTCAACACAGCAGGGATACTGTTTTTTGGGCTAGCAGATTACCCTCTAGATCTGTTCAACCAATATGTGGATCCCTTTGATCTATCCATCCTCTGAGAAAGAAGAACCTTCTATGAGCTTTATGTTCTCAAAAAATATGGCGGATCCATTCTGAAGCCATTCAGAGTACACGCGGAATATCCCTTTTTCCACAGAGTGCAACAAGATTCTGAGAAACATATCTTTGGATAAACTGGTCAGCATCATCCCAACTTCATGGGTCACTAAATATGATAAGTTGAGAGCCCATCCTCAACCACTCAGCCCCACTAATGATTCCGACCACCACTATCTCAAAAGGCCCCCCAAAACCACCTTCTATATCCCTATGTACAACCCAAGTGATGATTTTTTGGATGTAAAAGATCTGGATACCATCATCAAGTTCCTCGCTGGCTTTATTAGACAGTATGATTGGATAAAGAACTATGAGGGTCGTAGTATAGTATGGTGTAAATGCCCTTTCTCAGGACATTACCATGGAAGATTGACTATGACTGTAAAATCTGCAAAAGAAGGGCCACTGCAGCTACTCAACCCGAGATGCTTCTGACGTCCCTCTCAACAACCAGTCGCGAAGATGCTTACCCATTAAACCACCGATCTAAAGAGGATAACCAGACCCAAACTCTAAAATCCCCATCTGTTATCCAATCGGAAAGTGCTTCAGCTGCCCCTCAATATGCCAAACTTATCAGAGCACCAAAAAGTAGGCTAATAATAATACAGTCTAAAAAATGCCCAATAGGATCCTCGATACTATATTTACATGAAAAAAAACATAAATAAATGGCCTCATTAGAAGAACAAATCCCATCATCTAAAATACGATCATGCTAATCTCCAAAATGCCCATAACACGATCGTATTTCCCAAACAATACCCTTCACGAGGTTCAGTACAACCTTTTTTCACCATGCCAACTCATCTATCCATACGAACGCTGTTCTGTCCAGTTCTCATTGATGAATATGAGGAGTTCTATATCGCCAAGTTTGTATGGGAGAGGAAAAATGCCATGGTAGCCCACCAAAGGGGATACGACTGTGCCAATGCCAGAGGATCTACCGTATTCCCACATGGATATTCTCCATAGAGAATAAACCAACCTTCTCCACCATGTTCATCCATGTGATTCACTTCACCTCCAGAAGCTGAATGGACAAGTAGAGATGCCATGACACAAAGGGTCGAGAATATAACGTATTCTAGTCGGGTTCTATATGATACTGATAAGATGGTATCGACATACGCTCCCTATGGCCATGATCCAGTTGTTGTAGTCCCAGGTGATGATCTGGATATATTGAGAACAAAAACCTATTATGACAAACCATCAGAGGTTCCTTCATCTTAAATAGCCTCGCAAGATTGTGATCACGAAGAACATTTACAGGACAACGACGACGACAACATTGATTCAACACATATGATGATCACAAACTATGAACGAGATTCCAATACTTCATATAATCACTTGCAGATATCCGAGGAGAAATCCCATAATTATGAACATGTCTCTTTGAAAAGGTGTCTTCTCTAGAACAATGACAAAGCTACTGACCTGATCCACCTTGATCAAGTTTACAAGAGTATTGTTGTTCCAAAGAGTGATGATCTTATGTAGAAAGAGTCATCACATCATACTGGCTCCCATCCTTCAAAGAAGCATAAGGAAACTTTGTTTGATAACCCCATGTCGGATGAGTTTTCCCAATCTATCCATTTTGATGATACGCATGAAGATCTCTAGAGCTAGAATGATCTCCTAAGCTATAAAGGAAAGACACAAGAGATACGTTCAGATGGGCCAGAAAAATTAACCACTGGACAAAGAACTATTTATCAGCACAGATGCCGAATCCTCCAACATCATTTTATTGAGTCTTTTCCATAGACCTTAAGAACAGATACATCGAGTCTTTATAATCCAAAAAATACAAAAATATTTCTTCCATTGAGTCTTCTTCTTAAGGTAGGTCCAGTTTATGTAGATCTCTAGGTCAAGTAAATATGTCCCCTTCCAAAACTCCGTCATCTAAATTCGATTACCTATATAAAGTAGATGTGCTACTACCATATCAGAAGATATTTTCAACACATCTACGTCTTCTAAACCCTTACTCTACCTTTGCTAAAAAGGCATGTAACCTATGGTTGCAGATCCGTTCTTTGGTACAACAGAGATTGAAAGGAGTTAAAGAATATGTTGCTGCCTCAACATTAGACCAACATCCTATTCTTAAAACTCAGGAGGAATAGTTCATCACTTTACAGATGCCGTAAGATTTTCCAAGACAGTGGAGGAACCAAGGCTTCACCCATATCTACTTTGGTGTTGTTAGGGTTGCGTTGTTATATCACGAAACAAAAGGCCAGCCAGTGGTGGCACGTCTTTCCCTCCTTGATACCAGGTACAACGAATACCAATATACCAACTTGAGAACTTCAGAAATCATACTGAATGCCTGGATAGTCTTCATCACTATATTCCCCAACTTTAATATGTCCCTCTCTGATCCGTATCTGATAGAGGCATTAAAGATCCAGGTCCAGATACTCAGAGCTCTACTAGCCAGAGATGCCATCCAGGCAACTCTCCACTAGTAGGTAGCTTGGTGGGTTCAGAATCATGATATTGATCTATCCCTTCCAGGTGGTAGCGATGCTTTGTTCTTGAATATAGATGCCACTAATGGAACTACTCAGTGTGTCCAGATCCTATGGATGATACCCAGAGATTAACTTTTGAAAGTACTCCCAGATTCATGGGTCATAAACTATGAGAAGTTGAGAGACTATCCTCAACCTCTCCAGTCCAAGGAGCCAACCTTTACCAGAAGAAGTGAAAACACAGTCACGATTTACTTCAACCACTCACACCTAAAATAACCTCCCAAAACCACCTTCTCAATCCACAGGTATCAACATTTTGATGACATCCCACTGTTAGATGGACAAAGATTGATTGAAGACCCAGGGTTCATACACTAGCTCATAGACAGCTGTATGGAAGAGCATGATTGGATACACCACTTCGATCATGATAGCCAATATACAGTATGAAGAAAATGTCCTTTCTCCAAACACTGTCCATGGAAGTTGAATAGCAGATGTCACTTATGCCACGGTTCCACCTCGCCCTCTCCACCACATGCCAAAACCATTAGAACCAAAGAAAACTAGACCTCTACCAACCTCCTTATGATGTCTCACTCTGGCACTGATTACTCAGATGATTTCCCACTAAACAAACCCTTCGAAAAGGATAACACAATCCACACTCCAAAGATACCAGCCAAAACTGTTGTCTTGCCGTTTGAAGAGAAGATGTCCCTCAGCGACATCAAATCAACACTCAACTGGAAATCTGAAAATTCCATGAGCCAAAATGGTATGCTATCCAACATTAGCCAAGTCGTGAAGAATGTTGCTCACTCTCAGAATAAGTTGGTGAGAAAATTTGAAGGAATGAACAAGAGAGAAGAACGGACTTATTTGCCAGTTGGAACTCAAGCTCCAATCCTTAAAGTATGACATATGTCCGTCAGGCACTTTCTTGTCTCATTTCTTCGACTAGCAATAGAAAGAAATGGCTTCTCTGAAGGAACAAATCAAACAACCGAGACATGACCAGTTTCAGCCACAAAGAACCCCTAGTTCACTACCAAAGCCAACCTTGTTCCCTATGTCTCCACATGCATTATTTTCACCAAAAATGAGCCACATCTTTCTCACTCTTACTTTGAGCTCCCATATACCGATATCCCTAAATTCTCAAGAAAAAAAGGAGTTTGATATTGCCAAACATGTATGGGATAGGAAAGATGCCATCGCTGCCAAGAGAAAAGCAAATGAAACTCAGAAGCAGACCAAGAGGAAAATGGAGCCCGACATAGACAAAGGTACCATGATACTCTCAGACCACGACATTATATTCCCAGGCAATAATCTGATAATGCACAAGTGAGATGTGACATATGAAGAAAAAGAATGGAATACCTTGCGGAAAAATGGCCTTCTCAATCACAAGTGGTTGCCGTCCCATCGTGTTACAAATACTGATTCAGATCATCTTGTCCAAAATCTATATGGCTTGTACATCAATGACGATGACGTCCAAGATACACAAGCCATAACAATCCTTGATGCAGTTGAAGAATCCCTGAGGCACAATAAACAAATATAGAATGCTGATCCCATTGATCCAACTTCGAGTAAAGAAGATTCCTCTAATGTAGAGGCATACTCCAACACCGGTGATAACTTTCTAGCTGATGGGTACGTGAAGGACAACATAGAGTCTGTCGATTCATAAGAATATGTTGAGGATACTCCTGAGTCTTTAATAGAATCTCCAGAAGAAGATTATCCACTGATAGACGTGAACCATTCAAAGAACTAGAGGTCTCTGAGGTCATCGATGACTAAGACGTGATGACGAAAGATCCAATCCCAAAAAGAAGGCCAGATATAGGTACACCAATGAGAAAGACCATTGAAACCAGATTTCACACCTTCACCCTCAATGATATAAAGATTTCAGCCTAGCCCCAGTAGATCCAGTATTTCTACCTTTGGATGTTGATGAAGAATCTGGTCGAGCGGGAGAAATACATGACATACTCATAGACTGGTGGAACACTCTTGGGATTTCAGACAATAACACAATCTAACATCCCAGGACTTTGCCTTTAACATCAAGATCCTGCATGAGGTATTCTATGGAGATGCAAGCTAGAGGTACGAGAAGATCCGGCGATAACTTTTTGAGATGAAGTATCTATCGTTCGACAAAAATGCCATCGATATCCACTTCCAGAGAATGGTGAAGATCTACTTTGAGTTGGACGGGGATACCATCCTGAAGCAAGCCTCATATAATCACTCCCGATAATAATAGCAAACCACACAATGACGATTGTGGAGGAGAAGTTCAAGTCCATAACCATCCCATAAATAGGCTACATCTGGCAGTCCATCTTCCAGGATTTGGTCAACATATATTTCAAGAGGACCATACTGAATCAAATCATCAAAAACAATTCTTTTCTTGATCAAGCCTGCAACAAAGATGACCTTGTCACCAAGTTTAACTGCTCCTGCCCTCGCCGCAAGATGAGCATGAAAAGGCGTATGCTGTTTAGAAGGTTTAAATTGCCAAGTCCTCCTGATGATAGGAGTATGGTTACATAGAGAACTAGGTACTTCAGACGGAGGAGCCCAGCTAGCTACAAGAAGAAAGACGATGGTTGTTTATCTACAGAAAGCTTGTCCACTTCACCAGAAACTGTCCTCAAGCTAAGAAGTTGAAGGACTCTGCCCACCTCTTTGAAGATATAGCAAATCAGGCGGGAATTTATCTCAGCATAGAGGACGACCTCGAATCGATCTTATCACTAGAAGAAGAACCAATAGAGGATACCCTCTTCTCCATAGACGTATATGAAGAAGCAGGTGATATATACACCGATGATCTTTACCTGATAGCTAGTAACGGAGAAAACTACCAGCATCAGGCCAGCCAAATCTTCATGCTCAACACAGCAGGGATACTGTCTTTCAGGCTAGCAGATTACCCTCCAAATTTGTTCAACCAGTATGTGGATCCCTTTGATCCATCTATCCTATGAGAAAGAAGAACCTTCTATGAGCTTCAAGAGTTTAGAAAATATAGTGGATCCATCTTGAAGCTATTTGAAGTACACCTAAAATATCCCTTCTACCATGTGTTCATAGCACTGGCCAATGACTTCCCGCAAAAACTCTTGTGGCTATTCTGATATCTGTGCCACCAACACTATATTTTCATGAATTTCAAGTGTGATGCCTTTAGGCATTTCAATCGAATCCAACCGGCTCTGAAAAGATTCATGTTGTGGTTCATGCCGCAAGAATACTGGATTCGATGATTCAAGGATTCCTTTGATGCAACAGTCTTCATGATGTATAGATTTATAGGAATATCAGGCCATGAAATTTAAGATTAGCCAGAAATTTTACTCTTCTAGAAATTTCCTGTGTCCATACTTTCTCTGGAAGATGAATACTATAAAGCCCAGTGCTTTATTTTCCAGCAGAATAGATACATTTCGAAGGAAATATGGCCAAAGTAATGGGGAAAATGTAACTAAGAAGATAACGATCATCCCCACCAGGATGAGGTCTGACGAGCAATAAAACAATATCATCCATAGTAAGAGATCACCAGAGATAAAGTCATCGGCTCCAGCAGAAGCATACGGCTGAAATTTCCCCAACAGGAAAGTGAAGATTTATAATTTATAAGAAGTTACTTTATCAAATTGATAAAGAGAAACTTGGAGGGACAAGAATGCCTCAGGCACAAGCACGAAGTAGATTGGTGGATGAAAGAAGGATACGTAAGCTCAACACCACCGGCACAATCCAACACTGCCTGAAATATGAAGTTAGATTATATGTGAAAGAAAGTTACCCTCTCCAGTAGGTTACCCTTCCTAGTGGGTTACCCTCTTTAGTGGGTAACCCTTCCCAATGGGTTACCCTCCTTTCCATGAAAACCCTGTCAGATGGGTTACCCTCGCCAGTGGGTTACCCTTTCCAGTGGGTTACCCTCTTCTACAAGGAAACCCTCTTCAGTGGGTTAACCTTTTAGTTTGGTTTTTGAAGCTGTTGACTCAGCTACTTCAAAGACAAGGAGCTTATCCACCTGCTTGCAAGGTGCAGACTCACCTACCTGCATATGCTGTCACATGCCAATAACATAGTTTGTTTTGTTTTTATTTCCCCCCCCCCACATGTTAGTAGGGTTCGGTGTGAATAAAGATAAGGCTTATCTAATCATAAAAGACAATGCTTATCCCTTCCAAAAGGATAAGACTTATACTTATTAATGGATAATGCCTATCCCTTGGATGTTAGGATAGGAATTATAATATTTTATTTGATGTTTATCCTTAGAATATCTTAGCTAGTAAGATTCCTTTCTTTATAAAAGGAAGCCTAGGCCTTTGGGTTAGGGTATCAACTTCTCTACCTAAAAACCTCTTGTATAGTTTCTCTCTACTATCAATGAAAATGTTTTTTGGCTAAACAATATTGCTCTTGCTTTCTTTGTTCACAGGGGATTGGTACTTCGATCCTCTAGGTCGGAGTAGGGGTAAGGAAATACTACGGCGAAGTGCTATCTTGTTATGACGTCAATAATGGCACCCTAAAGTTATTTTCCATGTTTATAAAATGATTAACAAAGTTGTCTTTGTACACACGACATATATTTCTAAGTCCTTTCCATGTATATGAAATGAAATTGGCTTAGTCCATGCAATAGCTTTCAAAAAAGATTCAATATCTGAGAAGGAACACGCAGATTTAGGTTTTTCCTTTGTACACCTTTTGTTTTGTGGACATTTTGAGGACAATAGGCCAGGGAGAGCCATAATAAGACCTGTTTGAGAAAAATATGGAACATTTGAGTACTAAGGAGACAAGGGATCTCATGTGTTCTAAGACTAGCAAAGTCAAGCCATCCCTCTTTTGTGTTGTGAAAGCTTTGTTGTCGAGGACAACCATCCTTGATGTGTAGCTTGCAGTTCTAAAGTCAGAACATCCCGTTAAGGGTTGTGAAGGCTTTGTAGCTAAAAATCAAACCGTCTATACAGATACGTAACTCAGTCGTAAGAAAGCTATGGCATATTGGTTAAAATCTTTGATTTTGTATGGCATGCTGCCTATATAGACATAAATTGCCCGTCATGTAGGAAAGGTTTGTCTTTGTGTCTGTGGTATTGATGAAAGCTTTGACTTGTTAAAGTATACCTCCTCCATGGTGTTGAAACCTGTTGGAATGTTAGGCTCTGTGTATGTGGTGTTTGATAAAATATTTTATTTCGTATGGCATGTAGCCTGTATAGTTGTGAAACCGCCTTTTATGTTTGAAAGTTTGGGGTTTGGTACCTTTCCTCCTAGTTTCTCTCTCCAGCAGTCTTTCGTGTCTCTCTGCCTCCCCGTTTATTTTGTATTAGAGACATCCCCACTCCCGGAGGTCGGGAGGAAACAAGAATTTACATCCACCTCTGCTAATTGGAAACGCGTGAGCCATCTTTACATTTTTGTTTTGTTTTGTTTTTACTCTTCATTTATCCAAACTACTACCCTTAGATCTGTCCTAAGTCTTTGCTTCCAATGTTTAGAACTCAAGTATTGTACATTTTCGTTTCATAGTTTAACTATCATTATCAGAGTTATAGTTTTCCACTTTTCACAGACTGCGTCCTATACATAATCGAGTTATAGTTACTTTCTTAGATTTTAGAACAAATATTACTTGTGTCCTGTTCGTAGATACTTAGCACAAATATATAGCGTCAGTCCATACAAACACAAAAAGATTTTCATTTTATTGAGTTTTCTATAGATCTTTAGAACAAAGTTATCGAGTTAATATAGTCCCAATAATACAAAAATATGTTTTTCTCTATAGTTCCTTCCACTTTGTTCGATCTGTACTGATTCCTTCCTCAACTAGCCATGTTACCAACCTCTCACAAAACATTGTTATGTAAATATGACAATCTCTGTGAAGTAGAGGTGTTACATCCCGAACAAGATATATACTCAACATATATACCTTTACCTAACCCTTACACTACCTTTGTTAAGAAAACATGTAATCCATGGAGGTAGATTGATTCCCAACATCAGAAGATGTCAGAGGGAGTTAAGGAATACTTTGATGCAAGAACTCTTGACCAGAATATCCTTAATACTCTTGATGACCATTTCATCACTCTACAAATTCAACAAAACTTCCCACAAGAGTGGAGAATCCATGGTTAGACCCATATCCATTTTGGTGCTATCCGCATTGCGTTGACACATCATGGAAAAATAGGACATTACTTAAGGGAATCACTTTCTCTCCTTGATACGAGATTCCAAAAATACTAAGATGCGAATCTGGGTACTCTACATGTTATCCTGGATGCGGGGACACTAGTTGTAACTCTATTTCCAGATCTTACTATGTCCCTTTCTGATTCAAACTTAACCAAGGCGCTAAAACTCCAAGTACAAATTCTGGACATACTAGAGGCTAGCTTGTATCCAACCATACACCACCAAATAGCTTGGCCAGTGCAAAACCATGAAGACACTCTTTCCATGCCAGGCAACCAGACATCCTTTTCCTTATCCATAAATACGTCCCGACGAACTACCCTTGGTGTACAAATATCAAACCAAGTGTCTAGGTAAGAACTACTCAAAATCATTCCAGATACATGTGTCAACTGTTATAAGAATTTGAGATTCTATTCTCAGTGTCTCCGAACCTTATCTGAAGTAACCCCTCACTTGACATTTTGCCTATTCAAATGGTTATCCCGAATGATATATATCCGGAAGAGGAAAGCTCAGACCCGATATTTGTCTCCTACTCCTTCGAAGGGATCATGAGAAATAATGATTGGGTTCAGCCATTTAATCATGAGGGATGAAATATACACTAGTTCTAATGTCCTTTCATGAGACACTATCCATGGGTCAATAATTGTAGTTGTGCAAATTGCGACACAACCTGGCCAGACGGTGATGATGATGAATATTGTGATTCAGGCCATGCCACCTCTGTTCTACCCTTTATAGATCATCAAGGAAAAGAAGTGGCATCACTTGATGAGCAAATTACTTTGTTGAGGTACGGCACCACCAACCCATAAAACATCCCAATATATGTTGTACTTCCCATATCACCACAAAAAACACACCATCCTTTTCCCACATCTCCACTAGCCTCATCCACCTCTAAGATCCTCAGTCCAACTCAAGAAGATGAGCATACATCTGATATTTCCATCGGATCATGGAAAAGGAATGAGGCCATGTTAGATTGCCAGCAAGACGAAGGACAAGACAAAAATAAGAAGGCCCTGTATGATGCTAATTTGCTAAACTCAACGGCTATCACTCCAACCCAAGATGATATCATTGCAGAATTGGATGGTATTGACCCAAATGGTGACCTAAAAATCACCCAGGAACTGCCACAGGATGAGGACTGGGATTTCATTAAACATAGTCTCCAGCATGGTGACTACACATGTACAGAGTTCTTTTGAATAGAAAATCCTTATTTTCCAGAACAGGACACCTCAGAGTTCGATACAACAGAAGCCAGGAATTATACTCCTCAGAAATTCGATAAATATCCTATTGAGGAATATTTGAATCCCTATGATTCCCTTGAAGACATCATCCTATAGGAAGAAGAAAATTAGTAATATCCTCAGGCAATGGATTCGGTAAACATGATGATCTCAAACTATGACCCTGAGGCTATTCTTCCTGTGGATGCTGATCTATTTGCAGGCGTGATTACCACCAATCATGTCGAGCTAGATAAATCTCCTCAGCTATCAAGGCGTCAGGAAAGACCTAAGAAATACATGTAGTTCGGACGGTCCAGAAAAAAGAAACCGCCGGAATAAAAACTATTTATCAGCATAGATGTTGAATCCTCAAGCATGAAAGATCAAGGAAAGAATAAATACTTCATATCCTATGACATAGGATACTTTTCAAAAGGAAGCCCCAAATCCACAAAGGCGAAGAGTGAAGCACAGGCCTCCATGGCTTATCCTAAATATCTTGGTGATCCTCATTCAGCAGCAGAAGACATTCCCATCTCTTTTTTAGCATAGAGAAAGGAACATCTGAGGAAATCTTCATTAGTGATCAACCACAGGCTTCCACTAATAGACAGTTATCAGATGCCAATAATGAACTCTATGGTAGTGAATGGGGTGAAGCTGATGAAGATACTTTACAACATTCAATACAAATACTTAAGGAGAAATGTCCATCTATGTTAAAAAACAACTCTAAAAAAATAGAGGTCTCTCGACCAGTCTCCGAGCAATCTGAGCTGACTAGTGATCCAGTCCCTGAAGAGAGGAAAGGACCAACGACAGAGGTGGAGGAAATCATTGCTTAAACTCTATTCCTACCTTATGAATTTAGAACTTTCATGATGGTGAAGAATCTGGTATGCATAATACTATAAGACTGAACATTTAAATTCTCCAAAATCCTTATATGTTGGTGGAATATGCTTGGAATTATGGATAAAACAAATTATCTCACATTTCGGGACTTCGCCGCCAACACTAAAATCCAGCTAGAAGTCATCTGCAAGGATGCGAGCAACACTTGGCAAGCCATCTTCCAGGCCTTAATAGTGTATGCAAGAAGAGACCTGTACTAAATCAGGTCATTGAGAACTACCTAGTTCTTGATTATCATTACGGCAGGAACAATCTTGTTATGAAGTCTGACTGTCCCTGTTCAAGCCATCAGGTGCGATCCCAGTGGAAGTTGTTGTTAAGGAGATTAAAACTACCCATACCTCCAGATGACGAGCCTAAGGTAGTTGCGCAAACTATGTATTTTAGATGAAGAAGTCCAGCAGATTACAAGAGGAAGATCGATAGATACTTCATCTACAAAAATCCTTGTTACCTTGCAAAGCACTATCCTCAACTCAAGAATTTGAAGGAATTTGTCCACCTCTTTGAAGAAAAAGCAAATCATGCTAGAATCTATCTCAATAAAGAGGATGACCTTGAAGCGGTCTTCGCGCTGAAAGATGAACCATTAAGGGACATCATATTCTTAGCAAATGTTTATACAGTGTAAGGAGATATCAATGTTGATAATATCAACCTGATATCCTACACTAGAGAAGATAACCAGAAATCGGCCAATCAATCTGTCATGCTCATCACATCAGGTATATTATCTTTCGCAAGAGCAGATTGCTCTCAAGATCTGTTAAACAGATATTCAAATCCTTCAGATCCATCTATCCTCTGAGAAATACAGACTTTCAATAAGCTTTAAATGTTCACCAGACACCACAACCCTATTGTGAAACTGTTTGGAGAACATCCGGGATATCTCTTTTGTTATGTGTTCATTATGCTAGCTGATGACTTCCAACAAGAACTCCTATGGCTATTCTGCTACATTTACCATAACTATTATATCATCATGGAGTTCAGGTGTTATGTCTTTTAGCATTCTGATTGAACCCAACAAGATTTGAAAAGATTCATGCTGTGGTTCAAGCCACGACAATACTGGATTCGATGCTTCAAGGGTTCCTGCGATGCAACAACCTTTATGTTGTATCATCTGGTAGGAATGACAAGGCATGAAGTCCAAGATAAGTCACAAATTTTATTACACTGGGAATTTCCTGATTCGACTCTCTCTTGAAGATAAAGGATATGAAGAAGAATACTTCACTCTCCAGAAAAAGCAATGAATTTGAGTACATTGGAGATTCTTCTAGATGATAGTACAATATTTTTCACCATGTTCCCCGACTTCAACATACCGTAAGATGATCCACATCTAATGAAGGCATTGAAGGTCCAGGTACAGATTTTCGATGGTAGGAAGGACAGAGATGCCGATCAGGCAACTCTCTAGTGTCAGGTATCCTGACATGTTCAGAACCATGACATTAACCTACTTCCTTCAAGTGGAAATAACTCTCTGTTCTTAACCATTGATGCAACAGATAAAACTACAGAGTGAAACAACATTCTGAGAAACATATTTGGGAATAAACTAGTCAGCATTATCCCATCTTGATGGGTCACTAAATATGAGAAGTTAAGAGACCATCCTCAACCTCTCATCCCCACTAATGTATCTGACCACTACTATCTCAAAAAGGCAACCAAAAACACCTTCTACATCCCAATGTACAACCCAAGTGATGATTTTTCAGATATAAAAGACCTGGATACCATCCTCCAGTTCCTCACTGGATTTATGAGATAGTATGATCGGATAAAGAACTTCAATCATGAGGGTCGTAGTCTAGTGTGGATTAAATGCTCTTTCTTAGGACATTACCCATGGAAGTCTGAATGCGACTGTAAAATCTGCAAAAGAAGGGCCACTAAAACTACTCAACCTGAGATACTTCTGACGCCCCTCTCAACATCCAGTCACAAAGATGCTTACCCGTTAATCCACAAATCTGAATAGGATAACCAAACCCAAGATCCAAAATCACCATCTATTATCCGATGGGAAAGTTCTTCAACTGCCCCTCAACATGCCATACTTATCAAAGCGCTGGAAAATTGGCTACAAATAATACAGTTTGAAAAATGCCCAATAGTATCCTCGATACTACATTTTCTTGACCAACAATAAAAGAAATGGTCTCGTTAGAAGAACAAATCTATCTCCTAAAATATGATCATGCTAAACTCCAAAATTCCTAAAATACTACCGTATTTCCCCAAACATACCATTCACGAGGATCAATCCATCCCTTTTCTACCATCCCACCTCGATGCTATTCTCTCTGGTTTCTATTGACGAACATGAGGAGTTCGACATCACTAAGTTTTTATGGGAGAAGAAAGATACCATGGAAGCCCACCAAAGGGGATACGACTATACCAATGCCATAGGATCTACCATATTCCCATGGATATTCTCCACAGATAATAAACCAACCTTCTCCACCTTGTTCATCCATGCGATTCAATTCACCTCCGAAGCTGAATGGATAAGTAAAGATGCCATGACATAAAGGGTCGAGAAGATAAGGTATTATATTCGTGTTCCATATGATAATGATAAGATGGTATCCACACATGCTCCCACCAGCCATGATCCAGTTACTATAGTCCTAGTTGATTATCTGGAGATCGAGAGAATAGAAATCTATTACGATTAACCATCAGAGGTTCCTTCATCTTAGAGAGCCTCGCAAGATTGTGATCGCGAAGAACATTTATAGGGAAACAATCACGACAACATTGATCGGGCATATATGATGATCACAAGCTGTGAATAAGATTCCACCACTTAGATGATCGCTTACAGAGCTTCGAGGAGGAATCCCATAACGACGAACATGTCTCTCTGAAGAGGTGTCTTCTACAGAACAATGACAAAACTGCTAACTTGATCCACCTCGATCGAGTTAACACGAGTTTTGTTGTTCCAAAGGGTGACGAGCTTATGCTGAAAAAGTCATCACATCATACTGGCTCCCATTCTTCAGAGAAGCATAAGGAAACTTTGTTCGACAACACCATATCGGATAAGTTTTCCCAATCTTTCCACTCTAATGATATGCATGAAGATCTATCTCTTGAGCTAGAAGGATCTACTCAGCTATCAAGGCATCAGGCAAGGCACAAGAGATACATACAGTTCAGACAAGCCAGAAAAAAGAAACTGCCAGACAAAGAACTATTTTTCAGCACAGATGCTGAATCCTCCAGCACGAAATATCAAAGAAAGCATAAATGCTTCATCTTTTATTACAAAGAACACTTTGCAAAAGGATATTCCAAATCCAAAAAGGAAAAAAGGGAAGCACGAGACTCCATGTCTTGTACTGAAGATGTTGGTGATCCTCATCCAGCGGCAGAAAACATTCCCATATCTGCTTTAAGGGCAGATAAAGGTACATGTGAGGACATCTTTATTAGTAATCAACCACGAGTTTCCACTAGTAGTCTATTATCTGATGCCAACGATAAACTCTAAGCTAGTGAATGGGTCGAAGGTGATGAAGATGTTTTGCAATATTCAATCCAAATACTTAAGGAGGAATGTCTATCTATATTAGAGAAACACTTCAGCAAACCAGAAGGCTCTCAACCAATCTATGAACAATATCCAGTCCTAGAAAGGAGGTGAGAACTAACAACAGAGGTGGAGAAAACGATTGATTCAACTTTATCCCTGCCCCAGGACTTTAGGACGATAAAGAATCTGGCTGCAAAAGAATAATGCATGATGCTATCAGCCTGGATATCCAGATTCTCTGATATCCTTACTTGCACCAACCCCAGGGTCCTATTGAATAACTTTTGCAAAGACGCAATCTATGCCAGGTAGGCTATCCTCCAGACCTTGCACAATCTATGTAAGAAGAGATCTGTACTGAAGTAGATTATTGAGAACTACCTGATTCTTGATCCTTATAGTGGAAGGAATAATCTTGTTACGAAGTTCAATTTCCTCTGTTCAAGTCGCTAGATGGTCTCTCATCGAAAGTTTTTGTTTAGGAGATTTAAACTACCCAGGCCTCTAGACGACGAGCCTAAGGTAGTTGTCCAAATTAGGTATTTCAGACGAAGAAGTCCAACAGATTACCAGAGGAAGATTGATAGATACTTCATCTACAAAATACCTGGTTACTTTGCAAAGCACTGTCCTCAACTAAAGAAATAGGCGGATTTGTCCACCTCTTTGAAGAAAAAGCAGATCATGCTAGAATTTATCTCAACAAAGAGGACGACCTTGAAGCAATCTTTGCATGGAAAGAAGAACCACCATAGGAAATCATCTTATCACCATATTTTTATATAGTATCAGGAGATATCAGTGATGATAATCTCTACCTGATATCCTGCACTGGAGAAGACAACCAGAAACTAGCCAGTCAGCCTGTCATGCTTAACACATCAGGAATAGTATCTTTCGGAATAATAGATTGCTCTCGAGATCTATTAAATAGATATTTGGATCCTTCAGATCCATCTATCCTCAAAGAAAACCAGACTTTCAATAAACTTCCAGTGTTCACCAGGTGCCACAACTCTATCGTGAAGATATTAAGAGAAAATCTGGGATATCTCTTCTGTTATGTGTTCATTATGCTAGCTGATGACTTTTAGAAAGAACTTGTATGGCTATTTTTCTACATTTACCATAACTATATATTGTCATGGAGTTCAGGTGTTATGCTTTTCGACATTCTGATCAAATCCAACAAGATTTGAAAAGATTTATGTTGTTATCACGCCACGACTATACTGGATTAGATGATTCAAGGATTTATGCGATGCAATGACGTTCATGTTATATCATCTAGTAGGATTCACAGGCCATAAAGTCCAAGATCAGTCAGAATTTTCATTACTCCAGGAATTTCCTAATACTACTCTCTTTTGAAGATGAAGGCTGTGAAGAATAATGCTTCACTCTTCCAAAAAAAGCAATGCATTCAAAAGAAATAGGACTATACTGATAGTGAAGTTCAAAAAACTACAACAGAATGTTAGCCACAGTATGAGTTCAAAAATGATGAAGCCACAAGCATACGAATAAAGGATCGACCTCAAGAATGCAAAGATTCATCCTTCAGAAAGAGTTACTTCACTAGATCAATAAAGATAAGATTGGAAGTCCAAGAATGCCTCAAGAAAAAGCACAGAGTAGATTGGTGGATGGAAGAAGGATACATAAGCTCACCGTCTTCGACACCATCCAACACTGCCTGAAAGATGACGTTAGATAACATGTGCAAAAAAGTTACCCACCCCAGTGGGTTACCCTTCTCAGTAGGTTACCCTTTCTAGTGGGTTACCATTCTCAGTGGGTTAGCCTCCACTCTAAGGAAACCCTATCAGATGGGTTACCCTTGCTAGTGGGTTACCTTTTCTAATGGGTTACCCTTTTCTCCAAGGAAACCCTCCTCAGTGGGTTACTCTTTTAGATGGGTTTTATAAGCTGCTGAATAAGACACTTCAAATACAAGGAGCTTATCCACCTTCTTGAAAGATGCATATGAAGTTTTTGATGCACCTGCTTGCAAGCTGCTAACTCACCTGGTTGCACATGCTGTCACATGCCAACAATATAGTTTGTTTTGTTTTTATTCCCCCCCACATGTTAGTAGGGCTCGGTGTGAATATATATAAGGCTTATCTATTCATAAAAGATAATGCTTATCCCTTCCAAAAGGATACGACTTATCCTTATTAACGGATAATGCCTATCCCTTAGCTGTTAGGATAGGAATTGTAATATTTTATTTGATGCTTATCCGTAGCTTAGCTTAGCTAGTAAGCTTCCTTCCTCTATAAAAGGAAGACTAGGCCTTTGGGTTAGAGGGATGAGCTTCTCTACTGAAAACCTCTTGTATCATTTCTCTCCGCTATCAATAAAATATTTGTTGGATACAAAAAAAATACCACTTGTATAGTTTCTCTCTGCTATCAATGAAAATATTTGTTGGCTAAACTCTCTTGCTCGTTGTTTCTCTCTTCTAAAGGGATGGGTACTTCGATCCTCTAGGTTGGAGTAGGGGGTAAGGAAATAATATAGAGATGTGCTAGCTTGTTGCGATGGAAACAATGACACCGCGATGTTACATTCCATGTTTATGAAATGAAGTTGGCTTTGTCCATGCAACATAGGTGCTTAAGTACTTTCCATGAATAACAAAGTTGGCTTTGTCCACACGACGTAGATATCTAAGTCCTTTCAATTTATATGAAACGAAATTGGCTTAGTCTATGCCATACCTTTCCAAAAAGATTCAGTATCTGAGAAATAACACGTAGATCTGGGTTCTGCCTTAGTAAACCTTTTTTTTCGGCCATTTTTAGGGTAACAGGACAGGGAGAGCCACCGTAAGACCCGTTTTAGGCAAATACGAAATCGTTGTGTACTAAGGAGAAAAGGGATCTCATGTGTTCTAAGATTTTCAAAGTCAAGCCATCCCTTTTTTGGGTTGTGAAGGCTTTGTTGCCGAGGCAAACCATCCTTGATGTGTAGCTTGCACTTCCAAATTCATGTCATCCCGTTAAGTGTTGTGAAGGCTTTGTTGCTAAAAATCAAGCTATCTATACGGATGCATAGCTCAGTCATAGGAAAGCTGTGGCGTGTCAATTAAAAGGTTTGATTTTTTATGGCATGCCGCCTATATGGACGTGAATCCCCTATCATGTTGGAAAGGTTAGTCTCTGTGTTTGTGGTGTTGACAAAATCTTTGACTAGTTAAGGTATACCGCCTCCACAGTTTGAAACTTGTTGGAAAGTTAGGCTCTCTATCTGTGGTGTTTGATGAAAGCTTTGATTTCGTATGGCGTGCCGCCTACATGGTCGTGAAAACTGCCTTTCATGTTAGAAATTTTGGGATATGCTGCCTGTCCGCCTGGCTGCTCTCTCTGGTAGCCTTTCATGCCCCTCTACATCCCCATCTATTTGGTATAAGAGCCACACCCACTCCCGAAGGACAGGAGAAAACAGGAGTTTGCATCCACCTCTGTTGATTGCAAACGCGCGAGCCAGCTTTATATTTTTATTTTCTTTTTACCTTTTATTTGTCTTGGTTGTTAATCTTAGATCAGTTCCATAGTTTGTGCTTTCTATTTTATCACTAACCATATCCTGTACATATTAGAGTCATAGTTTTATCTCAATTATTAGAGTCAGTGTTTTTAAACTATTGTATTCTTCGTCTTTTAAATAATCGAGTCGTACTTACTTTCTCAGATTTTAGAACAAATAATAGTTGTGTCTTGTCCTTAGAATTTTAGCAAAAATATATAGAGTTAGTCCACAAAACCAAAAAAATATTTTCATTTTTATTGAGTCTTTTCCATAGCTCTTTAGAAAAAATACATCGAGTCTTTATAATCTAATAAAACCAAAAATATGTCTATCATTGAGTCCTCATCTTGTTTACACAATCCTTTTGTCAAGATAAATATGTCAACCACCCCTACTGATATGTTGTCATGTAAACTTGACTATGTATATAAAATAGAGGTGTTACCATCACACTAACGGATGTGTACCACACCTTTACAGAATCCGTATTCAGCTGTTGCTAAAAAGATAAGTAATCCCTGGATGAAGAACCACTCTATGGTTCAAGAAAAGGTAATGGGTGTTAAAAAATATGTTGATGCTACACCACTTGTTCAGTATCCTATTCTGGTAACTCGAGAGGTACAATTCATATCACTACAGATGCCAAAGGACTTTCTACAGCAATGGGAAAATCTTTGATTTATTCATCTCCATATTGGTGCTGTACGAATTGGTTTGACATATCAGGGGAGAAAAGGCAGGCGAGTTATGGGAAATCTTTCTCTTTTTGATACTCAATTCTATAAGTACCTACATACGAATTTGAGTACATCAGAGAGTCTTCTGGATAATGGTACAGTCTTTACCAGCATGTTCCCCGAGTTTAACATATCATTAGCTAATCCACACTTATGAAGGCGTTGAAGGTCCAGGTCCAGATTCTCGATGCTCGGTAGGATAGAGATACCGATAAGGGAACTCTCCATTATCAGGTAGCCTGGAGTGTTTAGAAACATTACATGAACCTACTTCCTTCAAGTGGCAAGAACTCTCAGTTCTTGACCATTGATGTAACAGATAAAACCACAGAGTGCAACAAGATTTTGAGAAGCATATATGATGATAAACTGGTCAGCAGTATCCCAGCTTCATGGGTCACTAAATATGAGAAAATGAGAGTCCATCCTCAACCTCTCATCCATACTGATGATTTCAAACACCTTTATCTCAAAAGGACACCCAAACCACCTTCTACATGCCCATGTACAACCCAAGTGATGAATTTTCGAATGTAAAAGACCTAGATACCATCCTCAAGTTCCTCACTAGATTTATGAGACATCATGATTGGATAAAGAAATTCAATCATGATAGTCATAGTTTAGTGTGGTGTAAATGCCCTTTCTCAGGACATTACCCATGAAAGTCTAACTGTGACTATAAAATCTGCAAAAGAAGGGCCACTACAGCTACTTAACCCGATATGCTTCTGGCGCCCCTCTCAACATCTGGTCACAAAGATGCTTACCCATTAAACCATAGTTTTTAAAAGGATAACCATACCTAAGCTCTAAAATTTCCATATTTTATCCAATCGGAAAGTTCTTCAGCTTTCCCTCAACATGCCATACTTATCACAGCGCTGGAAAGTAGGCTACAAACAATACAGTCTAAAAAATGCCCAATAGGATCCTCGATACTATATTTTATTGACCAACAATGGAAAGAAATGGCCTCATTAGATGAACAAATCCATCTCCTAAAATACGATCATGCTAAACTCAAAAATACCAAAAATACAACCGTATTTCCCAAACCATACCCTTCACGAGGTTCAATTCATCTCTTTTCCACTATCCCACCTCATACATACATACCAACGTTGTTCTCTCCGGTTCCCATTGACGAATAGGAGGATTTCAATATCGCCAAGTTTTTATAGGAGAGAAAAGATGCAATGGAAGCCCACCAATGGGGAAACGACCATTCCAATGCAGGAGAATCTATCGTATTCCCATTGATATTCTCCACGGATAATAAACCAACCTTCTTCACCTTGTTCATCCATGAGATTCACTTCACCTGCCGAAGTTGAATGGACAAATAAAGATTCCATGACCCACAGGGTCGAGAAAATAAGGTATTCTAGTCGATTTTGATATGATACTAATAAGATGGTATCCACACATGCTCCCGCCAGCCATGATCCATCTGTTGTAGTCACAGCTGATGATCTGGAGATCCAAAAAATATAAACCAATTATGACAAACCATCAAAGGTTCCTTCATCTCAGAGAGCCTCGCAAGATTGTGATCGCGAAGAACATTTGCAGGACAACAATGACGACAACGTTGATCCGGCACATATGATGTTCACAAGCTGTGACTGAGATTACACCACTTCAGATGATCACTTGCAGAGCTCCGAGGAGGAATCCTATAATGGAGAACATGTCTCTCTGAAGAGGTGTTTTCTTCAGAACAATGACAAAGATGATGACATGATCCACCTCGATCGAGTTAACACGAGTGTTGTTGTTCCAAAGGGTGATGAACTTTTGTAAAAAGAGTCATCACATCATACTGGCTCCCATCCTTTAGAGAAGATTAAGGAAACTTTGTTCGACAACCCTATGTCGAATAAGTTTTTCCAATCTGTCCACTCTGTTGATACGCATGAAAATCTAGCTCTCGAGCTAGAAGGATCTCATCAGCTAACAAGTTGTCAGGCAAGGCATAAGATATACATGCAGTTCAGACTGGTCGGAAAAAAGAAACCACCAGACAAAGAACTGTTTATCAGCACAGATGCTGAATCTTCCAGCATGAAAGATCCAGGCAAGTTTAAATGCTTCATTTGCCATGAAAAAGAACACTTTGCAAAAGAATGTCCAAAATTCAGTAAGGCAAAGAGGGAATCACGAGCCTCCATGGCTTGTCCTGAAGATCTTGGTAATCCTTATACAGAAACAGAAGACATTCCTATCTGTACTTTCAGCACAGAGAAAGGAACATCTTAGGACATCTTCATTAGTGATCAACCACGGGCTTCCACTAATAGACAGTTATCAGATGCTAATAATGAACTCTATGCTAGTGAATGGGACAAAGCTGATGAAGATGCTTTACAACATTCAATACAAATACTTAAGGAGGAATGTCCATCTATGTTAAAAAACAACTCTAACAAACCAGCGGTCTCTCGACCTATCTCCAAGCAATCTGAGCTGACTAGTGATCTAATCCTAGAAGGGAGGCAAGGACCAAAGACAGAGGTGGAGGAAATCATTGCTTTAAATCTATTACTGCCTTAGGACTTCAGAACTTTCATGATGATGAATAATCTTGTATGCATGATACCATTATACTACACATCCAGATTCTCCAAAATCCTTACATGCTGGTGGAATACACTTGGAATTATGGATAAAACCAATTATCTCACATTCCAGGACTTTGCCGCTAATACCAGAATCCTGCTAGAAGCCTTTTTCAAAGATGCGAGCTATACCAAGCAGGCCATCTTTGAGGACTTGAATAGTTTATGCAAGACGTGATCTGTGCTGAATTAAATCATTGAGAACTATCTAGTTTTTGATTATTATTACGGTAGGAACAATATTGTTATGAAGTTCGACTGTCCCTGTTCAAGACGTCTGGTGGGATCGTTGTGAAAGATATTTTTTCAGGAGATTCTAACTATTGAGGCCTCCAGACGATGAGCCTAAAGTAGCTGAGCAAACCAGGTATTTCAGATGAAGAAGTCCAGTGGATCACCATATGAAGATCGATAGCTACTTCATCTACAGAATCCTGGTTACTTTGTAAAGCATTGTCCTCAAATCAAGAAGTTGAAGGACTTAGTCTACCTCTTTGAAGAAAAAACAAATCATGCTGGAATCTATCTCAACAAAAAAGATGGCCTTGAAGAGATCTTTGCGCTGAAAGAATAACCATTAGAGGACATCATCTTCTCAGCAGATGTTTATGTAGTATCAGGAGATATCAATGTTGATAATCTCTACCTAATATCCTACACCAGAGAAAACAACCAAAAATCGACCAGTCAGTCTATCATGCTCAACATATCAGAAATCATCCAGTCTGTCTCGAGATCTGTTAAACAGATATTTGGATCCTTCAGATCCATCTATCCTCCAAGAAATCCAGACATTCAATAATCTTCAAGTGTTCACCAAGTGACACAACCCTATCGTGAAGCTGTTCAGAGAACAACCGAGATATCTCTTCTGTTATGTGTTCATTATGCTAGCCGTTGACTTTCAGTAAGAACTCCTATGGCTATTATGCTACATTTACCATAACTATTATATCATCATGGATTTTAGGTGTTATGACTTTCAGTATTCTGATCGAATCTAATAAGATTTTAAAAGATTCATATTGTGGTTCAAGCCACGACTATGCTGGATTCGATGCTTCAAGTTCCTGCAATGCATCAGCCTGTATGTTGTATCATATAGTAGGAATCACAGGCCATGAAGTCCAAGCTTAGTCAGAAATTTCATTACTCTGGAAATTTCCTAATTCAACTCTTTTTCTTTAAGATAAAAGATGTGAAGAACAATGCTTCACTCTCAAGAAAAAGCAATTCATTCAAAAGAAATGGGACTATACTGATAGTGAAGTCCAACAAACAAAAACAGAATGTCATCCATCGTATACGTTCAAAAATGATGAATCCACAAACATACGGATGAAGTCTCTACATTAAGAATGCAAAGATTCATCCTTCAGAAAGAGTTACTTCACTAGATTAACGAAGAGAAACTTGGAAGGCCAAGAATTCCTCATGCAATAACACGAAGTATATTGGTGGATAGAAGAAGGATACCCGAGCTCACCGCCCCGGCACCATCCAACACTGCCTGAAAGATGATGTCAGATGACATGTGTATAAAAGTTACCCTCTCTCCAGTGGGTTACCCTTCCTAGAGGGTTACCCTGTCCAGTGGGTTACCCTCTCCAGTAGGTTACCCTTCTCAGTGGGTCACCCTCCTCTCCAAGGAAACCTTATCAGATAGGTTACCCTCGCTAGTAGGTTACCTTTTCCAATGGGTTACCCTCCTCTCCAAGGAAACCCTCCTCAGTGGGTTACCCTTTTAGATGGTTTTTTAAAGCTGCTGACTCAGCTACTTCAAAGACAAGGAGATTGTCCACCTTCTTGCAAGATGCCTGTGAAGCTGCTGATGCACCTACTTGCAGCCTGCTGACTCCCCTGCTTGCACATGCTATCACATGCCAACAACATAGTTTGTTTTGTTTTTATTTGGACCCACACAAGTTAGTAGGGATCGGTGTAAATAAATATAAGGCTTATCTCATCATAAAAGGAAATGCTTATCCCCTCCAAAAGGATAAGACTTATCCTTATTAATGGATAATGCCTATCCCTTAGCTGTGTGGATAGGAATTGTAATATTTTATTTGATGCTTATCCGTAGCTTAGATTATTTAGTAAGCTTCCTTCCTCTATAAAAGGAAGACTGGGCCATTATGTTCGAGGCATCAACTTCTCTAAATAGAAATCTCTTGTATAGTTTCTCTTTACTATCAATGAAAATGTTTGTGGGATAAATTCTCTTGCTCTTGATTTTTCTCTTCCAAAGGGATAGGTACTTCGATCCTCTAGGTTAGAGTAGGGGGGGAAAGGAAATACTGTGGAAAAGTGCTAGCTTGTTGTAACAACAACAATGGCACCATTCCCAAAGGTCGGGAGGTAGCAAGAGTTTGCATACACCTCTGCTGATTGCAAAAATGTGAGCCAACTTTACATTTTTATTCTTAGTTTTTTGTTTTACTTGTCCAAAATACTACTCTTTGATCCCTCCTTAGTCTTTGCTTCCAAAATTTACAACTCAAGTCTTGTACATAATAGTTTCATAGTTTTACTATCATTATCAGAGGTAGAGTTTTCCACTTTTCATATACTGCGTCTTGTACATAATCGAGTCATAGTTACTTTCTTAGATTTTAGAAAAAATATTACTTGTGTCCTATTCGTAGATACTTAGCACAAATATATTGCATTAGTCCATAAAAACAAAAAAAGTTTTTCATTTTATTGAGTCTTTTCCTTAAATCTTTAGAACAAATAAATTGAGTCTTTATAGTACAACAAATACAAAAATATGTCAGTCTCAATGTCTTCACCATCTACGTCTTCTGTGACTAGTTTATGTAGATCCTTGGAAACATTACACATGTCTCCAACTATCAACAAAACTATACCATGTAAGAGAGACTATCTTTATGAAGTACATGTGTTGACAGAAAAGCAGGATCTGTTTTCTACATATCTACCCATACAAAATCCATACTCTGCCTTTGCCTGAAAGATGTGTAATCCAGAGCTGTAGATTGATTCCCTTTATCAACGAAAATAAGGAGTTAAGGAATACTTTGCTGGAACAAAACTTGATCAATATTTCCTTACGACTCCACCAAAACAATTCATCTCTCTGTAGATGACGAAGAATTTTCCACAGCAGTGGAAAAGGTATAGCTTTACCCATATCCATTTTGGTGCAATTAGAATCGCCCAAACTCATCAAGGGAGAAAAGGACATTTGTTAAATGTACATCTTTCCCTTATTGATACTAGATTCAAAGAGTACTAGTGTGTGAATTTGGGCACTTTGGACATCACATTGGACTCAGGGACAGTTGTCGCTACTATTTTCCCCAACTTCACCATATTCTTATTAGATCCATATCTTACAAAGGCACTTAGGCTTCAATTCCAAATCCTTCGAGCCCCACAAGACTATAGCCCTACACAAATGACATTACACCACCAGATAGTTGGGAAAGTTCAGAACCATAAAAGAATTCCAAAAGGAAGAAATTCTTACGATTCTTCTAAAATCATGGATCAAAAGTTAAGAGATGATTAGATTTCATCCTCAACATCTACGGTCGCTGAAACCTATATTTTCCAAAAAACCTTATAGAACATCTCTCTCCTTCCATATGCTTAACCTTGTTGATTCTTTTATGGATACAGAGGATTCAGACCCAGTGAATATGTCAGGTTATCTCATTAGTGCCATGAATAAGCAGGATTGGATTGTACACTTCGGTCACGATGGGCATATGATGCACTGTTTTAAAGAACTGTTCACAGGACACTGCCTATTGGATATCGACTACAATTACAAAAGATGCCAAGAGGACTGATTGAATGAATCTGATGAGGAGGAAGATAAACTAGAATGGGATGAGTATTGGGGATTCTAGAAATCCCAATATCAGAGGCCTTTGGAGGAAGGAGACCACCAAAATAATGACCACCCATTTGAAGTCTCCTACAAACCATAAAAATATCCACCAGTGCCCTCTCCATCATAAGGTAAACCCTCCGACTCCAGATCTGATCCTAATCTTGAACCTCCAATATTCATGATATCTAAAACCAATTCCAATCCCAACTATGCATTCCTACCAAACTACCCACCCAGAAGGAATAAACAAAGCTACGCTCCAAAATCACCATATGTTATTCTATTTATTGGACGAGAGGAGACAAAAGTATCAACTCAACATGCCATACTTATCAGAATAATAGAGAGCAGGCTACAAGCTATACAGTATGAAAGATGCCTACTAGGATCCTCAATACTACATTTTCTTGACCAACAAAGAAAAGAAAAAGCCTTATTAGAGGAACAAATCCATCTTCTAAAATACAGACATGCCCAAAAAGCCACCGTATTTCCTAGAGCATATTCTTCACAAGGATCAAGTCAAATTTTTTTCACCTCTCTACCTCATTCAACATTATTCATTCCATCCACAACAGAGGAACATGAGGAGTTTGATATTTCCAAGTTCGTATGGAAAAGAAAGGATGCCATGGCATCTCAAAAGGAATCTAAGATGGCACAAAATGAGGTCAAAAGAATGAAGTATTCTAGACAAGCTTCATAGCACACTGATAATTCGATCACAAGATATGCTGCTCCTATACCAGATCTCATTATCCCATAAAGCAACTCAAAGGTCCAAATTGCAGAATCATAATTCAAAGAGCGATCAAACGAAGTATGGAAAATCACCATAAAATGTCTTCTCGACAAAAATGGTCTTATGAAGGGAAACTCTATCATACCAAGTCAAATTATCTCTCAATCCGATGCAGCAGATTCTGGGAATGCCATTACTAAACAAGTTCTGATGAATAGCCCAGAAGATGAATTTTTTAAAGCCATCAATGATATCTTTGTCTTTGAGGGAGAGAAAGAAAACTCATCCACCACTAACACCATGGATGTATGTTCTAAAATTGGTGATGGAACATCCTCTGTAGAAACAAAAAAAAGAGAAGGGTTCATCTATTTATGCTCCAACGCAGATGAAATATTCTGATGCAACTGACGATGATCCAGCCCATACTGATAAACCTAATACAACCAATGCTGAATCTATAGTAAAATAAGACTATCCACCAATATAATGAATATTCCAAGGAACTAGAAGTTTCAGACTCCAGTCTCATAACTATCCCATAAATAGGCTTCATTCGGTAGGCTATACTCCAGTCTCTGAATAGCATATGAATCAAGAGGACCATGTTGAAGTAGGTAATCAAAAACAATCCAGTCCTTGATTGAGCCTGCTATAAAGACAACCTCATTACTAAGTCCAACTGCTCCTGCCCTCGCTGCAAGACGAGCATAAAAAAGAGGCTGCTTTTTAGGAGGTTCAAACTGTGAAGGCCTCCTGATGACAGGAGTAGGGTTACCCGGTGAACCAGGCACTTCAAACGGAAAATCCCAACCAGCTACAAAAAAAGACGATTACTGCTTTATCTGCAGAAAACCTGGCCACTTCACCAAAAACTGTCCTCAAGCCAAGAAGTTTAAGGACTCCATACATCTCTTTGAAGATATAGTAGATCATATGAGAATCTATCTCAGTATAGAGGACGACCTTTAATCGGTCTTCTCGCTGGAAGAAGAACCGACGGAGGACACCCTCTTCTCCATAGACGTATATGAAGAAGCAGGCGATATCTACACTAATGATCTTTACCTGATATACAGTAATGAAGAAAACTACCAGCATCTGGCCAGTCAAGTCTTCATGCTCAACACAACATGGATACTATCTTCCAGGCTTGCAGATTACCTTCCAGATCTATTCAACTAGTATATGGATCCTTTTGATCCATCCATCCTCCAAGAAATAAGAAACTTCTACAAGCTTTAAGTGTTCAAAAAATAGTGGGGATCCATCCTGAATACATTCGAATTACACCCAAAATATCTTTTCTGCCATGTGTTCATAGAACTGGCCAATAACTTCCCGTAAGAACTCTTGTGGCTATTCTGGTATCTATGCCACCAGCACCACATTCTCATGGAGTTCAAGTGTGATGCCTTCAGGCATTTTGATCGAATCTAACTTGCTCTGAAAAGATTCATGTAGTTGTTCAAGACACAAGAATACTAGATTCGATGCTTCAAGGTTTTCTACAATGTAATGGTCTTCATACATTTCTATAATGCAATGGTCTTCATGTTGCATCACCCTGTAGGAATCTCAGGACACGACGTCTAAGCTCAGCCAGAAATTTCACTTCTCTAGGAATTTATCATGTCCATATTCTATCTAGAAGATGAATACTATAAAGCCTAGTGCTTCATTTTCCAGCATAACAGATGCATTTCAAAGGAAATATGGCCAAAGATATGGGGAAAATAAAACTATGCAGATGAAGGTCATACCCACTAGGATGAGGTTCGATAAGCAGTAAAATAATATCAGCCGCAGTACGAGATCACCAGAGATAAATTTACAGTCTCTATAAGAAGCATACGGCTAGAAGCTCCCTAACAGAAATGCGAAGGTTCATCGATCAGAAAGAGTTACTTCACCAGATCAATGAAGAGAAGCTTGGAAGGATAAGAGCTCCTCAGGTAAATGCATAGAGTAGATTTGTGGATGGAAGAAGGATACACGAGCTCACCGCCGTCGACACCATTCAACACTGCCTAAAATATGACGTCAAATGACATATGAAAGAAAGTTACCCCCTCCAGTGGGTTAACCTTCCTAGTGGGTTATCCTCTCCAGTGGGTTACCCTTCCCAGTGGGTTTCCCTCATCTCTAAGGAAACCCTTTCAGATGGGTCTCCATCGCTAGTGGGTTACTCTTTCCAGTGGGTTACCCTCCTCTCCAAGGAAACCCTTCTCAATGGTTTGCCCTTTCAAATAGGTTTGTAAAGCTGCTAACTCAGCAACTTTGAAGACAAGAAGATTATCCACCTTCTTACAAGATTCCTGTGAAGCTGCTGATGCACCTACTTGCAAGCTGCTGACTCACTAGCTTGCACATGCTATCACATGCCAACAACATAGTTTGTTTTTTTTTATTTGTCACCCACATATTAGTAGGACCCAGTGTGAATAAAGATAAGGATTATCTTGTCATAATAGATAATGCTTATCCCTTCCATAATGATAAGACTTATCCAGTCATACTGGATAATGCCTATCCCATAGCTTAGCTGTGAGGATAGGATTGTATTATTATAATTCATGTTTATCCATAGCATAGCTTATCTTGTAAGCTTCCTTCCTTTATAAAAGGATCCCTAGGCCTTTAGGTTAGGGGGATCAACTTTTCTTCCTAAAAACCTCTTGTATAGTTTCTCTCTGCTATCAATAAAAATATTTGTTGGCTAAACTCTCTTGCTCTTGCTTTCTCTCTTCCAAAGGGATGGGTACTTAGATCCTCTAGGTTGGAGTGGGGGGTAAGGAAATATTATGGTGAAGTTCTAGCTTGTTTCAACGGCAACAATGGCACCCCAAAGTTACTTTCCTTGTTTTTGAAATAAAGTTGGCTTTGTCCACGCAACGTAGATGCCTAAATACTTTCCATGAATAATAAAGTTGGATTTTTCCACACGACGTAGATGTCTAAGTCCTTTCCATGTATAGGAAACGAAATTGTCTTAGTTCATCCCATAGCTTTCTGAAAAGATTCAATATCTGAGAAACAACACATAGATCTTAGGTCTGCTTTAGTACACCTTTTGTTCTGCGGCCATTTTGAGGGAACAAGTCCATGGATATCCACCGTAAGACCCATTTTAGGTAAATACAGAATAGTTGTTTACTTAGGAGATAAGGGATCTCATGTGTTCTAAGACTGGAAAAGTCAAGCCATCCTCTTTTTGGATTGTGAAGGCTTTGTTGCCGAGGAAATCCATCCTTGATGTATAGCTTGAAGTTCCAAAGTTAGGCCATCATGTTAAGGGTTGTGAAGGCTTTGTTTCTAAAAAGAAAACTGTTTATACGAATGCGTAGCATAGTCGTAGGAAAGTTGTGGCGTGTCAATTAAAAGATTTGATTTTGTATGGTATGCCACGTATATGGACTTAAATTGCCTGTCATGTTGGAAAGATTAGTATCTCTATTTGTGGTGTTGACGAAAGCTTTGATTTGTTAAGGTATACCGCCTCCATGGTGTTGAAACATGTTGTAAAGTTAGGCTCTGTGTCTGTGGTATTTGACGAAAGCTTTGATTTCGTATGGCACGCCACCAGCATGGACGTGAAACTGCGTTTCATGTTGGAAAGTTCAGGGTCTGCTACCTGTCCGCCTGGTTGCTCTATCTGGCAGTTTTCCATGCCCCTCTGCCTCCCTGTCTATTTGGTATAAGATCCACCCCCACTCCCAGAGGATGGGAGAAAGCAGGAGTTTGCATCCACCACTGCTGATTGCAAATGCGTGAGCCAATTTTACATTTTTATTTTCATTTGTTTTTACTCTTCAATTATCCAAACTACTACTCTTAGATCTGTCCTTAGTCTTTTCTTCCAAAGTTTACAACTCAAGTATTGTACATATTAGTTTCATAGTTTTACTATCATTATCATAGTTAGAGTTTCCCACTTTTCATATACTGCGTCCTGTACATAATTGAGTCATAGTTACTTTTTAGATTTTAGAACAAATATTACTTATGTCCTATTCGTAGATACTTAGCACAAATATATAGTGTCAATCCATAAAAACACAAAAAAAAATCATTTTTATTGAGTTTTCCATAGATCTTTAGAACAAAGATATCGAGTCATTATAGTCCCAAAATTACAAAAATATGTCTTTCTCTACAGTTCCTTTCACTTTGTTTGATCCGTACCAGTTCCTTCCTCAGCTAGCCATGTTATCAACCTCTCATAAGACCTTGTAATATAAATATAACAATCTCTGTGAAGTAGAGATGTTACAGTCTGAACAAGATATATACTCCACATATATACCACTACCTAACCCTTACTCTGCCTTTGTGAAGAAAGAATGTAATCCATTGATGCAGATTGATTCCCTGCATCATAAGAGGACATAGTAAGTGAAGGAATACTTTGCTGCCACAACTCTTGACCAGCATATCCTTACTACTCTTGATGACCATTTCATCACTCTAAAAATTCCACAAATCTTCCCACAAGAGTGGAGAAACCATGGTAATACCCATATCCATTTTGGTGCTATCCGCATTGCATTGATACATTATGGAAGAAAAGGACAGCCCTTAAGGGAATCACTTTCTCTCCTTGATACAAGATTCCGCAAATACCAAGATGCAAATCTGGGTACTCTACATGTTATCCTGGATACTAGGATATTCGTTGTAACTCTAATTCTAGATCTTACGATGTAACTTTTTGATCCAAACTTAATCGAGGCGCTAAAACTCAAAGTCCAAATCCTGGACATACCAGAGGCTAACTTGTATCCAACCATACACCGCCATATTGCTTGGCGAGTACAAAACCACGAAGACACTCTTTCCATGCCAGGCGACCAGAAATCCTTGTCCTTAGCCATAAATACGACCCGACGAACAACCATTAGTGTAAAAATATCAAACCAAGTGTCTAGGGAAGAACTACTCAACATCACTCCAGATGCATGTGTCAACTGTTATAAGAAGTTGAGATTCTATTATCAGCGTCTCCGAACTTTATCTGAAGTAACCCCTTGCCATAAATCTTTGCCTATTCAAATGGTCATCCCCAATGAAATATATGCGGAAGATAAAAGCTAAGACCCGGTATTTATCTCCTACTCATTCGAAGGGATCATGAGAGATTATGATTGGGTCTAGCAGTTAAATCACAAGGGATGCAACGTACATTGGTGCAAATGTCCTTTCACGAGACACTGTCCATGGGTCAGTAATTGTAGCTGTGCAAATAGCGACACAACCAGGCCAGACATTGATGATGATGAAAACTGTGATTCAGGCCATGCCACCTCTATTCTACCCTTTATAGATAATCAAGGAAAAGAAGTGGCATTACTTGAGGAGAAGATTACTTTTTTGAAGTTCGGCACCACTAACCCATAAAATATCCTATTATATATTGTACTTCTCTCATTACCACAAAAAATACACCATCTTTTTCCTACATCTCTACTAGTCTAATCTACCTCTGAGCTCCTCAGTCCAACTCAAGAAGATGAGCATAGATTTGATATTCCAATTGGATCATGGAAAAGGAAGGAGGCCATGTTAGACTGCCTGCAATCCGAATGACAAGTCAAAACGAAGAAGGCCCTGTATGATGCTAATTTGCCAAACTCAACAGCGATCGCTCCAATCCAAGATGATATCTTTGCGGAACTGGATACTATAGTCCTAAATGGTGACCTACAAATCGCACATGAACTTCCACAAGATGAGGACTGGGATTCCATTAAACATAGTCTCCATCATAGTGACTACACATGACCAGAGTTCTTCTGGATAGAAGATCCTTATTTTCTAGAACAGGCCAGCTCGGAGTTTCATACAGCAGAAGCCAGGAACTATACTTCTCAAAAATTCCATGGAGATACTATTGAGGAATATTTGAATCCCCCTGATACCCTTGATGATGTCATCCCAGACAATGAAGAAAATCAATAATATCCTCAATCAATGGATTCGGCAAACATGATGATCTCAAACTATGATCCTAAGGTAATTCTTTCCGTAGAGGCTGGTCCAGTTGCAGGCGTGATTACCACCAATCATGTCAAGACAGATGAGTATCCTCAGCTATTAAGGCATCAAGAAAGGCACAAAAAATACATGCAGTTCAGACGGGCCAGAAAAAAAAACCACAGAACAAAGAACTGTTTATTTGTACAGATGCTGAATCCTCCAGCATGAAAGATCCAGGAAAGCATAAATGCTTCATTTTCCATGACAAAAAACACTTTCCAAAAGGATATCCCAAATCTAGAAAGGCGAAGAGGGAAGCACGAGCATCTATTACTTGTCCTGAAGATCTTGGTGATCCTCATCTAGCTTCTGAAGACATTCCCATCTCTACATTCAATGTAGAGAAAGAAATATCTAATGATATCTTCATTAGTGATCAACCACAGGCTTCCACTAGTAGACAGTTATCAGATGCTAATGATGAACTCTATGCTAGTGAATGGGTTGAAGGTGATGAAGATGCTTTGCAGCAATTGATCCGAATACTTAAGGATGAATGTCCATCTATGTTAGAAAACCACTCTAACAAACTAGTGGTCTCTCGACCAGTCTCCGAACAATCTTAGATGACTAGTGATCCAGTCCCAGAAGAGAGGCAAGGATCAATGACAGAGGCAGAGAAAATCATTGCTTCATCTCTAGTCGTACCTCAGGACTTCAGGACTTCAGAACTTTCATAAGGGTGAAGAATTTTGTATGCATGATACTATAAAATTGAACATCAAGATTCCCCAAAATCCTTACATGCTGGTGGAATATGCTTGGATTTATGGATAAAACCAATTATCTCACATTCCAGGACTTTTCCGTCTACACCAAAATCCATCTAGAAGCCTTCTGCAAAGAAGCGAGCTACACCAGGTAAGCCATCTTCCATGCCTTGAATTTTCTATGCAAGAAGAGATTTGTACTGAATCAGATCATTGAGAAAGACATGGTTCTTGATTATCATTATGGCAGGAATAATCTTGTTATGAAGTCTGACTATCCCTATTCAAGCCGTCAGGTAGGATCACATCAGAAGCTATTTTTCAGGAGATTCAAACTACCCAGGCCTACAAACAATGAGCCTAAGGTAGTTGGGCAAACCAGGTATTTAAGACGAAGAAGTCCAGCAGATTACTAGAGGAAGATCTATAGCTACTTTATCTACAAAAATCCTAGTTACTTTAAAAGAACTGTCCTCAACTCAAGAAGTCGAAGGACTTTGTCCACATCTTTGAAGAAAAATAGATCATACCTGAATCTATCTCAACAAATAGGAAGACCTTGAAGCGTTCTTCGTGGTGAAAGGAGAATCATTGGAGGACATCATATTATGAGCAGATGCTTATACAGTATCAGAAGATATCAATGCTGATAATATCTACCTGATATCCTGCATCGGAGAAGACAACCAAAAATTGGCCAGTCAGTCTGTCATGCTCAACACATCAGGAATATTATCTTCTGGAATATAAGAATGCTCTCGAGATCTATTAAACAGAAATTTGGATCCTTAAGATTTATATATCCTTCGAGAAAGCTAGACTTTCAATAAGCTTCAAGTGTTCACCAGGCGCCACAACCTTATCATGAAGCTGTTCGGAGAACATTCAGGATATCTCTTCTGTTATGTGTTCATTATTCTAGCCGATGACTTCCAGCAAGAACTCCTATGGCTATTCTGCTAAATTTACCATAACTATTATATCATTATTGAGTTTAAGTGTTATTCCTTTCGATATTCTGATCAAACCCAACAAGATTTGAAAAGATTCATACTGTGGTTTGATGTGTGAGGTAATGCTAACACATTTGAGGCTTTTAACTCGAAATAATTGTAAAGTCTTATGTAACTTTTGTCATTTTTGATTGCGTTCTCTTTGATAATATAGGAAAGTGAAAATGCAAGAAAACCAAAGATAATAAAAGCAAAAGACGTGAATTTGGAACAAGTGGCCATGAAATTATAATTGATGACTTGTCTGATAAGTCATCAAATTTGTGATAAGTTATTAGAGTCATCGCCAGTTGTAGACAGTGTGAGAAAGTTGGAGCATAAGTGTGATGATATCTCTGATAAGTCATCACAATTTTGATAAGCCATCAAGAATGCCATCAATATAAGGCAGTACATGAGATTTGAAGTAAAGAAGTAACAACATTGTTTGATATATCGTTAAAGTCCTGATAAGTTATCAGGATTATCGTCAGCCTTAGCTAGTGTTCAGAAGCTGAGTTGAAGAAGTGATGACATTTCGTGATAAGTCATCAGATCTTTGATAAGCCATCAGACTCGTCATTAGTTGAAGACAATAACATATCAAATATAGAGAAGAGTTGATGACATGTCTGATAAGCCTGATTCAGAGCAACTTGATTCAGATCAACCAAATTCTGAGCAACCCAATTTTGAGGAACCATCATTTGTGTCCCCTTCTTATAAACAACAGGCTGATGAAGATTTTCTAACATGGGGAAATCTGATCAAATACAAGAACCCCGGTGTTCGAGAAAGCTCTAGAAGGAAAATTCTTGGGGAAAAGAAGATTTTCTATGATGGGCTTCTTAGAACTCAAATAAGATCAGTTAAAAGGCCAATTTTTGAAGAAATAAGAATCATTACTACCGGGTTGAGAAGATATCCTTCAATGGAGCAAACATTCTGAGACTACTACTTGGCATGGACTACAAAAAAAGGTGATTCATTTTACCCTGCATTAGTCCGAGAGTCCTACGTGAACTGCCAGACTACCTTGGAGAAGATATGTAAGTAAGGCAAAAAAGCAGCAGATTAACCCTTGTTGGAGAAAGTTCCGGTAAGGGGCGTAATGGTAGATCTCTCAGAAAGAACCATTAAAAGATTCTTTCATGGTCCCAACTTCACTCCTCAGGCCACTTCAGCAATATTCTACTCTTGGTTAAAGTATCGTGACAAATAACATCCTTGGTTAGCCAACCTCATAGCTGAAGGAGAACCAAAATGGTTGACCAACTCAAATAAAAAAATATTCAAGGCCTTTCTGACTTAAGAGGCAAGGTTCTGGTGCGGTGTAATACGCACCTGGTTGATGCCCACGGCTGGAGATAATATTCTTAGTGATAGAGCAGTGTCAGTCGTGAGCCTCGTGGCTAAGCTTCACTTAAATTTTCGGGAAATCATTACTGAGGAGATAAAGATTTGAGTATCAAGGCCAGACACTACATATCTATTCCCATGTCTGATTACAAAGTTGTGTGAGACGGCTAATGTACCTGAGGTTGCAAGCGTAGACTAAGATATTCTAGCCAGAAAGACCCACGACCCCATCAGGTATGATGAAAATCAGCCTAGGCTTGTGCTAGGCAAGGGAACAGAGGTTGTAACAGAACTAGTGAGTGTTGCTAAAGTGGAACCAGCTGTCACTGGCACTGACTCAGCATCTAATATGGAGGTACAAGATTCTAAAGTTGTACATCAAACATCCTCTCGAAGAGAAGATTCAGTTCTTGAGAATAAAACATACCTTTTAGTTGTTGTTTTACCAACAAAATTTGCCTTCAAACCGCTCAATTTCAAGAGAGTGGCAAAACAAGCAAAGCAGTATGAGGTACAACTGCAACCTTTTGCCAAGCAATATTCGTCTATTGTGGACAAGAGGATTAAGGTAACACTTGAAACCTTCCAGACTTTCCCTGGTAAGATTGATGAGTTGGAGAATCGTTTCAATTCACGATTAATAAAAATGTCGGTCTCAGATCTTTTACTATTTGGAGCAACCCTAGACAAGGTAAAAGTTGATATTAGAGTATTGCAGCAGTACCAACTTATGGTGTCTGTGGATCTAGTTACTGATGATTCTAATGATATAGTTCCCTTACTTGACCTCATTGGGGAACCAGTGAAGCAGAGGAAATAAAAGAATGATAAGAAAGACAAGGGTAAAAGGAAAAGTGCTAACAATAAGGATGAAAGAAAAGCAAAAAAGAAGGAAAGAAAGAAGGCAGAAAAAGTAAAATTGAAAAAAGCAATGCTAGCATCCAAGGCATAAGTGGAGAAAAGGGAGGAAGAGCTATGAGCTAGGGTTGTAGGAGCATCAGCTAGTGGACTCCCTCCATAGGTTGTGACATCTGTGCCAGCCCAGCAGCTGGCTACTGATGTTAGTATTCCAGCGGAAGACACCGCTACAGGGTCAGGGACCCATGGTTCTCGTGCTTGAGCTACTCCAGGTATACCCTAACCCTTAGTTAAATTTCTTTTTGCATGTACATTGAGGACAACACTTGATTTTAAGTTAAGGGTGTAGGGTGATTTGTTGTAAAATATTGTAGTTGTCTTTGAGAAAAACAAGTACCTAAGGCAGTTAACATGTTTTTGTTTTTTTTGAACACCTCTCTAATGGTCTATTTTATAACTGTGTGATATGCATTTATGTGTGACCACTTTGCATCTTGTTATGGCATTAGTACTAGTGACATGATAATCATTGCTAAATAATTGCATGAACCGGATGGGTAGTAGCTTGTAATGTACTTGTGTGCCATGTGCATGTGAGATATTACTTAGTTCCCTTTGTATGTTACATTTAGAACTTGCCCAATTAGTCTTGCCTTGGTTGTAGGATAGGGGTTAGGAAAGGATCATAGGACGTTTTGAGATTAGTCCACTTCTAGCCTAAATTACTTTCCCTGTATGAACGATATCCCTTCATCCTATTTTTGAGCCTAAATGCCTATTCTTTTATGATACCACTTTGACTTAGGCAAATAGCCTATGTTGAGGGTGGATACCATAGGGGTGCGTGATGTAAAATGAGTATGAGGAAAGGTAGAATAAAAGAAATGAATAAAAATCTAGGTGCGGTGGAAAAAAAATTAGAAAAGAAATGTTGTGAAAATGAAGAAATGATTGTCAAAAAGACCGCACCCATCCGGAGTATGTGTGATCAAGAAAGGAGAGAATTAGGTAAAGGTAAATAAGTGAGACCCTAAAAGTTAGTGTAGTGCCAAGGAGGCTTAGTCACCTTAAATATCATCGAATATCATACCAGCCCTTGGCCTACATTACAAGACAAAGAAAAAGACCTATAGTGATCCTAGCTTACCTGTTTGAAAATCTTTGTAATGAAAATAAGGGAAAGCTTATGGTATTTGGCATTCATTGACTGGAACTTCTTTTTGAGAGTGAGTTTTGTTATTTATTATATGAGTGAGGAGGGAATTCTCTATTGTAAGGGAATAATGGTTATGTTGATAGATTCTAACTTATTTGGGTAGTGTAATATTGGTACATGCATGGTTGTTGTTGCTAAGTTGATGCCATAGCTTGATTCATTTATGTTTCATTGTTGCTTTCCAGTAATATACACAGTTGAGTTTGAGATAATTGACCTTGGAGATGGTAAATATATTTTGAGCTATAATGGATGATTGACTGTTGAATATGCTTTGTATCCTCGTAGTTATGTTTAAGTTGCTTTAGGATAAGTAATTGTTTGAAGTTGAGGGGATTGATGTGTGAGCTAATGTTAACACATTTGAGGCTTTTAACTAGAAATAATTGTAAAGTCTTAAGCAACTTTTGTCATTTTTGATTGCTTTCTCTTTGATAATGCAGGAAAGTCAAGATGCAAGAAAACTAAAGACAATAAGAGAAAAATACGTGAATTTGGAACAAGTGGCCATGAAAGTGTAGTTGACGACTTGTCTAATAAGTCATCAAATTTATGATAAGTTATCAAAGTCATCGTCAACTATTGACAGTGTGAGGAAGTTGGAGGAGAAGTGTGATGACATCTATGATAAGTCATCACAATTCTGATAAGCCATCGAGAATGCCATCAGCCTAAGGCAGTACATGAGATTTGAAGTAAAAAAGTGATGAGATTGTTTGATATGTCGTCAAAGTCCTGATAAGTCGTCAGGATTACCATCAGACTTAGGCAGTGTTCAGAAGCTGAGTTATAAATGTGATGGCATTTTGTGATAAGTCATCAGATCTTTTATAAGCCATCAGACTCATCTTCATTTGAAGACAGCAACTTATCAAATACAAAGAGGAGTTGATGACATGTCTGATAAGCCGTCAACCCCCTGATAACTATGCGAGAAAAAGTTGTATGCTGTGATTTGCTTCAAAAATTAGGCTGAGTATTTAAGGAAAAGTTGAGGGTTTTCTAGGGCATCTTGAACTTTAGGGCATTCCTCTTGAACTTCATGAACTTACACTATTTTCTCTCTATTTTTCTCTATAACTTTACAATTAACTTTTGAGAGATTGTTATCATAATTTTCTTGGAATTTCTATTGCGATCTAATCTGATAAACACTTGTTGATATTCATTATTATGTAAGTTATCATTTATCAAATTATGAATACAAATTGTCTTGTTGCTTTTTACATTATGAGTAGCTAATTCCTTTAACCCGAGTTGTGTGATCTATGGGTTTGGTTTTGGAAAGTAACTAGGCGTTGAAGATTCTAAAGATAGTAGGAACTCCTTGGTAATTCCTCTATATTACATATTGTCTATTGGTTGCAAATGAAAGGTCATGCCTACTAGTGATTTGCTTGAAATAAGAAATCAACCCTAGTAGTAAGTGAATTATCAACAGGGACTTGGAAGCATCAAACTTTCATTTAATAATTAACGCTGTAACCAGGTTAATTAACTTGAGACACCATCCTGTTATGAAATATAAATTCCTTAAGTTCGAAAGTATTAGGTAATTAAATGTCTAAATAGGTTGAGAAACATTTAGACATTACTTCGACAAGGATAATTTGTTGTTCCTACCAACCACTAGAATCTTGAACCGTTACAAGTGTCTGTCAAATACCAACAATCATAGTGAACACAACTCTGGTTTTCCATATAATATTGATTACAAACACTGAAACTCAATTGAGAAATAATTACTTTTTAGCATTCCAAAAACCCCATTTATAAAAAACTACTAACTATTAGTTGTTTGACTTACAAACAACCTAAATTAACACTATTTCCCTGTGGGATTCGACCCCAACCTAGTTGGGTTATATATTTGACAATGACCACTTAATCTCTCATAAGAGAGATGTAGTTTGAGTGTGATCATGGTTCAATCCATGACTATACTGGATTCGATGCTTCAAGGGTTCCTACGATTCAACGACCTTTATGTCGTATCATCTGCTAGAAATTACAGGCCATGAAGTCCAAGCTCATTCAAAAATTTCATTACTTTGGGAATTCTTAATTCGACTATTTCTCTTGAAAATGAAGGCTATAAAGAATAATTATTCACTCTCCAGAAAAGCAATGCATTTAAAAGAAATTGGACTATACTGATAGTGAAGTCCAATGAACTATAACAGAATGTCAGCCACCGTATGAGTTCAAAAATGATGAAACCACAAGTATACGGATGAAGGCTCCACCTCAAGAATGCAAAGATTCATCCTTCAGAAAGATTTACTTCACCATATCGATGAAGAGAAGCTTGGAATGCCAAGAACACCTCAGGCAAAAACACAGAGTAGATTGGTGGATGGAAAAAGGATACACAAGCTCACCGCCGCCGGCACCATCCAACACTGCTTGAAAGATGACGCCAGATGACATGTGAAAGAAATTTACCCTATCCAGCGGGTTACACTTTCCAGTGGGTTACCCTTTCTAGTGGGTTACCCTTCTTAGTGGGTTACCCTTTTCTCAAAGAAAACCCTATCTGATGGGTTACCTTCACCAGTGGGTTACTCTTTCCAATGGGTTACCTTCCTCTCCAAGGAAACCCTCCTCAGTGGGTTACCTTTTAAAATGGCTTTTTAAAGTTTCTGACTCAGCTACTTCGAAGATAAGTTGCTTATCACCAACTTGCTAGATTCCTGTGAAGCTGCTGATGCACCTTCTTACAAGCTGCTAGCTCAACTTCTTACACATGTGGTCACATGCAAAAAACATTGTTTTATTTTTATTTGGCTCCCCATATGTTAGTAGGTCCCGGTGTGAATGAAGATAAGTCTTACCTAGTCATAAAAGATATTGCTTATCTTTTCCAAAAGGACAAGACTTATCCTTATTAACGGATGATGCCTATCCCTTAGCTGTTAGGATAGGAATTGTAATATTTTATTTGATGCTTATCCATAGATTAGCTTAGCTAGTAAGATTCCTTCCTCTATAAAAGGAAGCCTAGGCCTTTAGGTTAGGGGCATCATCTTCTCTACCTAAAAACCTCTTGTATAGTTTCTCTCTACTATCAATGAAAATATTTGTTGACTAAACTCTCTTGCTCTTTCTTTCTGTGTTCCAAAAGAATGGGTACTTCGATCCTCTATGTTAGATTATGGGGTAAGTAAATACTACGACCAAGTTCTAGCTTTTTGTGATGGTAACAATGGAACCTCGAAGTTACTTTCCATGTTTATGAAATGAAGTTGGATTTGTCCACGCAATGTAGATGCCTAAGTACTTTCCAAGAATAATGAAGTTGTCTTTGGCCACACGACGTAGATGTCTAAGTCCTTTCCATGTATATGAAACAAAATTGCCTTAGTCCATTCCGTAGATTTTCGAAATGATTCAATATCTGAGAAAGAACCCACAGATCTAGGGTCTACCTTAGGACACCTTTTGTTCTGCGGCCGCTTTGAGGGTAACAGGCTAGGGAGAGCTGCCATAATACCCATTTTAGGAAAATATAGAACAGTTGTGTATTAAGGAGACTAGGTATCTCATGTGTTCTAATATTAGCAAAGTCAAGCCATCCCTTTTTTGGGTTTTGAAGGATTTGTTATCGAGGAAAACCATCCTAGATATGTAGCTTGAAGTTATATAGTCAGGCCATCCCGTTAAGGATTGTAAAGGATTTGTTGATAAAAAGCAAACCATCTATACGAATGCGTAGCTCAGTCGTAGGAAAGTTGGGGTGTGTCGATTAAAAACTTTGATTTCCTATGTCATGTCGCCTATATAGACATGAATTGACTTTCATGTTGGAAAGGTTAGTCTCTGTGTCTGTGGCATTGACGAAAGATTTGACTTGTAAAGGTATACTTCCTCTATGGTGTTGAAACCTGTTGGAATTTTAGGCTTTATGTCTATGGTGTTTGACGAAAGATTTGATTTTGTATGGCATGCCTCCCGTATGGTAGTGAAACAACCTTTTATGTTGGAAAGTTCTAGGTCTGCTTCCTATCCACCTAGCCGCTCTCTCCGATAGTCTTCCATGCCCCTCTTCCTCCCTATCTCTTTGGTATCAGATGCTCCCCTACTCCCGGAGGATGGGAGAAAGCAGGAGTTTTCATCCACCTCTGCTGATTGCTAAGACATACGCCATCTTTACATTTTTATTTTCTTTTTACTTTTTCTTTATCTTAGTTGTTAGTCTTAGATCAGGTCCATAGTTTGTGCTTTCCATTTTATCACTTTCCAAGTCCTGTAAATATTAGAGTCATAGTTTTATCTCAATTATCAGATTCAGTGTTTTCAAACAATTGTATTCTGCGTCTTGTAAATAATCGAGTTGTAGTTGCATTGTCAGAATTTAGAACAAATAATAGTTGTGTCTTGTCCTTAGAATTTTTGCACAAATATATAGAGTCGGACCACAAAACCACAAAAAGATTTCCATTTTTATTGAATCTTTTCCAAAGATTTTTAGAACAAATACATTGAGTCTTTACAGTACAAAAAAATCAAAAATATGTCTATCAATTAGTCCTCATCTAGTTCACACAAACCTTTTGTCAAGATAAATATGTCAACCACTCCTATTGATATGTTGTATCATAAACTTGACTATGTCTATGAAATAGAGGTGTTACCATCACACCAACGGATGTGTACCACACCTTTACAGAACCCGTATTCAGCTGTTTCTAAAAACATATGTAATCCATGGATGAAGATCCACTCTATGGTCAAAGAAAAGGCAATGGGAGTTAAAGAATATGTTGCTTCTACACAACTTGTTCAGTATCCTATTTTGGTAACTCCAGAGGTATAATTCATATCACTATATATGCCAGAGGACTTCCCACAACAATGGGAAAGTCTTGGATTTACCCATCTCTATATTGGTGCTTTACGAATTAGTTTGACATATCAGGGGGGAAAAGCACAGCCAGCTGTGGCACATCTTTCTATTCTTGATACTCAATTTAATAAGTACCAACATGCGAATTTGATTACATCAGAGATTCTTATGGATGATGGTATAGTCTTTGTCACTATGTTCCCCGACTTTATCATATCATTAGCTGATCCACATCTAATAAAGGTGTTCAAGGTCCAGGTCCAGATTCTCGATGCTCGACAGGACAAAGATGCCGATCAGGAAACTCTCCACTGTCAAGAAGCCTGGTGTGTTCATAACTATGACATGAACCTACTTCCTTCAAGTGAAAAGAACTTTCTGTTTTTGACCATTGATACAACAAATAAAACCACAGAGTGCAATAAGATTCCGAGAAACATATCTCGAGATAAACTGGTAATATTTATCCCAACTTCATGGGTTACTAAATATGAGAAGTTGAGAGACCATCCTCAGCCTCTCAGCCCCACTGATGATTCCGACCACCTCTATCTCAAAAGGCCACCCAAAACCACCTTCTACATCCCCATGTACAACCCAAGTGATGATTTTTCAAATTTAAAAGACCTGGATACCATCCTTAAGTTCCTCACTGGCTTAATGAGACAACATGATTGGATAAAGAAATTCAATCATGAGGGTCATAGTCTAGTGTGGTGAAAAGGCCCTTTCTCAAGACATTACCCATGGAAGACTAACTATGACTATAAAATCTACAAAAGAAGAGCCACTGCAGCTACTCAACCTGAGATGCTTTTGTCGCCCCTCTTAACATACAGTCATAAAGATGCTTACCCAGTAAACCATATATCTAAAGAGGATAACCAGACCCAAGTTCCAAAATCGTCATTTGTTATCCAATCAGAAAGTGTTTCAGCTACCTCTTAACATGCCATACTTCTCAGAGCGCTAGAAAGAAAGCTACAAATAATACAGTCTGGAAAATGCCTAATAGGATCCTCGATACTACATTTTCTTGACCAACAATGGAAAGAAATGGCCTCATTAGAAGAACAAATCCATCTCCTAAAATACGATCATGCTAAACTCTAAAATTCCTAAAACACGACCATATTTCCCCAACCATACCTTTCACGAGGTTCAGTCCATCCCTTTTCCACCATCCCACCTCGTTTATCTATACCAATGCGGTTCTCTCCAGTTCCTATTAACAAAATGAAGGAGTTCGACATTGCCAAGTTTGTATGGGAGAGGGAAGATGCCATGGAAGACCACCGAAGGGGATATTACCATGCCATTACCAAAGGATCTACCGTATTCCCACATGGATATTCTCCACAGAGAATAAACCAAACTTCTCTACCTTGTTCATCTATGCGATTCACTTCACCTCCAGATGCTGAATGGACAAGTAGAGATGCCATGACACAAAGGTTCATAAAGATAAAGTATTCTAGTCGGGTTCCATATGATACGGATAAGATGGTATCGACACATGCTCCCAATGACCATGATCCAGTTGATGTAGTCCCAGCTGATGATCTGGAATCTAGACAATAAAAACCTATTATAAAGAACCATAAGATTTTTCTTAATCTCAGAGAGCCTCACAAGATTGTGATCGCAAAGAACATTTGCAGGACAACAATGACGACAATGTTGATCCAGAACATATGATGATCACAAGTTTTGTATGAGATTCCACCACTTCAGATGATCGCTTGTAGATCTCCGAGGAGGAATCCCATACTGAAGAACATGTCTCTCTGAAGAGGTATCTTCTCTAGAACAATTACAAAGCTGCTGATTTGATCCACCTTGATCGAGTTAACACGAGTGTTGTTGTTACAAAGGGTGATGAGCATATGCAAAAAGAGTCATCACATATACTAGCTCCCATCCTTTAGAGAAGCATAAGGAAACTTTGTTTGACAACCACATGTCGGATGAGTTTTCCCAATATGTCTACTCTGATGATATGCATGAAGATCTAGCTCTTGAGCTAGAATGATCTGCTCAGCTATCAAGGCATTAGGCAAGGCATAAGAGATACATGGAGTTTAGATGATCTAGAATAAAGAAACCACTGAACAAAGAACTATTTATCAACATATATTCCAAATCCTCCAGCATGAAAGATCCAGGCAAGCATAAATGCTCAATCTGCCATAACAAAGGACACTTTGTAAAAGGATGTCCCTAATTCAGAAAGGAGAAGAAGGAATCATAAGCCTCCATGGATTGTCCTGAAGATCTTGGTAATCCTCATCAAGATGCAGAAGACATTCCTGATACGCCCAAAATACAACCCTCGTTAGAAAGTGTAAGCGGTCGCTGTCAAATATAGAACCCAACTGGGTTGGGTGTCGAATCCCACAGGGAATACTATGGTCACTAAGTATTGCGATTATTATTAGACTGTTGGTCGCGGGTTCCAAGATAAGGGGGGTTTTGGTTTAAGTGCACAATAGTACTATTAGTGTAACGAATTAGATGATATATGTAAAAGTAAGTGATCACAGAGAATGACAAGTTAGGGTTATGCCCACCTTATAGCTTCTACTTCTCTATTAACTATGGGTAATACGGATTTTATACATGCATGCACTTATAGAGAGGCGTATTCTAATTCTAATCCAAGTGTTTTTCAACTATCAAGGGTTTATTCACCTTAGTTCTCTCGAACCCAAAGTGTACAACAAATTATACGAACTCTCCAAGACGTTAATCCTGCTAGGGCATTAACGAGTAAACTAGAGGTTGGAAACCCTAATTTCTTGTCACACTCTCTTTTCCAAACAGTAACTTTTCTATCGAACAAGTTATTGCTATAATGGCATATTCCCTATGTTTGCAACCACGAGAATTCAATCAAAAATAAGAGAGTAATGATATAAATGGCATGACACATCATAAATTCAAAAACCCATAGCAATAGAGAGTATTCTACAAGGTTTCCATAACCCTAACAAATAAGCTTAGCTACTCATGAATAAAACGGAAATCAAAATAGAAATATTCATCATACCAAAACTTAGAACGATCTTGGTGATAATGATGAATAGCGAAAATAAGAGAGAAAAGCGTTTCTCTCTCTCCGTCCTCAAGCTAAGCCGCTCTCTCTTGTTTTCAAAATAATACAGAATGTGTATATCTAAAAATTCAGCAATAAGACTTTTAATAACATCCTTCTCTAATAAATTGCTACTGCATCCTTAACTATTTAAAAATATTGTGTTTGCCTGGGAAAAAGTTCCCATACATCACATTCAGTCCAAAAGTTACTTTTCTTTTTATGTGAAGCTTTCTTTGTTGTCCACAGGTCCCCAAAGTGCTGTAATATTCCTCATTAGTACCTGAAAAGCATGCTAATCACATAGGTCAGCTCACTTAACTAAAAATAGACTAAAAGTGCAAGAATTATGTATTTTATCCATAAAACTTAGCTAAAACATGGGTAAGTTATGGTGCTTAGACGTATAAATACGCCCAACATCAATTCCCATCTCTACTTTTAACACAAAGAAAGGAACATCCGAGGACATCTTCATTAGTGATCAACCATGAGCTTTCACTAGTAGACAGTTATCTGATGCCACCGATGAACTCTATGATGGTGAATGGGTCGAATGTGATTAGGATGCTTTGCAACATTCGATCTAAATAACTAAGGAGGAATGCCCATCTATGTTAGAAACCAATCTAACAAACTAGCAGTCTCTCGACCAGTCTCCGAGCAATTTGAGCTGACAAGTGATCCACTTCAGAAGGGAGGCAAGGACTAACGACAGAGGCAGAGGAAATCATTGCTTCAACTCTATTCCCACCTCAGGAATTTAGAACTTTCATGATGATGAAGAATTTGGTATGCATGATACTATCAGACTGCACATCAATTTTCCCAAAAATCCTTATATGCTAGTGGAATACGCTTAGAATTATGGATAAAACCAATTATCTCATATTCCAGGACTTTTTCGCCAACAACAAAATCCTGCTAGAAGTCTTCTTCAATGACGTGAGCTACACCAGGCAGGCCATCTTCGAGTCCTTGAATAGTCTATGTAATTAGAGATCTGTACTTAATCAGGTCATGGAGAACTTCCCAGTTATTGATTATCATTATGGTAGTATGAAGTCTGACTTTCCCTGTTCAAGCTGTCAGGTAGGATCACAACAAAAGCTGTTGTTCAGGAGATTCAAACTACCCAGGCCTCCAGATGATGAGCCTAAGGTAGTAGGAAAAACCAGGTATTTCAGATGAAGAAGTCCAGTTGATTACCAAATGACGATCGATAGCTACTTCATCTGCAAAAATCCTGCTTAATTTGCAAAGCACTGTCCTCAACTTAAGAAGTCGAAGGACTTTGTCCACCTTTTTGAAGAAAAAACAAATCATGCCGGAATCTATCTCAATAAACAGGATGACCTTGAAGCGATCTTCGCACTGAAAGAAGAACCATCAGAGGACATCATCTTCTCAGTAGATTTTTATACAGTATCAAGAGATATCAATGTTGATAATCTTTACCTGATATCCTGCACAGGAGAAGACAAACTCAAATTAGCCAGTCAATCTGTCATGCTCAACACATCAGGAATATTATCTTGTAGAATAGCAGAGACCTCTCGATATCTGTTAAATAGATATTTGGATCCTTTAGATCTATCTATCCTCTGAGAAAGCCAGACTTTCAATAAGCTTCAAGTGTTCACCAAGCGCCACAACCCTATTGTGAAGCTGTTCAGAGAATATCTGGGATATCTCTTCTGTTATGTGTTCATTATGCTAGCCGATGACTTCCAACAAGAACTCCTATGGATATTCTACTATATTTACCATAACTATTATATAATCATGGAGTTCAGGTGTTATGCCTTTCGTCATTCTGATCGAATCCAATAAGATTTAAAAAGATTCATGTTGTGGTTCAAGCCACGACTATATCAGATTTGTTTCTTCAAGGGTTTCTGCGATGCAACGGCCTTTATGTTGAATTATCTGGTAGGAATCATAGGCCATGACTCAGCTACTTCAAAGACAAGGATCTTATCCACCTGCTTGCAAGATGCCTGTAAAGATGTTGATGCACCTACTGACTCACCTGCTTGCATATGCTGTCACATGCCAACAACATAATTTGTTTTGTTTTTATTTAGCCCCCACATATTAGTAGGTCCTGGTGTGAAAGTATTATCTAGTCATAAAAGATAATGTTTATCCCTTCCAAAAGGATAAGACTTATCCTTATTAACGGATAATGCCTATCCCTTAGCTATTAGGATAGGTATTATAATATTTTATTTGATGTTTATCCATAGCATAGCTTAGCTTGTAAGATTTCTTCCTCTATAAAAGAAATCCTAGGCATTTAGGTTACGGGGATCAGCTTCTCTACCTAAAAACCTTTTGTACAGTTTATCTCTGCTATCAATTAAAATATTTATTTGCTAAACTCTTTTGCTCTTGCTTTCTCTCTTCCAAAGGGATGGGTACTTCGATCCTCTAGGTCGGAGTAGGGGGTGAGAAAATACTGTGGCAAAGTGCTATCTTGGTTCGATGGTAACAATGTCACCCCAAAGTTACTTTCCATGTTTATGAAATGAAGTTGGCTTTGTCCATGCAACGTAGATGCCTAAATACTTTCCATGACTAACGAAGTTTGCTTTGTCCATACAATGTAGATGTCTAAGTCCTTTCCATGTATATGAAACAAAATTGGCTTAGTCCATGCCATATCTTTCTAAAAAGGTTCAATATCAGAGAAAGAACACACAGATCTGGGGTCTTCCTTAGTGTACCTTTGATCATGCGGCCATTTTGAGGGCAACAGGCCAGGGAGAACCGCCGTAAGACCCATTTTAGGAAAATACAGAACAGTTGTCTACTAAGGATACAAGACATCTCATATGTTCTAAGACATTCAAAGTCAAGCCATCCCTCTTTTGGGTTGTGAAGGCTTTGTTGTCGAGGAAATCCATCCTTGATGTGTAGCTTGCAGTTCTAAAGTCAAGCCATCCCATTAAGGGTTGTGAAAGATTTGTAGCTAAAAAGCAAACCATTTATATGGATGCGTAGCTCAGTCGTAGTAAAGTTTTGGTGTATCAATTAAAAGCTTTGATATTGTATGGCATGCCACCTATATGGATATTAATCGCCTGTTATGTTGTAAAGGTTAGTCTCTGTGTGTATGGTGTTGATGAAATATTTGACTTGTTAAGGTATACCGCCTCCATGTTGTTGAAACCTGTTGGAAAGTTAGGCTCTATGTCTGTGGTGTTTGACAAAAGGTTTGATTTCGTATGGCGTGCTGCATGCATGGTCGTGAAACTACCATTCATGTTAGAAAGTTTGGGGTCTGCTGTCTGTCCTCCTGGCTTCTCTCTCTGGCAGTCTTCCATGACCCTCTCCATCCCCGTCTATTTGGTATCAGAGCTATCCCCACTCCCAGAGGATGGGAGGAAATAGGAGTTTGCATCCACCTTTGCTGATTGCAAATGCGTGAGCCAACTTAGATTTTTATTCTTAGTTTTTAGTTTTCTTGTCCAAAATAATACTCTTAGATCCATCCTTAGTCTTTGCTTCCAAGGTTTACAACTCAAGTCTTGTACATATTAGTTTCATAGTTTTACTATCATTAGTAGAGTTAGAGTTTTCCACTTTTCATATACTGCATCCTGTACATAATCGAGTCGTAGTTACTTTCTTAGATTTTAGAACAAATACTACTTATGTCCTGTTCATAGATACTTAGCACAAATATATAACGTCAATCCATAAAAACACAAAAAAAAATTCATTTTTATTGAGTTTTTCATTGATCTTTAGAACAAATATATCGAGTCATTATAGTCCCAAAAATACAAAAATATGTCTTCCTTTGAGTCTTCTACTTTAGGTAGGTCTAGTTCATGTAGATCTCTAGCTCAAGTAAATATGTCCCCTTCCAAAACTCTGACATCCAAATTCGATTACCCATATGTAGTAGATGTGCTGCCACCAGAACAGAAGATATCTTTTACAAATCTACCTCTCCTAAACCCTTACTCTGCCTTTGCTAAAAAGGCATGTAACCCATAGCTAAAGGTCGTTCTTAGGTGCAGAAGAGACCAAAAGGAGTTAAAGAAGATGTTTCTACCTCAAAACTAGACTAGCATACTATTCTTCCAACTCAGGAGGAATAATTCATCACTTTACAGATGCCGTAAGATATTCCAAGATAGAGGAGGAACCAAGGCTTCACCTATATCCACTTTGGTGCTATTAGGGTTGCATTGTCATATCATGGAAGAAATGTACAGCCCGTGGTGGTGTGTCTTTCCCTTCTTGATACCAGGTATAACAAATACCAACATGCCAACTTGGGAACTTTTGAAATCTCACTGAACGTCGGGACAGTCTTCGTCACTATATTCCCCAACTTCAATATGTCTCTCTCTGATCCGTATCTAATGGAGGCGTTAAAGATCCAAGTCTAGATACTCAGAGTTGCACAAGCCAGAGATGCCATCCAGGCAACTCTCCACTACCAGGTAGCATGGCAGGTTCAAAATCATGCTATGGATCTATCACTTCCAGGTTAAGGCAATGCTTTGTTCTTGAATATAGATGCCACCAACGGAACTACTCAGTGTGTCTAGATCCCAAGGAAGAAACCCAGAGATGAACTTGTTAAAGTACTCCCAGATTCATGGGTCACAAACTATGATAAGTTGAGAGACTATCCTCAACCTCTCCAGTCCAAGTAGCCAATCTTTTCCAGAAGGAGTGACAACACCGTCACGATTAGCTTCAACCACTCACACCTAAAACAGCCTCCAAAAACCACCTTCTCAATCCATATGTATCAACCTTCCAATGAAAACCCACTGTTAGACGACCAAGCTTGACAGAAGACCCAGGGTTCATGTTCTAGCTCATAGACAGCTGCATGGAAGAGCTTGATTGGATACACCACTTCGATCATGACAGCCAATATATAGTGTTGCGCAAATGTACTTTGTCCGGAAACTATCCATGGAAGTCTAATTAAAGATGCCACCTATTCCAAGGGGCCACCTCTCCCTCTCCACCACATGCCAAAACCACCAGAACCAAATAAAACCAGCCCTCTACCAAACTCCTCATGATGTCTCACTCTGGCACCGGTTTCTTAGATGACTTCCCACCAATCAAATTCTTCGAAAAGGATAACACGACCCATGCTCCAAAGATACCAGCCAAAACTGTTATCTTGCCATCCGAAGAGAATATACCCTTCAGCGACACCGAAGCAATACTCAAATGGCAATCTGAAAATGCCATGAGCCAAAATAGGATGCTATCCCACATCAACTAAGCAGTGAAGAATGTTTTTCACTCTCAGAATAATTTGGCGAGAAAACTTGAAGGAATGAACAAGAGAGAATAACAAACATCAACTCTACATAAAGGACTTTTCCGCTAGTTGGAACTTAGGATCCAATCCTTGCAGTATGACATATGTCGGCTAGGTACTTCGATGTGTCATTTCTTCGACCAATAATAGAAAGAAATGGATTCTCTGAAGGAACAAATAAAATATCCAAGACATGGAGGGTTTCATCCCCATAGAACCCCTAGCTTACTACCAAAGCAAACCTTGTTCCCTTTGTCTCCACATGTATACTCTCCGCCAAAAATGATCCACATCTTTCCCACTCCTACTTTGAGATCCCATATATCTATATCCCCAAATAATCAAGAAAAAAAAAGAGTTGGGCATTGCCAAGCATGTATGGGATAGGAAATATTCCATCACTGCCAAGAGAAAAACCGATGAAACTCAGAAGCAGACCAAGAGAAAAATGAAGTCCAACATAGACAAATGGACCATAATGATCTTGGATCACGACATCATATTCCCAGATGACAATTTGATAATCCACAAGCCAAAATTTCCATATGAAGATAAAGAATGGAACGCCTTGCTGAAAGATGGCCTTCTCAATCACAAGTAGTTACCATCCCATCATGATACAAATACTAATTCAGATCCGCTAATCGCAAATCTGAATGGCTTGAATATTAATGACAATGACGTCCTAGATCCACAAGCCACAAAAATCCTTGATTCAGTTGAAGAATCCCCGAGGTGCAATAACAAATCAAGAATGCTGATCCCATTGATCCTTCTTTGAGTAAAAAAGATTTCTCTGATGTCGAGGCATACTCCGGCACCAACGATAACTTTCCAGCTCTGTCGATTCATGAGAATATGTTGAGGATACTCCTGATTTCTCTATAAAATATCTAGAAGAAGACTATCCACAGATATACATGAACCATTACAAGGAACCAGAGGTGTCCAAGGTCGTCGACGAACAAGATGGGATGACGGATGATCGAATCCCAGAAAGAAGGCCAGATCCAATTACACTGGCGAGAAATACTGTGGGAACTAGATTTCACACCTTCACCCTCGATAACATAAAGATTTCAGCTTGGCATACTCAGAGATTGGTGGAACTCTCTTGGGATTTTAGACAAGAACACATATCTGACATCCCAGGACTTTGCCTTCAATATCAGGATCCCGCATGAGGTATTCTGCGGAGATGCAAGCCAGAGGAACGAGAAGCTCCGGTGATATATTTTTGAGATGAACCATCTATCGTTAGATATAAATGTCATTGATATCTAATTCCAGAGGATGGCAAAGATCTACTTTAAGTTGAGTGGGGATCCCATCCTGAAGCAATCCTTCGTATCATCACTACCGATGAAGCTAGCAAACCACACGATGATGATTGTGGAGGAAAAGTTCAAGTCCATAACCGTCCCACAAATAGGCTATATCCGGCAGGCCATATTCCAGGTTCTGGACAACATATGCATCAATAGGACCATGCTGAAGCAGATCATAAAAAAAACCAGTCCTTCATCGAGCCTGCAGTAAAGATGACCTTGTCACCAAGTCTGACTGCTCCTGTCCTTGCTACAAGACAAGAAAGAAAAATCGACTGTTATTTAGAAGGTTCAAACTACCAAGGCCATCTAATGATAGAAGTAGGGTTACACACCGAATCAGGTACTTCAGATGGAGGAGACCAACCAGTTATAAGAAGAAAGACGATGGCTGTTTTATCTGTAGAAAGCCTGGACAATTCACCAGAAACTATCCTCAAGTCAAGAATTCAAAGGACTCCATCCACCTCTTTGAAGAGACAGCAAATCACGTAAGAATCTATCTCATCACGAAGGATGACCTCGAATCAGTCTTCTCGCTGGAAGAAGAACCAACGGAGGACACCTTCTACTCCATAGACGTATATTAAGAAGCGGGCGACATCTACACTGATGATCTTTACCTGATATCCAGCAACCTAGAAAACTACCAGCATCAGTCCAGCCAAATCTTTTTGCTCAACACAACAGGGATACTATATTCCGGGATAGCAGATTACCCTCCAGATTTGTTAAACCAGCATGTGTATCCCTTTGATTCATCCATCCTCCGAGAAATAAGAACTTTTTATAAGCTTTAAGTGTTCAGAAAATATGAGAGATCAATCCTGAAGCTGTTCGGAGTACACCTGGAATATCCCTTCTACCATGTGTTCATAGCACTGGCCAATGACTTCTCGCAAGAACTCCTATGTCTATTCTAGTATCTGTGCCACCAGCACTACATTCTCATGGAGTTCAAGTGTGATGTCTTCAGGCATTTTGATCGAATCCAACCTACTCTGAAAAGATTCATGATCTGGTTTAAGTCACAAGAATACTGGATTCGATGCTTCAAGGATTCCTATGATGCATTGGTCTTCATGCTGCATCGCCCTGTAGAAACCTCAGGCCTTGACGTCCAAGCTCAATTGGAAATTTTACTCCTATGGAAATTTCCCGTGTCTATACTCTCTCTGGAAGATGAATACTATGAATCCCAATGCTTTATTTTCCAGCAGAACATATGCATTATGAAGGAAATATGGCCATAGGAATGGGGAAAATGGTACTATGTAGATGACGATCATCTCCAATGGGATGAGGTTCGATGAGCAGCAAAATAATATCAGTCGTAGTACGAGATCACTAGAAATGAAGTCACCGGCTTTATCAGAAGCATACGACTGAAAGCTCCCAATAGGAATGCAAAGATTCATCGTTCAGAAGAAGTTATTTCACCTGTTGTATAGTTTCTCTCTACTATTAATGAAAATGTTTGTTGGCTAAACTCTCTTGCTCTTGATTTCTCTCTTCCAAAGGGATGGATACTTTGATCCTCTAGGTTGGAGTAGGGGGTAAGGAAATACTACGGCGAAGTGTTAGCTTGTTGCGATGGAAACAATGGAACCCCAAAGTTACTTTCAATGTTTATGAAATAAAGTTGTATTTGTCAATACAATGTAGATGCCTAAGTACTTTCCATGAATAACGAAGTTGGCTTTGTCCACGCGACGTAGATGTCTAAGTCCTTTCCATGTATATGAAATAAAATTGGCTTAGTCTATGCCATAGTTTTCCAAAAAGATTCAATAGATGAGAAAGAACACACAGATTTGGGGTCTGCCTTAGTACATCTTTTGTTCTAAAATCTAAGAAAGTACCTACGACTTGATTATGCACAGGAAACTGTATATGAAAAGTGGAAAACACTAATTTTGATAATGATAATAAAACTATGAAACTACTATGTACAAGACTTGAGTTGTAAGCTTTGGAAGAAAAGACTAAGGACGGAGTGGGGATGCAAACTCTTGCTTTATTCCATCCTCCGGGAGTAGGGATGGGTCTGCTACCAAATAGATAAGGAGGTAGAGGGGAACAGAAGACTACTAGAGAGAGAAGCCAGGTGGATAGGAAGCAGACCCCAAACATTCAAACATGAAAGGTGGTTTCATGACCATGAAGGCGGCATGCCATACGAAATAAAGCTATCGTCAAACACCACAGACACAGTGTCTAACATTCCAACATATTTCAATACTATGGAGGTAGTATACCTTTCCAAGTCAAATATTTCGTCAACACCAAAATCATAGAGACTAACCTTTCCAACATGACAAGTGATTCACGCCTATATAGGCGGCATGCCATACGAAATAAAATCTTTTAATCGATATGCCAAAACTTTTCTATGACTAAGCTACGCATCTGTATAGATGGTATGCTTTTTAGATACAAAGCCTTCACAACCCTTAATGGGAAGGCTTGATTTTGGAATTGGAAGCTACACATAAAGGATGGTTTTCCTCGATAACAAAGCCTTTACAACCCAAAAGAGGGATGGCTTGACTTTGCCAGTCTTAGAACACATAAGATCCCTTGTATCATTAGTACACAACTATTTTGTATTTTCCTAAAATAGGTCTTACGGCAGTTCTCCCTAGCCTGGTTCCCTCAAAATGGCCATAGAACAAAAGGTGTACTAAGGCAGACCCCAGATCTGCGTGTTCTTTCTCAGATATTGAATCTTTTCAAAAAGATATGGCATGGACTAAGCAAATTTCGTTTCTTATACATGGAAATGACTTAGACATCTACATCTTCTGGACAAAGCTAACTTCATTATTCATGGAAAGTACTTAGGTATCTACATTGCGTAAACAAAGACAACTTTATTTCATAAACATGGAAAGTAACTTTGAGGTGCCATTGTTGCCATCGAACCAAGCTAGCACTTCGCCGCAGTATTTCCTTACCCCTACTCCGACCTAGAGGATCGAAGTACCCATCCCTTTGGAAGAGAGAAAGCAAGAGCAAGAGAGTTTAGCCAACAAATATTTTCATTAATAGTAGTAAGAAACTATACAAGAGGTTTTTAGGTAGAGAAGCTGATCCCCATAACATAAAGTCCTAGACTTCCTTTTATAGAGGGAAAAAGCTTACAAGCTAAGATATGCTATGAATAAACATCAAATAAAATATTACAATTCCTATCCTAACAGCTAAGGGATAGGAATTATCCGTTAATAAGGATATGTCTTATCCTTTTATAAGGGATAAGAATTATCTTTTATGACTAGATTAGCCTTATCTTTATTCACACCGGGCCTTACTATTATTTGGAGGGCCAAATAAAAATAAAACAAACTATATTGTTGGCATATGACATCATGTGCAAGTAGGTGAGTCAACAGGTGCATCAACATCTTCAAAAGCTTCTTGAAAGCAAGTGGATATGCTTCTTTTCTTCGAAGAAGCTGAGTCAACATCTTCAAAAACCTATCTAAAAGGGTAATTACTGGAAAGGGTGACCCACTAGCGAGGGTAACCCATCTGACAGGGTTTCCTTGGAGAGGAGGGTAAACCACTAGGAAGGGTAACCCACTTAAGAGGGTAACCCACTGGGAAGGGTAACCCACTGTAGAGGGTAACTTCATCTGAGGTCATCTTTCAGGCAGTGTTGGATGGTGCCAGTGGCAGTGAGCTAGCATATCCTTCTTCCATCAACCAATCTACTTTGTTCTTTAGCCTGAGGCATTCTTGACCTTCCAAGCTTCTCTTCATTGATCTGGTGAAGTAACTTTTTCTGAAGGATGAATCTTTGCATTCTTAAGGTAGAGCCTTCATTCGTATGCTTGCGAATTCATCGTTTTTAAAATCATACAGTGGGTTACATTCTATTGTAGTTTGTTGGAATTCACTATTAGTATAGTCCTATTTCTTTTGAATGCATTTCTTTTTCTGGAGAGTGAAGCATTGTTCATCACAACCTTCATCTTCAAGAGAGAGAAAAATAGGAAATTCCCAGAGTAATGAAATTTTTTACCAAGCTTGGAATGCATGGCATGTGATTCCTATCAAATGTAACAACATAAAGGCCATTGCATTGCAGGAACCCTTGAAACATCAAATCTAGTATAGTGGTGGCTTGAACCATAACATGAATCTTTTCAAATCTTGTTGGATTCAATCAGAATTCCGAAAGGCATAACACCTAAACTCCATGATGATATGATAGTTATGGTAAATATAAAATAATATCCATAGGAGTTCTTATTGGAAGTCATCGGCTAGCATAATGAACACATAACAGAAGAGATATCCCGAATGTTCTCTGAACAACTTCATGATAGGGTTGTGGCGCCTGCTGAAAACTTGAAGTTTATTGAAAGTCTGTATTTCTCAAAGGATAGATAAATATAAAGGATCCAAATATCTATTTAACAGATATAGAGAGCAATCTGCTAGTCCAGAAGATAATATTCCTGATGTGTTGAGCATGACAGACTGACTGGCTAATTTCTGGTTGTATTCTCCTATGAAGGATATCAGGTAGAGATTATCAGCATTGATATCTCCTGATACTGTATAAATATCTGCTGAGAAGATGATGTCCTCTAACGGTTCTTCTTTCAGTGCGAAGACCGCTTTAAGGTCGTTCTCTTTATTGAAATAGATTCAAGCATGATCTATTTTTTTTCAAAGAGGTGGACAAAGTCCTTCAACTTCTTTAGTTGAGGACATTTCTTTGCAAAGTAACCAAGGTTTTTGTAGATGAAGTAGCTATCGATCTTTCTATAGTAATCTGCTGGACTTCTTCATCTAAAATACCTAGTTTGCCCAACTACCTTAGGCTCATCGTCTGGAGGTTTGGGTAGTTTAAATCTCCTGAACAACAACTTTCATTGTTACGATTCCACCTGACAGCTTGAACAGGTACAGTAGAACTTCATAACAAGATTGTTCCTTTCTTAATGATGATCAAGAAGTAGGTAGTTCTCAATGATCTAATTTAGTATAGATCTCTTTTTGTATAGACTATTCAAAACTTGGAAGATTGCCTGCCTGGTGTAGCTTGCGTCTTTGCAGAAGGCTTCTAGCAGGATTCTGATGTTGGTGGAAAAGTCCTGGAATGTGAGATAATTAGTTTTATCCACAATTTCAAGCATATTCCACCAGCATATAAGGATTTTGGATAATCGGGATATGCAGTCTGATGTATAATGCATACCAGATTCTTCATCATTATGAAAGTTCTGAAGTCCTGAGGTAGGAATAGAGTTGAAGCAATGATTTTCTCCACCTCTTTCATTGTTTCTTGCCTCCCTTCTTAGATAGGATCACTAGTTAGCTCAGATTGCTCAAAGACTGGTCGAGAGACCGCTAGTTTGTTTGAGTGGTTTTCTAACATAGATGGACATTCCTCCTTAAGTATTTGGATTGAATGCTGAAAAGTATCTTCATCACCTTCGACCTATTCACTTGCATAGAGTTCATCATTGGCATCAGATAACTATCTACTAGTGGAATCCCGTGGTTTGTCACTAATGAAGATGTCCTCTTATGTCCTTTCTCTGTGTTGAATAACAGATGGCAATTGTGGAGCTTAGGTTTAGATATCCTCATTAAATTGGTGGTTTAACGGGTAAGCATCTGTGTGACTGGATGGAGAGAGGGGCGTTATAAATATCTCAGGCTGAGTAGTCGTAGTTGCCCTTCTTCTGTAGATTCTACAGTCACAATCAGTTCTACATGTGTAATGTCCTAAGAATGGGCATTTATGCCACATCAGACTACGACCCTTATGATTGAAGTTCTTTATCCAATTATGTTGTCTCATAAAGCCAGTGCTGAACTTAAGGATGGTGTCCAGGTCTTTTACATTTGAAAAAAATCATTTGGGTTGTACATGGGGATGTAGAAGGTTGTTTTTAGTGGCCTTTTGAGATAGTGGTGTTTGGAATCATCAGTGGGGATGAGAGGTTGAGGATAGGCTCTCAACTTCTCATATTAAGTCACCCATGAAGCTGTGATAATGATGACCATTTCAACCCTAGATATGTTTCTCAAGATTTTGGTGCACTCTGTGGTTCTATCAGCTATGGTCAAGAACAGAGAGTTCCTGTGACTTGAAGAAATTTGGTTCATGTTGTGGTTCTAAACTCGCCAGGCTATTTGACAGTGGAGAGTTTCCTTAACGGCATCTCTGTCCTATTGAGCATCGAGAATCTGGACTTGGATCTTCAATGCCTTCATTAGATGTTGATCAACTAATAATATATTGAAGTCAGGGAACATGGTGAAAAAGACTGTACCATCATCATCTAGAATTATCTCCGATGTACTCAAGTTAACATATTGGAAATTATTGAATCTAGTATCTAGAAGAGAAAGATGCACCACAACTGGCCAGCCTTTTCTCCCCTGATATGTCAACCCAATTTGCACATCACCAGTATGGAGATGAGTAAATCCAAGACTCTCTTATTGCTGCGGAAAGTCCTCTGGCATCTTTAGTGATATGAACTGATCCTTTGGAGCTACTAGAATAGGGTACTTAACAAGTGGTGTTGCAACAACAAATTCTTTAACTCCGTGTAGCTTTTCTTAGACCATAGAGTGAATCTTGATCTTGGGACTGCATACCTTCTTTGCAACAATGAAATAGGTATTTTGTAAAGGTGTGATACACATATGATATTGTGATGGTAGCACCTCTACCTCATATATTTAGTCAAGTTTATAAGACAGCATATCACTAGGAGTAGCAGACATGTTTATCTTGACATAAAGATTGTTAAAACTGGACGAGGATTCTGTAGTAGACATATTTTTTGTTTTTTCTAGACTATAAAGACTCAATGTATTTGTTCTAAGGATCTTTGGGAAAGACTCAATAAAAGAGAAACTCTTTTTGTATTTTGTGGACTGACTCTATATATTTGTGCTAAAGTTCTAAGGACAAAGAAAAATAAATATTTATTTTAAAATCTATGACAGTAACTACAACTCGATTATGTACAAGACGCAGAACACTATACTTTGAAAACATTGACTCTGATATGTAACTAAAACTATGACTCAACAGGACTAAAGTAAAAAAAGAAGAAAATAAAAATGTAAAGCTGGCTCATGCATTTGGAATCAACAGAGGTGGATGCAAACTCCTGCTTCCTCCCATCCTCCGGGAGTGGGGATGGATCTGATACCAAATTGACGGAGAGGTAGAGGGGAACAGAAGACTACAGGGGAGAGCCGCTAGGCAGATAGGCAGCATACCCTAAACTTTCCAATATGAAAGGCGGTTTCACAACAATGTAGGCAGCACACTATACAAAATCAAAGCTTTCGTCAAACACCACAGACACAGAGCCAAACTTTCCAATAGGTTTCAACACCATGGAGGTGGTATACCATAACAAGTCAAAGCTTTCATCAACACCAGAGACACAGAGACTAACCTTTCCAATAGGAAAGGTGATTCACGTCCATATAGGTGGCATGCCATACAAAATCAAAGCTTTTAATCGACACACTACACATTTCCTATGACTGAGCTATGCATTCATATAGACGGTTTGTTTTTAAGCTACAAAGACTTCACAAACCTTAACGAGATGGCTTGACTTTGGAACTACAAGCTATATATCATGGATGGTTTGTCTCAGCAACAAAGCCTTTACAACCCAAAAGAGGGATGGCTTGACTTTGACAGTCTTAGAACACATGAGATAGCTTGTCTCCTTAGTACCCAACTATTTCGTATTTAGATAAAATGGATATTACGATGGCTCTCCCTGGTATGTTTCCCTCAAAATGGACGTGGAACAAAAGGTGTACTAAAGCAAACCCCAGATCTGCGTGTTCTTTCTTAGAAGTTGAATCGTTTCGGAAAGCTATGACATGGACTAAACCAATTTCATTTCATATACATAGAAAAGACTTAGACATCTATGTCGTGTGGACAAAGTCATCTTCGTTATTCATGGAAAGTACATAGACTTCTACTACCTCTCTTGGACAAAACCAACTTTGTTTCATAAACATAGAAAGTAACTTCGAGGTGCCATTCTTGCCATTGCAACAAGATCAAACTTCGTCGTAGTATTTCCTTACCCCTCTATTCCAACCTAGAGGATCAAAGTATCCATCCCTTTGGAAGAGAGAAAGAAAGAGAAAGAGAGTTTATCCAACAAACATTTTCACTGATAGCAGAGAGAAAATATACAAGTGGTTTTTAGGTAAAGAAACTGACCCCCATAACCTAAAGGCCTAGGCTTCCTTTTATAGAGGAAGAAAGCTTAAAATCTAAGATATGCAATGGATAAACATTAAATAAAATATTACAATTCCTATCCTAATAGCTAAGAGATAGACATTACCCATTAATAAAGATAAGTCTTATCCTTTTGGAAGGGATAAGCATTATCATTTATGACTAGATAAGTCTTATATTTATCCTCATCAGGACGTACTAACTTGTGGGGGTCCAAATAAAAACAAAACAAACTATGTTATTGTCATGTGACAATATGTGCAAGCAGGTGAGTTAGCAGGTGCATCAGCAGCGTCACAGGCATCTTGCAAGCAGGTGGATAAGCTCTTTATCTTCGAAGTAGCTGAGTCAGCATCTTTAAAAACCTATTTGAAAGGGTAACCCACTAATGAGGGCTTCCTTGGAGAGAAGGGACCCACTGGAAAGGGTGACCTACTTGAGAGGGTAACCCATCTGACCCACGGTGCCATTTTTCATAATACTCAACTTACACAACAATTTAGTGCAAGGCGGTCATCGTCAATGTATTTACCCAACTTTGGAGTTGGGGTCAAATCCACGAGGAATAATGTGAGTGGCGATTAAACTAATTTGAAACTAAAGCTACAAGTTATATTCAAAAAAATCATATGGAAAGATAAAATGGGGTATTTTTAATTTTTGAACTATGTTCTAACTAATTGCAACAAAGTTATTCCATCTAATGATTCTTTTTGTAAGTAGTAATTCAATGATATTAAACAAGCCAGAGTTGTGGTTACCAAGATGATTGAATAGCTAGGGTTGTGAATAACTTTAGAGTTCCAATTGACAACTTCAATTGGAAGAGTAGTTGGATCCTATTATTTACCCATTTATTTCTCAACCTCAGTGGGTAACCTATCCTTTAATTCTCTCAAACTTAAAGAACGCATAGTTTATTCATCTATTTTCTCACGTAGGCCAATCCAGTTAAGGCATTTGCCATTAATCTAAACATTAAAGTCCTTAGGGTTCATGTAAACCCTTACTTTTCCCAACAAGCAATTTCCTCTCGAAAAAGTGATGTTCTTGGGCTCACTTTTTAAGTTTGAAACCAAGAAAATTCATTAAAGTGAAGAAAGTTTTATACAACATCAATTACTCATGGAACTCAATTAGATTCACAGCCGAAATGAGTTTTTCTCATCAAGGCTCCCATAACCCTAGTTATGTAAGCTTAGCCACACATTTCTATAGAAGAAATAGAAAGCATCTTTGTTTTATAGAAAGCATCTTTGTATTATTCATAAATAAATTCAAAATTTAATATTAAAGGTTACAATAATTTGTTCTTGAATCTTCAATAGGGATGGAATGATTAGATCCACAAGATTTGCTTAATTACCAAAATACTAGGTTACAAAGAGTTTCTAGAGATGGAAAAATTGATAAAGGATAAAAGAAAATAAAAAAATAAAAATAAAAATAGATTTGAAGATATGAATTCTAGATATGAACTCACAGATGATGCTTAATAAAACAAAAAATTGGTATTTATAAGTTCCCAGGTAAAAAGATTTAAAATTAGAATTAAAAAAAAACTTGTCCAACTTGATGGTCAAATTTGTGGTCCACCGCAAAACTGGTGGTCCACCATTTTGACCTTCCCTGGGTATTCTGCAATCCTAGATTCTGTTTGGGTCTGGTGGTCAGTTTGGTGGTTCACCATTTTGACCACCAGTGGGTCTTCTTAAATCATGAATCTGGTGGTTTCTGGTCAACCATTTTAACCTTCGCTGAGTTTTCTGAAGTTCTAGATTCTATTTGGACTTGGTGGTTGAAATGGTGGCTAGTGGCAGGACTGGTGGTCCACTATTTTCACCACCATCGGGTCTTCTAAAACTGGTGGTCGAACTGGTGGTCAGTCACAAAACTAGTGGTCCACCAAATGTTACACGAACCTATGGGTCCTAAAATTTTGACTCTTCTGAATCCAATGGCATTTTGCACAAGTCAATTGGACTTTTCAACAGACTACACGCGCCCTGTACATTTCGAGACTCCAAATGGAGTCAATTTTTGCATTGTGCTTTTGTTGATCTATTTTGAGTCTTTGTGAGTTGTTTACACTTTATTTGAAGCTTGTATATCCTTCATATATCATCACGATAAATTAAAAAAGCATACTAAACCATTAAACATCCCAAAAATCAACACAACATCCAAGACGATGAACTCAAAACACGAGCTAAGCATAGGCTAAATGCATTTTGAGCTTAGGCTCATTGTTTTGACTCTTGTTTTGATCCAATTGACCTATGAAGATTATAAATAAGTTGTTTCATCTATAAATACATAATAAAAACTTTAGTAACTCATTAATACACATTAGAACCCAACATAATAGACTAGACAAACACCTAGCTCAAGCTAGTCACACTAGTTTTCTCGGTTGAACTTTAAATGCTCAAATTGAATCAAAACTCATATGAAAACACCATTAAACATTGTAAACATATATTTGGACACATTAATGATCATTTATGTAATTATAAACACATATATATTAATAATTATCCTCAAAACAAGGCTAAAAACGGATAGAATCGTAATGCTGGAATGCATAAATAAACCCAACATCAACACCCCACACTTAAAGCCCTTTTCGTCCTCGAACAAATCTTCACTATAAGTATCACAAGCTGGAAAATCTACTCTTCTACTATATGAAAGACATCCAAGATAGTAATACAATAACTATACAAAATGCAAGTGTTTACACTAAGCATGTTATTTAAATCATTAAAAACTCATGATTACTACTCCAAAACACCCTAGACTCAAGAATTTACTCACCTTGTTGGAAAACTCATGCTTATTATTCTGTCAAAGGCATCTTACAAATCACCCATATTTATCAAACATGTGCCCCTCACAACAAGAGAGTTACCCATAAAAACTCACAATAATGCAATTTATAACAATGGGTACAAGAATCAAATTGTGCTTACTTTCACAAAGAATTCACAAGTTACACATAATGAACCATAGGCTTTCCCTTAGTGTAATTCTCTGCTAATAGTCGAATGTAAAGCTTATGATCAATTAGGTCTTTTCCAGATTGTAATGTAGGCTAAAGAATGGGTAGGAACTATTTTGGCCAAGAATAGTGACTATCTTCCCTAATCTCTTTAATACAATACTTTTGACAATTGAGACCAATCTCTAACAACCCATGTACACCACTTTCATCTACCACATCTTCTATTTTGTCCCATCTCATTAAGGTCATTCCCATACATTATGGTGGGAGTATAGTATGTACATATAATTCAATTTTTCCATTTTTCACGCTAATTTTACGCTACGCACCACTATGATAGACACCCTCAGTTTAAGCAATTTGCCTTAATTGAGGTGTACAATGTCCATGGAGAACCAGGGCCAAACAGGTTCATCGTAACATAACTGGGCTAAAAATGGGAACCTTTCAAAACAAATATCTCTAATTCCTAACCACAACACATAATGACTTGTTTAAACACCCATAGCTATTACTTAGGGGATTAAATTTCACTTTTTTCTTTATTAAATCTCTAACTCCTTAAATCAATTAATTTTACACTAAAACTCTCAGGAACTTTGGATCAAATTAAGGTCAATCAAGGAAGGGGATTAGGCTATACACGAGGCAGCCAAAGAAAAGGCTAAAGGCTCAATGGGGTTTACTAATATAATGCACAATGGTAGGTGAAAAGAAGGTATAAAACAAGGTTATCAAATAAATGCCTATATCATCTCCTAAACCCACATTCTTTATTTCGCTTCACACACATACCGGGAAAGTTCTAGACAACACATGCAACAAGAAATATACAAAAAACCTTACATGCACATGGCACATGTTCAACTCAATAGGATTATCATAGACTATCAACCAAACAACAACATGAATTCAATTTTTAAGCCAACAATTACAAGAATCACATCATGAGCCTAAGAGTCTCAAAATTAGCAAATCAAATAATTTAACATGATTTTACAAACAAACCCACTTGCATCATGTAATCAAAAATAGCACCAACAAGAATATCTCACTTATTCCAAACCTATTTTTTAAAAAATTGAGCCAAATTTTGGGAATTTCCACACCCCACACTTAAAAATCTACTTTGTCCCCAAAGTAAATTTTTAAATAAAGAGATAGAAATACTCCCTGAAGCCTCTAGGTCTAGCTAGTAGCATATTCACATAAAGAAGATTTATGGAACCGCACACTTTGTATTTACCATGCTTAAATCTCAAGATTATGGTACTCAGACTTCCCATTAACCTGTGACTCGACCAAAAACAAAAACTATGTAAAGTAAAATAAACTACAAACTAAAAAGAAAACATAACTTAGCTTGGCTTGCCTCCCAAGAAGCGCCTAATTTAGTGTGGTGGCACGACCCAGATTAACTTTTTCCTCCACCTTGAGGATATAAATTTCACCCCCAACTTAGCATCCATCTTCTTGCCTCACTCATAGGGAAGTGGTATAAAAATCAAGGAACCGAGTAATATAATGTTCATGGTAAACAACTCGGCCCTAAAGTGAGGTGTTTTTTTTTGTTGCTTGTCTAGTGTAAAATAAAGAATATAGGATTCTTGTTCCTCATCTTCACACTCTTCTATATTTTAAATAATTCCACTAACAAGATATCATTTAAATTTAATGTAGAAAAGTGCTTTGAATGGGGATCAACAAATCTTACTTCAAAATTTACACTATCCTCAACGCCTTTACTTATATTCACCTTCTTAATATCTGTCTCAAGATCAAGAAGACAATCGAGTGGCTGCAATTCTTGTGTTTTCTCCATAGATTGGCTAATTTCATCCTCATATTCTTCTTTGTTTAGCCACTATAGACATGGTGGAAGTGGTAACTCCTTCATCTCTGCCCACAACTGTGTTTGAGACTCTAAAATTCGTTTCATCAATTTGTCCTAATTGCTCGTTTTAATTATGGAAGCACACATATCTTCACAATGATCACTTTGACCACAAGCCAAACACCAAGTTACATTCTGTTCCCCAGTTAGAACAGTATCTGTATCATATTATGAAGGTACCATCTACGTACTTCCATCTAAATCTGGAAAGTAAGCCTTATAATATGGCCTCCCACAATAATAACAAGAATTGTCATCACTAAAAAAACCATCAATCTAGGCTGACAACTCAAGAAAGGTGTGATAAAAATTTAAAAAAAAATTTAAAAATAAACTAAACAAATATTTAAAAGTTTGAGTTCAAGCAAGTAAGCTAAAATTCAAAACCAACTCAATACGACAAATTGTTCCCCGACAACGACACTATTTTTGATAACGCTCAACTTACACGCCAATTTAGTGCAAGGTGGTCGTTGTCAATATATTTACACAACTTTGGAGTCGGGGTCGAATCCACGAGGAACAATATGAGTTGCGATTAAACTAATTTGAAACTGTAGCTACAAGTTATATTCAAACAAATAATGTCAAAAGATAAAATGAGGTATTTTTGATTTGTGAATTATGTTCTAATTAATTGTAACAGAGTTATTCCATCTAATGATTCTCTTTGTATGTAGTAATTCAATGATATTAAACAAACCAGAGTTATGGTTACCAAGATGCTTGAACAGCTAGGGTTGTGAATCACTTTATAGTTCCAATTGAAAACTTCAATTTCAAGAGTAGTTAGATCTTATTATTTACCCATTCTTTTCTCAACCTCAGTGGGTAACCTATCCTTTAATTCTCTCAAACTTAAAAAACGCATTTGTCATTCAACTATTTTTCCACGTAGGCCAATCCGGTTAAGGCATTTTCCATTAATTTAATGATTAAAGTCCTTCGAGTTTATGTAAACCCTTTCTTTTCCCAATAAGCACTTTCCTCTCAAACAAGTGATGTTCTTGGGCTAACTTTTCAAGTTTGTAACCAAGAAAAGTCATTAAAGTGAAGAAATATTTATACAATATCAATTACTCATGGAACTCAATTAGATTCACAACCCAAATGAGTTTTTCACATCAAGGCTTCCATAACTCAAGTTATGGGAGCTTAGCCACACATTTCCATAGAAAAAATAAAAAGCATCTTTGTATTATTCATTAATAAATTCAAGATTTACTTACAAAGGTTACAAGAATTTGTTCTTGAATCTTCAATAGGGATGGAATGATTATATCCACAAGATTTTCTTAATTCGCAATATACTATGTTACAAAGAGTTTATAGAGATGAAAAAAATGATAAAGGATAAAAGAAAATAAAAAAAATAAAAATAAGAATAGATTTCAAGATATGAGATATCGATATCAACTCCGAGATGATTCTTAATAAAACCTAAAAATGGTATTCATAAGTTCCTAGGTAAAAAGATTTAAAATTAGAATTAAAAAAAAATATGTCTAACTTGGTGGTCAAATTGGTGGTCCACCGTAAAACTGGTGGTCCACCATTTTGACCTTCCCTGGGTATTTTGCAATCCTAGATTTTGTTTGGGTCTGGTGTTCAGTTTGGTGGTCCACCAAAAAACTGGTGTTTCACCATTTTGACCACTAGTTGGTCTTCTGAAATTCTGAATCTGGTGGTCAAATTGGTGGTCCACCGCAAAACTGGTGGTCTACCATTTTGACCTTTACTGAGTTTTTTTAAGTTCTGGATTCTATTTGGACTTGGTGGCCGAACCAGTGGTCAGTCACAAGACAGGTGGTCCACCATTGGGTCTTCTAAAACTTGTGGTCTAACTGGTGGTCAGTCACAAAACTGGTGGTCCACCAAATGTTACACATGCCTATGGGTCTCAAAATTTTTCCTCTTATGAATCAAATGTAGTTTTTCATAAGTACATTGGACTCCCACACGCTCCCTATAAATTTTGGGACACAAAATAGAGTAAATTTTTTCATTGTGCTTTCGTTGATCCATTCCAAGTCTTTGTGAGTTATTTCCACTTTATTTGAAGCTTGTATATGCTTCATATATCATCATTATCCATTGAAAAATCATCCTAAATAATTAAACACCACAAATTAGAGATCAAAACAACACAACATCCAAGACGGTGAACTCAAAACACGAGCTAAACATAGGCTAAATGCACTTTGAGCTTAGGCTCATTATTTTGACTCTTGTTTTGATCCAATAGACCTTTGAAGATTATAAATAAGTTTATTCATATATAAATACATAATAACAACCTTAGTAACTCATTAATACATATTAGAACATCCTCATCCAGCCGCAGAAGACATTTTCATCTCTGTTTTCAGCATAGAGAAAGGAACATCTGAGGAAATCTTCATTAATGATCAACCACGGGCTTCCACTAGTAGACAGTTATCTGATGCCAATGATGAACTCTATTCTACTGAATGGGTAAACGGTGATGAATATGCTTGGAAATATACAATCCAAATACTTAAGGAGGAGTGTCCATCTATGTTAGAAAACCACTCAAAAAAACCATCGGTCTCTCGACCAGTCTTCGAGAAATCTGATATGACTAGTTATCCAGTCCCAGAAGGGAGGCAAGGACCAATCGTAGAGGCATAAAAAATCATTGCTTCAACTCTATTCTTTCCTCAGGACCTTAGAACTTTGATGATGATGAAGAATATGGTATGCATGATACTATCAAGCTGCTCATACAGATTCTCCAAAATCCCTACATGCTGGTGGAATACTCTTGGAATTTTGGATAAAACCAATTATCTCACATTCCAAGACTTTGCCTCCAACACTAGAATATGCTAGAATCCTTCTGCAATGACGCAAGATACACCAGGTAGGCTATCTTCGAGGCCTTGAATAGTCTATGCAAGAAGATAACTGTACTGAATCAGATCATTGAGAACTACCTAGTTCTTGATTATAATTACGGTAGGAACAATCTTATTTAAAAGACCAAATGTCACTTTTCAAGCCATCAGGTGGGATCACAGTGAAAGCTATTTTTCAGGAGATTGAAACTACCCCAGCCTCCTGACGATGAGGCTAGGTAGTTGGGAAAATTAGGTATTTCAGGCAAAAAATTCCAGTAGATTACTTGAGGAAGATTGATTGCTACTTTATCTATAGGAATCTTGGTTACTTTCAAAGCACTGTCATCAACTCAAGAAGTCGAAGTACTTTGTCCACCTCTTTGAAGAAAAAACTGATCATGCTGGAATCTATCTCAACAAAGAGGACGACCTTGAAGAGGTCTTCATGCAAAAACAAGAACCGTCAGAGGATATCATCTTATCAGCATATGTTTATATAGTATCAAGAGATATCAATGTTGATAATCTCTACCTGATATCCTACACCGAAGAAGAAAACCAGAAATCGGCCAGTCAGTCTATCATGCTTAACACATTTGGAATATTATATTTCAGAATAACAGATTTCTCTCTAGATCTATTAAACAGATATTTGGATCCTTCAAATCCATTGATACTTTGAGAAATATAGACTTTCAATAAGCTTCAAGTGTTCACCAGGCACAACAACCCTATCGTGAAGCTGTTCGGAGAACATCCGAGATATATTTTCTATTATGTGTTCATTATTCTGGCCGATGACTTCCAGCACGAACTCCTATGGTTATTTTCTACATTTACCATAACTATTATATCATCATAGAGTTTAGGTCTTATGCCTTTTGGCATTCTAATCGAATCCAACAAGATTTGAAAAGATTCAAGCCAAGATTATAATGGATTCAATGCATCGAGGGTTCCTGTGATGCAACGGCTTGTATGTTGTATCATCTTGTAGGAATTATAGATCATAAAGTCCAAGCTCAGTTGGAAATTGCATTACTCAGGGAAATTCTTGATTTGACTCTCTCTATTTAAGATGAAGGCTGTAAAGAATAATGTTTCACTCTCCAGAAAAAGTAATGTATTCAAATGAAATGGGACTATACTGATAGTGAAGTCCAATGAACTACAACAGAATGTCATCCACCATATGAGTTAATAAATAATAAATCCATAAGCATACGAATAAAGGTTGTACCTCAAGAATGGAAAGATCCATCCTTCAGAAAGTGTTACTTCACCAGATGGATGAAGAGAAGCTTGGAAGGGCAAGAACGCCTCAAGAAAAAGCACAGAGTTGATTGGTGGATAGAAGATGGATACACGAGCTCACCGCCGCAGGCACCATCCAGCACTGCCTGAAAGATGACATCAGATAACATGTGCAAGAAAGTAACCCTCTCTAGGGGGTTACCCTTCCCAGTGGGTTACCTTCTCAGTGGGTTACCTTATTCTCCAAGGAAACCATGTTAGTTGGGTTACCCTCACCAGTGGGTTACCCTTTCCAATGGATTAACATCCTCTCAAAGAAAACCCTCCTCAGTGGGTTACCCTTTCAGATGGATTTTTGAAGCTGCTGACTTAGCTGTTTCGAAGACAAGGATCTTATCCACCAGCTTTCAAGATGCATGTGAAGCTTCTGATGTGCCTGCTTGCACATGACAACAACATAGTTTGTTTTATTTCTATTTGACCCCCTACATGTTAGTAGGGCTTGGTGTGAATAAAGATAAGGCTTATCTAGTCATAAAAGATAATGCTTATCCTTTCCAAAAGGATAAGACTTATCTTTATTAATGGATAATACCTATCCCAAGCTGTTAGGATAGGAATTATAATATTTTATTTGATGTTTATCCATAGATTAGCTTATATAGTAAGCTTCCTTCATTTATATAAAGAAGCCTCGGCCTTTAGGTTAGGGGGAAATACCTCTCTACCTAAAAACCTTTTGTATAGTTTCTCTCTGCTATCAATGAAAATATTTGTTGGCTAAACTCTCTTTCTCATACTTTCTCTCTTCCAAAGGGATGGGTACTTTGATCCTCTAGGTCAGAGTAGGGGGAAGGAAATACTACAGCGAAGTCCTAGCTTGTTGCGATGGCAACAAGGGACCCCTAAAATTGCTTTCCATGTTTATGAAATGAAGTTGTCTTTGTCCATGCAACGTAGATGCCTAAGTAATTTACATGAATAAAGAGGTTGGATTTGTCCACATGACGTAGATGTCTAAGTCCTTTCCATGTATATTAAACGAAATTGGCTTAATCCATGCCATATCTTTCAAAAAAGATTAAATATCCGTTAAAGAACATGCAGATCTAGGGTCTGCCTTAGTAAACCTATTGTTTTGTGGCCGTTTTGAGTGCAACAGGCCAGGGAGAGACGCCGTAAGACCTATTTTAGGAAAATACTGAATAGTTGTGTACCACGGAGACAAGTGATCTTATGTGTTCTAAGACTGGCAAAGTCAAGCTATCCCTCTTTTGGGTTGTGAAGGCATTATTGCCAAGGCAAACCATCCTTGATGTGTATCTTGCAGTTCCAAATTCAAGCCATCCCGTTAAGGGTTATGAAGGCTTTGTAGCTAAAAAGGAAACAATCTATAGGGATGCATAGCTCAGTCGTAAGAAAGCTATGGCGTGTCAATTAAAAGCATTGATTTTGTATAGCAAGCTGCCTATATGGACATTAATTGCCTGTCATGTTGGAAAGGTTAGTCTCTGAGTCTGTGGTGTTGATGAAATCTTTGACTTGTAAAGGTATACCGACTCTATGGTATTGAAACCTATTGGAACGTTAGGATCTGTGTCTGTGGTGTTTGATGAAAGCTTTGATTTCGTATGGTGTTCCATCTGTATGGTCGGGAAACCACCTTTCATGTTGGAAAGTTTGAGATCTACTGCCTATCAGCCTGGCTTCTCTCTCCGGCAGTTTTTTGTGCCCTTTTGTCTCTCCATCTATTTGGTATCAGAGCCATCCCCACTCCTAGAGGCCGGTAGAAAGCAGGAGTTTGCATCCACCTCTACCGATTACAAATGCGTGAGCCAGCTTTACATTTTTATTCTTAGTTTTTAGTTTTACTTGTCCAAACTACTACTCTTATATCCTTCCAAAGTCTTTGCTTCCAAAGTTTACAACTAAAGTCTTGTGCATATTAGTTTCATAGTTTTACTATCATTATTAGAGGTAGAGTTTTCCACTTTTCATATACTGCGTCCTGTACATAATCAAGTTGTAGTTACTTTCTTAGATTTTAGAACAATTATTACTTGTATCTTGTTCATAGATACGTAGCACAAATATATAGAGTCAGTCCATAAAAATACAAAATGATTTTCATGTTATTGAGTCTTTTCCATTGATCTTTAAAACAAACACATCGAGTCTTAATAATTAAAAAAAAACAAAAATATGTCTTCCTTTGAGTCTTCTAGTTTAGGTAGGTCCAGATCATTTAGATTACTAGCTTAGGTAAATATGTCCCCTTCCAAAACTTTGTCATCCAAATTCAATTACATATATGAAGTAGGTGTGCTGCCACCAGAACAGAAGATATCTTCCACATATCTACCTCTCATAAACCCTTAATCTGCTTTTACTAAAAAGGCATGTAACCCATTAATGCAGATCCGCTCATTGGTACAGCAGAGACCAAAAAGAGTTAAAGAATATATTTCTGCCTTAAAACTAGACCAGCATCCTAATTTTGCAACTCTGGAGGAACAGTTCATCACTCTACATATGCCGCAATATTTTACAAGACAGTGGAGGAACCAACGCTTAACCCATATCCATTTTGGTTCTGTTTGGGTTGCGTTGTCATATCACGGAAGAAATGGCCAACCTGTGGTGCCATGTCTTTCCCACCTCGATACCAAGTACAATGAATACCAATATGCCAACTTGGGAACTTCAAAAATCACACTGAACGGATCGACAGTCTTCATCACTATATTCCCCAACTTCAATATCTCCCTCTATAATCCCTATCTGACAGAGGCATTAAAGATCCAGGTCAAGATACACAGAAATCCATAAGCTAGAGATGCCATGCTGGCAAATCTCTACTACTAGGTAGCTTGGCGGGTTCAGAATCATGCTATGGATCTATCACTTCAAGGTAGTGGTGATTCTTTGTTCTTGAATATCGATGCTACCAATTAAACTACTCAGTGTGTCCAGATCACAAGGCAGATACCCATAGATGAACTTGTCAAAGTACTCCCAGATTCATGGGTCACAAACTATGAGAACTTGAAAGACTATCCTCAACCTCTCCAGTCCAAGAAGCCAACTTTTACCAGAAGAAGTGATAACACAATCACGATTTGCTTCAACCACTCACACCTAAAATAGCCTCCCAACTCAATCCACATGTATCAGCCTTCTGATGACATCCCACTATTAGAAGGCCAAAGATTAACAGAAGACCCAGGGTTCATACTCTGGCTCATTGACAACTGCATGGAATAGAATGATTGGTTACACCACTTCGATCATGATGTCAAATATACAGTGTCGCCTGAATGTCCTTTCTCCGTATACTGTCCATGGAAGTCAAATTACAGATGCCACCTATTCCCCGGGGCCACCTTTCCCTCTCAACCACATGCCAAAACTAACAGAAACAAAGAAAACCAACCTACCATCAAACTTCTCAAGATGTCTTATTCTGGCACCGGTTACTCAGATGACTACCCTCCAAAAAAACCTTTCAAAAAGGATAACACGGCCCACGCTCCAAACATACCAGACAAAACCTTTATCCTGTCATCCGGAGAGAAGATGCCCCTCAGCGACATTGAAGCAACACACAACTGGCAATCTGAAAAATTCCATGAGCCAAAATAGGATGCTATCCAGCATCAACCAAGCCGTGAAGAATGTTGCTCACTCTCATAATAAGTTGGCGAGAAAAGTTGAAGGAATGAATAAGAGAGCAGAACAAACATAAACTCAGCATGAAAAACTTATCCACCAGTTAGAACTCAAGCTTGAATCCTTGCAGTATGACATATGTACGCCAGGCACTTTGATGTCTCATTTATTCGACCAATAACACAAAGAAATGGTTTCTCTAAAGGAACAAATCAAACAACTGAGACACGACAGGTTTCAGACCCAGAGAACCCCTATCTCACTACCAAATCAAACATTGTTCCCTATGTCTCCACATGCATACTCTCCACCAAAAATGAGCCACATCTTTCCCACTCCTACTTCGAGCTCCCACATATTGATATCCCCAGATTCTCAAGAAGAAAGGGAGTTTGATATTGCCAAGCATGTATGGTATTAGAAAGATGCCATCACTACCAAGGGAAAAGCCGATGAAACTTAGAAGTAGACTAAGAGAAAAATGGAGTCCGACATAGACAAAGGGACCATGATGATCTCAAGGCACGACATCACATTCCCAGACAACAATATGATAATCCACAAGCCAGAAGTGCCATATGAAGATTAAGAATAGAATACCTTACGAAAAGATGGCCTTCTCAATCATAAGTGGTTGCCATCCTATCATGTTACAAATACTGATGCAGATTAGCTTGTCCAAAATTTGTATTTCTTGAACATCAATGACGATGACGTCCTAGATACACAAGACACAACAATCCTTAATCTAGTTGAAAAATCCCTGAGGTACAATGAACAGATCGAGAATGCTGATTCCATTGATCCTTCTTTGAGTAAAGAAGATTCCTTTGATACAGAGGCATACTCTGACACCGGTAATAACTTTCCAGCCGATGGCTCTATGGAGGACAGCGAAGAGTCTGTCGATTCATGAGAATATGTTGAGGATACTCCTGAGTCCTTAATAGAATCTCCAGAAGAAGACTATCCAATGATAATCATGAACCAATTCAAGGAACCTGAGGTCTCCGAGGTCACCGACGACCAAGACAGGATGACAGACAATCAAATCTCAGAAAGAAGGCCCGATCCAGGTACACCAATGAGAAAAACTGTTAGAATTAGATTTCACACCTTCACCCTCGATGACATAAATATTTTATCCTGGCCCCAATGAATCCAATACTTTTATACTTGGATGGCAACAAAAAATCTGGCTGAGTAGGAGAAATACATGATACTCTCAGAGTTCATATCCAAATTCTTTGTCATACTCAGAGACGGGTGGAACGCTCTTGGAATTTCAGAAAAGAGCACATATCTGACATCCCAGGACTTTTCTTTCAGCATCAGGATCTTCACTAGGTATTCTACGGAGATGCAGGCCATAGGAATGAGAAGCTCATACAACAACTTTTTGAGATGAAGTGTCTATCATTCGATAGAAATGCCATCCATATCCACTTCCAGGGGATGGAAAAGATCTACTTTGAGTTGAGAAGATCCCAGCCTAAAGAAAGCCTTTGTATCATCAATACCGATTATGCTAGTAAACCACACGATGATGATTGTAGAGGAAAAGTTCAAGTCCATAACTGTCCCTCAAATAGGCTACATCTGGCAAGACATCTTCCAGGCTCTGGATTGCATATGCATCAAGAGGACCATGCTGAAGCAGATCATAAAAAACAATCCAGTCTTTGATCGAGCTTGTAATAAAGATGACCTTGTCACCAAGTTCGACTGCTCCTACCCTCACCGCAAGACGAGCACAAAAGACTGTTGCTATTCTGGATGTCCAAACTTCTAATGCCTGGCGATGACGGGAGTAGGTTTACCCAACGAACTAGGTACTTCAGATAGAAGAGCCCAACCAGCTAAAATAAGAAAGACGATGGTTGTTTCATCTATAGAAAGCATGGCCACTTCGCCAGAAACTTTCCTTAGGCTAAGAAGTCAAAGGACTCCATCCACCTCTTTGAAGAGATAGCAGATCACACAAGAATCTATCTCAGCATAGAGGATTACCTTGAATCGGTTTTCTCACTGGAAAAAAAATTGACGGAGGACACCCTCTAATCTATACACGTATATGAAGAAGCAAGCGACATCTACGCCGATGATCTTTACTTGATATCCAATAATGGAGAAAAGTACCAGCATCAGGCCAGCCAAATCATCATGCTCAACACAGTAGGGATACTATTTTTTGGGCACACAGATCACCCTCCAGATCTATTCAACCAGTAAGTGGATCCCTTTGATCCATCCATCCTCTGAGAAAGTAGAACCTTCTATGAACTTCAACTATTCAAAAAATATGGCGGATCCATCCTGAAGTCATTTGGAGTACACCCGGAATATCCCTTTTTCTATGTGTTCATAGCACTGGACAATGACATCCCGCAAGAAGAACTATGTCTATTCTGGCATCTGTGCCACCAATACTACATTCTCATGGAGTTCAAGTGTGATGCCTTCAGGCATTTTGATCGAATCCAACCTGCTCTGAAAAGATTCATGCTATAGTTCAAGCCGTAAGAATACTGGATTCAATGCTTAAAGGATTCCTATAATGTAATGGTATTTATACTACATCGTCCTGTAAGAATCTCAGGCCACGACTTCCAAGCTCAACCAAAAATTTCACTCCTCTGGAAATTTCCCATGGCCAAACGCACTTTGGAAGATGAATACTACAAAGCCTAGCACTTTATTTTCCAGCAGGACAGATGTATTTTGAAGGAAATATGGCCAATGGAATACGGAAAATGGAACTATTTAGATGACGGTTATCCCCACTGAGATGATGTCTGATGAGCAATAAAACAATATCAGCCGTAGTATGAGATCATCAAAGATGAAGTCACAGGCTACATCAGAAGCATACGACTGAAAGCTCCCTAATAGGAATGTGAAGATTCATCGTTCAAAAGAAGTTATTTAACCAGAACAATGAAGAGATGCTTGGAAGGCCAAGAATGCCTCAGGCAGAAGCACATAGTAGATTGGTGGATGAAAGAAGGATATGCGAGCTCACCACTACCAGCACCATCCAACACTGCTTGAAAGATGACATCAGATGACATGTGTAAGAAAGTTACCCTCTCCAGCATGTTACCCTTTCTAGTGGGTTACCCTGTCCAGTGTGTTACCCTTCCCAGTGGGTTACCCTTCTCTCCAAGGAAACCCTGTCAGATGGGTTACCCTCGCTAGTAGGTTACCCTTTCTATTGGGTCACCCTCCTCTCCAAGAAAACCCTCCTTAGTGTGTTACCCTTTTAGATGGTTTTTTAAAGCTGCTGACTGAGCTACTTTGAAGATAGAGATTATCCACCTGCTTTCAAGATGCTTGTGAAGCTGCTGATACACCTTCTTGCAAGCTGTTGACTCTTCTGCTTGCACATGCTGTCACATGCCAACAACATAGTTTGTTTTATTTTTATTTGGTCCCCATATGTTAGTAGGTTAAGGTTTTAATAAATATAAGGCTTATTTAGTCATAAAAGATAATGCTTATCCCTTCCAAAAGGATAAGACTTATCCTTATTAATGGATAATGCCAATTCTTTAGCTGTTAGGATAGGAATTGTAATATTTTATTTGATGTTCATCCGTAGCTTAGCTTATCTAGTAAGCTTCCCTCCTATATATAAGGAAGCCTAGGCCATTAGGTTAGTGGATCAACATCTCTACCTAAAAACCTCTTGTATAGTTTTTCTCTGCAATTAATAAAAATATTTGTTGGCTAAACTCTCTTTCTCTTCTTTCTCTCTTCCAAAGGGATGGGTACTTCAATCCTCTAGGTTGGAGTAGGGGGTAAGGAAATACTATGGCAAAGTTATATCTTGTTGCAACGACAACAATGGCACCCCAAAGTTTCTTTCCATATTTATGAATCAAAGTTGGCTTTGTCCACGCAATGTAGATTACTAAGTACTTTCCATGAATAATGAAGTTGGATTTGTCCAAACGACATAGATTACTAAGTCCTTTCCATGTATATGAAACAAAATTTGCTTATTCCATGCTATAGCTTTCCAAAAAGATTCAATATATGAGAAAGAACACACATATCTGGGTTCTGCCTTAGTACACCTTTTGTTTTGTGACCGTTTTGAGGGAAACAGGCCTAGGAGAGCCGCAGTAAGACCCTTTTTAGGAAAATATGGAACAGTTGTGTACAGAGGAGACAAGTGATCTCATGGTTTCTATGACTTGCAAAGTCAAGAAATCCCACTTTTGGGTTGTGAAGGGTTTATTGCCAAGGCAAACCATCCTTGATATATAGCTTGCAGTTCCAAAGTCAAGACATCCCGTTAAGGTTTGTGAAGGCTTTGTAGCTAAAAATCAAACCTTCTATATGGATGCATATCTCAGTCATAGGAAAGCTATGGCGTGTCGATTAAAATCTTTGATTTCGTATGGCATGCCACCTATATGGATGTGAATCAACTGTCATGTTGGAAAGGTTAGTCTCTGTGTATGTAGTGTTGACAAAAGCTTTGACTTGTTAAGGTATACTGGCTCCAGGGTGTGGAAACCTATCAGAATGTTAGGCTTTGTGTCTGTGGTTTTTAATGAAAGTTTTGATTTTGTATGGCAAGCCGCCTGCATGGTCGGGAAACTGCCTTTCATGTTAGAAAGTTTGGGGTCTGCTACCTGTCCACCTGGCTTCTCTCTCTGGCAGTCTTCCATGCCCCTCTGTCTCCCCGTCTATTGGGTATCAGAGCCATCCCCAATCCCAGAGGATGGGAGGAAGCAGGAGTTTGCATCCACCTCTGCTGATTGCAAACGCATGATCCGACTTTATATTTTTATTTTCTTTTGTTTTTACTTTAGTCTTGTTGAGTCAAAGTTTTAGTTACCTATTAGAGTCAATGTTTTCAAAGTATAGTGTTCTGGTTCTTGCACATAATTGAGTCGTAGTTACTTTCATAGATTTTAAGACAAATATTTATTTTTCTTTGTCGTTAAAACTTTAGCACAAATATATAAAGTCAGTCCACAAAATACTAAAAGAGTGTCTCTTTTATTGATTCGTTCCCATAGATCCTTAGAAAAAATACATTGATTCTTTATTGTCTAGAAAAATCCAAAAATATGTCCACTACAGAATCGTCATCTAGTTTTTACAATCCTTATGTCAAAATAAACATGTCTGCTACTCCTAGTGATACACTGTCATGTAAACTTGACTATATATATGAGGTAGCGGTGCTACTATCACAACATCATATGTGTATCACACCTTTACAAAATCCCTATTCCGATGGTACAAAGAAGGTATGCAATCCTGATATACCCAATACACCTCTCTTAGAAGAGAGTAGGTTGTCACTGTAAAATATAAAAACCAACTAGGTTGGGGTCGAATCCCACAGGGAATATGGTGCTAATTAAGTTGTATGTATATTGGTTGACGTTTAATCATTCGTTTCTGTAAAACAAAAAGGGGGAATATGATTCAGTTCATAAATTAATGGTTTCAATTTAACAAGATGAAATATGTGTAGTAGTATTCAAATTCAGACAAGTAGCAAGCTAGGGTTATGTCCACCTTGTATTTTTTCTACTTTCTAACTTTGGGCTTCATGAGTTCACACATGCATATCATGCTTACAAAGAAACATATTTCTTTTAATAACATAATCCTAGTGTTTCTCAATCATCAAGGACTAATTAACTTCAGTTCTCTCAAATCAAAAGTATTTAAAAAAACAATACGAAATCTCAAAGTAGTTAATCCTATTAAGGAATTAACATATGAAATAGGGGTTGGAAATCCTATTTTCTTGTCACTACTCTCTTTTTCAAACAACAACTTTTCTATTGAACAAGTTGTGTTTTAAGGAACATCCTCTATGTTTGCAACCACGAGAATTCAAGATAAACGAAGAGAGTATGATATAAGCAAATCAATGCATGATGAATCCAAAAACCCAAAGTAATAGATTGTATGTTACAAGTCTTCCATAACACTAACTAATAAACTTAGCTACTCATGAATAAAACGGGAATCACAATAGAAATATTCATCATACAAAAAACTAGAAGATGATCTTGGAGTGCGAATAGTGAAAACTAGAGAAAAATGTTTTCTCTGTTTCCAAGCTATAGCCGCCCCTCTCCTTGTTCCAAAATTAATACTGAATAATCAATAATGATTAAAATTCATCATCAAGTCTTTTTAATAATCTTTTCTCTCATAATTTCCTTCTAAGTCTCTAAACTAATTATAAATAACAATTAGTCTTGGACATAGTTTCTAGGCACCACATTTGGTCCAACAAGCTACTTTTCTCTTGTGTGATTTGTCATCCGCAACCCGTAGTTCCATCATGTATTTATCTACCTCCTTAACACTTGAAATAATGCTAATCACATAGGTTATCTCAATTACATCAAAGTAGAGTAAAAACATACCAAACTAGGTACTTTGTTCTAAAACCTTAGCTAAAATATAGGTAAGTTATGGTGCTTAGGAGTATAAATACACCCAAGATCACCACCCCACACTTAAATCATTGTTCGTCCTTGAACAACTTATCCATTTATGCATACTACATAAGCCTTAACACCCATGAAGGAAACACAAGATTCTCAGAAGCTAAAAAAATGAATATGAAACAAGAAGTAGATTCATGAACCATTACTGAAAACAAACTACCCTCAAGAATAGACTCATCAGGTTGGCAAATTTGTGCAAATTACCTAACCTTCATCAACCATGTGCCCTCACAATAAAAATGTTACCCATAATCACTCATAATCATGCAATTTCTAACAAAATGGGTACGAGAATCAAGTTGCGCTCACACTCACAAAGAATTCTCAAATTATAATTGATGACCATATTCTTGCCCTTAGTGTAATGCTCCACTAATATCAGAATGCGAAGATTAAGATCAAATAGGTTTTTTATGGGTTGTAATGCAGACTAAAGGATGAGTAGGAACTATTTTGGCCATAAATAGTGACTATCTTCCCTAAGCGCTTTAATACACTACATTATGCAACTAAGACCAATTTCTAACAACCAATTTACACCACTTTCATCTATCCATATCTTTTGTTTTCACCCCATACCATTAAGCTCAATTAATAATACTATGGTGGGAGTATGCAATTTTTTCAAATTTTTTTTACCCATTTCACATTACGCATCCCTATGATAGCCACCCTCAACTTAAGCAATTTGCCTTAGTTGAGGTGCATAATGTCCTAGAAGGACCAGGGCCAAAACAGGTTCATTGTAACAAGTCTGGGATAAAATTTAGAACTTTTTTACCAACAATTTTTGCTATTCTCAACCATATCAATTGCACGCACCAATAACTAGACTTTGAAGCATCAATTTCACCTTTTTCCTCTTATTGTCAAACTCCTAAATCAAATTGATTTTACATTAAAGTGCTTAGGATCTTTTGGATCAAATTACAGTCTATGAAAGAATGGGTTAGGCTACATATAAGGCTAACAAAAGAACAAGCTAATGGATTAACGGGGCAAGCTAAGATAATATGCAAAGGTAGGTCAAAAGAAGGCATGAACAATTGATGTCAGAGAAATGCCTAAATCATCTCCTAAACTCATAATCTTTGTTTCGCTTTACACACACACTAGGCAAGTTCTAGCATCAGTTTCAATAAGGAATATACAATAGTCTTACACACTCATGGCACATGGTCAACTCAATTAGGAGCATTATAGATTCTTGACCCAATAATTAAATGAATTCACATAAAACTAACAATCACAACTAGAGCCTAGGTGTTTCAAATATAATGATCCCTCACATACTTATGTTATATTGTCATGCGATCCACAAGAACCGTTACATGCAAGTAAATGACTAATTTTCTCGTAAGACAGTCGTCATCCATCCATCATCGAGAAAATCACCTAATTATGACTAAATAAAACAAATATCTAACAAGAAACAAAATAAACAAAATAACTAATCCTATCACAGAAGTATACTAATGAGAAAGTACTATTTTCTTTGAAAATAAGTAGCAAAGTAACCAGCCACCCCACACTTAAGCTAAGCACTGTCTCCACTGAAAATAACAAGATAAAGAACCTAGCTAGTAGTACTCCTCATCCATATTAGGAGTCATGCCACCTACATGGAGATCATCATAGGAGCCATTTTTCCTGTGTTTATCACATCATCCACGTTAGCCACACATAATGAAACTAACTACAATTAAGATGAAGGTTGTGAAGTCACAACCCCATAATTAATTTATTAGTATAAACCAATTAAGTGTTATTGTCGGGTACTCAGACTTCGCCGGTATACACTTTGATATGGTGCACCAACATTAGTAACAATACAATTCACTCACTTCAGTTCCACCAATTTTACTTCAATGAAATAATTTTTGAACAAAGTTATGCCTTAGAGTTTCAACATATCAATATACACAAAACACCATCGCTTTCACATGATTTTACCAACACTATCTTCCATCAAGTAAATTCTGAAATAATGGCCATACTACTAAACAACGTTAGTCATGAACAATTCAATCACATGCAAAAGCTCAAAGTCCTATAATAATGGTATCTACTACAAAAATTATGTTTATCTTCCCAAGATGCTCAAAACCTCTCTTTGACATAGCCATGGTAAGAATTTAGTCCATAATCCTTAAGAAATCCATTAAAAACTACAAGATAAAGTCAAAATACTTAAGGATTACAAAAAGAAAAACTTACCTTAAAGATGGAAGATTAAAGAAATAAAGGAAGATTTGTTGAGATTATGAAGCAAAAAAAAATCTTGAAGGACAAGGAGAATGTTGAGAGCAAAAACTTGTATGACTTAGGGGTGAAATAAGGATTAATTTGCGCATTTAGGTGTGGAGTCTATTTAAAAGTTGAAATTCAGGTATGGTTGACCAAAGATAAAATCAGATACTAGGTTGAACTTTTAGTGATATGTGTCGCACAACTCATTGCACAAGTTTAAGTGTGCATCGCATTTGGCATCACACAAGTGAGACAATGAGCATATGCATTATGGTGTGTGGCGCATATATTATCACATAAGTGCAAGAAGGCGACGCTCAAGGAATTGCACAAGTTGAAGTGTGTGGCACATAAGGCATCACATAAGTGAAACAGTGAGGGTATGCAGTTGGGTATAAGACGCACAAGAAATCACCAACATTAAGGTATGCGCCGCATAAGGTGTAGCACAAGTTATGGTGTATGCCGCATATGGTAATGCCTACTTGAGGTAGTGGGCTTAGGCTATGTCTTAGGCAACGCCTTTGTCATAGCCTATGTAAACTTGGGAGTCGCACACCCTATAGTACACTTAAACTTGAACGCCATGCACCCCATTCTCCATTTGAGGCATCGAGATAAATCCGTGCAACTCTAGCACAAATCATGACTCGAGCCTTAACATTTGACCACTCCAACTTACCTACAATGTTCCCATTACTCCTAACTTACCACCTTTAGTGTGGCTAACGTTCAAGATGAATTTGGTACCAATCACCTCCTTAGTACTTTATGCACCTACACTTAATAAAAAACAACTAAAAATGATTATAAGGATGGGTTTCCTCCCACCAAGCGCCTGATTTAACGTCGTGACATGACTCGATTATCTTGACTACTCAGACTTTGTCAAGATACATCGATGATACCATTTTCACCTCATCTTTATAGAATGAATCAATGATCAAGAAAACACTCATCTCTTTTTGTTGTTTTGTGGATTTACACACTTCAAAACTAATCTCTTTCCTGTTAAGCCTAAAATTTAGCTCATTCGACTCTAGGTCATCTAACACTCTCCCAGTTGCTAAGAACGGTCTATCCAAAATTATGGGTACTTCAAAGTCCATTTCACAATCAAGAATTACAAAGTCGATAGGAAATATAAAATTATCTACCTTTACAAGTATGTCATGTAGAATCCCAACCAACTTTTTCACCGATCTATCCGCCATTACAAGTCACATGTTTATGGATGTGGGGTCTCCCAAACCCAAATTCTTATAAATAACTAGCGACATTAGATTGATGCTAGATCCTAGATGACATAAGGCCTTAGGAAAATCTAAAGACCCAATCTTACAAGAGATAGTAAATGCTCCTGGGTCTGCCTTCTTCTGCACCAGTGACCTTGTAAAAATAGCACTACAATGATGGAGATTATCTACCGGTTTGTAGTTTCCCGCTCTTTTCTTCATCATAAGATCTTTCATAAACTTAGCATATTCGGGCATCTATTCTAGTGCTTAAACTAAAAGAATGTTCACTGTCAATTGCTTCAACATAGCCATGAATTTGTTGAACTTTTCTTCATCTTCTTTCTTCTTTAATTATTGTGGAAATGGGGGCGGTGGCCTTGAGATTTCAACTAGAGCAACTTTTACCTCATTTCTTATCCCTTTATCTACATCACTCACATTCTTTGGATTAGGTGGTTCTTTTCAAAACCTCCCAACTTCACAGGAACCACTAAAGATTCATCAACTATCTCTTAATCCATTTCAACCGTATCAGTATGAGAGGATTCTCCTAATCCTGGAATAGATAACATCTTACCTCCCTAGTGGTAATAGCCATACATGATCCATCAGTCCACATATTCTACACTTTATCACTTGGTAGAGTCCTATACTATCTTTGCTTGAATGCTATGGATAATTAGCTTATCTGCTGCTCCAGTTGTTTAATAATAGTTGAGTGCAAATTTACTAGTTAACTAATGGAAGATATATCAATCTTCATCATAGTCACCTCAGAATTGGTCGCCTCAACTCCCTTTAATATTCACTCCATCATGTCCTCCATGGACATTTTACCTTAACTGGTGGCAACATTATCAGAACATCCAGAAGGTACATACAGTCCACTCCTATCACTTTTATTCTTCCAATCTCCTTGATGGTTCGAACCTTGGTTTCCTTGACCACTGGTCCGAAAAACCCCTGGTTATGCAAGTAGTTAGCCTCTTCCTCAGCGTTTGATTTAACTCCCTTACCGTGGGACCCCATATCTTTTACCTTTTCTACATTCCCTGATAACAAATGTTTCATGAGTAGATCCATCTCGGGTTTCATGTGAGCCATATCCTAATGATTCTCCTCTTTTCTCCTACGCTGCTCTGTTGTTATTACACTAGACCCAGTATTACTTGCTACCACAGAATCTCTGGTATGCCAATCTCTATTTGTCTTGGTCATTCTTTCTAACATGTCCGCAACCTCAGTAAAGGTAACCTCTATAAAAGCTCCTCCTGCAACATTATCCACTATTGACTTTGTAAGCGAGTTCAAAGCTCTGTTGAATGTTTCCATCAAGTGTTCATCAGTCATCTTATGGTTTGGGCATTAAGTCAACTTCTTTTTAAACCTTGCCCAAGTCTCATGGAAATCTTCATTAGCCAATTACCTAAAGTTGCATATATCATCCCTTAACTGTAACATTCTGGAGGGCGAAAAGAACCTTTCTAGGAAAGCTCCTTTCAATTGCCTCCAGTTAGTTATAGAATCAAGAGCCAGCTCATTCAACCATATAGTTGCCTCTCCAAATAGCGACAGTGGGAACAATCTCAAACGAATATCATTTTGTCCCACTACTGGATTATCAAACGACTTACAAATATTAATGAAATTTACAAAATGTAAATTTGGATCATCACCAGGTAATCTACCAAATAGTCCTTTCAAATTTAGTAGCTGGATCATAGTACTGGTGATGTTGAATTTCACCCCAGGAGCTAGTGGTGGTAGAATGATTGCCCCTGTAGCTCCAGATCCATCTAAATCATCCTCATCATTGTCAATATCAAACTACATAGCTTGGAAGTCTAGTTTTTTTCTAAATTAACGATTTCAATTTACAGGTGCAACTACTCCCGTTGCACGCCTCCTATTAGCCGGTTAAATTAAATCATCATCTCCCAGGTCCTCTTCATCTAGATTAGGTACCCGACCGGGGTTATCTGCTTTCTATTTATTTAATTAAGCATTAGCCAAAGTGGTTAATCTTTCATCTTCCTGTTGGTTAGCCATTCTTTTAATGAGATGAGGTTTAGGATTGAAGGTTACTAATGGTTCTCCTGAACTTATGGTTCGTGGCATAAACAACAGTGAGCCTGTAACGAACAAAAACAAAAAATAAATATAAAATAATGAAACTTGACTGACAGTCAATTAAGTCACATAAACTCAATCGACAATCGTATTCCCCGGCAACGACGCTAAAATTTGATACGCCCAAATTACACCTCTTTTGCAAGAGAGTATGCGGTCACTGCCAAATATAGAACCAAACTAGGTTGGGGACGAATCCCACAGGGAATATTGTGCTAATTAAGTTGTATGCAGATTGGTTGACTTTTAATCATTCGTTTTCATAAAACAAAAAAGGGGAAATTTGATTCAGTTCACAAATTAATTGTTTTTGTTTAACAAGATGAATTATGTGTAGTAGTATTCAAATTCAGAGAAATAGCAAGCTAAGGTTATGTCCACCTTGTAGTTTTTAATACTTTCTAACTATGGGCTTTACGAGTTCATATATGCATCATGCTTACAGAGAAACGTATTGCTTTTAATAACATAATCCTAGTGTTTCTCAACCATCAAGGACTAATTCACTTCAGTTCTCTCGAATCAAAAGTGTTTACAAAAACAATACGTAATCTCCAAGTAGTTAATCCTATTAAGGCATTAACATATGAAATAGGGGTTAGAAATCCTATTTTCTTGTCACTACTCTGTTTTCCGAAGAACAACTTTTCTATCGAACAAGTTGTGTTTTAATGCATATCCTCTTTATTTGCAACCACAAAAATTCAAGATAAACGAAAAGAGTATGATATAAGAAAATCAATGCATAATGAATTCAAAAACCCAAAGTAATAGATTGTATGTTACAAGGCTTCCATAAACCTAACTAATAAACTTAGCTACTCATGAATAAAATGGAAATCACGATAGAAATATTCATCATACCAAAAACTAGAAGATGATCTTGGTATGCGAATAGTGAAAATAAAAGAAGAATGTTTTCTTTCTCTCCAAGCAATAACTGCCCCTCTCCTTGTTCCAAAATTAATACAGAATAATCAATAATGATAAAAATTCAGCATCAAGTCTTTTTAATAATATTTTCTATCATAATTTTCTTCTAAGTCCCTGAACTTATTATAAATGACAAATTAGCGTTGGACATAGTTTCTAGGGGCCACATTTGGTCCAATAAGGTACTTTTATCTTGTGAGACTTGTCATCCGCAATCCGTAGTTCCATCATGTCTTTGTGTACCTCCTTAACACCTGAAATCATGCTAATCACATAGGTTAGCTCAATTACATCAAAGTAGAGTAAAAACATAAGAAACTAGGCACTTTGTTCTTAAACCATAGCTAAAATATGGGTAATTTATGGTGCTTAGGAGTATAAATATACCCAAGATCAAATCCCAAGTTGAAGATTCACTCTATGGTCCAAGAAAAGCTATACATAGTTAAAGAAATTATTGTTGCAACACCACTTGTTCAGTACCCTATTTTGGTAGCTCTAAAGGAATAGTACATATCACTACAAATTCCAGAGAACTTTACGCAGCAATGGGAAAGTCTTGGATTTAATCATCTCCATATTGGTGTTGTGTGAATTGGGTTGACATATCAGGGGAGAAAAGGCCGACCAGTTATGATGCATCTTTCTCTTCTTGATACTAGATTCAATAAGTACCAACATACAAACTTGAGTACATCGGAGATGATTCTAGATGATGATGGTATAGTCTTTGTCACCATATTCCTAGACTTTAACATACCGTTAGATGATCTGCATCTAATAAAAGGGTTGAAGATCCAAGTCCCAATTCTCGATGCTCAATAGGACAGAGATGCCGGTCAGGCAACTCTCAACTATCAAATAGCCTAGAGAATTTGGAACCATGACATGAACCTACTTCCATCAAGTGGCAGGAAGTTTTTGTTCTTGACCAGAGCTGATAGAACCATAGAGTGCACCAAAATCTCAAGAAACATATCTAGGGATGAACTGGTCAGCATTATCCCAGCTTCATGGGTCACTAAATATGATAAGTTGAGAGCCTATCCTTAAATTTTTATCCCCAATGATGATTCTGACCACCACTATATCAAAAGGCCACCCAAAACCACCTTCTACATCCCCATGTAAAACCCAAATGATAATTTTTCGGACGTAAAAGACCTGGACACCATTCTCTATTCCTCACTAGTTTTATGAGACAACAAGATTGGATAAAGAAATTTAATCATGAGAGTCGTAGTCTGATGTGGCGTAAATGCCCTTTCTCAGGACATTACCTATGGACGACTGATTGTCACTGTAGAATCTGCAGAAGAAGGGTTGCTGCGACTACTCAGCCTGAGATTGCTTATAATGCCCCTCTGTCTACCTAGTCACACAGATGCTTACCTATTAAACCACCGATTTAAAGAGGATAACCAGACCCAAGCTCTAAATCATCATTTGTTATCCAAACGAATATTTCTTCAGCTACCCCTCAACATTCCATACTTATCAGATCGCTAAAAAGCAAGCTACAAATAATACAATCTGAAAAATGCCCAATAGGATCCTCGATACTGCATTTTCTTGACCAACGATGGAAGGAAATAACCTCATTAGAAGTACAAATCCATCTCCTAAAATACGATCATGCTAAACTCTAAAATGCCCAAAACATGACCATATTTTCCAAACCATACCCTTCACGAGTTTCAGTACAGCCCTTTTTTACCATCCCACCTCGTCCATCCATACTAATGTTGTTCTCTCCAGTTCTCATTGATGAACAAGAGGAGTTCGACAATGCCAAGTTCGTATGGGAGAGGAAAGATACCATGGCAGCCTAAAGGGAATAAGACCGTACCAATACCAGAGCATCTGTTGTATTCTCATATGGAGATTCTCCATAGAGAATAAACCAACCTTCTCCACCTTGTTCATCTATGCAATTCACTTCACCTCCACAAGTTGAATGGATAAGAAGAGATGCCATGACACAAAAGTTTTAGAAAATAAGGTATTCTAGTCGGGTTCCATATGATACTAATAAGATGGTATCGACATATGCTCTCGTTGGCCATGATCTAGTTCCTACAGTCAGCTGATGATCTAAAGATCCAGAGAATAAAAGCCTATTATGATGAGCCATTGGAGGTTCTTTCATCTTAGAGATCATCAAAAGATTGTGAGCATGAAGAGAAATTGCAGGACAACGATGACAATGCTGATCCAACACCTATGATTATCACAAACTGTGAATGAGATTCCACCACTTCAAATGATCACTTGCAGATATTTGAGGAGGAATCCCATAACGGTGAACATGTCTCTCTGAAGAGATGTCTTCTCCAGAATAATGACAAAGCTGCTGACATGGTCCACCTCGATCGAGTTAACATTAGTGTTGCTATTCCAAGGAGTGATAAGCTTGTACAGAAAGAGTCATCATAGCATGCAGGATCCCATCTTTCAGAGAAGTGTCAGGAAAATTTGTTCGATAACCCTATGTTAGATGCATTTTCCCAATCTATCAACTCTAATGATACGCATGAAGATCTATCCTTCGAGTTAAAAGGATATCCTCAGCTATCAAGGTGTCAGGTAAGGCACAAGAGATATATGCAGTTCAGATGGGCTAGAAAAAATAAACCACTAGACAAAGAAGTTTTTATCAGCACAGAAGCCGAATCTCCAGCACGAAAGATCCAGGCAAGTATAAATGCTTCATCTTCTGTGATAAAGGACACTTTGGAAAAGGATGTCCCACATCCAGAAAGGCGAAAAGGGAAGCACGAGCCTCCATGGCTTGTCTTGATGATCTTGGTAATCCTCAGCCAGCTGCAGAAGATGTTCCCATCTCTTCTTTCAACATAGAGAAAGGAACATCTGAGGACATCTTCATTAAGGATCATCCATGGGCTTTCACTAGTAGACAGTTATCTGATGCCAACAATGAACTCTATGCTAGTGAATAGGTCAAAGGTGATAAATATGCTTTGCAATATTCATTCAAAATACTTAAGGAGAAATGTCCATCTATGTTAGAAAACCACTCTTACAAACTAGCAGTCTTTCAACAAGTCTCCGAGCAATCTGAGCTGACTAGTAATCCAGTCCCAGAAGGAAGGCAAGGACCAATGAAAGAGGCAGAGAAAATCATTACTTTAACTCTATTCCTACCTCAGAACTTCAGAACTTTGATGATGATATGAATCTGGTATGCATGATACTATCAAACTGCACATCCAGATTATCCAAAATCCTCACATGGTGGTGGAATACACTTGAAATTATGGATAAAACCAATTATCTCACATTCCAGGACTTTGCCTCCACACCAAAATCCTGCTAGAAGACTTCTGTGAAGACACGAGCTACACCAAGCAGGCCATTTTCCATGCCTTGAATAGTCTACCAAAGAAAAGATCTATACTAAATCAGATCTTTGAGAACCACCTAGTTCTTGATTATCATTACGGTAGGAACAATTTTGTTATGACGTCCAAATATACTTGTTCAAGACGTCAGGGGGGATCGCAGCAAAAGCTATTATTTAGGAGATTTAAACTACGCAGGCCTCCAGACAATGAGCCAAAGGTAGTTGGGAAAAACAGGTATTTCAGACGAAGAAGTCCAACAGATTACAAGAGGAAGATCGATAGCTACTTCATCTACAGAAATCTTGGTTACTTTGCAAAGCACTGTTCTCAACTTAAGAAGTCAAAGGACTTTATTCACTTCATTGAAGAAAAACCAGATCATGCTGGAATATATCTCAACAAATAGGACGACCTTAAAGCGGTCTTTGCACTGATAAAAGTACCGTCAGAGGACATCATCTTCTCAGCAGATGTTTATACAGTATCAAGAGATATTAATGTTGATAACCTTTACCTGATATCCATCACTGGAGAAGACAACAAAAAATTGGCCAGTGAGTCTGTCATACTCAACACATCTGGAATATTATCTTCCAAAATAGAAAATTACTCTAAAGATATGTTAAAAAGATATTTGGTCCTTCAAATCCATTTATCCTCCTAGAAAGCCAGACTTTCAATATGTTTCAAGTGTTCACCAGGCGCCACAACCCTATCGTGAAGCTGTTCGGAGAACATACGGGATATCTCTTCTGTTATGTGTTCATTATGCTAGCCGATGACTTTCAGAAAAAACTCCTATGGCTATTCTGCTATATTTAACATAACTATTATATCATCATGGAGTATAGGTGTTATGCCTTTCGACATTATGATCGAATCCAATAATATTTGAAAAGATTTATGTTTTGGTTTAAGCCATGACTATACTGGATTCAATGCTTCAAGGGTTCCTGCGATTCAATGGCCTTTATGTTGTATCATCAGGTAGGAATCACAGGCCATGCAATCCAAGCTCAGTTGGAAATTTTGTTAATTTGGGAATTTCCTGATTCGACTCTCTCCCTTAAAGATGAAGTCTGTGATGAACAATGCTTCACTCTCCAGTAAAAGTAATCCATTCAAAAGAAATGGGACTATAATGATAGTGAAGTCTAACGAACTACAACAGCATGTCAGCCACTGTATGAGTTCAAAAATGATGAAGCCACAAGCATACAGATGAATGCTCCACTTTAAGAATGCAATTATTTATCCTTTATAAATGTTTACTTCACCAGATCGATGAAGAGATGCTTGGAACACCACGAATGCCTCAGGAAAAAGAAGGATGTAGATTGGTGGATGGAAGAAGGATACACGAGCTCACCGCCGCTTGCACAATCCAAGTGGGTTACCCTCCCCAATGGGTTACCCTCTGCAGTGGGTTGTACTTTCCAGTGGGTTATTCTTCTCTCCAAGGAAACCTTGTTAGATGGGTTACCCTCGCTTGTGAGTCACCCTTTCCAATGGGTTACCCTCCTCTCCAAGGATACCCTCCTCAGTGGGTTACACTTTCAAATGGGTTTTTGAAGCTGCTGACTCAACTACTTCAAAGAGAAAGAGCTTATCCACCTACTTGCAAGATGCCTGTGAAGCTGCTGATGCACCTGTTTGCAAGCTGCTGACTCACCTGCTTGCACATGCTGTCACATTCCAACAAAATAGTTTGTTTTATTTTTATTTGGCCCCTGACATTTTAGTAGGGTCTAATAAGAATAAAGATAAGGATTATCTAGTCATAAAAGATAATGCTTATTTATTCCAAAAGGATAAGACTTATCCTTATTAATAGATAATGCCTATCCCTTAGCTATTAGGATAGGGAGTGTAATATTTTATTTGATGTTTATCCGTAGCATAGCTTAGCTTGTAAGCTTCCTTCCTCTATAAAATAAAGCCTAGGATTTTAGGGTATGGGGATCAGCTTCTCTACCTAAAAATCTCTTGTATAGTTTCTCTCTGCTATCAATGAAAATGTTTGTTGGCTAAACTCACTTGCACTTGCTTTCTCTCTTACAAAGGGATGGGTACTTTGATCCTATAGGTCAGAGTAGGGGGAAAATAAATACTACAATGAAGTGCTAGCTTGTTACAACGTCAACAATGGCACCCCGAAGTTACTTTCCATGTTTATGAAATGATGTTTGCTTTGTCCATACAACGTAGATGCCTAAATACTTTCCATGAAAAATGAAGTTGGCTTTGTCCATAAGACGTAGATGTCTAAGTCCTTTCCATGTTTATGAAACGAAATTGTCTTAGTCCATGCCATAGCTTTCAAAAAAGATTCTATATATGAGAAAGAACACGCAGATCTAGGGTCTATCTTTGTACACCTTTTGTTCTACGACCATTTTTAGGGCAATAGGACTAGGAAATCCACCGTAAGACCCATTTTAGGAAAATACGGAATAGTTGTGAACTGAGGAGACAAGGGATCTCATGTTTTATAAGACTGGCAAAGTCAAGCCATCCATCTTTTTGGTTGTGAAGGCTTCGTTGCCCAGGGAAACTATTCTTGATCTATAACATGCAGTTCCAAAGTCAAGCCATCCTATTAAGGGTTGTGTAGTCTTTATAGCTTAAAAGCTAACCATCTATATAGATGCATTGCTCAGTCGTAGGAAAGCTATGGCGTGTCGATTAAAATATTTGATTTCGTATAGCATGCCGCATATATGGACGCGAATTGCCTGTCATGTTGGAAAGTCTCTGTGTCTGTGGTGTTGATGAAAGATTTGAATTGTTAATGTATAAAACCTCCATGGTGTTGAAACCTATTGGAAAATTAGGCTCTGTGTCTGTTGTGTTTGATGAAAGCTTTGATTTCGTATGGCGTACCACCAGTATGGTCGCAAAACCACCTTTCATGTTGGAAAGTTTGGGGTCTGATCCCTATCCGCTTGGCTTCTCTCTCCGGCAATATTCCATGCCCCTATGCCTCCCTGTATATTTGGTATCATAGACATCCCAACTCCTGGAGGATGGGAGAAAGCATGAGTTTGCATCCACCTCCACTAATGGCAAATGCGTGAGCCAGCTTTAAATTTTTATTCTTAGTTTTTAGTTTTCTTATCCAAACTAATACTTTTAGATCCATCCTTAGTCTTTTCTTCCAAGGTTTACAACTCAAGTCTTGTACATATTAGTTTCACACTTTTACTATCATTATCAGAGTTATAGTTTTCCACTTTTCATATACTTCATTCTGTACATAATAGAGTTGTAGTTACTTTCTTTGATTTTAGAACAAATATTACTTGTATTCTCTTCATAGATACTTAGTACAAATATATAGCATCAGTCCATAAAAACACAAAAAGATGTTAATTTTTATTGGGTTTTTCATAGATATTTAGAACAAATATATTGAGTCATTATAGTCCCAAAAATACAAAAATATGTCTTCATTTGAGTCTTCTTCTTTGGGTAGGTCCAGATCATACAGATGTCTAGCTTAAGTAAATATGTCCCCTTCTAAAACTCTGTCATCAAAATTTGATTACCTATATGAAGTAGATGTGCTACCACCAGAACAGAAGATATCTTCAACACATCTACCTCTCCTAAGCCCTTACTCTGCCTTTGCTAAAAAGGTATGTAACCTATGCCTGCTGATCCATTCGTTGGTGAAGAAGAGACCAAAAAGAGTTAAAGAATATGTTGCTTCCTCAAAACTAGACCAGCATCCTATTCTTGCAACTCAGGAGGAACAGTTCATTACTCTTCAGATGCCGTAAGATTTTCCAAGACAGTGGAGGAACCAAGGATTTACCCATATCTACTTTGGTGCTATTAGGGTTGCATTGTCATATCACGGAAGAAAAGTACATCCCGTGGTGGCACGTATTTCCCTCCTTGATACCAGGTACAAGGAATACCAATGTGCCAACTTAAGAACTTCAGAATCACACTGAACGACGGGACAGTCTTCGTCACTATATTCCCACCCTTCAATATGTCTCTCTCAGATCTATATCTAACAGAGGCGTTAAATATCCAGGTCCAGATACTCAGAGCTCCACAAGCCAGAGATGCCATCCAGGAAAATCTCCACTACCAGATAGCTTGGCGGGATGAGCATGATTAGATACACCACTTCAATCATGATGAATAATATACAGTGTGACGCAAATGTAATTTCTCTAGACACTATCCATTGAAGTCGAATTGCAGATGCCACCTATGCCATGGGGCCACCTCGCCCTCTCTACGACATGCCAAAACAACTAGAACCAAAGAAAACCATCCCGCTACCAAACTCCTAATGATGTCTCCCTCCGGTACTGGTTACTCAGATGACTTCCCTCCAATAAAACCCTTCAAAAACTATCACACAAAAGCTCCAAAGATACCCCCCAAAACTGTTATCCTGCCATTCGGAGAGTAAATTCCCCTCAGCGACGCTGAAGCAACTCAACTAGCAATCAAAAAATGCCATGAGCAAAAACAGGATGCTATCTAGCATCAACCAAGCCGTGAAGAATGTTGATCACTCTCAGAATAAGTTGGCGAGCAAAGTTGGAGGAATTACCAAAAGAGAAAAACAATCATCAACTCAGCATGACGGACTTATCTGCTAGTTGGAACTCAGGCTTCAATACTTGCAGTATGACATATATCCACCAGGCAGTTTGATGTATCATTTCTTTGACCAGCAACAGAAAGAATTTTCTTCTCTGAAGGAACATATCAAACAGCTGAGACACGGCAGGTTTCAGCCCCAGAGAACCTCTTGCTCACTACCAAAGCAAACCTTGTTCCTTGTGTCTCCACATGCATACTCTCCAATAAAAAATGAGCCACATCTTTCCCACTCCTACTTTGAGCTCCCATATGTTGATATACCTAGATTCTCAAGAAGAAAGGGAGTTTGATATTGCCAAGCATGTATGGGATACGAAAGATGCCATTGCTACAAAGAAAAAAATCGACGAAACACAGAAATAGATAAAGAGAAAAATGTAGTACGACACAGACAAAGGGATCATGATGATCTTGGATCACAACATCACATTCCCAGATAACAATCTAATAATCCACAAGCCAAAAGTACCATATGAAGACAAAGAATGGAACGCCTTGCTGAGAGATGGCCTTCTCAATCACAAGTGGTTGCCATCCCATTATAATACAAATATTGATTCATAACTTCTTGTCCCAAATTTGTATGGCTTGAACATAAATGATGATGACATCCTAGATCCACAAGCCACTGTAATCCTTAATCCAGTTGAAGAATCCCTGAGATGCAATGAACAGATCCAGAATGTTGATCCCATTGATCCTGCTTTGATTAAAGAAGATTCCTCTGATGCAGAGGCATAGTCCGACACCGCCGATAACTTTCCAGCCGATGGGTACATGGAGGACAGGTAAGAGTCTATTAATTCACACGAATATAACGAGGATACTTGTAACGCCCTAAATCTGGTACCCAGAATGCTACACGGTGCTCATGACCACGAAGGACCATAAGCTAACCCATGACTGATATTTGTACCTGTATACTGCATAAAATACTTTATAATGCAGAAATATGAACTGAAAGGCCATAAGGTTCACTACTGAACATGATCTGAATGATATAACATCTGTGTGGTGTAATAGAATACACAAAATAAAATTGAACATACTAAAGTCTGAAATATGATAGTCTAGAAATCCTCTAACTGACTCAACTGTCTGAGTAAGGATTAGAATGGACATGTCCCCAACTAACTACAACTAATAAACTAATTTATGAGATAATAAGGAAATAATCATGTCCTCAAAAGTTGAGGACTTACTTCTTACTCTGTTTGCAGATATCTGGAATCTACTGTTACTCTGGAGCTCGTGTCTCTGAACATATGGTATAAGACACCATAGCGCAAATACGTCAGTACTTTGAATGTACTGGTATGCATGTGAGGTAGGATGAATGCATGGGTTTCATATGTATTAACAATAATAATAACTTACTAACTATCATGAGTGTGAGAATATATGCATGATACATAACAACTGAAACTAATACTATTATAACATTATTACTAAATCTAAATATAACTGATAACATGAGTGACTATATTCGACAATCCTGAATTTGATGGAACTATCTGAGTTTCGTACTATATCTGAGTTGACTATATCTGATAGTCCTAAAATCTAAAGAACTATATGAGTTCTATTACTGAGACTAATTGACTATATCTGACAGTCCTGATTCTGTAACTTGAAACTGTGGGAAGTAGTTATCTAGTCGACATGCCCCTGATACACCATTATGGCTGAGTTGGGGTGCAATCTGTAACCCCAATTGGAAGGGTATAAATACTGTGCCACCGGTAAGGACAAGCTATGTGCGACCCTAATATGATAGTGTCCCCTATACGAGAATGGTGGGGCCTTTATCTGACAGTGCTTATCCAACTTATCAGCCCTTATCAGACAGTGTTGATGTCTCAACCTTTGTTGGCTACATAGTTCTGGAATGCAAGTTTGATTTCTAATAATGACACCCTCATCTAAAAATGTATGTTCCCATCCTTGGGTTCACTTGGTGCTAATTCCTACTCCCATCTGAATAGACTCTAAACATGATTTACTGAACTGAACATGGGCTGAGTTACTGAATTCCGTTGACTGATGGAATACTACTGATATCTGACAACTGACTGAGTTCATGAGATCATCGAGATTTACTAAGTCATAAGACTTTCGGAAGTTTAAGGATCATACCTTAATTGAGAGTATCATGAAAACATGACATGGGTTTAGCCACACAGCTAATATTTCGAGTACGAGTACCCCCAGGACTCGATGGAAGGAAACTAACTAAGCATAACTTACTTGAACTTATAACTAACATCATAATCCATAATAGATTTATAGAAGTATTTTATGAAAACATGTGATAGGCATAACTTGCACATACATGGGGATTCCATGATATCATACTAGTTGGGCGTTGTTCCTTCATCTAGGCATTTAATCAAACCCATGGTAGGCATAGTACATATAGACATAATTATAAATTAATTAAACATCATGATTCATCTCTAATTTCATCATGAAGGGTTTATTCATAGGTTCATATGAATATACATTTTTACAAATCTATTCCACATAAAATTGATCACCCAACATGGATTTGAATTCAATTGATCATTCTCATCATAAATAAAATAAACCCATCATGAAATTCATAAAGAAATCTATAAACTTAAACTTAGAAAAGATATTCTTGGGCTTCATGGATGAAAGGATTCCATGAATGAACACTAAGCATATCTTAGTTCGTGATATCGTTAAAATTGACGAAGAAACTTTCTTAGAATTGGATCTTCTATGAAAACCCTAGCTTGTTCTTGAGAGGTTTTTGAGTGAAGAGAGTGTATTTTTAGTAAAAAATGGTTGAGTCACATTTTAAAGGGCTTAAATAAGGGTAGAAAGTTGACCCTTTTAACCCTGGATGCGTCATTTAATTTTAGTAAAATCTTCCCAAACTAAACCCCTGGCGCGATGCAACACTATCACGCCGTGTCACTGGAATTTGACAATTAGGAAACTAAGGGATGGCGCGACGTGGAGCCATCACGTTGCCCCTTCTTTTGGGACCTGGAACTTTGGCGCGATGCGGAGGAAATCGCGCTAAGACACTGGAAAAGTATAATTCTGAATTTGGGCCCTAGCGCGATATGCCATAATCGTGGACCCCCACTGGAATTTTCCAAATGTTATTTCCTCTTGTGGTGCAGCGCGCTAATGACTAATATGCCACTATTTTATGAAGGGAACTTGAAATAGTTGTAACTTCTGACTCGGTTATTAGATTTGGGCCAATCTTATTTCAATGAAAAGCTTATTGAATTTCCCACATGAAAAAAAGTGAAAATCTTTAAAATTCTTCATGGAATAACCATCATTCAAATTAGAATCTAATACTAGATATTCTTGAGATTAAATTAGCTAAGAAAAGTATGGGGTATTACAATATCTCCCCCTTGAGAACATTCATCCTCGAATGAGACTGACTGAAAGGGGAGAAAAGAAAACTGACGTACATGCTGAACATGAATAACTGGAACATGATCTCATGACTGACATGACTGACACTCTGAACATAGAATACTGAACATTCATATCTGATGTATGTGTAACTGATTCATGAATGCCTGACTGAGTGTTCTGAAGAAATAAGTTTCTCACAATGAGAATGTATGTCTGATGCATAATTACATAACTAAACTGATACATACTTGCATGACTGAATATGCAATGGTACTTGATACCATGTTTCTAAAGGGAACATGAGCATGAAGTTGCATACCAATTTTGTGATGAACATCGAACATGAAACTAAGTAAGCTTAAGGAGAACTGTTACCTTGAGCTTAATTTGAGTTGGCAAAAAAGAGGTGAGGATACTTGGTACGCATATCTGCCTCTGCTTCCCAAGTATCTCCCTCGACGGACTGAAGTCGTCAAAGAACCTTAACTAGAGGGACCTTTTTCCTCCTCAATCTATGAGTTTGATAGTCTAAGATTTTGACTAGAATCTCTTCATAAGAGAGAGTGTTCTGAACATCAATACTATGAATAGGGACTACAACTGATGGGTCACCTATGCACTTCTTGAGGAAAGAGACGTGAATGACTAGATGAACTTAGGGTAGATCTAAAGGCAATTTAAGCTCATAGGCTACCTTGCCAAAGTGATTGAGAATCTTGAAAGGACCAACATATCGGGGACTGAGATTTCCTTTCTTGCCGAATATATTCACTCTCTTCATGGGAGAGATCTTTAGATAAACATGATCACCAATCTCAAACTCGAGATCTTTTCTACGAACATCTGCATAAGACTTCTGTTGGCTCTGAGCATCCTAGAGTCTTTCTCTAATTAGCTGGACCTTTTCTAAAGCATCGAATACCATGGCAGGCCCTATAACTGAGGCCTCACTAACTTCAAACCAACCAATTGGAGATCTACATCTCATATCGTAGCGAGCTTTGAATGGAGCCATCTAAATACTAGAATGATAGTTGTTGTTGTATGCAAACTCAATAAAAGGTAAGTGGTCATCCCAACATCCCTTAAAATCTATTGCACAATCCCTTAGCATGTCTTCTAACATCTGAATGGTCTTTTCTACTTGACCATCTATCTGAGGATGATGGACAATGGAACACCGTGCAATCTGATCAACTTCTTGATGTAGAGTTTGGTGTAATCCTTGGTTGAATAAGAGGTATGAACTGGAAGGAAATGAGCTGATTTGGTTATTTTATCTACAATGTCCCACACTGAATCATGCTAATGACGAGTTTGAGGTAATACCATCACGATGTCGATGTTTACAACTTCCCACTTCGAAGTAGGAATACTGAACTCCTCTATAGACCCACTAGGCTTCTGATACTCTATCTTAACTTGTTGATATGTAGAGCACTTAGCTACAAACTATGGAATGTCTCTCTTCATCCCACTCCACTAATAGATTTCCCGCAAGTCGCAATATATCTTTGTGGACCCTGGATGAATAGAGTAGCGTGCACCATGCACTTCTACAAGAATTCGCTGCCTTAAGTCATCTACAATGGGAACACAGAGACGACCCTAACAATGAAGAACACTATCTCCCCCTTAGGATAAAATATCTATTTTCTAATCCTGAACTGACTCTTTCAACTTGATAAGGCTGGGATCTCTATCTTGCTTTTCTTTCACCTCAGAAACTAGAGATGATTTCGAACTACTCTGAACCCATATATCACCCTCATCTGTATCAACTAAGTGAATGCTTAGTCTGGAAAGGATATGGACTTCCTGAGCTAACTTCTTCTTACAGTCTTCCACATGAGAAACACTACCCATAGACGGACTACTGAGAGTGTCAGCCACTGCATTGGCCTTGCCCGAATGATAAAGGACACTCATATGATAATCTTTCAAGAGCTCTAACCACCTTCTCTAATGAAGTTTGAGATCTTTTTAAGAAAATACATACTGAAGACTTTTATGATTACTGAACACATCTACATGAACACCGTATAGATAATGCCTACAAATCTTCAAGGCAAAGACTACGGATGCTAACTCAAGATCACAAGTAGGATAATTTCTCTCATAGGGCTTAAGTTGTCTGGAGGCGTAGGCTATGACCTTACCATGCTGCATGAGGACACAACCCAAACCTACTATGGATGCATCACAATACACTATGAACTAATCTAAACCATGTGGAAGAGCTAATACTGGAGCTGAGGTGAGTTGAGTCTTCAACTCCTAAAAACTCTTCTCACAAGGATCTGACCACTGAAACTTGACTTTTTTATGAGTCAATATAGATATAGGGGATGCAATAGAAGAAAAACCCTCAACAAACTACCTGTAATATCCAGCCAACCAAAAAAACTCCCGATATCTGATGGAGAGACAGGTTTGGGCTAGTTTATTACCGCTTTGGTCTTTTAAGAATCCACTCTAATTCTATCACCGGAAATTATATGACCAAGGAATGATACTAACATTAGCCAAAATTTGCACATACTGAATTTGGCGAATAGTTGATAATCTCTGAGATTCTGAAGTATTGTTCTGAGATGTTCTGCATGATTGCGCTCACAGTGGGAAAATACCAAGATATCATCTTTGAAGACTATGATGAACATGTCCAAGTAATACTTGAACACACGGTTCATCAATTCCATGAAAGTGGTTGTGGCATTGGTAAGACCAAATGACATGAATAGGAATTTGAAGTGACCATACCGAGTATGGAAAGCTTTTTTCGGAATGTAACATTCTCTGACTCTGAGATGATGATAGCCGGATCTGAGGTCTATCTTAGAGAAATAACTGGCACCCTAAAGTTGGTCAAACAATTCATCGATTCTTTGAAAAGGATACTTGTTCTTGATCGTGACCTGTCGATACACATTCTGAGAGAACTGTCTTTCTTGCACAAGAATAATACTGAAGCCTCCCATAGGGAAATGCTAGGCATGATGAATCCCTTATCTAAGAGATCCTTCAATTGTTCTTTCAGTTCTCTGAGTTTTGGTGGTGCCATTCTGTATGAAAAAATAGAGATAGCTGAGTATCTGGAAGAAGATCAATTTTGAAGTCTATTTCCCTTTCGGGAGGAATTCTTCAAAGATCTTTGGGAAAGACATCTGAATATTCACCTACAACTGGAAATGATTCAAGGCTGGGAGTTTCATAACTAGTGTCCTTTACTCAAACATGATGATAAACATATTCTTTAGATATCATTTTCCATGCCCGAAGGTAGGAAACAAGCTGACCTCTAAACGCTGAAGTACTACCCTTCCACTCAAGGATGGGTTCATTTAAAAACTAAAACTAGACTATTTTGTTTCTGCAGTGGATTGTGTCATAGTAGGAATGAAGATAGTCCATGCTGAGAATGACATCAAAATCTGTCATCTCTAATTCGACTATGTCTGTTGAAGTGACTTTCTGAAATATCATAACCGGGCAGTTTCTGTATACCCACCGGGCTATGATGGTTTTACCCATTGGGGTAGAGACTGAAAAGGGCTCTTTTAGGATTTTAGGATTGATTCATAAATTGACTGCTATATAGGGAGTAACAAAAGACAAAGAATCTCCTGGATCTAGCAAAGAATTAACATGCTCATGAAAGATCTGTAATGTATCAGTAACTACATTAAGAGAATTTTCCTAATCCTGTCGGGGCTAAAAAGCATAGAGACAGTTTGGGTGTTGCCCACTATTAGCACTGATGGTGGCATCCTACTAATTCAGGTGAAAGAACTGAGATGAGGAGCGGAGATGAATCTGATAACCTGACTGAGGGCAGTCTCTAACTCTATGGCCTGGCTTGCCACATTCGAAACAGATATCACTACCAGCTCTGCAAGCACCCTTGTGGTTCTTACTACAAGACTGACAAAGAGGATAGGTGTGGGTACATATAACACTACCCAGGGACTTAGAGCCTGGCGCTCTATCTTATTTACCCTCTTTGAACTTAGGAACTGGAGCACTGGCTGAAGAAGGATCTGGAACTGATGAATTAGGATGAAACTGAGAACATTTTTCTCCTTCTTACTTAGGCTGAGAGAAGTTGAAATTACCTATCTTCGCTATTTTATTCTGCTTCTCCCTCATCTTAATCTTCTATTCCTCTACCTACTGAGCATGTGTCATGATCCTGGATAAAGTCATGTCACTATTCAGCATGGCAGATCTACTCTCATTAACCACACTTTCATTTACCCATGAAGCAAACTTACTCATCTTGGCTCTGCTGTCTGTAACCACATGAGGGGCATATCTAGCTAATTGAGTAAACTTAAGAGAATACACTTTCACCGTCATATTTCCCTACTGGAGATTAATGAATTCTAGCACCTTAGCCTCTCTAAGCTCTTGGGGAAAGAATCTTTCTAAGAATGCTGTGACAAACTCCTCTCACTATATAGGACCTACATCATCTTACCTCTCTAACTTCCACTATTTGAACCAAGTATGAGCCATATCCTACAACTGATATGCATCTAGCTTAGCACTATCAACAGTAGTTACCCCCATGATGTCTTTCACCTTCTGAACCTGATCAATGAATTACTGAGGTTCCTCATCTACCTTAAACCCGAGAAAGGATGGAGGATTCATTCGAGTGAAGTCCCGAATCCTAACTGCGGCTGAGTTGGCTACTTGGTTAGCCAGAATGACTGCTTCCCATTCATTTTGAGCGGCAACTGACTGATCGAGAGTAGTGAATATGTCCCTAAACTCTACATGAGAAACATGATTGCCAAAAAGATTTTTGAGCTGGGGGGCTTATTGATTTCCATTTCTTCTTTTAGGAGGCATATTCTGTAGAAGAAAGAGGAAAATAGATTAGACTGAGAGATTGACTTGAGATTATGCTCACTGGCACGACATGAATAGTAAAAGAAGGGAAACTATTTCTAAAACAACTTATAATCTCTTGCACATAAATGTGGCGCGCAACACACCCATGTACAAGACTCTATTAGATGTGGCTTTCAGACTTCCTAGGACTCTATTAAACCTTATGCTTTGATACTAAGTTTGTAATGCCTCGAATCTGGTACTAGGAAAGCTTTACGGTGTTCATGATCCTGAAGGACCATAAGCTAACCCATTACTAATATCTGTACCTGTATACTGCATAAAATACTTTATAATGAAGAAACATGAACTGAAAGGCCATAAGGTTCAATAATGAACATGATCTGAATGATATAACATCTGTGTAAGGTAATAGAATACCCAAAACAAAATTGAACATACTAAATTCTGATACATGATAGTTTAGAAAGCCTCCAACTGACTGAACTATCTGAGTAAGGAGTTGATGGGACATGTCCCCATCAAACTCCAACTAATAAACTAATTAATGAGATAATAGGGAAATATTCATATCCTCGAAAGATGAGGACTAACTTCTAACTCTGTCTGTAGATATCTGGAATCTACTATTTCTCTGGAGCTCGTGTCTCTGAACCTATGGTATAAGACACCATAGCACAAATACATCTGTACTTTGAATGTATTGGTATGTATGTGAGGTAGGCTGAATGCATCAGGTTCACATGCATGAACAATAATAATAACTGAATAACTATCATGAGTGTGAGAATACATGCATGAGACATAAAAACTAACACTAATACTGTGATAACAAGATTACTGAATCTGAATATAACTGATAACATGAGTGATTTTATCTGATAGTCCTGAATCTAATGGAACTATTTGAGTTTCGTACTGTATTTGAGTTAACTGTATTTGATAGTCCTAAAATCTAAAGAACTATCTATGTTTTATTACTGAGACTGATTGACTATATGCTACAGTCCTGATTTTGTAACATGAAATGTGGGAAGTAGTTATCTAACCGATATGCCCCTGATATGCCATTATTGCTGAGTTGGGGTCTAATTTGTAATCCCAATTGGAAGGGTATCAATACTACGCCATCGGTAAGGATAAGTTGTGGGCGACCCTCATCTGATAGTGTCCCCTATACGAGAACGGTGAGGCCCTTATCTTATAGTGCTTATCCACCTCATCCACCCTCATCGAATAATGTTGATGTATCAACCTATGCTAGCTACATAGTTCTGGAATGCAAGGATAACTTCTAAGAATCACACCCTTATCAGATAGTGTATGTTTCCATCCTTAGGTTCACACGGTGCTAATTCCTACTCCCATCTGAATAGACTATGAACATGATTTACTGAACTGAATATGGGCTGAGTTACTAAATTTCATTGACTTATGGAATACAACTGATATATGACAACTAACTGAGTTCATGAGAGCATAAAGATTTCCTGAGGCATAAGACTGTCTGAAGTTTAAGGATCATAGCTTGACTGAGAGTATCATGAAAAGATGACATGGCTCTAGGCACACAACTAATGTTTTGGGTACGAGTACGCCCAGGATTCGATGGAAGGAAACTAACTAAGAATAACTTACTTGAACATATAACAAACATCATAATCCATAATAGATTTATAGAAGTATTCCATGAAAACATGTGATAGGCATAACTTGCACATACATGGGGATTCCATGATATCATAATAGTTGGGCATTGTTGCTTCATCTAGGCATTTAATCAAACCCATGGTAGGTATTGTACATGTAGACAACATTATACAACAATTAATCATCATGATTCATCTCCAATTTCATCATCTAGGGTTTATTCATTGGTTCACATAAATTTACATTTATACAAATCAAGTCCACATAAATTTGATCACCCAACATGGATTTGAATTCCATTGATCATTCTCAACATAAACAAAACAAACCTAACATGAAATTAATAAAGAAATCCATAAACTTAAACTTAGAAAAGATATTCTTTGGATTCATGGATGAAAGGAGTCCATGAATGAGCACTACGCATACCTTAGTTTGTGATTTCGTGAAGATTAATGGAGAAACTTTCTTAGAATTGGATCTTCTATGAAAACCCTAGCTTGTTCTTGAGAGGTTTTTGAGAGAAGATAGTGTATTTTGGGTGAAAATTTTCTGAATCACGTTTTAAAGGGCTTAAATAGGGGTGGAAAGTTGACCCTCTTAACCATGGACGCGTCATTTAATTTGAGTAAATTTTTCCCAAACTTAACCCCTGGCGTGACGCGGTACTATCACGCCGTATCACTGGAATTTGACAATTGGGAAACTGAGGGATGGCGCGACATGGAGCCATCACATTGCCTCTTATTTTGAGACCTAAAACTTTGGCGCGACGAGGAGGAAATCACACTAAGTCACTAGAGAAGGACAATTCTAAATTTGGGCGCTGGCGCGACGCGCCATAATCACAGGCCCCTACTGGAATTTGTCAAATGCCATTTCCTCTTATGGCGCGGTGCACCACTGACTAATATGCCACTATTTTATGATGAAAACTTGAAATATTCATAATTTCTGACCCGGTTATCGGATGTGGGCAAATCTTATATCGGTGGAAAGCTTATTGAATTTCCCAAATGACAAAAAGTGAAAATCTTGAAAATTCCTAATGGAATAACAATAATTCAATTTATAAGCTAATCTAGACATTGTTCAGATGAAATTATCTAGGAAAAGTATGGGGTATTACAATACTCCTGAGTCCTCAATAGAATCTCCAAAAAAAGACTATCCACCGATATACATGAACCATTCCAAGGAACCATAGGTCTATGAGGTCATCGATGACCAAGATGGGATGACGAACGATCCAATCCAAGAAAAAAGGACAGATCTAGGTACACCAGCGAGAAAGACCGTAGGAACCAGATTTCACACCTTCAACCTTTACTACATCAAGATTTCATCCAGGCCCCAGCAGATCTAGGACTTCTATACTTTGATGGCGACAAAGAATCTGGCCGAGTGGGAGAAATACATGATACTCTCAGATTTCACATCCATATTCTTTAGCATACTCAGAGACTGGTGGAACGTTCTTTGGATTTCAGACAAGAACACATATCGTACATCCTAGGAATTTGCCTTCAACATCAAGATCATGCATGAGGTATTCTACAGAGATGCAGGACAGAGGCAGGAGAAGCTCTAGCGATATCTTTTTTAGATGAAGTGTCTATCATTAGACAAAAATGTCATTGATATCTACTTCCAGAGGATGGAGAAGATTTTCTTTGAGTTGGGCGGGGATCCCAGCCTGAAGCGAGCCTTCTTATCATCACTGCCGATGATGCTAGCAAATCGCACGATGATGATTGTGGAGGAGAAGTTCAAGTTCATAACCGTCCCACAAATAGGCTATATTCGGCAGACCATCTTCCAGGATCTGGACAGCATATGCATCAAGAGTACCATACTGAAGCAGATCATCAAAAATAATCTAGTCCTTGATCGATCCTGCAACAAAGACAACCTCAGCACCAGGTCTGATTGCTCTTGTCTTCGCTGCAAGACTAGCACGAAAATACGGCTATTGTTTAGGAGGTTCAAACTACTAAGGCCTCCCGATGACAGGAGTAGGGTTACCAACCGAACTAGGTACTTTAGATGAAGGAGCCCAGCCTGCTACAAGAAGAAAAAGGATGGCTTCTTCATCCGCAGAAAGCCTGGAAGATGACATCAGATGACATGTGGAAGAAACTTTCCCTCTTCAGCGGGTTACCCTCTCCATTGGGTTACCCTCTACATTGGGTTACCTTTTGTAGTGGGTTACCCTCTTCTCCAAGAAAACCCTATCAGATGGGTTACCCTCACCAGTAGGTTACCCTTTCTAGTGAGTTACCCTCCTCACCTAGGAAACCTTCCTTAGTGGGTTACCCTTTCAGATGGGTTTTTAAAGCTGCTGACTCAGCTACTTCAAAGACAAGGAGCTTATCCACCTGCTTGTAAGATTCCTCTGAAACTGTTAATGAACCTGCTTATAAGCTGCTGACTCACCTGCTTGCACATATTGTCACATGATAACAACATAGTTTGTTTTATTTTTATTTCCCCCCCACATGTAAGTAGGGCTCGGTGTGAATAAAGATAAGGCTTATCAACTCATAAAAAATAATGCATATCCCTTCCAAAAGGACAAGACTTATCCTGATTAATGGATAATGCCAATCCCTTAGCTGTTAGGATAGGAATTATAATATTTTATTTGATGTTTATCCGTATCTTAGCTTAGCTAGTAAGCTTTCTTCCTTTAAAAAAGAAATCCTAGTCCTTTAGGTTAGAGGCATAAGTTTCTCTACCTAAAAACCTTTTGTATAGTTCTCCCTACTATCAAAAAAAATATTTGCTATCTAGAATCTCTTGTTCTTGATTTCTCTCTTCCAAAGGGATGGGTACTTCGATACTCTAGGTCGGAGTAGGGGTAAGGAAATACTACGGCGAAGTGCTAGCTTGTTACGACGGCAACAATGGCACCCAAAGTTACTTTCCATGTTTATGAAATGAAGTTGGCTTTGTCCACGGAACTATATGCCGAAGTACATTCCATGAAAAATGAAGTTGGCTTTGTCTACATGAAATAGATGTCTAAGTACTTTCCATGTATATGAAACAAAATTGGCTTAGTCCATTCCATAGCTTTCCAAGAAGATTCAATATCTGAGAAATAACATGCATATATGGGGTTTGCCTTAGTACACCATTTATTCTATGGCCATTTTGAGGGAAACAAGCCAGGGAGAACCGTCGTAAGACCTGTTTTAGGCAAATAAGGAACATTGTGTACTAAGGATACAAGGTATCTCTTGTGTTCTAGGACTGGCAAAGTCAAGCCATCCCTCTTTTGGTTTTTGAAGGCTTTGTTATCGAGGCAAACCATCCTTGATATATATCTTATATTTCCAAAGTTAAGACATCCTGTTAAGGGTTGTGGAGGATTTATATATAAAAAGCAAACCATCTATACAGATGCGTAGCTCAGTCGTAGGAAAGTTATGGCGTGTCTATTAAAAGCTTTGATTTTGTATGGCATGTTGCCTATATAGATGTGAATCACCTATCATGTTGGAAAGGTTAGTCTCTGTGTCTGTGGTTTTGATGAAAGATTCGACTTATTAAGGTATACCTCCTCCATATTGTTGAAACCTATTGGAACATTAGGCTCTGTGTCTGCGGTGTTTAACATTAGGCTCAATGTCCATGAAGTAGAGGTGTTACCATCACACCAACGAATGTATACCACACCTTTAGGGAACCTATATTCAGTTGTTGCTAAAATGATATGTAATCCCTGGATGAACATCCACTCTATGGTCTAAGAAAAGGCAAAGGGAGTTAAAGAATATGTCGCTGCTACACCACTTGTTCAGTATCCTATTCTGGTAACTCCAGAGGTACAGTTCATATCAATACAGATGCTAGAGGAATTTCTATAGAAATGGGAAAGTATTGGATTTACTCATCTCCATATTGGTGTTGTATTAATTGGTTTTACATATCAGGGGAGAAAAGGCCGGCTAGTTATGGAACATCACTCTCTTCTTGATACTCGATTCAATAAGTACCAACTTGCAAATTTGAGTACATCAGAGATTCTTATAGATGATGGTACAATCTTTGACACCATATTCCACGACTTCAACATACCGTTAGGTGATCCACATCTAATGAAGACATTGAAGGACCAAGTCTAGATTCTCGATTCTTGGCAAGATAGATATGCCGATCAGGAAAATCTCTACTATAAGGTAGCTTGGCATGTTCAGAACCATGACATGAACCTACTTCCTTCAAGTGGCAATAACTCTCTATTCTTGACCATTGATGCAACAGATAAAACCACAGAGTGCAATAAGATTTCGAGAAACATATTTGGAGATGATCTAGTCAGTATTATCCCAGCTTCATGGGTAACTAAATATGAGAAGTTAAGAGCCCATCCTCAACCTCTCAGACCCACTGATGATTTTGACTACCACTATCTCAAAAGTCTACCCAAAACTACCTTCTACATCCCCATGTACAAACCAAGTGATGATTTTTCGAATGTAAAACACCTTGATACCATCCTCAAGTTCCTCACTTGCTTTATGAGACAGTATGATTGGATAAAGAACTTCAATCATGAGAGTCATAGTCTAGTATGGTGTAAATTCCCTTTCTCAGGACATTACCCAAGGAAGACTGACTGTGATAGTAAAATCTGCAAAAGAAGGGCCACTGTAGCTACTCAACCCAAGATGCTTCTTACGCCCCTCTCAACATCCAGTCACGAAGATGCTTACTCGTTAAACCACAGATTTAAAGAGGATAAACAGAACCAAGCTAAAAACACTTCATCTGTTATCCAATCAAAAAGTGCTTCAACTGCCCCCCAACATACCATACATATCAGAGCACTAGAAAGCAGGATTATGTGAGGGACTTCATCCCTGACATCTCCATATACATCTCCCTGATCACAAAGATGCTCAAGAAGATTGTTCAAGCCTGAGGAAAAGAGTAGGATGAAGTAGTTTGAAAGATAAAAGGAATATACAGCAAGGTCAGGACACTCCATATCCCGTCGGAAGGATAAATGATATTACAGACCAACGCAAGAAATGACTATTGGAGTGTATTTCTCCTAGAAGAAAAAGACGGTCAGTGAAAGATATGTGGAGATGCAAGTGGAAGGTTCAAAGAGGCAGAACAATATTATCATTCCACCTTTAAGGAAATTATTGTTGTGAAGAACGGAATCAAGAAGTTTAACTTCTTTCTTATTCACTCTAAATTTCAGATTGAGATGGATATGTGTGTTTTTCCCCAAATGGTCTAGCTGAATCCAAATATCATCCTAAATCCACAAATTCTCCAATGGTCTTAGTGGTTTTCTCCCTAAAAATTCAAAGTCAAACATATCAAGGGAAAGGAGAAAATCCTATCAGATTTCCTATCAAGGCCAGAGGAATTCTCTTCCAAATATTATTTGAGATAAGAGAAAAAGGAAACAATACCGTCCATCAAGATTATACACCCAATCATCATCCACGGCATAGACTGGTGGATAGAAGAAGCATACGTGAGATCACCACCACTGGTACCATTCAACATCAATGCCTGAAAGATAACATCAGATGATATGTACAAGAAAGTTACCCTCTACAGTGGTTTAACCTTCCCAGTGGGTTACCCTCTCCAGTGGGTTACTCTTTCCAGTGGATTACCTTCTTCTCTAAGAAAACCCTATCAGATGGGTTACCCTTGATAGTGGGTTACCTTTTCTAGTGGGTTACCCTCTTCTATAAGGAAACCCTCCTCAGTGGGTTACCCTTTTAAATGGGTTTTTTGAAGATGCTGACTCAGCGACTTCGAAGACAAAGAGCTTATCCACCTTCTTGGAATATGTCTGTGAAGTTGCTGATGTACCTAGTTATAAGCTGTTGGCATACCTGCTTGCACATGCTATCATATGCTAACAACATAGTTTGTTTTGTTTTTATTTGGCCCCCCACATAAAAGTAGGTCCAAGTGTGAATAAACATAAGGCTTATCTTGTCATAACAGATAATGCTTATCCCTTCCAAAAGGATAAGACTTATCCAGTCATAATGGATAATGCCTATCCCTTAGCTTAGCTGTCAGGATAGGAGTGTATTATTTTATTTCATGTTTAACCATAGCATAGGTTAGCTTGTAATATTCCTTCCTCTATAAAAGGAAGACTAGGATTTCCATTTAGGGGGGTCAACTTCTCTACCTAAAAAACTCTTGTATAGTTTCTCTCTAAGATCAATGAAAAAGTTTGTTCGCTAAACTCTTTTGCTCTTGGTTTCTATCTATTAAAGGGATGGGTACTTTGATCCTTTAGTTTGGAGTAAGGGGGTGAGGAAATACTATGGAGAAGTGTTAGTTTGTTGCGACGGCAACAATGTCACACCATACTTACTTTCCAACTTTATGAAATGAAGTTTGCTTTGTCCATGCAACGTAGATGCCTAAGTACTTTCCATGAATAAAAATGTTGGCTTTGTCCACATGATGTAGATGTCTAAGTCCTTTCAATGTATACGAAACGAAATTGGCTTAGTCCATGCCATAGCTTTCCGAAAAGATTCAATAACTGAGAAAGAACACTCAGATCTGGGGTCTGCCTTAGTTCACCTTTTGTTCTGTGGCCATTTTACAGGACAGGGTGAGCCACCGTAAGACCCATTTTAGGCAAATACAGAATACTTGTGTACTAAGGATACAAGTGATCTCATGTGTTCTAGGACTGGCAAAGTCAAGCTATCTTTCTTTTGGGTTGTGAAGGCTTTGTTGCCAAGGAAAACCATACTTGATATGTACATTGCAGTTCCAATGTCAAGCCATCCCATTAAGGGCTGTGAGATCTTTGTAGCTAAAAATTAAACCGTCTATATGGATGCGTAGATCAGTCATAGGAAAGCTATGGTGTATTAATTAAAACCTTTGATTTCTTATGACATGCTGCCTATATGGACATAAATGGACTATCATGTTGGAAACGTTAGTCTCTGTGTCTGTGGAGTTGACGAAAGCTTTGAATTGTTAAGGTATACCACTTCTATGATGGTGAAACCTTTGGAACATGAGGATCTGTGTTCGTGATGTTTGATGAAAGCTTTGATTTCATATAGCGTGCCGCCAGCATGGTTATGAAACCACCTTTCATGTGGGAAATTTTAGGGCCTGTTGCCTCTCTGCCTACCTGCTCTCTCCGGTAGTCTTTCATGCCCCTTTGCATCCCCGTCTATTTGGTATCAAATCCACCCTCACTCCCGAAGGATGGGAGGAAGCAGGAGTTTACATTCACCTCAGCTTATTGCAAATGCGTGAGCCAAATTTACATTTTTATTTTCATTTTACTTTTTCTTTGTCTTAGTTGTTAGTCTTAGATCAGGTCCATAGTTTGTTCTTTCCATTTTATCACTATCCAAGACCTGTACATATTATAGTCATAGTTTCATCTTGATTATAAGAGTCAGTATTTTAAAATAATTTTATTCTGCATCTTTTAAATAATTAAGTCATAGTTACTTTCTTAGATTTTAGAACAAATAATAGTTGTGTCTTGTCCTTAGAATTTTAGCACAAATATATAGAGTCATTCCACAAAACCACAAAAAGATTTTTATTTTTATTGAGTCTTTTCTATAGATATTTAGAATAAATACATCGAGTCTTTACAGTCCAAAAAAACCAAAAATATGTCTATCACTGAGTCCTCATCTAGTTCACAGAAGACTTTTGTCAAGATAAACATGTCAACCACTCCTACTTATACGTTGTCATGTAAACTTGACTGTGGCTATGAAGTAGAGGTGTTACCATCACACAAATGAATGTGTACCATACCTTTACAGAACCCGTATTCAGTTGTTGCTAAAAAGAAATGTAATCCGTGGATGAAGATCCACTCTAATGTCCAAGAAAAGGCAAAGAGAGTTATAGAATTTGTTGTTGCTACCCCACTTGTTTAGTATCCTATTTTGGTAACTCCAGAGGTACAGTTCATATCACTACAGATGCCAGAGGACTTTCTACCACAATAGGAAAGTCTTTGATTTCCTCATCTCCATATTGGTGCTGTATGAATTAGTTTGACAAATCAGGGGAGAAAAGGCCAGCTAGTTGTGGTGCATCTTTATCTTCTTGATACTCGATTCAATAAGTACCAACATGTGAATTTGAGTACATTGTAGATTCTTCTGGATGATGGTACAGTCTTTGTCACCATGTTCCCCGACTTCAACATACCATTAGCTGATCCATATCTAATGAAGGCATTGAAGGTCAAGGTCCATATTCTCTATGCTCGGCAGGACAGAGATGTCGATCAGGAAAATCTCCACTGTCAGGTAAGCTAGCGTGTTCAAAACCATGACATGAACCTACTTCCTTCAAGAGGCAAGAACTCTCTATTCTTGACCTTTGATGCAACAGATAAAACCACAGAGTGCAATAATATTCTAAGAAATTTATCTACAGATGAACTGGTCAGCATTATCCCTGCTTCATGGGTCACTAAATATGAGAAGTTAAGAGCCCATACTTAATCTCTCAGCCACACTGATGATTACGACCACCACTATCTGAAAAGGCCACCAAAAACCACCATTTACATCCCCATGTACAACCTAAGTGTTGATTTTTCAGATGTAAAAGAGTTGGATACCATCCTCAAGTTCCTCACTAGTTGTATGAGACAACATGATTGGATAAATAACTTTAATCATGAGAGTCATAGTATAGTGTTGTGTTAATGCCCTTTCTCTGGACATTACCCATGGAAGACTATCTGTGACTATAAAATCTGCAAAAGAAAGGCCACTGCAGCTACTCAACCCAATATGCTTCTGACGCCCCTCTCAAAATCTAGTCATGAAGATGCTTACCCGTTAAACCATAGATCTAAAAAGGATAACCAGACCCAATCTCTAAAATTGCCATCTGTTATCCAATCGGAAAGTTCTTTAGTTTCCCCTCAACATACCATACTTATCAGAGAGCTGGAAAATAGGCTACAAACAATACAGTCTGAAAAATGCCCAATAGGATCCTCGATACTACATTTTCTTGACCAATATGGAATGAAATGGCTTAGTTAGAAGAATAAATCCATCTCCAGAAATACGATCATGCTAAACTCTAAAATGCCCAAAACACGACCGTATTTCCCAAACTTACCCTTCAAGAGGTTTAATCCAGACCTTTTCCACCATCCCACCTCGTCCATCCATACCAACGCTATTCTCTCCAGTTTTCATTGACGAACACAAGGAGATCGACATCGTAGAGTTTGTATGGGAGAGGAAAGATGCCATGGAAGCCCACCAAAGAGGATACAACCATGCAAATACCAGAGGATCAACCATATTCCCAGATGTATATTCTATACAGAGAACAAACCAATCTTCTCCACCTTGTCTATCAATTCAATTCACTTCACCTGCAAAAGTTAAATGTACAAGTAGAGATGCCATGACACAAAGGGTCGAGATGATTAGGTAATCTAGTCGGTTTTCATATGATACTGATAAGATGGTATCTACACATGCTCCTGCCAACCATGATCCAGTTGTTGTAGTCCCAGCTAGTGATTTGGAGATCCAAAGAATAGAAACATATTACGACAAACCATCAAAGGTTCCTTCATCTTAGAGAGCTTCACAAGATTGTGATCGTGAAAAACATTTGCGGGACAACAACGACAACAACATTGATTCGGTACATATGATGATCAAAAGCTGTGAATGAGATTTCACCACTTTAGATTATCACATGCAGATCTCTGAGGAAGAATCCCATAATGGAAAACACGTCTCTCTGAAAAGGTGTCTTATCCAGAACAAAGACAAACTGCTGACCTGATCTACCTCAATCGAATTAACACGAGTGTTGTTGTTCCAAAGAGTGATGAGCTTATGCAGAAAGAGTCATAACATCATAATGGTTCCCATCATTCAGAGAAGCATAAGGAAACTTTTTTTGAAAACCCCATGTTGGATTAATTTTCCCAATCTGTCCACTCTGATGATATGCATAAAGATCTAGATCTCGAGCTAGAAGGATCTTCTCAGTTATCAAGGTATCAGGCAAGGTATAAAATATACATGCAGTTCAAATGGGCAAAAAAAAATGTCGTACAAAGAACTGTTTATCAACAAAGATGCCGAATCCTCCAACACAAAAGATCCAGGCAAGCATAAATGCTTCATCTGCCATGACAAAGTACACTTTGCAAAAAGATCTCCCAAATCTATTAAGGTTAAGAGGGAAGCACGAGCCTCCTTGGCTTGTCTTGAAGATCTTAGTGATCCTCATCCAGCTGCAGAAGACATTCACATCTCTACTTTTAGCGTAGAGAAAGGAACATCCGAGGACATCTTCATTAGTGATCAACCACAGACTTTCACAAGTAGACAATTATCTGAAGCCAACGATGAACTCTATGCTAGTGAATGGGTCGAAGATAATGAAGATGCTTTACAATATTCGATCAAAATGCTTAAGGAGGAATGTCCATCTATGTTAGAAAACCACTCTAACAAACCAGCGGTCTCTCAATCAGTCTCTGAGAGATCTAAGTTGACTAGTGATCCAGTCCCAGAAGGGAGGCAAGGACCAACGACAGAGGTGGAGGAAATCACTGCTTCAACTCTATTCCTATCTCAGGACTTTAGAACTTTCATGATGATGATGAATTTGGTATACATGATACTATCAGACTGCACATCTAGATTCTCTAAAATCCTTACATGCTGATGAAATACGCTTCGAATTATGGATAAAACCAATTATCTCAAATTTTAGGACTTTGCCGCCAACACCAGAATCAAACTAGAAGCCTTATGAAAAGACGTGATCTACACCAGGTAGGCCATCTTCAAGTCCTTGAATAGTTTATACAAGAAGAGTTTTGTATTGAATCATATCATTGAGGACTACCTAGTTTTTTATTATCATTACGAAAGGAACAATCTTATTATGATGTCTGAATATCCCTGTTCAAGCTATCAGGTGGGATCATAGTGAAAGTAATTGTTTAGGAGATTCAAACTACCTAGGATTCTAGACGATGGGCAAAAGGTAGTTGGGATAACTAGGTATTTCAAAAAAAAAGTCCAACAGAGTGCCAGAGGAAGATCGATAGCTACTTCATCTACAAAATCCATGGTTACTTTGCAAAGAACTATCCTCAAATCAAGAAGTAGAAGGAATTTGTCCACCTCTTTAATAAAAAAATAGATCTTGCTAGAATCTATCTCAATAAAGAGGATGACCTTGAAGTGGTCCTCGCACTGAAATAAGAAATGTAAGAGAAAATCATCTTCTCAGTAGATGTTTATATATTATCAGGAGATATCAATATTGATAATCTCTACTTGATATCCTGCACTGGAGAAGACAACCAAAAATCGGCCAGTTAGTCCGTCATGCTCAACACATCAGGAATATTATCTTTTGAAATAGCAGATTGCTCACTAGATTTATTGAACAGATATTTGGATCATTCTGATCCATCTATCCTCTTAGAAATCCAGACTTTCAATAAGCTTCAAGTGTTCACCAGGCACCACAACCCTATCGTTAAGCTGTTTGGAGAACATCTGGGATATCTCTTCTGTTATGTGTTCATTATTCTTGCCGATGACTACTAGCAAGAACTCCTATGGCTCTTCTACTACATTTACCATAACTATTATATTTTTATGGAGTTCAGGCATTATGGCTTTTGGCATTATGATCAAATCCAAAAAGGTTTAAAAAGATTCATACTGTGGTTCAAGACACGATTATACTGGATTCGATTCTTCCAAGGTTCCTATGATGCAATGGCCTTTATGTTGTATCATCTAGTAGGAATCATAAGCCATGAAATCTAAGTTCAATCGGAAATTTCTTTACCCTTGGAATTTCTTTATTCGACTCTCTTTCTTGAAGATGAAGGCAATGAAGAACAATGCCTTACTCTCAAGAAAAAGCAATGCATCAAAAGAAATAGGACTATACTAATAGTGAAGTACAATGAACTACAACAGAATGTTAGCCACCGTATGAGTTCAAAAATGATGAAGCCACAAGCATACGGATGATGGCTCCACCTAAAAAATGGTAAGATTCATCCTTCAAAAAGAGTTACTTTACCAGATCGATGAAGAGAAACTTGGAAGGCCAAGGACACATTAAGTAGAAAGATAGAGTAGATTGGTAGATGGAAGTAGAATACGTGAGCTCACTGTCGCTGGCACCATCCAACACTGCCTGAAAGATGATGTCAGGTGATATGTGCAAGAAAGTTACCCTCTTTAGTGGGTTACCCATCCCAGTGGATTACTCTATCCAGTGGGTTACCCTTCCCAGTGGGTTACCTACCTCTCCAAGAAAACCCTGTCAGATGAGTTACCCTCGCCAGTGGGTTACCTTTTCCAATGTATTACCCTTCTCTCCATGGAAACCCTTCTCAGTGGGTTACCTTTTCAAATGCATTTTTGAAGATACTGACTTAGCTACTTTGAAGACAAGGAGCTTATCCACCTTCTTTCAAGATACCTGTAAATCTACTGATGCACCTGTTTGCAAGCTGCTGACTAACTTGCTTGCACATGCTGTCATATACAAACAACATAGTTTATTTGTTTTTTGTTTGGACCCCCACATTTTAGTAGGTCCCGGTGTGAATAAATATAAGGGTTATCTAGACGTAAAAGAAAAAGCTTATCCCTTCCAAAAGGATAAGACTTATCCTTATTAATGGATAATGCCTATCCCTTATCTGTAAGGATAGGAATTGTAATATTTTATATAATGTTTATCCATAGCTTAGGCCTTTAGGTTATAGGAATAACTTCTCAACCTAAAAACCTCTTGTATAGTTTCTCTCTACTAGCAATGAAAATATTTATTGGCTAAACTCTCTTGCTCTTTCTTTCTCTCTACCAAAGGGGTGGGTACTTCAATCCACTGTAATACCCATTTTAGGAAAATACAGAACAGTTGTGTACTAAGGAAGCAAGGGATTTCATGTGTTCCAAGTCTGTCAAATTCTAGCCATCCCTCTTTTGGGTTGTGATGATCATGCTAAACTCTAAAATTCCCAAAACACGAAAATATTTCCCAAACAATACCCTTCACGAGGATCAGTCAAACCCTTTTCAACTATCGTACCTCATCCATCCATACCAAAATTGCTCTCTCTAGTTCCTATTGACAAAAAGAAGGAGTTTGACATCGTCATGTTTATATGGGAGAGGAAAGATGTTATGGCAACCGAAAGGGAATACGACCGTGCCAATGCTAGAGTATCTATCGTATTCTCACATGGATATTCTCAACAGAGAATAAACCAACCTCCTTCACCTTGTTCATCCATGCAATTCACTTCACCTCCAAAAGCTGAATGGACAAAAAAGATGCTATGACACAAAAGGTCGAGAAGATAAGGTATTCTAGTCGGGTTACATATGATACTGGTAAGATGGCATCGACATATGCTCCCATCAGCCATGATCCAATTGCGGTAGTCTCAGCTGATGATCTGGAGATCTAGAGAATAAAAACTTATTATGAAGAGACATCAGAGGTTCTTTCACCTCAGAGAGCATCACAAGATTTTGATCCTGAAGAATAATTGCAGGACAACGACGACATCACTGATAAAACATATATGATGATTACAAATTGTGAACGAGATTCCACCACTTTAGATGATCACTTGCAGATCTCCAAGAAGAAATCCCATAATGGTGAACAATATCTATCTGAAGAGATGTGTTCTCAAGAACATTGACAAAGCTGCTGACCTGATCCACCTCGGTCGAGTTAACACGAGTGTTGTTTTTCCAAAGGGTGATGAGCTTATGCAGAAAGAGTCAGAACAGCATGCAGGCTCCCATCCTTCAAAAAAGTTATAGGAAACTTTGTTTGACAACCCTATGTCGGTTGAATTTTCCCAATCTGTCCACTTTGATGATACTCATGAAGATCTAGCCTTCGAGCTAGAAAGATCTCCTCAGATATCAAGGTGTCAGGCAAGGCACAAAAGATACATGTAGTTCAGACGGGCCAGAAAAAAGGAACCGCTGGACAAAGAACTTTTTATTAGCACAGATGTTGAATCCTCCAGCATGAAAGATATAGGAAAGCATAAATGCTTCATCTTCCATGACAAAGGACACTTTGTAAAAGGATGTCCCAAATCCAGAAAGGAGAAGAGGGAAGCACGAGCCTCCATGTCTTATCCTGAAGATCTTGGTATTCCTTATTCAGCTGCAGAAGACATTCCTATATCTACTCTTAGCGCAAAGAAAGGACATCCAAGGACATATTTATTAGTGATCAACCACGAGCTTCCACTAGTAGACAGTTATCTGATGCCAACGATGAACTCTATGCTAGTGAATGGGTTGAAGGTAATGAAGATGCTTTGCAGTATTCGATCATAATACTTAAGGAGGAATGTCAATCTATGTTAGATAACCACTCTAACAAACCAGCGATCTCTCGACCAGTCTCTGAGCATTCTCAGCTGACTAGTGCTCTAGTCCCAGGAGGGAGGCAAGGACCAACGACAAAGGTGGAGAAAATCATTGCTTCAACTCTATTCTTACCTCAGGACTTCAGAACTTTTATAACGATGAAGAATCTGTTTTGCATGATACTCTCAGATTGCATATCCAAATTCTCTAAAAACCTCACATGCTGGTGGAATACACTTGGAATTATGGATAAAACCAATTATCACATATTCCAGGACTTTTCCACCAATACTAGAATCCCTCTAGAAGACTTTTCCAAAGGCGTGAGCTATACCAGGTACGCCATCTTCCAGGCCTTGAATGGTTTATGCGAGAAGAGATCTATATTAAATCAGATTATTGAGAACTACCTAGTTCTTGATTATTATTAAGGTAGGAACAATCTTGTCATGAAGTCCGACTTTCCCTATTCAAGCCATCAGGTGGAATCTTAGTAGAAACTATTGTTCAGGAAATTAAAACTACCTAGGCCTCCAGATAATGATCCAGAGGTAGTTGTGATAACTAGGTATTTGAGAAGAACAAGTCCAGCAGATTAGTAGAGTAAGATCGATAGCTACTTTATCTACAGAAATCTTGGTAATTTTGCAAAGAACTTTCCTCAACTTAAGAAGTCGAAGGAGTTTGTCCACTTTTTTTACAAAAAATAGATCATTCTAGAATCTCTCTCTACAAAGAAGACGACCTTGAAGCTGTCTTCTTACTAAAAGAAGAACCGTAAGAGAACATCATCTTCTTAGAAGATGTTTATATAGTCTCAGGAGATATCAATGTTGATAATCTCTACCTGATATCCTACACCGGAGAAGACAACCAAAAATCGACCAGATAGTCTGTCATGCTCAACACATCATTCTTTTGAAATAGCAGATTTCTCTCTAGATCCGTTGTACATATATTTGGATCCTTCAGATCCATCTATCATTCGAGAAATCCAGACTTTTAATAATCCTCAAGTGCTCACCAGGTGTCACAACCCTATCGTTAATCTATTTGGAGAACATTCGGGATATCTCTTCTATTATGTGTTCATTATGCTAGCCGATGACTTCTAGAAAGACCTCATATGGCTATTCTACTACATTTACCATAACTATTATATCGTCATGGAGTTCAGGTGTTATGCCTTTCAGCATTATGATCAAATCTAACAAGATTTAAAAATATTCATGTTGTGGTTCAAGCCACAACTATACTGGATTCAATTCTTCAAAGGTTCTTGTGTTGCAACGACCTTTATGTTATATCATATGGTAGGAATCATAGGCCAAGAAGTTCAAGATCAATAGGAAATTTCTTTACGATTGGAATTTCCTGATTTGACTCTCTCTCTTGAAGATGAAGGCAATGAAGAACAATGATTCACTCTTTAGAAACATCAATGCATAAAAAGAAATTGGACTACACTAATAGTGATGTCCAACAAACTACAACAGAATGTTAGCCACTTTATGAGTTCAAAAATGATAAAGCCACAAGCATACGGATGATAGATCCTCATCAAGAATGAAAAGATTCATCCTTCAGAAAGAGTTACTTCACCAGATCTATAAAGAGAAGATTGGAAGGCCAAGAACGCCTCAAGCAGAAGTATAGAGTAGATTGGTAGATGGAAGAAGGATACGTGAGCTCACCGCTGCCGGCACCATCCAATATTGCCTGAAAGATTACGTCAGGTGACATAAGAAAGAATGTTACCCTCTACGGTGGGTTACCCATTTTTGTGGGTTACCCTCTCCAGCGGGTTACCCTTCCTAGTGGGCTACCCTCCTCTGTAAGAAAACCTATCAGATAGGTTCCCTTGCTAGTAAGTTACCCTTTCCAGTGGGTTACACTCCTCTCCAAGAATACCCTCCTTAGTGGGTTACCCTTTTAGATGGATTTTTAAAGCTACTGACTCAGCTAGTTCGAAGACAAGGAGCTTATCCACCAACTTGCAAGATACCTGTGAAGGTGCTGATGCACCTGCTTGCAAGCTTCTGACTCACCTGCTTGCACATACTATCACATACCAACAACATAGTTTGTTTTATTTTTATTTGGCCCTCACTTGTTAATAGGGCCCAGTGTGAATAAAGATAAGTCTTATCTAGTCATAAAATTAAAAAACTTATCCCTTCCAAAAGGATAAGTCTTATTATTTTTAATGGATAATGCCTATCCCTTAGCTATTAGGAAAGGAATTATAATATTTTATTTGATGTTTATCCATAGCTTATCTTAGCTAGTAAGCTTTCTTCCTCTATAAAAGGAAGCCCAGGCCTTTAGTTTATAGGGATTAGCTTTTCAACCTAAAAACCTATTGTATAGTTTCTCTCTACTATCAATGAAAATTTTTGTTTGCTAAACTATCTCGCTCTTGCTTTCTCTCTTTCAAAGGGGTGGGTACTTTGATCCTCTAGGTTGGAGTAGGGGGTAAGGAATTACTACGGCGAAGTTCTAGCTTATTGTGATGGCAACAATGTCACCCCGGAGTTACTTTCCATGTTTATGAAACGAAATTTGCTTTGTCCACGTAACGTAGATGCCTAAGTATTTTCCATGAATAACAAAGTTGGCTTTGTCCACACGACGTAGATGTCTAAGTCCTTTCCATGTATATGAAACTGAATACTTTTAGACCATGCCATAGTTTTTTGAAAAGATTCAATATTTGAGAAAAAACATGCAGATCTGGGGACTCCCATAGTAGATCTTTTGTTCTGCAGCCGTGTTGAGGGCAACAGGACAGGGAGAGATGCTGTAAGACCCGTTATAGGAAGATACGAAATAGTTTTGTACTAAGGAGACAAGGGATCAAATGTGTTCTAAGATTGGCAAAGTAAAGCCATCCCTCTTTTGGGTTGTGACGATCATGCTAAACTCCAAAATTCCAAAAACAAGACCATATTTCCCAAGCCATACCCTTTATGAGGTTCAGTCCAACCCTTTTCCACTATCCCACCTCGTCCATCCACCAACATTGTTCTCTTCAGTTCCTATTGACGAACAAAAAGAGTTTGACATCGCCAAGTTTATATGGGAGAGGAAAGATGCCAAGGTATCCCAATGGGAATATGGTCGTGCAATGCCAGAGTATCTACCATATTCTCACATAAATATTCTCCATAGATAATAAACCAACCTTCTCCACCTTGTTCATCCATATGATTCACTTCACCTCCAAAAGCTGAATGGATAAGAAGAGATGCCATGACACAGAAGGTCGAGAAGATAAGGTATTCTAGTCGTGTTATATATATAGTACGGGGTATCGACGTTGATGTGTGTATTGTACGGAGCAACCCTTGTTTAGAAACTTAGAGTGTGCTCCTGACATTCAAAATATTACTTATCTCTCTCTTATGTATTATACTAGTCTCTAAGATTTATTCGGTGATAAGTTGTATCATTGTATTTCTCTTGATATTTCACTTTTGTACTTTTTTTAAATAAGAAGCCCTTGTACTAATACCACTGGTTTTGGTATTCTTCTATATATTAATCTTTATTTCATATATTCAGCATTATTTTCCTTATATTATTTAGTAGACCATTACTAGCTATTTCTAACTATGGGTTGGCTTTCCCACAGGTGGGTTATGGTAGGTGCTATCATTACCTAAGAAAATTGGGTCGTGATAGGGTCTTATCCCAGATTGTTCTAGAGTTCCTCCGATTGCTACTAGTCCTTCTCAAGGTAAGGTGACTAATGTGTAATTTCGCCAGTCTATTCATACTATTGCTAAATTGGTTGCTGCTCATGCTTAGCGGGATAAATTTTGTAGGGTGTCTGCTGACGCCACAAGTGTTGGTTAGTTTTTGAAACTGAATCCTTCTACTTTTATTGGTGTGATGGTGGAGGAGGATCCTCAGGGTTTCTTCGATGAGATAGATAAGATATTTATGGTGATGCAGGCTACTAATGTGAAAGGTGTAAACTTTGTAGCTTATCATCTTAAGGATGTTGCGTACCAATGGTACGAAGAGTGGGAGCGGGATGGAGGTGTTATGGAGGAGATGTCCTTATGGGATGCTTTTTCTAGATTGTTTATATCCTCAAGAGCCGAGGGAAGAGATAATGAAGGAGTTTGTGACTCTTAAGCAAGGGAGAATATTTGTCAAGAAATATGCCTGATAATGCTCAACTTTCACGTCAATTTAAGTGAAAGGCGATCGTTGTCAATATATTTACCCAACTTTGGAAATCAGGAGTTAGCCCGTTCAACCATAGAATTGCCTCCCCAGACAGAGACAATGGAAATAAGTGCAGCCGAATTGCATTCAGCCCAACTCCTGGATTGTTAAACGACTTGCATGTTAAAATAAAGTTGATCAGATGCATATTCGGATCATTGCCTGCGAGTCCACCAAATAAACCTTTGAGATGCAATAGTTGAATCATGGTGCTAGTGATATTGAACTTGGCTCCAGGTGCCAAGGGCGGAGGAATAATAGCCCCTGTGGCACCAGCTCCATCAAGATCGTCATCATCATCATCAAAAGGAGCCTGCACAGCTTGGCGTTCAGGTCTCATTCTAGCTTGACGATCTCTCATGTTCACAGGCGCTGCCACCTCATCTGCACGCCTAGGATTAAGTAACTCATCATCACCCAGGTCCTCATCATCAGGATTTGTTGCTCGCCCTGGGTTATAAATATTCTGTTGGTGTACTTGAGCAGCTGGCAGTGCAGCTAATCTAGCCTGCTCCTGTTGAGCCGCCCTTCTGTCAATGTCACGCTGTGCCTCTATTCTGCCAATAAGTTGAGGTTCAGGATTTATGGGTAATAATGGCTGACCAGAACTACGAGTATTTGGCATGCACTCCACAAAACCTGAATAAAACAAAAACAACAACTAAAAGTAAAATTCGAGAATCTTTGACCAAAGGGTCTAGTAACTATCACAAACTTAGTTGACAACCGTATTCCCCGGCAACGGCGCCAAAATTTGATAACGCCCAAACTACAGCTCTCATAAGAGTGTAAGCGGTCGCTGTCAAATATAGAACCCAACTGGGTTGGGTGTCGAATCCCACAAGGAATACTTGGTCACTAATTGTTGCAATTATTAGTAGACTGTTGATCGAAAATTCCACGGAAAATGGGGGATTGGATTGTGGCGTGAATTAATGCTATCAAAGTAACAACAAAATGCTTTGTTTAGTAAGATTTAATCACAGAGAAAAATAATTTAGGGTTATATCCACCTTATGAGTTCTACGTATCTATTAACTATGAGTAATGCGGAATTCAGACATGCTTGCACTTATATAGATTCGTATTCTAATGGTAAATCCTAGTGTTTCTCAACCATCAAGGATTATTTCACTTTAACTCTCTCGAGCTTAAAGCGTATAACTAATGGTACGAACTCTCCAAGAGATTAATCCGGTTAAGGAATCAATGTGTAAATAGGGGTTGGTAGCCCTATTCCTTGTCACACTCTCTTTTCCAAACATGTAACTTTTCTCTCGAACAAGTTAATGCTATAATGGCGTATTCTATATGTTTGCAACCACAAGAATTTAATTAAAACGAAGAGAGTAATGATATAAGTAGCATACGCATCAAGAATTCACAGACTCATAGTAATAGATAGTATATCAAGAGGCTTCCATAACCCTAATAGAGAAGTTTAGCTACTCATAATTGTAAAGGAAAACAACGAAGACATCATCATCATCCTACCAAAACGATAACAATCTCACGATGGGTATGTATTTGCGTCACTATGAGAATGACGTGATTTCCTCTCTAGCCATTCTTGTAGCGTTTTTTCTCTGTCTAAACTTATAGAATCTGTAAACTGAATAATACTCAAAGTGTCGACTGAATTCTGAAAAAGCAATCGTGAATCAATGCATGAATGCTGAAAAATTCAGCAAATAGGGTTTTTATAACATCCTTGTCCTAGTCCTATTAAGTTACTGCTGCATCCCTAAGTATTTAAAAATACTTCTTTTGCCCGGGACAATTTCTCCATGCGTCACATTCAGTCCATAAACTTCCAAAAGCTGCCTTCCCTCTTCTGTGAAGTTTTCCTTTGCTGTCCAAAGGTCCACAAAGTGCTGAAATCTTCATCATTAATACCTGAAAACATGCTAATCACGTAGGTTAGCTCACTTACAGGAAAATGGACTAAAAGTGCAGAAATTATATATTTTATCCTCAAAACTTAGCTATAACATGGGTAAATTATGGTGTTTAGGCGTGTAAATACCCCCAACATCAACACCCCACACTTAAAGCTTTGTTCGTCCTCAAACAAAATATTACGTCCATGCAAACATCTAACTAGGATTTCACAGCAGCAACACAAAATATTCATCAAGACATGCACGACAATTATTAACAAAGAGTAGTTTTCTGGATCACTACTAGAAACCATTCAACCTCCAACATAGACTCGTGATGATGGCTAATTCGTATCCACAAGTTAAGTCACAAAGAATCATATAACACTACCCAACAATCATCAACCATGTGTGTCTCACACAAGATATCACCCATAATCACTCATAAGTTTTGCATTTTTCGAAACATGGGTACAAGATTCTCCTTGCTCTCACTCTCACAAAGAATTCTTATGTTGCAACTGATGACCATAGGCTTGACCTTAGTGTAATTCTCCACTAATATCAGAATTCTAAGCTTAGGATCAAGTAGGTCTTTACAGGTTGTAATGTAGGCTAAGGGATAGGTAGGACTATTTTGGCCTGAAATATTGACTATGTTCCCTAAGCGCTTTAATACACTACGTTATGTCATTAACACTCTCTTTTAAACAACCCTTCTACTTTTTTTTTTTCATCCAACACCCCTTTTCACCTATTTTGTTATTCAATTAAAAACACAAAGATAAGAATATACAACTTATTTTTTTTTATTTTTCTATTTCTATTTTTTTTTCTTTTCTTTTTATAAAACACCTCTATGATAGACACTCCTTTTCACACCAATTTCAAGTACCAATACACTCTGAGGCATCACTCTCACCCAATTTCCTCTTATTTTTTCACATGACTCTACAATTTAAAGCGCTTAGGAATTTTGATCAAATTATGGTCTTGAAAAAAAAATGAATTAGGCTACATATGAGGCTGTCAAAGAAAATAGCTAAAGGCTCAAAGGGGGTTAACTAGGATAATGTCCACGGGTAGGTAAAAAGAAGGTAAACAATCACAGGCTGCCAAAGAAATGCCTAAATCATCTCCTCAACTCACACTCTTTATTTCACTTTACACACACACCAGGCAAGTTCTAGCATCAGTCACAACACAGAATATACTATAACCTCACACACACAAGGCACATGGTCAACTTTATTGGGAGCAGTATAGACTCTTGACCCAACAGGTGAATGAATTAAACCACAAAATTATCACACATTGAGTCACACTTAGATCCTACATGTCTCAATAGTAATGATTTTGGCACAAACTCTTGTCATAATACCATGCCGCCTATCAGAACAATTTCATGCAAAATCTAAAAAAATCTAAAATTAAACTAACTAATTACGACTAATTAAAACAAACAAGAACTAGAATAAATGTAGGCAAAGAAGTACAAGAAGCATACAAATACCAGCACCCCACACTTAGACGGGACACACTGTCCTCAGTGGAAAATAAATAAGGAAAACCTGATTAGTCGGACTCTTCCTCTATGTCTGGGGTCATGCCCCCTGCATCGGAATCGTCATCAGAGTCATCGTCATTAGAGTTATCCTCCACGTCTGAGTTTGTCTGTCGGTGATCATCGTCAGTCGGTACGTCATCATTGAGAGGTTCCTCAAAATTTACACCTACTCCACACATAGCCCGTGCATGCTCATTCATCGAGTAGTCATAATCCAACTTCTGGAGCTCTGCATCAGTTGGAACACGTCCCCCACTCATCATGGTAAACTTCATCATGCCATATAAATAGCGGAAGAAGCTTTTGTCGTGAGCATGTCTTTCTGCAGTGGTCAGGTTGACGCCATGCATATTTTCAGGATCTTTAACCTTCGTAAGATCAACCTTCTTCGGGTTGTGTAGAAGCTTATGATCTGTAGGTTCCTCTTCAATGTCCTCCTTCCTCAATATTGCGGTCAACAAATTGCCAAAGCTGAAGTGGGACCTCTTGTGCAGCCTAGCCTTACGCATTGATGACCGTATAACTGCACCAACGTGAATGGGAATATTAGTCATCAGCGCGTACACCAAGCATACTTTATCACGTGTGATCTTTGTGTATGTGACCCTGGAATCAGGCAAGAGTTGACTATCCGCAACCATATCCGAGCTTCTCTGTTCAAGGAAGCATACGGGAAGGTATTGTGCCGACCGGTATCCTTGTGATGACTCCAACGTGCCATTGATCTTGTTTCGCACAGTGTGTGTCTGATTGCCCTGTATGGAGGTCTGTGATAAAGATCCTTGAGCGGTGATGGATCCACAGATTGAAGACCCAGAAAAGAGTTGAAGAACTCCGCATTCAGTTGCAACACTTGGCCCTGAATCTTCACTTTACTTCCTGTAGTCTTTGCGGACCAATTGGCATAGAATTCTCTCGTTAGATCAAGATTGCATTCTCCCATATCTTGGAAGATGAAATCAAGATGTAGCGCCATGATTTTAGCCAAAATGCGAGGTTCTCTCTTCGCTAGACTCTCCTTTTGTATTAACTCTATGTGAACATATTTTTTTCACTTTGTTGTTCTTGTACCACTCCTTTCCTTCCTCCTCTAGGACCAATTTTATCCCTAACATGCGGCGAGGTATTTGCAGCGAGGAGGATTCAGCTTGCTCTTTTCTTCCCCTTTTTTGACTTTTCTGTGAGGTGGATACTTTTTCTTTTCCTGGTTGACCTTTTGGTGCCATTTTACCTGAGATTAAAATAAAGTCATATTAGCTTATCTCGGAAGATTTGATCGACAAACAAACAATAATGGCACCACCCCACACTTAATTTGTTGGCACCAACTAATTAAGTGGATGATATCGATTACTCAGACTTCATCGACATACATGTAGGCGATATGTTCCAACAATATGTTCAGCACAGTCATACTTTCATGGAACCTTAACTATCCTTTTCATCTCTATGTCATGTAATCTTGACCATAGTTTATGGTTTGGACTAATGCACTTTTGAACATGACTAGTACGTAGAGATCGAATCAAGTTATGGCATAGAAATAATCACAACATCTCATGCTTGTATTCAGTCATGATCTTTATCTCGATGAACGAGTCATTCAAACATTCCAACTTTCAACTTACAAGATTATGTAATTAACTTTACCATTTCGATTCCGCAAAAAGATGACAGTGTATAACAATCAAATACAAATCGGAACAAAGTCAAGAACACCCACACGTATTCTTTTACTCAACTAGATGTATCATAAAGAACCATCCACATTCAAATAACCAACACCACTTCAAGATTTAACAAATCATTATAGGCGTAGTATTGTAATAACTACGGAATATAAAAGAAGAACTTACTTGGTGATGGATTCAGAAGATAAGCTTGCAAGATTAGATGAGCAAAAAGAAAGATTTTGAAAGAATGGGGAAGCTTGGGCGGAGCCTATATGGAGCAAACAATTTGATTTTGTCTTAAGGTTGAAGTTCTATTTATAGACCAAGGCTTGGGTCGGGTTTGACCCATGAAAAATCGGGTTAGGAGACCAAAAAGTATAAGTAGGCGGCGTCTAATGCTTTGCCTATGCTTAGCATAGGCGGCGCCTATGGTATTGCCTAGTTGGGCATAGGCGGCGCCTATGCTATGGCCTAGTTGAACCAGTGAGCATAGGCAATGGCATAGGCGGCGCCTTTAGCTTTGCCTAGTTGAACATAGGCGGCGCCTATGCTATGGCCTAGTTGGGCATAGGCGGTGACTATGCTATGGCATTGTAGATTCAGCTAGAAAAGGCAATGGCATAGGCCTTGCCTTGTACTTTGCCTAGATTTACATAGGCCTTGCCTTGTCCATTGCCTAGATTTGTATAGGAAATGCCTAACCGAAAGCCTTTTGCTCCTTCATTACTCACATACCACCTTTAACATTGCTCAATTTCAAATCAAAATTTGAGACCAAGCTCCTCCTTTATACGTCTTCCCCTACACTTAATAAAAAAAAACAAAAACTATTAGAAAGATGGGTTGCCTCCCACCAAGCGCCTTAGTTTTGGTCGTGGCTCGACTCTTCTTTTTGGATTTTTATTTAACAAAACAAACTCCTAGGAAAACAAAATGACTAAAAACGATGGGTTACCTCCCATTTAGCACTTGATTTATTGTCGCAGCATAACATAGCTATCTCGATTACTTAGACTTCATCGAGATAGATGGTGCATCGTTTTCTGAATGGATTTTGACGACAATGCTGCTTACTTGTAGGCATGCAATCTTCTTCGATATGACTCTTGTGCATACATATCCTAGGAGAGATACCAATTATATCATCAATAGTCCAACCCATAGCTCTCTTGTACCTCTTCAGAGCAGAGATGAGAGCCTCTACGTGCTGTTCACCTAAATCAGCCGCAACACTCACCGGTAGTGTATTTCCACTTCCCATGAACACATACCTTAGGTGACTGGGGATCTCTTTCGATTCTAGCACTGGTGGCTCTTCAATGGAAGTCTTCGCTGTTGGTGACGGTCGATTCTTAAGATCAAGGTCTAGCTTCTTAGGAGCATGAGAATAGGACCTTATTCTTGTTAGAGCACAAATGGTTTCTTCATATTATTCAACCTCCTCACGCTCAAAATTCAACAGCACAGCGGACAATGGAGCAACAGTAAGTTGTTTCTCTATAGATAATTCTTTCTCGTCCTCATAATAAACATCACCTACAGAGAACAGATCCATATCTCTAGGCTGCTTCATTGATTTACATACATCAAAATGGATCACTTCTTCATTCAGCCGAAATAAAAGCTCATTAGCTCTTAAATCAATCAGCATACTTCCAGTTGCGAGGAAAGGACGCCCCAAGATTATGGGAAATTCAGAATCCACCTCGCAATCCAAAATAACAAAGTCTGCAGGAATGATAAAGGTGAAAATCTTCATAAACACATCATATAAGATACCAACAGGCCGTTTTACCGACCTATCTGCCATCACGAGCCGCATATTGGTTGGTGTAGGAACTCCTAACCCAAACTTTATGTAAATAGATAGCGGCATCAAATTGATGCTAGCATCCAATTCGTAGAACGCCTTAGAAAAATCCAACGATCCAATCGTGCAAGGAATAGTGAAAGCACCAGGATCTTCTTTCTTCTGTACTAGCGATCATGTAGCGATTGCACTGCAATGATGAACATTATCTGCCAGCTCATAACATGCTTCCCGCTTCTTTGTCAACAGGTCCTTCATGAATTTAGCATACCCAGGCATCTGTTCCAGCGCCTCCACCAACGGAACATTAATAGTCAGCTGCTTCAACATGGTCATGAATTTACTGAACCTGGTGTCCTCATCTTTCTTTTTCAGTCTCTGCGGAAAATGTGGTGGTGGAAGAGGAATCATTTTCTGCACCACTTCCTCTTTATCTTGCTTTCGATTATCAACCTTTTTAGAAGTGTCATCAACCTTCTTCTTCAGTCTCTGAGGAAAAGGTGGTGATGGAAGAGGAATCGTTTTCTCCACCACTTCCTTTTTATCTTGCTTTCGATTATCACTCTTTTCAGGCTGGTGACGTCTAGGTGTAACATCATGAGCACTCACTTCAGCTTCTACGGCATCTTCAAACTCTGTTTCATCAACATTCTCTGCTATATCATCAACCACCTGCTTGCCTTTGGATGGATTTTCCAACACTTTACCACTCCGGGTAGTAATAGCCATACACGATCCATCATTCCTTGGGTTTTGCACAGTGTCACTGGGTAGCGTGCCAGCCTTTCTTTGGTTGAATGTTGCTGATAATTGACTCAATTATTGCTCCAGCTGTTTTATTGCAGTAGAATGCGAGTCAACCAATTGATTTATTGATGACAAATCATTCTTTACCTCAGTAACACCTATATTGGTCGCCTCTACCCCTTTCAACAGCTTAGCCATCATATCATCCATAGACATCTTTCCAGAGCCAGACGCCACAGCCTCACGGTTTCCAGGAGGAACATACAAACCACTCCTGTCAGTCTTATTCTTCCAACCACCTTGATCGCGGTTTTTGTATCCAGATTTATCATAATAGATCCGACCTTGGTTTCCTTGGTCATTGCCTCGGAAACCCCCTTGATTATTCAAATAATTTGCTTCCTTCTCAGAATCTGATTCATCTCTTCCCTGTGACACCACAGCCTTGACTTTTTCGGTCTTCCCTGATAATAAATAGTTGGTAAGAATATCCATTTGTGTTTTCATGTGATCCATATCCTGGTCACGTTCCTCTTGTCTTCGTTTCTGCTCTGCAGTCATGCCAATAGATACAGTAGAGCTCGCTACCTCAGAATCCCTGGTATGCCAAGCTCTACTTTGCTTTGTCATACGATCCAGCATATCACTCGCCTCAATAAAAGTAAGGTCTACGAATGACCCTCGTGCAGCATTATCAACCACTGCTTTGTCACCGAGTTCAAAGCCCTATATAATATTTCCATCAAGTGGATATTCGTTATCTGATGGTTTGGGCACCGCATAAGCTTCTTCTTGAACCTCTCCCATGTTTCGTGGAGAGTTTCAGTTGGAAGCTATCGAAAATTGCTGATCTCATCCCGTAATTGGTCTCTCTTGGATGGCGAAAAGAATCTTTCTAGGAAAGCTTCTTTCAGTCGCCTCCAATTACTAATAGAATCAGGAGTTATCCCGTTCAACCATAGAGTTTCCTCCCCAGACAGAGACAATGGAAATAAGCGCAGCCGAATTGCATTCTGCCCAACTCCTGGATTGTCAAACGACTTGCATGTTGAAATAAAGTTGATCAGATGCATATTCGGATCATCGCCTGTGAGTCCACCAAATAAACCTTTGAGCTGCAATAGCTGAATCATGGTGCTAGTGATATTGAACTTGGCTCCAGGTGCCAAGGGCGGAGGAATAATATCCCCTATGGCACCAGCTCCATCAAGATCGTCATCATCATCATCAAAAGGAGCCTGCACAGCTTGGCGTTTAGGTCTCATTCTAGCTTGATGATCTCTCCTGTTCACAGGCGCTGCCACCTCATCTGCACGCCGTGGATTAAGTAACTCATCATCACCCAGGTCCTCATTATCAGGAATTATTGCTCGCCCTGGGTTATTAATATTTTGTTGATGTACTTGAGCAGCAGCCAGTGCAGCTAATCTAGCCTGCTCCTGTTGAGCCGCCCTTCTATCAATGTCACGCTGTGCCTCCATTCTGCCAATAAGTTGAGGTTTAGGATTTATGGGTAATAATGGCTGACCAGAACTACGAGTATTTGGCATGCACTCCACAGAACCTGAATAAAACAAAAACAACAACTAAAAGTAAAATTCGAGAATCTTTGACCAAAGGGTCTAGTAACTATCACAAACTAAGTTGACAACCGTATTCCCCGGCAACGGCGCCAAAATTTGATAACGCCCAAACTACAGCTCTCGTAAGAGTGTAAGCGGTCTCTGTCAAATATAGAACCCAACTGGGTTGGGTGTTGAATCCCACAGGGAATACTTGGTCACTAAGTGTTGCAATTATTAGTAGACTGTTGATCAAAAATTCCACGGAAAAGGGGGGATTGGATTGTGGCGTGAATTAATGCTATCAAAGTAACAACAGAATGCTTTGTTTTGTAAGATTTAATCACATAGAAAAATAAGTTAGGGTTATGTCCACCTTATGAGTTCTACGTATCTATTAACTATGAGTAATGCGGAATTCAGACATGCATGCACTTATAGAGATTCGTATTCTAATGGTAAATCCTAGTGTTTCTCAACCATCAAGGATTATTTCACTTTAACTCTCTCGAGCTTAAAGCGTATAACTAATGGTACGAACTCTCCAAGAGATTAATCCGGTTAAGGCATTAATGTGTAAATAGGGGTTGGTAGCCCTATTCCTTGTCACACTCTTTTTTCCAAACATGTAAATTTTCTCTCGAACAAGTTAATGCTATAATGGCGTATTCTATATGTTTGCAACCACAAGAATTTAATTAAAACGAAGAGAGTAATGATATAAGTAGCATACGCATCAAGAATTCACAAACTCATAGTAATAGATAGTATATCAAGAGGCTTCCATAACCCTAACAGAGAAGTTTAGCTACTCATAATTGTAAAGGAAAACAACGAAGACATCATCATCATCATACCAAAACGATAACAATCTCACGATGGGTATGTATTGGCGTCACTATGAGAATGACGTGATTTCCTCTCTAGCCATTCTTGTAGCGTTTTTTCTCTGTCTAAACTTATAGAATCTGTAAACTGAATAATACTCAAAGTGTCGACTGAATTCTGAAAAAGAAATATGAATCAATGCATGAATGCTGAAAAATTCAGCAAATAGGGTTTTTATAACATCCTTGTCCTAGTCCTATTAAGTTACTGTTGCACCCCTAAGTATTTAAAAATACCTCTTTTGCCCGGGACAATTTCTCCATGCGTCACATTCAGTCCATAAGCTTCCAAAAGCTGCCTTCCCTTTTCTGTGAAGTTTTCCTTTGCTGCCCAAAGGTCCACAAAGTGCTGAAATCTTCATCATTAATACCTGAAAATATGCTAATCACGTAGGTTAGCTCACTTACAGGAAAATGGACTAAAAGTGCAGGAATTATATATTTTATCCTCAAAACTTAGCTATAACATGCGTAAATTATGGTGTTAAGGCGTGTAAATACACCCAACATCACAAGTATATATATAAAGGTGGTCTACTAGCACTATTTGTACACTTGTATCTTTTTTCCATTAAGCTCCTACATCATGTGTGGTTACTTTAAGACTTAAATATTCAGTACATACTTTTATCCTAACGCCCCTTATAGGGGACCTATATTTCATTGTATAGGAACAGTCGCTTCAGCTAATACACCATCTAAATAGGAACCCCGGATATCCAGCGGCTATTGGTGAGCTTTAGGTTGATTCTAGGCTTTACAAGTCTGTTTCATATATTTTTGTATTGTACAGAAACTAAGAATATGGAAGGGGTTTGTCCTAACCTTAACTAAGTGTCTATGTATTTGTTAGAGGCTTTGTAGACCAATGTAATATTAAGAATGACAGCATCCTATCTTTTTGATGTTATGGTCCCAACAGCCAAGTCTTGTATATATAGTTTTAGGCTCGTTTATTTCTCATCGATGCATTATATCCATGTATGGAAAAACCTTTGTTTATTATAGTTACATGCATAAGAAGTACAAGGTTATGGATTGGTGCTCTCAGGCCTTCACGTCTACAGGTGCATGTACGCCATAATAGGATTTGAGGCATGATAGTAACATCCACCACTAAGCATCTTTCATCCTTAAATCACCAACTATACCACTTAATACCTTAACTCATTAGAAGACTATAACCTACATCTCTATTACCAAAATTTTACCCAAATACAGAAGAGCATATATAACATATAATTTCCATACATAGGGCTAGCTCGGGTTCAATCCGGTAGATGTACATATAGGCACATCACTAATCATTCTCCAGCCTTTACGAGCATCTTCATAATAACATTGTACGCTCCAGCTTTGTCGGGTATCAATGTAACGTCACAATATCCTCCGGCTGCAATAGGTATCATCATATCATCACAACATCATAAGTCTGCACTGGGTATCTACGTATCATCATAATATCCTCCGGCCTTTCCGGGTATCAACATATCATCATAATATCCACTGGCCTTGTCGGGTATCAAGAAATCATAATAATATCCTCCGGCCTTGTCGGATATCAATATATCATCATAATATCCTTTGGCCTTATCGGCATCAATATATCATCATAATATCCTCCAGCCTTTCCGGGTATCAACATATCATAATAATATCCTCCAGCTTTGTCGGGTATCAACTAACCATCATAATATCCCGGTCTTATCGGGAATCATCATATCATCAATATATCCTCCGACCTTATCGGGCATCTTCATATCATTAATATATCAATAATAAAGCATAAGCCCCAAAAGTGCTAAAGTAAATGACAAGTAAATTAAATGACAAGACCCACGGGGGCTAATGTAAATGACAAGCCCCATGGGAGATAAAGTATATGACATGCCCCGCAAGAGCTAAAGTAAATGACAAGTAAAGTAAATAAAAAGCACCACTAGAGCTAAACTAAATGACAAGTAAAGTAAATGACAAGCCCCATGAGAGCCAAAGTAAATGACAAGTGATGTAAATAGCAAGCCCCACGAGAGTTAAAGTAAAAGAGAAGTAAGGAAAAGTATACCTTCATATCTCATCATTCGTCGTCAAGGATAATTTATCCATAAATATATGAATATATATAACATGAATATTAAAAAGCATTAATGGGCTCAACATGGTTAATAGCATAGTTTCTCATGAAGTCAATAAATATACCTTTTAGAGCCATTAGTATCATGACTCACAATATTAGCAACAAGAGGGCTTTCTAGCAAAAGCACTAGATTGATTACTAAACAAAAGCATAGAATGGGTAATATCATAACCCAAGAATTGAAATAGTAGTCTAGTCAATGGTCAACATGATAACATAGTCTTGGGCTTAATTAATAGCATAATCCATAGCCACACATCACATTAACGATAATTTTGTCAACAATCATGTACATCACTTCTAATGCAATCACCATAATTGATAATCTAGGCATTTAGACCATGGGAATAACCATAAGAAATACCATGAACAATGGCCCATTAGTAGTGTATTTTTTTCCCCACCATTGGCGAAAGATATCATTAGTATGAACGATGGCTAAAGCATGACATAATAAATAACTTATCATAGAATGGTTAATAACATCATTTATGGTTTAGGCCATATTAAAGTTAATATCACATTTAATAGTACCTTTATTAGCCCAAACAACAATTAATCACAACAACATAATTAATTGCGTGACATAAATTGTAGCCAATAGGGCATACAAGGCATAATCCTTTGGGCATTATTCTCAATGCCATTCTGAATAACCAACAGGTACTAGTAATCGTCAATATTTCCACAAAGGGGAACTCTCTAGTTAATTACTAAGTGTAAGGGTTCAAGGTAAAGAATCATAAGTCTTGCCTTAAAGTGGGTCAATAAGCCTACATCTAAATCCCTTAATGCATTCTTAATCAATTTCTACCTCAGACTAGGCTATGGTATCTAAATCAATGCTTAGATGTAAAGCAATCCACCATAAGCCCTAAGGTAGATATTCTACTCATGCACTTTTACTAAGTCCAATGGAACTAAGACAACCTTCACTAGTATTACCAACTACGACCAACTTACTCTAAGTATGAGCATCTAGAGAAATTTAACGAATATTGAGTATTCTAAGGCATGATCATGCTAAACATGAGTAATGAAGTCTATTCCACCTATGTCAAAGTGAAAAAAGTCAAGATTTTCAATTCTAAAGATTCACATAGCCTAAATGGTCCAACTAATCCAAGTCTTGCATTTTTACAATCCAATACTTAAAACCCATCTCAATTTAACAAGATATTACAATTATACTATAACATAGCTCAATCTAACAATTAGTAAAAGTAGCCTACCTGTAATTCAAAGAATGCTCAACAATCTGTTAAGTTTTTGCTTTTCCCTGCTGAGAAGCTTCTTTAAGGAGCCAAACTATCAAAAACACATTCTATAAATCATTACGACAACATCGATACCCATTATACACCATTGTGCTTTGGGTTAAAAAATGACACCCAAAACCCCTAAGTGGGTTTCGGAGATCAACCTAATGTGCATACACCATTAGTAAATCCTAACCCTCAAGAAAGAAGTGAAAACCAAGCTTATTTGGGATAAAATCAAGAACTTGAGCTAATAGGGTTTTGGTAAAAGAGTTGAAGATGTTAGAGCATAAAAATCAAGGATTCATACCTTTAATTTGTTGTTAATCACAAAAACATATGTTAAATAATCTCCCAACGCACACCCAAGACTTAATTTGAAGTTAACATATCATTCTAGGGTTTTTAGGTCTCAAGGAGAAGTAAAAATTGCCAAATTCACGACCAAGGGGCCTATTTATATCCACTCTAAGTATGGAGGTACTACAATTGACACCATAGGTTTTGTGATTTCATGACGTGATCATCTTGATGTGGGTCGTGATTTCTATGCTCCAATGCCAGCAAAGTCTAAATCTTCCTTTTGACCTCTTATACTCATTCAAACTCTAATTTTGCAAATGAACTATGTAACTCCACTAAATTCAACATTCCAGATGCATTGGTGAACTCTTATTTTCCATTAGAGGTCGTTTAGACCAATTGTGGGTCCAGGACCTATATCTTTTATTATTTTCCGACCAATGGGTCAAAATGGGCTTGGATACACCAGGACCTAAACAAAAGTTCTACCTAGCCTAAAATTGATATTTCAGAGTTGCTGGCGAAGTCGAAATTCATATCCCAAATTGTTTTACTTATGTTTTTGTTCGGTGGCCATTTGGAACCAATGAAGACTTCTAAAAGGGGAATTGGATCTAAAAATCAAATGAACAGCCACTAACCAAATTATCAGTTCCAGCAAGTTATAAATGACTTGGGGCAGCTCTGGAAAAGATCTGACATAAAAAATAAGCGGAAATACAAAAAATGACCTGAAGGGTCATTACAACATCCACTACTAAGGAACTTTCAGCTGTAAAAGTTTAGAATGAGGGTATACTTGAAGTCTTGAACATATGAGGATATTGGTCCTGTATCTCACTCTCAATCTCCCAAGTGGCCTCATCCACTGGGTGGTGCCTCAACTAACCCTTGAAAACCACCTTGATAGTTGGAATTCCTTTGGGTGCAATCGTTTCACATCACTTATCAAAGTGAGCACAGGTACCTCAACAAAGGTCAAACACTCATCCAAATGGACTGAGTCTCATCTAAGCAAATAAAATATATCGAGACTAAATCACCACATCATAGAGACGTGGAAAACTTGATGAACCACACCAAATTTTGGATGTAAAGCTAACTCATAAGCTGCCTCATCAACTGAACGGATAATCTCAAAGGGTCCAACAAATCTCGAACTAAGTTTACTATTCCTCTCAAACCTCATCACTCCCTCTATGGGAAAACTATGAAGGAATATGCAATCACTAACTCCAAATCTCAAAGGACAAAGCCGACAACTATATAGCCTTCTTCCTACTCTGAGTTGCTTTCAGTCTATCTAAAATCCTTGACTCTATCCGAGAACTCTTGAAGCATATTCGCACCGCTGGGTCCCATCCAATCGTAGAACCACCTCTCCTATCATACAAAACCTCAAATCAATAACAGAAAACACGGTTACACCCTGAAGCTTAGAATTCAGCTTATTAATCTAAACAAGACCCATATGGTAAGGTACCATAGAAAGAGGTCGAGTTTCAGGCTCAAGGTCAATAGAAAACTCAATCTCACAAATAGAGGTAGTACTATGTAGGTCAGGTATGGAACACATTAGAAAACTCATAAAAAAGAACAAATTTAAGCGACAGACTCTCAACCTCTAGAAAAACAAGACTCGCAACCTCTAGAGATAAGTCTCCTAGCATAAACATAAGATATAACCCTCATTGGCTTACGACTAACTGCTTCCTTCCACATGAATAAGGGTTATGTTGGGCATGGAAAAAGTAATGATCTGCGTAAAACAGAACATGAGTATGAGATAATGAGACAATCAGTCCATGCCTAAAATCATAGTAGAATCTACCATATCTAGAATAATAATGTCTACATAAGTATCAATATTTCCAATTATCACAACACATGACCTGAATACTGGATCCACTACTAAATAATCACCCACGGAAGTAGACACACATAATGGCACATATAATAAATCAACAGAAAACTCAAACTAAGGTGCATAATAAGAAGATATGTAAAAGAATATGTGGATTTGAGATCTAATAAACCAAGGTCCGAATGGTGACACAAAAGAATCATACGACTAACCACAGCATCCGAAGTCTAAGCGTCGGGTCTAATAGGTACTACATATAACTCACCTTGACAACCACCTAGCTAGGCACCTAACCAACCTCTCATCCTTCCTATCAGAGAACCTCCTCGAGTACCACAAAAACCACTTTTCTGACTATGAGAACCACCTTTAGCTGAGGGGTGAACTACTATAATAGGGGGACACACTGAGGTAAGGTAACAATCTCCCCACAAAGAGAACACTCTTAAGAAAATGACCACGTCCCCCATAACTATAACACGTTCTATAAGCAAAACCAGAACCAACAGATTTGACACACCCAAAATGACCACCACGTCTAGACTAACCAAAAAATGAACCCCCTGAAGACTGACTACTTCTCTTACTAAGGTGAATACAAGCACGAGACTGACCTCCATCAATCGTCTAAAGAGTTTCCTGAACTAGCCGACTAGGCTGACTTTGAGGTTGAAAAAATGGATGTGGAGGATACCCAACATGAGAACTACCACTACTTAATTGGGATCCACTACAGCTCCTATCGAACTTGAATTGAAATCTAAGCCTCTTATCATAGCCCTCATGACCCTTACGGTGCATCTCAATCATCAACTTAGCATGATCCAAAACCTCAGAAAAATACCTACTCATAACAACCAAACACTAAGTTGATATATAGAAGGGAAAACTCACCCCTCTGACAATACTAAAAACTCTCGCATACTCAAAAGTAAAAATAGAAGTAGCATGTCGAGCAACCAATAGCTAAGAAGCTACCAGTTGAGCTACTACTGGTGCAGGAGAATCCTCGACTCTAGGAGTTGTAGCTACAGGATATGCCCTCTCCCCCATACCACTCTGATCTGTAGACTGTGCTTAATTTTATGACACGCCACTAATAAAAAAAATAGCTAAACCAATGCATCTCCAAGAAATTAAGAGGGAACAAAAATTGGTAGAGCCTGGGCTGATCCCTAGCCCACCGCTAGCTGTGGCAGAAGAATCTCAGTCTTATGCACTGGAATAGGGGTTGGGGAATATGGTCTATTTTGGCGTCTAACTAGGGAAATGCCTTTAGGTTGATCATAACCTCTAGGTCATCTACGACTAATGATAGGATCCCTTGGCCAGATCTCTAGTCCCTCATCGCGTGTAGTGGTAACATGTGTCCTGTCTATCTATGAAAGAGTAAAGTCAAAGGAATATTCGTCAGACCAACTCAAACTCTTAGCATGATATGATTGAAAAAAGTGAAGAAATCATAAGAATGTCCCGTAGCCTCCAGAAGATAGGAAACAAACCTCAATTTTTTTATCCATTGGACTCTACTAGATACTTGCTCTTGTACCAACAATATCAATGAGACCTGGATCTGATACCAATTTTTCATAACCTGATTTATGAGTTATGATGGCACCCATAAATTCCTATTTATAGGTAATATAATACCATAACCCGGAGCTAACACAATGCGTTAATCATGCAAGAAAGGCCCAACATAGGAAAAATTTAAGAACATCAATTGAAAACATAAAGGTTCTAGATAGGATAAACAATCATACAAGATACCAATCCCAAAAACTATTAGAGCTAGTACAAGATTAACTAATAGTTTAAATACAACTCCAAGTCTAGAATAGTCAATACATCTGTTTTGAATACTAAAGACTGAATAGAGAGATGAAAGGATATCGGGTGACTTAAACTCCAAGATCTCACCCTATCTTTGGAAATCTTTCACCACATGAATCACGATCAATGGTGAGAGCTAATACTCAAATCTACACCAAAAAGGTATAGAAGTGTAGTATGAGTATCAAAACATTAGGTAATCAATATACATCATCAGTCGACTAAGCTAAATCATGATATAAGAATGATAAAATGCAAGATAATCATAAATAAGTCAAGATAATTAGGGTCCCAAATCCCTACACCTAAACATGAGGAATTATCCATAAATAAGCAATAATAAATAATGAAGTCAGAATCATACCTCAAAAACTTAGTACCAATCCAGTAATCAACTTACCATGAACTAACCATAAAAATAACACAATACAGTAACCAACTAGCCCAGACAAATAATACCAAAATTGGTCCCCATAACCTGAAAGGTCCAATCAGCACACAACAACACCATAAGCAATACTAATCACCTATAACTATGCAATCCCCATAAGGCTGATAAATATAGGTGTATACTGGTGATAGGCAATGAGCTTGCAAGGATGAATGAAAAGTATAATTCATACTACAATAATCAAAACAGGTACCATAATGTAACCTAGTATATACACTTCCTCTAGCTCTCCATCTCAGAAAAGAAGGACCTATGATGACTTCTTTTCTCTAGCACAATGGCTCACGAATGAAGGGGTCCTTAGAGGCTTAGGAGTATCCATATATACCGACCTAGTCCCTATCTAAGATTTCCCATATCCATCATCATCATCAATCCACTCTATCTAGTAATATATATGTATATATACAAAGAGAGAGAGAGAGAGAGACATAATACAGGGCTAGAATTGTGGCTAAAAGAGTGTAATTCAATAAATCTACAACCCAGGGTAATCTTCGGGACTAAATCATCATAAATGTATAGAAAGGATTGGAATCCCTCACGACTAAGGTAAATAGTAGTAGAAAAATTATGGAGTATAATCTATCTCGATCAAATCTCTAAAACATCATTTTTAGTTTCAAAGGCTCATATGTTATTCATTAAGATGGTCCTATTCCCATTAAAAAAGAGTCCATTTTATATGTGAAAAGTGGGAGTAAATCCCTTTTTAGGAAAAATAGTATTAAAACCATATTTTTAATTAGAATCGTCCCGTTCACCATTTTAGTTTGCATGAATGTACCAGATCTATACATGTTTTCACAAGTATCCATACAATGCCATTATAAGCATCTAAATGTCTATAAACTATGGCCACATCCTTTAGAAGGATAAAACACTTTCCAAAATCAAACCAATATCGTAACGACGACCTTGGGACCAATAATATATTTGACATAACCATAAAATTATAATCCAAAAAAAACCATTACAAACCAATGAGTATCATCGTAAACATTATACTAAAGGTTCATTAGTGTCAACTATGCCTAACATGCTAGCTACCTAGGGTAATAGGATCCTAGAAGCATAATAAGTATTTCATCTTAAGGTTCAATTACCCTTCTAGCCCCCAAAATCATAAATTAGGCTAAGTAACAGGGTTCTACCCAATATCCATCTTAATATCCCTATCTGTCATGCAACATATATAATACTCCATCTCAAGAAGAAGACAAGATAGAAGCCTACCTCGATGCTGAATCATAAATACTTAAATTACCCATATATCATCCACCTTTGCTCTACGATACCAAAATGCATCCATGCTAACTAAATCATAATCTATATGTCATTCGGATTAAAAGGAGACGCATAGTCTATATTAAGGTTTGGATCAAAATTTGGGTTAAGAACGGGCGCCCAGGGCCAACAAACAGAATAAAAAATAGAATTTGTCACTAGGTCCCTTGAAGGACAAGAAATATTTGCTCAAAAGTTGTGCACAAATAGAGCATAAACTAGGACTCAAATCAACCCTTAAAGTTTAGGAATTTAAGACCTAATTTCAAAGAAATTACCATGAATTAGGATGGATATTAAAGGAAAATACAATAGGAAATGACCAAGGAGAGTTAGGATAGCTTACCTTAACTTATATGGATGATTTCCCACTTTTTTCTCTTATTAAACTCTTAATTTAGTCTAAAAATGGTGGATGAAATTATGGAAAATTAGGGGGGAGAGAAATGGGATTAAAATGGTTATAGATGCCGCTCAAGCAGACACCTGGGCGCTAAAGTGACTAATGATAATATGGCAACATGACCTATTAAGTGGTCGGGGAAAAAGTAGTGTGTGCCACTAAATTAAACCCAATGACGCTAAAGCGAGCACAACTTTAGGGGTAATTGACCATTTAAGTAGACCCTAACCATTGGGCCAAGGCAGCTAAACTAACCTATTGGCGCTAAAGCGTTGAGTACAAAAGCGGCCCAATGGGTTCTTAAGTTAACCTATTAGGTGCCATACACAAGAGTTTTACTATGTCCAAACAAACTTCGATCGGGTGATCGGGATTCGTTTGGAACCTCGTGCACACTGACAAAATATGCTACTATACCAAATTGCCTGGTCAGCTAAACTAACCCATCATCGCTAAAGCTCTGAGTGCAAAACTGGCCCTATGGGTGCTTAAGTTAACCTATCACGTGCCATACACAAGTTTTACCATGTCCAAAACAAACATTGATTGGGTGATTAAGATTTGTTTCGAACCCCGTGCACACAAATAAAACATGCTACTATACGAAATTCGGTGTTCTAGACTCAATGAAATCATCAAAACATTCATTCAAGATATTTTTAACTAAAAATGGGGCCCACACCTATAGTTTCATTTGTCACATAATCCAGCTAATAGTTGAAAATGAGTCAGGAAGTCTCGGTACCTGAACTAAGGGTCCCCCTAGCCTAATATCAACATTCGGATCCATGGACACAGCTGGAATTCTCATCTGAGGTCTTCTATTAGGAGTTTTAGTTTAAGACTAAATCCTAAATACCAAAATCTCCGAAATAGGAAAATGAACCTAAAATCCAAATGAACTATCTGACAACAGAACCAATAATTTTGGCAGGTCATAAATGACCTGTAGCTGCTGTAGGAAAGACCAAAATGCCAAAAATGCACTACAAAATAACCTAGAGGGTCCATAAAATACCCACTACAAAAATGACTTTCATCCGTAAAAGTCAAATGGATATAAGAAGCATGAAAATTCAAAGGGACGAGGGACTGCGACTGCATGTTTTAAGAAAAACTCCTCGAATAACCGCCAATAAAAGACAACACTTTCAAAGGTTTTTGCTGTAGGCATCCCTTTTTCAACCAACTTTCATTATTCACTCCCAAGCAGCCAAAATTAAACCTCAACCACCAACTAGCCTCTAACTGAATTAAGAAAGGCTGATGTACGCAAATCTAAACCACAACGTACTAATACCATATTTATTCCAATGCAACTAAGTGAAAATCATCCAAGCCTAAGTCAACATAGGTCATAAACCATGCAACCAACTCCAAAATCTAGACATATGTTTGATTTGGCTTTCCAAACCTTCTATTCACTCCAAACCAAGTATAAAGTCACTTTGAGTCCTACCCACGCAACTCCATCATACTAACCATAAAGGAATAAACGTGAACTACTAAAAATCCATAATGTCAAGATTGAGAACAGGATCCTAAGGTGCTACCTGGACATACAAATAGAGATAACCAAGATCTGTTATCCATTCTGATGCTACAACTAATTTACATGACCACCAAAACTTAAAGTCTGGTGTCTGAATCACAAGCACTCCCTATGAAATGATACTCTTAAGGATGCCCCATCCACCTAGAATAACGTCATGATAAATCCATCTATAGCATACTAATTTTACTAAGTAGATCATCTTTAATTTTTGACAAAAATTGAAAATTGAGGTTGTGGCTAAGAGAAGAAACATTGTGCCAATAGACTATCATCTAAACACCTACCAACCATAATCTATCTGAACTAAAAAAGACTGAATACATAGACATGGAGTAGGCTTAGCCATCCCATAGATGAAATCCCAATTGAGACAACTGTAAACAGAGACTACACTAAGCTCTACAACTTCCCACTGAAATTTCAACATTAGGGCTGGAACGTTCGATCTCCACCACCCAAGATAAACCTAAAAGATGAGTAAGCATCAACACTTAAAATTCATCATAAGCTTCTAATTGCTATTCTAAGGTGTCAAATCTAGAACTGAGCTAACAAGTTTGATCTAAGGCTAAATACCCAATCGACCTTAGTATCAAAATAAGTCATATCCCAACTGAATTAGGCCTAACCTAAAATCAAAATGTAGCTGAAGAACAAAATTACAACAGAGAATAAATCACCAACTGAAAATACAAGTAACAAACTCCATATCCACTAGAAGGCACAAACCACCAAAGCATACTCATGAACTCACCAAGGTTGCAAACTACAATAGCAATAGCCAAAACTCTAGAGTCTTGGAAAAATACAACCTTAACAAAGAAATGGTCATCCAGTACTCCACTTCATTAATGAATACTCAACTACCATCTTAAGAAGCAATCACAGAAAATACTACCTATATCCAACCCTCTTAACACCACTAAGAAAAGAATCACATCACGATAAGAATGTAATATCCAACTCCACACTAATACCAAGAGTAAACCATCACCAAGAGATAAACTTGTTGAAATTAAGGATGAATCCAAGTCCTCTCAACATTAAAATCAAAACAACTATTGTGTAATGAACTATTCAAATTTGAAAAATGGACCACAAATAGGTCAACCTCAAGAATGGGCTATATAACTCAGTCGCCAGCTCTAGCACCATAACAAAACCATGGAAGGTAAACTTACCTTTACTACTATTATCCACTCCACAACCAATCTATCATACCCAATAGAAGAGGAAAACACAAACCTCACTTTGCTATAAAAGAGAAATCATCCAACCACTCTAGCCGCCCAAGCCAAAGAATAAATCACAAGTAACAAAAACTCTAGTAGATACTACTAGTTTAGTTGACTACCAAGTGAGGATCGATAAATATCAAGCAATGAAAATAATAAAAACAGCAATATAAACATAAATATAAAGGATTAGTGGTATTCAAAAATGAAAATCAACCACAAGTACCACTCTAGGGCCATAAGAAGGCCAATATGACAAAGTAAATGAGACTCAAACCCGAATGCTACACCTATAGGGAAAATATCAGCACTAATCCACTCTATCCACTACTAAAAGAAATAATCTATAGGGTAAGTAATATAATCATGAACTCTATATCAAGGCACACAACAATCGATATAAACCTACCAAGGCATACAATCATCGATAGGTACAAAAACCCCAATACATATAAAATAAAAGAAAAAGGTGGTAAATAAAAGCACACCTATCATAGAAAAATCTAAAGTCGCATACCTGAAGGGTCCTAGGGAGAATGAATCTGAACGGGTCTAAACTCTGGTTGATTATTTGAATCACCAACTGCTAAACTAAGTGCATTACCTCTATTAAAAGGTGCCACAATCCTACGTGACTAACGTGAACAAGTTAAGCAACTAATAATCCTACACTAGGGACACTCTCTAGAATAGTAACCCATCTCATTTCAATTGCAACAAAGTCCTGAAGCCTTAACCTAGTGGAAACATGAGTTCACCCTAACATGCTAACCAACTGACATCGAGGGAACTCTTTACTAAAATGACCCCCCCACACACTTAGAATCATAACACATCTCAATAAATCTAGGGTAGAGATGAACATATGCTAACTCTATCTGATCAAATAAATCATGTCTAGGGCATTCTCTAAACCAATGTCCCATCTTGCCACAACCAAAACAAGCTCCTTAAATACTCTAAGGTGTTTCCTCTCTAATATAAAATGTCCATCGTAGACTAAAGACCCACATAGAAAATTCTACAAGGTTCAATGAGAACTCTTCTTTTTATGACTGTCACGACTAATCTGAGAGCCACCTATAATTTGAAATACTACATATGTAAAATTGATAGTCTATAAGTAAAGCTTATATCTATAGGGAGGATCCTCACTCCCAGATGGAATACCAATAACACTACACTAATGACATGACCTCATACTGCCACCTCAATAAGTCTCTATACTTGCTTTCTCTATGATCCTCACATGATCAATGACTTGAGAGAAACAAGACCATGTTGCAATCAAGTTCTCCAATACCAAATGGAGTTGAAATTCTAATCCTCTAATAAATCCATGAACTATGTCATGCTTTGTGGGATATAAAATAGAAATATGCCTGGCCCATTCAGGAAACCAAATCTCATAGTCTGAAACTGACAAGGAACCTTGATGAATGACAATAAACCTAACTCTGGCCTGAGAATAGATCGATGAACGAAATGTCATCCCTGACTGTGAGGTATCCACAAAAAGACTTAGGAACTCAAATGTTGAATCTCAAAAGGATAAAGCAGTCATGGGATCCATTAGATTTTAGGTTGGCTCCAACTTCTCTAAATGATATTGAAAATCTTTGACATCCATCCCTAACACCCTGGTCCGATGCTGAAGTCCCATCTTCTTCTATTGACAACGTCATATTATCCACTTAGAATAGAATAGAGTCAAGAAATGTACTTGAAGTTTATATAAATATGGACACCTAACAAAGAGTCAAGAATAAAATTTCCTAAGAATTCCCTGCATCCTTCTAAAGATAGGATATGGATGTATCCATATTGATTCATATTACTCTATTAGACACTTAATTTTTGTACCAACACACCTGTAAACCTAGTCTTTATTCTATCATTATTTCTTGACCTTTTGTCCATGATCTCTAGTATCGTAAAGCACACCTAGGGGAACACAATCCTAGTTTTCATCATATATTGATTATAATCCATATCAATCAAGACGTGATACTATTAATTTTTACTACCAATTCCTCTATTTACTTATCTTCATTATTGTTTACTTTAATAGATTTGTGAGAGATATTTAACCTATTTCCTATTGGATGGAACCAACCTAGTTGGGTTAGTATAATTTGACAATGACTGCATTCTATTTTCATAGAGGATATAGTTTAGGCAACATCAAATTTTGCCTCTATTGTTGGAGACTACAGTTATAGATTTATTGACTGAAGTTGTTAGGTTTTACTTTTATGTTTTTCCAAGGATGTATGCTTGTGTATGCCCAATATGAGGATTTAAGGAATTCCCTTGATCCCATTTAACCCATACCTAAGAATAATCCAATAAAAAAATTGTAAGATGTAACAACATAGTTGTGAAGTGCATCATGAGGAGCTTCGAGATGATTCACTTGACTTGCCTCCACACCTCCTCATAGTGCTTAGGAGACATTTAAGCAAACTATTATGTGACTATTAGCAGAAGAAAATTCAAAGAGGAAAATAAGGCTGCTCTTCGTATAGCTCTAGAGGTAAGCCAGATAGAAAGCTGATTGGAGTAGAACTCAAAAAAGCTAGAAGAGATAGAGCTCATGTACTCCTAGATTTTTAGTACATGCAAGCATATAATAATCTAGAGGATGACCTGGGATATGTTGAGATAATAGATATAGTATCTATTATTCCTCACGAGTTTTCCTATGGGATGAAGTTTGATATCATAAGTGTTATGATTCAGCTGCTAAACCTGAAGGGTGTATTTTGTGTTTGCTAACTAATGATGAAAACATATATATCATAAATTTTATTTGAATTTGCACTTTATATAATATTATTGGGGTTCATCAGGATACTTTAAGACTTAGGTTGTTCCCATTCTCTCTAACTGGTGAAGTAATATTATGGTTAGAAGAACTACCTCATGGGTCCATTTTCACTTAGAATGAGTTGTGAAATCATTTCGTAAATCATATCTTCCCTCCTACCAGAATGCTATAATTGAATAAGAAGATCTATAATTTTAGGTATTTGTATTATGAACCAATGTATGAGGCATGGTTTTGGTTTAAGAAGAAGTTAATAATGTTGCCTAATCATAGAATTTTGGGAATAAATTTTCTAGAAATTTTACATTATTCCCTAAATACTAATTCCAAAGATGTTGCAGATACTATCACGGGTGAAGCTTTTATTAGCCTGTGTTGGAAAGCTGGATTATAAATTTTAGATAGGATCTCTCTTACCAAATAAGGTTCACATACTTGAGAGGTAGAAATACATGCTAACACTTATACTATTGGTGCTTCCAGTGAGTAGAGAATTATATATGATAATATGGCTCAAGAAGTTGCATAGTTGAGGATAAAGATTGGGCTTTCTTAGATGTAATTTGCAAATATGATTTCTAAGAAGGTAAATGTTGTGAGTGCACAAGGTAAAGAACCTAGGTTGTATGATTCTGATCTTGTAAAGGAGGCAAAGTATTTGGATAAAGACTTTTTGGGTTTTTGAGCCAAGGGCCAATGATTTGCACAAGACACTTAGAACTCAAAGTAAATGAACCAAGGTTTGAACTATTATGGGGAAAAATATAGGGATCAGACTAAAGAGAGATTATGACTGAAGGCATAAGTATTATTATAAGAAGAAGGGCGGTGTGTATGTTCTATTGATAAACTGTGACACTGAGTCAAGGATGGAGGCGTTACTTACTAAACTGGTAAAGGGTTTATAAATCTAGAAAGTTTCCTTAAATAGATTAAGGATGATATTTTTTGTTTGAACCAAAAAGTGCAATCATATGATACTACAATTAACCAACTTGAGGAGAAATTTGGTTAAATGTCAGTGTTCTTCAATCATTATCAATCGAGCACTCTTTCGAGTAATACTGTGTTGAATCAAAAGAATGGCAGTCACTATTTTTCCATGGCACCTCTATGTGGTAAGGTTACCATTGACTCCCCTATATCTGTAGTTGATCAAGTTTGGGATAATGTTGTTGGTATTGATGATGCACCTAAAGCATAAAAAGTTGGTGACTAGTAGTGAGTCATTACAAAAATTGATGAGCGCTGATAATAATTTTAAAAAGGATAAAATAAAGGGAAAGGAAGTTGATCCTATATTGAAAACTATTCCACGACCTCCCCCTCCTTTTCCTCTAAAGATTAAAGAAAAAGTAAGAGAAAGGGAAGCATAAGAAGTTCATGTCGATGTTGAAAGAACTATCTATTATTATTCCTCTTATGGAAGCATTAGAGCAGATGCCAGGTTATGTGAAGTTCAAGAAATATTTGGTTACTAATAAGTGAAAGGTGACTTTTGAGTCCACTAATAATATGCACCATTATAGTGTTGTTGCTTCCCGATCTTTAGTAGAGAAGAAAGAGGACTCTGGAGTCTTTACTATTCCATGTAATATTGGTCCTTCAAATTCTCCAGAGCTTTATGTGATTTAGGAGCTAGTATCTATCTAATGTTATTGGTAGTGTACAAATAGTTAGGGTTAGGGGTACCTAAACCTATATCTATGGGATTATTGATAGTTGTCCGCACTATGAAGAAATTGGTTGGTGTGTTATGTGATGTGTTGGTGAAGGTGGAATCCTTTTTATTTTTGGTTGATTTTCTGATCCTTGACTTTGAGGTGGATTTTGAACTCTATATTATCTTAGGAAGGCCCTTCTTAGCTATAAGTAGGGCACTGGTTTATATGGACATAGGGCAGATAACATTCAAATTCAATGAAAAATAAGTTGCTTTTAACGTGCATTAATTAATGCGGAAAAGAATATGAAGGTGGTGTCTGTAATAGATACTATTGGTGATAATGCATTAATTTTCCCTATTAATAAGAGACTTACGGTTGATACAATAGCAACAGTTATTATGAACTTGATGATGATGTATTGATTTTCCCTATTAATGAGAGACTTACAGTTGATGCAATAGTGACAGTGATGGTATCAATAAATATGATGAGATGGTTAGTGCACTGTATATTAGAGGGTTTTATTCTTATGCTCCAAAAAAATTGGATCTTGACTTGAAGAATAGGGCTACTCCACTAGCTTGGCCATCAATTGAGGATCCACTGGTCTTGGAATTGAGGGTCCTCCCATCTCACTTGTGATATTCATTTTTAGGCACCAATAATACCTTGATGTCTATTATTTCTACTGATTTATTTGATTCACAAACTATGGCATTGATTTTAGTCTGGCATAGATTTAAAAGTGTTGTTAGATTAACTATTACAGATATTATAGGGATCTCATTCGAGATTTGCACTTACAAAATTCATCTACACCCAAATTGTGTTCCCTTTATCAAGTAGCAATGTAACTTGAATCCTCCTATATAGGAGGTTGTGAAGAAAGACATCATCAAGTTGTTAGATATAGGAGTGGTTGAAACCATTAGGTACAATAAGTGGGTCAACCCGATTCAATATGTACCTAAGAAAGGTGGGATCACTATGGTCCCAAATAAGAAGAATAAACTAGTACCTGTGAGATATGTTTCTGGATAGAGATGGACTACAGAAAGGTTAAAACTTGGACTCAAAAAGATCATTTTCCTATATCATTTATTGATCGGATGATAGACAAACTTAAAGGAAGGGGTTGGTACTATTTTCTTTACGGTTATTTAGGGATCATTAAGAGTTTTGTTGCCCCCAAAGGATGAGAGAAGATGATTTTTACTTGCATATATGGTACTTTTATGATAAAGAGGATGTCGTTCAAATTATACAATGCTCCTGCTACTTTTCAGCATTGTATGATGTCAATATTTTTTGATATGGTGGAGGAAACCATAGAGGTCTTCATGGATGACATTTAGGTAGTTGGGAACTCATTTGATGATTTCCTAGCTTATTTGTCCAACACACTCCAGAGATAGTAGGAGTGCAATCTGTTGTTAAATTGGTAGATATGCCATTTTATAGTAAAAAAAGGTATTGATCTCAGCCACAAAATCTCAAAAGAGGGTATTAAGGTGGATAAGGAAAAGATAAAGGTGATTGAAAAATTACCTCCTCCAGTCTCATTTAAGGGTAACAGAAGCTTCTTGGGTAATGCAAGTTTCTATAGGACGTTCATCAAGGACTTCTTCAAAATTTCTAATCCTCTATGTAAACTATTAGATAATGAGGTGAAATTTATTTTTGATGATGCATGTCTTAAGGCCTTAAGGAGCGATTAATCTCAGCTCTTATTATTGTGTCCCTTGATTAGTCTTGATTATTGAGATGTTGTGTGATGCTAGATGAGTGGCATTGGGAGCTATCCTAGGCCAAAGATGTGAGAATATCCTTCACCCAATTCATTATGCCAATAAAGAATTAAACACTTTACATAAAAATTATGCAGTCACTGACTAGGAGTTACTCGCGGTGGGTTTTGCCTTTGAAGAATTATAGTCCTATTTGATAGGGACCAAAGTCATAGTTCATATAGATAACTCAACGTTAAGGTATTTGATGTCAAATAAAGATGCAAAACAATGGTTCATTTGTTGGGTCTTCTTGTTGGAAGAATTTGACTTTGAGGTAAAAGACCAGAAAGGCACTAAGAACTAGGTTGCAGATCACTAATATTGCCTTGAGGATAAGGAAATGCAGAAGTTAGGGGATAAGCTTGATATAGATGATACTTTTCTAGATGAGCGGGTCTTGGAAGCATCTCAAGACTTAATCCCCTAGTTCACTGATTAGGGTATCTTTCTGGCAAGTGATCTTGTTTCAAAAGATTTTTCATTCTAGCAGCATAAGCGATTCATGCATGAGGTGAGGTAGTTTTTTTGGGATGAACCTTATATCTTTCAAATTTATGCGGATTAGTTTATTCAGGAATGTATTCCTAAGGTGGAGATAATGAGCATTCATGAGGATTATAATTCATCAATAGTTGGGTGTCATCATGGTGATATCCGCACAGCCTATACAATTTTATAGTGTGGGTATTTATGGATGACTATATACAAGGATGCTCATGATTTTTCTTAAGCCTGTGATCAATGTCAGTGGCAAGATAATATTTTGTAGGAACATAAACTCCCATGACATCTATTTTAGAGGTAGAGTTGCTTGATGTATGGGGATTTGTTTTCATGGGTATATTTCTAGGCTCTTATGGGATGAAGTATATTCTAGTGGTCGTTTACTATGATTTGAACTGGCTGCAGGCAGTCGTGCTTCCCAATAATAAGGGTCAAAGTGTTACTGTATTCTTGAAAAAAACATCTTTTGTTGATTTGGCACTCCACATGCGATTATTAGTGATGGTGGGTCTCACTTCTACAATTGTCATTTTAAGTCCTTGGTAAAAAAATATGGTATGAAGCATAAAGTGGAAACACCTCACCATCCACAAATTAGTGAGCAGGTTGAGTCTTCAATCGTGAGATCAAGTCCATATTGGCAAACACTATGAACGCCAATAGGATAGATTTTTCAAGGAAGTTCTATGATGCTTTCTGGGCCTACCAGACAAGTTTTTAGATCCCCATAGGTACCTCTCCATATCAGGTTGTGTACGACAAGGCGCCTGCTAGTTGAATTTGAGCACAAGGCACTATAGGAGTTGAAAAAGCATAACTTTAAGTGGCATTATACAACTAATTTAAGGATAAGCAAAGTGAATTAGTTGGATTAATTCTGGCTCCGAGCTTATAAGAGTTTGACTCTGGAAAAAGCAAAGATGAAGTTGTATCATGATAAGAAGATCGATCAATGGGTGTTTAAGACCAGTGATATGGTCTTGTTATATAATTCAAGAATTCTCTTGTTTCCTAGAAATTTTAAATCTAGGTGGTATAGACAATTCACAGTTCTTAGGGTGTTCTTGCATGGAGTTATTGAGGTGAAATGTGATAGTGAATCCAGTTCAAGGTGAATGGGCCGTGTGTGAAGCACTATATGGGAAACACTAATAAGGTGAAAGTATGAGTTAACATGAGCCTGGGTGAAGTTTGACTAAACAAGGTAACTATGTTGTGCTGCGATGTTGAATCAACTCTACATGGGAGGCAACCCATGGGCTAGTTGGTGAAGTATGAATATCCAACCTAGTCACGTCACGTCACAATGTTAAATTTTTGGTGCCTAGTTCCCTACGAGGGACCCTATGAGTCATAGGGACACCCCATGACTCATCACCAGAAGTCATATGGAGCAGAATCCTAGATTACTCTCAGGTAAAAGTTTTTTAGAGCCATGAAGACTCTTGTAATGAGTCGTTGTTAGTGACAATGACTCATCACCTTGAGTCCTCATAACTAGAGAACCCAAGTAAGGTTCCAGTCTAAATAGACAGAGTTTATGTCTACAGGTTGTCACCACAACTTATCGTCATGCCCAACATCAGGTAAATACTAGAGAATTCATTCAGGTAATGTACCAAATCCTAGAAGCAGCAATATTGGCCAATGGGTTGGCTTGAAAAGTAGCTAGATGCTCATTCTGAGCTGCAACAAAATTGGCTAGGGGGGTGAAAGTGGCTCTGATTTCAGCATGGGAGACATGCTCATCTAGGGGATCTGGCTGGACAGGCTGAGGTGTTGGTTGGTTTCTCGTTCCTCTTTCTTTAGCCCTTTTTGGAGGCATATTCTATAACGGAAAGAAATCTTGAATTAGACAGAGAGTTCAACTTGATCTCATGCTCACTCGCACGGTATAAATACTGAAACTGGGGAAACTTTTCCTAAAGACGTCTCATAGCCTTTTGTCCATAAGTATGTGATACACTCATTCTCAAGACTCTACTAGATGTGACTTTAAAACTTCCTAGGACTCTGTTGAACCTTAGGCTCTGATACAAAGTTTATAATGCCCCGAGTCTATACCCCGGACGCTACACGGTGCTTACGACCCTAAAGGACCACAAGCTAACCCATGAATGATATCTATTGTGACTACTGAATAAAAACACTATAACAATAATAATATTACATAATTAAATATGGAAATTAGTCTAAAGTTTCCATAAGGTTCACAACTGAAAACAAATACTACATACTGATATATAAATACTGAAAGCTGAACATCTATTTGAAATACTCTAGTTCGAAAGCCTCTAACTGTCTGAATATAGATTCGATGGGACAAGTCCCCAACTAACTCCGACTAATGAAAGTAACTGACCACTAAAATAATGAAATGATATAATAACTTTGTCCTCAAACTATAAGGACTCACATCTAAGTCTGTTGCTGATAGATTAGGATGCTAACTGTGATCAGGAGCCCATATGTGTAAACCTATGATATAGGACATCATAGCACAAAAGAAAAGTATGCATCAGTACTTTGATTATACTGGTATGCTAAGTGAGATAGGATGATATGCATGGGTTTATATGCATGAACAAATAACCGACTTAGTAACATGAATATAACTGAATGAGAATACAGGTATAACTAAAACTGATGAAATACAGATTATGAAATACTATGCACATATCTACATATATTGTATCTTAGATCGTGATAACTCTGGATACTGAGATCTGATAACTGAAAGACTGATATCTGAGTTTAATGATACTGCTATACTGATAACTAAGTGACTATTTCTGAAAGTCCTGATTCTGTGGATCTATGCTCAGTTCCATATTGATATGAGTGATTGTGTCTGATAGTCCTCATTTTATAGAACTGAACTAAGTTTTATACTGAGACTGAAACTAAAACTGTACCTATAAAAGGTAATTATCTAATTGACATACCCCTCTCTGAATAGATTGGGGTCCCACCTGTAACCCCAATGGTAAGGGTGTCAGTACCGTGCCATAGGTAAAGTCAATTGCCAGTCACTCTCATATGGAAGGTGCATTGAATGAGAACGGTGGTACACTCAACTGGAAGGTAAGATACCTCATCAACCCTCAACTGACAGGTTGATGTATCAACCTACACTAGCTACGTAGTTCTGGAATACAAGGACTACTTCTAAGAATCAGTCCCTCTACTGGAAGGTGAGTCCCCATCCTTGAGTTCACTCGGTCCTGAGTCCTACTCCTAACTGAATAGACACTGAACTAAACATTAGACTATTCTAGGCTGTACTGAACTATTACTGATCGTGTTGTCTAACTGTACTAAACTGAGTTCACTAGGTTCCGCTAACTGATGTAGTACTACTGAGTTCTGTTAGCTGACTAAGTTCACTGATTTCTAAACTGATTATTAAACTGAGACCGTGACTGATTACTGAGTACTACTATTCGTGACACTACTAAGATTGTCCTGTAACTACTATAGATCTAGGTAAACAACTAGATTTTTGGGTATTGAATCCCACTAGGACTCGATAGAATGAGAAATAAAGAATAAAATAAAATTGAAAAGCACAACAGTATTCACTTGCTCACACACAACTCATTCATAGAGACATTTTATCAAACACTTGTAAGATATAAGCTTGCGCATATGCTAGCATGTCATGATTTCCACCTTTAATTCACATGAGCAATTATCAAGCACTTGGGGATCATAATCTATACACGTAATACTAAACAACATGTAGGCATCATACTTTCAAATCCCAATTTGCAAATCAAGGGCTTTTAACATGAATTCACATAATACTACACACGCATGATAAATAATTTCACATGAAACTTGAAATAAACCATGGATTAGCACACAATTTATATCATAATCATGAATACACTCAAATCCAACATGGAATTCACAAAATCAATTAACTTGTAGTTTAAAAATGTTTCTTGAACTCCAAGGGTGGAAGGAAACCCTTGGATGAACACTTTACATACCTTGGTTTTAAAATTTATGAAGAATGATGGAGTGTTCTTGAAACTTGAAATGTTGAATTGGAAGCCCTAGGGTTTTGTTCTTGAGTAATTTTGAGAATAGAGAATGGATTTTTCCTATAAAGCGGCTTAATCGCGTATTATAAGAGATGACATATGGTTGGAAAAGACCTATTTACCCCTCTGGATGCGGGCTTCTAATGACTGAAAATGTGCCCAGTGACGCGTAGCCCAGTGTGCCACGCCAATGGCATCAACATAATGAGCAACGTGCCACATCGAGTTTGCATTGTTTCACTAGAAATTAGCATTGGGAGTTGGGAATAACAGTGATCGATGCGATAGGCGACACGTCGCATCGAGATCGCAATGATCCACTGATTTGCACTTCCAAACTTGTTTCAAATGGGGTGTAAAAAATTCAAAACTTGTCCCGGAACACCTACGGACATTCCTGATCATGGATCAACCTAAAAATCGATATTTAAAGGATTAAGGGTCATAAAAATAGAATCGCCAACTTATGAAGGCTTAACTAGATTCTATGTGTAAACACTTAGCTGAAATTTCTAAGTTTGGAACCTCTTTTCATGCTCTAAGGGGATGAGTTAGGCTTAGAATTTTGTGGGATCTTACAACTTAGATTATCAGAGTTTATCTTTGTGAAAAACTCTTCAGTTTCAGAAATTTTGAGAGTTAAAGCAATCAGCTCATGCTAATGATTCTCAACTTTTTCTTCTGAGTCATTCTTCTAAGAGGTTAGTTCACATATAGAGTCTAACAACACACTTGCAAGCATTTTTATCTTCCTGGTAGTGTAATTATCTAGATTCTCCTTAATATCGAATAGATTTACCTCTTTTTCTTTATTATCTACTGTGTTTGCCCCGAGTGCAAACAAGGAATCATAGATAACTTGAATTTCTTGCATTGATAACATAGAGACATCTCCACTCTTCTCATCATCACCCGAATCACTTGAAGAACCTCCCCCCCATGCTACAAGATCTTCCTTTACTGCGTAATCAGCTGCAACCTTTCTTTTTGAATTCTCAGGAACCTGTTCCATGATCTTTTCTTTATCACTTGCATCCATGAGGTAATCCTGATGATCCATTTTCTGCATATGTAAATACTTGATGAAATGTTTAGGACTTCTACATTTGCGACATACTTCAGCATTTCATCCTCTTCTTTGGAACTGACCACTCATTTTCATCGCTCTAACAATCTTATTTTCCAAGATAGGTAACATGAGTGTCTTCATCATCAATTTGATCATATTTAGATTATTTCAATGCCTGGTAATTTTCTCTCTGTGCATCATTTTTCTCCATCCCTTGTTGCTTCTTAAGATCATAGGTTTTCAAATTTCCAATAAATTTATCCATGGTGAGGTGTTCAAGTTTCTAGCTTCTGCTATAACATCCACTTTTCTTTCCCAGGACTTAGGAAGAACACCAAGAATCTTTCTTACTTTCTTATACTCTGGAATCACTTCTCCTAAGCAAAGAAGCTCATTTGTGATTGAAGTGAAACTTTTATGCATTTCTTGGATAGTTTCCTCTGCTTTCATGGTGAAGGTTTCATTCTGAATAGTCAGTATGTCTACTTTAGAACCCCTCACATCAGTAGTACCTTCTTGTGCAGTCCTCAAGAAATCCCAAATCTCTTAGGCATTTTCACAAGATGAGATCCTATTATATTCATCTGTCCCTATTCCATAAACTAGTAATTTCTTGGCCACGTAATTCTTCTCAACTTTCTTTCTATCTTCATCATTATACTCTCTCCTGCTTTTAACAACCATTCTAGTTATTTCTCCTTATTTGAATTCTTTAATAGCAAAATGAGGTTTATCAGTTCTCTATCTTCAACCATAATGAAGTCAAACATTCTGGTTTTCCACCACCCATAGTACTATCCATTAAATCTAGGTGGTCTAGTGTAGATTGCCTTACTTTCGGGTTTGGTGGAGCATCCATGATAACTAAAACACTCTAGGTGTGAACCTTTTAGATTGACCTATTTCTAATATCAATTGTTGGAACCCTTAGGGGTTGCACCACACAGTAAGGGACCAAGTCCCTCAACGTCAATCAAAGGCAAAATACACAAAAAATAGGAAGTTTGAAGCAATACAGGAATAGTAAGGACACAAGAATTTTTATGTGGAAACCCAGGAAGGGAAAAACCATGGCTTGCCCTCACAAGCACCTTTAAATCCACTATAATCAAACTTTTGATTACAACCTTTACTGAACCAAACTCTAGGTTCCTTTCGCTAGTAGTAACTCTACTACAAGCTCATCTTGGTAACTCTTCCAAGGATCCTCTTTAATAACTAGCTCTAATCAATGTCAAAACTTAGGTAACTCTACCTAAGCAACTCTCTCAATGAGAAAATAGTACTCTTATAGCATGACTAGTTCAATTACAAATCAGTACTCAAGAACACTCACTCACTCATTCTTTAAGCATACTACAAAGATAAGAACATGAGCAATGCTTGAGCAGACTTGAAATAGAGTTTTTGCTTCCTCACTTCACCCTTTAGAATTTTTCAAATGCCATTTGATGAAGAGGTGTCTCTTCCCTTATATAGATGAGTGATGATTAGGTCTGAAATATTATTGGACCAGTTTTCCAAGTTAGTACAAAATAGTACCTACAAGTTTGTTACACAAGAGGACAAAACTATGCAGATATTGTGTCCCAGTTGTAATGTACCTTGCACATCCAGGCACCTGGTCCCTTACTTTTCAGTTTCTCATTATCAAAACTATAGATAGCAATAAGAATAAGCCCTTAAGTGCTACCTAGTCAAACAAATAGAGAAAACTAAGGTTTTCAATCTATGCCAATGTTACACTTAATATGAATGTCCATCAAAATTAGAAGTCGAGTTAGAAGCCTAAGCGCTCCCCATGGAATGATCCTCTCCAGGATTCCCCATCCACCGAGAATAAAGTCATGTTGAATCCATCTTAACTGAAGAAGACTCAATTGGTAGACATAGAGTAGGCTTAGCCAGCCAACAGTTGAAATCCCAACTGAGACTAATATAAAAATAGAAGTTGTACACAAATGGCTCAATCTCCACCACCCAAGACAACCTAATATTGGTATCCATCCATACTTTAAATCTATCATAAACTCCAAACCGTTATTCCAAGGTGTCAAATCTAGAACTAAGCTAATGAGTCTTATCTAAGGCTAATTACGACCTTAGTATCAAAATAAGACATATCCTTACTGAATCTTTATAGAATCAAAATAGAAATATAGTTTAAGAACAAAATCACAATAGAGGATAAATCACCGACTAGGAATCATAAGAAACCAACTCCATATCTGCTAGAGGGAATGAACCACCAAAGAATACTCAAGACCTCACCTAGGCTGCAAACTATACTAGTCATAGCCAAAACTATATCGATATGGACAAATACAACCTTAGCAAAAAATTGGTCAATCCAATGCTCCACCTCAACAACGAACACTCAACTACCATCTAAAGAAGTAGTCACATCAAATATCACCTCTTTCAAACCCTCTTAATCTACCAAGACAAGAATCACATCACGACAAGAATAATGTATCCAACTCCATACCAATAGAAAGAGTAAACCATCACTAGGATACGATCACAACAAACTTGAAAGATAAATCCTAGATAACTTAACATTAAAATCAAAACCACTACTAGTCAATGAACTAATTAAATAAGAAGAACGGAACAAAAATTAGTTAATATCTAGAATAGGCAACATAACTCAATATCCAACTCTAGCACCATAACAGAGCCATGGAAGGTAAACTTGCCTTTACTGCCATCATCCACTCCATAACCAATCTAGCATACCCAACAAAAATGTATAAAAATGAACCTCACCTATCTACAACAGAGAAATCACCCAACCAAGCTAGCCTCCCAAGCTAAATAATAAGAATTACGAGGAAGGGAAATTCTAACTAGGTACTGCTAATCTAGTCATTTACCAAGAGAGGATCAATAAACATGAAGAGATGACAATAATATAAACATTAGTATAGAGGATAGGTGGTGCCCAAAAATTAAAATCAGCCACAAGTACTATCCTAGGGCCATAAGAAGGCTAATATGCCGAGGTAAATGGGACTCGAACCTAAATGCTACACCCATAGGGAAAATATCAACATCAATCCACTCTATCCATTACTAAAAGAAGTAATTTGTGGGGTAGATATATAATCATGAACTCTATATCAAGGCACACAACAATTGATATAAACCTACCAATGTATGCAATCATCAATGGGTACGAGAACCCTAATACACATAAATGAAAATAAAAAGGTAGGAAATAAAAGTTCATCTATCACAACAAAATCTGAAGTCACATGCCTAATAAATTTTAGAGAGAATGAATTTGAATAGATCAGAACTCAAACTGACCATTTAAATCACCAATGGCAGCACTAAGCATACTGCCTTGGATCAAAGGTGACACAATACTATTAGACTGGTCTAAATAAGTAGAATAATCAATAATCCAGTACTGAGGAAACTTTCTAGACCAGTGTCTGATCTCTTTATTGTAGAAGAAAACCCCTATAGCCCCAATCTAGCAAGAAACATGAGTTGACCCCAAATGGTTGAAAAAGCTGACGTCGAGGGAACTCTCTAATAATATGAATATCCTGCCCACAATCATAACATATCTCAGGAGCTCTAGGATGGGGAACAACATATGTTAAATCTGCCTGAACAACTACCTTGCCTTTGGACACTCTCTAGACCTATGTCTAATATCTCCACAACTAAAACAAGCTCCTAGTATACTCTGAGGTATTATCCCTCCTAATCCAATATTTCCACCATAGACTAAAAGACCTATACCAAAAATTTTGCAAGGTTCAATGAGACTCTGCCTTTTGTGACCACCACGACTAATATGAGAGCCACCCATAGTCTAAAATACTACCCGCATAGTTATAATAGGCAGCAAGTAAAGTTGACCTCCACCAGGAGGATCCTCACTCCAAAATAGAATACCAAGAGCACTGTACTGACAACATAAACTCTTATCACTACCTCCATATGTCTCGATACATGCTCTCTCAATGGCTCTCGCATGATTAATGACCTGAGAAAAGAAAGACTTTACTGGTATCAAGTTCTCTTATTCTAAATGGAGTGGAAATGTTAATCCTATATTAAATCCATGCACCATATCATGCTTTGAAGCATATAGCATAGAAAGATTCCTGTACCACTCAAGAAACCCAATTTGCACTCTAAAAGTGATAAGAAACCATAATGATTACCAATAAATCCAACTCTAGCCTGAGAATAACTCTGAATTAAATGTCATCCCTGGCTGCGAGGTATCCACAAAAATACTCAGGATCCCCAATGCTGAATTTCAAAAGGCTGAAGTAGTCACGAGCTCCACCGAATCCTAGGTTGGCCCTAAATCCTCTAACTGACACCGAAGATGTTCGATATGCATCCATAAATCCTTTGTAAAACACTACACTAAATCTCTAGAATACGTGTTAAAGTCTCATCTATATCTATCAAAAACCTCACATTGTCCATCTAGAACATAATAGAGTCAAGGAATGTACTTGAAGCTCAATTAAATATGGACACACGCCAAGGTGTCAAGAATAAATTTTATTAAGAATGCCATTTATCCTCCTAAAGATAAGATACATACGTCTCTATCTTGATCTGCAAGACTCTACTAAACATTTTATAACAACCCGAAATCATCTCCCGGGATGTCACACGGTGCTTAAGTCTACAAGTAGCCCCAAGCTAACCCTTAGAGCCGGTTTCTACTAATAACACTAAATTCAAGATGAAATAGACTTAACACTCACATAGTCATATCACATGAAAGGAAATACAGGAAAGATACTCGGTCCATATGACCACAATATAGAGAAACCTCAATAAAACCACAATACTGAACCCTAGACACATCATAAGTTTGATACTAGTCTGATAAAACCTCTACGAATTAAAAACTAAAGAGCCATTGGGACAGGTCCCCAACTGACTCAAAATGAACTGAAGATTAAACATAGTCTCTCAAATATAGAAAATATCTGAAGATTGGTCCTCGAACCATGAGGACTCACCACTGTAAAAAGTGTAGGCAAGGTACTCGAAGAATCACGAATGAGGCTAGGACTGAGCACCTGAACCTATATTATAAGACAATGTAGCACATAGACATATATGTGAATCAGTACTTTGGAATGTACTAAGTATGTGGGGGTGAATGCATATGTATAAAAATAGTACCGATCTTTTTCATTAAAATCACGTATGCAAAATGAGACGACTCACATGGCCTGAACAAGTAAAAAATATAAAGCTCATAAATCATGTAAAATGAGGCATGCAACACAAATTTTGTGAGTCATCGCTCTTTAACCTTAAAATAAAAAATCTTCTCTTATTCTCAATACCCAAAGGCTAATGGACTTTGAACAATACTTTCAAGTCATGCATATATCTCATGAAGAGTAAAACCTCTTCAATGCTCAACATTTCATAATTATTTAGAACTCATATACTTGGAATTCGGAATCATATGACTTGGAAACATATTAAAGGCATTTCATTCACCTTAGGAAAATATCTCATTTAAAGCTTTAGGAAAATCATTCTATCTCAAATGGAAAAGTATTCTAGCTCAACAAAATAACTTATCTCAAAGCTTTATGAAAAGTACTATATCAAGGGAAGATACTTTCATTTAGGGAAATAACCTATCTCAAGGAAGAACTTTAATTAGGGAAAAACTTTATAATTCCACCATTTAGCGAAATAACTCATAGGAAGGGAAAATAAGTATCAAATTTTGAAGTATAAAGGGGTAAGTGAGGTTCTCATAACCGACATAAACCATTCGAGCTACATGGATTCCAATATTTTTCCCTCTTAAGGAGGAGACCCCACGTTGGGGAGGAGCGTCATACTCTTGCCAGGGAGTATAACCTAGGTCTAGTGATCACTATACAAAACTTGGCCTCGGGCCCAATCATAATCATCATAAACTCGTCCTCAGGCCCAACCTACAGTGGCCGTAGTTTTGGGGTAAGAAATCATAATAACTTACCCATTTGGTGCTAAATACTACTCCCTTTAGATTATTTGCGTTTATCTCATAAAAATCTACTTTTAGAATAATCTCATGGTTCACCACGAACCCAATAATCAAATCAATAATCTCACATAGTGAAGTAGATTTCGAAGTTCAAGGACCATTAGGTCAATTCATATCTCAATCATCTCAAAATACTCAAATCATGGGTGCTTATAGCATAAGAGTTCATAAATTCACAAGTCTCAAATAGGGCTTACTAACCCATAGCTCAATCTCATGTTGAAGCTTATCAAAAGCATAATATATAGCATATAGATTCATAAATTATTTGAAAATCTATAAATTTCAGAAATTTATCACAAAATCTTAATATAGTCATATGCTTTAATATCTCAACATTGCAAATATTAGCTTCTCAAGGAGTAAAATCATGGGGTTTATACCCAGATGTAAATTCTTAATAAAACATGCAGAAATCGTGCCATTTGGCTTTTAAGTCATGGGAAATATCAAGATAATGCATTCAATAATAATAGATGAAAAACCCCATAGATTTCAGCAAAATCATGATGTAAATAAGCTTTTTTGGGCACAAGGGTGAAAGGGTTACCCTTGTTCAAAACACCACATACCTTCAATTATAAGCTTTGGATGAACTCTCACTTTTGGAACTCTATTCGTACTCTTGAATAAGGGTTCTTGAGGCCCTTGACTTAGGAACCTTGAATCCTGACTCAATTTAGAAAATCCATGGTGGATTCTTGAGATTCTTGGAAGAGGTTTTGGATACTTAGGGTTTTTGATGAGAGAAAACTTGAGAAAAAACTCATAGGATGCTTGAAAATGACTTTGATTTGGTGTTTTCACGATTTTATAAGCTTTGAAAAGGTCCAAAATGCCCCTTTTAACATCGGTACGAAGCTGGAAAAATTGAACTGGGAACCCGATTCAAGGGGTCACCGCGACGCGCTACTTATCGCGGTGGCTCACTAGAAATTGACAATTGGTAAACTGGGAGTCACCACAATGTGGAGCCATCGCATTTTCCCACTGGTTGGGACCTGGAACCTCAGCGCGACGCGCTAATATCCTGGAGTTCCACTGGAAATTGAATATTGAGAAATTGGACTCCTCCGCGATGCACCACGATCGCGGAGTCCCACTAAAAATCGACGATTTCCAAATAAACCCTCTCCACGATGCGCCAATCACTTAAATGATGTAGTTTTACGACTAAGGCTTAAATTAGCCATAACTTCTTACCTGGGTATCGTATTTGGGTGAATCTTATATCGACAGAAAGCTTATAAAATTTCCCATGTGATAGAAAGTCTAAATTAGGGAAATTCTATATGGTTAACATAATACTCACTTAGGAAGCCACTTGTCAATCTTTTAGGGTCGGAATCAGGCCTCACTCGACACGCCCTAAGGCTCAAACTACAAGGAAACTTTGCGGGACCTTACACAATTTACTCTTGTATGAATACGTCAATAAACCTAGGCTCTAATCTCTATCATTACTACTTGACCTATTTGTCCATGAACTCTATCATCATAAATTATCCCAACTATATTTATATTATTATGATCAAAAAGTGGATTATTGGTGACATTTAGAGCTTTCTCTTTTTGTAACACAGTTTCTTTACTTTCGATCAACTTCTGAATAACTTTCCTGAAACTCCAACAATTCTATGTACTATTCCCTTGAGTCTTTGAATGATATTCACAACTAACTCGTCAAGCCCAATTTTTTAGGTCAAGATGACGCCTACTATAACCCACCAGTAAGTAAGCCAACATATAGTTCAAAACTATAAGTAATGAACTACAAAGAGAACTGAATGAAGAATGTGGAATAAAAATAGTACAAAAGCCTAAAATACACAAGACATTCCCAAAACTTGGTGGAATTAGTACAAGAGCTTCTAATGTAATAATATTACAAAATGAAATACTAAATGAATATACTAATACAACCAATATTTGAATACAACATAGAGATTAGCCTGGTACATAGGTAGAAGAATAGCAATTCTCCAAATGCAAAGAGCTCACCCTATATCCCCAAGCCATACCTGCTCTACATGACGCACACAACATTGGTGAGAATCCATAATATGATCTACATGCTATAAAAGTGTAGTATGAGTATCAAACATGTGGTAGTTAGTAGGAAACTACCGATAGAGCTCCAAAGATAATGCAAATATATATAAAATGCAAGAAAGACTGTAAACTACACTATAATATCAAGGGAACTATCACAGTAAAGCTAAAGAGTCAATAATGATAAACTATATTATTCTAGCCATACTTCGGTACCTAAATACCATATTGCATATCACTAGCCATTATATAAATGAAGAGCATATAAAAGATATAAAATAGTATACAAGGACAAAAAATGGATATACAACATGAGCACATGAAGGAAAGGAAGGAAATACAGTAATACTATAACTACATATATACTTGTATAAACTAGAACAAGGCTGTCCCAAAGGTACAACCTAAAGTAGTCATACTAGCCTCCAAAGGCCTCCTAATCATAGTAGGAACTACTGCTAACATAATGAGGGTCTTTATTCCATACACTTTATCATGAAACAATTATCCATAAATAAGCAACCATAAAAAAAGGAAACAGAATTATACCTCAAATCTCAGTGCCAATCTAGTAACCAACCTTTCATGAACTAACAATAATAATAACATAATACAGTAGCCGGCTATCTTGGACAAATTATACCTAAATCGGGACACATAACCTATGAGGTCCAATCAGCACACAGAATAATACCACAAGCAATACTCATTAACTATACATATGCAACCCCCTATAAGCCTGATAGATATAGTCACATATTAGTGATAGGCAATGCACTTGTAAGGATGAATGCCGAGTATAATCTATACTACTATAACCGAAATAAGTACCATAAATAACCCAGTGTATACCTCTCATCTCACTCGATGGATCACAAGTCAGGACCTACGATGAACATTCCTCTCTGACATAACAGCTCACGGACTAAGGGCCCCAAGGATTTTTGGAGTACCCATATACATCGACCTAGTCTAGATCCAGGATTTACAATAACCATCATCATCAATAATACACTTCATCCAGTACTAGAGATTAATATATATATAAGACGTACGGGCTAAAAATGTATCTAAAAGAGTTTAAGTTAGTAAATTTATTTCCCGATGTAAATTATGGGAATAAATCATTATAAAAGTGTATAAAGGGTCGAAATTCCTCATGACCGAGGTAAATAGTAGTAGCAAAATCGTGGATCAAAATCTAACTCGATCAAATCTCTAAAAATCATTGTTAGTTCAAAGTCTCATAAGTTATTCATTAATATGGTTTGACTCCTATTATTAAAGAATCCATTTTAAAAGTGAAAAAGTGGAAGTAAATTCCTTTTTAGGAAAAACATTAGTAAAACCAATTTTTCTAGTTAGAATTCTCCAGTTTACCTTTTTTGTGAGCATGAATGTACCGAATCTATTCATGCCATTACTAGTATCAAAATAATATGATTAGAAGCATCTAAATATGTATAAACTATGGCCATGTACTTTACAATGATAAAACACTTTGTAAAATTAAACCAATTTCATAATCACGGCCTTGGGCCCAAATAGACTGACATAATCATAATATCATAATCAAGGAATAACCATCATAAACCACCGAGTATAATAGTAAAATTTATACTAAAGATTCATTATTCTCAACTATGCCTAACATGCTACAACCTAGGGTAATAGGATCCTAGAAGCATAATATGTATTTCACCTTAAGGGTCAATTACCCTTCTAACCATCAAAATTATAAATTAATCTAATTAATGATGTTCTACCCAATATCCATACTAAAATACCTATCTAACATACAATATATATATATATATATATTACAGCATCTCATGAAGAATAGTAGACAAAAGCCTACCTCAATGTCAAACTGCAAATCCTTGAATCGCCCAAAGATTGTTTGTTTTTACTGCATGATCTTGAAATACATCCACACTATCAAAATTGTAATATATACCTTATTAGGAATAAAATAAAACCCATATTTCTATGTCAAGGGTTGGGCCAAAATTTGGGTCAAGAACAGACCCATGGGGCCTACAAACCAAATCCAAAGTTGAATCCATCATGGGGTCCCTCAAAGGGCAAGGAATGTGTGCTCATAAGTTGAGCATAAATGGAGATTAAATTGGGTATCAAATCAACCCTTAAACATTAGAAATTGATGACCTAATTTCTAAGAATTACCATGAATTAGGATGGAAATTAAAGGAAACTTTGATGGGAAATGACCAAGAAGAGTTAGTCTAGCTTACCTTAACTTGTACGAATGATTTCCCATGTTTTCCTCTCTTTGAGCTCTTAATTTGGAGGGAAAATGGTAGAAAATCAAGTGTACAAAGGGGATCAAAAATTCTATAGGTATCGCTTAACCAGACACCTGGGCTCTAAAGCGACTACCGCTAAAGAATCAACATAACTTCTTAAGTGGTCTGGAAATAATAATGGGTGTCAGTAAAGCAACCCCAATGGCGCTAAAGAGAGAACCGCTTTAGAGATCATTGACTATTTAAGTGGACCCTGACCATTAGTCAAAGGCTATGAAAACAACCCATGGGATATAAAGCATTAAGAGTTAAAGTGGCACAACAGGCGCTTAAGAGGACCGATTAGGTGTCGTGCACCAATTTTTGACCAAGTCCAAAAAAAAAATTCAATCGGGTGCTTGGGATTCGTTTGAAACCCCATGTGTGCAAATAAAATATCCTACGGTACAAAATTTAACGTTCTGGACTCAATCAAACCATTAAAACTTTCAATCAAGATTGGTTTGACTAAATATGGGGTACACACCTATAGTAGTTCCATTTTTCACATAATGTGCCCAGTAGCCCAAAACTAGTTCAAAAGTCTCGGGACCTAAACCAAGGGTCCCCCCCAGCCTACAATTATTGTGGAGCTGATAGAACTGTCAAAATTTTGATCCAAGGTCATGTGCTGGGAGTTTTGGTCCAAGACCAATTCCTAAATAGCAAAATCTCCAAAATAAGAAAATAAGACTAAAACCCAAACAAACTGTCTGATAACCAAACCGACGGTTCGGTAAGTCATAAATGACCTGTATCCACTGTATAAAGTATCAAAATGCTAGAAATATACATAAATCAAGGAAATAACCTAGAGGGTAATTACATTATATTTGGGTCAAAATATTTTTCATTCAATTCACATTAAATGAGGCTATATGTTCAGTTAATCCTAATTGCATTAATTTTTGCAACAAGCTAATGTACAATTCTCCAATTAGGATGAAGTTTTCCCTTTGCCTTTGCTCTCTTGTATAATCTACCCTAATATGCAAATTATATAGGACTTGAAAATTTTATTAGTACAGATGAAAACCTTATGGAGCAGGTGCCCGCCATGATAGGAGTCGAGGAGGTCGAGTGTATTCTTGGGTATTTAGAACAATACATTGAGGTAAAGAAATAGTATTTCAAAGCTTGAGGTGGATAATAATGTTGAGTGAGGCTGGGCTATCGTTGTTAGACCTGAACATAACGGTAGTTAATTCTTCTTTGGACATATCTTAATCCAAATGCAATATGATCCCTCTTCCTTCCTTTTTCAATTTGTAAAACTACTTGCTCTCTATGAATTTCTTGTGTAGTGGCCTTAAGGGATATTTTACACATAATTTTTCCTGATTGTATGCCATTCTCAACCATCTCTCTAATTTTTATCCCTTCAAAAAAAGGCATACCCACAACGACAAACAAATAATGGAAATTATCAAGGTCTTGATCTTGGAAGAAAACATCAATTAATTCATGGTCTTTCATCATTGGTTTGACTTTGGCTGCATGGTCTCTCAACTTTATGGCATATTCTCTAAAACTTTTATTTAGTTTCTTTTTCATATTAGCAAAATAAGTACGATCAGGGACAATGTCAAGATTATATAAAAATGGTTAGACAAAGTCATGAGCCATATCATTCCAAACATGCTAATGGGAGATGTCTGGATCAATAAACTATTTTGAGGATATCCCTATTAGACTTTCTACTAAATAAGCCATAAGAAACTCTTCCCTCCCTCTAATCTTCTAAGTTGATTACAATACCTTTTCAAATGAATCACAAGGTCACCATGACTACTATATTAGTCAAATTTTAGTGTCTTTAACCCTATGTGCAAGTGAAAATCAGGGAACATGCACAAATCCTTAGAAGAGACACTTTTGCGTCCTCCTAATCCTTTCATATTTCTTAGATTTTTTATTCGATCTTCTCACCTTATTGTCCATCTCTTCTTGTTACTTATTCTTAACAGTCTTCTTAATAACGATAGGAGAACCATGCTGATGAGTGGGATAACATGAGTTTGGGGATTTGGAAGTCAATTCAGGCGGATAGAATTAATCATGATATGGATCAATGATAGGCTTTGTATCATCGATTGAGGGCCTGCATTAGTTTGTATTACATGAATGAAAAATGTGTTATTTGTAAGATGGATTCTGAGGGTGAATGGTAGAGGTCCTATCTATGATAGACACATTAGTATATAAACTGAATTTAAGTTGGTAAAGTGGATCACCAGTTTGGGTTTGAGTAGAACTTCAATCAGTCATGATTGAAAGTCAAGGATTTGAGTAAGGTGGTGCTTTCCCATTCATCCAAACATGATACATTTACGCTATCTATTGTTTCAATAACCTATTATCCTCCATTTATGCAAACACTTAAGGAATTAACTGATTTTGGTCTTCTTTGTTGTTAGACTCTCTCTTAACATGCCATCTTTTTCTTTCCTTTTAATCTAGTATTATACAGATGAGATGCCAACTTAACCACAAACCAACCTCCTTACAACATTCTTTTCAGACAAAAACAAACGTGTTAGAATTCATAGTCTTGCAAATATTGATAACACATTGTATGTCATGCATCTACGTGATTTTGATTTCTAAAATGAACTTAAGAAAGATTTTTGTTTCATCCCAACTTTGGGTAAATTAATTATAACCCTTTTTTTTTACTCGTTGACCTCTTTATTTTAATAATATATATGTATATATATTTGAAAAATTTAAAAGCATTTGATCGAACCCGTTGAGGGTTGCCTACATATCATGTTCAATATAAATGAAATCATTACGTAGTTCATGAATATAATAAATAATAGTTTTTTTTAGGAAATAAATAAGTAATGAATATAAATTAAACCAAAAGAAAATCATTTTCATTCATTTTCAAATATTTTTAATAACATAATTTAAATAAAAAGAAACTAGAATTACCTAAAATTGTAACAGACTTAAAATACAGAAGAAATATGATAAAAACAAATACGTAAAAATAAACAAACTCTAAGTAATAGACTATAAAATGAATAATAAACCATAAACAAGATTTCTTTCACAGGTATTTTGAACCATAGTTGCCTCCTAGACTTGAATATATCCTAGACAATCCCTTTGATAGTTGTGGAGCAGGAACACATGCCTGCGGATTAAGACTTTCATAATCATGGTGGAGATAACTATCATAAACATCAACAAAATTGTCCTTAAGCTAAAGGACTCGCTCTTAGGCCCCACATTTAGTCAAAATAATCTCGAATAAAAGTTTAGATTGTTCCATTAAGTACAAAATATCAAATTTGGTATGGTAGCATAGTTTGTTTGTACGCACAGGATTTCGATTGAATCCTGAGAACTCAGTCAGAGTCCATTTTGGACTTGGGTTTACTTTGATGATGGGCAGGCCTTTTCTTATATACCTTCCCTACAGTACTTGGGCTAATGCTCTAGGTTGAGTGGTTGCCAAAGCTTCTTTCTAGTATAAAACTAACAAAAGCTCAAACCAACTAATATCAAGAGTACTCGAGTATACTTAGTTTTTTATCCTAAGATAAGGGCTTTACATAAGTCTTGTCACTTTTATAAACCTCTTCACTAATTACCTAGTAACTTTGAAAAAATAATTTCCACTAGTGTAAAGTAAAATAGAAGGATTATGAAAAGCTGCTACCCTAGCCTAGTAAGTACTTATCTATTTTTCCTTCCCTTTTTGTACTGACATATATTGACCTACTGTATACTGCTATTAGTGGAATGACAACATCAGCTAGAGAGGGGCTTTTCTGGATGAAATAAAAATTGAATTCATGTGACAAGTGAATGATTTTCCATTCCTTAGCCGAAAAGATATGTGTCCATGAAAGAGGGATTAAGTGGAACAACATTGATGGGAGAGCTGTGGAAACACTTATCTTTTCTATATTTTGGACCTTAGCTCCTTGGAAAAATATTTTCTCAATAAAATATGGAATAATTTAAAATTTTGATTAAAATAATATGTATAGATCGTCTGAATTGTCCAAACAATAATTCTTGAACAGTGAACAACCAATTTAGATATTCACGATAAAGAAATAATGGATTCTCTTTTGGATAGGAAGGTTGGAATGCTAATAGGTGTCAATTGTCTGACTCATTATACTTGTTACTATTATAGGTAGCATTGTATTGGAATATTTCTAGTGAACTTATGGAGCAAGCTGTAAAGGTAGAAAAAATAGACCAATCCATAAGTTCACACTAGTCAGTACAACTTCTTTTGAATTTCATTTTCTACAAGAGTCGATATTTCCAAATCAATCTTCTTGTTACTAGATTTTATATAGGATAAATTATAGTCCAAAATTCTTATTGCTTTCATATATATAGAAATCTTTCTTCCAATTCATACCTAAGAGTCATTTACTATTTTTCTTTGATTCCATATCAAAGATTAATTTCATCTATACTCTATATATTTCTCTAGAACTATACACATACATTGTAGATTTTGTTATATATGTATTAGACCATGTCTTAATGTAAAAAATATTTCAATATTATTGCATCCAATATTTTTGTTTTTTTCCAATAGTATGATAAAGAATAGATCCGAGAAAGAGACATTCATTTTATGTCTCCTATTTCTTTTTTAATTAAATTTTGGTTTTAGAAAAGGGAAAATAGTAGATTATCTCTTTTTTAATAGGAAAAAATATAAAAATCAATATTCAATTGAACTATTTTTTCCCTTTGATTTGTGGAATTATATACTCCTGGGTTTTAGATTGATTTATATGAAGTATGAAGGAAAAGGATCACTAGGTCCTTGAATAGTTTTTTTTCTAAATGAAGGATTGATTGAATTGTCTTATTAAGACAATTCATGTTTCATATACTTAGTCAAAAGGAATAATCCAATGGATTTCATGGATTTCATTATGTCAGTTTATAGGCTAATAAATAAAGGATTTTGATCTTCAAAACCTAAATGAGTTTGGAAGCCTTGTGACTTAAGCCAAGGGTCCTCTTTGCCTAAAATCAACATTTTGAAGCTGATCGCACGGTTGGATTTCTCATTTGAGGTTGTTTAATAGGAATTTTGGTCCACTACTAATACCTTAACAATAAGAGCTATAATATAGGAAATGAGTCTAAAATCCAAATGAACAATCCAATAACCAAACCAAAAATTCTAACCAGTCATAAATGACCTTTAGCAGCTATAAGAAGGCCTGTAATGTTAGAAATATGCATAAATTGAGGAAATGAATGAGAGGTTCATTACAAGTTGTGCTTGCATATAGAGTGTTTAGTTGATTAGGGAAGTACTACCCTAGCTAGATATGGTATATAGGGTTGAAGGGGTGGTTGCTAGGGTTTTGGAAGAGGTCCTCAAGTAGGTAGGATAGGTGGTTGTTCAAGAGCCTAGCCATTTGGCATGCGAGGTCATTTGTATTTTATACTTGGTGAGGTCTTTTAGGTTGCATGTATGTCCTTGGGGTACTCCCATATTATTCATGGGCTTTTTATAGCCATTATGAGTTCTTGGTGATATCTCTTGGGTTGACCAACGCCCCAACAACATTCATGGATTTGATAAATTGAGTTTTTAGGCCCTATTTGGACTACTTTTTTTCTATTTTCATAAATGATATCCTTATGTATTTGAGGAGTATGGAGGAGAACGAGCAGTATTTAAGAATTATTCTCCTATACTTTGAGAGATCATAGGCTTTATGTCAAATTCTTAAAATTCAAGTTTTGGATCGTGTCCATTACATTCCTAGGACATATGGTATCTAAGGATAGGATTATGATAGATCCATTAAAGATTGAGGCTATTCATGATTGGCCAAACCTATATATCCAACTGAGACTTATATCTTAATTAGTTTGGTAGGTTACAATAGGTGGTTTGTTGAGGGTTTTCCACTATTATAGCAACAATGATAGGTTGACTAGGAAATAAGTTTCTTTTTAGTGATCTAAGGAGTATGAATCAATTTTATGGAAGCTTAAAGGCTTGATCACTTCAGTTACTATTTTGACTCTTCCTATTGAGGTCTAGGGATTTACAATATATTATGATATTCTTGGTGTTGGTTTAGGTTATGTTCTAATGGAATAGGGGGGATTTATTTATTATGCATTGAGGTAGCATAATGTCCACGAGCATAACTACCCCACTCATTATTTGGATTTGGCTGCGGTAGTATTTGCGGACAAGATTTTGAGGCACGACTTTTATGGTGTTCTTTGTGAGATCTATTCTGACCATCATATTCTTCAGTATTCTATGACCCATCAAGAGCTTAATTATAGACAGTTCCAATAGATTGAGTTGCTAAAATAAAATAATATCTCTATTCTATATAATCTAGGCAAGTCAAATATGGTTGTAAATGTTTAGATGAAAGGCGATGAGTGTGGGTAGCTTTGGCTTCATTTCAATTTTAGAGCGGCCATCGGCTTGGGACATTCATTCCTTAGCCAATTTTATGGTTAGAGTTGACATTTCAAGCACCACATGTATCCTTACTAGTGTTGAGTCTTGGTCTACCTTAGTTAAGAAAAGTCACAGTTGCCAGTTTGAGGATAGTAAACTTTGTGGAATTCATATTTAAGTTATAAGGGGAGAGTCTAGGAGGACCACCTTGTATTAAGAGTTTATTTTTATATATGGTCGCTTTTGTGCTTTAGGGTTTGGAGATTTGATTCAATAGATATTGAGGGACTTTCATAACTCCATGTATTCTATATCCTAGTATAACTAAGATGTATAGACAATTAAGGTAGAATTACTGGTGGACTGGAGTGAAGAGATATGTAAGGGACTTCAAAGCTCTTTACCTATGATGTCAGTAGGTAACGACCGAGCACTAGAGACCTGATGAACTGATTCTAAGATTACCTATCCCCATGTAGAAGTAGGAGTGGATCACTATGGACTTTATTAGTAGTTCTCCTGGCATGTTTCATCGTTCTGGAAACATCCTGGTTATTATAGATCAATTGACCAAATCAACTCATTTTCTCCCTATTTAGATGTCTTCAGTTCTTAGATGTTCACTCATATCTATATTTATGAGATAGTTCGCCTGTATTTATTTTGGATAAAAGCTTAGTATTTGCTTCTAGCTTTTAGAAGAATTTTTAGGAAGAGTTGGGTATGCAGGTTGACCTCAGTACCACTTTTCACCCACAAACTAATGATAAGTTGGATTAAACTATTTAGTTTCTTGAGGATATGCTCTGCGGATTTGTTATGGATTTTGGAGGTCAGTGGGAGCAACACTTAGCCTTAATGGAGTTTGCTTATAATAATAACTACCATTCATATATTGATATGGGACCACTTAAGGCATTATATTATAGGCATTATCAACCTTCGAAGGTTTATTTGAGACCATTGAGATTAGGTTTTATGGTAATGACTTAATTTTTGAGTCATTAAATATGGTCTGGGTGATTCAGGATATGCTGAGACTAGCTTAGAGTAGGCAAAATAGCTATGTTGGTTGGAGAAATTTGTCTTTTAAGTTCAGAGTAGGCATCTATAAAGAGCATGATGAGGTTTGGTAGGAGAGTCAAGCTCTACACCAGGTATATTAGGACATTTGAGATAGTTCAGACAGTTTGAGAGGTAGCTTATGAGTTATCCTTGCCCTCTAATTTTGTAGCTATTTAACTATTTTTCCATATCTCTATGCTACATCGGTATATCCCAGATGAGTTTCATATGCTTCAGTGGGAATCGGTTCAGTTGGATGAAAGGTGGACCTGTGTGGAGGAACCAGTCCTTATAATAGGCAAGGATTTTATGTGGTTGTGCTCTTGAAATATTCTAATGGTTAAGACTCAATAGAGACACCGCCCAATCAATGAGGATGTCTGGGAGATCAAGAGTAATATATGACCCTAATACCCCTACCTATTCATGCTTTTAGGTACACCTTGATCCTTTACTTTTACAAATGAGAGTCCTTTTAGTAATGGATGTCGTAATGAACCTCCAGGTCATTTTCTACATCTATGTAATATTTTGCTATTTAGAGCTTCCCCATAGCTGCCCTAAGTCATTTATAATTGATGGATCTATCAATACAATTACCGTGCAAGTCATTTGGTATTTAGAGTCAATTCCTTATTTTGAAGTCTTTATTGATCAGAGTTAGGTATCGGCCCTAAACTAGAAGCAAACAACCTCATATGCCAATTTTTATAGTTTAATTAGATTAAAAACATTAATTTTAGGCTAGTGGGACCCTTGGTTCATGTGTTATGGCTTTTGGATGCATCTTGGGCTATTGGGTGTATTTTGGTTAAAATAGCCATTGGGTGTGGGACCCACTTTCCATTAAAACAACCCTAGATTGAAATTTTAATGGCACTGATATGTCCAAAATTTTGAATTTGGTAGGGTAGTATAGTTTTTTGTGTTGGAGGGATTCCAAATGAATCGGGTGAGTCCCACCAGATATTTGGCACTTGGATAAAACTATTATTGCTACTTTAACTAGAGCATGCTGAAAATGGCCTTCACATTTATGAGGCCCTTCGTAGAGATCGCAAAGGCCAAGATAAATGGTTATCTCAATTACAATGACCTTGATCGCATTTTCAAAGTCCAAGTTTATTATCTATCGTGATCCCGAGCTGGTTTTTGTATTCACAAAGGGTAAATTGAGTCATGATTCACATTTGCTATGGGGTAACCATAATTGAAAAATAGGGGTTACGCGAAGTTGGGACCCCTGGCAGTATTAAATTCTATGAATCTGGTTTTCTCATTTATTTCAAGTTCTAAGTCCATAAAAGTCTATGAAGCTTAAAGAACTATGGAATTTGGTCATTTCATGTTTGGGGCAAAATGGAGAGTGGGTTTTTCCTCGTATAAATTTATGTAAACATCCATTAATTTCTTAATTAATTCTCTGATTTAAACTCAAATCCCTAAATAATCTGTGGTCTGATTTGAGAGAGTATTTGTGTTTGAATTTTACCAATTTTTAGGATAACGATCCTTGAGCTTAGAGGGATGTTTTAGCAATTTTAAAGTTATGATTTAGAAAGTGGGCCCCACATGAGATTTTTAGCTCAATTTTGGACCCAAAGCATTTATATGAGGTATGGGTATATTTATTCTTATATTAATGTGTACATCATTATTTTCATAGCATGGCATCGGGAGATGGCTTCTCAGAAGGGAAAAGATCTAATTTAGTGGTCATTCTTGGGCTTCATCGGTGTCAAGGTATGTTATGCTTAGGTTCATCTGAGATTGATCTTTATTATGGTATGAGTAATATATTATGCTATTTTTGGGTTAGAACTTATGGCTTAGTTGCATGTTTAATGGAAATTGAAATATTTAGATAATCAGAGAGCCAATTTTAGGTAGGATTGACCTATTCCTCCTTTACATGAGTTAATGTGATTCCTTAGGACTTAATTAGACTTATTTAATACCTTGTGGTAGAAATTGGATACCTTAGGCTCCATTTGTTTTTTTTAAGATTCAAACGTCTGAATCTGAATGCACATCTGAATGATTAAGATGTTGTCTCTAGATCTGAAAACTAAATGATTAAGACTATTTGTTTTTCAACATTTGAATGTGTAAAAAAAAATTATTTGTATACATAATAAGATAAAAAATAAAATTCAAATAAAAAATTAATTATATATTAAAAAGTATGTAATTTAATACAATAAAATTGTTAGTATTTGATTGAGAAAAATATTTATGTTTGTTAGTGATAGTGGAGATGGATTATAATGGTGGTTGCGGTGACAATGATTGATGTTAGTGATTAATATTGTTGGTGGTGATAATTGTGATGGTTGGTATTGTAGTGACTGTTATGATGGTGGCAATTGATGGTGGTGGTTGTTGTTGTGATGTGACATTGCTTCATGTTAGTAGTTTAAGGTGTTGATTGTGTTGGCTAAAACAGGAATGCATGATGATTGACGATTTTTTGGTGTTAGTTGGAGATGTTATTTGTTGTGATGGTGGAGATGGTTGCTAGTAGAGATAAATTATAGTGATGGTACTTATTGACGTAGTGGTAGAGGTGGCATTATTAGTGACAAAGGTGGTGGCGGCCAAAGAATGTGTAAGGGTTATGATGTATTAGTGGTAGTTAGTGGTGGTGCTAGTTGTGATAGGTGAGTTAGTTGGTAGTAGGGATTGACCGATAGTGGTTGCTGATTATGGTGTTTCTGACGGCAGGGGTGGTGGTGAATATAATTAGAATAAAAGAGGTAGCAGGTATAGTAGCGGTTGACAATTGTGGTTGGTAGCGGTATTTTTTGTCGAGGTGGTTGTGATGGTGGAGGTGGTTGGTGGAAGTTGACAATGGTGATGGTGGCAGAGGTGGTTAGTAGTGGTAACTGCTGATTATGAATAGAATATTGAATATTATACAACACCGGAATATCCCTTCAAACCTATTAAGACTTAGTTCTAGATCTGAATGATTAAGACCTATTCAAACCTATTAAGAGTTAAAACCTTAATAAAAGTCAAATGCACTTAATGGTTTGAAGTCTGAACCATTCAGATTCAGACCTCCATTAAGTGAAAAAAATGAGGCGTTAATCTAGTATGGGTAGAAATTTCCTTATATGATCTTTTAGGGTAGCTAATGGGTCCCAACGACCCTAATTTAGGAAAAATATGCTAAATTGCTCCATTCAGACCTAGGATGCCTTCTTTGTGTGCCTTATAGATATTATTGAGCCTCATGATGATCTATACATCTTTTTTACCCTTGATTAGACTTGTTACCTTGTATTTACCTTAAAAACCAATTCAAGTTCGACAATTACTATTCACTTTTGATATAAAATTCTAGGTTCGAGTAGGGTATATGCTATATCATGTTTGGATAATGAGCATCTGACAACAAGGGACCACATCCTTGGATCTTCAAGGCTAAAGTAAAGCTGGCACATGCCTGTATAGGTTTGTCAAGTAGTGTAACAAACTACACAGGTGTTGATTATACTATTTAAGATACTTGGTCCAATTGTGTTTTAACCCTAATCATCAGACTACTATAAAAGGAAAATGTTGCTTCTCAATTGGTAGTTTTTGCAAATTAAAAAGAGTGAAGAGAGAAAAAAGGCAAAAACTCAATTTTAGCTTAAGTTCTTAGTCCTTGTGTACTTATAGTGTAATGTTCTGGAGTTTAATCATGGTTTGTAATTGAATTACTCATTCTATAAGAGTAATGTTTTTCTTTCTTTGATTCCTTAGATAGAGTTACCTAAGTTTGATACTGGTTAAAGTTAATCAGTGTTGGGAGAGTCTTGGTAGAGTTGTCAAGTTAGATTTGTAGTAGAGTTATTACAAGCAAGAGGAACCTAGAGTTAGGTTCAAAATTAAGTTTGTAATTAAGAGGTTGATTATAGTGGATTTATGAGAGCTTGTGAGGGCAAGCCATGGGTTGTCCTTCCTTGTGTAAGGGGATTTCAATGTTAAATCAGTGTGTTTCTATATTTTCAGTAAAGTTTTAACTTCCTTAGTACTTTATTTATTTATTGCCTCCAACTGACTTTGGAGGACCAGGTCCCTCACAATATGGTGCAACCCTTAAGGTTTAAACAATTATTATCAAAGCGGGCTCACTATAAAAGGTTCACACCTAAAGTGTTTAGGTTATTATGGTTGTGTCACTTAATATGGAAAAGGGATAACAAGTTCCCTTATACAAGAAAGTGAGAACAATTGTGTGAGTTATTCCAAAATCCTGGGAAAGCAAAACAAATGCTATCACAGAGCAAGGAGTGGTGAGGAAGAAAGAAAAGAGAGAGAGATCCTTGACATTGAAGACTTTAGAGTCTAACACAAGTAAGGAAGAAACTGATATTGACCTTCTGGAAACAAGGACTATTAAAGCAATGAAGAAAAGTGGCCAGCTTAGTAAAAGGAATGGCAAAATTTATGTTTGTCACAAAGGGGGTAGTTTTGAAGATTTCATTAGGTACTGCCCAATGTACAAGATAGATTATCAAAAATTTCTTAAAACTGGAGGTGAAAAAGATTAAAAAGGGATCAGAATCTTGAAAAGACAAGAAGATAGGATGCAACTAGCTATATATTGAGGCAAGTTTTGGCTGCATGGGAAGATTCCTCCAGTAAATCTGAGAAAGATAAAGATTATGGAGATGGTTTCATGCTAAAAATGGATGATAGGAAAATAACCTCTGATTCCTTGTTTTCTCTTATGGCAACTACTGAAGATGAAAAAAATAGGGCAGAAAAAAGGGATTGCATCCAAAACTAGTTTATGGACAGTGGTTGTTCAAGGCACATGACTGGAAGGATTGATTGTTTTCTCTCTCTCAAGACACTTTAAGAGGGAGGTGTGTATTTTGGAAATGGCAAAAATAGGTATATCCAAGGTGTTGAAAGGATTGGAAAATCACTTCATCATGCAATAGAAGATGTGTATTATGTGAATGGCCTTAAGTACAGTCTTCTAAGTGTATCTCAAATTATTGACAAAGGAAATAAGGTAAAATTCTCATCTAATGGATGTACTGTATCAAGCATGAAATCTGGAAGATCTTTTCTCAACGCCAAAAGGGTTAAAAATATGTATGTAGATAATTTGGAGTCTGTGGCTGATGGGGAATTAATTTGCTTAAGTGTTCAAAGTGAAGATGCTAACTTTTGGCACAGAAGGTTGGGACATGTAAGTTCCTCCTTTCTAAACAAGTTGATTTCAAAGGACCTGATTTGTGGCATGCCAAAGCTGAAATTTTCAGACAACAAAGTGTGTGATGCTTGTGTTAAAGGTAAATAGACCAGATCTTCCTTCAAATTGAAGAAGCAAGTGAGCACTTCCAGGACCCTTGAGATATTGCACATGAATTTATATGTACCTATTAAAGTCTAAAGTAAAGGATGAAATAAATATGTGTTTGTTATTGTAGATGACTACTCTAGGTTCACTTGGATAATGTTTATAAGAACCAAGGATGAAACATATGAGGTTCTAGTAGCTTTTTCCAAGAAAATTCAAATGAAGCTAAATTGCAAAATTATTGAATTCATATTTGATCATGGACCTGAATTTGAGAACTCTCAAGTTGTAGAATTTTATGCTAAACATGGAATAAGTCACAACTTCTCTACTCCTAGAACTCCATAGAAAAAAAGAGTTGTTGAAAGGAAGAACAAAATACTCATAGAGATTTCTATAACTATGTGATGTATAGTGGTCTTCCAAAGAGTTTCTGGGCTAAATCTATAAATACTTCTTGTTATATAACTAATAGGTGCTTGATTAGATCACTTCTGAATAAGACTCCATATGAGCGAGTGTTCAATAAAGAGCCTAATCTAGACTACTTCGGACTAATTAGGTGCAAGTTCTTTTCGCTAAACAATGGCTAAAATGAATTGGGAAAGTTTGACTCCAAAAGTGATGAATCAGTTCTTATAGGCTATTCCTCAACAAGCAAGGCTTTCGAATTTTTCAATAAAATAACTCTGTGTGTTGAATAAAGTGTTCATATTATTTTTTATTAGTCAAGAAATCAAATGAACTCAGGTGATGGTAAAGATTCAAAAGTTGAAGAACTCATTCCTATTCAAAGTCATGATATTTCTGAAAATAATGATTAAGAGATAAATGATGTAGATAAGAATAAGGAAAGTAATGGTGATCCAGGATCTCAGTCATGGATTCCAGCTCCTGTAGAAGAACAACCAGAAAAAACTAGTCAGAATTCATACGGACCTAGTCCCAATGGAATAAATCTCAAAAGGCAAAATTGGAGGCACAAATCGTCTCAAGCACTTGAGAATCTTACCACACCTTTGGAAATATGAGACCAAACAAGAGCTCAATCTAGAAATTCTATGGAATTTTTAGCCCTTTTATCCCAAATTAAGCCTAAGAATGTGAAAAAAGTTTTGAATGATGTTGATTGGATCAATGCAATGCCGGAGGAACTTCAACAATTTGAAAGAAGTAAAGTCTTATATCTGGTCCCCCAGGCCTATTGATAGAAAAAATTATTAGGGCCAAATGGGTGTATAGAAAAAGCAAGATGAGAGTGAAACTATTAATAGATATAAAGCAGGGCTTGTTGTTCAAGGTTATAACCAGAAAGAAGAGATTGACTATGATGAGAATTTTTCCCCTGTAGCAAGAATAGAGGTAATCAGAATTCTTATTGCATTTGTTGCATATATGGGATTCAAACTATTTCAAATGGAAGTCAAAAACCCTTTATGAATGGAAGCCTAAAGGAAGAAGACTATGTCAAACAACCACCAGGTTTTGAAGACATAGATTTATCTCATCATGTGCTTAAATTGGACAAAGCTCTTTATGGTTTGAAGTAAGAACCAAGGACCTGGTATGAGAGACTCTCAAAGTTTCTCTTGGAAATTGGCTTCAAAAGAGAGAAAAATAGATAATACTCTATTCTAAGAGATCAGAGATAGGATCTTACTGATTGTTCTGATATATGTTGATGACATAATCTTTGGAGCTACTTCTGAATCCCTATCTAAAGAGTTTGCAAATATAATGGGGGGTGAATTTGAAGTGAGAATGATGGGTGAGTTGATCTTCTTCCTAGGGTTGCAGATTAAACAAACTTCTCAAAGGAAAATGATCTGTCAAAAAAAGTACATTAAGGAGCTACTGAATAAATATAACATGGGAGAAGCCAAGACAATTGATACTCCAATTGGAACTAGCTCAAAAATTGATAATGGTGAACTAGGTACTTTAGTAAATAAGACAATATATAGAGGAATTATTGGATCCTTGTTGTACCTTACTACAAGCAGGACAGACATTGTATTCATTGTAGGAATGTGTGCCATATTACAAGCCTAGACAAAAAAGTCTCATTTGAAAGATTCCAAAAGAATTCTTAGGTATCCGCAAGGAACAGAGGACCTGGTCTTATATTATCAATCACGAGATAGTTTTGACTTGGTGGGATATGATGATGTTGACTATGCTGGATATTTGGTAGATAGGAAAAGCACTTCAGTAATGACACATTTTCTTGGCTCATCTTTAATTTTTGGGGATCTAAGAAGTAAAACTGAGTTGCTCTATCTACTACTTAAGCTGAATATGTGGTTGCAGCTTCTTTTTATGCCCAATTTCTATGGATCAAGAAGCAATTGAAAGATTTTGGTATTGTCTCAGACACTATCCCTATGAAGTGTGACAACACAAGTGCTTTAAATATGGCCAAGAATACAGTGCACCATAAGAGTACTAAGCATATTGATGTAAGACATTATTTCCTGAGGGACAATATTGAGAAAGGGGCTATCTGTAAGAAGTTTTACATGATTTAGGATCAGATAGCAGATATATTTACTAAGGAACTTCACAAGGAATAGTTTGTAAAGAACATGTTGAATCTAGGACTGATCAAAATGACTTGACCTACCATATGATTCAGTGTTTCTCCACCAAAATTTTCTATGATTAAGAGATAGGTATCTTTGGTAATGTATATATTTGTTAGTATAACTCAGTACCATACGCTTATAGGTATACACCCATGGAAACATCTTTGGAAGAAAATAGATGAAATCTACACAAAATTAAGAATTCACTCAATGAAAGAGAGGGACCTTTTCCTATCTCTCAGGTTAGTATCTTGAATGGGCATGTTTTTCTCTGTCTATTCTGCCAGAAAAGAAAAAAAGCCATGTCTTCTCTCCCTCTCTCTTTTTAAAAAAATCTATCTTATCTAATAAAAGGGAAAGATAAGCTCATCTTTGTGAGTATTAATATCTTAAGATCCTCTTATATAAAATTGTGGCTCACTTTCCTCAAATAAAAGTCATTATCCAACCTTTCCTCAAAGCTCAAAGCCTGATTTATCCCTCTCATTCTTGTCAAGACAACAGTTGATTGAGCTTGTCTCAATAATTATTTCCCTAGATAAACTTAAAGTGAATGAGACCTCTACGGAGAAGGAACATTCTCATAAGGTTATTTCCAAAGAAAAATGCCTTAAAAGGATATTCTCCCTTTTAAAGTCATCCATTCTAACACTCTTCTTATTTCCAAAAGATCCTACCCAGCTCAGCTATCTTGATCATTTAAAACCAGACTCTTTATTCAATTAACTTCCTGGTGAAGATTTATACCTTAAACCATATGACCCCTTTATAAGTGTAATGACTGGTGATAAATGGGTTGCTGAGGATCTTATTCTACTATCCAACAACCCAAAAGGAAGTCTAGTTAGTTCTAAAGAACTAAAAGCCAAACTGAAAACAAAAGTCTCTAGAGTAAAATCTGGAAATTCAACTGATAAAAAATTATTTAGAATGAATAATCAAATCAAAATTGAGTATGAGGAAATAAAATTAGAAAAAGAAGAACTAAACAAGAGATTGGAAATATTGAAGCAAGAGGCAATTGCTAAAGATGCAAAAATTGAGAAATTACAAATGTAGAAATTGAAAATAAGGTTCTAAGATTGAACACAGACATTAGAATGCTAACCAAGGAGTTATTAAATTGTCATTAAATGGACTTACTTCTCCAAACCTTCTTCCCAAGTCCCTCACCTTCTTATAATTTTCCCATCTTTTGTGGCTTTTTCTATAGATCAAAAATTGTAAATCTTGCACTACAAAAATACCTAATCTTTTATATAGGAATGAGTTCTTGTTTATTTGTTCTTAATATGATTTTTCAATATTTTAAATGTTGTTCTTCATGTTAGTGTTTCCCAAGTGGATATAAGTTAACTAACCTATGCTTATCTTTACTCTTGGTTTACTGTTTTCACTTTTCAAGGATGCCAAAAAGGGGAATACTAAAATTCATGTGGTAGGGACTAGGTTTAAGGAAGGAGAAGAGGGGTTAGTTTATGCACTAATTATATATTTAAGGTAATGCATGATGGCATATTGACAGGGGAATAGTGATAGTAATAATGGTGCATAGTAATAGAGGGAAGTAAATTTTGATATGAATTGACAATAAGGGACCAATTCCCTAAGTTACATGATGAAGAATAATGATTAAATGATAGGGGGAACGATCATCTGCAATAGTGGTAATCACTATGAGTAATTATGATGAATGAATATAGATTCTCAAAAGCTTTATGATTGGTTTGTCAGCATCAAAAAGGAAAAAAATTGCTTCATCTTGTTTTGATAATGAGAAGCTAACGGAAAGTGACCAGGTCCCTGGATCTTCAAGGCTAAAGTATAGCTGGCACGCGCCTGCACAATTTTTACATCTAGTGTAACAAACTATGCAGGTTCCGCTTGTACTATTTAGGACACCTGGTCCAATTGCATTTTAACCCTAATTATTACTCTACTATAAAAGGCAAAGGATGTTTATCAATTGGTAGTTTTTGCAAATAAAAATGAGTGAAGAGAGAAAAAGGCAAAAACTTAATTTTAGCCCAGGTTCTTAGTCCTTGTGTACTGATAGTGAAAACATTTTTGAGTTTAATCATGGTTTGTAATTGAATTGCTTATTTTACAAGAGTAATGTTTTTCTTACTTTGATAGTGCTTAGGTAGAGTTACCTAAGGTTGATACTAGTTAGAGTTAATCAGTGTTTAGAGACTCTTGGCAGAGTTGTTAAGTTAGGCTTGTAGAAGAGTTATTACAAGTAGGAGGAACCTAGAGTTAGGTTCAATATTGAGTCTGTAATCAAGAGGTTGATTATAGTGGATTTGTAAGATCTTGTGAGGGAAATCTGTAGTCTTTCCTTGCATAAGTAAGGGGGTTTCCATGTTAAATCAGTGTGTTTCTTTATTGTTAGCAAAGTTTTATCTTCTTTAGTACTTTACTAATTTATTCCCTCCGATTGACTTTAAGGGACCAGGTCCCTCACAGTGTTGTACAACCCCTAAGGTTCCAACAATATATAAGTATTAAGGACCAGTTTGAGTCTCGAATTTATTATTTAGTTATGATGTTAAGGATTCTGTTCGTGTTTATAGTATGAAAGGGGTTCATAGATATGGTTTCGATTATAAATTACTTAATAATTATTATTGGTTTTTGGCGATTCTAACTTGATTGTATCTATTGGATTTATGTGGGCCCGATTGGGTTATCTTTCTATTGCTTATACTTTATGGGCTTATGGGGCCTAGTACGTTTGTAGTTATCTTATATTCTTTTGAATTTATTTACCTTATTATTTATTACTGTTAGTTGGAGTATTATTTCAGGTTTTCCCCTTTGTCTCTAACTTTAGTCTACATTCTCACATCTTATGATGCAAGTATCATGATTTAGCTCAATTGGTCGATGATTCATACTAAGTACCCACTATTTTTATACTCATACTACACTTTTGTATCTTTTTTATGTAGATATAAGTACTAGCTATTACTGTTGATGTTCTATCCATCTTATTCTTTGGGTTTAGTGAGCTTTGAAGGCTGGAGGTGACTCTTTCTCCTTCTATTTCTTTTGAACAATCTTTAGTTATCGAGACTACCTAAATATTGTATACTATTAGTACTTTTATTCTTTTTGATTCTGTGGATCTTGTACCAACTCTATGAAACACCCTAGGAATAGGACACTTGTAAAATCTCATCAATTTTGGACCTCTTTGGCTTGGTATGACTCAATGGAGTCACTCGTACCCTTGGGTACGACTCATGAGATATCTTGAGGCTCTAATTGTACTCTAGGTAGTAAGGTTGACTTAGCTACTGCATAATATTTGACTTATATGGGAAAGAGTCATATAGGAGCATACAGATGGCATATGGAAAGTCGTATAGTGCATATGTGTGTTGTCTTGGGGAATCTATCCACTATACGATTGGTGGGTATAGTTGGGGGTTGTTACTCATACCCTTAGGTACGAGTTAGGTAAGGAGATTTATATAGAAACTAGTACATAAGGTCATGGAAAGGTTGTGTATGAGTTGGAATACCACTAGTAACCTTGGATACGAGTGGCAAGGGAAAGTCGTACCCCTGGACGTGGCTTTTTTAATTTTAAGTCTAGGGTAGTTTGGACATTTCCTACTCCTAAAAATTTATGTTCTCACATCATATAACCCTATATATCCTTATATAACACTTATTAAAGGATCATAATGCATCAAATACTCTATCAAATACTTTCTTGAAGATTGGAGGCTAGGGTTTCTTCATGTGTTCTTAAAAGGGCTCAAAGGTCAATATTTCTTTTGCGAATCATCTTGTATAAGGCATATACTCCTTAACTTATTTTTATTTTAAAATAAATACATGTTTATTATGTTTTAAACATTGGTTTATGAATCATGAAAGATGGATTTCAAAATATTGTTGAGGGTCTTGATACGTATGGTTTAGTATTGGTTTAAATCTTATTTTTATTTTATTTTAATAATGGTTTGCATATGTGGTTATTGGTTGGTTAGGTTTTAACAAAATGAGCCTTGAGTAACCCTAATTATGGTGGTTTATTTCTTGGTTTTAGTGTTGGTAAGGGTATGCCCTCAACATGTTTGATAAAATGTCTCAAAGAATGTTTTTACTCTATTATTCATTTTTCCTTAAAACTCTTGCATAGTTTGGTTTGTTAATGAAATCTAAATGGTTTTGCATGGTTTAGATCGTTTAAATGATATAAATGCTTTAAATGCTTTGCTTGGTTTAAATTGGTTTGGAATGGTTTCAAAAGGTAAAGCTTTTGGTGGTTATGATTGGTCTAATTTGAAAACTTTGTGGGATACATGGAAACCTCTCAAGAGAGTGCATTAACGAAATTAGTTTAAATGGTTTACAAAGTCTAAAGGATAAATATTTATTCTTATGGGTATATAGAAGTCTCCTAAGTGGTTTAATATGGTATATGGAAGGGCACTTGAAAGTCCCCTTAACCTAAATAGTTTGCCTATGGATATTACTTGCAAGTGAGGATTGGTATGACGATACCAATACTAATGGCCTTGGTTAATAAATGGATACTGGTTTGGTTATTTGGAAATTGATTTTAATTGGATATTAATAGCAGGGTATGCAGCAAAGCCATGGAAGGTGGCGGTCCCGGAAGGACCAAAACTATGAACTCGTATTAGCCAATATGAGGATTGGTCTTAGTAGACCGTGTGCATGATGTCACACTATTGGGGCATGTACTAGTCATCCATGGGATACTCACCTAGTCGTGCGGCTACACGCATCGGGTCCCTTTTAGCAGGGGGCTGAACCCATATACCTCGTCGGTGGTTTAGGATGGAGAAGCTATACATCCCAAGTATTGGTTTTCAAGGCATGCTAATCTCAATCCCTTTTCTCGATATTTATATATGTATGTATGCATTATGGATGGTTTTACTTGGTTTTCACTGGTTGGCATTATTTTATCCTTATCTTGAGTACATGCTAGTGTTTACCCATTATCCTATACACTAGCAGTTGTATATGCAAGCTATGCATGGACCGTCAATTCCACTCTTCTTTCTTAGTGATCGAATTTGGGAACAATTGATGTTGGAATAAAGTGGTAAGCTTCTATAGTTAGGAAGGCATCGATTTCATTTCATGGTTTACTTTACGTAATTCTTGTCTTTCATAGACTTTGATTTTTAATTATGGTCGGGGGCATGTCCCGGCTGAGTACTCTTTGTTGGTCTTGAGGCTTTGTATGGAAAACTGTGGACTTGGGTATGGTATGGATAGTTTATGTTATTTATACATATATTGGCCTATTATTATGGTATTGGGTTATGGCTTCCGCATTGGTTTGGTTAGTCATTTGGTGGATAGACTTGGTTGGGTTGGTCTCGATTATAGACCTATCTCAGAGTCACCATATGGATAATGTGTTATCTTGTTATATATTCAGACATTAGCCGACTTAAAGTTTACCATTGGTGGTTGGGTTGGGTAACGGGGGCTTTCTCCGATCCCAGACGGACTTGAGATATCTGTTACAACATGGCTCGGGGGATGGGTCATGTCAAGTTTGTATCAGAGCTTTAGGTTTCGGTGTCATGGGGTGTTCACAAAGTCGTGATGAGTAGAGTATTTCTTATGGGTGTGTCATGCACCATACTTATAATTATGAGGCTATGAGGTATTTAGGAATGGTTCACTTTCTAGGTTATTCTACTTTCGGGCTGTGGAGTTTAAGGTATTTAACTCTTCTCTAAATATTATTTGGTTTACTCTTTGGATCATGCCTCCTCAATGATCTAAAGGTTCTTGAAAACTCACTAATTCCATTCGAGGACAATATGGATGGATCACGTCCAACTCATGAGGCATAGACATGGTCAAGGGTCACAGCTTCTGGTTTTCCTTGTGGAGTCCCACTGGTCTCGACTAACCTTATTTTGAAAGAAGAAAATTATTCTTGGAGGGGTTACCAATGCTGAGTTTTATCATTTTGTTAATCTATTGACCCAAATAGTGACAACTCTGTCATGTGAATCATGTCCTACTAGAATGGAGAGGAATGAGGTGATGTTAGAAATAGGCAAAGTAAGGAGTCATGGTTTCACTACTAGATTGTAGGACATGTTAGGCTCCATGGTGAGTCGGTCATAAATGGGTGGATGGCTGTGTTCCCTAATTATTAAGGGGAAAGGTTATACTATGTCTTAGCAATCGAAAATTGGTCTCCTAAAGAGGGTGTCTTTATTACTTGGTCCGAGTTAAAGATTCAAACTTATAAGGTCTTTCCTTGTATTCAATTTCGATGGTGAATGAATCTCTTGAAGTTGTCTTGACAACCCTCATCGTGTCTTTCTAATTGGGTGGTTGGTTTAGGATTGGTATTATTGTAGGCACTTGTTCGATTTCTATTCTTCCTGTATAGAATAGTTTCGATTGGGTTAATGGAGCTGTGGGATCCATTAATAGATCTTTTAGGTAAAGGTTTCATCAGTCTTGATGATTCTCTGTGAAATATTTTATTCTTGCCTGCATAGGGGGAATGGTTCTCTTGAAATCCATAGGTTGTCGCTGGGTAACTAAGGAATTTAGGGTGTCCTTCTAGTGGGGGAGGACCTTTATGTGTATTCTATTCTATATAGGGTACTTTGATAGTACTAAATAGTGGTCGGTAGATTATAGGCTTGAACCTAGATATTTGATAATGGTAAAGAGAGTATGTTAGCTCGGGATAGCAATGCGGAGATTGCGGAGGTAAATTGGTAGGTTGGATAAGGTTGTTGACATGAGGAATACAATAGTTGGAAAGTTGTGACTTATAGAATGGGAGTTCAGGTTGGATAAAGGGATTGGGGATCTAGTTATGGGATGAGATAGAGCATGAAGCTTGCATATATCTTTTTCCCTATACTTGTACTTTGTTGTGGGCATGAAATTGATTTCTAAATTCATGGTTTTTAAAATGTATTTTGGCACAATTGAGAATTTTGACATATCACTTATTTAATTGATTTTCCATAGATTATGATGCATTATTCATAATTTATGAATGTTTATGAACATTGTGGGATGCATGGGAATGGTAAATGAATTATGGGGTACTATGGATTCCACAATTACTTCATTTTGAATTTGTAAAATATATTCCCTCAAAATGTTTGTGAAATTACCATTAGATATATTTTTGTAATATGGTTTGATTATTCTTAAATCTTTGCATTGAATAAATTATTAAAGGAACATGAATTGGTTTTAGTTGAAATTCAAATGATTTTGGAAAGGCCTTGGTTGCCATGGTTTTATTTTAAATGGTTTTGTTTCAATTAGGAACCTTGTAGCCAAATTGGTTTAATTGTTTTGCATATCTATGCTGGGCTATAGGTAGAATTGGAATGGATAAGATTTTAGGTATAGGAGAACTAAACATCCCTTGTGTACGTCTTTGGTGATACCCATTGGAGTGGATTATTGTACTTATAGGTAATGGGTGAAGGTTAATGCTTAGCCTTAAAATTTTCTTTAGTGGTGGACTTCAAGTGAAGGTCGAGTTTCGTAATCTAGTGATCCTCTTCTATCTCGGTTAAGAGAGTACCCTACTAGTGTAGCATGCATTCTTATTGCTCTTATGCTTAAGGTTCTCATTTTGCATCCACCTTATTCCTCGGATATGAGTCTTGACTCTACGTTGTATTATTTATGGTATAGGTGGTTGTGCTTCTTTCGGTGTCCATTTCTAAGGACTTTTTTTCTGTTATGGTTTTGTCGGGATGGTTCTTCATTTTGATCTAGGTTGTTGTTATAAAGTACTTCGTGCCTATGTTTCTGTGTCTTGTTTCAGGGGTCTTTGTCTTGCTGTGGGAGGCATGGATAATTCTTGTACTCTGGTCCCTTAATGACTCTCTTTATGTTAGGATGGTAGTGGCCTGGAGAGAATGGTAATATTTTATAAAGGAGAATGTAGAAGTCCTTAAGTGGGAGAAAGTCTAAGGTGGCTACTAGATTTAAAGTTTGAAGGTGAGGTAAGGTTGTTGTCATGATAAATGGTTAGGAAAGAAATAGGTGGTGAAAATCCTAATGTAATGATAGAGGGTGCTAGATCATTTGATTGATAGATCATACCGCAGGTATGTAAGCGGTAGGCTTGAATTATTATGGTTGATAGATATGCCCATGGTTGTATTGGGTTTGGTAAGGCATAATTTTTATGAATATTTTATGGTTTCATTATTGCATGATTTTGGTCTTTAATCATAAGTTGGGGATTTTGATTATAAATGGTTGGATATGGGTTTGCTCATGTCCTTTACTCATAGTTTCCATATTATAAAGTGATAAAAGTAGAATAGTATTTTGGGATAAATGTGAGGAGTAGAGCCCGGTGGCTTAAGTTAACTCCTCTTGGTTTCAGATCGGCTTGAACAAGGAAGTGGTGGTGAATAGTTAGACTCAAGCTCTCGTAGTGATGTGTCTTGGTAAATTCTAAATCGATTTGGACTTGCTCTATACCATGAGTTCATTCATCCAGTAATCCATGTTTTGTAGGGGGGAGGGTGGATCTTGGTTGGTTAGGTTTTTTTAGGTGGTTTTAGTATCTCGAATTCCTTGTTCTTTTAGGGAGGCCCCAATGAGGAGCTTGGATCGGTAAATTCGCCGGTTGCAAACAAAAGGTATGGCTTCAGTAAAGGTTCTATGGGGGGGACTAAAAGTTTGAGAAAGTTATTTAGGATGCGGAGGTGGACATGGAGTCCAAGGATCCACGTTAATTTCTTTTCCCATAAAATTCGTGTGTAAGGTGTTTGTTCTTTAACACATCCTTGTTTTCTATCTTGGTTAAAGGTGTGGAATGGTTTCTCTTGCATCTTTATTTCCTAACTTAGTTAGAGGTCGGGATGAAGGTGTTGGGGTTTAAATCGTGCTTGGGGTATGTGATTATATTCTCATCTCGATTTGTGCTGGGGAAATATTTGATGTGTGTTAATGTGTTACCTTGTGCTTATCCTTACCCTTACTCGTCATTCGAGAATGAATGATCCTAGTGGGGGAAACTAAAACACCCTAGGAATAGAACCCTTACAAAATTTTGTCGGTTTTGGACCTCTTTGGCTTGGTATGACTCCTTAGTTGTGTTAAGGGTCCAATTGTACCCTATGAAGTAAGTTTGGCTTATCTATTGCCCAAGATACGACCCATATGGGTAAAAGTCATCTAGGAGCATACTAGTGGCATAGGGCAAGTCATATGGTGCATATGTGTGTTGTCTTGGGAATCTGTCTACTATACGATTGGTGGGTACGGTTGGGGTGTGTTACTCATACCCTTAGGTACAATTTAGGTAGGGCTATTCATATAGAAACCAGTAGGTAAGGTCATGGAAAGGTTGGGTACGAGTTGGGGTATCACTCGTACCCATGGATACGAGTGGAAAGGGGGAGTCATACCCTTGGACGTGGCTTATTTTAATTCTAAGTAATAGGTAGTTTGGACATTTCCTACTCCTAAAACCTTATGTACTCACATTATATAACCCTATATGGCCTTCCATAACACTTATTAAAGGATCATAACACATCAAATACTCTCTCAAACTCTCTCTTGAAGATTAGAGGCTAGGGTTTCTTCATGTGTTTTTCAAAGGGATCAAAGGTCAATATTTCTTCTGTGAATCAACTTGTCTAAGGCATGTACTTGTTACCTCATTGTTAATTCAAAATAAAGGTATGTGTATTGTGTTTTAAACGTTGGTTTATGAAACATGAATGGTGGATTTCAAAATATTGTTGAGGGTCTTGATGGATATGGTTTGGTATTGGTTTGAATCATGTTTTTGCATATTTTTGGTAATATTTTGGATATGTGCTTATTGGTTGGTTAGGGTTTAACAAAAGAGGTCTTGAGTAACCCTAGTTATGGTGGTTTATGTATTGGTTTTCGTCTTGGTAAGGGTGTGCCCTCAACATGTTTGATAAAGTGCCCTAAAGAATATTTTTACTCTATTATTGGTTTTTCATTGAAACTCTTGCATGGTTTGGTTTGGTAATGGAACTCTAAATTGTTTTGGATTGTTTTGCATGGTTTAAAAGGTTTAAATGATATAACTTCTTTAAATACTTGGCATGGTCTAAATTGGTTTAGAATGGCTTCAAAGGGTAAAGGTTTTGGTCGTCATTATTTGTCTATTTTGAAAACCTTGTAGGATACATGGAAATCTCTCAAGTGAGTGCATTAGGGGAATTAGTATAAATTCTTTGGAAAGGATAAAGTTTAAATGGTTATGCTTATGGGGAACATGGAAGTATCCCAAGTGGTTTAATATGGTATATGGAAGGGCACTTGAAAGTCCTCTTAACCTAAATGGTTTAGCTATGGATATTATTTGAAAGTAAGGATTGGTATGATGATACCAATACTAATGGCCTTGGTTAATAGATGGATAATGTTTTGGTTATTTGGAAATTGATTTTAATTAAGCATTAATGGTGGGGCGTGTAGCAAAGTCGTGAAAGGTGGCGGTCCCAGGGGGACCAAAATTGGAAACTCATATTTGTCGATATGAGGATTGGTCTTAGTGGACCGTGTGTATGATGTCACACTCTTGGGGGATGTAATATTCATCCCATGGGATACTTCCTTGGTCGTGCGTCTCATGCACCGGGGACTTTTCACCAGGGGGAGCTGAACCTATATAGCCCATGGGTAGTTTAGGACGACCAAGCTACACAGCTCGAGTAATTATTTTCAAGGCATGCTAAACCTAGTCTCCTTTCCCGATACTTATATATGTATGGTTGTATGCATTGTGGATGGTTTTACTTAGTTTTCACTTGTTGGCATTATTTTATCCTTATCCTGAGTACATGCTAGTGTTCACCCACTAACCCATCTACTGGTGGATGTATACCCATGCTATGCATGGACTATCCATTCTACTTCTCTTGCTTAGTAATCGAATTCAGGTACAATCGATGTTGTACTGAAGTGGTGAGATTCCATAGGTCGGAAGGCATCTATTTCATGCTATGGTTTACTTTACATTTTTTTTTTTCTTTCATTGACTTTAATTTTCAACTATAGTTGGGGGCATGTCCCGACTGAGTACTCTTTTATTGGTCTCGAGGTTTTGTATGGACAACCGCGGACTTGGGTTTGGTATGGTTTTTATGTTATTTATACATACATTGAATTATTATTATGGTATTGGGTTATGGCTTCCACATTAGTTTGGTTGGTTATTAGATGAATAGACTTGGTTGGGTAGGTCTCGGTTATAGACTTATGTCAGAGTCACCACATGGATAATGATCTATCTTATTATATGTTCGGACTTCAGCTAACTCAAGGTATGCCATTGGTGGTTGGGTTGGGGAACAAGGGTTTTCTCCGGTCTAGGTCGTACTTGAGATGCCTATTAGGACATGGCCCGAGCGCCAGGTTGTTTCACCTTACTAGGTTGTGGGATACTCTTTTTCTCTCTTTCTCTCCCTTATTTATATATATGTATGTATGTAGGTCATTTTTTCCATTTTTGCATTTTTTGGTGTTTTGTGTTTTTCTATAGCAAATATAGGTCATTTATAACTTGTCGAGATCGTCGGTTCGATTCTCCAATATATGTTTGTTCTGTAAGACCATTTTCTTATTTTGTATCTAATTTACTTGGGCCAAAATTATTAGTAAATGTCCTCGAATGAGAATTTAGCAATAACTCTACAATGTCAACTTTATGTTAGAACGACCATTAATAGGGTTCCAAGGCTTTTGAGCTTATTTTGGGCTATTGAATGGTAATTGATGAAAATGGAACAATGAGTATGGATCCTACTTTTTATCAAAACAACCTCAGATGGAAAGCATTTTTGTTTTGTTGAGTCTAAAATGCTAAATTTGGTAGGGTCACATAGTTCATTTGCGAGCACGAAGTTTTGAATGAATTTTGAGCCCCTGATCCGAGCCCATTGGGACTTAGATTTTTGTTGGTATAACATCACCGGGTGCAGATCAAATTTGGTCGTCACTTTCACAGGAGCTTGGATGCATTTGCGGAGGTTAAGGATTCTTGGCCTTTACATTTGCGAGCTAGACGTTGCATTTCTGAAGGCTGATTCGGCATCTTATTCATGATGATTTACTCGTATTCGTGATGGGACCTTGCATTCACAGTGAGTAATCCTCTAACCCTATATTGTTGTCTTCCCTAAAAATCCTTTATTTAGTAACTCTTTTTCCACCCTCATTGGACTAGAGAGATCAAGGAAGTGTGGGAATTAATAAATTAGAGTTGGAAATTAGTGTGAGACATCGAGATGATTATTTTCTATTAGTTTCTTCATAAGTTATTGGCCCGATTCTCTATTTAATTCTTGATTTTTACTCTTATTTTTCTTATTTTTGGGTCTAATTTGAGCTCCAGTTGAGACTCTATTCATGCTCAATTTTCAAACATGCATTCCTTGTACATTTAGGGTCCTCATGGCAAATTTAATTTTGTAATTCCATTAGCAGGCCCCATAAACCTATTTTTAAAACAATTTTGGCCAAGAGTTTTAGAATTCAAAATGTGTCTTGTTTTAGTTATATTAATATGTAAATTATGTTTTTGATAGAGAAACATTATTCAAATTTTAATGAATGGAGGCAAAATTTCATGAATAGTTCAAGACTGTTATTCGACTATAAGGTAGGCTACATTCTACTCTTTTCGATGAGATTATATATTGTATAGGTTGGATGCTAGCTAGGGGTTATAGGATATGATTATTGCTAGTTTTACCTTGATTTGGCCTATTTATGGAATTTTAGAATCGAATTGTAATTGAGCCTTCGCCAAGAATACCCGTTATAACTATAGGGTTATACTAAACTTGATTATACTTGTTTTAACTTAAATTGACATGAGGGATCCCTAGTATAAGATTTATTGTAATACTTTCTGATTTGGATGATATTCTTCAGTTAGACCCTCCTAGTAGCTTAATGTCCTTGGTTACCTTAGCGTTTCGAGTTTGACATTGAAATCATTTTACTTTGTATATTATTAGGCCAAAGGCCATAGTTATGAGATTAGTTGGATACTAGGTTAGTTCTCTATGCTTTGAAAGTAATGTGGCTTAGTTTGATGCTTAGGAGTTTTAATTTCTATTGTTTAGATGCTGGTGATGGCATGCATACATTTATGCTCGCTCATGCTTATTTAGTGGTATGATCGAAACTAAAACCTTGGTTTTACTACTGGTTTACAAAAGAGTATTTATTGCCACATTTTCACTTTTAAAACTAATTTTTAAATGAAAGTTGTGCCACCCTTATTATTGTCTTATGACCTATCAAACTAAGCATACTATTTTGTAAACTTAGACCAATATAGATTTTGGTCCATTCTTGATCCATTTTTATTACTATTTACTTATTTTAATTGAGGGACATCCTGACTCTTTCTACACTATTCTACCATTTTAGTTCGAATTCGATCTTGGGCACCAAAGTTTACAGCTTTCTACCCATTTAGCCTTGATTAGATTCAAAATAATTATTATACTCTTACTTCTCTCTGATATTGAACGGATAAGATTTGTTATGGTTAATTGTTGGAAGTCCTGGTTCAGGACCAGGCACTATATACGATTATCTAGATTTCTCTACAAGTTTTTCTATATGGGAACCAAGTACCGGAAACGAGGATACTCCATAGGTACTTCCATCCAATCCAGCAAGCCAAAGAAGGTGTATATACTTTGTACGATATGACACTCAACTAGTTGATAGTATTTGATTTTCCTTGCATTCATTTATTCATATGTATAGCCTATCACTAGTATAGTTTCTTAGTGCTTGTACCTATTGATCTTATGGGGGTTGGATAGGTATAGGATATGCTTACTATTTCTTGAGTGATTATTTATACCTTTGGGTTTATGAGAGTCTGATTGAGTTACTGTTCTTCAAGGATTATCTGATTGTATTATTATTTTGAGTATTACTATATAGATTGTGACGGGCTAGTTATAGACTTGTACTCGTACACTTCTAAGTTATTTTCCTCTCTTATTTTATGAACTGTGTGATTATCTATATTTCTGGTAAGATGCTAAATTTGTGCTGGAGTTAGCTCCTTTATTTTTATGATCCTTATGATGTTTAGGCTGTCAGGTCAGCTCTCACGGGTTAGTACATTCGTTTCTGGCTTCCTATATATATTACTACACTTATTGTATATCATTGTCCTTCTTCATACTACTATTGCATATCCCTTTCTTCACTCCCCTAACGTATATTGTCTAGCTACCTATTGTATCGCACTCTCATCTTAAGTTATTTTAAGATTAGGGAAGTTTATCCTTATCTCTCTTTCTTATCCTTACTGTATTTTCTTTCATAGTTAGTTGTTTGTAATGTATATTCTTGTCATGTTATCAGTACCTACATTATCTTTGGAGCTCAGTTGGCCCATGCCTATTGAGTACCTCGTGTTTAGTACTCATACTATACTTCTACACCCAGCAGATCATAGTACGAGTTCTCTCCACTGATGTGCCCATCATGTGGAGCTGACATGGATTGGGAATTTGGGGTGTTCTCCTAGCGTTCAGAGTTTTTCCTACTCTCCCTCACTGCTGAACGAATCTTTATTTTGTATTTTGGAGATAGTTTTGTATTTATATATCATGTTTACCTTGTACTCTTATTTTGTTAGTGACTCTTGTACTAACCTCACTCCGGTATACAACATATTAATAACATCAAAAATAATTTGGACCGTTTGTGACAAAAGAAACCTTATTGACCAAAATATCCTTCAAATATTGAGTGATCCTTATACCCTTAATTGCTTCATTACTTTTACAAGAACATACAAGGAAAAGATAAAGTTGGAATACTACAAATTAAAATAATTTTAATTGGATAGCACATGGTAGGGACAATACTTCTTATAAAGCGTGAATAATATTAGTAGTTTGAACTTGCATCCATTTACATCTTGAAACCATTCGAAATAATAATATCATTTATTAGTAGAAATTAACCAACATAGAATAAGGATTTTATTTTATGAAGATATTAGTTTTAAAAATAACTACTCATTTAAACCTAAAATTACGAATAATAATATTGAATTTTAAAAATATCCTTATAATATTGATCGAATTTTATATTCTTTAGAAAATAAAAATATTTCTTTTTTTTTATTATTTCTACCTTATCTATTGAAAATATAGTTATTTCTTCTTTATTTATTGAAAATATAACTAGTTCTATTGTGTCTTCAGTATTTTTATATTTTCTAATTTTTGTGTGATTTTTTTCACTTCCTTTTATCCAATCAGTTTTCTTTCTTATTTTATTAATAACTCTTTTTGTTCTTACCTTTTATTTATATGGTGTTGTAAACCACCAGTGTGTTTTAGTTATTATATGTGGGTATAGTTTAGCAATATATAATATGTGCTATATAGATAAATATACATGCGCATTTAAAGAATACTATTATAAGAGAGCATATAATGCAGAAGAAAGTAAAGAAGTTAGAAGATTATATTTTAGTAAATTACTTTATAATCTAGTATCATTAAAAATTATAATCTATAATCTATCTATAATCTATATCTATAATCTATATCAATATCCATATCTATAATATATTAAAAGTGTGAAGACGTCAAGAAAAGTGATTTAAACTTTTTGATCTTCATTAAAATACTTTGTAATTGACAAAATTGTCTTTTTACTATTATTTATTTTATAATATTTATTATAAGAAATATAATAAAAAATAAATGACACTCCTAAATATATGGGACTCCTAAGTTTTTGGATGTCTAATGTCGGCTATGGACTCCTAAATTTGGGTGTCTACTGATTTTTTAGTACTTAAGAATAATAATTTAATTATTAATTTTTCTCTTATTTGAGTTGTATAATTTAGGGTATTATTTTTTTCTTAGAATATTTTATAAAGAGAGAGAAAACACCAACATCATAGACATCAAGGTACGTTTCTCAATCTCAGACTTTTTATTCTACTTTTTTTAATAAAATATATTTGATTTAAATCGATGTATATATATATATTGCATGGTGTGTTGTTTGTTTCATGGATAAGGTTTTTATTTTAACGAAACATAAGGGAAGGAGATATTTTAAATTTTACAGAGTTATTTTAGAGAAATACATTAGCTTAACTCAAATTGAAAGCTATCATAAGTAGGGTCTTCGTTCTAACGAAATTTAATGGAAGAATATGTTTTAAAATTTTACAGAATTGATTGATTAAGCAAAAGTGTATATTTTCTGGGATAATTACGTAAATTAATATTTTCACATTAATGATAAATAGGGCAAAAGATTTGTTATAGAGATTAAAACATGAAAGGTTAGTATAATATTGTAAATTACAAAGAAAGTATCAAATAAGTTAAATTGTTAATTTTCCTATAAATGAAAAATAGGCAAAAGATTTGTTATTTATAGAAAAAACTAAAACAAAATGGTAAATTTAATATTAAAATTCATAAGGTCGGAAATTTGTGTTGACGAAACCTTAAGGGGATTTTCGCGTAATCATTAGCCAATTTACTTAAAGATAAGAACTACCATGTGTTATTATATTACAACTGTTTAAATTAGAGATAATAGTAATTTTAACAACAATCGCTAATTTTTAACAATTTTGTTAATGTAATTTTATAAATTAATGTGAGACACACGTGCAAGTTTGAAAATCCTTAGAAAAGTGATTTGAACTTTTTGTCCTTCATTAAAAATATATCCTTTAAACAAAATCGTCTTTTCACCATTTCTTCAATTTATTATTTAATTATATTTATAATATTGTCTCCTAAAATATATGAGATCTAGAGTTTAAAATACATGTTTTTCTTAAATTAAAAGTCCTAAAAGAGATAATTTTAATCAATTAGAATTTTACCTTATATAAAAGTTGTATCTTATTATAACTAAGCTCACTATAAATATTAGTATTAATTTTAGGTGTAAGAATCTACTGTTTGCTCTTCATACGAATAATAATTTTAGGAGTAGGAATCTTTATTAATATTTTATTATTCATATTAAAGAAAAGACCCTATTAACATAGATTTAAAAGGAAAAACAATAATACAATAAGTAGGAAACTTATTAGTATAAATATTTATATTAAAAAAAGGTTTAAAACTTTATAAATATCCTTTTTTTGGTTCTCCATACAATTGAATGTTCCTCACTCGGTGAGTTCCTTAAGCTATATTCATATTGTTTTATAACATGTGATTATTTTTTCTTGGTTTACTTTATTGTTTCTTTTGTTTAATTGAAGAGACAAATTTTCTTGTGATTTGAGGTAAGTTTTGCTTGTGATTTGAGGTAAGTTTTCTAAAATTTTAGTATATTCATGAACTTTACAATAAATAAATTATCATATATTTTGATAGACAATTGTTAATTGAGAAGTTTTTATTTTTTGAAATATTGATATATCTTATGATTGAAGAGACAAGTTTACTTGTGATTTGAGGTAAATTTTCTAATATTTCAGTACATTCTTCATGATTACAATCTTGATAGTATCTATGATTAAATAGATGAATTTATTTTTGCTTTGAGGTAAGAATTCTAAAATTTTAGTATATTCTTGAAGTTTACAATAATAAAGTATCATATATTCTTGATTGACAATTGCTTACTGAGAAGTTTTTTTTGTCTGAAATATTGATAGTATCTATCATTGACGAGATAAATTTGTTTGTGATTTGAGGTATACTTTCTAAAATTTTGGTATATTTTTTTTATGTTTACAAAAATAAAACTATCATGTATTTTTGATAGATAATTGCTAATTGAAAAGTTTTCTTTTGTAATTTTAGTATGTTCTTGAAGTTTAAAATAATAAATTATCATATATTCTTAATAGATAACTGTTAATTGAGATTTTTTGTGTGTGTATGATTTTATTTATAATGACGCATATATAATTAATAATTTGAAATCGACTTATTTATATATTTGAACAAATTCATTGGATCATTACATTCTATCACAAGAAATTGTTTAGTCATTTCGATTCTACATGAATTTTCTTTTAAAATTTGATTATATGCAACTGTTTCAATTATGAATAAACAATGATATTTGACCTAAATCAACTAAATTTGATTTTAAGAAGATTTGAAAAATCTAAAAATAAATATAAAAGCATTAGAATAAGAAAAATTTAAGAAATATCAAATTTTTAAAAGTTTTAAGTACATAATAAGAATGTAATCAATGATTTTGTAAAAAATTTACTTTAAAAATAATTAAAAAAAATTAATATTGAAAAAAAATAACCATACCACAAATATGGTTCAAATTGATGCATCTCTCTTATAGCCTTTGGCAGCAAAGGAATGAGCTACTATATGAAAAATGCAAAAGTGATGATCTATCAACCACCTGAAACTTCTGGTGGTAATATATATATATATATATATATATATATATATATATATATATGTGTGTGTGTGTGTGTGTGTGTGTGTGTGTGTGTGTGTGCTTCTACTAAAATATATGTTTATGTTTACATTATTCTATTAACGTGTGAAAAATCTTTAAAAAATAATTTAAAAAATTACTCATCATTAAAAATCTCCGCAATATATAAAATTATTTAATTTAACTAATCAAACATTACACGTGCGAGACACGTGCAAAGCATGTGCACTACTATTAGAAAAGTGATTCGAACTTTTTGTCATTCATTAAAAAATTTTGCAATAACCAAAATTAGTTTTTCACCATTTTCTTAAATAATTATTATTTAATTATTATATCAAACATTTAAGAATTTGAAATTAATTAAAGTTCTTATTGATTTAGGTAATAAAATAGAATTTTACCTTAAATAATTTCCACAAAGCAAAATAATTATACATTTAGTATAAAAATTGCTATTTTTAAAATTAAATATATTGAAATAGGGATTCTATACAAACGATTAAGAAAAATTTGTCTAAATTGACTAAATTTTAATACAATTCAATTTGGTTTAATACTAAACAAAAAAATCAAAGTTGCAAATTTACCATCAATAAGGTTAATAATTTACATCAGTTCTTTAAAATTTGTACTTAATAATATAACGTAAACACATAATTTTTTTTTCATATACATTTATTGTTAATTTAACATAATACTCTCTTATGTATTTTATATCTCTTAGTTTTATATTTAAGTGTTTTTCATATTTAATAAATTAAATAAATTTTTTTAATTCAAGCATACTTTCTTTTGTAAGATCGAAGTGATTTTGTAAATTGAACTCCTTGAAGTGAGTTACACGTGCGAGAGACGTAAAATAAGGCTAGTTAACCTATAATCGTGAGATTAGATTCTCAACATTTATTCATGTTGTCGGTTCACATAAATATTGAGTAAATATCTTTGTGCAAAGTCACGACTTTGAAGTGACGGTTATAATCTTGATAAAATATCCTTTAAATATCAAACAACTTTTATTTATTACTCTCAAGATTGATGATACTGTACAAAACAATTATATGTAAAATTATTGTAAATTAAGCAATTAAAACCCTAAATTACAAACGTGTTTCAGAAGGTTGCTTGAATTCGATAAAGCTTAACTCCAAATTACATTTCATTGTTAAGGTAGTCATAACCCAGAATTTGTGGTCATAATGGAACCTACCCCATCCCAAAACCCTAGGTAGCTAAATCGAAGACCAATAGAGATAAAGATACGTAATAGAAATAATTATGTCAGGCAAAATATATACAAGTTAAGTCTAAAACTTAACAAAATACCATCTGAATTCAAGATCTAGTGCCATAAAGAGCACTAATAAACTGACATAGAATCCGAAAATACACATGTTTGACTCTTAAATGTAAAATAAATACAAGATAATGAAAATGAGAATAAGCTGACATAGAATCCGAAAATACACATGTTTGTCTCTTAAAAGTAAAATAAAGACTATATAATGAAAATGAGAGGGGCTAGAATAATGCTCTAGACGAGGAGCTCACCAGTACTCCAAATAGCCTCAACAACGCACAACATCAAGTTTCACGGGTAACACTCATACTGGGATCTGCACCAAAAGAGTACAAAAAGTAGGAGTGAAAATGGTCTACTTGTATTCACTTGGCTTCATAGGCTAACATAGCAAAGTAGAAAATAAAACATATAAAGAATACTATGAGCACACTTTCACCTGCATATAAATATGTTCTCAATAGTGGACAAAATGATATCTCCTAGCAGTAATACTACAAGTATAATAACAGTATACGAATAACTACACATGAATATATAAAGGAATGTTAATACATGATACCAAATACATAAATGAAATACAAGTGATATAATGCAATGAGATAATGATGATGTAAGCTATTGCATGATACCTCATATACACTATCCGAGCATGAGCTTCCAAGAAAGGACTCTTAGGGGGTTATCCACCCATATATTATCTCAATCAACCTTATCAACATATCCCGCGATGAAGGGATTCTGTAAAGTGTTTCATTTTTTAAAATAATAGTATTTCTCAATGGTACCAATTCCATGAATATGAATGAATGAAATAAGGTTGCATGCTTATTACAGAATTAATATCATTTAATGAATCAACTCAATAAAGTTACAAATGAGCTCAAAATCTCGTCAAATCTCAATAGATCATAAAACTATCTAAGCCCCTCTCTCGGGCTTTACAAAATAATAAAGGAAAATAATGCTCAAATAAGGATGATAATATCAAATCATGGCTCTCGAACATCACAATAATAATAAGGAAATTTTTTCAAATAAGTCCAATAATATAAAATCATACCCCCACTCGAGCGTCATGATAATACAAATCTCTTAAGTCAATAATAATATTCACATACGCCACCACATGGTCAACACAATAAAAATATTTATCTCAATATATGAATCTTATGATGAAATCACCAATCGATAACATACTTTACATATATGGTTTATTATCCAACCCAGTTCAAAAAAAGTTAACTCATAACTTACCTTGAAAAGCAAAAACCATTCAATAAGGAGATTTTTCCTTTTGTACGATCTCGAAGCAAGCCAAATCTATTAGACACATTTTCTGTATGTTAAAATGAGTTCAATGATATCCATATTATCTACTACTATTGCGGGTCCAAAAATATTTTAAAATCGACCCCAAAGAAAGAAGAATAAAACTAAAATTTTATTAAAGATTTATTTCCATAATTCAAGGATTTGAAATATGAAAACGCATTAAAAATAAATTGAGATCGAGATTGAAATCAAAGAAAAATTATTTTCTCACTTTACCGAGTAAAATCCCAAAATTACAAGTTTAAAATCAAAGTTTTAAAGCTATTTAGAAGAAAAAATCAATGGTTAATGATAGAATTATGGTTTAAAATCAACTGATGGAAGATCAAAGGAGAATCCTCTTGAAATCACCAAAAACCATGGTCTCAAGGTACAATAATGGAGAAAATTGCAAAATGGGAGTTTAAAAACAATTTTGATGAATAGTTCCTTCTATGCATGCACACCTAACCCCCCACATACATATAGAAGGAAGCCAACCCAGCCCAAAAATCCCCTCTATGTGTGTACAATAGCTTGGTCGCTTGCGTGATGAAGTATCACCTGGTGCACCAGCAGCTATGCACCAGCATAAAATCAAGTCAAGAATTCTTCCAAACTGACCCTTGAGATTCGTTTGGGACCCAATATACAAAAAAGTAATAATGCGACTAGATTAATTTTGACATATTAGACTTAATGAAACTATCAGATTTATCAAAGAAGGTTGTTGTGAACAAGTTAACTTCCAAGAACTATTATTAAGCTATCTTAACTAGTTTTTGTCTAAGGTCAAAGCTCAATAAAAAGACTCAAAACCAAAAAAAACTAGACTACCAACCCAGATACAAATTCTGGATTTCCAATGGAACTAACGCTATTATCATTCAATGCTCGAATCTCAAAATATTATCATAAGTCAAATTAATGACTTCTAAGGCTACTCAAAACCTCAAATCTCTTAGAATGCTTTGAGGACCTATGCTAACCAACCCCAAAAATCATAAATGACACACAACAACTGGGGGGAGGTCAAAATAATCAGAACACAAAAATCTAAAAATCTCGACAAGAGTTGTTACCTTATCCACCACTGACATATGCGTTCGTCTTCGAATGAAAAAACATGAAAAGGACATAAATCGGTAAAAAGATAGGGTATCTACTCTGCATATCAGACTCAACCTCTAATTTAGCCTCCTCAAACAAGCAATGTATCTACTAAACTTTCAAAAAATTAAAATGCTTATACCTCAACTTCCTAGTCTGTCTATCTAGGATAGAAATGGGCTCCTCCCCGTTAGATAAATGATTTAAGGTGACTGAATTCCAAAAGATCACATGATTATCATTAGGATGATATTTATTCATCATTAAGATATGCAATACTGGATGAACAATTGATAGATTGGAGACAAAGCAAGCCTATACGCCACCTCTCCAAATTCTTAAGAATATAAAAATTCCTAATAAATAGCATAATAAGATTCTCTTTCTTCCCAAATATCATCTCACCGTTCATGGGTGATACCATCAATAAAACTAGCTCACTAAGAATGAATACCACATTACAAAATCGATGACTAGCGTAACTCTTCTACCTACTTTGGCTAGCCACAAGTCTCTGTTGAATCAATTTCACTCAATCCATTAAGTCTCTAAAAAATCAGTGCCTCAAGGCCTAACCTTAAATAAATCAAACCATCCCAGGGGATATATACCTATGCCTACATAAAGCCTCAAAAGTCACCATTTGAGCATGGATATTAATTGTGATTGTATGCAAATTCCAATAAGGGCAAGAACTGGTCTCAATGATCACTAAAATTTATAACACATACTCAAGTATGTCCTCTAACACCTAGATGGTCTGCTTTAACTGAGCATCCATTTGATTATGAAAATTTATGCTTATCTCAAGTTGAGTTCCCAACTTACTCTGTATAGAATTTAAAAAATTTAAGGTAAACATGTACCTCTATTAGAAATAATAGAGATAGGTAGACCATGCAACAGAAAAGTCTCTCAAATATAGATCTTGGCCAACTTCACTAAATTGTCATTCACCTTCACTGGTATAAACTACACTTATTTAGTCAACCTATCCATAAATACCTAAATAAAATCAAACATTCCTAAAGTCAGGGGTAGGCTAACCATAAAGTCCATAGTGATTTGCTCCTAGTTTCACTCGAGAATAGATATTCTTAACATTTTACCACCTAATCACTAATTGTCACAACTTGAGGCTATCCCCTAGTCATACACAGTACTTGGAACCATAAGTAATCCCAAGCTAACTCATAAACTGGCATACTGCTTTTGTAACTGAATGAGATTGTATAAAAACTAAAGTTGTTGAGTGGAAACATGATCATAAAGAAGTTTGAATAAATATAATACTGATAAAGTTTACATCGTGATAAGACTGAAGAATAAAACTTGAATTACATGAGTAACTCTGACTCACCATCTATGAAGCCTCTACTATATTGACCATAGATAGCTGGGGCATGCCTCCAACTAACACTAATCAAAACATATGAATAATCAAAATAAAGAATATGAACTACTATTGACTGGAGTCCTCAAAAAAAGAGAACTCATCACCTTCTGGCTAAAGGCTGAGAATTGTCTGACCCTAGTGTATGGACTATTGTTGGTACCTACATTATGAAATAATGTAGCCACACAGACGTATATATGGATAAGTACTTCTAGAATGTACTGAATAAGTAGGGGTGAATGCAATAAGTAAGACTGATTAGGTACATAATCTTGAAACATGACTTCTAAGTGTAGTGGACTCACAAAGAGACTGAAATAAACTAAAATCTGAAGTATCTTAAAACATAAGTAACAAACATAATTTGATAAGATGGTGAATCACTACACTTGGTTTATTAAATCTTTACTTTCATAGAATAAGTAGAACTGAAGGTGGGAAACAGTAAAATCATAAATACTGTACGTAAATTTCATGTGAAGCTGACATGAAGTAAAACTAAATTGAGGGTCATGTATGGATACTGAGAATGAAAACATGAACATGTAAAATTGAGAATGCATGACCAAGTAGAGCATGCTCTGATATAATATGAATAACTAAAAATCTAATTACTTGGTCAAGCAAACCTGAACTTGTATAGACTGAGTACTAACTGAAACTTTGGGAGCTATCATGTAACCAACATGCCCCAATCTAAGATAATTAGGGTCCAACCTATAGCCCTAGCTGGAAGGGTATTAGTACCTTGCCACGGGTACTAATATATGGTTGTGCGGATCCACTAATTCGTTGTCTCGAAAGACCAGAGTGTCCAGCCTAAACTGATGGGTGACCCCTGAGAGGAAGTCAAGCCTAATTGATGGGTGACCCCTCATATCCTACACTGGCTACATAGTTATGAAATTTAGGTATTGCTACTAATGACTTTGCCTAAACTGATGAGGGAGTCGCCATCCCTGCACTCGTTCGGTGCTAAATCCTACTCTCACCTGAATGACACTGGTATTATTAGGTTGTTTAACATGTCATTATACAATACTTATAAATGATCAAAATGATTATGATATTTTGAATATAGTGCTAAAAATCATAGTCTGACTGTCTTATTTCTTAAAAACAAAAATCATGGAACGATACATTGGTATCGGGTATTCATAACCCGCCAGTACTGAATGATTACAAAAGTACGATAAAAACAATTTAAATAATAGTAGGAATTCATAATTTAGAGACCCAAAACGATAGTAAATTTCAATAACTATTAGAATACATGAATTTGAACATGAGGATTTTTTAAACATGGGAAAACAACATATTTAAATGGATAAATTCATTACTCGAGGATTTATCACGAAATTAAGGGACTAAGACTAGGGAAATTGAAATCCAAACATGAAGTGACTTGAATAACGTGGGAACACACATTGACATGACTTGAATTTTGATTTACTATGGAGTTCATGGATTTGATTCATAAATAATAAGGATAATTCCATAAGATAGAATGAAATTCATACTTTTAAACTACAAGAGGGTTTTTGGGCTAAATGAATAAAGAGGGACCCATTAATGAATACCCCGCATCTGCATTTCTTAATTTCTTGAAGGAGAACATGAATTTGGATCCTTGGAGATTGAGCTTTAGGAAGAAACCCTAATCTTGATATTCTTAATATCCTTGAATTTGAATCTTGGGACTTGGGAGATAATTTTGAAAAAAAAAACCTAGATGGTTGTTCTTGAGTATGGAAGAGGAAGTAGCATGTTACGTGTTTGAGAATTAGGGAATATACGCTTAATTGAGGGTTATAAGTCATGGAGGTAGGGTTCGAGGTTCAAAAAAACCAAAATACCCCTAGGGAAACTTAATAAAAATCATAGGATTTTTAAGTTGTCGATGAGGTTTACATCTCATCACTTGGTTGAAGGCTTATCACCTCAAGTCATCACCTTGTATCTGGACTTGAAATCTTATTGTTTAAGGTTGACAATAAGGTTGACAACTCATCACTTAGTTGATGGATTATCACCTCAAGTCGTCTCATTGTGGATAAAATTGATCATCTTCTAGTCAAGGCCAATGATGAGGTTGATAGCTCGTTACTTAGTTAATGGGTTGTCAATCCAAGTCATCACCTTGTTGACAAACAGACATGATGAGGAAGAATGATCACAACTTTCCACTCCGATATCGTATTAAGGTAAAACTAGATGAGTTGGAAAGACAACTCAAAGATTTTTATTTTGATATATGGTAGGACACCTGAATCGATATATTATAGGGGATACACTCGTTTAATGGTGAATATTTTAGGATTGAATACAAAAACTCTATTCATAAAAGTCTTCTCAACTTGACTTTGCTCTAAGTGCTTCCTATGGCCATGATTCACATAAAAATACTTTATACACAAGGTAAATAATCATGACACATATATTCATATGATAATCATATTATAGGGTTTATACATATAGAAACGATAGTTCAAATTCTAGCCCAAAATGTAGGGTGTTACATTATTTCCCCTTGGAATTATTCATCCCCGAATAATAATGAGCTGGCTAAAATACTAAGGAAAGGCTGAGATGAGGTACAAAACACTTACGAGATGAATCATGAATAAATATCTAAATCTAAAACTGATGCATGTTGTATGAACTGAGCTGAATTCATTATTTCCATGAATACTAATATTTTACCTCATGGAATGGCCATACTTATGGAACTTTGGGTAGTAAGACTAGATTGAAAATTGGAAATCTATATGAGCTTATCTTCTTGATAGTTAAACTGGATTGCAAGCTATATAGACTGGATCATACTGACTGCTCACACTCAAATAAAGTATTTCTTCAACACTCTTTCTAAGAAATTCTAATAACATTAGGGAGAAAAGAACCTTGGGCATGATATGAGTGATATATTTAAATAAGGACTCACAGCATGGATACAACTCTATAACATGGAATATAGGATAGAAATACTATGCCTCAAGCAATGCAACTATTACTTTCAAGCTTAGACATACTTCTTAAATACTCACTCAACTTTATATTTCCCCTTCAATACTGCACTTTACTTGAGGCCACATATAATCTTTAGATGGGCATTGACAATTCTATCTACTAAAGTCTGAGCTAAATTGAATTCTCTCAATATGTTTAGCCTACTCAAAATTACAAAGTGCAACCCATAACACTGTAATACTAGTCTAAACCATGAATTTGATACTCCATGTGTCTTTCACATATTTCATCTCAAGAATATTTCCTCTTACCACTTCAAGCTATCATTATAACTACAGATGAACTTCTAGGTAAACACCCATAAAAGCATCTTTCTCATATACTCTAAACCTCTATCAATAATAACTTTCTTGCACTATTCATAAGAAGACACTCAAAAAAATTTCACTAACCATGACATATACTTAAAGCTTTGCCTTAATCTTTTTTCACTCTTATAGAATTAAATAAAATAAGCAAACTACAATATTTTCTTAAGATGAAATATTTACTCTCTCACATCAAAATAAATTACTCATCACCACTATCATTTCATAAGGGGAGGTCACTGAAAGGTTAGAACATGAGACCTTAAAGCATGGAAGAATACTATACGTAATTTTGACACTGAACTGAGGCATGAGGAATAGAGTATCATAGACATGAATTCATTAAAGGGATTTAATTTGAGTACAAACATGAAATAATCTGAGTTGCGTGGATCATTAAGAGTGCACCATGAGTTATGTGAAATGAGCATTGATAAGTAGTGAAATTACCACTCATTCGAACTAAACATTCATGCACATTACCATGATTTAAACATTTAAATGAAACATATGTGTAACTAAATACACTAATATCCACATTTTGTAGGGAAATAGGGCTTGATATGGAAAGGTATAGATTTGAGCTAAAAAGGGATCAAAAGGGAAGAGAAATGCAAAAGTTGGGAAACTTGTGCAGACTGGGCCTCAGGTACCAAGATCAAGAAGTGACTACTATGATTGAGATAAGTCAAGAAGTAAGCAGGTTGCGATCTCTTGAAGAATTCATCAATCGTAGAGCTGTGATCGTGGTAGATCCATAGACGAGCGCGGGACAACGAGATTTTTAGCCAGGGGAAAAGTTGTAAAATACATAGCCAACCCAAATTCCCATTTAAATGGTTCAAAACCCTTATCCCATCATCATTATTCCATAACCCTAACTCCCATTATTAGTTTAGGGTTTTGTAATATTTTAGAGCTTGGAGCTTATATTTACTCTAATTTGAGACAAGATTAATTATAGGAGCTTGAAGTGTAGATTTGGCTTCGTCTATTGAAGATTCATTTGGGTCTAAAGTGTAGTTTGTACTTTCTTTATTTTCTTATGAATAACTTTGATGGACATCTTGGTTTATTTGTTTTCATTATCCTTATGATGTGCTAGATCTACCTCTTGGGATTATTCTAGATTGGGGTGTAAATATGTGTGGGATTTGATTTGTTTATGCATATACTAGTTTGTGATGTGGGTTCTACTATTGCTTGAATAAATTGGTTAGGATTTCTTGGTGAATGCCCCAAATACCAAATGGGTTTTATGGATAAAAGTCCCAAACGCTTAAAAGCCTAAACCATCCTTAAAAGAAGGGTTTGGATGAAATTTAGGAACCCATATCATCCTTAAATAAAGGATGTGGGAACTAAGACAATAGTAGACGATTATGGGCATAGTTTGCTAAATTTCACTCTCTTAGAAATAAGGGTGATTATGAGGTTGACTATACCATGGGTATCATCCAAGAAATAGGGATACTTAATTGAGGTGTTGGTTGTTTTTAATTGTCACACTCGTTAGGTACTCGAAAGGGTCAATGGGTGACATCTTTGAGGCTTTGTTGAAGAACTAGGCTTAAGGACTTTAAACCTAGTCTACCACATCATCAAGGATTAAAATTTGCATTGCTTCATCATATACCCATGCATAACTTAACCCTAGGATAGCTTATTCCCAAGTTTCATGCCTAATTAATTAATTACACTCTAACTATTCTTAGTCTTGAATTATCCCCTTAGATGCTCAAGAGTTACTCTCATATTAGCAAACATTGAAAACCCCCAAACCATCTTGTACTATAGGTTTAAACTTAGCAAGCAACTTTTATCTCAAACTTACTCAATCGCCACTTATATTGTTATTCGTGGATTCCACCCCAACTCTTAGTTGGGAAAATATATTGACAACGACCGCCTTGTACTTAAATGGATGTGTAAGTTGAGCGTTACAAAAAATGACATCGTTATCGGGGAAAAATTTGGCGTATTGAGTTAGTTTGAAAGTCTAGCCTACTTGCTTGGATTCAAACTTATAAGTATTTGTTTGTTATTTTCTTTTGTTTTTTTAGTAGGTAGAGTTTTATTTTTGTTTACTTATTGTTATGACATCTTGGGACAAATATGATTTTGGTTGTTAAAAATCCTACCTGGATGATCCATGTCCATATTATGATGGACCCCACTTTCTGTGAGATTATAGATATGCTCCCCGAAAAGAGATGTGTGCACCATCTCGATCCTATTTGGAATATGATTGTTCTTTGTGTGGTGATTGGGTTAGAAATTTGAGTGATTGTCCAAATGCCCCTCCCCTTATTATACTAACCCAAATGTTAGTTCTTCTGATGAGCTTGATAGGTATTATAATACATCAAAGGATGAATAATGATCTGGATACAATGGCGTTGAAACAATTCTTCAACTTATGTTGGATTGGGTAGAGACAATGGGGGATAACACACATTACATACATCAAGCCATGAGGGCATGTAAAGAGAAAATTAAAAGGATAAAAAAAATGGGTGTGTAGTCTAATATTTAAAATACCATGAGTATACCCACTTTTCTAAATGAGCTTGATATTGAAAAACCCTCGGTGATTTCCCAATCAACCAAACCAAACATGAGAGATGATGCCAAAAAGGAAGAAATGGTACTATAGTTGGAAGAAGATGCCAAGCAAATCCCTTATGAAGACTCTATTCCATTTTGGGGTAAGGATACCAAAATGGAGACAACTCTAAAATTAGGAAAAAGATCTCATTCCAACCACTTCTCAATATTAAGCTCAGTAGAGTTGATGACCATCAATCCACCTGAGCAAATATTGAATAAGGGTGAGAATAAACTATTTCCTTATATCCAGGAGTTTGTATTTCCAAAAAAGTATGCTAAGACCCCAATCTTTAAGGCTAAGAAGATTAAATATCAATGTCTAATTAGTGTCCTTCTAATGTTCTCACTATTGCCAAATGAGCCCACACGAAAGTTTGATATAAAATTGAGCAAATAATTTAAGTCTTCGAAGTGGCGTGATTGAACATGTGTCATCATGCCCTTACATTTGTCCAATGCACCTCAAATATGGAATGATCAAAAGTTGGGCAAAAGTTTCAAATCCTCTAAGTCGAGATATAAATGAGGATTAAAGAGGTGTCGTACTGTGACGTTAAACCAAGTAATTGATAGGAGGCAACACATTATTTTTCATGTTTACATTATTTATTTTTTAATAAGTCACATAATTTTAATGCTTTACAGGTGCTTTGGACAGAATTGGAAGCCAAAAGTAGGGGAAAACTACGTTTGAGAAGTGTGACAGCCCTGTAGAAAATAGGTCAAAATAGGGGACCAAAATGCCTCAATTACCCTTATCTCTCTTTGAGGATTGCAATTGCACTATCACGCCACCTATTCTACGATCACGATAGTTTACCCAACTTGTACATTAGTTATCACTACTATTTCAGGAAGTCTTATTACCCTCCTTATGCTTTTGTGTTATGTACTAAGGTCATTACAAGTCCTTCAGTTGGGGGGTGTGGCCCTGCCCTTGTGTCTATTCATTGATTTGCAATACTTGAAATTAGTTCATGTGAAGCATGGAAATTTTTTGAATTGATTATTTTGATTTTTAGTTCTCTTTAACTTTTAATAATGATGGTGGACGAGCCTTTCCCTCTGATGGATTGATTGATGACATTCTTAAGGGAAATGCATCGTGAATGTGTTTTGATCCAAAGATATAGGGGAAGTTTGAGTACCCATGTCATTGTAGATTTGGGATTGCATTCATACCATTGGCAAAAACTGAGAAGCCATATGATTGGTTCACCCTTATAAAGCTAAAATGTGAGACCGAGACTTGGTTGTTGCCACAGTTAGCAAAATTATACAGGATGCAAATGAAAGGGCATGATGACATATGTTCTATCATTCCACTTTGAAGACTTAAACTATTTAACCAATTTCACATCGAACATTTGTGTGGACTCATTGGGTAATAATGAGAACATTAGAAGGCCACTAATTGGACATCAATCTTTAAGCTTCTTGGCCTTCAAGATTGGGGTCTTAGCATACTTCAATATATAAGGAAATAGTACATTCTCATCCTTATTTACCATGATCACGATCTGAGAATCACGATCACACCACCGCGATCGCGCCACCTGTGCTGCAATCGCAATAGCTAACCTCGCCGGCACATTTGTTATCACTGCGGTTTCAAGGAGTCCTGTTACCCTCCTTATGATTTTGTGTTATGTAGTGAGTTTACTATAATTCCTTTAGTTAGGGGTGTAGCCTTACCCCTTTTTGTATTCATTGGTCTGCAATACTTTAACTTAGTTCGAGCGAAGCATGGAAATTTTGGAATTAATTATTTTCATTTTTAGTTCTCTTTTACTTTTAATAACGATGGTAGATAAGGCTTTCCCTATGATGGATTGATTGACAACATTCTTAAGGGAAAAACATCGTGATTGGGTTTTGATCCAAAGATGCAGGGGAAGTCCGAGTACCCGTGGCATTGTGGATTTGGGATTGCATTCATACCATTGGCAAAATCAGAGTAGCCATATGGTAGGTTCTCCTTTATGAAGATAAAATATGAGACTGAGACTTGGGTTGTTACCATGGTTAGAAAAATTATGCATGGTACAAATGCAAAGCAAACACCACCCTCTGTCCAAAAAAAATTCAAAAAATCAAGGGTGTGGATGTGAGCAACATTGTAACAAATCCTTTTCTCTTTTTTTGACTCCAAATTTTTGACTTATGAAAATTGGTGGATACTTAATTTTTATCTCTAGTGTGAGGGCCAATTGAGCCTTCTTGGAGAATTTGCATGCCATTTGTGGTGAGCTTATTTGTTTGAATCTTATGTACAATTTTACTATCTAGAATTTGCCTCGTTAGTCTCTCAAAGATAATTTTGATTATAATTGGTTGACGAGAAGATGATAGGCCATCTTTGGCACATTGAAGTCCACTTTATCCTAAAAAGCCTACCATTGCATGATATTATCCCTAGACTCCTACTTTGATCCTTTGGACCTTTCTTTGGCAAACACATTACAAGCCGTGAGCCTTTTTCTTATCCCTCTCTTGAACACTATACTCCTTGAACATAATAGTATAAATTAAATCTAAAAGCCTAAGTTGGGGTGGTGAAATTTGGAAGAGGTTACTTTGGGATACGAAGTTTTAAGTGAGTGCCTAAGAGCTTCAGCATTGAAAACAAGTTTAGAAGAAAAATAAAGGACCCAACAAAGGAAAAAAAAGCACAAAGTGTGTAAGAAAAAGAAATAAAAAGAAAATGGGCGGACCAAGGAGATAAAAGTAGGCACATATGTAAAGAGTAAAAAACAAAAAAGTGGCTTATGATCAAAAGATGGATAAGATAGTGTGATTTAGATGTTCAAGGAGGGTAAATCCTTGATTTTCCTAAATGATATCATACCCTACCCCAAGCCTTCATTACAAGCTCAAAAAGACCTTTGTGATCTCCAACCAAGTGTATTCATTATAGTGGCGATTGAAAATAGGGGAAAGCCTATGGCATGGTACTTGTTAACATTAAGAGTTCTTGACAGAGAGAGAGTTTTTCACTTAAATTCCTGCTTATTTGATAACTTGGTGTGTGGAATTTTCTTCCTTGTGAGAAGGCATGTAAACAAGTCAAGGTGGGTAATTTTTCATCTCCCAAAAAATGACAAAAAAGGAGTATAATGTATTTGAGGTCAAAGAGGAGTCATTTCTAGAGTAGTAGTGATTGTTGCATGATTGATCTTTGAAGTCTTTTACACCCTGTGATATTGCTTTTTATGTTGAGGGGTTTCGGAAGAATAACTTTTTCCATGTTTGATGTGATACTTGTGGTAGTGACTTGGACCATCTAAGTAGGCATAAATATGCATTGTCTCATGATAAAAGGTAGTGTTACTTCAGGACAAGGAAAGATTTAAGTTAGGGGTATTGATGAGTAGTAAAATTACCACTCATTTGCACTAAACATTCATGCACATTAGCATGATTTAAATGTTTAAATGAAACATATGTGTAACTAAATGCACTAATATCCATATTTTGCAGAAAAATAGGTCATGAGATGGAAAGATGTGAATTTGAGCTGAAAAAGGATCAAAGAAGGAAGAGAAGTGCTAAAGCTAGAAAACCTATTCAGACTGGGCCTTAGGTACCACAATCATGGAGTAGCCACCTCGATTGTGTTAAATTAAGAAGTCAGAAGGCTGCGACCATTTAAAGAATTCAGTGATAGTGGAGCCGCGATTGCGGAAGATCCATACTTGTTCATGGGACAACGAGATTTTTAGCCAGGGGAAAAGTTGTAAATACACATAGCCGACCCCAAATTTCCATTTAAAAGTCTCAAAACCCTTATCCCAAAATCATCAGTCCATAACCCTACCTTTCATCCTTAGTTTGGGGTTTTGTAATTTCTTGGATCTTGGAGCTTAAATTTACACTAATTTGAGACAATACTAAATTAGAGAAGCTTGAAGTATACATTTGGTTTTCTATATTGAAGATTTATTTGGGTCTAAAGTGTGGTTTGTCCTCTCTTTATTTTCTTATGAATAACTTTGATGGACATCTTGGTATATTTCTTTTCATTATCCTTATGATGTGCTAGATCTACCTCTTAGGATTATGCTATATTAGGGTATAAATATGTGTAGGATTTGATTTATTTGTGCATTTACTAGTTTGTGATGTGGGTTATACTATTGCTTGAATAAATTGGTTAGACTTTATGGGTGAAAGTCCCAAATACCCAAATAGGTTTGATGGATGAAAGTCCCAAGCTCTTGAAAGCCTAAACTATCCTAGAAAAAGGGGTTTGGGTTAACTTAGGGAACCCATATCATCCTTGAAAAAGTGATGTGGGAACCAAGGCAATAGTAGACAATTATGGTCTTAGTTTGACAATTTTCACTATCTTAGAAATAAGGGTGATTATTAGGTTGACTATACCATGGGTATCATCCTATAAATAGGGATACTCAATTGAGGTGTTCAGTGGTTTTAATTGTCACACTTATTAGGTACTCGAAAGGGTTAATGGGTGACATCCTTGAGGCTTTGTTGAAGAATTAGACTTAAGGACTTTAAACCTAGTCTACCACATTGAAGCATCCCAGGTTTGGACCCTTAGAAATTTCCTGGAATTCCATTCTTCGGACCCAATACGACTCATGGTACGAGCCATATACTGGGGTACGAGTGGTGAAGCCATGTCATAAGCTGACTAGTGATAGTTAGTGGGATGGATTTGATCATTAGAATGGATACAACTTAGTAGTGAGTGTCGTATGTTTAGGTATGAGCGTATAGGTGACTCATAAGGTGGACAGTGTTTGATCCTCCTAGTGTTGCATTCTTCCAGCAATACAGATCATGGGTACGGATCATATGCTGAGGTTGTGACTTAGGTATATGAGTCATATACTGGACAATATCTGATCCATGGTTGAGTCTTGGTTATGATTGGGTGGGTATCAACTACATGGGAGGTTACGACTCATCAGGGGTTTTTTATGCGATTTAAGTGGGGGTATTCTGAATATTTCCCTACTTACCCTAATAAGGACCCATTACTTCTAATACACTTAGAAGGTTATTTACCATATTGTTTTACTCTTAAGTACTTTGAAACTCTTCCTAAACATATCATATTTCTCTCAAGAGCTATTGGGGAAAAATGCTAGGATTTCAACTAAGGGATTACTTTGGGGCCTATCTTGGTGAATTCTTTCCATAAATCTTTTTGGTTTAAGGCATGATTCTCTTCCCTAATTTTAATTTCAATTAAAGGCATGGTTACATGGTTGATTTTGAAGTTTTTCTCTTGCATGATTATGGTTTTCAACTATTGATTTGGGGGTTTTGATGTTACATGCTTGGTTATGATTTCCTGTGGATTTAATTATGTTTTCTATGCATTAACGCTGGTTTTGGACAATTGAATTTCATAGTAATAGTTTAATGGTAATGGAATTTTGTTTTGGTTATTTTATGCCTCCAAGCTGTTTGATAAAATACTTATAAAGATATGTTCATTGCATTGACATAATTTAATAGAACTCTTGCTTTTTTTCAGCTTAAATATGAAACCTTAAATGTTTTTCAATGGTTAACAAAGGTTAAAGGATAATTAGTAATGCTTGTGGAGAACATGGTAGTCTCCCAAGAGGTTTAATATGGCTAATGATAGGACACTTGAACATCTCCTTAATTTAAATAGTTTGTCTATGGATAATGCTTGCAAGTATGGTGGTATGATGATACCACTGGTTTATTGAATAGCCTTGGTTAATAAAAGTATAATTGGATTGTTTGGACTTGGTTTTAATTAGGCATTAATGGCAGGAAGTGTAAGCTAAGCCATGGAAAGTGGCGGTCTCGGGGGGATCAAAACTGAAAGCTCATATTTGCTAATATGAGGGGTCTTCGATGTTCACGTACGAGTGTCATATTTATATTGGAGGGACGTACTAGTCATCCAAGGGATATTTTCTTATCGTGCGGATACACGCACTGGTACTCTTTCAGTAGGGGAGCTGAACCCATATGGCCCGTAGGTGGTAGGGCTACTAAGCTACACAACCTAGGTAAAGGTTTTAATGACATGCTAAACCCGATCCCTTTTTCAGCACTTATATATATGTATGGTTGTTTGAATTGGATGGTTTCACTTAGATTTGATAACTGACATTACTTTATCCTTATCTCGAGTTTCATGCTAGTGTTCACCCACTAACCCGTCTACTGGAGGTTGTATACCCATGCTATATAGAAATTGTTTGTTCGACTCCTCCTTTATAGTACTTGATTTGGGGACAACTTATTAGACTGAAGTGGTGAGCTTCCATCCTTTTTGAAGCCATCATTTCATGTTGTACATTCTTAAACATTTTACTTTCTTTTCGGATAACTATTTTGGCCATGGTTGGGGGCATGTCCCAACCAAATATTTGAATTCATTTGGAGAGAGGTTTTATGGTACTTCTAGGGGTTGGCATAGGTGGGATCGGTATTAGTATCGGCCTTGGCATTGGAATAAGCTGGGAGACAGGCATTATCGAACATAATTTCTCACTGTAGCATCTTATTACATTTTGGGTTTGATTATCATATTATGTTTGATATTTTTTAAATGGTTTGCTATAGTATGGATGGTTGATTTGGTATTGTTAGACTCGGTTGGGTCGGTCATGGTTGAACCATCTCCCAGATTCTTCATGAAAGCATTATGCAATCTTGTTATATTCTCAAAATTCAGCTCATCTAAGACTATATAAGGTTGTTTAGTTGGGTTAAAGAGGTGGTCCCCTATCCTGGTTGGACTTAGGAAGCCTATTACGATAAGTCCCTGATTTGAGCTGCGTCAAGTTGGTATCAAAGTCAATGTTCATGGCCAATTGGGATTCCACAAAGTCATGTCGAGTAGAGTCACTTTTAGGAGTGTGTAGCACGCCATACTCATAAGTGAGAGGATGCAAGAAATTTAGGAATGTTTCACCTTCTTGGTATTCTTTCTTCAAGCTTTACTTCTCAGTCCAGAAATCTTCTCTAATCCTTGTTTGTTCGTCTTTTAGATCATGCCTCCTAGATCTAGAACGCAAGAAAATTCTTCTGCCCTATCTGGAAGTGATAATGATGGAGTACATTCTACTCCTGGGGTTTATCTTCGATCCCATGGTCCTATTCCTAATTTTTTTAGAGTTCCTCATATTCCTCCTACTGCTCCTCAGGTCCCTCAGGGCAACATAATGAATGCGGAATTTTATTAGTCTATGCATGCTATTGCCTAACTGGTTGCTGATTAGGCCAAGTGAGGTATGACTAATGCTGTGTCTTCTGAGTCTGTTAGTCTTGGACTATTTATGATGATGGGTCCTCTAACTTTTATGGGAGTAAAGGTAGAGGAAGACCCACAAGGATTTCTTGATGAGATAGAGAAGATCTTTTAGGTAATGAGGGATACTAATGTAGAAGAAGTAAACTTTACAGCTTATCAGCTCAAAGAGGTTGCTTATGAGGGGGGGACAAAGATAAAGGTGATGTAGAAGAGGATGGTTTGTGCGAGGCTTTTTCTAATGCTTTCAAGGATCAGTTTTTTCCTCAATACTTAAGGAAAGCTAAGATGGAGTATTTTGCAAACCTCAGGTAAGGGAGAATGTATGTGAAGGAGTATGCTTTGAAATTTCATTAGTTGTCGAGGTATGCTCTTAATTTAATGGCTGATTTGAGGTCAAGAATTAGGAAGTTCGCTTCTAGGTTTAATAGAAGTCTAATTCTAGAAAGCAAAACTATTTTTCTCATGAAGGATATGGATATGTCGAGACTGACTGTTCATATGAAGTAGGTTGAGGATGAGAAAAAAAGATAGGCTGAGTATAGAGAAAGGTAGGGTAAGTGGGGCAGGTTTTTTGATAAGGGAAGGGCCCAGTTTCAGGGTGGTTGATACAGTAGGAAGTGGCAGAAAAAGAAGTGAGTAAGTTTTGATTCCTTCTCTACTACTAGTGCTCTTTAGCCCCTACAGTCCGGCGATAGGCGTCATCATGGTGCTGATAATTCTTGGGCACAGAGAGCTCATTCTCAGGAAAGCGGAGGTCAGTCTGGTTCTTCGTGTCCTACTTGTCAATTTTACAGTCGTCCTTATCGGGGATTCTGTGATAAGGAAAGTGATAAGTTTTTTAAGTGCGGCTAAGTTGGCCATAGGCTCAGGGATTGTCCATCTAATAAGGTCGCTATGGGGGCGAATAAGATTCTGGTTGCTTTATTTTCTATTCCTAAACCTGATGGCGTGGCATCTGCTTCTGTTACTACTCTTGGTTCCAGTGCTATTTGGAACACGTTGTATGCTTTAGCATCTCGCCAGAAATCTGAGGCATTACCTTATGTTATTACTGGTACATTACATATTTTCTCTCGTAATGTATATTATTTTCTTGATACAGGTTTTATCCTTTCCTATGTGACTTCTTATATAGCTGTGTTATTTGGTTTTGATCCAGAGATTATTTCAGATCTATTTTCTGTTTCTACCTCGGTAGGAGATCTAGTTATTATTGAATGGGTCTATAGGGGGTGTATGGTATCTGTGTGTAGTAGACAGACGTCGGTGGATCTATTTGAGTTGAGTATGGTAGATTTTAATGTAATCTTGGGCATGGATTGGTTGCATTCTTGTTATACGAATTTGGATTGTTGAACCTGTAGGGTTATCTTTAGGTTCCCTAGTACGTTGGAAATAGAATGGAAAGGTTATTCGTTAGCGATAAGTGGGAAGTTTATTTCTTGTCTTAGCGCTCAGAGGTTAATCTCTAAGGGTTGTCTTTATCACTTGGTTTGGGTTAAAGATTCTAGTTCGGAAGGCCCTTCATTGCAATTAGTTTCGATAGTTAATGAGTTTCCAGTGGCCTTTCTAGATGATCTTCCAGGTGTTTCTTCGGATAGGGCAATAGGGTTTGGTATTGGTTTATTTCTTGTCTTAGCGCTCAGAGGTTAATCTCTAAGGGTTGTCTTTATCACTTGGTTTGGGTTAAAGATTCTAGTTCGGAAGGCCCTTCATTGCAATTAGTTTCGATAGTTAATGAGTTTCCAGAGGCCTTTCTAGATGATCTTCCAGGTGTTTCTTCGGATAGGGCAATAGGGTTTGGTATTGATTTACTTCCAGACACTCTTTAACTTTCTATTCGTCCATATAGAATGGCTCCGACTGAGTTAAGGGAACTCAAGGAGGAAATTAAGGATCTTCTAGACAAAGGGTTTAATCATCCTAGCATTTCTCCATGGGGTGCACCTATGTTGTTTGTACACAAGAAGGGTAGTTCTCTTCGTATATGCATCGACTACAGGTAGTTGAATAAGGTAACAGTTAAGAAAAAATATCCTCCTCCCCAGATAGAAGATCCGCTTAACCAATTACATGGTGCCAAGTTCTTTTCTAAGATAGATCTTCAGTATGGGTACCATCAGTAAAAGATTAGGGAGGTGGATTTCCCTCAGATGACTTTTCTCACTCAGTATGGGCATTATATATTTTTGGTTACATTATTTCGATAGACAAATGCCCCAACAATGTTTATGGATTTGATGAACAGGGTTTTTTGGCATTATTTGGATCTCTTCGTCATTGTGTTTATTTATAATATTATGGTGTATTCGAAGAGTGAGGTGGATCATACTAATCAGCTTTGTTTAGTGTTGCAGACCTTATAGGAACAACAACTATATGCTATGTTCTCTATAGTACGAGTTTTCATTGAATGCTATGACTTTCTTGGGTCATATCATTTCTAGTGAAGGGATAATGGTGGATCTGTCGAAGGTGGTTGTGGTGGAAAAGTGGCTTAGACCTATGAATCCATCTGATATTCAGAGCTTCTTGGGTTTAGCCGGGTATTATAGGTGATTTATGGAGAGTTTTCCATCAATAACTTCTCCTTTGACTAAGTTAACTCAGAAGAAGGTTAAGTTTTCTTAGTCGGATGCGTGTGAGGGGAGTTTTGAGAAGTTCAAGGACAAGTTGAATTTGGCTCCAGTTCTGACTTTGTCGGAGGGCAATGATGGGTTTATAGTTTCTTGTGATGCATCTCGGGTTGGTCTTGGTTGTGTGTTGATGCACCATTAGAAGGTGATAGCCTATGTTTCCAGGTAGTTGAAGGTGCATGAGAGGAACTATCCTACTCATGATTTGGAACTGTTGGCCATTGTGTTTGCTTTAAAGATATGGCGGCATTATTTGCATGGTGTTCACGTGGATATCTTTTCTGATCATAATAGTTTGCAGTATGTGTTCTCTCAGAAAGAGCTTAATCTTAGAGAAGAGATGGCTAGAGATTTACAAGGACTATGATATGAGTCTTCACTATCACCCAGGTAAAGCTAACATGGTTGCTGATGCTCTTAGTAGGTTTTCCATGGGTAGTTTGGCTTATTTGAAAAAAAGGAAGAGAGAATTGGGGAAGGATATTCACCGATTGGCAAATCTTAGGGTTCATCTCTTGGACTCCAAGGATTGTGGTGTGATGGTGTGAGAAGTGGTTAGATCATCTTTTGGTGCAAAGATTAAGGAAAAACAAGTGTTGGATTCTACCTAGATGAAAATCAAGGGTAGCGATGGTGGTCGAAAGGTGGCAGATTTTGAGAATAGCGGCGATGGTACTTTGCGGTACTAAGTGAGGTTGTGTGTTCCAGATATAGATGGTTTGTGGCAAAGGATATTGGCTAAGGCACATGAGTCACGCTATGTTGTTCATCCTATTTCTACTAAGATGTACCATGATTTAAAGGAGATCTATTAGTGGAGTGGAATGAAGCGTGACATGATTGATTTTGTGTCCAAATGGATGGTGTTTTAACAATTTAAGGTTGAGCACATGATGCTTGGTGGGTTGTATCAAGAAATTAAGTTGCCTGAATGAAAGTAGAAGGAGATCAATATGGATTATGTTACCGGCCTTACTCGGTCTCGAAACCAATTTAATTTGATTTGGGTCATCGTGGATAGGATGACAAAGCTTGCGCAGTTCTTGCCTGTGCAGACTAACTTTTTGACAGAGGATTATGCAAAGCTTTATCTCCAAGAAATTGTGAAATTGCATGGGGTTCCTATTTTGATTATTTCCTATCACGGTACGCAGCTTACGTCCCTCTTCTGGCAGTCTTTCCAGAAAGGGTTGGGGACTAAGGTGAGTCTGAGTACTGCTTTCCATCCACAGTTGGATGGAAAGGCGTCAAGAAGGGAAAGCTCAGTCCTCGGTACATTAGTCCTTATGAGATTGTGCGGAGAGCGAGCAATGTTGCGTATAAGTAGGAGTTGTCATCTAGCTTGAGTTTGGTTCACCTGGTATTTCATGTTTCTATGTTGAGGAAGTGTGTTGGTGATCCGTCTTTGATTTTTCCTTTGTAGGGGTTGGATATCTCAGATTCTCTGTCTTATGAAGAGGTCCTGGTTGAGATATTGGATAGGCAAGTTCGTCGGTTGCGAACCAAAGATGTAACTTTGGTTAAGGTTCTATGGTGGAACCACAAGGTGGAAGATGCCACACAGGAAGTCGAGGTGGACATGAATTCCAATTATCCTCTCTTATTTTCTGCTCCTAATATTTGTGTGAAAGGTATGTGTTCTTGAACACATCTTTATTTAATGAGTTTATTAAAGGAAAGATTAACATTTTTACCTCTTTGTTTCCAAACTTTGTTTAAGGGATGTTTTATATGTCTTTGTGTTTGGTTACCCCTACCTTATCCGTCATTCGGGGATGAATGTTCCTAGTGGGGGAGACTGAAGCATCCCAGGTTTGGACCCTTAGAAAATTTCATGGAATCTCCTTATTTAGACCCAATACGACTCATGGTATGAGCCATATGCTGGGGTACGAGTGGTGAAGTCCTATCGTAAGCTGACCAGTGTGTGTTGGTGGGATGTTTTTTATCACTGGAATGGATACAACTTAGGGGTGAGTGTCGTATGGTTGGGTAAGACTCATATAGGTGACTCGAAAGGTGGACAGTGTATGATCCTCTTGGTGTTGTATTCTTCCAGGGTTACGGATCATAGGTATGGATCATATGCTGAGGTTACGACTAAGGTGGATGATTCCTATACTGGACATGTCTGATCCATGGTTGAGGCTTGGTTATGATAGGGTAGGTATCAACCGTAAGGGAGGTTACGACTCGTAAGGAGGTCAGTCGTGACCCAGTGTCGGGTTGTTTATGGGATTTAAGTAGAGGTATTCTGGACATTTCCCTACTTACCCTAATAAGGACCTACGACTTCTAATACACTTAGTATGATATTTACTCTATTATTTTACTCTTAAACACTTAGAAAATCTTCCTAAACATATCATAATTCTCTCAAGAGATTTTGGGGCAAAGAGCTAGGGTTTTAACTAATGGATTACTTTGGGGCTTGTCTTGGTGAATTCTTTCCATCAATATTCTTGGTTTAAGTCATAATTCTCTTCCCTAATTGTAAATTCAATTAAAGGCATGGTTACATGGTTGATTTCATGGTTTTTCTCTTGAATTATTATGGTTTTCAACTATTGATTTGGGGGTTTTGATGTTAAATGCTTGGTTATGATTTCCTATGGTTTTAATCATGTTTTCTATGCATTAACAACAGTTTTGGACAATGCATGCTAATGGTTTAATGGTAATGGAATTTCGTTTTGGTTATATTATGCCTCCAAGGTGTTTGATAAAATGCTTATAAAGATATGTTCATTGCATTGACATATTTTGACAGAACTCTTGCTTTTTTTCAGCTTATATATGACACGTTAAATATTTTTCAATGGTTTACAAAGGTCAATGGCTAATTGGTAATTCTTGGGAGAACATTGTAGTCTCACAAGAGGTTTAGTATGGCTAATGATAGGGAACTTAAATGTCCCCTTAATTTAAATGGTTTGGCTATGGATAATGGTTGCAAGTATGGTGGTATGATGATACCACTAGTTTAATGAATAGACTTTGTTAATAAAAGGGTAATTGGATTTTTTTCACTTGGTTTTAATTGGGCATTAATGGCGGGAGGTGTAAGCTAAGCCATGGAAAGTGGAGGTTCCGAGGGGTCAAAACCGGAAACTCATATTTGTAATTAAGAGGGGTCTTCGATGGCCATATGCTAGTGTCATGTTTATATTGGAGGGATGTACTAGTCATTCAAGGGATATTGCTTGGTCGTGTGGCTACATGCACTGGGACCCTTTCAGCAGGGGGAGATGAAAACATGGCCCGTGGGTGGTAGGATGACTTAGCTACACAACCTAGATAAAGGTTTTAATGGCATGCTAAACCCGGTCACTTTCTCCCAGCTCTTATATATATATTTATATGTATGGTTGTTTGCATTGGATGGTTTTCAATTGTATTTGATAACTGGCATTACTCTATCCTTATCCCTAGTTTTATGCTACTGTTCACCCACTAACCCATCTACTAGCGTCTGTACACCCATGTTATGCAGGAACCGGTCGTTAGATTCCTCTTTCAAAGTACTTGATTTGGGGACAACTTTGTTGAATGAAGTGGTAAGCTTCATCCTTTTTGAAGGCATCATTTCATGTTGGACATTCTTATACATTTTACTTTCTTTTTGGATATTGGTTTTGTCCATGGTTGGGGGCATGTCCCAACCGGATATTTGTAATCTTTTGGATAGAGGCTTTATGGTACTTCTCGGGGTTGGGATGGGCGGGATCGGTATAATTGTCGACCTTGGCATTGGAATAAGCTGGGAGGATGGCATCATTGGATTTAATTTCTCACTGTTCCATCATATTAAATTTTAGGTTTGATTATCATATTATGTTTGATATTTTCTAAATTGTTTCATATGGTATCGATGGTTGGTTTGGTATGGTTAGACTCAGCAGGGTCGGTCATTGTTTTGACCCTATCCCAGAGTCTTCATGAGAGAATTACACAATCTTGATATATGCTCAAAATTCAGCTCATACAAGGTTGTATAAGGTGGTTGGGTTGGGTTAAGGGGGCGGTCCCTTGTCCTGGTTGGACTTGGGATGCCCATTACGACAAGGCCCTGGTTCGGGATGAGTCACACATCATTAACAAATAGAATTAGCACAACTTCATCACATACCCATGCATAACTTACCCCTAGGATAGTGTAATCCCAATATTTGTGACTAATTAATTCCACTCTAACTATTCTTAGTCTCGAATTAGTCCCTTAGAAGCCCAAGAATTACTCTTACATTAGAAAACATTGAAAGCCCCCAAACCAACTTGTTCCATAGGTTTGAACTTATCAAGCAACTTTTATTTCGAACTTACTCAATCGTCACTTACATTGTTCCTCTTCGATTCAACACAGGCTCTTAGTTGGGTAAATATATTGACAACGACTGCCTTGCATTTAAATTGATGTGTAAGTTGAGCATTATCAAGCATACTGTAAAGCATTAGTACATGAGTCATGAACTACATGACTTGAGTTTGGAGTTCATAAATTCATGGAATATGATTTATATTGTTGAGTGAATGGGAACTCCTCATACTAGGAACTGGAAGCATACATGATTCTACAGAAAATGCATGAAGATGAGCTATGATCATAGAGCTTACATGTAAGGCATGAGTAGATGTCATGATGGCTGAAGTACAAAACTTTTCACTGCGATAAGAATAGGTCGGGCATCTTCCTCCCTTACTAATGTTCAATAATACACTGGAATCACTACTAGAATCTGAGAGCCTAACTTGGTTCCTTGTTCTATCATATCCCCCTTAGTTTTAAGCCATTATTATAAGTCTATGGACCCCTTTCATAAACTCTAAACTAAACTACAACCACTGTACTCTAGAGTCCAAGATATAACAATGCACATAAATAATAAACTCGCCCTGAAAGACTACACCTAAAAGTATAAACCTGTCGCTAGTATTTTCTTCTGAGATACAACTCTTAACTTTCTATAGCCCATAGCTTAGTTGGTAAGATCATCATATACTACATAGCCTCATTCCAACTTAAAAACTCAAGTGAACTATCTAAGAGCGCACGCTATTAAAACTTAGAAATTATACAATCCCATATCACCTTGGGTATACCTCTAGGTCATACAACATCTTCATACTTAATTTCAAATCAATAAACTTAAATTATTGCATACACTTTTTTAAGCCAGCTGGTTCATCTTACATACAACTATCCCCATGGATACATAATATACTAAATCTAGATAAACGTTATCCCACTTTACTACTACTAAACTTCTTAGTTCATGTTTCTAACTCTAGATTATATGTTGTCATAGAATTCTGAGGAGGGATCTGAGGGCACATTTGACTATGGCTTAGTACACGATTTTAATGAACATGAATAAAATCCTTCAAACTTTGTAACTTAAAAGCACTGATGGGATACTTTCGAGCCTGGGCGCTATTCCATAACTGTCTGTGGGGACTATCTAAGAAAACTTTATCTATAAGGATTTAAGCTTAGCTATTTCTGTTTCCTCAAGAATTATACAGTTGCCACGAATGGATTAATGTGAGAATCTACATAATTTACTTAAGAGTACACTTCTAATGCACGATCAGAGACATGAAAGAAAGGAAATTTCTTAAATGCCTTGTAACCTCTCGAAGAAAAGTACAGACGTCTCCGTACAGTTCCGCAAGACTCTACTAGACATAGATTCATAGACACCCTAGGAAACTTTAACCTTATGCTATGATACCAAGTTAGTCACGATCCGAGGCTACCTCCTAGTCGTAACACGGTGCTTGGAACAACAAGTGATCCCAAGGTAACCCATGAACTGGTATACTGCTTGAGCTACTGAATTAAATTGTATAAAAACTAAAGTTGTTGAGCGGAAACATGATCATAAAGAAGTCTGAATAAATATAATACTGATAAAGCTTACATCGTGATAAGACTGAGGAAAGAAACTGGAATTACATAAATGACTCTAACAGACTATCTATTAAGCCTCTACTATACTGACTATAGATAGTTGGGACATGCCTCCAACTACCACTAATAATTGCCTATGAATAGTAAAAATAATGTACATGAACTACTAGTGACCGGAGTCCCCAAAATAAGAGAAATCATCACCTGTTGGCTGAAGGCTAAGACCTTTCTAACCCTGGTGTGGACTAATGCTGGTACCTATATTATGAAACAATGTAGCTACATAGACACATGTGGATCAGTACTTCTAGAATGTACTGAGTAAGTGGGGGTGAATGCAAGAAGTAAGACTGATTAGGTACATAATCTTGAAACATACATGCCAAGGGTAGATTCACCAAGAGACTAAAATAAACTGAAAGCTGAAGTATCTTAAAATATGAGTAACAAACATAATCTGATAAGTTGGTGAATCATTACAATTAGTGTATTAAATATTTACTTTTGTAGAATAAGTAGAACTGAATCAAGAAAGTAGTAAAAACATAAATACTATACGTAAATCTCAGATGAAGCTGAACATGCTGTAAAACATAACTGAGGGTCATGTATGGATACTAAGAAAGAAAATATGACCATGTAAAAAATGAGAACGCATGACCAAGTAAAACATGTACTGAAATAATCTGAATAACTAATATCTGAATAGCTGAAAATTTGATTACTTAGTCAAGCAAACCTGAACTTTTATAGACTGAGTATTGCCTGAAACTGTGGGAGCTATTATGTAACCACCATTCCCCAATCTGATCTAATTAAGGTCCAAACTGTAACCCCAATAGAAAAGGTGCCAGTACCTTGTCACGTGTACTAACACATGGTTGTGTGGATCCATTAATATATTGTCCGAAGGACTAGGGTGTCAATCCCAAACTGATGGGTGACCCCTAAGAGGAAGTTAAGCCTAACTAACCGGTGACCCCTCATATCCTACACTGGCTACTTAATTCTGGAATTTAGGGACAGCTACTAATGACTCTGCCTAATCTGACGGGGTAGCCGCCATCCCTGCATTCTCTTTGTGCTAAATCCAACTCCTAACTGAATGACACTAGTATTATTAGACATTTTAACATGTCATGATATGATACTTGTAAATGCTCAGCATGAATATGATATTTTGAATATAGTGAAATGCTCAGCATGAATATGATAATTTGAATATAGTGATAAAAATCATGGCCTTACTGTCTTATTTCATGAAAATGAAAATCATGTAAAGACACATAGGTATCAGGTCATAGCCGACCAGTGCTAAATGATTACAAAAGTACGATAACAACATTTAAATAATAGTAGGAAGTCATAATTTAGAGACCCAAAATGATAGTAAATTTCAATAATTGTTAGAATACATGAATTTGAACATGAGGATGTTTTAAATATGGGAAAATAGCATATTTACATGGTTAAATTCATTACTTGAGGATTTATCATGAAATTAAGGGACTAAGATAAGGGAAATTGAAATCCAAACAAGAAGTGACTTGAATAACATGGGAACACACATTGACATGACTTGAATTTTGATTTACTATGGAGTTCATGGATTTTATTCATAAATCATAAGCATAATTCCATAAACTACAAGAGTGAAATTCATAATTTTAAACTACAAGAGTGAAATTCATACTTTTAAACTACAAGAGGGTTTTAGGTCTCAATGGGTGAAAATGGACTCATAGATGAACCACCACATACCTGAGTTTCTTGATTTCTTGAAGGAGAACATGAATTTGGATTCTTGAAGATTGAGCTTTGGGAAGAAACCCTAATCTTAATGTTCTTAATATTCTTGAATTTGAATCTTGGGACTTGAGAGATGATCTTGAAGAAGAAACCCTAGATGGTTTTTTTTTAGTATGGAAGAGGAAGTAGCGTGTTACGTGTTTGAGAATTAGGGAATATACGCTTAATTGAGGGTTATAAATCGTGGAGGTAGGGTTTGAGGTGAGGAAAACACCAAAATACCCTAAGGGAAACTTAATAAAAATCACAGGATTCTTAAGTTGTCGACGAGGTTGATAGCTCATCATTTGGTTGACAGCTTATCACCTCAAGTCATCACCTTGTATCTGGACTTGAACTCTTATTGTTTAAGGTTGACAGCCCGTCACTTAGTTGATGGCTTGTCACCTCAAGTCATCACCTTGTGGCTGGAATTGATCATATTCTTGTCAAGGCTGACGATAAGGTTGACATCTCATCACTAAGTCGACGGAACCCAAGTCGTCACCTTGTTGACAGACATACATGCCAAGAAAAAATGATGATAACTTTCCACTCCAATATCGGATTAAGGTGAAACTAGATGTGTTCGAAAGAGGAATCAAAGATCTTTGAATTGATATATAGTAGGACGCTGGAATCAATATATTATAGGATTTACACTATTTTAAAGTCTACCCTTGTAGCATCGAATACAAAAACTCAATCGATAAAAGTGTTCTCAACTCAACTTTGCTCTAAGTTCTTCCTATGACCATGATTCGCATCAAAAACACTTTATACACAAGGTAAATGATCATGACAAATATATTCACATGGGAATCATGTTATAGAGTTTACACACGTGGGAACAACGGTTCGAATTCTAGCCCGAAAATGTAGTATGTTACACTAATGCTCATACTTCACTTGCTGACAATTCAAATACTTGGCAAGAAACTCTACAATATATTTCTTCATTCCACCCTATTAATAATGTTGCTTCAATTCAAGGTACAACTTATCCTCTCCTGGATGAATAGAATACCTCGCACAATGAACCTCTTCCAAGTTCACTCTAACCCAACCACCAACTCTCAAAACACAAACACGACCACTAATTCTCAAAATACTCGAGATTAGAGATGTTGTCTTCACCTCATCACTCAATACATTATCATGAAGCACTCTTAACTTCTCATCATTAATCCATTGAGCTCGAACCTATTTCATTGATAAAGCACTATCCTCAACCTATGTCAAAACATGCCTAGGTGTCAAAATAACTAGCCTCACCAATTTGGTATCTAGAGACTAAACATCTAAGGGTAAAGGTCAATCTCTCATCAAGAGATAAGCCAAACTCCCCATATCCTCCACCTTCTAGCTCAAGAAATTTTCCACCACATTATCCTTTCCCTAATGATAAAGAATGGAGTGATCATAATTCCCAAGAAACTATAACCATCCATGTTGTCTCATATTAAGATCTCACTAAGTGATGAAATACTAGAGGCTACGATAATAAAATAATATCTCATAATGAACGCTATGCAAGTAGTGACCCATAATTTAACAAAAAAACAACTGTGACTAACTCTAAATCATGAGTAGTGTAGTTTTCATCATGGTCATTTAGCTGTCTAGAAGCACAAGTAATCATCTTACCCTTCTGGATTAACACACCATGCAAACAAATACTGAAAGCATCATAAAATATGATGAAACCTAGGTCCTTCTCAAGCATAGTCAAGATAGGAGCTGAAGTCAACTTTTTCTTAATCCTTGGAATCTACTCTTACAATCATTTGACCACTGAAAAACAGCCTTTGTTTAAGTCAACATAGTCAAAGAAGTCATAATAGTAGAGAAGCCCTTCACAAACCATCGATTTTTGCTCGCTAAGCTAACAAAACTCAAAATCTCAATAGTAGAAGTGGGTCTATCCTAATAAAAAACCAGTGCTACCTTGGCTGGATCAACTATAATACTATCTTTGGACATTACATTAAATAAAAAATAACGAAAATCCAACCAAACTCACACTTGTAGAATTTGGCACACAATTTTTCATCTCATAATCTTTGAAGTACACCCCTAAAATATCACACATTATAATCCTCAATCTTAGAATAAGACAAGATATCATTGAGAATACTATCAGAAAAGAAAAAAGATAATGTTAAAACACTTTGTTCATCAACTCCATAAATGTTGTGGGGGCAACAAGATAATATCGAAGCACTTTATTCATCAACTCCATAAATCTTGTGGGGGCATTAGTCAGCCCAAAAGATATAACAAAAACTCATAATGACCATATTGAGTCTCAGTAGTTGCCTTTGGAAGGTACGAATCTAATCTTTAATTAATGGTAAGCATATCTCAAGTCCATCTTAGAAAATACTGAGGAACCTTGAAGCCAATCAAATGAATCGTCAATGTGAGGAAGAGGATAGTTGTTCTTGATAGTCATACTGTTCAATTATAGATAATCAATACATACGCACATGGATCCATCTTTCTTATTCACAAATAACAAATGATCACCACAAGGAGACACACTCTGTCTAATGAATCCCTTACTCAATATGTCATGGAACTGATCCTTCAATTCATTCAGCTATGTTGGGGCCATCCTATTAGGAGGAATATATTAGGCTTAGTGCTCGGTCCTACATCAATAGAAAAAACTACATCCCTATCAAGAGGAACACCAGGTAAATAACTAGGGGTCACATCTAAAACTCTCACAAATCTCAAAAAGTGGTAAATCAACACTAGTCTTGCAAATAAAGGACAAATAAGAATAAATAAAGGCCAAATACCAATGAAATCCCTTCCTTACTATGAAATGAGCACAAAGGAAAGATATAACCCTTTAGGACACAAACTAAGAGTACCTTTCAACTCTAAATTAGGTACACCTCAAGTAAATAAGGTCACAATCTTGGAAAAATAATCCAAAACAACATAATATGGAGCCAACCAAAACATACTTAATATGACATCAAAATTAACCATATCAAGGATAATCAAGTCCATTCAAGAGTCTTACATCATAAAAACTCACCACAAATAATCTATACACTCGATCCACCACTAAAGAATTTCCATGAGAGTAGAAACACAACTTAGCATAGCAAGAGTGTCACACATAACATCAAATCTAGTAGAAAAGTATACAGACACATAGGAGAATATAGACCCATGGTCGTATAATATAGAAGAAGAATGCTGGCAGCTGGGAAAATATTTGTAATCATAGCGTTTGAGGCCTCTACCTCAGTTCTCCTAGGAAAAGCATAGCACTGACCACATATCATGACCTAATTTCTCAGGTCATAATGGCGCCTACCATAACACACCAGTAGGTAAGCCAACCCCGTAGTCTGGAACTACTAGTAACAGACTTCTAAGAGAATTAACGAGAGAATACAGAATAGTTGTTATAAAAGACTAACATGTATAAGATAATTCTAAAACCTAGTAAAATGAGTACAAGTGCTTATGGTGTAATAAGAGCACAAAATAAAGTACCAAGGCAATTAAACTGATACAACTAACCTCCAAATACAACATAGAGACTAGTCTAGTACATATAAGAAAGAAAAGTAATACTCTAAATGTCGGGACTTTAATCTATGTCTTCAAATCATGGCTGCTCCACACAATGCACATAACACTGGTGATAACCCTAACTATGATTTGTAGGCTGCAAAAGTGTAGTTTGAGTACCAAACAAATCATACTCAGTAGGCAACTGCCAACTTAGCTTTAAGGATAATGAAGATATATACAATATATAAACAGAAATAGAGTCGAAACTCAAATGTCCAACAACTACATAATAAAGCTAGTGAGATCGTAAAGGTCAACTATCCTACTTATATTTATGAAACTAACATAATAAAGCTAAGGAAGTATTAAGGAGGAACTATCCTATTCCAACCATAGTCAAGAATCTCAATACTATATCGTATATCATCATCCAATATACAAATAAATGACGAAACAAGGATATACAATAGTATACAAGGCCAAGGAATGAATATACAATTTGAATAAATAAAGGAATGGATATATCGTAATAACATAGCTACATATAGATAGATATATATGTATTTGTATAAATAAGGTAAATCTAAGGTACCAGTTAAGTCATCAGACTAGGATCTTACGACCTCATAATTATAGCAGGAACTAGTTCTAGTATACTTAGGTTTTTTAATCCATATGCCTAATCATGAGTTAATCATGCATACTAATATAATCGTAAAATGAAAGATCCAGAATGATACCTCTAATCTCAATACCAGATTGTTAATAAAGCTTCCACAAACTTGTCATAACAATGATCATACCAATAATAATAACAGCAACAATAATAATTTGAGTGACTAGCTAGTCTAGAAAAACAATACCTAATTGAGCCTTTCACAAACCCCCACCACCCTAGGCTCAGAAGGTTCAGTTACCATACAACACACCACAATCCATACTCATCACCCATACCTATGCAACCCTAATAAAGCTGATAGATATAGGTGTATACTGGTGATAGGTAATGTACATGCAAGAATGAATGTCAAGACAAAATCCATAATACCATTACCGACCCATATACCACAAGGTAACCGAATGTATATACCTCTTCAAGCTTAATAGCTCATAAAGGCAGGACCTATAGAAACCACCCTTTTCTAGAACAACAACTCACAAATAATGAGGCCTTTATCGGGTTTAGGAGTACCCACATACACTAACCTGGTCCCAATCTAGGATTTCTAATAACCATCAAAATCATCAACATCATCAACATCATCAATATTATCAACATCATCAATATCTACAATGTCATCAACATCATCATCCTTATCTATCCAGTACAAGAGAGATTTGTGAATATATATATAGAGAGAGAATAAATGCACGGACTTGAGCCATGTCTAAAATAAAAATAAATCTCGTAAATCATTCCCCGAGGTAAACTGCGAGACTAAATCATCATAAAGGTGAAGAAAGGGTCAAATTTCTCAAGACCATAGTAAATAATAGCATTAAATCATAGATCAAAATCTTCCTTGATCAAATCTTTAAAACATCATTTTCAATCTCACTACAGATAAGTCATCCACTAAGATGGCAAGATTCCTATTATGAATAAATCCATTTTTAAGGTGCAAAGTGGACTTTAATCTATTATTGAAAAATTAGCAGTAAAATCATATTTTAGTTGGGATTATACCATTTACCAAATTTAGTGATCATGAATGTACCAAATATATACATGCCATCACTAGTATTAAAACATTGTAATCATAAACATTACCACGTATACAAACTATAGCCACATCATTTGCAAGGAATAACTATTTCCTGTAATCCAACTAATATCACACTCACAGCCTTGAGCCCAAGAATGTGTCTGAAAAAATTAAAATTATCATAATCATTAACTTAGGCCCATATACATATCTCGAACCCATATCAATAACCATATCTATAAAACTATCTCATATATATATAAAGCATATCATATCTATAGGCTATAAATCACATCTATGAGGCATGTTATGTCTATAGGACACATTATCTCTAAAAGGCATATCACACTGTAGGACACATTATATCTATAATCCATATAAAATCTATAGGAAAAATTATATCTATAATCCATATCTCATCTTGTAATACCCCGTACTTTTCCTACCCTGAAAAGTTTCCCAAGAATGTTAGAAACTTTCTTTGAAAGATGAATCCACTTTTTAACATATGGTATTTTCAAAATTTTCACAATTTATCATGTGGGAAATCGAATAAGCTTTCCATCAAAACCAAATTCATCCAAATTCAACACCCGGGTAAAGAGTTAGAGACTTTTTAGTGAGACAGTGTATCACCTGAGCCTTCAGCACGTTGCGGAGATAGCTCAAATGGAAATTGTCAATTTATAGTATTTCTCCATGATGGTGGTGCATCATGACAAACTTCCAAGTTACAGACAAGGTGGCAATGCGATAGCTCCATATCGCGCCACCGTGCAATTTCCCATTTGTCATTTTCTAGTGACTTGACGCGATAGTGGCACGTCGCGCCAAGGATAAAAATTGGGAAATTTTCTTAGAAATTAAAGACGCATCCAAGGGTTAAAAGGTTCAATTTCCTACCCCTATTTAAACCCAATAACACATGATTTAGCCATTATTCACCCAAAATATACTAGTTTCTCTCAAGAACAAGCTAGGGTTTCTATTGGGGATTCAAATTCAAGAAGGTTTCACTGTCAATCCTCAAGAAATCACATCCCAGGTATGCATAGTGTTCATTCATGGACTCCTTTCGTCCATGAAGTCCAAGAATCTCTTTTCAAATTCAAGTGTATGGATTTTTGTATGAATTTCATATTGGGTTTGTGTTGCTCATGTTGATAATGACCAATTGACTTTTAATCCATGTTTGGTGATAAATTTTATGTGGAATTGACTAGTAAAGATATAGATTCATGAAAACCTAGGATTAAAACCCTTGGATGATGAAATTAGATAGGAATCATGATGTTTGATTGTTGTATAATGTTGTCTACATATATTATGCCTACCATGTGTTTGATTAAATGCCTATACGAAGAAAAAGTGCCCAACTAGCATGATATTATGAAATTCCCATGTTTATACAAGTTTATGCATATCACATGTTTGATGGAGTGTTTCAACATATGACTTATGAATTGTGTTGTTAATCATGTGTTCACATAAGTCATGCTATGTCAGTTTCTTTCCATCGAGTCCTGGGGGTACTTATTCCTGACAATTTAGCTGTGTGCCTAAAGCCATGTCATGTTTTCAGGATACTCTCAGTCAAGCTATGATCCATAGAACTCGGTCAGTCATGTGACTTAGGAAAATCCAGAAATCTCAGAAATCTCAGTAGTTCAGTAATATCAGTGATCTCAGTACTCAGTATTCTCAGCAACCTCAGTATTCCTAGTCAATCTCAGTAACTATAGTACTCTCAGTCAGTCCTCAGAACTCAGTGCATTCCGTCAATCAACGGATCTCAATAAATTCAGTTCAGCTATACTAAACAATACCATTATAATCAGCTCAGCTCAGTTAATCAACTCAGTTCAGTTAATCAGTTCAGTATCTTTCAGATGGGAGTAGGATTTAGCACCGAGCGAGCCTAGGGATGGGGACTCACCCACTAGATAGGACTGAGATCTCTAGAAGAAACCCTAAGTTCCAGAACTACATAGCCAGTGTAGGAATGAGATTTCACCCATTAGATAGGACTAACATACTCAGTGATCACCCGTTAGTACATTTAAATGTATAGGATTGATCTCAGGTGTCACCCGCTAGATTAGGACTGACTCCACAGCAGTCGTCTTTACCAGTGGCGCGGTACTGACACCCTTCCAGCTGGGGTTATAGGTTGTACCCCAGTTAGCTTAGTATGGGGCATGTCGGTTAGATGAATACATCCCACAGTTTTAATTACAAAATCAGGATTATCAGATACAGTCAATTCAGCTCAGTAGTATAGATTTAGGAATGTCAGATACAGTTAATCCTTATCATTATAAATAGACCCTAGGATAACCCACCAGACAAGAATGATCTCAACTATGGTCAATCGGTAACAGTATCATCAGATGTAGAGATCACCCGATAGATAGGACTAATCTTAAATACAGTACAAAACTAAGCTAGTTCCATCAGGTTCAGGACTGTCAGATATAGTCACTCATGTTAACAGTTGTATGAGTTATCAGAACTCATGTTATCTGTATTCAACTTTAGAACTATCAGATACAGTCAACCATACCAGTTCTTCATAATCAGGACTGTCGGACATAGTTATTCATGTATCAGTAACATAGTATCAGTCCCTCAGTATTCAATAATTCAGTATCATTTTTTGACTCATCAGTGACTCAGATGTCAATGTCAGTAGACTTAGTAGTCAGAACTCAGTATTCAGTCCTACCATGATCTTAGTTACAGTTAAGTATGCATGCATGTATTCTCACATTCATGTTAGTTAGTCAGTTAGTATTGTTCATGCATATGAACCTATTTCATATAGTCTACCTCACTTACATACCAGTACATTCAAAGTACTGACGCATTTGCACTATGGTGTCTTATACCATAGGTTTAGAAGCACGAGCTCGAGAGAACCAGTAACATCCCAGTTTAGCAATCAGAGTTAGTAGTGAGTCCTCATCCTTCGAGGACATGATGATTACATTACTATTTCAGTTTTAAGTTTACTTTAGTAGCTGGAGTTAGTTGGGGACATGTCCCATCAACTCCTTATTCAGACAGTTTATGGGTTTTCGGACTACAGTATATTCAGACAATTATCTCATTTGTTTTGGTATTGTTATACCATACTTTTCAGTTATGTACTAGTATTGAACCTTATGGACTTTCAGTTCATGTTTTGGCATTTATGATATTATTACTATTATTTAATGCTCAGTTTACAGATATCAATCATGGGTTAGCTTGTGGTCCTTCGGGGTCATGGTCATCGTGTAGCATTATGGGTACTAGATTCTGGGTGTTACAAACTTGGTATCACAGCCTAAGGTTCAACAGTGTCCTAGGAAGTCTGAAAAGTCGTATCTTGTAGAGTCTTATAAATGCGTGTATTGTGCAACACACTTATGTGCAGGAGGCTATGAGGTTTTTTAGGAACAATTACCTTTATTTTAGTATTCATGTCGTACCAGTGAGCATAGGCTCAAAGTTAAACTCTTAGTCTAATTGTTTCTCCCTTTGTTCTACAGAACATGCCTCCTAAAAGAAGAAATGGGAATCAGTCAGCCCCTCAGCCTGAACAATCTTTGGGCTAACATATTTCTCATGCGGAGTTCAGGGTCACATTCACTACTCTTTCCCAGTCAGATGTGGACCCTCAGGAATTCCTAGATCAGGTTCAGAAGGTGACTGACATCATAGGGGTGACTATTATTTAGATTTTTGAGCTAGCTAAATAAAAGTTGCAGGATGTTTCTCACACTTGGTTCAAGCAGTGAAAGTCAGAGAGGGCAGATAATGCAGGGTCAGTTGAGTGGGAAGAGTTTTCTTCCGCGTTCCTTGATAGATTCTTTCCCCTAGAGCTTAGAGAAGACAAGGTGCAAGAGTTCATCAACCTCAGGCAGGGCAATATTACAGTGAAAGAGTATTCTCTTAAGTTTACTCTATTATCCAGATAAGCCCCTCATATGGTTGCAGACGACAGGGCCAAGATGAGTAAGTTTGTGATAGGGGTGAATGATAGTGTGGTTAATGAGTGAAGATCTGCCATGCTTAATAGAGACATGAATTTATCCAGACTTATGACCCATGCTCACCAGATAGAAGAGCAAAAGATTAAGATGAAGGAAAAGCAGAATAAGAGGGCAAGGACAGGTAGTTTTAATTTTGCTCAAACTAAGTCAAGGGGTGGTAGCCGTTCTCAGTATAGTCATAAATTTTCAGTCCCAACTCTATCTTTAGCTAGTGCACCAGTACCCAAGTTCAAGAATGATACTCGTGATGGGTCGCCAGGATTTGAGGCCCGGGATAGTGAGAATAGGAGTCTTACCTATCCGCTTTGTGAAAGGTGTGGTATGAATCTCCTAGGTATATGTAGAGCAGGAACTGAGGTATGTTATAGATTTAGTAAGACAGGCCACAGACTACGGGAATGTAGAGTAAGGGCTCAGAAGGGAAATAATTTGCGCCAGCAGGGCGTCACTTCCAGTTCCACTAGTGGTAAGCGTCAGAATAGGTTTTATGCTCTTCAGACTCTCCATGATCAAGAAAATTCCCCCAGCATAGATTCGGGTACCTTATAGGTCCTTCATACTCATGATATGCATTGATAGACCTCTTACTCTTATTTTAGCTTAAGATTTTTAGCATGAGTTATTCAGTCATGAATCAGTCCATGGATGCCCTGTGCATCACCCCAGTATCTCAGTAAGGTGAGCATTCTTAGAGGGACATAGTGTCCCATTGGGGAGATACCCCATTATTCCACAATATTCTCATGCCTTAAATAAAGTTTCTCTTCGAATAAAGAATCCAGTTTAGAGTAGAGGGTATTCATAAGTTGACCCTCAAAGTCCTAACCTTAGCTTTGGGCCAAGTATTCAGAGGCTCAGTTCTGTTCATGGTGTTTAGTTCGTATGTCACATATCAAACCAGACTCAGTTAGGTTCTCATATTTCTGATCATGCATGTTTAGTAAGAAGATCTCGGATTCATTAGCATTTCCGGTTAAGATAACAGTTCTTCTTAGTCTTACTCAGTTTCATGTTCATTGTTTATCATAAACTTAGTACTAACTACCCTTGCATATTCAGCCATGAATTCATATATCAGTTTAGGCATGTAATTATGCATTAGACATGCATTCTCACTGTGAGAAATTTAGTTCATCAGAATAGTCAGTCATGTACTCATAAGTCAATTATCAGTCATGCATCAGATATGCATGAATTCAGCTTATTAGTCATGCATCAGATATGCATGTTCAGTAAATTATATTCAGCCATCAGTCATGTCAGTCATGAAATCATGTTCTAGCCAGTCATGTTCATTATGTACGTTAGTTTGTATTCTTTCCCTCTCACTCAGTCTCATGCGAGGATGAATGTTCTCAAGAGGGAGATATTGTAATACCCCATACTTTTCCTAGGTTGAAAAGTTTCCCAAGAATGTTAGAAGCTTTCTTTGAAAGAAGAATCCACTATTGTACATATGGTATTTTCAAGATTTTCACTTCTTATCATGTGGGGAATCGAATAATCTTTCCATCGATAAAAAAATTTCCCAAATTCGACACCCGGGTAAAGAGTTAGAGCCTCTTTAGTGAGACAGTGTATCACCTGGGCCTTCAACGCGTCGCAGAGATAGCTCAAATAGAAATTGTCAATTTCCATTATTTCTCCACGATAGTGGCGCGTCGGGCCAAACTTCCAGATCGCATACAAGGTGGCAACGTGATAGATCCGCATCGCGCCACCATGCAATTTCCCATTTGTCACTTTCCTGTGACTGGCGCGATAGTGGCGCGTCGCGCCAAGGATAAAAATTGGGAAATTTTCTCAAAAATTAAAGACGCGTCCAAGGGTTAAAAGGGTCAATTTTCTACCCCTATTTAAATTCAACAACACGTGATTTAGCCATTCTTCACCTAAAATATACTAGTTTCTCTCAAGTTTCTCTCAAGAACAAGCTAGGGTTTCTATTGGGGATTCAAATTCAAGAAGGTTTCACCGTCAATCCTCAATAAATCATATCCCAGGTATCATAGTGTTCATTCATGGACTCCTTTCGTCCATGAAATCCAAGAATCTCTTTTCAAATTCAAGTGTATGGATTTTTGTATGAATTCCATGTTGGGTTTGTGTTGCTCATGTTGATAATGACCAATTAAGTTTTAATCCATGTTCGGTGATAAATTTCATGTGAAATTGACAAGTAAAGATGTAGATTCATATAAACCTAGGATTAAAACCCTTGGATGATGAAATTAGATATGAATCATGATGTTTGATTGTTGTATAATGTTGTCTACATATATTATGCCTACCATGTGTTTGATTAAATGCCTATACGAGGGAAAAGTGCCCAACTAGCATTATATTATGAAATCCCCATGTTTATACAAGTTTATGCATATCACATGTTTGATGGAGTGCTTCAACATATGAATTATGAATTGTGTTGTTAGTCATGTGTTCACGTAAGTCATGCTATTTCAGTTTCTTTCCATCAAGTCCTGGGGGTACTTATACCCGACAATTTAGTTGTATGCCTAGAGCCATGTCATGTTTTCAGGATACTCTCAGTTAAGCTATGATCCATAGAACTCAGACATTCATGGACTCAGGAAAACCCAGAAATCTCAGAAATATCAGTATCTCAGTAGTTCAGTAATCTCAGTGATCTCAGTACTCAGTAATCTCATCAACCTCAGTATTCCCAGTCAATCTCAGTAACTTCAGCACTCTCAGTCAGTCCTCATAACTTAATACATTCCATCAGTCAATGGATATCAGTAAATTAAGTTTAGCTCTGCTAAAAAATACCATTAGAATCAGCTCAGTTCAGTTAATCTGTCTTTCATATGGGAGTAGGATTCAGCACCGAGTGAGCCTAGGGATGGGGAATCACCCGCTAGATAGGACTGAGATCTCTAGAAGAAATCCCCAAGTTCCAGAACTACGTAGCCAGTGTAGGAATGAGATTTCACCCATTATATAGGACTAACATACGCAGGGATCACCTGTTAGCACATTTAAATGCATAGGACAGATCCCAGGGGTCACCCGCTAGATTAGGACTGATTCCACAGCAGTTGTCTTTACCAGTGGTGCGGTACTGATACCCTTCTAGCTGGGGTTATAGGTTGGACCCCAGTTATCTTAGTATGGGGCATGTCGATTAGATGAATACATCCCACAGTTTTAGTTACAAAATTAGGACTGTCAGATACAGTTAATTCAGCTCAGTAGTATAGATTTTGGACTCTCAGATATAGTCAATCCTTATCATTATAAATAGACCCTGGAATTAACCACCAGATAGGACTGATCTCAACTATGGTCAATCAGTACCAGTATCATTAGATGTAGAGATTACCCACTAGATAGGACTAATCTCAGATTCAGTTACTCAGATACAATACGGAACTCAGCTAGTCCCATCAGGTATAGGACTGTCAAATACAATCACTCATGTTATCAGTTGTATCAGTTAGCAGAACTCATGTTATCAGTATTCAGCTTCAGGATTGTCAGATACAGTCAACCAGAACAGTTTTTCATTATTAGAACTATCAAACACAGTTATTCATATATCAGTAACATAGTATCAGTCCCTCAGTATTTAGTAATACTGTATTAGATTCTCACTCATCAGTGACTCAGATGTCAATATCAGTAGACTCAGTTGTCAGAAATCAGTATTCAGTCCTATCATGATCACAGTTACAGTTACGTTTGCATGCATGTATTCTTACGTTCATGTTAGTCAGTAGGTTAGTATTGTTCATGCATATGAACCTATTACATTCAGCCTACCTCACTTGCATATCAGTACATTCAAAGTACTGATGCATTTGCGTATGGTGTCTTATACCATAGGTTTAGAAGCACGAGCTCCAGAGAACCAGTAGCATCCCAGTTCAGCGATCAGAGTTAGCAGTGTGTCCTCATCCTTCAAGGACATGATGATCACATTACTATTTTAGTTTTCAGTTTATTTCAGTAGATGGAGTTAGTTTGGGACATGACCCATCAACTCCTTATTCAGACTGTTTAGAGGCTTTCAGACTACAATATGTTCGGATAATTATCTCAGTTATTTTGGTATTATTATACCATACTTTTCAGTTATGTACTAGTATTGAACCTTATGGCCCTTCAGTTCATATTTTTGCATTTACGATATTATTACTATTATTCAGTGCTAAGTTTACAACTATTAGTCATGGGTTAGCTAGTGGTCCTTCAGGGTCATGGGCACCGGGTGCCTGATTTGGGGCGTTACTATCACGCCTCAAATCCTATTGGGGCGGACTGGCACCCGTAACCGAGGAGGCCCGGGAGAACCAACTCATAACCTTATACTTCCCATGCATACCTCTATGACAACCCAAAATTCGGATAGCATCATGTCGCATATAAAAGGAAATAATCACCTGTATAAGCTCGAGCACACATATATATGTATATACAATACTTGGCCATTGGAGCCATCACATCTATTAACAAAACACCACCTTGACTGTACATTAGGTCTAGAAAGCCTCTAGATAATACAAAGAGTTTAACTAAGGTCGGGACACACCCCGCCATATAACTAAATTCTATACAATACCAAAAGTGACTGGATATGACACGGAAAACCCCGAAGCAAACTGGAGCTCACCAAAAGTAGCTGGATATCCTAGCTCCTACTTGTGTGGTGTATGAGCTGAGGTACCTGTGCCTGCAGTATGAAATACAGGTCCCCCGTGGGGGACGTCAGTACGAAATATGTACTGAGTATGTAAAGTTGTAGATAATCACATATGATATAGGAGATCAATAGAAATCAGAAACAAGTGAAAAAATCGTAATAGGAGTGGACCACACTTACTAGAACTTGTGACAACCTATACATTGTATTTATTCAATCACTTTACCTTCGTTCTTATAATCTTTGTAATCATTACTGTACTGTACTGTGACCATTAGGCTACCTCCAGTACATATCAATTGGGATCTACCCATGATAGGCTTATGCCCCTGGGATACCACCCATAAACACATAAATAGGGATCGACCCATGATAGGCTTATGCCTCTGGGATACCACCCGATAAGAGAGAACATCCATCACTTAGTTCAATGAATCTTTGAGATTGTTATTTCAGTCACCACCACATTTTTGATACTTTGAAATAATGATACATCAATAAGAGACATATAAATAGACCATCAATGCCATAACAATGGCGTAAGAATTCATTGGCACATCAATGAATTGTTTTGGAGTCATCAATGCCATAACAATGAAGTAGGAACTTATTGGTATATCAATGAAACGTTTTGGAGTCGTTAATAGCACATGGATCTTGTTTGAGTAACCGGATACCTTTTGACATTCATTAGTGCAATAAACATGTAAGATTTGGAAAACAAGTAAGTATTGGAATGTCTTGACATCTTGTAGGGTGGAAACAAGTTCATTGGTAACGTAGGACATCATACAAAACCATTATGGATCACATGTTATTGAATAACTTTGGAAACTTTCTTAATAGAACAATTGTTCACTTTCATGCCAAATATATGGTATAGAGTATGCTTTACGTACCTGACTGTCAACCTTCAATACTAGTCCCAAATGGACTTCCCGTCTTTTTGGATTACTTATCTACAATGAACATATATAGCAATCTAGTATTAGCAACAAAACGTCACAATTCAATTTTTTAAATTCACCAAACTAGTGGTTAAGTAGTAAGCCTTAATTACACCATAAAGGGTGTCACTTTAACCCTCTTATACTCCAATTACATTCACAGGCCATGCACATTCATACAACATCCTCCAATATCAAGTTTGGATTCATTTATCCTTCCAACCAATCCATTAAACCAAATTGAGCCATAGACATAAATAATCATCAATTCAATAGTATATCACCATATCCACCTTCCATAACTCAATTACCATATCCACCTTCCACAATTAAATACAACTAAACCATGCAAAATAGTCCATAACCCTATTTCCATCACCTTTCAATAACAACCAATACACATAATCCTCTATCACACATATACATATGGAAAAGAACAAAGGCAAACAATATTCATACCTTAGAATTCACCTCTTGATTATGCAATCCTTTTTGCACAAATAATAGGTGCCATTCGAAGCTCTTGAGATGACAAACGCAGTTATCGGATTACTTTGGAATTTCTACGGTTGAATCAAAAGTAATTTAAAGGTCAAATTTGGCTAAGGTTTGTTCTTCCTCAATGATTGATGATGAAAATGAGTTTTTGAACTCATATACATGTATATATACACATATTCCCGTCCATAATATAATAGAAAATGACCAAAATGCCTTTAAAATATAAATAATGTCAAATTTGTCCTTTGGTGGACTGTTTTGATAAGCTAAAGTAGATCGACCATAACTCTTTGCTCTGATATCGGATTTGGGTGAAATTGGTATCGTTGGAAGGATAATTAAAATAGGTTTTATTTTATATAAAGTAGGTCACCCAGTTCGTCCTGTACAAGGAGTTATGATCATTTGAAGTTGACCTTAAAAATCTATTTTGATAGGCTGAAGTAAAACGAGTATAACTCCTTACTCAGACGCTGGATTTGGATGAAACCAATTGCATTGGAAATAAGACTCAAATATATTTCTTTTAATAGGTCGCAGATCTCCCAGCTCATTATATTAAGGGAGTTATGATCGTTTGAAGTTGACCTAAAAATTCGGCTGGCCTCAGTAGTTTGTGTGAAGGAAATTTTCCTGCACATTTACTATTCCCAAATATCCCGGCCACCATTTTATAGTTTCGAACGTGCTCGATTATTTCCAAAAATTATATCCGAAACCTATCCATTTTTGGAAATCTTTATATCGTTGGAAATCTTATTCAATAACCTTCACATGGAACCATCGACGGGCAAATTCCGGTATAAATAAAATAAAAAATTAATTCCATATAAATAAGACCAATACACGTACTTGAATACGCCAATACACGTACTTAAATATAGGGTGTTACATCCTTCCCCCCTTTAGGACATTCGTCCTCGAATGTTAGCGTAGTTATTCAACCGAAACAAGTTCAAGTCCATCATTAATATTCACATCATCACATAAATACTATGCATATATAAAAAAAACTTACTTGTTAATGTTCTAACTCCGTTTCTTGAACTTCCTCTTCATCTTTGAACAAACGAGGGTACTTAGATTTCATTGCTTCCTCATCTTCCCATGTAATCTCTTCCCTTTGATGATTTCTCCAACGTACTTTCACAGATGCTATCTCTTTATTTCTCATCTTTTTAACTTGGCAATCTAGAATAGCAATAGGCACTTCCTCATAGGTAAGATCTTCCACAACTTGCACATCCTCAGTAGAAGTGATATGTGATGGATCTCCGATGCACTTTCGAAGCATTGATATATGAAATACCGGATGTACTGATGAGAGCTCTTGGGGTAGATATAATTCATATGCAACTTGTCCAAACCTTCGAGTGATCTTATACGGGCCTATATAACGTGGACTCAACTTCCCTTTCTTTCCAAATCTCATTACCCCTTTCATTGGTGATACCTTCAAAAATACCCAATCACCTATAGAAAACTCTAGCCCTCTCCTTCTACTATCCGCATATGACTTGTGTCGACTTTGGGCTGTTTTTAGTCGTTGCTAAATAACTTTAACCTTCTCTATGGCTTGATAAACAAGATCCGGTCCGAACAAAAGAGTTTCACCCACTTCGAACCATTCTATTGGTGATCTACACTTCTTTCCATATAAAGCTTCATATGGTGCCATTTTGATACTTGAATGATAGCTATTATTATATTCAAACTCAATAAGAGGTAAATGATCATCCCAGTTGCCCTTAAAATCTATTACACAAGCTCGTAGTATATCTTCAAGTGTTTGAATGGTACGTTCTGCTTGTCCATCTGTTTGAGGGTGAAAAGCTGTACTCAACTTCACTTGTGTTCCCAAACACCTCTGAAAAGACTTCCAAAAGTTTGCGGTAAATTGGGTTCCCCGATCTGATATAATAGAGATTGGCACTCTATGTAATCGAACTATCTCTTTAACGTACAGCTTCGCATACTCTTCAACTGTGTAAGTGGTCCTAACTGGTAGGAAATGTGCAGATTTGGTAAGCCTATCAACAATCACCCATATAGAATCAAACTTCCGGGATGTACGAGGCAAACCAATAACGAAATCCATGTTGATCATGTCCCACTTCCAGCTTGGAAGATCAATGCATTGCATATAACCTCTGGGTTTTTGGTGCTCAACTTTAACTCTTTGACAATTTGGACATTTAGCTATAAATTCTGCAATGCTCTTCTTCATGTCATTCCACCAATACATATCTTTCAAATCTTGATACATTTTGGTTGATCCTGGATGAATGGAATACCTTGAACAATGTGCCTCTGTCATAATCTTCTTTCTTAGCCCGTCTACATCCGGCACACACAATCAGTTTTGGCACTGAAGTACTCCTTCTCGCGTAAGCTCAAATGCCTTGGTCGCACCACTCTGAACGTTCTCATTAAGCTGTAATAAAATAGGATCTGCATATTGCTTCTCTTTCACTTCAGTTACTAATGAAGATTCCACAACATTATGTACGATAAGCTCTTTATCCGGAGTTTCAAGAAGGCAAACTCCCAAACTAGATAACTAGTGAAGATCTTTAATCATCCATTGCCTTTATATAGGCGCCATCATAGCCTTACGACTTAACATATCAGCTACCACATTTGCTTTCCCTGGATGGTACAAGATATCAACATCGTAGTCCTTTAATAGTTCAAGCCATCTTCGCTACCTTAAATTTAGATCCTTCTGATTAAAAATATATTGCAAGCTCTTATGGTTAGTAGATATATCAACCTGAACCCCATATAAGTAGTGGAACCATATCTTTAAAGCAAAAATAACAGTTGCAAGCTCAAGATGGTGTGTAGGATAATTTTTCTCATGTGGCCGCAATTGTCTAGAAGCAAATGCTATTACCTTACCATGCTGCATCAATACACATCCTAAACCAATTATGGAAGCATCACAATACACTGTATACCCTTCGGTGCCTTCTGGAAGTACCAACATGGGTGTAGAAATCAACTTGTTCTTTAAATCTTGAAAACTCTTCTCACAAGCATCATTCCATTAGAATTTGGATGCTTTATGGGTTAGCTTGGTTAAGGGTGCTGAAATGGAAGAAAAACCTTCAACAAACCTTCTATAATAACCGGCCAACCCAAGAAAACTATGAATCTCCGTAGGCGTTGTGGGCCTTGGCCAGTTCTTCACAACTTCTATCTTTTGAGCATCAACCTTTATCCCTTCACTAGATACAATATGACCCAAAAATGCCACTGACTTTAACCAAAACTCACATTTTGAGAACTTTGCATAAAGCTTACAATCACGAAGAGTCTGCAATGCCTGTCATAAGTGATTGGCATGGTCCTCTTCTGATCTAGAATAAACTAGAATATCATCTATAAAAACTATCACAAATACATCCAGGAATGTCTTAAACACCCTATTCATCAAATCCATAAAAGTTGCGGGTGCATTTGTTAGCCCAAATTACATAACTAGAAACTCATAATGACCATACCGTGTCCGGAAAGCTGTCTTGGGTATATCCTTCTCTTTGATCCTCACTTGGTGGTAACCTGACCTCAAATCAATCTTAGAAAAGCACTTGGCGCCCTGTAAATGATCAAATAAATCATCAATTCTTGGGAGAGGATATTTATTCTTAATAGTCACCTTATACAATTGTCGATAATAAATACACATCCTCAGCGAGCCATTCTTTTTGCGCACAAATAACACTGGTGCTCCCCAGAGGGACATACTAGGCCTTATGAATCCCTTCTCTAGCAAATCTTTCAATTGCTCTTTCAATTCTCATAATTCTATTGGGGCCATTCTATACGGAGGAATGAAGATTGGTTGGGTTCCTGGTATTACATCAATACCAAACTCTACTTCTCGTTCAGGAGGCGAACCTGGAAGATCTTCAGGAAATACATTAGAAAATTCATTTACCACCGGAACAGCGTGAAGAGTTGATGGCTCCGCTTCTGTATCCCTTACTCTAACTAAATCATATATGTATCCCTTGGAAATCATTCTTCTTGCCTTAAAATAAGAAATAAATCTACCTCTTGGCACGCCAAATTAACCTTTCCATTCAAGGACTGATTTATTTGGAAAATGGAAATATACCTTTTTCGTGCAGCAATTAATTATGGCATAACAAGACGCCAACCAGTCCATACCCATTATAACATCAAAATCTACCATTTCTAACTCCACAAGATCAGCCATCGTATCACGACCACAAGCAGTTACTATGCAGTTTTGGTAAACCCTTCTAGCTATAATAGATTCCCCAACCGGTGTGGACACTTCAGATGGCTTAACTAACAATTCGGGTATTCTTTCGAACTTTCCAGCAACCAATGGAGTAACATAAGATAATGTAGAACCGGAATCAATTAAGGCATATACATCAAATGAAAAGATAGACAACATACCTGTAACCACATCTGGGGAAGCCTCTAAATTTTGTCAATCCGCTAGAGCATATGTACGGTTTTGAGCCCCTCTAGAACTCGTGGCTCCTCTATCACCTCTAACACGACCCATTGGTTGTGCACCCCTTCCTGTATAAGGCATCGATGATGATGATGTAACAAATGACCTCGTAGGTCGTGCCATACCCCCTATGCCCTTTCGTGGGCATTCTCTCATCATATGCCCCGACATACTGTACTAAAAGCAAACATTGGTCCCTAGCCGACATGCGCCCAAATGATACCTTCCACATTTATTACATGGCTCTCGAGAGGTCTCGATTGTCTCATATTCCCTTTCCCTTGGTACCCCACTATCCGCAAACTCTGACTCTCACTTCTGTGCCCAAATTGATTTCCTCTGGACCCTTGGAACTGTAGTGGGGCACTAGCTGCATAATAAGAAGATAATGGCCTATGTGGTCTAGCAGAAAACTGTGGTCTGAACCCTCCTTGGGATGCCATGAACTACCCTGTAGATCTGGCCCTCTTGGAATATCCTCTTTCTAATTCCTGTGTTCTTCTCCTCTGCCTCTGATCTTCTATTTTCTGTGCAAAAGCTTGGATCCTCTCTATGTCCATATCTTTGTTCAAAGCGGAAATAGTAAAATATCTAACCAGATATGGATCCAGCCTATCCAGATATTGATGAACTCTGTCATCCATAGTAGCTACAACATTAGGAGCATATCTCGACAAGGAATTAAATCAGAGACTGTACTCCGTCACGCTTATATTCCCCTGATAAAGATTTAAAAACTGATCTGCACGGGCCTGACGAATCTCGAATGGAATATAATGATCAAGAAATGCCTCTTTGAACTCTTGCCAAGTAGCTTGAGGTGCATCAATACCCCTAGATCGTTTCCAGTCCTCGTACTAATATATAGCCTTCCCTTTGAATCTATACGCCGCTAACTCCACTGTCTCTCTACCCATTACATGCATAACATCTAAGGCCCTTTGAATTTGATCAATAAAGTCCTGTAGGTTCTCGTTAAGATCTAATCGAGTAAAAGTGGGAGGATCCATCTTAAAAAAATCCTGTGCTCGAAGACTAGCCACCCTATCTGTGCCACTAGGACCCGTGGTAGGAATGACTTGCCCTTGAGCTTGCCCAACAACTATACGAGTCAAAAGTTGCACTGCATTTCTAAGATCTTGATCAGCAATATTAATAGGTGGCTCTGGGGATATAGTTCTCCTCCCCCTTATTTCTTCTGGAGTGGAAGAAGTTTCTGATGCATGCTCAGCTGGAGCCTCACTTTGATTGGCTGGTATAGTGGGTGACTTACTAGTCCCCTCTATGGCAGCCACATCTACTTGCTTACCGGTATTCTTGTTTTTGGTAACCGGCATCATTACTATAATAAGAGAAAAACGGATTCAGTGGTCAACTATGACTTCATATACAATATAGGCTCTATCGTACGATCTAAGACATGAAGAAAAGAGACAATTCCTAAATGTCCATAGCCTCCTATTTATAGATGCGGTGCACAACACACCAATAAACAAGACTCTATGTAGACACGGTTTTGTAGGCTCACTAGGATGAACTTCTCTGATACCACTTTTGTCACGCCTCAAATCCTATTGGGGCGGACTGGCACCCGTAACCGAGAAGGCCTGGGAGAACCAGCTAATAACCTTAGACTTCCCATGCATACCTCTATGACAACCCGAAATTCGGACAGCATTATGTCGCATATAAAAGGAAATAATCAACTGTATAAGCTCGAGAACACATATATATGTATATACAATACTTGGCCGTTGGAGCCATCACGTCTATTAACAAAACACCACCTTGACTGTACATTAGGTCTATAAAGCCTCTAAACAATACACAGAGTTTAACTAAGGTCGGGACACACCCTGCCATATAACTAACTTCTATATAATACCAAAAGTGACTGGATATGACACGGAAAGCCCCGAAGCAAACTGGAGCTCACCAAAAGCAGCTGGATATCCTAGCTCCTACTTGTGCGGTGTATGAGCTGAGGTACTTGTGCCTGAATCATGAAATGCAGGTCCCCCGTGGGGGACGTCAGTACGAAATATGTACTGAGTATGTAAAGCTGTAAATAATCACATATGATATAGGAGCACAATAGAAATCAGAAACAAGTGAATAAATCGTAATAGGAGTGGACCATACTTACTAGAACTTGTGATAACCTATACATTGTATTTATTCAATCACTTTACCTTCGTTCTTATCATCTTTGTAATCATTACTGTACTGTGACCATTAGGCTGCCTCCAGTACATATCAACTGGGATCGACCCATGATAGGATTATGCCCCTGGGATACCACCCATAAACACATAAATAGGGATCGACCCATGATAGGTTTATGCCTCTAGGATACCACCCGATAAGAGAGAACTTCCATCACTTAGTTCAATTAATCTTTGAGATTATTATTTTGGTCGCCACCGCATTTTTGATACTTTGAAACAATGATACATCAATAAGAGACATATAAATAGACCATCAATGCAATAACAATGACGTAAGAAATCATTGGCATATCAATGAAGTGTTTTGGAGTCATCAATGCCATAACAATGAAGTAGGAACTTATTGGTATATCAATGAAACGTTTTGGAGTCATTAATAGCACATGGATCTTGTTTGAGTTACCGGATACCTTCTAACATTCATTAGTTCAATAAACATGTAAGATTTGGAAAACAAGTAAGTATTGGAATGTCTTGACATCTTTTAGGGTGGAAACAAGTTCATTGGTAACGTAGGACATTATACAAAACCATTATGGATCACATGTTATTGAATAACTTTGGAAAATTTCTTAATAGAACAATTGTTCACTTTCATGCCAATGATATGGTATAGAGTATTCTTTACATACCTGACTGTCAACCTTCAATACTAGTCCCAAATGGACTTCCCGTCTTTTCGGATTACTTAGCTACAATGAACATATATAGCAATCTAGTATTAGCAACCAAACGTACAATTCAATTATTTGAATTCACCAAACTAGTGGTTAAGTATTAAGCCTTAATTACACCATAAAGGGTGTCACTTTAACCCTCTTATACTCCAATTACATTCACAGGCCATGCACATTCATACAACATCCTCCAATATCAAGTTTGGATTCATTTATCCTTCCAACCAATCCATTAAACCAAATTGAGCCATAGACATAAATAATCATCAATTCAATAGTATATCACTATATCCACCTTCCATAACTCAATTACCATATCCACCTTCTACAATTCAATACAACCAAACCATGCAAAATAGTCCATAACCCTATTTCCATCACCTTTCAATAACAACCAATACATATAATCCTCTATCACATATATACATATGGAAAAGAACAAAGGCAAAAAATATTCATACCTTAGAATTCACCTCTTGATTATGCAATCCTGTTTGCACAAATAATAGGTGTCGTTCGAAGCTCTCGAGATGACAAACGCAGTTATCGGATTACTTTGGAATTTCTACGGTTGAATCAAAAGTAATTTAAAAGTCAAATTTTGCTAGGGTTTGTTCTTCCTCAATGATTGATGATGAAAATGAGTTTTTGAACTCATATACATGTATATATACACATATTCCCGTCCATAATATAATAGAAAATGACCAAAATGCCTTTGAAATTTAAATAATGTCAAATCTGTCCTTTGGTGGACTGTTTTGATAAGCTAAAGTAGATCGATCATAACTCTTTTCTCCGATATTGGATTTGGGTGAAATTGTTATATTTGGAAGGATAATTCAAAGGGATTTCATTTCATATAAAGTAGGACACCCAGTTCGTCCTGTACAAGGAGTTATGGTCGTTTGAAGTTGACCCTAAAAATCTGTTTTGATAGGCTGAAGTAAAACGAGTATAACTCCTTACTCAGACGTTGGATTTGGATGAAACCAATTGCATTGGAAAGAAGGCTCAAAGATATTTATTTTCATAGGTTGAATATCTCCCAGTTCATTAGATTAAGGGAGTTATGATCGTTTGAAGTTGACCCAAAAATTCGGCTGGCCTCATAGTTTGTGTGCAAGAAATTTTCCTACACATTTGCTATTCCCAAATATCCCGGCCACTGTTTTATAGTTTCGAACGTACTCGATTATATCCGAAACCTATCCATTTTTGGAAATCTTTATATCTTTGGAAAGCTTATTAAATAACCTTCGCATGGAACCATCGACGGGCGAATTCCGGTATAAATAAAATAAAAAATTAATTCCATATAAATAAGACCAATACACGTACTTGAATACGCCAATACACGTACTTGAATATGGGGTGTTACAGTTACACATCTGTAGGCCATATTATATCTATAAGACATATCACATCTATAGGCCATATGATATCTATAAATCATATCACATCTATAGGCCACAGTATATCTATAAGCCATATCACATCTATAGTCCACGTTATATCTATAATCCATATCATATCTAGAAGGCATTTCATATCTATAGGCCATATCTCACAACTATATCTTTACCTATATTGTTCAGCACATAAATAGACCATATCATAATCTATGCATCATTAGGAGTCAAATGAGATCCATATTTCCATATAACAGGTCGCTTCAAATTTTGGATCAAGACCGGACCCGTGGGACCTACAAATGGAAACTAAAATTGAATCCATCATGAGGTATCTCAAAGGACAAAGAAGATGTTTTCAAAAGTTAAGAACAAATCATGTCTCAAATCTACCCTTAGAGTTATAGAATTCAAAGACCTTATTTCTAAGAATTTATCATGAAATTGAAGGAATATTACCATGAATTTGAAGGGAAATCATGAAGCAAACGATAATCAAGCACCCTAAATCATCTACAAGCTTTAATATCAATCTCTCTCAAATTCTAGGGTTTAGTTCTCTTGGAAAAAATAGAAAATTGCAAAATTGAGCTAAAAAGGGGGTATTTATACACATCCTAGGCACTTGAGTGTCGCTATCCCGACCTAACTATCTCTATCCTAATATATTGCAGCTATCACAGGAGTTGCTATTGCAACAAAGATATTGCTATCTCGGTATTTTGGGCTGCACAAAGGAGTTGCAATCACAACCAAAACAATTGCTATCGGGATACTTTGGGCTGCACAAAGGAATAGCTATCACGATCCTTTAGGCTTCACAAAGGAATCACTATCACAACAAAAATCATTGCTATCGTGATACTTTGGGCTTCACAAAGGAGTTGCTATTGCAGCTAATATTATTGTTATCGCGATGCACTAGATACAACAGTAGACTTGAAATTTTCCAAGTCTCTGCCAAGCCCTTGGGATTCATCCGAAATCTCGTATGCACAAACAAACTATGTAACCCTATAAATTTTGATGTTCCAAACTCAATAGCATAGTCGAAATTTCCATCCAAGTTCATTTAGAAAAAAGTGGGTCCCACACCCAACTTCTTTTTTCTTAACTTTCAACTAAGAGCTTGAAATGAGCCCGGGTGCCTTAGGACCTAAACCAAGTGTCTACCATGCTTAAATCAACATTTTTGAGCTAATGGTGTTGTTCAAATTTTCATTCGAGGTTATCTACTTGTAGTTTTGGTCTGACACCAAATCCTAAATAGTGAAAGCTCCAAAATAGGGAAATGAGCCTAAAATCCAAATGAACTATCCAATCATCGACCTGATAGTTTCGGCATGTCATAATTGACTTGTAGCCGCTATAAGGAGGCTCAAAATACTAGAAATGCATGCAAATAAAGGAAATGACCTGGGTCATTACAATATCCACTACTAAAAGGACTTTCATCCGTGTAAGTCAACAAATAGAAAGATCACAAAAGATTAAAAGGATGAGGTACTGGGCCTGTATGCTCCGAGCACAACTTTCTAGATAACCTCTAAGAAGAGAGGATACTTTTAAAGGATTTTGCCACAAGTATTCCTTTTTCAACTAGCTCTCTCACTTTACTTCCAAATGGCCAAAACTAAACCTCTATCTTATATTGATCAACAATCAAATAGAAAAAGGTTGATGCACACAAATCTAAACCTTGATACACTGATACCATCTCAATAACCGCACAAACCAAGAAAGGCTCATCCAAGCCAATAAGAAAACCAAGGCACGTGTCATACAACCGACTCCAATCCAATTATAACCTTCCTTTACCATTCCACACTTTCTATCCACCCTAATCCAGGAGGCAAATCACTTGAGTCCTATCCGCACGATCTCATCACACTAATCTCAAAAAAATTAAAGTTGATTCACCAATAGTCCATACTGGAAAACATGAGAATAAGCTTATAATGCTCCATCTAGGCACACAAATAGAGATAACAATATATGCCAATGATGCAACTAGTCCAGATAATTCTTGAAACTGCCAGCCAAGAATCTAAAGCACAACCACTCACCACTGAGAAATCGCTCTAGCATGCCCTATCAATCAAAAATGAAACCAAGTTTAATACCACTCAAGTATATTACTCTCGCTCAGTATATCATCTGAGAATTTTAAAGAAAATAAAAGACCCGAGGTCAAAGATGAAGGAACCAATACCGGGTACATAGGCTCTCATCTGAACACCAATCAACTATAATCCATCCGAAGTCTTGAAGACCGAATAGGTACTCATGGAGTAGGCTCAACCAACCTATAGATGCAATATAAACTGAGATAAATCTATAATAAAGGTTGCACTCAGGCTCTATAACTCCAAGCTAAAATCTCATCACCAAGGCTGAATTGCTCTATCTCAAATACGCCAAACCAAACCTGAAGAAGGATAAGCATTCATACTCTAAGTCTATCATAACATCCAAATCCCCATTCCAAGGCGTCAACTCAAAAATTGAGAAAATAAGTCTATATTAATGTCAACTACTCAAAACAATCTAAGTATCCAAATTTGACATATCCGAGATAAATTATACCGAGCCAAAATCAAAACATAGATGAAAATCAAAATTGCAATAGAGGATAAATCACCGGTTAAAAGCACAAGAAATCAACTCTTTATCTGCTGGAGGGTATGAACTATCAAAGCATACTCAAGAACTCCCCAAGGTTGCAACTCACACTAGTAATAGCAAAAACTTTAGCAACTCAAAGAAATACAACTTTAGCCAAAAACTAACCAGCCCTATACTTCTTCTAGGCAAAGAGAACTCATAGGCAAATATTAATAAGTAAAAGAACTCCATCTTTTCTTATTAGGTCAAACAAACTCAGATATATGGGATTTTCACCAAAGTAGAACAATCATAACTCAAACAAACCATGAATTACCTCACTGAGGAAGGAAGTACCAAGCCTGACACCTATGTCAAGGTCAAGACCACTATCAAAAAATGAACCAATAACTCAAGATAAAGAAGTTCTTCTTTGCCAACTCAAGAAGCGATCACAGGAAAGACCACCTGCCTTTTTCTCCCTAACTCTAATTTAGATAAGAGCGACACCACGACAAGAAAGGAGAATCCTATATCCACACTAGTACAAAGAGCAAAATATTACAAGGAGATGAATCTAGGACATCTAGATATCATTATCAAAACCACTATCAAGCGATAGAATAACCACAAGAAAAGAACATACCATAAACTGTTCAATCTCAAAAATAGTCTACATAGAGAGGGATAGCCAAAACAAAAGCCTTCACAATTCAAGAGGCAAATCTAAGAATCCCGAACTCAAGAACGGGCAATATAATTAAATTTCAAATTCTAGAATCATAATAGAGCCACAGAAGATCAATAGTTCCATACCATGGTACACTTCACAATCAATCTAGCATAGCTAATAAAAGACAAAAACAACTAACCTCACCTTGCTAAAGAAAAAAATCATCCAATAGGGCTATAGCTGCCCTGGCTAACAAATAATAACCACAAGGAAAGAAATTCAAAGTAGATAATACTAGTCTAAATAGCCAAACAATGAGGATCAATACATCAAGCAATGATAGCAATAACAACAATAATATAAACAATGATAAATAAGGAGGTGGCAAAAAATAAAAATTAGTAGCAAGTCCCACTCAAGGGCCATAATAAGGCTAATATGCTAAGGTAAATGGACTCAAATCCAAATGCTATACCCAAGGGAAAATATCAATGTTGATCTACTCCATCCACTGCTAAAAGAATCATCTATGGGGTAGTCATCTAATCATGAATTCAATAGCAAATCACACAACAACCAATATGAACTTATAAAGGCATATAATCATCGATGCATATGAAAACCCTAATACACATAAATAAAAAGGTTAATGTGGGAAATAAAATCATACCTATCATGGTCAAATTCGTAATCCCATGCCTGAGGGGTCTAAGGAAGAATAAATATGAACGGGTCCAAACTTAAACCTACTAACTGAATTATCAATTGAGTTTTTGAGCATACTCTCTCCAACTGATGTGGTTGCAACACCATGACACTGATACACATGAGCTGAGTGACCAATAATCCTATGCAGAGGAAACTCTCTAGACCAATGTCCTATCTCTCCACAACTAGAAAAGCTCCTAGAATTCTCTGAGATACTACCCAAGCTAATCCAGAAGGATGCCATGGCTTAAAGACCTATACCAAAATTCTGCAAGGTCTGATGGGAACTCTACCAACTGTGATCACCACAACTAATCTGAGAGCTAATGTGCTATGGAAGTTTAGCACTTTTGATGCTTAAAATAATAAAAATATGGATGTTTCTTAAATTGTTTTGTGAGATATGATGTGTTTTGGGTATGTTTTGCAGAAAATAGGTTTTGGATGCTAAACGGAAGAAAAAGATGAAATTGAAGTTTTGGGTTACTTAGATAGGCATATCTGGGCGTAAGTGCCACTTACTGAGCATAGGTGACCAAAATAGGTGTCAAAAATTAAAGTCTAGAGTATCAGAAGTAGGAAAAACAAGACTATGTCACTTACTAAGGGCATCTACAGTTTGTAGGTACCACCTATTATGTTTAGGTAACTAAAGTATGTGATAGAGGTCTAAGTCTAGAGATTATCAGGAGTTGTGCAGGAGGTCTGGAACTTACTTAGGACCACCTACGGTTTATAGGTAGTACCTAGTGTCCATATATAGCCTAAGTAAGTGGCAATCGACCTTTCATTTTCCATTTTTATTTGGGTTTTGATTTTTAGGGTTTCCTTGTATCCTATAAATACCCTTTTGACGTTTTGATATTAGTTTACGTACTTTTAACACTTACAAAATTATATTTGAATCCAATATTCAAATTTGATCTTGGGATTACTTTGTTATTGGTTTTGGTTTATAATTTAATTGTTGGCTTTGGGTTTTACTTGTTGATGATTGTGATATTTTTAATGTTTTTCGTTATAAATTCTATTGATCGTGTCACAAGCATGAGAAGCTAAAGCCCTTAGCTAGGGTTGTGGGAACCCTAGTATATTGATGAATTAGGGAGAGTTCTAAGTTGTTCTTTACCAGAATCTTTACATGTATTGTATTATCTTTGCTTAAATAGATATCTTAGCGATTGCAAATGGTAAGATATCACCTAGAATATCACTACTTATTCCACAAGAGGAGTAGTGACTAGGAAAAGATAATTACAATAATAATTTAAAGATTAATTATCAATCTAAATTAATCAGTATCATCTATATAAGACAATTATCTGTCATCCAATAATATGAGACTCAAAAGGTAATAGTTAACTAGGATCTAGGATAAGGGTTAGTAAGGTGACATCCTGAGACTCAAAATATAAAGGATGAAATCTATTAATGAGTCCACATGATAATTGATGGTACATAACTTATCAGATTTTGCATGCAAGATACTGGGTTGGTTGAATAAAACACGATAAGCCTACTGGGTTGAGAATCTAGGGAGAAAAAAATTCTAGTATTCATCTCCAACTAATTTTAACTAATGTTGAGTTCTTTTACTTTCTTGAAATTGTTACAACAACCCCCCCCCCCCCATTCGTTTTCACTTCTACCCATTAAGTTTAGCAAACTAGAGATGCAAATCTACATATTCCTTATGGGTTTTACCCCAATTTAGTTGGGTTACTTTACTTGACAATGGTCACTTTATCCTTTAATTGAAGGTGTAGTTTAGGCGTTGATCAAAATTTTGGCACCATTGCCAAGGAAAATGGTGTGACTATTGATCAAAGTTTGTTGGAGTTTTTGTATCCTTACTTTTTATTCTTAGTTGGGTATACGCCATTGTATGCCTACATCAGAAGTCAAGGAAATCCCTTACTCCCACTTAATCCTAACCTAGAGAGACTGTTATAGCTTAATTGTACGATAATAGAACTAGTACATACAGGCTATTTAGAAGAGGTTTGGGATGATCCTAATAATGTAACTCTCCCTACTTCTGGTGATCTACAAAACATTGTTGATCGACGGACAGAGTAGTTGTTTGCAAATGCTGCTAACTAAAGAAGGGACGATGAGGCCTAATTATCTTAGTAGACAGAGGTAGCCTAGCTGATCTAGTAGTTAATTATCTAGAAGCACTCAATGGTAACTGAGATAGAAATTGTGGTGGTCAAGATTAAGTGATCCCAGCATTCTAGTACTTTCATCCATATGATGATGTGGAGGATATGCGATACATTAAGCTGGTAGAAATAAGCGTTATCATTTCTCTTGCTCTGCCCCCAATGTAAAATTTGACATAACTAGTGCCATGATCCAACTTCTAATTTTCAAAGGTGTATTTTTAGGCTCAGCTACAGATGACACAAATATGTATCTATCTAATTTTGTTGGGATCTGCACTTCTTATACTATTTTAAGGGTAGACCAGGAGGCACTAAGATTGATGTTGATCTCCTTTTCATTGACTGGAGAAGCTTCTTTATGGTTGTTGGAAATTCTAAGAGGGTCTATTATAACTTGGAATGAGTTGTGCAAACAATTCTTGAATCGGTTCTTTTCTTTGGCCAAAATGTTGCAGTTAAAAGATGATACATATAACTTCAGGCAGCTACATTCCGAGTTGATATACGATGCTTTCTTTAGGTTTAAGAACTTGATCATGGTACCCAATCATCGTATTTCAGGGTTGATCTTATTTGAGATATTCTATAGAGCCTTAAACATTAGTTCCTTATCCATGGTAGATAAAATCACTAGAAAACATTTATAAGATTACGTTGGGAAGCAACTTTTGAGTTTCTAGACCATATCTCTTTCACAAATCGAGGGTGACATACTCAGGAGAAGAGAAGGGTGCTAGAACATATGACATTGGAGATTTTGCCGATCATAGAGCAGTGGATGATTCTCCAGTGTAAGAAATTGTCCAGTTGAGGACTAATATTGGGTTACTTACTAACCAGTTCACAATAACAAATTCTAAGAAGGTAAATACAATAGGTGCTTAGAGTTCAGCCTTCAAAGCTTATGAGTTTAACTTAGAGGAGGAGGCTATGTATTTTAATCATAAATTGGTGGGTTTTTGAGACAAAAAGGTAGGGAATCTAAGGTCGTAACTATTACAAAGATAGATACAGAGATCGCAGTAGTGAGCATGATGGTGACTGGCGATGAAAAGATGACTTCTAAGAAAAGTAAAAAAGGTATATTCTATTGGGAAACCAAGATACTGAATTAAGAATAGGGGTATTCTTGTCCAAACTGTTGAAAGGTAAAGAAAATCAAGAGAAATGCCTAAAGGAGATTAATGCTAATATCTTAGGTTTGATATAGAAGGTTGACTCTCATGCGACTATAATTAAGTAGTTAGAGATATAGTTTGGGCAGATGTGTGCTACTATAAACCAGAGGCAGTTAGGTACCCTTTCGAGCAACGCGGTCCATAATCCAATGAATGATACTCATTATCTTACTATTACCATTAGAGTTGTAAGCCTATTATTAATTCCCTATTTTCTAATGTGGATTTTCCAAAGAATGGTAGTACTAAGGTCGATAAGATGTCTGTCATGAAGTCAGACAAGGTAATAGGTGTTAATGTTAGTATTGGTGAGAATAGAGGTAAGGGCTGGGTTGATAAGCCCATAGTGAAGCAAATTCTATGAAGGTACCACCTTTTCCTTAATTGAAATAGAAGAAAGAGGAGGGAAAGTTCAAAAGATTCATTGAGATGCTAAAAGATCTAAGTTTGAACATCCCTTTTCTTGAGGTGTTGGAGCAGATGCCTGGTTATGCTAGGTTTATGAAAGAATAGGTGACAAAAAAGTGAGTAGCTAGTTTTACGGACATCGTTGAGTTGTAACATTACAATGCAGTCACTTCTAAGTCTTTGTCCTGGAAAAATAGTGATCCCAGTGCGTTCATGATCCTATGTACTATAGGGATATCCAGATTCTCTAGAGCGTAACATGACTTGGGAGCCATCATTAATTTAATTTCACTGGATGTATTCAAGAAGTTAGGCTTGAGCCCTCTAGAGCCAACTACTATGTGGTTATTGATGTCTGATGTAACAGTAATGAAACCCATGGAAATTTTATTCTATGTGTTGGTAAAAGTTGATAACTTTATTTTTCCAGCTAATTTTGTCATTTGGGATTTGAGGTTGACTTAAAGTGCCCATCATATTAGGAAGACTTTTCATGGACACGGGTAGACTAATGGTTGATATGGAAAAGGGGGAGCTCAGGTTCAGGGTAAATAATGAAGAAGTCACCTTCAATATCTGATGAACTATAAATCAGCCTACTGACAGGTGGGAGGTTTCAGTTATCCATTGTATTAATGATCCTGGAGGTTATTCCTTTCATTACCTTCATGAATTTTGAGTAATTAAGGTACCCTTATCGTGGTGAAATGTTAAATCAAGCACTATGTGGGAGGCAACCCACTATTTTAGTGTTCACATTTGTTTTTCTTTTTGGTAGGTAAAATAGAATAAGGACTGGCCTAGAATGCGATAAAAATTGCTCAATTCATAATCATCCAGGTAAAGGGACTTTGTGACCAAATGAAAAATGTCATAATTCCCATGTGGGCTAGGTAAGTTGTGTATTATTTGAAAGGATTGAATTTTGAGGATTTTTTGGAGAATTTCTAGATTTTAACTTTTTGGAGAATTTCTAGATTTTAACCAATGAACTTACTTAGAGGGTCCTAAATACCACTTACGACCTCATCAATATAAAATTGAGTACCAAAATACAAAGTCCAGAGATCAATAAATTTGGCTACAAGGTAGGGCCCACTATGGACTGTAGGTACCACCTACGACCCGTAGGTGGCTGCGTAAGTGGCTAGGTTTTGGGCCCATTTTTTGTTTAAAACGTTTGCCCCACCTTGATATATAATAAACCTAAATCGACCATCCCCTGCCTATTTAAACCCTCATAATCCATTTTTAACTTATAAAACCTAAAAATTCCTTCTTCTCTCCTAAACTTCAAACTACCTACTTCCCTACACTTGAGAGAAGGTTAAAAGGGTACTTGTTTTTGGGACCAACTTTTTCTAAAGCACCAAGTACATGTTCAAGCTTTGGTTTTACTTTACTTTTTCAAAATTTACTTCCAGTTCTTCGAATAAAAGTTTATATTCATGGCTCCTAATTGTAGTATCTTGTGACAAACATGAAATTATTATGTTGGTATGTCTATAATTATGCAAAATACATAGAAACCTATGCTTGTATATGCCTTGAATTAGCCTAAAATCTTAATGTGGGGGAATTGTTATCTAAATTAAAGGATGCTAACACATGATTATTATGGTACACATGGCACCTAACGCTTCACAGAAGAAGGATGCACTATCTAGGCGACAGGATCACTCTTCCACAAGCATTAGCTTGGTGGAGGCATACCCAGTTTACTAGACCAAAGCAGCCCTGACGAGGGTGACATGACTAGTTAATAGAGGCCAGAAGCATGCTGCAGCTGAGGATATTATTATGGCAAATTTAGGCATACTACTTACAGAGAAATCACAGTAGGACAGATGATCTGCTTTCACTCGTCCTAGGATCAAAGATGAGGCTATCCCATTCATATCTAGGCCGAGGATGAAGTTAGCTAGAAGATCACCAGTATACTTTCCTTGGCCAATAAAAGGTGGTGATAATAATAAGAAGGCAGAGTCGGAGCCAGCACCAAAGGTAGGTGCACAAGACCCCCAGTCCAAGGAGGGGTCACATAATGTGAATGAGTCCGATACTATAGTTCAGGAGAAATCAACAGCAGTACCCCATTCCAAAGAGGGTATCACAGTTCAGGAGGGTACATACTAGGCTACAAAGAAGGTACTACTACTAGATATAGAGGTACCAGCTCTGTATGATCAAACGTCTGACCCTACACATGTCTCAACGAAACCTATTCATGATATGAACCCGATATAGTGAACGGATTGTCTTCTAACCTTTCTCGAGTAGGAAAACTATATTTTCAAACAAGTCATCCCAAGAGGGATATTTAAGAGGAGCACATGATAGGGATGTCTGGGTTGAGTAGAGCACCATAGTTGTGGGCCAACTTTGAGCTTTATCAATTGCGGTGGATGATAAAACCCCTAGGTTCTTATAGCCTGACATTAGTGCAGGAATTCTATTCCTCATATACTGCCATAGAAAATTTAAATACGCACAGATATAGGGGTGTTATGAGGTATGCTGAGCAGCCCCAATTAGTGCAAACACTGGTGAAAGGGGTTATGGTTTATATTTCAGTGGTGACCATCAATTGAGTTCTCTTTGTGCCAAATTATTTCTGCTAGCATCCACAACAGAGTATGACTATACATTGAGATCTTCTTAAGACAGACGTATTATGCATGATATTAAATATAGGAGATACAAAGTTGATATGACAAGATGGATCTTTGGTTATATTTCACCTCTGGGTGATCATACTCCTTGGGTCAAGGGGCATGGTGTGATTAAGAAGGCAATATTAACTTTTGCTGCAAAGTTTTTATGGATGATTGTTTGATATAGATTATGTTTGAGTGTTGCATATACTTTATAGACTTGGAAGGGAGATTCACTGACTGCGAGTATAATAGTTGGGTACGATATTGCTTGGTAGATATTATTCGACATGAGCTTCATAAGAGAGATTTTTGTGAGACAACAACTTTGTTGTTCCCATATATTTTCTAGAGGTTATATGATGAGGCCAACATGCTAGAGGTGTTAGGGGTTGATGAAAGATTAGAGGCAATGGCAGTAGCACAGACTAATATGATGAAGAATCTGGCACACTCGGACCATCCCAAGAGACACCATGCACCTACTACAGTCCCTCAAACCCAGTTTAAGGGCCCATTACTTTCTACAAAGCCTATTGATACATAGGAAGGTGACATGAGAGTTAGTATGTAATTCAAGATGGAGGAGAAAAGAGAGGCTCTCGAGTTGAGTACACAAGGTGAGGGGACACCATCTATATGTACATCAACTCCGGCTTCTACTTCAGAGCTAGTGGATGTATCTTTAGTACCCTCTCACCCATCCACTTCAGCTGCTACTTCAGATATGATGCTAGTTTCTCATGAGTTTTTATAGATCTTGGTGCATAAAAAGAGGGTCACCAATACTCAACTATAGAATATTGAGGCCGGGGTGGTGACATTGTCTGGATAGATCCATCCATGGGTCCAAACTGTGCTTGAGATGGTGGAGGCTTGATTGGAATCTCTATACTAGGCTTCTATGTAAGAGCTACAAGATGAGTTGCATACGTGGATAGATTATTTTGATAGTTGAGTATCAGCCTGATTCAACAGCATTAAGATACCAAATCTAGGAGATATTAGGAAGGAGGTGGATATACTTAGAGCAAAGGTGTGCTCTCTCACTAAAATCCACATGTCAGTCATCAATCTATTTGTACCCCCATTTGTTCAGCTACCACCTCTACCTAGGCCCAAACACTTTGACTTATTATTGAAGGATGATGGATTGATCCCTGTAGTTAAGATCAAGAGAGGCCAAGAGGGGGGCCTGAAGGATCCAGTATACCATTTGACCATGCTCTAAAATGGGCCATCCGTGATTCACAGGAGACTGCAGTGATTGATAACCGAGGTAGGTCAAGATAGCAATGGGTACATTCTCTCATAGTGTACCTCCACCGCCACCACCTCCACCAATTTAGATACCCTCATTGAGGGATGATCATGACACAGACGCATAGTTCATCCTAGGTATGTCCTCATTCCCTTTCTTTGTATTATTTCTACGCACTTGGGATTGTGTATAATTTTTTATTGGGGGTAGGGTATACCATAGTTCTTATAGGTTTTTATTGTCATGCTTTTTTTATGTCAGTCGCGTTATGGTTGTAGAATTGGCATAGCTAAGTTTTAAAATTTATGTCATAATGTGTTTTGTTTCGTATTATGTTTGTTTTTGGGTAATTAGGAGATATTTAAGTATTTTTGGAAGTTGTCATGTATTTTGATTGATTATGAGAAAAATGATACCCCTCCAAAAATTTTGTTTTTAGAAATGTGTGAATGTATATATGTGTGACCATTATGGATCTTGTTATAGCATTAGAATAGGGACATGATAATCATAGCTAACTTGTGCATGAACTGAATAGGTGGTAACTTGTTATGTGACTCTGTGCCATGTGTGAGTGAGATTCTACTTAGTTCCCTTTGTGTGTTAAATCTAGAACTTTCCCGATTAGTGTTGCCTGGGTTGTAGGATAGTCGATTAGAAAAGGATCATAGGTCATTTTTTATATTAATCCTCTTTTATCCTAAATGACCTTCCCAATGTGAAATAGTATCCCTTGATCTCAATTTTTAGCCTTATAGCCCATTTTTTTATTACATTTTTCACCTACCTATTTTTGTTACAATGAACCTATTTTGGCCCTGGTCCTCCTTCGATATTGTGCACCTTAACTAAGGCAAACCACCTAAGTTTAGGGTGGCTATCATATGGGTGTGTAATGTAAATTATGTTTGGAGAAGGGTAAAATAAGAGAAATGTGATAGTAGGGCTGGGTGTGGTAGAAAAAGAAATAAAAAAAATGTGAAAAACATAAAGAATAAATAAAAGAAACCACACCCAACTTGAATATGCATTAAAGAGTGAAAGGAGAAAAAAGGGTAAAATAAAAAAATATTGGCTAAAGTGTGGACCCCACGTTAGTCTAGTGCCTAGGAGGCATAGTAACTTGATATATACATATGTACCATACCAACCCCCAACCCTACATTACAAGATGAATAAAGTCATATAGTGATCCTAATATGAGTGTCTGAAAACTATGGTAAAGAAAATAAGGGCAACCCCATGGTATTTGATGCGGATTCATGGAATTTATGTTTTGAGCATGTGTGTCTCTTGACCATCCCCGCATTTATATGAATTATTCCATATAAGTGAGTGGGATATCTTTTTTTTTAGGGAACAAGGGTTGTATTGCGACCTTCTTACTTTTTTAGGTAGAGTAACTTGTATATATGTATGTTTTTCTGTTACTATTGTAATTGCCATATCTTGATTCCCTTGTGTGTCACACTATTATGCTTCATGTATACACATAGTTGGTTTTGGATTGTTACAATAGGAGGGGGTAATGTGTTTGAGCTTAAAGTGATGATTGACTGCCTTTGATAGCTTAGATTCTCCTAGTTAAGTGCAAAGTTTTTTTTTTATTTTATGTTGCCTGAGGACATACAAACATTCGAAAGTGAGGGTGTTATTGTGCTATGGATTAAGAGCACTTTCGATGCTTAAAATGATGAAAATATGCATGTGTTTTTAGTTATTTTTGTGAGACATGATGTTTTTGGGTATGTATTGAAGGAAATCAAGTTTTGGATGCTAAACTGAACAAAACATGACCATTTAAGTTTTGGGCCACTAACTTAGGCATTTCTGGTGTAAGGGCCACTTATTAGGCATAGGTGACAAAATTAGGTGTCAGAACTTGAATTCCAGAGGCATAGAAATAAGAAGAAAGAAGACTGACACTTTTTAAGGGAACTTATGGTCCGTAGGTACCATCAATGGTCCATAGGTGACAAAATCAAATGATAGAGGTCCATGTACAGAAAGTTTTAGGAGTTGTGCAGGAGGTCTGGCACTTACTTAGGACCACTTATTGTCCGTAAGTAGTACTTACAGTCCATAGATAGCCTTCTAAGTAAGTTGACACCGACCTCAATTTTCTTTTTTTGTTTGGGTTTTGATTTTTAGGGTTTCCTTGTATCTTGTAAATACCCTTTTGACATTTTGTAGTTAGATTACGCACTTGACAACGCCCAAGAACACATGCAAGTGCATGTGGTCTACCAAGTCGTAAAGTGGCCTAATGAAAACTAAGTATCGATCCCATAGGGACTTGTTTCAACAACGATTCAATTCTAGTTTAACTTTTATGATTAATTTAGCGCAAGAGTAACCAAAAAAAGAGTTTGGAATTTGTAAACTATAGAAAAGTAAACAATGTGTAAATTAAAAGTACTTGATACAATCAATGGAGTGTATCCCGGGGTTAAAGCACTTCGAACAATCATACTATATTATTAAATTTCACTCGTTACCACGCTTATCTTTGTTGGTTACTCGTAGGGTTAATCGCATGTTCATGGTCTCCCGACCTCTAATATTTTACCTAATATGGACATTACAACTACATCCTTGAGCGGGAATGTAATAATTCAATTAAGTTATTTAAGCTATTATCCTACGTGTGAATCAAGAAAGCCATCTAAGTACATCTTTGTCCTACACACTAATTCAAATTTCTTATTTTATTAAGAAATAAAAACCATACTTTATTTATTCTAATGTTCTATCTCCCTATTCCCTCTCTCGAGATCAAAAGGTCGACAATAGATGTATTTTCTGGGTGATCAATTCATCAAATAATTAGATCAAGAATAAGCAAACAACCAATAATGATAAGCAAAATTAAATGAATTTAATCCAAAATAATAGTACTCATGTTCTTGGCTTTAACCACGAAAAGAGGGCGTTTAGCCGATAATATTCATAATCACGGTCCAAATAATTAAATACATGATATGAATAATTAAAAACCTAAATAAAAAAATCAAAACCTAATAAGAAGTAGTAGCAACCTCACAATATTCCATTTACGTTCAAAACCGTGTCCAAGAATTATTCAAGTATTCAAGAATTGTCCCAAAGTGTGTATTTATAATAAAATAATCCTAATAATTGCAGGATTAAGGGACTGCACATATCCACTATGATTCCCTCAAGATTCCACAAAAGATTTCCACATGAGAAATATATTATATTATTTTTGTGCATTATCTCTATTCGTGTTGGCAAAGAATTGAATTTTTGGTCGTGCATGGACAACACATCGCGACGCGTTGCTCATCTCGTTGGCTTCCTCGACTCAGCAAATTGGTAGTAGCATTGCTGGACTAGTGCACCGCATTGCTATCACGTTGGCTCACTAGAATTAGCCTCCAAAATTCTAGTTACGTGTTGAATGTCCCTCCTTTTTCCCATGCCTTTTGTAGTGTATTTCAAATGAATTTCAAACCTTTTTATCATCAATACATCACCATATTCAGCTTAAAAAGCTTCTTACATCATCACACACCACAAATTAGAGATCATAACGACACAATATCCTCAACGATGAATCAAAACAAGAGCTAAAATAAGGCTAATTTGCAACGATCTTCACTTATATGTTCCGACTCTTAAAATAATCAAATTGAACCTTGCACAATCCCAACAAGTTATTCCACTTATAATTACACATTAAATCATTTGGAACCTTTTAAACACAATATAATCCAATGAAACTAACTTGACACACACCTAGCTCAAGCTAGTAACACTAGTTTTCTGGGTTGAACTCTAAAGGACTCAATTAAGTACAAGCTTATTTGGAAAACATGTTGAACTTTGTAAATACGCACTTGGAAACTTACATGCTTAATTATATCATATTAACACATAAAATACACGAATTGTCCTCGAAACAAGAATAATTAAGCTAGAATAGCCACACTAGAGTTCATAAATACACCCAACATTACCACCCCACACATAAATCCTTGTTTGTCCTCTAACAACTATTTACTCTAAGCATCATAAGTTGAGGAGACTCTACACTTCTACGAAATACAAGACACTCAAGCTAGTGCTACAATGACTAAATGGAATGCGTATTTCTACTCTAAGCATGTTACAAACACAATTGAAAGCTCATGAATACTACTCCAAAACATACTAGCCTCAAGAATTGACTTACCAATTGTCAAACTCAAGCATATTTATCAACCAAGAACATCATACAAATCACCCACATTCATCAAACATGTTCCTGTCACAACATGAAAGTTACCCATAATCACTCACATAAAAGCATTTTATAACATGATGAGTACAAGAATCAAATTACACTCACTCTGACATGGAATTCACAAGTTACACACAATGAACCATAGGCTTGCCCTTAGTGTAGTGCTTCATTAATATCAGAATGATGAACTTAGGATCAATTAAGTCTTTTCTGGGTTTTAATGTAGGTTAAGGGACGGGTAGGAACTATTTGTGAATAGTGACTAACCTCTATAAGCTCTTTAATCCGCTACATCATACATTTAAAATCAATCTCCAACAACCAAATTAAACTTTTTCCATCCACCCATCACCTTTATTTTTCCCCATCTCTTTTAAGCATTTTCACAAACACATGGTAGAAGTATTGTTTATTACCATATGAATTAATTTTTTTTCCTTTTTCATAACCATGGTAATATTTCTAGCTCAATTTCTATCATACCCAACCACCATACATAAATTATCAACACCAATAACTATTACCTTGGGTCATCAATTTCACCTTTCTCCTTTGGTTTTTCAAACTCCTTACTAAGTCAATTTTTCACTAAGGCACTTAAGAGCTTTTTTGGATCAAATTAAGGTCCATCAACAAAGGGGATTAGGCTACATATAAGGTTACCAAAGAAAATAAGGTAAAGGCTCAATGGGGTTTAACTAGTACTATGCACAAGGGTAGGTCAAACAAAAGGTATAAAACAAAGATATCAAAGAAATACCTATATCATCTCCTAAACCCACACTTTTTATTTCGCTTTGCATACACGCCAGGCAAGTTCTTGACATCACATATAACAAGAAATATACAAAATACCTCACATCACACATGGCACATGTTCGACTCAGATAGGATCATCATAGACTCTGAACCACACAATAGCGTGATTTTAAATTTCAAGCCAACGAGAACAAGAGTCACAAAATGAGCCTAAGAGTCTCAAAAATATTAATTCTCACAATCAACATGCTCATACAACTAAAAAACTTGAACCATGCAATCAAAAATAGCACCAACTCAAATATGTTACACAAAAAAATTTAAATTGAGCCTAAAATTGGGAATTTCCCCATCCCACACTTAAAAAAACTACTTTGTCCCCAAAGTGAACTTGAAAGTAAGAGATAGAAATACTCCCTGAGGCCTCTAGGCCTAGAAAGTAGCATCTTTACACATAAAGAAAGTCTGTGGGATCCCACACTCAGTCCTGGCCATGCTCCTTAACTCAGATTTCTGGTACTCAGACTTACAATCAATCTGTGTCTCAATAAAAAAAACTACGTGATGTAAAAACTAAAAACTGAAAAATAAAACATACCTACTTTAACTTGGGTTGCCTCTCAAGAAGCGCCTGATTTAGTGTCCCAGAATGACCCAACTCAATGACTTAGTCGTTCTCTTTTCTATTCTTTCTCACGTTTGGTATCCATCTTCTTATTCTTTTCACCTCTCTTGGGTGTGAAATCTCAAAGATACCTGATTTTTTGACTTTAACCTTTTCAGGCCCATCAACTTGCATCATATTAGGTTGTCGTATTGGAGGTTTTGGCTACTCAATGAGGGTGTTAGAAGAGGCCTTTGGCGGACTAGCCACCCCACACTTGTCCCCTTCAATAACATTGATCATACACAACTCTTTATAGTGGGATGTTATGTTGAGTGCTTTGTAAACTTTAAATACCGCCTTTTCATCCTCCAACCTCATTGTGAGTGTGCCTTCCCTCACATCAATCAACGCTCCTTCAGTTTCTAAGAATGGACGCCCTAAGATGATTGGTATTTATTTATCTTCCTAGAAGTGTAGAACTATAACGTAAGCAGGAATAACAAATTTACCAACCTTTAAGAAGAAATCCTCAATGATTCCTTCTGGATAGCCAATGGACCTGTTTTCCAGCTGTAGACGTATAGTGCATGGTCTGGGATCACCCAAACCCAATGTATTAAACAGATAGAGGGGAATGAAGTTGATACTCACCCCTAAGTCACTAAGTGCCTGAACCATCTCGTTGTTGCCAATCTGTATGGGGAAAGTAAACTTCCTAGGGTTCTTGAGCTTTTTCGGCATCTTTTGTGTCATTATAGCACTACACTTTTCAATGAGTGATATTGTTTAAACCTCTTGTAGCTTTACCTTATTAGTAACCACATCCCTTAAGTACTTAGTGTACTTAGGCATACCCTGCAAAACATCTAACAAAGGTAAGCTAATGTGAATCTCTCTGAACGTGTCAAAGAACTTCTTAAACATTGCATCCTCCATCGCTTTTAAATGCTTTCATGGAAAGGGGAGTGGTGGCATCTTCTTCACTTTTTCATCATCTTTTTCTTTCGAGTACTCAAACTTCCTCGAATTTACAATAACTTTCCCGGATATTTGTGGGGTAATCAAATCTACATCTACCTCATTTGTTGCCTTGGGAAGGTATCCTGGAAGCTCTTTACTACTCCTCAAAGTGATTTCCAAAACTTGTTTCAGATTTTTTGTATCTCCTATTAAACCACCTTGAGTCCTAGTATTCAATTCTTGTTATAACTGCCCCAACTGCAACTCTAAGCTTCTCTGGCCCATTGCTGATTTTTTACATATGTAGCCAACTGTGTCTGATTGGCAAGAACCTACTTCATCATCTATTCCAAGTTGCTAGTTGACTGATTTTCTTATGCTTGTGGTTGCTAAATTTGATGTTGCTGAGCGTTCCAAGGCTGAGTCTGCCACTTCACACTGTAGGCATTACCATAATTTGGCCTTTGAACATTGCCCACACACATTACTACTTTCAGATTTAAAGCATATAGAGCAGTTGTATGGCTACTATTACCATAAACTTCGCACCAACCTACATCGTGTTGGATTGTATTGATTGTGGTTGCAGGTTATGCTACTCCCAACTTCATGTTGCTGAACTTAGTGTTTATCAAATTTTGCAATGCAGAAACCTAAGATGATAAAGCTATGAATTGGTCCACCTCCAATACACTTGTAATTCTTTTCCTGGCACTCCTTGAGTCTAAATACCATTCTATATTCTGTTGATCTATTCGGTTCAATTAAGGGTACAACTCATCATATGCCATCTCAAGAGCTTGACCACCTGCAGCTAAATCTAGCAAAATTTTTGTATTGTTGTCAAGAGCCTTTATAAAAGTATGAGAAAATACCTTGTTGAACTATTGATGGTGTGGATAGTCCTAAAGAAGAGCTTTAAGCCACTGCCAAGCATGATAAATATTCTTATTTGGCTTTCATTTGAAGCACACTATATCACTGTGAAGTCTCACAGTCTTACCTGACGAGAAGAACCGAATAAAGAATTTTATGGCTATGTCATCCCATGATGTGATTGAATTTGCCGGTTTCGCATTCAACCACTTTTTTGCTTCCCCAATCAGTAGAAAGGGGAACAAAGTCATCCTCATATAATCTGCATTCACATCTGTGGGAATGAATGTATAACTAATTTCCAAAAAATTCCACAAGTGGACCTATGGATCTTCATGTGAAAGCCCTATGAACTGTCCACTGCTAATCAGAAGTTGTCCGTATTTTATTTAAACTAGAAATTTCCTCTTGCTTCCGGCTTCTGAAATGGGGAGGTCAAATTGGTTAAAAGTGGGATTTCTACTTCTCTAACTGTCCTGCTGATGATAGGCGAATTTACGCACCTATATCAATATATTTTGCCCATATTTTAGCCTAGTTTTGAGAACAAATTATATATTTCATGCACTTTTAGTCATTTTTCCTGTAAATGAGCTAACGAACATGATTAGTAAAGTTTCAGGTATAAATGATGCATAATTCAGCATTTTATGGCTTACTTGACGCTAAAGAAAGCTCACGAAGGAAGGGAAGGGAGTTTACACGCCTAAGGACCAAAACTGCTGCATGGAAAATCTGTCCCGGGCTAAAACAGCATTTCTGAAGACTTTGGGGGACCAAAACTGCTGCATGGAAAATCTGTCCCGGGCTAAAACAGCAATTCTGAAGACTTTGGGGACTTACAGACACAAAGCTGGATTTTGACAATGATACATTAACCTAGTACAATTAGGTTATGTATTTCATTATTTTATGTGGATTATGATAATGTTACCTTAACCTAGTACATTTGGGTTAAGGATTTCATTAGTCTAATAGGATTTGGTTATTTATTTCATTAGCTTAGTAGGATTAGGATATGGGTATTATAAATACCCTATCATGCTAGAGATTTTAGAGAAGAAGGAGGGAGGAAGGAGGGAGAACACAATACCTTCTTCCATCCCTCTCATCTTCTAACATCTTCTCAACTCTTCTAATCTTTCCATTAATTCTATTTTTCTTCTTCTACTCTTCCATTCTTAAATTCCACAACAAGAGAATCGTTACTTTGCCTAGGAATTCACGCCTCACGCCTACTACCTAAGCTACACGAAATTACTCAATCTTGTGGTATAACAACAATGTCAATCGTGATCTCCTTCGCATTCATGGGTAACTAAACTTCTCTGTTGGGGTTATGGAAGCCGAATGAGTTACTATCTATTGTTGTGAGTTTGTGAGTTCGAGGCACGTATATTGCTTATATCATTATTCTCTTCATCTTAAATCTACATTCTTTGCGGTTGCAAACGCAAGAATACGCCAGTCTAACATCTAACTTGTTCGAGAGAAAAGTTATTTGTCTGGAAAAGAGATAATGTCAAGGTAGTAGGACACCCTTTCCTACTAAAAAGCTAGTGTCGTAACTGGACTAACCTCTTGGAGAATTCGTATCGTTAGACACGCTTTAAGCTCGAGAGAGTTAAAGTGAAATAGTCCTTGTTTAGGTCGAGAGACGCTTGGATTTACCATCGACTACAATCCTCTATAAGCAATTGCATGTCAGAATTCTACACACTCATAGCCAATAGAGACGTATACCTCAGAAGGTGGACATAACCCCAACGCTTCAATTCTCATTGTTTACAATCAACGTAACAATCCCTCTCTTTTTACTTTATTATTTTCAGCTTTTGTTCACATTACTTGCAAGACAAGAATCCCCTTCTTACGAGACTTGCACCAAAAGTTTAGCAATTTTACTTACTTGTTGGCCAAGCTATTCCCTGTGGGATCGACACCCAACCCAGGTTGGGTTCTATATTTGCTAACGACCGCTTTACACTCAAACGAGAGTTGTAGATTGAGCGTTATCAAAAATTGGCGCCGTTGCCGGGGAATACAAGTGTCAATTAAGTTCGTAATAATTACTAGACCCTTTGGTCAAAGATTCTCGTACTTTTACTTTTAGTTTTTGTTTTTGTCTACTGCAGGTTTTTATTTTAGTGCATGCCCCATACTCGAAGTTCTGGTCAACCGTTATTACCAATCAATCCTGAACCACAACGCATTGGTAGAATGGAAGCACAAGCTGAAATCGCAAGGATGGCTGCTCAACAGGAACAAGCAAGATTGGCTGCCCTTGCCGCAGCCCAAGTTCAACAGCAGAACATTGATAACCCTGCACGAGCACCAAATCCAGACGATGAGGATTTAGGTGATGACGAGTTACTAAACCCTAGGCGTGATGCTGAAATCGTAACACCTGCCAACAGAAGAGGTCGACAATCTCGGTATAGACATGATCACCAGCCTATGCAGCCAGCCTTCGACGATGATGATGATGATCTTGATGGTGCCGGAGCCACTGGAGCTATAATTCCACCACCATTAGCGCCCGGAGCCAAGTTCAACATCACAAGCACCATGATTCAGTTATTGCAACTCAAGGGATTGTTTGGTGGACTAGCAGGCGATGATCCGAATATGCATCTCATCAACTTTATTTCTATATGCAAGTCTTTTGACAATCCTGGTGTTGGTCAGAATGCAATTCGATTACGTCTATTTCCATTATCTCTGTCTGGGGAGGCAACACTATGGTTGAATGGGCTGACTCCTGATTCAATTACAAATTGGAGGCAATTGAGAGACGCTTTCCTAGAAAGATTCTTTCCGCCTTCCAAAAGGGCACAGTTGAGAGATGAAATCAGCAACTTTCGTCAGCTTCCCACTGAAGCTCTTCATGAAACATGGGAGAGGTCACATGACTAATGTTCACCTCATGGAGATATTGTATAGAGCCTTGAATTCAATAACTAAGCCAGTGGTGGATAACGCAGCTGGAGGATCTTTTATGGACCTCACTTTTGGTCAATCAAGCAATATGTTAGATCGTATGACGAAACAAAGTAGAGCTTGGCATACTAGGGATTCTGAGGTAGCAAGCCCCACTTTATCTATTGGCATGACTGCAGACCAAAGGAGAAGAGAAGAAGAACGTGATCAAGATATGGCGCACATGAAAACACAAATGGATCTTCTTACAAAGCATTTATTATCAGGGAAGACCGAAAAAGTAAAAGCTATGGTGCTAAAAGGAAGAAACGAATCTGATTCGGAAGAGGAGGCCAACTACTTGAACAATCAGGGGGGTTTCCGTGGGAATACCCAAGGAAACCAAGGTCGGAACTATTATGATAAATATGGAAGCAAAGACCAAGGTAGTTGGAAGAAAAACAATGAAAAGAGTGGTTTGTACGTTCCCCCTGGTAGACGTGATACCACCACATCTAATTCTGAAAGTATGGAAGACATGATGGCTAAACTACTGAAAGGAGTGGAAGCAACTAGCGCGTGAGTAACGGAGGTAATAAATGATTTGTCCTCTATGAAGCAATTAGTTGATTCACATTCCACTTCAATCAAGCAAATAAAGCAGCAATTGAGCCAACTTTCAGCAGCACTCAATCAAAGAAAGGCTGGCACTTTACCTAGCGATACTGTGCAAAACCCAAGGAATGATGGGTCATGCATGGCCATCACTACCCGAAGTGGTAAGGTGCTGGAAACTTCAGAAAAAGGCAAGCAAGTGGTTGACGAAGAAGCGGAAATTGATGATAAGGCGAAAGGGAAAGATGCCGCAGCAGCCGATCCTAACGTCCTTAACGTCACTCCTCACGATATGCAGCCTGGAAAAGCTGAAAAACGGAAGCAAGAGGAGAAGAAAGCCGTGGAAAGAACAATTCCATACCCACCACCACCTTTTCCTCAAAGATTGAAGAAGGTGGCAGATGATACAAAGTTCAGCAAATTCATGACCATGTTGAAGCAGCTGACCATTAATGTTCCGTTGGTAGAGGCGCTAGAAAAGATGCCTGGGTACGCTAAATTCATGAAGGATATTTTAACAAAGAAGCGGGCAGTAAGCTATGAGCCGACAGATAATATTCATCATTGCAGTGCAATTGCCACAAGGTCCTTAGTACAGAAGAAGGCAGACCCTGGTGCTTTCACTATTCCTTGCACGATTGGATCTATGAATTTTGCTAAGGCATTGTGCGATCTAGGTGCTAGCATCAATTTGATGCCACTATCTGTCTACAAGAAGTTGGGGCTAGGAGATCCAACACCAACCAATATGAGGCTCGTGATGGCTGATAGGACGGTAAAACGACCTGTGGGTATCTTGAATGATGTGTTGGTGAAGGTATCTTCATTTATCTTTCCTGCAGACTTCGTTATTCTGGATTGTGAGGTGGATTCTGACGTTCCCATAATCTTGGGACGCCCCTTCCTCGCAACTGGAAGTGTGCTTATTGACATGAAAGATAATGAGCTTTTGTTTCGAATTAATGACGAAGTGGTCCGCTTTGATATATGCAAAGCCATGAAGCAGCCCAGCGATATAAATGAGTTATCTGTAGCTGATGTTCATCATGAGGATATGAAAGCATTATCTATAGAGAAACAGCCTACTGTTGAGCCATTGTTTGTTGCGCCACTGAAAGTTGAGCATGAGGATAATAAAGATTATGAAGAACTTATGGGTGCTCTAACAGAAATAGAGTCTTATACTCCTAAGCAACCGGATTGTGATCCCAAGAATCAACCAACAGCGAAGACTCCCATTGACGAGACACCAACACTAGAATCGCAAGAGCTCCCCGATTATCTAAGGTATGTGTTCTTGGAAAGTAGAAATATACTTCCGGAGAGTGCAGATGATTTAAGTGAACAGCACGTAGAAGCTCTCATATCTGCTCTGAAGAGATACAAGAGAGCTATGGGTTGGACTATTGATGATATAATTGGTGACTCTCCGGGGAAATGTATGAGCCATCTCGAAGAAGATCGCATGCCCACAAATAAGCCTCATTGTCGTCTAAATCCTTTTAGAAAACGATCCTCCATTTACCTCGACGAAGTCTGAGTACTCGAGGTAACCATGTCGTGCTACGACAATAAATAAGGCGCTAGATGGGAGGCAACCCATCGTTTATCGTTTTTCATTTATCGTTTATCATTTTCTTTCATTCTAGTACTTGATTTGTTTCTAATTAATGAAAATCCAAATATAAGAGTCGTGCCACGACCAAAACTAAGGCGCTTGGTGGGAGGCAACCCATCGTACTAATCGTTTTTATTGTTTTGAGCAAATATAGGTGCAAGAGGTATTCAACGAGGAGATTGGTTTCAAATGACGATTTGGATGTATTGAATGGTAAAGGTGGTAAGTTAGGCATAAGGATGCATAAGGCTATGGATTGAGCATTGCTCATGCCAAACTAGGCATCGAGGAAGGCTAGGCCTAGGTAAAACTAGGCCACGAACGATGCACAACCTATCCTATAGCCTAAGGTCTCGGAATCTAGTGTGCTATACACTATGCGCCGCCTATTCCTAGGTATGCTTTTGACTATGCGCCGCCTATGCTATGGCATTTGGTCTCAGTATCTCATATGCCATAGACTATGCGGCGCATATGTCTACAAATGCCATAGACTATGCGGCGCATATGTCCCATTATGCCATAGACAATGCGCCGCATATACCATGACTATGCCAAGCATTATGCGCCGCATATGTAGCATTTTTGTCTCCAAAACCGATTGTAAATGGGTCAAAACCCGACCCATTATCTTCCTATATAAAGGAGACTTAGTCTTGAAACACAAACACATTGAAAACTTGACCTAGGCGCCGCATATACTCTCCAAATCATCTCAAAACTTTTCTTTTTGCTCTCCCACTTCACAAGAACATCTCCAAAGGCTTCAATCACGTAAGTACTCTTTTGTTCTTCATCTATTTTTCGTAAGTGCTACGTTGCTATGTCTATTACGAATTGCTACATCTTAAAGAAATATTGGTGATGTTAATGTGTTTGAATTGTTGATACAAAACCAAGTGAGTGAACATGAACGTTAGGATACTCTTAACTTATTTCCAACTAGAAATTGATTTTGATGCATTGTTATACTACTTGCGGAATTGCTATAGTCATGAACATTGCATGCTCTTGTCACTTGAATACTTACATGTTGGGATGTCTCGCTCATCGGAATAAGACTTATAGTTGCCTACCGACATAGGAGATTGTGATTATTGATAGAAACTATACCATGATGTAATCCCTATGAAGAAGTCTTGATATACCTAACATGAAAGTATTGCAAAGATTGCAAGAAGTGTTACATATCTGAATTTCTTGTTGGAATATAGCCCCTAAAACGTATGTCGATGAAGTCTGAGTAATCGACCACTTTCACTTCACTAGTCTGTACCAACAAACTAAGTGTGGGGTGGTGCCACTACTGCTTGTTTATAGATTGTATCCATCGAGATGATGCTAACATGAGCATTTTTTTTAAGTCTCAGGTACAATGGCACCCAAAGCAAGACCACTTCACAAAAAGGCAAGAAAAGAGGCCGAAAAGAGCAAGGAGAACCCTCCTCGCTGCAAATACCTCGACTCACTCTTGGAATTAAGTGGGATACTTATGAGGAACTTCTGAGAATGACGACTCTGATGATGATTCCGATGCAAAGGGTATGACCCCCGACATTGAGGACGAGTCTGACTGACCAGGTTCTTCGTATTTATTCTCCACTGAGGACAGTGTCCCGACTAAGTGTGGGGTGGTGGTATTGCATGCTATACTTCTCTACTCGCATCTATGTTTGTTTGCTTTGTTTTTGTTTCATTTTTTTAGAAGTAAATTTTTTCTAGCTTCGCATGAAATTATTTTGATAGGCAGCATGAGATTATAACAAGAGTATGTGCTACAATTGTGACTATTGAGACGTTTAGTCTCTAGTTGTGACTCATTATGTGATATTGTGTCGTTCAATTCCTTCACTTGTTGGGTCGAGAGTCTATATTACTTCCAAGCAAGTCGACCATGTGCCTTGTGTGTGTGAGATAATCGTATATTCTATGTGTGTGGCTGATGCTAGAACTTGCCTGGTATGTATGCAAAGCGAAAATAAGGAGTGTAAGTTTAGGATATGATTTAGGCATTTCTTTGGCAACCTATATTTGTTTACCTTCAGTTTTACCTACCCATGGACATCATCCTAGTTAAACCCTTTTGAGCCTTTAGCCTATTTTCTTTGACAACCTTGTATGTAAGCCTAATCCATTTTTTTCAAGACCGTAATTTGATCCAAACTCCTAAGTGCTTTAAAGTGAAAAAGTCATGTGACAACATAAGAGGAAATTGGGTGAGTATAGTGCTATAAATTGGAATGGTTCTTGAATGTGTTATGAAAAAGAAAAGAAAATGCTATCATAAGAGGTATGTTGTGAAAAGAAAAAGGAAAAGAAAGTTGAAAAGTGAGTTGTGCTTAAAATTGAAAAAAAAGAGGAGAACAAGGGTGGTAGAAAAAAAGAAAGAAGAAAGGTTGAAAGAAAAAAGTGTCAATGATACAAAGTGATGTATTAAAGCGCTTAGGAACCTAGTCACTATTCTTGGCCAAAATAGTCCTACCCATCCCTTAGCCTACATTACAACCATCAAAAGACCTACTTGATCCTAATCTTAACATTTCGACATTTAGTGGAGTACTACATTAAGGGCAAGCCTATGGTCATCAGTCGCTACATATGAATTCTTTGTGAGAGCGAGAGCAAGGATATTTTGATACCCATGTTTGAAAAATATGCTATACTTGTGAGTGATTATGGGTACTATAGTGTGAGACACACATGGTTGATGAGGTTTGGGTAGTTATATATGATTCCTTGTACCTTAACGTTTGCATGCGAGTTGATCACCATCACGAGTCTATGCTAAAGGTTAAACTGTTTCTACTTATAATCGAAAAGATACACTTTGTTGATAATTGTTGTGCTTGTCTTGACGAATATTTTGTGTTGTTGCTGTAAAACCCTAAGTTGACGTTTAGAAGGACATGATAGTTTGTTCGAGGACGAACAAAGCTCTAAGTGTGGGGTGTTGATGATAGGCGAATTTACGCACCTATATCAATATATTTTGCCCATATTTTAGCCTAGTTTTGAGAACAAATTATATATTTCATGCACTTTTAGTCCTTTTTCCTGTAAATGAGCTAACGAACATGATTAGTAAAGTTTCAGGTATAAATGATGCATAATTCAGCATTTTATGGCTTACTTGACGCTAAAGAAAGCTCACGAAGGAAGGGAAGGGAGTTTACACGCCTAAGGACCAAAACTGCTGCATGGAAAATCTGTCCCGGGCTAAAACAGCATTTCTGAAGACTTTGGGGGACCAAAACTGCTGCATGGAAAATCTGTCCCGGGCTAAAACAGCAATTCTGAAGACTTTGGGGACTTACAGACACAAAGCTGGATTTTGACAATGATACATTAACCTAGTACAATTAGGTTATGTATTTCATTATTTTATGTGGATTATGATAATGTTACCTTAACCTAGTACATTTGGGTTAAGGATTTCATTAGTCTAATAGGATTTGGTTATTTATTTCATTAGCTTAGTAGGATTAGGATATGGGTATTATAAATACCCTATCATGCTAGAGATTTTAGAGAAGAAGGAGGGAGGAAGGAGGGAGAACACAATACCTTCTTCCATCCCTCTCATCTTCTAACATCTTCTCAACTCTTCTAATCTTTCCATTAATTCTATTTTTCTTCTTCTACTCTTCCATTCTTAAATTCCACAACAAGAGAATCGTTACTTTGCCTAGGAATTCACGCCTCACGCCTACTACCTAAGCTACACGAAATTACTCAATCTTGTGGTATAACAACAATGTCAATCGTGATCTCCTTCGCATTCATGGGTAACTAAACTTCTCTGTTGGGGTTATGGAAGCCGAATGAGTTACTATCTATTGCTGTGAGTTTGTGAGTTCGAGGCACGTATATTGCTTATATCATTATTCTCTTCATCTTAAATCTACATTCTTTGCGGTTGCAAACGCAAGAATACGCCAGTCTAACATCTAACTTGTTCGAGAGAAAAGTTATTTGTCTGGAAAAGAGATAATGTCAAGGTAGTAGGACACCCTTTCCTACTAAAAAGCTAGTGCCGTAACTGGACTAACCTCTTGGAGAATTCGTACCGTTAGACACGCTTTAAGCTCGAGAGAGTTAAAGTGAAATAGTCCTTGTTTAGGTCGAGAGACGCTTGGATTTACCATCGACTACAATCCTCTATAAGCAATTGCATGTCACCTGCGGGCTACTTGTTCATCAGCCATGATGGCAGGATTCTATTGGTCTTCTGTGATTAGAGGAATTTTGGGGAGAAGTATTTTTTCTCTCTTTCATTAATGGTAAAGTTGCTCAGGTTCAGAGCTTGGTTCAACCAAGTCCTGATCACTTGCCAGCTTTTGTAAACCTGTTTCCTGAAAAAACACAACCAAGACCAAGCATAAAAACACCAAATAAAACAAAAAATAAAACAAAAATAAACAGTTGCCAAATTAGAAGTCCCCGGAAACGGATCCAAAAACATGACAGTTCCCAAGCGCACACACAATGTACGTGGTCTACCAAGTAGTAAAGTGGCCTAATGAAAGCCAATTATCAATCCCACAGGGACTTATTTCAACAAAGATTCAATTCTAGTTTGACTTTTATGATTAATTTAGTGCAAGAGTAACCAAAAAGAGAGTTTACAATTTGTAAATTATAAAAAAGTAAACAATGCGTAAATTAAAAGTACTTGAGACAATCAATGGAGTAAATCCTAGTGTTAAAGCATCTTGAACAATCATACTATGTTATTGAATTTCACTCATTAACTTGTTATCTTGGTTGTTGACTCATAGGGTTAATCGCACGATATGGTCTCCCGACCTCTAATAGTTTACCTAATATGGACATTAGAACTTCATCGTTGAGAGGGGATGTAATAATCCAATTAAGTAATTTAAGTTAACATCCTATGTGTGAATCAAGTAAGGCATCTAAGTACATTTCTATCCTAGACACTAATTCAAATTCCTTATTTTATAAAGAAAGAAGAACCATACCTTGTTTATTCCCATGTTCTATCTCCCTATTTCCTCTTCCGAGATCAAAAGGTTGAAAATAGATGTATTTTTTGGGTGATCAATCCATCAAATAATTAAATCAAGAATAAACAAACAACCAATAATGATAAGAAAAATTATATGAATGTAATCCAAAATAATAGTACTCACATTCTTTGCTTTAACTCCCGAAAAGAGGGCGTTTAGCTGATAATATTCATAAGAACGATCTAAATAATTGAATACATGATATGAATAATTAAAAATATAAATAAAAAAAATCAAAACTGAATAAGAAGTAGTAGCTGCCTCAGAATATTCCACTTACGTCCAAAACTGTGTCCAAGAATTGTCCAAGTATCCAAGAATTGTCCCAAAGTGTGTATTTATAATAAAATAATCCTAATCATTGTAGTATTAAGTGACTACACGTGATCCAAGATGATTCCCACAAGATTCCCCAAAAGATTCCCATATGAGAAATATATTATATTATTTTTGTGCATAATCTCCATCCGTGTCGGCAAAGAATTGAATTATTGGTCGTGCATAAACAACCCATCGCGATACGTTGCTCATCTCATTGGATTCCTTTGCACGACGCGTTGGTCATAGTATTTCTAGAATGGTGCCTCACGTCGCTATCGCGTTGGCTCACTGGAATTAGCCTCCAAAATTCTGGTTAAGTGTTAACGTCCCTCATTTTTCCCATGCCTTTTGTAGCGTATTTCAAATGAATTTTGAAACCTTTTTATCATCAATATATCACCATATTCATATCAAAAAGATCCAACATCATCACACACCCCAAATTAGAGATCATAAGAACACAATATCCACAACGATGAATCAAAACAAGAGCTAAAATAAGGCTAATTCGCAATGATCTTCACTTATATGTTCCGACTCTTAACTTAATCAAATTGAACCTTGCACATTCCCAAAAAATTATTCCAGTCATAATTACGCATTAAAACCATTTAGAACCTTTTAAACACAATTGAATCCAATGAAACCAACTAGACACACACCTATCTCAAGCTAGTAATACTAGTTTTCCGGGTTGAACTCTAAAAGACTCAATTAAGTACAAACTTGTTTGAAAAACATGTTGAACATTGTAAATGCGTACTTGGACACTTACATTCTTATTTATATCATATTAACACATAAATCACATGAATTTTCCTCAAAACAAGAATAATTAAGCTAGAATAGTCACACTGGAGTGCATAAATACACCCAACATCAGCACTCCTAACACTTACCAACTTATATTTGATTCCAAGAGTCGAATTTGATCTTGGGATTACTTTATTCTTCATTTTGGTTAATAATTTAGTTGTTGGATTTGGGTTTTACTTTTAGATCATTGTGATATTATTTAATGCTTTTTGTTATAAATTTTGTTGATCATTTCACAATCACGAGCGGCTAAACCCCTTAGCTAGGGTTGTGGGAATCCTAACATATTAATGAAGTAAGGGAAGTTCTAAGTTGTTCTAAACCAGTATATTTGGATGTATTGTATTATCTTCAGTTAAATAGATGTCTTAATGGTTGAAAATGGTAATATCCCGCCTAGAATATCTCTACTTACTCTATAAGATGAGTAGTGACTAGGAAAAGATAATTACAACTATAATTTAAAGATTAATTATCGATCTGGGCTAATCAGTATCATCTATGTAAGACAGTTATCTATCATCTAATAACTTGAGACTCAAAAGATAATAGTTAACTGTGATCTAGGATATGTGTTAGTAATGTGACATACTGAGACTCAAAAGATAAATTATGAAATCCATCAATGAGTCCACAAGATAGTTGATGGGACATAACTTATCAGATTTTGCATGCAAGAAACTGGGTTGGTTCAATAAAGCACGATAAGCCTACTGAGTTGAGAAGCCATAGGGAACACAATCCTAGTATTTATGTCCAACTGATTATAACCAAAGCTTAATTCTGTTAATTGTTCGAGATTTTTACAACAAACCCCCTATTTACTTTCAGTTTTGCCCATTGAGTTCTGCAAACTAGAGATATAAATCTGCTTCTTCCCTGTGGGTTCAACCCAACCTAGTTGAGTTACATTACTTGATAGCGACTACTTTATCGTTCAATTGGAGGTTTCATTTGGATCAGAGCCACCTATAGTCTAAAATAATACTTGAGTAGAACTGATAGGTTGCAAGTGAATATGACCTCCACCGAAAGGATCCTCACTCCTAGATGAAATACCAATAGCACAATAACAAAGGCATGGTCTCTTACTGCCACCTTCATAAGTCTTAATGCATGCTCTCTCTATGGACCTCAAATGATCAACAACCTAAGAAAAAATAAGCACCATGTTTAGCTCAGAAGGATATTGCATAGGAATATGCCTAGCCCACTTAAGAAACACAATATCGTACTCCAAAACTTAAAAAGAACACTAATGAACACTAATAGACCAATCCAATATAAGAACTATTCGATAAACCAAAAGTTATCCCTAGTTGTGAGGTATCTGCAATTAAACTCTGACTCCCTAATGCTGAACCTCGATGTGCTTAATTAGTCATGAGCTCTACTGGATCCTACGCTAGCCTTATGTACTTTGGTTGATGCTGAAGATCTTCTATATCCGTCTCTGACTCTCTAGTCTGACTCTAAGCTAAAGCTTTAAAAATGCATGTTAAAGTCTCATCTACATCTATTGACAATCCCGCATCATCCATTTAGGACAAAATAGAGTCAAATATTGTCCTTGAGCTTATAGTAATACGTAAACACAAAACTGTGTCAATAAATGAATTTCTAAGAATGCCTTGTAGCTCCCGAAGATAGGTTACAGATGTCTTCATACTGATCTGCAGGACTCTACTAGACACTTAGCTCTTGTACCAATACACTAATCAACATAGGATCTGATACCAATTTGTCACAACCCAATTTCTCAGATCATGATGGCGCCGACTGTAACCCACCAGTAGGCAAGCCAACCCCATAGTCTGGAACTACTAGTAATAGACTATCAAGCGAATGAAGGAGAGAATGCAAAATAGATGTAATAAAAGACTAACATACATAACATAATTGCAAAACCTTATGAAATAGTATAAGAGCTTGTAGTATAATAAGAATACAAAATAAAGTACTAAGGGAATTACACTAATACCACTCATCTTCGAATACAACATAGAGACTAGTCTAGTACATAAGAGGCAGAAAAGTAATACTCCAAACATTGGAAGCTCACTCTATTTATCCAAACCATGGTTCCTCTGCATAAAACACACAACACCAACGATAACCCGTACTATAATCTAAAGGCTGCAGAAGTGTAGTATGAGTACCAAACACATTACTCAGTAGGCAACTACTAACTAAGATCCAAAGATAATGCTAATATATACAACATATAAATATAAATAGACTCTAACCCCAGATATACAACAACCACATAATAAAGCTAGTGAGATAGTAAAGCTAAACTATCCTACTCATATTCAAGAAACTAACATAATAATGCTAAGGAAGTATTAAGGATGAACTATATTATTCTAGCCATACTCAGGAATCTCAACCTATACTGTATATATGAATAAAGGGCGAAAGAATGATACAAAACATTATACAAGGCCACGGAATGAATATAAAATTTGAATAAATAAAGGACAGAAGGGATATACCATAATACTATAGCTATTAATAAAAAGGTATATATATGAATAAAAGAGGTTAATCCAAGGTACAACTTAAGTCATCATACTATCATCTTAAGACCTCATAATCACAATAGGAACTAGTGTTGGTATACACAGGGTTTTAACCATACACCTACTCATGAGTTTGTCATGCATAATAATATAATTATAGGATGAAAGAGCTAGAACAATACCCCAAATATCAATACTGGACCATTAATAAAACTGTCATTAACTAGTCATAACAATAGAAAGGACAACACGAATAACCAGCTAGTCTAAAAAAATAATACCTAACCAAAGCTTTAAAGAACCCCCACTTCCCTAGACTAAGAAGGTTCAATCCACATACAACACAAAAAAAGCCATACTCATCACCAATACAATGCAATCCCCTATAAGGCTTATTGATATTGTTGCATACTAGTGATAGGTTATGCGCATGCAAGAATGAATATCAAGACATTATCCATAATACCATAACCTACCAACATACTATAAGTAAACCAGTGTATATACCTCATACAACTAAATAGCTCAAAAAGGCAGGACTTACAAGGACAACATTCTCGACACAACAACTCACGGATAAAGAGGCCCTTAGGGTGTAAAGACCCTTTAGGTTATTTTCTATATTTCTACTTATTTTCATAGTTAGGCTTTTCCATAGCTATCCAAGTTATTTATGACTTACTGGAATGGACAATTCAGTTATTGAGTAGTTTATTTAGTTTTTAGAGCCAATTCTCTATTTTGAAGTCTTTGCTAGTTCCAAATAGCAAATAGGCAAAAATGTCAGTCAAATAATCTTAAATTCAAATTTTGTCTATTCAATCAGCTCCAGAATATTGAATTAGTCTAGGTGGTCCTTTAGTTTGGATCCCTAGGCACCCAGGCTCATTTTGACCTATTGGTCAAAAAGTTAAGAAAATAAAAATGATGTGTCTGACCTAAATTTGATCAAAATAACCTCAGATGGAAACTTTGACTACAATATTGAGTCTAGAATGTCGAATATTGGTGTGGTTACCTAGTTCATTTGCTTATATGGAATTCTAGATAAATCTCGAGGGCTTGGTCGTGATCGCGGCTCCATGAGAAGGGTAACAAGTGTCACAATCGCATCTTCAAATTTTAAGTAGGATTCCTCTAATCTCATGGTAGATTTTCCATTTCTTATTTAAAAATCCAAAAACCTTGGAAGCTTGATTTTAGCCCCAAATTGGCTTAGGCTTCACTCATTTTTAGGGTAATTATTCCTTGAGCATGAGGGAACATTGAATTGATTTCAAAAATGTGATTTTCTATAAATGGGATCCATATGGGATTTTGGGTGATTTTTGGACCCGAAGCACAATAGTGCAATATTGGCATCATTATTCTCGTATTAATGTGTAGAATGTAGTGTTAATGGCCTGGCACCTTGCGAAAGCTTCTCCAAAAGGGAAAGAGGTGATTTAAGGGATCCTTGAGCTTTCTTCGATGTCAAGGTAGGCTAGATTTTAACCCTTGTTAGATGAGCTAGTTCATAGTATGTTTATAATATTTTGTTAGATTTGGGATGGGTTTTAGGTTTTGGTGTGATGAATTGTATTGCATGGGTTACTTGGACAGTTTAGGCTATTCAACAACTATAATTTAGGAATAGGACCTAGTTGCTTATATTTTAGGTGAATGTCCTATCTTATGGATAGTTGAGGCTCATTTAACATCTAAAAGTGGATTTAGATACCTTAAGCCTAGTTTAGGTAGAATTTTTCTAAGATGTAACTTCAGGGATTAAGAGTGGGTCCTTGATCCACTTTAGTCTAAGACGCATGTTAGCTTGTGTAGATCTTTATACACTTGTTAGAATCTTGGAAAGGCTTATGGAGGAATATTCAAAAACCTTGACACTTGGTGGAGAGGTTAGATGATACGAGGGTTGATGCCCATTTATTTTTCTATTACTTATGCTATTCATGATACTATTTATTATCTTGATATATTTATAATTACTGATTCGAGTCCAGAAAATGCATATGATATTGATGATATTTACCTAGTTTAAGTCTAGAGGATGATTATGACTTTAATTATATATTTACCAATCCATGTCCTGTTATTGATTATATTTACCAATTCAAGTCCAACTATTGCTTATATTTACTAGTTCATGTGTTTTTATTGAGTATATATTTATCGGTTCAAGTTTGTCTATTGATTATATAATATATATATATTGGTTCGAGTCCAACTATGTATATTATGCTATGATGATATACTTATTATAATACGATGACATTGGGGTGTGAGATTGATAATCTAGCTAAGTCAAAAATGAGTAAATGCTTCAAATATAGTATGATATAAATTGATTCTAGTGAAAGAGTGATGTAATGCCCCGAATCTGGTACCCGGAATGCCACACGGTGCCCATGACCCCGAAGGACCACAAGCTAACCCATGACTGATATCTGTACCTAAACACTGCATAATATTCTGTATAAATACGAAAACATGTACTGAAAGGCCATAAGGTTCAAACTGGATAAACATCTGATAAAACAATGTCTGAAAATGGTATAACAATACCAAAATAAATCTGAAATAACTGTCTGGCATGCTATAGTTTGAAAGCCTCTAAACTGTCTGAATAAGGAGTTGATGGGACATGTCCCCAACTAACTCCGACTACTGAAAGAAACTGAAAACTAAAATAGTAATGTGATCATCATGTCCTCGAAGGATGAGGACTCACTGCTAACTCTGATCGCTGAACTAGGATGCTACTAATTCTCTAGAGTTTATGCTTCTAAACCTATGGTATAAGACACCATAGCGCAAATACGTCAGTACTTTCAATGTACTGGTATGCAAGTGAGGTAGGCTGAATGCAAATGTTTCATATGCATGAACAATACTAACTAACTGACCACCATGAACGTGAGAATACATACATAACTACGTAACTATAACTGAGATCGTGATAGGACTGAATACTGAGTTCTGACTACTGAGTGTACTGGTATAGACATCTGAGTCACTGATGAGTGAGAAAGACTGATATTGTATTATTGAATACTGAGGGACTGATACTATGTTACTGATACATGAATAATTGTGTCTGACAGTTCTGATTATGAAGAACTGGTCTGGTTGACTGTATCTAACAGTCCTGAAGCTGAATACTGATAACATGAGTTCTGAGAACTGATATAACTAATAACATGAGTGACTGTATCTGACAGTCCTGAATCTGATGGAACTATCTGAGTTCCGTATTGTATCTGAATTGACTGTATCTGACAGTCCTGAAATCTAAAGAACTATCTGAGTTCTTTTACTAAGACTGAGACTGTTACTGAGACTGTAGGAAGTAGTCATCTAACCGACATACCCCAATTATGCTATAACAGTTGAGCTGGGGTCCAATGTGTGCCCTGATTGGAAGGGTGTCAATACCGCGCCACTAGTAAGGATAACATGTGAGTAACCCTCATATAACAGGTAACTCTAATGAGAACGGTGGGAACCCTCATATAAAAGGTTAAGCTACCTCATCTACCCTCATATAGCAGGCTACAATGTCTCAACCTTTGCTGGCTACATAGTTCTGGAATGAAAGAATTGCTTCTAAGAATCGCACCCTCAAATAACAGGTGAGTTCCCATCCTTAGGTTCACTCAGTGCTAATTCCTACTCCCATCTGAATAAACACTGAACTGATTAATTGTGCTAAACTGAGTAGCTGAACTAAACTGATTAGCTGAACTGAACTGATTAGCTGAACTGAACTGATACTAGTGGTATTGTTTAGCGGAGCTAAACTGAATTTACTGAGTTCCGTTGACTGACGGAATGTACTGACATCTGAGGACTGACTGAGAGTACTGAGGTTACTGAGACTTACTGGGAATACTGAAATTACTGAGATTGTTGAGTACTGAGATCACTGAGATTACTTAACTACTGAGATTACTGAGATTTTTGAGTCACATGACTGATTGAGTTCTATGGATCATAGTTTGAGTAAGAGTATCGTGAAAATATGACATGGCTCTAGGCACACAGCTAAATATTCGGATACAAGTACCCCCAGGACTCGATGAGAAGAAACTGACATAACATGGCTTATTTGAACACATGACCAACAACACAATTCATAATTCATATATTGAAGCACTTTATCAAACATGTGATATGCATAAGCTTGTACATACATGGGGATTTCATGATATCATACTAGTTGGGCATTGTTCCTTCATCTAGGCATTTAATCAAACACATGGTAGGCATAGCACATGTAGACAACATTATACAACAATTAATCATCATGATTTATCTCTAATTTCATCATCTAGGGTTTATTCATAGGTTCACATGAATATACATCTATACAAATCAATTCCACATAAATTGATCACCCAACATGTATTTGAATTCAATTGATCATTCTCAACACAAACAAAACAAACCCAACATGAAATTCATAAAGAAATCCATAAACTTAAACTTAGAAAAGAGATTCTTGGGCTTCATGGACGAAAGGAGTCCATGAATGAACACTACGCATACCTTAGCTTGTGATTCTACGAAGATTGACGGAGAGATTCTTGAAATTTGATGGTGAATTCCCTTGGAATTAAACCTTCTATGAAAATCCTAGGGCTTGTTCTTGAGAGTTTTTGAGAGTAATTGAGTATAAGTTGTTGAATTATGGCCAAAACTCGTGTTATAAGGCTTATATAGGGTGGGAAATTGACCCTTTTAACCCTAGGACACGTATTTAATTTCTGAGAAAACTTCTCAATTTTCATCCTTGGCGCGACGCGCCACTATCGTGCCAAATCACTGGAACTGGACAATTAGGTATCTGCATGGTGGCGCAACGCGCAGCTATCGCGTTGCCACCTTGTTTGAGACCTGGAAATTTGGCGCGACGCGCCACTATCGTGGAGCAACACTGGAAATTGACAATTTTCATTTGACCTATCTCCGCGATGCGCTGAAGGCTCAGGTGATACACTGTCTCACTAAAAATGCTCTAACTCTTCGCCCGGGTGTCGAATTTGGGCGAATTTGATATCGATAGAAAGCTTATTGAATTTCCCACATGACATAAGTGAAAATCCTGAAAATACCACATCTATAAAAGTGGATTCATTTTTCAAATAAAGATTCTAACATTCTTGGAGAAAAATTTCAAGCTAGGAAAAGTACGGGCATTACAAGTGATTAGTTCATAAGTGTTGATTAATTGGCACATGTTGAATATGGACAAATAATGGCTATAGTTGGCATGACTTGGATAAATTACAATGGTATTATGAGAGTTGATAAATGGTGGTGGTGGGTTATTCTATCTTGTTTGTACCTTTTAGGATTATGGGGGCTTACAATGGGTTATTTACTTTTCCGCTAATTGGCATATAGGAGCCAGTTTTGTAGTTACAATTGCATGTGTTAATGTTTTTTGTTATGTTATGCTACTATTGCAGTTTGTTTACCTATTTATTCATAACAATGTTGGATATGATTTAGGTTTGTTTATACCTTGACTTAGTTATGTTATCATGTATTTTATCATATTTACATCATGATTTTGATCAATCGGTAGATGATACCTACTCAGTACTCGTGGTTTTGGTACTCATGCTATATTTTTATACCTTTTTGGAGAAGATTTGAGTATTATTTTCCGCCTTTGATTGGCGTTCATGCTGTGTTGATATTCGAATATTGGGTAAGCTCTTGGAGTTGTAGTCGCCTATTTCCTTCTATCTTACTTATGTCTAGTCTTTAGTTTAAAGGTAGATTGTATTGACTATTCTATATACTGAATATACTTGGGTTGTATGTATAGTTGCTCTTGTACTAGTTGTACAAGGTTGTGGGATGGTATCTATGTTGACTATCTTTGTCTCACTACAACATTTTAGTTTTATTGCCACTCTTGTAAAGTGTGGCCTAAAATAGCATAACATGTAGCCTTTGATCAAAGGCTACACTTTCGAACTTTAGGCAACACATTTTGGGGGTGGCCTAAAGAGGCGTAACCTTTGATCAAAGGCCACGCTTTTCAAGTGTTGCCATTCAGCTACATTTAAAAAGTGTGGCCCTTAAGGTATAAAGGCCACACTTTACAACTTGTCATTGGCAACACTTTTATTTGATAAAGCTACACTTACAAGTGTTGCCTTTGTTTTGCTATTGGGCACACTTCACAAGCGTAGCCTTTTGTAGCACCTCTATAACAACACTTAAAAAATGTTGCCTTTATTTTACTATTGGGAACGCTTCACATGCGTAGCCTTTTGTAGCACCTCTATAACAACACTTTAAAAACGTAGCCTTTTCTTTATTACAAGCCACATTTCAAAATCGTAGCCTTTTATACATTCTCTATGACAACACTTATAAAGTGTAAGCATAAACTAGCCACACTTTTGAAGTGTAGCAGTATTGCCTAAAATTTTATAATTCAAGCCACATTTTATAGAAATAACATTAGCCATATAAAATGTTCAAGCCACATTTTATCTATTTTGCACATTATTATCCTATTTAGATGACCTCACATACTAAATTATTGTCAAATTTATTTTAAAATAATAAATCAAATGTATAAGTTTGCAATAAACTATAAAAAGGAAACATATGCACTGTATTATGTGATAAAGAACAATTCGAGATGTTCACTAACAAAAATTTCCACAACACCAAGTGTAAATTGACACATTATAATTGTTAAAAAAAGTCTTGATCGTTGACTTCAATATATCGAAACGACTTGTGGCCACCGTTTCAAATGGGATTACCCGCATTTTCCTATACATTCAAAATAAATTAAGAATTAAAAAAAAATCAATATACTTCATGTATTCATATAGTATCATGCTATACGACTAAACAAGATGTCATTCACTTAATCTCTTATTATGTAACATCAGGAATATATGAGGGAGAATACCTCTTCAGCAGTTGGGCAATCCTTTGAATCAAATGCTAACAACCTCTGCAATAGTCGAAGCGTCAAAGGATCTGCTTTTGAAAAATTTCTCAGTAAAACGAACTAGGCTCTTTTTGTCATGTCTGTCAAATACTTCCTTGCCTTCTCATTAAAACCTGCACTCAAGAGGAGTATTCTTCTATCAGTATGCTGCTGGATAATGCTACCATCAACCAAAACAAATCAACAGATGGCTAATACCCAAGATATGATATAGGCTGATGGCATCTCAAGAAGATCACTAATCAAATCCAACTGGTAAATGACACTTTTGCCCTAAAATAATGGCTTTCCTGTCAGGAAACTCCACCTAGATACATCTTATGCTCTAGATATCAGTAGCAGGTGTATAGTGCAGGGAATTTCATACATAAATTAGCAGATAAATTGACAAAAACATCAGTAACGACCTACCAAGAAATTAACCCAAGACCTAACATAGTTACCTGAAGAATAGAAAAATCAACTTCTAGGAGAGTTCAATAGTCCACCCTTGACAAGAATGGTTTTAACCTACATTATTTAAAACTCTCAAAACTGAATAAATATTTTCAATTCTAACTAGAAAATCCTTCCAATATAGGATACATGGCAACAATTGTGAACTTGGCAAGTACCTTTTCTTTTTTCTAAAGCATGGGAAAAGGAGGTTTTACAGGATGCCAAAAACAATATCATAACAATTGAATCCATCCAAAATAGGCGTGAAGAATTCTGTGACTATACATATGCTAAATTAGTCTGAGAGATGAATGGAGCATAAAACACGATATATATAAAGAGTTATACCTGATGTTACAGCAAAGTGACATGATCAATTTAATAAAATGGACAACAAAATTGTACACTATCAACATCTGTGGAAACCGAGCAATTTCCTGTTAAAAGAGTAGCGCCAATCATATCCTAAACATCTGTGGCAACCGTTCAATTTCCTGACAAAAGAGTGGCGCCAATCATATCCCAATGCCACAAACTATCTTCATTTTGGGAATTATAATTTGTAAATTTGGCTGTCACAGCCTATCCATCCAAATAAATTCAAAAATTTCACCAACAACCATCAACAGACATTTTACACGTAATCTTGTTCAAGTAACACGATGGCACACATATGAATTTCACAATAAGAATGCAAGAAAATAGAATGTACACTCAAGCTTCATTCCAATACCATATTTCACACAACCAATAAGAGAAATAATTAGACACATCAGTTCCTTTTAAGATAGAACTTCACCATGATAAATTAGAAAGTACATTCTTTTGGTAGAGTAAGAAATTATTTTCTATTTTCTCATGTACTTTGTTTTGATCTTTTTCCTGTTTGGCAAAGTAAGTAGATATTGGGCCTCATAGAGAAACAATAACTACCATACACAAGAAAAATAGCTTAACATGTAGGTTAATATGAAAAGGATAGATGCACATATATAAGAATGCAATTCATTATAAGAGATCCTTCATAGTCAGAGAAAAGCTAGCCTATATGCACATATAGCAACAGAGTTCTTTGACATTGCATATCAAACTATTAGAAAAATCAAAAATTTCTAATCAAAATTTTAAATAAGCAAGACAAATAATTGGCTCAAATGCATATGGTAAGGAAGTTTCTTATCAAAAGGCCACTAGTTAGTTCTATAGCTCATACTATTGTTAGTTTTCCTTATCTTAATACATGAAGTTCACTTAGCTAAAATATCTTTTTAGATGAATATAAGCTGTTAAATACTTTAGTTAGATACGATTTAGGTTAAACAGATAATACAAAAAATGTTATCTTTTAATTGAAATGCTATAGAACCACATGAAAGGAGAGCTACAGTAACAAATTACAAAAACTGCAATAACAAAAGAAAATAACACAAAATGTCTTGCTAAATAGTTGAAGCAGGACCAAGATGAATAGATATAAACAACAAAATTAGGTCTTCCCCCTTGCCTTAGTAACTGGGATGAGGCTCACTGAGGAATCAGACAAAAGAAAGAAGAATTGAAAAAGAAACATCTTAAAGGTGATGATTACACCAGCAACCTCTAATTGAGTGAATAAAACTATGAAAATAGTCGTATCTGAAAGTTGTCTGATAAGTTATCTAGAATGTGGAAGTAGCTTATCCAGGACTGGTAGCTTTAATGGACATCCAATACTGGCCATTGATAATGAGGTAGGTGACTAAGAACCGATAAATTTCAGTTTATGAATCTTTTGGACCTTACATAACTTCTATTATGAATTCTTCTTGGTCATTTAATAACATTCCCAGTGTGATCCCACAAGTGGGAAGCTTGGTCATTGTAAAACTTAAAAATCACTTTAAAAGTTGTACTAAATAAGAATACCATTACTTACATAAGGCCTGTGCAGCAGTAAGTCTAGAATGCGGATCTTTCACTAATAATTTCTTAACAAAATCTTTAGCACTATTGCTTATAGTTGTCCATGGCTTGCGACAAAAATCAGGCTTGTTTCATAGGACCTTAGCATAGTAGAACTGGAGTTAGAAAAAATAATAAATCAGCTCAAGAAGAAAGATTTTACCAAACGTGAAAAAAAATAAGTTAAATCTCTTAAAGAAATAAACCAAAAATTTTGAGTAGACTGCAGAGCAAGCTACTCAAGGACTAAAATAAATACAACAAAACTATCCACAACCTAATACTCTTCTGCATTTATGAAGAATTGCCAACATCATAAACACACTGCTACCTTAATTTTGTAATGTCAACTAATCACCAGAGACATAATTCTTTCCCTCATATTACCTCCTTTCACTAGCTGCTTTCTTCTCATTTCATTTCTGCAGATATAAATCATAGTTAGGTCTATCACATACAATTCTGATTCAACCAAGCAAATAGACCAGATTAATACATAAACTAGAAACTGCCTCAAAAGGCATTCGAACAAATGGACAAAATTATATAATGGCTAATGGAGAATATGATCCAATTATTCAGAACCAAAATTGAATTTAATAGGATTTTAAATTTCATCAAGTTATCTAAACACCTAGTTACAAAAGGATGACATATAGTGTTGGATCATAGAACACAAGGAACTTGACATCTAGAAGAAACTTTAATGAATGGGAGTAGGAAAGAACCGTTGATTTCCTCAAGATACTTGATTCCTTTCAATGAGGACTTTTAGGTTGCCCCGCAAAGCTACGGGCATAGTTCCGTCACCTATGAACTCTACACACCTCAATCATCACAGCCTCACATTGTAACACCACCACCACCGCCAACAACAACAACAAAATCAATATAAATGACAATGAAAACCCTATTAAAGGACTTCAACGTAAGTCAAATATGATGATGATGAGTAAAGAGAAGAAGAAGTAACAACAAAAGGGTCAAATCTTAAACCCTAACCTTTATTTCTTCGTGTGTGTATATATCCTTCAACTTTCTTCAAATCCATTGTGAACTGAGTAGCGGTTATATGAAATTCAAGTATTTTTGGCAAAGAAATTTGACGGATTTGAAGAATTTGGGCAAATGATTTTGTGTGTAAGAGAGAATCAGTGAATTTGGGCAATGAATTTTGTGAGAGATGAGAGAGACGATTTATTTAAGTGTTAATAATTACTTTTCTTAATTATTTTGCTCAATTATAAATTGGGGGGGGGGGGGGGGGGGGGGATAGTGAAATATTTTGGAGGGATAGTTTGGTCATATTTTTAAAGTGTTGTCTTTTAAAGTATATTATTACCATACTTAAAAGTGTAGTGGTATATATGAATAAGCATTGTCAATTAAATCATGACTTATCAATGTTTGTAAAGTGTTGTCTATATCATTAAGGATCATACTTTTAAAGCGCTGCCAAAATTAATATGGCCAGAAGTTAAAAACTAAGGCTATGCTTTAATAGTGTGGTCTTTAATAGTATAAGTGTGGTCCAGATTAAGTGTGGTTAAAAGACTAAAATGGTGTAGTTTCTATTTCAAATACTATTCTTATTTATAAGTTGTGATGTGGATTTTCATATATGATTGGGCATTTTACACAAAGTTAACCCATTGTATTTAGCTCCAAGTTACAGTTCGGCATACCTATTGATAGGATTTAGTAGGTGATATCATAACTCATAAATTGGGTCGTTACTAATTGGTATCATAGCCTAGGCTACATCGGTATTGTTGGTACAAAAGCAAGTGTCTAGTAGAAACTTATAGATCAAAATGATAACGTCCATTTCCTATCTTTGTGAGGCTATGGGATATTCTTAAGAGTTCTTCACTTCTTTCACTCATATCATGCTAAGAGTCTGAGTTGGTTTATGGAACATTTCTTTGATTTCACTTTTTCCCAGATAGCAAGGACACGTTCTACTACTACATGAGATGAGGGTCCTATGACTGAGCCTAGGGATCTTACTCCTCTTCATACATGACATAAAGATTATGGATAACCTAGAGATTTATCCCCATCTAGAGGCTAGGATAGAGGGCCTTCACCAGACCCTATTCCCGCTTTTAAGCCAGAGATTCTTCTACCCCAGCTAGAGGTAGGCCAGGGACAAACGTAGGCTCTACTAAGGTTTATTTATTCTTCAGTGCTTAGAGATTCTTTGGTTCAACTTATGGGGATAGTTAGTGGTACACCATCTGATGATGCACATTCTATAGATTAGAGTAGTATTGAGGCAGGGGCACAACTCGTAGTTGTGACTCCTAGAGTTGAAGTCCCTACTGTGTTAGTGGTTACTCATCTGATAGTTGTTTAGCCAGTGGTTGCCAACCTGCTATATCTGTTGAGGAGCAAAAGATGTTAGGTAGATTCTTGAGGAATGATCCATCTAGGTTTTTTGGTGCTCAGGGCGAGGATGCATATGAGTGTCTGATTGTTTGTGAGGATAGTCTCTATAATTTGGGCCTTGTTTAGACTCATGTCATGTATTACATAATATTTCAGTTAGATTTGGAAGATCAACATTGGTGGAGAGGTTATATGGATTCTAGATCAGCGGGATCTTCTCTTTTATATGCACCTAGTTCTTTGAGATGTTCTTGGAGAAGTACATGCCTCACTGCCATAGGGATTGCCTGAAAGATTAGTTCTCTAGAATAGAGTAGAGCTCCATGAAAGTTGTGGAGTATGAGGCTTGTTTCATGAGTATGATAGGCATGCTTCCTCAATTCTAGACGCTGAGTATGAGAGAGTTTGTTGCTTTGTTTGAGGATTGAGACTTCCCCTTTGTATGTCCACTCAGAGTTTGGTTACTGCGAGCATGTCTTGTGCTGAGGTTTTGGATCACGCTCAGGTGATAGAGGAGATGCATTGTAAGGCTCAATGGGCAGTAGGACCTGTAGTAGGTCTCGATTCTAAGGTAGTAGTTCTCATGGTGAGTATTCTCTACGTCCATCCTATCAGCCTTAGATTCAGCCAAGTTGACCGATTTAGGCAGCTCTTCAGATTACCAACAAAGCTTAGTCTAGTACTAGTGATCGCCCTGGTTGGGTTGGAGGTTTATCTTTAAGGGGTTCATCTTTGACTAGTCTAGTCATGGTGGTTACTCTGGGTCGGTCGAATCTATTAGTTCTGGTTTAGCTTAGGGAGCATATTATCAGTATATATCTTTAGGTCATTATTCTCGTGAGTGCCCTAGTAGTGGGGCGATTGTTGCTTCAGTTTAGAGTGTTCCCCTATTAGAGAAATTCATCCCTCAGCTAAAGGTGGTTCTTGGGGTCATAGGGGTGGCTTCTATTGTACTCAAAAAGGTTCTTAGGAAGTCAGGAAATGAGGTCGGTCAGGAGCCTAGCCAAGTGGTAGGCACGATCAGCTGTATACAATACCTTTTAGATCTAAGGCCAAGTCTTTGGATATTGTTACTCTGGGTATGATTTGGGTGTGTCGTCAGTCAACCCTTACTTTATTTGATTCAGGATCCACTTATTCTTATATATCTGCTGATTTTTCTTCACTGTTAGAATCTTCTTAGGATTTATTATCCGTGCCATTGCATATATATACTCTCATAGGTGATTTTTTAGTTGTGGATTTGTTGTGCTTATCCTATGTTGTGATAATTAGAGATGTTGATTCTCATGATGATCTTATTATTTTGGATATCGTGGATTTTGATATAATTCTAGGCATGGACTGGTTATCCCACTATCATGCGGTCATGGAATGTTTTGCCAAGACCGTTACCTTAGTCATGCCTGGTACATCCCTAATAGTGTCACAGGGAATGGTTATCCATGAGCCAATGGGGATTATTTCATATGTTCATACTAGAAGGCTTATTTTGTGGGGATGTGAGTCTTAGCTCGCTTATATTTGTGATACTAGTATGAAGAGTCTGTTTCTTGACTTTGTTTCTATTGTTTGTTAGTATTATGATGTGTTCCCTTCCGACCTATCTAGTATTCCCCAGATCTGTGAGATTGAGTTTGCTCTTGATCTTGAGCCTGACACTCGACCTATTTTTATGACACCTTACCATATGGCTCCTGCCGAGATGAAGGAGCTGAATTCTCATTTTTATGATTTTTTTTATAAGGGTTTGGGAGCTCATATATTTTTTGTGAAGAAGAAAGATGGCTCTGTGCGTATGTATATTGATAATAGGTAGCTTAATAAGGTGATGGTGTAGAATCGTTATCCTATACCTCGCATTCTTGATTTGTTTGACCAGCTTCGGGGAGTGGAATTGTTCTCTAAGATTGATTTAAGATCTGGTTACCATTAGTTGAGGATTCGGGCTGAGGATATTCCGAAGACAACATTTAGGACCCGTAATGTTATGAGTTCTTAGTGATGTCATTTGTCTTGACTAATGGGCCAACTGCATTTATGGATTTTCTAAACCAAGTGTTCAAACCTTATTTGGATTCCTTTGTGATTATGTATATCAATGATATCCTTGTGAATTAGAGGAGTAGAGAGGAGCACATGCATCATTTGAGGATTGTGCTTCAGACTTTGAGAGATCATATATTTTTTGCCAAGTTCCCTAAGTGTGAGTTTTGGCTTGAGTTATTGACATTCCATGGGCATGTGGTGTCTAAGGATGGTATTATGGTAGACCCAGTTAAGATTGTGGCGATTTTTCATTAGGCTAGACCAACATCTCCGATTAAGATTTGTAGCTTCATTGGGTTGGCCAGTTTTTATAGATGATTCATCAAGGGTTTTTCTCCTATTTCAGCGCGATGACCAAATCGACTTGAAAGGAGGTTCATTTCTGATGGTTTGAGGTGTGTGAGTTGAGCTTTGGAAAGCTCAAAGATTTCTTACTTAAACTCCTATTCTAGCTCTTCCTGTTGAGGGTGAGGGATTCACCGTGTTTTGTGATGCTTCTGGTAATTGTCTAGGTTGTGTTTTGATGTAGAAGGGTCATGTAATTGCTTATGATTCGAGAAATCTTGAGGTTTATGAGCGCAACTACCACACTCATGATTTGGAGTTGGCGATGCTAGTTTTTTTATCTGAGGTAGTTATATGTATTTTAGTGTTGTTATCCTAGCTTATTTAACATTTTTTGGGGACAACTTATGTGCCTAATAAGTAAATAATTTTATAAATAAGAATATAAGTGTTCAAATATGTGATTACAATGTTTAAAGGTGTTTTTAAACAAGTTTGTACTTAAATTGGTCACTTAGAGTCTAGACGAGAAAACTAGTGTTATTAACTTGATCTAGGAGTTGTTCTAGTTAATCTCGATGGATTATAATATGTTGAATGAGTTACAAATGGTTTGATTGTGTAAATATTTGTGGAAAAACTTGTTGATAGTGTTCAAGGCTCAATTGAGTTAAGGCAAGGGTCAAAACAATATGTTAAAGATCAACATGGGCAAGTCTAGTCTTAGCTCGAGTTTTAGTTCACCGTTCTTGATATTGTGTTGTTTAAAGATCTAATTCGTGGTATATGATGATGTAGTATTCTTGGTGAGATAATTATAATGATTTATAGATGTTGAAAAATCTGGAAATCAAGGCAAAACAACACCACAAGGCTTGGTATTGAAGACAAGGCACAAGACAAGGTTTGGACGTTAAAATGCAATTTCTAGTGAGAGTACTGTAATTGCAATGTGCCGTGCCCTGTAGTTCATTGGAGCGAGAAAGGTGTCGTGTGGCTTGCTGCAAGGGAGAGATCAACGCGACACACTACTTATTCCATACACGGCAAACACTGTCTACTATATATAAGACACTTGCAATTTATTCTATTCACTTTTAGATGTCTTTGGATTTGGAGAGAGGATTATCAACACTTATTTTGGGTCCCTACTTTAGATTTTGAATGGATTATAGCATGTATTAATTAATTTGGATTACGTTTATGTCTACTAGTAGGTAAACGCCCCCTTTCTGGGGTTAAGGCCAAGAACATGTTTACTTTCGCTTTGAATTGAGTTTGTTTGGATTGATTATCATATTTGGTAGTTTGTTCATCATTTTTTAAACTATTTTAATGAGTAGATAACCTTAGAATACTTATATTGTCGACCTTGTGATCTCAGGAGGGGGAATAGGAAGATAAAATGTGGGGATGAATAGAGTAAGATTCTTATTCTTTTATAAAATAAGGAATTTAAATTAGCGACTAGGATAAGGATATACCTAGAAGCCATGCTTGGTTCATATGTAAGATGATATCTTAATACATCTAAATGGTTTATTACATCCCCTCTCAACTATGTAATTGTAATGTTCAGCTAGGTAGAAGGTTAGAGGTCGAGAGACCATGATCATACGATAAACCCTACGAATCAACAACCAAGATAAACGATCTAATGAATGATGTTAAATAGATTAGTATGATTGTTAACAGTGCATTAACCCTGGGGTTTCATCCATTGATTTTCTAAAGTCCTTACTTTTACGGACTATTTACTTTACATTTAGTTTATAAACTTTCAAAACTATCTTGGTTACCTTTCCCTTAATTTAATCTCACTTGTTGAACCTGAATAGGATAGTTGTTAACATAAGTCTCTAAGGGATCAGTATTCGGCTTTATTTAAGGCCACTATATTACTTAGTGGGACCACATACACTTGTGTATGCGCTTGGGCGTACCAAGTTTTTGGCACCGTTGTCGGGGACTTGTTAATTGGCAACTATTTTTGTTTTAGTTTTACTTTTTAGGATTCTTTAGTGCTTTACTCTTGGTTTTGGGATTGATTTTCCATGAAATAACTTTAGAGGCTAATAAGTTGGCAAAGGATAGGGAGTTGGTTGAACTAAGACCTGAACCCGAGCAACACTTCTATCAATGAAAGAGAGAAGAAATCCTTCTCCCCTGTATCCCATAATTTTATGAGGAACAAAAAAATCCTACTCTTAAGGCTGAAGATCAACCAGCCCACAGGATAGCTTGAGAAGTGACATTCCCACTTCCGACAAATTTGACCTCCCCTTTTCAGAAACTGACAACTGGAGGCAACTTTGAGCTGAAACTGAATATGGTGCAACTTTTGATTAGCAATGGACAGTTTATGGGACTTTCACATGAAGATCTACAAGTCCATCTGGGGAACTTTCTGGAGATCAATCCCGTATTCATCCTTACGGGTGGGTAAGCTAATTATGTTAGGCTAACACTATTCCCCTTTTCGCAATTGGGGGAAGCAAAGAAGTGGTTGATGCTGAGCCGACAAGTTCAATCACTACTTGGGATGACTTAGCCCAAAAATTCCTCATTTGATTCTTTCCATCTGGCAAGACTGTGAGAGTGCACAATAAGATTGTGTGCTTCAAATAAAAGCCATATAAGAAATTATATCATGCATGGGAGAGGTTTAAAGCTCTTTTCTAGGACTGCCCACATCATCATCTATCCAATGAGGTACTAACTCATACTTTTGTTGAGGCACTTTATTAGAACATAAATTTTTTTCTAGATTCAGTTGTAAGTGGTCAAGCTTTGGAATTGATGTACGATGAGCTCTATACCTTTTTGAACCGAATTGCACAAGGAAATCCTGAATGGTATTTCGACTCAGAAATTCTACAAAGAAGGTTACATGTGTATTGGAGGTGGACCAATTTATTGCTATATTCGTTCAGATTGTTGCATTACAGAATCAGTTAAAAATTAATTCAGCAATATAAAATTGGTGGTTACATAGCCTGCAACAACAGTTAATACAATTCAGAAGACAAGCACTAGGTGCATGGTTTGTGGCAATAGTGGGCATGCTGTAGATATATGTGCTGCCAATCCTGAGTCAGTGATGATTGTGGGGAGTGTTCAAAGGCCAAATTATGGGAATGCCTACAATCTGAAGTGGCAGAATTAGCCACTAAATCAATAATGGGACCCCCAACAACAGTAGTTTCAGCAACAGTAGGTTCACAAAAATTAGGACATAATCGAAAGCAGTAATGTCAAAAAGATGTTGAAACAAATTATGGTTGCTCAAGCACAATTGGCTTCAAATAGAAAGAGACAGCAAGCGAGCTACAAGGAGCTTGGAGTTGCAAATAGGTCAAATAGAAAGAGACAGCAAGCGAGCTACCAGAACTCAAGGTTGTTTGCCAGGTGATACTGAAAATCCTAAAAAAGTAATGGCAATAACTTTGAGAAGCGGTAAAGAGATAAACAGTGGAACTCCAAAGACAACTAAGGCGTTAAATACAGAGTTAGCTCCTAAGAAGGTATATGATAAAGTTGTTAAAAGTTGAGGAAGTCTGAGTACTCGCAAACCAAGGTTGTTGATCAGGGGAAGAAAAGACTACCGCCACCATTCCCACAGAGGCTTATACAAGCGAAGGCGGATGCATGCTTCAAGAAGTTCTTTGACATATTCATAGAGCTTCACACTAACCTTCCTCTTTTAGATGTTTTATGAGGAATTCCCAAGTATGCTAAGTACTTGAAGGATGTGGTCATGGACAAAGTTAAGCTGCAAGATGTTGAGATAGTAGCACTCACTGAGGAGTGTAGTTCTGTGGTAATAAAGAAAATGCCCCAAAAGATAAGGGACCCTGGGAGTTTAACTCTCCCAATTTAAATTGGCCTATAGTGATTGGTCTACGCACTTAGTGAATTGGGGGTTAGTTTCAACTTGATGCCCCTCCACTTGTTCAACACTATGAGCTTATAAAGGTTACGATCGAGCACAGTTGCACTCCAATTAGTATACCATACCCTATCCCATCTGGAAAGAATCATAGAGCACGTTGTCATCAAGGTTGGTAAGTTTATTATTCCTGCTGATTTTATTATTTTGGATTTTAAGGCAAATAAAAAAGTGTCAGACATCTTGGGATGTCCATTATTGTCAACGGGAGGAGAATTTATAGATGTGAGAGAGGGCACACTCACAATGAGGCTAGATGATGAAGAGACAGTATTTAAAGTGTACAAAACTCCCTAAACACTATCCCACTACAAATATTTCTGCATGATTATAGTGATCAAAGGGGATAAGTATGGGATAGTAGAGTTGAGCTCACCGAAGACCTCTTCGAACATCATCATTGAGCAGCACACAAGCCACAAATACCTCAGACCAACATAATGCAATTTTTTGAGCCTAAAAAGGCCATTATTGAGAGAGTTATTGACTTTGGGAGTTCACACTCAAGAGGTCAGAAATGAATAAGAAGTTGGCATCCTAGTATGAGAAAGAGGATAGAGGAAAATGGATGAGTCATGGATTGGATAGTGCCATGACACTAAATAAGGAGCTGTTATAGTATAGAGTAGGATTGAAATTTGAAGCGCTCCTAGCTCAGAAACCACACACAGACAAACACATAGAGACCCATAAAACCCATAAATAATAGACTAACAAATATACGTAACATACACTTCCTGTGTGAAGTTTTCATCTTAATGAATCAAAGTTGTTTGTAAAATGCTACTTTTCTTTCTGCAATAAGTAAGGGTACTTTTTCTTACCATACACCCTTATGAATGAATGAATAAAAAAATGTGTCTCCTAAAATAGTCCCCCTCCCCTCTTTCTTCAAAGACAGAGGTACACATCATAGGAAAAAACCCCAAAAACAGAAAGAGAAAGAAGTAAGTAAAAAAATAGGAAATACTGCTAGATGGCAACCTAACCAAGTACGTCATAATGGAGAAAGGTAAGATACTTTAACTGCCAAAGGAGTGGGGCAGCTCGAGTTAGACGAGATGTAGGGATGTCATTTAGATATGTTTTATTTTTAGTATTTTAGCTTTTACTTCACTAGTTTTTATTTTTGTTGAGTCACAGGTTGATGGAAAGTCTGAGTACCAGAAAACCTATGCTAAGGAGCATGACAAAGACTGAGTGTGGGGTGCCCAGACACTCTTGATGTATAAAAATACAACTAGCTAGGCCTAGAGGCCTCAGGGAGTATTTCTACCTCTACCTTTTAAAGTACACTTTAGGGACAATGTAGATTTTTAAGTGTGGGGTGATGGGGAAATTCCCATTTTTAGGGTAAATTTAAAATTTTTGTGTTAGAAATAAGTGAGATATTCTTATGTATGCTATATTTGATTGCATGATGCAAGTGTTTTGATGGTAAATAGCATGTTGATTGTGTGAATTGCAACTGTTGAGACTCCCTGGATCTTGGTTATGACTCTTGTATTTATTGGCTTAATTGGAATTCATGTTATTGTTTGGTTTAGAGTATATGATGATCCTACTTGAGTTGAGCATGTGCCATATGTGATGTGAGGTTGTAGTATATTCCTTGTTGCATTTGATGTCTAGAACTTTCCTGGTGTGTGTTCAAGCGAAATAAAGAGTTTGCGTTTAGGAGATGATATAGGCCTTTCTTTGACAGCCATGTTTATACCTTTTTTTGACCTAACCTTGTGCATAATCCTAGTAAAACCTATTGAGCCTTTAGGTTTTCTTTGGAAGCCTCATTTATAGCCTAATCCCTTCTTTGATTGACCTTAATTTTATCGAAAATCTCCTAAGCGCTTTAGGGTAAAATTAATTGAATGAGGAGTTAAAAATTTAAGTAGGAGAAAGGTAAAATTGAAGCCCCGAAGTAATAGTTATTGGTGTGTATAATTTGTGTTGTGGTTGGGAGTTGGAGAAATTTATGCTAAAGAAATCCTATTTTTAGCCCATTTGTGTTACAATGAACCAGTTTTGGCCCTGGTCCTCCTTATACATTGTTCACCTCAACTAATGCAAATAACTTAAGTCGAGGGTGGCTACCATAGGGGTGTGTAACATAAAATGGGTATGAAGAAGGGTAAAATTGAACCATGAATTAATAGACAATACTCCCACCTTAGATTATGTGAATAAGCTTAATGAGATGGGGAAAAAAGATTATGGTAGGTAAAAGTGGTGAAAGTTGGTTGTTAAAGGTGCGTTAAATAAAAAGTGTGATGTATTAAAGTGCTTAGGGAAGATAGTCACTATTTTTTATCAAAATAGTTCCTACCCGCCCCTTAGGCTACATTACAACCCTTAAATACCTATTTGATCCTAAGATTAACATTTTTATATTAGTTGAGTTCTACACTAAGGAAAAGCCTATGGTTCATCATTTGTAATTTGTGAATTCTTTGTGAGAGTGAGCGCAATTTGATTCTTGTTCCCATTCTGTTATGGATTGCATGATTGTAAATAATTATGGGTAACTCTCTTATTATGAGGGATTATGTTTTATAATAGTTACATGAATTATATGATGTTAGAATATTGAACAATATGTATGAGTTTTCTAGCTAGGTGACTCAATTCTTAAGGCTAGGATTTTTTGAAGTAGTATTCTTGAACTTTCATTTGTGTACATAACATTCTTAGTGTAAAAACTTGCATTTTTGTGTATTCATTGTAGTACTAGATTGAGTGTCTTACTTGTTGTAGAATCATGGAGTCACCTTATATTATGATTCTTATAGTAAAGAGTTTTTTAGGACAAATAAGGTTTTAAGAGTGGGGTGATGATCTGAGGTGGTTTTACGCACTTAAGTGTTATTATCCTAGCTTATTTAGCCTTGTTTTGAGGAGAAATTGTATTATTAATAAGTAAATAATTATATAAATAAGCATCTAAGGGTTTAAATATTTTATTACAATTTATAAAAGTGTTTTCAAACAAGTTGTACTTAAATTGGTCACTTAGAGTCTAGACGAGAAAACTAGTGTTACTAGCTTGAACTAGGTGTCATTCTAGTTGATTTCGATGGATTCTAATTTTTTGAATGAGTTCAGAATGGATTGATTGTGTTAATATGTGTGGAACAACTTTTTGATAGTTTTAAAGGTTCAATTGAATCGATCCAAGAGTCAAAATATTAGGTTAAAGATCAACGTGGGCAAGCCTAGTCTTAGCTCGAGTTTCTAGTCTATTGTTCTTGTTATTGTATTGTTTTGAGTTATTATATGTGGTGTATGATAATGTAGGATGATTGGTTATATGATTATGATGATTTATGGATGTTGAACAAGCTAAAAATCAAGGCAAAACAACAACACATGGCTTGGTATTGAAGACAAGGCACAAGGCAAGGTTTGGACGTCAAAATAAAATTTCTTGTGAGGGTACTGGTATTGCAACGCGCCAGAACCCTTTTCCCTAGGACTAATAAGTGACTCACATCCCTTTGTACAGTGGAGATAACAATGCTTCACGTGTCTTACTTCAAGGGAGAGACCAACGCGATGCACTATTTATTCCACACACGGTCAAACATTGTCTACTATATATCGGACACTTGCACTTTATTCTAATCTCTTTTGGATGTCTTTGGATTTGGAGAGGGTCTGATCAACACTTATGTTAGGGTTTATTTCTCTTTACTTTAGATTTTGAATGGATTATCTCATGTATTCCTTAATTTGGATTACAGTTATGTCTACTAGTGGCTAAAAGCCCCCTTACTGGGGTTAAGGCCAGGAAAATGTTTTTTCTCTCTTTGAATTGAGTCTGTTTGGATTGATTATCATATTTGGAGGTTTGTTGATCTTTTTTTTTTAAACTATTTTAAGGAGTAGCTAACCTTAGAATACATATATTGTCGACCTTGTGATCTTGAGAGGGGGAATAGGAAGATAGAACGTGGGGATGAATAGAGTAAGGTTCCTATTCTTTTATAAAATAAGGAATTTGAATTACCGACTAGGGTAGAGATATAAATAGAAACCTTGTTTGGTTCATATGTAGGATGATATCTTAAGGCATCTAAATGGATTATTACATCCCCTCTCAATGATGTAGTTTTAATGTCCAGTTAGGTAAAAGGTTAGAGGTCGAAAGACCATGATCATACAATAAAACCTATGAATCAACAACAAAGATAAGAAATTTAATGAATAAAGTTCAATAGCATTGTATGACTATTCACAGTGACTTAACCCTGGGTTGTCATCCAATTATTGTCTAAAGTTTTTAATTTTAGGAACTATTTACTTTACATTTAGTTTATAAACTTTCAAAACTATCTTGGTTACATTTGCACTAATTTAATCTCAATAGTTGAACTAGAATTGGATAGTTGTTAAAAAGTCTTTGAGGGATTGATATTTAGCTTTATTTAAGGCCACTGTATTACTTGGTGAGACCATGTACACCTATGTGTATGCTTGGGCACAATATTTTTACACTTAAGAGTTTGAGGTATTATTTTTGTGGTGTGCATTATGAGAGTTTCACCTATCATTGAAGTTTTTAGCATTTTATGACCTAGATAGATCTTTATGCTAAATTGAGTAGATGGATGGAGTTTCTTAAGGATTGTGATATTTCCATCTTGTATCATTCAAGCAAATAGGAGAAGACTTGAGTTGGAAGTCCACGAGTAAGGAAAACTTGGATTGTATTTCAGTTTCTAAGAGGCCGTTGACACGGGACATTCAGTCCTTAGCTAACTTGATGGTTCTCCTTGAAATTTAAGTCCCTAGGAGGTTGTTTCCAGTGTTGACATAAGGTCTTCCCCTTTTTAGCAGATTTGGGATCCTTAGTTTGAGGATAGTAAGCTTCGCTCCCTTCATGATTAGGTGTTGAGGTTTGATTTCAAGAGGAACAATATAGATTACAAGGGTGTTTTCCAATTTGATGGTTGTATTTGTGTTTTGAGGATTGATGACTTAATCTAGTTGATTCTGCATGATGCTCATAGCTCTAGATATTCTCTTCATTCAGGCATAACTAAGATGTATAGAGTATAGAGATTTGAGACAACATTATTGGTGGAGTGGCATAAAGAGATATGTGGCAGACTTTGTAGCTTGTTGCCTTTGTTGTCAGCGAGTAAAGGCCGAACATCAACATCGAGTTAGTTGTATTCAGAGATTTCCCACTCTCGAGTGGAAGTGGGAACCATAGACTTCCTTAGTGGCTTACTTCGTACTTCCCATGGTTCCGACGGTATTTTGGTCAATGTGGATCAATTGACCAAGTCAATACATTTCATTCCTATTCAGATGTCTTTCATTTTTGAGAGGTCAGCCCACATCTATGTGTGTGAGATAGTCTGATTGCATGGTGTGCCCATATCTATTATTTCAGACCAGGGTTTTATGTTCACTTTTAGCTTTTGGAGAGCTTTTTAGGAGAAGTTGGGTACTCAGGTAGATCTGAGTACAACCTTTTAACCGTAAATAGATGGCTTGTCTGAGTGAACTATTTAGGTGCTTAAGGATATTCTTTGATCCTGTGTTGTGGACTTTGGAGGCCATTGGAAGGACACTTATCCTTGGAAGAATTTGCTTGTAACAATAGTTATCATTCGAGTATTGAGATGGTGCCATTTGAAACTTTTTATGATAGGAGATATCATTTTCTGATTGGGTGGTTTGAGACTTCCAAAGTTTGACCCCATGGAACTAATTTGCTTCGGCAGTCATTGGATAGTTTTAGAGTGATTCAGGACAAATTGATAGTAGCTCTGCATAGGAAGAAGTACTATGTAAACCATAGGCTTTTGTAATGACCCTGCAGGTCATTTCTCATATTTCCGCTTATCTTTTCCATTACGGCTTCTCGATACCTGACTCAATACATTTATGACTTTCTGGTATTGAACGTTTACATACCGGGTAATTCATTTGTTTTTAGAACCATTTCCCTGTTTAGAAGTCTTCGTTGGTTTCAAATAGCCACCAAGTAAAAACTTTAGTAAAATTATCTTGGATGCAAATTTTGACTACGCCAAAAGATCCAGAATATTAATTTTAGGCTAGGTAGATGTTTGGTTCAGGTCCCAATACACTCGAACTCATTTTGACGTATTGATCAGAAAGTTGAAAATTTGGAAATATAGGTATGGAACTAATATTTGGTCGAAACGACCTTGCATTGAAAATCCAACTTTGCCAACTCATTTGAAACATTGAATTTAGTATGGTTACATAGATATTTTGCAAAGATTAAATTCCAAATAAGTCAAAAGGCATTCATCAAAACTTGGAAAAATCCAAGTTCAACTGTCATCTGTGATGGCAAAAGGTAGCCGCAATTGTAGCACGCGCCTTATGACGATAACTATTAGTATGATCACAACCCTTAGAGGTCCATCAACTTATCTCTATGCTTTGGGTCTGTAAATAGACCTCACAGTCATAAATTTAGATATTTTCTCTTCTCTCTTGAGACCTAACAACCCTAAATGGGTACAATAACTCAAAATTGAGTTGTGTGTATGAAGTGGGAGCTTCAATATCACCTACTGACTTGTATTTCTTTTAATTTAAGGTATGAATCCTTCAAATTCATTGTTGAATTCCTTATTTCAGAACCAAAACCCTAATTTAGATTAGGGCTTGATTTTATCCTAAAATTTGAGTTGTTTTTACCTATTTTTTAGGTGTTTTGATTCCTTGTTCATGTATGAACGTTGGATTGACCTTAGAAATGAGTTTTCCATAAGTGTAACCCACTTGGGGTTTTGGGTGTCATATTTGGACCGGAAGCACAATAGTGCAGTATGGTAAGCGTTAGACTCGTATTGATGAGTGGAATACTATTTTGATACTTTGATGGCATTTTTGGTAGTGTGAAGTAAAATAGATACTTAGAGGGAGATTTGAGATTTTATAGTTTGACTTTGAGGTAGGCTTCTGTCTACTCTTCTTCATAGGTGATGTGTGATATATATTACATGTGAATGTGAATGTTAAGTTTTATAATGGATAGGATGACTTAGTATTGAATATTGATGTTTTGGGGATTAGATGAGGGTTTTGACCCATATGATGAAATGCTTAATACCCGTTTAGGATCCTATGGCCTCCTACCTTGATTGAACTAATTCATAGATTAGATATTATGCAATGCCATGTTTAGGATGATGTATTTAAGTGTTGGAAACATAAATAGTATATTTTATCTTATTGGGCTATTGTGGTGATCTTGGAACTGTTGTTGGGTAGACTTGACTTATATATCCTTGTTTTTAGACGAAGTTCCTATCTTAGGATTGGTTATATCTTTCTTGACATCTTAAAGTTGACCTAGACACCTTAGCCTAGTTTGGGGTATAGATTGCCTAAGCATGGAAATTGAGGATTAGAAGTAGGAATGTCTGGCCCACTTACACCAAGACTTGTGTTAGCCTTGGGGATTTAGTGACAGATTTAGGCCTAGTTGAGACTAGAAAACCTTAGAGTAAGGTTACTTTGTGGCTTGGTGAATTGTGATTGTATTTTCCCTAATAATGATTAAATGGCTTGTGGCCATGATTTCCTTATAGAAATGATGTTGAGAATTTAGAGATGCTATTTCCTCTTAGATGTGGTAATTTTTTGATAGAGATAATAATTCCTCTTAGTTATGATATTTGGTCTATAGAGATGCTAATTCCTCCTAGTTATGATATTTGGCCTATGGAGATGATAATTCCTCTTAGTTATGATATTTGGCCTATAGAGATGCTATCTCTCTTAGATATGATTGTCGGCCTATAGAGATGGTATTTCTCATAGTCGTGATAAATGACCTATATATAAGAGATGCCTCCTAGATGCGAGGTGCTTATCGATATATTACACCTCTTAGTTGTGAGATGATCACAAATGATCTTTATAGCTTATTGAGATGTTATTCCTCTATAATCTCCTGTGCTTTCAAGGTCACTGTTAAACCTATGACTCATTTCTTAAGTTGTGAAGACTTATCACGAGTCATATGATGTAGTCATAACCAAGACAATGTAAAATGATTGAAGTATTATTTTGGGTATGACTCAACTCTTATAGTCGTAATGAGACTATACAAGTCGTATAGTCTAGTCTTGACCAACTTAGTGGAAAGGCCTAAATATTTTGGTCACACGATGACTCAACCCTAGGATTCATCACTTGATGTTATGAGTCATATAAGAAGAGTCATAAGATCAGCATGATAGGTCCTCTATGTTTCTGTCCAAGTTACGAGAGTTTTTACAATTCATAGAGACATGTTACGAGTTGTAGGGTATGATTTGTATCCAAACCAGTGCATACTTTCTTTGTTTCTGCCAAGGTTATGAATCACTAGGTCAACTCATAACTTGATGTTATAAGTCATGAGGTGAGTCATGACGATCGATAGTCAAGTTTCTATAAGTTCAGTTGAGGGGCCGCCTTTTGGTCTTCTCCCCTCCTAAAAATATCCAACCCACGACTTATAACCTAAGAGAGGCATTATTTTCCTCTACTTTCAATAGATTAATAACATTCCTTCTCCTCACATCTTCACGAACAACAAGTCTAGGGTTTCTCCAACAAAGACATCTCTCGAGTCCCTAAGTTCAGGTCCTCTTCACAAGTCAAGTAAACCAGTTATGTGGAGTTTTGAGCAAGGATAAGCTTTCATAATGGATCCCGAAAACTCAATTTTAAAGTTGAATTTATATGATTTCAATTAGGGTTCATACCCAAGTTCTCGTATTCTTCAAGTATAACATTATCATGTTATTGGAGGATTTATGGGCATAAGAGTTTCATCTATTCCTGTTTTGACTTGCAAGATTGCTATTAAGAATTGTATTCCATTAGTTTGACATGAATTATGATGAAATATTTGAACATAATTATTGAGCATGATATTTTGATATAAGTTCTATCAAATAAAGTATAAATTTCAAGGCTTAAGAATAAGCACCGAGTTTACAAGAAACATATGTTTTAAACTTCAGTTACATGTATTACATCCTGATTATTGTTCAGCTTGATCTTTTCATAGAAGATAAGACATGAAATCCAAAGTGTTCCTTCTGATTATGATTTAAGTAAAGAAAAACATCATAGGTTTTAAGTCTATAAACCATTATGCTATTATAAGGTGGATTTACTAAGTATGAGCCTATACATATACTTTTGGGGAATAACTTTCATCACCGATAAGGGAATGTGGATGAGCATATCCTAAATTCCTGGAAACTATGAGCTATCGTAGGTTTAAGAGACCTCATCAGCGAGTGTCTTCTTTTCCCAATATGGATAAAGTATAGTGATCACTTAAGTTAAGGTTCTATTATGATGGTAAGGGTAGGAGATCTCTCCCCAATGTGGGCAAGACGCTGGACTCCATTGTAGCTCACATGGTTAAGTTCGGTTAGAAGAATCTCCTATAAGAAAGATTAGAAGTAAAGATTTTAGAAACTAAGTGTAATGACTCACTAAGATTATTTAGTATTCTTTATTATTCATGTATAATGATTAAACAATTTTCAGTTTTATTCATATCCAAGGTGATTCCTTTACATTTATCATGTATGATTTGATACTATATTATGTTTTTGTTATACTTATGCATCCACCCCTATATACTCAGTACATTCCAAAGTACTGACCCATACATATATGTCTATGTGCTACATTGTCTTATAATGTAGGTTCAGGTGCTTATTTCCAGCAACACAATTGACCACGGGTATCACTTCCGACATCCCGATATTTCGTGAGTCCTCATAGTCCGAGGACACAACTTATTAGTCTCTTAATCATTTATGAACATAACTTTAGTTACATGATTTTAGTTTATATTCAGGTTAGTTGAGGTATTTCCCAATGGCTCTCTAGTTAGTAGAGATATGTCAGACTATGTATCTTCAGTTTAAAGAGTTTATTTGAGATTTCAAAATTTCAAGTTAAGAATAATATTTGAAGATGTTTCTTCCCATATTTATATGTATGTGTTGGTTCATCTTCCACAAGAATTTCAAACTATACAGATGTCAATGGTTAGTTTAGGGCTATTCATAGCCCTAGTCACTTCGTGACGTTCAGGGGGTACTCCCAGGGCATTAGAAATGTAGTACCAGAGCCTAAGATCTTAATGAGTCCTAAGAAGTTAGACAAGCCGCGTTACGTGGAGTCTTGACCATGAGTGTGAATCGCACCATATTTATGACGAAAAGGGTACGGATGATTCGTAATAACCTTTTCTTTCATCATCTATCATACTTGAAGTTGCCTCTATCTACCCTAATTTGAGCTTTCAGGTGACAGAATATGCCTCCTTGTCGAGCTGCTGACCATAGAAACGGTGATCAACCACCACCACTACACACAGATCCTTTAAATGAAAATATCTCACATGTAGAATTTTGGGCTGCCTTTCAGGAATTGGCCCAATTTGTGAATGATAATATTCAGGGAAACCAACAGGCAACAATCCCACTTCAGTAAAATGGAAACTTAGTTGTAGCCAGGATTCGGGATTTTATGCGGATGAATCCACTTAAGTTTAATGGGTCAAAGATGGATGAGGATCCTCAACTCTTAATTAATGAGGTAAGGAAGAATACTTTCATCATGCATGTTACTGATGTGAAGAGTGTGGAACTGTTATCTTAGCAGTTAGAGGACGTTGCTTATGAATAGTCACTATATGGAAGGATGGTAGGGGTGAAAATATAGCTCTTATAGCTTGGCAGGTGTTTCAGAGTACTTTTCTAAATAGATTCATTCCTCATGAGATAAGGGTGGACAAGGTGGAGTAATTTATGAACCTGAGACAGGGCTCTATGACAATGAAGGAATACTGCCTTATGTCTACTCAACTAGCTAAGTATGACCCAGAGTTGTTAGCTAACTATAGAGATCGTATGAGTAAATTTGATACTAGGGTATATAATTTGGTGGTAAAGGGTTATAGGACTACCATGATGATCAGAGATATGGATATTGCTTGATTAATGATGCATGTGCAACAAATTGAGGTAGAGAAGTTGAAGGAAAGAGAGAAGATGAACAAAAAAGCTAAGACTGGACAGTTTGAGTATAGTTAACAAAGGTCTGGAGGGGGAAGTTGTTCTTAGATTAAGGTTCACTCATCATTTCCCACACCATCCTCAGCAGTACCCCTACACCTAAGACCAAGCTGAAGCAGTGGGGAAGTACTTTGAATTCCGGGTTGTAGAACAGTGTGGTTTTGAGGCATAGTTATTCGACATGTGCAAAGTGTGGTAAGAACCATCCTGGTGAGTGTTTTATGGTCAAAAGGGGTTGTTATTATATTGGCAATTTGGGCCACAGGATCATGGAGTGTCCGTATGCTAAGAAGAAAAGTAGGGTCTTTCGTCCTTAGACTCAAGCTACAAATCCAGCAGCTCAGTTAGGCCACCCTATTCCTCCACAGGGTGCATCATCTAGTACTAGTGGCGGCCAGTGGCATAATTAGTTTTATTCTTTACCATCCTCTCAGGAGTAGGAGAGTTCACCAGATGCTTTCACTGATATCCTTCGTGCCTTTCACCTTGATGTATATGTATTACTAAACTCGAGATCAAATCTCTCTTATGTAAATCCACTGGTTGTTGTAAATTTTGGGGTAAGACCTTCTCAGTCTCTACCCTACTGGGAGAGTCAGTTATCGCCAGGCGAGTCTGAAGGAAGTGCCTTATTACCGTCCTTCATAAAGTCACACTAGAAGATTTAATAGACTTAGAGATTATAGATTTTGATGTCATTTTAGCCATGGATTGGCTCCATTTATGCTATGCATCTATAAATTATTGCACCAATGTGGTAAGGTTCCAGTTTCCTAATAAGGTAGTTTTTGAGTAAGAGGTAGCTCCGTGTCTCCCAAAGGTCGTTTCATCTACTATCTTAAGGATGGGAAGTTAATATCAAAAGGGTGTATTTGCCATTTAATTTGAGTCAAGGATATTAAGAATCCCCAATAGTTTAATCAGTCTATATAGTTAATGAGTTGCCAGAGATTTTTCCCCAAGATCTACTAGGGGAACCTCCAGAAAGAGAAATAGAGTTTGGTATTGTTTTTCTTCTTGATACTCAACCCATCTCTCCCCTCCATATCACATGGATCTGGATGAACTTAAAGTTTTAAAGGAGTAGCTTAAAGATCTATTAGATAAGGGTTTTATCAGACCTAGTGTTTCCCCGTGGGGAACTCCAGTTCTATTCGTCCATAAGAAAGATGACACTCTCAGAATGTGTATAGACTATAGACATCTAAATAAGGTTATCATAACGAAAAAGTACCTCATTCCTAGAATCAATGATCTGTTCGATTAGCTTTAGGGTGCCCGATGGTTTTTAAAGATTGACCATAGGTCAGGGTACCACCAGTTGAAAGTAAGGGAGCACGACATGTCAAAAATGTCTTTCCAAATAAGGTACGGTCACTTTGAGTTTGTAGTTATGTCATTTAGACTAATAAGTACTCCTGCAATCATTATGGATTAAATGAACAAGGTCTTCAAGCCGTACTTGGACATGTTCATCATCGTCTTTATACATGACATACTGGTATATTCATGGATTGAGGAGGAGCATGCAAATTATTTAAGAAAAGTGCTGCAAACCCTCCAAGACCGTCAATTATATGCAAAGTTTAGTAAGTGTGAATTTTTGTTGGAGTCTGTTACCTTCTTGAGGGATGTTATTTTAGGGGCTGGTATTGATGTGGACGTTTAGAAGATTAATCCAGTGAAGCACTGGCCTAGACACATCACTCCATCCGACATCACTAACTTTTTGGGTTTGACTGGGTAGTATAGAAGATTTATTGATGGGTTTTCCTCCTTAGCCGCACCATTGACTAAGATGAAAAAAAGAACGTGAAGTTTATATGGTCGGATAAATGTGAGAAGAGTTTCCAAGAATTGAAGGATAGATTGACTTCGATACCAGTGTTGGCTCTTCCAGAGGGGTTAGAAAAATTCATGGTGTATTATGATTCTTCCAGAGTTGGGTTAGGGTTTGTGTTGATGGAAAATGGGAGAGTAATCGCTTATGACTCCAGGTAACTTAAGGAACACGAAAATAACTACCCAACTCACTATTTAGAGTTAGATACTATGGTGTTTGCTCTTAAGATTTGGAGGCACTACCTTTATGGTGTGTATGTTGACGTTTTCACCAACCACAAAAGTCTTCAATATGTATTTTCTCAAAGAGAGCTAAATCTTTGTCAAATATGGTGGTTGGAGTTACTGAAAGATTATGACATGAATGTGCTTTATCATTCGGGTAAGGCTAATGTGGTGGTAGATGCACTGAGTAGGTTGTCTATGGGGTAGCGTGTCTCATGTGAAAGGGGAAGAATGAGAGTTGGCAAAAGAAGTGCATAGGTTGGCCCGTTTTGAAGTACGTTTGCTAGACACGAATAGTGGAAGAGTAGTGGTTTAGAATGGTTCAGAATCATCTATGGTAGTTGAAGTAAAGGAGAAGCAGCATAATGATCTCATACTTGCCAAATATTGGAAGCAATATAGCAGTAGAAGGTCAAGGTCTTACCCCAAGGGGGAGATGGTGTACTTCGCTATCAAGGTATGCTTTGTGTTTCCAATGTAGATAGGTTGAGGGAAAGTATACTAGCTGAGGCTCATGGTTTGAATTATTCTATTCATCCTGGTGCTACTAAGATATACCTTGATTTGTAAGAGATTTATTTGTGGAATGGTATTAAGATGGACATAGCCGAGTTTGTAACAAGTTTCCTAATTCTCAGCAAGTAAATGTTGAACACTAGAGACCTAATGGTTTGATACAGGAGATCAACATTGCTACTTGGAAGTGGGAAGTAGTGAATATGGATCTTATCATAGGGTTTCCTCGTAAAATACATCAGCATGATTAAATCTGGGTCATAGTCGATCGAATAACCAAATCATCTCATTTCCAACTTGTTAAGAATTCAAATATGGTAGAAGATTAAGCAAAAATGTACATTCAAGAGTTAGTAAGTATTCACAGGATACCCTTTCCCATTATTTCAGATAGCGGTACGCAATTCACTTCCTGATTTTAGCAATCATTTTAGAAAGGCCTTGATACAAATGTTAATCATAGTACTGCAATTTATCTGTAGACTGATAGTTAGGTTGAATGCACAATTCAAACATTAGAAGACATATTGATAGTATGTGTTATAGACTTTCAAGGAGGTTGGGATAATCATCTACCTTTGATTGAGTTTGCTTATAATAATAGTTTCCATGCTAGCATTTAGATGGCTCCATTTAAAGCATTGTATGTGAGTAGGTGCAGATCACCCATAGAATGGTTTGAGGCTGGTGAAATTGCATTTATTGGGCTAGACTCTGTTCTTGAAGCAATGGAAAATATTTAGTAGATTTTTGAAAGATTAAAGACTGCTCAGAGCCATCTGAAATCCTATATAGCTATAAGAAGAAGATAGCTCAAGTTTGATGAGGGAGATTGGGTTTATTGAAGATTTCTCATATGAATGGGATAGTGATATTTGAAAAAAAGAAATGTAGAGTCCCAAATTTGTTGGTCCGTATGAGGTAGTAAAATGTGTAGAAGAGACCGCTTATGAATTTGACCTTCCGCCAGAGTTAGCTGCAATTCACTCACTTTTCTATGTTTAGATATTTAAAAACTACATTGGAGATCCATCCTTAGTAGTTCCCCTATAGAATATTAGGGTAAAGGATACCTTGTCTATGAAGAGATCCCTATCGAGACTTGATAGGCAAGTCTAAATACTAAGGAGTAAGGATATAGTGTCAATCAAGGTTCTTTGGAGGAATTAGTTGGTCGAAGGGGCCACTTGGGAAGATGAAGAGGACATGATGACCAATTACCCTCTTATCTTTTATTCCTATTCATTTCCTACCAAAGGTAAATCATTATTTCCAATAAATTCTGTTTCCTTAAGCCTGTTTAAGTATTCTTATATCATATCATATGTTTGTCAGTCTTGAAAATCCTAGTGGTAAGTTATAAGCGTGATTGTAAGATCAGTGTGTATGATTCAATTCTTTGCCAAAACCCATTTATGAAATGAGTCTCATTTGAGGATGAATGTTTCCAAAGGAGAAATATTGTAATACCCTGTTCTCTCAAGGTCACTGTGGAACATATGACTTATTCCTTATATTGTGAAGACTCATCAAGATTGTATGATGTACTCGTAATGATGAAAATATAAAATGGCTGAAGTATTATTTTGGGTAGGACTAAACCCTAAAAGTCGTAATGAGACTATACAAGTTGTATAGTCCAGTCATGACCAACTCAGTGGAAAGACCTACAGTTTCTGGTCACATAATGACTCAACCCTAGGAGTCGTCACTTGATGTTACGAGTTGTATATGGAGAGTCGTAAGATCAACATGATAGGTCCTCTATATTTTTTTCCAAGTTATGAGAGTTTCTATAATTCATAGTGACATGTTACGAGTTGCAAGGTACGACTTGTATCCAAACCAGGCATAATTTCTTCATTTCTACCAAGGTTATGAGTCACTAGGTCAACTCGTAACCAGATATTATGAGTTGGGAGATGACTCATGATGACCGACGGTCATTTTTCTATAAGTTTAGTTGAGGGGCCTTTTAGTCTTTTCCCTTCTTAAAACTTCAAACCCACGACTTATAACCTAAGAGAGGAATTATTTTTCTCTACTTTCAATCAATTAACAACACTCCTTCTCCTTTTATATTCAAGAACAACAAGGCTAGGATTTCTCCCAAAAATACATCTCTCAAGTATCTAAGTTTAGGTCCTCTTCACAAGTCAAGTAAATCTAGGTATTGGGGTTTTGAGCAATGATAAACTTTTATCTTTGTGCCTGAAAACTCAATTTTAAAGTTGAATTTATATGATTTCAATTAGGATTCATACCCAAGTTCTGATATTCTTTAAGTATAACATTACCATATGAGTGGAGGATTTAAGTGCATAAAAGTTCTCATCTATTCATGTTTTGACTGGCAAGATTGCTATTATGATTTGAATTTCATTAGTTTAACTCAAATATTGATGAAATATTTCAATGTATGTATTTAGCATGATATTTTGATATAACTTGTATGAAACAGAGTATAAATTTAAAGGCTTAAGCATATTTACTAAGTTTACAATAAACATAAGTTTTAAACTTCAATTACATGTATTATAGAATGATTAAAGTTCAGCTTGATCTTTTGATATAAGATATTACATGAAATCCACAAGTGTTCCTTATGATTATGATTTAAGTAAAGAGAAGTGTGATTGGTTTTCTATCTATAAAACCTTATGCTATTATAAGGTGGATTTCTTAAGTATGAGCCAATACATATACTTTTTGGGAGTGGTATTTATCACCTAGAAGGAAATGTGGATGAGCATATCCTAAATTATTGAAAACTACGAGCCACCATAGGTTTAAGAGACCTTATCAACGAGTGTCTTCTTTTCCAAATAATGATGAAGTATAGGATCACTTAAGTTAAGGTTTTCTTCCAATGGCATAGGTTGGACCTCTTTCCCCAACATAGGTAAGGCGTTGAACTCCATGATTGCTCATATGGTTTATGTTGGTTAGAAGAATCTCCCACAAAAAAGGCTGAAAGTGAATATTTTAGAAACTAAGTGTAATGACTCACTAAGCTTATTCAGTATGCTTTATTTATCATTTTTTATGATCATACAATTTTCAGTTTTATTCATATCCAAGGTAAGTCCTTTACACATATCATGTGTGATTTGAAAATATATTCAGTTCTTGTTTTACTTAGGCATCTTACCCTATATTCTCAGTATATACCAAAGTACTGACCCACACATATATATGTCTATGTCTTACATGGTCTTATAATGTAGGTTTGGGTGCTTGTTTCTAGAAACACGATTGACCACGAGCATCACTTCCTGCATCTCGACATTTGGTGAGTCCTCATAGCCCGAGGACATATCTTATCATACTCTTAATCACTTATGAACATTACATTAGTTATGTGATTTTAGTTTATATTCGGGTAAGCTGGGGTCTGTCCCAGTGGCTCTCTAGTTAGTAGTAAAGGCTTGTCAGACTACTATCTTTAGTTTAAAGAGCTTATTTGAGATTTAAAAATTGCAAGTTTAGAATAAGATTTTAAGTTGTTTCTTCCCATATTTATATAAATGTATTAGTTCACCTTCCATAAGAGTTTCAAACAATATAGATGTCAAGGTTAGCTTATGGCTATTCGTACCCCTAAGAACCATGTGACGTCCAGGTGGTACTCCCAGAGCATTACATCCTTATAGTTAGGCTATGATTTATAAATGTGAGATGTCTTGCTAATATGATTATTAATATAAGTTTTGGATATATAAGTGGGCCTAAGGCCGAGATTATGATGTTATGATTACTCTCGGCACTTTATTGGGACAAAAGCCATATTATTATATTGATTGGATGTGTGGGAAGTATTTATCCTTGCAAATGATACAATTGTAGTTTATAAATATATGTGTGTTTTTATATATACATATCTCCTATATGGGTTGAGGATGATGCGGTATGATGTTTATGATTTCATTGATTTGAATACTGGTGATGACATGTATAGATTTGGTACATCCATTGTTATTTCATTGATGATTAATACAATCCCAATTAGATTATGATTTTATTATTATTGTCACTAACTGAGGGCTATCTTGAAATGGATTTCTTAACAATAATAACTGCCTAACTTAATGAATGAGTTAAATGTGAAAAAGAGATTAATAAGGATGTTTTAAACATTTGACGAAGATATATTCTGGTCCATGATTTGACACTAATATTTACCCTAGTCATGAGATATTCCGATCCTCTTTACACGATTATAATAATTTATTCCCGAAGATCACTTTGGGTAATAGACTTGCGGATTTACACTATTTTAGCCACGGCTTGAGTCCGTGCACCTATTATATATATTTATTTATTATGTGATATTGGTGAAGAATGATGAATTATGGAAATATACTCTACCTTGCTTCTATTTTCATATTTATTTACTTTAGCCCTCGTGGGGCTTGTCATTTACTTTAGCCCTCGTGGGGCATTTGCACTTTTCTTTAGTGCTTATGGGGCCTGCTCTCTATTATGGGACATTGATTTTGATTTTATGATGATGATGTTGATACTTGACAAGGCTTGAGGATATTATGATGATGTGATGATTCCCAACAAGGGCAAAAGATATTGTGATGATAATGTAGATACTTGACAAGGTTGGAGGATATTGTGATGATAATGTTGATACTCGGCAACATCAGAGGATGTTGTGATGATTATATACCCGGAAGTGCGAGAGGTTTATTATGATTATGATGGTTATGATAATTATGATTTTATTATTATGGATTCTATTTCATTCATTCTTGCATACACATTGCCTATCACCAGTATGCACCTATGTCTATCAATCGGTATGGAACAGTTGCATGGATATGGGTATTGACTATGCATTATGTTGATTGTATGTTGATTGAACCTTCCGATCCTAGCGAAGTGGGGGTACGCATAGGCGCAGCTAGGTATTTGGTTGTCTGGAATAGCCAATTACTTATGTTGTTGTTGATATTGTTATTATCATTATTTTGATAATTATTATGGCTAGTTGATGACAGATTGGTCATTGATTCAGTATCTAGATTTGAGGTATGCTTTTAGCATCTTCTATCTTCCAAATTCATTATTGTTCATGTTTATCTCATGATTCGACAACTGGATTAGAAACCCTGAGTATGTTAGTACTAAATCCTTGTAGGATTATAATAAGGCCTTAAACAAAAAAAATATGATGACCTAGGATGTACCTGGAGATGACCTTACATTTATATGTACATATGTATAGCTATATGTAGCTTTGTTACTACTATATATCTCTTCATTTATTTGCTAATATTGTATATTCAATCCCTGGCTTTGTAAATTGCTATATAATCTTCTTTCATTCTTTATTTGTATATTGGCCAGGGATATACGGTATAGTGTTGAGATTTCTGAGTATGGATGGAATAGGATAGTTCATCCTTGATACTTACTTAGCCTTACTATGTTAGTTTCTTGGACATGACTAGAATATGTGGTGACGTCCAAGCTATAACTCCTCTCAAAAGATGATATGGTCACTGCCAAATATAGTAACCCAATAGAGGTTGGGGTCAAATCCCAAAGGAATACGTGGACTCACGGCTCTCAGTTATTGTAATCAATGGGTGAAACTAGAAAAATAAATGGGGGTTTTGAATACCAATATAGTACAAGTGGTGAATATCAACTTCGGTTGTAATAAGTTGTAGGTGAACACTAGGATTGTGTTCTCCCTGGCTACTCTACTCATTCGGCTTATCGTGCTTTGCTGATGCAACTCGATACCTTGCATGCAGAATCGACAAGTTATATACCTTCTACTATTTTTTTTACGAGAAGAAGGATTTTAACCTTTACCTTTTAAGTCTCATGATGTCGCTTTACTAACCCTTATCTTGATTCCAGTTGACTATTACCTTTTGAGTCTCTAGTTATTAGATAAAATCTAACCATCATAAGTAGATAAAACTTAGAAGCGTGGATCAAAAGCTAAACTCTAAATTACTATTGTGTTTATCTTTTCCTAGTGACTACTCCTCTTTTGGAATAAGTAGCAGTAATCTAAGTGGGATCCTAACGTCTGCACCCGTTAAGAAAACTATTATATTGAAGATAAAGCAATATATTCATGGGCTTATGTTCTAAACAACAAAAGCACTTCCCCTAATCTGTCAGACCTGCAGGGTTTCCACAACGCTAGATATGGGTGTTTAGCTGCTCATACTTGTGAAGTAATCAACAACGTTCATGATTGAAAACATATATGAAATAACAATATTAAGAAGTAGAAAAACCCACAATCATAACTAAATTAATCAACTGAAGTTAATACAATAGAATCCAAAGATCAAAATCTACTCTCGAAATCAAAATATATTTGTGAATATCAAAAGTACGAAACTCCTACTAAAAACACATAAAGGGTATTTATGGTACATGAGGAAACCCTAAAACCAAAGCCCGAATGAAATAGGATAAAATAGGGTCGGTGGTTACTTATGGTCTCTACTTGCACCTTGTCCCTGGACGCAGGTGGCACTTGCGGTCAGTAGGAAGGGCACAAGTGGTGACTGCAATTGCCAAGAAAATTTTTTCCTGCAAGTTCGCTCTCAGGATTTTGGACTTTTGGCACTTGCTTTGACCACATGCGTTCCATAAGTTCTACTTGCGGTCCACATATAGACTTAGCAAGTGCATGGAGTTATCTTTTCTAAACTTCTTCAATTCTCGCACATGGTTTGATCACGAACAAGCTGAAAAGTGTCTTGAATATCCATAATTGCTCCAATAAGTAGCTAAAAACACCTTTTTTCATCTTATTCACGAACTTAGATTCCAAAACTTGATTTCCTGTAAAACATACCCAAAACGCTCATATCTAACAAAACAATATCAAAAACTTGCATATTTTCCTTGTTTTAATCATTGAAAGTTCTATATTTCTATAACACATCAACAACCTCAACTTTGAACATTTGCATGTCCTCTGGCAACAGAACACAACAAAATAAAAAAGATGCTTAACTAGGAGAATCTAAGCTATTCAAGGCAGTTAATCATCCCTTTTAAGCTCAGAACACAACACCCTCACCAATCTTACTTTTCAAAACAAACTGTTTATAAACATAAAGTACAACACTGTGACACAATGTGATCAAGGTATGACATTACATTAGCAAAAAACAACCACACATATGTACAAGTTACACTACCCAAAATAAGCAAATATCTAGAAATATGACTCATGTGCCATCAAAAAAAAAATGTCCCACTCACTCATATGAAATAATGCATGATAAGGCAAGGGCAGTCAAGAGACGCTCACACTCAGAAGAGAAGTTCCAATCAATAAGCATCAAATACCATAGAGTTGACCTTATTTTCTTTACTTTAGTATTCAGATAGTCAAGCTAAGATCACTAAAGGACTTTTCTCAGCTTGTAATGTAGGCTTGGTGGAGGGTAAGATACATATAGACATATCGAGTGACTAAGACTCCTTGGCACTACACTAACCTTGGGGTGTCACTCACTAGCCAATTTTTTTCTTTATTTCCACCCTTATTTCTCCCTTTTTATTTTAATGCACCTTCAGGTTGGGTGTGGTTTTTTATTTTTTCTATTTTACTTTTTGCACAATTTTTTTCTTTTATTTTTATTTTTCAACCACACCTAACCCTACTAACATTTTCTATTATTTTACCCTTTTACATACCCATTTTACACTATACACCCCTACGTAGACACCCTCAACTTAGGCATTTTGCCTAAGTTGATATGTAAAATTTCCAAGGAGGACCAAAGAAAAAACAAGTTCATTGTAACACAAATGGGAAGGTGAATGGTGAAAAAAGAAAAAAAGTCTATAAGACTCAAAAAATTGACCAAGGGATACTATTTCACATTGCGAAGGTCATTTAGGCTAAAAGTGGACTAAAAGCAATAATGTCCTACGATCCTTTCCTAACTGCCTATCCTTCAACCTAGGCAAAACTAACGAGGCCAGTTCTAAATTCAACACTAAAAGTGAACTAGGTTGTATCTCTCACATATGGCACAGAATCAATATTACAACTACTACCTATCCGGTTTATGCAATTGTTAGTAAGTGATTATCATGTCCCTAATCCTAATACCATAACAAGATCCACAAAGTTCACACACATATACTTTTACACAGTTCTAAAACACAAGTTTTTAAAGGGGTTTCATTTTTCTCGTAAATCAATAAAAAACATGATACTTGCCCTAAATACTTAAAAATCTCCTAATTACACAAAAACACAACACACTATGAAACAAAACCCAATACTATATAAATTATCCTAAACATGTTGATTCTACAACCATGTCGCGGCTGATAGGAAAAGAAGTACATCAAGAATAACCTGCGATAGCTATGGTATCTCCCACCCCCAACTAAAAGATTGTGTAGTATTCTCAATGCACTAAAATAATACAAAAAAAAGTGAAGTGAGAACATACTTGGGATGCGCTAAGCATCCATGTCATGGGTATCCCCATATTGGGGCAAATAAATTGGTGGCAGTGGTGGTGGCAGTAGTGCTCTACTAGAAGATGTACCCGCTGCTAGCTCTATATACCTCTACCTATCAACAACTGAAGTCTTCATCGAGTCATGTCTGGCCCTTTTAATAACCTAGTCATATAGCATATCAGGAGCCTGCAAGTCTCAAATATGACCTCTCTTGACCCTAATTGTCGGGACCTTCTCCTCATCCTCCATAAAAAGTCAAACTATCTCGGTGCATAGGGAGGTGATATCTATACCACTGAGAGTTTAACTGAGAGAGTAGATGCTACATGGCTCTCTATGATAGAGCATACCTTTGTTAGAAATATATCAAAATCCTCCCTAATATGGGCTAGATCCAGCACATCTATCATTGTGAATCAGGTTGTAACCCTTTTTTCAAGTTTATTAAGACATGTCTAGAAGTCATCACATAGCTCAGACAGTGCAACTCTCTATAAAGCCTCGTATCTGGACTCTTTCTACTCAAAGCTGGTCCTAACCCCTAATCTCATCTGCTCATAAAGGGTAGTCATCTCGATCTCAACAACCATCAACCGAGCATCAGTGGCCCTCTGGATGTTCACTAAGATCTACAAGAACTCTCTAGATATAGTAATCATACCTATAGCATGGGATTTAGTAGATGGGCGTGTTGGCTCTGAAGATATGATAACCAACTCTAAGGTCAAAGTCAGGGCTGATGAACAAGTAGCCGGTGTCCCTTTGCCCTGCATACTCATATTTGGAGACTCTCTCTGCTCTCTTATCTCCATATAAATACCAATACCCACATTAACTCCATGTATATCACCAGGCTCTGTGGAAACTGTTTGGCCCTAGGTACTGTGGCTAGATTTGTAGATTTCCTGGGAAGGTCTGGGCGTGCCAAATTCTTCATACGCTTAGTCTGTGCCTTAATCATCACATGTACCATCTTATCTACTATCGGTATCTCAGGTACACCGGCCTCATCACATAGTCTCTGAATCATGTAAGGGAATAAAAAATTAGTCACCTCCCTAGATGTGTTTTCATGGATCGCATGTCGGAGGATAGCTACAAACTCAATAGAATATCTGTCCATTATACTATCAACTAGAACTACTCTCTTCCAAATAAAAATATTATGTGAAGTAGTGGGGAATAGTCAATATCTTATCAGCAACCACCAAAACATAGCCTCAAAGGTCAATATACCTATCTTGATCACACTATGCCCTTCAATCCATGGGGTAACATCACCCAAAGGTGAAATATAATTAGTGATATACCAAGCCATATTGACCCTATCTCGTCTGTGCTTTACTTCCTACATAATAGGTTGATCATGTGTGACTCTCAATCTATAGTCTCACTCAGCAGTGGATGTAGGATTAATATAATTAGGACTAAAAATAACCCGACAGAAAATCTCTGCTGATAGATCAACTCTGACCTCTCTAACATGTGTATGATCAAGTTATGGTTGCTCCATGTGCCTTATCAATACTGGTAATCTGTGTAGGGAAAGCTCTATTATATATCGGTATGATTTATAAAAATCATTCACCATAGCTGGGCTGTAAGAACCAAGTGGTCTAATTATCTACTCTAACTAATATTGATCGAATGAAACCCATAACTGAGTTTCTCCATACAATATCGATGGAACAATCTTGCGCTTCTCATAAATAAGTCTCTTAGGATAACAAAATTTGAGATACAAATATTTATATCATAAACCACCTACATATCCTCTATACACCACCTCAGTGGTGCCTCTGTGGCATGTGCTGGTGCAGGACTTTACCCCTGCTTATTGGTGAATCATGGGTAGCCTGCTCTTTATCATCCTTATACTGGGGTATATTTTAATATTGTATATGTTTGGTGGTACCCTTCTAAAACTGGGTTACCGCTGATGACTACTCATGCTTAGCATCCTCAGATGAATCTTGGGACCCCTCCTGAAAATAGAGGTCTTGAGATGCAACCTGTGGGTGGATCAAAATCTATCTCCTCTTCATCATCATCATCATCTGGTGAAAGAGTTGTGGGGTTGATATCCATGGTGACTTTATCTATGGATAGGCTACAACTATCGGAGTAGCTTGATGCATCTTCCCTCTAGTAACACTGTGCGTCACTCCTACTACAATGTTTATACATCGTTGCATCGGGTACTCCTCAACTGAACCACTAGGCTCGAGAGACTCTACCCTTCTCCTTGAGGTATAGACCTTCTTCCTTTTATTACTTTAGGTGCCATATGTGCCTGAAAAGCCAGTTGTTAGTTTACATCAAGAATGAGGGATAACAAAAGTTGAAGAAAAACTCAAAATTCAAAAAGTTTGATTTATTCCTCAATTTTTGTACCCCTATAACCTATTTAAAATCCCGAAAAGTCCAATGTACACACACTTTTCAAAAATAATGATTTTCAAAGAAAACTCAACATGCTCACCTTGTAGTATTAGTCTACTCCTTCAAGTTCCGATTAGGGCTAACCTTAGGATTCAATTCAAAATAAGGCCCTACATTATGATTTTAGGCTACTTTAAGGCTCCTACATATAAGCATGATAGAATCTCTATATTGTGCATAAGAATACATATAAAAACTTGTTTATACATTGAATAACTCAATACATAACCATTAGGATCCGAGAAAGTTACCTCTTTTATGATAAATCGGAAGTGAACAATGAAGAAGTCGAGCAAAATTAATGTTGGAAATTGTTTTTAGAGTCTTGGTATAAATTAGTATATCAAAAAAGTGTCAATTTAGACTTTACTTAAAGGTGAGGTTAGTTTATATTTTAAGAGAGAAGTTTGAATTAAAAGAGAAAACTGAAGTTTGAGATTTGAATGAGTTAGAATGGAGTTAAGGAGGTTTAAATAAGAATGGGTTTAGGGGGGAGAGATATTTTAGGTCATATATATGTGTTGGTGGGCCTGAAATATTAATTACAATTTGGGACAACACATGACCAATCCATGACAGCCACTTGTGCCTGCCACCTGTAGCTAGGTATGGGGCGCAAGTGCCATCTGCGGCCAACAGTGTAACGCCCCGAAATTGGGTCCCGAGATGTCACACGGTAATAGGGTCACAAGTGACCCCAAGCTAACCCTTTTAATTGTATAACTCATAAGCAACTGAATAAAAATACAAATCCATACAAATCAGCTGAAATTAACTCTTTTCTGAATCTGATCGATACAAAAATAGAATTTTATAGGATTACAATTCTGCCTTTACAACGAAAATTGAAACAAAATACATCAACTTCTACTGACTGTCTATGAAGCCTCTACTAGTACTGGTTGTAGGTAGCCGGGTCATGACTCCCGACTACCCCAACTCAATACGACTGAATAAAGAAAATACAACACTATAACTCTGCATAACTAACCCAAGCCCTTGAATCAAAAGGACTCATCACCTGCTGACTGGATACCATGAACTGACTGGATCCGAAGGTGCAACTATACCTTGTACCTACATTCTGAGAAAATGCAGACCACATCTGAAGATGTGGGTCAGTACCATGGAAAGGAACCGAGTATATGGGGGTGTATGCAGTTGTATAAATATCATCATCATAAATATTTATAAGAAATATGCAGAATGTATGAAAGACTCACATAGCCCGAAGAAAATCATCATAATCATGAGAGGATGAAATAAGTATAATAACACATGTGAGTCATCATATAATTTGTCAGTCACTTTCAGTTCATCAAGAATATCAATTCTCATAATGTAAATATCATTTAAATCTTTCGAAAGAATAACTTTCACAATTCCACTTTCAAATCACTTCACCATTCACCATAGACACAAGTAAACACACACACACTGGGAGATCCTATAACCGACATAAACCATGTGAGCTACATGGAGTCCAACGTACAACCCACGTTGGGGAGAGCCGTCCTATCCTTGCCATCAGAGTAGGACTATCGATATCAAATCCACACAAACTAGTGATCACTATATAAATCAGCCTCAGGCTCACTCCTATGGGGGCACGTAGTTCTAGGGAAGTAAGGTCACTTTATACCTCCCACTCGGTGCTAAAGATTACTCCCGGACTTAGATCAGAAATTTAAATCAGCTTCAGGCTCACATTAAAGAAAATCCACAATAAACACTTCAATAATTTTCATCGGGATCCAATTTGCTACCCCTTTATCATAATCAATAAAAACGTGGATTTCTTTTATAGTCGAGTTCAAAATAACTCATTCACGACCAAAAGGTCAAATCATTCAAAACATTTCAAATTATTTAAACTCAAGGTGTTTATAACATATGATTTTCTCAAAATAATAATCTCAAATAGGGTTCCAAAAACCCATACATTAATATCACCATAAAACCTTCCAAAGTTTCATACTTTATGACATAAGCACAAAAATAATCACTTAAAACTTAAAATTTCATCTTTATAATCATACATCTTGGTAAGGAAAATTAGCTTTGGGATTCAAATCTCATTGTGCTTATAGCACATAATTTCTCAAAGTACAATTCCAATTAGGACTCAAGGTCTCATACATCAAAATCATATTAAATTTTCTCAAGATTCATGCTTTTCGTCATAAATATATATAACTTACTTTAAAATCTGGAAAGTTCAGCTTTATGTACAAAAATGTCATCATTCTCATTCAATTCAACTTTCAAAACATAGAGAGTATCATAATCTCATGTAAAATCATATAGGGTATAAATTCATGCTTCAAATTCATATCAAAACATGTAAAATCATGTATATTAATAAAAGAAAAAAATCAATTTGGGCACAAGAACGAAAGAGAGTTCTTGTTGAAAAACCCCACATACCTTGAATGATGAACTTTAGATCGATACTCATTTTTGAGATGTTAATCGTGCCTTTGAATGATGGTTCTTGGAGTTATTGAACTATGAACTTGGAATCTTGAATAAATTTACAGAATTAATGGTGAACTTTGGAGGTTCTTGAAGTTCTTGAACTAGGAACTTGGAATCTTGAATAAATTTGCAGAATTAATGGTGAACTTTGGAGGTTCTTGAAGTTGGATGTTGGAGCTTAGGGTTTTCTTTTTGAGGGAATTTGATGAAATATAACATATAATGCTTCTAATAGGCTTTAATATAGGGTTTGGACGGATTTTGGGTGAGGGGGAATGACCAAAACGCCCTTAAAAAATCAAATAATTCTCGAATCTGTCCTTTGGTGGACTGTTTTGATAGTCTGAAGTAGATCATCCATAACGTTTTACTCCAATATCCAAATTTGATGAAACATATTTCATTAGAAAGAGGACTCTCATATCTTTCCGTTGATATATATTATCTCACCTATATCATTGTGTACGATGAATTATGATCATTTGAAGTTGACCCAAAAATTCACTTTTGATAGGCTGCAGTAGATCGACCATAACTTTTGCCTCCGATACACAAATTAGATGAAACCAATTTCATCGGAAAGAGGACTCGCAGAGATTTCCGTTGATATATAGTAGATCACCCATATCATTATGTACAAAGAGTTATGATCGTTTAATGTTGGGGAAAAAATATACCAGGCCTCAGTACTTTTTTTCCGACACGTTTTATTGTTCACTACTATTCACGGTTCGATCGGAATATTCATAACTCGTCGCTCGGGTGTCCGTTTTGGATGATCCACATATCGTTGGAAAGCTTATTCGATAATATACACAATGGTGGGTCATAATCTAAGACATTCCACACGGAAAATTTATAATTCATTCTAGAAGATAGAACCCAACACGTTTACGCACAAAATTTCAACGAAAAAATTCCCGGGGTATTACATCATCTCCCCCTTGGAAACATTCTTCCTCGAATGTCGATGAATAAGTACAGAATACCATGGAAATAAGGACAAAAGGCTGGGATAACGAAGTCAATCCACTTACTTCACTCCAAACTTTCGAATACTTCATAGAACATGCGATTCATAATGAGAATGGTCACATAGTTGGATCTTAAACGAAGGAGACTGATTTTAAGGAATTGATATCTTTGGTTTATTCAGAGACTGAGAATCAAAGGTCTCGAAGGGGATCTCATCAAAAGAAGGACCACTTGCGCCCAAATGAAACGTCCCTCAACACTCCCTCCAAAAGATTCAAATGACATTGTTCGGGGAGAAAATGAACCATAATTTGATACAATCCTATCGTATGGGAAAAAGGACCCATATGGCATAAATTAAGATAGGAATTTCTAGGTCTTGGGAAACATAACTCCTTGCTTCCAAACTTAGCAACATTTCCCAACTACTCCCTCTACTATGTTCAAGCCTAACTCCAAGTACTCATGAGATACGCCACATAACACTATAATATTAATCTATATCATGAACCTCAATACACACTGAGCCTCACAACTCCTCACTTCAAACATAACTCTTATTGCTACTCCAACAACCACATACAATCTTATACTAGGGATCCGCTAACTTGCGGTGCATTCTTTTAGATATACAAACATAACATTCAAGCCTATACTCATAACCACATATGCACTTCGTACATGCACCTCTAAACGAACACTCATAAAGCATCTTCCTCGCTTTCTCTACGATTCCATCAACTACATTATCCATCGTCTAACTAGTATTTATCCATCTAACAATCCCATGGGACGACTCACTACACCACATACACTAATCCTCAAAATTAAAGAAGTCCCATAATATCTTGGGTGAACTTTCTCATCATAATATAATATTAAACTTAATTACAAGTCAACTATACTTAAAATCTTGTGTACACTATTCAAGCCTATTAGGTCACTTCCAGCAACTAATACCATTAATTCGGAAACCGTCACATTCAGCTTCATGATCACCAATCGTTCAAACTTAAGGTCTCATACTTCACATAATTTACAACTCCATCTCATGCATAACTCCCACGTGAAGATTATAAAACAACACATCCATGAACACTAGCCCACTTAAACTTCATAACAATAATAATTGGTCCTAATCATATAGCCTATCTTATTCACAATCCATTAACACATCCTTCTTTCACCCGTCACTACTATCTATCCTTCATACATAACTTAACATAGTTCATAGCTCTCAACGTCTTAACTTAACTTCCTCTTGCAAACTGGAGAGCGCCTAGATTAACAACACTTACCCACCGAGTACTTTCATCACTAACCTATACTCTATGTTATATAAATACCGTCAACACCCGTTTCATACCTTGAACAAACTATATCACTTCCTATTAACCCAATAGCATGCTTAAAGGGATTTCGCTATACTCATGCTCAACAAATCACACTTACCATCCTTCTTACTACTACACCTCCATATCCCACATTTTCAGCCATTACAAGGAACAAGATGAACTACAATTTTCTAGTGGATCGAAATAGGACTCACACGGCTTCACTAGACTTTGGTTTTGTGGTTTGATCAAGAAAGTTATATGAATAACAAAGAATCTATGCTAGTGAATCGAAAGAGCCCCACACGTCTTCACTAGACTTTGATTTTTCACAAACATAATGATAACAAGATTACATAATACAAGAGATAGAAACTTGACACATAACATTCAATGATCTAAGAATACACCTTACTCTATCTTAACTAAATAACTCATAAGAATGAGGGCATAACTTTCAACTTAAGGAACTTAACACACTAGAGAGCTCCTCTCAAGCCCTTTGTGTAACTTTTGAAATTTCTTCTAGAAAATATAGAAGCATTACCTGGGAAAGAACTGGAGCTTGCGAATCATGTTATCTAAAAAATAATACATAGAGGGAGAAGTATAGATTAACATTGTAGATTCTGAGGAGGAATCTGAAAGCACACCTAACCTAGGCTTAGTTCACGACTTTTATGAACATGAATAAAGTACTTCAATCTTTGGAAATCAAAAGCACTGACAGGATACTTTCTAGCTCTCTTACAATCCCATAACTATCTACAGAGAATTAAGCTTAACTATTTCTGATACCTTGAAAATGAGGCAGAGTTGGCCAGAATAGAGTAAGATGAGAATCTATATAAGCTTCTTGGAGAACCTTTTTATAGCATGATCTTAGACTTGAAAGAAGGGAAACATTTCCTAAATGCCCTGTAGCCTCTCGAAGAAAAGTACATATGTATCCGTACCGTTCCGCACGAATCTACCAGACACGACTTCATAGACACCCTAGGACACTTGAACTCTGTACTCTGATACCATGTTTGTAACGCCCCAAAATCGGGTCCCGAGACGTCACACGGTGCTTAGGGTCACAAGTGACCCCAAGCTAACCCTTATACTGGCATAACTCATAAGAAACTGAATAAAAATACAAATCCATACAAATCAACAAAAATTAACTCTTTTCTGAATCTGATCGATACAAAAATAGAATTTTACAGGATTACAATTCTGCCTTTACAACCAAAATTGAAACAAAATACATCAACTTCTACTGACTGTCTATGAAGCCTCTACTAGTACTGACTGTAGGTAGCCGGGTCATGACTCCCGACTACCCTACTCAATACGATTGAATAAAGAAAATACAACACTATAACTCTGCATAACTAACCCAAGCCCTTGAATCAAAAGGACTCATCACCTACTGACTGGATACAACGAACTGACTGGATCCGAAGGTGCAACTATACCTTGTACCTACATTCCGAGAAAATGCAGCCCACATCCAAAGATGTGGGTAAGTACCATGGAAAGGAACTGAGTATATGGGGGTGTATGCAGTTGTATAAACATTATCATCATAAATATTTATAATAAATATGCAGGATGTATGAAAGATTCACATAGCCCGAAGAAAATCATCATAATCATGAGAGGATGAAATAAGTATAATAACACATGTGAGTCATCATATAATTTGTCAATCACTTTCAGTTCATCAAGAATATCAATTCTCATAATGTAAATATCATTTAAATCTTTCGAAAGAATAACTTTCACAATTCCACTTTCAAATCACTTCACCATTCACCAAGGACACAAGAAAACACACACACACTGGGAGATCCTATAACCGACATAAACCATGTGAGCTACATGGAGTCCAACGTACAACCCACGTTGGGGAGAGCCGTCCTATCCTTGCCATCGGAGTAGGACTATTGATATCAAATCCACACAAACTAGTGATAACTATATAAATCAGCCTCAGGTTCACTCCTACGGGGGCACGTAGTTCTAGGGAAGTAAGATCACTTTATACCTCCCACTCGGTGCTAAAGATTACTCCCGAACTTAGCTCAGAAATTTAAATCAGCCTCAGGCTCACATTAAAAAAAATCTACAATAAACACTTCAACAATTTTCATCGGGAGCCAATTTGCTACCCCTTTATCATAATCAATAAAAACGTGGATTTCTTTCATAGTCGAGTTCAAAACAACTCATTCATGACCAAAAGGTCAAATCATTCAAAACATCTCAAATTATTTAAACTCAAGGTGTTTATAACATATGATTTTCTCGAAATAATAATCTCAAATAGGGTTCCAAAAACCCATACATCAATATCACCATAAAACCTTCCAAAGTTTCATACTTTATGACATAAGCACAAAAATAATCACTTAAAACTTAAAATTTCAGCTTTATAATCATACATCTTGGTAAAGAAAATTATCTTTGGGATTCAAATCTCATTGTGCTTATAGCACATAATTTCTCAAAGTACAATTTCAATTAGGACTCAAGGTCTTATACGTTAAAATCATATTAAATTTTCTCAAGATTCATGGTTTTCATCATAAATATATATAACTTACTTTAAAATCTGGAAAACTCAGCTTTATGTACAAAAATGTCATCATTCTCATTTAATTCAACTTTCAAAACATAGAGAGTATCATAATCTCATGTAAAATCATATAGGGTATAAATTCATGCTTCAAATTCATATCAAAACATGTAAAATCATGTATATTCATAAAAGAAAAAAATCAATTGGGGCACAAGAACGAAAGAGAGTTCTTTTTGAAAAACCCCACATACCTTGAATGATGAACTTTAGATCGATACTCATTTTTGAGATGTTAATCGTGCCTTTGAATGATGGTTCTTGGAGTTCTTGAACTAGGAACTTGGAATATTGAATAAATTTGCAGAATTAATGGTGAACTATGGAGGTTCTTGAAGTTCTTGAACTAGGAACTTGGAATCTTGAATAAATTTGCAGAATTAATGGTGAACTTTGGAGGTTCTTGAAGTTGGATGTAGAAGCTTAGGGTTTTCTTTTTGAGGGAATTTGATGAAATATAATATATAATTCTTCTAATAGGCTTTAATATAGGTTTTGGACGGATTTTGAGTGAGGGGGAATGACCAAAACGCCCCTAAAAATCAAATAATTCTCGAATCTGTCCTTTGGTGGACTGTTTTGATAGGCTGAAGTAGATCAACCATAACGTTTTACTCCGATATCCAAATTGGATGAAACCAATTTCATTAGAAAGAGGACTCTCATATATTTCCGTTGATATATATTATCTCACCCAGATCATTGTGTAAAAGGAGTTACGATCGTTTGAAGTTGACCCAAAAATTCACTTTTGATAGGCTGAAGTAGATTGACCATAACTTTTTTTCTCCAAAAAACAAATTGGATGAAACCAATTTCATCGGAAATAGGACTCTCAAAGATTTCCGTTGATATATAGTATATCACCCATATCATTATGATCATTTAAAGTTGGAGCAAAAATACGCCAGGCCTCAGTACTTTTTTCCTGCAAGTTTTACTGTTCACTACTATTCACGGTTCGATTGGAATGTTCTTAACTCGTCGCTCGGGTTTCCATTTTGGATGATCCACATATCGTTGGAAATCTTATTAGATACTCTAAGCAATGGTGGGTCATAATCTAAGACATTCTGTATGAAAAATTTATAATTCATTCTAGAAGATAGAACCCAACACGTTTACGCAAAAAATTTCCACGAAAAATTTCCCGGGGTATTATAAACAGGTTTAGGGCCAAAATTTTATCCTTCTTTCCTACAAATCGAACTTGGATTTTTTATATTTTTCTATCTATTTATGGTCCCGTAACATACATTTATGGTCCCAAAAGTATGATTAAGTGCCAAAGTCCACAACTTTCCATTCTTATCCTCGAAATGTCAACTTTTCAACTTATTGCTTAACTTACCTTGTCTGTGTGGGACTTATGACCATGATTGGGTGGTCACATAATCCTCTTACCTAGGAATAGATGAATGTATCCTTCTAACCATATTTTGGGAAAGTTCATAGGCTAATACCTATAAAAGAAAAACAATAAAAAGTGAACACTAAAATAGTGGGTTACCTCCCACTCAACGCTTGATTTAACATCGCGGTACGATGTGGCCGAGTTGGTTACTCAAACCTTACCAACTAGCCTATGAGTTGCCTCACATGAAGTGCTTGATTTAACATCGTGACACTATGCAGGTATCTTGATTACTCAAAATTCATCTAAATACCCGTAGGAGTACTCTCTAGGGTCATCAATACAACCAATCAACTACCACACCCTTAAATCGATAGGCTACTTCATTGATTTTTCAGATGTTGAAGGTGGCTTCCTCAACATGGACTCTAAATTTCAGCTCTCCTTTATTCATGTCAACCATCACTCTACCTGTGGCCATAAATGGTCTCCCTAATGTAGTGGACATCTTAGTGTCAACCACACAATCCAAAATGAAAAAGTCAGCTGGGAATATGAAATTATCCACTCTCACAATCACATCAAAAGAAATTCCAATAGGTTTCTTCACCGTGAAGTCAACCTTTAATAGATGCATTAAAGTTGGTTACTATAATACCCCGTAAATTACTCTCGTAGTCTGATCCTTAGAGTGTGTCAAGCGAAGCATAAATCTAGTCCAAAAAGGTTGAGAAGTGTCTTCCCAAGTGATAAATATTTTGAACTGTGTATAATTTCCCTACTATCAACTTTTTTCATGTAGATCATTGAATAATCTTTCCATCGATACAAATTTCATCAAAATTTGGCATCGAACGAGGAAGTTATGGCCGTTTTACTGAAAATAGTCAAAACCGCCCAGGTGCGACGGCTGAATTGATCGATCGTTGAGATTGCGATGGACCTTCGCCCAGCCCATCGCAACCAAGGTAGTGATGCCCAGGTACGAGTACTAGGACAACGGACCGTCGAGGCTGCGACGGACCATTATTGGGACCGTCTTGCTGAAGAAGTGTGGCCTCATCCTGGCCAACGTGCAACGGAAGATCCGATGGACCATCGGGTTTGTGATGGACCATCGCTGAAACCATCTCATCGAGGCAGTGTATTTGTTTTCTGACCGTTGTGCGACGGACGATCCGGTGGAATGTCAGACTGAGCGGCAGACCGTTACTTCGACCGTCGTAGACCCCGTTCAGTATTTTAACTCATTTTTAAAAAGGCTCTTTGGTATTTTTCTCACTCTTTTCATCCCATATTTATATCTGATCAAGGCTCACAACTTCATTTCTCATCTTCAACATAAAAAACTGGGGTTTCTACAAAATCACAACCCTTTCTTCTTCTTCAACAAAAATCAAGAGAAATAAAAAAATCAAGAATCTCTCCAAGAACTTTCAAGAAAAAGTTTCTATAAGGTACGTAGATGTTGATTCTTGGGTCACTTTCATCCAAGAAGCTCAATAACCCTTTTCTAAATTTCAAAGCTCTTATGTTTGTGGATTTTCATGATTCATGTGAGTTGAAATTGATGTTCATGCTATTATTGAGTTTTGATTCATGTTTGTTTGCAAGGTTTTTAAGCTTTGAACCTAGTATGTGATATTCATGATAAACCCTCTTCAACTTGCTTGTTAAGTGATGTGGTCATGTCAATTAAGGGAAGAAAATTGTCGAATAAGAAAAGCATGATCCCCATACGTTTGATAAAAATGGTTATGTAAAGGAATTAGAGCCATTATAGCATATTGACTAGAAATCCCTAATTGTGTGCAAGCCCATGCATGTCAAGTGTTTGTTAAAAAGATTTAGTGAATAAATTATGACATGATAGCATGAAATTCCCCAATTATGTGCTCTTTGATACTTGCTAAGACTTTAATACATGCTAAGTGTTTGATGCAAGATCTTGTTGAATGGAGTATGAGTCAATAGTATGTCTCCCTATACTATCACATGTTTATGATTCCCAAATGCTTGAAGAGATGCTGTAGTGATTTTGATGGTGAACGAATGTCCATGGTCTTGATAATTAAGAATGGTTATGCTTTACTTTTATGTTATTGAGTCGGGGTACATATACCCAATAATTTAGCTGCACTCTAGAGCCCGTGTTAGTTTTCTCGATAATCTCAGTCAAGCTATGATTCTCACAACTCAGTGAGTTATAGAACTCTATACTCTCAGACAGATACAAAACTTAAGTAATCTTAGTAATCTTCACAGTCTCAGTATCGCTAGTAATCTAGCCTCAGTTCTGTACTCAACTCAGATCTAGTAGTATTCAAGTGTTCAGTTCAGTCCTCAATAGTATTTGAGTAATCTATCCCGAGCTCAGTGTCGTTCAGTCAGATAATGAGATTCAATAGTATTTCATTAGATACAAAACCAAGTGAATTCATCTTAACCAGTCAGATCATTTGAGAAACATGATTAGTATCAGATTCAGCTTAGTTTGTGTTCAGTTAAGAATCAGTTAAGAGTCTTTCAGTTGGGAGTAGGAGCTAGCACCGAGTGAGGGTAGGGATAGAGGCTCCCCGTCAGAGAGGCAGAGTCGTTAGGAGTATTCCCTAAACTCCAGAACTGCATAGCCAGCGCATGGTGCAGGAGTCACCTATCAGGAAAGACTGGTCACCCGTCAGATAGGTTGACTATTATATTGCCTTAGGATTGACTTCCTGTGAGGGTCACCCATCAGATAGGCTTAACTAGAGAGGTCCTTACCCATGGAACGGTATTGATATTCTTTTAGCTAGGGTTATATGTTGGACCCCACCAGTTGAGATTTGGGGCATGTCGGTTAAGTGACTACTTCCCACATTTACAGTTTCAGTATAAATCTTTATAAATCAGGAATGTCAAATATAATCATCTATCTCAGTGAGGAACTCAGATAGTTCCATTGATTCATGGACCACCCGTTAGATAGGATTGGTCCCTTATAAAGTTATTCACTATTAGATCTAGAGATCACCTATCAAATAGGCTTGATCTCAGTCTCAGATTCAGTTGAGTATTCTTGTTATCAGATCTAGAGATCACCCATCAGATAGGCTTGATCTCAGTCTCAAATTCAGTTGAGTATTTTTGTTATCAGATATAGAGATCACCCGTCAGATAGGCTTGATCTTAGTCTCACATTCAGTTTAGTATTCTTGTTATCAGATCTAGAGATCACCCGTTAGATAGGCTTGATCTCAGTCTCAGATTCAGTTGAGTATTCTTGTTGTCATATTCGGACATGATCTTTTCTTATCATTGATAGTAGATTCCAGAATTTATCTGTTAGAGAGGTTTGATCTCCAATGCAGTCAATCAAGAATAGAAAGCTCAAAATTTAATCAATGACGTGAGTATATTTAGTTAATCAGTTTCAGTAACATCAGTTTCCAAGATCACTCGCTAGAGAGGACTGATCTCAATTCCTGTACTCAATTATCAATATTAGATAATTCAGTGTTCAGTATCTCAGGCATTAGTAGTGAGTTCAGATGGCAATAAAGTAGTATTCGAGTTTTAGTATTTCGAGTCACGATGATTTCAGTTATGGTTAGGGCATTCATGCATGTATTCTCATTTAGTACTCTCATTATTATTTAGTTAAGTAATTGTTCATGTATAATCCCTTGCATTTAACCTTACCTCATCTCCATACTTGATAGATTCCCATACTGAAACATTTGCACTATGGTGTTTTATTTGACACCAAAGGTTCAAAGGCACGAGATCTAGAGTACCCTTAGAAGCTTAATCCTAGTCAGCAGCAGTAGACATAGCAGTGAGTCCTCTTCAGTCGAGGATGATCCTTATTTTTATTATTATCATATAAGATTTGTTTTAATTTCAGTAGATGGAGTTAGTTGGGCTCATGTCCCATCAACTCCACAGTTCAGACAGTTTAGAGGCTTTTCAGATAGATGTATCGGTATTCAATTTTCAATTTTGTGTATTTTTATATATTTTGAACCTTACGGCTAGTTTTGTCATTTATTATCTATATTATGCAGCGTTCAGGTACAGATATCAATAGAGGGTTATCTTGTGATCCTTCGAGATCATGAGCACCGTGTGATGTTCTGGTTTTAGAAAATTAAGTCATTACAGTTACGGAGGTCTCAAACCCAATTTCTTGAATATGGACAGCGACATAAGATTTATGATGGCTCCTAAGTCACATAAGGTTTGGGCAAATCTAGATGACCCAATAGTACATGGTATAGTGAATGCTCTGGGGTCACCTTTTTTCTAAACCAATGACTTCGTAGTGACTGCACTATAGTGGTGCAAGCCATCAACATCCTCAATAGTCGCTCATTCCTTCTTTGTGACCATTTTCTTCATGAACCTGGCATATCCAAGCAACTGATCCAATGACTCTAGAAGATAAATATTCAATCTCATTTTCTTCAGCTTCTTAATAAATTGCTTGAATTTTTCTTCCTCTCTTTTCTGCTTCAGCCACTGAAGAAAAGGTGGGGGCGGTCTTAGAACTTGTCTTATTTTGTGTTCAACAACCGGGCCCTTACCTTTTTCCTTAAAAACTGCCTCATCACTACATGTTGCCTTTTCTATCTCCATAACAGATGTCTAATAAATAATAGTTTTTTACTACAGAAAGTGGGGGATCCATAGTAGTAATACCACTCCTTGTGGTAATGGAAAGAACATGACTCATTTTTTGGATTCTTTACAGTGTTGCTCGTAAGAGTTCCTGGCAGCCTCTTATTCAGAGTTGTTGACATCTTCCTAAATTTGTGCTCTAACTTCTTGATAGTCGTGGGATGATATTTGACCTTTTTTTTCAACCCTTATATGTTGAGCTTAATCTCCTTAAGGCTGATATCCTGACTTTCTTGATCCTTCACCAGCTTAGTGAGCATCTCTTTTATTATTGATTCTACATCTCATCTGCCATTTGAATATACCTATCTCTCTTCTCTCTGTGGTCATTCTTCTTCCTTCAATCATCATCTTGCTCTCTACTAATGATCTTTTTATCTTTAACAGTAGTTCCGACCTTGGTTCTCGTACCCTTGGGCTAAAAAAACATATAATTGATGATCAAACTAATTTGCTTCCTCCTCCAATTTTGACTCATAAGCTTTGAAAGTTGACCCCTGTGCTGCTACTACATTTATTTTCTAGAAAGTCGCTGCTGCAAAGTCTTTTATAGTACCCCTAGATCAGTTTGTAGTAGCATAATTTCTCGTGCTAGTGAATCATCAACTATTTTCTATTCATAAGAGACCCCAATAGCATACGTGTTAGATCTTCTATCAGCCTCCCGAGTTTTTGATACTTGGTTAGTAAGGGATATCTGATCTAGCATCTCTAAAGATGCCTCCCAGTATAGTCTCATAAAAACTCCTCAGGATATGGTGTCTGTCATGGCTCTGTAGTTGATTGTCAAGGATCAGTAAAGTATCTCTAATAAGCTCATCCCTGACAACAAATGATTGGGCACCATACTCAGATTCTTTTTAAACTTGAGCCATTCCTCGTACATAGATTCTGATTTTAGCTGTCGGAATTTATAAATTTTATCCTTAAGCTGCAACATCCTAAATTGAGGAAAGAACCAATTTTAGAATTGCTTGTGAAACTCATTCCATATAGTGATAGTGCTTATTGGAATTTCTCCTAACCATAAAAATGTTTCTCTAATGAGTACGAAGGGGAACAACCTCAGTCTAAGCGCATTCTGATTCACCCCTGGACTTGTTATGAATTGCAGATCCCAAAAAAATTGGCAAGGTACAAATTTGTATCATTTGTAGGCAGACCTTCAAACACACCCTCCAGATTTAAGATCTGAATAATTGTGCTTGTTATGTCAAACTCAATGCCCGGGGGTAAAATAGAAGAAATATTGGCTCCAGTATCTACCGGCTCAATGTATCCCAGATCTTCTTTATCATCTGTATATGGATGCACACACTAATATGCTAGGACCACTTGAATAAGAGTACTTCTCACTCTATTCTAGTTTCCATCGAGTGCTGCTCAGCGGTCTGCTTCCAATAGAGGTTGGGTTTGAATCCTAAAGGAATACGTTGACTCATGACTCTCAGTTATTATAATTAGTAAGCAAAACTAGAACAATAAATAGGGGGTTTTGAATAGCAATATTAGACAAGTGGTGAATATGAACTTTTATTGTTATCAGTTATAGGTGAACACTAGGATTGTTTTGCCCTATCTTCCCAACTCCGTAGGCTTATCATGTTTTCTTGAACCAACCCAATACCCTGCATACAGAATCGACAAGTTATGTACCTTCTATTGTCTTTTGGATGAGCAGAAGGATTTCACCCTTTACCTTTTGAGTTTTAGGATGTTGCTATACTAACCCTTATCTTGATCCAGTTTACCATTACTTATTGAGTCTCTAGTTATGATATAAAATCTAACCATCTTACGTAGATAAAACCTAGAAGCGTGGATTGATAGATAAACTACAAATTACTGTTGTCTTTATCTTTCTCTAGTCGCTACTCCTCTTTTGGAGTAAGTAGCAATAATCTAGGTGGGATCCTAATAGGAACACCTGTTAAGAAAACTATTATATTGAAAATAATGAAATACATACATGGGTATCAGTTCAAAACAACAATAGCACTTCCCCTACTTTGTCAGTCTGCCAAGGTTTCCTTAACCATGGCAATGAAATCACCATAATAAGAAGTAGAAAGACCCATAACCTTAACTGAATTAATCAACTAAAGTTAATATAAGAGAATCCTAAGATCAAAATCTAATCTTGAAATCAAAATATATTTGTGAATATCAAAAGTGTGTAGCTCTTACTAAATAACACATGAAAGGTATTTATTATACATGAGGAAACCCAAAAACCAAAGACCAAATGAATAGAAGAAAACAAAGTCGGTGGACACTTATGGCCTCCACTTGCACCTTGTCCTTGGGCGTAGGTGGCACTTGCGGTCAGTAGGGAGGGCCCAATTGGCGATCGCAAGTACCAGGATAGAATTTTCCTGCAAGTTATCTTTTTAGATTTTGGACTTCTAGAACTTTATTTGCCCACATTCTATCCATAAGTGATACCTTTGGTCTATATGTTGACTTAGCAAGTGCTGAGAGTTATCTTTTCAGCTCTTCTTAAATTCCCGCACTTGGTTTGATGGCAAATAAACCAAAAATTATCCCGCACATCAATAATTACTCCAATAAGTAGCTAAAAACACCTTTTTAATCTTTTTCACAAACTTAGCATCCAAAACATGATTTCCTGCAAAACAATCCAAAAATGCATCATATCTAACAAAATAACCTAAAAAACTGGCATATTTTCCTCGCTTTTAGCATCAAAAGTGCTATATTTCTATGACACATCAATAAGATTTCCTTATCATCTCATTGACTTATTATATAATTTTTGGATTATTGTGTGTAGTTTCCATTCCATTTATATGTGGTATATATCTACTTTTTCTTTGGAGCTTAGTAGGCAATTGCCTATTGAGTACATTCATTTGGTACTCATACTATAATTCTACAGCCTGCATATCATGGTATGGTTTATCACAATTGATGTGTATTTCATGCAGAGAATCCCTATTTCGGAGACTTAGAGTCCTCTCCTTACGTTCATAGTATTACTTATATCTCCCCTTTGTATTTGACTAGTCTCTATATTATATTCAGAGATAAGTTGCATCAGTGTAATTCCATTGTTATTTCACTTTTGTACTCTTGATATATTAGAGACTTTTGTACTGATACTACTAGGTTTTGGGATATTATTGTGTAATTTGTTTATTTTTTATCTATTCCAGAATTCTTTCCTTTAAATCCTTGGTAGTCCATCACTATCCATTTTGGACTATGATTTTGGCTTTTCTACAAGTGGGTTATAGTAGGCACCATCATGACTCAAGAAATTGAGTCATGACAAATTGGTATTAGAGCCTAGGTTTCACCGGTGTATTAGTACAAGAGCTAAGTATTAGTAGAGTCCTGTATATTTATATGGAGACGTCCATAACCTATTTTTGGAAGGCTACATTTGAATCACTTCTTTATTCCTTATCGTGCTTCAATATTTCTATGAACCTCAAATAGATTGTTTGACTCTATTCTATCTTCGAAGGATGATGAGAAATTGTCGACAGATGTGGATGTGACTTCACCATGCGTTCCAGAGTTTTAGTGCAATGTTGAACTAGAGAGTCAAATATGGATATCGAAGATCTTCAGCAGTAGCCCAAAGGATTTTTGAGAAAGCTTAGGCTCCAGTAGAGCTCGTGACTACTTCTGATCTATGAGGTTAAGCTTTAGGGATCCGAGTTATGTTATAGGTCCTTTTCATCCATTGATGACATTTGAATCATTGAGCAGTTCCCATACCAAAGTTGGGTTTTTTTGTTTTCATTAGGGTTCTGTATTAGTTTCTAAGTATGAGACTGGATTTCTCAACTGGGCCATATTCATTCCTATGCTACATCCTTCTGAGTAGGACAGTGGTGCATATATGTGTTAGAGGACTAGTCCTACTCACATATATGCACATATGGAATCTTTCTTTCTTCAGGTTGTTGATTATTAAAGAACTTAATAGTAGTTGAATCTTTCTTTCTTCAGGTTGTTGATTATTAAAGAACAATAGAAAGCATGTATTGAGACCTATGGAAATAAAGAAAAGAGGATATATCATCTGTATAGTGCTATTGGTATTTTATTTGGGAGCCAGGATTCTTCCAATAGAGTTTATCTTCAGTTATAGTGTATCGGCTCTACACAGATAGTATTCTCTACTATGAGTAGTTCTCATATTAGCCATGATGATTATAGTTGGTAGAGTCCCCATCAAACTTGTGGAGTTTTGGTATGGTTCTTCTGGCTATGACGACCATTCTAGATTATGAGGGGAGTATCTTATAGTATTCCAGGATTTTGGTTTGGCTTTTTCATGATGAGACACTAGTTCAGATTGTGTCTAAGATTAGAATTAGTTGATTAGATAGAGTTAGTATGTATTCCTCGCCAGCCTAGAGTTTGTGAGACAGGGTATAACTGCGGAAGGAGATAATTCTAGAGATTTCATTCAACATCAGTTGGCTAACCATTTGGGCTTAGCTTTTGTTCTCGCTATGTTGATGCTTTAGGAGTTGCTACGGCTATATGGAGATCAACTAATAGACTAGACAGTTTCCTCGACACGGGATTCCTAGTCATTCGGCTCATTCAGATCAATACCTTAATTTTGTGGCATATTAAGTTAGAGATAGTGCGCTTGGCACCTCAGTTGATGATTTAGTAGGTCGATATGAGTTTGGACCCATTTAGATTTATTCCCCCTATGCCTGTGATGAGTGGTTAATATACCACTCATTTGGACTCTACTTCCATGCACACTATTATGATTTGAATGTCTGAAATAGACAACTTTGTGATTAAATCTATTAATTCACTTGTTTTATAGATATACAAGTGCTTAGAAGAAAAGAGGCAAACTTGAGCTAAAAAGGATCAGCTAGGGAATAAAAGTGAAATGATCTAACCCTTAGTTACCGCAATCACGGACTAAGGACCATGATTGCAATCTACGATCATGATGGAGATACCATGATCACAAGATATGCAATTGCGATGAATCCTCCGTGATAGCGTGAAAGCAAAAAATAGTCTAGGGGAAAAAATGTCATTTCACACCGCCGACCTCAAATCCTATTTAAGGCTCTAAAGCCTTTCTCTTTTAGCATATTGAATATTCTACAGGTCTACCACCCATCCTTAGTTTTAGAGTTTTATAATTTCTTGGTGCTTGGAGCTTAAATATATACTAATTTGAGGTAAGAATTACTTAGAGGAACTACAAAGGGTAGATTTGGCTTTTCCATTGAATCATCATTTGAGTTTAAAGTGTGGTTTGTCCTTTTTTTATTGTTCTTATGAATAACTTTGACGAAAATCTTGGTATATTTGTGTTCATTATCTTTATGATTTGCTAGATCTACCCCTTGGGGTTAAGCTTGATTAGGGTGCAAGTATGTGTGGGCTGTGATAATTAGCTTAAATTCTTAGTTAATGTTATTGTGTTTCACAAATGTTTGATTACAGAGTGGAATTAGTTAGTGAAAGCCTCAAGTTCCCCGAACCCCACATCATCCTTGAAAAAGGGATGTGGGCGAGATAGATCCTACTTCATCCTTGAAAGAGGGATACAAGTGACATGAGCATTTGTGAACAATTCAATAGATGGTAGTTATTCCCTTCTTATTATCTTAGAAATAAGGATAAATTGTAGAGTAGCCATATCTTGGGACATCATCCTGGAAATAGGTATGCCAAATTGAGGTTTTGGGTGAAATTATTGGCAACACCCATGAGGTATTCGTAAGAATCCATGGGTGACATTTTGATATTTTGTTGAAAAGCTAACATCAAAGCCTCTAACCTAGCCTACTCACTCATACATTAACTTGAATTAGGTTCTACTTTCATATATCCGAATATACTAATTTACCCCTAGGCAATCATAACCCCGAGACCCACTCCTAATTGATTACCCTCTAATTGATTTTAGCCTCGAACTAGTCTCTTAGACGCCCAAGAATTTCTTTTACATTTGGAAAAATTCAAAATCCCCCAAAATGTTTGAATAATATGTTTGAATTTAGCAAGAGACTTTAATTCAAACTTATTTAATTGCTACTCACATTGTTCCTTGTGGATTCACCCCTAACTTAAAGTTGGGTAATTATATTGACAACGACCGCCTTATACTTAAAAATGACATGTAAGTTGAGCGTTATCAAAAATGGCGTCATTGTGGGGGACCAATTTGGCATATTGAGTTAGTTTGAAAAATTATCCTACTTGCTTGGATTCAAATTTTTAAATATTTGTTTGTGATTTTCTTTTGTTTCTTGTGTTAGGTAGATTTTTATTTTTGTTTATTTGTTACTATGGCATCTTGGAATGAATATAAGTTTGGTGGTTGGAAATATTATCTTGATAATCCATGTCTATATTGTAGTGGACCCCACTTTTATCAAGATTGTAGATACTCTCCCCGAAAATAGATGTGTGCACCATTTCGATCCTCTTGGGAGTGTGATTGTTCCTTTTATAGTGGTCGAGATGGACATTGGAACGATTATCCAAATGCCCCTTCCCCTCATTATACTAACTCAAGTGCTAGTTCTTCTTATGAGTTTGATAGGTCTTATGATGAGAAAAAAGAAAGAACAACTTGCCGGATACAATGGTGTTTAAGCAATACTTCAACTTATCTTAAAGCGGGTGGAAAAATGGGGTATAATATACATCTCATATATTAAGTTGTCGGGGCATGTAAAATGGAAATCAAAAGGATAGAAGAAATGGGTAATGAGCCCGACATCTCCAAAACCGTGAACATACTCACTCTTCAAAGTGAGGTTAAAAAAGAAAAGATGTCAAGCCACATTGATTATGGTGGGCTTGATATTGAAGGATCCTCGATGATTTCCCAACCAATCAAACCAACTATAGGAGATGATGCTAAAAATGAGTAAATGGTACTAGAGTCGAAAGAAGAGGCCAAACAAATCCTTTGAGAAGGCTCTACTCCATTTTGGGATGAGAATTCCAAGAAGAATACAACTCTGGAAATAGGGAGAAGACCTAACCCGAACCACTTTTGCACATTATGCTTGGTGGATGTGATAAAAGTCGAACCACTTAAATAAATGAAGAATTTTTTAGACGAGAAACAAAATCCCTACATTTTGGAGTTTGTCATTCCTAAACGGCAAAAGGAAGCCCTCTACTTGAAGGTATACAAATGCAAGACACAATGTGTAGCGAGTGGATTCTTAAAGTTCTCATTGATACCCAATGGGCCAACTCAGAAATTTGACGTGAAATTGGGTAAAAGATTCAAATCTTCTAAGTGGTGTGATATAAGTAGTATTAATACACCCTCGCCTCACCCCTAGGTACCACTAAGATGTATTGATCTAAAGTTGGGGTTTCATTTCAAGTGGAGACATAAAGGACTATTGAAGAGCATCGAGCCGCGACAATAAATAAGGTTCTTGATGGGAGGCAACCCATCATATTCATGTTTGTGCCATTTCTTTTTAAATAATTCATGTAATTTTGGTGCTTCGCAGGTGCTTGAGGGATATTGGATGCATAAAATAGGGGAGAACAAAGATTAGAAGTGTAGCAGCCATGCAGAAAAATAGGGCAAACTAGATAAGCAGAATGCCTCAGGTACTGCGATCGCACCAACCATGCCCTGATTGTGCCACTATGCCATCTTTCAGCATGGTCATCCATGCGGTTTCATGGAGCCCCTTGACCATTCTTATGCTTTTGTATTACGTAGTGAGGTCACTACAAGTCTTTTTATTCGTGGTGTGTGGCCTTGACCTTGTTTGAGAACACGTTGGCTTGTAATACTTGAACTTAGTTTACATGAAGCATGAAAATTTTGCGAAATTGATTATTTTCATTTCTAGCTTTTTACTTCTTTTAATAATAATGTTGGACGAGTTTTCCCCTATGATAGACGGAGTGATAATATTTTTATGGGAAAAGTGTCATGATTGGGTTTTGAGCCATGAATGCAGGGGAAGTCTGAGTACCTATGGGATTTTGGATTTGGGATCGCATTTATACCTATGACAAAGTTTGAGTAGCCATATGGCTGGTTTGCCAGGATGAAAGCCAATGTGAGACAACGACTTGGGTTGGTGCAATAATTAGAAAATTGTGCATGGTTCAAATGCAAAGTAAACACCCCCCCTCTATCTAAAATTTTCTGAAAATTCAAGGGCATGGATGTGAGCGGCCTTGTAACAATACTTTTTTCTCTTTTTGTGACTCCAAAAAGTTATGGCTTGTGAAAATTGATAGATACTTTATTTTTGTCTCTAATGGGAGGGGAGGGAGCAATTGAGCCTCCTTGGCAAATTTTCATGCCATGTGTGGTGAGCTCATTTGTATAAATCTCATATGTACTTGTACCATCTAGAACTTGTCCCACTAGTCTCTCAAAGATAATTTTTATTGTACTTGATTGGTGAGATGATCTTTGGCCATTTTTGTGACATTGGAAGTCCTTTTTAGTGTAAAAAGCCTACACTTGCATAGATGTTATCCCTAGTCACCCACTTTGAATCTTTAGACCTTTCTTTGTCAAATACATTGCAACCCGTGAGCCTTTCTACTTTTATCCCTCTTTTAAACCCTACCCTCTTTGGACTTAAAATTGCAACTTGAGGCTAAAATACTAAGCTGGGGTTAGTGATCATTGGAAGAGGTAATTTTGGGCCATGAAGTTGTAAGAGAGTGTCTATGGTCTTAAGCATTGAGAACAATTGAATGAGAAAGATAAAGGATCCAACAAAGAGAAGCACAAAGGGTGCAAGAAAATAAAATGAACAGAAAATGGGTGAACCAAGTAAATAAATGAAGGCACATGTGTAAAAAGTGAAAACAAAAAGAACTGGCCCATAATCAAACGTTGGATAGAATAGTGTGATGTATATGTTTAGGAAGGGTATAGCCTTGTTTTTCCTATATAATATCCTACCCTACCTTAAACCTACGTTACAAGGGAAAAAAGCCTTTCGTGATTTCCAACCAAGTATTTTCATTGCAGTGGCAATTGAAAATAGGGGCAAGCCTATGGAATGGTACTTTTTAACTTCAAGAGTTCTTCAGAGAGAGAGAGAGAGAGAGTTTCACACTTAAATTCTTTGCTATAGATTTGATAACTTAGAGTGTAGAATTTTCCTTCTTGTGAGGAGACATGTAACCAAGTCGAGGGGTGGTTTTTTCATTTCTCGGGAAAATAAGATAAAATGAGTATGTTATTATTGAGGTCAAAGTTGAGTCACTTCTGGAGTATAAGTGATTATTGCATGGTTGATCTTTGAAGTCTCTTGCATCCTTGGATATTGCATTTTATGTTGAGGGGTGTCGGGAGAATAGCTTTGCCTATGTTTGAAGATCTATTTGTGGTAGTAACTAATCTTGAAGTCATTGTGATCATTAGGTCATTAAATTTTGGCATAAATATGCATTGTCTCATGGTAAGAGGTAGTGTTTCTTGAGGACAAACAAAGCTTTAAGTTGGGGGTGTCGATGAGTGGTGAATATTCCACTCACTTGCACTCGACTTTCGTGCACACTACTATGATTTGAATGTCTAAATGAGACAACTTTGTTATTAAATGCACTAATTCCTTTGGTTAGCAGGTATGCAAGTGCTACGGAAAAAAGAAGCAAATTTGAGCTAAAAGGGATCAAAAAGGGAATAGAAGTGCAAGAGCTGGACAAAATAATGCAGGAGAAGGATCTGAGCCTCAGTTACCGTAATCTCGGACTGATGGCCATGATCACGATCATTCAAGCTAGTCAACCAATGACGATCACAATGGACATACCGCGATCGCAGGAGTTGCGATCATAATTAATCATCAGCGATCGCGCGAGAGCGCAAAATAGTCCAGGGTATAAAATATCATTTGACACTGCCTACCTCAAATCCCCATTTAAAGATCTAAAGCCTTTCCCTTTTAGCATATTGAATATTCTAAAAGTCTACCATCCATCCTTAGTTTTAGGGTTTTGTAATTTATTGGAGCTTGGATCTTAAATAAATACTAATTTGAGGAAAGAATTACTTAGATGAACTTCAAAGTATAGATTTGGCTTTCCCATTGAATAATTATTTGAGTTTAAAGTATTGGTTTTCCTCTCTTTATTGTTCTTATGAATAAATTTGATTATAATCTTAGTATATTTGTGTTCATTAACTTTATGATTTGTTAGATCTGCCTCTTGGGGTTATGCTTGATTAGAGAACAAGTATGTGTGGGTTGTGATAGTTAGCTTAAATTCTTAGCTAATGTTGTTGGGTTTCACAAATGTTTGATTATAGAGTGGAATTAGTTGGTGAAATCCTCAAGTTTCCCAAAACCATATCAACCTTAAAAGAGGGATGTGGGTGAAATAAATCCTACTTCATCCTTGAAAAAGGGATGTGGGTGACTTGAGCATTTGGGAACAATTCAACAGATAATAGTTATTCCCTTCTTATTGACTTAGAAATAAGGATAAATTGCTGAGTAGCTATATCTTAGGACATCATCTTAGAAATAGGGATGCAAAATTGAGGTTTTGGGTAAAATTATTGGTAACACCCATGAGGTATTCGAAAGAATCCATTGGTGACATTTTGATATTTTGTTGAAAAGCTAACATCAAAATCTCTAACCTTTCCAACTCTCTCATACATTAACTTGAATTATTTGCTACTCTCATATATCCATATATACTAATTTTCCCCTAGGAAAGCATTATCATGAGACCCATTCCTAATTGATTACTCTCTAATTGATTTTAGCCTCGAACTAGTCCCTATGAAGCCCAAGAATTGATTTTACATTCAAAAACATTCAAAATCCCAAAAATATTTGTTTAATATGTTTGAATTTCGCAAGTGACTTTAATTTCAAACTTATTTAATCGCCACTCACATTGTTCCTCGTGGACTTGACCCCGACTCAAAGTTGGGTTATTATATTGACAACGACTACCTTGCACTTAAAATTAACGTGTAAGTTGAGTGTTATTAGAAAGCAATGGAAATAACAGTTAGTGGAATTCACCTTAACGAAATTAGAGAATTAAGCATCATAAACTAGGTTAATTAAGATAGGAAGGGAAATTAGAAACTTCTATAATATCGTAGGGTCCTAGTTAGGAATAAGTACCTTGAGGCTAAAATGTTATATGAGATTTTCATTTTGATTTTTTTTATTTTTTATATTTTGTTGCATGACCTAATCCTAGTCACCTGATGATGCTTACCAATATATGTGATGTATTGATACTACACTTGCTACACCCTTTTTGCGTTGTCGGTGTGTGTAGGTTGACATGGAGTTTCTTAGTTGGGATGGTGAGTACTCATCATCAACTTCTACACCTCATTTTTGGCAAATTTTGTGTCTTTTTTTTTCTTGCACTTTATAGAATCTCTTATACATGTCTAGGCTATATCTTCAGAGTTCTTTTGTTTCATTAAATTATTTACTTTTAAAAGTCTTGGGTATTGAAATAATGTTGGTATTTAACATTAAATTGCTTACTTATTAAAGGTTTTTGTTTGAAATTTCACATATACTTGATGGGTGGTAAAGGTTCTCATATCTAGTTAATAATAGAGTAGGCGCCTGCACGACCCTATTATTTGGGTTGTGACATTTGGTGATCAAGAATGTGACACAAGTGCTCACTAATATATTGTGCAGTAGCCAATCAAGATGATAAGGTATATCTCTATCATAATCACAAATCAATTTTCTTTATGGAGAAGAGATCATACACTGCTTAATATTATTGCATTCGCTAGGCTTTGACACTTTAATCACATCTAGGATTCAAAAATATCCTCGATTTTTTGTAAAGAAATAATATAATAATGCATTAGGTTATGTACATAACTATATGAGCCATAAACTGATATTAACGATCTTAATAATCATTTCAGTTTCATATGATAACAATTATGCAATTATCATATCCACGGAACAGGCATGTTAGATATTCCAGCTCATAGGAACAACAAAGTAACATTATTATGCATACAAACATATAAGTAAAGTGAAAAAGGTAAAACCTAAAAGATTATATGGCTCTATCACGACACAACCTCATCGTGATTGGCACCTACTCCAACCCTTTGGCAGGAGAATCATTGAACTTAAATAGCCAATACTAACACTTAATCAATTTTAAATAAAAACAAATCAATTCTATTACCAATGCAATATCTTGAATAGTTCTAAAATGAAACAATGTCTAAATAAGTTAAAATATCTAAAACGCCCTTAGAAAACAAAGGTCATTGTAGCAAAACACCTAAAAAATGATCTGTGAGTATAGCTTATAAAACTAGCAATAATTAAACTATTTTTTTCCAAAATATGTGGACAAGAAAATAGTGTAAGAAGACCTATGGCTTCTCAAAAGATGAAGCTTACCCTTAAGTTGAAAATCGAGCATTGTCTACAACTAAGCTCTCATATGATCCCCTAGAATATTCTCTGCACTCAACAAAAGAAAGAGGATAAGATAGTATCAGTACAAAACCACTATGTACTAGTAGGGTCATAGGCCAGCTCAACTTAATGAATATGAAAACATAACTGAAAACTTGTAAGCAAGGGTAACCATATAACACTTATCAACTATAGCTTCACTTACCCTATCCTTACAAATTCATTTAACAATCAATCAAGTAATCAAGGGAAACATAGAACAGGTACAATCACAACTACGTCTTTATTGAATTTCAACAATAACAACTAAGTTATAGTATTTTAATAGCCTGAACCACTCATGGATCTAAAATAACAACCACAATATAACCCGGTTCACTCAAGGAACAAAAATAGTAACAAAAATATAACCTGGTCTACATAAGGAATAGTGAAACTCTCCAATACTATGTACACATATGCTATAGGTCTTTTAAATACCACTAGTGATGAAATGTTGGGGACAAGCTCAGTCCATGTATAAAGTAAGCCAGACAACTAGTGTCTTCTACCCTTATCCCAAACAGAATATTATACTACCCTTATTACAATGTCCTTACCTTAATAATTCCTAAAATCCTCCAATTACATGATGATAAACCTTTACCAATTCATCTCACAATATCAACTTGTGTCATAACATGTAAAATCACATAATGACATAATTCAATCAAACTTACACTTTAAAATAATTCTTTTTACATAATCTCATTTCAGGTGATCAAATAACTTGTAAATTATTGAACAAGTTAAAATTCAATAACATACATAGAAACAAGTAGAAAAATATACAGTTAACAATAAAACCTAAACTAAATTAAGTTTTTAACTATAATTCAACCATCACCTGGCTTAATCCAAGCCAATAATGCTCTAATGGATTTAATACTTGCGTTTTCTTGCAACCTCGACTTGATTGTGTCATAAAATTAATAAAAGTACTAGTCATATAGCTCTTTATCAATTTTAAGGATCAAAACCTAATCCTATAACACTAAGATCAAAATCATAATCATTCCCATATACTAGAGTTTCTACCTTCATTCCACTTTAATTCGATCAAATTTATACTTTCAAGAATGAATTCTAACCATGTATTCTAAGCCTATCCTTCCTTAACAAAAACTCAAGGATTACACTTTATTTTCACTACTTTCTACCAAAAAATTAGTCAAGGTCAAACTAGTTCCTCCACTATGATTAAAACCTAGCGATTATAAGGATTAATCACTAAAAACTAATTAAATAGGTGGATTAACTTACCTCAATGAAGAAAATTAGGTGGAAACTGATGGAATTTGTTGTCTTCTAGTATTGAATGAGTTTGGAATAAAAATAATATTTTAAGTATAAAAGGTGCATTTAAATGCACGTAGCCCACTATAGTGTCTCGATTACTACTATAGCAACCTCGCTATAGAGGAACCGACTTAATATAGAGGGACTGACTAAAGTTGACTTCTGCTATAGTGGAAAACCTACTTCTATATCATGTTCATGAAAGCAACTTACCTCCTGCTACAACATCCTAGGCATGGTAGAAAGTCCAACAGTCCCAACTTTTTGCCAATTTTATAACATATTTCTTGATTTTTACATCCCAAAAAAACCTCCTTATGTCAAAGTTTTCTATAAACTCCTTAACCCATTTGTTATCTCATTATGTTCTCAAATTACATAGTCTTCAACCTATCCATTATCAGATTTATCTGGATCATACCACATTTAGAATTCATCCAAGACTAGCCTAGTAACAATTTCTCTTCATCTAAAGAGAATATTACTCCAAATTTTTGCATGCTAGACTATGTTGTAATGATGGAAAAGGGCATTGTAATCTCTAAGTACTATCATAAAAAATATCTTATAAATACATCTAGGCTTCTTTAAAAATGTTCTTAGGGTCTATTTTATATAACCTGAAAAAACTTTTGAAGAACTTCTCCTAGTCTAAGTGGAATTTGCTAAAATTAGACTTTGAAAGATCATTCACCATGTCGCAGTGCCCATCATAGAGACCTTTAATTTGTTAGGCATAATGGTTCCATATCATTTTCCTTAGACAATTCTTGCTTTTATATCTTTTTCTGTTATGACACACCAACCATCAAGGTGAACTTTACCAGTTTAGGCACCATGTCGTGGTTTAGTTTCTTTGTCTTGGACTATGCATAATTCTATATCATTTCATGTTACACGCATCACACCTACTATCATAGTGGTTGTTACCACATTGATCACTATGGAACAATGAAATTTCTTTCAGGACTTAGCCAAAATTGTAAGTTTCTTCATCATTGCAACGCATCACATAGGCTAACACATTAAAAGGTACTGTAAAGTCTCATACATCTGGAATATTTGAGGTAGCACATTGATGACTGGCGAGTCTAATTCTATAACTTTACATCACTTACAAATGAGAAGTCGAGAGAATGGGGTTTAAAATAGGTAATTATAAAAAGGGAGAGATATGAATATATTCAAAGTATTGGACCAAAGTTAGAAGCATAAGGTATCCTAGAAACAAAGTAAATTTGAAGTTTTATTATTACGAGGGTGTATTTTAAGTAATCTTGTACGTTTTCCATAATGGAACAAGCATATATCCTGGTCAGTAAAGAGTTAGAGGGTCTAGTATCTATCAAACTAAAGATTTTTGAGTCTAGTTTCTAGGAAAATCAATATCTCATTAAAAGAAGTTCAAGAAAAATAATTATATGTATTTTGCCATGAGTCTATGAAATATCATCTGTATATACATGTTATGGACGTTATTTAAGTAGATGGATTAATTCAGTTGTGTTGTTTCCAGCTTTGTCTCCACTTAGAAGTACAAAGTGGTGGAATCAATAAGTTCAGATAATTAAGGTCATTTAATGTCGAAGAGGGGACAACTTAATTATTATAAAAATAGTTTGTGCATTATCTTACATTAGTCGGCCAAAGGACCGCCTCACTTGTATTATATATATATACACATATATACTAGTGTAGTGTATATGCATTGCACTTGTGTATTGCATTAACTAAAAAAATTATATAAAAAAGTGAATTATGTAGAATATAAAAAGCCACTAAATAGATGCAACTTCATAACAAAAGGCTAAAAAGATAAAGAATGCATGCTAAACATAAGATTAATACACATCCCCAAGAACTTGACCAACTAGTATATCACTACGTTATAAGGCTGGATAGATTAAGGTGCCAACCCATAAGGAAGAAGATTATTTTATTCCATATACAATGACATAATTCCGAAATATATTTTTAGTTGAGCAAACATTACTTGTAGGAGAATAATTGATTTTTTTTCTAATTCCTCTATTCTAGGAGTTCTTTTTGTAATTGAGCGCGAAGGAAATGTAATTATAAGAATATATATCAAATTAAGTCCTTTTTTGTCATAGACTAATTTCTTAGGTGATGATTGCACCTATATAATCCACCAGTAGGCAAGTCAAATCATAGTCTAGAACAACTAATAACGGACTATAGAGAGAAAGGAAGAAAAACAATGAAAAATGAGTTCAATATAGAGAAGCAACCCAAAACTTGGTGAAGTCAATACAAGTTCTTCTAACAAAACAAGAGTACAAGTTAAGCATAATATATATATTATATTTATATATATATATAAAATGTTCTCTGAAATATAAAATAGAGATCAATCTAACAAAAGTGGGAGAGCAGGAACAACTACGAACTCCAGGTGCTTACCCCAAACCTTTGATCCATGGTACCTTCACACGATGCACATGTTAATAGCAAAAAATCATATGACGTCTACAAGGTGTAGAAGTATAGTATGAGTAGAAAACATGAGGTACTCAGTAGGCATCGATCAACTGAGCTCCAAAGATAATGCAAGTATAAATAGTATGCAAAGAAGGAATAGACATAACAATCAACTATATAAGAAACAAAACATAAGGATGCTAATAAAATAACAAGAATAAACTATCCTACTCTACTAGTAATCAGGGATGAAAGCGTAATACCATAAGTATCCACTTGATATACTATAGTATAATGAAGAATGAGATATATAACATACAATAATAGTAGGAAAGATAAGAGTAATATACAAAGAGTAGCTAGAGAAGTATGGATATACAACCACTATACAAGTAAATAAGCATCAAGACACTATCTAAAGGTATCTAGTCTAACATCATAAGGATCATAAACAATAATGTAACTAAATCATAATCAGCGAATCAATCAAAGTATGAATATCTATAAGATGGTTTGATAATAATAAATCTCATCATAATTAGGAAAATGAATCAGAAGTATACAAAAACCTCTAGTACTGATCTATTATCAATCTGTCATGAACTATACAGTAATAACCAAACAATAATGCAAATGGCTACCCCGAACAAACAATAACCTAACCAGGACATCATAAGATGTAAAGGTACAATTAATTACTTAACAAATAATAAACATATGTCAGCCTACTATAAGACTGACAAATACAAGTTCCAAGTGATTATATTGGGGTAGATAATGTATAAAAATGAATTAATGTGATAAAATAAACCAGATGATGCAAGATAAACCATGTACCATATCTAACACAAGTGTATACACCTCTTCTAGCTCAATAGATTACAAAGAAAAGACCTACGATGACCATCCTTCCCTGATACAATGTCTCATCAGATGAAGGGGCCCATAAGGGATGCCAGATATCCTAAAGAACGCCTAGTCTCAAACTAGGACATCAATAATCCATATCTATAGAAGATATAATTTGAATCAAAATCGACCAAAACTAGAGGATAGTAACAAGACTCCAAATAATCCATAATTGAACGATAATAATAGCAAGGTTCAAACTTAAAACATTGGGTAATAAAAAGAGGCAAGATGATCCATTTACAATCGTTGGAACTCCCAAACAAGAACCACACACAACTGCTAAAAATCCTAAAAATAACCTTAATGGAGCACCAGAATGCCTAAATCATAACAAGAAACATATGTGAGACTCAAAATAAAACTTATAATCATGACATAACTAGCAGAAATTTAGGGATATTAAGACTATCACCAATCTATTTATTCATAAAATACTTTATATTGTAGTCATAGATCAGTTACTTACCCTTACTAGGATAAAGAAGCTAAAAATGCATTCTATCAAGTCTAAGTCAACCCAGACCCAAGCTAATAGCTTAAGAAAGAATTCATAAGCCTATTGAATCCTAAAGAAGATTCATTCAAAGCATTCTTTCTAAAAAGGTTAAAGGGGCCCACTACTAAACCCTAGTAACCTAACCTATGGCATGCACCTAATCATACCAAGGTTAAGGTTTTTGAACCCCATCCCATGGAATTAAGATATATAAATCTAGTCCTAAGAGAGGACTATATACTAGGCTAAGGGGAAATGGGCCCAAAATTCTAGCCAAAAGGGTCCTTAATAAGCTAAAATAAGTGTAAGAATATGGATAATGTATGCATGCCATCACCAATATCCAAATAAAGTAAACATAAGTGCCAAAGTATCTATAAACAAATCCAGAACTCCTATAAAGCATAAAGAACTAACCTGGTGTCCATAGTGTCATAACTAAGGACTCGGGATAAATAATTTAATATATACAATAATACGAGTTTATAAGTATATGTAGAAATTCAGAAGCGAGATCGACAAGAAACATATTCTGCCAGGTGAATTTAATTCAAGATTATCATCAAAATGGATATGTACTACCCTGCTCCTATAATAAGGATTATCGGTGTTAATGCACAAAATCAATTAGTCTAAAAAAATATGCTAAAGATATGACAGGTATTCTAGATTGAGGATGAGCTTACAATTCTCTACTAAATTCTCTAAATAGACCAAATACGAATACAACTAGCCCTAATCCTATCATATAACCCCCACTGAGCCTATAATGTATACAATACAAATTCTTATATGGAAGAGTAGACCATAGTCTACCTCGATGTTGAACTGGTGTCCCAAACATCTACAAATTATTAGTCTTAACTCCACGATCTCTAAACAATGTTTCAATATCAAAATGTAACACCCCAAGCCTATACCCCGGATGCTACATGGTGCTCATAATCGCGAAGGACCATAAACTAACCCATGAATGGTACCTGCTGCAATAGTTGAATAATAATACTGTAAATATACAAAAATTAGGCAAAAACTTACCATAAGGTTCAATACTAAAATAAAACTGAATAAGATATAGCAATACAAAAATTGAAACATCTGTCTGAAAATACTCTACTCTGAAAAGCTTCTAAACTATATGAAATGAGGAGTTGATGGGACAGTCCCCAACTAACTCCGACTACTGAAATAAACTAAAATGTTGAAATAATAATCATGCCCTCTAACTATGAGGACTCACCAATAACTCTGACTACTGAAGATCTAAACTACTAAAGGTGGTTGGGAGAGCGTGCGTCTGAACCTGTAATATAAGACATGATAGCACAAGAGAAAAGTATGCGTCAGTACTTTTAATATACTGGTATGCTAAGTGAGGTAGGCTAAAATGCATGGGTTCTTATGCATGAACAATACTGACTGAATGACATGGGTATAACTTGATGAGAGTATATGCATAAATATGTAACTGTAACTGAGATCGTGATAACACTGAATACTGATTAACTGATATCGGAGTATACTAATACTGAATTACTGATAACTAAATAAATGTATCTGGATGTCCTAATTTTGTGGAACTATACTGAGTTCCGTACGGAGCTGAATGATTGTGTCTAAGAGTCCTGAATCTATAGAACTGAACTGAGTTTTATATTGAGATTGAATCTGAAACTGAAACTATGGGAGGTAATCACCTATCTGACATGCCTCTTTCTACATAGATTAGGGTCTAACTTGTAACCCTAGTTAGAAGGGTGTCAATACCGTGCCTCAGGTAAAGACAAGTTGTGAGTTAACCTTTTCTGATAGAAAACTCTTTTGTTAACCCTCGCTGGCAAAAAAACTTGAATGAGATGTATCAACCCTGATAATATCTGGAAGGTAGATATCTCAACCTAAGCTAGCTACATAGTTCTGTAATGCAGGGATTTGTACTAAGGGTCAAACCCTCTACTGGAAGGAATGCCCTCATCCCTGGGTTAACTTGATGTTGAATCCTACTCCTATCTGAATAGACACTGAACTGATATCCTAGTTCATACTAGGTTGGATTGGATGTTACTAATTATACTGTCTAACTGAAATGAATTGAGTTCACTAAGTTTTGTTGACTGACGGAATACTACTAAATTCTATAAACTGACTAAATTTAGTAAGGTCTGAACTGAATACTGAACTAGACTGGACTGATATATAGTCTATTGATTTTTCCTCAATCCTGTAACTAACTGAGAGTACTACTGATCGTGACATGACTGAGATTATTCTGTATTTGACACTGACTCTAGGTAAATAGCTAAATTATTGGGAATTAGATACCCCCAGGACTCGATAGAATGAAAAGTAAGGCATCACATGATCTTGCATAGTATAAAATGCACACTTGTTAATAATGTATCTATAGAGACATTTTATCAAACACTTGCATGGTATAACTTGCACATAAGCTAGTATGACATAATTTATTTCCCTTATTAGTTCACATGAACAATTCATCAAGAACTTGGTGAGCATAATATATGCATATAATAAGAGGGCATCATGATTCACTTATAATTTCACAATTTCAAGGGGTTTAATATGGATTCATACGAATCTACACACATAATAACCAATTCCACATGAAACATATAATAAATCATGAAATAGAAATCTAATTCAAATAATAATCTTAAATACACTTTAATTCCAATCATGGAAGTCATAAATTCTAACTACTTGAAGTTTAAAAAAGTTTCTTGGACTCTAAGGGTGGAAGGAACCCTTGGATGAACACTTCACATACCTAAGTTGGTGAATTCTTGAAGAATAATGGTGGAAACCTTCAGTCTTGGATCTTGTCTATGATGAACTAGGGTTTGTTCTTGAAAAATTCTAGAGAGAGTGAGTATATTTTGCCTCTTGAATGACTTAATGATATGTTTTGAGGGCTGTTATAAGGTGGGAAAAGACACCTTTACCCCTCTGGATGCGGGTTTAAAAGACTAAAGGTTGAACCGTTGACGCGCAGGCTGACGCGCTAGGTCGTTGGCATCAATGCAATGACCAATGCGCCGCATCGAGTCCGCATCGGTTCACTAGAAATTGTCATTAGAAGCCAAAGAAAATATTGATCGACTTGATGGCCGTCGCACCGCACCCAGATAGCATTGATACACTATTTTGGATTCCCAAATATGGTTTAAACGAGGTCCAAAAAATCTGAAACTCATCCGAGACCACCTACTGACATTCCTGATTATAAATCAACCTAAAGATTGACATTTTAAGGTCATTGAGGTCGTGCAATAGCATTTCCATCTTATGAAGTCCAAAATAATACTAAGTCTGAATACCTAGCTAGAATTTTCTAAGTCTGGGATCCCTTAGCAAGATTTTAGGGATTGAGTTAAGCTTAGGATTTTGCGGGGTCTTGCAATATCTCCCCCTTGGGAACATTCATCCTCGAATGAGACTGACTAAGCTGAGATTACTGATAAACAGGATTTAGACACTGGACATGCACAACAGAAGCATGATTTCATGACTGAGATTACTGATATACTGAATTATCAAACTGAACATGCATATCTAATTCATGCGTACATATCTGAACATGATTCACGAATGCATGACTGGGATTACTGATAAGCTGAGTTTATATATTGAACATGCATATTTGATGCATGGGTACATGACTGAACTGATTAGTGAATGCATAACTGAGTATGCAATATTAATTGATACCAAGTTGGTAGCTATATCTGAACATGAGACTGAGTAAGTTTAAGGAAAAATTGTTACCTTGGGCTGAGTCTGAGTTTGCGGAGAAGAGGTGAGGGTACTTGGTTTGCATATATTCTTCTGCTTCCCGAGTAGCTCCCTCAACAGACTGATTCCGCCAAAGAACTTTAACTAAAGGGACTTTTTTTTTCCTCAGTTTGCAAATCTAATAATCAAGAATTTCGACTGGGATCTCTTCATAAGAGAGGCTGTTCTGAATATCTATGTCCTCTATAAGGACTATGACTGCTAGGTCACCTATGCATTTCTTTAGCAAGGTGACATGGAACACTGGGTGCACTGAAGCTAAGTTTGAAGGCAACACAAGCTCATAAGCTACCTTTTCGAAATGGCTGAGAATTCGGTAAGGACAGACATATCAGGGAATGAGTTACCCCTACTTGCCAAACCTCTTCAACTCCTTTTATAGGAGAGATTTTAAAATATACAAAATCACCAATCTCAAACTTGAGATCCTTTCTGTGTACATCTGTGTACCATTTCTATCGGCTCTGAGCTGTCTTATGCCTTTCTCTGATCAACTGGACTTTCTCTAAGGTATCAAATACTAAGTCAGGCCCTACCACTATGGCCTCACCCACTTCAAACCAACCAATGGGAGACCTGCATCTCCTACCATAAAGTGCCTCAAATGGAGCCATCTGAATGCTAGAATGATAGATGTTGTTATATGCGAATTCAATCAAAGGCAAGTGGTCATCCCAACTAACTTTAAACTCAATCGCATACGCTCGCAGCATATCTTCTAAAGTCTAAATAGTCCTTTCTACTTGAACATCTATCTGAGGATGAAAGGACGTACTGAGGTAAACTCGGGTACCAAGACCTTTTTGGAAAGCCTTCCAAAAATGAGAGGTGAACTATGTACCTCTATTTGAGATAATGGATAGCAGAACACTGTACAATCTGACCAACTCCTTGATATAGAGTTTGGCATAATCCTCGGCTGAATAAGAGGTATGAACTAGAAGGAAATAAGATGATTTGGTCATTCTGTCTACAATGACCCAAACTGAATCATGCTAACAATGAGTACGAGGCAAGCCCATCACAAAGTCCATGTTCACTTCTTCCCATTACCAGGTGGGAAAACATAACTTCAGCATGGACCCACTAGGCTTATGATGCTTAATCTTAACCTGTTGAAATGTTGAGCACTTAGCCACAAGCTCTACAATGTCTTTTTTTATCCCACTCTACCAATAGATCTCCCGAAAATTACGGTACATCTTTATGACCCCTGGATGAATAGAGTAATGCGCACCATGCGCTTCCACAAAAATTCGCTGCCTCAAGTTATCTACACTTGGCACACACAAATAATTCTGTCAATGCCAAACACCATCTCCGCCTTGGGAGAAAACCTCTATCTTCTCATCTCTGATTGATTCCTTCAACCTGACTAGACTGGGATCCCTATCCTGTTTTTCCTTTACCTCATAAAATAGGGATGATTCTGAACTACTCTGCACCCATACACTACCTTCTGACGAATCAACTAAGCGAACACCAAGTACGGCAAGATGATGAACTTCCTGAGATAACTTCTTCTTACCATCTTCCACATGAGCAACACTCCCCATAGACATCCTACTAAGAGCATCGGCCACTACATTGGCTTTACCCAGATGATACAAGACACTCATGTTCTAATCCTTCAACAACTACAACCACCTTTTCTGACGGAGGTTTAAACCTTTCTGAGAGAACACATACTGCAGGCTCTTATGGTCAGTGAACATATCAACGTGCACCCCATACAAATAGTGCCTCCAAAACTTTAAGGCAAAAACTACTGCTTCTAACTTAAGATCATGAGTAGGATAGTTCTTTTCATAGGGCTTAAGCTATCTAGAGGCGTAGTCTTTGACCTTACCTCTCTGCATCAAAACACACCCCAAACTGACTCTGGAGGAATCACAATATACCACAAACCCATCTGAACCATCTGGTAGGGTCAAAATGAGAGTTGTAGTAAGTCGAGTCTTAAACTCCTAAAAGCTCTTCTCACAAGAATCTGACCATTGGAATTTGACTTTCTTCTAAGTAAATATGGACATAGGGGATATGATAGATTAAAATCCCTCAACAAACCATCGGTAATAGCCAGCCAAGCCTAAGAAACTTCTGATATCTGACACAGAGATGGGTCTAGGCCAGGTTCTCACTACTCAATTCTTTTGGGGATTAACTTTTATGCCATCACCGAAAATAATATGGCTAAGGAAAGCTATTGACCTTAGCCAAAATTCACACTTACTAATTTTGGTGAATACCTAATGGTTTCTAAGAGTCTGCAACACTATTCTGAGATGGTCTTCATGATCATGCTCACTACAGGAGTAGACAAGAATGTCATCTATGAAGACTATGATAAACATGACCAAGTACTGCTTGAACACACAATTCATCAAGTCCTTGAAAGTTGCTGGGGCATTAGTAAGACCAAAGGACATGACTAATAATTCAAAGTGACCATACCAAGTTTTGAAGGCTATTTTTGGGATTTCATATTCTCTGACTCTGAGCTGATGATAACCTGATTTAAGGTCTATCTTGGAGAAGTAATTATCACCCTGAAGTTGGTCAAATAAGTCATCAATTTTGGGAAGAGGGTACTTGTTTTTTACCATGACTTTATTTAGCTGAAGGTAATCAATATAAATTCTGAGAGTACCGTCTTTCTTACAAACGGATAAAACTTGTTCACCCCACGGAGACATACTTGGTATGATAAATCCCTTATCTAAGAGATCCTTTAACTCCCTGAGTTCTGCTCGGCCCATTCGGTATAACGGAATAGATATAGGATGAGTATATGGGAGAAGATCGATTCCGAAATCAATTTCCCTTTCGGGAGAAACTCTGGGAAGATCTTCGAGAAACACATCTGGGAATTCACATGCTACCGATACTGATTCAAGAGTACAGGTTTCTGAACTAGAGTCCTGGACTCGAATGAGATGGTAAACACATCCCTTAGATATCATCTTTCTCACCCAAAGGTAAGAAACAAGCTGACCCCTAAGTGCTGAAGTACTACCCCTCCACTCTAGAATGGGTTTATTTGGAAACTAAAATTGGAAAATTCTATTTCTGTAGTCGACAGATGCATAGTAGAAATGAAGCCAATCCATGCCGAGAATGACATCAAAATTGGTCATCTCTAATTCGACTAAGTCGGCTGAAGTGACTTTCTGAGATATCATAATCGAGCAGTTTCTGTATACCTACCTAGCTCTGATAGATTTACCCACTGGGGTAGAGACTGTGAAAGGCTCTGATAGAATTTTGGAACTGACTCCAAAATCAACTGCTATATATGGAGTAATAAAGGACAAAGAAGCTTCTTATCCTGTCAAGACTAAAGATCATAGAGTCTGTTTGGGCGTTGTTCACTGGTAGCACTGGATGAGGCACCCTGCTGATTTGGGCGACCGGACTAAGCTGGGAGACAGTTATGATGACTTTGAGAACCCACCTGAGGACACTGTCTAACCCTGTGGCCTAACTTATCACATCCAAAATACATATCACTGCTAGCTCTGTTGATACCCTAGTGGTTTCTGCCACACTTCTGACAAAGGGTATTTTTCGAGCACTGCTAACACTACCCTGGGGTCTGGGCCTTGCATCCTATCTCTACTGCCATCACTGAATTTCGGCACTGAAGCACTGGCCGAGGATGGAGCTGGAACTCAGGATTTCATAAAGATCTAAGAATGATTCCCACCCTCTGACTTAGGCTAAGCGAAGTTGAAACTACCTATTCTCGCTCTCTTATTCTCCGTCTCCTTCTCTTTATTCTTAGCCTCCTCTATCTGCTGAGTATGGACCATGAGCCTAGATATTTATAGCTCCTTAATCAACATTGTGGTCCTACACTTCTTGACCACACTATTAAACATGCTAGACACAAACTTACTTATCTTAGATCTACTATCTACTACTACATGAGAAACATATTTGGATAATTGAGTAAACTTAAGAGAATACTCCTGTACCATCATGTTTCCCTTCTTCACATTTATAAACTCCAAAACCTTCGCTATCCTCAACTCTAGAGGGAAAAACCTATCCAGAAAAGTAACAACAAACTCCTCCTATTCTATGGGCCCTATATTTGCGACCTTTTTTGCCTTTTACTATTTAAACCATGAGTATGCCATATCCTGTAACTGATATGCGGATATCTCAATGCTCTCAACAGTCGTCACTCCTATAATTTTTGTAACTTTCTACACCTGATCAAGAAACTCCTGAGGGTCCTCATCTGACTTAGACCTAGTAAAAGATGGAGGGTTTATTCTGGTGAAATCCTGAATCTTGGCAGCAGCAGTATTGGCCATAAGATTGGCTGAAATAATAGCTAGGCATTCATTCTTGGCTGCCACAGAATGATCTAGGGTGGTGAAAGCTGCTCTGAACTCCGCATGGGAGACGTGTTCGTCCAAAGGATCTGGCTGGATGGGCTGGGGTTCTGGTTGGACTCACGTTCTTCTTTCCTTAGTCCTCTTTAGAGGAATATTCTATAAATGGAAGAGAAATTTAGATTTGAGAGGGATTTTAACTGGAGCTCATGTTAACTCGCACGAAATGAATACTAAGAAGGGAATCTTTTCCTAAAACACCTCGCAGCCTCCTGTCCATAAGTGTGGTACGCTATACACCCATGCACAAGATTCTACAAGATGCGGCTTTAAGACTTACTAGGACTTTGTTAACCTTAGGCTTCTAATACCAAGTTTGTAACGCCCCGAGTCTGTACCTCAGATACTACACGATGCTCATACTCCCGAAGGACCACAAGTTAACCCATGAATGGTACCTGCTGCAATAGCTGAATAATAATACTGTAAATATATGAAAATTAGGCAGAAACTTTCCATAAGGTTCAATAGTAAAATAAATCTGAATACGGCATAGCAATACCAAATCTAAAACATCTTTCTGAAAATACTCTAGTCTGAAAAGCCTCTAAACTGTATGAAATGTAGAGTTAATGGGACAAGTCCCCAACTAACTCCGACTACTGAAATAAATTCAAATGCTGAAATAATAATTATGTCCTCAAACTATAAGGACTCACCACTAACTCTGAATGCTAAATATTTGAACTGCTAAGGGTGCTCAAGAGTTGTGAGTCTGAACCTATGATATAAAACATTATAGCACAAGAGAAAAGTATGCATCAGTACTTTGAATGTACGGGTATGCTAAGTGAGGTAGGATGAAATGCATGGGTTTATATGCCTGAATAGTACTGACTAAATGATATGAGTATAACTCGATGAGAGTACATGCATGAATAAGTAACTGTAACTGAGATTGTGATAAAACTGAATATTATGTCTGAATACTGATTAACTAATATTTGAGTATACTGATACTGAATTATTGATAACTGAATGATTATATCTGGCAATCTTGATTCTGCGGAACTATACTAAGTTCCGTATTGAGCTAAGTGACTATTTTTGACAGTCCATAATCTGTAGAACTGAACTGAGTCCTATACTGAGACTAAATCTAAAACTGAGACTGTGGGAGGTAATCATCTAACCGACATACCCCTTTCTAGATAGATTGGGGTCAAACCTGTAACCCTAGTTAGAAGGGTGTCAATACCGTACCACGGGTAAGGACAAGTTGTGAGTTAACCCTCTCTGACAGAAAGCTCTTTCGTCAACCCTCGCTGGCAAGAAAACTCGAATGAGATATATCAACCCTTATAATATTTGTCTGGAAGATATCTCAACCTATGCTTGCACGTAGTTCTATAATGCAGGGATTGCTACTAAGGGTCAAACCCTCTGCTGGCAGGAATGCCCCTATCCCTGGGTTAACTCGGTGTTGAATCCTACTCCCATCTGAATAGACACTGAACTGATTTTCTAGTTCATACTAGGCTTGACTGGACTGTTACTAATTATACTGTCTAACTGAACTGACCTGAGTTCACTGAGTTTCGTTGACTGATGGGATACTACTTAATTTTGTTAACTAACAGAATTTACTAAGGTCTGAACTGGATACTGAATTGGACTGGACTGATACAGAGTCTACTGAGTTTTCCTATGTCTTGTAACTGACTGAGAGTACTACTGATAGTGACATAACTGAGATTATTCTTTATCTAATAATAGCTCTAGGTAAACAGCTAAATTGTCGGGTATTAGATACCCCAAGGACTCGATAACATGAAAAGTAAAGCATCACATGATCTTGAATAACATAAAATGCACACTTGTTCATAATGTATCTATAGAGATATTTTATCAAACACTTGCATGGTATAACTTGCACATATGCTAGCATGACATGATTTCTTTTCCCTAATTAGTTCACATGAACAATTCATCAAGCACTTGGTGAGCATAATTTATGCACATAATAAGAGGGCATCATGATTCACTTCCAATTTTACAATTTCAAGGGGTTTAACATGGATTCATACGAATCTACACACATAATAACCAATTGCACATGAAACGTATAACAAATCATAAAATAGAAATCTAATTTAAATAATAATCATGAATACACTTTGATTCCAATCATGGAAGTCATAAATTCCAACTATATTGCACGGGGTTAAGCTTAGGATTTCACGGGGTCTTACACAAAATCATAATCTTCACATTAATATGAGTAAAATGAGACTCATATTGCAATATAAAAGTTTGGGCCAAAAATTAGATGAAAAATAGGCCTGTGTTCCATAAATGGAATTTGAAAATTAAATATGTCATAAGGTATCTCAAAGGTCAAAGATTGCATGTCTGAAATTTAAGCACAAATGTAGTCTCAAATGGGGCTCAACTCAGCCCCAAGATTTAAAGAAAACAAGAGGGAACAAGCAAATTTAACAAACAATTGGGGTAGAGCATATAGAATAAAAATGGGAAAAATGTAAACTCAGCATCCCCTACTCCTCCCTAACTCCAAATTATCAATCCCCACACTATTCAAAGCTCAAGGGCACATCAATGGAGGAAAAAGGGACTTGAAATGGTTGAAATTTTCATAGAAAGAGAATATATAGAAAAAATAGTGACAGCTAAGCAGCCACTTTGCTGCAAAAGTTGACAATGACAGTTAAAGCAGAGGGCATTAGAGAGGCGAGATTCTTCTAAAGTGGAACCTTGGTCACTTAAATGACCTCCACTAAAGTGGAAAACTACCGCTAAAGAGGCCCTCAACTATCCAGCCAAGAATCGCTAAGGAAACACCAAGTCGCTAAAACAACAACTGCTAAAGTTGATCCCAAGCAGCTTAAATGGTTGCACCAGTTGCTGAAAAACCAACAAAACTCTAAGTTCTAGTCAAGTGCTTGGGATTTTCTTGGAACCCCATGCTAATTAGCTATGCTACAGTACCAAATTCAATGGAACAATAAAAAAAATCATTCAAGGTCATTTTGATAAAAAGTGGGTCTCGTACTTATTGTTCAATTTTTTTATCAAATTCCTCCCAATGGCTCAAAATGATTTCTAAAGCATCGGGACTTGTACCAAGGGTACCCTAGCCTAAAATCTATATTTCAAATCTAAATATGCTATCAAAATTCTCATCCGAGTTAATTTACTATCATCTTTGGGAAAAAGACCAATTTCTCAATTTTAAAAGTTCCAAAATAGGGAAATGAGTTTAAAACCCAAAGAAATTACCAAAAAATCAAACTGATGGTTCTGGTAATCTTAAATAACCATTAGCCACTATGAGAAGGCACATACTTCCAAAAAAACAAGTGGAAATAGAGAAAATGACCCGGAGGTTCATTATAATATCCATTACTAAAAGGACTTTGGTACTCAAAAGTCAATGGATAGAATAAAGCCCAGAAGCTCAAAAAGGATGAGATACTAGGCCTACATGCCCTACAAGTTTCCCAAACAAACTGTAAAACCCAAATAATTCTTCCAAGGGATTTTGCTAAAGGTATCCCTTTTTAAACCAAATCCTTAGTTTACTTTCCTAGTAACTAAAAGCTCATCCTCAACAACCAACTGGCTTTCAATTGAATTGAGCTCGACTAAAGCACACATACCTAAACCACAACATACCAACATCACTAATATAAGAACAACTATACATAAACCTAGCCATGCAAAAGGCAACCCCATCTAGGAACCAAACATTCAAACCTAATACCAAATCTAATATTTTCTTATCTCTCCGAACTATTATCTACTTTTAACAATATATAATTCCTTTAATATCACCGGAGTCTTATCTGCATAATCACACCATACTAACCTCGAAAGAATAAAGCTGACCCACCAAAAATCCATATGTACTAGCATATGACAAAACTCATAATGTTCTACATGAATACTCAAATAGTAGTGATCAATGTCTGTGATCTCTGTCAAAGCTACTAACTGATCCAGATGGCCTTCAAAACCAACAACCATGAGTCTAAATCAACATCTCTCAAAGATGAACAATTCTCTCCAAAAAACTCTATAGGCTGTGGGTGAAACGACACTAAGCCAAATTTGGGTACACTTTCTTTCCAGAGTATATATTCAAAATTTCTGATGACAGTTGAAAACTAAGGTCAAATGCGGTAAAAAACAATACCACATGCCGACAAACTATCCTTCACTCATTTATCTACAAAAATCTTCCTGAGCTAAAGAAAACTAAAGTTATAGGGAGAGAGTAGGCTTGGTCAGCCTGTCATGAGCAGTTAGTTGAACTAAAACCTCAAAATAGGCTACAACTAAGTTATGCAACCCATTGCTATAATCTCACCACCAAAGTTGAACTACTCGATCTCAACCATCCAACCTAATCCTATTGACGAGTAAGAATCCACACTTTTAAGTCTATCACTACTCCCAAGCCATCATTTAAAACATCAAAAATCACAACTGAAGCCATCAAGTCTTCACTAAGGTCAAATTCCAAAATCAATCTCATATCCTACAATTAGAGACTAAGCATATATCCAATGATCCCTATAAGGGATAAAACAAAAATATCATTGAAGAATATAATCATAATGGAGGAACACCCCAGGATAAAGATATGACTAATCAAATACATATTTGCTTAGGGCATAACACATCAAGGCATTACCAGGAACTCAACATGACTGCAAAGAGTACTATTGGTAGCCAAACCTCAAGCAACTCAGATTAATATGATATTAGCATGTATCTAGTCAAACCAATACTCAATAAATGAAAATGAATACTCATTCCCAAAAAACATCCACTTTGGTTATCGGCGACTGATATACAAGTACATATCAACAAGCAAAAGCATTCCATAAAGTGAAATTAGGCTGAGCATGTACCAAAAGGAGGAAAATTTAAATTCACCTATTTAAACCAACCTTAACTCAATCGGAACATAAATCACATTGCAAAAAGAACAAAGTACCCAACTCAACATCAACACCAAGATAAAGACTATAACCAAGTAATGAACCCGACAAATTGAAATAACAAATCTCAACTTCCCAACCTTAGGAAAGGGCTAAAGAAAAGGAATCACCACTCCTAAAATCACAAATAAGCCATGGAAGGACAAATCTTTCTCCCCATAACCCTCTCAATAACCAATCTAACCTTGCTAACAGAATAGAAAACCAACCAACAAAGGTTGTATCCAAACATAGAAGAATCACAAAGAAGGGGACACTATCCAGATAACAATAGTCTAGTCGTCTATCAAGTAACGATCAATCAAAGTTAAAACAAAAACATGTTAACAAAAGTACAAAGTGCAGGTGCCAAAAAAGAAAAGAACAACCAGTGACACTCTAGGATCACATTAAGGCCAATATACCAGAAGAAATAGGATTTTCCCAAGTGCTACACCACAAGTAAAACACAATACTGATCCTCTCTATCTACTAATAAAAGAAAATATCTTTGTGGTTAGTCATATATGCATAAAGCCACACAAAGCCATACAACAACCAACATAGTAATCAAGGCATATAACCACCAATGGGTATGAAAATCCTAAATCAATCCAAATAACACTGAAAAGATAGAAGATCAAAAGTGTACCTATAATGAAGAAATCAAAAGTCATAGCCCCTGACCTCCCTAAAGAAGTATGAGTATGAATACATCCCAACCCAGACTAAGAACTTGAATGACCAATTGAAATACTAAGTGCACTACTTCTTCCCAAAGATGACATGACTCTAAGAGATTAATCTGTCTGCAGTAACCAATTAAAATACTAAGTGTACTACTTCTTCCCAAAGATGACACAACTCTAAGAGATTGATATATCTGCACTGACTTCTCAATATTATAACATCCAAAAAACTCTCTAGACTAATGGTTGATCTTTCTACTATCATGAAAAACTTATAAATCTCTAATCTTTTGATAAACGTGAGTTGATACTAATCGACTGATCAACTCACGCTTGGGGAACTTCTAAAACCAATGACCAATATCATAATAATGAAAACTTGCCCGTAGAACTCTCTAGTGCAATGTACCCACTGACCCAAAATGGCTACCAAAGCATGATGACCTAGACTAAAATCCTATGATGCCTATCTGGATCTCTGTCTAATGTGACCACCACAACCCACCTAAGATCCATCCATAATCTGAGATACTACCTGTTTTGACCTGATAGGATTTTAGTGTTGTTGACATTTATAAGAAGGATCCCTACCTTAGAAAGGAATACCACTAATATTAAACTACTAATATGGCATCTTCTTGTTACCTTTATTATATCAAGACATTCCCTCTTTATAATCCTTGAATACTCCACAACTTAAAGGAAAGAAGTCCTAGTTGCTATCAATTACTTTGATGCTAAACAAAGGGGTAATGCTAATCATTTAATAATTCCATGAACCATCTCAAGTTTTGTAGGATATAACATGAAAGTATAGCTAGACCACTCGCAAAACCATATCTCATGTTCTAAAGTCGTTAAAGAACCTCTTGAACACAAACAAAACAAATTCCAGCCTGAAACCACTCAACTTATTGGGCACCACTACTAATTATGAAGTATCCTTGAAAAACTCAAAATCCCTAAAAATGTATCTTAAAAAGCTGAGGTGAGAACAAACCCTATTGGAGCCTATTCTAGCCCCAGACCACTATCTAACGCTGAAGATCCTCATTACTAATCTCTAACTCCTTAGCCTGAATTTAAGTTAAAACTTTTGTAACACACATAGAAGTTCCATACTTATCTATCAAAAACCTCGTGCTATCCATTAAGAAATAGTGGAGTCAAAGGAGGTACTCAGAAGTTCATAGAAATCAAGACACTTTTTAAGGAATCAATAATTAGTTATTCATGAAGAATGCCCTATAGCTCCAAAATATAAGATATAAACATCATTGTAGTGATCTGCAGGATTCTAATAGGCATCGAGCTCTTGTACAAACTACACAAGTGAACCTGGGCTCTAATACCAAACTGTCATGACCAAATTTCTTAAGTCATAATGGCAACTACTATGAACCACTATTAGGTAAACCAAACCATAGTCCAAAATAGCTAGTAATAGACCATTGAGAGAAAAACAAAAAAGTAGTGGAAAAATGAGTTCAACAAAGAGACTAACATAGAGAAGCTTCCATAAAACCTGGTGAAGTCAGTACAAGAGCTTCTAAAAACAATAGTACATGGTAATAATGTTACAGAATAATTATATACAAAGCCATCTTTGAAATTTAAAATAGAGATTAGTCCGATAAAAAATAAAACAAGGAACAAATTCGAATGTTAGGAGCTCACCCTAAACCTATGATCCATGGAAGCTTCCCATGATACAAATGCCAATAATGAGAACTCATACTATTATTTGTAGGGTGTAGAAGTGTAGTATGAGTATCAAGCATGAGATACTCAGTAGGCGTCGATTGATTGACCTCTAAAGATAATGGAGGTATAAATAATATGCAAAGCAAAAATATATATAAAATTCAACTATCTAAGAAACAAAACATAATAATGCTAATGAAATAATTAGGATAAACTATCCTACTCTACCAGTAATAAGGGATGAAAACGTTATACCAAAAGTAGTTAGTTGGTATATGATAGAATAGTAAAGAAGAATATATATAGTATACAATAATAGTATGAAGGAAAGAGAAATACACAAAGACTAGCTAGAGAAGGATGGATATACAATAGCACTATATAGAGAATTAAGCATGAGGACACTATCCCGAGGGAGCTAGTCTAACATCAAAAAGATTATAAACAATATATAGAACTAACTCTAGCTTAATCAGGGCTTCATTCAAAGTAAGAATATCCATAAGATGGTCTACTAATAATAAATCTCATCATAATAAAGGAAAAGGAATCAAAACCATATAGACAACCTTTGATACTAGTCTATTAAAAACCTACGACAAACTATATAGTAATAACCAAAAATTAATGTAATCGGCTAGCCTGGACTAACAATAACCTAACTAGGACCCCATAATCCTAGAAGGTACAATTAGTCACTCAGTAAAAAACAAATGTAACCTATACTAAGCCATCCCCCCTTAAGATCGATAAATACGAGTGCCAAACAATTATATTGGTGATAAGTGATACATAAGAATAAATAAAAGTCATATAAAGAACAATATGATGCAAGATAAATAAGTACCATTTCCAACCTAAGTTTATATACTTCATCCAACTCAATATCCTACAAAGAAAGGACCTACGCGACCATCCTTCTCTGATATAATGGCTAATAAAATAAAAGGGCCTATAGGGGACTCGGGATATCTTTATACAATGCCTTTTTCTAAACCAAGAGATTCAAAATATGTATCCTTAATAGTAGCAATAATGAGAAACCAAAATCAAATTCTAATGAATGCATAATAAAAAGAAGCTAAATGATCCATAATTATATAATAATGATAGCAGAGTTCAAAAAGGAACCGTAGGTAATAACAAGAGGGTGTGTGATCCATTTACAACCACTGGAAATCCCAGATGAGATCCATACACATCTTCCAGAAATCCCAGGCAATAACTATAATCGAGCGCAAAAGTTCCTAAATCGTAACCATAAATAGATGTTACACTCAAACCAAAATTTATAAACATGGCATAGTTAGAAGTAATCAAGGGGTCTTAAGCTCATAATTGACCCATTTATTTATAAAATTTAGTCTCAGGAAGTCAAAGATTAGTTACTAACCTCCCTAGGGTTAGAAAGGGATAAAAGTATGCTATCAAGTCTAAGTCAACCCAAACCTAAGGTAAAAACTTACTAAAGCAGTCATAAGCCTATGTACACCTAAAGGATGTCATTCAAAGCATTCTATCTTAAAGGGGAAATAGGGCCTACTATCAAACCCTAGTAACCCAACCTAAGGTAAGCACTAAAATAAAACTATAATAAGTCTTCTCGACCCGATCCCAAGGCACTAAAGAAGCTATGTCTATTCCTAAGGGTAGACTATATATTATCCTAAGGTAAAATATTCCTAAATTCTAGTAAGAAAAGGACTTAACCAGCTAAAATAAGTGTCAGGATATGGATAATTTATGCATACCAACACCGGTACCCAAAAAAAGTAAACAAAAGTGACAAAGAATCATTAAACCAAGACACAACTCCTTTAAATCATAGAGAATTAACTTGGTGTCCATGGTCTCATAACCAAGGCTTTGGGTCCAACGATGTAATATAAAAAACAATATGAGATGTTAGTATATGTAGAAAGTCAGAAGTAGGATCAATAAGAAGAATCATTTTCTAGGTGAATTAAACCGAGGGATATCATCAAAATTGATAAGTACTACCCCAAATCCAACACTAAGGATTACTAGTTAAACCTAAGGCCGTATGCATAACTAATCAAGCTTAACAATATACAGAAGCTATGACGGGTATTCTAAGCTAAGGTTCAATTTACAATTGTCTACTAAATCCTCTAGACATACCAAATACTGATATAACGAGTCCTAACACTATCCTATAACCCTCAGTTATCATGTAGTACATACAATACATAATATAACTAAGAAGAGTAGAGCATAGCCTACCTCGATGCCAAACCATAGTTTCAAACCATCCATGAATTGCTTGTATTCACTCTAAGATCTTTAAACAACATCACACTATTAAAATTATAATCTATATATTAATACGAGTAAAATGAGACCCATATTACAATATAAAGGTTTAGGTAAAAAATTGTGTCAAAAATAGGACCTTGGGGATCACAAATGGAATTACAAAATCGAATCCATGATAATGTCCCTCTATTGACAAAGAATAAACACTCTAAATTTTAGTACAAATGAAGTCTCAATTGGGGATCAAATCAGCCCAGGAGCTAAGAAAAATTAGAAAAAAATTGAGAATTTAATGAAGAATTAGGGTAGAACTTATAGAATAATGAAAAGGTCACCACAACATCCCGTACGCCTCCCCAACTCCCATTAATTATTCCCCATATTTTTCTAATCTCAAGGCCCATGAATGAAAGAAAAAAAGATTTGAATAGGCTAAAATTCAAATGAAAAGAGAATATAATGACCCAGCAGTGACTACTTAAGTAGTAAATGACCATTAAAGTGGTCGGTACAGTAGAGGCAAGATGTCGCTAAAGCAGCACCTTAGTCGCTTAAGTGACCTTTGCTAAAGCGGATAAGTACCACTAAACCAACCCTCAGCCATCCAACCAAGCACTGCTAGAGCAACACCATAATACTAAAGTGACCACCACAAAAGTGGCTTCTAAGACACTTAGCAACTACACCAGCTACTGAAAACCAGCAGAACTCTAAGTCTCGATGGACTCCGACAGGGTGCTCAGGATTCAATTAGAACTCCATGCACGTAAGCAAGCTATGCTTCCATACTAAATTTGACATTAAATAATAAAAATTCCAATCAAGTTCATTTTGATAAAAAGTGGTCCCACACACGCTATTTATTTTTCATTAAATTCTACCCAATATTCCCAAATAGTGTGAAAGCCTCGAGACCTAGACCAAGGGTTCTCCAACCCTAAATTCCATATTATAGAGCAAACGACGCTGTCAAAATTCTCATCCATTGTCTTTTACTAGTAGTTTTAGTCTAAAACTAATTTCTTAACATCGAAAGGTCCAAAATAGGAAAATTGGCTTAAAACCCAAACGAGCTGCCTAAAAATTAAACTGAAGATTTGAAAATCATACATAACCTGTAGCTTCTATAGAAAGACATAAAATCCCAAAACATGGAAAAACAGAGAAAACTACCAAGAGAGTCGTTGCATTTTCTAATTCTCTTCTTTTAGGATTTTTTTCCTATTAATTTCTTAGTAAGCATTAACTAATTCTCCTTTCTATATATTTTAGGAGTTTAGTAAATATTATAAAATAATAAATAATAATTTGAGTAAAATAATAAATGATATTTTTATTTGTTGCAGGATGTATTAATGAACGGATAAAAGTTTAAATAACTTTTATAAGGATCTTCACACTTTTAATATAACTAGTTTGCATGAACGTGCTTTGCACGTTATCCCCTTATCAATCTCAATCATCAAAAAAATATTTGATAATTATTAATAACTATATGTATTTATTTTATTAGGTACAAAAATATACTCTCTACCATGGTATTAGATCTCAATCTCCAATGTGGTCCCGACTCCCGACCTTGATCAAAAAATAATCTAAGATCTTGATTCTTAATATGATATGAGACCCATATTTGTATCTCTACTCTTAACTCGATCGTTGACACAAATCCATACCAAAAAACATGATTCTTGATTCTCAACCCCAAACCAAACATGAGGACTTATAGTCAATATTCAACCTTGACACTAAACCTGAATATAGAGACAACCTCAACCCCCAAACTCAACACCTAGACAAATTAATTTTCACCTAGACTTATCTTAATCAATTTTTGAGAAATTTGGGGATAGTCTAGTGTTGGATGATTTTTGAGTGTGTATAGTCTAAGAAAATCTAGAATTTATACAAGTATTGGTTGTGGTTTTTGACATAATTTTTAAGTAGATAATGATTTTATAAAAGCCATAGCAACTTTTAGCACTTAAAGAATAGAACTCCAGTTATATGGTTTATTTTGGAGGGATTGGTTCATGATGCCATATTTTGAGGGATGTGTTGTAAGATTGGCATAGTTGGAGATAGTCCCAAGATTCTACCCCAAAACCACTACAACAAAAAAGGAAACTTCCAAAATGGTATCGTTGCAGTGGAAAAAGTTATTGTGGTAGTGGAATCTTTTATAACATTGAGAACCACTGCAATGATAATTTTTTCACCTAAGTGGTACACTATAGTGGTAATATAACCAATAGAATGGTATAATATAGTATTTTGATAGTTTTAAACTTTGAAAATATTTTTCATTTCCCACTATCTAAAAAATATTAGAGATCTCTGGATAAGGCAATTTTCTACAGAATTTAAAAGTTCTCATATTTTGAGGTATGTTTGTTACATTGTAAACTTGAATTTCTTCTAATAATCTCTGAAAATCATTAGAAAACTTGTTCATGCTGAATTATATAGGTTAACCCTAATTCATGAAATTAATGTAAAATCATAGAAATGAGTATAAAATTAGTAGATAGTGATTCTAGGGTGTTAAAACACTAATAAAAGTAGAATTATAGTTCTTCATGCTAAATAAAATATCATTCATGAGGATTAAAGAGGGAAAACCCTAAGATGATTTAAAATAATTTTATAGTTAAAGTGATTAGATATAATCCCTAGTAGTTAAAGAGGGATGAAATTATTGAAATGGGTAAGTATTTCTTTCTATAGATCAAATGCAAGTTGAAAGGGAAAGGAAAGGAAGACTTGTGGACTAAAAGTGTTGTCGAGCAACAAATCTATGCAGGTTACAATTTATTGAAGCAATTAGACTTGCCTAACTCTATGCTTATACGTGAATTGAGTAATTATAATTTGCTTTGAGCACTAGTTGTGATTACTGATTGCATTGTATATTCACACAAATTGATGTTTTTGAGTTGATGATAATGATGGTGTGCCACTCATGGTGTTTATAAGGTTGATGATGATGATCTGTTAATGAGATGATGATGCTATTATTTAAATCATAATGTTCATGATAATGATGATTCTGCTTCTTAGACTATGATAAGGAAGATACATTCATTCATGTGCATTGGATATTGGTTATGATCATGTATTATGAATATAATCTATTATTGAAAATTGATAAGTGTAAATTTGTGTAATGTCAACCTGTCATTCCCCTTATGTGAAGTATTATAAATGTGTTAAGGTCTCCAATTTTAGGTTATATGATGATCTTTGATGCTTTTATTTGATTTACTTAATTTTATATAATTGAGTTTAGTCGGACTATGATTCCTACCAGTACTTGTTTATGTACCAATGATATATGTACTCTTTGTTTTGTTTAGTACAAAGTGTGTTCCAATATTAGAGAAGATACCTCAACTTTAGCCAGCAGTACCGAATTCTGATTTAAGGGTGAGCATCACGATCGAGCAATCATTTGATCTTTTTTTCATTGTTTATGTCCCTTGTTTTTGGACTAAGACGTCCCTTTAACTAATTTCTTGTTCTAGATAATAATTTAGATTTAAGACTTGATTTCTTTTAGATGTTTTTGTATGGTGACTTCACGTCCCCAGGATGTAATAAATATTGGTTTTCACACTCAATTGGTTTATGGATGTTGATGTTGATTTTATAGTTCATTTATTAATTGAATGAAGCCATTTTAGAACTTGTTTAAAAATAAGGGTAATGTAATGAGTCTCCAAGTTATTTCCTTAATTTTCATGCATTTCCAGTGATCCACTAATTTTCATGCATTTCTTTACTTTAGGTTATGACTTGCCAAAACTATTAGCTCAATTTTGGGTATTTCGTTTGGATTTTAGGCTCATTTCCCCATTTTGGATCTATCACTATTAAAGAATTAGTCTCAGATTAAAACTCCTAGTAAGCATACTCAGATAAGAATTTTGATAGTGCCATTAGCTCCGAAATGTTGATTTTTGGTTAGGGACCTTGGTTGAAGTCCCAAGGCTTTTAGACTCGATTTGGGCTATTGGGTGGAATTTATGGAAAAGAGAATTATAGGTGTAGGCCCCAAATTTAGTCAAAATGATCTTGGATGAAAGTTTTAATGGTTTTACTAAGTCCAAAATGTATAATTTGGTATGGTAGCATAGTTCAATTGTACACATGGGGTTACAAATGAATCTGGAGCACCCGATCACAGTCTATCTGGATTTAGGAAAATTTGGTGTCTTGCAACAGCTGGTGTAACCTCTTAAGAAGACCTTTGGTCGCTTAAACGGTGGTCTCTTAAGTTACCGATGGATTTCTTTTGCTGCAAACATTGGTCCCACATAGTCTCTTAAGTGATGGCCTCATTGCTTAACCAGAGGTTGCTTAAGTGGCACTTGACCACTTAAGCAAAGACAGGATTTTCCTAGAGGGTTTCTTAAGAAATCGTTTGACCGCTTAAGCAATCATTTGGTCGCTTTAGTAGCATCTGGGGGTGTTAAATCCCATTTTCTTCACCCAAATTTATCATTTATTTCTTAATCCTTTTCTACTATTTTTAGTGCATGAGACATGAGAAAATGTGGAGAATCATCCATCGAAGCTAAGGTAAGTTAGCCCAACACTCCTTGGTCATTTCCCATAATTTATTCTGTCAAATTCAAACCTATTTCATTGTAAATTCTTACAAATTATGTCCATAAATCCCTAGATGTTAGGGGCTGATTTGGACCTCGATCTATGCCTCATTTTTTCTCAACATTTAAGCGCACATACCTTCTCCATAGGGGGACTTCGTGATGGATTCAATTTTAGATTCCATTTGTAGGACCCACGAGCTCAATCTTGACTTGAATTCCAACCCAACCTTTAATATAGAAATATGGGTGTTCTTTTACACCTAAATTTGTGTAGATTATTATTTTTATAGGATGAATGTGTTTTAAGATTGTGGAGCAAAGGAAAGCAATTTGTGGATGATTTAAGGATTACAGTTCGCCATCAAGGTAGGCTATGGTTTACTTCTCCTCGTGAGATGGAGTATGGTGTAGATTGCATGCTCGGTAAGTATTATAGGACATATATATGTCTATTGTATCATGATTTAGCCTTGTTTGGGAGTTTATGGATAGAAAAGTTGACCCAACCCTTAAGATGAAATACTTTTTACGGCTATTGAATCATATCAACCTAGATTATAAGCATTTTAACCATAGTTTGGTGTTAATGATCCTTTAGTATAAGACTTACTAGTTGATTTAGTAACTTGGATCATATTTCCCTAAATCATGGTGTTATTAATATTATGTTAGTTATATACTGTTGGACCCAAGGTCGTGGTTACGATACCAGTTAGACTCCAGGTGAGTATTCTACCTTTAGAAGGGTGTGATTCTATTTTATAGAAGCTTAGGAAATTATTATTGTATTATTTAGATACTGATGATGACATGCAAACTTTTAAGTGCATTCATGATCACTAAGTGGTATGATTCAAACAAAAACCATGATATTGCAATTGTTTCCTAAAAGTAAATTTATTCGCACTTTTCAATTTTAGAAAGGATTCTTTTATAATAAAAATTCTACCACCTTATTTAATGGTTTATGAGCTTTTCGAACTATAGATTACATTTTGAAAATTAGATCGAGATTGATTTCAGTGCATGGTTTATCAACTCTTTTAAAACTACTATTTATTTTGATCAAGAGAGATTTTGATCCTTTCTATTATATTATGCTGATTTATTCCTAGAGTTGAACTCGGGCAAACAATTTATAGACTTATACTCTTTTAGTCACGGTTCAAGTTTGTGTACTTATTATATATACATCTCACTAGTAATGGATGGTGTAGATTAATGATAATGATTATTGAAAATCCTGGATCATTACCATATAGTGCATAAGGGTATTCACGAATACCCTAGGGGACTCTTCGTTCATGAGCGACAATGTTTGATAAGAGAGGTCGTCATCAGTCCTGCCATTGTGAGTTGTCGAGCTGGAGGAGGTGTACATTGTTGCATTATGGCACTCAGATAAGATACCATTTGAATGATTTTTTCCTTCATTCATTTACATGCATTGCCTATCACCAGTATATTATTTGCTACTTATATCTATCGACCATATGAAGGGTTGTATAGGTATAAGCTATGATTGTTGTTTATTGAGTACTGATTAAAACTTCTGCGTTTATGGGGCCCTGGTAAGGTATTGTTAGTTTGGGCTAGCCGACTACTTTATTGTTTTTGGTATGGTTAGTTCATGATAGGTTGATTATGGACCTGTAATAGAGGTTGTGGTATGATTCTATTCCTTTTTTTTATGGTAAATTACATTATTGATTGTTACTACATGGTTAGACATTAGGGTTACAAACCTTGATTATACCAACACTAGCTTTACCACTTGGTTAGGATACCTTGAGGTATTAGGTTGGTTACCTTAAGACATTACCTTGAGTTGTCCTATATATATATATATATATATATATATAGGTGTGGTGCGAATTTATATCCCTCTCTTCTTTGTCTAATCATGTCACATATGTATTCTATGCCTTCCATATTATTATATAACTTTCGTTGCTCTTTCTTTGTATATTGACTAGTCATATACAGTATTGATATTTAGAGCATGATTACTATTAAGATAGGATAAGTTTATCCTTAATGACCCACTAGCTTTATGACACGACCCAAACTAGGTCCTATTCGTGTCGGGTTCCTCAAGTCTAACAGGGACCGGAGACCACCCCTAAGAACCAACCATAACCACCCTGCAACCTATGTCAGATGAATTTCGAACATATAACAAGGTAGAACAAGAATAAACCAAAGATACTAAATAAAGTCTATAACCATAATCTAACAACCTCAACCATATATCCAACCGGTGTCCACCTTAATGCCAATACCAACACCAGGGCTAAACCCAATACCTACACTGCCCATACCCAAAGTAGTCCCATAAAGTCTCTAACCGAAAACATTGAACATCCGATCAGGACATGCCCCCAGCCATAGACAAAACTAAATTCCAAGAAACAAAAAAATATAAAGAAGTCCATAGAATGAAATGGAGTCTTCCAGAGCATGAAAGTTCACCACTAGTCTGACTCTAAGTTGTCCCCAAATCCAAATCGTCGAGCATGAGGAGTTGTTTGGTTGGTTCCTGCATTGCAGGGGGATACAACGTCCAAAGATGGTTAGAGGAATGAACACTAGCATGCATTCAATAATAAGGATAAAATTATGCCATTATTCAAAACCAAAGTAAATAACCATATGAAATTACTTACATATATATATATACCATGTCGGGAAAGGGAACCGGGTTTAGCATGAATTTAAGAACTTAACCTGGGTTGTATACCTTTACCATCATAATCCACCCACATTCTATATGGGTCTAGTGTTTCTCCCTGAAAGGGCCTAAGTGCGTGTAGCCGCATGAACCAGATATATCATAGGGGTCAGGGAGTCCCGTGTACCCTTTGTCCTTTATGATATATATACATACAAGTATAACTTGGGGGATTCCCGTGTACCCCATAAGCATATGGTCACCATGACCAACCCTCATGTAGGCATTTATAAGTTTCCAGTGTACGTCTATCAGAATCATACCTCCATGGTTAGCTATCACAACCCGCCATTATTGACCAATCAAAACAATTTAGCACATAACCAAGACACCAATTTCAGGAGTCAATTATCAAGGCATTATGAAGTGGTATCGTCATACCGACTATAGCTTGCAAGCAATGTCATTATCCAACACTTAGGGGATTCCCATGTACCCCACAAGGTTTCCAATTAAACCAAATCCATGACCACCAAGGTTTCCAATTTATTTAAAATCAACAAAACTTATTTAAGTTCCATTACCATATTATGTAATGTAAAAATTCAAGAATAGTCCAACTATGTGACAAAATCATTATTATCATTGGCATTTTAACAAACATATTGAGGAAATATAGTTTCCAAAACCAAAACCAAGTATCAATTGACCATTCCCATGTAACCACATGTTCAAAACATAGTTATAACATGAAAAACCATTAGAAAAACCTTGGAAAATATTATCCAACCATGAACAACCAAAACCCCTAACATCTATTTTAAATCCCCAAACAAATCCACAATAATTCCATGAAAACCATTCATTAAAACATGCTTTTAGTTAAACGAACAATGATGGAGGAGTAACATGCCTTATTCATGAAGATTAACGAAGATATTTTGATCCTTAAACCTCTAGATGACCACCTTTAAGAAACCCTAGACCAATCTTTCTGAGAAGTTTTTAAAGTTTTTTTATCTTCTAAAGTGTGGAATGAGGTACCAAATAGTGTTATAAGACGTGGGGTGTTAAGGGCTTAGAGTGGGAAATGTCAAATACACCCTCAACTTAAAAGCTATAAAAAGAATGCAGGAGGGTACGATTGAACCCCTTAACTCATATCCACATTGTACGAGTGGTACCCACAACTCGTAACTTGATCAAAAAGTTGGATACAACATTCTGTCAAACATAAGAATACCTTGTCCTAACTCTTACCATAATCATACGAATAGTATCCTACAAGTCATACACTATGCAGGACATCTAGGCTAAACACTGGACAACATACGGTTTGGCACTATACTTCTCGTATCATGAACATACGACTCGTCACCACCAATACGAAACCACAACAGAAACCCAACTACAAAATACTAGACACCTTATGAGGTGGGTCACCTGACTCGTACCCACACCATACAACTAGTATGGTGAGTCGTATGATGATCAAAAAGCTCAAGACTCGATAATTTTGCAAGGACCAGAATGCAAGGTGTTTCAATACTCCCCAACTTAATTCATTCATCCTTGAATAATGGAACAAGGTAGTACAAGCATGATTTACACCTCAACATCTCTACTCTGACCTTTAACTAAGTTAGAAAACAAAGATGCAAGGAAATCAATCTTTCCTTTAACTACGTTAGAAAACATAGATGTTATGAAGAACACATACCTTTCACATGAATTTTTGAAGAAGAAAATAGGAACGGATACTTGGAGTTTATGTCTTCTTCAGCTTCCCTAGAAGCCTCTTCAACCTTGTGGTTCCTCCATAGTATCTTTATCGATGCCACGTCCTTGGTCCGCAACTGACAAACCTTCCAATCTAAGATTTTAACTAGGATCTGCTCATAAGATAGAGAATCAGCAATACCAATTTCCTTGATAGGCACAACTTATAATGGATTACACATACACTCCCGCAACATAGAAACATGGAACAACGGATGAATGGAGCTCAACCTAGAAGGCAACTCCAACTCATACACTACATTACCAACCCTTTTGAAAACTAAGTACAGACCAATGTACCTAGGATTGAGATTCCCCTTCTTCCCAAACCACATCATTCCCTTCATAGGAGACCCCTTCAAAAATAACCTATCCCCAACCTCAAACTCTAACTCCTATGCCTCAGATCCGTAAAAGACTTTTGGCGACTGTAGGTATCCTTAAGTCTTTCCCAAATCACTTTCACCTTCTCCAAGGATTAGTGAACCAAATAAAATCCAAACATCTCCGCTTTACCAACCTTGAACTACCTAATAGAAGGCCTACACCTCCTACCAAACAAAGCTTCAAACGGATCCATCCCAATCCTAGAGTGGTAACCATTAACTTATGCAAACTCTATAAGTGGAAAATGCTCCATCCAACTATCACCATAGACAATCACGTAAGCATGAATCATATCCTCTAATGTCTGAGTAGTTCTCTCCGCTAGCCCAACTGACTACGGGTGAAAAAAGTACTAAGACTCACCTTGGTCCTCAAACCTTTCTGAAATAATTGCCAAAACTTAGATGAAAATGGCATACCACGATCGAAGATGATAGAAAGAGGTACTCTATGCAACTTCACAATCTAATGGAGATATAACCTCGCATAATAATCAGCCGAGAAGTTAGTCCTCACTGGAAAAAAGTGAGCAAACTTTGTCATCCAATACATGATGACCCAAACTGAATCAAACTGATTCTAAGATCGAGGAAGACTAGTAACAAAATCTATATTGATCACTTCCCACTTTTACAGAGGCAACTCAATTTATTGATACAATTCTTTGGGCCTTATGTGTTCAAATTTTACTCATAGACACACTATGCACTTACCCACAAAACTAGCCACATCCTACTTTATATTGTTCCACCAATACATCTCCTTAAGGTCATGGTACATCTTTGTAGAACCAGGATAAAAACAAAGCACGACTCATGCACCTCACCCAAGATCCTCTCTGGTAAACCATCGACATTGGATATATATAAACTCCCTTGGTTCCGTAAGGTACCATCACCACTAGTCTCAAATTCCATCACCTTCTGCCTATCTGCATTACCCTTAATCCTCATTAAGATAGGATCTGACATCTTCTTATCTTTGATTGTAGCATCAAGAGACGACTGCACCACCTCTTGTACAAATACACCACTATCCCCAGAGTCCAAGAGATAAACTCCAAGGTTAGCCAAATAGTAAATATCCTTCATAAACTCCTACTTCTCCTTATTCACATGAGCTAGAATCCCCATGGATAACATGCTAAGAGCATCAACAACTACATTAGCCTTACCCTGATCATAGTAAAGACTCATGTTATAATCCTTGAGCAGCTAAATCCATCTTCTTTTCCTGATGTTAAGCTCTTTCTGAGTAAACACATACTGCAGGCTCTTATGATCAGAAAAGATGTCCACATGCACCCCATAAAAATAATGACACTAGATTTTCAAAATGAATACCACAGCTAACAATTCCAAATCATAGGTCAAAAAATTCCTTATATGCACCTTCAACTGTCTAGAGGCATAAGCTATCACCGTTCCATGCTACAATAGAATGCACCCAAGCCCTACATGAGATGTATCATAATAAACCATAAACCCATCAGTTCTTTCAAGAAAAGTCAAAATTGGAAACAAAATTAGCTTATCCTTTAGCTTCTCGAAACTACCCTCACAAGCATCCAACCAAATGAACCTCACCTTCTTCTGAGTTAACTTAGTCAATGGGCTGCAATAGCAAAAACACTCTCTACAAACCTCCAATAGTGACCAGCTAAACCCAAGAAGCTTTGAATGTAGGTTGGAGTCATGGGTCTAGGCTACTTTTTAACAGCTACAACCTTTTGTGGATCTACTATGACCCCTTCACTATAAAAAACATGACCCAAAAAAGTTACAGCATTCATTCAGAATACATATTTCAAAAATTTGGCATACAACTGCTGCTCTTTCAGGTTTTGAAACACAATACGAAGGTGATCGACATAATCCACCTTACATTGAGAGTACACAAAAATCTCATCTATGAACACAATGACGAATAAATCCATAAACTAATGAAAGACCCTATTTGTCAAATCCATAAATGTTGTTGGGGCATTAGTCAATCCAAAAGATAACCAAAAACTCAAAATGTTGATGCCGAGTATGGAAAGTAGCCTTAAGGATATCCACATCCCTAATCTTTAACTGATGATACCCGAATCAAAGATCATTCTTGGAGAAAAACTTAGCACCCTGAAACTAATCACACAAATCATATATCCTCGAAAGAGGGTACTTATTCTTTGCCATCACCTTATTCAATTGTTGATAATCAATACACATCACAAGAGAACCATCCTTCTTATGCATGAATAAAATTGGTGCACCCCATCGGGACACGCTAGGATGGATAAAACCTGTAACGCCCCGGATCTAGTACCCAAAATGCTACACAGTGCTCATGACCCCGAAGGACAACAACCTAACCCATGACTGATATTTGTACTTGTATACTGCAGGATATACTATATAAATGCAGAAACATGAACTGAAAGGCCATAAGATTCAAAACTGTAACATAACATCTGGGATGGGGTATAAATACCCAAAACAAAACTGTCTAAACATGATAGTCTGAACATGATAGTCTGGAAATCCTCTAACTGACTGAACTATCTAAATAAATAGTTGATGGGACATGTCCCCAACTAACTTCGACTACTGAAATAGCTAAGTACTGAGATAATGAAATAACAAATCATATCATCCTCAGAGGATAAGGACTCACTGCTGATTGACTACTAATCTATGGAATCTATTGATGATTTGGAGCTCGTGTCTCTGAACCTATGGTATAAGACACCATAGCGCAAATACGTTAGTACTTTGAATGTACTGGTATGCATGTGAGGTAGGCTGAATGCATAGGGTTCATATGCATGAACAATAATAACTAACTGACTAACATGAATGTGAGAATACATGCATGATAGTGTTTATCCACCTTATCAACCCTCATCGGACAGTTTTGATGTCTTAACCTATGCTGGCTACATAGTTCTGGAATGCAAGGATGACTTCTAAGAATCACACCCTCATCTGATATTATATGTTTCCATCCTTGGGTTCATTCGGTGCTAATTCCTACTCCCATATAAATAGACTCTGAACATAATTTACTAAACTGAACATGGGCTGAGTTACTGAATTTTGTTGACTGGTGGAATACTACTGATATCTGACAACCTGAGTTTATGAGATCATGGAGATTTCCTGAGTCATAAGACAGTCTGAAGTCTAAGGATTCATAGCTTGATTGAGAGTATCGTGATAACATGACATGGCTTTAGGCACACAACTAATATTTTGGGTATGAGTACCCCAGGACTCAATAGAAGGAAACTGACCAAGCATAACTTACTTGAACATATAACTAACATCATAATCCATAATACATTTATAGAAGTATTTCATCAAAATATGTGATAGGCATAACTTGTACATACATGGGGATTTCATGGTATCATGATAGTTAGGCACCTTTCCTTCATCTAGGCATTTTATCAAACATATTGTAGGCATGGTACATGTAAACATCATTGTACAATAATTAAACATTATGTAAACATCATTGTACAATAATTAAACATCATGGTTCAATTCTAATTTCATCATTCAAGGGTTTAGTCATAGGTTTGCATGAATCTATATCTATAATAATTTAACCCACATATAATTTATCACCTAACATGGAGTAGAACTCAATTTCTCATTATCCACATGAACAAGACCAGCCCAATAGTGAAATTCATAAGAAAATCCATAAACTTGAATTTAGAAAAGGGAATCTTGGGCTTCATGGACGAAAGGAGTCCATGAATGAATGCTATGCATACCTTGCTTCATAAATATACGAAGATTAATCGAGGAAATTCTTGATTATGAATCTTCTATGAAAAGACCTAGGTTGTTCTTGAGAGTTTTTTTTAGAGAAGAGTGTATTTTGGGTGAAAAGTGGTTGAATCACATGATAAAGGGCTTAAATAGGGGTGGGAAATTGACCCTTTTAACCCTGGATGTGTCTTGTAATTTTAGTAAAAATTTCCCGAATTGGACCCCTGGCGTGATGCGGTGCTATCGCGCCTGTCACTGGAATTTGACAATTGGGAAACTGAGAAATGGCGCGATGCGGAGCCATCGCGTTGCCCCTTCTTTTGTGACCTGGAACTTTGGAACGACGTGGAGAAAATTGCGCAGAGACACTGGAAAAGGACAATTGCCATTTTAGCTTATGGCGCGGCGCGCCACTGACCAATATGGCGCTGTTTTACGACAGGAACTTGAAATAGTCATAACTTCTTACCTGGTTATTGGATTTAGGCAAATTTTATATCGATGGAAAGCTTATTGAATTTTCCACATGACAAAAAGTGAAAATCTTAAAAATATCACGTGTACAAAAGTGGATTCATATTTCAAAGAAAGCTCCTAACATTTTTTAGATGATTTCAATCTAGGAAAAGGTATGGAGTATTACAAAATCCTTATCTAAAAGATCCTTTAGTTTCTCCTTAATCTCCTTCAACTCAGCTGGAGCCATTCTATATAGAGAAATAGAAATTGGACGAGTTTCAAAAGAAGATCAATCCCAAACTCAATCTACCTATCAGGTGGAACACTAGAAGATCATCAAGGAAGACCTAAGGAAATTCAATCACGAGCGTGATAGAATGGAAAGAAGGACCCACTAAGTTAGAATCTTTAACCTGGACCAAATAATAGAGACACCCCTTGGCGATAAATATCCGAGCTATAAGATATGATATGAAACACCCCTTAGGATATAGGGAACCACCCTCCCACTCAAATACCAAATAATTAGGGAATTTAAAGATAACCTTATGAGTCTGACAGTCTAAAGATGCATAGCATGAGTACAATAAATCTAGACATAATATGACACTAAAATCCACTATATCTAGTTTAGTGAGATCCACCATAGTCTTTTTTACTACCAACAGATACCACACACCCCCTATAGACTTTTCTAATAATCACAGAGTTACCTACTGGGATAGAAATAGAAAAATGATCTGAAATACACTTGGGACCAAAACCAAAATACACAGCCACTAATGGGTTCACATAAGAGAAAGTAGACCCCGGATCAATTAAACATTACACATAATGGGAAAAGAGCTTTAATATACCAGCCACGACATCAGCCAATGCCTCAGACTCCTGTCAAGTAGTGAGAGCATACAGATGGTTTTGACTAGTGTCGGAGCCAGATGGTGCACCCTTTGCTATCGAAGCTGGAGAAGAGGCAACTGAAACTTTTTTTACCCCAAAGGCAACCTTACCAATAGGATAGTTTATAAGCATGTACCCTATCTAACATAGTTAAGGCACTTATCGCTTCCTTCTTCACAATACCCCAATATATTTGACCATAAAATCTTTAGAAAGGATATGATGGAGCTAACTGGGCCTCATTCGCCTGAGATTTGGCACCTTGTGCCCTAAAGTTGTCTCCATCTTTGAAAAACCTGTCTCCCAATGGCTTTAGGACACTTACCACCATCCTTGCCACTCTGTTGTTAGCCACCGTATTGCTAAGAAAATCTAAACTTATTTCCATGTTTCTCCCTTAAATCAACTTACTTCTTTTCTTCTTCAACCTATTGTATGTATACCACTAACTTTGAGATATCCATGTCCTTGTTTAACAAGTAAGCATTTCTCTCTAAGAAAATTTCTCAGGATAAATTAGAAATGAACTCCCTCATTCTAGTGCTCATGCTAGAAACCATCTCCGGAGCATACCGCAATAACTAGTGAAACTTCAAGGAATATTCCTTGACTAACTTCTTACTTTGCTTCAGATTAACAAACTCTTTTGCTTTTGCCTCCCTTAACTCCTGAGGAAAGAAATGGTCTACAAAATTTTTAGAAAAATCCTCCCGTGGAGATGACATCATCGTTACCCCTTGCTTGATTTAGCTGGTAGGAAACAAACTCCATGCCCTTTAACTTAGTGGCATGTATAATATTGAAAATGTTCTCCATCTCATCCCAAAAACCTTGAGGATCCTCCTTAACCTTAACATAAGTAAAGGTCGAAGGGTTCAACCTCATAAACTGGCCAACCCCTTTTTCCTCAAAAGATGGAGTAACAGGAACACCACATTCAAACTGAGAAGCTACCAACTGTACCAACATATGAATAGACTGACGAAACTCGACATTCATCACTTAAACCTAGGGAGATCGAGAAGGACTAGAGAGAACCGATGGACCTCTAGGACAATCAGGAACTGGAACCAAGACTGGGTATGAACCCTATAAGTAGTACAGGCCCTATCAAAATTGTCCTTAGATGGAACAGAGGAGTTTCTATAAGCTTTAAATCATTAAAGAGGCATGATCTAAAAAGAAAAAAAATAGGAATTAGAGGATAAATTAGGAACTTAGTCTCTAGAACTCAAAAATAGAATACAAGAAAGAGAAATATTCCTAAATGACTTAGAGCCTTTCCCTTATGAGTGTGGCACGCTTTACACCCTTAAAAGATACTCTACTTGACACGACTTTGTGGACACCCTATTGACCATAAAACTAGAGTTTTAATACCAATCTGACACAACCCAAACCAACATCTAGTAGCTCAAGAGCAATTGGGACCAGATGCCACCCTCAAGACCCAACCATAACTGCCCTGACAAAAATCTTCGATGAATTCTGAAAATATAATAAGATAGAAAAAGAAAAAACCAAATATATTAAATAAAGTCTATAACCATAATCCAACAACCTCAATCAAATATCCAACCAGTGTCAACCCTAATGCCAATACCAATACCAATGTAGATACTACCCATGCCCAAAGTAGTCCTTCAAAGCCTTTAACCAAAAATAATAAATATCTAATCAGGACATGCCGACCATAGCCAAAACCAAAGTCTAAGAAACAAAAATAATATAACAAAGTCCATAGCATGAAATAGAGTCTTTCAAATTATGGAAGCTCACCATTTTAGTCACACACTAAGCTATCCCCGAATCCAAATCACCGAGGAGAAGGAGTATATGGCTAGTTCCTCCATCCCGTGGGGATACAACTCCTGACGATGGTTAGAAAAATTAATGATAGTATTACTCAAGAATAAGGATAAAATAATGCCAATATTCCAAACCAAAGTAAATAACCATATGCAATTATATGCATATATACATACACACCATGCCGGGAAAAAGAATCAGGTTTAGTATGCATTTTAAACCATAACTTAGGTTTTGTAGCTTTACCGTCATAATCTACCCATAGACTATATGGGTCTAGTGTCGGGTCTAGTGTCACCTTCTGAATAGGAGCCAAACCGTGTAGCCACACGAACCGAAGATATCATAGGGGTCGGGGATTCTCGTGTACCCTTTACCCTCCATGATACATATATATAACTATAACTTGGAGAATTCCTATCTACCCCACAAGCATATGGTCACCATGACCAACCCTCATGTCATTCAGTGTCCATCCATTGGACTCACACCTTGTTACTCCCCGAATCCGATACCCAGAATGCTACACGGTACTTATTACCCTGAAGGATCATAAGCTAATCCATGACTTATATCTATACCTATATACAACATAATATACCATAAAATGTAGAAACATGAACTGAATGGCCATAAAGTTCAAAACTGAATGAACATCTGATAAACAATGTTTGAAAATTATATAATAATACCAAAGCAAATCTGAAATAACTATCTAACATGATATAGTCTGAAAGCCTCTAAACTGTCTAAATAAGGAGTTGATGGGATATGTCCCTAACTAACTCCGACTACTAAAATAAACTGAAAACTAAAAACTGAATTAGTAATAAAATTATCATGTCCTTGATGGATGAGGATTCACTACTAAATCTGATCACTGAACTGGGATGCTACTGGTTCTCTGGAGCTCATGCTTCTAAATCTATGGTATAAGACACCATAGCACAAATGCATCAGTACTTTGAATGTACTGGTATGCAATTGAGGTAGGCTAAATGCAATAGGTTCATATGTATGAAAAATACTAACTGACTGACTAACATGAATGTGAGAATAAATCCATGCATACGTTACTGTATCTGACATCGTGATAGGACTGAATATTGAGTTCTGACAACTGAGTTTTCTAATAACATAGATTTACTGACATTTGAGTTGACAAATACTGAAATACTGAATAATTAAGGGACTGATAATATGTTACTAGTACATGAATAACTGTGTTTGACAGTTCTGATTATGAAGAACTGGTCTGGTTGACTGTATCTGACAGTTCTGAAGCTGAAATACTGATAACATGAGTTCTGATAATTGATATAACTAATAACATGAGTGACTATATCTGACAGTCCTGAATCTGATAGAACTAGCTGAGTTTTTTACTGTATCTGAGTGACTATATCTGACATTCCTGAAATCTGTAGAATTATCTGAGTTCTACTAGTGAGACTGAGACTGAAAACTGAGACTGTGGGAAGTAGTTATCTAACTGACATGCCCCTAATATGCCACTATGGCTGAGTTGGGGTCCAATCTATAACCCCAATTGGAAGGGTGTCAATACCGCACCACTGATAAGGAAAACTGCTATGGAGCCAGTCCTAATCTAGCGGGTGACCCCTAGGATCAGTCCTATACATTTAAATATACTAACAGGTGATCCCTGAGTATGTCAATCCTATCTAATGGGTGATATCTCGTACCTACGTTGTCTACGTAGTTCTAAAACTTAGGGATTTCTTTTAGGGATCTCAGTCCTATCTAGCGGGTGAGTCCCTATCCTTAAAATCGCTAGGTACTGAATCCTACTCCCATCTGAAAGACACTAAACTGATTAACTGAACTGAAGTGATTATCTGAACTGAGCTGATACTAATGGTATTGTTTAGCGAAGCTAAACTGAATTAACTGAGTTCCATTGACTGACGGAATGTACTGAGTTCTGAGGACTGATTGAGAGTACTGAAGTTACTGAGATTACTAGGAATACTGCGGTTACTGAGATTACTAAGATTACTGAGTAGGACTAATCTGATGGATGATGAATTTACTGAGATTTCCTGAGTCATGAGACTGACTAAATTCTACTGATCATGGCTTGACTGAGATTATTGTGAAAACCTGACATAGCTGTTGGCATACAGCTAAATTGTTGGGTACAAGTACCCCCAGGACTCGATGGAAAAAAACTGACATAACATGGCTTACTTAAACACATGACCAATAACACAATTCATAATTCATATATTGAAACACTTCATCAAACATTTGATATGCATAAACTTGTACATATATGTGGATTTCATAATATCATGCTAGTTGGGCACTTTTCCTTCATATAGGCACTTAATCAAACACATGGTAGGCATAATATATGTAGACAACATTACACAATAATTAAACATGATGATTCAACTTCTAATTTCATTATCCTAGGGTTTAATTGTAGGTTCACATGAATATACATCTATACAAATCTATTCCACCTAACATTGATCACCCAACATGGATTTGAATTTAATTGATCATTGTCAGCATAAACAAAACAAATCCAACATGAAATTCATAAAGAAATCCATAAACTTGAACTTAGAAAAGATATTCTTGGGCTTCATGGACAAAAAGAGTCCATGAATGAACACTATGCATACCTTGGTTCGTAAATATACGAAGATTAACGGAGGAAAATCTTGAACTTAAATATTCTATGAAAAAACCTAATGAGTTCTTGAGAGGTTTTTGAGAGAATAGTGTATATTTTGGTGTAATAGAGGCTCAAATCCATGTTTTTGAGCTTATATAGGGTAGGTAAATTGACCTTTTTAACCCTAGGACACGTATTTTAATTCTTGTGAAAATTTTTCGATTTTCATCATTGGCACAACACGCCACTATCATGCCAAGTAACTAGAACTGGACAATTAGGAATCTACATGGTGGCGTGATGCGGAGCTATCACGTTGCCACCTTGTTTGAGACTTGGAAGTTTGGCGCGATGCGCCACTATCACGGAGCAACATTGTAAATTGACAATTTCCATTTAAGCTGGCTCCGTGATGCATTGATGAATTAGGTGACACACTGTCTCACTAAAAAAGCTCTAACTCTTCCCCCGGGTGTCGGATTTGGGCGAATTTGGTATTTATGGAAAGTTTATTGAATTTTCCACATGAAAAAAATTGAAAATCTTAAAAATACCACATGTATAAAAATGGATTCATCTTTGAAACTAGTCTTTGACATACTTGGGATGGATTTAAGCTAGTAAAAGTATGGGGTATTACACACCTTCACAATTATCTATCACAACCCGCCATTATTTCCTAATTAAAAAAATTAGCATATAACCAAACCATAAATTTCAGGAGTCAATTACCAAGGCATTATGAGGTGTTATTATCATACCGACTATAGCTTACAAGCAATGTCATTATCCAATACTTAGGGGATTCCCATGTACCCCAGAAGGTTTTTAATTAAACAAAAGCCATGGATACCAACATTTCCTATCCATTTAAAATAAACAAACCAATTTAAGTTCCATTACCATATTATGCAATGAAAAGATTTCAAGAATGGTCAAACTATGAGACAAAATTATTCTCATTAGCATTTTAACAAACATGTTGAGGGAATATAGTTTCTAAAATCAAAACCAAGTATCAATTGACCATTCCCATGTAACCACATGTTCAAAAAATAATTATAACATGAAAAATTATAAGAAAAATAGGGAAAACATTATCCAACCATGAAAAACAAAAAACACCAGCATCTATCTAAAAACCCCAAGAAAATCTACAATAATACCATGAAAACCATTCATTAAAACATGTTTTTAGTTAAACTAATAAAGAGAGAGAAGTAAAATTCCTTAGTCATGAAGATTCACGAAGAGAATTTAATCCTTAATTCTCTAGATGACCATCTTCAAGAAACTCTAGCCTAATCTTCTTGATAGGTTTTTAAAGTGTATTTAAAGAGTGTTTTGATCTTCTAATATGAGGAATGAGGGACCAAATAGTGTTATAAGACATGGTCTCTTAATGGTTTGGGTGGGAAATATCCAAAATACCCTTAGATTAAAAGTTATAAAAAGAATGTAAAAGGGTACGATTGAACCCCTCAACTCATATCTACATCATACGAGTGGTACCCTCAACTTGTAACGTGATCAGAAAGTTAGAAACCATATTTTGTGCAATATACGACTCCCTTGGCCTAACTCATACCATCACCATATGACTAGTATCTATCAAGTGGTACTTTAAGTAGGACATCTAGGGTAGACACTGGACAACATACGATTGGGCACTATACTTCTTGTATCATAAATGTATAACTCATCAACACTAATCCATAAATAAAATAGTAACCCAACCACCAAACACTAGACACCTTATGAATTAAGTCACTTGACTCGTACCCATACCATATAACTAGTAAGGTGAGTCGTATAATCTTCAGAAAGCTCAAGACTTAAGAAATTTGCAAGGACTAGAACCAAGGGTGTTTCACTTTATCATGCTTAGTTTCTTGAGTAGCTGCCGTAAGATTATATTCCTGCCTTACATGTTACTTATGCTTACATTATATTTGGGGCTCAGTCAGCCAATGTGTATTAAGTATCATGTATTTAGTACTCATACTACACTTCTGCAGCCTACAGATCATAGTATGAGTTCTCACCGTTGTTGTATGCATCATGTAGAGTAACTGTGGATGGAGATTTGGGGTGAGCTCCTAGGATTTGGATTATTACTACTCTTTCTATGATGGATTAGACTGATCTCTACATTGTATTTAGATACGACTTGTACTTATATTTACTTTACAGTTAACTTTATTCTTTTATTGGACTAAAAACTCTTAGACTAACTTCACCAGGTCTTGGGGTTGCTATATATATATATACACATATGTACATATTAGTCGCTTTCTTATAATTATTCTATTATTTTATTTCATATATTTTGATAGTCCATTGCTAGCTGTTCTGGATTAGAGGTTGGCTTACCTACTAGTGGGTTATAGTATCTACAATCATAACTTGAGAAATTAGGCCATGAATAATTGTTATTAGATCCTAGGTTTAATGATGTGTTTTAATAAGAGATAAGTTGATAATAGTGTCCTGTAAATTAATACAGAGACATTTGTATCCTATCTTTGAAATGTTATAAGGAATTCATAGGAAATCCTACTCTGACTACTTATTATGTGTCCATATACTTATGAACCTCTAGTATATTATTTAACACTATTCTCTTCTAGATGGATGATACAAGGATATCAATAGTTGCAAATGAGAAGTTCATACATATTTCTAGATCTTCAGCTCAGCATTGGAGTAAGAAGTTAGATATAAATATCAACGAACTTCAACATCAGCTAGAGAATTTGGGTCCATCCCAGGCTCCAAAAAACTATCTGACTACTTCATCCTTTCAAAATTCTGTGTTGAAGATTCTGATACTCTTTACAAATACATCATAACAAAAGATGATATTGATACATCAAGCAGTTCTCATACCATACATGGGTTTGTTCGTGTTCACCAGGGCTCCTTATTAATTTCTGAGTATAAGGTAGGGTTTATTAAATGGGCCAGACATACTCCTTTTCTATATCCTTCAGCATAAGATAGTTCATGGATTTATTGGAAGATTAAATTTTCCTTGCTATTTGGCATCGGAGCATTTGATAATAGTTGATTCATCTTTTATTCAACTTATTGATCACGTGAATGCCATAAAAAGAGCCTGTATCAGGATATATAGAGGTGGCACTCAGATCAGTCATAATGGTCATTAACAGTAGAGTCTGCATCAGACCTTGAGGAGTATTCAATATGGATTTTTAGGTCATAGTGATTGTTTTAGATCAGTGGGTGCAGTACCTTAAAGTATTCTAAGAGATTTTTTTGGTTTTGGTGAGATTAGCCATTAATCTACAGAGTGCCCTAGACATGAGTTGGATATTTAGATAGGGTCAACATATGATCCTTTCCAGCCTAGAGCTCCTAATATAGTCTATGATTATGGGGAGGATGGATATTTTAGTATAAAGTGTCCCTCGTTGGTTAGCCAATTGGGGTCAGCTCATGTTTCTAACTAAATTAGGGATTTAGGGACCTTTCATGACCATATAGAGGTTGATCATTTGTTCATATAGTGTCCCTAATGTAGGATTATTAGTCATTCAGCTCATCCAGTTCAATATCATTGAGATATAGTGCCTTCAGTTAGAGATAGTGCTTTTAGTACCTTAGTTGGTGACTCAGACACTCAGTCCATGTTAGGACCCACTTAAATTCATATTATTATAGGCGTATAAGGCTTATGACTTTGGATTTCCACCATGATAAGTACGCCTTTTATTTTATCACTTTACTTTTTATTATATTGAATTGGGGTTTTCATACCCATCGATGATTATATGTCTTAGTATTTTTATACTGTTTGTTGTGTGCCTTGGTGTGGAGTTTGTGATTATATGACTAAAATAGTAGATTATTTATTTTATTAGTAGATCATTTGAGTACCTCCTATAACTTTTGTTGTTATTAATATTGTTATTATTTTGGTTGTTATTGTTTTATTTTTGATAGTCAGTTAGACTAATGTTATCATGTTAGAGTCCTCTTTCTTATGATTCTATTCATTGGCATAGATGGATAACTCTTTTAGTTAATTCTCTCTCTTTTACTAAAGTTAGATTAGTTGTTCAGTGGGGTATGAAAGTGAAGCTATGTTGGCCTTCCATGGTTTTGTTATGATTCTAGAGTTGGTAGTTTGGTTTTACTACGTGTTTTTGATTTTGAGACTATAGGGATTACCTTCGACTTCACTAAGATGATATTTTTGGCTATTCTTTGCTATATCTTATTTATTGAGGTTGACTGGCTTGGGATCCATTATTTCAGGTCTGCTAGTTCACTGCGCAGTAGTGGTCTTGATGATGATGTCGAAAGGTCTTAGGTTTGCCTTTCTAGTTTGTTGGGTTCATATTTTGGTGATCACTTTAATCTTGGTCTTGATATAGAATTGGATACTCTGTTCTTATTATGATGTGATTCATGATCCAATTTCGATAAAGTTGGACTAAGACAAGAGAATTAAGGATACCATTATTTTGGCATTTGCTTGAACTAATAAAACTAGTTGGAGTGCTTCTTCTCGGTGATATATGCCTATGTGTATTTATCACAGTTTTCAGCTAAAGTTGTATTTTGTAAAGTATCTAGACTTTTGGATATCACTAGTACTGCTTGCAACCTTAAAGATTTCTGAGGTATTCTTTGATGCTTTATGCCCTATAAAAGATGTGGACTTAATTGCTAGTGTCCTCAGCCAATGATTTTCCCTATTTATGGATTTGTGCTTCAGCTATATTTGAGTTCTAGTTCTTGTGGGAACTATTGCAGATATTCCTGATATTTTATAGTGAGGTTGATTTGGCTGTTTACCCTCGGTTTAGATATGTTGGCTCAAGTTTTAGGGTTTTGACTCTTCTGAGTAATGGTGTGAAGGTCGTGGTAGATTTTTATATTTGGATGCTTTGTCGTCAACAGGATTGGTCCGGGTAGTTGAGATCGAATAGTTCATCCTCGGTGTTGAAATTTCAACTATGAGTTATAGAGATTGATTGCAACCTCCATTTCCATACTTACGTCAGTGAGCATTCGCTTATAGGCTGGCTAAACCTACTCTTTGTCTACCTATTTGGCCTTCTTTTGTTCAGATAGATTGTGGTGGATTGATTTTAGTATGATAGTAATCGAAACTTGATGATGGTTCTTCTACTTTTGACCTAGGTTTTTAGCCTTTGCTAGAAATTTTGAATGTTGACTCAGTGGAAGAAATATGCTTAAGATGAACTTAGCATTGTTTCATCTCAGTTGGTAGGACACCCTAGAGTAGATCATTCAATTTGGAGAGTTTGTTCTTCAAACTTTTGATTATCAATATTGAGTTTCACTCGGATCAGTTAGTGGATTTAACGTAGATTGCAGACATTGGTCATTACCATTTGTATGTCAAGGTTCCACCTTATAGGCATATTCTTATGCCTACCATTTGGTATTTTTAGTGCATCGGTGATGTCACCCAAATTATACTCTCTAAGAAGATACAATGCGATCGCTGTCAAATTACAGTTTGTAACTAGGTTGGGGTCGATCCAATAGGGAATAGTCTGACTCTATCTCCCAAACTTGATGAAGTGTCTAGAAATATAGAAAAGTAAAAGAGGCTATGAAATAATCAGTAAAAGGTAACAAAACTTGAATGCTATTGATTGTGATCAATCTGAAAGAAACATTAGGCTTGTGTTCCCTCTCGCTTCTAGGTCCGTAGGTTTATCGTGCTTAATCCAACTATCTCATTGATATACATGTAGAATCTAACAAGTTATATATCACCAATAGTCTCTCAACACCCTTTTGTAAATCTCACTCATCACCTCTCAGTCTCAGAGTGTTGCATTACTAACTCTTGTCTTTGAGCCCAGATTAATTATCTCCTCTCAGTCACAAGTTAGTTATATAAGGGTTGATAGCCTTGAGTCACTGTTGTGATCTTCCTTTCCCAATATCTACCTCTCTATCGAGTTAATATCAAATGTAGGCAGGGTCCTAACATTTTTAATCGTTAATAAAGCAATCAAAGCAAAGAAGATCACAATAGATACAATAGTATTGATCTAGAAGGAATCTCACACTTCCCTTACATGGTTAATCCGCCATGGTTCACACAACCCTAGCTATGAAAATTAGCCACTCATAGTTCCGAAGAATCTATGGAATTCAATAAACAAAGCATATGAATAATCTCAATAATAGATAAAGGAAACCCAAAGTCTCAAATCAATTAATCTACCGAAAACCAAGAACATAAGAATCCCAAGATCAAAAGACAATGTTAGAATCAAAATATGTTTTTTGAATTGTATGAGTGCGTAAAAGTTCTTAAAAATTCACCCACTAACTAAAATACCTCAAAAGAGTATTGATAGATTACAGAAAAACCCAAAAAAATCTAAACCAAAATGGATCAGGAAACTTTGGGTCGACCGTCACTTACCTCAGGTAAGTGACCATCGTTGGTGGAACTTAACTAAGGTAAGTGACCCATTTTAGGTGGAAGAAAATTTTTGCAACATCATTTTCACTAGACTTTGACCTTCTGACACCTACACTGGTACCTATGGCACCGTAGATGGTACCTACGGACTGTGGGTTACTCATCATCAGTGATAGGAAATCTTCACTTCTGAAGATCCTCTAAACCTAAGTTTTCTCAAACTTTTGCCCCCTACCTATTCCATGTAGGTACCAATATAGGTATCCCTAATTTTAGCTTTCGACTCTTTTTTTTGTTTATCCCCCAAAACCTAATTTCCTACAAAATAGACACAAAAACTTATCATATCCTCCAAAGTAGACCTAAGTGCTTGCATTTTTCTTTGTTGTAAGCATCAAAAGTGCCATGAAACCATGGCACATCAACACCTTCAACTTATAATATTTGTATTTACTAAAGACACAAAAACACAACACAACATAACAATGATGCTTAACAAAGAGAAACCTATGATACCTATGGCAGTCAATCTCAAATTTAGCTCAAAAATATCACACCCTCCAATTTTAAGTTTTTACAACCCACCTAAGTGAATCAATGTATCCCAAAAAAGTAACATAAGGGAATCAAGATATGGCATTATATTAGAAAACATAATAAAAAAGATGTACAAATCACGCTACCTGTTAGGTAATAAGTTAGCAGCAAAACCCATATACCCTCACAACAAAAAAATCCCACTCACTCTGTAGAATCATGCATATTATATGGGGATAATCACAAGACACTCACATTCACAAAAAGTTCCATCAATGTGCACAAACTGCCATAGGCTTGCCCTTATTTTCTTTACCTTAGACTAGGATCACATTAGGATTTTACTCGGCTTGTAATGTAGGGTTGGGGGCTGGTATGGTACATTTGGTAATTTTGTGACTAAGACTTCTTGGCACTGCAATTATCATAGGACTCCACTTATCAACCAATGTTTCTTTCATTCTGGCGTTAGTTCCCCCCTTTTTCTTCTATTTTTTATTCAGGCTGGGTGTGGTTTCTTTTATTCTTTCTTTTTTTTCTTTTTCCATTTTTTCTTTATTCTTACCACACCCAAACCTAATTTATTTTCTCCTATTTACATCTTTCTTCATTCCCATTTCTAATCACTGATGTGCGAGCAGATGCTAGAATATTTAAGGCTTTTAACTGAGAATAATTGCAAAGTATTAAGCAACTTTTGTCATTTTTTATTATTTTCTCTTTGTTATTGCAGGAAAAGTCAAGATGAAAGAAAACCAACAACAACTGAGATAAAAGAGTTGAATTTTGAGAAAAATAAGAAGGGAAGTATAGTTGACGACTTGTCTGATAAGTCATCAACTCCCTGATAAGTTATCAAACTCATCGTCAGCCTTAGACAGAGAATGAGATTCATCTAGAAGAAATGGCGATAACCTATGATAGGCCATCAGAGTTGTGATAAGCCATTAGGCTCGTTGTTAGGCCTGGGCAGTGCTTGAGAAATTAAAGTAAAGATGTGACGACAACCGTGATAAGTCGTCAAAGGTATGATAAGCCATAACCCATGACGTCATCTATCCAAGAAAAAAGTTGTGATCTATGATTTTGTTTCCATAATTAGTCTGAAGTATATAAATAACAGCTTTTAGGGTTTCAATAATCATCTTGAAATGGCTAGAACTCATTCCAAAGGCCAGTTTATCTCTCTTTGGGGGATCTTAACTTAAAATTCAATTTTCAACTCTTTGATTTGGTTGTGGGGATTTTCTCTTGGACTTGGAAGAGAATCAACTTCAGACTTCATCTTTTGTAAGTTTAATTACTTTGAATGATGAATAAAATTATTGTTATCTCTTTCTTTTTCATGTGGCACTAAAACCCATAACTAGGGTTGTGGGATCTATGGTTATTCCTTCATAGATTTAATAGTTGATTAGGGTTTGAGTGATTGTGGGGACATCTTGATAATTTCTTTGTTATGATTGTTATTTATTGGTTGAAAATAATAAATCCCTCCTTATGTTGATTTGCTCGAACTGAGAAATAAACTAAAGGTAGTGAATTATCAACAAGGATTTGGGAAGGTTAAGCTCTTATATAATGATTAATGTTGTAACAATATTGATCAACTTGAGATAAAATCAGTATGAATAGAATAATTTCCTAAGTTAGAGAGAATTAGGGATTTTAACATCTAAGTAGGTTGAGAAACATTAGATGGACTGTCAAAACTAATAATTTGGTGTTTCCCACAAGTTACGAGAACCCAATACTTCTTTCATTCCTCATTGGGGATTAATAATTATAGTGATCACAGCCCTAGTTTCTCTCTATCATTGATTTGAAACACTGGAATTTTAGCTTGGAGTCTCTAAAGCGAACGAAAGTGTTAATAACTTTTGTTCAATCATTACAAACCCCAATTTTATATTTTTGTATCATTTGTTTGAATTTAACTTGTAGCTTTAGTTTTAAATTAGTTTAATCGCCACTCACATTATTCCTTGTGTATTCGACCCTGACTCCAAAGTTGGGTAAATATATTGAAGACGCCCGCCTTGCACTAAATTAACGTGTAAGTTGAGTATTATCAATATATACCCCTATGATAGCCACTCTAAACTTAGGTGATTTTCCTGAGTTTAGGTGCACACTGACCAAGGATGACCAGGGCCAAAATAGGTTAATTGTAATCAAAATAGAAAGGTGAAAGTTGAAAATAAGAAAAATAGTCTATTAGGCTCAAAATTGGGATTAATGAATACTTATTCACATTCAGAAGGTCGTTTCGGCTAAAAGTAGAATAATTTCAAGAATTACTTGTGATCCTTTCCTAACAAACTATCCTACAACCTAGGAAAGACTAATCGGGTAAGTTCTGGATTCAACACACAAACAGAACTATGTAATCATCTCACACACATATGAAATAGAGTTGTATCTCAAACTACTAATTATCTGGTTCAAGCAAATATTAGCTATGATTATTATGTCCCTAATCCTAATTCCATAACAAGATTCACAATGGTCACATATAGATACACATCACAAAGTTAAATAAAAACTTTTTTGGAAGGGTATCATTTTTTCTAGCACATCAAAATAAAATACGTGAATTTCCTTAGGTACTCAATTTTCTCCTAGTTAAACAAAAAAAACACAAACCATTATGACACACAAACACAATATGTCCTAAACATGTCTTCTCTACTAAGAATAGACAATGGGGAAAAGAGACACGGCAACAAAAACTCTAGGAGAACATATAGAGCCACAAGTAGCACCACCCCTATGAAATAGTTATGCATTGTACCCAATGCATTAGGCCACTATAAAACAAGAGATTAGGAACATACCTATGGCACCTTATCTGTGTATATCCGATGATAATCACACTAACACAATTACAAAAATAACAAGATACCTTGGGTTGCCTCCAAGCAACGCTTGATTTAACATCGCGGTACATCGCAGGTACATTGATTACTCAGAATTTATCAAGGTAGCCAAAGGGTTGTCCTTCAATTTATATTTCCCTTCGAACTTATATAGCGCACCCCTATTTTTTTTTAAATTTTCTAATATGCTTAAAAAGCGGTGGTACCAAAAAAAAAGAACCAAGCAAAAGATGTGGCATGTTGAAATTCTTGTCCCTTAAGTGAGGAATGTAATTTTTTAATTTAGGCATAGTAAATTCTAGAATATAGTCATATTTTACCTCCTTTTTTCACTTTTTTATAGGCTCAAATGGATCGATTAATGTCTTACTATCCAAACATAATATGGAAAAATAATTGGAATGAGGTTCATTACGTTCCAACTCATGAATTGCATTATTATTTACATCCTCACATAACTCTCATGTAATCCTCTCAATAGTGACAACATCCATAAAAGTATGATCGATTATTGAATACTCTAGTTTTAACTCCTTAATTTGGCTTATAAGAATTTTTTCAGTCTCACACAACTTATAACTAAATTATTGGACGTTATACGCATCAACCTTTGCATTTAAGTCTCTTTTTAAGTTATGAATATCAAAGATAATCCTATAAACCTTTTGAATAAACTCATGGTTTTATTTTGTAAGAAGTGTGAACTTTTCTATCATGCTCTTATTGTGATCCCACAATATATCTATCACACTTTTAAAATAAAGCACTATATCAGAAAGATAAGAATGAATAAAATAAGTCCTCATCACTCCATACTTTCTCTTGTAAAGTTGTCATACCAAAAAGAGTAGGCATACACCAGTGTATGCACTATGAAAAATAGAAAAATAAAATCCAACAACCTCAACAACTCTAATCAATTAGTCTGTAATTGTATTCCCTTACAACGACACCAAAATTTTGATGTCTCCCAAACTATACCCTCCAAGAAGATAAAATATAATCATTTTCAAAAATAGTAACCAAACTAGGTTAGAGTCGATCCCATAGATAATAGGTCGAATTTGTCTCTCGAACTTGTTGAAGTAGATAGAAGTGCAGAAAAGTAAATAGGGGGATTTTCAATAATTAGTAAAAAGTAATAAAACTTTAATGCTTTCAGTTGTGATAAATTTAAAACGAACACTAGGCATGTGTTTCACCTAGCTTCTATCTTGCTCAATCTAACTATTCCACTGCTATGCATGTAGAATCAGATAAGTTATGTATAACCAATAGTATCTCGACACCCTTTGGTGAATCTCACTTAACTCCTCTCAATCACAGAGTGTCACATTACTAACCCTTGTCTAGGATCCAAGATTAACTATCTCCTCTTGGTCTCAAGTTAATTAGATGAGGGTTGATAGCCTCAATCACTGGTGTGATATTTTTTTCCCATTATATATATCTCTTTAGTTAGTATTGAATACAGAAAAGTTACTAACATTTGAAACTGTTAATAAAGAAATCAAAATAAAGAAGATCACTATACATATAGCAACAATGACCTAGAAAGAATCTCACACTTTATAACTTTTTTAATCTGCCAGGGTTCAAACAACCCTAGCTAAGGGAACTAGCCACTCATAGTTTTAAAACAATCCAAGTAATTCAATAAGGAAAGCATATGAATATTCTCACAATAGTATATGAATAAAACCCAATGTCTCAAATCAATTAATCAACCAATAACCAAGAACACAAGAATCCTAAGAAAAAAAGTTGATCTTGGAATAAAAATATGTTTTTTGAATAGTATGGGTGCATAAAAGTGCATCCACTAAATAAAAAACCTCAAAAGAGTATTTATAGATTACATAAAAACCCTACAAATCTAAACCAAAATGAATCAGGAAACTTTGGCTCAGCGGTCACTTACCTTAGGTAAGTGACCATTGTAGGTGGCACTTACCTTAAGTAAATGACCCATCACAAGTAGCACAAAATTTCCACAACTTTAGTTTCTCTGGACTTTGACCTTCTGACACCTACAGTTGTACCTACGATGCTATAGGTAGTACCTACATGTCGTGGGTTGCTCATCATAAATGAAAGAAAATCTTTACTTCTGCAACTCCTTTGAACCTGAGTTTTCTAACACGTTCTCCACCCTACATACACCAGGTAGATGGTACCTACTCTAGGTAGGTACTAACGTAGATAGCTTAAATGTCTAGTTTCAACTTTTTTTCTTCTGTTTTTCTCCCAAAACCTAATTTCCTGCAAAATAGACACAAAACACATTATATCCATAAAAGTAGACCTATGTACTTGCATATTTTTAAGTTTAAGCAATCAAAGTGCCATGAAACCATGACATATCAATCAGCTCTTGTTCTTTAAGGTTAGTGTGATAGGGTTATACTGATAGGACTCATGTGATATTTTGTATGGTTTACATTAAATAGTAGGTTTTGAAAGGAAAAACAGGTTAAATTTGTATATTTGATTGAATGATTCATGCCTTGGGTCTTTAGATAGTTAGAGTTTTTACTCAGTAGTTCTCATAACAATTTGACCTCAGTGTCCTGTGAGTTAGATTTGGTGCATCAGCCATTCTCGATTTAGTTGGAGGAAAGTTGGTTGTTAAGATTGAGTTATGGTTATTTGGAAAGTGAAGTAAGAAAGCTAGTTGAAAAAGGGATACTTATAGTAAAATTCCTTGGAAGCATTGTCTCTCTATAGAGTTTATTTAGGAGTCATGCTTAATGCATGCAGGCATAGTACCTCATTCATCCTAGCTTTCAGGCTCTTTCTATTGATTGAATTTTATGGACAAAACACCATTTAGTAGTGAATATTGTAATGACCCTTTAGTTATTTCCTTGATTTTTGCATATTTTTTACTTTTTAAGCCTTCCTATAGTGTCTATATGTCATTTATGACTTGCCAAAACTTTTAATTCAGTTATTGGGAAGTTCTTTTAGGTTTTTGGCTCATTGCCTAATTTTGGAGCTATCGTTGTTAAAAAATTGGTCTCGGACCAAAACTCCTAGTAAGTGACCTCCAATGAGACTTCCAAAAGCGCCATCAGCTCTAGAATATTGATTTTAGGATAGAGGTTCCCTTAGTTTAGGTCTAAAGGCATCCAGACTCATTTTGGGATATTTGGTGGATTCCATGAAAAATGGAATTATAGGTGTTTTCCCCATATTTAGTAAAAAAAAATCTCTAGTTTAAGTTTTGATATTTCCATTAAGTTAAAATTCTCAAATTTAGTAAGGTAGCATAGCTTAATTCTAGTGACGGGGTTTCTGAATGAATTTTGAATACCCCATCGGAGTCTATTTTGGACTTATCAAAATTTGGTGTCTGGCATAAGTCTGGTGCAACCATTTAAGCGGACATTTAGTTCTTAAGCAATTGGTGGATTTCTTTGTTGGCCAGCCTTGGTTCCATATAGTCACTTAACTGATGGCCTCATTGCTTAAGCAGGGGTTTCTTAAGCAACACTTGACTAGTTAAGCAAAGGGTAGATTTTTGTGGAGGATCACTTAGGAGTCATTTTACCACTTAAGTGGCGATTGCTTAAGCGATCATTTGGTCACTTTAACGGCACCTGGGGTGTTAAATCTTCCACTTACTTCTTAACTATTTTTCACTATTTTTGAGTGAATAATACATAAGAAAGTATGGAGAATTATCCATAAAAGATAAGGTAAGTTATCCCAACACTCCTTGGTCATTTTCCATTATTTTCCCCGCTAAATTCTGTCCCATTTCATTTTAGCTTCTTAAAAATTAGATCTTTAAATCCTTACACTTTAGGGGCTAATTTGGGCCTCGATTTGTGATACATTTGTTCTCAACTTTTGAGAACACATTCCTTGTCCTTTGTGTCACCCCGTGATATGTTTATTTTTGGATTTTATCTGCAGGCCCCATGGGCCCATTCTTGACCCAAATTCTGATCTGACCTTTTAAATAGTAATATGGGACTTATTTTACTCATAATGATATGTAGATTATTATTTTAATAGAATGGTGGTGTTTTAATATCGTGTTGCAAAGATGAGTAATTTAATGATGATTCAAGAATTGCAGTTTTGCATAGAGGTAGGCTATGTTCTCCTTTTTGCATAAGATAGTGTATTGTGTAGATTACATGCTAGATAGGTATGATAGGGCATATTTATGACTAATGTATCATAAAATAGCCTAATTTGGGAGTTTGGGGTTAGCAAGGTTGACCGGACCCTTAAGATGTAATACTTGTTATGGATATAAATCCTATCATCTAAGAATATAGCATGTTAACCATAGTTCGATGTTAAGGATTCTTTATTATAAGACTTACTAGTTGATTTTGTGACTTGGATCATATTTCCCATGATTATGGTATTAATATTATTATGCTAATTAGGCAATTATTTTTGTATTATTTGGATACTGGTGATGTCATGCATACTTTTAGGTGCATTCATGCTCACTTAGTGGTATGATTCCAACCAAAACCATGATTTTACTATAGTTCTCTAAAAAGTGAATTTATTCCCACTTTTCAGTCTTTAAATAGAATCCTTATTTAAAACAAATCATACCACCTTATTTAATATTTTAAGAGCTTGTGGAACTAAAGATGATATTTTTGAAATTAGGCCAAGATTGATTTTGGTTCATGGTTTATCCACTTTTTTACCATTAGTATTTACTTTAGTCAAGAGATATTGTGACTTTTTCGACTTTGTTATGCTAATTTATTCCCAAATTTGATCTCGGGAAATGAATTAACTAAATTACACTCTTTTAGTCATGGTTTGAGTCTACACTCTTATTATATGTACATCTCTCTCGTACTAGACGTAGTAGATAGTGGATGGTGATTATTGGAAAATCTTGTATTAGGAAAAATTAGTGTATATGGATATTCCTAAATCCCTATGGGGTCCTTTCGTTTATGATCCACAGTACCAAAGAAGAGAGGTTGTCATAGGTCTTGGCTTTGCTTGTTGTTGAGATTGAGGAGCGACATACAAGTGGTACATTATGGCACTTGAATCAGATATGGTCCTTATGGATTTACTTTGCTTTCACTCATTCATATGCATTGTGTATCACTATATTATTTAATGCTTATGTCTATCTGCCTTATGGGTGGTTTTATAGGTATAGTCTATGATTGTTATTTGTTGAGTGTTGATTGAACCTTCCGAGATTATGGGGTCCTACTTGGGTATTGTTTGTTCAGACAAGCCAATTACTTTATTAATATTAGTATAGTTAGTTTATGGTAGGTTAATTATGGACTGCTACTCGATTGTTAGTATAATTTTGATCCCTTTACTTTTTATGGTAAATTACATTATTGATAGTTACCTTATGGTTAGACATTAGTGTTAGGGACCTTGAATATGCAAGCACTAACATTTCAACTTGGTTTGGATTCCTTGAGTTGTTAGGTTGGTTCCCCTAGGTTATTACCTTAGGTAGTCCTATTTGTATATATATTTATATACGTATGGTATCACCATATATCTCTCTCTTGTTTATCTAATAATATTGTATATGTATTCTTGGTATTTCACAAACCAAAATAACTAGTTATAGAAAGCATGAAGGGGCTAAATTTAATGAAATATGTTCTTTTTATACATATGTTTAAAAAGCACTTACCTAAGTTTCAATTTTTGAAAAATAAAAATAAAATAAGAGGGTTGACAAAAATCTCAATTGAAATTGGAAGAATAAGTTGAATCAAAAGTTTTTGATTCATCTATCATTATAGAAGACAACACTAACAAAGATAAAGTGCCAGACATATAAAAAAATTGATTCATTATTTGTAACATCTATCCATCCCGTAATTCCAATCAATCGATTCATTGAGTAGCTCTTGGGTAAACTATTAAACTAATAAGAGTTGTATTGTCTAAATTTATTCAAAAATGAAACTTGCGGGAAGGGTTTCTTGTCCCATGAGTGGATTCTCATTTTTTTTAATGAATTCTAACTATTAACATTTTTTATTATAGAGATGTGTTTGTACGCCCTTTGTATATTGACTAGTGATATATGTTATTCAACTTTAGACCCTGATTACTATTAGGATAGGATAAGTTTATTCTTAATGCACCACTAGCTTTATTATGCTTAGCTTCTTGAATAGTTTCTTATAGATTATATTCTTACCTTATATGTTTTTTATGCTAACATTATCTTTTGAACTCAGTCGGCCATTACGTAATTAGCACCACGTATTTAGTACTCATACACTACTTTTATAGCTTGTAGATCATAGTACGAGTTCTCACTGCTATTGTGTGCATCGTGCTGAGTAGCTATGGACCTGAGATTTTTGTAGGCTCTTGTCGTTCATAATATTACTGCTCTCTTATGTATTAGACTGATCTTTACATTATATTCATATATGGCTTATAGTTATATTTACTTACTATTTCACTTTATACTTTTATTGTATTCTAAGATCTTGTACTAACTGCACCAGGTCTTGGGTATACAGTTGTCATTTTGGATTAAGGGTTGGGTTACCTACTGGTGGGTTATATAAGGTACCATCATGACCTATTAAATCGAGCCATTACAGTCATTATAAGGTGAATGTAAATATAACACTCGAGTTAGTGAGGGTTGAGTTTAGTGTCGTTCTATCGCCATAGGTTAGGGTTGTCACAAATCATGATTATTTGGGTTATGAAAAATATGGTATAAGAACACTGAGTTCATATATCTCTTCATGCAATTACAAGTCTAGTAGATTCTAGCAGAATAGTACTGAGATGTCTATACTTTTCTTTGAAAGGATACATGGCTTTAGGAAGACAAAACTTATTTGTTTCTTCCTTTTATGGTATTTTTTGATTCCAAATGGTATTTAGTGATCCAAATTGGTATCTAACTCCTTCATCCTTATTTCATAGATGGTAAACAAATGTTTCGCCAATGTAGCAACAACCCCTTAAGCATAAGCATTAGTAACATCTCCACTAGCAGATGAGGCTACAGCTTGGTGCAGGTCATGTGTCAGGGGTAGGGCCATGAGAGGGGAAGATGGAAAACACTTGTTTGGGGTGGAGCCTTGTCAACTATAGGACCAACTAGGCAAAGGATTCCTTCACTCCTCTACCACAGGATGCTCCAGTGTTAGCTTAGGAGGAGGAGGTGAATATTAAGAAAGAAGAAATATTGGTACTTAAAAATAGAGTACCTATGCAAAATGGAGCAACCCAGGTACCCTAACTACAAGGATGATTCAGCAAGTGTTTGGGTACTTAGGCAGTTTAGTTGGAACTTATTCTACTCCTTCTATTCTTGCATTTCCATGTCAACCCCTGTAGTATGTAGCCGTTGTGGCACCTAGGATGGATGAGGGATCAGAGACATGGGGTATCTCTGACAAGTACTTGGACTAGTAATGACAGATAATTAACATGGACTTTTCTGTAAGTTCATGAAGATGAAACCCCCCTGTATTTTAAGGTATTGAGTCTAATAATGCCTTTAATTTTTTGTTTGATTATCATGAATGCCTGTATAAGATGGGTATTACTGAAATATATTTTATGGAGTTGATTTCTTTTAAGCTATAAGCCAGAGCCAAGCAATGGTGTAGGACTTTTTATGAGTGCAGGGTTGCCTTGCTTCTACTTACTTAGGAACTGTTCCAAAATGTCTCTTTGAAGAAGTATGTTGCTGGTGCTTATCATTATCAAGGAAAGATGAACTATTGAGGTTATAGTAGGGTAACATGGAGGTGGTGGTCTATGAGGCTAAACTTCATGTCTTGTCATGCTATGCTCTCTAATTTATCACTTTAGTGCAGGAGAAGATCTGATACTTTGTGAAGGAACTAAATTTTGTGAATCAACTGGTTAATTTATCTATGGCTGCATAAGTTAAGTATTTTTAGGATGAAAAGTAATTTTCTAAAATGGATGAGGCACTTAAAAAATAGGGAGAGGTAAAAGCAGAAGAGAAGAAGGCCTAGACCTCAAGCCAATTTAGTGGTACTTTCTCCAAGGATATCAGTTCTTTTTGACAATATAATTCGGCTATGCAAAGTCTTCAAAGGGTTCCATCGAGGGTTAATGATCTACCTTCATGGGTTGACACCTTTATCTTCTTTAGATCATTGATGCTTTGGGCATTAGGTGCCATAAGTGTGGGGGGTTTAAGCTATATTTAATAGTATTATACTAACTTCTTGTCCATGGATCAATTGACTCAACAGCTGACTTCTACAAATATAGTTCCAATAGAATTTAATAGTGGAGGGAATTTTATAGGTCATCCTCAAAGTACGCATGGTGTACAAGATGCAGGAAAAGGTGCAACAAATCCAACTAAGGTAGAGGATAGGTTGGTAGGAACAGTGCATATGGTGGTAGAGATGGCGGTCCAGGCAGTAATAGGGCTCAACCTTAAGCCATTCTGTCTTATCCTGAAGTGGAATCTTCTAATGTTGTGTCATAGGTACTATTCTTTTATATAAATGTATGGATTTTGTATTGTTTGATCACGATTCTACTATATCCTATGTGTAGGTGAAGTTTTCCTTCGGTTAGGATTTGGATTGTGAATTGATTAATACTATTATATATATGTCTATATCCATTGGGGTGTCAATATGGGTATATCAAGTTTATGAATCTTCCCATGTGATGTTTATGGGATACAAATCCTTGGAAGACTTAAGTCATTTTAGACACAGAGTAATTTGATGTTATATTCGGTATGAGTGATTTGTCTCTTTATTGTGCTTTTCTTTATTGTTATGTAGAAATCGTCACTATAGAAATGCTTAGGATGTAAATATTAGAGTGTGAGGGTCTTTTTAAGACAACCCCTATAGGAATAGTGTTAGTTCTTCATGCCCAGAAACTAGTAAAGAGGGAGTGTAGGGCATTTTTACCCATCTTCGGCAAGATAAATCTATAGTCCATCCTATTGCTTCAATTTTGGGTATAAATATTTAGATGTTTTTTCCTAATGACCTTTTTGGTAAGTCTTTGGACCGTGAGGTTGATTTTTGTATTGATTTAGAGCATAAAAATTGACCCATCTTAATCCCTACCTATCATATGGTACCAGTAAAGTTGAGGGAGTTGAAATCCAGTTGCAAGAGTTGTTAAAAAGGGCTTTATTCACCCAAGTGTTTCTTCTTGGGGTGGGTTTGTGTTATGTGTTAAGAAAGAAGGATGGAAGCATGAAGATGTGCACAGACTATTTCCAATTGAATAAGGTAACAATTAAAATAAAATATCACTTGCCTATGATGGACAACATGTTCGATTAGTGGTCATGTGTTGTTGTATTCTCCAAAATTAACTTGAGTTTAGGTTATTATTAACCAATATTGGGGAAGAAGACATCCCAGAGACTAATTTCTAAACTCGTTATGGGTTCTACGAGATTCTAATCATGTTTTTTGGCTAGAAGAATGTCCTAGCTGCTTTCTTGAGTCTAATAAATAGGGTTTCTAAGTCGTTCTTGGATGCTTTCATTGTTGTGTTCATTGATGACATATTAGTTTGCTCCAAAATTTTAGAATTGCATGAAGTTCATTTGCATATGAAATTAGGTTTACATAGGTAGAGGTAATATGCTAAGTATTTTAAGTATGAGTTCTGGATTTCTTTAGTGTCCTTTTTGGGGCACATGGTTACTAAGGAAGGGGTCACAGGAGGATAAAGATATTAAGAATTGGGCTAGACTAATGAATGTGATAAAAAATTGTAGCTTTCTAGGATTGAATAATTATTATCAATAATTTATTAAGGGGTTTACTACTATTACTTCGCATATGACATGCCTTACTCAGAAGGAAGTTCTATTAATGTGGGATGTCAAGTGTGAGGCGATCTTTCAAAAGCTCAAAATATTGTTACCTTTTGCCCCAATCCTAACCTTAACTATTGAGGGTAAAGATTTATTGTGTTTTATAATTCCTCATGGTTGGGTTTTGGCGTTGTTTTGATGCTGGATTAGAATGTGATAGTTTATTCCTCAAGATAATTGAATCTTTTTGACAAAACTATTCCACCCATGTAGGTGGTTGTGGTGTTATCTTTGATAATTTGGAGACATTATCTCTATGGGGTGAAGAGTGAAGTCTTTATAGACCACCGTAGCTTGCAACCTATGTTCACCCACAGGGATCTAAACCTAAGATGGAGAAAGTGGATAGAGCTAATCAAAATCTCTGACATATCAATCCTATATCACTCGAGTAAATCCAATATGGTGCAGACTCACTAAGCTAGAAATCGGTAAGCCTTGGAAGTTTAGCATGGATGGAAACATCAAGAAGCCCATAGGAATGAGAAGTACAGACTTTGACTAATGGTGTTTGGGACTATAAGAGACTGGCAGAGGAAGGTGTTAGCACATGCGGATGTTAGGCCCACATTATACAACCAAATAAAAAACAGGCAAGTCAAAGAATAAAATTTGAACAATCTCAAAGAAAAGGTGTTACAGGGTGAGTTGAGAGTGGCCATTCTTGATGAGGGAGGAGCATTGACGATATGGGGGCTCTTGTGCATACTCCAAGTAGGCAAATTGATTTAAAATATTCTATTAGAGGCTCACAACTCTAAGTATTCCATACATTCGAGTGCCAACTAGATGTGTAGAGACTTGAGACAGCATTATTGGTGACAAAGAATGGAGTATGCCATTGTCAACTTTGTAACCAAGTGTCAAAACTACCAGCAAGTCAAATATGAACACCAAAAATCTAGTTAAAATTTTAGAGAATGCCCATTTTTAATGGAAATGGGAAAGGATAACCATGGACTTTGTGGTTTCCCTTCCTAAGTCAGGGGGATCTACGACTATTTAAAGGTCATTCTTAATTATTTTACCAAGTTGGCTCACTTCATTCGGATAAAAGTAGATTTAATGCGGTCAAGTTGTCCAAGATTTATGTAAAAGAGATTGTAAGGTTATATGGGGAACTAGTTTTAACTATATCAGACAGAGTTACTCAATTCACCTCTAATTTTTCATAGCAATTTTAGTTAGAATTGGGTTGAATATTAAACTTAAGTGCAACTGTCAATCCACAAACCAACGGCCAACCAGAGCGAACTATATAAGGGCTTAAGGGAATACTCCTGCATTGTTTTATGGACTTTCGTGGTCAGTGGGGCCAATACATACCATTGTGTGAATTTGAATACAATAATATCTACCAGTTTAGTATTAATAAGGCCCTTTTTACTACTTAATATGGTAAACGGTGTAGGTCTCCAATTGGATGTTTGATAAATTTTAAGTGAGGCTTTGAGGCTCTAACTTGCTCAAGGATTTGATGGAAAATATGATGTTCATATAGGAAAATATCATAGAAACTTAAAGATGGAAAATAGAATATGCAGAAAATAACATGAGAGATGTGAAGGTTGAAAAGGGGGAGACGATACTCTTGAATGTGTGACCCATGAAGGGTATAATGTAATTGGGAAAGAAGGAAAAGTTGAGTCTGAGATATATTAGACCTTTTGAAGCTTTAAAGGAAGTGGGGTTAGTAGCATACACAATGTCCTTGTCTCCTAGCATGTTCGGGGTTTACTAGGTATTCTATGTTTCTATGCTAAAAAGTATCACGGGGATGGTGATTACATTATTCATTGGGATCTTTAGTTGATTGATTAAGAGTTATCTTACAAAGAAGTACCAATTTCCATATTGTATAAATATGTGAGGAAGTTGAGGACTAGGGTCATTTCATAAGTAAAGGTTCAATGAAGGAATTGTACTATTGAGGAGGCAACTTGGAAGACAGAGGAGGACATGCATGAAAGATATCCAAACTTATTCATTAACCCATGTATTCTTTCATTTCCCTTGCTTAGCTATGTTATTTTGGGCTAGTGATTGTTCAACGAAAAATGAGTGGTAAATTGGTATCTAATGTAACGGCCAAAATTGTCGTTACTCTAAATTACAAGTTAAAATTTTCACCTGGACTTACCTTAAGCAATTTTTGAGAAATTTGAGACTAGTCTAGTGTTGGAAGAATTTTGAGGGTGTACTAGTCTAAGAGAATTTGGAACTAATATGAGTAGTGGTGGTAATTTTTGACTTAATTTTTATATATAAAGTTTGTAGAAACTTACTCCACTTAAAATAGATTAATAAAACTCCAATTATAGAGTTTACCATGGTAGGATTGGTTTGTGATGTCATATTTTGAGAAACGTACTGTAAAAAAGTGCATAGTTTGAGAGAGGACTTTAGAGTCTACCTTGGAACCGCTACAAAATAATGTAATCTCTTCAGCGAAAGCTCGTATAACATCATGAACTGCTGAAGTAGGATCACATAGTAATTTTGGAATTCTTTAACCCAATTTTTTTTTTCATTCCATACTTTCTAAAAAATTCGAGAGAGATTTGGGGAAGGAGATTTTTAATAGACTATAGAAGTTTTGATCATTGGAAATAAGTTTATTACATTATAAACTTGAATTACTTCTCAAAATCTCTTGAAACCATGAGGAAACTTAGTCATGGTGAAATTTGGGGTTTAACCCTAGTTCATGAAATTGATGTAAAATCATAGAAATATGTATAAAATTAGGAGATAATGATTCTAGGGTGCTATAAAACACTAATAGAATTAGAATAATAGTTGTTTATATTAAATAAAATAGGGTTCATGCGGGTTAAGGAGGGGAACACTAAGAATATGATTTAAGAAAATTTTATGGTTAAACAGTTTTTATATTAATCCCTAAATGGTTAAAGAGAAATGAAATTATTGAAATGGGTGTATAATCTTATTTTATAGATCAAGAGCAAGTTAAAAGGGAAAGGAAAAGCAAGTTTGTAGCATTAATTATTGATCAAGGAATCAAGGTAGGTTATGGTTTATTGTAGCATTAAACTTTCTTAACTTTGTTATCATACATTAATTGATTAATTGTGGTTTCCTTCTAGTACTACTTGTGATTACTAACTCCATTATATATTTATACATATAGATGTTGTTGAGTAAATTATGATGATATACCTTTCATGATATTCATGATGTTGTTGTTTTTTATGATGATGATGTTATTGAAATCATTGTGTTCATAATAATGATTAAGTCCATGAAGGCTGTTAGGGCATTTACTAGCCCAAAAGACATGACTAGGAACTCAAAATGACCATAACGGGTTCTGAAAGCTGTCTTTGGGATATCTATTCCCTTACTCGAAGTTGATGATAGTCGGATCTAAGGCCTATCTTGGAAAAATAACTTGCACCTTGGAGTTGATCAAATAAGTCATCAATTCTAGGAAGAGGATATCGGTTTTTAATTGTGACTTTATTCAGCTGACGATAGTCAATGCACATTCACAAAGAACGATCTTTCTTATGCATGAATAGGACATGAGCATCCCATGGAGAAACACTAGGCCTTATAAAACCCTTATCTAAGAGGTTTTTGAGTTGCACTTTTAACTTTTTGAGTTTGGTAAGAGCCATATGATATGAAGGAATGGAGATGGGTTGAGTATCAAGAAAAAGATCAATTTTGAATTCTATTTCCCTATCGGGAGGTACTCCTAGAAGTTCTTTGGGAAACATATTAGGAAACTCATTGACTACACAAATTGACTGAACTGTTGGAGTCTCAGACTTAGCATCTTTGACTTTAACTAGATGATAGATACACCCTTTAGATATCAACCTTCTAGCCTTAAGATAAGATATGAAATGACTCTTGGGAGACACTGAATTTCCCTCCCACTCAAAGATTGGCTCATTAGGAAACTGAAACTCCACCACTCGGGTGAGACAATCTATGGATGCATAATAAGAATAGAGCTAATCCATACCAAGAATAAGGTCAAAGTCAACCATGTCTAATTCTATCAAATCATCTAACATGAGCCTATGAATGATAGTAATGGGATACTTTCTATAGATTTATTTAGCAACAACCGACTCACCTACTGGAGTAGAAACCAAGAAGGGCTCAAGGATTTTTTTAGGACCTATTTCAAAATTAACTGCACCTAGTGGGGTCACATAAGAGAAGCTAGACCCAGGGTCCAACAACATATAAATATCAAGATGAAAGACACGAAGCATACCAGTAACAACATCTGGTGAGCTCTCCTATTCCTGACAGGATAGTAAAGCATAGAACCGATTCTGGCGCTTATCGCCACCAGTACTGAATGATGCACCCTGAGAAGGGATTAGGCAAGCTATGGGAGCTGGTGCACTAGTAGCTTGAGTTTGGGGATGGACATATCTTCTTCCTTTCATTGTATGTAGGCACTCCTTAATACCATATTACAACTGACCATATCCAAAGCAACCCTTCTGACCCAACAAACACTCACCAGGATGATTCTTGCCAAAACTAGCACATGAAGGATAACTAGGCCTTCCACCCACCCCATTTTGAGACCTGGACATAGAAGTCATACACTACTATTCCTGCTTGGTTTTGGGTACAGGGGCACTAGCTGAAGATGCCGCTGACAAAGGCGGATGACTCTAAAACTGTGAACGATTTCCTCCTGAAAATCTTGATTAACCATACTTAAATTGCCCAGTTATAGCCTTCTTATTTCCTTAATCTCATCCCTTCATCTTTTCTGCCTTAATCTATTAGGAATGAGTCATTAATCTAGCAAGATCCATATCTCCAATAAGCAAGGCAGTCCTACAGTGTTTGACTACCAATACAGACACTCCAATAACAAACTTACTCATACTAGATCTAGTGTCAGCTATCAACTCAGGAACATACATGGACAACTGGTTGAACTTAAGTCAGTACTCTTTCACTACCATTAAGCCCTGCCTCAGGTTCATGAACTCCTTAATTTTGGCTTCGCGCAACTCACACGGAACCTGTCTAGAAAAGTATCTTGAAACACCTGCCAACTTATGGGAGATGAATTCTCACCCATACCTTTTTTCCACATAAAACCCCATCATAAGAAACATCTTTCAACCTATAAGAAGCCAATTTTACACTCTCTTCTTCAGTAACATGCATAACTTGGGTGATCTTGTTCACCTCATCAAGATACAAATGTGGGTCCTCACCTACCTTTGACCTAAAGAATTAGGGCGAATTCATCCACATAAAGTCACGAAGTCTGGCTACAGCTAAATCACCCTCTTGCTAACACAGAACTACAGCCTGATTATTGGCTTAAACATTAGCATTCACAGCTTGGGCCAATGCCTGAAAGGTAGCCCGAAATTCGGCATGAGACACATTCTCATTCAAAGGATCAATATGCTGGGTGGCTGGTTATCATTTATGTAGGCATTAACTCTACGAGGAGGAATATTTTTTCATGAAAGAGCATGAGTTAAAGTAGATAGAGATAGTTGTAAGCATGATGGATTAGGAAATAAAAGAGATGAGTTCCTAAAACGTCCCATAGCCTCTTGCTCACAAATGTGTTGTGCTTCACACCTATGATCAAGACTCTACGTAACACGACTTGTCTGACTCACTAGGACTCTCTAAAACTTAGGCTCTAATACCAAGTTTGTAACGCCCCAAAACCTAGTCCCGAGATGCCATACGGTGCTCAAGACTATGAATAGCCTTAAGTTAACCCTGTAAGCCTACTACTAAGTATATAACTTCCCTTAATCTAAACAAATCATGCTTTAATATGGAATTATATCAAAAATGTCTTAGATCAACTGAATATATTGTCTAGATAACAAATGCATAAAGTCTAAAAATAATAGACAGTAGTCTGACAAGCCTCTACTAGTAAGAAACTAGAGAGCCATTGGGACAGACCCCCAACTGACTAAGACTAAACTAAAAAATAATAAATCGAATACTATGAAAGATGAAAGTTTGGATAAATGGTCTGTCAAACTATGAGGACTCACCAATTGTAGGAATGTTGATAGAGATGCCTAAAATCACTTACGCTACTGAGACTGAGCATCTGAACCTACATTATGAGACAATGTAGCACATAGACGTATATGTGGATTAGTACTTTGAGGATGTACTGAGTATATGAGGGTGAATGCTTAAGTAAAAGTAATATCTCAATGTTATCAAAATCATAGAATATACATGCTATATGTAATGACTCACATGGATGGAATAACTGTAAGCTAAAAACCATAGATCATGAACAATAAAACATACTGTATAAAATTGGTGAGCCATCACATTTCAAATAGTAAAACTGAATTATTATCGGACATTATTTTCTATTAGACTGTAGGAAATTCTAGTAAAATCTTTTCTATTAGGGTTACTTTTTTCTGTAAGGACATTTACTCAAAAGTTGTTTATTTACTTTTACTAGCAGAGAGGTTCTTCTAACTGCCATAAACCATGTGAGCTATCATGAAGTCCAATGTCTTGTTCCCCTAAGGGGTAAACCTCACGTTGGAGAAAGGTGTCATTCTCTTTCCAAGGAGTATAACTTGAGCTAAGTGATCACATCTGTAACTCTCATCCATATAGAAATGGGAATACTGAATTTGTACCTATGTTAGCTCATAGTTCTAGGAAAGTAGGATGTACTAAACCCACACTTTCTGCTTAGTTCTAAATACTACCCCCTTTAATATACATGCTTCTTCTATAGGAAAATCCACTTTAAAAAGTCATAATGTTTCATATTGAAAGCTAACTGTGCATCTATTCATTCAAAACTAAATTTAAGTTGTAAAGTGGATTCCATGTCTTAGCTAAAGATCAAAAGATCAAATCTTTATTCAAAGTTGTCTATAAGCATATCATGGGATGCTTAGAAGAATAATCATTCTTGAAATAACAATATTCAACTAGGGCTTAATAACCCAGGTTTCAAATTAATGTCAAAACATCATAATATTCATGTTTGATAATGTAAATATTTATAATTCAACTCAAAATCTGGAAAATATAATCATAAGCATCAATCTACGAAAGTAGATATGTAATTCAACATAAAAAACACTTAAAACATCATAAATTAAACATCATAATCTTTAAATAGTAATAAATGGGTATGAACCCTAAATTGAAATCCATGTAAAGTCATGTAAATTTGTAATTTAAAACTAGTTTTGGGTACAAGGACGAAAGATTTATCCTTGCTCAAAACCCCACCTACCTTAATTGATGAACTACATAAAGTAGCTTGGTTTTGAGATCCTATTTGTGCTCTTGAAGGTTAATTCTTGGAATTCTTGAATTGGGAACCTTTAATTTTGAATTATTTTGTGAAAAGAATGGTGGAATTTTTGGGATTCTTGAAGTTGAATGTTGAAGCCTAGGGTTTTAATTGAGAGAAATTTGATGGACAACGTGCATATTTTGCTCAAAATACACTTAATCATTTTTTACACGGTTTGGGGATATGGGCAAAAGACTAAACTGCCCTTGGGATTTAAAATCCATAACTGGGTTTCCGAGTGAGGCTTCACCATGATGCGGTGAGTGGGTCATCACGATACATACTGTGATGTGGTGAAATCACGGTGACTCACTGGATTGTGATAATTGTTATTTTGGGGTTCACTGCGATGAGGTGCAATTGCAGTGACCCTCTAAAAATTAACGAATGTTGAAATGGCCTTCATCGCAATGCGATGGCATGATCATCACGATACTCACCATGACATGGCCTAATCTCGTTGAGCTACTATTTTTCCAATTCGAATGTGATCTAATCCTCGTCCAAAAATTCCAAAATTTACCCAAGACATGCTATTTTTACCCCTGAATATAATTTAACTTAAATATCATTGTCTCAGAACCCGGAAGGTAAATTTAAAATCTTTGAAGTTTAAACGGTGTCAAAATGACTAAGTCCATTAACTCTTAGATTTATTTTCAGGTTCTAAGTGCTTCAAGTACGTACTAAGGGATGGACTGAGCTAGAAATATTTGAGGTATTATACAACCTCTCTTCTTTAGTATTATAGATCACAAACGAAAGAACCCCAAGGGGATTTAGGAATACCCATATACACTAATTGGTCCTGGTCCAGGATTTTCCAAAATCACCATCATCTATCTACTACGTCTAGTACTAGAGAGATGTACATATAATAAGAGCGCAGACTCAAACCATGACTAAAAGAGTGCAATTCAGTAAATTCATTTCTCAAGATCAACTCTGGGACTAAATTAAAATAATAGAGTATAAAGGGTCACAATCTCTCTCGACTTAAGTAAATAGTAATGGTAAAAAGGTGGATAAGCCATGGACCAAAATCAATCTTGGACTAATTTCAAAAACATCATCTTTAATTCCAAAAGCTCTTAAACTATTAAATAAGATGGTATGATTTTTGTTATAAAGGATTCAATTTTAAAACTGAAAACTGGGAATAAATTTACTTTTTAGAGAACAATAGTAAAATCACAATTTTGGTTGGAATCATACCACTAAGTGAGCATGAATACACATAAAAGTATGCATGCCATCACCAGTATCCAAACAATACAAAAATAATTGCCTAAGTGTACATAAAGTAAAAACACACCCTTTCTAAGGGTAGAATACTCATCTGGAGTGCAACATATATCGTAACCACAATCTTAGACCCAAAAGTATATAACTAGCATAATAATAATAGCACCATAATCATGGGAAATACGATCCAAGTCACAAAATTAACTAGCAAGTCTTATAATAAAGGATCCTTAACATTGAACTATGGTTAACATGCTTATATTCTAGGTTTGATAGGATTTTTTAGCCATAATAAGTATTATATCTTAAGGATTGGGTCACCCTTTCTAACCCCAAACTCCCAAATTAGCATATTTTATAAACTAGTCATAAATATGTACTATCCTACCTACCTAGCATGTAATCTACACTATACACAATCTTATGGAAAAAAAAAGAACGTAGCCTACCTCAATGCAGAACTGCAATTCTTGAATCATCATCAAATTACTTATCTTTGCAACACGATATTGAAACACCACCATGCTATAAAAATAATAATCTATACATCATTATGAGTAAAATAAGATCCATATTACTATATAAAAGGTCAGGTCAGGTCAGAATTTAGGTCAAGAATGGGCTTGTGGGGTTTGCAAATAAAATCCAAAAGTAATTACATCATGGGGTGCCATAAAGGACAAGAAATTTGTGCTTAAAAGTTGAGCACAAATGGGACACAAATCGAGGTCTAAATCATCCCCTAAAGTGTAAGGATTTAAAGGCATAATTTCAAAGAATTTACAATGAAATCGGACAGAATTTGATGGGGAAAATAATGAAAAATGACCAAGGAGTGTTGTGATAACATACCTTAGCTTTGATGGATGATTCTCCACACTTTCATATGTCTCATTCACTCAAAAATAATAAAAAGAGGTCAAGGTGCTGGAAAAGCAACCAAATGATCGCTTAAGCGATCACCGCTTAAGTGTTCAAATGACTGCTAAGTGATCGTCCAAAGAAATATAGGGTTTTCTTAAGTAGTTGAGTGTTTCTTAAATAAACCCCGCTTAAGAGATGATTCCATTGCTTAAGTGACTATGTGGAACCATAGTTAGATAGTAAAGCAATCCACCAATTGCTTAAGTAACCAAAGGTCTGCTGAAGTGATTTTTGGTTGCTTAAGTGGTTGCACTAGCTGATGCTAGGCACCAAATTTTTCTAAGTCCAAATATACTCCGACCGGGTGTTTGAGATTCCTTTAAAAATGTTGTGCCTAGAATCAAGCTGTACCACCTTACCAAATTTGAAAATCTAGACTCAATGGAAATATCAAAACATAAACTCTAGTTCTTTTGACTAAATATGGGGCACACACCTATAGTTCCATTTTTCATAGAATCCACCTAATAGCCCAAAATGAGTCTAGAATCCTTTGGACCTAAATCCATTGGACCTAAACTAGAGTAGCTGGCATTTTTGGAAGTCTTATTTGAGGTCACATACTAGGAGTACTGGTCCGAGACCAATTTCTTAAAATGATAGCTCCAATATTGGGAAATAGGACAAAACCTAAAAGAACTGCCCAATAATTGAATTGATAGTTTTAGCAAGTCATAAATGACATATAGCCACTATAGAAAGGCTTAAAAGTCAGAAATATGCAAAAATAAAGGGAATAACCTGAAGGGTCATTACACTATCCATTACTAAAAGGAGTTTTGTCCATAAAATTCAATGGATAAAAAGAGCTTGATTGCTGGAATGGATGAGGTATTAGGCATGCATGTATGGATCATGACTCCCAAATAAACTTAATGGAAAAACAATGCTTCCAAGGGATTTTGTTAAATGTATCCCTTTTTCAACCAACTTCCTTACTTCACTTTCCAAATAACCATAACTCAACCTCAACAACCAACTTTCCTCCAACTAAATCGAGAAGGGCTTATGCACTAAATTGAAACAACAGGACACTGATGTCACATCAATACGAGAACCACCAAGTGAAAACACTAACTATCTAAAGATAACTTTAGGAATTAATTATTTAACCAACTCCAATATACAAATTTATCCTTTTTTGCCTTTCCAAACCTATTATCTAATCTAAACTATACAAATGTCATCTGAGTCCTGTCAATACAACCCTATCCACACAAACCTTGAAAAAGAGGATATGATTGATGTGTCGTGGTTTCATGGAACTTTCATTGCTTAAACCGAGAAATATGTAAGTATGTAGGTCTACTTTGGTGGATATAATGTGTTATGTGTCTATTTTGCAGGAAATTAGGTTTTGGGAGAAAAACAGAAGAAAAGACGTTGAAAGTAGATATTTAGGCTATCTATGTTGGTACCTACCTCTCATAGGTACCACCAACATGGCGTAAGTTGGGTGGAAAAAGAGTTTGAAAACTCAGGATGAAAGGAGCTGCAAAAGTAATGATTTTCTATCACTTATGATGAGCCATCTATGGCATATAGGTACCACCTATAGCATCATAGGTACCGGTGTAGGTGTCTGAATGTCAAAGTCCAGAGAAACTAAAGTTAAGGAAATTTTGTGCTACTTGTGATGGGTCTTTTACTTGAGGTAAGTGCCACCTACGATGGTAACTTACCTAAGGTAAGTGACCGCCGACCCAAAGTTTCCTAATTCATTTTAGTTTAGATTTTTACGGTTTTTATGTAATCTATAAATACTTGTTTGAGATTTTTTAGTAAGTGGATGCACTTTTATGCACCCATACTATTCAAAAAATATATTTTTATTCCAATATTAAATTTTGTTCTTGGGATTCTTGTGTTCTTGGTTTTTGATTGCTTAATTGATTTTAGACTTTGGATTTTCTTCATCTATTATTGTGAGATTATTGATATGCTTTTTTTATTGAATTACATTGATTGTTTCACAACTATGAGAGGCTAATTCCTTTAGCTAGGGTTGTGGGAACCCTGCCAGATTAACAAAGTAGGGGTAGTGCGAGATTCCTTTTAGATCATTGTTGCTACACGTATTGTGATCTTTTTTTCTCTGATTTCTTTATTAATGGTTGAAAATGTTAGTAACTCGCATGTATTAAATACAAACTCAAGAGAGGTAGAGATTGGGAAAAAATATAACACCAGTGATTTGATGCTATCAACCCTCGTCTACTGAACTTGAGACCAAGAAGAGATAGTTAATCGGGGATCTAAGATAAGGGTTGGTAATGCGATACTCTAAGATCGATAGAAGATGAGTGAGATTTATCAAAGAGTGTCGAGAGACTACTGGTGATACATAAATTATCTGATTCTACATGCATAGTAGTGCAATAATTGGATTGAGCAAGATAAACCTATGGAGCTAGAAGCCAAGGAAAACACATGCCAAGTGTTCATTTCAAATTTATCACTATTGAAAGAATTAAAGTTTGTTACTTTTTCTAATTATTGCAAATCCCCCATTTACTTTTTTGCTCTTCCGACTACTTCAGCAAGTTCAATAGACAGATTCGACCTATTCCCTATGGGATCGACCAACCTAGTTTGGTTACTATAATTTGACAGTGATCATATTTTATCTTCTTGGAGGTTATAGTTTGGGAAATATCAAAATTTTTGTGTCGTTGTCAGGGAATACGATTACAGATTGATCGATTGGAGTTATTGAGGTTGTTGGGTTTTATCTTTCTATTTGTCATGGGGCATACACCGGTGTATGCGTACTCTTCTTGATATGAAAACTTTACAAGAGAAAGTGTGAAGTGATGATGACTTCTTTTATTGATGCTTATATTTTTTATATAGTGCATTATTAAAGAAGTGTGATAGATATATTGTGGGTGCATAATAAGAGGATGATAGAAAAGTTGACATTCCTTACAAAAGAAAAACATGATCTTATTCAAAATGTTTATATTTTTATCTTGGATAGTCACAACTTAAAAGAAGACTTAAATACAAAGGTTGACTTGTATAACGTCCAATAATTTAGTTATAAGTTGTGTGATACTGAAAAATTCTTATAAGCCAAATTAAGGAGATAAAATTTGAGGATTGAACACTTGATCATACTTGTATAAATGTTTTCACTATTGAGAAGAGTATATGAGAGTTATGTGAGGTTGTAAATAATGATGCAATTCATAAGTTGGGACGTAATAGACCTTATTCGAATTATTTTTCCATATTATGTTTGGATAGTAAGATATTAATCGAGCCTTTTGAGCCTATAGTAGAGTGAAAAAAAGGGAAAATATGTCTATATTCTTGAATTTATCGTGCCTAAATCAAAAAATTGCATTCCTCACTTGAGGGAAAAGAAATGCAACATGCCACATCTTTTGATTGGTTCCTTTATTTTCATACCATCGCTCCTTAAGTATATTAGAAAATTAGGAAAAAGATTAGGGGTGCACTACATAAGTTAGAAGGGAAATATATATTGAAGGCAGCCCTTTGGCTACCTTGATAAATTCATAGTAATCAAGGTACCTATGATGTGCCGCAATGTTAAATAAAGCATTGCTTGGGAGGCAACCCAAGGTATCTTATTATTTTTGCAATTGTGTTAGTTTGTGTTTTTTTGATTGACCTCAAATCCACACACCTAAGGTGCCACGGGTATGTTTGTAATCTCTTGTACTGTAGCGGCCTAATGCATTGGGGATAAGGCATAACAATTTGATGGGGATGAGGCTACTTGTGTGTATATATGTCCTCCTTGGGGTTTTGTTGCCATATCTCTTTCCCCACAGTCTTTTCTTATCAGAGACGACATGTTTAAGACATATTTCATTTGTGTTTCATAATGTTTTGTGTTCTTTTTTTTAACTAGGAGAAAATTAAGTACCTAAGGAAGTTCATGTATTTTTTTTTATGTGTTGGAAAAATGATACCCTTCTAAAAAAGTTGTTATTTGATGTGTATATGTAGGTGACCATTGTGAATCTTGTTATGGAATTAGTATTAGGGACATAATAATCATAAATAACATTTGGATGATCCAGATAGGTAGTAGTCTAAGATACAACTCTATTCCATATACGTGTGAGATAATTACATAGTTTTATTTGTGTGTTGAATCCATAACTTGCTCGATTAGTCATGTCTAGGTTTTAGGATGGTCGGTTAGGAAAGTCTTGTAGGTCGTTCTTGAAATTATTATACTTTTAGACTAAACGACCTTATGAATGTGAATAAGTATCCATTAATACCAATTTTGAGCCTAATAGACTACTTTTCTTATTTTCAACTTTCACCTTTCCATTTTGGTTACAATGAACCTGTTTTGACCCTAGTCATCCTTTGACAATGTTCACCTAAACTCAGGAAAAACACCTAAGTTTAGAGTGGCTATCATAGGGGCGTGTGATTAGAAATAGGGATGAAGAAGGGTGTAAATAGGAGAAAAGAAATTAGGGTTGGGTGTAGTAAGAAAAAGGAAAAAATGGAAAAAGAAAATAATAAAAAAAGAAAGAATAAAAGAAACCACACCCAGCCTGAATAAGCAGTAGAAAGAAAAGGGAAAATTACAGGCAAAATGAAAGAAACGTTAGTTGATAAGTGGACTTCTATAATAATTGTAGTGCCAAGGAGGCTTAGTCACTAAATTACCAAATGTACCACACCATCCCCAACCCTATGTTACAAGCCGAGAAAAGTCCTATAGTGCTCCAAGTCCGACTTTCTAAGAAATAAGGTAAAGAGAATAAGGGAAAGCCTATACCCTTTTATGAAGATTGATGGAAATTTTTATGAATGTAAGTGTCTTGTGATTATCCCCACATAACATGCATGATTCTATAGAGTGAGTTGGACTTTTTTGTTGTGAGGGTATGTGGGTTATGTTTCTAACTGCTTATTTGTCAAGAAGTGTGATTTGTACATATGCTTTATTATGTGTTGCTAATGTAATGCAATAGCTTGATTCCCTTTTGTCAGTTTGTTGGGATACATTGATTCACATAGTTGGGTTTGAAAAAGTTAAAATAGGAAGGGGTGATTTTTTAGTTAAATTTGAGATTGACTACCATAGGTATATTAGGTTTCTCTTTGTTAAGCATCGTTGTTATGTTATATTTTGTTTTTGTTGCTTGAGGACATTCAAACATTCTAAGTTGATGGTGTTGATGTACCACGGTTTCAAGGAACTTTTGATGCTTAAAACGAAGATAAATGCAAGAACTTAGGTCTACTTTGGAGGATATTATGTGTTTTTGTGTCTATTTTGCAGGAAATTAGGTTTTGGGAGCTAAAAAGAAAAAAGAAGTTGTAAGCTAAAATTTGGGCTACCTATTTGGTACCTACCTAGCGTAGGTAGGGTGGAAAAATTATGAGAAAACTCAGGTTCAGAAGAGCTGCAGAAGTGAAGATTTCCTGTCACTTATGATGAGCCACCCACACCCGTAAGTACCACCTACCTTGCCATAGGTACAATGTAGGTGTCAAAAGGTCAAATTCTAAAGAAAATTAAGTTGCAAAAATTTTATCCTACCTCTGATATGTCACTTACCTAAGGTAAGTTCCACCTACGATAGTCACTTACCTGAGGTAAGTTCCACCAACAATGGTTACTTACCTGAGGTAACTGATGGTCGACCCAAAGTTTCCTGGTCCATTTTGGTTTAGATTTTTTGGGTTTTTATGTAATCGATAAATATTTTGAGGTATTTTAGTTAGTGGATGCACTTTTATGAATTTTTATGCACTCATTCTATTTAAAAACATATTTTGATTCCAAGATTGACTTTTGATCTTAGGATTCTTGTGTTCTAGGTTTTCGGTTGATTAATTGATATGAGACTTTGGGCTTTCTTCATATATTATTAAGATTATTCATATGTTTTGTTTATTGAATTCCACGGATTGTTTTGCAACTATGAGCAGCTAATTTTTTTAGCTAGGGTTGTGTGAACAATGGTGGATTAACAAAGTAAGGGAAGTGTGAGATTCCTTCTAGATCATTGTTGTTGTATGTATTGTGATCTTCTTTGGTTTGATTACTTTAGTAACGATTGCAAACATTATGAAACCTCCCACATTTGATACTAACTCAAGAGAGAGGTAGATATTAGGAAAAAAAAATCACAATAGTGATTCAAGGCTATCAACCCTCATATAATTAATTTGCGACCGAGAGGAGATAGTTAATTTGGGATCCAAGACAAGGTTTAGTAATACAACACACTGAGACTGAGAGGAGATAAGTGAGATTCTCAAAAGGGTGTTGAGAGCCTATTGGTGATACATAACTTGTCAGATTCTACATACATAGCAGTGAGATAGTTGGATTGAGCACGATAAACCTATGGAGCTAGAAGAGACGGGGAACACAAACCTACTGTTTGTTTCAGATTGAGCATAATCGAAAGATTTCAAGTTTTGTTACTTTTTACTGATTATTGCAAATCCCCCATTTAATTTTTTGTATTTTTGTCTACTTCAGCAAGTTCGAGAGACAGATTTGGTCTATTCCCTATTGGATCGACGTTAACCTAGTTAGGTTACTATAATTTAACAGCAACCGCATTGTATCTTGGAGAGTATAGTTTGGGTGACATCATCGAACCACAAAAAATCACAAATAGTAGGCATAAGGATAAGCCCATAAGGTGCTACCGAGACACATAAATGGTGATGACCAATGTCTGAAATCTATGTTAAAGTCGCTAATTGATTAGAATAACCCTCAAAACTGCTAATCAAATGTCTAAAGAACAAACACTCATAACTGGATGATATACTCTAGGTTGTCCTACCACCTGAGATGAAACAATGCTAAACTCAACTTAAGAACATTTCTTTCACTGAGTCGGTATTCAAAATTTCTAGCAAAGGCTGAAAACGTAGGTCGAAAGTAGAAGAACCATCGTCAAGTGTCAATGACTATCATCCTAACATCAATCAACCACAATCTATCTGAACTAAAAAAGGCCAACTAGGTACACATAGAGTAGGCTTAGCCAGCCTATAAGCGAATGCTCACTGACGTAAGTCTAGAAATAGAGGTTGCAACCAATCTCTATAATTCATAGTTGAACTTTCAACACCGAGGTTAAACTATTTGATCTCAACTACCTTGATCAATCCTGTTGATGACTAAGCATCCAAATACAAAAATCTACCACAACCTTCATACCGCCATTCAGAAGAGTCAAAACCCCAAAACCTTAAGCCAACATATCTAACCCGCAGGCAACACCCAAATCAACCACACAATAAGAAATCAGGCATATCCAAAATAGTTCCCATAAGAACTAGAACTGAAATATAGCTAAAGCACAAATCCACAACTGGGGAAAACCACTGGCTGAGGACATAACCAATTAAGTCCACATCTATTACAGGGTGTAAAGCATCAAAGCATACCCTAGAACTCACTAAGGTTACTAGCAGTACTAGTGATAACCAAAGCTCTAGCAACTCGACAAAAGACAACATTAGCTTAAAACTACAATAAATACCCATAGGCACATATCACCAATGAGAAGTACTCAACCTAGTTTTATTAGTCCAAACAAATGCCAAAATAATAGCATCTTGAATTCTCCTATTTTATTCTAACTTTATGTCAACTGGTTCATGAACCAAATCATAATAAAAATATTATATCCAACTCAATATAAAGAATAAGATTAATACGATCACCAAAAGATGAACCCAACAAACTAGAAAAGCAAACCTAAGACCTTTCGACATCAATGTCAAGACCACTATCAGGCAGTGAACTAGTATATCTAAAATAATGGATCCCAAGCCAGTCAACCTCAGAAAATGAGATATAGAGAAAGATATCCAACGATAAAATCTCAGTGAACGCGAAGGTAAGTCCTATAGTCTCAAAATAAAAAAAGCGTAGTAAAACCAAACTACCAACTCTAGAACTATAACAAAACCATGGAAGGCCAACCTACATTCACTTTCATACCCACTCAATAAACAATCTAACCTTAGTAAAAGAGAGAGAATCAACTAACAAAGTAATTTATATAGGCCAACGAATAGAATCGTGAGAAAGGGGACTCTAACATGATAACATTAGTCAAGCTGGTTATCAAAAATGAATCAATAACAATAAAAATAATAGCAACATAAGTCGTATGAGGAACTCAAATAACCTACCGCTAAAATAAAAAATATATGATGGTAGTCATACAATCATGAACTCTACACCAAGGCATACAACAGCCAATATAATAATAGTAAGACATATAATCATCTATGGGTATGAAAACCCCAATTTAAATATAATAAAAGGTAAAGGCATAAAATAAAAGGCGCACTTATCATGGTGAAAATTAAAAGTCATAAACCTAATATGCCAAAAATAGTATTAATCTGAGGGAGTCCAAACTTGGACTAAGTGTCTGAGTCACCAACTAATACACTAAGTGCACTATCTCTGGCTGAAGGCACCATATCTCTATCAGACTAAATTGGATGAGCTGAATGACTAATACTCCTACATTTGGACACCCTATGAATAAATTAGCAACCTCTATGTAGTCATGAAAAGTCACTAAATCCGTAACCTAGTGAGAAACACGAGCTTACTTCAATTGGCTAACCAACCAAGGACACTTTCTACTAAAATGACCATCTTCCCCAAAATCACAAACTACCTCAGGAGCTCTAGGCTGGTAAGGAACATATGTTGACCCTATCTAAATATCCAACTCATGTTTGAGGCACTCCCTGGATTAATGGCCAATGTCACCAAAACCAAAACAATCTCTTTTAATACTTTATGGTACTGCACCCACTGATCTAGAACAATCGCCATGGACTAAGCATACATACTAAATATTTCTCAAGGTCTAATGAGGTCTCTACTCTCTATGACCAATATGACTAATTAAGATTCACCTTCATATATCCTAATATAGTGTAATGCCCCAATTTTCTGAACCAAAATACTACACGTTGCTCATGACCCCAAAGGACCACAAGCTAACCCATGACTGATATCTGTACCTGTAAACTGCATAATATCTCATAAAATATGTGGAAACATGAACTATAAGGCCATAAGGTTCAATACTAATACATATAAAAAAAACATGGTATACAAATACCAAAAAAAGGAACATAAATACTGAAGTCTGAACATCTAATCTGACATCTAGTCCGAAAGACTCTAACTGAATTGAATAAGGAGTTGAAGGAACATGTCTCCAACTAACTCCATGAACTAAAAAAAAACTAATCTGAAATACTATAATAAAGTAACAATAATATTGTCCTCGAATGAAGAGGAGCACTGACTGCTGAAATCTGTAATGCTACTGTTGCTCTGAAACTCGTGCCTCTATACCTATGGTGTCAAATAAAACACCATAGCATGAATGCGTCAGTACAACTGAATGTACTGAGTATACGAGTGAGGTAGGCTAAATACAAAGGGTTTTATATGCATGAACAATGCTGACTGATATGAACGTGAAAATACATACATACATACGTAACTGCAACTAAACTCATGGTGATACTGACTACTCAGTCTGAATACTGACAACATGAGCTTACTAATGTTGAGATACTGAATGACTGAGTTTACTGATATTGAGATATTGAATGACTGAGTTTATTGATATTGATATGTAATTCACTAATAAGTGAGGAACTGATACTGTATTACTAAATACTGGGAGACTGGTACTATATTACTGATAAGGAATGATTATTTTTTATAGTTCTGATTATGAAGAACTAATTTGATTGACCGTATATAACAGTCCTAAAACTGAGCTTGTGATAACATGACTACTGAGTATGAATACTGATAATATGTATTTACTGATAACATATTATGAATGATAACTGAATTCTGATAACTGAATTCTGATAACTGATATATCTAATAACATGTGTTCTGATAACTGATAGCATGAATGACTATATCTGACAGTCCTAAATCTGATAGAACTAGCTGAGTTCTATATTGTATCTGACAATCCTGATATCCTGAAGAACTATCTGAGTTCTTTTACTGAGACTGATGCTGAAACTATGGAAAGTAGTTATCTAACTGACATGCCCTAAATACGCTATAATAGCTAAGCTGGGGTCCAATCTCTTCCCCGACTGGAGGGGTATCAATACCGCGCCACTGGTAAGGACAGCTATGAGAACCCTAAACTGGCAGGTACTCAAATAAGAATGGTGGGAACCCTAAACTGATAGGTTAAACCACCTCATCAACCCTAATCTGACAAGTTAAGATGTCTCAATCTACGCTGGCTACGTTGTTTTAGAACACAAGGATGACTGCTAAGAATCACACCCTGAACTGGCAGGTGAGTACCCATCCTTGGGTTCACTCGGTGCTAACTTCTACTCCCATCTGAAGGACAGTGAACTGAATAACTAAGGTGAACTGAATAACTAAACTGAACTGATTAGCTGAACTGATACTGATTAACTAGACTAATACTAGTGGTATTATTTAGCAGAGCTAAACTAAGTTTACTGGATTTCGATGACTGACGGGGTGTGCTGAGTTCTAAGGACTAGTTGAGAGTACTGAATTTACTGAGATTGACTGTGAATACTGAGGTTGTTGAGGTTACTGAGAACTGAGATTACTGAGATTACTGGACTACTGAGATTACTGAGATTTCTGAGTTTTCCTGAGTCACATGACTGACTGAATTCTATAGATCATGGCTTGACTGATAGTATCATGAAAACATGACATGGATCTAGGCACACAGCTATAGTTTTCGAGTATAAGTACCCCCAGGACTCGATGGAAGGAAACTGACACAACTTGAATTTCTTGAGTACATGACCATCAATAACAATCCATAATACATGAGTGGGGGATTTCATGAAGTACATGGTCATCATAATATCTATCATGAATAGTAAATGCTTATAATCAAGTCATAAATCTAATATTCTAATATCATGGGCATTCTGACAACATATACTATTCATAGCAATGGCATGGAAACCATTCAAGCATAAGGGAACGGCAACATGTAACATTTAGTTCATATTGTAATGATTTGGGGATATTATACTTCATGTATTTATTCAACATCTCAAACATGATAGGAAAAGCATGGATATATTTTGTGTACATAATTTATATCTCCATTATCATACATGCTTTATACCACAACAATAACAACACATAATTTGCATGGAAATTCATATTGGAGTTTATGGCTAACATGAACTTGTTATTTAGATATCATGAAATTATGTAAATATGAAGTTCTATCATACTAGGCATTTTATCGAACACCTTGCATTCATTCTTTAAGGCATAGGTGGATTTCATACTTGCATTCTATCAATCCGTCTAAAGATCATGTTTTTCAACTAACAACATAACTTTCATGAGATGTACAGTCACGATACTATTATATAGCAAAACAAACAACCATCAACATGGGTATGATCATATCACCAAAACCAACCAAGCTTTTGTATTTTAAAGATTGATTCTTGAACTCCACGGACGAAAGGAATCTGTGGATGAACACTACGCATACCTTGGAAGGGAGGTTCTTGATGATTGATGGAGGAATTTTCCTTGAAATTTGATCTTCAAGCTTGATTGTGCAACCCTAGTTGTTTTTATCCTATGGTGCTCTTGGATAATGAACATTGAGATGTTGATAGGGTTGTAATGTGTTTAGAAGCTATATATTTCGTAGGGTTAAGTTTAGGGACGTGTAAGGAGTGTTAAAAGACTTTATTACCCGCAAAATAACTCAAAACAGCATGTTTTTGGCATTTGGAACTGACTTAGGTGGCTCCTAAGTAATCGCACAAGCCAGGTTGGGCGGTACCTAACCAATCGCCTAAGTTTGGTTGGGCGACGCCTAACCAATCGCATACCCTTACTGTTTCTCACAAAAATGGGCATAACTTTTCGCTCGGGTATTGGATTAAGGCGAAATTGGTATTGTTGGAAAGCTAATTCGATTATCTATAATTTAGTGGGTATAAATATGTATAAATACCACATTAACATCGAGTTATACTCGTTCAAATATGATCCTTACGAAATCAAACACTAAAACTTGATGGATTCAAAAACTCTTAGCTTGTATTACCTTAAGTGACTCATATGAACATGCTTAATGCATCATAAGCTATATTATCTCTAGGATACTCATTATAAGTCATGTACTCAAGTATAAATCACAGGATAGGAGATTTTATATGTAGGAAAAATGGTTCATCTCCTAGCTTAGAAACATATGGGGTATTACAATATCTTCCCCTTGGGAACATTCATCCTCGAATGGAAATTAAGTGAGGCAGGAGAGATTATAAGATGAAGTATGTACAAGACATACACTACTGAAACATGGGTTCATGACTGACATGACTGAAAGCTGAGCACAACATACTGAACATACATATCTGATGCATGGGAATCTGATTCATGAATATAAGATTGAGGATTCTAATAAAGTGAGTTTTCTTAAAATGAGAATGCATATCTGATGCACAACTGAAAGGCTGAATCCATGCATATCTGATGCATGATTATATGACTGACATGATACGTGAATGCATAACTGAAAGTACTGATGAGCTGATCACGCATATCTGATGCATGAATTCATTACTAAAATTACTCATGAACATTCAATGGTAAAGTTATCAAGTTTGAACTAAAAACTGAGCATGGAACTGAATACGAAGTTTGGTATTGAAATATGAATATGAGAACGAGTAAGTTTAAGGAAAACTGTTACCTTGAACTGAAAATACCGATAAGTTTGAGATTAATTACTCTATATACATGAACAGAAACATGAGATCATAACTGAGTCTGGGACGTGGTAGATATACTGAATATCATGATCTGAACTGAATCTTGAAAACATGGCATACGACTGAAGTTGGAGTTTGAGGGTTAACTTATGAGTACCCCTTCTCCAAACTGGATTCATCAAAAGAAAAGAGAGAAGCATATTTATGTCATGAAAGTTTGGGGGTATGATGTATCTCCCCCTTGGGACACTATGTCCCTTAAAGAATACTAACTTGGATGAGCTACTGAGGGAAATTGAGGCGATGTGCAAAACACCTAGGAACTAAGTCATGACTGAATAGCTAGGATCTGAAACTGAGACATAATACATGAACTGAGCTGAACACGAGTGCATAAATATACTAACTTATTTGATTAAATGAATAATTGATAGCTGAATACTGGATCTGCAAAGCTAAACTATACTTAGTCTGAATAGCTGGGTGAGATTTTTGAGTTTTATGCATAGGAGATAAGGACAAACTGAGTAGAATGAGGTATCTGAGCATGGATTCATGAAGTTGGTATTATTTGCGAATGCAATACCAAGCATACGACATGGCTCTGAGGTATTCTATAAACTGAGGTACTGAAACACTGATAACTAAGTACTGACAACCTGAATGTTATGGTCAAGCATGTATGGAACTGAACTGAGTTTCAAATCTGGTTACTGAACTGAAGATGACATTATAACTAAGCCTATAGCTAGTACAGAAGTACTGAATTCTGAGGCTAAGTAACTGGTAACTGAAGCCATGGTTCTGTAGGACTATGTGAGTCCTTTACTGAATATTGATTTCTGAACTATTGTTGTAACTGAGTTTTAGACTGATACTGAAGTACTAAATTCAAGGACTGAACACTGATCACTGAGTGCTGGATACTAAAACTATAATTGAGTTGGCAACTGAGTTTTTGATGGCTACATGCTGGGGACTGACATAAGTCAAGGATCTAAATGTACACTTACACTTTGTACTTTCCCAACTTCTAAATACAACCCCTTTCTAGACGTTTACTTGCATATTTATCATGACATTCAAGCCTATCTTCACAACTACACCCTCGTGAAAAGTAAGTATGCAACAATCTTGTCTTAGCTAAACAACTGCTCATCACTACACTGTTCTATAAGGAGAGCTAACTGGAGGAGTAAATCAGGAGGACCTAAAACAGAGGACCTGAAACATGAATAGATACAAACTAAACTTGACACATGACTAAAACTTAAGAAATAAAATATCAATAGTTTGGATTTACCAATAAGGTTTGAACTGAGGATTTACATGACGTAGTCTAAATGTATCTGATCTGTAGGGGTATAGCATAAGTCATGGAAGCTAAGTATACTGGAAAGCATGATATGTGTACATGAGTCATGAGCTGCATGACTTGAGTCTAGAGTTTCTGTACTCATGGGACATGATTCGTAATACTGAGGGAGCTGGAACTGAACCCCTTATACTGGGAACTGAAGGCGCACATAATCCCATGGAAAGTGTGTGAAAGTATATTGTATTCATGGAACATGACTCGTACTGCGGAGTAAAAGGGACTCTTTATGCTGGAAATTAAATTCATACATGATTATGGAAAAAGATATACATGAGCATGGTTCGTGACTATAGAGTTGGTATGTAATGCCTGAGTTGGTTTCATGATAGCTGAAGTGAAAAACTCTGCACTGAGATGAGAATGGGTATGGAATTGTCTTCCCTTATTGCTTTCTATACATACTGGCTCTACTACTAAAATTTGAGGGCCTGTCTTAGGTACTTGATCTACCATCACATACCTACATTCTGTTCAACACCTGCCTGTCTTACTAAAAACATCATCTGATTATGTTTCCTCATATACTGCTAATATCATATTCACACCTTCATGCTTAATTTTGAGTCAATAAACTTAAGTTTTTATCTCGTACTGTTTAAGCTTACTGATCTAATCCCCATGAATACATAATCTGATCAAATAGAATAATACTATCCCAACTCTACTACTGCTAAACTTCTGGGTTCAAGAATGAGTTCTCATGATCATGAATAAAATCTGTACGACCTTGGAACAATAATGAACTGATGGGATACTGTTTGAGTCTGTTGCTAATCCCATAACTGACTGTAGGGACTGTCTGAGAAAGCCTATCTTTAGGACTTTGAACTTCACTGTTTCCGTTACCTTGAAAGTAAGGTAAAGTAAACATAAGGGGTGCATGATATGAATCTACATGGGTTCCTTAGAGAAACTTACTATAGCACGATCTTGAGACATGAAAGAAGGGAAACTGTTCTAAAATATCTCATAGCCTCCTGCACATTAGTGTGGTGCACAACACGCCCATGTACAAGACTCTACTTGATGCAGCTTTTAGACTTCCTAGGACACTGTTGAACCTTAGGCTCTGATACCAAGTTTGTAGCACCTCGATTTTCTGAACCGAAATGCTACACGGTGCTCATGACCCCAAAGGACCACAAGCTAACCCATGACTGATATCTGTACCTATAAACTGCATAATATCTCATAAAATATGAGGAAACATAAACTGTAAGGCCATAAGGTTCAATACTGATACATATAAAAAAAACATGGTATAACAATACAAAAAAAGGAACATAAATACTGAAGTCTGAACATCTAATCTAACATCTAGTCCGAAAGCCTCTAACTGAACTGAATAAGGAGTTGAAGGAACATGTCTCCAACTAACTCTATGAACTGGAAAAAAAAGACTAATCTAAAATACTGTAGTAAAGTAATAATAATATTGTCCTCAAATGAAGAGGAGCACTGACTGCTAAAATCTGCAATGCTAATACAACTCTAAAACTCGTGCCTCTGTACCTATGGCGTCAAATAAAACACCATAGCGCGAATGCTTCAGTACGACTAAATGTACTAAGTATACGATTGAGGTAGGCTAAATGCAAAGGGTTTTATATGCATGAACAATGCTGACTGATATGAATGTGAGAATACATACATACATACGTAACTACCTGACTGCTGAGTCTGAATACTGAAAACATGAGCTTACTGATGCTTAGATACTGAATGACTGATTTTACTGATATTAAGATACTGAATGACTGAGTTTACTGATATTGATATGTAATTCACTAATAAGTAAGAAACTAATACTGTATTACTGAATAATGGGAGACTGGTACTATATTACTGATAAAGGAATGATTGTTTCTGATAGTTTTGATTATGAAGAACTGATTTGATTAACCGTATATAACAGTCCTGAAACTGAGCTCGTGATAACATGACTACTGAGTATGAAAACTGATGACATGTATTTACTGATAACATATCATGAATGATAACTGATATATCTGATAACATGAGTTCTGATAACTGATAGCATGAATGACTGTATCTGACAGTCCTAAATCTGATGGAACTAGCTGAGTTTCGTACTGTATCTGACAGTCCTGATATCCTGAAGAAGTATCTGAGTTCTTTTACTGAGACTGATGCTGAAACTATGGGAAGTAGTTATCTAACCGACATGCCCCAAATACGCTATAATAGTTAAGCTGGGGTCCAATCTCTACCCCGACTTGAGGGGTGTCAATACCGCTCCACTGGTAAGGACAGCTGTGCGAACCCTATACTGGCAGGTACTCAAATGAGAATGGTGGGAACCCTAAACTGACAGGTTAAGACACCTCATCAACCCTAATCTGACAGGTTAAGATATCTTAACCTATGATGGCTACGTAGTTCTGGAACACAAGGATGACTGCTAAGAATTCACACCCTAAACTGGCAGGTGAGTTCCCATCCTTGGGTTCACTCGGTGCTAACTTCTACTCCCATCTGAAGGAAACTGAACTGAATAACTAAGCTGAACTGAATAACTAAACTGAACTGATTAGCTAAACTGATACTGATTAACTGGACTGATACTAGTGGTATTGTTTAGCGGAGCTAAACTAAGTTTACTGGATTCCGATAACTGACGGAATGTACTGAGTTTTGAGGACTAGTTGAGAGAACTGAAGTTACTGAGATTGACTATGAATAATGAGGTTGCTGAGGTTACTGAGCACTGAGATTACTGAGATTACTGGACTACTGAGATTACTAAGATTTTTGAGTTTTCCTGAGTCACATGACTGATTGAATTCTATAGATCATGGCTTGACTGAGAGTATCGTGAAAACATGACATGTATCTAGGCACACAACTATATTTTTTGGGTACAAGTACCCCCAGGACTCGATGGAAGGAAACTGACACAATTTGAATTTCTTCAGTACACGACCATTAATAACAATCCATAATACATGAGTGGGGGATTTCTTGATGTACATGGTCATCATATTATCTATCATGAATAGGAAATGCTTATGATCAAGTCATAAATCTCATATTCTAAAATCATGGGCATTCCGACAACATATACTATTCATAGCAATGGCATGGAAACCATTCAAGCATAAGGGAACGACAACATGTAACATTTAGTTCATATTGTAATGATTTGGGGATATTATACTTCATGTATTTATTCAACATCTCAATCATGATAGGAAAAGCATGGATATATTTTGTGTACATAATTTATATCTCCATTATCATACATGCTTTATACCACAACAATAACAACACATAATTTGCATGGAATTTCATATTGGATTTTATGGCTAACATGAACTTGTTATTTAGATATCATGAAATCATGTAAATATGAAGTTCTAGCATACTAGGCATTTTATAGAACACCTTGCATGCATTCTTTAAGGTATAGGTGGATTTCATACTTGCATTCTATCAATCCATCTAACGATCATGTTTTTCAACTAACAACATAACTTTCATGAGATGTACAGTCACGATACTATTATATAGCAAAACAAACAACCATCAACATGGGTATGATCATATCACCACAACCAACCAAGCTTTTGTATTTTAAAGATTGATTCTTGAACTCCACGGATGAAAGGAATCCGTGGATGAACACTACGCATACCTTGGAAGGGAGGTTCTTGATGATTGACGAAGGAATTTTCCTTGAAATTTGATCTTTAAGCTTGATTGTGCAACCCTAGTTGTTTTTATCCTATGGTTCTCTTGGATAATGAACTTTGAGATGTTAATAGGGTTGTAATGTATTTAGAAGCTATATATTTCGTAGGGTTAAGTTTAGGGACGTGTAAGGAGTGTTAAAAGACTTAATTACCCTCAAAATAACTCAAAACGGCGTATTTTTGGCACTTGAAACTGACTTAGGTGGCGCCCAAGTAATCTCACAAGCCATTTTGGGCGGCGCCTAACCAATTTCCTAAGTTTGGTTGGGCGGCGCCTAACCAATCGCATACCCTTACTGTCTCTCACGAAAATGGGCATAACTTTTCGCTCGGGTATTGGATTAAGGCAAAATTGGTATCATTGGAAAGATAATTCGATTTTCCATAATTTGGTGCATAGAAAATGTAGAAATACCAAATTAAAATCGAGTTATACTCGTTCAAATATGACCCTTACAAAATCGAACACTAAAACTTGATGGATTCAATAACTCTTAGCTTGTATTACCTTAAGTGACTCATTTGAACATTCTTAATGCATCATAAGCTATATTATCGCTAGGATACTAATTCTAAGTCATGTACTCAAGTATGAATCACAGGATAGGAGATTTCATATGTAGGAAAAATGGTTCGTCTCCTAACTTAGAAACATACGGGGCATTACATATAGTCTCTTTCTGTGGCCATCACATGATCAGTAAGTTACAAAAAAAAGAATCTGCTACTATCACATGCTCAGGTACTAAATGGATTGGTAAATTTAATCCTCCAATAAATTCATGAACTATCTTATGCTAAAGGATATAGCAAAAGAGATGTCTAGCCCAGTCAAGAAGACCTACCTTATACTTTGAAATTAAAAATGAGCCCTGGTGAACACCAACAAACTCAAGTCTAGTATAAGAACTTCTTGATGTATCGAATATCATCTCTAACTGTGAATTATTCGTATAATGGCTCAAAATCTTCAACACTAAATTTTGAAAGGGATAAAGTCGTCAGAAATAATTTTGGAGCCTGGGATGACCCCAAATTCTTTAACTGAAGTTGAAGATCTTTGGTATTAATATTTCAATCCTTATAATAGTGCTGAGCTGAAGCTCTAGAAACACGTGTAAACGTCTCATTTGTAACTATTGATATCCTTGTATTATCCATCTAAAAGAGAATAGAGTCAGATAATGTACTAAAGGTTCATAAAAATATGGACACACGATAAGTAGTCAGAGTAGAATTTCCTAAAAATGCCCTATAGCTTTTCGAAGATAGGATACAGAAGCCTCTGTATTAATTTACAAGACTCTAATAGACACTTAGATCTTATAAAAACACATCATTAAACCTAGGCTATGATACAAATTAGTCATGGCCCAATTTCTCAAGTCATGAAGGCACCTACTATAACCCACTGTAGGTAAGACAACCTCTAATCCAGAACAGATAGTAATGAACTATCAAAACAAATAAAATAAAATAATGGAATAATTATAAAAAAAATGACTAATACATAAATATATCACAACCCCAAGACCTGGTGAAGTTAGTCCAAGAGCTTTTAATGCAACAAGAGTATAAAGTTAAAGGTAGAGTTAATATAAATACAATCCATATCTAAATACATTGTAGTGATCAGTCTAATCCATTAGAGGAAGAGTAGTAATACTTCAAATGCTTGGAGCTCACCCAAATCTCTATCCATAGCTACTCTACACGATGCAGACAACAGCGGTGAGAACTCATACCCCAAGACCTTAAGACCCCACATCCTATAACACTATTTGGTCCCTAATTCCATACTTTAGAAGATCAAAACACTCTCTAAGCCCTCTCTAAAAACCTCGTAAGAAGATTGGGATAGAGTTTCTTCAAGGTGGTTACCTAGAGGATTAAGAATCAAAATCTCTTCATGAATCATCATGACTAAGTAATGTTATTCCTCCATCATTGTTTATTCAACAAAAGCATGTTTAAATTTATGATTTTTGTGGTTTTATTTTTGATTTGTTTGGGTTTTTGAAATAGATATTGGGGGTTTTGGTTGTTCATGGTTGGATAATGTTTTCCCATGTTTTTCTTATGATTTTTCATGTTATAATTATTTTTTGAACATGTTCTTATATGATAAAGATCAATTGATACTTGGTTTTGGTTTTGGAAACTATATTCCCTCAACATGTTAGTTAAAATGCCAATGAGAATTATTTTATCACATAGTTTGACTATTCTTGAATTCTTTTCATTGCATAATATGGTAATGGAACATAAATTGGTTTGGTTAATTTCAAATGGATTGGAAAGGCCTTGGTGTCCATGGTATTGGTTTATTAGAAACCTTTTGGGGTATATGGGAATCCCCTATGTATTGGCTACTTACATTGCTAGCAAGCTATAGTCGATATGATGATACCACATCATAATGCCTTGATAGTTCACTCCTAAAATTGGTGGTTTGGTTATGTGCTAAATTTTTTTAATTGGGAAATAATGGTGGGTTGTGATAGCTTACTATGAAGGTGTGAGTCCAATGGATGGACACTGGAAACTCATAATTGTCGACATGAGGGATGGCCATGGTGACTATATTCTTGTAGGTTATACGGGAATCCCCCAAGTTATACTTGTATATATGTATCATGGAGGGTGAAGGGTACACGAGAATCCCCAGACCCTATGATATCTCTGGTTCATATGGATACACGCACTAAGGTTCATTCAGGGGGTAACACTGGACCCATAAATTCCAATGATAGATTATGACAGTAAAGCTACACAGCCCAGGTTAAGATTTTAAATGCATTCTAAACCCAGTTGTCATTCTCAACATGGAGTATATGTATATATGTATGCAATTGCATATGGTTATTTCCTTTGGTTATTAATAATGGAATTATTTTATCCTTATTCTTTAGTACATGCTAGCGTTTATTTCCCTAACAATCTTTAGGTGTTGTATCCCTAGACGATGCAGAAACCGGCCATACTTCTCCTCCTTCTCGGTGATTTAGATCCAAGGACAACTTATAGTAAGACTAAAGTGGTGAGCTTCTATACTTTGGAAGACTCTATTTCATGCTATGGACTTCTTTACATTGTTTTTTTCTTGAACTTTGGTTTTGGCTATGGTCAGGGGCATGTCCCAATTAAATATTCATTGTTTTCAATTAGAGTCTCTGTGGGACTACTTTGGGCATAGGCGGTGTCGAAATTAGGGTCAACCTTGGTATTGGTGCTGGCATTAGGGTTGACATCGATGGGATATTTGATTAATATTGTTGGATTATGGTTATAGACTTTATTTAATGTCTTTGTTTTATTCTTGTAATATTTTTAAAATTGATCCGACATAGGTTGTAGCGCGGTTATGGTTGGGTCTTGGGGGTAGTCTCCGATCTCGATTGGACTTGAGGCACCTAACACAACTAGTCCCCGGTTAGAGTCATGACAGATTTGTATTAGAGCTCTACGTTCATAGTCAATTGGGAGTCCACAAAGCTGTGTCGAGTAGAGTATCTTTTAAGAGTGTGAATTAAGCCACACTCATAACGGAGAGGTTACAAGGTATTTAAGAATGTTTCTCTTTCCTATGTTTTTTTCAAGTTGTAGAGTCTAAGTTACTGAATTCTCCTCTACTTCCTATTTGTTTGCTTTTCAAATCATGACTTCTTGACGATCGGAAGCTCATGAAAAATCCTCTGTCCCACCCAAGTACAATATTGATAGGACCTGTACTACTTATGGGGTCTACACCTGGTCTAGGGGTCAAGTTCCTGATTATCCTGGAGTTCCACTTGTTCCTTTTTGTTCTTCTCGTGCTCCTAAGGCTTAAGTGACTAACCTTGAGTTTCCTCAATCTATTCATATGGTGGCACAGTTAGTAGTTTCTTAATCTGAGCGTGGTGTTCCTATTACTCTATCTTTTAAGGCCACAAGGGTTGGCCAGTTTATGAGGTTGAACACTCCGACCTTTACTTATGTTAAGGTTGAGGAGGATCCTTAAGGTTTTCTAGTTGAGATGGAGTGAAATTTTTATGTTATGTATGCCACTAACGTGGAGGGCGCGCAGTTTGCTGCCTACCAACTAAAAGATGTGGCTTACCAATGGTATGAGGAATAGGTTCAGGAAAGGGGTGATGATGATGATTCATCTCTATGAGAGAATTTTTTTAATACTTTTTTCTAAGTAGTTGAGGTAGGCAAGGTAAGATGTCAGACAAGTAATACGCCTTGAAGTTTCACTAGTTATCATGGCATGCTCCAGAGTTATTTTCTAGCATGAGGGCTAGAATGAGGAAGTTTATTTCCAATTTGCCCCAAGAATTGAATTTAGAGAGTAAGCTTTCTTGTTAAACAAGGACATAGGTATCTTCAAGTTGGTGGTATACATACAACAAGTTAAAAAAGGGAAGAAAAGGTAGGATGACCTAGGAGAGATGTAGGGCAAGAAGTTTAAATTTTTTTAGCAAGGTGGTGGCCAACAGCAAAGTGTCAGGAATGGTGGTAAGTGGCCCAAAAAGAAGTGGGGCAATTCAAGGTCTTACTCGATGGATAGTGCTCCCTACTTTAAGTCTTCAAGAGACAGGCATTTCTAAGGTAGAGATAACTTTAGGGCATAGGGTGCCCAATCTCAGTCTAATAGGGCCCATTCAGCTCCACAATATCCTCCTTATAGATTTTGTGGTCGATTGCATTAGGGTTACTAGTAAAAAGAAAGTGATAAGTGCTTCAACTATTTTCAACCAGGGAACATGCTTAGAAATTATCCTATTGGTAAGGTTTTCTTTGGGAAAAAAGTTTTGGTTACCTCTTCTCTAGCTCCGACAGCTAAGGGTGCACCATCTGTCTCCATCACTGGTCATAAAATTCTCTATGCTCTCACTACCTGACAGAAGTTTGAGGCATCACCTAATGTCATGTCTGGTATGTTGAAACTCTTTTCCCGTGATGTGTATTTTTTGCTTGATCTGGGGTCTACTTTCTCTCATGTGACCCCATTTGAGGCTGTGCATTTTGGTTTTTGTCTCAAGTGTGTTCCAAATCTTTTTGCTATTTCTATCTCGGTATGTGACTCTATGATTGCTAGAAGAGTCTATGGGGGGTGTATGGTATCTGTTGGTAGTAAAACAAACTGTGGTGGTTCTGTCTGAATTAGATATGGTGGATTTTGATATCATATTAGTGATGGATTAGTTGTACTTGTGCTATGAATCTTTAGACTGTTGGACCCATAAGTTTGTTTTGAAATTCCCTAATGAGTTGATATTTGATTGGGAGGGTGGTTCCCTAGCTCCTAAGGGGAGGTTTATATCATATCTTAGAGCTCAAATATTAATTTCTAAGGTGTGTATTATCTATTCCGGGTTAAGGATTCTAACTCGGAGGGTCCTTCTTTGCATTCTGCCTAATGGTGAATGAATTTCATGAGGTCTTCCCTGATGACCTTCCTGGTGTTCCTCCTGATAGGTGGATTGAGTTTGGGATTGATCTTGTTCTGGACACTCAGCTAATTTCTATTCCTCCGTATAGAATAGCTTCAACTGAGTTGAAGGAGAGTAAGGAGAAACAAAAGATCTTTTAGATAAAGGTTTCATCCATCCTAGCGTGTCCCCGTATGGTGCACAGATATTATTCATGCATAAAAAGGATGGTTCCCTTTGGATATGTATTGATTATCGGTAGTTGAATAAGGTGATGGTAAAGAATAAGTACCCCTTTTCGAGGATAGATGATTTGTTTGATCAATCGCAAGGTTCTATGTTTTTCTCCAAGAATGATCCTTTAGCCGGGTATCATCAATTAAAGATTAGGGAGGTGGATATCTCTAAGACTTTTTTTCATACTTGGTATGGGTATTTTGAGTTTCTGGTTGTCTTTTGGATTGACCAATGCCCCGATGGTATTCATGTATTTGACGAATAGGGTGTTCCATTAGTTTCTAGATTTATTTGTCATTGTATTCATAGACGATATTTTGATGTGCTCTAAGAGTTAGGTGGATTATGTCGATCACCTTCGTGTTGTGTTGTAGACCCTGAAAGAGCAACAGTTGTATTCTAAATTTTCAAAATGTGAATTCTAGCTAAGTGTTGTCACTTTTCTAGTTCATGTTATATCTAGTGAAGAGATCATGGTATATCCGTAAAAAGTTGCAGTGGTTAAGAAGTTGCCTAGACCTACGACTCAAACCAACATTCAGAGCTTCTTGGGTTTAGCTAGTTACTACATGAGGTTCATAGAGATTTTTTTCTTCTATAGCTACCCAGTTGACTAAGTTGACTCAGAACAAGGTGAGGTTCTTATGGTCTGATGCTTGTGAGGGTAGTTTCAAGAAGATGGAGGATAAGCTAACTTTGTCTCCAGTTTTGACTTTTCCTGAAAGCACTGATGGGTTTGTGGTTTATTATGATGCATCCCGTGTAGGGCTTGGGTGCATTCTAATGTAGCATGATAGGGTGATAGCTTATGCCTCTAGGCAGTTGAAGGTTCATAAGAGGAATTATCCGACCCATAATTTGGAATTGTTAGTTGTGGTGTTTGTTTTGAAAATTTGGTGTCACAATATTTGTAGGGTGCATGTGGACATCTTTTCTATCATAAGAGCCTGCAGTATGTGTTTTATCAGAAATATCTTAACCTAAGGCAAAGGAGTTAGCTTGAACTGCTCAAGGATTATGACATAAGTCTTCACTACCATCAAGGTAAAGCTAATGTGGTTTTTCATATTCTTAGCATGTTATCCATAGGTTATCTAGCTTATGTAGATAAACAGAAGAGGGAGTTAGTGAAGGACATTCAGTGTTTAGCTATCCTTGGAGTTCGTCTCTTGGCCTCTGAGGATGGAGGTGTATTTGTACATGAGGTGGTGCAGTCGTGTCTTAGTGCTGAAATTAAGGAGAAGTAAATGTTAGATCCTATCTTGATGAGGATCGAGGGTAATATAGGTGGTCAAAATGTGATGGACTTCAAGATTAGTGGTGATGGTATGTTGCAGTACCAAGGGAGTTAATGTGTTCTCGATGTTGATGGTTTGCGAGAGATGATCTTGGATGAGGCGCATGAGTTGTCCTATGTTTTTTATATTGGTCTGATGAAGATATATCATGATCTTAAGGAGATGTATAGGTTTAACAATATGAAGCGGGATGTGGCTAAGTACATAGTGTGTCAACAAGTGAAAGTTGAGAACATGAGGCTCGAAGGATTATATTAACAAATTGAGCTGCCTATGTTGAAGTGGGAAGTGATCAATATGGATTTCATTACTAGTTTTCCTAAATCTCAGAATCTGTTTGATTTTATTTGGGTCATGGTGGATAGGTTGACCAAGTCTGCTCACTTTTTCCTATGAGGACTAACTTCTTGGCTGAGGATTAAGTGAGGTTGTATCTCTACGAGATTCTGAAGTTACATGTGGTACCTATTTCTATCATCTCAGATCATTGTACGTAGTTTTCATCTTCCTTTTGGTGGTCATTTTAGAAAGGTTTGGGGACCAAGGTGAGTCTTAGTACTGGTTTTCACCCGCAATCAGATGGGCAAGTGGAGAGAACTATTCAGACATTGGAGGATATGCTTCCTACTTGCTTGATTGATTATGGTGATATTTGGATAAAGCATTTGGCTCTTATATAGTTTTCCTACAATAATGTCTACCACTCTAGGATTGGGATGAGTCCATTTGAAACATTGTATGGTAGGAGGTGTAGGTCTCCTATGTAACACCTCGCACTTTTGAACTAGAGTTGAACCATCTTTCTGATGTATATAGACATGAATCCAATGGTTTTTAGTAATAAATAAGTGTGATTAACAATTCCTTAGTGTGGGAACATCCTTGGAGATGAATATACACCATAAGAATCTCCTAGATCAAAAGTTAAGTTGAGCAATTCCCTATCGATTGACTTTTAGTTTACTATTTTAGTTGGGTCAAATTCCATCGACTGTTTCTCCTAGAATATAAAGATTCATGTGTCCTACTATATATCAAATTAAAGACTTTAGAGTCTTCTTTCCAACGCCACTGACCATTCATCAATTCGAGTTAGGAGTAAGAAGTTATGAGTATTTGAATGAGGCATTGTCCAGGTTGTCCGATGGGGCACGCGATACCCACTCAAGGGTGTTGCCATGGGCTGTCATTGCTGATGAGTGGTGATTTTACCACTCATTCTCACTCAACATTCGTGTATATAACCTTGTTTTAAATGAATAAAGGACATATACTTGTGTGTGAATGCACTAATATCCACTCTTCGCAGGCATAGAGTTGATTGGGTTAAAAGATGTGGATTAAAGCTTATAACAATCAAAAGAGATAAGGAAAAGTACATCTAAAGACTCAGAGTAGACTCGGGTACCGCAGTCACAGTCTGAGCAACTCGATCGCGGTCAAATAAGTAAAGAGCGTATCTAGCTTCAGGTGACGTGATCGCGATTGGAATAACGCGATCGCGATCATTCAAGTTGTCAAATTAAACACAACCACTCAGTCATAGTCGCGACCGTGGTTGCACAATCGCAATCAAAGCTCCGCGACCACGGCATAGTGGAATAAATATGTAAAAGGAATTACGGTAAATTCAACAGCTGAATAAAGATTTATATGAGGGATTCAAAACACTTTGTGGGAAAACCCTAGTATTGAAAAAAAATTGATTGTTCTTAGTTATTTGTAATTATTGTCCCAAGGGGAAATTAGTGAAAGTGAAGTGTGGAATTGAAGATTTTTTTAGCTTCTCTTATTATGAACTCTATGGATGCACTACTTGGTAAAATTCATTTCTCCTATCTAATGATTAGCTAACTGCTTTAGTCTTGGAATTATGTTAAACTAGAGAGCTTAATTGTGTGTGGGTATTTTTGTGTTTGCATGGATTTTAGTTGTTGACTTTGGATTCCACCATTGCTTGAGCTTGTGGGTTTGAATTTGATGAGTGAAAATCCCAAATCTCCAAATGGGTTTGATAGGTGAAAACCCCAAACTCTGGAAATCTTTTATCATCCTCAAAACAGGGTGAAGGTGAACATTAGGTAACCCATAACATCCTCGAAAGAGGTTTATAGGGGGACAAGGCAATGGTGGACTATTGAGCCTATGGTTTACTACCTCTTACAAGCATAGAAATAAGTGTATTGGGAATGTAAATCATGTCAAGAGAATCATCCTATAAATGGGATGTTTGATTCAGGTTTTGGGTGATTATGAAAAAGTACACACTTGTTAGGTTCTCAAAAGAGCCAATGGGTGAAATCGTTGTAGTTTTGTTGAAAGATTGACCCTAATGATCTTTAACCTAGCCAATCCTTTAGTTAACAAGTAAATTTCATGTCGAACAAAAATTAACACACATGTATGACCTTTAGGTTGACATAATCCCAAGATCTCCTCAAATCATGAATTCAAAGTTTAAGGTTCATTTACCAATTGCTTGTTAAAGTTTGTTGTGAAGAGTTTCAAAAAAAATTCCCCATTTTATTTTACATGTCATTTTTGTTAGAATTCTAAGCAATCTCATAGTAATTTGTGCATCTATAGGGTTTGAAGTCTATTATTCACTCCTTGAGATTCGACTCTAACTCAAATTGGGTTACTTGACAACGATTGCCTTACTCTTAAATCATGGGAGTGAGTTGAGAGTTATCAAAATGGCGACGTTGTCGGGGAGTGAAATATAGATTTAGCTTTTATGGTGCTATTCTTATGTGGGAATACCCAGGGTGGTGCAATTTAATTTCTTTTATTGTTTTTGATCTTTTAGTAGGTAAATAATATTATTCCCAAATCATCATGAGTCACGGGGACTCGGTTTGTTTTAGGGTCGGAGATCATGAAAGTGCAATTCTCAGTCCCCCCATCGAGGAGCATGGAATATTTTATGTTACAAAGGTGATGATGAAATTTCTTTAATTAAACGGACTCTTCGGGGGTGAAGCTCATGAAGACTAGAATGCTCACTTAAAGGGTTTTGTAGAAGTATGTGCTCCATTCAAAGTCATACATATATTCCAAGAGTCCATCTGGTTACGCCTTTTTCTACTATCTCTCATGGTAAAGGTGGTACTATGGCTAAGGTCTTTACCCACAGGATGTATCACTTCATGGACAAGCCTCATGGAAGCCTTCTTAGGTCAATACTTTCTACTATCTAGGAAGTTGAAGTTGAGGGATGAGATTGTTTATTTCAGCCAATACCACAAAGAATCATGGTACAATGCATGGGGAAGATTTAAAGAAACACTTTTGAAATTCCCCACGCATGAGGTTCTAGAGAAAATGCTTCTCCAAATCTTTCATCGAGCATTAGACTAATAAAATAAGTTCGTTGTGGGCAATGCATCCGGTGGATCATTCATCAACTCACCATATAGGATTGTTTCAAAAGTCTTGCACCAAGTGGCAGTTTGGTGTTGAAGTTGGGACATAAAGGATTTAAAGGTGGCCATGAGGGCTCCCTCCTCATCCTTTGTGTGCAATGATAGGAAAGATGATGAGGAAGAGACTGATGTAAAGATGAGCAAAGTGATGTCATGCCTTGAACTCCTACTTAAGCATATGTTAGTTGACCCAATGAAAAGTACAAGTGTGATAAATGAAATTGAAATTGAAACTTGTGAAGACAAGGAGGAAGAGGTGATTGGTGACAACTTAGGTATGACACCTAGGAGCTCGGAGGGTTTCCATCTTTCCTCACAAGGACAATACGGGAAACAAGGTCAGAACTGAGAAGGTCTAATTATGGCACATCGTAAAGGGAGAAAGGAGATTGCTAGAGATATTTGGTGCGGATCTTAAATAGTGTTGAGAGGACTGTAGAAATAGTGAATAAGATGCGAAGTGAATTCTCCATGCTTCACCAAACGGTCACATCTCACTCCTCCTCCATCCAACAACTTGAGGCAAAAGTAATCCAAATATCAAAGTATCTAATAGAGAGGCAAAGTGAAAAAATGCAAAATGGAGAGACAACAAATGAAAAGAGAAAAAGGTCTAATATTGAAGAGCCAAAGTAAAGTGAGATGTTGATGGGAAAGCCAATGACTAACGATTGTCAAATTATTTCTATACCTTTGAACCCCACTCTTCCTCCTTTCCCAAAATGGTCATTGAGAAAGGGAAATCATGATAAACTCAACAAACTTTTTAATAAAATTAGAAACCTTTCTATTAATATTCCTCTTATTGAGGCATTGCAAGACATGCTGGGGTATGCTATATTTATGAAATATTTGGTATCTAAAAAAGACCTTTTGGAGGATGAAACCACAGAGGTTACTTACCATTGTAGTACCATAATGACAAGCGTGTGGGTTAAAAAAAATCCCGGTGCTTTTACAATTTCATGCACCATCGGCACCTTTACATTTGCTAAGGCATTGTGTGATCTTGGGGCAAGTGTGAACCTCATGTCTTATGCTATATTTCACAAACTTGGATTGGGTACACCAAATCCCACCAAAATAAAGTTTCTCATGGCCGATTGATCCATTAATAATCCTATAGGGTCCTCCATGTTGTTCTAGTAAAAGTAGATCGGTTCATCTACCCAACCAACTTTGTTATTTTGGATTGTGCAATGGACGTTGAAATTTTTGTTATCCTTGGGAGGCTATTTTTAACTATCGGGAAGGCGTTAGTGGATGTGGATTCTGGGGAGATAAAGTTTAGATTGAATGATGAAGTGGTATCCTTCAACGTATTCAAGACCATGAAACAACAAATGGACCTACAAGTCATCTCGGTGATCGATGTTGTTGATGGAGAGGTGTCAAACCATGTCGATGTGAGCTTGTTGAATGGACCTTCAGTTGGGGTACTTTAGAATTGTGAAAAAAAAGAAGTGGAGGACTATGATGAAGTGGTAGCTTTTTTAACTGGGCCTGGGTTTCACACCAAGAACCCAGTTAAGTTGGATCTTGATTTAAAAAACCGCAAAAGTCCACCCGCAAAACCATCCATCCTTGAACCTCCCAAAATCTAATTAAAGCCTTTGCCACCTCATCTTAAATACTTTTTCTTGGGGGAGGATGAGACTTTTCCACTCATTATTGCTAGTGACCTAAACCCCTCTTAAGTAGAAGCATTGAAATTGGTGGTAAAAAAATCTATTTGGGCCATTGGTTGGATGATAGCGTACATTATCGGAATAACTCTTGGAATTTTCTCACACAATATTAAACTCATGCATGATCACATACCAAGTGTAGAGAACCAAAAGAGACTAAATCAACCCAAGAAAGAGTTTGTAAAAGGGAAATTATAAAGTGGCTCGATGTAGGAGTGATTTATCCTATATCAAGTAGCACGTGGGTGAGCCACGTGCAAGGTATTCCAAAAAAAGGTGGTATCATGATAGTCGAAAATAAAAAAAATTATCTCATCCCCATCTGACCGGTCACTGGATAGAGAGTGTGTATGGACTACCAAAAATTAAACTCTTGGACCGAGAAGGACCATTTTCCAATGCCTTTTTAAGGATCAAATGCTAGATAGGCTTGCCAGTAGAGGGTGGTATTGCTTCTTGGATGGGTACTCAGGGTATAATAAAATTTGTATCACCCTGGAGGACCAAGAAAAGACAACTTTTACTTGACCATATGGTACGTTTACATTCAAGAGAATGCCCTTTGGGTTGTGTAATGCCCCGGCATCCTTTCAACTTTGCATGTTGTCAATATTTGCGGATATTGTTGAGGAATCTATGGTAGTGTTTATGGATGACTTCTCGGTAGTGGGGAACTCTTTTTATTCATGCCTCTAGCATTTGAACAAAGTGCTTGAAAGGTTAGTGGAAACAAACATTGTTTAGAATTAGGAGAAGTGCCACATCATTGTCAATAAAGGGATTGTGTTAGGCCACAAGATATCGTGAAAGGGCATTCAAGTGGATCAATCCAAGGTTGAGGTAATTTCTAAGCTCCCACCTCCTATTTCCATAAAAGGTGTTCGAAGTTTCCTTGGCCATGTCGGGTTCTATCGACGTTTCATCAAGGATTTTTCAAAGATAGCACACCCCATGTGTAAACTCCTTGAGAAAGAATCTAAATTCAACTTCGATGAGGCATGCGTGAAAGACTTCGAGCATCTTAAGGAGTTTCTCACTTTGGCCCCCATTATCCTGGCCCCAAATTGGTCATTACAATTTGAGATAATGCGCAACGCAAGTAGTATTGCATTCGGTGTAGTGCTAGGGAATTGTAAGGACAAGATCTTTCATCCTATCTACTACGCAAGAAAAAACCTTGAATTACTCACAATACAACTACACCATCACCGAGCAAGAATTATTAGTGGTGGTATATGCCTTTGAAAAGTTTTGGGCCTATTTTTTAGGCACGAGAGTAGTGGTGCACACAGATCACTCCGCCCTTAAGTATCTCATGGGAAATAAATAAGCAAAGCCATGATTAATTAGGTGAATTTTGTTATTGCAAGAGTTCAACTTTGAGGTGAAAAACTAGAAGGGGTGTGAAAATTAAGTGGCCCGTTATCTCTCTCGACTTGAAGGGAACAATGAGAAAAGTGGGGAAATAAAAATTGATGATGCTTTCCCTGACGAATTGATCATTTCCATTAAAGGGAATAACACACCATGGTATGCCGATTTAGCCAACTATGTAGTGAGAGGAGTACTCCCTGAAGGATTGAGGTACCATCTAAAGAAACAATTTTTGTTTGACGCAAAATAATATTTTTGAGATGAGACATTTTTGTTTTGAGAGTGTGCTGATGGATTTATTAGGAGGTGTGTCATGGACATGGAAATAAATAATATCTTGGAATCTTGTCACTCTTCACCTTACGGCAGTCACAATGGAGGAATCTGCACCACCGCAAAGAATCTCCAATATGGGTTTTATAGGCCTTCAATGCTTAGGGACGCCATTGAGTGGGTTAAATCTTGTCTCAAATGTCAAATGCATGGGGGTATTTCAAGAAGGAACAAGATGCCCCTCAAACCTAACCTTGAGGCGGAGCTCTTTGATGTGTGGGGGATTGATTTCATGGGTCTTTTTATGAGTTCAGTATGGTGCTCTTCTTGACAAGTATGAATTTAACCACAAAGTCTCCACTCCATACCACCCCCAAATGAGTGGTCAAGTGGAGGTGTCGAATTGCAAAATCAAAGCCATACTCAAAAATATGATAACTATAAGTCGCACAATTTGTTCTAGGCAACTTGATAAAGAACTTTGGGCCTATAGAACGGCCTACAAAACCCCAATTGGCATGTTACCCTATCAATTGATGTTTGGTAAATCATTCCATTTACCGATCAAACTTGATCATAAGGTTTTGTGGGCTTTGAAGAGATTAAATATGAATTAGGGAGAAGCATCTGAGGCACGGGTGGAACCACTCTATGATATAGAAGAGTTCTGATGAAAGTCTTATAAGATTGTGGCATTGTATTAACAGAAAATGAAGAAATGGCATGATGCTCGAATATTACGGCAAGAATTCCGCGTTGGAGAGAATGTACTCCACTAAAATCCTATTTGAAAGTCTTCGCAAGGAAGCTCTGCTCAAAGTGGTCGGAACCTTTTGTGATTTCTAATGTCTACCCAAGTGGTGCAGTCGAGCTGGAAGATAATAAAGGGAAGAAATTCATAGTCAATGGCCAAAGGGTGAAATACTACAATGAAAAAATCTCCATGGTGGCCAAGGTGGAATTCATTAACTTCAAATATGCTATATAGTTTAAGGAGAGAGTCATTAAATTAGGCTCTTGATGAGAGACAACCCATCCTCAACTCATTTTGTGTTTGTTTTGATGCTTTGTAGATCTTTTAACATAAATGATAAACTCAGAAAAATAGGGGAAAAACAGAACTGGAAAACTAATAGTTGTGTAGGAAATGAAAAACAAAGCAAAAACAGGGGACTTCAACCTCAGTTACCACGATCGCGGTTATCAGAACGCGATTGCATCATCACAATCGCAGACTTGTCACTGTAATCGTGGAATCAGACTCCTACAACACCTACTATTCATGGGAGGATTCCTCATCCCTTTTATTTCTTACATTTACTTCAGTGAGGGAACTTTAGGATTGTAAGTTGGGGGTGTAAGTGGCGAGGCTGCATGGGGTCCCCTAGCTATGAACGAACATTGTTCGATGATAGATTGAGTGTCGATACAAGAATGCAAGGGAAGTTTGAGTACCTATAGCATTACAAATAGTAAATCTGGGGTCGTTTTGTATGTCATTACTGAAGTCTAAGTAGCAATATGGTTTGCCCTTTTACAGCCAAATTATAAGATAAAGGTTTTAGTAGTAGCCATAGTGTAGCACGTTTGTGTGGTGCTAATGCAAGATGAACAATCCCCTCCGTCCAAAATTTTTGAAAAAGTAAGGGCATGGACGTGAGCAACGCTGCAACAAAACTTTTTCTCTTTTTGTGGATCCAGAAGTGTTTGACTTGTGAATAGAAATAGATACTCTTATTTGGTCTCTCGTGAAAGGGATATTTGAGCCACCTTGGTGAATTACACATGGCATGTGTGGTGAACTTTTAGTATTCATCTCTGGCATTCTTGTGTTATCTAGAACTTGTCTTGTTAGTCTTTCAAAGCTAATTTTGATTATGTATGGTTGGAGAAATGATCTTATGCCATCTTTGTGATTCTGGAACCCACTTTATCCTAAAAACCCTACCCATGCATAACTATAACCCAAGTCCCCACTTTGAGCCTTTGGACCTTACTTTGGAAAACTCATTACAAACCGTGATCCATTCTTTTTATCCCTCTTTTGAACCAAAATCTTCTTGAACTTAAAAATGTAACTTGAGGCTAAAATCTTAAGTTGGGGGTGGTAAAGTTTGGTGGAAGAAAGTTTGAGGCCACAAAATTGTTAGTGAAATGCCTTATGAGCCAAAACCGTGAAAATTAATGGTTAGAAAAGGAATAATTCCATCAAACGAATGAATTGGACAAACTTTGCATGAAAAGGGAGTTACAAAAAAGTGGTAAACAAAGAAAGAAAAAGATAGGCTTACAAAAAGAAACAAAATAAAGAAGAGTGGCCCTTAGTAAAAAAAAGGGGGTTATAAAGTATGGTGTAAATGTTCAAGGAAGGGTGTAGCCATGTTTCTCCAAACTGATATCCTACCCTAACCAGAACCTATATTACAAGCTTAGAAAATCCTTTGAGATCTCTTACCATTTATTTTCTTTATAGTGGAGATTGAAAATAGGGGCAAGCCTATGGTATGACACTTGTTGCATTGAGGTTTCTTTTGTGAGGGTGAGAGTTCTTGCACTTAAAAGTCCTTGTTACATATTTAATAGTTTAGAGTGTGAAAATTCTCTTTCTTATGATGATGGCATGTTAACAAGTTAAGGTAGGTGATTTTTGTCACTTTCTAAGCAGTGAGGCAAATAAAGTATAGCTTAATTGTGGCTAAAAGAGAGTCACCTCTATAATATTGGTCATTGTTGCTTGGTTTCTCTTTAAGGTCTTATGCATCCTTGAGTATTACATTTTATAATTAGTGGTGTAGCAAAATTAGCCTAGCATATTTACGATGAGCTACTTGTGGTTGCTACTTAAGTTGAAGTTGGTTTAGCCTTTAAGGCATAGAAATTTGGGATTATAAAAATTATTTTCTCATAGTGAAAGGTAGTCTTGCTTAAGGACAAGAAAATGCTTTAAGTTGGGGTTGTTTAATGAGTGGTGATTTTACCACTCATTTTCACTAAACTTTCAGGTACATCACCTTGTTTTGAATGAATAAATGAGACATACTTGTGAGTGAATACACTAATATCCACTCTTCACAGGCATAGAGTTGATTGGGATGAAAGATGTGGATTGAAGCTTATGAAGATCAAAAGAGAGCAGGAAAAGTGCAGCTGAAGACTTAGAGTTGCCTCAGGTACCACAGTCGCAGTTTGAGCACTGTGATTACTGTCATCTAAGCAGAGAACCTATCTTGCTTCAGGTGATGCGATCATGATTGGAGTAACGCGATCACAATCAGTCAAGTTTTCCAACACAGCATGACCGTTCAGTCATAACCACGAGCACAGTTACATGATCGCAATCAAAGCTCCGCGACCACGGCATAGCGAAATAAATGTGTAAAGGGCATAATGGTAAATTCAACAGCTGGATCAAGATTTATATGGGAGATTCAAAACACTTTGTGGTAAAACCCTAATATTGAAAAGATAAAAAATTATTGATCTTAGTTATTTGTAATTATTATCCGAAGGGAAAATTAGTGAAATTGAAGAATGGAATTGAATATTACTTTACCTTCTCTTATTATGAACTCCATGGATGCACTACTAAGTAAAATTCTTTCCTCATATCTAATGAGTAACTAACTTATTTAGTCTTGGGATTATGTTGAACTAGAGAGTAATTATGTGTGGGTACTGTTGTGTTTGAATTGATTTAGTTATTGAGTATTGATTCCACCATTGCTTGAGTATATGGGTTGGAATTTGATGGGTGAAAACCCCAAACTCTAGAAATCCTTTATCATTCTCAAAAGAGTGATGAAGGTGAACATTAGGTAACCCATAACATCCTCGAAAGAGGGTTATAGAGAGACAAGGCAATGGTGGACAATTGAGCCTATGGTTTACTACCTTTTGTAATCTTAGAAATAAGTGTATTGGGAGTATAAATAATGTCAAGAGCATTATACTATAAATAGGGATGCTTGAAGGGTTTGGGTGATTATGAAAATGTACATACTTGTTAGGTGCTCGAAAGACAAGGTGTGGGTGACCCTCATCTGAAAGTGTCCCCAAACATGAACAGTGGGACCCTCATCTGACAGTGTTTATCCACCTCATCAACCCTCATTTGTCAGTGTTGATCTCTCGACCTATGCTGGCTACATATTTCTAGAATGCAAGGATTGCTTCTAAGGATCACACCCTCAACTGTTAGTGTGTGTCCTCATCCTTGGGTTCAATCGGTGCTAAATCCTACTCCCATCTTAATAGACACTGAACAAGATAAACTGAACTGAACTAGACTGAGTTCATTGAGATCCGTTGACTGACGAAATACTACTGAGATTACTGAAGTACTGAGATTTATGAGATTACTAGGATTACTGAGTTTTCCTGAGTCATATATCTGACTGAATTCTACTGAACATGGCTTGACTGAGGATTTCATGAAAACATGACACTTTCTCTAGGAACACAACTAAATTTTTAGGTATTAGATACCCCAGGACTCGATAGCATAATATGTTAATCATGAAACAAGCCTAAAAGCCCAACAATGTCTATATACTCACAATTCATTCATTAAAACATTTCAACGAACACTTAGGTGTATCACTTATACATGAATGGGGAATGCATAATTGCATATTATATCATGGAATTAATCCATTCTCATGGACAATTTATCAAACACTTGCACATAAACTAATCATGGAATGGTTTCTTCTCTTATTAGTTCACATAGGCAATTCATCAAGCAGATAATGAACATAGTATATGTAGACAACATTGCACAACAAGTAAACATCATAATTCAATTATAATTTCACAATTCAAGGGTTTAATCATGGGTTCACATGAATCTACTCATATAATAACTAACTCCACATAAAATTTATCACCAAACATGGATTAGAATTCAATTGGTCATTATCAACATGAACAAAAGCAAACCCAACATGGGATTCATAAAAATCCATTTACTTGAACTTTGAAAAAGAGACTCTCAAGCTTCATCGGTGAAAGGGACCCATGAATCAACACTTGACATACCTTGATTGTAAGTCTCTTGAAGTTCTTGGAGAGATTCTCAGAATTGGCTATGATTTCTTAAAAGCTAGGGTTTTGTTTCTTGGGAGAGAATGTTCTTGATTTGGGAAAAAAGTGAGTAAATAATGATTTGAAACATTTTTAGGGATTAAATCCCGCACCTGGACGGGTTAAAACCTTGGGAAAAGGCCAAGTTATCCCTGGACGAAATATTTATTTTTGTCAAAATTTCCCAATTTGGCAGGCTGGCGCAACTCAATGCTATAGCGTCGTGTCTCTAGAATTTGATAACTGGGAAATTAGGAGATGGTACGATGCAGAGCTATTATGTTGTCACTTTGTTTGCGACCTTAAAGTTTGGCGCGATGCGGAGACATCACAGAAGTTCACTGAAAAAAGGACAATTAGGATTTAGGAGCCCTCCACAATGCGGTGTAATCGCAAAGTCTTACTGGAAACTGACAAACGTCATTTTGGCTTATGGCGCAACATGCCACTAGCCTAAATTATGGTGTTTTACGACTGAAAATTTATATCGCCATAACTTCTTACCCGGTTATTGGATTTAGGAAAATTTGGTATCGATAGAAAGCTTATTCAATTTTCCACACAACAAAAAGTGAAAATCTTAAAAATTCCACATATATAAAAGTGTATTTATCTCTAAAGCATATATTTGACATCTTCTGGACAAATTTAAGCAAGGTAGAATTATGGGGTATTACAAAAATAGGTGAGCCATCCATCTTTCGAAAGGAATTTACTTATATGTTGAGTTTTTCAGTATATGGTCCAATCGAGGGCTTTGTCCTGGTCTATATAGTTAGTTTTCCTTAGAGGCTTCGTAGATGAGAGTTGAGTGTTGTATTGTCGTAATTTTCTTGACACAGTTTATATTATAATGAATCTTCATTGAATATTATTATATCTTCCGCACCTTAATTTATGTATGGATTATGCTTATGATTATATGCTAAGGTATCTCTCGGGCCTTTATGGTATAGGATGCCCATCGCGGCCAGGGCCTCGTCTTGGATAGTGACACCTATTAGTTTGTTCGAGGTTGGTAAAGCAGAGATGTTTGGATCATTTTTGTTTCACCAAGATATGGAGAAGGTGGAGGTGATTCATAATAGACTTAAGGATGCCCAAAGTCACCAAAGTCCTTTACAGATTTGAGGCATAGGGAGTTAGAGTTTGAAGTTGGGGATAGGCTATTTTTTAAGGTGTCTCCCATGAAGGAAGTGATGTGGTCTTGGAAGAAGGGAAAGCTCAGTCCAAGGTATGTTGGTCCTCACTTAGTTTTTAGAAGGGTTGGTAATATTGTGTATGAGTTGGAGTTACCTTCTAGTTTGAGCTCCATTTATTCGGTGTTCCATGTTTCTATGTTGCGAAAGTGTATGGGTAATCCATCGTAAGTTGTACCAATCAAGGATATTGGTATTGCAGAGTCTCTATCTTATGAGGAGATCCCAGTTAAAATTTTGGATTGACAAATTTGTTGGTTGCGTACCAAGAACGTGTCCTCAGTAAAGGTTCTATAGAGGAACCACAAGGTTGAGGAGGCTACTTCAGAAGCTGAAGAGGACATAAAGTCCAAGTTTTTGTTCTGATTTTTTGCTATGGATATTCATGTGTAAGGTATGTGTCCTTAATAACATCTTTGTTTTCTAACTTAGTTAAAGGAAAGATTGATTTTCGTGTATCTTTGTTTTCTAACATAGTTAAAAGTCAAAGTAGAGGTGTTGAGGTGTAAATCATACTTCTACTACCTTGTTCCATCATTCGAGGACAAATGATCCAAGTAGGGGAGAATTAAAACACCCTGGGTTCTGGTCCTTGCAAATTTCTTGAGTCTTTAGCTTTTTTATCATCATACGACTCCTCATACTAGTCGTATGGTATGGGTACGGGTCAGGTGACCCACCTCGTAAGGCGTCCAATGTTTGTTGCTGGGGTTTTTATTGTGGTTACGTTTTGGTGGTGATGAGTTGGATGTTCATAATACGAGAAGTACAGTGCCGAACCGTATATTGTCCAGTGTCTAGTCAAGATATCCTGCTTTAGGTGCGACTTTAAGGATACTAGTTGTATGGTGATGGTATGAGTTAGGCCAAGGTAGTCGTATGTTGGACAGAATGTGGTGTCTAACTTTTTGATCATGTTACGAGTTGAGTGTACCACTCGTACGATGTGGATATGAGTTGAGGGGTCCAACCGTACCCTCTTGTATTCTTTTTACATATTTTAAGATGAGGGTATTTTTGACATTTCCAACCCCAATCCCTTAAGACCCCATGTCTTATAACACTATTTGGTCTGTCATTCCATACTTTAGAAGATCAAAACACTCTTTAAAAACCTCTCAAGAAGATTGTACTAGGGTTTCTTCAAGGTGGTCATCTTGAGGCTTAAGGATCAAAATCTCTCTGTGAATCTTCGTTACTAAGGCATGTTACTCCTCCCTCATTGTTAGTTCAACTAAAAGAATGTTTTAAGGAATGATTTTCATGGTATTATTGTGGATTTTTTAGGGGTTTTAAAATAGATGTTAGGGTTTTTGGTTGTTGATTGTTGGATAATATTTTCCTATATTTTTCTTATGTTTTTTCATGTTATAATTATTTTCAACATGTAGTTACATGGGAATGGTCAATTAATACTTGGGTTTTTTTTTGGAAACTATATGCTCTCAACATGTTTGTTAAAATGCCAATGAGAATGATTTTGTCACATAGTTTGACTGTTCTTGAAATCTTTTCATAGCATAATATGGTAATGGAACTTAATTTGGTTTTGTTGGTTTTAAATAGATTGGAAGGCCTCGGTGGCCATGGCTCAAGTTTAATTGTAAACCTTGTGGGGTACATGGGAATCCCCTAAGTGTTGGCTAGTGACATTGATTGCAAGCTATAGTCGGTATGACGATACCACTTCATAATGCCTTGATAATTTAATCCTGAAATTGGTGGTTTGGTTATGTACTAAATTATTTTAATTGGGAAATAATGGTGGGTTTTGATAGCTAACCGTGAAGGTGTGAGTTTGATAAATGGACACTGCAAACTTTTGTTTTCTGACATGAGGTTTCGTCATGGTGACCACATTCATGTGGGGTACACGGGAATCCCCCAAGTTATACTTGTGTGTATGTATCATGGAAGGCGAAGGATACGGGAATCTCCGACCCCTATGATATCTTAGGTTCACGCGGCTACACATATTGGGGCCCATTCAGGGGGTAACACTGGACCCATATAGCCTGTGGGTGGATTATGACGGTAAATCTACACAACCCAGGTTAAGTTTTTAAATGCATGCTAAACACGGTTTCCTTTCCCGTCATTGTGTATATGTATATATGTATGTAATTCCATATGGTTATTTACTTTGGTTTTGAATAATGGCATTATTTTATCCTTATTATTGAGTACCTGCTTGTGTTTATTCCGCTAACCTTCTTCAAGTGTTGTATCCCCATGCGATGCAAAAACTAGCCATACTACTACTCCTGCTCGGTGATTTGGATTTGGGGATAGCTAAGAGTCAGAATAAAGTGGTGATCTTCCATACTCCGAAAGAATCTATTTCATGATATGGAGTTCTTTACATTGTTTTTGTTTCTTGGACTTTGGTTTTGGTTTTGTTTTTGGTCGGGAGCATGTCCCGACCGGATGTTCTTTATTTTTGGTTAGAGTCTTTGTAGGACTACTTTAGCCATGGGCGGTGTCGGTAGTAGTGTCATACTTGGTATTTGTTTTGGCATTAGGGTTGACATTAGTTGGATATTTGATTGAGGTAGTTGGATTATTGATATAGACTTTATTTAATGTCTTTGGTTTATTTTTGTTCTATCTTGTTATATGTTTGGAATTCATCTGACATAGGTTACAAGACGGTTATGGTTAGGTCTTAGGGGTGGTCTCTGATTCCTATTGGACTTGAGGCACCCGACACGAATATGCCCTGGTTCGGGTCTTGTCAAAAAGCTAGTAGGGCATTAAGGATAAGCTTATCCTATCTTAATAGTAATCATGGTCTAAATATCACTATCGTATATCACTAGTCAATATACAAAGAAAGAGTAAAGAAAGTTATATAATAATATGCAAGGCCAAGAATACATACACGAAATGATTAGACAAAAAAGAGAGGGATATACAGTGGCACCATACCTATGTACATATATATAGGACTACTCAAGGTAATGGCTTAAGGTAACCAACCTAGCACCTCAAGGCATCCTAACCAAGTGGGAAAGATAATGTTGGCATAATCAAGGTCCGTGACCCTAATGTTTAACCATGAAGTAACAATCAATAATGTAATTTACCATAAAAAAAAAAGGGATCAGAATCATACCACAACCTCGAGTATAGGTCAATAATTAACCTGTCATGAACTAACCATAACAACAATAATAAAGTAGTCGGCTAGCCCAAACTAACAATACCTTACCATGGCCACATAAACACAGATGTTTTAATTAATACTCAACAAACAACAATCATAGATTATACCTATACACCTCTTCATAAGGTCGATAGATATAAGCACCAAATAATATACTGGTGATAGGCAATGCATATAAATGAATGAAGTCAAAGTAAATCAATAGTATAGTATCTTATATGAGTGCCATAATGCATCAAATGTATACACCTTCTCCATCTCAAAAACTTACAATGGCAGGACCTATGATGACCTCTTTTATCCAACACTGTGGCTCACGAACGAAGGGGCCTTTAGGGTATTTAGGAATATACGTATGCACTATATGGTCACGATCTAGGATTTCAATACTCATTATCATTATTCTACACCATCCATTACCAGTGAGATGTATATATAATAAGTGCACAAACTTGAACCGTGACTAAAAGAGTATAAGTCTATAAATCAATTTCCCAAGTTCAACTCTCGGACTACATTAGCATAAAAAAGTAGAAAGGATCAGAATCTCTCTCGATCAAAATAAATAGTAGTGTTAAAAGAGTGGATAAACAATAGACTGAAATCAATTTTGATCTAATTTTCAAAATGTCATCTATAGTTCAAAAATCTCATAAACCATTAAATAAGGTGGTACAATTTTTGTTATAAAAGAATCCTTTTTAAAATCGAAAAGTGGGAATAAATTCTCTTTTAGAAAACAATAGTAATATCATGGTTTTGGTTTGAATCATACAACTAAGTGATCATGAATGTACTTAAAAGTATGCATGCCATCATCGGTATTTAAATAATACAATAATAATTTCCTAAGCTTCTATAAAATAGAATCACACCCTTCTAAGGGTAGAATACTCACCTGGAGTCTAGAATACTCACCTGGAGTCTAACTGATATCATAACCACGACCTCGGACCCAATAGTATATAACTAGAATAATAATAATAATAATAATAATAATAATAATAATAATAATGCTATGATTCAGGGAAATATGGTTCAAGACACTAAATCAACTAGTAAGTCTTATACTAAAGGATAATTAACACCAAACTATGGTTAGCATGCTTATAATCTAGGTTGATATGATTCTATAATCGTGAAAAGTATTTCATCTTATGGGTTGGGTCAACTTTTCTATCCATAAACTCCCAAACTAGACTATGTTATGATACACCAGTCATACATATGTCCCATAATACCTACCTAGCATGAAATCTACACCATTCTCTATCTCACAAAGAGATCTAGACCATAGCCTACCTCAATGACAAAGTGCAATTCTTGAATAATCCATAAATCGTTTGCCTTTGCTCCATAATCTTAAAACACCTTCATCCTATACAAATAATAGTTTACATGTATTTAGGAGTAAAAGAAGACCCATATTGCTATATTAAAGGTAGGGTTGGAATTCAAGTCAAGAACTAGTTCGTGGGGCCCATAAATAGAATATAAAATTTAATCTATTATGAGGTCTCCTGATAGAGAAGGAATGTGTGCTCAAACGTTGAGAAAAAATCGGACATAAATTGGGGTCCAAATCAGCCCCTAACGCCTAAGGATTTAAGGACATATTTTTTAAGAATTTACACTGAAATAGGATGGAATTTGACAAGGAAAATTATGGGAAATAACCAAGGAGTTTTGGGATAACTTACCTTAGCTTTGATGGATGTTTCTCTATATTTCCTCAGGTCTTATGCTCTCAAAAATAGTAGAAAAGGGTTAAGAAATGAATGGGAAATTTGGGTGAAGAACAGGGGATTTAACATCCCCAGGTGCTGCTAAAGCAACCAAATGATCGCTTAAACGGTCAAATGATTGCTTAAGCGATCCTCCTTGAAAATCCTATCTTCGCTAAAGTGGTCGATTGTTGCTTAAGCGCCCTCTGCTTATGAAATGAGGCCATCTCTAAAGCGACTATGTGGGACCAAGGTTAACGGCTAAAGAAATCCACCTGTCACTTAAGAGACCACGGATTAAGGGACCAAAGGTCTGCTTAAGAAGTTACACCAGCTGCTGCCAGATACCAAATTTTGCCAAGTCTAGATAGACTTAGATCGAGTGTTAAAGATTCATTCGTAACCCCGTGTGTGCAATTGAAATATGCTACCATACCAAATTTGACATTTGGGACTTAATGAAACCTTTAAAACTTTTATCCAAGATTATTTTGACTAATTATGGGACCTACATCTGTAGTTTTATTTTTCATAAAATCCACCCAATAGCCTAAAATGAGTCTGAAAGCCTTGGGACTTCAACCAAGGTCCCTAACCAAAAATCAATATTTCGGAGCTAATGGCACCATCTGAATTCTCATCCGAGTATGCTTACTAGGAGTTTTGGTCTAAGACTAATTCTGTAATAGTGATAGATCCAAAATGGAGAAATGATCCTAATACCCTGAAAAATTGCCCAAAACTGAACTAATAGTTTTGGAAAGTCATAAACTAAAGTGAAGAGATGCATGAAAATTAGTGGATCACTGGAAATGCATGAAAATTGAAGAAATAAATTGGAGACTCATTACATTACCCTTATTTTTAAACAAATTCTAAAGTGACTTCATTCAATAAATAAATGAACTGTAAAATCAACATCAACAACCATAAACTAATTGAGTGCGATAACCTCTATTTATTATATCTTCGGGACCTGAAGTTTCCATACAAGAACATCTAAAAGAAATCAAATATTAAATCTAAATTATTATCTAGAACCAGAAATTAGTTAAAGGGATGTCTTAGTCCCAAAACAAGGGACATGTACAATGATAAGAAGACCTAATGGTTGCTCGATCATGGTGTTCACCCTTAAATCAAAATTCGGTACTGTTGGCTAAAGTTTAGGTGTCTTCTCTAATATTGGAACACACTTTGTACTAAACAAAATGAAGAGTATAGATATCATCGCTACATAAACAAATATTGGTAGGAATCGTAGTCAGACTAAACTCAATAGTATGAAATTAAGTAAATCAAATAAGAGAAACAATGATCATCATAAAACCTATAATTAGAGACATCAACACATTTATAACACTTCACATAAGGGGAATAATAGGCTGACATTACACAGATTTACACTTAGACATTTTCAATAATAAATTGTATTCACAATACATGATCATAAACAATATCCATTGCACATGAATGAATGCATCTTCCTTATCATAGTCTAAGAAACAACATCATTATTATCATGAACTTCATGATTTAACAAACATCATCATCATCTCATCAATAAAATCATCATCAACAACCTCATGAAAAGCATGAGTGGTACACCATCATCATCATCAACTCAACAATATCAATTTGTATGAATATGCAATGCAATCAGTACTCATAAGTAGTGCTCCGAGGCAATTATAATTACTCAATTCAAGTATAAGCATAGAATTAAGCAATTGCTATAATAAACTATAACCTACCTTAATTTGTTGCTCGAAAACACTTTTAGTACATACGTTTGCCTTTCCTTTCCCTTTCAACTTGTATTTGATCTATAGCAAGAAATACTTACCATTTTAATAATTTTATCACTCTTTAACTACTAGGGATTATATCTAATCACTTTAACCATAAAATTATCTTAAATAATCTTAGGATTTTCCCTCTTTGATCTTCATGAATGCTATTTTATTTAGCATGAACAAATATGATTCTACTATTATTAGTATTTTTTAACACCCTAGAATCATTGTCTACTAAGTTTATACTCATTTCTATGATTTTACAATGATTTCATGAATTAGAATTAAACTATATATTTCACCATGAACAAGTTTTCTAATGATTTTAAGAGATTATAAGAAGTAATTTAAGTTTACAATGAAACAAACGTACCTCCAAAGATGAGAACTTTTATATTTTATAGAAAATTGCCTTCTCCAGAGCTCTCTAATATTTTTTAGATAGTGGGAAATGAAAATATTTTCTAAGTTTAATATTATCAAAATAATATATGGTACAATTCTTGGGGTTATATTACCACTGTACCGGTACCACTTTAGTGATCAAATTATCATTTCAGTGGTTCGCAATGTTATATAGGATTCCACTACAACAACACTTTTTTCCACTGCACCGATACCATTCTGGCAGTTTCTTTTTTTTTGTAGCATTTTTGAGGTACAATCTTGGGGATATCTCCAACTATGACAATTTTACAACACATTCCTCAAATTATGACATCACGAACTAATCTCTCCACAATAAACTATATAACTGGAGTTTTATAACTCTGCTTTAAGTGCTAAAAGTTGCTATGGCTTCATAAAAACATTATATCCATAAAAATTAAGTCAAAAACCACCACCAATACTCATATTATCTCTAGATTTTCTTTGCCTATACACCCTAAAAAATTGTACAACACTCGACTATCCCTGAATTTCTCAAAAATTATTAAAGACAAGTCTAGGTGAAAATACCTCCTAATTTAGCATAACAACAATTTGGACATTACATAACCCCATAATCCAATAATGACACATATAAACTATTATGAAGGGAAAAATGGTTACAACACAAAATCCTATTAATCACAACAAGGGTTATTATAAAGCGTATGTTTGGTAAGAAAACAATAAATAATTTTTTTGAAAATGGTTTTGGAGGTTTATGTTTGGGTGTCTTAAATGTGTTTGTGAAAAGTTTTCTAAATATAATTATTTCTCAAATTTAAGAAAAATGAAGGGTTCAGAATTGAGATTTGGATCGTGAGTCGAAGCCGAAGGGCGGGTCTTGGTCTGAGATCTTTGGCTAGGTATTGAGTTTGGGGGTCGAGGTTGTGTCTAGATTCAGGTTTAGTTTTAAGGTCGAATATTGACTCTAAGTCCTCACGTTTGGTTTGGGGTTGAGAGTCGGGAATCATGTTTTGTGGTATGGATTAGAGTCAACAATCGAGTTATGAGTTGAGATACAAATATGGGTCTCATATTATATTAAGAATCATGATCTTAGATCATTTACTAATCAAGGTCGGTAGTCGGCACCTCATGGAAGTTGAGATCTAATATCAGGGTTGAGAGTATATTTTTGTATCTTATAAAATAAAAACATATAGTTATTAATAATTATCTAATTTTTTTATGATTGAGATTGATAAGGGGATAACATGCAAAGCACATTCATACAGACTAGTTATATTCAAAGTGTGAAGGTCTTTATAAAATTGAATTAAAATTTCATCTATTCATTAAAACATCCTGCAAAAGATAAAAATATCATTTATTATTTTATTCAAAATATTATTTATTATTTTATAATATTTAATAATCTCCTAAAATATATGGGAAGGATAATTAGTTAATTCTTCCTACGGGCTTAATAAGAAAAAACTCCTAAAAGAAGAGAATTAGAAAATGTAACGACCCTCCTAGTAAATTTCTTTGCTTTTTCATGTTTTTGAAACTTCATGCCTTTCCATAGTATCTACAGGTTAAGTTTGATTGTCAGAATCTTCAATTTAATTTTTGGGCTGCTCATTTGGGTTTTAAGCCAATGTTCCTATTTTGGAGCTTTTGATATTGAGAAATTGATTTTAGACTAGAAATCCTATTAAAATACCTTGGATGAGAATTCTGACAGCGTCTTTAGCTCTAAAATATGGAATTTATGCTGGGAGGACCTTTGGTCTAGGTCCCAAGGCTTTCAGACTCATTTTGGAATATTGGGTGAAATTTAATAAAAATAAAATAGTACGTGTGGTCCCATATTTTATCAAAATGACCTTGATGGGAATTTTGATCATTCCATTGAGTTTGGAATGTCAAATTTAGTTCGGAATCATAGCTTTCTTGCTTGCATGGAGTTCTAAATTAACCCTGAGCACCCTGTCAGAGATCGTTAAGACTTAGAGTTCTGCTGGTTTTTCAGTAGCTGGTGCAGTTTCTAAGTCTCTTAGGAGACACTTTTGTGGTTGTCACTTTAGCATTATTGTGTAAAATTTATGGTTCTTGGTTGAATGGTTAAAGGGGGTTTAGTGGTACTTATCCGCTTAGGTCGCTTAAGCGACTAAGGTGCTGCTTTAGCGGCATCTCGCCTCTCCAGTACCAACCACTTTAATGGTCATTGCCAACTTAAGTAGTCACTGTTGGGTCTATATATTCTCTTTCCATATGAATTTTATCCCATTCTAGTCCTTTTTCTTTCATTGATGGGCCTTGATATTGGAAAAATATTGGGAATAATAAATAGGAGTTGGGGAGGAGTACGGGATGTTGTAGTGACCTTTTGATGATTCTATAAGTTCTACCCTAATTCTTCATTAAATTCTCAATTTTTCTTTGAATTTTTCTTATCTTTTGGGTTGATTTGAACCCCATTTGAGACTCCATTTATGCTAAAATTTAGTGTGTACATTCTTTGTCCTTAGAGGGACTTCTTAATGGATTCAATTTTGTAATTCCATTTGTGATCCCCATAGGCCTATTTTTGACCAAATTTTTTAACCTAAAGTTTATATTTCAATATAGATCTCATTTTACTCGTATTAACATATAGATTATGATTTTAATTGTATGATGATGTTTAAAGATCTTAGAGTGGATACAAGCAATTCCTAGATTGATTGAAACTATGGTTGGCATTCAGGTAGGCTATGGTTTACTCTTCTTTATGATATTACGTATTATATGTATTGTATGATAACTGAGGGCTATAGGATAGGGTTATGGCTAGTCATATCAGTATTTGGTTTGTTGAGAGGATTTAGTATACAATTGTAAATTGAACCTTATCTTAGAATACCCGCCATAGCTTCAATATATTGTTAAGCTTGATTAGTTATGTGCAGGGCTTTAGGTTGACACTAGTAACCCTTAGTGTAGGAGTTGCGGTAGTACTTTCCATTTCGATGATATTTCTCGATTAAATTCACCTGGTAAATGATTCTTCTTTTTGCTTCTGCTTTTAACTTTCTACATATACTAGCATACTCATATTGTTTTGCATAGTACATTATTGGGGCAAAAGCTTTGGTTATGACACCACGAACACCAAGTTAATTCTCTATTATTTAAAGGAGTGTGGCTTGGTTTATTAATGTTGCGTCTCTTATGCTTACTTTTTTTGGGTACTGGTGATGGAATGCATACATTATCCATATTTTGACACTTATTTTAGCTGGTTAAGGCCTTTTCTTACTAGAATTCAAGCCTGTTTTATCTTAGGATAGTATATTGTCCACCCTTCGGAATATACATAGCTTCTTTAGTGCCTTAGGATCGGGTTGAGAAGACTTATCCTAGTTTTAGGTCAGTACTTGCCTTAGGTTGGGTTACTAGGGTTTGATAGTCGACCCTATTGCCATTATTAGATAGTATTCTTTGAATGACTTCCTTTAGGTGTATATAGGATTATGACTGCTTTAGTATGCTATTACCTCAGGTCTGGGTTGACTTAGACTTGATAGTATACTTTTTTGCCTTTATAACCCTAGGAAGGGTAGTAAATGATCTTTGACTGCCTGAGACTGAATTTTATGAATAAATGGATTAATTATAGGCTTAAGACCCCTTGATTACTTCTAACTATGACATGTTTATGAGTTTTGGTTTGAGTCCAGCATCTATTTATGATTACGATTTAGGAACTTTGGTGCTAAACTATAGTTATTGCTTGGGATTTTTGGAAGATATGTATGGATCTCCTCTGGGAGTTCCAGTAGTTGTAAATGGATCACCCATCCTCTTGTTATTACCATATGGTTCCTCTTTGAACTCAGCCATCGTTATCGTATAATTATGGATCATTTATCCTCTTGTTATTATGCATTAGTTCTAATTTTATTTTGGTTTCTCATTATTGGTACTTTTAAGGATATATATTATAAATGTCTAGGTTTGGGACAAGGTAGTATATACATATTTCTTGAGTCCCCTATGGGACCTTTTATTTGATGAGCCATTATATCAGAGAAGGATGGTCGTCTTAGGTCCTGCCTTTGCAAGATATTGAGCTGGAGGAGGTGTATAAACTTAGGTTGAAAATGGTACTTATTTATCTTACATCATCTGGTTCTTTATATGACTTTTATTTATTTTATGTATCACTTATCACCAGTATAATTGTTTGGAACTCGTATTCATCGATCTTATGGGGTATGACTTGGTATAGGTTATTTATTTTTTTTACTGAGTGATTAATTGTACCTACCTGGCTTATGGTGTCCTAGTTAGGTTATTGTTTGTCCAGACTAGCCAATTATATTTTTTTTTTATTATTACTATATAATTTTTCACAGGTTGGTTATAGACTAGTATCGAAGGTTGTTTATATATTTTTTATTCCTTTTCCCTTATTATTATGAGATTTATTATTATTAGACCATCTTATGGATATTTATACTTTGAATGAGGCCCTGATTAAGCAAAAGTTAGTTCTATATATTGTTTATGATCTTTGTGATGTTAGGATAGCTCCCTCGAGAGAGTATCATCGTGTTTGTTCTCTATATAGTGCTATTGTATATCCATCCTTCCCTAGATACTCTTTGTGTATTTCTCCTTCCTTTATACTATTATTGTATACTATATATTTTTCTTTACTATGCTATCATATACTGATTGATTACTATTGGTGTAACACTTGCATCCCTGATTACTGGTAGAGTAGGATAGTTTATCCTTATCATTTCATTAGCATTATAATGTTTTGTTTCGTAGATAGTTGACTGTTATATATATTTCTGCTTTGCATACTATTTATACCTCAATTATCATTGGAGGTCAATCGATTGACGCCTACTGAGTACCTCATGCTTGATACTCATACTATACTTCTGCACCCTACAGATTATAGTATGAGTTCTCATTATTGACATGTGCATCATGTGAAGCTACCATGGATCATAGGTTTTGAGTTAGCTCCTAGCATCTGAATTTGTTCCTGGTCTCTTTTTTTATTGGACTAATCTCTATTTTGAATTTTAAATACGTCTTTATATATAATTATTTTGTAGCATTATTACCATGTACTATTTTTTTTAAAGCTTTTGTGCTGACTTCACCTGGTTTTAGGGTCGCTTCTCTATGTTAGTCTCTTTGTTGAACTCATTTTTCCACTATTTTTCTTTTTTCTCTCAATGGTCTATTACTAGCTATTTTGGACTATGGGTTGGTTTACCTAATGGTGGGTCATAGTAGTTTCCATTATGACTTAAGAAATTTGGTCGTGACAGTTTGGTATGAAATCCCAGGTTCACTAGTATAGTTTGTACAAGAGCACGATGCCTACCTGAAGATAACTACGATGATGTTCATATCCTATATTTGGGAGCTATAGGGCATTCCTCAGAAATTCAAATTCTTGATTCCTTATAAAGTGTCTTGATTTCTATGAACTTCTAAGTACCTCATTTTACTCCACTATTTCTCAATAGATAGCACGAGGTTTTTGATAGATAAGTGTAGAACTTCTACCCATGTTACCAAAGGTTTAGATTAGAGTCAGACTAGGGAGTTAGAGATTAGTATTGAGGATCTTTAGTGTTAACTAGTGTTCTGGGGATAGAATAGGCTATGATAGGGCTTGTGACCACCTCAGCTTTTTAAGATACCTTGTTAGGGATTTTGAGTTTTTTCAATGATAATTTATAGTCAGTGGTGGTGCCCAATAAGTTGACAATTTATAGTCAGTGGTGGTGCCCAATAAGTTGACTGGTTTCAGGCTGGAATTGGTTTGGTTGGTGTTTAACTGGTTCTTTATCAATTTTATAATATGATATATGGTTTCTCGAGTGGTCAATCTATACTTTTATGTTATATTCTACAAAGCTTGATATGGTTCGTGGAATTATTAAAGGATTAGCATTACCACTCCATTCAGCATCAAAGCATTTGATAGCAACTAGGACTTTTTCCCTTCAGGTTATGCATTATTCAAGAACTATAGGGAGGGAATGTCTTAAGACAATAAAGGTGTCAATAAGAGGCCATATTAGTAGTTCATTATTAGTGGTATTCCTTTCGAAGGTAGGGATCCTCCTAGTAAATGTCAACAACACAAAAATTCTATCAGGTTAAAATTGGTAGTATCTTAGTTTATGGATGGATCTTAGGTAGGTTGTGGTGGTCACATTAGATGGAGTTCTAGATAGGCTTCATAGGATTTTGTTCTATGTTATCATGCTTTGGTAGCTATTTTCGGTGAGTAGGTACATTGCATTAGAGAGTTCCACAAGCATGTTTTGATTATTGAGATATTGGTCATTGGTCTTAGAAGTTCCCCAAGTATGAGTTGGTTAGTTGATTGGTATTAACTTATGTTTATCAATAGGTTAGAGCTATATGAGTTTTTCATAATGGTAGAAAGATCAACCATTAGTCTAGATAGTTTTCTCATTGTTAGAATATTGAGCATTCGGTGCAGACATATCAATCTCTTAGATTTATGTCATCTTTGGGAATAAGTAGTGCACTTAGTATTTCAATTGGTTACTGCAAACAAATCAATAAATTAGAGTCGTGTTTGTAATGACCTGATTTTCTGGAACCGGAACATCACACGGTGCTCATGATCTCAAAGTGCCACAAGCCAACCCTCTACTGATATTTGTACCTGAACACTACATAATATAGATAATAAATGCAGAAACCGGACATAAGGTTCAAAACATCTAAAAATACTCAAAATTTAAAACTGAATACTGATACATCTATCCGAAAAGCCTCTAAACTATCTAATCTGTGGAGTTGATGGGACATGTCCCCAACTAACTCCGTCTACTGAAAATAAATAAAATCTGATGCAATAATGATAAAAGGATCATCCTCGAATGAAGAGGAATCACTGCTATGTCTACTGCTGCTGACTGGGACTGACCTGCTAAGGGTACTCTGGATCTCATGCCTCTGAACCTATGGTGTCAAATAAAACACCATAGCATAAATGCGTCAGTACGGGAATGTACCGAGTTTGAAGATAAGGTAAGTCTAATTGTAAGGGCTTATGCATGAACAATTACTTAACTGAATAATCATGAGAGTACTGAATGAGAACACATACATGAATGCACGCACCACAATAGAAATCATCGTGACTCAAAATACTAAAACTGATTAACTGAATCTACTTATATCAATGACTGAATTCTGAGCTTTCTACTCTCGACTGACTGCATCGGAGATCAAACCTCTCTAAGGGATGATTTCAGAATCTACTAACAATGATAAGAAATGATCATGTCCGAATCTAAAAACAAGAATACTCAACTAAATCTAAGACTAAGATCAAGCCTATCTAATGGGTTATCTCAAGATCTGATAACAAGAATACTCAACTGAATCTAAAACCGAGATCAAGCCTATCTGACGGGTGATCTCTAGATCTAATAATAATAATACTCAACTAAATTTGAGACTGAGATCAAGCCTATCTGACGAGTGATCTCTAGATCTGATAATGAGATTACTCAACTGAATCTGAGACTGAGATCAAGCCTATCTGATAGGTGATCTCGGGATCTAATGGTTAGATTACTCAACTGAATCTGAGACTGAGATCAAGCCTATCTGAAGGGTCATCTCTAGATCTGATACTGAATAACTTTATATAGGACCAATCCTATCTGACGGGTGGTCCATGAATCAATAGAACTATCTGAGTTCCTCACTGAGATAGATGACTATATCTGACAGTCCTAATTTTTGTAGATTGATACTAAAACTACAACTGTGGGAAATAGTCACTTAACCAACATGCCCCGAATCTCAACTGGTGGAGTCCAACCTGTAACCCCAACTGGAAGGGTGTCAATATCGTTCCACGGGTAAAGACCTCCCTGGTCAACCCTATCTGACGGGTGACCCTCGCAGGAAGTCAAGCCTAAGGCAATATAATAGTCAAGACTATCTGACGGGTGACTAGCCTTTCCTGATGGGTGACTCCTCCATCCTACGCTGGCTACGTAGTTCTGGAGTTCAGGGATTGCTCCTAACGAATCTGCCTCTTTGACGGGGAGTATCCATCCCTGCCCTCGCTTGGTGCTAGCTCCTACTCCCAACTGAAAGACTCTGAACTGATTCTTAACTGAATATAAACTAAGTTAAATCTGATACTGATCATTTTTCTCGAATGATCTGACTGAGTTAAGTTGAATTTACTTGGTTCAGTATCTGACGGAATACTACTGAATCTCATTATCTAACTGAATGACACTGATCTTTGAATAGAATACTCAATTCCTGCATCCTGTGCTGGCTACGCAGTTCTGGAGTTCAGGGATTTCTCCTAACAGCTCTACCTCTCTGATGGGGAGCCGCCATCCCTTCCCTCGCTCATTGCTAGCTCCTACTCCCAACTGAAAGACTCTGAATTGATTTTTAACTAAACACAAACTAAACTGAATCTGATATTGATCATGGTTCTCGAATGATCTAACTGAGTTAAGCTGAATTCACTTGGTTTCGTATCTGACAGAATACTACTGAATCTCGTTATCTAAATGAATGACATTGAGCTTTGAATAGAATACTTGATTACTATAGAGGTCAAAACTGAACACTTGAATACTACTAGATCTGAGCTGGGTACAGAACTGAGGCTAGATTACTAGTGATACTGAGATTACGGCTATTACAGAGATTACTGAGATTTCTTAAATTTTGTATCTGTCTGAGAATACAGAGTTCTATAACTCGCTGAGTTTTGAGAATCATAACTCGACTGGAATTATCGTGAAAACTGACACGGGCTCTAGACAGCAGCTAAATTGTCGGGTATAAATACCCCTAGGACTCGATAACATGAAAGTAAAACATAAACATTCTTGAATAATCAAGACCATGGACAATCATTCACCATCACAATCACTAAGGCATCACTTCAAGCATTTACAAATCCTAAACATGTAATAACATAGGGGGACATGCAATTCGATCATACTCCATTCAACAAGGTCTTGCATCAAACACTTAGCATGTATTAAAGTCTTAGAATGTATCGAAGAGAACATAATTGAAGAATTTCATGCTATCATGCCACAATTCATTCACTAAGGCTTTTCAACAAACGCTTGGCATGCATGGGCTTGCACACAATTGGGGATTTCTAGGCAACATGCTATAATGGCTCTAATTCCTTCACATAAATATTTTATCAAACATATGGGGAGCATGCTTTTCTTATTCAATAATTTCTACACTTAATTGACATAAACACACCACTTAACAAGCAACTTGAAGAGGGTTTATCATGAACACCACATGAATATCACATACTAAGGTCAAAGCTTAAAAACCTTGTAAAAAAACTTGAATTACAACTCAATAATAGTATGAACATCAATTTCAACTCACATGAATCATGAAAACTCATAAACATAAAAGCTTTGAAATTTAGTAAAGGGTTCTTGAGCTTCTTGGATGAAAGTGACCCAAGAATCAACATCTGCAAACCTTAGAGAAACTCTTTCTTGAAAGCTCTTGGAGAGATTCTTGATTTCTTGATTTCTCTTAAAGAAGAAGAAGGGGTTTTGATATTGTAGAAACTCTAGCTATTGTTCTTGAAAAACTTTGAGAGAAAAAAATGATATTTTGGGTGAAATGAGGCGAAATCCCGTGTTAAGGAGTATATATAGGGGTTGGAAAAAGATCCTTTTCGCCCTTGGATTTAAAATAAAAAATCCAGATTTTACATGTTGGAATGATGCACCATAATCATGCTAGCTCACTGGAAATTGGACAATCGGGAAACTGCTTGATGGCGTGACACGGTGGAATTGCGTTGCCACCTTGGTTGCAAACTGGAAAGGCACCACGATGCGGTGGAATCACATTGGTGCGCTAGAAATTGACAATTCTGAAATTAAGCCTTGGAACGACATGCCAAAATCATTAAGGCTCACTGTATTTTGATGATTACAATTTTGGTTGGCTCCGCGACGCGCTAAAGTGCCAGGTGGCACACTATCTCACTAAAATGGCTCTAACTCTTTGTCCGAGTGTCAGATTTGGGTGAAGTTGGTATCGACGGAAATATTATTCAATTATCTACATGAAAAAAAGTCGATAATAGGGAAATTTTATATGTTTCAAAATACTTCTCACTTGGGAAGATGCCTCTACCCCTTTTATGGTCAGATTAACACTTCACTGAACACGCTCTAAGGCTTAGACTATGAGAGAATTTTTTGGGGTCTTACAAAATCTCCCCCTTAGAAACATTCATCCTCGAATGTCACTTGATAGGCTAAGAATACTGATCAACTGAACCTACTTAAGGAACGAGAACATCTAAAACATAACCAAGCGACTGGAACTTCTGATATTTTGAACTCTCATACTGGACATGCATATTTGATGCATGGACTCATAACATAGTTTATCTCATGAATGCATGACTGGATACACTTAAAAACTAAACTCTTTCTACTGAACATGCATATCTAATGCATAAAGGTCTGATTGAACTGACTTTCAAAAGCATGACTGGCTATGCAATGACAACTGACGTTAACTTCATAAGGAGAGTCTAAACATGCAAATGAATGAGTCTAAGGACATGAAAGATCACAATATCATGGGGTATCTCCTCCTTGGGATTCTTTGTCCCTCTAAACACACCTTACTGAAAATACTGGGGAGGTGCATGGGGCACCTATGAACTGGGTCATGATTGACCGACTGAGGTTTGAAACTCATGCATGACTCATGCTGACATATAAGATCAAAATGGAAGAAAAGGATCTAGAAATGCATATCACAAAGATGATGAAGGACTCATAACATACCCGTGTCTATATCAGGGAACCTTTCTTGATCATGAAGAGCCTGAAACGCATAGAGACTATTCTGACGCTAACCACTATTGGCACTGGAATGGGCACTTTGCTGAAAGAAACTCTTTACCCCTCTAAGATAGCGCTCTACATTCTCGCATCCTGTGTCCTGGATCACCACACCCAAAGCACACATCACTACCGACTCTACACACACCTAGGTGGCTCTTTCCATACTCTCCACAAAGTAGATAGGTACGAACGCCACTAGCACTACCCTGGGATTTGGGGTATAGTGCCTCATCATGACTGACATCCCCGAACTTTGGTGCGAGTACACTATCTGAGGATAGAGCTGGGACTGAAAATTTCTGACTATGCTGAAAATGGCTACCACCCTGGGACCCTGCCTGAGAGAAACCATGACTACCTATCCTGGCTCTCTTACTCACTCACTCTCTCTCCTTATCTGTCTCAATCTATAGCACATGCATCATCAGTCTAGCAAGGCCCATATCCCTATGAAGCATAGCAATTCTACACTCTTTCAACACTAACCTAGACACACCAGTCACAAACTTACTCATACTCACTCTAGGGTCAGCTATTAAGTTAGGAGAATAACTATCTAACTGGTTAAACTTAAGATAATACTCTTTCACTGTCATAGAGCCTTGACTTAGGTTCATGAACTCTTATACCTTAGCTTCTCTCATCTCTAGTGGGAAAAACTTATTCTAAAAGGCATCCTAAAACTCTTGCCAAGTCACGGGAGCTGCATTCTCCTCTCTACCCTTCTTCCATATCACAACCCAATCATGAGCAATATCATTCAACCTATAGGATGCTAACTCCAAACTCTCCTCCTTAGATACATGCATAACCTAGGTGATCTTCCCCACCTCCTCTAGATAAAGTTGTGGGTCCTCACCTACTACTGACCTAAAGAATTTTGGTGGGATCATTCTCATGAAATCTATAATTCTAGCTGTGGCTGAACCCCCATCTTGCTGAGGTGGGGCCACAGCCTGACGGTTACCCTGAACATTAGTCACAGCTTAGGCTAGCGCCTGAAAAGTTACCCAAAACTCTGTATATGACACACTCTTATTCTAAGGATCTACTGGCTGAGGTGGCTGGTCATCAACCCTATGGGCACTATCTCTGCGAGGAGGCATACTATGTAAATAGAAGAAAGAGGTGGATTAAAGTGAGGATCAACTAGAGCTTATGGTCACTCACACAACATGAATACTGAAAGAAGGGAAACTACTCCTAAAAAACATCTTATAGCCTCTTGTACATAAATGTGGCGCGCAACACACCTATGCGCAAGACTCTACTAGATGCAGCTTTTTAGACTCTCTAGGACACTATTGAACCTAAGGCTCTGATACCAAGTTTGTAATGACCCAATTTTTGGGAACCGGAACGTCATATGGTGCTCATGATCCCAAAGGACCACAAGCCAACCCTCTACTAATATTTGTACCTAAACACTGCATAATATAGATAATAAATACGGAATCTATCCATAAGGTTCAAAAAATCTAAAAATACTTAAAATTTAAAACTGAATACTGATACATCTATCCGAAAAGCCTCTAAACTATTTGAGCTATTGAGTTGCTGGGAAATGTCCCCAACTAACTCCGTCTATAGAAAATAAACAAAATCTGATGCAATAATGATAAAAGGATCATTCTCAAATGATGAGGACTCACTGATCTGTCTACTGCTGCTGACTGGGACTGAGCTGCTAAGGGTACTCTGGATCTCATGCCTCTTAACCTATGGTGTCAAATAAAAAATCATAGCACAAATGGGTCAGTATGGGAATATACCGAGTATGAAGATGAGGTAAGGCTAAATGCAAGGGCTTATGCATGAATAATTACTTAACTGAATAATCATGAGAGTACTGAATAAGAACACATGCATGAATGCACACACCATAATAGAAATCATCGTGACTCAAAATACTTAAATTGATTAACTGAATCTACTCATATCAATGACTGAATTCTGATCTTTCTACTCTCGACTGACTGCATCAAAGATCAAACATCTCTAATGAATGATTTCAGAATCTACTATCAAGGATAAGAAATGATCATATCTGAATCTCACAATAAGAAAACTAAATCTGAAACTGAGATCAAGCCTATCTTATAGGTGATCTCTATATCTGATAACAAGAATACACAACTGAATTTGAGACTAAGAACAAGCCTATCTGATGGGTGATCTCTAGATCTAATAACAAGAATACTCAACTGAATTTGAGACTGAGATCAAGTCTATCTGATGGGTGATCTCTAGATCTGATAATCAGATTACTCAACTGAATCTGAGACTGAGATTAATCCTATCTTATAGGTGATCTCGGGTTCTGATAATGAGATTACTCAACTGAATCTGAGACTGAGATCAAGCCTATATGATGGGTGATCTCAGGATCTGATAATGAGATTACTCAATTGAATCTGAGACTGAGATCAAGCCTATCTGATGGGTGATCTTCGGATCTAATAAAAAGATTACTCAACTGAATCTGAGACTGAGATCAAGCCTATCTGAAAGGTGAACTCAGGATCTGATAATGAGATTACTCAACGCAATCTGAGACTGAGATCAATCCTATCTAATGGATGATCTCTAGAACTGACACTACATAACTTTATATGGGATCAAGACTATCTGACGGGTGGTGTATGAATCAATGGAACTATCTGAGTTACTTAGTGAGATAGATGACTAAATCTAAAAGTCCTGATTTCTGAAGATTGATACTAAAATTGCAACTGTGGGAACTAGTCACTTAAACGACATTCCCCGAATCTCAATTGATTGGGTCCAACCTGTAACCCCAGCTGGAAGGGTTTAAATACCATGCCATGGGTAAATACCTCTCTGGTCAAGCCTATCTAATGGGTGACCCTCGCAGGAAATCAAGCCTAAGGCAATATAATAGTCAAATCTATCTAATGGGTTACTAGCCTTTCCTAACGGGTGATTCCTGCATCCTGTGCAGGCTACGCAGTTCTGGAGTTCAGGGATTTCTCCTAACGGCTCTACCTCTCTGATATGGAGTTGCCATCCCTGCCCTCGCTCATTGCTAGCTCCTACTCCCAACTGAAAGACTCTTAATTGATTCTTAACTAAACACAAACTAAGCTGAATCTGATATTGATCATGTTTCTCGAATGATCTAACTGAGTTAAGCTGAATTCACTTGGTTTCATATCTGACAGAATACTACTGAATCTCGTTATCTAAATGAATGACATTGAGCTTTGAATAGAATACTTAATTACTATAGAGGTCAAAACTGAACACTTGAATACTACTAGATCTGAGCTGGGTACAGAACTGAGGCTAGATTACTAGTAATACTGAGATTACGGCGATTATAAAAATTACTGAGATTTCTTAAATTCTGTATCTTTCTAAGAATATAGAGTTTTATAACTCGCTAAGTTCTAAGAATCATGGCTCAACTGGAATTATCGTGAAAGCTGACATGGGCTCTAGATAGAAGCTAAATTGTCGGGTATAAATACCCCCAGGACTCGATAACGTAAAAGTAAAACATAACCATTCTTGAATAATCAAGACCATGGACAATCAATCACCATCACAATTACTAAGGTATCATTTTAAGAATTTAGGAATCCTAAATATGTAATAACATAGGGGGACATGCTATTGGATCATACTCTATTCAACAAGGTCTTGCATCAAACACTTGGCATGTATTAAAGTCTTAGCATGTATCGAAGAGCACATAATTGGGGAATTCATGCTATCATGCCATAATTCATTCACCAAGGGTTTTCAACAAACACTTGGCATGCATGGGCTTACACACAATTGGGGATTTTTAGGCAACATGTTATAATGGCTCTAATTCCTTCATATAAGTATTTTGTCAAACATATGGGGAGCATGCTTTGCTTATTCAGCAATTTCTACACTTAAATAACATAAAGACACCACTTAACAAGCAACTTGAAGAGGGTTTATCATAAACATCACATGAATATCACATACTAAGGTCAAAGCTTGAAAACCTTGTAAACAAACATGAATCACAACTCAATAATAGTATGAACATCAATTTCAACTCACATGAATCATGAAAACTCATAAATATAAAAGCTTTGAAATTTATAAAAGGGTTCTTAAGCTTCTTGTATGAAAGGGACCCAAGAATCAACATGTGCATACCTTAGAGAAACTCTTTCTTGAAAGCTCTTGGAGAGATTATTCATTTCTTGATTTCTCTGGAAGAAGAAGGAAGGTTTTTTATTTTGTAGAAACCCTAGCTATTGTTCTTGAACAACTTTGAGAGAAAATAATAATATTTTGGGTGAAATGAGGCCAAATCCCGTGTTAAAGAGTATATATAGAGGTTGGGAAAAGACCCTTATCGCCCTTGGAATTAAAGTGAAAAATCCTGATTTTACATGCTGGTGCGACGCACCAAAATTGCGCCAGCTCACTGGAAATTGGACAATCGGGAAACTACTTGATGGCATGATGCGGTGGAATTGCGTTGCCACCTTGGTTGCAAACTTAAAAGGCAGCGCGACGCGGTGAAATAGCGTTGGTGCACTGGAAATAGACAATTCTGAAATTAAGCCTTAGCGTGACACGCCAAAATTATGGAGACTCACTGAATTTTAATGATTGCCATTTTGGCTGGATCCGCGATGCGCTAAAGTGCCAGGTGGTACACTGTCTTACTAAAATATCTCTAACTCTTTGCCCGAGTATCGAATTTGGGAGAATTTGCTATTGACAGAAAGCTTATTCAATTCTCTACATGAAAAAAAGTTGATATTAGGGAAATCCTTTATGGTTAAAAATACTTCTCACTTGGGAAGAGACCTCTCCTCCGCCAGATTAGCACTTCACTGAACACGCTCTAAGGCTCAGACTATGAGAGAATTTTGTGGGGTCTTATAGTGTCATATATAGGAAGAAGTAGTGCACTTAGTATTTTAATATGTCAATCAAATTCTTAGTCTTGGTTGGGATGTATTCATACTCATACTTTTCTAGGTAGGTTATGGGCCATAAATATGGATTTGTTCATTATAGATACACTTTTTATCTCTTATCCAATCAGTATTATTTGGATTGAGTTAGGATTTTTCATACCCATTGGTGGTTATATGCCTTGATTACTATGTTTATTATTGTTCACCTTTGTGTAACATTATACATATATGACTAACCATAGTGATATTTTCTTTTGTTAGTAAATTGAGTGGATCGGTATTGTGTTTTACATGTGGTGTAGCACTTGGGAAAATCATATTTCTTTTGGTATATTGTCCTAGATGTCATCCTATAGTGGCATTGGTTGTTCTTTTTCTTTTTTTCCACCTCCACTTTGTACTTTTGTTAACATATTTTTGTTTTAATTTTGATTGATTCTTACTTGATAGACGACTAGACTATTATTATCTTGATAGTGTCCCCTTCTTTGTGATTCTTGTCTGTTTGGCTTAGAACCTTTATTGGTTGGTTTTCTATTCTGTCGGCAAGGTTAGATGGGTTATTTAGAGGGTTATGGGGAGAAATATTTGGCCTTTCATGGCTTAATTATTATTTTAGTATTGTTGATTCTTTTTCTATAGCCCATTCCTAAGGTTAGGAAGTTGAGATTTGTTATTTAATTTTTTCTGGTCATCACTTGGTTATAGTCTTAATCTTGGTTTTGTTGTTGAGTTGGGTACTTTGTTCTTTTTGCAATATGATTTATGGTCCAATTGAGTTAAGGTTTGTTTAAATAGATGAATTTAAGATTTTCTCCTTCGGTACATGGTCAGCCTTTGACTTTATAGAATTCTTCTGCTTGGTGATATATACTTATATATTAGTTGTCGATAACCAAAGTGGATGTTTTTTGGGAATGAGTATTCATTGTCATTGATTGAGTATTGGTTTGACTAGATATAGGCTAAGATCATATTAATCTTTGTTGCTTAATATTTGGCTACCAATAGAAATCTTTGCAGTCATGGCGAGTTCTTGGTTATGCCTTGATGCATTATGCCCTAACCGAATGTTTATTTGATTAGTCATATATTTATCCTGTGTTGTTCCTCCATTGTAATTATGTTCTTTAGCAATATTTTTGTACCATCCCTTGTAGAGTTCACTGGATATATACTTAGTAACTAATGGTAAGATATGAGATTGATTTGGGAATTTGACCTTAGTGAAGACTTGTTGGCTCCAATTGTGATTTTTGATGTTTTAAATAATGGCTTGGGAGTTGTGATAGACTTTGGAGCGTGGATTCTTACTCCTTAATAGGATCTTGTTGGATGGTTGAGATTGAGTAGTTCATATTTGGTGTTGAGATTATAGCTATGGGTTGCATAACTTAGTTGTAGCCTATTTTGAGGTTCTGGTTCAACTAAGTGTTTATGATAGGCTAACCAAGCCTACTCTCTCCTTATTGCTTTAGTTTTCTTTAGCTCAGGCAGATTTTTGTAGATAATGAGTGGAGGATAGTCTGTTGGCACCTGGTTTGCTTTTAACTACATTTGACCTTGGTTCTCAACTGTCATAAATAATTTTGAAAAAATACTCAGTAAAGAAAGTGTACCCAAATTAGGCTTAGTGTCATTTCACCCACAACCTATAGAGTTTTCTGGAGCGGATTGTTCAGCTTTAAGAGATTGTGATTCAGACTCACCATTATTGGTTTTAAAATCCATATAGATCAATTAGCAGCTTTGGCAGAGATTGTAGACATTGATCACCATTATTTGAGTATTCACATAGAACCTTATGAGTTTTGTCATATGCTAGTCCATGTGGATTTTTGGGGGGTCAATTTAATTCTTTTGAGGTTAGTGTGGTGTGATTATGTAGATAACACTTTGATGATATTAAAGGAATTCTATGTTGTTAAAAGTAGATAACAAGTTTGGAGAGATAAGAAAATGTTAGATTTGGTGTTAGGTTTGGATGTTTGGTTCCTAGATAGGGTTTCCTTTTGCATGGCTATGTTTATGCATAGTTGTTCTTATATTAGTGATGTTGGTATGCTATGGTTTAGGTATGCACTCTTCAGTCGAGCTTGATCCAATTGAAAACTAGTTGGTTGTTGAGGATGCGTTTTTAGTTACTAGAAAAGTAAACTAAGGATCGGGTTTAAAAAGGGATACCTTTAGAAAAATCCCTTAGAAGATTTATTTGGGTCGTAGAGGTTTTTTGGGAAACTTATAGGCCATATGGGCCCAATATCTCATCCTTTTTTAGCTTTTGGGCTTTTTCTATCCATTGACTCTCGAGGACAAAAGTCCTTTTAGTGGTGGATATTATAATGAACCTCCAAGTCATTTTATCTATTTCTACTTTTTTTTGGAAGTTTGTGTATTCTCATAGCGGCTACTAGTTATTTAAAATTACACGAACTATCGGTTTGATATTTAAGTAGTTTCTTTGGGTTTTAAACTTATTTCCCTATTTTGGAAATTTTGAAATTGATAGATTGGTCTTTGGACCAAAGATCATAGTAAATAACCTCAGATGAGAATTTTGATAGCATTGTTAGCTTTCAAATATAGATTTAGCCTAGGGGACCCTTAGTCCAAGTTCTGATGCTTCCAAAATTATTTTGGTCTATTGGGAGGAATTTGATAAAAAATAGAACAGTAGGTACAGGACCAACATTTTATCAAAATGACCTCAAATGAAAATTTTTATTGTTCCTTTAAGTATGGAATATCTTATTCGGTATGGTATCATATCTCATTAGCTCTGGGTTCCAAACAAATCTCAAGAATTTAATTAGAGTCTGTTGGGACTTAGAGTTTTGTTGGTTTTTTCGCAGCTGGTGCAACCATTTAAGTAGCTTGGGATCCACTTTAGCAGTTTTTGTTTTAGCGACTTGGTGTTATTTAGCGGTGCTTGGATGGATAGTTGAGAGCTGCTTTAGCGGTACTTATCCATTTCAGCGGAGGACATTTAAGCGACCAAGGTTCCTCTTTAGAGGAATCTCACCTCTCTAATACTCGCCGTTTAGCAATCATTAACAACTTTTGCAGCAAAGTGGTCTCTTAAGAGTCACTGTTGGTTCTATATATTCTCTTTTAATGAAAATTTCAGCCATTTCAAGTCCATTTTTTTCCTCCATTTATGAGCCCTTGAGCTTTGAAAAGTATGGGAATTGATAATATGGAGATGGGAAGGAGTAAGGGATGTTGAGGTTACATTTTTCCCATTTTTATTCTATAAGTCTTGCCCTAATTCTTTGTTAAATTCTCATTTTTCCTCTTGTTTTCTTTAAATCTTGGGGTTGAGTTGAGCCCCATTTGGGACTACATTTGTGCTTAAATTTCAAGAATGCAATCTTTTTCCGTTAAGAGACCTTGTGATGGATTTAATTTTAGAATTCCATTTATGGGCCACAGGCCTATTTTTTATCTATTTGGCCCAAACTTTTATATTGCAGTATGGTCTCATTTTACTCGTATTAATGTGTGGATTATGATTTTTATAGTACGACATTGTTTAGATATTGTGGAGTTAAGACTAATATTTTATGGATGATTTGGGACACCAGTTCAACATCTAGGTATACTATCGTCTAATTTTCTCTGTAAGGTTGTGTATTGTATATATTATATGCTCAGTGGGGGTTATAGGATTGGATTAGGGATAATTCTATTAGTATTTGGCCTATTTAGAGGATTCATGTAGAATTGTAAGTAAATCCTCAACCTAGAATACCCGTCATAACTTTAGTATATTTTTTTAGCCTAATTAGTTATGTGCATTAACACCGATAATCCTTAATGTAGGAGCGGGGTAGTACATATCTATTTTCATGATATTCCTCAATTAAATTCACTTGGTAGAATATGTTTCTTGTCGATCTCGCTTCTGACTTTCTTCATATGCTTATATACTCATATTGCTTGGTATATTACATTATTTGTCCTGAGTCCTTAGTTATGAGACTATGGACACCGGGTTAGTTCTCTATGCTTTAAAGGAGTTGTGGATTTATTTATAGATGCTTTGTCACTTACGTTTACTTTATTTGGGTATTGGAGATGGCATTCATGTATTATCCGCATTCTTACGCTTATTTTAGCTGATTAAGGCCCCTTTTGGCAAGAATTTTGGGCCTATTTCCCCTTAGCTTAGAATTTAGTCCACCCTTAGGACTAGACTTGTCTACCTTAATGCCTTGGGATAGGGTTGAGATACCTAAACCTAGGTATGATTAGGTGCATGCCATAGGTTGGGTTACCAGGGTTTAGTAGTGGAACCCATTACCCTTTTTGGATAGAATGCTTTGAATGAATCTCTTTTAGGCTTTAATAGGCTTATGAATGCTTTCTTAACCTATTACCTTCGGTCTGGGTTGACTTAGACTTGATAGAACGCCTTTTTAGCTTTTTTTACCCTAGTAAGGGTAAGCAACTAATATGTAACCTCCAGATAAAGAATTTTATGAATAAATGGATCAGTGATAGTCTTAAGATCTCTAGATTTCTGCTAGTTATGTCATACTTATGAGTTTTGGTTCGAGTTTGGCATTTGTTTCTTGTTATGATTGAGACATTCTAGTGCTCTATTAAGGTTATTTTTTAGGATTTTTGGTAGTTGTGTATAGTTCTTGTTTGGTAGTTCCAGTGATTGTAAATGGACCATCTTGCCTCTTGTGATTACCCAATGGTTCTAGTTCAAACCTAGGTATTATTATCATACAGTCATGGATCTTCTGGTGTCTAGATACTATCTACTAGTTCTGGTCAATTTTGATTCTCATTATACCTACCATGGATATGGATTATCTAAGTCCTAGTTTGAGACTAGGCAGTGTATAGGATATCCGGAGTCCCTTATAGGCCCCTTCATTTTATGAGACTATGTATCAAAGAAGGGTGGTCATCGTATGTCCTGCCTTTGTAAGCTATTGAGATAGAAGAGGTGTATACACTTCTGTTGGATATGGTACTTGGTTTATCATGCATCATCTGATTCAATTTATGATTTTAATTTATTCTAATGCATTATGTGCCCTAATATAATCGTTTGGAACTTGTATCTATCAGTCTTATGGGAGGCTGACTTATGTTTATTGTTTTGCTAAGTGATTAATTGTACCTTTACATTTTATGGTGGCCTGGTTAGGTTATTATTTATTTGGGGTAGCTAGTAGCATTATTGTTTTGTTATTACTATATAATTCATGGCAGATTGGTAATATATCGGTACTAGAGGTTTTCTGTATGCTTCTGATTCATTTTCCCTAATTATGATGATATTTATTATATTATCAACCTATCTTATAGATAATCATACTCTGATTGAGTCCCTGATTGTGCTAGAGTTAGTTACATTATTGTTTATGATATAACTTAGGATAGTGTCCTCATGCTTAGTTATCTATAAAGTGGTTGTATATCCATCCTTCTCTAGCTACTCTTTCTATATCACTCCCATCCTTCCTACTATTATTGTATGATATATATCTCCTTCTTCACTATACTATAGTATATCAACTAGATACTTATGGTATTATGTTTTCTTCCCTGATTACCGAGAAAGTCGGATAGTTTATTCTTGTTGTTTCATTAGCATCAGTATGTTTTTTTTCTTATATAGTTGATCTTTATATATATTCCTGCTTTGCATACTATTTATACTTTTATTATCTTTGGACTTCAGTTGATCGATGCCTACTGAGTACCTCTTGTTTGATACTCATACTATACTTCTACATATTGCAAATCATCATAAGATTTTTTGTTGCTAACATGTGCATCATGTGAATATACCATGGATCAAAGATTCGGAGTGAGCTCCTGGCGTCCATAGTTATTCCTGCTCTCCCTCTTTTGTTGATTGATCTCTATTTTAGATTTCAGAGATAGCTTCATATATATATATATAATATATTATGGTTAACTTGTACTCTTGTTTTGATAGAATATCTTGTACTAACTTCACCAGGTTTAGGGGTTGCTTCTCTATATGGAACTCATTTTTCATTGTTTTCTTCCTTTCTCTCTTTAGTCTGATATTAGTTGTTCTAGACTATGATTTCACTTACCTACTGGTGGATTATAATAGGTGAAATCATCACCTAAGAAATTAGACCATGACAAAAAAGGACTTAATTAGATATATACTCTTGTAATTAACGTTTCCTATGCGCTCATTTATAAAAAGAGCTCCTAGAATAGAGAAATTAGAAAAAAAACTCAATTATACTCCTATAATTAGTGTTTGCTCAACTAGAAATATATTCTAGAATTATGTCATTGCATGTCGAATAAAATAAGTTTCTTCCCTATGGGTTGGCACCTCAATCTATCCTGCCCTGTTATGCAGTGATATTCTTGTTGGTCTAGTTCTTAGAGATTTGTATTAAACTTATGGTTATCATGCATTATTCATCTTTTTAGATTTTTGTTATGAAGTTGCATCTATTTAGTGGCTTTTTATATTCTACATAATTCACTTTTCTTATACAATTTTTTTTAATTAATGCAATACGCAGGTGAAATGCATATACACTACACTAGTATATGTGGGTGTCTGTATATATATATATACATATATATGTATATATAATACAAGTGAGGTGGTCCTTAGGTGACTAAAGTAAGATAATGCTCAAATTATTTTTATAATAATTAATTTGTCCGCTCCTAGGCATTAAATGGCCTTAATTATCTGGACTTATTGATTCCATCACTTTGTACTTCCAAGTGGAGACAGAGTTGGTAACAACACAACAGAATTAGTCTATTTACTTAAATGACGTCCATAACATGTATAAATAGACGATATTTCATAGACTCATGGTATAATACATATAATTATTTTTCTTGAACTTCATTTGATGAGATATTGATTTTGATGGAAACTAGACTAAAAAATCTTTAGTTTGATAGATACTAGACCCTCTAACTCTTTACTGACTGGGATATATGTTTTTTCCATAATAGACAACATACAAGATTAATTGAAATACACTCTCGTAATACAACCTTTAAATTTACTTTGTTTTCTAGAATACCTTAGTCTTCTAACTTTTGTCCAATACTTTGAATATATTCAGATATATCTCCCTTTTTATAATTACCTATTTTAAACCCTATTCTCTCAATATCTCATTTGTAAGTGATATAAAGTGATAGAATTAGACTACCCAGTCATCAATATGATACCTCAAATATTCCAACTGTATGAGACTTTACAGTACTATTTAATGTGTTAGCCAATGTGATGCACTTCAACGATGAAGAACCTTACAATTTTGGCTAACTCCTAAAAGAAATATTGTTGTGACATAGTGATCAATGTGGTAACAACCACTACGATAGTAGGTGTGATGCGGTGTAACATGAAGTTATCTAGAATTATGCAAAGTCAAGGACCAAGAAACTAAACCACGGCATGGTGCCTAAAGTGGTAAAGTTCACCTTGATGTTCGGTGTGTCATGATAGAAAAAGAGAGATACAAGAATTATCTAAGGCATATGATATGTCACCATTGTTCCTAACGCAGTAAAGCTCACTATGATGGACACCGCGGCATGGTGAAAGATAATTGAAAGTCCAATTTTAGCATATTCCATTTTAACTAGGAGAACATTGTCTAAAGGTTTTTCAAGTTCTATAAATAGACCCTAAGATCATTTATAAATAAGACTAGATGTAATTATAAGATATTTGTGATGATAGTACTTGGAGATTATAATGACCTTTTCCATCATTACAACATAGTCTAGCATGCTAAAATTTGGAGTAAGATTTTCTCCAGATGAAGAGAAATTATTACTAGGCCTGTCTTGGGTGAATTCTAAATGTGGTGTGATCTTGATAAATCTAATAATGGATAGGCTGACGACTATGTGATTTCAAACCCTAATGAGATAACAAAGGGGTTAAGGAGTTTATAGAAACCTTTAGGATTGAATTTAGGTTAGTACAATTCCAAATATAGCATTTACATAAGGAGGTTAGTTTAGGATGTCAGAATCTAGAAATGTGTCATAAAATTGGGACTGTTAAACTTTCTACCTTGCCTAGGTTGTTGTAGTAGGAGGTAGGTTGCTTTCATAAACCTAATAAAATAGAATTTTCCTACTATAGTCGAAGTCAACTTTAGTCAGTCCCTCTATATCAAATTAGTTCCTCTATCGAGAGGTTACTATAGTAGTAATCGGGACGCTATAGTGGGCTATGCATATTTAAATGCCCCTTTTAGACTTAAAATATTTTTTTATTCTAAACTCATTCATGACCTTAAGATAGCCAATTCCATCAGTTTCCACCTAATTTTCTTCATTGAGGTAAGTTAATCCACCTATTTAATTAGTTTTCAGTGATTAATCCTTAGAATAAGTAGGTTTTAATCATGATGGGGGAACTTGTTTGACCTAGATTTATTTTTTGGTACAAAGTACTAAAAACAAGGTGTAATCCTTGAGTTTTGGTTAAGGGTGGATAGGTCTAGAATACATGGTTAGAATTCATTCTTGAAAGTATGAATTTGATCGAATTAAAGTGGAATGAAGGTAGAAAAACTGTTGTATAAGGGAATGATTATGATTTTGATCTTAGTGTAATGGGATTAGGTTTTGATCCTTAAAATTGTTAAAGCACTGTTTGACTAGTACTTTTATTTATTTTATGACACAATCAAGTCGAGGTTTCAAGAAAAGGCAAGGATCGAATTCATTAGAGCATTGTGGGATTGGATTAAGGCAGGTGATGGTTGAATTAGAGTTAAAAACCCAATTTAGTTTAGGTGTTCTTGTTAACTTCCTATTTGTTACTTGTTACAATGTATTCTATTGAATGTTAACTTATTCAATAATTTACAAGTTATTTGATCACCTGAAATGTGATTAAGTAAAAAGAATTATTTTAAAGTGCAAGTTCGGTTGAATTATTTCATTATATGATTTTACATGTTATGACACGGCTTAATATTGTGATATGAATTTGTAAAGGTTGATCGTCATGGGACTATAGGATTTTAGGAAGTATAAGGGTGAGGACGTTGTAATAAGGGTAGTATAACACTTTGTTTTGGATAAGGGTGGAAGACACTAGTTGTCCGGTGTACTTTGTACATGGATTGAGCTCGTCCCCTACATTGCATCGCTAGTGGTATTTACAACACCCATAGTATGTGTGTACATGGTATTGGAGAGTTTGAATATTCTTTAAGAAGACCAAGTTATATTGTTGTTGCTATTTTTGTTCCTTGTGTAAACCGAGTTATATTGTGGTTGTTATTTTAGATCCATGAGAGATCCAAGCTATTGAAATACTTGAACTTAGTCATTATTGTTGAAATTCAATAAAGAGGTAATTGTGATTGTACTTGTTCTATTTTTCCCTTGATTACTTGATTCATTGCTTGATGAATCTGTAATGAAAGGGTAAGTGAAGGTATAGTTGATAAGTGTTATATGGTTTCTCTTGCTTACAAGTTTTTGGTTATGTGTTCATATTTATTTAGTTGAGTTGTCCTATGACCCTACTAGTACATAGTGGTTTTGTACTGATACTATCATATGCTCTTTCCTTTTTTGAGTGCAAAGCGTATTACAGGAGATCAGATAAGACCTCAGTTGTAGACAATGCTCGATTTTCTACTGAAGGGTAAGTTTCATCTTTTGAGAAGCCATAGGTCTTCTTACACTAAGTTCTTGTCCACTTATTTTGGACACAAATAGTTTAATTATTGATAGTTTTATTAGTTATTCTCATAGATCATTTTCTTTAGGTATTTTGGTACAATGGCCTTTGATTTCTAAGGGCATTTTAGACATTTTAACTTATTTACATATTGCTTCATTTTAGAACAATTCAAGATATTGCATTGGTAATAGAATTGTTTTGTTCTTATTTAAAATTGATTAAGTGTTGGTATTGGCTATTTTGGTTAAATAATTCTCCCGCCAAAGGGCTAGCGTAGGTGTCAGTCGCAATGAGGTCGTGTCGTGATAGAGACATATAATCTTTTAGGTTTTACTTATTTTATCTTTCTATATGTTCGTATGCATAATAATGATATTTTGTTGTTCCTGTGAGCATGAATATCTAATACCCCTATTTTGGGGTTATGATAATTGTATGCTTGTTATTATATGAAACTGAAATGACTTATTGAGATCGTTAATATCAGTTTATGTCTCTTATAGTTATGTACTTAACCTAATGCATTATTATTTTATTTATTTATGAAAAATAGAGCACATTTTTTAACCCTAGATGAGATTCAAAGGTGAAAGCCTAGGGAATGCAATAATATTAAGTAGTGTATGATCTTTGCTCCATAAAGGAGATTGGTTTGTGATTAGGAGAAAGATATACCATATCACCTTGATTAGATAATGCACGACAGATTAGTGAGCACTTGTGTTACATTCTTTATCATCAAGTGTCACAACCCAACTAATGGGGTTGTGCAGGAACCTACTCTAATATTAACTAGATAGGAGAACCTTTACCACCCATCAAGTATATGTGAAATTTCAAACATCCTTTTATAAGTAAGAAATTTAATATTAAATGCCAACATTATTTCAATACCCAAGACTTTTAAAAGTAAATAATTTAATGAAACAAAAAAGACTCTGAAGATACAGTCGAGACATGTATAAGAGATTCTATAAAGTGAAAGAAAAAAATGAAAAGACATAAAATTTGCCAAAAAAATGAGGTGTACAAGTTGATGATGAGTACTCGCCATCCCAACTAAGAAACTCCAATTCAACCAACACACAACTACAGTGCAAAAAGGGTGTAGCGAGAGTAGTATCAGTACATCACATATACTGGTAAGCATCATCAGGTGACTATGATTAGGACATGCAACAAAATACAAAAAAAGTCCGTATGACAATCTCATACAACAGTTTAGCATCAAGGTTCTGATTCCTAACTAGGACCCTACAACATTATAAAAGTTTCTAATTTCCCTTCCTAGCTTAATTAACCTATTTAATGGTGCTTAATTCTCTAATTTCGGTAAGGTAATTTCCACTAACTGTTATTTCCATTACTGTCTTGCATACTTAAGAACACATGGACAATCCTACTAATAATATCCACTATACCTGAATCGCAAGTATATGACAAGCACAACATCACAAGTAAGCCAACAATCATACAAACAACCACATGTATCACCATACACGCACCTAACATATAATTCTTCAATAAATCAATAGTTCACTTGTGTACACCATATTAACTTCAATCAACCCAATAGTCTAATCAGATACACCATACTATTTTCAATTAACACAACAGTCCAATCAGCTACAACATATTAATAGTAAGGACACATAAGTCACAACAAGTATCACTAATAATCCCAAACTGCATAATCATAACAAAATTAACATAATATCATTTAGCCAAGTGTATAGGTCATAAATTAGCATAATGAATCTTACAATACCCCACAAACATAGTAACTATCTCATGATATGGGTCCATATCTATATAAATATTCTAAACTCTCAATGTCATATCAACTCATGACTCATACTCATCTCTATCTAATTTGTACACACACACGAAGAGGATTTATATTTTCCTAATAGTTTTGAGTTGTAGGGGACTAGCTCCATCCATGTACTATACCGGCATGGTACTAGATCCCCAATAACACTAAATATAATTATCCACATAAAAATAACACCAGACCCCTATAGTAATAATAATAGTAATAGATGTTTCTAGTTTCACTATCACTCGTGATATAACATATTGCACTAAGCTCACAAGTATACTTACAATTGTAATGGATTTTAATCTAATTCATCATTCAATAGCTTATTATTAAAGAATTAACAACCAAAATCATCAATCACAAACATATCTGAAGATCAATTAACAAGTATTCAAGTTAGGAGCACACATAAACTCCAAATCAAGTCCAATCACCAATTTAACAATTATAAGTTTAGTCACTTGTCCAACCATCCTTTATTCACATATAGATCAGGGGGTTCAATAACTAAATTATAGATCTTATATTTTAGTCATTAATAGATTCATAGATACCCCATCATTAGCCCATTATTTAACCATTCAACTTTCTAACATTTATCCAAATCATTTCTTTGAATTCTTTAAGTGCAACACCACTGTACCTTATCATTATTAATCCTTATAATATTATAATGTTGGAAAATCACAACAAGACCAACATCTTTTTTGCTCTTTTATGGTATTAAAGTCTATTTTATGGATTACAAGCTCAAACAATCTCTCCATCATTACTCACATTCATATATTCCACATTGTAATTCATCATGTAAGTTATACAAACACAAACACCCATAAAGGGATCCATTTATTAGAACATTAACATATAATTCGATCTTTTCAAGGAAATTCCATATTTTTATCCATCCAAATGCCGTGCTCGTAGGCCTAATCATGATTCATTAATAAATTATATATTATGTAAACGTTTACTAACTGCAATCTACTACTTGTAAACCATTACCTACCTAGATACCGAGCTATTTCTATAGAATATATGTAATCTTGCTCTTTGTCTTTTTTTAGCAATTTTTATTGAGAATCCATGAGGATAATGTTGGAACTATGCTCCTTAAAAGACTTGCCTCTATATTAAGTCCATTGTTAGATTAGGAATAGACCTATGGGCATTTTTTGGAGAGAAAACACTTTTTGGGACAAACTCTAAACAAAAGTGCTTGGAATTTATTGAGTTACTACCCAGGCACTGCTACAATGGCAAAGGCCTCGCTATAGAGAGCTTGTTGTAGTTGCTAAGGGACCACTATAATGACCCATAGATAGATTGTCCTTACATTTTCAATCATATATCAAGAATAATCAGCTAATGAACAATGTCTAATCCTGACTCAAATTTATTATGCTGATATTATTTTCATACATCAAACCAACAGTGTTTACCCAACCCTCTGATTTATGCCCATTATAATAAGTAATATACAAGATAGGTATCACATTAAAATTTTAAAAAAATATATACACATTGATAGCTGTCAAAAATAATTTTCTAGCTCATGTTTTTACAAAGACCTAAGATATTCAGAGGGGAAGTATTTAGGACTGAGTACAACAACACAAAAAATTAGTAGTGTGACAATTCCATGACTGGCCATTGTAATGGCTAGAGGCCTACTATAGTGGCACTACTACAGTAGATCACAATTCAGTACAATAATCCTTACATAATTTTAAGTGGGAGAAACAAAAAAATTCATTTTACATTTATAACTTCCCAACTCTCTCTAAAACTCAAACTCTCTTTATGTAACTCTGTCTCCATGTTAGTTTTTAAGGTAAATCTCTTTATCCATGTATTTATTTCTTAACTTTTAACTTCTAAATTGGGGAATCATGCTTAGAATCACTTTAATTTTTTAATACAAATATATTTTTAGGAAAGGTCTCACTTTTTCCTTTATAGGGAGGAAATGTTAAGCATGCAAGTTTTTTTACTTTCTCAATGATACAATAGAATTTTTGGTGCAAGATTTATGGAGTTCATGAGGGTTTGAGCTCAAAAATGGAGTGTGGCAGGGAGGGGTTATTTTCCCAAAATTTCAAGCCATCGAGGCTTGATTTGGGTGTTAACCACCCTTAAAACATTCTATATTAGGCATATACTACTACAAAATGTCGATCTATGCTAAAAATTAAGAAAATAAAGAAAAAACTCAAAAATAAGATGTTTGGGATCCATTTCTAATTGGGTATGATGACCCCACTACAACAATTGTCTTCTCACTATAGCGAGCTAACTATAGAATAGACCAACCTCTACAGCAATGAAGGAACTAATCTAGCATTGGTCTAGAAGTATCCCTGTATAGGAAATCTGAAATTTTATCAACCTATTTTTCTGCAATTCCTATGTTCTATGCTAAGTATCTTATGAAAATTTAATGAAATCTTTATTAAGCAAACTTTTTGTCTTTATTCAGGAACTATTATTATCATGTCCAATGGCGGCAATACTCTTCTTCCTTATGAGAGGTTTCTTAATAAAAACTATAAGAGGCATGTTTTGGATATTCAAATTAGGAGCTAATGCATGAACATGGGTTTTTGATGGATAAAGTAGAAGAAAAGTTTCTAAAGTACAATACTCATCTACAGGAGTTAGGTTGGGGACAACTGGTAAAGTTGACGTGCGACTGTACTAAAGATTGGGTGAGGGTGTTCTATGCCATGATCCCAACTGTGAAATGATAAATTCCCAATCCCATCATTTACATTCAGGGCATGGATTCCTAATTTAGGCTATGATTATTAATAAAACTCGAAGGGTTTTAAGTCCCTTGAATGCTAGCTTTAAGGCAAAGTATTTGGAGAGTAATAGGAAATAGTTGACCTATATGCTGGTGGTGGCCAATTAATCAACACTTTTCAACTAATCCAGAATAAAGAAACTAATCCTCATATACAGTCTAACCATTATTTGGCAACTAATCATTATACATCGACTAATCATTTATTTATTAACAAATTATAATATCACTAGGATCTACTTATATCAGGCCACATGATGGTCATTTACTCATTTTTAGACTTAGCCAAATTGCTACTTTCAATCTCACACCTCGATATCATCATATCATAGTAGGTATATCGTCATAGAATAATATGCATATACGAACTCGAACTAGTAACTATAATAAATAGACGGACTTGAACTAGTAAATATATCATCAATATCTAGATTTGAACTGGTAAATATGTCATCAATAGCCGGACTTGAACCGATAATTGTATCATCAATAGTCGGACTTGAACCACTAATTGTAATCAATATTACCATCAATAGAATAAGTAATAGCATAATTAATTTGCATCAACCCTCACATCAACCAACACAATCATCAATATCAAGGTTTATCAATATTACCTCAATAAGCATATCCAAGAGTCTAACAAGAATATAAAGGTGTCATGACCCAAGACTTCCCCTAGTCATGACACGGTGCTTAAGGTCAAAAATAACCCCAAGATAACCCATGATATGACACAAGCTGTAAATACAAAAAGAAAGATAACAAAATACTATGCAAAAGTCATAAAAAGACATCTGAATATCAAGAAAATAACAAAGGTAGCTGAAATACATCACTAGAAAACATGTCTAATTGTCTGACTGTCTGAAAGCCTCTAAACATGATGAGTTGCTGATATAGGTCCCTAAGTAACTCTAACTAACTGAAATATCTTGAAATAAAATACTGAGATGAATAACTAATAATATAACTAGTTCTCAATTGATGAGGACTCATGAATATTGCAGCTGAGTGGCATAGGAATGGACTACATGCGATCTAGGAATTGAGTGTTCAAACCTATGTTATAAGACAACATAGTGCAAAAGAGAGTATGCGATCAATACTTTGAATGTACTAGTATATGGGATGGCAGCTAGCTGATATACATATATAATAAGACTGAATGAATGAACATGAAAAATCAAATATAAGACCAAGTATAAAAAGTATAAACATATAACCAGATGATTGAGATACTGAACACTCGGTCATGCAAACCTAAACTGAACATAATCTGAATAACTGAGCCAAAGACTGTGGGAGATAACTATAACCAGCATACCCATATCTGATTTAATCTAGGTCCAACTTGTAACCCCAGTTGGAAGGGTGTCGATACCTCGCCAAGGGTACCAACACTAGCTGGCATGGATCCACTAATCTGATGTTTTGAAAGACTAGTGTGTCAATCCTAAAATAATGGGCGACCCCTAAGAGGGTATCAATCCTAAACTGATGAGTGAACCCTAATAAACTACACTGAAAACATAGGTCTGGAACTTAGGGACTGCTACTAACATCTCTGCTTTATTGACGGGGGAGCCGTAATCCCTACATTTACTCAGTGTTAAGTGTTACTCCCAACTGAACGACTCAGAAGTTTAACTAAAACATAAACTTAATAATGATATACTTTAGTCATGGTATACTAAAAGTAATATTACATACACAACTAAAGGAATCATAGACTTGTAAATTGATGCATGTTTAAAACCTTGGTATCGGGTGATCATAACCTACCATCATAGACTAATCCAATTGATTATAAAAGTGGTAAAATTGACCATAGTATGGAAAATCACAATTAATACTCAACATGTCAATAACTGATTCAGATATGGATAATGAAGATTATCAAATGTATGGAAACACAATTTCCATGAGGGAACGTATTTTTCCATGGTACATAATCCTAACAACTAAGAGAAAAAGATAATAAAATTCATACTTAACTTAAAACTCTATAAAAGAGGAAAAGGGTTTGTACTTGTAAAGTTTGGAAATTTCTTGGGACTCAATGGGTGAAAAGATCCCATTGATGAATATCCCACATACCTTAGAATAGATGCCTTGGTGAAATCCTTGCAGTTGATCTTGTTCTTAGGAAACCCTAGTTTGCTCTTGAGAAAGAAGGGAATCACTTTATTCTTGAAAGAGAGGTGATATCTGAAATTATATGGTGTTAGGGTAGCTTTAATCATCCAAAAACTTATGTTGGGGTACCCAAAGGATGTGTGTTTGGGGTTAAAAGAGGTGGAAATTACAAAAAACTTATTAAAAATATGCAAGAATTTTGTTCCCAATTATTACGACTTACCTCACGACTGGTCACGAGTCATAGTCTAAGTCGTGACCTGGAACCCTAAGGTCTGGGGTTCTTTTTGTTATGACTACAACCTTTCTCCTACTACTCGTTATGACTGACTACGAGTTATTAGGTGGAGTCATAGTCTGAGGCTTAATTCTTGGATCCTTTACTGGTCAAGCTATGGTTCCACAAAATGACTCATAATGTCTAACTACAAATCGTGTAATGGACTCGTAACCGCTGGAATGGATTCTTGGTTGAACACTGTTGTGACGATTAGTCGCTTCTAATGACTGGTAATGTCTGATTATGAATCGTGGAGTGGAGTCGTAGTCACTTGGCTGAAAATGAAAGTTCTTTATGTTTTTACAACAAATACTCATAACGACTCGTAACGTCTAATTATGGGTCATCACATAAGTCGTATCCACTAGAAACTGACTGACCCTTAAAGGGAAAATTGTATAACTTCATGCCACAATATTAGATCCAGGTGAGACCTTTAACGTTGGAAAGCCAACTTAGTGTACTATCTTTTGAGGGGTTTAGAGCTTGAAAATTTCGTGTATTACAAAAGGTCTAGACATGATAACATGCGTCCTATCTTAAGGTGGTTCAAGGGCCCAATTCTAATCCCTAAAGTTACATTTTAGGTCAATTCTTCCCAAACTAGGCTTAAGGTACCTAATCCACTTTTAGATATAAAATAAGCCTTAATTAGTCCTAATATAGGAAATTCACCTAAAAATATGATCAACTAGGTCAATTATGCCAAATTTATAGATATTGTTAGACTAAATGGTCCAAATAACTCAAAGCATTACAATTTATCATGCCAACAAATAAATTCCATCCTAAATCTAACCCAATATAATAAATATACTATGAATTAGCTTAATCTAACAAGGGATAAAACCTAGCTTACCTGGACATTGAAGAAAGCTCAAAGATCTTCTAAATCACTGGTTTTCCCTTTCGAGAAGTTTCCACAAGATGTCAAGCTATCAAAATCACATTCTCTCATCAATATGAGAATAATGATACCCATATTGCACCATAGTGTTTTGCATCCAAAAATCATTCAAAATCCTATGTGGATCTTATTTACGGAAAATCACGTTTTTGAAGCCAACCAAACCTCCTCACATGCTCAAGGAATCATTACACTCAGAAGAGGGTGTAATCTGATCTAATTTAGGTCTAACATCAAACCGCCATGGTTTGGGATTTAAAAATAAGAATTGGGAAATTTTGCCATGAAAGGGATGAAATCTTACCATAAATCGAAGGGAAATCATGAAAAATGATGTAAGTAAAGCTCCTAGATTACACCAAAAGCCTCAATTTCAAGATATCTCCCTTTTTATGGTCTTATCTCTCAATAAAATGGATGAAAAATATGCAAAATTTGCTAAAATGGCCTATTTATACTTCTCCAGGGTATTCGGGTCCTGCGATTGCAACCCAACCCTCTTGATCGTGGTATACTAGTGCTACACTACTAAATCATGATTTCAATAAGCCACTATGATAGCAGCACTTTAGGCCTACCAGGGATATCACAATTGCGATCCTTGGCTCGCAATTACGATGCACCAGATAACCACAGTAGACTTGGAATTTTCCCAATCTCCGCAAAGCCCTCGAGATTAATCCAAAATCCCATATACACAAACAAACTATGTAATGACACCAAATTCAATATTCCAGACTCAATGGCATAGTCAAAATTTCCTTTTGAGGTTGTTTCAACAAAATATGGGTCCCACATCCAAATTCCATTTTCTTAACTTTTTGACTAATAGGTTGAAATGAGCTCGAGTGCCTCAAGACTAAATCAAGAATCATCCTAGCCTACAATCGATATTTTAGAGCTACTAGAATAGTAAAAATTTATATTCAAGATTGTTTGACTGAAGTTTATGCCGGGTGGCCATTTAGAACTAGCAAAGACGTCAAAATAGGGAATTGGCTCTAAAAATCAAACGAACTACCCGATAACTGTACTATTACTTTTAGCAAGTTATAAATGACCTTGGAAAGCTATAGAAAAGCTCTAACGGTGAAATTAAGCAAAGATATGGAAAATGACTTGAAGGGTCATTACATAGATGTTGTTTTAGCGACTCTAGGTCTCTTAACTGGCCCAGTGTCTGCTTAAGAAACATTCGTGCACCTGGGAAGGGTATAAATATCCAACTTAGCCTGATTTTCCCTATTTTTCAATCATTTTCTAGAATATTGAACCCCAGAAAGTGGAAAAACTTGGGAGAATCATTTGTGGGTGATTTTGGAGCTCTGGAGAAGATGAATTTATGAGGGTTTTTTTAAAAAATTTATGGTAAGATTCCATCAATTTCTTGATTTAAATCTCTATCTTCTTCTAAAATCCTTAAAAGTTTGGTGGCTTGATTGTAACACCATTAGAGCTTGGAATTTACCCATTTTTTAGGATAAATGTTCCTTGAGCATAGAGGGACGTTGTGTTGGTTTTAAGAATGCGATTCTGTAAATGGACCCCATATAAACTTTTACATAATTTTGAAGCTGAATCATAATAGTGAAATATGGGTATCATTGTTCTAATTTTGATGAGTAGATTGTGATTTTGATAGTGTGGCATCTTGTAGAAACTTCTCGAAATGAAGAATTGGTGGTTTAGCAGGTTCTTTGGGCTTTTCTTCCACGTCTAGGTAGGCTAGGTTTACTCTCTTCATAGATTGAGTTATTTCATAGTATGATGATGATATTATTCTTGATATGAGGTGGTATTTAGTTATCAGAAATATAATTGCTATGATTTGTCTTATTTAGATTGTTATTCTATCTTAGAATCGTAATTTTGGTGAAATTGACTTAGTGGTTCATGTTTTAGGGTGAATTACTATCCTGGGGCTAATCATGGATTATTTAATATGTAGAAATGAATTTAGATACCTTAGCCTAGTCTAAGGTAGAATTTTTTTAAATATTAGATTTTAAGGATCGAAAGTGGGCCCCTCCGGCCCATCTTAGACCAGGACTTGTGTTAGATTTTGTAGACTTATTTTTGCATTTTGAACCCTTAGTATGATGATATAATGATATGAGTTTAATTGTAAGTTTGGTGTTTGATGATGACATTGATACTATGATTTTTGAATTGAGTCCAACAAATGATATTATGATGTTGACATTATTAAGGATGGTATGATATTGATGAGATAAGTTTTGGTTTGAGTTTGTCATTGAGAATTGGGTATTATATGATACAATATTGATGGTTTGATGGTTATAACTGATATTCGGTTTAGATATGGATCCTTAATTATTTATTTCTCTTTGATTGTACCCTTCGAGTTTATGGGGCTCACATTGAGTTATTTACTTTTCTGCACTTATTGGCTTATGGGGCCAATTTACTAGTAATAACTGTGTGATATTTATGTTGCTTTTCCAAATTTATTTATTTATTTATTTATGTATAGTGGTGTTGGAGCTTATTTCTAGGTTTTTCTTTTACCTTGACTTAGCTTATTTTATATTATATCTGATAGTATTTATATCATGTTTTAGCTCTATCGATCGATGATGCCTACTGAATACCCATGGTATTTGTACTCATAATACACACATGTACCTATTTTGGTGCAGATTTGAGTACTAGTAGCCGTTGTTATTGTGATGATTGTGCTCAATTTAATTTTAGTGATAGGATGAGATCTCAGAGTTGAAGTTGCCCTTTTTCCTTCTAGTATCTATGTCTAGTCTTTATTTGACTATTTCAGTACGTATGTTCCAGTAGTAGATTTTTTTCCAACATCTCTAGGTCGTGGGATGGTTGTTGATGGTTAATTTATCTTTTAGACTATATTTATTGCCTTGTTATTATTGCAAGCCTTAAATTGTTGATTTCTGCCTTTTAGGCTATTTTCCACAAAATTATCCCATTGCTTGTAACTTCAAGCTATGGTTTGGATTACCTGCTAGCGGAATAAGATAGGTGACATCATTATTCAAAAATTGGTTCATGATTCATAGTTTGCCCATTCTCGAGTGAAAATGAGATTGGATTACCATAGACTTTATTGGTGATTTGCCTCAAGCTTTTTGTGGTTCTGATGGTATTTGGGTCAATGTGGATCAGTTGACCAAGTTGGAATATTTTATTCCTATTCATATGTCCTTAAGTACCAAGAGGTTAGCTCATTTATATTTTAGTGAGATAGTCTATTTGCATGGTGTGCCTATATCTACCATTTCAGACAGGGTTTAGTGTTCACTTTAATCTTTTGGATAGCTTTCAGGAGGAGTTGGACACTTAGGTAGATCTTAGTACAACCTGTCATCCTCAAACCAATGGGTAGTCTAAGCAGACTATTTAGGTGCTCGAGGATATACTCTAAGACTATGTAGTGGATTTTAGATGACAGTGGTAGCAGCACTTAGCTTTGGTAGAGTTTGCATACAGTAGTAGCTATTATTTGAGTATTGAGACTACACCTTTTGAGGCCTTGTATGGTTGGTGATGTCATTCTCTGATTTTTTGGTTTGAGAATTTTGCGATTAGACCTCATAGTCTTAACTTTCTTCAGGAGTCATTGGATAAAATCAGGGTGATTTAGGATAGGTTAACGGCAGCTCAGAGTAGAAAGATGCTTATGCTGATAGTAGACCTCCCTCCTTGATATTTGGATAAGGTGACTGGGTATTCTTATATGTATCACCTATGAATGGTGTGATGAGGTTTGAGATAAATGATAAGCTCATCTCAGGATACATTGGACCCATTAAGATTCTCAGCACAATAAGTGAGATGTCTTATGAGCTATCCTTACCTCTAGATTTTGTTGTTGCCCATCCAATTTTCCATATTCCTATATTGCACCAATACATTCCTGGCCCATCCTATATGCTTATATGGGACTCAGTTTAGTTGGATGAGTGGTTTCCTTTGTGGAGGATCTTGTGCTCATATTGGCTAGTGATGCCAAGTGATTAGACATAAGACGTATTCCAGTAGTTAAGGTTTAGTGGAGGCACCACATTGTAGAGAAGGAAAATTGGAAGATCGAGAGCGAGATGTGGACCTAGTATCCTCACTTGTTTGAGGCTTCTAGTTCATCTTAATCCTTTACTTTCATAGAAGAAAGTTTCTTTAGTAGTGGATATTGTATTGACCCTCCAGGTCATTTCTCTATTTTCTCTTATTTTTGTTGTGTAGAGTTATCTTATAGCTGGCCCATGTCATAAACTGGAATTGACTGTTTGGTTATCGGTCTTATTATTTGGTTTTTAGAGTCAATTTCCTATTTTGAAGTCTTTGTTGGTTCAAATTGTCTACTGGGCAAAAACTCCAACCAAAAAACCTCATATACCAATTTTGGTTGTTCCAACAGCTCCAAAATATTAATTTTAGGCTAGACGAACCCTTGGTTTGGGTCCCGAGGTTTCCAAACTCATTTTGAGATACTGTCCAGAAGTTAAGAAAAATGGAAAATGGGTATGGGACCCACTTTTCATTGAAATTACCTCAGATGGACATTTCAACAACGCCATTGATTCCAAAACATCGAATTTGATAGGATAGCATAGTCTTTTTACTTATATGGGATTTCTGTTGAATCCCGAGGGGTTTGCATAGATTCTAAGTCTCAACTAATATTGGTGCACCGCTTAAGTGCTCTTTTGGGCTTCTTAAGCGAAGGGGCCACTAAAGAAGTTGGCCTATCGCTTAAGCGACCGGATCAGCCCAGGGGAGATTTGCTTAATTGAAACCCCTACCGCTTAAGCAGTTGCCTCTAAAGTGGCAAAGAGCCATTTATGTAGTATCTATGTAGGCATCTAGATGTCTCTTTAGTTACACTAGGTCTCTTCAGCGGTGGTACCTATACAAGCACCCAGATGTCGCTTTAGCGACACTAGGTTTCTTAAGCGGTGATCACTTAAGTGTCCCAGTGTCTACTTAAGTAGTATTCGCGTACCTGGGAAGGGTATAAATACCTCACTTAGCCTAATTTTCCCTATTTTTCATGCATTCACTTGAATATTGAACCCTAAAAAGTGGGAAAACTTGGGAGAATCCTTTGTGGGAGATTTTGGAGTATTTACGAAAATAAATCTACTTGTTTCTTCTTCAAATCTGTGGTATGCTTCCATCAATTTCTTGGTTTGAATCTCCATATTTTTCTAAAATCTCCAAAAGCTTGGTGGCTTGATTGTATCACCGTAAGATCTTAGAATTAACCCATTTTTAACGGTAAAGATTCCTTGAGCGTAGAGGGATGTTGTGTTGGTTTCTAAAGTTTGATTTTTTAAACGAGTTTCACAACAGATTCGTATGTAATTTTATGCCCAAACCACAATAGTGTATTATGGGTAGCATTGTTCTCATTTTAATGATTAGATTGTGATTTTGATAGCGTTACAGCTTGCGAAAGCATCTTGGAAAGAGAAATTGGTGGTTTAGCGGGTTCTCGGGCTTTTCTTCGGCATCAAGACAGTCTAGGTTTACCATCTTCATAGATTGAGCTATTTTGTAGTATGATTATGAAATTATACTATATATGAGGTGGGATTCAGGTATTGAAAGCATAATTGCATGATTAGTCTTATTTAGACTGTTTAGGCTATTTTAGAACTGTAATTTAGGTGAAATTGACTTAGTGGCTCATGTTTTAGGTTGAATCGCTATCATAGTGCTAACTATGGTTTATGTAACATCTAGAAATGAATATGAGATACCTTATCTTAGTCCAGGGTAGAATTTTCCTAAAAAATGGATTTTGGGGATTAGAAGTGGTCCCCTCCGACCCACCTTAGGCCAAGACCTGTGTTAGCTTTTGTAGATTTATTTAATCATGTTGAACCCTTATTAATAATGATATGAGTTCCAGTTCAAGTGTGGTAATTGATGATGACATTGATACTATGAGTTTTGGTTCGAGTCGAGCAAATGATATTATAATGTTGACACTATTGAGGAGGTATGATATCGATTATATGAGTTTCGATTCTAGTCCGACATTAAGAATTAGGTATGATAATATACGGTATAAATGGTTAGATGGTTATAGATGATATTTGGTAGAGTTATGGATTTTTGGTTATTTATTCCCTATTGATTATACCCTCCGAGCTTATGGAGGCCCGCATTGGGTTATTTATTTTTCTACACTTGTTGGCTTATGGGGGCCAATTTAGTAGTTATATTTATGTGATTCTTATGTTTCTTTTCTAAATTTATTTATTTATTTATGCACAATGATATTGGAGCTTCTTTTCAAGTTTGCCATTTTACCTTGACTTAGTTTGTTTTATCTTGTATCTTATTATATTTATATCATGATTTATCTTAGTCGACTGATGATTCCTATTGAGTACCCATGATTTTGGTACTCATACTATACTCATGTACCTTTTTTGGTGCAGATCCGAGTACTAGTAGCTGACGCTGATGTGATGATTGTGCTCATTTGGATTTCGGAGATAGTGTGGGCTCTCGGAATGGGAGTTGCCCTTTTTTTCTTCTAGTATCTATGTCTAGCCTTTCATTATCGAAACAGATTGTATTTGACAATTTTAGTACTTATGTTTCATTTGAAGTAGCTTTTGTATCGACACCACTAGGTCGTGGGATAGTTGTTGATGTTTAATATATCTTTTAGACTATATTTATTGCCTTGTTATTATTGCAATCCTTAAATTATTGATTTTCGACTCTTAGTCCATTTTCCACCAAGATAGCCCATTGCATATAGCTCCAAACTATGGTTTGGCTTACCTACTGGCTTAATAAGGTTAGGTGCCTTCATGACTCATAAATTGAGTTGTGACAATCAACTAGATACAAATTGGGCTCAACCCAGGTATGCAACATACCAAGGTAGAACGTTAGGAAATAAGGAGAGGAATGACTCCTAGATGCCTCAAAGCTTCCCAAGTATTTGATATTGACCTCAACACACCAAATATAAATGCCCCTACTCAATACTAATCTTGTACTTGCAAGATCGATAACCTAAAGCTCTGATGCCAACTATCAAAACCCAAATAATAGGAACATAGGGGCACTTACTCTATTTTTGACTAGATAGGAAAGCCCTCACCACCCAAGCAAGTACATGCAGAATTTCAAATGACAACCCTTAATAGGTAAGTAATTTAATCCTAAATACTGACAAAGTAATATTCTAGACGTTTTCAAGTAAATAAATTAACAAAATAAAAAAAAACTCCCAAGACCTAGTCTACACATGTACAAGAGCTTCTATATAGAGAAAGAACATAAGAAAAGACACAACTTCCACCAAAAACTGAGGTGTTGAAGTTAATGATGATTTCACGCCATCCCAACTAAGAAACTCCAATTTAACCTGCACATACCTACACCCCAAAAAAGGAGTATAAAGAGTAGTATCAATACACTATGTGTACTAGTAAGTATCATCTGGTAACTAGGATTAGTTTTCGCAACAAAATTAGCATGATAATCTCATATTAAAATTTAGCATCAATGTTCACATTCCTAACTATGACCCTGCAATATTATAGAATTTTCCAGTTACTTTTTTCTAGCTTAATTAAACTATTCAATTATGATTAAAACTCTAATTCTGTTAAATATGAATTCGATTAACTACCCTACAAATAGTATCCATTATTCCCACATCGTAAGTATACAAAATCATAACATTAGAGGTAACCCAATAATTAATCAAACAAACACAAGTATCTCCACACACACACCCAACAAGAAGCTCTTCAATCAACCCAATGGTCCATTCTGCTATACCATATTAACAATAATGACACATAAGTCACAAAAAGTATCATAAATAATCTTGTACTCTACAATCATAGAAATATCACAATAATACCAATTTAGGAAGCATATAAGTGATAAATCAATACAATGAATTATTCAAGACCCTGTAATCATAATAAATATCTCACAACATGGGTCCATTCCTACATAAATATTTTGAACCACATCATCTTAGTTTCACAACAATTCATGACTCATACTCACCTTGTGGTACACTCTTTCTCTCATTTGTGCACATATACACTAAGGGAATTTATTTTAGCAGAATAGTCATGAACGCCGAGAAATAGCTCCATCCATGTACTGTACCAACATGGTACTTGATTCTCTATAACATTAATCAATATAATTATATGTGCCGATTAGGTACTCAAACCTTTGTACTAAAAATAACTGATGCTTCAAGTTTCATTATCATTCAGGATATGGCATAGTCCACCAAGATAACAAGTACACTTAAAATCATAATGTATTTAATCAGGTTCATTATCTAATAACTTATTTTTCAGTCATTAATAACCAAAATTATTAATCACAAATACGTTCGAGGACTAATCAATAAGTAATAAATTTAGGAGCACAAATGAACTCCAAATCAAGTCTAAACTCCCAGTTAACGATTATAAGTTCATTCACTTACCCAACCCTCTTTTTTAATATCTAGACATGGGATTTAGTTACTAAATTGTAGCTCTTATATTCAAGTCATTACTAGATTCAGAGACATCGCTTCATTAGCCCATTATTTAATCATTTGACTCCCTAACACTCAACTAGATCTTTTCTTTAAATTCTTTAAGTATTACACTATATTCCTCTATCATGATAAATCCACATTACATCATTATAGAATTAAAAATAAATATTCAAGAAAATTACAATATTCATTTTACTCTTTTTAAGGTATTAAAGTTGGGTTTATGGAATACAAGCTCAGACTATCTCTCAATTGTTACCTATATTCATACATTACACTTTGTAATTCATCATCTAAGTCATGCAAATTAAAAATACCATCAAGGGATCCATTCATTAGAACATCAACATACAATTAAATCATTTCAAGTAAATTCCATGTTTGTATCTATCCAAATGACATGTCCATAAACCTAATCATGATTCTTCCATCAATTTTATATTATGCACATGTTTGTTAAACACATTCTACTATGCATAAATCATAAACTACCTCAACACCAAGTTATTTCTATAGAGTGGGTGCAACTTTTCTCTCTGTATTTGGTTGAGTAATTTTAACGGAGAATCTGTGATGATAAAAAATGAGTCTTATTTCTATTATGGTTTTTTTAGCTTAGGAATATCCCTTTGGACATTTTTAAGAGATACGGCTATTTTTAGGTCAAAAGATGAACAAAAGGAATTTAATATGTAGAGTTACTATGGGGGCATCGCTACAATAGGCTCGTTATAGTAGCCAAGGGACCACTGCAGCAAACCCTAGGCTATCTAACTTTACATTTTAAACTCAATGCGGTGTAAACTTTTAAATTTATGTATTTTTTAGAGGATATTTTTTGTAAAGGTGAAATGAGTCACTACCCAAATAGGAAGATATAAAAGTAGAGCATAGATCAGAGGTCTATGCAACTCAACATAGCCTATTAATTATTGTTTAACCAATAAATAGATTGTGAATATAGTCATTTAAGTGATTACTCAACATAATTATTAATAAATTCATAACCCCGTGATATCATCTCCTATCGTCTTAAATCCTTACGTTCTACTATTAGCTAGTAATAATTGCTAGGATAATTAATTAGTTTATTTTCTATAGTAGTATATAATAATAAAAGCAATATCTAGTGAAAACACTTGTTTGATTAGTTGGTAATAGTTGAATCTAATAGATTATAAAACAAAGTCCCTGTGAGTATGATATATAAATTTATTATCGTTATATTATTTGTTGACCATGTTTACTTATATATATATTTTGGAGAAACATAACCTGCCACAACTTCCATGGAAATCTACTCCCACTTATACTCAAGTATAGGCATCCGGAGTTTCATATCACATGGTGTTTGGTGATCATACTGCACCCCTGGAAATTCAAACACTTAGAAACAAACTCCTTATAATTGTTCTTTACCCTAAACCACTAGTAGTGCTTCTTCAAGTCATTATATATCTTTGTCACCTCTAAATAAATAGTTTGTCTGAAACTGTGAGTTTTTTTCATGATCTACTTAATAAAATCATCCACGAAAGGAACATAAATAAGACACTTGGTCCTCAAAATACCTCTCTAATCTAAATTACTTCCTTAGCATACTCTTTTAACACTTTATCTCATATTATTTACAACTTCTCATCTCTCAAATGCCAAGTGTTATTCATCCATACTAAAAGTTATTGAAACTCAAGGGAAGAAAGAACTTTACTAATCTCTGAAATATCCAATCTTACAAAGCTATTAGACAAAGTATAAATATCCACTCCCAGAAGTCATTCTACTACTTGTAACTTAGTCAAGCTACCTATGTTGACAATGTTATGGCTTATGGAATTTTCTACCGTTCTTTTGATCCACCACTCTAATAAAAAATATATTGAAGGCTCTGATGATCTATGAAATCTTATAATATATAAGCATCGAAGAAGTAATGTGTCTAAATCTTTAATGAAAATATTATCGCTACCAACTCTAAGTGATGAGTAAAGCTTTATTTGCCACAATGCATAAGACACCCCCTTACATTTCTATATCAATACACACCCCATGCTAATTCATAAGGAATCCTAAGATTGTAAAGCTTTTATTTTTCATAGAAAGGGTCAAAATATGAGCTAAATTCAATAAGGACTTGAGCTTTAGGAAGTTCATCTTAAAATCATCATACCACTAAAAATTCATATTAATCTAAGTCAATTGAATCACTAAAATTTCATATTATTGTAAGCCAACTTCATTGAGAGAGATGCAATGGAAGAGAACTTTCTTCCAATTATTATGAATGAAGCATTTATAGATAAATGCTCTAAGATGAGTGATGTTGGGTTTTCTTCCTTTGAGTATTTCACAGAGATTTTTCCCTAGAAGTGGTTGAGTCATGCATTTATTGATTATGTAGTAGGCAATATTAATGGCTTCAACCTAGAACTGACTAACAAGACTTCAAGATATTAGTAAGGTTCTAGCCATCTCCTGTAATGCCCTATTCTTTCTTTCAACAACTTTATTTTTCTATGGAATTCCAAGAGTAGAGAATTTATGGTCATGACCAAAGGGGATAACATTATATAAATTTAGAATTCTCAAATTTTATTTCATGAGCAGATGTAATTGATATAAGTTAATTATCTAGTTTCTTTTCAAAATTTCTTATTAAATTATTGAATGCTTCAAATGCATATTCTCTTAGAAGCCAAAAAGATTGTCCAAGTATATTTGGTGCAATGATTAGCCAACATGAATATGTATCTTTTACCACTATGACTTATCACCCTCATAGGTCTACACAGATTCATATTGACTAATTCTAAGCACCTAGATACTTACCACCATTTTTTCTTTGAATGAGTATTTCACTTATTTTTCTCTACACGAGCTGACTGGACCCTTTTTGCCTCCTCCAAAGGCAATTTTTTCAACTTTTCCTTTAGTGAGAGAGTGGAACCTCTTTTTTGTCTCCATTTATATGCCCTGAGTAAGCATTTTCCATGTACCAATTTTGCTTGCTCACTTTCATATTTACATGAAAATGATCAGATTAGGTTTAGGAACCTGGATTAGCTTGAGCCCCTCTTCTTGATCAAAAGGATAAATAAAATATCTTTTGGTCTATTTTAATATCACATGGGAGGGTTTGCTCTTCTTAACATACATGTTTGTCTCTTTTATTCCATGTATTATTGTATGACCTATTCCTTTTTCATGGAGATATTTTATGTTTTTGTTATTCTTCCTTATTAGAACTAGGCATGTTAATCTAAGATGGTAGAAATTTTCATAGTATGAGCATAGATCATATTAGTTTTTAGTTATTTCCTTTTAAAATTATAGGTTGGTTGCTACATTATGTGTCTTATCGCTGAGTTGATTCCAAATCACTAATGACTTGGTCTACTGACTTTCTCTCTCAAGCTCATACTAAGCCTTTGATAGTTCTAGACCAATTCTCCTACATTGCTCTCTTTCTAAATAGTGCTCATCTCTGATTTTTCTTAACTCATGCTCATATTAGACCAGAATAGAAATAATTAATGATTTCCCAATAATTTTAGAATTTCATATTTGTGAAATAGAATAGATGAATCATGATGTGTACCTATTCCTTCAATAATGATTTTCCCTTTCTAGTCTGATTTAGATTCTTTCAGTATTAATGTATTTATACTTCAAACTAGTAAAGAAATTCAGTAGTTGATTTTTTCTTTTCAGTGAGATCATTAGAGTTATATATATTAGAATGATTATTATGGAGTTATATTTTTTTTTTCTTGGATTATCTTATAGGTTAATAATATTTGCCTCATCTTTTCACCCTTCCTGAATCTGTATTGAAATTAGAGTTTTCAAAGGCCATTAGAGTCATATTTTCTATAGCTTCATTATATTAGTCATCTGAGCTTGATCCTCAAGCTTTCATCATGGCTTTTTATGAAGCCTTCTTTTTCTTTTATTGAAAATATTCATTTTCTTATTCATTTAATTTTCAGATTTATCCCTTTTCCTTCAATTTTCCATATGGGACAACCCTTAATCTAATGATCTTTATTATCACATTTGTAATGTCTTTTTTACTGTCCTTTCTATGAACTTCTTTTATTTTTAGGGGACTCTTTTATCTCAAGATTTTTATATATCTTAAGAAATTTCTTGAATTTTCTAGTGATCAGGACGATGTGTTCATCATCTAGTTTTGATTCTTCACTTTCAGTTGCATTGAGTGTTTGAATTTGTTTTTGTTTCCTTATCCCTTTCTTTAAATCTTCCATATCCATCTCGTATTATTTTAAGTTTTCAAGAAGCTTATCTTGTTATGATAGTTAGATCCTTGACTTCTATAATGGCAGTGACTATTATATTATGTGTCATGAAGAATTAAAGAACTTAACCACCATTTTCTCAAGGGAATGAATTTTCCCTAGAGATACTTGTTCATTCACAATTGTTATAAACCTGGTAATCATATCTTGAAGAGATTCTCCATCCTTTATCTTGAAGGTCTCATATTGAGTGCAGGTACTGACTACTCTAAATTTCCATACTTGAGTTGTTCCCTTATATGTGTTCACAAGGGTATCCCAAATTTGTTTTGTGGAGGTAAAACCAAAGATTCTATTGAATTCATCTAGTCCAAGTTTTAAAACTATAAGAGTTTACATTCTTACTTGTAATGCAGTTATTGTTACATTATTTGGTTGATTATTTGTACTATTACATTAGTTAGTTAGTTAGTTGGCAGCCGAGTTTGTTAGCTGGTAGTTAAGTTTGTTAGTGTGCTAAGCTAGCCACTTGATCAAGTTGTTAGATGGTTGTTAGGAAGCTTCTAGAATATCATGTTGTAAGCATGTGAGTCTATAAGTATGTAGCATGTAACTCACATTTGAAACTAACTCAATACACAAATTCCATCATAGCTCAATTTCTTTTCTATCCTTCTTCTTCTTACTAAGCTTGAGCTCTGCTGCAATGGTAGTTATGTGTGAATGTGTTGGAGCTTTAGAGATATTTTAATATGGTATCAGAGCACATGATCATGGAACTAAAGAAACAACAATCAAGTGTGAGTGTATCTTCACTGCAGTAAAGTTTTGTGTGTGATTTCTTTTTGTAATCTAGTGAGATTAGAAGAGTTTAGATCTCCATTTGTAAACCATAGATATCTAGTTACAAACCATATATTTCGATATTTCTATGGTATTTTGATCTCAGTTTAGTTGTAGTCTGCAAAATAGACATGGCACTTAAGATTAATCCTAGTGATCCCCTATTCCTGAGAGCATCAGATGTAATAGGAGTTGCATTGATAACTATTAAGCTAACTTATTTAGAAAATTATAGAGTTTGGTGTATATCTATGAAGATTGAACTATTGGGGAAGAGGAAGTATGGATTTTTAACTGGTACTTGTAGCAAAGACACATATAGAGATGAATTGTATGATCAATGGGAGACATGTAATGCAGTAGTCCTATCATGGCTAATGAGCTCAGTAAGTGCAGAAATGCTCAATGGTATTATGTATGCAACAAATGCCTGTGAGGTTTGGGAAGATCTTAAAGAGAGATTTGACAAAGTAAATCATATGAGTTTGTATCAACTACATAGGGAAATCAACAACCTGCACTAAGGTACTGACTCAGTCTCAACTAACTTTACTAAGCTGAATAATCTATAGAGTGAGCATGATGCAGTTATTCTAGATCCATCATGTAATTGTCCTAAATATAAGAAGTATACAGAGCATCTATATCAGTTGAGGCTAATATAGTTCCAAAGTGGACTAAATGATGTATATGATCAAGCAAAAAGACAGATATTAATGAAAGGAACAACACCTACACTTAACCAAGCATATGCAATGTTATTGAAGATGAGATCCAAGAACTTGCTTATGCTAAAACTATTAGTGATAAAACTAAACCCATTTCTATGAAAGTACATAGAAACCATCCAGATACTGGATATGGAAGTAGAAATCATGCATCAACTAGTATGGAGGTCAAGGTTACAAAAGTAGAAGATGTGATTACTGTAACTTCACTGACCACACAAGAGAGAACTATTACAAATTGCATAGATATCCTAATGATTGGAGGAATAAGAAGAAAGGCAACTCTAAAAATCCAAGGGGATTAGCAAATCAACCATTCTACGATGGTCAAGGTAGAATTGGTGGATATGGACACTCAGCTGCTGGTCAAAACAATAGCCAGTTATCAGGTCATAATTTCATTGGATCTCAGGTAGAAAATTCATGTTTATCTGATCAATCTGGTAGCCAGAGAAGTAAAGACATTATCAATGTTGTTCTAGCAAAGGGACAAGCTTCTCAGTAGAAGAATACAATTAGATCATAGCATTGATTAACAAAGAGACATGACTCTGAATAGGCTAACATGACAAGTACTATTATTACTTGTTTTTCTAGTCATGTAAATGGATAGTACACTCTGGAGACACACACCATATAGCAGCACACAAAGATATTTTTTCACACTGTCACAAAATAGATAACACAATATGTGATAAAGTAAATCTACCTACTGGAGCCAAAGTTAATATATCACATGTAGGAAAAGACAGGTGTTGAAGGATGAGGTTGTAAGGGATGTATTGTATGTTCCTGATTTTAAACTGAACTTGTTGTCAATGTCTAAGATGACTAAGAAACTCTCTTGCTTTGTTTCATTCTACCCTGACTTTTTTGTGTTTTAAGACCTTCATATTGGCAGGGCAAAGGGGATTGGTAAGGAAGAAGGAGGACTACAAATCCTTAATAATGTATGTGGAGTGATTGGAACTCTTAATAATGTGGCTCATCTAAGATAGGTTCTAGAATTAGAGGTACATAAGTGCAATCTATGGCATATGAGGATAGGACATCTTTCTTCCCAGGAATTAAGGACTCTCAATATGATAATACACAGTAGTGATGTAGATATTCTAAATAAGTGTCATGTTTGTCCATTATCTAAACAAACTAGACAAGTCTTTCTAGTCAGTACTTCTAGAGCTATAAAATGTTTTGATGTTTTATATATAGACCTCTGGGGGCCTTATAAGACACCTACCTTTGATAATAAACACTATTTTTTAACTGTTGTTAATGATCATAGCAGATATACATGGTTGCATCTGTTACAACTGAAGTTTGAGTGTATTATAGCCATAAAAAACGTCTTTACTATGATTCAGAATCAGTTTGGTACTCAAGTAAAGATACTGAGATTAGATAATGGGAAAAAGTTCCTTAAATCTAAGTGTAAAGTGTTGTTTCAATCCTTGGGAATAATACATCCAAGTAGCTACGTCTACATACCACAACAAAATGGTGTGGTTAAAAGAAAACACAGACAAATACTAAATATTGCAAAAGCAATCAGGTTTTAGTCACAGATGCCTATCAGGTTTTGGGGTGTGAATGTTAAGGTTGTTGTGTATCTCATTAATAGCTTAACATCTTCATATATTGAGGGTAAAAGTCCGTATGAAATGTTATTTTGCAAGGTCCCATCATTGACACACCTAAGAGTAATTGGATGTAAATGTTATGCTTCAGTACTACCAAAGGGTGATACACTTTCTGAAAGAGCTAAGGTTGCAGTATTGATGGGTTATTCTACCACTCAGATGGGTTATATACTGTTGGATTGGCGTACTAATAAGTTGGTTGTTACAAAAGATGTAGTATTCAAGAAAGATTCATTCCCTTTTGTAAAGGAGCCAAGTTCAGAATCATCTGCAGATTTTCTTAAGCTGAGTTCACCTAATCATGCTGATGCAGATATAGTAGAAGATGCTTACACAGATCTTAATGATCAATCACATGATCCATAAAATGAAGATGCATCACTACATGATCCTAACAGCATCTAAGATGACAACACTCATAACTTACCCTTTATAGATGAGTCACCCTAATCACCTATAGAAGTTATCCCAAAAAGATTACCTAGAGTTATCAAACAACCTGCTTGGTCGATAGACTATGCTTCACTAGGGAAAAGAAGAGGAACCAGATATCCTCTAGAAAATTATGTGTCTTATACTAATACTAGTTTAAGATACCAAAGTTTTGTGTCCAATTTATCAGCAGAAGTTAAACCACAATCTTACAATAAAGCTAGAAGAGATAAGAGGTGGATTGAAGCTATAAAGTAGGAGGTTAAAGCTATTAAAGACAATCACACTTGGGAGGTGGTTGATATGCCTCCAGACAAGAATGTCATTGGATCAAAATGGGTGTACAAAATCAAGTATAAGGCCAATGGGTAAATAGAGATGTTTAAGGCAAGATTGGTAGCCAAGGGTCATAGTTAACTAAAGGGACTATATTACCATGACACCTTCTCTCCAGTAGCCAAAATGGTTATAATGAGAAGTGTTATTACTTTGGTAGTATCAAAAGAATGGTGCATGCACCATATGGATATCTATAATGCTTTCCTACAAGGTGACTTAGATGAAGAAGTGTATATGGAAATGCCAGATAGTTTCAAGGAGGGAAGGAAGCACAAGGTTCGCAAATTGGTTAAGTCATTCTATGGACTTAAGCAAGCATCAAGATAGTGAAATATAAAGCTTACTGCAGCATTTCTTAGTGCAGGATATACTCAGAGTAGCTATGATTATTCACTCTTTACCCTAAAAGAATTAGAAGAAATGGTGGTGATTCTAGTTTATGTGGATGATCTTATGATAACTAGTGACAATGCAGACATGATAAGTGTCGCAAAAGGCACTCTACATCAATAATTCAAACTTAAGGATTTTGGTGAGCTAAAGTAATTCTTCGGTATTAAAGTGTCGAGATCTACAAGTGGCGTGATATTAAACTAGATAAAATACATCTTGGAGCTTATATCATACACAGGACTTGTTGGTGCTAAACCAGCTTCTACTCCATTAGAGACTAATATCAAGCTAACTTTTGTTAATGGAGTGGAGACAAATTGTTAATGGATAGTTTAAGATTGTAGTTTACTATGAGGTAGGATACGACTGTATAAACCTATCTTATAATTAGGATACGAATACTTCTCTTTGAGATTGTGTATTTTATAGATTGCACGTGAGGTAGAAATTATAGGATAGGTGTATACCTAGTTGTATCATGACTTGGCCTTCTTAGGGGATTTAGAGTAGAAATGTAGCTTAAGCCTTAGTCTGGAATACCTGTTATGGTTGTAGGATTCTATTACACCTGACTACAGACTTGTTTAACCATAGATTATCCTTTAGTATAAGACTTATCGTATTACCTAGTGAATTGAATAATATCCCCTAATTGGATCCTTCTAGTAGCTTTATCCCCTTGTTTATTGTAGTTCCTAAATTTTGGTGTCAATATCCTATTAATTTATATATTGTTGGGCCCAAGGTCATGGTTCGATACCAGTTGTATATTAGGTTAGTATTATATTCTTTGAAAGAACGTGGTTTAGTTCTTAGACACTTGGATGCTTACATTTGTATTTGTTTAGATATTGGTGTTGCATACATTCATTTACACATAATAATGCTTATTTAGTGGTACGATTCCAATTAGAACCTGGTTTTACTGTTTTTTTCTAAGAAAGTATTTATTCTTACCTCTTTACTTTTAAAATTATTTCTTTTAAAATATAAGTCGTACCATCTTTATTATTGGATTATAACACTTTAAGCCAATCATATTATATTGGAAACTAAGACTAAGGCTGATTCCAGTCCTTTTTTGATCCACTCTCTTGCTCACTATTATCTTTCTTTGGTCATGGGAAATTTTGACCCTTTCTACATTATTTTACTATTTTTATCTTATATTCAATCTCAAGCAATGGATTTACAGTTTATACTTTTTTAGTCTCTTTGTTTTTAAGAACTTATTATACTCTTATTTCTATTTGGTACTGGATGAAGTAGATTTAATATGATTATTATTGACAGTTCTAGTTTGAAACCAGGCAGTATATATGGATATCCCAACTCTCCTATGGATTTCTTTGTCTTAGGACCACATACCGAAAGAGGTGATATCCATAGGTCCTACCTTGAAAGTTGGCGAGCCAAAAAAGGTGTATGTACTTGCTATAATTTGGCTGTTAGTTGATATGGTAGTATTATTTTACATTTTATTTGTTTGTTCATTTGCATTGCCTAGAACCAATATAATTGTTTGGTGCTTTTATCAATCAGTCTTATGAGGGGCTATGTAGGTACAAGTTATGGTTGTTGTATGTTGATTGTTTGTTTTTGCCTCTCTAAGCTTAAAGGGGGCGGGTTAGTGATGAGTGGTGATTTTACCACTCTTTCTCACTAAACATTTGTGCACATTACCTTGTTGTAAATGTATGAATGAGGCATATTGGTGATAAAATGCACTAAATCCACTCTTTGTAGGCATAGAGTTGAGGAGATCAAAAGATATGGATGGGAGCTGAAAATGATCAAAACGGATCAAGAAAAATGTAGATGAAGACTTGGATCAGCAAGGGCTCAGGTATCGCGGTCGTGATCTGCTAACCACGATCGCGGCAGTCAAGCAAAAGTCATCCAACCGCGATCGCGGAAGTTACCCATGGTCGCATAACTGCGGTCGCAGCCAGATTTGCACGATCGCAGCTTAGAAGAACAGATCATCCCAAGGGCAAAAGCAAAAATACACATTGTTGACCCCAATTTTGATAAAATGACTCAAACCCTATCATGTATCATATTCCATCTTCCCTAACTTTTAGGTTTTAGCTCTTAACTCCATAGCCTTTATTTTTGGAGAAAAAAATATTGTGTAAATTTTGGATGAAGAATACATTGGAGACTTTCTAAGTGAAAGATTTGCTCATTACCATTATTGATATTATGGGAGAGCCAAGTTTGAAGTAACATTTGCTTAAATCTTTAACAATTTATTTCAATGGAGATTATGGGTATTTCTATGCTTATTTATCTTATGTGTAGCTAAATCTCCCTCTTGGGGTTATGTGTGAATAGGGGTTAAAGTGTGTGTGGGTTGTTATTGTTAGCATCCATTTGGTAATTCATGTTTATGGATTTTATCATTGCTATGCTAATTTGGTTGGGATTTGATGGGTGAAAGCCCCAAGTACCCACATGGGTTTGATGAGTGAAAGCTTCAAGCTCTAGAAAGCTCAAGGCCATCTTCGAAAGAAGGGTTTTGGGTGAAGTATAGGAATCCATATCATCCTTGAAAGAGGGATGTGGAAACCAAAGCAATGATAGACAATTATGTGTGTAGTTTGCTAAATTTTCACTATCTTAGACATAAGGATGAATGTGACGTTGACTATACCATGGGTATCATCCTAGAAATAGGGATGCCTAGATTAAGGTTGTGGTTATAAATTGTTGAACACACCTATTAGGTATTCGAAAGAATCAATGGGTGAAATTTTGGTTTTTTGCTGAAAGACTAGCATCAAAATCCATAACCAAACCTACTCATATTTGTCTTACTAAATTGATGTTCATTGCTAATACCCACATATCACTCCCTTAGTAATGAATAATCCCAAGATCCGTGCATAATTCTAAAACTCTAATTATTCGTAGCCTCGAATTTATACTACAAAAACCCAAAAAGAAACATTTGTGTAGGTATCTATCTCCCCCATTTTATCTTTTTATACCATTTGTTTGAATTTAACGTGTATCTATCATTTTGAAATAATTTGAGCATCACTCAAATTGTTCCTCGTATATTCGACCCCAACTCTAAAGTTGGGTAAATATATTTACGACGACCGTCTTGCACTTAATTTGATGTGTAAGTTGGGAATTATCAGTTAGGTTATTGGTTGATTGGACTAGCCAATTACATTATTGTTGACTATTACTGTATAGTTCATGGTAGGCTAGTCATGAATTGGTACACAAGTTTGTCAGTACATTTCTAATACCTTTTCTTCTTATTATGGTAAGATTTAGTATTGTTAGATTATCTTCTAATTATTCATATTTTTTGTAGAGGCCCTGATTATGCTAGTGTTAGCTCCCTTATTATTATGATCCCTATGATGTTATACTAGCTCCCACAAGGTAGTACCTTCATATTTGGTTATCTATATAGTACGAGTGTATACACATTATTCTTTAGATACTCTTTATGTACCATTTCCTACTTTTCTACTGCTATTGTATATTGTATGTATCTTTATTCACTCTATTATCATATATTTACTAGCTATTTATGGTATCGTGATTTTTTCCTTGATTAATCATAGTATCTGATAGTTCATCATTACCTCTCCACCACTCTTGTTATATTCTATTTCTTAAATAGTTGCATGCAATTTATATTCCTACGTTACATGTTGTTTATACTTTCATTATCTTTGGTGCTCAGTCGACTAATACCTACTGAGTACCTCATGTTTGGTACTGATACTACACTTCTGCACCCTTTGGACCACAGTACGAGTTCTCATCATTGGCATGTACATCATGCAGAGCTGTCATAGATCTGATATTTAGGGTGAGTTCGTGACGTTTGGAGTTGTTCCTACTCTCCCTCTTTTATTGGAGTGACCTCTATTTTGTACTTTAGAGATGGCTTTGTATATATTTACACTATGAACCTTGTACTCTTGTTTTGCTAGTGGATCTTGTACTAACCTCACTAGATTTTGGGGATATATTTACTTCCTTCTTGTCTTCTTTCTCCTTTTTAGTTATCCTTGACTTTAATTTTTCTTATTAGTTTATTACTTGTTCTTTCAAACTCTGAGCTATCTTACCTACTAGTGGGTTATATTAGGTGTCATCATGACTTGAGAAATTGAATCATGGCAAAAATACGTGTCACAGTGGAGTGAAAAATCACAAACTACATCCCTATAGAATTTCTACTGACTTTACTAATCAATGAAATTCAATAGAAATTCAGATTACAACTTTTGAAATCCTAAGAACTAACTCTAATTCTTAAACTTCAACAATCAGTCAGATCATAGAACCCACTTCAAGTTTTCCCTAGATTGAATTTAGATCAAATATAATAATATTCCCTAAACAAGTATTCTTTTGAAAGCAATAAATTATAGCTCAATAAAAGTCGCTAATACACAAAAACTAGACTAGACAATTGTAAACCATAAGATTATGAAATAGTTTCTTCAAAATGGTATTCCTATTAGGTTTCACTTTGATCACAAGTTAGAACTCTCTCTTAAATATTGTTCTTGCTTATTTGATTGTGTCCTGCCTTTACTCTCAATATAAGTGCACGAGTCTCATTATAGAAAACCTTGTGCATAAATAGATCTTGGTCGTTCTTTCCAATCCTCCAAGAACTTCTGTCTTTGCTTAGATGCTTGAGCCTATACATTTGTGGACTCCTATCATAAATATTTTTTATATAAATTTTATGATCTTTTCTACTTGAGACTTTCATTATTTCAGAGAGTCATTCTATAAGCTTAACTCTGAATGTTGCAACAAGTATCACCAAACTGTTTTAAGCACTTGTTTTATCACTATGTCAATCATTAAAATATACAAAACCCAACATGTTCACTATCTAAAAATTTAGCCATTTTTAAGGACATAAAGACATTCTTACGATGAATTTGGCTTTTGTGAAAAGAATTAAAGATCTAATTGTTATATACCAAGATATTTAGACAATAATTGAATTAGACAATGATCTATAATGAAAGATGTAACGACCTTCTAGATCATTTAGTGCATTTTAACACTTTTTTTCCATTTAGAGATTTCTACAACTTCCCCCAACTCATTTGTGACTTTCTGGAGATGACAGTTTAGTTATCGGGCTGTTTGTATGGTTTTTAGAGCTAATTTCCTATTTTGAAGTCTCTGCTGGTATGAACGGGCTATTAGGCATAAACTTCAAGTTAATGGCCTTATATGCCAATTATCATAGTTCTGTCAGCTCTTAAACATAGATAATAGGCTAGGGGGATCTTTGGTTTGGGACCCAAGGCTTCCAAACTCATTCCAGGCTATTGGTCAGAATATAGTAAAAGTGGCCCTTAGGTGAGGGGCCTATATTTTATCGACACAACCCCGAGATAGAAATTTTGATATCTCCATTGAGTCTAAAATATTGAATTTGATAGGCTAGCATAGTTTGTTTGTGTTCATGGGATTTCAAATAAATCTCGAGGGGTTGATAGGAACTTAACAAAATCAAAGTTCAGATGGTGCATGGACTCAGTTGGTGCATCCACTAAAATGGGCCATTAGTCGCTTTGGTGGTGGCTGCTTTAGCGGCTATGGATGATACAGCCAAGTTGCATTTTCAAAAGCCTATCTGCTAAAGAGGATGTCACTTAAGAAATATCTTGTCGACTTTAATGCCAGCCTAATCCGGATACCGCTTTAGCAATACTATGTCCTTTAAATGCCAAATGAGAGGGCATTTATTTAAGTTTCGATCCATTTTTCTCCAATTTCTCACAATTCTTAAAAGCCAAAAAGCCCTAGAGGGTGTGGGAAATTGGAAGACTAATCTTTGGGTGCTCATGGGGTGTTAGTGATCTTAAAATAATCAATTCCTCATCTTAAACTTTGTCAGCTTTCATCTAATTCATAGTTCAATTCCCAAACTTAGCCATAAATCCATAGTTTATTGATGAATTGATTTTGGTATCATTTGAGCTTAGAATTTACCTATACTTGAAGATAAATGATCCTTGAGCATAGAGGGATTTGTTGACAGTTTCAAAAGTAGGATTTCGCAAGTGGGCCCCACGTGGAATTTTGACTTGATTTTGGATCCAAAGCATAAAAATGCAACTGGTATTTTTATTCTCATATTAATACATAGACTACTACTTTGATAGTACGGCATCATGCAGAGGTTTCTCATAAAGAGAAATCGCCAATTTAGCCAACTTTATTAGGCTTTCCTCAACATCGAGGTAGGGGAGCCTTAAATTTCTCATAGATTGATCTTAATTATAGTAATATTATGGTCTTATGATAGGTTTGGGTTATGAATTAGGATTTTGTGGTATATTTAGTAAATATAGATTATATAGCTAGTTAGTGAACCATAATTAGGCATATTTGACTTGATTACCTATTCTTTAGGTAAAATTTCTATAATAGTACCTAATGAGTCTTTGTTAGCAACTTTTGGTAGGATTTGGAAACCTTAGTATACGTCTGGGTACAAATTGCCTTAGAATAGACTTTAGGGGTTAGAAGTGGTCACCTTCGGTCCACCTTAGGCCATGATTACTGCTATTAGCTCCTTTTTATCTCATAAGCCTTCTTACATTACCTTATTTATATAATTAAGCCAAAGAAGGATTTGGGCATCTTATGGCTTATTCTAGGTTAGCACTTTGGAGATATTAAGACCTGTTCAAATTTGGTAAATATGATATAACACTAGTTCAAGTCCAACAAATGATGATATTACTTACAGTTCAAGTTCGATATTCATGACATTATTCTCGATTCAAGTTTTACCTATGAGATACTATTTTTGCTTTGAGTCTAGCATTAAAAGGTTATTTACGATTTTTATGGAATCAGTTTGAGTTTGGTGTTTATGATATGAAAAGATCCAAAATCATGGTTTTAATTTTTGGATAATTGGAATAGTTATTATAACTTTATCTTGATACCATTCACTGGGCTTATAGGGGCTCACGTTGGGTTATCTACTTTTGTTTGCATCTTTTGGCCTTATGGGGGCCTAGTTATGCTAGAGATAGTTATGTCTTCTTTCATATAAGTATTTTGGTTATTTACTTTCAATATCTGGAGCATTATTATAGGTTGGCCCTTTTCTTGGACTTATCTTATTATCTCTCATTTTATTGTATTTATATTATAATTTAGATATATTGAACAATGATGCCTATTGAGTACCCATTGCTTTGGTACTCATACTATATTTTTATACCCTTTGCTGGTGTAAATCCGAGTACTAGCTGTCGCCATTGATGTTGTTTAGTGTGGGTTAGAGTTGAGAGATAAGGTGACCTTTTAGAGCCAAGTTGACTTTCTCTCCTTCTTCTCTTGTTGGATGGTCTTTGTGTTTTAAGACAATTGTATATATGACATTGATAGTACTCTTATTCTTTTCTTTGAGGCTCTTGTGTCTACCTTACTAGGTCATAGGATGTTGACTTTTTTTATTATTTCTCTTCGGTTATGCTATTATTCTTATATTTTAAAGCTTTTAATCCAATTACTTGCATAATCCAACATCTTATGTTGTTTTCTACCAACTAGACCATTGCTTGTCATTCTAAGCTATGATTTGTCTTACCTACTTGTGGGATAAAGTAGGTACCATTATGACTCATCAAATCAGCTTATGACAAAATGGTATCAAAGCTAGGTTCACCAATATCATTGGTACAAGAGCAAGTGTTTAGTAGAGTCTCACAAATTGGAATGATGACGTTTATTTCTTATCTTCCAGAGTCTTTAGGACATTCTTAGGAGATCTTCACTTTATTCACTCATTTTGTGCTAATAATCTGTGTTGGTTTCTAACATTCATTTGGTTTCACACTTTTGTAGATAGCTAGGATGTGAGATATTACTACTAGAGATGAGGACCTTGAGTCTATGATTAGGGATCCTATTAGAGGAGGTAGAGAACCTAAAGGTTGGGGGAATATGAAAGTTGCAGCACCAGCTAGAGATCAGAATAGAGAGCCTTCGCCAAACCCTATTTCGGCACCCGCACTAGAGATTTATGCACCCCAGCTATTGGTGTGCTAGGGGAAGCTAGGCTTGATCGTGGTTTATTTATTTATCATTTCTCAAAGATTCATTAGTTTAGCTATTGGGTTTGGTTGATCATTTACCATTGTGTAGTGCTCAGTCTTTATATCAGAGTGGTACCGAGGCACGGGCACAACCTATAGTTATGGACCCTAGAGTTGAGATCTCTCCAGCACCTATAGTTGCTCAACTAATAGTGACCCATCCTATTATATATATTGAGGAGCAGAACATATTGGGTATGATTCTTGATATTGACCCTACCTAGGTTTTCTAGGGCACCAGGTAAGGATTCATATGAGTTCTTAATTACTTGTGAGGATAGGATCTGTAATTTAGGCCAATTTGAGACTCGTGGGTTCGGCTACACTAATTTTCAGTTGGATATGGAAGATCGATAATGGAGGAGAGGTTATCTTGATTTTAAGCCACCTAGATCTCTCCGTTTGATATGGACTCATTTCTTTGAGGTTTTCTTAGAGAGGTATATGCTTCATAGCCTTAGATATGTCTTGGGATTCTGTATTTATGCCATCTTGTGTATCTAATCCTATGATTGATTCTTTAGTAGTGGATTGGGTTTATAGGTCATGCGTTATGACAGTTTAATAGTTTGATGCTCAGGTTAATCTTATTGTATTAAATATAGTAGACTTTAATGTGATTCTAGGCATGGACTGGTTTTCCCCTATCATATTGTCTTGGATTATTCTACCAAGACCGTTACCTTTTCCACGTGCGACATACCCTCAGTGGTGGGGCACAAATCTATTAGTCATGCATCGATGCGGATTACCTTTTATACTCATGCTAGAAGGCTAATATCAATGGGTTGTGGCTCTTATCTTGCTTATATCCATGATGTTGGTGTGGAGAGTCCTTCACTAAACTCTGTTGCTATATTTTGTGATTTTCCTAATGTTTTCCCTATCAATGTACATGATCTTTCTCCTAAGCATGACATTGAGTTTAGTATTGATCTTGAGTTAGGCACCCGACTAATTTCTTTTGTACCTTACTTTATCGCTCTGGTCAAGCTTAAGAAGTTGAATTCTCAACTTTAGAATATTTGAGGTAAGGCTTTCAGTAGGCCAAGTGTGTCACCTTGGGGTTTCTCCAATATTATTTGTGAAGAAAAAATGGCTACTTATGTATGTGTATTGACTACAGGCAACTTAATAAAGTGAAAGTGAAGAAAAGATATCCTATGTATCGTATTGATGACTTGTATGAACAGTGTAATGACCCTCCAGGTCATTTTCTACATTTTCGCTCATTTTTTACAATTTAGAGCTTTCTTGTAGCCACCCCAAGTCACTTATGACTTGCTAGAACTAACAGTGTTGTTATCAAGCATTTTATTTGGTTTTTAGAACCAATTCTTTTTTTTGATGTCTTCATTGGTTCAAATTGTCTATCGGGAAAAACCTTTAGTCAAACAACCTCGTATAATAATTCTAATTGTTCCACAACTCCTAAATTTAAGTTAGGTGGACCCTTGGTTCGGGTCCCAAGGCTTCTAGGCTTATTTTGGGCAATTAGCCAAAAATTAAGAAAAATGATAAGTAGGTTTTGGCCCCAATTTTAAACAAAATAACCTCAAATGGAAACTTTTAGTGTGCCATTAAGTCTAAAACGTCGAATTTGAAGGGGTAGCATAGTTTGTTTGCCTATACAGGATTTTGGATGAATCCCAAGGGGTTGACGAAGAGTTAAAAATACCCCAAGTCTCGAGCTAAAATAAGAAAATTTGGTTCAAAGGCTAACTTGTCCTTTTGAACTTTAGCGTAGGGTGATTTAGCATCCCTTTGGGTTATTTAGTGGTCCTGACCGGATTGGCAAGTGCTGCTTTAGTAGCTAGTCGGACTCTAAATCTTTTGAAGACTTATTTACACATTACATACCTTTATTAATTCTTATATTGGGACCTTGAGTATATTAGGTGCTTATTGATTATGCTAGTTTGGTAGTTGAGAGTTAGTTCTAATTTTGGGTTAGTTCAGGTGGATAATTATTGTGATTTAGTGATATGGATTATGATTTCAATGTATTTATATGGTTTAATGATATATGAGTTTGGGTTCAAGTCTAACAAGTGATGAGGAAAGTGATATATGAGTTCTTGTTTGAGTCTGGCAATTGATGATGATAATGATATATGATTCCCAATTTAAGTTCGACATTTGATAGTAATGTTGATAATATGAATTTTTGTTGAAGTCCGCCATTTTGAGAGTTAATTATGATTTGATTTGGTTCAGACGAATTCTTGGTTATGGAAAGATAATTGGTAATTTATGGTTATTGGGTTAATTACTTTCCTTGATTGTACTCACCAGGCTTATGAGGGCCTACATTGAGTTATTTACTTTTCCACATAGATTGACTTACGGAGGCCAAACTTGTAGCTATAGTTGTGTGATCTTTGCATTACTATGTTGAATATATCTATTTATTTATGTATATCAGTGTTGGAGCTTATTTCTAGGTTTTCCCTATTACCTTGACTTAGTTTACTTTATATTTTATCTTATTGTTTCAATACCATGAATTAGCTTAGTTGGATGATAATGCCAACTGGGTATCAATGATATTAGTACTCATAATACACTTCTATGCCTTTTTAGTACAGATCCAATGTAATACCCTGAGAATTTCAACTAATAGTAGAACCCTGTTTCAAGCTCGTTAGAAATAAAGTTAGTGATTTGGTAGCTACATGATCTAGCTTGATGAGTATTAGGGCCTCAAAAGTGTCCTAGTTATTAGACGAATCAAAACATTCCTTGCCGATTGAAGTCTTGAGATGGATATTGGTGTGGTCAAATTCAAACGAGCATATATCTCGTTATACTATGAATTTCTAAGATCATGACCCATTAAAACATATATAATTGAATTAGCTTTCCAACGATACCAATTTCACCAAAATCCAGTATCGAAGCAAAGAGTTATGCCCATTTTACTCCAGCGTATCAGCCTGGAAATTTCATGACGACATTTTGTGATGACTTGTCACAAGCCTGATGGCTTGTCACAAATGCTGTCACCATAAGCAGAAAGTCACAAAATCCAACATTTTGTGATGACATTTTGTGATAACTTGTCACAAGCCTGACGGCTTGTCACAAATGTCTTCACTATAAGCAGAAGGTCACAAAATTCAGCATTTTGTGACGACATTTTGTGACAACTTGTCACAAGTTTGACGGCTTGTCACAAAATGTCGTCAACCTTAAGCCGAAAATCATAAAATCCACCCTTTTATGATAACATTTCTTGACGACTTGTCACGAATGTCGTTAGCTATTTTTTTCAGCAATTTAATGACATTTTTGCAAGGGTATTTTGATTTTTTTCCTGCACTTCCCACGACTTATAACCCTCAGAGAACGTATTTTCTTCTATTTTCTCTTTAGTTAAACATCTCAAAATTCTATGCACACCTTCAACCACAAGGTTAGGGTTTCAACATAAAAACCCAATTATCTAGAGATTCAACTATGAGAATTCAATAATTCTTGCATAGTTGAATTTCCTGTTAAGAGGGATATGAGGGACACCCAATAAACCTCCCGAAATTTTTGAAGTCATCCAAAAGCTCCAAGTTTAAGGTATGTGGTTTTGAACAAGAACACCCTTTTGTTCTTGTGCCCAAAAGTTACATATTTTCGTAAAGTATTTCATAAATTCATGGAGAATTCCTATCATGTTATTATATTATGAGTTTTATGAGACTATGTCTTACCCAAGCTTTGAGTTGTAATATTATTATGCATATTAATGTTTTAAATTGTCGATTTATGGTTTATGTGGCATAATTCAATGTCTATATCATGTTTTGAGAATTTCAAGTCCTAATGTTGTGAATTGAACCTTATGGTTAAAGCATGAGTTTGAGAATGAGATGTTAGCAGTTTTTAAAGAATATCAAGAAGTGAGTTTTGATTGTAAGTTAAAATAGAAATCCACATTCTTGAGTTTGAAGTAAAGGGGGATGCATTTTGGCTTCCATTATATATATATATATATATATATATTGTTGAATAGTTTTAAGGTGGATTTTCTAAAGTTCCGAGCTAAGTAAAAGAGTAGTATTTAGGACCGAGTTGGGCTTGATTCTAAGGTCTCATTCCCTAGAACAACGTGCCCCCATAGGTTCTTGATATACCCCAAGTGGGTTAAGATAGTGATCACTAAAGTTAAGGTTTTATCTGATGGAAAGGATAGAACAGCTCTCCCCAACATGGGTAAGACGTTGGACTCTATATAGCTCACATGGTTTATATTAGTTAAGAGAAACTCCCTAATCTCCTAAAGTTCTCTAAGTCCTAAAGTCTTCCAAGTTTCAAAGAGTTTTAGTCTTAAAGTTACAAAGTTTTGAAAGTATAAGTGTTTTTTAAAGCTATGGTCCTAATAATTTCAGGTGTCATGATAATTGGAGGTTTTAAGTAAAAGCATGATGATTTATGAGTCTTGTGGCATATATTAATTTTGAGCTATGTGAGTATGTTTTACACTATACAGGTTTTCTATAAAAGCTTATGATATTGATTATTTTAATTGCACACTCCCCCATATGCTCAGTATATTCCCAAAGTACTGACCCACATATTTTTTTTGTGTGCCATATATTATCGTAATGTAGGTTCAAGTGCTCAGTCTCAGCCTCACCAGTGATCCTTTCGAGCACTCCTATCTACATATCAGTCGTGGTGAGTCCTCATGTTTCAGGGATCTATTATTCTTAGACTTCCAGTTTTATTTAGTAGCTGTTTAATTCTTGTCAGTTGAGTATGAGTCAGTTGGGGACTTGTCCCAATGGCTCTCTAGTTTGGAGTTGTAGAGGTTTGTCAGACTAGTCATCAGATTATCAGAACTTTGAGATTTTCTTTGAGTTGTAGTTTGTTCATACCAAGTATTTCATTCATATTTCTTATTTTATGATGTCACAGTGTTGAGTTCATGTTTTTTATCTTTAAGTAAGCTAATATATGAAGTAGAAGGCTCAAAGGGTTAGCTTGGAGCTACTTTTAGCCTTAAGCACCATGTGACGTTCTGGGACCCGATTGCGAGGTGTTACAAACTTGGTATCAGAGCCTAAGGTTTAAAGTGTTCTAGGGAGTCTGACAAGCCGCATTAAGTAGAGTCTTGATCATCGGTGTGTATCGTGCCACATCTATTAGCAAGAGGCTACGAAATGTTTTAGGAACAAGTCATTTCTTCCTCTCAAGTCCATCTTTCTTAAGTTGTCTCTCTCAGCTATTAATTCATGCTCTCTTATTTCAGAATATGCCTCCCTGCCTAGCTCGAAGAAATAACAACGATCAGCAACCTCAGCCCGCTGATCCTCTGAATGAAAATGTGTCGCACGCCGAATTCAGGGCAGCCTTCCAGGCACTGGCCTAAGCTGTCACTGTCCAGGCCAATCAGGCCGCAGCTCCTCAGTAGTATGGAGGTGACTTAGCTGCTTCCAGAATTCGTGACTTTATGCAGATGAGTCCGCCAGAGTTATGGGTCAAAGGCAGGGGAAGACTTGCAGTTATATCTTAAGAAGATAAGGAAGATCACACAAGTAATGCGTATGTCTGAAGAAGAGTGTGTGTAGTTAGCATCTTATAGGTTGAAGGACATTGTGTATGACTGGGTGGTTTCTTGGAGGAAGGGTAGAGGGGAGGATGACGCTCCCATTACCTGGCAGATGTTCCAAGATGCATTCTTGGATAGGTTCTTTCCTTTGGGGTTAAGAGAGGCGAAGATTGAAGAGTTTATGAACTGGAGACAGGGATCCATGACTTTTAAGGAGTATTGCTTAAAGTTCAATCAGCTAGCAAAATATTCTCCTGACTTGATCTCCGACGCCCGAACTGGTATGAGAAAGTTTGTGACAAGTGTGTCAGGCTTAGTACTGAAAGAATGCCGCACTGCTATATTGAACAAGGAGAAGGATTTGTCTAGGCTGATGATCTATATGCAGCAAATAGATGAGTATAAGATAAGGGAAAGAGATAAAGCGAGAGGTAACAAGAGAGCCAAGTCTGAACAGCACGAGTATGATCAGGCTAGATCCCAGGGAGGGAACCGCCCTCAGTTCCAGAGTCGTTCTTCTATGCCAGCACCCTCATCCACTAGTGCACCAGTGCCTAGAGGTAGGATAGAGCAGGGAAACAGGTCTTCTATGTCCATGCCTCAGCAGAGTGTGAGCAGTAAGCCCAACTTCTCTCCTTATACCAAGTGTGGTAGGACCCATCCGGGTGATTGTTTGGCTGAACAGCATGGTTGTTTCGGGTGTAGAAATATAGTCCACAGGCTTAGAGAGTTCCCATATGCCAGGCAGGGAAGCAGATATACCCGGCCCCAGACCCAGGCCACTAGTGCATCAGCTTCCGCAGTCCGTCTAGCTCCTCCTCAGGGCACTTCTTCTAGTATTGTTGGCGGTCAGCGCCAAAATAGGTTTTATGCCCTACCTTTCCATTATGAGCAGGAGGACTCTCTCGATGTTGTTACTAGTATGCTCCATGTATTTCATTTTAATGTATATATGTTATTGGACCCCGGATTAAGTTTTTCTTATATGACCCCACTTGTTGCTGTGAAGTTTGAGAAGAGTCCCGAAAGTATTTCTAAGCCTATTCTAGTTTCTAACCCAGTAGGGGAGTCTGTTGTTGCTAAACAAGTATATAAGAATTGTCCTATTACAGTCCTTCATAAGTCATACTTGCTGATTTGATAGAGTTAGAGATGGTTAATTTTGATGTTATCCTGGGTATGGACTGGCTTTACTCCTGCTATGCGTCTATAGATTGTCGTACTCATGTAGTCAAATTTTAGTTTCCTGATGAACCAGTTTTTGAGTGGTCAGGGAGTTCAGTACCTCCCAAGAGTCATTTTATTTCTTATCTCAAAGCCAAGAAGCTTATATCTAAGGGTTGCTTTTATCACTTGGTTCGAGTTAAGGACACTAAGTCTGAAACCCCAAGTATCTATTCAGTCAACATTGTCAATGAGTTTCCTGATGTCTTTCTGGAAGATCTCCCAGGGTACCCTCCCGATAGAAAGATAGAATTTGGGATCGATCTTCTTCTCGACACTCAGCCTATTTCCATTCCTCCCTACCGTATGGCACCTGCAGAGCTTAAGGAGTTGAAAGAACAACTCAAAGATCTCTTAGACAAAGGTTTTATAAGGCCCAGTATATCTCCTTGGGGCGCACCTGTCCTTTTCATGCGAAAGAAAGATGGTTCTTTGCGTATGTGCATTGACTATCGTAATCTTAATAAGGTCACAATCAAGAACAAGTACCCTCTTCCGAGAATAGATGATTTGTTTGATCAGTTGCAAGGTGCGAGTTATTTCTCCAAGATAGACCTTAGATCTGACTATCACTAACTTAAAGAAGGGGGTGAGATATCCCGAAGACAGCCTTCCAAACCAGCTATGGTTATTTAAAGTTTTTTGTTATGTCTTTCGGGCTAACTAACACCCCAGCAGCTTTCATGCACCTAATGAATCGAGTGTTTAAGCCATATATTGATATGTTCATCATTGTGTTTATTGATGACATCCTTGTGTATTCTCGAAGTAAGAGTGATCACGCAGACCATCTTAGAATCGTCTTACAAACTCTTAGAGATCATAAGTTGTTTGCTAAATTCAGTATGTGTGAGTTTTGGCTAAGGTCAGTAGCATTTCTGGGTTATATTATTTCAGCTGAAGGTATTAAAGTTGATGCCCAAAATACAGAGGCTGTAAGAAATTGGCCTAGGCCTATCTCTCCATCTGATATTAGAAGTTTCTTATGTCTAGCTGGCTATTACCGCCTTTTTGTTGAAGGGTTCTCTTCCATTGCGTTTCCCATGACTCGGTTGACCCAAAAGAAAGTTAAGTTCCTCTGGTCGAATTCCTATGAGAAGATTTTTCAGGAGTTGAAGACTTGACTCACTTCTGCCCCTGTGTTGACTTTGCCTGATGGTGTAGCTGGTTTTGTGGTATACTGTGATGCTTTAAGAGTTGGTTTGGGTTGTGTGTTGATGCATAGGGGTAAAGTTATAGCCTATGCTTCTAGACAGTTGAAACCTCATGAGAAAAATTACCCAACCCATGACATAGAGTTGGCTGCTATAGTGTTTGCTCTAAAAATCTGGAGGCATTATTTATATGGTGTGCATGTTGATGTTTTTAGTGATCACAAAATCCTGCAGTATGTGTTGACTCAGAAGGCGTTGAATCTTAGGCAGCGGAGGTGGTTATAATTATTAAAAGACTATGATACGAGCATTTTATATCATCAGGGCAAGGCCAATGTTGCGGCAGATGCCCTTAGCAGGATGTCTATGGGTAGTATTTTGCATGTGGAGGAAGGTAAGAAAGAGTTGGCTCGTGATGTGCATCATCTGGATAGACTGGGTGTTAAGTTGCTTGATTCCACTGAGGGAAATATTTTGGTGCAGAGTAGTTCCGAATCCTCTTTGGTTTCGGAAGTGAAGGAGAAGTAAAACTTAGATGCTAGCTTGGTCAGATTGAAGGAGTCAGTCAAGGACTAAAAGGTAGAGGTTTTCTCTCAAAGGGGAGATGGGGTGTTGAAGTTACAGGGTAGATTATGTGTTCCTGATGTTGGTGATCTGAGGCAGAGAATTATGGCTGAAGCGCATGGTGCGCGGTATTCTATTCATCCCGGCACTACCAAGATGTACCGTGACTTGTAGGAAATCTATTGGTGGTGTGGTATGAAGAAAGATATAGCTAATTTTGTGGTGAAGTGTGCAACATGTTAGTAGGTTAAGGTTGAGCACCAAAGACTTGGTGGTGTGATGCAAGAGTTTAGTATCCCAACTTTGAAGTGGGAAGAGATAAATATGGATATTTTGGTTGGCTTACCTCTTTCTCGATGCCATCATGATTCCATCTGGGTTGTTATCGACAGGCTGAATAAGTCAGCGTATTTCTTGCCTGTGCACATATCTTATACAGCTTAGGACTATGCTAAATTCTATATTCCGGAGTTGGTTAGGTTTTATGGAGTTCCCTTGTCTATCATTTTGGATAGGAGTACTCAGTTCACTTCTCAGTTACAGAGAACATTTTAGAAGGGTTTTGGTACCCAAGTTCATATGAGTTTTTCTTTTCATCCGCAGATAGATGGTCGGGCTGAGAGGACTATCCAAATTTTGGAGGACATGTTGAGGGCGTGAGCCCTTGATTTCAAAGGTAGTTGGGATGAGAATTTGTCGTTGATAGAGTTTGCTTACAATAATAGTTACCATGCTAGTATCAAGATGGCACCATTTGAGACATTATATGGCAAGAGATATAGATCACCTATAGGTTGGTTCGAAGTGGGTGAAGCTACTTTGGTTGGACCTGATGCAGTATTTGAGGCGATGGAGAAGGTGAAGTTGATTAGAGAAAGGTTAAAGACAACTCAGAGTTGTCAAAAGTCATATGCAGATGTGAGACGAAAAGACCTTGAGTTCGAAGTTAATGATTTGGTGTATCTGAAAATTTCACCCATGAAAGGGGTGAAAAGATTTGGTAAGAAAGGGAAACTTAGTCCCCGTTACGTTGGCCCTTACAGAATTCTCAGCCGCGTTGGGAACGTAGCCTATGAAGTTGAGCTTCCTGCAGAGTTGTCAGTTGTTCATCCTATTTTCCATATTTCCATGCTTAGGAAGCATATTGGTGATTCTATCATTGTTGATTCTTCAGATAGCTTAAATATTCAGAATAACCTTTCGTTTAATGATGTTCCAGTTGAGATCCTTGATTACCAAGTCCGTAGACTAAGGAACAAAGAAGTTCCATAGGTCAAAGTTTTATGGCGGAACCAATCAGTTGAGGGTGCTACTTGGGAAGCCGAAGAAGATATGCAATCCAAGTACCCACACCTCTTCTTCACAAGTTCAGAGCAAGCCGAAGGTATTACTTTTTCTTAATTCAGCCCCTATGAAACCAAAGATTCAACTATATAGCTATTTTATTGCAAATTTGTGCACTCTCAAAAATACTTGAAAGTTTAGAATGACATAGATTCAATTTAGAGAACTATTCCAACTGTGCATCCTCAATTTCTTTGTATTCCCAGCTTAACTAGTGACATTTGAGGATGAATGTTTCCAAGGGGAAGATATTGTAATACCCCAAGAATTTCAACTAATAGTAGAACCCTGTTTCAAGCTCGTTAGAAATAAAGTTAGTGATTTGGTAGCTACATGATCTAGCTTGATGAGTATTAGGGCCTCAAAAGTGTCCTAGCTATTAGACGAATCAAAACATTCCTTGTCGATTGAATTCTTGAGATGGATATTGGTATGGTCAAATTCAAACGAGCATATCTCTTGTTATACTATGAATTTTTTAGCTCATGATCCACCAAAAGATAGATAATTGAATTATCTTTCTAATGATACCAATTTCGCCAAAATCCATTATCGGAGGAAAGAGTTATGCCCATTTTACTCCAATGTATCAGTCTAGAAATTTCGTGAAGACATTTTGTGACGACTTTAAGCAGAAAGTCACAAAATCCAACATTTTGTGATGATATTTTGTGATGACTTGTCACAAGCCTAACGGCTTATTACAATGTCGTTACCATAAGCAGAAGGTCACAATGGCAAGGATAGAATAGCTCTCCCCAATGTGGGTAAGATATTGGACTCCATGTAGCTCACGTGGTTTATATCGGTTAAGAGAAACTCCCTAAGTTCCTAAAGATCTCTAAGTCCTAAAGTCTTCCAAGTTTCAAAAAATTTTAGTCTTAAAGTTACAAAGTTTTGAAAGTATAAGTATTTTTGAAATCTATGGTCCTAATAATTTTAGGTTTTATGATAATTTGAGGGTTTAAGTAAAAGAATGATGATTTATGTGTCTTGTGGCATATATAATTTTGAGCTATGTGAGTATGTTTTACACTATGCAGGTTTTCTATAAAAGCTTATGATATTGATTATTTTAATTGCACACTCCCCCATATGCTCAGTACATTCCCAAAGTACTGACCCACATGTTTTTTTTTGTGCCATATATTATCGTAATGTAGGTTCAGGTGCTCAGTCTCAGCCTTACCAGTGATTTTTTTTAGCACTCCTATATACATATCAGCCGTGGTGAGTCCTCATGTTTCGAGGACCGGTTATTCTCAGACTTCCACTTTTATTTAGTAGCTGTTTAATTCTTGTCAGTTGAGTATGAGTCAGTTGGGGACCTGTCCCAATGGCTCTCTAGTTTAGAGTAGTAGAGGTTTGTCAGACTAGTCATCAGATTATCAGCACTTTGAGATTTTCTTCGAGTTATAGTTTGTTCAGACCAAGTATTTCATTCATATTTCTCATTTTATGATGTCACAGTGTTGAGTTCGTGCTTTTTATCTTTAAGTAAGCTAATATATGAAGTAGAAGGCTCAAAGGGTTAGCTTGGGGCTACCTGTAGCCTTAAGCACCGTGTGACATTCCGGGACCCGGTTACGGGGCATTACATCCAAGTACTAGTTGTTGTCATTGACATTACACTCGTAGGGGGTTGCTTTTGGAGATTTGGTGAACTCTTGGAGTTGAATTTACCTTTTTTCTTCTACTTATCTATGTCTAGTCTTTCATTTCGAGACAGGTTTTATTTGACTATTCAGTATTTATTGTTCATTTGTAGTAGTCCTTGTACCGACCTTATTGAGCCTTTGGATGGTTATTTCTCTTTTATTTATCTATTAGACTGTTATGACTACTTTATTGTTGTTAACTCTTTAAATGATGTTTTCTAGATTTTAGGCTATTTTCCACCATGTTAGCCCATTATATTTAGCTTTAGGCTACAATTTGGTTTGCCTACTAGCGGGATAAAGTAGGTTCCATTATGACCTATAAATTGGGTTGTGACAAATTAGTATCAGAGCCTAGCTTGCACCAGTATTATTGGCACAAGAGCAAGCGTCTAGTAAATTCCCACAGAATAGAATGATGACGTCCATTTTATATCTTCAAAAGGCTATAGGACATTCTTAGGAGTTTTTTACTTTTTTCCCTCATTTTATGCTAAGAGTCTGAGTTTATTTCTAAAGCACTCTTTTGGTTTCTCTCTTTCATAAATGGCTAAGACACGTGTTACTACTACACGAGATGAGGGTCTCAAACCAAGCCTAGGTATCCTATCATTGTTCATAGATGACCTATAGGTCATGGACAGCCTAGGGATATGCCTCCAACTAGGGGACAAGATCGAGGCCTTCACCAGACCTTATTCGTGCCTCAAGCCTGAGATTTTTCTACCCCATCTAGTGATGGGCAAGGGACCAGCCTAGGCTCCACCAATTTTTATTTCTTCTTCAGTGCTTAGAGATTCTTTGGTTTAGCTTTTAGGATTATTTAGTTGTTCCCCATCTAATGGTGAATAGTATGGATCAGACTGGTACTGAGGTGAGGTGTATCCTGTAGCTGCAGCTCCCAAAGTTGAGTTCCTTCCTGCACCAGTAGTTGCCCAGATGATAGTTGCTAAGCCAGTGGTTTCCCAACTTGTTATGTTTAATGAAGAGCATAAGATGTTGGGTAGGTTCTTGAGATTGGCTCCACCTAGGTTGTCTGGTGCTCCGCGAAAGGATGCATATGAGTTCTTGATTTCCTGTGAGGTTAGGCTCCATAGTTTGGGCCTAGTTAAGACTCGTGGCATGGCTTACACTACTTTTTAATTGGATTTGGCAGCTCGACCTTGGTGGGGAGGTTATATTGATTCCAAGCCAGCTGGATCTTCCCCATTGGCATGGACTCAGTTCTCTGAGATCTACTTGGAGAAGTATATGCCTCACAGTCATAGGGATTATTTGAGAGATCAATTCTAAAGTTTGGAGTAGGGCTCCATGACTGTTGTGGAGTATGAGGCTCGATTTTATAAGTTGGCAAGGTATGATACCTCTATTTTGACTACTTACTATGAGAGAGTTTTTTGCCTTATTTGGGGGTTAAGACTTCTTATTTGTATGTCTACACAGAGTTTGGTTTCTGTCGGAATATCTTCGCTGAGGTTTTTTATCATGCTCGGGTTATGAAGGACATGCATTGCGAGGCCCAAGGGGGAAGTGATAAATATTTGTGATATCAGGGTAGTTTTAGTGGGAGTCGTAGTTATTCATAGTTTAGAGGAAATAGTTCTCATGGAAGGTACCCTCTGCATCATTTGTATCAGTATCAAGGCCAGTCTAGTAGGCCAGTTCAGTCCATACTTCATATTATCAATGTAGGCCTATCTAGTTTTGGTGATCATCATGGATAGGGTAGTGGTCAAGTTTTGAGAGGTTCACCTTCTAGTTACTTTAGTTGTGGTTGTTACTTCTGGGTCAGCAAGATTTTTTGGTTTTGGCATAGTGCTTGGGGCATGTTATGGTGATAGAACTTTTAGTCATTTCTTAAGAGAGTGCCCCACCCATGGTGCGATGGTTCCTTTATTCAGAGTGCTCTACCAATTTGGGGCAATTCTGCCCCCAGCTAAAGGTGTCATGCATAGTCATAGGGGTAATTTCCAAGGTAATCGTGGAGGTTCTTAAGCAGCTAGGATAGTAGATCAGTCAGAAGTCTTGCCAGGTGGTGGGCGTGGTCAGTTGTATGCAGTACCTGCTAAACCTGAGGTTGAGTCTTTGGATGTTATTAAACATATGATCTTGGTGTGACGTCAGTCGGCTTTTGCTTTATTAGATTTGGGATTTTCTTATTCTTATTTGTCTGCTTATTATGTAGTGCGATTAGAGTTATCTTGGGATTCATAATCTATGAAATTATGTGTATCTACTCTCGTTGGTGATTCTTTAGTAGTGGATTAGGTTTTAAGATCACATGTTGTGACTATTGAAGAGCTTGATACCCATGCTGATCTTTATATTAGACATGGTGGATTTTAATATAATTTTTGGCATAGACTAGTTAACCTACTATCATGTGGTCTTGGATTATTTTGCCATGATTATTACCTTTGTTATTCCCGGCATACCCCCTGTCATGTGTCAGGGAGCAATTAGCCATCATTCAACTAAGATTATTTCTTATAGTCATGCTAGGAGACTTATTTTGAGGGGTTATAAGTCTTATCTTTCCTATATTCATGATGTTAGTGCAGAGAGTCCATCGCTTGACTGTGTTCCTATAATTTTTTAGTTTCCTGATGTTTTCCCTATCGATCTACCAGGTTTTCCTCCTGAGCATGATATTGAGTTTTTTATTGATCTTGAGTTGGGCACCCGACCTATTTCTATGGCACCTTATCATATGGCTCCTATTGAGCTTAAGGAGCTAAATTCTCAACTTTAGGATCTTCTTGGTAAGGGTTTAATTAGATCGTGTATGTCTCCTTTAGGATCTCTTATGTTGTTCTTAAAGATGAAAGATAGTTCTATGCATATGTTTATTGATTATAGGTAGCTTAATAAGATGATGGTGAAGAACCAGTAATCTATACCTGGCATTGGTGATTTATTTGACCAACTTCAGGATGAAGCGATGTTCTCTAAGATTGATCTGAGGTCCAGTTACCATCAATTGAGGATTCCTGCTGAAGATATCTCGAAGACAGACTTTAGGACCCGTTATGGTCATTAAAAGTTCATAGTGATGTCTTTTGGCTTAACTAATGCCCCAATCACATTTATAGATTTGATGAACTACGTGTTCAGACCTTATTTGGATTCTTTTGTGATTATGTTCATCAACGGCATCCTCGTATTTTCGAGGAGTAGAGAGAAGCATATGCATTATTTCAGGATTGTATTTCAGACTTTAAGAGATCATATACTTTTTGCGAAATTCTCAAAGTGTGAGTTTTGGCTTGAGTCAGGACATTCCCTAGGCATATGGTTCCTTGGGATGGGATTATAGTGGACCCAACAAAGATCGAGGATATTCGTGATTAGGCCAGGCCTACATATCTAGCTGAGGTTAGTAACTTTATTGGTTTGGTTGTATGCTACAGGTGGTTTGTTAAGAGTTTTTCTACCATTATAGTGGCATATAACTAGATTAACTTTGAAGAAGTTTCCTTTCCGATGGTTCGAGGAGTGTCAGTCGAGCTTTGGAAAGCTCAAGTGGTTTCTTACTTCAGCCTCTATCTTGGCCCTTTTTATTGAGGGCAAAGAATTCACTATGTATTGTAATACTTCTTGTGTTGGTTTGGGTTATGTGTTAATGTAGTAGGGTTGAGTTATTACTTATGCATTGAGGCAGTGGAAGGTGCACAAGTGCAAATACCACACTCATTATTTAGAATTTATGGTGGTAGATTTTGTGTTTTAGATTTGGAGGCATTATCTTTATGGCGTGCATTGTGAGATCTTCACGGATCATTGTGGTTTTTAGCATTTTATGACCTAGAGAGAGCTTAATTCTAGGCAACGTAGATGGATAGAGTTGCTAAAGAATTATGATATCTCTATCTTCTATCATCCAAGAAATGCAAAAGTAGTAGCGGAGACCTTGAGCCGAAAGGTGATGAGTATGGGTAGCTTGGCTTGTATTTTAATTTTTTAGAGGAAATTGTCATGGGATATTCAGTTCTTATCCTACTTGATTGTTCGACTTGATATTTCATACCCTAGGAGGATTCTTGTTAGTGTTGAGGTGAGGACTTTGCTATTTGAGCAATTTCAAAATTATCAGTTTAAGGATAAGAGGCTTAGCATCATCGATGATCAGGTGTTGAGTGGTGAGTCTAAGAGGTCTACCATGTATTTTGGGGGTGTCTTGAGATTTGATAGTCGTATTTGTGTTTTGAGTGCTGATGACTTGATTCAGTTGATTTTTTTATGAGGCTCGTAACTCGAGATATTTTATTCACCTGAGTACAACTAAATTTTATAGAGATTTGAGGCAACATTATTGGTGGAGTGGTATGAAGAGAGATATGGCAGACTTTGTATCCCATTTCCTATGATGTGAACAGGTGAAGGCCGAGCATCAGAGACATGGTGGTTTGATTTAGAGGTTCCCATTCCTAAGTGGAAGTGAGAGTAGATTACCATGGAACTTGTTAGTGGTGTACCTCACACTTCCTGTAGTTTTGATGGTATTTGGGTTATTATGGATTGATTGTCCAAGTTGGCATACTTAATTCCTATTCGGATGTCCTTCAGTGCCGAGAGGTTGTCTCATATCTATGTTAGTGATATAGTCCATTTGCATGGCGTGCCTATATCTATCATTTCAGGCCAGGGTTCAGTGTTGACTTCTAGCTTTTGGAGAACTTTTTAGGAGGAGTTCGGTACTCAGGGGGATCTTGGTACATCCTTCCACCCTTAGACAGACCGGTAATTGGAGGCGACTATTCAGGTTCTTGAGGATATGCTTAGAGCCTGTGTTATTGATTTTGGAGGTTAGTGGGAGCAATACTTGACTTTGGGGGTGTTTGCTTATAATAATATCTACCATTCGAGTATTGAGATAGTGCCTTTTGAGGCTTTATATGGTAGGAGATGTTATTCTCTAATTATATGGTTTAAGACTTCTAAGATTAGATCATGTGGTACTGAGATGCTTCAGGAGTCGTTGGATAAAGTCAGGATGATTAAGGAAAGGTTGAGGGCATCTTAGAGAAAGAAGAAGGTTTATGCATATCATAGACTTCGTGCCTTGAGTTTTAGAGTTGGTGATCAGTTATACCTTAGTGTATTGCCTATTAAGTGTGTGATAAGGTTCGGAAGGAAAGGAAAGCTCAGCCTCAGATATATTTGACCTTTTGAGATTCTTCGCACAATTGGTAAGGTGGCTTATGAATTAGACTTATCCCCAGAATTTGCTATTGTGCATCCAATTTTACATGTTTCTATGTTGTAAAGATACATTCCTGACCCGTCTCATGCTCTTGGATAGGACTCGATTCAGTTGGATGAGTGGTTGACCTTTATGGAGGAGTCGATGCTCATATTGGCTAGTGATGTCAGGCGGTAGCACACTAAAGAGATTCCAGTAGTCAAGGTTCAGTGAAGGCACTGTTCAGTAGAGGAGGCTACTTAGGAGATCAAGAGTAAGATGCAGACCTATTATCCTCACATGTTCAAGGCTTCAGGTACATCATAATCCTTTACTTTTGCGAACAAAAGTTCTTTTAGTAATGGATATTACCCTTCAGGTCATTTTCTAAATTTTTGCTTATTTTCATTATTTAGAGCTTTCCTATAGTTGCCCTAAGTCATTTATGACTTTATGGAACTGATAGTGCATCTACCGGGCAGTTTGTTTGGTTTTTCGACCCAACTCTCTATTTTGAAGTTTTCGCTGGTTCAAATTGGCTACCAGGCTAAAACTTTAGTCAAACGACCTCATATACCAATTCTGACAATTCCAACAACTCTGGAACATCTATTTTAGGTTGGGTGGACCCTCGATTCGGGTCCTAAGGCTCCCAAACTCATTTTGAGCTACAAGCCAAAAGTTAAGAAAAATAGTAAGTGGGTGTGGGACCCACTTTTCATCGAAATAGCCTTGGATGAAAGTTTTAAGTGTGCTATTGAGTTCAAAACATCGACTTTGATAGAGTAGCATATTTTGTTTACATATACAGGATGTCAGATAAATCCTGAGGGGTTGGCGGAGGCTAAAAAATATTTAAGTCTCCAACTGAAGCAAGAAAATCTGGTACAACCACTAAAGTCGCCTTTGGCCCTAAAGCGCTTTGGGCATTTTAGTAGCCTTTTCAAGATTAGCAAATGATTCTTTATCATCTAGTAAGACGCTAAACCGCTAGTCACTTTAGTGCCAACCGACCGCCCAAGTGTCCTGCCATCTCAGTGAGGTACCACTTTAGCGGTCAGCTAGGCGCTTTAGTGCCTACCGCTAAAGTGGGCCAGTGTCTGCTTAAGCGGAATCCACGTGCTTGGGTAGGGTATAAATACCCTCACTTAGCCCGAGTTTTACCATTCTTCAACCATTCTCTAGAATATTGAACCCTAAAAAGTGGGAATTCTAGTGAGAATCAATTATGGTGCTTTGGTATTGTTAATTTACGCGATTCTTCATCGAATTTGTGGTAAGATTCCATTAATTTCATGGTTAATTCTCCATCTTTTTCTAAAATTCCAAAAGTATTGGTGTCTTGATTGTAGCACTATTAGAACTCGAAATACACCCCATTTTTAGGGTAAATATTCCTTGAGCATGAGAGACGTTGTGTTGGTTTCGAAAGTGCAACTCTACAAACAGGCCCCATATGGGATTTTTGTGTTTTATTTTGGAACTGAAGCATAATAGTGCAATATGGGTATCATTGTTCTCAGTTTGATGAGTATATTGTGATTTTTATATAATAGCATCTTATGAAAGCTTATCGAAAAGGAAAATCTATGGTTTAGGGGATTCTTTAGGATTTTTTTTGGTGTCCAAGTATGTTAGGTTTACCCTCTTCATATCTTGAGTTATTTCATAGTATGATTATGATTATATGCTAGATATGGGGTGGTATTTAGGCATTGAAGGTATGATTGAAAATACTTGGGGTTATTTGAACTGTCTAGACTATCTTGAAACTGTAATTTAAACGTAATTAACTTAGTTTCTCGTGTTTTAGGATAAATTTCTATCTTAGGGCTAATTAGGGTTTATTTAACATCTAGAAATGAATTTACATACCTTCGCATAGTCCGGTGTAGAATTTTCCTAAAATGGATTTCGGAGATTAAAAGTGGGGCCCCCAATGACACACTTTAGGCTAATAATTGTGTTAAGCTTTCGTAGACTATTTATGCATGATATACCCTTATTAATGCTTATCTTTGGACCTTGAGTATATTAGGTGCATATTGATTATGCTGGTTCAATAGTTGAGAGTTAATGCTATTTTTAGGTAAGTTTTGGTGGATAATTATTGTGATTTAGTGGTATGGCTTATGATTATGGTTTATTTACATGGTCTAATGATATATGATTTCCATTTCAAGTCCAGCAATTGATGATGATAATAATATATGAGTTTCGGTTTGAGTCTGACAATTGATGATGATAATGATATATGAGTCCTGATTCAAGTTTGACATTTAATAATGATGTTGATAATATGAGTTCCAATTCAATTCCGGCATTTTAGGAGTTAATTATAATATGATTTGGTTTGGATGAATTCTTGGTTATGGCATGATAATTGGTAATTTATGGCTATTGGGTCATTTACTTTCCTTTATTGTACTCTCCAGGATTATGTGGGCTTCCATTGGGTTATTTACTTTTTTGTACATATTGGATTGTGGGGGCCAAACTTGTAGCTATAGTTTTGTGATCTTTGTGTTACTATTTCATATGTATCTATTTATTGATGTACAACATTGTTAGAGCTTATTTTCAGGTTTTCCCTATTACCTTGACTTAGTTTACTTTATCTTGTATCTTATCGTATTTATACCATGATTTAGTTCATTTGGTCAATGATGCTTATTGAGTACCTATGGCTTTGGTACTCATACTACACTTCTGTACCTTTTTGGTGTAGATCTGAGTACTAGTTGTCTTTGTTGACATAACTCTCGTGCGAGGTTGATTTCATATATTAGGGGAGCTCTTGGAATCGGAGTTACCTTGTCATGACCCAATTTCTTAGGTTATAATGGAACCTACTATAACCCACTTGTAGACAAGCCAAACCTGTAGCTCGGGAAGGCTAGTAATGGACTACCAAATAGAATAAGGAAAGAATGTAGAATAATACTTAAAAAGTTTAAATATATGAATAAATGCCAAAACCTTGTGGCATCAGCATAAGAGCTTCTACTATAATAAGAGTACAAAAGTAGAATAGAAGAAATAAATTACACTGATATAACTTGTCTTCGAATACATTATTGAGACTAGTCTGATACATAAAAGAGAGATAAGTAATACTCCAAATGTCAAGACCTCACTCTAAGTCTCTGAACCATGGCTACTCCACATAATGTACACATAAATGGTGATAACCCATAGTATGATCTGCAGGTTGTAGAAGTGTAGTATGAGTACCAAACGAATGGTACTCAATAGGCAACTGCCAACTTAGCTCCAAAGATAAAGCAGATATATATAACATATAAAAAGAATGAAAACTACACCCAAGAGTTCAAAAATCATATAACAAGCCCATGAGATAATAAGGGGCAACTATCCTGTACATGTTAAATAGACCAACATAATAAGGCTATGTAAGTAATAAGGGTGCACTATTTTATTCCAGCCATACTTAGGAATCTCAGCACTATACTGTATATCTCTGGCCAATATACGAATAAAGATAAAAAGAAGAATATGTATTAATATACAAGTCCAAGGAACTAATATACCATATGAACAAATGAAGGAAGGGATACACGGTAGTACCATAGCTAAATATAGCTAGAGATATATATGTATACATATAAATATGAGGTCGGCTCGAAGCATAACCTAAATCATCATATCCTCATTCTAAGACCTCATTCTAATCCTATTAGGATTCAATTCTATCATACTCTGGGTTTCTGATCGATATGGCTAGACATGAAATAATCGTGTATAACAATGCAATCATAAAATAAAAGAGACCGAAAACATACCTCAAATCTAAATAATGAATCAATGACCAATCTGTCGTAAGCTAGCCATAATAATGATCATAACAATGATAATAACAATATCCATAACAGTGCAATTAATCGGCAACTATGGATAACCAAATACCTAGCCGAGCCTATGCATACCCCCACCGCCCCAAGCCCGGAAGGTTTAATCAACATACTATAACACAAGACATATTCTTCACTCATATCTATACAACTTTCCTATACTGGCTGATAGACATAGGCACATATTGGTGATAGGCGATCTGTATGCAAGAATAAATGCAAGGTACGCTATCAATATCATAATATCATCTTCATAAAAAATTTCAAGCCTTACCGATATCAATATTATCACAATAGTATCCTTCAAACTTGAACCGGGTATCACTATTATCACAATAGTATCCTCCAAACTCAAATCAGGTATCAAAATTATCAAAATAGCATTCTCTAAACTCGAATCGGGTATCAATATTATCACAACAGTATCCTTCGTACTCGAACCACGTATCAATGAAGGAAGGGATACACGCTAGTACCATAGTTACATATAGCTAGTGATACATAGGTACACATTTATTTCCTATTCAGATGCCCTTCAATACCAAGATGTTAGCCCCTATCTATGCTCGTGAGATAGTTTGCCTACATGGAGTGCCCATGTCTACTATATCAGACCGAGGTTCAATATTCACTTCTAGCTTTTTTAGGGCTTTTCAAGAGGAGTTAGGTACACAGGTCTATCTTAACATCAATTTTCAACCTCAGGCCGATAGAAAGTCAGAGCAAAAAATTCATATTCTTGAAGATATACTCCGATCTTATGTTATGGACTTTAGAGGTCAGTGTAAGTAGTACTTGGCATTAGCGGAGTTTGCATATAATAATAGCTACCATTCAAATATTAAGATGGCTCCATTTGAGGTATTATATGGTAGGCGATGTTGATCTCTGATAGGATGGTTTGAGACCACCGAGGTTAGACCCCATGGTATTGACTTACTTTAGGAGTCGTTAGATAGAGACATGGTGATTCAGGATAGGCTGAGGGTAACTCAGAGTAGGAAAAAGGCTTATACAGATTGTAGTCTTTTTTCCTTGAGGTTTAGAGTTGGATCTAGGGTATTTCTTTAAGTATTACCCATGAATTGAGTGATGGGTTTGGGAGGAAAGAAAAGCTCAACCCTGGATAAATTATGAGCTAGATTTGCCCCTAAATTTTTCTAATGTTCATTCAATTTTTGTTGTTTCTATGTTCCGGTGTTACATATTCGATGATTTTTATGTGCTTCAGTAGGACTCAGTTTAGTTGGATAAAAGGTTGAACTTTGTGGAGGAGCCGGATCTCATAATAGCTAGGGATGTCAAGCGATTGTGCTTTATGGATATTCTAGTAGTTAAGGTTCTGTTGGCACACTACCAAGAAGAGAAGACAACCTGGGAGATAAAGGGTGATGTGTGTGCCCATTATCCCCACCTGTTTGAGCCTTCTGATACATTCTAACCCTTTACTTTCACGCATAGTAGTGGATATTATAATAACCCTCCAGGTTATTTTATGTGTTTCCATATTTTTTTCTATCTTTAGAGCTTTTCTATAGTTGCGCCAAATTATTTATGACTTGATAGACCTGACAATTCAATTATCGGGCAGTTTGTTTGGCTTTTAGAGCTATTTCTCTGTTTTGGGGTCTTTATTGATAAAAATTGGTTGTAGGGCATAAACTTTAGGTTAACGACCTCGTATGCTAATTCTAATAGTTCCATCATCTCTGAAACATCAATTTTTAGCTAAAAGGACCTTTGGTTTGGGTCCCAAGGCTTCCGGACACATTTTTGGCTATTAGTCAAAATTTGGTAAAAGTGGCCCTTGGGTGTGGAGCCCAAATTTCATCGAAATGACCTCATATTGAAATTTTGATGTTGCTGTTGAGTCCAAAATTTTGAATTTGATGGGTTAGCATAATTTGTTTACATTCATAAAATTTTGAAGGAATCCTGAGGGGTCGGTGGGAACTTGGTAAAATCCAAGTTCAACTGGCGCAGGAACTCAGCTAGTGCATCCGCTAAAGAGATCCATTGGTCTCTTTAGTGGAGGATACTTTAGAGGCCCAGACTGGTCCAGCCAGGCCGCTTTAGCGGAAGCCCATTCGCTAAGTGGATGTCTCTTAAGTGAAATCTTGTTCGCTTGGTAGTGACCGCTTTAGCGACACCTGGGAAGAATGTATTTTAGCTCTTACCCAATTTTCTCCTATTTCTCACAATTCTCAAGAGCTAAAAATCCCTAGAGAGTGTGGGAAATTTGGAGACTAATCTTTGGGTTCTTGTGGGGTGTTGGTGATCTCAGAATACTCAATTCCTCATCCTAAACCTTGTAAGTTCTTGTATAATTCATGGTTCAATTCCCCAATTTAGCCATAAATCACTAGTTTCTTGGAGAATTGATTTAGGTATCGTTTGAGCTCAAAATTTACCATACTTGAGGGAAAATAATCCTTGAGCATATAGAAATATGTCGGTGGTTTCGAAAGTAGGATTCCACAAGCAGGCCCCATATGGGATTTCAGCTCGATTTTGGATTGAACCATAAAAATGCAATATAGTTATTTTTATTCTTGTAAAAATGTGTAGACTACTATTTTGATAGTGTGGCATCTTGCGGGGGCTTCACAAAAATGGAAATCGCCAATTTAGCAAATTTTATCAGGCTTTCTTTGACATCTAGGTAGGCTAGGCTTACCTTTCTCTTAGATTGATCTTAATTATAGTACCAACATGGTATTATGCTAGTTTTGGGTTTTGAATTAGGATTTGATGGTATATTTAGAAATTATAGATTATATAGCTAGTTAGTGAACAGTAATTAGCGTATTTGACATGACTATTCATTTTTTTGGTAAAATTGGTATCCTAGTACCTAATAAGACTTAATTTGCACTTTGTGGTAGGATTTGAATGTTAGTATGCTTTAGGGTAGAAATTGCCTTAGAATGAACTTTCGAGGTTAGAAGTGGACCCCTCCGGTCCACCTTAGGCCATGATTACTACTATTAGCTCCTTGTAGTCTCATAAGCCTTCTTATGGTACCTTATTTATATTCTTGAGATGAAGGGGGATTTGGCGTATTATGACTTATTCTAAGTTGAAACTTAGGAGATATTAAGATAGGTTCAAGTCTGGTAAATTGTGATATAAGACCAGTTCAAGTCCGGCAGATGATATTTCTTTCGGTTCAAGTCCGGTATTCATGACATTATTCTCAGTTCAAGTCTAACATATAAAATACTATTTCTGGTCAAGTCCGGCATTGAGGGGTTATTTACAATGGTTATAGAACCCATTCGAGTCCAGTGTTTATGGTATGGAAAGATCCATGGTAATGGTTATGAGTTTCAAATAATTGGAATATTTACTTTTATTACTTCATCTTGATTGCATCATCGAGCTTATGGGGCTGACATTGAATTATCTACTTTTATTTGCATCTTTTGAGCTTATGGGGTCCCAATTATGCTAGAAATAGTTATGTTCTCTTTAATATCATTATTTTTGGTAGTTTACTTTCAGTATTTGGGTATTATTCTAGGTTTGCCCTTTTTTGTGGACTTCTATTTTTTTGTTTTAAAATGGCCAATTGGACTTTTATAAGAGAGAAATATATTTACAAAATTGTGGGTTGGGCCAGTACCCAAACCCCAACATACAAAAAATCAAAAACAAAATGAAAAGACTAAAACAATCTATCAAACAAAATAAAGAAAACAGAAAATAATCAAAAAGAAGAGTAAGGAGAAGATGGATCGACAATTCTTCATCTTCATCGCAATGTACAAATCGAGCTCCGCTACCAATTTTAGCTAAAGATTGAAGTTTTCATCAAGCTGTTGAAGTTCAAGATCGGAAAAGTAAGTTGAGTTTTGGGATATTCATTTTAGACATTCTAGAATCTCATAAACATCATGAAATTGATCTAAGTGAAGACTTCCTCAGCTCAACCAACTTTTGATTTGTTCTTCTGCAACAAGATGTGAGTCGTCTCTTTTTAATTGATGAATTAATTAGAAGCAATTGTAAATTTTTCATCAATTTCACCCCCCTTGACAGGTTGAGCTTACCTTGAACCCAATACCACTGCCTAAGAGAGTAAAAATCTACGATTCATTAACATTAACCTCTGTTAAGTTTAACTTACCCCTGTAGATTCTAGCTTTGGTACATAACTCATTGATTAATTCCTTATCATTTGTGCATGTTGAATGTTGACGATTTATGTATGTGCTTTTGCTTAAATGTGTTCGATTATTGCCATTTCTGCGTGCATTCTGATGTAGGAATCCTTGTTGTTGGAATTATGTATGCCTTGACTCAAATTATCCAAACCCGAGCTGGTATTGTGTGTCTGGCTCTATTAATTCTGATCCTCTTCGACCCTTTTGTTGGTCGATTAGTTAATAAGGAAATCTTCATTTTGCATCTTCTTCAATCTCAGATTGGGTACTTGAGCTTTATCCATGTTCAAAATGTCCTTAGCTTCACCTGGTAACTGTTGAAAAATAGAAAAAATTATGTATTTTGTACCTGCAAAAGAGAAAACATAGCTAAAAAAATTGTCATTTGATTTCCTTCTCTGAATGTGCGTTCAACTACCACCTCCCTCTCTTTCATTATATCAAGTATCCTCCATATCTTTGTAGATATAGACCACGGGATTTCCCATTGTCCAGTTAAGAATGTCTGAACTGACAATGAATCTGTTTCTAAAATCACTGGAAAATAAATTATGATTAACATACTATTTTAAGCCCAACCTTAATATAATTTCAGCTATCAAATTTGTTGTGTCTAAAATTCCTCTAGCTTCAGGAAAAACTAAGTCACCTTGATAATCTCTAATACAAAAAGCAACTGAGATAGTATTGCCCTTAACAGCTCCATCAGAGTTGTACTTGTACTAAGCATTGTTAGTTAACTTTCACTTCACCACTATACTTCTTATTCTGGGCCTATATGCAAATAAAAATCTCACCAAATCTACCCAAGAATCAGGAATAATTTTTAGCCATGGAAACAACATCCTAGCTAAATAAACTAAGTCCCTGGTAATTTCCATGTTCATACTAAAATATGATATTTTACCATCACGTTTAATGCAGTTTCTTCTTTTTGTAATGGGCAGAGTATAAAAAAAGTGACAGTCTTATAAACGGGGATGAGTTTAGAGATTCTGGTGGCATTCCATCATTGTAGAACACTATATTTGACATGACCCGAACCAGGGCCTTGTCATAATTGGCATCCAAGTCCAACCAGGATTGGAGTCCAACCTTGTTACCCAACCCAATCGACCTACGCAAATATTGAGTCAGATAAATTCTGAACATATAACAAGATAGCGTTATTGCTTAATCCAAGACTCTAGGATAGGTCTATATCCGTGACCACCCAAATGAGTCTAACCGCCTGCTACCCAACAGATAACCAATACCATCCAAACCATAACCATATGAGTACCATAATAATTATATAATCCCAAAATACAAGAGGATGGAACAGTGAGAAATTTAGTCCTACGATATCAGCCACAATACCAATGCCAATACCAAGGCTTACACCAATATCGATCCCGCCTATACCAACCCATAGTAGTTCCACAAAAGCCTCTAACGAAAAGAGTACAAAAATATGGTTGGGACATGATCCCAACCATAGCCAAAACCAATATCCATAAATAAACCAAAGTATGAAATAATATCCATGAAATGGAGCCTTCTGGAAAGATGAAAGCTCACCACTTCAATCCAAAAGTTGATCTCGAAGTCAGATTGTTAAGAAGGAGGAGTAAAATAGTCAATTCCTGCATCACATGGAGATACAGCCGCCCGAAGACGAGTTAGTGGGTGAACTCTAGCATGAACTCAAGATAAGGATAAAATAATGCCATTTAATAAAACCAAGTAAACCATCAACATGCATACAAACCATACATACATATATATATATATATATATATATATATATATATAAACATGCCGAGAAAGGGAACCGAGTTGAGCATGCATTTAAAACCATTTACCTGAGGGAAGAGAACATGCCTTAAACTAAGAAGATGATGGAGAGAAATCACCAACACAAGCTCCAAATTAAACCTTAAGATGAAACCCTAGCTCTTCTTGTCCAAGAACTTTAGAGAGGATTAGAGAGTGTTTTTTTAAGTGTTAAAGAATAAAATAATAGGGCAAATAAAATCCCTTGTGAGTTACAAGGGGTGGGGCCTTATTAGGTTAAGTGGGGAAATGTCTAGATTGCCCTCACTTAAACTGCACCAAAATCCCGTCAGAGGGATACGCCTATCTATACCCGTCGTACCCTCCAATACGAGTGGTACCCACCACTTGTACCTAAGGCCATCTCCCATGGAACAAACACTGTCCAAGGTACAACTCACCATAAACCATATTGTATCCATGCATACAACTGGTACCCATGATCCGTACCCCTGGCAGAATAGAATCTAAAGAGGATTGAACACTGCCCACCATACGAGTCCATAGTATGACTCGTACCCTGTCTGACGGCTCATGGTGATCCACTCGTACTCAGATCCAAATTAGTTTACCAAATATAAGATTAAGTGAAGTAAAGATCCAGACCAAATGACTTGTGTCCACTGATATGACTCGTACCACCCAAGTTGTATCCATTCCCAAAACTAAATCCAACCCACCAACCAATACTGGTCAACATATGACTAACTGGTACCACTCGTATCCCAGTGTACGAGTCGTTTCCCCTAGTAGTATCCTACTCAAAGACTAGAAACATTCGTCCCCAAATGACGGACAAGGTAAGGTAACCACAAGCATGATTCATTTGCATTGTCAAATATCAATCCAACCTTTAACCGAATTAGAAAACCCGGGTGCAAAGATATTAATATTTCCTTTAACAAAGTTTGAAAACAAAAGTTTGTTGAAGAACGCATACCTTCTGCATGATAAGCTTTCCATCGTACAAAATTCGCCCAAATTCGACACTTGGGCGAAGAGTTAGAGCCATTTTAGTAAGACAATGTACCACCTGGTACTCCAGTGCGTCGCAGAGGCAGTCCAAATGGCATTTGTCATTTTCCAGTGAGATAACGCAATACCATTGCGTCGCGCCACTAGCCTTTTTCCCATTTGTCACTTTTCAATGTGACTCCGCGATCATGGCGCATCGTGCCAAAAGGAAAATTTGCAACTAGTGAGCCACCGCGATGGCGCCACATCGCGCCATCAACCCAGTTCCCAGTTGTCCACTTTCCAGTGGCACGACGTGATAGTGGCGCGTCACTCCAGGTGCCCAATTCGGAAAATTTTCACAAAAAATTAAAAGGACGCCCAGGGTTAAAACAGTCTTTTTCCACAATTTTATTATGCCCAGATACGGGATATAATCCCTAAAAACGTCCTTAGCTACTCATTATACAATTCATCCCCAAATTAAAAGCATTCTCTCTCAAAGAGGCAAAAACCTTAGTTCAAGAAATTAAGAACAAATCTAAGGATTTCTTCCAAGAACCTTCAAGAAAGAATCTTCCAAGGTTGTTAGATGTTCATCCATGGATCCTTACCTTCCATGGAGCCCAAGAATCCTTTTTCAAAATACAAGATTTATGATTTAGATTACAAGTTCCAAGAATTGATTCTAGTATGTGTTGAATTACATGATATTTATGATAAATCCTTCAATTTGCAAGTTGATTGTTGTAACCATGTTAACTCTAAGTGTTTATGATTTAATGAACCAAATATGTTTCTCATATATTTGATAGATTGTCCATGAGAATGAAATAATGCCATTATAGCATGCTAACATGTATTCCCCATCTATGTACAAGTTAATGCATTACAAGTGTTTTATGAAATGTCTGTATGAATGAATTATGACCAAGTGAACATTGTTATGTTATTTAAGATGATGCTTTGCTTTACTTTTCATGCTATCAAGTCCTGGAGGTATTTAATACCTGACAATTTAGTTCTTTACCTAGAGCCAGTGTCAGTGACCGGATAGTATCAGTCATGTCACGATCAGTAACGGAACTCAGTAAAACTCAGTCAGTTATAGAACTTAGGAAAACTCAATAAACTCTGTATCAGTCCGGTTCAGTATAATCAGATCAGTGTCTTTCAGTTGGGAGTAGGATTCAGCACCAAGCGAGCCTAGGGATGGGGTCTCACCCGTTAGCTAGGACTGGGTTCCTAGAAGCAATCCCTAAGTTCCGGAACTACGTAGCCAGCGTAGGTTATGAGATGTTACCCGTTAGATAGGACTGACATACTCAGGGATCAACCGCTAGTTTAGGACTGATCTCAGGGGTCACCCATTAGTTAGGACCGACTCCACAACAGTTGTCATTACCCGTGGCACGGTACTGACACCCTTCCAATTGGGGTTACAGATTGGACCCCAACTCAGTTATCTTATCTTATTTGGGGTATGTCGGTTAGATGATTACCTCCCACAGTTTCAGTTTTAGTCTTCAGCTTAGAACTCAGTTTAGTTCTACAGTATCAGGATTGTCAGCTACAATCAATTACTATCAGTAACTCAGTTATCAGTAAATCTCAGATTATCAGTTTCTCAGTTATGGGAACTCAGTACTTAGTTTTAGAAAAGTTCAGATACAGTATATTTCTATGTATGTCCATAGTATTGCGTACTCAGCGATTTCAGTAGTATCAGTTATTCATGAACTCTCATGTTCAGTTACTTTATATCATTTAGTCAGTTATTGTTCATGCATATGAACCCTTGCATTCAGTCTTACCTCATCTAGCATACCAGTACATTCCCAGGTACTGACGCATACTTTCCTGCGCTATGATGGTTCATATCATAGGTTCGGATGCTCAGGTTCCCGACCACGCATAGTAGATTCAGATTCGGCCAGCAGCAGTAGATTAAGCAGTGAATCCTCATCATTCGAGGATATTCTATTATTTCATATTTTAGTAGATGTAGTAGATCAGTAGATGGAGTTAGTTGGGGGATTATCCCATCAACTCCGCTTTCAGACAGATTCAGTCAGATTCAGTCAGAGGCTTTTCAGACTAGACTTTCAGACAGTATTAAGTTTTATAGATGTTATATTTTATTAATATTTCAGATGTTTTGAACCATATGGCATTTCAACCTATTTTTCTGCATTAATTACAGTATTATTATTCAGTGCTCACAACAGATATAGTTCATGGGTTAGCTTGTAGTTCTTCGGGGTCATAAGCACCGTGTGACAACTAGGGGTAGTCTCGGGTCGTTACACGTACTCAGATCCAACTTAGTCTACCAAGTCTAATATTAAGTGAAGGAAAGACCCTAACCAAATGACTCGTGTCCACCAATACGACTCATACCACAAAAGTTGTATCCATTCTCAAAACCAAATCCAACCCACCAACCAACATTGGTCAGCATACCACTCATATCCTAGTGTTCGAGTCATTTACCCTAGTCATATCCTGCCCAAAGACCAGAAATCCAGGAAATTTTCCAAGGTCTAGAAACCCAGGGTGATTTAATATGTGACCTATATAAAAGGGTCATTAATACCAGTAATTGAAGAAAAATATTCCCACAATTCTTTTGAGACTCTACACTGCATGAATAGATGTTTAATAGTTTCCTGAACATCCCTTTCACAATAACAATAGATCACATTATCACAAATTTTATTCACTTTTTTGCAGTACATGTTCCACATAAAGTTGGTTCGTAAGGTTTTTTGAGTTCTGACTATCCACCACAACTTGGAAAAGAGTGTCCTAGAGACATCAAAGAGGGATCTAAAGCCCAAACGTCGTTCTTCCTTAGATTTGCAAATACCATTACAAGCAACCCAATGCATCTTTTTGCCAACATCCATGAAATTTCATAAGAATCTTGTAAATAACTTATACAAATCATAAAGAACACATTTAGGAGGCGTGATGGAAAATAGTAAATAAATTGGGATACAAGAAAGAACATTCATAATTAATACTGCCTTACCACCAAAAGATAGCATCTTTCCTTTCCATGCTTGGAGATTGTTATGCACTTTCTTTAATAGTTTAGAAAAATGAACTTTTTTCTTTTTCGCATGACCAATAGGAAACCCAAGATGAATTAAAGGATAATTACCTCTAGAAAAAACAGTAATTTATCAACTATCTTGATGTCAAATTGAGTTGTTTTATGATAAGCAAAAATGAAGCTCTTCTCTTTATTTATTAATTCACCAGATTTGATTTCATACTCCTTAGGAATCCTCTTTGGCATTTGTAAAGAAAACTTGTCAGTAGAAGCAAAACTAATGGTGTCATCTGCATAATCCAGATGATTAATAATTTCACTCCACTTAGTCATACCATAACATCTATAACTTGGTTCATAAAATAAAGAATTAAAGCTCTAGATAAAACTTCTGCAGCCAGAATGAATAAAGTAGAAGAAAGGGGATCTCCTAGCTTTACTCCTATGGCAAAATGAAAAAATCTGTGTTCCTGCCCATTTATAAGAATAGAATACCAATTATTGGCCACCAGTCTCCATATCTTATCAGCCACATTATAGTCAAACCCTATTTTATCCAAAACCTTCATAAAAAATTTCATTCCACTCTATCATAGGATTTAGTCATATCAAGTTTAATGACCACATTGAAAGGTTTTTCTCTGAGTCTAATATCTGATATAATTTTTTATGCAAGAAGTACATTTTCAGTAATACTTCTTCCTTTCACAAAACCATACTGAGTTTTTGAAATAAGCATAAGCAAAATCCCTTCAAGTCTATCATGCAATACCCTAGAAATCATTTTATTTAAGAAATTACTCAACCTAATTAGTCTAATATCATAAAAAATATTGCACAATATCTTAGTTTGGTAAAAGAACAAAACCAGTATGACGAATGGATTTGGGAAGTGTGTAACCCTTAAAGAAGGCAGTTACCACTTTCCATACACCTATTCCAACTATATTCCAGCATTTTTGAAATAAATGACCTGTAAACATGCACTTTTACCATTTAGTTCAAAAACAACTAATTTAACTTATTTCAAAGTGGGATATGCATGGATTGCAGCATTAATCTCATCAAAACCATTTCTGGAATGTGTTTCTGCAAAGAAAATTTTGCATCAGTGCTTCTTCTTGAAAATTGGTCTTGAAAAAATAACACAGCCTCATTTGCTACCTGATTAGCTTTTTTAATTCAATGTCCATCAACCTCTTTTATTTTCTAAATACTTAACCCTTTTCTTCTTCCTTTGACCAAACTATGGAAGAATTTTGTGTTCTTTTCTCCTTTTGGAGAACCACTGAATCCTAGCTTTCTACTCCCAAAATTCTTATTCAAAAGGAATATACCTTTCTAATTCTGCTTGGGATTTTTAAAGCACTATTCTATTCTCAGCATTAGGGTTTTCTTAAAATAACTCTTCTTTCAATCTAATAATCTCCTCTCGGATTTGCAGTTGCTTAAAAATATCACCAAAGCTTTCTTTGCTCTATCTAGACAAAGCAACTTTAATCTTCTTTAGCTTCTACTTTAGGCTGATAAAGATATCATTTTCTTTTTTAGAAATCTAATTTTCAAGGACAATTTGATGAAAATTATCCTTTCAGTCCAGAAATTAAGGAACCCTAATGGTCTTCTAGTATTTGTGGACTAATTTCCATAAGTTAATAATAGAGGTGCATGATCTGAGCTTATTCTGGCTAAGTGTTTCACATGTACTGATCTAAATAGACCCAGGAACTCCTGATTACCACGGAGACTATCCAGTCTATTAAAAATACATTAATTATCAATCCTACCATTCAACAAAGTAAAAGGGTTACCTTTGGAATTAAACTTCATGAGATCGCGAGAGTTTATACATAAAGAAAAGTCTTCATATTCTTCTGAATAAATAAAAAAGCCCCTTAACTTCTTCTCATTAATCAGTATGACGCTAAAATCACCCCTATTAATCAAGGAAGCCTACTATTCATAGAGACAGAGTAGATATCATTCCATAAATTGAGTCTTTTCTGTGCATCTTGGCATATACCACAGTATTCACCAGTTGTTGACTAGATTCTAAAAATCCAATTGCACTTTCAGTTGTTGCTCAGTTTATGATAAAACACTCACATTAATATTGCCATTAATGAAAATCCAGATCTTTCTATTCTGATTATAGTTTGCATACTGCATCTTTAGATTTCTCTTATATTTTTTAAGCAAAATGGTTCAGTGGACCCCTGTATTATGTCGGTTTTGTAAGTTGGACACTTCTACTTACATATTTATTATCTAGACCCTTGAACTCATTAAAAAGTAATATTTTGCATTCTTTGATCGTTGACCGAGTCTATGTGGCACTCAAATGGCTGACTAGAACAAAGTGAGTGTAGTCACTCGCCTGGGGTGCGAGTGGGGGTCAATTTTTTACCAAATTTATATTAAAATAATAAAAAAAAAAAAAAAGGGGCACTCAATTTTTTTCAGTTTTTTCATTTAAAAATATTTTTAAAAATTAAAAAATAATAAATTTTAAAATAAAAAATAAAAAAGGCCACCCCCAACCGCTATCCAGCCACTCCCCCACCCCACCCAGCCCCCATCCCAGCACCCCTACCCAACCCAGCCCCGTCCCAGCACCCCCCACTTGATACCAACAAATAATGTACAAGAAATTCACTTTCCCTGGCATCTCCACTTCACCGTTTTCCCTCCAAAAAATAAACCCTCCATTGATACCAACAACAATGTACAAACGCCCTCCATTGTCCACCATTTCACTTCTTCATTCGAACTCAAAGAAGCCATTGCTCTCTCCCTCCTTCCCCTTCCTCGTATCGCTTCCATTTGTGCTTGCACTCCTCACTTTCCTTTTGCAAAGCAGATCTTCGACTCGGTTAACGAACAAGAACCTTCTATATGGAATAGTTGTTTAAGAAAATTTGCTGAAACCCCATGTTCTGCAGTTGATGTTATCTTCTTGTTTCAGCAAATGCGGAGTTACAACGTGGGTGTTGATTGTTTCGCTTGTTCGTTTGTTCTTAAAGCTTGTGTGGAGTTACGGGATGTTTCGTGTGCAAGAATTGTTCACACATTGATAGAGAAACTTGGGTATCAATTGAATTTAGTTTTGCTGAATGCGCTTATCCATTTGTATGCGATTTGTGGAGTCATGGGTGATGCAGTTCTTCTGTTTGATAAATTTTTGGGATTAAAATTTAAATTTAAATTGAAAGTAAGTGAGAGTAGATATTGAAAAATTAGTGAATTTAATAAATAAACTTGAAATTGTTTAAGAGATTCAAATTTAAAAATAAAAATTTATTATGTTTGTATGAATTTATAGTTGAAAATTTAAATTAGTTGGAGAAGAATTTTAATTATTCGAAATGAATTTGATGTTTAATTTGTGAGAAAAAATAAAAACATGATTATTCAAATTTTTCTACAATTTATAAATTTTTCTTATTTAATTAAATTAATTTTAATATTTAATTTATTATGTAGCATTTTAAAAATGACTTGGAATTACATCCAATACTTGAAAATGACGTGACAAACGTGGCAGCTGATGTGGGGAGAGTGTGTTACACTCACCAAAAAAGTACTTAAAATGTTGTTTTTTAATGGGTTCATAGATCTAAATGATAAACATGTAAGTAAAAGTGTCCAACTTACAAAACCGACATAGTACAGGGGTCCACTGAGCCATTTTGCCTATTTTTTAAGCTGGTTAATACATTGAAAAGGTTCCATCAAAGCTATAAAGGAAACTTTCTGATGTCTGTGTAACATTTGAATTCTATGAAATAAATTTGGTGTTCTTACAGACTGCACATTCCAAAATAATGCTTTCATAATTATTTGAATTTAGAGTTAGCACTCTTGGGATTCACCCTGGTATCCCTTGAGTCATCAATATTCTTATCTTTAGTTTTGCTTTTGACTGATTGAGGTGATAACCCAGCTTCCGTAAATACCTAATCTTCAATCTGTGGGTTATCTATCTCTTCTAAATCTTCTACCTGGTGATTTTGTATATCCTTCTTCCACAGCTTCTCTTTAGAAGTTTTCTGATGAGAAACTAATTCATGCAAAGTTTTTATAGGACTAGCTTTCATGCACATTGTTGAAATCTTACGAGAGCCCCCTTGTTCATCTCCGGTTACTTTAAACAACAATATTGACATATCTGAAACTTTAGGAAAAGAACCTACAATCTTTTCATTGCTGTGAAATTCCATAGAGCTGTCAATCTGCAAAGGCTCGTGATAAGTAGCTTATGCTAAAATTTGATTGCCATCTTCCAATCCTTGATGCATCCAATTGATTCTTTCTGAATTAATTGTTGGTATTAGATTATTGCTTGAATCATTGTTATTTGTTACCATTCGGATACCCTCATCTCCTCTATTTTTGCAATACTCATTTGAACTATCTGTTGCTACTTTACTAATTGTAGTGGATCTATCAACTAAGTTTGTTAATTTAATTTTGCTGCATTTTAAGTTGACACTGCATCATATGTTATGCTATCACTACTCCTTGTATCATGACCTTTACTATCACCTCTTTTTGAGCTTGCGGATTGTTCACTCTGTATATTCTTCCTCTGTTGTTGTTGTGTGTTATGATCATGCCTGCAATTCTCTTTTTCCTTGTTTGCATCTTCCGCAGGTAATTTCTTTGTAGAACATCAAAAGTATTAGAAATACTAATACCTTTATGATCTTGATTCATGTCATCTTTGTTATTAATCAACTTAGTGGTGCCTTGTTCAAGTTTAAATCTCTTACTAGTAGAATTCCATCTTTCATAGACCACTCTCCCATTTTTATACCTTCTCTGAATGTCTTCCTCATTTTGCATTACACTGTTGTCTATTTCTTTAATTAGTACATTCTCCTCTTCTTAGGTATTAATTTCGCATGCAATGTCCCGTATTCATTTTCATCATGACCTTGCAACTTACATGTATGACTACTTAGGCACAACATCATACTGTATTGCAACTTTTTGAACTTTGGCCTTATTTGTTTTACCATTTATTACCTCTAACTCCATATAGTCAGGTTATTTAGTTGCTAGATCCTCTTGCACTTTGATCCTAGCACAGCTTGATCTGATTTTCTTAATAGTATGTTGGTCTAATTGAACTGGCTTCCTAATAGTTGATGCCAATGAAAAAAGAGATTACAAAGAATCTGGGTAACAAATCAAGAAAGGATATCTATGCCATTGCTTCTGTAGTTTCTTCATGCCACTAAGATTAGCATCATATATCAGTGGATGCATTTGATAAGAAAGACCGTCTTTAGCAGTGATGTAGTACACATTCTTTGACATCATGTTTACAAAATCCTCCATTCTTGAAAATTTCATCAAAATATGTCTATGTATCAAGAGGCCAATTTTACATTTTCATTTAATGTGACATTGTTTTGGAATTTGTATTCTCAGGTTCTCCAGCTCTGGACAACCATAGAAATTTTTTCTATTACTACAAGTTGAAGATCTACAATAATATTTTTCTTTTTCACTTCATCCTCTGTCCGAGAAATTCGAGGAATACCATCATTGTAACCAATTGATTTCATTGCTACTGAAACACCCTTATTTATCTGTTGAGACTTCATCTCAGGTTTTGATAAATCTGAAAACTTGATTTGATTTCCTACAGAATTATCAGCTTGATCAAAATTATTATTATATTCAACAGGCAAATTCTTAGCAAGTGTAGGCAGTGAGGATTTAGGTGGCGATTTAGGATGATATAACTCTGGAAACATCGATGGGGAAGTAATTAAAAGTTATTGGTCAGTCAATGGTGATGGATCCTTGGTCGAAACGGTCATACCGGTGCCGACTACCGGTTGGTGCTAAGGCTAGGGTTACGACTAGAATAGTGTTTTTGTCTAAGAATTTTTTTCGGACTACCTACTGAGTACCCATGGCTTATGTATTCATATTACACTTCTGTATTCTTTATAGTGCAAATTTGAGTACTAGTTTCCGCCATTGACGTTGCGTTAGTATGGGTCAGAGTTTGGAGGTAGGGTGAGCTTTTAGAGCCGGAGTTGATTTTCTCTTCTTTTTTTCTTTTTGGATGGTCTTTCTGTTTCGAGACTATTGTATACTTGAGATTGATAGTACTCTTGTTCTTTTGCTAGATGCTCTTGTACCGACCTTAGTAGATTGTGGAATTTTGTTACTCTTTTCATTATTTTTCTTCAGTTATGCTATTATTCTTATGGTTTAAAGCTTGTAATCCAATTACTTGCGTATTCCAGCATCTTATGCTATTTTCCACCAACTAGCCTATTTGTTGTTTCGAGTTACAGTTATACTTACCTACTAGCAAAATAAAGTAGATGTCATCATGACCCGTGAAATCGGGTCGCGACAAAAGGTCTGAAGAGACGTTAATTGAACATGAAATAAATTGTTCGAATTATCAACATAAAATTACAAATGAAACTAGAAAATAATAGGTAAACGATTGAATTTATATATATATATATATATGGGTTAAAGATTTGTTGACGTGTCTCTCTCTCTCTCTCTCTCTCTCTCTCTATATATATATATATATATATATATATATGGGTTAAAGACTTGCTGACGTGGCGCTCTCTAAGGGTTGAATTCATATTTATCTTCTTTTTTTTTTGGTATTTTATTCAATTTTAAAAGACATAAATTTCACCTTAAAAATAGATTTAAACCTAAAAATCAGTAAGACTTCAGTTATGCAGCATATAAATCAAGGAAGATAGAAAGCAACAGTTTCAAAATTAAAAGACATTCGTTCTAAATATGACTTTTCAGATTAAGCGATACAGATAAATCATTAAAAAAAATATATAAATCTTTCAAAGAAGAGGAAGGCGAAGACTGTGAAGAAACTTTTCGGAAATGGTGTTTTTCATCTTAAGGATCCAAATCTTAATTTTCTTCTAACTCTTTTGTGGAATATGCTCAGGTGCGGATTGTTTTTTTGGATACCCAATATATATTTTAATTTGATTCCTCTTTGATGTTTCAAATTTACATTTTTAGCGAAGAATTCTTCGAATAAAGTATGATAAAGTGAGAAGAACGCTGGAATTACCATCTCTTATGCGGCTGCTAAAGTATACTTTTTCATCAATTTTTAAAGATAAGTAAATGAAATATTTAATTTTCAATAATACTTTATGATAAAGTATGTTGAAATGAGGAGAATGCTAAAATTACCATCTTTTATGCGGCTACTAAAGTACACTTTTTCATCTATTTTTTGAGCTAAATAAATGGAATGTTTAATTTTGAATAATATTTTATCTTTTCAGGTATGAAACTTTTGATTTCCAAGCATTATTTGGAGTTTTTTTAGTCAAGAATGAACAAAATAGAAAGCAGTACCAACGTTAACAACATAATGAGATGGACATGATGGGCATGTTGAATTCAGAGAGAGGACGCACGACAAATCTTACAAGCATTTGGAGGTATTGGAAGTGACGGTTAAGGTAAAATAAAATAGACAAATTAAACTTTTAATTGTTACTGTCACAGTTGTTTTTTAAAATGAAACTCAATAACGTGAAGTTATACTTGACAAAGAATAAATAATTCTCTTGGATCTTCTACATAAAGGTTACATCCTAATGGTTCTTTCAAAATTATCATCTTTAGACAAAGTTGAATCCATGTTCAAAGCTAAATTAGTAGTTAAGACTTCTCTAATATATTTTGATTCATTATTATTTCTGAATTTACAGGCTTTGAAACGGTATCATCTACATATTACATGTTTTGAACTTTTTTCCAAAGCCAATGAACATTCTACCTTCTCAAGGAATGATGACTTCGTGTGTAATTAGGAGTCTCAATTGTGTCGGTGCAGCTATGGAGGAGTTGATCACATTATTTTCAGCAATTACTTTCAATTGATGTAGAAATGACAGATAATTGTGTTGTTTATTATGTTATTTATTAATTAATGCTATGATTACTCAATGTCGTATTATATTATTAGTGACTGTTGGGTTAGTAGCCTTCTATAGAGCTGTTCATTCTAATATTTACTACCAATAGGGTGTGCTAGATATTTTAAAAACAAATTAAAAAGTTTTAAAAAGTTTTTCTAATTAAGATGATTCCATTTTGATTTGTTTTTTTCATATATATTTTCCAATATATATGCTTTTTTGAATAGTACTGTCTGATATGTTTTGTTATTTTTAATATTTCGTAAGTTTGTATTCCTAAAAAAAAGTACTCACGATCGCACGAAAAGTTCACTAGTTACTATGAAGGAAAGCATATAAATTATGAACGTAAATTGTAAGAGAACAATTGTTCCGAAATTTTTTAATAACAAATTTAATTCAATTGTTTTTACTCTTACAATCAAAATTCAACCAAATTTTAATGGTTTTAAAAACTAAACCTAAACCAAACCAAACCAAATAAGAAAATACCAATTTTTTTCCTCAACTCGATTCATTTTTTTTTTATTTGGTTCAACTTTCTGATTTTCCGTGAATGCGAACACATACAAACTATTTTCTGTGTCTAACGCTATTATATTCACCCCTACTATATCATCAAAATTTTATTGAAATCACATGTCCTAAGGTAAACATAGCTTTGCTGACCTTTATGAAAAAACTTGGACTTAGAAATACACCATAGTCCATACAAATGTTAGCATAATAATGCAATAGCGAGGGAGATAGAAAAGGGGTAGGGAGCCCCATTGTGGTGCTTTTAAATTAAATACACGCCCACGCATTTCAATGCATGCAAAGAATGAACCTATAAATAACACTAGTAAACATTATCATGCTGCTGCAGATTTCTTATCCTCATCGTCATAGATATTCAAAGCATGAAGCAACTTTGGCCATGACTCTGGAATTCCTCCAGGGAGATCAAACTCCAACAGCTTTCCCCGCATGCGATAAAAGTCCTCCACTGGTTGGCTCTGCAGTAACAACAGCATTTAGTAAGTTAGATCATGAATATGTGAATTTAACACGCTAGCTAACTGAGAATTAAGTCTGCACTGTCCTAAAGCAAATCAGAGGATCTGGGGAGAAAAAAAAACACAATTACAGGAAATACAACACTAGGTTAGTAACCAATGCAAAAAAGAAATGCACATCCTAACAAAAGCAGCCACTTTGTACGGATCACATGCAAGAGCAGCTCCAGTGCAATCCAACCAATCAACTAATACTTCACACCAAACTAGTCGAGTTCAAGGACAGGAAAATATATCCAAGGGAAAAAAGAGTATCTCGATGCCACACTAGATTGTATACAGATGTCAAAATCAGTGACTAAGCTTTGACTTGACATACTAGAAGAAAACATTAAATTCGAGTAAATGACCCGATGAACAGCTTGCAGAACACCTCATAATTGCTCAGAATTATTATTTGTTGAGTTGTGAACGGCAAAGATTTTTGTTGCCTACGGAAGTGTCACAAATTGTGCTGTGTGTGTGTGTGTGGGGGGGGGGTGTATTTTCACCACTCAACTACATTAAGAGAACACTTGCGAGAAAACTAGATCAAAAAATACCATTTCATGGTAGATGCGGAGGCGTTCCTTCACAACATTTTCAGTGTCATCAGACCGTATAATAAGTTTGGTTTCACAATGCGGAGGAGGGAGAAGGGGAGGCATGTACATTCTAGTTTTGCCATCTTCACCCTTCATATCAATGCAGGCAACATTGTAATTGCCTCCACACTCGCTACAAGTTCTTCTTCCTAAGCACTTGGCAATCAACGCATCTTCCCGAAGCTTCAGATTAATCACCAGGTCGATGTCCGTCACTCCCTCTAAGATTTCCTAAATAACCAAATAACATATATATAATAGGATCAGAGAAAATGTCGTCTATATTGAGGAGACGAAACTGATTAACTTCAGTGCATAAAGCAGCTTAGCCAAAATCAGAGGAAAGCAGACAACCATGAAGTACTTACACTGTTGATAATCCATCGCTTGGACCTGTACATATCAGATCTGTTTCATCTCTAATCCAATTATAGAGGAAACAAACTTCCAAATACAGGAACCAAGGGCTGCAGAGAGATTCAATTGTAGTAAAAGTTTTGATTGGCATAAAAAAAAAAGTTATACGCCAGAGGGTACGGTGAACCCAACGAAGTCCAAAATATATAAAATAATTTAGCCTTCAAACAAATGACCATAAGTTTCAGCATTTGCTCATGGATTCTAATATGTTACCAGAATTTCACAATCATATCAGTCATTCTGATGGCAATAAGGATATGACCATCGATCAGCCTCAGCCAAAAATAACAGAAATTCGGGAAGCTATGTGTCTACATCATAGTGTCAAAAAGCAGAAGAGATTGAGAAGACATACAGGTCCATGACAACACATGAAGTTGACTTTTATTAAGCAGGAAAAAGCAGGCAATAGAAGAGACAGCCGGGAACGAAAGGCAGGGGAATGCTTGTGTTGGGAACTTTTGGTCCCAAGAACAAGGGAAATAGTTATGATCCTCTAAATTGGTGGAGAGACTCAGCAAGCAGTCCTATCTAGGGATAGGAAACCTTATTTCACTAGTGACTACTGACTTTGCACAAAAGAATGTCAAAAGATAGTTATGTGGCTCTACCTCTGCTGTAGACATTACAGCCTCCTGAAGTCTCAATTTATTAATCTTCAAGAGTGTTCAACTTTTGCCCTTCAGATGATTGATTCAAACTTTATGCATGAACCAAAAGACAATGATCAGGAGGCATAAATATTTTATCCTTAGGCATACAAAACTAAGGGATATCAGCTCTAATGTCTTTCTCCCTATCCTTGGAGGAAAGAGGATAGTCATGTTCCATACTTCCTTTGATTTTTTCTTTTTTGGAAGAAAATGACTAGGGTTAAACAAGAATATAAATTCCTTCCATTGAGATGCAGGTTTCACCCCTGTATTCTGAAATAGAACTGTTTTATGCTGAGTAAGATAGAAGTTCCAAACATACTTAAGATCTACCTCCTTTCAACAGGTTTTGTCACATCACAGTCATGGAACATATGATGAAAATATCCAGAACTCTCTCAACATATGAACTGCAGCAGCCAACAAAAATTGTCGTATAAGATACGTATCCTTGTTACAAGATTTGCAGTCCTGCTGGCAGAAAGTTAACTACATCCTCTAATAGTTCATCTATCTACCTTTTGATGAGTTGATCCTCTGCCATGAAGATATTGGCAGCTTCCACAAATTTAGAAATTGCTCTAATCCCACAAACATTTGTGCAGCAATAAATGATACAGACAACAAAATATAACATAATGCAATTGAGAAACAAAAGATTGGTTAAGAAACAATAGAAAAATTCTACCAAATAAAGAAGTTACGCTTCTAATTAAAACAAAGGATATAACAGTCCCAACTGTCCAAGAAAATCGTAAAGTTGTGACTGTTAAAATCACTAAAACAATATGTTGAGCTACAGCCTACATAAGCCTTTCAAAACTGAAGTATCCACAATCTATGGCCATTAAAGTTAAAACCCAAGAAAAAAGCTCCCAAACTAGTTAACATTGATATCAAAGTGATATTTCAAATATTCTCCTTATCCATAACAACTATAGCAAGGGCATTTATTTCTCATATTGTACTTTGCCTGTGCCCTCATACTAGTCATGCAAAGGTAGAAAAGCAGATAAGAAACCCATTCCTCAAAGGCTACAATTTTTTAATCAGACGAGAATTAGAATGTATCCTCAAAATTGTACATACCATCGTCATTACAAGGAGACGGTTCTCTAGGCCCTGGAGATGAACTATTAGTTTTATACTGTCAGCAAAATTTCCAGATGATGCTCATTATAAGACGAGTAGCGACACAATGCTTTGTGCCAATCAAACAATCAACACATGCACATGATGCTCAGTTAAGTAGAGGCAATTGTGGATGAAATCTCAGTAAAGCCTTTTAACTAGGTACATCTGAGAAGAGGTTAATGTTAGTACTACCTAGTTATGAAAAACCCTGAAAGGACTTGATTTAGAATTTTTCAACGCCATTACTTGCATGAAATACAAATAAAATATAAGCTATATCAAAAAGTTTCTAGTAGCAACTGAAGAGAACATATGAGATTAGGTACATGGCTGCTCAAACACACCACAATTTTTTAAGTTAATTTTAAGGAGTTGAAGACTAATTAACCGTGGTAAATGTTTCACAGGGTCTCTCTCCCAATTATCAGGTGTCACTAGAAGAAATCAAGAAACAACTACTAAGACACACTTAGACCAGATATTTGCTCTTATTAGCTCAGAAAATTTGCTCTAATCTCCATCAATTTCAACTATAATAAGAACATAAGAATTTGCTAAAATATCTGAAGAAAAAATTATGCAGTTCAGAGTCATGCTCTTCAGAGAAAGTTTGAAGTAAAATATAAATAAAAAGTATCTCATTTAAGATGGATGTATTATCTCCTCTGGTTAAATCTAATCACCTCAACTAAGAGCTTAGTTCTCAGGCATCAGAGTTTATTGAGAGAACTGTTAAAAGTTGCTTTAAGGAATGCACGTGAATTCTTTTAATTTTCTCCAGTTCTTTCCTTTTAAATAAGACTCCTAGTCAAATTAGTATTTCTATTTTTGGTAGGAAACAGTTAGTTGTTTCTGTTTTTTAAAATAGCAAATCACCGTTTTTTTCAATGGTAAGTTTAACCTATTTTTTAGTTGTAATAGGGACTATTTAAGTTAGGAGTTATTATCAAATAAAAGATGCTGCTTTGACCAGAAAAGAAAAACTATCTGTGTCTTCTCTTCTTTTAACTCCACCTCTGTGCTGCTATTATTTGGCTCTCCTTCCTGCGTTATTTCCCTTAACGGTGTTAAAACCAACAAGAACCATTTCGAGCGTTGTTGTTGATTTCAATGTTTGTAATTTATAGATTCATTTCGTACAACAATATATTCAACTTGGTCTTGAGCACGCGGCATTTCAATTGCAGGTCCATAACCATTAACCTGTTATAGTAATGCATCCTCGCTAGGTGTGAAAGAGCTCTCATGTACTGATATAGAACGTTTATATATTATCTTGCTAAGTTATATTTTTATAGGAAGCCTCTGTGTGCCAGATACCAAACTGTGAAAGAAAATATTGGCCTATTAAAGTAGACAGATCCTGTGCCCGGGGTCTATCAGAAACAACCTCTCTACTTCTTTGGAGGTAGTGGTATGGACTGCGTACATTCTACCCTCCCCAGACCCCACGATGTGGGAATATACTGGGTTTGTTGTTGTTGTTGTTGAAAGTAGACAGATTTGCAGGATTAAGTTCCCAGTCAATAGATGAAAAAATCAAATTAAATAATACAGACATGTACGAAATATGAGCGTGAGTAAGGATTTCATTTAGATTAGTGAAATCTTCCCTACAAAAAGCTGGAAGAGTATTTATTCAGCAAGCACAACAATCAAGTTAGACATGGGTAAATGTTTTTTTGCAACTGTTAACAAATAACTGCTCACCGCCTGCCTCATAGTTCGAGGAAATCCATCAAGAATAAATCCTGTTTCACCCTTAGCTTCTCCAGCTTCAAGACTTTTTGATAGTAAATCAATTACAATTTCATCTGAAATTAATTGCCCTTGGTTAACAATATCTGCAAGCTGCAACAGAAGGCACAAAATTATCAGAAAAAGATTTAGTAGAATGACTCAAGGGAAAAACGCAGTGGAGTAAATGAAGAGCAACAAAGCTGATACATACAACAACAACAACAAAAAACCCAGTATATTCCCACATAGTGGGGTCTGGGGAGGGTAGAATGTACGCAGTCCATACCACTACATCCAAAGAAGTAGAGAGGCTGTTTCCGATAGCCCCCGGCTCAAGAAAAGGACCGAGACCGTGTTCAAATATCGCAAGCATACAACATGATAAAATAACAACGATACCACAACCTCAAATAAGTACATGAACCAACAAAAGGCACCCCTCCCTCCAACCCTAGCCCTACCAACCAAGCTACACGAAACTCTCCTAACTCCAGCCTATGACTTAACCACATCCCTTACCCCTCTACCCTACTACTCTTCCTCCAAACCTTCCTATCAAGGGTCATGTCCTCAGCGAGCCATAATTGCTCCATGTCACGTCTAATTACTTCTGTCCAATATTTCTTTGGTCTACCCCTACCCCGCTTGAAACCATCCAAGGCCAACCTCTCACACCTACGAACTGGAGCATCCGTGCCCCTTCTAATCACATGCCCAAACCATCTCAACCTCCCTTCCCGAATTTTATCCTCCACCGACGCCACTCCCACCTTTCCCCGAATAGCCTCATTCCTAACCCTGTCAGCCCTCATGATACCGCACATCCAACGCAACATCCTCATTTCCGCCACCTCTGGACGTGAGAGTTCTTAACCGGCCAGCACTCCGCGCCATACAACATAGCCGGCCTTTAAGCTTGAGAGGTACCTGCTTATCGCAAAGGATTTCCGAGGCGAGCCGCCATTTCAACCAACCTACCCCAATACAGTGAGAGACATCCTCGTCAATCTCTCCATTCCCCTGAATCATAGACCCAAGGTACTTAAAACTATCTCTCTTACACACCACCTGAGATTCCAACTTCACTACCACCTCGTCCTCTTGCCTCGTGTCACTAAACTTACACTCCAAGTACTCCGTCTTTGTCCTACTCAACCTGAAACCTTTAGTTTCTAGGGTTTGTCTCCAAACCTCCAACTTATCATTAACACCTCGACGCGACTCATCAATCAAGACTACATCATCCGCAAAAAACATACACCATGGCACCTCACCTTGAATACTCCTTGTCAACACATCCATAACCACGGCGAATAAAAACGGACTAAGAGTCGATCCCTGGTGCAATCCAGGGAGGACCAAAAAATGGTCAGAATCCCCTCCCACAGTCCTTACCCGAGTCTTCGCCCCCTCGTACATGTCCCTAATCGAACGAATGTACGCCATAGGGACCCCCCTCACTTCCAAGCATCTCCAAAGAACCTCCCTAGGGACTTTGTCATATGCCTTTTCCAAGTCAATAAACACCATGTGAAGATCCCTCTTCCTCTCTCTATACTGCTCAACCAGTCTCCGCACTAGGTGAATTGCCACAGTCGTCGAGCGACCAGGCATAAAACCAAACTGATTCTCCGAAATAGACACTATCCTCCTCAACAAGCTGATAAATACAAATTCATATTTTCATATCTAAGCTTACGGATCAGAATTGCCTTCAACCTATCAAAGAAGCAGTTATTTTGATACAAAATAGTTTCAAAAGATGGCGAAAATGCCCGAAGAATGGAAGTGGAGTACAATGGTCCCATCGTATGAGAACAAGAATGACATTCAGAATTAACTATAGGGGTATCAAACTACTAAGTCACACTATGAAAGTTTGGGAGAGGGTAGTGGAGATGAGGGAGGTGAGAGGCGTGGCTATTACCGTGAACTAGTTCGGTTTCATCTAGGGCAGCTTAACTACAGAAGTCATTCATCATGTAAGGAGACTAATGGAGCAATTTAGGGAGAAGGACAACTTACCCGTGGGATTCATCAACCTAGAAAAGGCTTACGCTAATGTCCCAAGGGAAGTTCTATGGAGATGCTTGGAGGCTAAAGGGATACATGCGGCGTACATTAGGGCGATCAAGGATATGTCCGATGGAGCTAAGACTCGGGTAAGGTCAATCGAAAGAGACTCATAGCACTTCCCAGTTGTGACAGGGTTGCACGTAGGATCATATTTTAGCTTGTTTTTGTTTGCCTTAATGATGAATGAATTGACGCAGCATATCCAAGGAGAGGTGCCATGGTACATGTTATTTGCGTACGACATAGCTAGACTCAAGGCGGAGTTAATGCTAAGCTGGAGGTTTGAAGACAAACCCTAGAGTCCAAAAAGGGTTCAAGTTAAGCATTAACAAGGCAAAATACTTGGGAGTGCAAATTCAGTAATGTAACACAGAGGCTAGCGTGAATGTGAGGCTTGATATACAGGCCATCCAAGAGAGCGAGTATCAAGTATCTCGGCTCTATTATCCAAAAAGAATGAGGAGATTGATGAAGATGTTACACGTTGTATTGGTGAAAGATGGATAAAATGGAAGCTCACATTTGGAGTCATGTATTATAGAAGGTACCACTTAAACTTAAAGAAAAGTTCCACAGAGTAGTGGTTAGACTAAGTATGTTCTATGGAACGACATTCAGAAAATAAAAGTTGCAGAAATAAGAATATTACGAAAATATATGGGCATATTAGGAGGGATAGAATTAGAGATGAAGATATCTGAGATAGGATAGGAATGGTTTCGGCGTTGAACAAGATGCGGGAAGCGAGGTTGCAATGGGTTAGGCATGAGCAAAGGAGATGCACGGATGCCTCGGTGCGGAGGTGAGGTGGAGGTAGGCCAAAAGAGTATTGCAGAGAGGTGACGAGACAGGACATGGCATAATTTCAACTTACCGAGGAGATGACCATAAATAGGAGATTATGGAGGAATACAGATTAGGGCAGAAAATTAACCGGTAGTAGAGCATTATCTTGTTTATCCTTCCATACTAGTGGTCATAGCATTATTCCTATAGTTTCTTGTCGCACAGTTACTATTATTTTGTTTCTGTGATTGGCCCCCTATTAGTATTCCTTTTTTTTTGAACTGTTTGGCAAGTTTTAAAGATGAGGGACTTTTGAAACCACCTCTCTAGAGGTAAGGTTGTGTACACTCTACTCTCCAAAGATTCTACTTGAGGATTTCACTGGGTCTGTTGTTGTTGTTGTTGTACTATTCAAAATGATTTGTCACGCTTTCTGTAGTATTTTGCCATGATTTTTTCACTTTTGTCAATTCTTTTGTCATGTTGCTTAACTGTTTTTCCTTGAGGCAAGGGTCTATTAGAAACAACCTCTGTACCTCCAAGGTAGAGATAAGATCTGCATACACTCTGCCTACCCCAAACTTGATAATGGTTAAGTTGTTATAATACAAAAAGCACTACAACCAAAATATGAAAACATAAATAATTAATACAAATTAAAAAAGGAAGCTCGGTGCACTAAAGCTCCCACTATGCATGGGGTCCATCGAAAGTCCGGACCACAAGGGCCTATTGTACGCAGTCTTATCCTACAATTCTAATATTTAATAGAAATTAAGATAGATAGACAGAAGACATTAGAAATAATCATATTCGACAAAAGATACAAGTAGCACATTATAGGAGATAACGAGAGAAGACTGCATGATGGTCAAATCATGTCCTACGTACTTCAAATTGCATAGATCAGTGTTGTAACACCATGATGATTGAAGGTATTACATCAAGTTGAGGTAGACCTAAAATTCCATGGACCAAAGTTGTCTCAAAAGACCTATAATATCTTGAAATCAATGCGGATTTATCATAGCGCATACAATGGAAGCAAAGATCCATGTAAGCAATACCAACTAGTTGGAATTAAGATTTATTGGTTGTTGGTAATTACTTTAAGTCCAATGTCTGCTAATACACCTTAAGTTTGGTTAAATTTTATATTTCAATGTAGGGACAAGTGTGATAATTGAAAGTTAGAGGATATCTAGTCTTAGTGAACCACTAGTTACTTCATAATAAAATTTACTGAGCAACTAGAGAACCAGTAGTTACTTTAAAATACAATTTACTGAGCAATGAAATAACGAACAAAAGAAAAAAAAAATTAGTCATGTCTCCTATATTTCTTTTTTTTTTTGAAGAACCAAGTCACGTCTCGCACCCTACTAGTTTAGGGTTGAGCCATCGCAATTGTTATTGTAGTATTGGTAGTAAATTTTTTTTTGGGAGAACTTCATGTGAAAGCAACAAGATATTCAGATAAAATGATTTTTCTTATTTTCATTTATTGTCCAAATAAGATACAAAGGTAATTACTATTTGAACATTAAGAACTTTCCAAATAATAATCCTTTTTAAAAATATCTTAACATGGTTGCAGTATCCAAAGTCAAGAAAATCAATGCTAAAAGTATTGAAATAAGCTTATTTTCACTTTGAAAAAAGATAATAATTTTATATGGTAAGAGTAGGAGGGTTTGTAGGTCGTGGATTAGAGTAGAAGGTTAGTTGGTAGTTGAGTGTTCTCTCGCCTTTTTTTTTTTTTTTAACAATGGTAACAGAGTGTGTTCTCTCGCTTTCCTGCAGTGTAGCCTAGGTGGTATAAGTTTTGGGTTCTTTGATTATTGTTACCACATTTATTTCTTGTGCTTCGGCTATCACACAAGTTTGTTGTTGTTACTGCACTTTTTCTTCCGTATGCTATGTACTGCTTTCCATACCACAGTATTTCGTTGTTTTTAGTGCTTTCATTTCCATATTCCCTTTTTCAAACTGCTATGAGATGCTTTACTTGAGCCGAGGGTCTATTGGAAATGACCTCTCTCGTTTCTACAAGGTAGGGGTGAGATCTGCAAACACTCTATTCTCCCCAAACCCCACATGTGAGATTACATTGGGTATGTTGTTGTAATCTTTTTATGTAGTAAAAGACCTAATATATACATCTGAAAGTGAAAGAACCAGATATATCTCTCACAACATAGGCAAATGTATCTCTCAAACCACTAATAAAAGTATACTTACAACTACTTCCCCTGTTATTTAGCCATTGCATAACTTAATAAGATGTCACCAGAGTTGTTGCAACATTTTCACTGTTAACATAAAGCAGTTTTTAGTTTACAGTTTGAGTACGCTTAAAGTTATTTCGAACTTTCTAGATCAAGTCACGAACAAAAAAGAAGTGGGGGTGGCAGGGAGGAGGGAGAAAAGAATTGAATATTTCTACCAAACTATCCTAAAAGAGGAGAAAATGTAAATACTTTTAGCCAAAACTTCCATAAACATCCTTTGGCCAGACAGACAGAGCATTTGAATTAAACTACCCTGTGTATCCTTAAGAAAGTTTCCAGTCTAACAAATCCAACAAAAATGGTATCACAGAAAATCTCCAACTTACACCTTACTTGGTCAGGCACTTGGAATTTCTGTGCGCATCATGGTCGTTATATTAAAAGAAGATCAGTCATTTACCCATGGGTGTGGCCTAGTAGCAATGAAGTGGGTTGAGAACTATGAGGTTTCAGGAAACACTAGATGATTTCTTTCCATACTTCCTAGCCTTGGTGGACAGAGTTACCCGGTACTGGTTGTTGGTGGAAGTAGGTAACCGGTGGAATTAGTCGAGGTGTGCGCAAGCTGGCTTGGACACTACGGTTAATTTAAAAAAATAATTTAAATGAATACTACATATACACACACATAAAATCAATCCAGTAGATGTTTGGAGTGGAGGAAAATATTATCCCTTAGGAAATGATTGTCTTGATCAATTTCCAGTGTTTGGTTATGTACAAGAGTAGACGTTACATAGTAATTGTACAGGACTAGGGTAAGGTCTGAGCTTAATAGTTTTGTGATATATTTAGGTCTTAAAAGTTTATAGCATGTTGAATGAAATCATTAAAATAGAATAAGAGTTGAGATATCTGAAAAAGAAAATGACTTGCCATTTTGTCCATTATGACAGGAAATATATTCCTTGGAGAATACATTTTGAATATTTTAAGGCAAACAAACATTTTCCGCTATACCACACACATCAAATCCCGTTAAAAGATGAGAACCATTCTCTCACTTAAAAACTGAAAGGAAACCAAGATAAGAAATTAGACCTGTGAGGCAAGAGGACCATGAGAGGAGAGTTGTTGACGAACGAGATCACCAGTGGCTATGTGGGGTACGCCAAGAAGCTTAGATAGCCGAGCTGCATAGGTCCCTTTTCCGACACCAGGGCAACCCAGGAACACCCACTGGACATTTCTGCCCTTAGTTTCAAGACAATTAGTCGGAGATACAACTACTTTAACATTGTCTTCAGAAGGTTTGTAACAAAAACCCCGGGTTAAATTGGTGGTTCTACATCGCCATCTTATCACTGCACGGCTCCAAACCGCCATACTTAATGAATCAGATGCACGGAATTAATAAGATACAGAAAAGAGACAGGTTATTGAGAGAGTAGTGGGATCTTTCAGGCTTTTGGGGGTTAATGATTGAATTGAACTAACTGGGAAGTCTGAGGAAGAGGAAAGGGGTGAATGAAACACGTGGGTGGGAAAATGGAAATGGGGTATAACTGACAATAAATTGAACTGCCGACCATCAAAGATGTGATTATGTCAGCAAGCACAGGTGTTTGTCAAAAGTTTCAACGGACTGCAAAGCCCAATGTTTGTTCTTACGAGACTAGTGTTGCGCCATGATACACGTGCTTTCGAATTGGGTGTCTTCTTTAAAACCTAGAATGCGGTTATTACATTTTTCATTGATAAATGATAAGTTTTTATATAAATTTTGTGATTGTAATTAATAATTAGGATCGACCCTAAAGTTCATAAAAATAAATCAAAAACTACTGAATTGTACGAGCAAATTTATGTGTAAAATATAAAATATACATTACGCTTTTTTTAAAATTAAAAACCAAACTCATCGACCTAATTTTATCAAATCAAAATAGATGTACAAAAGGTTCAGTCCAAGTGAGAACCCGCTCCAGTAAATCAAACAAAATAAACAAAAGAAAATAAAATCTATCATACATATGTAAAGGAAATTAGAGAGAACAGTGGAAGTCTAGAAGTTTCATGTTCTCCGGTCTCTTCGCCTTCAACCGTACATCAAAGCTCCTGTTGTAACCATGGAGGAACAAAAATAGCTCACTAAGGCTCCGATTAACTTGGATCTCCGAGCAACATAACTTGGTTGTCTCAAAATTGAACCCAAACCCTCTCATTCCTTGGAGTTCTCATCATCTAGTCGAAGACAAAGGCTTTAGCTACGAGATGAAGATAGTAAGGTGTCGATCTTTGTACGTACCAGCTTCTATCACTTTTATGAAATATCAAAACTGATATTACTTTGCCCTTTCTACCCTTTTCAGGAATTTGTTAGATTTATCGTCGAAACTATAAAGTTGTTCCACGGTACGAGAGCAAACCTTTTTGGTATTTTTTGTTTGTGCTTGTCCGAAAATATTTCCTTTAGCTAATTTAGATCTGAACTAGCATGTACTCCGAACTTTGGACTATTTCACCTCAAGTCACATAAGAACTCTCACGGGGTATTGCGCAATCGTTGCCTATAAAGATCTATTTCAAGCTAAGGAGTTTTGTCTAATTTAGTTACAGGCTATGTTTCTTTACAAATACAACTTTAGGCTTATTGCATCTATCCTGATTCAAAATCTCCATTTAAACTCTTTCGAGGAATGAATCTCAAAAGAATTTAATACCTCCCCAGGAAAGGCTTCCTTAGAGGAATCGTCAAGACATGACCAAAGTAAACTAAATTTATTTTGATCTTTGTAATGCATAATGTTGAAACTGTGGAACTATGTATTTTCTTTGCAAAACTTTTATTGGTATTTTCTTTACAATTCCTTTAAATGAATCAATATGTGCTTTGAGGAATTTGCTAATATGTAACTTGTATGTTTCACTAATATGGTGATTTTTTTAGCATTCTTATTATCATGTGTGACTCCTTCTATTTATCTAGATTTAATATTCTTCTTGTCTCTATGGGTACATGTTGATGTGACCGAAATGTTTGAATACCTCCAAAATCAAAACATATATTAGTAAAAAAATTGTTAAAATGTTGTCTTCTCTGAGTATGATTTACATACATGTGTCCCTTCTTCTCCATTCTTTGATTTTGATCAATGTCATGCATATGCTCTAAAGATAATCCCACTCTCTTTCCATAATGAGCAGGAGTGCAGAATCCTGCATACAAAGTTGAGAAGAATACTAGAGGACAAAGGCAATGATTTGAATCAAGAGAAAGAAGAGACGGTGAAACAAAATAAACATTCCCCAGAATGTTGTCTAGTGAAAAGATTATTGGGGTAAAGGAGAAATTGAATCCTACTAAGAGGATGTTCATATTAGAAAAAAATTCAGACAATTTTATCAATAGTGCTACAAAGGTCACTATCCTAGGGGAGGGCATCACTATTAAAAATGCTTCTAATATATTAACATAGGAGAACAATACTAATACTAGAGATCTTAAGACTGACATCTGACTATTGACAAAATTATTGATATGTCAATAAAGTCAAGAAAGGAGACAAATAGAATACAGAAGGGGGCATCAACCAAAGCATAGTGTACCAACTCTTTTAACAAAGACAACAACATAACTAATAAAGGGGTTTGATTTGAATTAATCTAAAAAGATAATCGTGATACAAATAGATATGGGAAATGGATATAATGCATGAAATTCAATTGAGGACCCTAGGATGCAAGTTTCAATTTCGAATATATAGACTCTTCAAGGGGAGACATCAAGGTGGGAAAATAGGTGTATGTTAAAGATGATATTCTATTAGATATGGGAAGATATTAGTTATGAAAGAGAAAAATTTAAAAGAATTTATGGATGAGTCCCCAACAACGAGAGTTGATGATTCTGAAATCAATAACATCCAAAATATCTAAGGGAGAGCTAATTTGAGAGTGAACAGACATAATGGTGGTAGCCTATCCATTGTTTGTATCACCTATAGTCAATATATAAATAATAGAAATATAGACACAAGATGAGCAACACATAGTTGATTGACAACATATCAACATAAGTTGAATGAGACAGATATTTAAAATAGGGTAGATGATGCCCAAAGTAAGGGTATGGCTACATACCCTAGCTCTAAACACATTACTAATCTTATAAGACTGAGGTTGTAAATAGTTCTCAAAAAGATTTGGTTATAAAAGAGAAAAATAGAACCAACTTATTAAGGTGAAGTAGGGGACACCAACCGAGATCCTACATGATACTATATCACACAACATAGAAGTTGTACTAGGAATAGGTCAATGTTCAAGAAGACTTATCTCCTAAACTTGTAAAAAGAGGGAGAAAGGGGAGAAAACAAGGACAAGTGAAAAACCAACAACCTATAAGGGCCATACAAAAAACGGAGCCACTACAAGTAATTCTAAATGATGAATAAGGACATGATATGAAATTCATATGAGTTAGGATATAACAAATATTTCATAGACTTCAAATGCTCAACAAACACAACATATACGTTTGATAGCCTTGATTGAGCCATTTCAAAGTTCTAGGGATATTCAGAGGCATAGTAGGAGATTAAAAATGAATATAGTAAGTACAAATTTAATATAAATATTTTATTCTTTGCCACAATGGTGGAAATTATAAGTGAAACATGGAAATTGATCACCTTTAAACTATGTCTACATAACTAATAAAAACACATGATTATTACCATAGTGTATGCATGTAATGACCCTCTAGTCGTTATAGAGTGGTTAGGGTGTAGGTACCTTGTTAGAGTTTTCCTAGTAAGTTGAGCTAATAAAATTTTAAGGTGGGGTAGTTTAAAACTGAAAACTTGTGTTGTGTTTATTCATGGTGAATTATGATTCATGGTGTTATGTTTTGTGGTGTCATTGTAATAACCCTCTAGGTCATTTCTGTATTTTCATTCATTTTTGTTGTTTAGAGCTTTTCTATAGCTTTCCTAGGTCATTTATGACTTGCTGGAACTAACAACTTGGTTACCAGATAGTTTGTTTAGATTTTAGAGCTAATTTTCTATTTTGAAGTCGTCGTTAGTTTAATTTGGCTACCAGGCAAAAACTTCAGTCAAACAACCTTGAATACTAATTCTAACTATTCTAACAACTCTGGAATATCGATTTTAGGCTAGGTGACCCTTGGATTGGGTCTCGAGGCTTCCAAACTCATTTTGAGCTATTGGATGAAAATTAAGTAAAATAACACATGGTATGGGACCTACTTTTCATTGAAACATACTCGAATAGAAATTTTGACTGGGACATTGAGTTCACCGCATCGAATTTGATAGGATAGCATAGTTTATTTGCGTATATGGTATTTCAGATGAAATTCGAGGGGTTGGCGGAGACTTAGAAAAAGTTTTTGTTGGTGCATCGCTTAAGCACCCATGAGGTTGCTTAAGCGAATACCAATAAAGATGGCTAGCTGTCGCTAAAGTGGCTTGGCATCACACAACAAATATCACTTAAGCAATATCTTTGGCGTTTAAGCGATGACTACTTAAGTGGTTAAGTTACGCTTAAATGGTACCTGGGCTGACACTGTGTTGCTTAAGAGACACTGTGTCGCTTAAGCGTTGACCGTTTAAGAGATACAGTATCCACTCAAGTGATACTTGTGGACTTGGGAAGGGTATAAATACCCCACTTAACCCGATTTGCATCATTTTTTCATCCATTCCCTAGAATATTTAACCCTAAAAATGGGAAACTTGGGAGAATCATTTGTGGTTGATTTTAGAGCTTGCGTGAAGTTAATTTATGCATTACTTCTTTGAATTTGTAGTAAGCTTTCATTAGTTTCTTGATAGAATCCTTCATCTTTTTCCAAAATCCCTAAAAGCTTGGTGGCTTAATTGTAGCACCATTAGAGCTTGAAATTCACCCATTTTGAGGGTAAATGTACCTTGAGCATAAAGGAACGTTGTGTTGGTTTCAAAAGTGTGATACCATAAAAAGTCCTCATATGGGATCTTTACGCAATTTTGGACACAAAGCACAATAGTGCAATGTGGGTATCATTATTCTCATTTTGATGGGTAGATTTTTGATTTTGATAGTGTGATACCTTGCGAAAGTTTCTCAAAAATGCAAATCGAAAGATTAGCAAATTCTTCGAGCTTTTTTTTGGCGTTCAGGTAGGCTATATTTACCCTCTTCATAGAGTGGGATATTTTGTAGTATGCTTATGATATTATGCTAGATATAAGATGAGATTTAGGTGTTGGAGGTCTGACTAAAAATATTTAGGTTAATTAGCTATCTTAAAACCGTAATTTTGGCGTAACTGACTTAGTGGATCGTGTTTTAGGGTAAGTTGCTATCTTAGGGATAATTAAGGCTTATTTCAAATCTAAAAATGAATTTAGATATCTTAGCCTAGTCTGGGGTAGATTTTTCCTAAAAATAGATTTTGAGAATTAGAAGTGGGCCCTTCCAGAACACCTTAGGTCAAGACTTGTGTTACCCTTTATAGACTTATTACGCATGTTAAACCTTTATTAGTGATTCTTTTTGGACTTTGAGGAGGTTAAATATGAAATGATTATGTTAGTTTGGTAATTGAGAGTTGGTGCTAATTTCGGATAAAGTTTGGTGGTTTATTGATGTAATGTACTTATATGGTTTATTGTTACGACTTATTGATATGGTCTATTAATATGAGTTCCTAGTGAAATCAGAAAATTGGTGATGGTATTTATAATATGAGTTCCTATTTAAGTCTGACAAATGATGTTATGATGATGATACTATTGAGGATGTTCTGATGATAATGATATGAGTTTTGGTTCAAGTCCGTCATTGAGAGTTGGGCATGATATGATTCGGTATAGATGGGTTGATAGTTATAGGTGATATTCGATAAAGTTGTAGATCTTTGATTATTTATTTCCCTTGATGGTACCTTCCAAGCTTATGGGGGCCTGCATTGGGTTATGTATTTTTCTGCCCTTATTGACTTATATGGGACAATTTTGTAGTTGTAGTTGTGTGATATTTATGTTACTATTTTGGATTTATTTATTTATTCATGTACAATAGTGTTGGAGCTTATTTCCAGGTTTGCTCTATTACCTTGACTTAGTTTACTTTATCTTGTACCTTATCGTATTTAAATCATGATTTAGCTTAGTCAACCGTTGATGCATACTAAATACTTATGATTTTGGTACTAATACTCTACTTTTGTAATTTTTGGTGCAAATTTGAGTACTAGTTAACAGTGTTGACGTGACGCTCGTGCTGGATTGATTTCAGAGATTGGATGAGCTCTTTAAGTTAGTGTTGCCCTTTTTTATCCTTTTATTTATATATGTCAAGTTTTTCATTTTTAAGACAAATTGTACTAAACTATTCAATACTTGTAGTTCATTTATAGTAGCTCTTGTATCAACATTACTGAGTCTTGGGAAGATTGTTGCTCTTTTATCTATCTATCTATTAGATTATTATGACTGCTTATTGCTATTTTAACTTTTTAAATATTGATTTCTGGCTTTTAGGCCATTCCCTCTAAGTTAGCCCATTGGGTGTAGCTTCGGGAGATAGTTTGTCTTACCTACTGGATTGATAGTAAATACCATCATAACTTGTAAATCGGGTTGTGATAACTTGGTATCAGAGCCCAAGTTTCACCGGTATTATTAGTACATGACTAAGTGTCTAATAGAGTCCCGCGAATCCCAATAATGACGATAGTTTCTTGTCTTCGGGAGGCTATAGGACATTCTTAGGAGTTCTTTACTTCTTTCACCCATTTTTTTCTAAGATTCTGAGTTGGTTTCTAAAGCATTCCTTTGGTTTCACTCAATCACAAATGGCTAGGACACGTGCTATCGCTATACAAGACGAGGGTCCTAAGAACGAGCTTAGGGATCCTGTCATTGTTTGTGGATGACCTAGGGGTCATGGATAACCCAGGTATGTGTTCCCAGTTAGGGGCCAGGATAGGGGGCTTTCACCAAACCCTATCCCTGCCCCCGATCTAGAGATTCTGGCACCCCAGCTAGCGGTGGGCCAGGGACCAGCGTAGGCTCTACCGAGGTTTATTTCTTTTTCAGTGCTTAGGGATGCTTTTGTTCAGCTTTTGGTTTTGGCTGGTGGTGCACCATCTGATGGTGCACAATCTACGAATCATACTGGTACTAATGCAAGGGTACAACCTATTGTTGCAACTCCCAGAGTTCAGGTCCCTCATGCACTGGTGGTTGTCTAATCAGTAGTTTCTCATCCGCTGGTTGTCAAGCCTGCTATGTCTATTGAGGAGTAGAAAATGTTGGGTATGTTCTTGAGATTGTCTCCTTTAGGTTTTTTGGTGCACCGAGTGAGGATTCTATGAGTTCTTGATTGCTTGTGAAAATAGGCTTCATAATTTGTGCTTAGTTGAGACTCGTGTTATGGATTACACTACTTTTAGTTAGACTTGGCAGCTCTGCATTGGTGGATAGGTCATCTTGATTCCAAGACAGGTGGTTCATCCCAATTGACATGGACTCAGTTCTCCGAGATCTTATTAGAGAAGTATATGCCTTGCAGTCTTAGGGATCGTCTGAAGGACCAGTTCTCTAGGTTATAGCAGGGCTCTATGACTGTTATAGAGTATAAGGCTCAATTTCATGAGTTGTCTAGGCATGCTACTTCTAATATGACTACCGAGTATGAAAAGTTTGTTACTTTATTCGGGATTAAGACTTTCTCTTTTTATATCTACACAGAGTTTGGTTACTGCAGGTAGGTCTTTTGTTGAGGTTTCTGATAATGCTCAAGTTATGGAGGAGATACATCATGAAGTCTAAGGAGGGAGCGATAAGAGGCCACTGTATTAGGGTAGTTTAGTGGGAGCCATAGTAGGTCATGGTTCAGAGGTGGTAGTTCTCAGGGTAGGTACCTTCTGCACCAGTTATATCAGCATTAGGGCCAGTCTAGTAGGCCAGCTCAGGCCATACATTATCGATGGAGGCCAATCTAGTTTCAGTGGTCATCCGTCCATGGTAGTGGTTAGTCTTTGAGAGGTTCTGATGTGCTATAGAAATATAGCACTTTCGATGCTTAAAATAAGGAAAAGATGCAAGTATTTGAGTTTATTTGTTAGATATGATGGTTTTGGGTTTATTTTGTTGGAAATCATGTTTTGGATGATAAGTTCGTGAAAAATGTGAAAAAGGTGTTTTTCGCTATCTTTTAAGCAATTATGGATGTTTGAGACACGTTCCAACTTGATCGTGATCAAAGAATGTTCGAGAATCGAAGAAGAGCTGAAAATATGACTCCCGACACCTACTAAGTCAACCTACAGACCACATGTAGGACCTACAAACCACTTGTAGGCAAAGCAAGTGCCAGAATTTCAAAATCTCGAGAGCTGAACTTGCAAGATTTTTCCATCTGGTACTTGCGGTTTGTACCTAAGCCCAGGGCCAGTAACGCAGGTACTACCTGCGACCAGTGCCAGACCGCGGGTGCAAACAATATGTGGCCACCGACCCAGTTTCTCCTATTTCATTTGTGCTTTGGTTTTAGGATTTCCTCATGTACTATAAATACCCTTAATGTATTTTTTAGTAGGAGTTAGGCACTTTTAATATTCACAAACATATTTTGATTCGAAGATTCAATTTTGATATTTGGATTTCCGTGTATTGACTTCAGTTGATTAATTCAGTAACAATTGTAGTTTTTTACAATTCTTATCATTGTGATTTCATCTATGCTTTCAACTATGAATGTTATTGATTTCTTCACAAGTATGAGCAGCTAAAACCCATAGCTAGGGTTGTGAAAATCCTAGAGGATTGATGAAGTAGGGGAAGTACGATTATTGAATTGAACCGATACCCATGACATGCATTGCATTATCTTCACTATAATAGATTTCTTAGCGGTGGCGAACATTGATATCTCGCCTAGATTATTGCTACTTACTCCAAAAGAGGAGTAGTGACTAGTAAACTATAATGACAATAGTAATTTTGAGTTTAGCTGTTGATCCATGCTACTAGGTATTATCTACGTAAGATGGTTAGATTCCATCAAATAAATAGAGACTCAAAAGGCAATAGTTAACTGGGATCAAGATAAGGGTTAGTAAGGCGACATATTGAGGCTCAAAAGGTAAAGGGTGAAATCTGTCTACTCATCCAAAAAACTATAGATGGTACATAACTTATTAATTCTGCATGCAAGGTATCGGCTTGGTTCAATATAGCATGATAAGCCTACAGAGTTGAGAAGTCACGGGGAACACAATCGCAGTGTTCATCAATACTGATCACAACCGAAGTTGATATTTACTCTTAGTTCGATAGTTCCATTCAAATCCCTCATTTATTTTTCCAGTTCTTGCCCGTCGATTACAACATCGAAAATCCACGAGTCCACATTTTCCCTTGTGATTCGACCCCAACCTTCATTGGGTTACTATATTTTGACAGTAAATGTATATCATCTGATCAGAGGTGTTGTTTGGACGTCATCAAAATTTTAATGCCATTATCAGGGAATACAGTGTTGATTTGTAAACAAAGGTTGTTGCAATCTTCAGGACGTTCTTTTTGTTCTTAGATGGGCATACGTAGGTGTATTCCTAGAATATGAAGTAGAGGCAATCCCTTACTCTCACTGAATCCAAATCCAAAGAGGGTCCTATAAATACCTGGTAGGATGTTTGTGTAGAAAAGAGATGAACTTCCGAAGGGGTTTGTGATATTGCACCTCCCCCTCCTTTTGAAGGAGTTCAGGACATCGTTGATCGAAAGACTGGTAATCTTTTAGCCCAAGCTGAGAGGAGGGTAATAAAAAAAGCTCAATACATAGCTCGGGAGGTAGAGTTATCTGAGTAGAGATAGGTAGTAGACCACTGAGCAGTACTCAATAGAAACCAGAATAGAAACAGAGGAGGCCGACCTCAAGTGACCCAGTATATCAGTATGTTTAGCCATATAAAGATGATGAAGAGGATCTAGGATATGTTGAGCCGACAGGGACTGGAGCTATCATTCTTCCTGTTTAGCCCCCTGATGTCAAGTTCAACATTTCTAATGCGATGATTCAACACTTATACTTGAAGGGTGTAATTGCAGGTTTCCTACTGACGTGCCAACATGCATCTGGCAAATTTTACTGGGATCTTCTCTTCATATACCAGACCTGGGGTAGATTAGGATGCATTAAGACTGAGGTTGTTTCCCTTTTTGCTTATTGGAGAGGCATCTTTATGGCTAGGGGAACTTCCAAGAGGGTCTATCACTACATGGATCGTGTTACGTAGATAATTTTTGAACAAAATCTTTCCTCCATCTAGAGTACTGCAGCTCAAGGATGAGATTTATAACTTTAGGAAGCTACTGTCAGAATCTATGTATGAGGCATAGTTCAGGTTCAAGAAGAAGCTCAACATGGTGCCCAACCACCAGATTTCAAGGATAAGCTTGTTGAAGATCTTCTATAGAGACCTGACTATCAGTTCTAGAGCAATGACAAACACTATCTTCGTAGGACCCTTCATGAGATTACAATGGGAGATGGCTTCGAGTATTATGGATCAGATCTTATTAAATAATCATGGGTGGCAAACTCAGGCGGTTAAGAAAGGTTGTGACATTTATTCCATTGGAGCTTATGGTGATTGGAGAGTAGATGAGGATGCTATAGCTTCGGAGATTTTACTATTGAGGACAGACATTGGTGAGTTGGCCAAATAATTTGCAATGATAAATTCTGCAAAGGTTAAAGTAGTAGAGGTATAGGGTGCAGCTTCTAGGGTGCATGAGTCTGAGTTAGAGGAGGAGGTAAAGTATGTGAATCATCAGTTGGCGGGTTTCCGAGCCCAAGGGTAAGGGAATAAAGGTCAGAACAATGATGATAGAGATAAATACATTCCACCGAACAGACGAGTTATGAAATCGAGAATAGAAAAGATGTTGGCTAAGCTAATGAAGGGTTAAGAGAGTCAAGATGCTTGCCTTAAAGAACTCAAGGCCGATGTTTCAGGATTGGCCCAGAAGATTGAGCCACATACAACTGCTATAAAGCAGTTGGAGTAGCATTATAGTCAAATCTTTGTTACTTTAGCTGACAGACAGTCAGGAATACTTCCAAGAGACAATGTGTTGAATCCTCAAACGTTGGTTCATTATTTGTCTATTAACACTAAGAGTGATTCCCCACCTGATGATCACTTTTTGCCCACTACTAATGAGCCAAAGAAGGAAAATATGGTTGCAGATGAGCCACCTGATGCTGAATTTGTAAAGCTGACTTACAATGATGATGATTTTGGGAGTGATGATGATGACGACAGGGTAGCAGGAGAGCTCCAAGTTATAGTGTAGTAGTTTAGTGCTATTTTTCTTGCATATTTAGTAGAAAAGAGGGTAGACCCAGGTGCAGTCACTATTCCATGTTCTATTGGGCCTTATGACATTAATCAAGCTTTATGCGATACAAGAGTAAGAATAAATATAATGCCATTGGTGAAATACAAAGTATTGGGGTTAGGCAAACTCAAGCCTACATCTGCAAGGTTGTTGATGCCCAATTCATATTTAAAAGAGCCAGTGGGTATTTTGCGATATGTAGAAGTAAAGGTGGCATCATTCACGTATCCAACAGATTTCATGATTTTAGATTGTGAAGTGGATGCTCATTCTTCAATTATCTTGGGTAGATCTTTCTTGTCCACTGGTCGGGTGTCGATTGATATGAACCTAGAGGAGATCACTTTCAAATGGAATGATTAGAAAATAGTGTTGAACATATGCATTACATTTCAACAGCCTGATGATATGAGGGTGGTAGCAATGATTGATGCAATAGATGATGATGTGGTTGCAACAGAGGTGCCTATTAAGGAGAGATTAGGGTAGAATCATTAGTAGCAGTAATTATGATCTTCAAGAGTGATGGGATAGATGAGTATGATGAGTTAGTTTAGGCATTGCATGGCATAGGTTCTTATAAATATGCCCCTAAGAAGTTAGATCTTGACTTAAAGAACAGAACCACACCTCCTGCAAGACCATCGATTGAAGAACCACCAGTATTGGAATTGAAAGCCCTTCTACCTCATTTGTAGTATGCATTCTTAGGGGACAACAAGACCTTACCGGTAATTATTGCAGTAGATTTAGTAGGAGCACAGGTCGAAGCTTAGATATCAGTATTATGAAAGTTCAAGATAGCTATTGGGTGGACCATTGCAGACCTCATAAGGATTCCACCAGGTATATTCTCACACAAGATACAGTTTAAGCTGGACAACATTCTTAGTACTAAGCATTAGAGACGACTGAATCCTCTTATGCAGGAGGTAGTGAAAAGAGAGATAATCAAGTGGTTAGATGCTGGAGTGGTTTTTTTTCATTGCAGATAAAAAGCTGGTGAGCTCAGTTCAATGCGTAAGAGAAATCACTGTGGTTCCAAATAAGAAGAATGAATTAGTACCAGTGAGGCCAGTGACTGGTTGGAGAGTATGCATGGACTATAGAAAACTTAATAAGTGGACACAAAAAGACCACTTCCCTATGCCATTTATGGATTAGATGCTGGACAGATTAGCAGGCATGGGTTGGTATTATTTTCTTGATGTGTATTCGGGTTACAATCAAATCATGATTTCTCCCAAAGACCAAGAAAAGACTACTTTTACTTGACTTTATAGGACCTTTGCATTCAAGCAAATGTCATTTGGGTTGTGTAATATGCCTGCCACTTTTTTGAGATGTATGATGTCTATATTCTCCAACATGCTGGAAGATACTATTGAAGTATTCATGGATGGCTTTTTAGTGGTTGGGTACTCATTTGATGATTGCTTAGCCCATTTGGCCAGTGCATTGCAGAGATGTGAAGAGTGCAACTTGGTACTAAACTGGGAAAAATGCCACTTTATAGTGAAAGAAGGTATTATTATAGGGCACAAAATCTCCATAAATGGTATTAAGATGGACAAAGCGATGATTGAGGTAATTGATAAGCTACCACTGCCAGTGTCAGTTAAAGGCATACAGAGTTTTTTTGGGTCATGCTGGCTTTTATAGAAGGTTCATCAAGGACTTCTCCAAAATTGCAAGTCCTCTATACAATATTTTGGAGTAGGTGAATTTTTTTTTCGATGATGATTATATCAATGCTTTCAAATGACTAAAGGAGTGGTTAATTTCAACGCCCATTATTTTGTCTCTTGATTGGTCTGCATCTTTTGAGGTAATGTGTGATGCAAGTGGAGTGGCCTTGGGAGCTATTCTAGGATAAATAAGAGAAAATAAACCACATCCCATCTACTATGCCAACAAAGCTTTAAGTCTCGCAAAGAAAAATTGCACAGTTACAGAGCAAAAGCTAATTGCGGTGGTTTTCACTTTTGAAAAATTTTGGTCTTATTTGATTGGGACTAAGGTTATAGTGCACACTGACCATTCATACTTGAGGTACTTGATGTCGAAGAAAGATGCCAAACCCAGACTGATTCATTGGGTTCTCTTACTACAAGATTTTGATTTTGAAGTCAAGGACTGAAAAAAGAAAGAAAATCAAGTTGTAGACCACTCGTCCAGACTTGAGGAGGAGATCATACAAATGCTAGGGGATAATCTTGAGATAGATGATCCTTTTCTTGATGAGAGAGTGTTGGCAGCATCTCATGATTTGATTCCCTGGTTTGCTGATTTTGCCAATTTTTTTGCAAGCAATATTGTCCTAGATGATCTATCCTTCTAGCAGCAACAGATATTTATGCATGAGGTAAGAAAGTTCTTCTGGGATGAGCTATATTTTCTTAGGATCTACACTGATGGTGTGATTTGGAGATGCATTCCAAAGGTGGAGATGATGAGCATTCTGGAAGCTTGTCATTCTTCACTAGTTAAGAGTCACCTGATAATGCTCAAATTACACTCTTGAATGGTTGTAAACTATCGTTTCCAATTAAATAACCCATCTTAGGTTGGGGTTGAATCCACAAGGAGTGAAAGCATGGAATTCAAAACTCAAGAGTGTTGATAGTCTACTAAAAGGTGACCCGTAATGTGAATGAATCAAGCATAAATGTAAAATGGGAGAATTAGTTTGAATGTGGTAATAATGACAACTACTTTAATTTTAGAGCACTATCTTGACGTTAAAAAAATGCTAAGAGTGAATTCCATTAGGAATAGACCTTGGGGTTATGCAATTCTAGGTGTGGGTTCAAGCATGGGTACTTAACACTTTATCCAACTTTAGCTAAAAGTCATGGGTAGGCTAGATGTCAATGTATTGATGTCAATCTTTCAATTACGACATCAAATTTCACAAATGGGTTCTTTCAAACACCTCACAAGTGTGACAAGTTTGCATATCTATTACCTCAATTTGTATCCTTATGTCTAAGATATGTCTTCAAATGATATGATTCAAGCTATTGGTTGCATTTATTCCTCACCCATATCTCCTCTTTCAAGGATGACATGGGTTCAAGAGTGTTTGGGGTTTGAAACCCCTAACTCTTGATTAAATTATGAAATAAATACAACACCCATTACAAATAACTAATTAGGAGGATAAATAGCTAACACCCATGCACTACCATAACCTAAGCAAACATAACCCCAAGATTTAAAATTAGCTACTCATAGAAAAAAAATAATAGAAATATACCAAAGTTATCATTGACTTCATCCGTGAGAAATAAATATAATATAGTTCCAAACTTGGAAATTCAATAAATATTCAATGGAAAATCACTAATTCTTCCTTGGGAATCACTCACATATTTTTTTTATTCAAGACTAGTATAATGTTCTTCTAAGATGAAAAGATAGGTGCTAAGATGAAAAGATAAAAGCTAAGCTGAAAGATGAAAGTTAGGTCTTGAAAAAATGAGCTAGAAATCCTTCTTTATGCCCCACTTCCACATTTGACAAAATTACAAAATTTCCACCTTGCTCTAATCTACTTGAGCGGATCCAAAGAGGATGGAGAGAAGATAGAGAGTAGATGGATAGCAGTTCTAAAGTATATGCAAAGTGGATGCAAAGAGAATGACTCTTTTCCTTCACATTTGGCCTCTTGTTGACTTGAATGACTTGCCCATCTTCCCTTTTAACTTTTACCTAGATAAATAAGCATTAAGTAAGAGAATACCATTAAATAAATGGAAAAACATGATAATTTAGGCTTAAAATGTGTTAGCAAGTCTTCAAATCTCATCACCATAGTGGCATACAAAAATATCACAAGATTCTATAGTGAGGGTTTTACTAGCCTTCTATTTACAAGGATGCTCATCATTTTACAAAAGTATGTGACTAATGTCAGTGTAAAGGAAATATTTCATGCTAGGAACTCCCCATGACACCCATTCTAGAGTTGTACTTGTTTGATGTGTGGGGGATTAATTTTTTGGGCCCATTTGTGAGCTTTTATGACATGAGGTATATTTTGATAGCAGTTAACTCTGTATCAAAGTGGGTGGAGGCAGTTGCACTTCCAAATAATGAAGGTAGGAGCATCACCATCTTTTTGAAGAGGAACATTTTTCCTAATTTGGTACCCCACGTGAAATTATCAATGATAGTGGGTTATACTTCTGCAACCGCTTCTTTAAAGCGTTGCTTGATAGATATGGTGTAAGGCATAAGGTGGCAACACTTTACCATCCTCAGTGAGTGGGAAAGTGGAAGTCTCAAATAGAAAGATAAAGTCCATATTGGCAAAAACTATGAATGCCAACAGGACTGAATGGTCTAGAAAATTAGTGATGTATTGTGGGCTCACCAGACAGCCTATAAGACCCCCGTAAGCTCCTTTCCATATCATCTTGTGTATGTAAAAGCATGCCATTTACCGGTTGAACTTGAACATAAGGCACTATGGGCAATGAAAAGGCTAAATTTTGAGTGGCATGATGCATCAAACTTAAGGTTGAGCAAGGTGAATAAGTTGAATGAATTTTGACTCCGTGCTTATGAGAGATCGGTGATATATGAAGAAAAAATAAAGATTTACCATTACAATAAGATCGAGAAGAGAATATTCAAACCCGGTGATTTGGTCTTCTTTTATAATTTAAGACTATGCTTGTTTCCTGGCAAGTTGAAATCAAGATGGACTGGACCATTTACTGTGGTTAAGGTGTTTCTATATGGTGCTATTAAGAAAAAGCATAGTGGTGATATCCCTTTTAAAGTGAATGAGTAGCGAGTGAAACATTACATGGAAAACCTAGAAAAAGTCAGTGTTTGTGTTGAAATTGACCTTGGCAAAGTCTGAGTAGCCAAGGGAACTAAGTAATGCCGCGGTAGTAAATCAGGCGCTGCTTGGAAGGCAACCCAAGGTACACAGACACCTCTTGCATCCTAGGTATGTTCTCACTTCCCTCTGTTTTACTTTATTTTAGCGCATTAAGGACAATACACAGTTTTTCATTGGGGTGTGCATACCATGACACCGTGGGTTTTTATTGTTGTGCTTCTTTTCCTATCAACCGTGGTATGGTTTTAGAACCGACATGTCTAGTCTAACTTTGTGTATTATTGTGTTTTATTTTGTATTATTTTGTTTTTGTGTAATTAGGATATTTTTGAGAATTTAAGGCAATAGTCATGTTTTGACTAATTTTTTATACCCCTCCAAATTTGTGTTTTAGAACTGTATGAATGTATATATGTGTGAACATTGTGGATCTTGTTATGGCATTAGGATTAGGGACATTATTATCACTTTCTAACAATTGCATGAACCGAATAGGTAGTAGTTGATAATATTGACTCTGTGGTATGTGTGTATGAGATACTACCTAGTTCCCTTTGTGTGTCGAATTTAAAACTTGCCTGGTTAGTCTTTCCTGGGTTAGAGGATAGTCGGTTAGGAAATGATCATTGGCCATTTTTTATTTTAGTCCACTTTTAGCCTAAATGACCTTCCATGTGTGAATTATATCCCTTGATCCTGAATTTGAGACTTTGTAGTCTATTTTTCTTGTTTCACCATTCACCTTCCCATTTGTGCTACAATTAACCTATTCCTCCTTGGACATTGAGCACCTCAACTCAGGAAAAATGCCTAAGTTAAAGGTGGCTATCATAGGGGTGTGTAGTGTAAAATGGGTTTGAAGAAGGGTAAAATAAGAGAAAAAGTTAGTAGGGCTGGGTTTGGTAGAAAAAGAAAAGAAAAAGAAAAAGAAAAAAAAGAAAAAGAAAAAGAAAAAAAAAAGAAATGAAAAGTTATGAAAAAGAGAAAAAGAATTAATAAAGAAACAATACCCAGCTTGAATGTGCATAAAGGAATAAAAGGGAGAAATAAGGGGTGAATAAAAGGAAATGGGCTAGTAAATGAGACCCCAAAGTTAGTGTAGTTCCAAGGAGGCTTAGTCACCTGATATGTGTATATGTTCCATACCATCCCCTAAGCCTACATTACAACCGAGAAAAGTCCTATAGTAATCTTAACTTGACTATCTGAATGCTAAGGTAAGGAAAATAAGGGCAAGCCTATGGTATTTTACATACATTTATTGGAATTTCTCTTCTAAGTGTGAGTTTATCTTGAATGTCCCTGCATTGACATGCATGATTTCATATGAGCGAGTAGGACATCTTTGTTGTGAAGGCACTTGAATTATGTTGCTAGTTTGCTTGTTTCGGGTAGTGTAACTTGTATATATGAGTGATTGTCTCTTGCTAATGTAATTGTCATACCTTGATCCCATTGTGTCACATTGTTTTGCTTTTTATTCATACACGATTGGTTTTGAAAAATAAGATTGGAGGGAGTGTTGTAATTTGAGTTTACGTGTTGACTGTCTGCTTTTAATATCTTAGTTTCTTCTAATTAAGTGTCGCTTTTGTTTTGTTGTGTTTTTTTGCCTGAGGACATGCAAACATTCTAAGTTAAGGGTGTTGATGTTTATTAGAAATATAGCACTTTCGATGCTTAAAATGAGGAAAAGATGCAGGTTTCTAAGGTTATTTGGTTAGATATGATGCTTTTTTGGTATGTTGCAGGAAATCATGTTTTGGATGATAAGTTCACGAAAAGGTGTTTTTGGATATTTTTAGAGCAATTATGGATGTTCGGGAATTTTTTTGGCTTGATCTTGATCAAAGAATGTTTGAGAATCGAAGAAGAGCTTAAAAGTGACTCCTGGCACCTATAAGTCAACCTATGAACAGTATGTAGGACCTACGAACTGCTGGTAGGCAAAGCAAGTGCCAGAAGTCCAAAATCCCTAGAGCTGAAATTGTAGGATTTTTTCCATCCGATACCTGCGGTTTGTACCTGCGTCTAGGGCCAGGACCGCAGGTACTACTTGCGCCCGATGCCAGACTACGTGTACGAACCACATATGGCCATCGACCCTGTTTCTTCTATTTTATTCGAGCTTTCGTTTTAGGGTTTCCTTATGTACTATAAATACTCTTTATGTGTTTTTAGTAAGAGTTACACACTGTTGATATTCACAAACATATTTTGATTCTAAGATTTGATTTTGATCTTGGGATTTACGTGTACTGACTTTAGTTGATTAATTCAGTAACGGTTGTGGTTTTTTATAATTCTTATCATTATGATTTCTCTATGATTTCAAATATGAATGATATTGATTTCTTTACAAGTACGAGCGGCTAAAACCCATAGCTAGGGTTGTGAAAACCCTAGCAGATTGATCAAGTAGGGAAAGTGCATTTATTGAATTGAACCGATATCCATGGCATGTATTGTATTATCTTCACTATAATAGATTTCTTAGTGGTGGCCAACATTAAGATCCCACCTAGATTATTGCTACTTACTCCATAAGAAAAGTAATGATTAGGAAAAGATAATGACAATAGTAATTTAGAGTTTAGCTGTCGATTCATGCCACTAGGTATTATTAACGTAAGATGGTTTGATTTTATATAATAACTAGAGACTCAAAAGGTAATATTTTATTGTGATCATGATAAAGGTTAGTAAGGTAACATTCTGAGACTCAAAAGGTAAAGGGTGAAATCTATTTACTCATCCAAAAGACTATAGATGGTACATAACTTATCGATTCTGCATGCAAGGTATCGAGTTGGTTCAATGTAGCATGATAAGCCTACAGAGTTGAGAAGTTATTGGGAACACAATCCTAGTGTTCACCAATACTGATCGCGACCGAAGTCGATATTAACTCTCTGTTCGATAGTTCCAATCAAATCTCCCATTTACTTTTCCAGTTCTTGCCCATTGATTACAATATCTGAAATTGATGAGTCCACATATTCCCTTAGAATTTGACCTCAACCTTCATTGGGTTACTATATTTTGACAACGACTGCATCATCATCTTATCAGAGGTGTTATTTGGACATCATCAGGTTCGTCTTCTGGTTAATCTAGTTGTGGTGGTTATTTTCGGTCAATCGGATATTGTAGTTTCTGTTCAACTCCTAGGGCATGTTATTGTTGTAGAGCTTTTGGTCATTTCTGGAGAGAATACCCTACTTATGGAGCAATGCTTCCTTCAGTTCAGAGTATTCCATTAATTCAAACAGTTTTGTCCCCAGCTAGAGGTGGTATGCATGGTCATATGGTGGTCCCCAGGGTAATCGTGGAAGTTCCAAGCAGGTAGGAAAGAATATTGGTGAGAAGCCTAGCCAGGTGGTGAGTGCGGTCAGTTGTATGTTATACCTGCTAGACCCAAGATTGGGTCTTTAGATATTTTTATTATAGGTACAATCTTGGTGTGCCGTTAGTTGGCTATTGCTTTATTTGATCTGGGATCCACTTTGTAACACCTCAGATTCTTGCCTCTGAAAATTTTTGAGCTTTGAGCTCACTGCCCAGGGTAAAACCTTGATAACAAGTCGTGAAGACTCCCCATGAGCCGTCTATTAAAAATCGTAGACTAACCAGTATAGGTACCAATGTTTCTATATTGAGTATGATTAAGACCATACGAGTCGTGGAGAGACATTATGAGTTGTATGTGGGACTCATAGTCTCACTAGTGTAGTTGTCCTTTATTTCTGTTGTGACTATGACTAATACCCTATGAGTTGTAAGGTCTGGTCACGAGTCGTAGGGTATGACTCATGACCAAACCAGTAAAGGTGCCTTGGGTTACTGTCCAGACCACGAGTCATGGTGACGACTCATAACGTGTCCTCACAAGTCATAAGATGACCGTAGTAACTGATGATAGTTTTCTGCATTTTATTTAAGGGAACTTTGGTCATTTCCCTCTTTTCCCAATTAAAACCCATGACCTAAAATACCTTAAGGGACCCCATAATCTCCATTACTCAATCTCATAATACTTTAAAACTTTCTGAACTTTCCAAGGCAATAAAAAGCTAGGGTTTCTAAGTATTTTGCATCTAGAGCTTCTATTAGTGATTTCTCTCCATAGTTGTGATACCTTCAGGCATGTATATCTTTCCTAAAACTTGTTTTGTTAAAATCATGTGTTTACATTGTTATTCATATGATTAATTGATGGTTTTGTAAATTGGGTTGAGGGTCCTTGAATATTATTAATGGAATTATTTTTCCCATTACTTTTGTGAATTATTCATGATTTGAATTGATAGTTTTGAAACTAAGCGGGTGCATGGGTATGGTAATTGGAATAGGGGTCATGGATTCCCCCAAATAAATGAATTTGGGAATTGGAATTGGTAATAACCTCAACCCAACCTTATGAAATTAGCTTTGAAACATGAGTATATGCATAATGAAACTGCTTTTGGAACTATTGCATGATATAGAAGGTTAATGAATCACAATGGTTTTAAATCGAACCTAGGGGGTCGGGGATTCCCTCAAGCTAATAAATAATTGAGCCTAGGGGATTGTGGATTCCCCCATGTGGATGTATGATAATAGTTTGTGGGGTCGTGGATTACCCCAAGTGATGATAATTGGAATAACATGTTTATAGTAACTTTCAAGCATAGTTGGTAAAACGATACCAATGGTTTATGCCTTAATAATTTATTATTGGCTCAATATATAGGAATGTGTAAATATTTTATTTGGACTTAAAGAGGGCTGTGAAGCTGAGCCATGAAAGTGGAGATCCTGAGGAACTAATACCCAAAATTGATGTTTTCCAACGTGAGGGTTGGTCTAGATAACCGTGTGCTTGTATCACACTTTATATATTTGTATCCTAGATTGGCAAAGGGTCGTGGATTCCCGAACCTTCCTTGATACCACGGTTTGTACGTTTAACACACACTAGGACCCTTTCATCAGGGTGAGTTTTGGACCCATATAGCGCATGGATATAGATGATTATTTGAGTTACACAATCTAGGTTAATGTTTTAACTCCCATGCTAAACCTTGTTCCCTATCCCAGCATATTATATTTATATATGTATATGATTGTGTGCATATAGTTTTAGAATAATTTTTGGATTGATTAATCATGGCATTATTTTATCCTTTCCCAGAGTTACATGCTAGCGCTCACCCAGCTAACCGTCCCCAGGCACTCTATCCCCATGCGATGTAGGGTCTGAAGATACTTCTATTTCCTTGCACAGTGGCAGGTAATTTTTGGATTGTTTGAGAGTCAGCTTTGAAGTGGTGAGCTTTTATTTTCTGGAAGTCCCTTATTTCATGTTTTTTTTTAATTATGTCTTTAGACTATTTCAGAGGGATTTTGGCTATAGTTAGAGGCATATCCCGACTTTGGTTGATATTTGGTGTCTTAGAGGCTTTGGTGGACAGGATGTGGGTGGATTTGGTATTGTGTATTCTTAGATCCTATTCAGTTGATTTATCTATCTTGTTATATATTCAAAACTTAGCTCTATCTTGTTATATGTTTGGAATTCGTCTAATGCTAGTTGTATTATGTTATGGTTGGCTAGGTTAATTGGGGTGGTATCCGATCCTTTGTGAACTTGAGATACCCGTCATGACTAGGCCCTAGTTCAGGTCGTGACAATCTTGGTATCAGAGCACTAGGTTCATGGTCATTAGGTATCCACAAAGCCATGTCAAGTAGAGTATCTTTTATAGTTGTGTTGTGTGTCACACTTATAAGGGAGAGGCTACAAGGAATTTAGGAATATTTCCCTTTCTTGTGTTCTTTTTTCTGGCTATAGAGTTCAGGGCATTGAATTCTCCTCTGCTTGCATTTGTTTGCATTTCAGATCATGACTCCTCGAAGGTCTGATGCTCATGGAAACTCCTCTGTCCCATATAAGGACAATGTGGATGGAACTCATTCTACTTATGGAGTACAGACCCGATCTAAGGCCCCTGCCCATGTGGAGTTCACCAATCCCTACCAGTCCTCTTCAAGTTTCTCGGGCTGATAATGTTCGTGCCCACTGCCCTAAGGAGATATTTCTAATGGTGAGTTTCATCGATCTATTCATCTACCGACTAAGTTAGTGACTTCTCAGTCTCATCAACCTGACCGTGTTGGTTCTGTTGCTCCATCTTCTGATGTCATTATAGTTGGTCAATTTATGAAGTTGAGCCCCGACCTTTATAGGCTTTATGGTTGAAGAGGATCCTCAAGGGTTTGTTGATAAAATAGAGAAAATATGTAGGGGGATGCATACTACTGATATGGAGGGTATGATTTTTCCACATATAAGTTCAAGGATATAAAATATCAATGGTATGACGAGTGCGAGCAATCAAGGGATGATGATGCTGAGCCATCTATGTGAGAAGAGTATCTGGTGCTTTCCTTGATCGTTTGTTTCCTCAGGAGTTAAGGGAGGCTAAAGTAGGGGAATTTGTATATTTGAAAAAGAGAAGGATGAAATTAAAGGAGTATGCTTTGAAATCTCACTAGTTATCTCATTATACCTTGGAGATTGTGTCTAGTATAAGGGAGAGATTGAGGAAATTTGCCTCAGGTTTGTCTTGAGACTTGGTGATATAGTGTAAGGCCGCAATATTAAATAATAACATGGATATCTATAGGCTTGTGGTGTATATACAATAGGTGAAAGATGAAATGAAGAAACAAGTAGAAATGAGAGAGAGGCAAAATAAGAGTTCAGATATTCGGAGTAGGGTGGAGGCCACCAGAATAATGGTAGAGATGGTAGACACTGGGGTAAGAAGAGGACTTAAGAAAACACGATTTCATATTCTATGGCTAGTGCTCCATATTCTAAGACATCTGGTGATCATCACTTTCAGACTAACAGTAGGTTTAAGGCACAAGGTGTCTAGTCTCAGGCCAGTGAGCTCAGTCATCCCCATCTTATCATCCATATTATTTCTATGGACAACTTCATCATGGTCAGTGTGATAAGGGGAGGAATAGGTGATATAATTATAACCTGCTAGGGTATTTTGCAGTGATACTGTCCAGCTAAGGTTGCATTTGGAGCTAATAAGGTTTTGGTTGCTACTTCATCAGCTCCTGCACTAAGGGTGATACTTCTAGTGCCGACATAGGTTAAAATCGTCTTTATGCTTTTTCCATCCATCAGGAATCTAAGGATCTCCTGTTGTCGTTACTGGTACATTGAAACTTTTCTCTTATAATGTATATTATTTGCTTGATTCGAGTTCTACCCTTTCTTATGTGACCTTGTATGTGGTTGTTTATTTTGGTTTGGCCCTAATTGAATTTTTGAGCCTTTCTCTATGTCTACCCCGATGGGTAATTTTGTTGTGGATAGAAAGGTTTATAGGGGCTATGTGGTATCCATCTTTCATTGGGAGACATTGGTGGATTTGATAGAGTTGGATATGGTAGACTTTGATATGATCTTAGGGATGGATTGGCTCCATTTGTGCTACACTTATCTAGATTGTTAGACCTGTAAGGTCAGTTACCAATTCCCTAATGAACCAGTAATAGAATCGAAGGGAATTTCCTTAGTACCTAAGGGAAGATTTATTTCTTATGTTAGAGCCTGAAAGTTGATTTCTAAGGGGTATTTATATCATCTAGTTTGGGTTAAGAATTTTAGTTCTGAAAGTCCCCCCTTACAATCTTTCCTAGTGGTTAATGAATTTCCTGAAGTGTTTCTCAATGACCTTTCTTATATTTCTCTCGATAGGGAAATATACTTTGGGATTAATCTTCTACCGAATACCCACCCCCTCTCTATCCCTCCATATAAAATGGCTTCAGCTGAGTTGAAAGAACTTAAGAAGCAATTAAAGGATTTTCTTGATAAGGGTTTCATTCATCCTAGTGTCTCTCCGTGGGGTGCTCCTATGCTTTTTGTGTGTAAAAAGAGTGGGTCTCTTCAGATGTGCATAGATAATCAATAGTTGAATAAGGTAATGATGAAGCACAAGTACCCTTTTCCCAGGTTCGATAACCTTTTTGACCAACTTTAAGTTGTTGGATATTTCTCTAAGATTGATCTTTGGTCGGGTTATCATCAACTGAAGATTAGGGAAGTGGATATCCCTAAGACTGCTTTCCATACTTGGCATGGTCATTATGAGTTTCTGGTTATATCATTTGGATCGACTAATGCTCCGACTACATTTATGGATCTCATGAATTGGGAATTCAGGAAGTTTTGGATTTGTTCATGATAATGTTTATTGATGATATCTTGGTATACTCTAAGTGTGGAGAGGATCATGCCAATCACCTCCGAGTAGTGTTGCAGAATCTTTAGGATCAACAATTGTATGCTAAGTTTTTAAAGTATGAGTTCTGGTTGAATGCTGTGACCTTCCTGGGTCTTGTTGTTTCAAGTGAGGGAATTATAGTGGATCCACAGAAAGTTGAGGTAGTTTAAAAATGGCCTAAACCCACGAGTTCAATCGATATTTGAATCTTTTTGGGTTTAACTGGCTATTACTGGAGGTTTGTAGTGAGCTTCTCTTCTATTACTACTCTATTGATAAGTTGACTAAGAAAAAGGTAAAGTTTCTATGGTTCAATTCTTATGAGGGTAATTTTGAGAAGCTGAAGGGTAAGTTGACTTTTGATCTAATTTTGACTTTCTTGAGGGTACTAATTATTTAATTGTGGACTATGATGCACCTCGTGTGGGACTGGGTTGTCTGTTGATACGACATGGTATGCTTGTGGCTAATGCTTCTAGGAAACTAATGGTTCATGAAAGGAATTATTTGACTCGTGATCTAGAGTTGGAGGTTGTGGAGTTTGCATTGAAGATTCGGCGTCACTACTTGTATGGAATGCATGTTGATATCTATATAGATAATAAGAGCTTGTAGTATGTGTTCACCTAAATGGAGTTGAATCTCAGGCAAAGGAGATGGATTGAGTTTCTCAATGACTATGATATGTAACTATCCAGGTAAAGCTAATGTGGTTGCTGATGCTCTTAGCAGGTTGTCTATGGGTAGTTTATCTCATGTAGATAAAGAGAAATGAGGGTTGGTGAAGGATATTCATCAGTTGGCTAACGTGGGAGTTCATCTTTAAGATTTGGAAGATGAAGGTGTGATTGTTCAAGAGGTGGTGAAGTCATCTCTTGGCATTGAGGTAAAGGAGAAACATGTTTTTGATCCTATCTTGATGCAGATTAGGAATAATGTGGGTCAGTAAAGGGTTTTAGCCTTCGAGATTGGTGGTGATGGTATCTTGAGGTACCATGATAGAATGTGTGTGTAATGTTAATGAGATAAAGCGAAAGAATTTTGAATGAGGCTCATGAGTCGAGGTATCCAATTCATTCTGGTTCGACAAATATGTATCATGACTTGAAGGAGATCTATTAGTTGAACAATATAAAGAGGGATGTGGCTAACTTCATAGCTAAGTGTATAGTGTGTTAGCAAGTGAAGGCTGAGCACTTGAGGCCTGGGGGAATGTCTCTAGAGATTGAGTTTCCCATGTGGAACTGGGAGGTGATCAACATGGATTTTATTACTAGTCTTCTGTAATCTTGGAATAAGCATGATTCAATTTAGGTCATCATGGATAGGATGACCAAGTCTGGTCACTTTTTTCCTAGAAGAAGTACTTACTCTGGAGAGGATTATGCTAAGTTATTTATTTAGGAGATTATCAAATTGCATGGTGCTCCAATTTTATTATTTCGGATTGAGGTATGGAGTTTTCATCTCACTTTTGGCATTCATTTCAGAGAGCTTTGGGGGATAAGATGAACCTTAGCACTGCTTTCCACCCTCAGACGAATGTACAAGCTGATACAAGTCAAATGGGCATCAATGCTTTTGATCACACAACTCGAGGTGAACATAAGGAGGTCTAATCCTTGATCACCCTAAGGATCCAAGAATGTGCTTGGAGGCCCTTCTTCGAGCTCCTAATCAAGCATGTCATGTTTGGAAGATAGCTTGGAGTTGAGGAAAGCCATGGAGCAAGGAATAAAGAGAGCCCTTATGGGTTATTTCCGAAATAGCCATTTTTGAACTATTTTTGTAATAGGCTAGTTGTCCAAAGGCAACTACTATAAATAGGTGTCTTAGATATTTCATTAGTTTGTTTTTGTTTAATAATGATGATGAATTCATGAAAACTCCATTGGCAGTGTTGAGTGCTTATAAAAGCTAATGTTGAATCTTATTTAGAAACAGTGGTTGTAAGGGAGATCCGATCCCCCTTTTGGTCAATGTAAGAGCTAGGTACTCATAGGTAGTCATTAAGGGAGGTCTTTGGGTTTGATACACCCTTTGATTTCCCTTTAGTTATCTTCTTGAGTCTATCTTTCTATCATCTATCCTTTTAATCCTTTTACTTTTTGTTTGTCAATTTCATTGTTTTTTTAGTGTTTGTGTTTGTTCTTGTAGTCATAGAATACTCTCGTGTCATTTTGTATTAGAGCCAAGCTTGATTTCATTCCTATGAAGTCAATCTTGGGTTTGTTATCTTGAAAATCCACAAAAAAAAGAAGTGTCAAATCAAAAATCCCTAAAAAAGTTACTATTCAAGTTTTTAGCCCTAGGTCAAAATGTGAGTTTTTTATTTTGTGTTTTCTTGTGTTTCTAGTGTTATATTTGTGTTCTCTAACACTACACGAGTCTATAAATCAAATTTGAGCCAATTCAGAGATTATTTGAATGTTCTATCTTTGTTGGAAGCTTGGATTAAAGATTTTGATGTTGGTTGCAAAATCTGAAGATTTTGGTGAAGAATTTGGGCAAATTGATTTTTGGAATGAGTTTAGAAGGCTACGAAGTGGCCTACGTTCAAAATTTCAACTAATTCCGAGCTAAGGAGAAAAACATGGAAAAGTTGGCATTCTTGGAGAGATTGTTATCCTCATCTTGAAAGTTCATCCAAAAGAGGGTGTTTAATCCAAAAAGAAGGAAGAAAAAAAATTTAAAAGGTGTTTGTATCTGAGTATCTAAAAGTATCCTAAGGATATTCCAAAAAGAGAGAGCACAAGGGACCACTATAAGGGCAAAATCGCTCATTCAACAAGTGAGGCCGGCCATCTTGTGCCCCATCCACGCTTGGGGTGATTTACAGCTGCACCTGAGTTGCTGTAGCATCTTAAGGCAGTAGCTAGGCTCCTCACCTATGCCCAACATGTGCTAGACCTGCGCCCAAGGTGATCCATCATGTCAAGGTAACCTCTTATGCGCTGGACATGCCTTAGAGGTGCACTCAAGGTTTGTAACACATCTCAAGCCTTCCTAATGTCCAATTCAAGTTGCAAATGAATTCTAACACTTCTAAACTCGAATTTTCTCAGGTTTGATTACATAGTTTCATTCCTTGATTCCTAAATTCAAATCTTCATTCTTAAAACTATCAACCACTAGTAATTCACCTACTAAATTGGATAATTATTTCTTGAGTCCTATTTCTTTCAACATTCCTTTTCTTTCAAGCTTTTCTAGTTTTTAATTCATTGTAGCTTCTTGACTCAATTTCGTACATTTTTTTACTTTGAGTCATTTCAAACAATAATCCACTCCGGCTGCAAGTAGAGATTGACACCTTATTGACTACCATAGTATAAGCAACTTTTAACTTTCGCCGCTCCAATTGTGAGGATAACAAAGGTGAGATTCATATGAGTTTTGGTGAGGAGCTATACTACTAATCTTGTTTGTTTATTTTTTTAGGTACAAGGTGATATCCTCAGATAATTATGACTATGACATATGAGACTATGATCTTGATGAAGATAGTTATGGCTACGAAGAAGAGGGAGATTATAAAGGCTATGAATATATCCATGATCAAGAGTTTTGTAGGAAGAAGAGATACTGTTCCAAAGGACAATAAGAGATGAATGATGACCCTAATTCTTGTAGTGAATATAGAGATGATGAAGAGCCTTGTGAGGGTTCTTATGAAGAAGATGGGGTAAGTGAGGAGTATTACACTTCCCACTCCAAACATCACGGCAATATAAAGTATAACCTTCTCTCTTATGCACCTTCTAAGAGTCATGGTGAGAGTGCGAAAGTGGAGTATGAAAATTCATATTCCTCACCTTGTATTGCTTATATCAAAGTTAAAGTGGTTTGAATGGTTATACTAGCTATAGTAGAGGTTGCTCCATGGAACTAAATACATGTGTATCTCCAAAGCCTAGGGATATTACATCTCAAGCTTATTATTCTAGTGCCCAAACGTGTGAAACAGGGAACCAAGGTAGAAATTAAGGGTATAGTAGGAGTCACTGTCTTTCTACTTTATCAATCTTTAAAGAAGAACAGGATCCCAAAGTTTACCTTGATTGGGAATGGCAATGCGAAAGGATCTTTTAGGATTATATTATGAGCGAAGTTGAATAAGGTACATACGCCCTTAAGTACATTAAAGGTCCGACCTTAGGATGATATAAAATTTCAATAAGGCCTTCTCAAGCATGGGGAGCCTTGAAAGAGTTCTTGAGATGTACAGAGGGGTCACACAAAGTGTTATAACACTAATCCAAGAAGACAAATTTGTTCAAGATGGATAGATATTTGTGGAGTTCTGAGATGTGTTCTTATCCTTGATGATTGGTATCATAAAAATTATATCATCCCTTCTTTGGTTGACTATCTAGGGATAACTAAAAAATCCTTATCCTTTCCATATTACTTGGATGGATATAGAGTTTTTGAGAGAGTGAAGATTTTCTTTACCCGAGATGGATACTATGAAGAGGTTTAGTGTGACATTTTACCATTGGAATTCGAATTATTATGCTTAGGTGCAAATTGGTTTGCAAGGCATAGAATTCCAAATTTGCAAAATTGACCTAAGCTTATATTGGATCAATGGGGAAACCATCTCTTTCCACCTACCCTTCCTAAATCTCAAGGAAAGATGCCCACTTAATCTAAGCCTTATAAAAATGAGAGACAAAATATTGAGAGGAGTAAGGGAGTGCAAGGTGGCAACCTAAAAGAGGAAAAAGAAGAGGTAGTAAAGAGTGAAATAAGGGGGTTACCACCAACTGACGTTAACATTGTTTGTCCTTCTTTTAATAAGGACATTTGTATAGGTACCAACATGGAAAACAAAGGAGAACAAGTGTCAAAAAGAAAAGATTCCCCTTGAATATTTAATGAGGGTAATCTTAGATGCTTCCAAAGCATGTGGAGGACCTTCACACCAAGGTGAATAAGAATATGCTCAAGAACTTCAAGGTAAAATAGCTAACTCTTACACTTTTATGCATAAAAGTGATGATTGTGTGGCTAGTAGCCCATTGAGTGTGAGTAGTAGCTTATCAACATGTGAGTCTAATAATTCTTTACCTCGTTATGATGATGTACATGTTGTGAGTATAGATATACTAGTTGATTCTATCAATAACCGAATTGAATCTTCTTGTAAGATCAATTTGTGTCCACCTAATGTTGAAGCCATTGTGTTGAATGATAGTACATTATCTTGTGAAAATAATATTGATCAACTTGTGCTCAAACTTGCCCACTACTTGAGGATATGTGTAATGTGATTAATGAACCTCAAATGAGTGTTGATATTGAAAATATTAATCAAATGAATAGGAGTGACCCTTTGAGTATGCCCTCTAACAAAGATCTTAATATTAGTATGGCTCACGGGGATAATTATGTGTTTGAAACATCTTTTATGCTTGATAATTATCTTTTAGTGAGTGAACTTGCTTGTTTTACATCCTCTTCATGGATAAACCTTCTCTCTTTAAGAATAATATCTTGTTTGAAGTTGATAAAATCACTCTTAATCAATTACCTAGTGGTATGAATTGATGATGTAGCTCATCTTGAGGGCTATATCTTATATGACAATCCACTATGGTGTGACAACATTCCTCCTAATGGTGGAAATCTCTTCTTAGAAGATGAGAGTACTCTTAAAGGAAAGAAATGTGAAGCCTTGGAAATGAATAACAAATTGGGTGATGATAACTTTGATTTGCTTGAATATTTGAGAACCCAATTAATGATTGTGCCTATGAAAATGCTTATGGTTGTGATCCTTTGTACGATACCCCACCTTTGTTTAAAAATTATGAGGATGAATTGCTTGTTTCTTGTAAAGACTTCAGCAATAATTCTTTTGAAGTTAGTGCTGGTATATGTCTACTTGAGGATTCTTCCATTGAAGGAGAAAGTATCAATTGTTTAGAAATAGCTTCTTCTTCTACTTTGTGTGCTCCTGTTGTTGAGAATACTCATGACGATGATCTTGAATCTAATAATGAGTACATACATGAGGACACCTTATTTGAAGTTGACTCAAGTAATACCTTTCTCAACTCTTCATTTGTTTTTGATGATGCTTATAATAATATGGAGAGTATATCTTTTAGTTTGGGTGAAGCCTATGGGGAAAAAGAATGTTGTCTAGACCCGTGTCTATGGCCACTATATCCATTTGACCTAGTGCCAAATTTGGATTTAGTGATTTTAGCACACCCAACTTGTTGCTTGGTCTCTGTGACAAGAAAAATTTAAGTGAGAGTATTGTACCTTCCCGATTATGGAGAGTATTTCTTAGGGATTTATGATCCACTTGATGGATAACACTGTGTAAGGAAAAGATCTCCAACAAAGTTGTGAGATTTTTAAAGAAGGGGAGCAGTGAAAAGCTCCAAAAGAGTTCACCATTATATGTTTCCACTCTTGATCGAGGTTCCTCTACTTGTTGGCCAAGAAGAGAGTCTTCACTTGAAACTACTTTGGATGAATTCCATTCATGTGTTACCCTTCTTCAATACTTGAGTGGGATTGATGACCTCCTTCTCAAAGGTGGTATCATTCTTTAGAACCAAGGGTAAATATGTCATTGTCTCCCTTGGGTATTGCTTATAAACTTGAATTGTTGCTTGCCATACTTGTACTTAAATTGTGTAACTCCCAACTTGTGGATGCCAAGTTGATTATTTGGTTTAAAGGAAAAAGTCCTATGGGCATTGTCCTGACTCTATCCTTGTGCACATCATGTGCTAAGTATTTTGAGCCAAATGGCATTCTCATAGATAATAGCACCTTGGATGATGTTTTTACACTTGATTCCTTTCTATACTACCTCTTTGCCTATGATCATATCCATGCTAGTCTTGGATGTGTTTTATGTAGAGGTAGGAAAATTATTGGTTTGTCCACTTGTTTGAGTGACAATGGTATGTGGATCTTGTGGACTTTATAACCAATTGAGGCACCACCCTTGGTGTGGTCTCTTGAAGAGATAATGAAGCAATTATGTGTTATGGCTTATAAGGTGAAGGTAGTAATACCTTTTAGATTATTTGATGCCATTAGGACCTTTGTAGTTTCCTTATCTCTTGATGATTTCCCTAACCAAATCCCTTGTGCCTTTTTCAATGAGTTTCTAATGTTTAACATGAAGGATCCTTAGTTATATCTTAAGTGTGTGCAACCTTGGAAAGATGCTATGATTGGTTGTGCTAACTCTAACCCTCACGCCATAAGGATATCATATTTTTTGTCCTTCCTTTGGTTTTGCAGGGTTTGGATTCAAAGTCAAATCCTTTTAAAGAAGGGGAGGATGATACAAGTCAAATTGCCATCAATACTTTTGATCACACAACTCGAGGCCAACATAAGGCGGTCTAATTATTTACCGCCCTAAGGATCTAAGAATGTGCTTGAAGGCCCTTCTTTGAGCTCCTAATCATGAAATGTCATGTTTGGAAGATAGTTTAGAGCGAAGGAAAGCCATGGCGCAAGGATTAAAGAGAGCTCTTGTGGGTTATTTCCGAAATAGCCAATAGCCACTTTTGGACTATTTTATTAATAGGCTAATTGTGCAAAGAAAACTGCTATAAATAGGTGCCTTAGATATTTCATTAGTTAGTTTTTATTTAATGATGATGATGAATTCATAAAAAATCCATTGGGAGTGTCGAGTGCTTGGAAAAGCCAATGTTGAATCTTGTTTATAAATGATGATTGTAAGTGAGATCCGATCCACGTTTCGGTCAACGTAAGAGCTAGGTTCTCATAGGTAATTAATAAGAGAGGTCTTTGGGTTTCATACACCCTTTTATTTCTCTTTTGTTATCTTCTTTTGTCTATCTTCCATCATCTATTCTTTTAATCTTTTTACTTTCCATTTGTCAATTTTGTTGTTTCTTTAATGTTTGTGTTTGTTCTTGTCATCGTAGAATACTCTCGTATCATTAGTATAGAGGACCATTTAGACTTCAAAATATATGCTAAGGGCTTGCATGATTGATTTTGGTGGTAGTTGGGTTGATCATTCTAATCTCATCGAGTTTGTGTATAATAATAGTTATCACTCAAGTATCCAGATATCTCCATTCTAGGCTTTGAATGGTAGGAGGTGTAGGTATCCTATTAGATGGTTCAAAGTCAGGGAGACTATGTTGTTTGATCCTAATTTGGTTCATCAGGTTATTAAGAAGGTAAAGGTGATCAAGTATAGGCTTAAGACAACTGAGATTCGCCAAATGACCTATGAGAATGTGATGCGAAGGGAGTTGGAGTTTGATGTTAGTAATTAGGTATTTTTGAAGGTATATCCTATGAAGGAAGTGATGATATTTAGGAGAAAGGGGAACCTCAGTCCCTGTTATATTGACCCGTACTTGATTTTGAGGAGAGTGGGTAATGTTGCTTACGAGTTGGAATTACCTTTGAGTTCGGGTTCCATTCACCCAGTTTTTCATGTGTCATTGTTGAAGAAGTGCATGGGTGATCCTTCTTTGGTAGTTCTTATTAAGAGTGTTGGAATTTTGGATTCCTCATCTTACAAGGAAGTCTCAATATAGATTTTAGATAGACAAGTCCGTCTTTTGAGGACTAAGGATGTGGCTTCAGTGAAGGTTCACAGAAGGAACCATAAAGTGGAAGAAGCTACATAGGAGGCTGAAGTGGACATGAAGTCCAAATATCTATTCTTGTTCCTCGGGTTGTGTAATTGTGCATAAGGTATGCATTTTCCTACTCTTTTTGTTTTTTTTGACTTTGTTAAAGGTTTGGTGATTGCTTCCCTGTCTATAAATCATGATAGTTGATGCCTTGATTCATTATTCAGGGGATAAATGATCCTAGGGGAGAATGTAACTTTAACACCCCAAATTTTTGCCTCTAAAAATTTCTTGAGTTTGAGCTCACTGCTCAAACTACAACTCACTTAACAAGTCATAAGGTCCCCTTACAGGTCGTAGGGCTCGAGTCGTAGGGTGACCAGTGAGGGTTGCCCATGATTCTATTATGACAATGACTGGGATATAATGAGTTGTAATGACTATTTATGATTCATATGGTGCTTTCTGTAGTCAAACTAGTATAGGTGTCCAATATCACTATTGTGGTTACGACTAGGACCCTACGAGTTGTGAGGTCCGTGTATAAGTTATATGGTACGAATTGTAAGGTCAATAGTGGGGATGCCTTGGGACACTATTACGAGTCGTAAGATGACCTATAGCAACTGGGTGACTAATTTTTAGTATTTTATTAATAGTACTTTGGACATTTCTCCTTTTCCGTAATTGTGACCCACAACCTTAAAAACCCTTTTGGGACCCTATTATCATCCAAAAGACATAATCAAACACACTCTTAAACTCTCACAAATCCCTAAGTCAAGAAAAAGCTAGGGTTTCTCAAGGTTGATAATTTAGAGCTTCCTATCCATAATTATGATACTTTCAGGCATATACCTCTCCCCTTAAACTTGTTTTACATAAAATATATGTTTAAATATTTACTTATGTGGATTTGAATATGGATTTTGATTTGGGTTGAGGGTTTTGGAAGATTTTTTACTTGATTTGAATTTCCATAGTTTTAATGCAAGTGTCATGTTTTATTTATGTATTTTGAAACCCGTTGGGGTGCATGGGTATGGTGAATGGTATGGGGGATGACGTACTCCCCCAATTTAATGATTTTGGTTTTGAATTTACTTTTGAAAATTGTGTTCCCTCAACTCACTTGCATAATTAGATTTGAAATATGGTTAATCATATTATTTGGCTTACTTCCCTAAACTATTGTATTGCATAAATGGGTAAGCAGATAAAAAGGGTTTTAAAGGCCTTGTTGGCCATATTTTTTTTATTTTAAATTTGATTTAATGAAAAAAGGGGGCCATGGCATTCCTCTTGTTGGATTTAATGAACAAAGAGTGTTGTGGTATTTCCTAGGTTGATGGAATTTGTATGGCATAATTATAAGCTTGCAAGTGTAATAGTATGACAATACCTGGGGTTGATGCCTTAACGGATAATTCCTTGGCTAAATGGATAGGTGATGTGAAACTTATTTTAATTAGGCTTAAAGATAGTTATGTAGCTCGCCGTGGAAGGTGGAGGTCTCAGGGGATCACTACTGGAAACCACATTTGCCGGCGTGGGTTTTTTATGACCGTGTACATGGTTCATACTTATATATATATATATATTAGACTGGTTGGGGTCGAGGTATTCTTTGGATCATCCTTGGATTTTCCTGGGTCGTGCGGATAACACGCACTGCGGCCCTTTCAGCAGGGGAAGCTGAACCCATATAGCCCGTGGGTGCCCTTTGGTCGATTAGAGCTACACAGTCTAGGTTACTGGTTTTAAATCTCATGCCAAACCTTGTTCCCTATCCCAATATCTTTTATGTATATATGTATTCATGTATGTGAACATGTCCATTGAGTTTGGACTTGATTTTGAAATGTGCATTAGTTTACCTATCCTGAGTAATATGTTAGCGCTAACCCCTCTAACCATCTCCGAATGCTATATCTCTATGCAATACAGGGAACGGAGACACTTCTGCTTTTTCTGCGCAGTGATTAGGTAATTTCTGGATTGATTGTGAGTTTGCTTGAAGTGGTGAGTTTCCATACTTCGAAACACCCTCATTTCATGTTCTTGTTTCATTTTTTAGACTTTCTTTTTGACTCTTTTTAGCTATTATTGGGGGCATGTCCCGACTTAGGTTGTTCTTGGATTTTAGAGGTTTATGGATTGGAATAGATATTAAAGTTCTTATTCTCCTTTGTATGTTAGTTGAGTTTCCTATCTTGTTATATGTTCAGAATTCATCCACTACTAGTTGTATTGTGTTCGATTTGGCTAGGCAAAGGGGGTGGTGTCTAGTCCTCGGCGGGTTTGAGATAACCTTCATGGACAAGCCTTGGTTCGGGCCCTGACAAGCTTGTATCAGAGTGTAGGTTCATGGTCATTGGGTGTACACAAAGACTTGTCTAGTAGAGTATCTTTTATTGGTGTGTAGCGCGCCAAACTTATAAAGGAAAGGCTATGGGGAATTTAGGAATGTTTCACCCTTTTTGTGATCTATTTTTTTAGGATATAGTCTAAGGTTTGAAATCTCCCCTAATTCTATTTTTTTACATTTCAGATCACCCCTCCCCGAAGATCTGATAATCGCAAAATCTCCTCTGTCCCACCTGAGGACAATGCGGATTGATTTTATTCTACTTATGGAGTATAAACCAGGTTTAGGGACCCTGCTCCTTACTACCCATGTAGAGTTCCACCGGTCCCTACCAGTCCTCCTCAAGATAATGTTGTTCATGACCCACTACCCCTAGGAGACATTTCAAGTTTTGAATTCCATTGATCTATTTATTTTCTTACTCAGTTAGTGACTTCTCAGTCTTATTAGGTTGACCGTGTCGTTTCTATTGCTCTAGCTTCTGAGCTCACTAGAGTTGTCTAGTTTAAGAGGTTAAATCCCTAAACCTTTACAAGCTCTAAGGCTGAGAAGGATCCTCAGAGGTTTATTGATGAAATAGAGAAGATATTCAGGGTGATACATGCTACTGATCTGGAGGGTGTGGAGTTTAGAGCATAACAGTTGAAGGATATGGCATACTAGTGGTACGAGAAGTGGGATTAGTCGATGGGTGATGATCATGAGTAGGCTATGTGGTGATTTCTTTGATCGCTTCTTTCCTCAAGAGTTGAGGGAGGCTAAAGTTGAGGAGTTTTTGAACTTGAAGTAGGGAAGGATGATTTTAAAGGAGTATGCTTTGAAGTTCCATCAGTTGTCTCGTTACGCTCTAAAGTTGGTGTCTAACATGAGGGAAAGAATGAGGAAGTTTGCTTTAGGTTTGTCTTGGGACCTGGTACTAGAGTGTAAGGCAACAATGTTTAATAATGACACAAGTATCTCTGGTTTGGTGGTGTATATGCTGCAGGTTGAAGATGAAAAATAAAAGTAAGTAGAAATGAGAGAAAGAAAAAATAATAAGCTCAGATATTCAGAATAGGGTGGAGGCCAGAAAAATAGTGGTAGAGATGGTAGGCAGTGGGGCAAGAAGAAGGCTTGGGGAAATTTTGGTTCCTATTCTACGGCTTGTGCTCTGCATCCTAAGACATCTGGCGATCGTCACTTTCAGGCTGATTTAGACCCAGGGTGTGCAACCCCAGTCTAATAAAGCTCAGTCAGCTCCATCATATCCTCCTTCGAGATTTTGTGGATAGATGCACTGCGATTATTGTGATGAAGAGAGGAATTTATGTTTCAAATATGGCCAGCCTGGTCATTTTTAGAGAAACTTTCTGGCAGCAAATTTTGTTACTAAAGATAATAAGGTTCATGTTTCTACTTCTTCAGCTCTTGCTCTAATAGTTGCTACTTTTAGTACCGGCACTGGTCACAACCATCTTTATAGTCTTTCTACCCATTAGGAATTTGAGTTATCTCCTAATGTTGTTACTGGTACATTACAAATTTTCTCTCGTGATATATATTGCCTGCTAGATCTAGGGTCTACCCTTTCCTATGTGACCCCTTATGTGGTTGTTCACTTTAGTTTTGGTCCTGAGAGTATTCCCGATCCCTTTTCTGTGTCTACCCCATTGGCTAATTTTTTTGTGGCTAGGAGGGTCTGTAGGTGTTGTGTGGTAGCTATTGGTGATAATGAGACATCGGTGGATCTGATTGAATTAGATATGGTAGACTGTAATATGATCTTAGGGATGGATTGGCTTCACTTGTGCTATGCTTCTCTGGGTTGTAGGACCCGAAAGGTCAGTTTCCAATTTCCAAATAAACCGATAAGGGAATGGGATGAAAGTTCCTTAGTTCCTAAGGAAAGGTTTATTTCTTATCTTAGTGCTCAGAAGTTCATTTCCAAGGGGTGTCTATACCTTCTAGATAGTGTTAGAGATGATAGTTTCGAGGTTCCCTCGCAACAATCTATCCCTATTGTAAATGAATTTCCTAATGTGTTTCCCAATGATCTTCTTAGTATTCCTCTTAATAGGGAAATAGACTTTGGAATTAATCTTCGACTAGATACCCATCCTATCTCTCTTTCTCCTTACAGAATGGTCCGATTGAGTTGAGAAAACTAAAGGAGCAGTTAAAGGATCTTTTTGATAAAGATTTCATCCATCATAGTATTTCTCCGTGGGGTGCCCCTATTTTCTTCGTGCATAAGAAGGACAGTTACTTTTTGATGTGTATAGACTATCGACAACTTTATAAGGTGAAGGTGAAGAATAAGTATTCTCTTCCAAGGATAGATGATCTCTTTGAATAACTTTAGGGTGCTAGGTGTTTTTCTAAGATTTATCATTAGGTGGGTTATCATCAGTTGAAGATTATGGAGACGGATATCCCTAAGACTGCCTTCCAAACCCGAAATGGTCATTATGAGTTTCTGATGATGTTATTTGGGTTGACTAATGCTCTAGCACCATTTATGGATGTGATGAGCTAGGTATTTAGACAAATCTTGGATTTATTCATGATTGTGTTTATTAACGACATCTTGGTATATTCTAAGAATGAGGAGGACCACGTCAATCACCTCCGTATAGTGTTGCAGGCTCTTAAGGATCAACAATTATATGCTAAGTTTTTAAAGTGTGAGTTTTGGTTGAATGTTGTCACCTTTATGGGTTATGTTGTCTCCATTGAGGGGATCATAGTAGATCCACATAAATTTAAGGTGGTAAAGAAGTGTCCTACACCCATGACTCCAACTGACATTCAGAGTTTCTTGGGTTTATACAGGTATTATAGGAGATTTGTGGAAAGTTTTTCATCTATTGCTTCTATGTTGATTAAGTTAACTAAAAAAAGGTGAAGTTTTTGTGGTCTAATGCTTGAGAGGGTAGCTTGAGAAGCTGAAGGACAAGTTGACTTCTGCTCTGGTTTGACCTTGCTCGAGGGTAGTGATGGGTTTATTATTTACTATGATGCATCGCGTGTGGGACTAGGATATGTCTTGATGAAGCATGATAAGGTTGTGGCCTATGCTTCTATGTAGCTTAAAGTTCATGAAAGGAATTACCCGACCCATGATTTGGAATTGGTGGCTATTGTGTTTGCCTTGAAGATTTGGCGTCATTACTTGTATGGGGTTCATGTTGATATCTATTCTGATCATAAAAGCTTACAGTATGTGTTCATTTAGAAAGAGTTGGATCTCAGGCAAAGAAGATAGATCGAGTTGCTCAAGGACTATGACATCAGTCTTTATTACCATCTAGGTAAATCTAATATGGTTGCTAATGCTCTTAGCAGGTTATCCATGGATAGCTTGGCTCACGTGGATGAGAAGAAGCGTGGATTAGTGAAGGACATTCATTGGTTGGCTGATCTTGGAGTTCATCTTTTAGATTATAAGGATAGAGGTATGATTGTATAAGAAGTGGTAGAGTCATCTCTTGGTGCAGAGGTGAAGGAGAAGAAGGTTTTAGACCCCACCTTGATGCAGATTAAGGATGAGGTGGGTTAGCAAAACTCATGACATTTGAGATTGGTGGAGATGGTATCTTGAGGTACCAAGGTAGATTGTGTGTTCCTGATGTGGATGGGCTGGGGGAAAGATTTTTCATTGAGTCTCATGAATCGAGGCATACAGTTTATCCGAGCTCGATGAAGATATATCATGACCTGAAGGAGATTTATTGGTAGAACAATAAGAAGAGAGATGTGGCTAACTATGTGGCTAAGTGTATAATGTGTCAGCAAGTGAAAGTTGAGCAATTGAGGCCCGGTGGCATGTATCAAGAGATTGAGTTGCCCATGTGAAAGTGGGAGATGATCAACATAGAATTTTTACTGATCTTTGTGCTATCAAAATGAACAGGATTCGATTAGGGTCATCGTGGATAGGATGACTAAGTCTGTCCACTTCTTACCTGTGAGGACTGCTTACAGTGGAGAGGATTATGTGAAGTTGTTTATTTTGTGGATCATCAAATTACATGGTGCTCTAGTTTCCATCATTTTGTATCGAGGAACACAATTCTCTTCTTGCTTCTGGAATTCGTTTAGCAAGGCTTGGGCACATGGGTGAACCTTAGCAGCACATTCCACCCTTAGACGGATGGACAAGCGGAAAGGACTATTTAGACTTTGGAAGATAGGCTATGGGCCTGTGTGACCGATTTTGGTGGTAGCAGGGGGGATCATTTTCCACTCATCGAGTTTGCGCATGATAATAGCTATCACTCTAGTATTGGGATGGCTCCTTTTGAAGCTCTTTTTGGTAAGAGGTTCTATGTCCTATCGGGTGGGTTGAGGTTGGTGAGACCAGGTTTTTTGGTCCAAACTTGGTTCACCAAACCATAGAGAAGGTGAAGGTGATTTAGGACAGACTTAATACTGCTCAGAGTTACCAAAATTCCTCTGCGGATGTAAGGTGAAGGGAGTTAAAGATTGATGTTGGTGATTAGGTGTTTTCAGAAGTGTCTCCTATGAAGGGAGTGTTGAGGTTTGGGAAAAAGAGGAAACTCATCCCCCATTATGTTTGTACATACTTGATTTTTAGGAGAGTGGGGAAGGTTGATTATGAATTGGATTTGCCTTTGAGTTTGTGTTCCATTCATTCGGTTATTCATGTTTTAATGTTGAAAAAGTGCGTGGGTGATTGTTTTTTGGTTGTGCCTACTAAGTGTTAGTATTTCGGGTTCCTTTTCTTATGAGGAAGTCCTAATGTGTCATGGAAACACGAAACTTTTGATGCTTAAAACAACGAAATTATTCTTGTACTTAGGTTATTTTGGTTGATATGATGTGTTTTGTTGCGTGTTGTAGGTAAAACAGGTCAACCATAGAGTTGGAAGGAAAATTGAAGAAGAAGACCTAAAAAGACCAAGTTTGTAGAAGGTATGAGTTTTCTCACGAGTCGTCAACACCTCATATGACTTGTAGGCTGACTCGTAAGCACAACATAAAAAAGACCAAGAAGAAAAACTAATTGATAAGAAGATACGACTAAGAGTACGAGCCATAAAATGATGGTATGAGCCTTATCAAGAACCGTGTATATAATAAAACCCAAGGATGCAATTCAGAGTTGAAGTCTTAGGGGAATATGAGTCAGAAGTTTGAGTACAATTTGTATGGACAAGATGTAAGCAGACCAGTGTTCAAAGGATTGAAAGAAATAAGTCCCAGGTGGATACGAGTGAAGGCCACGAGTCGTATGGTCAAGGTACAACTCTTGAAAAAAGTCGTAAGTGGAATAGAAAGTTGAATCCTTGAAGATCAGACTCTGAAGTGGATAAGAGAGAAATAATATGACTCGTAATAAGACTTACGAGTGCACGAGCGAGTGGTACCTTGTGCCGATATTACCTTTTCCTTTTGCATTTTTATTCGGATTTCTAAGTATTTTTGAGATACCATAAATACCTTAGGGTTTATCTTTTATTAGGTCACTTACTTTTGACACTCTTTAAAATTATTCTTACTACTTTTACATACTTTAAAATTACTCTTGAGATTTTGTGTTATTATTTAATTGAAGACTTTAGATTTTATTCATCTTATTTTGTGCAATTGATACATGAATTCTTCATTGATTATCATGCGTTCTTGCATAAACACGAGCGACTACTTTCCCTGACTAGGGTTATGGGAACCTTGACGGATTAGCCGCGTAAAGAAAATGGGATATTCCTCTATTCTAGGGTTTATGCATGTATCTTAATCGTCTTCACCATAATTAACCTCAGAGCTACTGCATAAGCTTGGGGATAGCTTATATTCGCAAACATCTTCAGAAGTGAATTTGTGGTTAGGAAAATAAGATTAAGATAGTAATTTTAGATTCACATCCATCTTATTTTTCCATCATTTCATCTAGTCAACTTGAGACAAAGTTGAACTGAAGTCATAGACAAGGAGAAATAAGGAAACACCTAGAGACTCAAAAGGTAAAGGGTGAGATTTATCAAAATATTTCACAAGATCGTTGATAATACATATCTTGTTGACTTTACATATAGAACAATAGAATAGGTTGGTTGAACACGACAAATTTACAGAGTTGAGAAGCCAAGGAGAACACAAGCCTAGTGTTCGTATTCTATAGCTTACAACTCAAAACATTTATGATTCGGCTACTACTTACTAATTACTTCCAAATTCCCCTATTTACTTTCCCGCACACTATTCAACGTTTTCCCTGTGAGATTAACCCCACCCTAGTTGGGTTACTATATTTAGTATCGACCGCAACATACTTATTTTGGAGGTTAGTTTTTGGTGACATCAAATTTTGGAGCCATTGCTGGGGAATAAGATTTGAGTTGTTAGTTGAATTGGTGAAGTTTGCGGATTTTGTTTTCTTTTTTTGATTTGGGATACGCCGGTGTATGTCATACACAAGGAGAAGAGGAAATCCCTTACTCCCTTTTGATCCAGATCCTGAAAGAATTCTTCAAACACCAAGAAGGATGTCAGGACAAGTCCGTGATGGTGTTCCTACTGCGGTTCAAGACCTTACCCTCCACCTGTTGATCTTAATGCGACACTCCTACGTGTTCTAGGTGATCCACCAAATATTATAGATTTACAGTCACAATAGTTAATAGCTGCTGCTGAGGAAGAGAGGAGAGAACCCAAAGATGCACGATTAGCTGAAGAGGCTGGGTTAGTTCAGCAAGGAGGACTAGCCAGACCATATTAAGTAGCCGAGCATAGAGACAAAGTTCAGAGAGGCAGCGCTCCATTGATTATTGCATATTAACACTTGCACCTACACAATGATGAAGAGGATATGTATTATGTTAAACCTACTGAGATAGGAGCCATCATTCCTCCTACTTTACCACCCAATATGAAGTTTGATATTACTAGTGCTATGATCCAATTATTGAACTTGAAGGGCGTGTTTTTGAGATCAACTACTGATGAAGTGAACATACATCTTGCTAATTTTACTGGGATCTGCAGGTCATACACTATTCGGGGGTGGATCAGGAAGCTTTGATACTGAGGTTGTTCCCATTTTCATTGACAGGTGAAACATCACTATAGTTAGGGGAACTTCTAAAAGGTTCAATCACTACTTGGCATGAGTTACGTAAATAGTTTCTACATAGATTTTTTCCTTCTTCAAGGATGCTATATTTGAAAGATGAGATTTATCACTTTAGATAGTTACCTGCATAATCCTTATATGAGGCATGGTTTAGATTCAAGAAAAAGCTGAGCAGGTACCTAATCACAAAATCAGAGGGTCAAATTTGTTGGAAATCTTCTACAGATCACTGAATATTAGTTCTAGAGAAATGACAGATACGATTTTGAAAGGTGCATTCATGCGTTATTGGTGGGATGCTACACAGGATATGTTTGATGATATTTTGGTGACCAATAGAGGTTGGTATACTAGAGATACGGAGCGTGTTGTAGGTACATATGATATTGGAGCAGCTAATGATTATACAACTGGCTAGGATTTGGTAGCACAAGAGGTTGTACAACTTCTAATAGATATTTGGCTGTTTACAAAATAATTCACAACAATGAGTGCTGAGAAGGTAAATGAAGTTACGGCACATGGATCTATTTATAGAACTTCTAAGATTGAATCTAAAGAGGAAGTGAAGTATATTGGTTATAGGTTTGTGATTTCTAAGCTAAAGGGAAAGGGAATCAAGGTTGGAACTATTATAATGATAGATACAGAGACAGAAGTAGAGTGAGATAGTGATTGTCATCGGAAAGATAACTACAAGGAGAAGAGTGATAAGTATGTTCCCCTAGGTAGCTGAGATACTAAGTCTAGAATAGAGGAGATGTTGTTAAAACTGGTCAAAATGCAAGAAAGTCAAGAGAGCTGTCTTAATGAGATTAAGGTAGACTTGTCATGGCTACATTAGAAAGTTGAGTCACATTCCACTACAATCAAACAACCGTAGCAGTAGTATGGCCAAATTTCAGTCACATTAAATCAAAGGCAACCTGACACTCTTCCTAGAAACACAGTTGGAAATCCAAAGAACGATGGCCACTTCCATGCCATTACCACTCAAAGTGGTAAATCCACTATAGATCCGCCTGTACCTATTATTGTTGAACAAATGAATGATGATGATTTTGTTGAGGTGGAGAGTAGTAACAATCAAGATAAAAGAGAATATAAGTGCAATGAGCCTATTTTTATGCCTATCTCAAGACCTCGTCTTCTTTTCCCTCAAAGGCTGTAAAAGAAATAAGAAGAGGGTAAGTATAAAAAGTTTTTGTCTATGTTTAAAAAGATATCAGTCAATATCCCACTTGTAGAGGCATTAGAGAAAATGCCAGGATATGCAAAATTAATGAAAGATTTGATCACCAAGAAGAGGTCAGTCAGTTATGAACTCGTCAAAAATATTAATCATTGTAGTGTTGTAGCTATGAGATAATTGGTGGAAAAGAAGGAGGATCCTGGTGATTTCACCATACCTTGCACCATTGGATATTTCAACTTTACCCTTGCATTATGTGACTTATGTTTTAGCATTAACCTCATGCCATTCCCAGTGTTTAACAATTGGGGTTGGGAGCTCTCAAGCCAGCCACGATGAGACTAATGGTAGACAGGTCTATGAAAAAACCAGTTGATATTTTGTATAATGTGTTGGTAAAGGTAGCTTCTTTGATATTTCCTACTAATTTTATTATATTAGACTGTAATATGGACTTTCAAATCGCAATTATCTTGGGATGACCATTCTTGGCTACAGAAAGGACGTTGATTGATTTGGAGCTAGGGAATTTGATGCTGAGACTCATTGATAAACATGTGATATTCAATATATGAAAGTCCATGAAGCATCTTGATGAGTTAAGAGTGGTATATGTGATTGATATGTATGATGAAGAGATAGATTCATTCTATGATGTTGATTCAGTGGCTATTTGGGATGATACTTTTGATGTTGTTTCTATTAAAGGGAGATTGGGCATTGAAGCTCTAGAAGCCATGATCATAAACTTTGATAGTGATGGCATTGATGAGTAAGATGAGATGGTATGTGCACTTTATGGGAGTGGTTCATACACTTATGCACCAAAGAAGGTTGATTTGTATTTGAAGAATAGAACCACTCCATCTGCTCATCCAACCATTGAAGAGCCACCGGTCTTAGAGTTGAAGGCCCTCCTTTCTCATTTGTGATATGTATTTTTAGGGGCCAACAATACTTTGTCGATAATTATTATTTTTGATTTGATTAATACAGAAGTTGATACATTGTTATTAGTATTACAGAGGTTCAAAAGGTCCATTGATTGGTCCATTGCAGATATTTTGGGTATCCTACCTGGGTTGTGTATTCATAAAATTCAACTTGAACTGAAGTGTTTTCCAAGTATAGAACATCGGCATCAACTCAATCATCTATATGTGATTGATATGAATGATAAGGAGATAGATTTATTCTATGATGTTGATTTAGTGGCTATTTGGGATGATACTTCTGATGTTGTTCCTATTAAAGGGAGATTGGGCATTGAAGCTCTAGAAGCCATGATCATGAAATTTGATAGTGATGGCAATGATGAGTAAGATGAGATGGTATGTGCACTTTATGGGAATGGTTCATACACTTATGCACCAAAGAAGGTTGATTTGTATTTGAAGAATAGAACCACTCCATCTGCTCGTCCAACCATTGAAGAGCCACCGGTCTTAGAGTTGAAGGCCCTCCCTTCTCATTTGTTATATGCATTTTTAGGGGCCAACAACACTTTGTCGGTAATTATTGTAGTTGATTTGATTGATACAGAAGTTGATGCATTGTTATCAATATTACAGAGGTTCAAAAGGTCCATTGATTGGTCCATTGCAGATATTTTGGGTATCCTACCTGGGTTGTGTATTCATAAAATTCAACTTGAAACAAAGTGTTTTCCAAGTATAGAACATCGGCATCAACTCAATCCTCCCATGCAGGAGGTCATGAAAAAAGAGATAATCAAGTGGTTGGATGCTGGTGTAGTGTTTCCCACTACTGATAGCAAGTGGGTCAGTCTGGTACAATGTGTTCCAAAAAAGGTGCGATTACTTTTTTTCCTAATGAGAAGAATAAGCTAGTTCCAATAAGGCTAATCACAGGGTGGAGAGTATACATGGATTACAAAAAATTGAATGCATGGACTCAGAAGAACCATTTTCCCATGCCCTTTATGGACCAGATGCTGGATAGACTTACAGGAATAAGATGGCACTGTTTTCTTGATGGGTACTTAGGCTACAACCAAATCACTATTGCACCTGAGGACTAAGAGAATACGACATTTACATGTCCTTATGGGACCTTTGCATTCAGACGTATGCCATTTCAGTTATGTAATGCTCTAGCCATATTTCAGAGATGTATGATGTCCATCTTGTTTGACAAGGTAGACAAAACTATCGAAGTGTTTATGGATGATTTTTCAGTCGTTGGTGATTCTTTTGATGACTGCCTAGTTTACTTGGCAAATGCTCTTAGAAGGTGTGAAGAATGCAACTTGTTACTTAATTGGGAAAAGTACCATTTTATAGTCAAAAAAGGTATTGTGCTTGGGCATAAGATTACAAAAATAGGCATAGAGGTTGATAGATCCAAAATAAAGGTGATTGAGAAATTACCTCCATCAATTTCTGTGAAAGGGATTCTAAGCTTTTTAGGGCATACAAGTTTTTATAGGCATTTTATCAAGGATTTATCGAAGATTGCTAATCCGCTTTGAAAGATTCTTGAGAAGGAGGTGAAATTTGTTTTTGATGATGTATGTATGAAAGCTTTTGAAAGCCTAAAAGATAAGTTGGTGTCAGATCCAATCATTGTGTCTCCCGATTGGTCCTTGCCTTTTGAGGTTATGTGTGACGCAAGTGGAGTGGCCTTAGGTGCTGTCCTAGGCCAAAGAAAAGAAAAGATTCTTAATCCTATCTACTATGCCAACAAGGCATTGAATCTAGATCAAAAGAACTATACAATGTCTGAATAAGAGTTATTAGCAGTGGTTTTTGCCTTTGAGAAATTTTGGTCTTACTTGATTAGGACAAAGGTAGTTGTGCACACTGACCATGCAACATTTTGGTACTTGATGGCTAAGAAAAATGCAAAACCTAGACTGATTAGGTGGGTCTTATTGTTGCAAGAATTTGATTTTCAAAGTCAAGGAAAGAAAGGCACTAAAAATCAAGTTGCAGATCCTTTGTCTAGACTTAAGGATGAAGCTATGCAGAAAGTGGAGAGATGGGATCGATATTGATGACAGTTTTCCAGACAAGTAGTTATTGGAAGCTTCCTAAGATCTAATTCCATGGTTTGCATACTATGTATATTATCTAGCAAGTGATCTAATCCCAAAAGATCTTTCCGTTCAGTAGAGAAATAAATTTATGCATGAGGTAAGGAAATTTTTCTGGGATGAACCTTATTGATTCAGAATTTTTACAGATAGGATTATTCGTAGATGTATACCTAAGGTGGATATGATTAGCATACTTGAGGCATGTCCTTGTTTACTAGTTGGGGGTCATCATGGAGGAACCCTCATATCCCATAAGATCTTACAATGTGGTATTCTTGTCCAACAATCTACAAAGACGCACATGATTTTGCTTCTTGCTTGTGATCAATGTCAATGACAAGGAAACATCTCTAGATGCCATTAACTTTCTATGACTCCTATTTTAGAATTGGAATTATTTGATGTATGGGTCATAGAATTCATAGGTCCTTTTGTGAGTTTATTTGGGATGAAGTATATACTTGTGACTGTGGACTATGTATCCAAATAGGTGGAAGTAGTTGCGCTCCTCAACAATGAAGCACGTAATGTCATTGCATTCTTGAAAAAGCACATATTTTCTTGATTTGGCACACCACGTGCTATCATTAGTGACGGTTGGTCACATTTTTGTAATCTTCTATTCAAAAGTCTTCTTGAGAAGAATGGACTGAAACAAAAGGTAGAAACACCTTATCATCCATAGACTAGTGGATAGGTCGAGGTGTCCAACAGAGAAATCAAGTCCATCTTGGCAAATATAGTAAATTCCAATAGGACTGATTGGTCATTTAAGCTAGATGATGCATTATGGGCTTACTGAACAACTTTCAAGACCCCCATTGGTGCTTCTTCTTATCAATTGGTATATGGCAAGGCATGTCACTTTCCTATTGAACTTGAACATAAAGCAATATAGGCTTTGAAAAAGTTGAATTTGGAGTGGAAAGAGAAACTTAAGGCAAGGATGAACAACATGAATGAATTGGATGATTTTCGACTCCGAGCATATGAAATTTCTTAACTTTACAAAGAAAAGATGAAGCTACATCATGATCGCAAGATTGAGAGAAGGATTTTTGAAAAAGGTGACCTTGTTGCTCTACAACTCAATGCTTCATTTGTTTCTAGGTATATTGAACTTGTGTTAAGAGTGTTTCCATATGGTGATTTGGAATTGAAGCAGGATGGTGAATCACCGTTCAAGGTGAATGAGCAAAGAGTAAAGCACTATAGAGTCAACACTAAGGAAATTAGTGTAATTTTTGAGATGGACCTTGATGAACTTTATATAACCAAGGCAATTACATCAGGCCGTGATGCTAAATCAAGTGATGCATAGGAGGCAACCCATGAGGCTAGTTGGTGAAATTTGAGTATCAAACTTAGACTCATCATACCGTGACATTAAATCAAGTGCTACGTGAGAGGCAACCCATGTTTTGTGCTTATTTATTTATAAGGTAATAGGTTTATTCAGAGTGCAGGGCTAAAGATTGTAGAAAAGATCCAGAAAATTTCAAGAAAGTAGGTCATAGGACTCTTCATGAGTCATATATTCATGGTACGACTCATGTAATACCCCATAAAGTTACCTCGTAGTCTGAGCCTTAGAGCGTGTCAAATGAAGTATAATTCCATCCCTAAAAGATTGAGAAGAGACTTCCCAAGTGATTGGTATTTAAACCATATAAAATTTTCTCAAATTTTACCTTTTGTCATGTAGAGAATTGAATTAGCTTTCAACCGATACCAATTTTGTCCAAATCTGGTATCGGGGTGAGAAGTTATGACCGCTTTACCGAGAGTTGTCAGAAACAACCAAGTACGATGGATGATCCGATAGACCGTCGAGTCTGCGATGAACCGTTGCTTGGACCATCACAACCAAGGTAATAACTCCCTTTTATGGCCCAAGTGCGACGGCCAAGATGACGGACCGTCAAAGATGCGATGGACCATCGCTGGGACCGTCGCGTTGAGGCAGTGTGGCCTCACCGTGGACATTATTCGACAAACAATCCGACGGGCGATCTAACTTATGACGGATCGTGACTCCGACTGTCGCATCAAGGCAGTGTGTCCCATTCCTAGCCAACATGCGACAGACAACCCGACGGACCGTTAGACTTGCGACGGACCGTCGTAGCCCTCGTTCAATGTTTTAACTCGTTTAAACAAGGGGATTTTGGGTCTTTTTACTTTTAACCCTCAGATATATTCCAAACAAACTTGATAGCCTCATTATCTCCCAAAATATCCAAAGGCTAGGGTTTCTCCCTCAAGAGCAAATCTAAAACCCTTCTCTATGAAATCCAAGAACTCACCATGGATTCTACAAATTGAGTTAAGATTTGAGTTCCCCAAGTTTGAGAGTTGCAAGAACCCTCTCTCAAGAGTAAGAAGAAGAGTTTAGAGAAAGCTTGTTCATCCAATTTCATAATCTAAAGTATGTGGGGTTTTGAATAAGGGTAATCCTTTCACCCTTGTGCCCAAAAGCTTATTTAAACAACAATTTTCTGCAATTTATGAGATTTTACATGAAATCAAATTGGGGGTTTTCACCCATTGTTATTGGTTGCAAGCTTTTGATGTTTCCCTTGAATTGGGAGTCTAATGGCATGATTTTTACATGTTTTATTGAGAAATTGCAGCTGGGTCTAAACTCCATGATTTTAATCCTTGAGAAGTTAATAGTTGAAATGTTTGAGATATTAAAGTATATGAGTATGTTGAGATTTTGAGACAAATTGCTGAAACTTCAAGATTTCTGCATGAATTATGAATCTATATGCTATCTATTATGCTTTTGATGAGTTTTAACTTGAGAATGAATTATGGATTATTGAGCCCTACTTGATATTTGCAATTTTATGAACTCTTATGCTATAAGCACCCATGATTTGAGTATTATGAGATTATTGAGAAATGTTTTGACCTAATGGTCATTGAGTTTTGAATTCCATTCTACTACATGAGATTACAGATTTGATTATTGGGTTCTTATTGAACCATGAGATTATTCTAAAGTGGATTTTCATGAGATGAGCGAGATTAACTAAAGGGAGTAGTATTTAGCACCGAGCGGGTAAGCTACTATGGTTTCTTACCCCAAAAATACGTGCCACCGTAGGTTGCGCCTGAGACCGAGTTTATGATTATTATTAGGCCTAAGGCCGAGTTGATATTGGGCCTAAGTAAGAGTTTGTTTAGTGATTATTGGACCTAGGTTATACTCCTTGGAAAGAGTATGATGCCTGTCCCTAATGTGAGGTCTCTTCCTTAGGAGGACAAAATGTTGGACTCCATGTAGCTCACATGGTTTATGTCGGTTAAGATAAACTCCCTAAACTAAAGTATTTTTCCATTGAGATAAGATATTTTCCTTTAAAACAAAAATAATTTCCCTTGATATGAGTATTTTTCCCTAAAGCTTGAAATAAGATATTTTCCTAACGTGAATGAAATGCCTTCAAGTATGTTCCAAAGTTATATGATTTCGAATTCCAAGTATTTGAGTTCAAAAGAGTTATGAGTTCTTAAGCATTGAAGAAGTTTTACTTTCCATGAGACATATGCATGAGTTGAAAGTATTGCTTAAAGTTTCCTTTAGCCTTGAGTAATGAGAATAAGAGAAGAGTACAAATTTCAAAGCTAAAAGTATAATGACTCATGATATTATGTTACATGTTCCATTTTACATGATTCATGAGCTTTGCATTTTATACTTATTCAAGCCATGTGTGTCATTACTTATTACATGCATGATTTGATTAGAGAGTATTAATGTTGTTTTATATAAATGCATGCACTCCCACATACTCAGTATATTCCCAAGTGATGATCCACATATACGTCTATGTGCTACATTGTCTTATAATATAGGTTCAGGTGCTCAGTCCCAGCCTCGTCAGTGACTTTTGAGTACCTCTGTCTACATTTCTACAGTGGTGAGTCCTCATGGTTCGAGGACCTATTCTTGGATATTTCTACATTTGAGACACTATGTTATTACTTTCAGTTCATTTCGAGTCAGTTGGGGACCTGTCCCAATGGCTCTCTAGTTCATGGATTAGTAGAGGCTTTGTCAGACTAGTTATCAGATTGTGATTGGGTTTAGAATTCCAGTACTGTGATCCATTAGACCGAGTATTTTCTCCGTATCTCCTTTTATATGATATGACTATGCTAGTGTTTGAATTATTTCATCTTGAAATGAGTGTTATTACTAGAAATTGGCTCAAAGGGTTAGCTTGGTGATACTTGTAGCCTTAAGCACCGTGTGATGTCCTGAGAGGTGATTTCGGGTTGTTACAAACTTGGTATAAGAGCCTAAGGTTTAAAGGAGTCCTAGGGGGTCTTACAAGCTGCCACATCTATGAGCAAGAGGCTACAAGGCGTTTTAGGAAAAAGTTATTTCTTCTTTTAGATTCCACCGTACCTACAGTTGTCCCTCTCATCTTATAATTTATGCTTTTTTATTTTCAGAAAATGCCTCTACAAAGAGCGAATGTCTGCGAAAACAATGATGAGCAACTCCCACCTGTTGACCCTATGAATGAGACAGTGTCTCATGCTGAGTTTTGGGTAGCCTTTCAGGCGTTAGCCTAAGCAGTACCGTTAATAGTAAGGCAAATAACCAGGCTGCAGTTTCTAATCTGTAGGGAGGTGATGTAGCTACGGCTAGGATTCGTGATTTTATGAAAATGTATCGCCAGAGTTTTATAGGTCTAAGCTAGATGAGGACCCACAGTTGTACCTTAAAAAGGTGAGAAAGATCACGCAAGTGATGCATATTTCTGAGGAAGAAAATGTTGATTTGTTGTTTTATAGGATGAAGGACATTTCTTACGACTGGGTTGTATCGTGGAGGAAGGGTAGAGGCGAGAATGCTACTCCTATGACTTGGCAGGTATTCCAAGATGCATTCTTGGACAAGTTCTTTCCGCTTGAGATGAGGGAGACAAAGATTGAGGAGTTTATAAACTTGAGGTAGGGCTCTATGACTATTAAAGAGTACTGCTTGAAGTTCAATCAGTTGGCCAAGTATGCTCCTGATTTGATTTTTGTCACCCGAGCTTGTATGAGCAAGTTCGTGATAGGTGTCTCTGGTTTGGTACTGAAAGAGTGTAGGACTACGATGCTGCATAGGGATATGGATCTTCTAGGTTGATGATGCATGCCCAGCAGATAGAGGTAGATAAGATTAGGGAGAGAGATCGAGTGATGGGTAACAAGGGGGATAGACCTGAGCAGCATGAGTATAGCCAGACTATGTTTCATGGAGGGAACCGTCCTCAGTTTTTGAGATATCCATCTATGCAAACGCCTTTATCAACTAGTTCTTCCGCACCTAGAGGCAGGCAGGAGAAAGAGGGCAGGTATTTTATGTCTAGGTCGCAGAACAGTGTTGGTAACAGGCCCCATTATCCTTCTTGTGCTAAATATGGTAGGGATCATCTCGGTGAGTGTTTCGTAGATCTGAGGGGTTGTTTTGGTTATGGAAAGCAGGGCCACAGACTTAGAGATTATCCTTATTCTAGACAGGGGAACAAAGATACCCGACCTCAGGCACAGGCTACTAGTGCACCATCTCCTGTACCCCTTCCCGCCCCTGCTCAGGGCACTTCATCTAGCACTATTGGCGATTAGTGCTAGAACAGATTCAACGCCTTACAATCCCATCAGGAGCAGGAGGCCTTTCCCGATGGTGTTATAGGTATGCTCCGTATCTTTTGTTTTGATGTCAATGTGTTATTGGACCTCGGGTCAAGTCTCTCTTATGTGACCCCACTTGTAGCTATGAATTTCAAAATGAGTCCCGAAAAGATTCATGAGCCTTTCCTAGTTTCCACCCCTGTAGGGGAGTCAGTTTTTACTAAACAAGTGTACAAAGATTGTCCTGTTACTGTTCTTCATAGGGTCATACTTGCGGATTTGATAGAGTTAGACATGGTTGATTTTGACCTTATTCTAGGTATGGATTGGCTTCATTCTTGTTATGCATCTATAGATTGTTGTACCCGTGTGGTCAAGTTTCAGTGTACTGATGAACCAACTTTTGAGTGGTTCGGGAGTTCGGTATCCCTAGAGTCATTTTATCTCCTATCTCAAATCCAGAAAGCTAATATCCAAGGTTGCATCTATCACCTAATTAGAGTCAATGACACTAAGTTCGAGGCTCAACCTATTCAGTCAGTTGAAATTGTTAATGAGTTTCCAGATGTTTTTTCGAAAGATCTCCCAGGGGTACCTCCCGATAGAGAGATAGAATTCAGGATTGACCTTCTTTCCAATACTCATCCTATTTCTATTCCACCATACTGTATGGCACCTGCTGAGCTTAAGGAGTTGAAAGAGCAACTCAAATATCTTTTAGACAAAGGTTTCATAAGGTCCAGTATTTCTCCTTGGGGCGCACCTGTCTTATTCGTGCAAAAGAAAGACGGTTCTTTGCGTATGTGCATTGACTATCATTATCTTAACAAGGTCATTATCAAGAACAAGTATCCTCTTTTGAGAATTGATGACCTATTTGATTAGTTGCAAGGTGCAAGTTATTTCTACAAAATAGACCTTAGATCCGGCTATCACTAGCTTAAAGTCAGGGAATGTGATATTCCAAAGACGGCGTTCTAAACCTGCTATAGTGACTTTGAGTTTCTAGTCATGTCCTTCAGGCTAACCAATGCCTTGGCAGCCTTCATGGACCTTATAAATCGAGTATTCAAGCAATATCTCGATATGTTTGTCATTGTCTTCACAGATGACATCCTTGTGTACTCTCGTAATGAGAATGACCATGCGAATCACCTTAGAGTTGTATTGCAAACTCTTAGAGACCACCAGTTGTTCACCAAATTCAGTAAGTATGAATTTTGGCTAAGGTCTGTAGCCTTTCTGGGTCATGTTGTTTCAGCTGAAGGTATTATAGTTGATCCTCAAAAGATAGAAGCTGTAAGAAATTAGCCTAGACCTACCTCTCCATCTGACATTAGAAGTTTCTTGGGTTTGGCGGGCTACTACCACCATTTTGTTGAGGGTTTCTCTTTTATTGCATCTCTCATGACCCAGTTGACCAAAAAGAAAGTTAAGTTTTAGTGGTCATATTCCTGTGAGAAGAGTTTTCAGGAGTTGAAAACTCGACTTACTTCATCCCCTGTGTTGACTTTGCCAGATAGTATAGATGGTTTTGTGGTGTATTGTGATATCTTTAGAATTGGTTTGGGTTGTGTGTTGATGCAAAAAGGTAAGGTTATAGCCTATGCCTCTAGGTAGTTGGAGTCACATGAGAAGAATTACACAACCTATGATCTTGAGTTAGCTGCTGTGGTCTTTGCTTTGAAAATCTAGAGACATTATCTTTATGGTGTCCATGTTGATGTGTTTACTGATCATAAGAGCCTGCAATATGTGTTTACTCAGAGGGAGTTGAATCTTAGGCAGAGGAGGTGGTTGTAGTTGTAGAAAGACTATGATATGAGTGTGTTGTATCACCCGGGCAAGGCAAATGTAATGGCAGATGCCCTTAGCAGGTTGTTTATAGGTAGTGTTGTCCATGTAGAGAAAGGTAAGAAATGGTTAGCTTGTGATGTAAATTATTTGGCTAGATTGGGTGTTAGGTTGCTTGATTCAGCTTAGGGAAGTACTTTGGTGCAGAGTAGTTCCGAATTCTCTTTAGTTTTGGAAGTGATGGAGAAGCAAAATAAGGATCTTAGTTTAGTCAGACTGAATGAGACAGTTAAGGACCAAAAGGTAGAGGTTTTATCCCAAGGGGGAGATGGTGTGTTGAGATTGCAAGGTGGATTATGTGTCCCATATGTTGATGATCATAGGAAGAGGATTATGGCTGAGGCGCATGGCGTACAGTATTCTATTCATCTCGGCACTACCAAGATGTACCGCGACTTGCGAGAAATCTATTGGTGGAATGGTATGAAGAAGGATATACCCGAATTCATCGCAAAGTGTGCAATGTGCCAACAGGTTAAGGTAGAACACCAAAGACCTGGTGGTGTGATGCAAGTATTTGGCATATCCACTTGGAAGTGGGAGGTGGTGAATAAGGACTTCGTGACTGGGTTGCCTCTTTCGCGTCGTCATCATGATTCGATTTGGGTTGTTGTGGATAGCTGACTAGGTTCGTGCATTTCTTGCCCGTGCATACATCTTATACAACTGAGGATTATGCTAGATTGTATATCCGGGAGTTAGTCAGGATACATGGAGTTACCTCGTCCATCATTTTGGATAGGGGCACCCAATTTTGTTCTCAGTTTTGGAGGGCATTTCAGCAGGGTTTTCATACCCAAGTTCTTTTGAGTTCCGCTTTTCACCCGCAGACAGATGGTCAGGCTGAGAGGACCATTCAGACCCTAGAGGATATGTTGCGGGTGTGTGATCTTGATTTCAAGGGTAGTTAGGATGAGCATTTTCCATTGATAGAGTTTACTTATAACAATAGTTACCATGCTAGCATCAGGATGGCACAATTTGAGGCCTTGTATGATAGAAGATGTAGATCACCCATAGGTTGGTTTAAAGTGGTTTAAGCTACTGTGATTGGGCCTAATGCAGTGTTCGAGGCTATGGAGAAAGTTAAGTTGATTATAGAGAGGTTGAAGACCGCCAAGAGTCATCAAAAGTTTTATGCCGATATAAGGAGAAGAGATCTTAAGTTTGAGGTGGATGATTTGGTGTACTTGAAGATTTCACCCATAAAAGGGGTGAAGAGGTTTGGTAAAAAGGGAAGGCTTAGTCCCCGTTATGTTGGCCTGTATAGAGTCTTGAGCCGTGTTGGTAAAGTAGCCTATGAGTTTGAGTTGCCTGCAGAGTTGTCAGTCGTTCATCCTATTTTTCATGTCTCCATGCTTAAAAAGCATATTAGTGATTCTATTGTAGTAGATCCCTCAGAGAGTGCTGATATCCAGAACAGTCCTTCATTCGATGAGATTCCTGTTGAGATCCTAGATTTTTAGATTCGTAGACTGAGGAACAAAGAGGTTACCTTGGTCAAAGTTTTGTGGTGGAACCAGTCTGTTGAGGGCGCTACTTAGGAGGCAGAAACAGACAAGCGAGTCAAGTACCTGCACCTCTTTTTCGAGAATTCAGGTCAATCGTAAGGTATTATTCTTCCTTAATTCAGCCCTTCTAATCTAAAGTGCAGCTATGTATCTATTCTTGCATGAGTTCTTGCAATTTCTGAGGTATTCAAGAGTTTAGAGAGATTCAGCTATATGTACTCTATTTTTCCTGTGTTCCTAGTCTAACTAGCGATATTCGAGGATGAATGTTTCCAAGGGGGAGATATTGTAAGACCCCGCAATGTTCCTTTGTAGTTCGAGCCTTAGAGTGTGTCAAGTGAAGTGTAATTCCGGCCCTAAAAGATTGAGAAGAGACTTCCCAAGTGATTAGTTTTTAAACCATATAGAATTTTCTCAAATTTGACCTTTTGTCATGTAGAGAATTGAATTAGCTTTCCAACGATACCAATTTCGTCCAAATCCCGTATTGTGGTAAGAAGTTATGGCCGCTTTACTGAGAGTTTTCAGAATCGCCCAGGTGCAAAGGACGATCTGACAGACCGTCGATTCTACGACGGAACGTCACTCAGTTCGTCGCAACAAAGGTAGTAACTCTCTTTTCTGGCCCAAGTGCGACGGCCAAGACGATGGACCGTCAAGGATGCGACGGACCATCGCGTTGAGGCAGTGTGGCCTCACCCTGGCCATCGTGTGATGGATGATCCAATGGACCATCAAACTTGCGAAGGACCATCGCTCTGACCGTTGCATCGAGACAGTGTGTCCCATTCCTAGCTAACGTGCGACGGATGACCCAACGGACCATCGGACTTGCGATGGACCATCGCTTCGACCGTCGCTGCCCCCGTTCAGTGTTTTAACTTGTTTTAACTAGGGGCTTTTGGGTTTTTTTCCTATTAACCATCAGATATATTTCGAACGAACTTGATAGCCTCATTATCTCCCAAAACATCCAAAGGCTAGGGTTTCTCCCTCAAGAGAAAATCTAAAACCCTTCTCCAAGAAATCCAAGAACTCACCATGGATTCTACAAATTGAGTTGAGATTTGAGTTCCCCAAGTTCAAGGGTTGCAAGAACCCTCTCTCAAGAATAAGAAGAAGAGTTTAGAGCAAGCTTGTTCATCCATTTTCATAATCTAAGGTATGTGGGATTTTGAACAAGGGTAATCCTTTGACCCTTGTGCCCAAAAGCTTATTTAAACTACAATTCTCTGCAATTTATGAGATTTTACATCAAATTGAATTGGGTTTTTTCACCCATTGTTATTGGTTGCAAGCTTTTGATGTTTCCTTTGAATTGAGAGTCTAATGGCATGATTTTTACATATTTTCTTGAGAAATTGCAGCTGGGTCTAAACCCCATGATTTTAATCCTTGAGAAGTTAATAGTTGAAATATTTGAGATATTAAAGTATATGAGTATGTTGATATTTCGAGAAAAATTGCTGAAACTTCCAAATTTCTACATGAATTATGAATCTATATGCTATCTATTATGCTTTTGATGAGTTTTAACTTAAGAATGAATTATAGGTTATTGAGCCCTACTGGAGATTTGCAATTTTATGAACTCTTATGCTATAAGCACCCATGATTTGAGTATTCTGAGATTATTGAGAAATGTTTTGACCTAATGGTCATTGAGTTTTGAAATCCACTCTACTACATGAGATTACATATTTGATTATTGGGTTCTTATTGAACCATGAGATTATTCTAAAGTGGATTTTCATGAGATGAGCGAGATATTCTAAAGGGAGTAGTATTTAGCACCAAGCGGGTAGGTTACTATAATTTCTTACCCCAAAACTACGTGCCACCGTAGGTTGGGCCTGAGGCTGAGTTTATGATTATAATTAGGCCTAAGGCCGAGTTGATCTTGGGCCCGAGGCCGAGTTTGTTTAGTGATCACTGGACCTAGGTTATACTCCTTCGGAAGAGTATGACGCCTCTCCCTAACATGAGGTCTCTTCCTTAGGAGGACAAAACGTTGGACTCCATGTAGCTCGCATGGGTTATGTCGGTTAAGAGAAACTCCCTAAACTAAAGTATTTTTCCATTGAGATAAGATATTTTTCTTTAAAACTAAAATACTTTCCCTTGATATGAGTATTTTTCCCTAAAGCTTGAAATAAGATATTTTCCTAATGTGAATGAAATGCCTTCAAGTATGTTCCAAAGTTATATGATTTCGAATTCCATGTATTTGAGTTCAAAAGAGTTATGAGTTCTTGAGCATTGAAGAAGTTTTACTCTCCATGAGACATATGCATGAGTTGAAAGTATTGCTTAAAGTTTCCTTTAGCCTTGAGTAATGAGAATAAGAGAAGAGTACAAATTTCAAAGCTAAAAGTATAATGACTCATGAGATTGTGTTACATGTTCCATTTTACATGATTCATAAGCTTTACATTTTATACTTATTCAAGCCATGTGAGTCATTACTTATTACATGCATGATTTGATTAAAGAGTATTGATGTTGTTTTATACAAATTCATGCACCCCCACATACTCAGTATATTCCCTAGTATTAATCCACGTATACGTCTATGTGCTAGATTGTCTTATAATGTAGGTTCAGGTGCTCAGTTCCAGCCTCGTCAGTGACTTTTGAGTACCTATGTCTACATTCCTACAGTGGTGATTTCTCATGGTTTGAGGATCTATTTTACGACATTTCTGTATTTGAGAGACTATGTTTTTACTTTCAGTTCATTTTGAGTCAGTTGAGGACCTATCCCAATGACTCTCTAGTTAATGGATTAGTAAAGGCTTTGTCAGATTGTGTTGAGAATTCCAGTATTTTGGTCGTTTAGATCATCTATTTTCTCCGTATCTCCCTTCATATGATATGACTATGCTAGGATTTGAATTATTTCATCTTGAAATGAGTGTTATTACTAGAAACAGGCTCAAAGGGTTAGCATTGGGCTACTTGTAGCCTTAAGTACCGTGTGACATCTCGGGAGGCAATTTCGGGTCGTTACAACTCGTGAGTAAGAGTCAAAAGGGCCTGAGAGTTTATGCAGATCCAGGTAAAATTTTTTAGAGTCTTTACGACTCTAAGAATGAGTTTTACCCTCAAGTAATGTCTTGTTACATTGAGTCGTATCGAGTGTAGAACCCAGGTAAGGTTCTAGGTCTTTACGAGTATAAGAAAATACCCATAAGCCTGGATATGAGTCATACATATGACTCGTATCCAAGATTACCAGGTTAGGGTTTGCTGATCAACCCATCCTAGAATTTCAGTTAAAACCAAAAAGGGCACCCAAAGATGGGTACCGGATACATGAAAACATACCCACCTACATTGTTGACCAAATTGGAAGCTTCCAATGCACGAAATCAATCATAAACACTTCAAATTATTTACCAATTTGTTCCAATCCCTTGCATTGCACGAATTAGGCACGAAACTTGGGGAAGAAACTTGTAAACTTAAGAAACCTATACTTCCACCAAGTCAAGTAAGTTTTCGAACTCAAATCCATTATATCTTAAGTTGAAATTATAAATGTGATATTTCTTGAACTTACTTTGAGTTGAATTTACTTAGTTTTTGCAATTTGGAACCCTAGTTCTTAGGTTTGGGTTGAAAATAGAAGTGGGGGAGAATTGTGATATTTTTGTGTTGAACTTGTGTATTTTTTACTGATATGGGGATGATAATGAATTACAATCGATGGGTAGTTTTGGAATTTTGAATTGGAGTCAACTCTAAAATTGAACTTCTATGTTGTAGTGGATTCGAGTCCCTTAATGACTCGTACCCACAAGTAACGAGTCATAACGGGACTCATAACCACTAACAGCTTGGAAGTACAATTGAGTATAGATTTTGGTATAGGTACGATTCGCTCAAATGAGTCGTATCCAACCATTATGACTCGCACACTTAAGTCATAAGGACCTGGGTAGATATCATATATTAGAGAATTGTTTCTGGACTGCTTACGAGTTTTGGTAATAAGTCATACCTTATCCATTCGACTGGTTAGGAGGACTCATAAGTAGTCTACTGAATAATCATCTATACACGACTTAGCATACGACTTGGTCATACAAGTCATACCCAGTTGATATGACTCTTACCCCCAGTCGTACCTTATATAGAACATGCACACTGACATTTATTTTCTTTTTTTTTTGTTTTCTTTTCCTTATTTGATCACTAATGTATATGTATATTCAGATACTATGCCTCCCAAAAGTGCGTTATCATCCAGAAAGTGGCCAAGAAGGGAAACAAAATGTCACACTCTTCCAGTTCTGAGTCAACAGAGTCATCCAATAGTAGCATTATTTTAGTCAAAATCCCAATGAAGGGATAGGTCAAGACAAGTGATCAGAGAAAGGCTCAGGGAAAGAAAGTGATCACCCCAGAGGACACACCTCTACAGGGACCAAGGATGAAGAACCCGAGTACTGCCCCTTCTCACTCACCTCAACTTTTGGAGGTAGAAGATGATGAAGAGTTGAGCTTAGAGGAAGTGAGCTCGAAGAATGCCATTATTGAGAAAGTAGATGATACCCCAATTGATAAAAAGGACCCTCTATTAGCTCCTACTCCTTCTCCAATACCCATCATTGAACGGTGGGGGTACCCTGGTATTTAGGGAACATATAATGACGGTTTAAGCAAACTCCAGAATAGAAAAATCAAATGAAGTCTGTACCTCGAGAGGAGATTAATTACGACTGGGATAGATGAATTACCCAAATTTGAGGAGCGATTTAGACAACATGGGTTTGAGTGGATGAACAGAGCACCCGACAAATATAGTGTTGCTTTAGTTTGAGAGTTCTATGCAGTAAACAAGGGAGAGCTGCAAAGACAGTATCCATAAGGTCAACTGTAGAAAGGTGGTGACCCTATTGCCTCATTATTTATTCGGGGAGTGTAAGTGAATATATCCCCACACACTATTTCTAGATTCTTATATGGATCATACTATCAGTCTCTGGTGAACACGGGTGATATGGAATACCGAATGGAGGAGATGAGAAAAATCTCTCAAAAATAGCTCGGGACGGAGGATAAGATGGGCCACTTCAGGTGGATTGCCGGTTTGATATAACGTCGAATGGTGAGCATGAAGTTTGGGTAGTCGAAGGACCAGGAGTGATCTCCCAGAAAATAGTAAAGAACGTGCTTAACTTCAAGGCCAAGGCGTGGTGGATTCTGGTCCGACACCAACTATGTTCTATTACTGGGGACAATGTCCTTAGCCTAGTTTGGGTAGCTTTGATATCCATGTTCATGGACAGATATGAGATTGGTGTAGGATAGTTCTTATCTTAGGTGATGAGATATAAAGATGTAGGTGGAGAAAATTACTGCTTGCTTATCCATGTATGATTACACAAATGTGTTTGGCTGCGAGAGTGTAGTAACTCCCAGGTGAGGAGAGGAGCAAACATGTTAGCAGAGATGTACCGATAGAGCAATCAAAATAAGGCTGCTGAGACTTCTAAGGCTGTTGAGATAGGTGGACAAACTGAGACCACCCAGACTTTAAATGCAGTGGGTACACATAGTGCCCTTCTTTCAGTGTAGTCTGTACCACCTCGCACGAGAGGTATGTCAGCTAGTTTTATGATGATTTCACAGGCTATGTGGGCTAGGCGATGGTTAGACTAGTCACATTAGAGTCCAAGGTCCAAAACATAAACGAGGACATAAAGCCCTGGGTTGATACGCAATTGGTAAACCAAGATAGATGGGTACAACTGTGGTTAGGTATTTTTAAGCTGAGGATGACCTTGCAGTTGAGTAGTGGCCAGACCCCAGATATAATAAAGGTGAACGCCAAGGTTGTAGAGATTAAGAAGATGGTGGATGAGTTGTACGAAAAGTTGATCATCCCAAAGCTCGTGGTTACGATAGTTGTGCCAAAGGTCCATATTAATAATATTTGGGCTATTCCTGACTTGGTAGAGAAACCTGTAGAGGAGAGAAGAGAAATAAAAAAGAGGAAGCACTAGAGTAGTAAAGAAAATGATGTAATTAAGAAGGCTATTAGAGATAGCCTACAGAATAAGCAAGACAGGAAGGTGAGGGTCCAGGAGATGCTTGCTAGAGCCGGTGGTTCGAGACTGATAGTTGTTAATGTTAAGGGAAGTGGTGACACAGACACCGAGTGAGATACGATTAAGCACACCGGCCACCATCGGTGCCACTTTTTTGACTCAGTCCTAGTAGTTGATAGGACTCATGATGATATTGGTGGGAGTCGAGATGAGGGCCCATGTGATGATGATGTATGAGCTGGCACCTTGAGCACCCAAGTATGTTCCCAAATCCCTTGTACTTTATTTTTTAGATACACTGGGGATAATGTATGGGTTTTAAATTAGGGTGGGGGTATACCAAGGCCGCCGTGGGCTATGCTAGCCATGTTTCGAAGCCTGTGGACACAATCTAAAGATTTTGAAGATATGGAATATTTTGTGTTTTTGTTTTGTGTTGTTGTTGTGTATTGTGTGCTGGAAATAGCTAAAATAGGAGGAGAATTTGTATCTGTGGTAGTAGATCGTTGTTTTGAATGACTATGCTGAAATGGTTTGATTTTGAAAATTTTATGGTAAAAATTGATAACCCTCGTAAAATTTTTGTGTTAAATTGTGATGTGTGTACTTATGTGAGACTACTGTGAATTTGATAATGGCATTACGATTAGGAATAAAATAGCTAGGTCAAATAGTTGCATAACTGGATAAGTATTACCTAGTAGTATAACCCTATATGAAAGTGTGTGAGGATTTACTTAGTTCTTGGTGTATCTGAATCTAGAACATACTCGGTTGATTTTTCCTAGGTCCAGGAGAGTCGAGTAGGAAATGATCATAGGCCATTTTTATTTTAAGTCCACTTTAGCCTAAATGCCTAACCAAATAAATTATGAATCCCTTTGATTCAAATGTTTGAGCTTAAATTGACCCAATCTTTTTGCTTACACCGATTTCACCTACCCATTTCTACAATGATTTAGTATTGGCCCTGGTCCTCCTTGGATACTATGTACCTTAACTCAGGCAAATTGCCTAAGTTGAGGGTGGCTATTATACAGGTGCATAGGAAAAACTAGTGTGAAGAAAGAAGTGTGAAAGCAAAAAGAAAAAGTATAGGTGAAATGAAAGTAAAAGAAAATAGAAGAAAAAGTTGCAAGAAAAAGAAAAAACAAGAAAAAAAGAAAGTTAGAAAAGAAAACCGTACCTGGTCCATGAAATATGCTTTAAAATAAAAAAGAAAATATAAGGGCAGAAATAAAATAAAATAAAAAGTGAAAAATAAGTGGACCACAAATAAAGCGTAGTGTCAAGGAGGCGTAGTCACAAAATAAATCCCAAAAAAATACCATACCATCCCTTAACCTATGTTATAAGCTGAATAATGTTCTTTATTGATCCTATCCCACCTGTCTAAAAACTTAGGAAGAGAGAATATGGTCAAGCCTATGGTATTCTATATACACTGGTGGTACTTTTTTGTAAGAGAGAGCATATTTTGTTGTATCCTAGAAAAAATTAATTGTTCCATATGGAGTGAAATAGGGATTTCTTTGATTGAGAGCGCACATGGGGTATGTTGTTAGGTTGCTAGACTATTTAGCAAATGTGATTTGTATATGCCTAGTTTTTTGTTATTAATGTAATACCATCATCAGATTCCTTTTTTTCATTCCATGTACCTAATCTTATACATAGTTGTTTCTTGAAAAGTTAAAATTAGTAGGTGGAAATTAAAAAGGTGGAAACTAAATTGAAAGTTCACTGCTATAGATATCTTATGATCTTTCTATTTAAACACCATTTTGTTTTGTGATAGTTTTTATTTTCTTTTGCCTAAGTACAAACAAACTTCTAAGTTAAGGGTGTTGATGTGTCATAGAAACACAGAACTTTTGATGCTTAAAATAATGAAATTATACCTGTACATAGGTTATTTTGGTTGATATGATGTGGTTTGTTGCGTGTTGCAGGTAAAACAGGTCAACCATAGAGTTGGAAGAAAAATTGCTAAAAAAAACCTGAAAAGACCAAGTCTGCAGAAGGTACAAGTCTCCTGATGAGTCATCAACACCTCATATGACTCGTAGGCTGACTCATAAGCACAATAGAAACCAAGACCAAGAAGAAAAACTAAGTGATAAAAAGATACGACTGAGAGTGCGAGCCGTAATATGAGGGTACTAGTTGTATCAAGAAACCGTACATAGAGAAGAACCCAAGGAAGCAATTCAGAGTTAAAGTCTTAGAGGAATACGAGTCGGATCTCTGAGTATGAATCATATGGACAATCTGTAAATCAACCAATGTTCAAAGAAAAGAAAGAAAGAAGTCCCAGGTGGATACAAGTGAAGGACACAAGTCATATAGTCAAGGTACAACTCATGAGCATAAGTCGTAAGAGGAACAAAAAGTTGAAGCCTAGAATATCAAACGCTGGAGTGGATACTAGAGGAACAATATGATATGTAAGAATACTCACGAGTGGACAAGTGATCTGAACCTTGTGTCTACATTATCTTTTACTTTTTTATTTTTTAGGATTTCTAAGTATTTTTGAGATACTATAAATACCTTATGGTTTATCTTTTATTAGGTCACTTACTTTTGACACTCTTTAAAATTATTCTTACTACTTTTACATACTTTAAAATTACTCTTGAGATTTTGTGTTATTATTTAATTGAAGACTTTAGATTTTATTCATCTTATTTTGTGCAATTGATACATGAATTCTTCATTGATGATCATGGGTTCTTGCATAAGCATGAGTGACTAATTTTCCTAACTAGGGTTGTGGGAACCTTGACGAATTAGCTATGTAAAGAAAGTGTGATATTCATCTATTCTAGAGTTTATGCATGCATCTTAATCTTCTTCACCATAATGTACCTTAGAGCTACTGTAGAAGCTTGGGGATAGCCTGCATTCAAAATCGTCTTCACAAAGGAGTTTGTGGTTAGGAAAAGAAGATTAAGACAACAATTTGACATTCACCTACATCTTATTATTCCATCATCTCATCTAATCAACTTGAGACTCAAAAGGTGAAAGTTAAACTAAAGTTATAGACTAGGAGCAATAAGGCGACACCGTAAGACTCACAAGGTAAATGGTAAGATTTATCAACACGTTCACAAGATGGTTGATAATATATATTTTGTTGACTTTACATGAAGAACAGTAGAATAGGTGGGTTGAACATGAGAAGTTTATGGAATTAAGAAGGAAGGGGGAACACAAGCCTAGTATTTGTCTTCTATTACTTACAACTCAAAACATTTAAGGTTTGGCTACTGCTTACTGATTACTTCCAAATTCCCCTATTTACTTTCCCGCACTACTTGTGAATTACATCAACTTAAGCAATTTCTTTTAGAGGTTAGTTTTGGGCGATATCAAGTCCCGATGGGGATTTTGGATAAACAAGTCTATCATTTATGGACTAAGAATGTGGCTTTGGTAAATGTTCTATAGAGGAACCAGTAGGTTGATGAAGATATTTGGGAAGTTGAAGAGGACATGAAGTCTAGATATCTTTTCTTGTTCCCCAGATTAGACAATCGTACTTAAAGTATGTGTTTTCCTTATCATATTTATTTTTTGACTTTGTTAAAGAAAATTATGGTTGTGTTTTGGTATTAAAATCGTGCTAAGGGATTTGTTGACACATCATTCAGGTATGAATGATCTTGGAAGGGTGGTGGTGGTAATGTTACACCTCAAATATTTCCCCCAAAAATATATTGAGTTTGGATCTCACTTCTCAGACTACGACTCACCTAATGAGTCGTAAGGTCTTCTTATGTGTCGCAGGGCTTGAGTCGTAGGGTGACCAGTAAGGGTTGCCTATGTTTTTGTTGTGACTACGACTGAGATTTCACAAGTTGTAATGACTTTTTACAAGTCGTAGGGTACTTTCTATAGTCAAACCAGTGTAGGTGCCTAATGTCACTAATGTGGTTATGACTAGGACCCTACGAGTTGTAAGGTCCATGTACAAGTCATATGGTATGACTCATAAGGCCAACAGTAGGGATGCCTTGGGACACTTCCGAATGACTCGTAGTCAGTCATTTTGAGTCATAATGTAACCCACAACGACTGGGCAACAAATCTTTAGTGTTTCATTAAGGGTACTTTAGATATTTCCCCTTTTTACTAATTGTGACCCACAACCTTAAAACCTTTTTGGGACCCAATTATCATCCAAAAGACATCATCAAACCCAGTTTTAAACTCTCTCAAATTCCTAAGTCAAGAATAAGCTAGGGTTTCTCAAGGTTGATCATTTAGAGTTTCAAAGTGGTGATTTATCTCAATAATTGTGATACTTTTAGGTATGTACCTCTCCCCTTAAACTTGTTTTACTTAAAGCATATGTTTAAATGGTCACTCATGTGGATTTGAATATGGATTTTGATTTGGGTTGAGGGTTTTGGAAGGATTATTACTTGATTTTAAGTTCCACGGTTTTAATGCAAGTGTTCATATTTTATTTATGTATTTTGAAACTCATTAGGGTGCATAGGTATGGTTAATAGAATGGGGAGGGGGTGAGGTATTCCCCCAATTTGATAATTTTGGTTTTGGAAATTGTGTTTCCTCAACCCACCTGCGTAATTGGATTTGAAATTTGGTCAATCACATCATTTGGCTTACTTTCTTAAACTATTGTATTTCGTAAATGGGTAAACAAATAAAAAGGGTTTTGGAAGACTTGTTGGCCATTTTTTATTTTAAACTTGATTTAATGAACAAAGGGGGTCGTGGCATTCCCCAACTGGATTTAATGAACAAAGAGGTCGTGGTATTTTCCTAGGATGATTTAATTGTTATGACATAAGTATAAGCTTGCAAGCGTAATGGCATGAAGATACCTGTGGTTGGTCCTTTAATAGATAATTACTTGATTAAATGGCTGGGTTAAGTGAAACTTATTTTAATTAGGCTTAAAGGGGGTTGTGTATCTCACCGTGGAAGTTGAAGGTCTCGGGTGGGAATATTGGAAACTATGTTTGCAGGCGTAGGGGTCTTTATGACCGTGTTCATGGTTCATACTTATATATATTTTGGATTGGCTAGGGTCAAGTTATTCCCTAGTTCATCCTTGGATTTTCCTAGTTTGTGCGGCTAGCATGCACTAGCACCCTTTTAGTAGGGGAGATGAACCCATATAACCCGTGGATGCCCTTAGGACAATTAGATATACACAATGAAAGTTAATAGTTTTAAATCTTATTCTAAACCTTGCTCCCTATCCCAACATCTTACATATAATTATGTATATGCATGTATGTGAACACGTACATTGAGTTTGGACTTTATTTTTAAATAGGCATTATTTTATCCCTATCCTGAGTTACATGCTAGAGCTCAACCCTCTAACCATCTCCGGATGCTTTATCCCCATGTAATGTAGAGAATGAAGATACTTATACTTTTTCTGTGTAGTGATTAGGTGATTTCTAGATCGATCGTGAGTCATCTTGAAGTGGTGAGCTTCCATACTTTGGAATACCCCCATTTCATGTTCTTGTTTTATTTTATTTTAGACTATTCCTTTTGGACTCTTTTGGATATGGTCTGGGGCATGTCCCGACTTGGTTGTTCTTAGATTTTTGAGGCTTTGTGGATTTCAGTGGGTTGGGATGGATGTTAAAGTTCTTAGACTCGTTTTAGAGCTAGTTAACTTGCCTATCTTGTTATATATTCAGAATTCATCCATTACTAGTTTTATTATGTTCTGTTTGGATAGGAAAAGGGGGTGGTCTTTGGTCCTCGGTAGGCTTGAGATAGCCTTCATCGCCAGGTCCTGGTTTGGGTCATGATAGTAATACCCCTAATTTTTATCTCTAAATATTTTTGAGTTCTGAGTTCACTACCCAGGGTATGACTTTGGTAATGAGTTGTGAAGATTCCCTACGACCTGTATAGTAGAAATTGTGGCTTGACCAGTGTAGGTGCCAACACATCTGTCCTAAGTATGATTAAGACCATATGAGTCATGGTAAGGCATTACGAGTCGTAATGCGGGACTTGTAGTCGCACTAGTGCAATGGACCCTTATTTCTGTTGTGACTATGACTAATACCCTATGAGTCGTAAGGTATGGTCATGAGTCGTAGGGTGTGACTCATGACCAAACTAGTAAAGTTTCCCTGGGTTACTGTCCAGAACACGAGTCGTGGTGACGACTCATAACGTATCCTCACGAGTCACAAGGTGACTCGTAATCACTAGCGACAGTTTTGTGCATTTTATTTAAGGCCACTTTGGTCAGTTCCCTCTTTCCCTAATTAAAACCCATGACCTAAAATACCCTAAGGGACCCCATAACTCTCTATTACTCAATCTTAAAATACTCTAAAACTCTCTCAACTTTCCAAGGCAAGAACAAGCTAGGGTTTCTAAGGATTTGGCATCTAGAGCTTCAATTGGTGATTTCTCTCCATTATTATGATACTTTCAGGCATGTATCTCTTTCCTAAACCTTATTTTGTTAAAAGCATTTGATTAACTTGTTATTCATATTATTAATTAATGATTTAGGAAATTAAGTTAGGCGTCTTTCAATGTTATTGATGGAGTTACTTTTCCCATGGCTTTTGTGAATTATTCACGATTTGAATTGATAATTTTGAAACTAATTGGGTGCATGGGTATGGGAATAGGAATGAGGGTCATGGATTCTCCCAAATAAATGAATTTTAGAATTGGAATTGGTAATAACCTTAACCCAAGCTTATGAAATTAGCTTTAACACATGAGTATATGCATAATGCGACTACTTTGGAACAACTGCATGATATAGAAGGTTAATAAAGCACAATGGTTTCAAATTGAACCTTGGGGGTTGTAGATTCCCCAGGCTAACAAATAATTGAACCTAGGGGGTCGTGAATTCCCTCATGTATATGAATAATTAGAGCTTGTGGGGTCGTGGATTACCCCAAATAATGATAATTGGAATTTGATGTTGATAATATCTTGCAAACGTAGTTGGTATGACGATACCCTCAGGTTATATCTTAATGGATGATTATTGGTTCAATGAATGAGAATGTGTAAATATTTTAATTAGGCTTAAAGGGGGTTATATAGCTGAGCCATGAAAGTGGAGGTCCCGAGGGACTCATATCAAAAACCCATATTTCCTGGTGTGAGGGTTGGTCTTGATGTTCATGTGCTTGTGTCACACTTTATATATTTGTATCCTGGCTTAGCGAAAGGTTATGGATTCCCCAGCTTCCTTAATACCCTAATTCGTACGACAAACACGCACTGTGACCCTCTCAGTATGGTGAGAGCTGGACCTATATAGCCCGTGGGTATAGATGACAATTTGAGGTACACATTCCAGGTTAATATTTTAAGTCTTATGATAAACCTTGTTCCCTATCCCGATATATTATATTATACATGTATATGATTGTGTGCATATGGTTTTGGAATGATTTTTGGACTGATTAATTATGTCATTATTTTATCCATTCTCTAAGTTACATGTTAGCGTTCACCTTACTAACTATTCTCAGACGCTGTATCCCCACACGATGCAGGGTCTGAAGACACTTCTATTTTCTTGCGTAGTGGTAGGTGATTTCTACATTATTCGAGAGTCAAATTTAAAATGGTGAGCTTCTATTCTTTGAAAGTCCCTCATTTTATGGTCTTGTACTTACTTATGTCTTAGACTATTCTACGGGTTTTTGGCTATGATCTGGGGCATGTCCCAACTTTGGTTGATATTTGATTTGGTAAAGGCTTTTATGGACAGGAAGTGGGTAGATTTAGTATTGTAGATTCTTAGATCCTATTCAGTTGATTTATCTATCTTGTTATATGTTCAAAACTCAGTTCTATCTTGTTATATATTTAGAATTAATCCACGGTAGTTGTATTGTGTTCTGGTTGGCTAGGTTAATAGGGGTGGTCTTCGGTCCTTGGTGGACTTGAGATACCTATCACGACTAGGCCCTGGTTGAGTCATGACACACTTATTCTTGTGTGTCTTCTTATTATGCTCCATGGTTAGAGTTATCTTGGGATTCATTACCTGTGAAATTATGTGTATCTACTCCTGTAGGTGATTCTTTAGTAGTGGATTAGGTATTTAGATTATGTGTTCTGACTATTCGAGAGCTTGATACTCATGCTGATCTTATTATATTAGTCATGATAGATTTTGATGTGATTCTGGGCATGGATTAGTTATCCCACTATCATGCGATCCTAGATTCTTTTTCCATAACCATTACTTTAGCCATGCCTGGAGTACCCCTAGTCATATAGTGGGGATCGGTTAGCCACAAGATGATGGGGATTATTCTTATACTTTTGCTAAGAGTCTTATTTTGAGGGGTTGCGGGTCTTATTTTACTTATATTTGTGATGTTAGTGTTGAGAGTCTATCGCTTAACTTTGTTCCTATAGTTTGTGAGTTTCCTGATGTTTTCCCTACCAATCTACCTAGTCTTCCTCTTGAGCATTATATCGAGTTTGTTATTGATCTTGAGCCCGACACCCCAACCTATTTTTATGAAACCTTATCATGTGGATCCTTCTAAGATTAAGGAGCTAAATTCTTAGCTTTAGGATCTTCTTAGTAAGGGTTTTATTATACCGAGTGTGTCTGTTTGGGAGATCCTATGTTGTTTGCTAAGTAGAAGAATGGATCCATATGTATGTGTATTAATTATAGGAAGTTTATTAGGTGATGGTGAAGAACCAATATCCTATGCCTTACATTGATGATTTATTTGACAAGCTTCAAGTAGCAACAATGTTCTTTAAGATTGATTTGAGGTCTATTTACCATCAGTTGAGGATTCCGGTTGAGGATATCTAAAGACAACCTTTAGGACCTATTATGGTCACTATGAGTTCGTAGTAATGTCTTTTGGGTTGACTAACACCTCAATCATGTTTATGGATTTGATGAATCGTGTATTCAATCCTTATTTGGGTTATTTTGTAAGTATGTTCATTAACGGCATCCTTGTATATTCAAGGTGCAGAGAGGAGTGTATGCAAAATTTGAGGATTATGCTCCAGACTTTGAGAGATCGTATGCTTTTTACCAAATTTTCTAAGTGTGAGTTTTGTCTTTATTCAATGATATTTCGTGGGTGTATGGTATCTAAGGATGGAATTATGGTATACCACGTGTTGATTCGGGATATTTGTGATTTGGCTAAACCTACATCTTCATTTGAGGTTCGTAGCTTCATTGGGTTTGCTGGTTACTAAAGATGGTTCATTGAGAATTGTGCTACTATTGCAGTGCCGATGACCAGATTGACTCGGAAGGAGGTTCCTATTTGATGGTCCGAGGAGTGTGAGTCAAGATTTGGAAAGCTAAAGAAGTTTCTTTCTTCAACTCCTAAATTGTCTCTTCCTGCTGAGGGTGAGGGATTTATCATGTATTGTGATGCTTTTGGTGTTGGTTTGGGTTGTCTACTAATGCAACAGGGTTGAGTTACTGCTTACGAATTAAGGCAGCTGAAGGTACACGAGTGAAACTACCCCACTCATGATTTAGAGTTGGTTGCAGTAGTTTTCACGCTTAAGATTTGGAGATATTATCTTTATGGCATGCATTGTGAGATCTTCACAGATCATTATAGCCTTCAACTTCTTATGACCTAGAGAGATCTTAATTCTAGGTATTGTAGATGGATGGAGTTACTTATGGATTGTGACATCTCTATCTTGTATTATCTAGGCAATAGGAATATAGTAACATACACATTGAGTCAGAAGGCAGTGAGTATGGTTAGCTCATCTTGCATTTCAGTTTCTTAGAGCCCGTTGGCATATGATATTAAGTCCTTAGCCAACTTGATGGTGCAACTTGATATTTCATACCCTTAAAGGATTCTTGCTAGTGTTGAGGAAAGGTCTTCGCTATTTAAGTAGATTCGAGAGTAATTGATTTAAGGATAAGGGGCTTTAAATCATTCATGATCAGGTGTTGAGTGGTGAGTCCAAGATGGCTATCATAAATTCTAAGGGTGTCTTGAGATTTGATAGTCATATTTATGTTATGAGGATTGATGACTTGATTTAGTAAATTTTGCGTGAGGCTCATACCTCTAGATATTCTATACACCTGGGTATAGCTAAGATTTATAGAGATTTAAGGTAGCATTATTGGTGGAGTGGTATTAAGAAAGATGTGGCAGATTTTGTAGCTTATACCTATGTTGTCAGTAGGTAAAGGCCGAGCATCAAAGACCTGGTGGATTGATTCAGAGGTTGCCTATTCCCAAGTGGAAGTAGGAGCGGATTACTATAGACTTTGTATTAGTTTGCCTCGCACTTCCCATGGTTTCAATGGTAGTTGGGTCATTATGGATCAGTTGACCAAGTCGGCATATTTTATTCCTATTCAGATGTCCTTTAGTGCCGAAAGGTTACCCCATATCTACATGCATGAGATAGTCTGTCTGTATGGTATGCCTATATCTATCATTTCAGACCTGGGTTTAGGGTTTACTTTTAGATTTTGGAGAGCTATTTAAGAGGATTTGGGTACTCACTTGGATCTTAGTACAACCTTCCATCCGCAGACTGATGGTCAGTCAGAGCAAATTATTCAGGTTCTTGAGGATAGCATCGAGCCTGTGTTATAGATTTTGGGGGTTAGTGGAAGCAACACTTAGCTTTGGTGGAGTTTGCTTATAATAATAACTACCATTAGAGTATTGCGATGGCTCCTTTTGAGGCCTTATGTAGTAGGTGATGTCGTTCTCTGGTTGGGTGGTTTAAGACTTCTGATATTAAACCATATGGTACCGCCTTGCTTCAGGAGTCGTTGGATAGAGCCAAGGTTAGTCGGGATAGGTTGAGGGTAACTTAGAGTAGAAAAAAGGCTTATACAGATTGTAGACTTCGTGCCTTGAGATTTAAAGTTGGTAATGCGGTATTCTACTGTGTATCACCCATGAAGGTGTGATATGGCTCGGGAGGAAAGGCAAGATCAGCTCCAGATATATTGGACTCTTTGAGATTTTTTGCATAGTTGGTGAGGTGGCTTATGATTTAGCCCTACTCCTAGTTTTTGCTGTTTTCTATCTGATTTTCCATGTTTCTATATGGCTACGATATATTCCTAACCCTTCTCATATGCTTAGATGGGACTCAATTTAGTTGGATGAGTGGTTGACCTATGTAGAAGAGCCTGAACTTATTTAAGATAGTGATGTCTTGAGATTGCACACTAGAGAGATTTTAGTAGTTAAGGTTCAGTGGAGGCACCACCGAGTAAAGAAGGCTACTTGGGAGATCGAGAGAAAAATACGGGCCCAGTATCCTTACCTATTTGAGGCTTAGGGTACATGCCAATCCTTTATTTTTGCAAATGAAAGTCTTATAGTAGTGGACATTATAATGATCTTCCAGGTCATTTTCTACATTTTTGCTCATTTTTGTCATTTAGAGCTATTCTATAGCTACCCCAATTCATTTATGACTTCATGGAACTGACAGTTTGGTTACTAGACAATTCATTTTTTTTTAGAGCCAATTCCCTATTTTGAAGTCTTTGCTAGTTCAATTTGGCCACCGGGTGAAAACTTTGGTCAAACGACCTTTCATACTAATTCTGACTATTCCAACAGCTTCAGATGTTAATTATAGGCTAGGTGGACCCTTGGTTCAGGTCCCAAGGCTTCTAGTTCTTTTTGGGCTATTGATCAAATGTTAAGTAAAATGGCACATGGGTGTGGAACCTGCTTTTCATTAAAACAACTTTGGATGGAAATTTTGACTGGGCCATTGAGTTTGGAGCATCGAATTTAATAGGATAGCTTAGTTTGTTTGCGTATACGAGATTTTGAATGAATCTTGAGAGGTTGGCAGAGACTTGGAAAATTTTGAGTCTCAGCTGGTGCTAGTGTATCACTTAAGAGCCCATGAGGTCGCTTAATTGAATGCTGCTAAATCGTCCTTCTGTCGCTAAAGTGGCGTAGCATTGCCTAACAAGTATCGCTTAAGTGATACCTTTGGCTCTTAAGCAATAGCCGCTTACGCGGCAAAAGGTCGCTTAAGTGGTATCTGGGCTGACACTATATGTCACTAAAGCGACTTTTTCATTTAAGCGATGATCACTTAAGCAGTCCAATGTCCATTTAAGCGACACCTGCAGACCTAGGAAGGGTATAAATACCATACTTAGCTTGATTTTCACCATTTTTTTCATCCACTCCCTAGAATACTTAGCCCTAAAAAGTGGGAAAACTTAGGAGAATCATTTTTGGTTGATTTTAGAGCTTGGGTGAAGTTAATTTATGCTTTTCTTCTTTGAATTTGTGGTAAGATTTCATTAATTTCTTGATAGAATTCTTCTTCTTTTTCTAAAATCCCTAAAAGTTTGGTGGCTTGATTGCAGCTCCATTAGAGCTTGGAATTCACCTATTTTGAGTGTAACTGTTCCTTGAGCATAGAGGGAAGCTTTGTTGGTTTTGAAAGTGCAATTTCATGAATGGATTTCACATGGGATTTTTATATAATTTTGGACTTGAAGAACAAAAGTGCAATATAGGTACCATTATTCTCATTTTGATGGGTAGATTGTGATTTTGATAGTGTGCTACCTAGCGGAAGCTTCTCAGAAAAGAAAATTTGTGGTTTAGTAAATTCTTTGGTTATTTCTTCAGCGTCTATGTAGGCTCGGTTTACCCTCTTTATGGAATGAGCTATTTCATGGTATGATTATGATATTATGCTAGATATGGGATGGGATTTAGGTGTTGGAGGTATGATTGAAAAAATTAGGTTAATTGGACTGTTTAGGCTATCTTGAAACCATAATTTAGGCATAATTTACTTAGTGGCTCGTGCTTTAGGGTAAATTGGTATCTTAGTGCTAATTATGGCTTATTTCACATCTAGAAATGAATTTAGATACCTTAGCCTAGTCTGAAGTAGATTTTGCCTAAAAATAGATTTTGAGGATTAGAAGTAGGCCCTCTGGCCCACTATAGGCCAGGACTTGGGTTAGCTTCCGTGGACTTATTTATACAAGTTGAACCCTTATTAATGATTCTTTTGGGACATTGAGAAGGTTAAATATGAAATAATTATGCTAGTTTGGTAATTGAGAGTTTGTGCTAATTTTGAGTCAAATCTGGTGGTTTATTGATGGAGTGTACTTATATGGTTTATTTTTATGGCTTATTAATATGGTCTATTAATATATTTTTGGTTAAAGTCAAACAATTGTTGAAGATATTTATAATATGAGTTTATATTCAAGTATGACAATTAATGTTATGATGATGATACTATTGAGGATGTTATGATGAAATGATATGAGTTTTAGTTTGAGTTCAACATTCAAAGTTGGGCATGATATGATACAGATGGGTTGATGGCCATAACTGACGTTCGATTGAGTTATGGATCTCAGGTTATTTATTTCCCTTAATTATACCCTCCGGGCGTATGGAGGCCTGAGTTGGGTTATTTACTTTTCTGCACTTATTGGCTTATGGAGGCCAATTTTATTGTTCTAGTTGTGTGATCTTTATGTTACTATTCTAGATTTATTTATTTATGTACAAATATTTTGGAGCTTATTTCCAGGTTTGCCCTATTACCTTGACTTAGTTTACTTTATCTTGTCTCTCATCATTTTTATATCTTAATTTAGCTTAGTCATCCAATGATGCCTACTGAGTATCCATGGTTTTGGTTCTCATCCTATATTTCTGTAACTTTTTGGTGCAGATCCGAGTACTAGTTTCCACCATTGATATAACGTTCGTGCTAGGTTGATTTTGGAGATTGCGTGAGCTCTTGGAGTAAGAGTTGCCTTATTTTCCTTCTGTTTATCTATGTTTAGTCTTTCATTTTCGAGATAGATTATACTTCACTATTTAGTACTTATAGTTCATTTGTAGTAGCTCTTGTACCAACATTATTGAGTCTTGGGATGGTTGTTGCTCATTTATCTATCTATTAGACTATTATGACTGCTTTATTGCTAGTTTAACTCTTTAAATATTGATACCCGACTTTTAGGACATTCACCACCAAGTTAGACCATTATGTGTAGCTCCGAGATTCGGTTTGACTTACGTACTAGTAGGATAAAGTAGGTGCCATCATGACTTGTAAATCAGGCACTATAGTCATGTTTCAATCTAGATCTTTGTAGGAAATTCTATGACTATGAGTGAATTCATAGCATATGGTTTTACTATTTTCATATTAGGGTTGCTCTATGATGTATTAATTCTAAAATTTATGTTGTCAAATGGGGCTAGAGTTTAGTTTTTCTAAGTTACTAGTTAAAACCGCTGTTGCAGTGGGATTCTTGCTATAGTGAGTCTGTTGTAACAAGCGGTGTCCCGCTAAAACATAGCTAGGCAAATCTCAAGGGCTCACTATAATGAGTCCTATTTCAACATAATAGATCAACAAAGTGAGAGAAGGTCCACTGTAGTGGATGACACAGGTAGAAGGCCTATTTAAGTCACTTATTTTGAGTTTCACATCATAAATTCCCAAATTCATTCTAGATCTCCAGAGAGGCAATTTTTCCAAGACTGCATAGATTTTTTTTTATTAAGGAAAGTTATTTCATCAATCTCTTTGCCTAGTAATTTGTAAACATTATAGAATTGTAAGAGAGATTGTAATGGTAGAATTATGGGTTAGAACCCTAGGTCATAAAAGGTGAGGGAGATTGTAATGGGTAGATGTAACAATCATTTAGATAACTTCTAGATTGTAAATTTTAATATTTTTTGGTATGAAATTGTTGTTCTTAAACATAAATTGTGGTGATTAAGAACATCAAGTTTAATAAAAATATAAATTTTAGCATAAAAACTACTTTCAAAGACGGTAATTGGAGTACAACTCCATAAATAAAGATAATGTGCATATTGTGGAAGCAGTTGATGGTTGATTGACCCTTAGATAATGATAGACCCCAAATTAGGGTAGAACTAGCGGGTTTGAATTCCCAAAGAGTATATTTGAGGAGTAGATTATTAATTACTCTTATAAATATTTGTTTTAGACTTTTAATTTTATGAGACCTTGAGGAAAGGAAATGCTCATGTGATTTCGCTTGCTTGATTTGAGTTCTTCGGTTGAGGTAGGTTACTATTTATATAAAGTTGGAAATAATTTAATCTTTTTTATATGTTTGAATTGATAAGCATATTGGTTGGTCTTCGAACATAAATAGGGTTTATTATTTGTTTGGCTTGGCAATGCCTGCGTGAATAAATATATATTTGTTGAAGTTTGTATTTAAATAACTAGTAAGAATGACATACATTTATTAAACCTATTATTTATTTTTGTGATAATGTCCTAATAGATAGATGAATATGAAAACACACTTAGATATGTTGAAAGAGTTGGAGAATATACATACTATTTTGTTGTTGAGTAGCTTGAGTTTGATGTGATCTTATGGATGAGCAGTTATGTTATGGAGCAAGTACCATGATTATATGGTAAATGGAACCTAGGATGTCCCTTACGGGCCATCTCTAGTTGGGTAGAAATAAGACCCTTTAGCATATGTGTACAAATGAATAATTCTTGTGAATTCAAATATGGTACAAAATAATACTGACGAGATACAAACCTGTATAATGGTAAGATCAATACAAACATGAATTTATGTTTTTGATGTGACTATATTATATTTATAGAGTTTGTAATGATTTATTTTATCATTGGGTGACTTACATGTCCTTTATTTGTTGACATTGATATGTCTGGATTTACCTAGCTGGTGTAATTACTTGAATATATGTTGATGTACCTATCTAATTGACTTACTTGTTCATGAGATATGCTAGCTACTGTATTGAGTCGGCCAATGATACCTACTAATGTATAGTATTGTTACCGATGCTACTCATGCACTTCTTCTTTTTAGTGAAGAGTGTGATGTAAAGACTTCAATGTGACCTCACATTTAACATTATTTAGTTGACTTATTTGACTGTGAGCTACTCCCTTTTAGGCTGCCATAAATCTTCTTAGTTACATATGTCTCTTTCTTTAGATAATGTTGTTTATTAGTGATTTTGGACTACTCTTAAACACTATTTTGTTTGCATTCTTTGGATGATGATAGATTTCCAGACACTATTTTATTGAGTTTGAGATTTTTATTTCTATGCCTTTCATTACTTTATTTTGCAAAATAAATTGGTTATGGCTTTGTTTAGATGGTAATATATGGTTCACCTAATAGAGGGTTAGTATGGGTGCCACTCGCGACCATTTATATCAATAAAATTTTGATATTATAACCTTAGGTTCATCATTCTCATCGTACAAGGACATGCCTAGTAGATTCATGCAAAATGGTATGAAGATGTCTGTATTTTTCTTTGAGAGGATACAAGACACTTTGAAAACTCAATTGTTTCCTTCTTTTAAGGTATTACTTAATTTTGATTAGTATATGACCTCATTTATTATTTCCTGTCATAGATGATAATGACATATGAAATAGATGGGAGGGAAGAGGTACCCAATCCGACTAATAGGGCCATAACTCGTGGTAGAAGACATCCAAGAGAAGATGGTAGAGGTAAAAGAAGAGGAGCAGTGCCTACCAGAGGTAGGGCTTAGGCTGCTGGGTAGGTTTGTGATAGATTAGAATCCTATCTCCCACTAAAGGATCACGTCAGGTTAGAAATAGAGGAGGTAGCAACACCAATACAAAAAGGTGTTATGCCTGTTTCTGCTTTTTTAGATGTGCTACAATAGATTTTAACTCTACTAAGTAGCTTGGTGGGGACTAGGGAGGCACCTGTAGCACCCATAGGTTAGTATCAGGGGGTTGTGTATGTTTTTGTTGTGGCTCTATGTGAGGATACTGAGATAGAGATATTTTCGTGACTGGTGGCAAGACAGGTGATGACTGAAGAGGAGTATGATTTACTTTAGAGGTTCACTAAATAAACCCTACAATTTTCTATGGTATTGATATTAAAGATGCTTATGAGTTTATGTAATGCTCCGAGTCTGTACCCCGGATGCTACACGATGCTCATAATCCCGAAGGACCACAAACTAAATTATGACTGGTACCTGCCGCAATAACTGAATCATAATACTGTAAATATGCAGAAATTAGGCAGAAACTTGCCATAAGGTTCAATACTAAAATAAAACTAAATACAATATAGTAATACCAAAACTAAAACATCTGTCTTAAAATAATCTAGTCTAAAAAGCCTCTAAACTGTTTGAAATGTGGAGTTGATGGGACAAGTCCCCAACTAACTCTAACTACTGAAATAAACTGAAATTCTGAAATAATAATCATGTCCTTGAACTATGAGGACTCACCACTAACTCTGACTTCTGAAGATCAGAACTGCTAAGGGTGCTTGGGAGCCCGTACGTCTGAACCTATGATATAAAACATCATAGCGCAAGAGAAAAGTATGCGTCAGTACTTTGAATGTACTAGTATTCTAATTGAGGTAGGGTAAAATTCATGGGTTCATATGAATGAACAATACTGACTGAATGACATGAGTATATCTGGATGAGAGTACATAATGAATACGTAACTGTAACTGAGATTGTGATAACACTAAATACTAAGTCTGAATACTGATTCACTGATATATGAGCATACTGATACTGAATTACTGATAACTGAATGACTGTATCTAACAGTCTTGATTTTGTGGAACTATACTGAGTTCATACTGAGCTGAGTGACTGTGTCTGACAGTCTTGAATGTATAGAACTGAACTAAGTTCTGTACTAAGACTGAATCTAAAAGTAAGACTGTAGGAGGTAATCATCTAATCGACATGCCCCTTTCTACATAGATTGCGGTCCAACCTGTAACCCTAGTTGTAAGGGTGTCAATATTGTTCCACGGGTGAAGACAAGCTGTGAGTTAACCCTCTCTAAAAGAAAGATCTTTCGTCAAACCTCGCTGGCAGGAAAATGCAAATGAGATGTATCAACCCTCATAATATCTGGCAGGAAGATATCTCAACCTAAACTAGCTACATAGTTCTGTAGCACAGGGATTGCTACTAAGAGCCAAACCCTCTGCTGGCAGGAATGCCCCCATCCCTGGGTTAACTCGGTGCTGAATCCTACTCCCATTAGAATAGACACTGAACTGATTTCCTAGTTCATACTAGGCTTGACTGGACTTTTACTAATTATACTATCTAACTGAACTGAACTGAATTTACTGAGTTCTGTTGACTGATGGAATACTACTGAATTTTGTTAACTGACTGAATTTACTGATGTTTGAACTGAATACTGAACTGTACTAAACTGATACTGAGTCCTGTAACTGACTGCGAGTACTACTGATCATGACAAGACTGAGATTATTCTGTATCTGACACTGGCTCTAGGTGAACAACTAAATTGTCGGGTATTAAATATCCCAGGACTCAATAGCATGAAAAGTAAAGCATCATATGATCTTACATAGCATAAAATGCACACTTGTTCATAATGTGTCTATAGAGATATTTTATCAAACACTTGCATGGTATAACTTGCACATAAGCTAGCATGACATGATTTCTTTCCCTTATTTGTTCACATGAACAATTCATCAAGCACTTGGTGAGCATAATATATGCACATAATAAGAGGGCATCATGATTCACTTCCAATTTCACAATTTTAAGGGGTTTAACATATATTCATATGACTCTACAAACATAAAATCCAATTACACATGAAACGTGTAATAAATCATGAAATAGAAATTTAATTCAAATAATAATCATGAATACATTTAATTCCAATTGTGGAAGTCATAAATTCTTCCTACTTGAAGTTTAAAAGAGTTTCTTGGACTCCAAGGGTGGAAGGAACCCTTGGATGAACACTTCACATACCTTGGTTGCTAAATTCATGAATATTAATAGTGGAATCTTGAGCCTTGAATTTGAAATTTAATCTCCTAGGGTTTTTGTTCTTGAGTATTTTGAGAAAGAATGAATATAATTTGCTAATTGAGGGCTAAATCTCTTGTTATGGGGGCTAAAGGACGTGGGAAAAAGACCTAATTACCCCCAAAGACGCGGATTTATAATGACTAAAAATTGAACCATCGATGCGCAGACCGACGCGCCGCATCATTGGCATCGATGCGATAGCCGATGCGCCGTATCGGTTCACTAAAAATTTCCACTGGGAGCTAATGAAAATATTGATCGATGCGATGGACGATGCACCATGCCAAGATCGCATCGATACACTATTTTGGATTTCCAAACATGGTTCAAACAAGACTAAAAAAATTTAAAACTCATCCGGGAACACATACTGACATTCCTGATCATGAATCAACCTAAAGATTGACATTTTAAGGTCATAGAGGTTGTGAAATAGCGTTTCCAACTTACGAAGGCCAAAATAATACTGAGTCTGAATACTTAGCAAGAACTTTCTAAGTTTGGGACCCCTTAGCCATCTTTTAGGGACTGAGTTAATCTTAGAATTTTGTGGGGTCTTATATTTTACTATTGATTGTTATGAGAGGCTCCATAAGTTGGGGACATTAACGTGATATGCGGCAGAGTTTGATACTTTCCAACTACATGGGGATGCAAAGTTGTGGTGGACAATTTTTGTGGAGTATAGGCTGGTTGATTCGCCTTCATTGACTTGTACGTAATTTTACTCCATCTTCATAGAGAAATACATTCCTCGTACTTTGTGAGATAAATGGCGGGAATGAGTTTACTAGTATTGAGTAGGGTAGTTCTTATATTAAAGCCTATGAGGTCCATTTCACTCACTTTCTAGGTATTCATTGCAACTATTGCACACAAATGATGAAATAATCCTTTGATTTATCAAAGGTTTGAATATTAGATTTCAACTATCAGCGCTTCAAATAGTGTCTTCTAGTAAGACGTTTTATGAAGTGGTTACGTATGTTAGGAATATGGAAGAAGTGAAACATGATAGTTACATAAAGCCTACAGACGGGTGGTAGCTATAGTAGATCTTTCACTAAGAGTCTAGTTTATCAAAAGCATTCTATGTGCCCTATTTAGTCAGCCATAAATTAATTAGTTCGGGGTCTGTTAGGGGCCAACTGAACCTCTTCAAGTCATAGTAGGCATATAATTTCTTCAATTTTAGCTTTGAGGTCTACTTTGGCTGGGCATGTTATGAGTGTGGTGAGGTTGGGAACATTAAGAGATAGTTTTCTATATTTAAATAAACTGGTTATTTAGCTAAGTAGTAGTCCCAGAGTTTTAGCTCCAGCATGTAATAAAGGTGATGTACGAAGTGGAGATCATCTTTAAGATAGGTGTGGTGGCCACAGAGAAAAAAAATGTTTCACTCAACCTAAATGAGGTGGTGGGCATGCTAGTAGAGATGGTTCTCAACCCATAAGGGTCAATGCGCATGCAAGTGGTTAGACTTATTTCTATACTTTCTCGAGCAGACCTGAGGTAGATGCATCTGATGCAATAATCACAGGTACTATTCTAGTCTGTGATCAAATGAAAACAACCTTATTCGATCCCTGTTCTATATTTTTTATGTGTTTACATATTTTTTTGTGGCATTGGATATGATATGTAATTTTCTTGATGTTTTTACCATGTTTTCACCTTTGTTGGTTATGTTGTGCTTAAAAATAGAGTCTACCATTTCAACCTTATTACATTCATGTGGTATAAAACCTGGATAGGCTTAGTTACTTTTGACATGGTTGACTTTTATGTCATTTAGGGATTAGTTTGTTATCTCCTCACTATGTGATATTAGTTTGTCATGCTAAGATTTGACTTAGTAATATGGGGTATGTATAGACTTGAGTAGATGGGTGATTGTAGCCTTGTCCTGAAAAAGATTATATCTTTTATTTATGTTAAGAAGTTGATAGAGAGAGGGTGTTTGTCATTTGTAGCGCATATTTGGGACATTAGTGTAGGGGTTCCACCTATTCAGTTAGTTCTTAAGGTCTGTGATTCCTTAGAAGTGTTTCTTGTGGATTTACTTGGCATGCAACGAGACTATGATATTGATTTATGCATTGATTTCAAGCTCTGTATTCATTCTATTTCTATTTCTTCATATAGGATGGCATTGGATAAGTTGAGAGAGTTAAAAGTTTATTTGCAGAACCTTCATAGTAAGGGTTTTATTTATTTGAGTGCCTCCTTTTAGGGTGCTTCTATATTGTTTATGAAGAAGAAATATGGGATTATGCATATGTGTATTGACTACCATCAACTTAATAAGGTCACTATCAAAAATAAATTCCTTACTCCCTTCATAGATGATTTGTTTGACAAATATCGGGGTGCTTCGATCTTCCCCAGATTGAATTGAGGTCTGGGTATAACTAGCTAAAGATTTGGGTTGAAGATAGATCTGAGACAACTTTTTTGACAAGGAATAGACATTATAATTTTTTATTGATGTCTTTTGAGATTACATTCCCCAACTACTTTCATGAGTTTAATGAATGGAATTCTTAAGTCCTATTTGTGTTTTTTTTATAATTGTTGTTATTGATGTATTATGATCTATTCAAAGAGTAAGTAAAAGAAAAAGAACAACTTAAGAGTTGCATTGGTTTTTGAAAAGAGAAGCAATTGTATGCTACATTATCTAAGTGTGAGTTATATATGACTTCTGTGTCCTTCCTAGAGCATGTGGTTTCAAAGAAAGGAATTATGGTCAATCCGTAGAAAATAGAGGATGTTAACAGTTAGGCTACACCTAATTCAGTGATTGAGATTGCAACTTTATAGGTTTGGCTAGCTATTTCCGTGAATTTTTGAAGTGGTTTGCCTTTATTACTTCCCAGAGCTAACTCATTGTCTTAAGAAGAAGAGACACTTCAGTTGTCTGATGAGTGTGAGGAGAGCTTTCAAAAAATTAGGACTTTATTGAGTATAACTCCCATTCTTGCATTTCTTGTGAAGGTTAAGAACTTTGTTGTTTATTATGATGCCTCATATTTTGGTTTGGTGCTATTTTGATGCAAGATCAGAACATCATTACAAATGATTCTAGGAAGTTGAAGGCCCATAAAAAGAACTATCCTACGCATGACTTGGAATTGGCACTGGTAGTGTTTGCTCTTAACATTTGAAGGCACTATCTTTGTGGTGTCTATTGGAAGGTGTTTATTGATCACCGTAGTCTACTATATGTGTTTACATTGAAGGGTTTGAACTTGAGGTAGCATTGATGGAGATAGCTGCTCAAGAACTATGATGTTACTATATTATACCATCAGGGAAAGATGAATGTGGTCGCTGATGCTTTGAGTAGGAAGTAGGGGTGTATAGGTATCCTACCTTGTTTGAATTTACAAGGTATCCATTGGCTAGATATATTCAAACTCCAGAAAATAATTTTATGCGGCTTAATATCACGCCCTTTGAAACACCTAGGCTTTAGACCCTTAGAGAATTCCCTTGGTTTGAGGGTTCTTGACTTGGTATGACTTAGGGTACGAGTCGTACCCTATGGATATGATTTGGTGACCCCCTCTCATACCCTAGGCAGTGTGGTGGGGTATACTCATTGTTCAAGGTATGAGTTAACCTCCTCTCAATCGTACATTAGGGTATGAGTCATTCCTAACCTAGTCGTATAGAGTCTAGTCTTGAACTTGAGTGGACTATTTGTGGTACGAGTTGAGGGTACAATTTATGGCAAAAGTCGTACCCTTTGGATACTAGTCTAGGGTACATGGTCATACCTTGGAAGTGTATGAGTTTGAGGTAAAGTCTAGGGTATTAGTTAGGGCACCACTCGTACCATAGGGTATGATTGAGTAAATAAGTCATACCCTAACTCGATCTCATTTCCATCTTATAAGTTAAGGGCCCTATGGTTATTTCATACATTGAAGCTCTAAATTTCCCTCACTATATAAGTGTGGATGTCCTCCTAAAAGACAATTAGAGTGGATCAAATATCCTAAATACTCTCTCAAACATATCTTTAAAGATTTAAAGGCTAGGGTTTCAAGGGTGGTCATCTAGAGGCAAAAATGAGTTAAATTTCTTAGTGGATCATCATGTTTAAGGCATGTAACTCCATACCTTGTTAAATATATAAAAAACCATGTATGTTACGCATGGATTAATGATTGAAAATGGTGATTTTGAATTTAAATGATAAGGGTTTTGTTACTTAATGATTTATAATGTTAGTTGTTGCTTAGACTTATATTTATACATATTATTAGTGATGATTTGCATATGTGGGTGCTTGGTGTTTGGGGTTTAATAAATGGGTTTTGAGTAACCCTAATATTGATGAATTCTATCATGAATTTGGCCTTGATAAAGGTATGTATTCAAGGTGTTTGTGAAGATATCTAAGTGAAATGACTAGTCACATGTTGATGATATTTTGAACTAGGGAAATGGACTAATGTGTATGAATGGTAAATAAATGGTATGGTAAAGATATGTTAACCATGTAATGGGTTAAATTATGACCTTGTTGGTTTGATGGCAAAAAGGGGTTAAAGTCCCTAAACATGAAATTAAATGGTTCTTGAACTAATGTGTGGTATATGATTTTTAATAATAAATAAATTGCTTGTAAGGGTCTTGATGACCATACATTGAATTGAATGATGAACTATAATAAGGCATTGGATTATTAAAGTATTTGATGGAGGAATGGTCCCATGAAGACCTTTTGGTCATATATGGTGTTGATTTGATTAAAATAGGTTAAAGTCCTTAAGTGGGAATAGGATGGTTGTGGTGTATGGACAACAGGTTAGAGTCCCTTTCCCACTAAGTGGGTTGAGGTTACAGTCTCTTACCTAATAATATTGCTTTTGGTTAAAGTCCATTGCTTAATGAAATTTCATGTGGTTAAAGTCCCTCTCCAAATGAGCTCACTTGTTGTTAAAGTACCTTATCTAATATGGCTTGAGGTTAGAGTCACTTGCCTAATGAAAATACATGAGGTTAAAGTCCCCTTTTTAATGAAAGGGCTTTAGGTTAGAGTTCCTTGCCTAACAAAGATGTGTGTGTGGATAAATTCCCTTGTCTAATGCACACGTATATGGGTAGAGTTCCTTGCCTAATGAAAATATGAGTGCGGTTAAAGTCCATTACCTAATGAGAAATGATTTGAATCTATAAGGGTGGAAGGTCAGAGTTCTCCAACTCATTACATGCGAATGAGTACATCAAGAATGTTTTCTAAGCCTTGTTTCCTTGTGGCACTTTACGAACATGTTGCATATATTTGGTATGTAAATATAGAGTCCCTCGCCTAAGCCTTGAATGATTATGTATGTAAATATGATTGAAAAATAATGTAATGATTTGGCTTTAAATAATAATGCTATTTTATCCTTATCCTTGAGTCACATTCTAGAGCTCCAATCGGTAATCATCTTCGGATATGTCCCCAAACAACATAAGGGACATAGCTTCTTCTTCTCTTCCTACACAGTGATAGGTGTTCGGGCGGTTCATGTATTGACATTGAAGTGGTGATCTTCTATTTTTGGAAGGAATACATTTTATAGTCTCTTATCTTTGGTCGTAGATATATATATAAACATTTTGACTTGGTTTAGCTATTATCAGGGGCTTATCTCGACATATATATATAGACACAAGATTTGTTTAGAGGCATTGTGGATGATTGTGGCTTGGATATGTTGGTAGTATGTTGATGTAAATAAAATGTTTAGACATTGTCAAAGTTATGATTTTAAGATATGTTTCCGCTACCTTAATTAGATACTCAGAGTTCAACCAACACTTGTGGATTTATGTGATGGTAGGATTGAGTTAACGGGTCGATATCTGACCCAAGTTGATCTTGAGATGCCAATATGACAAGGTCCAATTTCAGGTCATGTCAAGTTGGTATTAGAGCCTAGGTTCATGGTCAGTTAGGTGTCCACAATGTCATGTTAAGTAGAGTCTCTTTTATGGGTGTAAAGTGCACCACACTTATGAGAGAGGGGCTATAAGACATTTTAGGAATGTTTCCCTTTCTTGTGCTTCAATCTCAAGCTATAAAGGTCTTGGATTTCTCTAATTTCTGTTTTCTTATCTTTCATATCATGCCTCCAAGAAGATCTGAGACTCAGGAAAACCCTTCTGAGGGCCCTATGGATGGAGTTTGTCCAACTTTTGGGATTCAAACCCGAGGCTAGAGATTCGTCATCTTACCATCCTCGTGGGGGTTACACCTCCCTACTAACCCCGACTATGAGAGTGAACTACCTATTCTGTCACCTTAAAAGGATTCTACTAATGCTGAATTTCATTTCTCTATCAACCTCTTGACTGAATTGGTAGCATCTTAATTGGAGCATGGTTCTTTGACTGCTGTATCTTCTGAGGACACAAGAGTTGTCCAATTTATGAGGTTGAACCCTCCTATGTTCATAGGTATGAAGGTTTAGGAGGATCCTTAAGGCTTTGTTGATGAAATGGAGAAGATTTTCTGAATCATGCATGCTTTGGAGGTTAAAACTGTTGAGTTTGCTTCCTACCAATTAAAAGATGTAGCATATCAATGGTACGAAGGGTGGGAATTGTCTAGAGGTATGGATGCTAGTCCTTCCACGTGGGAGGATTTCTCTGAGGGTTTCTTGGACCACTTCTTTCCTCAAGAGTTGAGGGAAGCAAAGGCAGAAAAGTTTGTGAACTTGAAGAAAGAGAGGATATCCATTCAGGAGTATGCCTTGAAGTTCCCTCAGTTGTCTAGATATGCTCCCGAGATGGTTTCTAACATGAGGGCTAGAATGTGTAAGTTTTTTATGAGATTGTCCCGTGAGTTGGTGCTTGAGAGCAAGGCAAATTTGTTGATCAAAAATATGGATATTTCTAGATTGATTGTGTACATACAATAGGTGAAAGAGGATAAAAAGAAACAAATTGAGTTTAGTGAAAGGCAAGGAAAGAAATTTAGAGCTTTTGAGCATAGTGGTGGAGGTGCTGGTAAGTGGCTTAAAAGAAGTGAGGGAGTTCGAGTTCTTTGTCCTAGGTTAATGCTCCTTGTCCAAATTCATCAGATGATTATCGATATAAGTTTGGTTGCGGGATCCGGGCACCAGGTTCCCAATCCCAGACTAGTGGGGTTCAGTTGGATCTGTCCTACCTATCTTGTTGATTCTGTGGTCAGCGTCATCATGGTCAGTGTAAGAAGAGGCGAAACAGATGTTTTAGATATGGTTATATTGAGAACAAGTAGCGAGAGTGCCCATATTTAGTGACTTATTGGGACAATAGGGCCCCTATTTCTACTTCATCCACTCCCACACCAAAAGGTGCTATTTCTGCTTCTGCCTCTATTTTAGGTAACAGCGCTGGCCAAAATTATTTGTATGCACTTGCTACATGCTATTGATTCTGAGGCATCCCCCAATGTTATCACAGGAATGTTAAAACGTTTCTCCCGTGATGTGTACTATTTGCCTGATCCAGGGTCTACCTTATCTTATGTGACCCCGTTTGTAGCTGTGCATCTAGTTTTTGGTCCTAAGGTTTTGTCAGTTCCTTTTTCTATTCCTACCCCAATAAGAGACTCAATGGTTGTTAAAAGGGTCTATAGGGGGTGTGTGGTATCTATTAGTGGTAGAGAAACTCTTATAGACTTGATAGAGTTGGACATGGTTGATTTTGATGTTATTCTGGGGATGGACTGGTTGCATTCGTGTTATGCTTCTTTAGATTATCGGACCCATAGGGTCATGTTTAAATTCCCTAATGAATCATTCATTGTATGGGAAGGGGGTTATTTAGTGCCTAAGGAGAAGTTCATTTAGTATCTTAAAGCCTAAAAGTTAATCTCAAAAGGGTGTTTGTGTCATTTGGTCCGAGTTACAAATTCTAACTCGAAAGGTCCTTCTCTAGAATTCATTCGCGTGGTTAATGAGTTTCCCAAGGTTTTCCTTGATGACCTTCCCGGTATTCCTCCCGATAGGGAAATTAATTTTGGGATTGATCTTGTTTCGGATACTCGTTCAATTTCCATCCCTCCTTATAGAATGGTTCCGGTGGAGCCCAAAGAGCTTAAAGAGTAATTGAATGACCTTTTATATAAAGGTTTCATCCATCCTAGTGTATCTTCTTGGGGTGCTCCAGTATTGTTTGTGCGCAAGAAGGATGGTTCCCTTCATCTGTGCATCGATTGTCATCAGTTGAACAAAGTGACCATAAAGAATAGATATCCTCTTCTTAGGATCAATGATTTGTTTGACCAACTTCAAGGTGTGAATTTTTTCTCAGAGATTAATCTTAGTTTGGGCTATCATCAATATAATATTAGAGAGGTGGATATCCCTAAGACTAACTTTAGAACCCGGTATGGTCACTATGAGTTTATAGTTATGTTCTTTGGGTTAAAAAATTCCTCGACGACATTCATAGATTTGATGAATAGGGTTTTTCATCTGTTCTTGGACTTGTTTGTCATTTTCTTCATCGATGATATCTTAGTATATTCTAAGAGTGAGGTGGATCATGTCGATCACCTCCACGTTGTATTATAAAGTTTAAAGAATCATCGTTTGTATGCCAAGTTCTCTAAGTGTGAGTTTTGGTTGAAGGCAGTGACCTTTCTTTGTCATGTTATCTCTAGTTAAGGGATCATGGTAGATCTTCAAAAGGTTGCGGCGGTTAAGAAGTGGCCAAGACCTGCGAGTCCAACCGATATTCAGAGCTTCTTTGGTCCAGTCGGTTACTATAGGAGATTTGTGGAGAGTATTTTGACAATAGCTGCCACATTGACTAAGTTGACCCAGAAGAAGGTCAAGTTCTTATGGTCAGATGCGTGTAAGGGCAGTTTTGGGAAGTTTAAAGATAAATTGACTTTCTCTCTGGTTTTGACCTTGCCCAAAGTTAATGATGTTTTTGTGGTATATTATGATGCTTCTCATAGTGGGCTTGGCTGTGTTTTGATGCAGCATGGTAGGGTGGTGGCCTATGATTTCAGGCAATTAAAAGTTCACGAGAAGACCTACTCTACTCATGACGTATACTTGTTAGTTGTGGTCTATTCTTTGATGATTTGGTGACATTATCTATATGGAATTCATATTGACATCTTTTTCGATCTTAAAAGTGTTTAGTATGTGTTTACTCAAAAGGAGTTGAATCATAGGCAAAGAAAGTGGTTTGAGTTTTTGAAAGACTGCGATATGAGTCTTCATTACCATCCGGGTAAAGCTAATGTAGTTGCCGATAGTCTTAGCCGATTTCCCATGGGAAGTTTAGCCTATGTAGATGAGGATAAGTGGGAATTGATGTAGGACATTCACTGTTTGGCTAATCTTGGAGTTTGTTTCACGGACTCCACGGATGGTGGTGTATTTGTACATCCGGTTATCTCAATCGTCTCTTATTGTTGAGATAAATAAAAAGCAAGTGTTAGATCCCGATTTAATGAAGATCAAGGGTAATGTGTTTCAACAAAAAGTGGTTTACTTTGTTATTGGTGGTGATAGTATCTTGAGGTACCAAGGTAGGCTATGTGTTCCCTATTTCGATGGATTGAGGGAAAGGATAATGGACGAGGCTCATAAATCTCGGTATACTATTCATCTCGGTTCTACAAAGATGTATTATGATCTTAGAGAGTTTTATTGGTGGGGTATATGAAACAAGATGTGGCTAGTTATGTGGCTAAGTGTATGGTTTGCCAATAAGTAAACGTTGAGTACATGAGGCCTGCAGACTTATACTAAGAGATTTCATTTCTCGAATGGAAGTAGGAGGCGATTAATATGTATTTCATTACCGGACTTCCCCGATCTCAGAATCAATGTTATTCTATTTGGGTCATTGTTTATAGGAGATCAAGTCCGCTCACTTCTTTCTCGTGAAGACTAACTATTCGGCTAAAGATTATGCTCAGTTGTATCTTATAGAGATTGTGAAATTGCAAGGTGATCCAGTTTCTACCATTTCAAATCGTGGTACTCAATTTTCAGCTCACTTTTGAAATTCATTCCAAATTGGTTTGGGGACTAAGGTGTGCCTTAGTAATGCTTTCCACCCACATACGGATGGACAAACAGAAAGAACTACACAAACATTGCAGGATATATTGCGGACTGGTGTGGTTTATTATGGTGGTGGTTGTTATGACCACATGCCTTTGATTGAATTCGCCTATAATAATAGTTATACTCTAGCATTGGCATGGCCCCTTTTGGGGCATTATATGGTAGGAGATGTCGTTCTCCTATTGGGTGGTACAAAGTTTGAGATGGTAAGTTGCTTGGTCCCGATTTAGTTTACCAAGACTTAAAGAAGGTGAAGGTGATTCATGATAGGTTTAGAACCACTCAAAGTCACCAAAAGTCCTATGAGAATATGAGGCGTAGGGATTTGGAGTTTAATATTGGTGATTGGGTATTCTTGAAAGTGACTCCCATGAAGGGAGTAACGCGATTTTGTAAGAAGGGGAAGTTTAGTCCCGGATATGCCGGTCCCTATTTGATTTTGATGAAGGTTGGAAATATTGCCTATGAGGTAGAGTTTCCCTCTAGTTTGAACTTTATTCAACCAGTTTTTCATGTCTCTATGTTGCGCAAATTTATGGGCGATCCTTCTTTGGTTGTTCCTTTAGATGATGTTAGTATTGCAGACTCCATATCCTATGAGGATGTCTCAGTGAGGATGTTGGATCAACAAGTTCGCCGGTTGCAAACAAGTGAGGTAGCTTCGGTGAAGATTCTATGGAAGAACCGAAAGTCTGAGGAATCTACCTAGGAGGCGGAACAGGACATAAAGTCCAAGTATATGTATTTGTTTTCTGTTCCGAAAACTAGTGATTGAGGTATGTGTTAATCTTTTTACCTTGACTTATGTCCTTGAGAGACTATGGGTTAAATCCCCCAATGCTTTGAGATGATTTATGTCCTTGATAGATAATGGGTTCAAGTCCTTATGTTTTGAATCAAACAAGTATTTTTGATAAATAGTGGGTTTGAGTCCCATAGTAAATTAGATGAATAGTTGATTGTTAATGATTGTGATATGTGGTGTATCCTTGTTGTGTGCCTTGATTTCTAATTGTTAAAAGGTTTATTGATGTGTAATAACTTGTGTTTATGCATTCCTTACCGGTCATTTGTGGACGAATGATCCAAGTGAGGGAGAATTAAAACACCTAGGCTTTGGACCCTTAGAGAATTCCCTTGATTTAAGGGTTCTGGACTTGGTACAACTTAGGGTACTAGTCGTACCCCATGGATACGACTTAGTGACCCCCTCTCATACACTAGGCAGTGTGGTGGGGGTTACTCACTATCCTAGGTATGAGTTAGCCTCCCCTCAATTGTACATTAGGGTCGAGTCGTACCTATCCTAGTCGTATAGAGTGTTGTCTTGAACTTGAGTTAACTGTTTGTGGTATGAGTTGAGGGTATGGTTTAGGGCACAAGTCATACCCTTTGGATACGAGTCTAGGGTACATAGTCGTACCTTGGACATTGTAGGAGTCCTAGGTAAACCCTAGGGTATGGGTTAGGATACCACAATACCCTAGGGTATGATTGAGTAATTGAGTCATACCCAAACTCAGGGTCATTTTCCTGCTTATACGTTAAGGTCCCTATGGTTATTTACTACCTCAAAACCCTAAAGTCACCTCACTATATAAGTTTGTGTGGCCTCCTAAAACACATTTTGACTGGTTAAAACATCCTAAATACTCTCTCAAACACATCTTTGAAGATTTGGAGGCTACGGTTTCAAGGGTGTTCATCTAGAGGCAAAGAGGAGTCAAATTTCTTGGTGGACCATCTTGTTTAAGGCATGTAACTCTATAGCTTGTTAAATAACTCATAAATTATGTATTTTACACATGGATTAACGATCGAAAATGGTGATTTTGTGTTCAAATGATAAGGTTTTTGTTGCCTTAGATGAATAATGTTTGTTCTTGCTTAGACTTGTGTTTATACATGTTATTAGTGATGATTTACATATGTGGGTGCTTGTTGTTTGGGCATTAATAAATGGGTCTTGAGTAACCCTAAGCTTGATGAATTCCACCATGAATTTGGCCTGGATAAAGGTATGTATACAAGGTGTTTGTGAAAATTCTACTTGAAATGACTAGTCACATTTTATGATATTTTGAACTAGGGCAATGGCCTAATGAGTATGAATGGTAAATAAATGGTATGGTAAAGATAATGTTAGCCATGTAATGGGTTAAATTGTGACCTTGTTGGTTTGATGGCAAAAAGGGGTAAAGTCCCTAAATATGAAATTAAATGGTCCTTGAACTAAAGTATGGTATAAGATTGCTAATAAGGAATGAATGGCTAGTAAAGGTCTTGATGACCATACATTGTATTGAATGATGAATTGAAATAAGACATTGGCTTATTAAAGTGTTTGATGGATAAATGGTCCCATGAAGACCTAATGGTCTTATATGGTGTTGATTTGGTTGAAATGGGTTAAAGTCCTTAAGTAGGAATTTGATGATTGTTGTGTATGAAAAACAGGTTAAAGTCCTAATGTCAACTAATAATAGTCATGAAGGTTTGTGGTTAATGTCTTTTGCCTACTAAGTAGTTTGAGATTAGAGTCCCTTACCTAATAATATTACTTGTGGTTAAAGTCCCTTGCTTGATGAAATTGCGTGTGGTTAGAGTCCTTGCCAAATGAGCTCACTTGTGGTTAAAGTACCTTATCTAATACGGCTTGAGGTTAGAGTCCCTTTCCTATTTAAAATTCATGAGGTTAGAGTCCCTTGCCTAATGAAAGGGCTTGAGGTTAGAGTCCCTTGCCTAACAAAGATGTGTGTGTGGGTAAAGTCCCTTGTCTAATGAGCGCGTATGTGGATATTGATCCTCGCCCAATGAAAATGTGAGTACGGTTAAAGTCCATTACCTAAAGAGAAATGTTTTGAATCTATAAGGGTGTAAGGGTGGAGTTCTCCACCTCATGATATGCGAATGGGTACATCAAGAATGTTTGCGAAGCCTTGTTTCCTTGTTGCACTTTATGAACATGTTGTATATATTTCTACATGTATGATTATGTATGTAATATGATTGAAAATGATGTAATGATTGTACTTTAAATGATGATGCTATTTTATCCTTATCCTTGAGTCACATGCTAGCGTTCCAACCGCTAACCATCTATGGAAGTTATGTCCCCACGCAATATAAGGGCCGGAGCTTCTTCTTCTCTTCCTACATAGTGAAAGGAGTTTGAGCGGTTCGTGTGTTGACATTGAAGTGGTGAGCTTCCATTCTTTGGAAGGCATGCATTTCATTATCTCTTATCTTTGGTCATAGATATATATATATACACATATTTAGACTTGGTTTGGCTATTGTCATGGTCTTGTACCAACATATATATATAGACATTGGATTCATGTAGAGGCATTGCGGATGATTATGAACTTGGGTGACATGACCCAAAACTGGGCCATGTCGTATGGGCACCTCAAGCCCACATGAACCGGAGGTCGCCCCAATAACCCAACCTTTTGTTTTTGGTTTAATAGAGCTTTTTATTAATATTTATGAAACAAAATTGTTTTAACATCACATGACCCGGTCCAACCCGGGTCTCATAACGCAATACAAAAAATCTACAACTAAACACTTAGTGTAAGTAGGGTTTCTAAAAAGATATATTCTTTCCCCTCTAGACTGGTGCACCTCTTCATTTCTATATCAATTTTCTTACTGCTCTTCCTTCACTTGTCTTCCTTTTTGATGCTTCAGTTTCCGATCTTCACGTTCTTGGATACTTGCTTCCAATTTGACCTTTATTCATCTGATTAATCCAACTTATCTCCATTTGCATGTAATAATCTAGAGTAACCTGTACATTTCTTTACTTGCTGCTCTTGTATTGTAACTTCATATCCATTTTTAGCAGATCTGCAAGGAGAGATTTTAGATTTACCCGTAGATCCGTGACTCCATTCTGATGGCTTTGATGGACCCAACTATTTGAGGTATTTTTCTCTTTCTATTCTTTCTTTGTGCTGTTATGATGTGTACTACCCTATCTTGGCCTTTATTTTCCATTTATCCTCGATCTGGTATAATTCTTAAATAGGGACTTTGACATTTATCACTCTTTACAATTGCTTTACCTCTTTGAAGTAACTGATGAAAATTAGTATAAATGACTGGTCCTTAATATATAGCTAAATTAGCAAGAAAATCTACTAGCTTGTTACCTTCTCTGTATATATGATGATAAATTACTTCCTTTTCTTGCAATTGCTGTTTAATTTCAAAAATTATACTTGATATGCTCCAAGGAATTTTCCATCTTCCTGTTAGACTCTTCCGTATTAGGAGTGAATCCATTTGAAAAATGATTTTGTCAAATTAAGTATTCCTGCAATGTTTAGCTGCTTGAAGTATTGCATTTGCTTCTGATTGCAAACTGTCTGCATGTGTATGTGTATCTGCATGAGCATATATCAGTTCCCCTGTATGATCTCTCACACAGTATGCATAACCCAACCTAATCATCATTATAAACCATAAGGGTCAGACAGATCCCAACCCAAAAGATAAGATAGAGGAAAGCATACTACAAGTCATAACTTAAACATGTTTAAACACTTCATTAGAGTCATTAAATTAGCCATTACACCTAAGTCCACACTCATCCATAATACCTTTATACAAACCAATGTTTTAAAATGTATATGTCGGAACAAGTCCCCGTCAATAGCCAAACCAAGTCAAAATAAGACTAAGTCTAAAGAGAGGAGACAAAAAAAGAATGCTTTCCAAAGTAAGGAAGATCACCACTACAAAGTCAATGTATGGGCCGCTTTGATCACCTATTCACTGTGTAGGAAGAGAAGATGATGCTATAACCCCTAGTCGCGTGGGGATACAACATATGGAGACGATTACCGGTTGGAGTGCTAGCACATAACTCAAGGATAAGGATAAAATAGCATCATCAATCAACATCAAGTCAATATATCACATTCAACCATATTCATGACCTTATCCATACATATAGGTGTATCATATGCCAAACAAGTAAACATGTCTTAACAATATTCTAAAAGCACTCAATCATGAGACATAAAGAGGAGGACTCCGACCTTCCACGCTTGGATTGAAATAATTCTTATTAGGTATGGGACTTCAACCACATTCACGTATTACTTAGACAAAGGACTTTAACCATGTATACACTCATTAAGAAATAGACTCTTACCACATACACATCCATTTAGTAAAGGGATTTTAAACACACACACACATTCATTTAGGCAAGGGACTCTAACCACATGCCCACACATTAGGCAAGGGACTCTAGACTCATATCGCATTAGATAGGAGACTATAACCTCATGCCGCATTAGATAGGGGACTCTAACCCAAGCCAATTTATTTGGCGAGGAACTTAAACCTCAAGAGATCTCATTGTGTAAGGGACTTTAACCGCAAACTATTTCATTAGGCAAGGGACTTTAAACTCAAGCCCTTTCATTAGGCAAAGAACTTTAACCTCAAGAAATTACAACTATCATTAGTCGGCATTGAGACTCCAATCCTTTGTCCATTCATCATCATCTGTTCAATTCACACTTAAGGACTTAAACCCAATTAGACAATTCAACACTATACATGATTACATGGTCGTTATGAGAGCCTTTGTTGATCAACCATTTCAATAGGCCAATGAATTAATTCAATTCATCTTAAAATTCAATTTATGGTAATCAATACCATTACAAACTATTCACATTTAATTAGCAATCTTAGACCACATTCATACCATACTTTCGTTCAACACACAATTCAAGTTCATTTTCATGTTTAGGGACTTTAACCCCTCATTAACCATCAAAGAACACGGTAATTAATTACACCAAATACGGCTCATAATACCTTTACAATATCATTTAATAAGTATTCAAACTTATTGCACCATTGCCCTAGTTCAAAACATCACCAACGTAAGACTAGACAATTCACCTAGACATTTGCACAAACACCTTGTGTGCATACCTTTACCAAGTCCATTTTAATGTTAGAAATCATCAAGATTAGACTTACTCAAGGATCAGATGATATACCACATACAACAAGCACCCACATGTGAAAATCATCATCAATAACATGTATAAACACAAGTCTAAGAAAAAGTCCACATTATTCATCATTAGGTAACAAAACCCTTTTCATTTGATTTCAAAATCACCTTGTACACTTACTATTCCAAGTGTAAAATACATGGGTTTAGAGTTATTTATCAAGGGTAAGAGTTACATGCCTTAGACAACTTGATTTACCAAGAGTCTTGAATTCACTTTGCCTCTTGAAGATCACCCTTGAAACCCTAGCATCCAATTCTTCAAAAATGAGTTTGAGAGAGTATCTAGAGTGTTTGATCCATCAAAATGGAAGGTTAGGTGGCTAAAAACACTTATATAATAAGGGTACTTAGGGTTTTGGGTGTAGAAAATGATCATAAGGCCCTTAGTTAAAAGCTGGAAAATGAGCCCGTGTAGGAGTAAGACTCACTTAAGGAATCGTACCCTAGGGCACGAGTGGTGCCCTAAATAGTACCCTAGGTTTCTCCTAGGTCACCTACACTTGTTAGAGTACGAATACACACCTTTGAGTTGTAAGACACCACTCTATACGATTATGTTTGGTATGGCTTATACCTTAGTGTATGATTTGGGGGGGGATAACTCGTAACTAGGACAAAGAATAACCCCTCCCCCCACACTGCCTAGGGTATGATAGGGGGTCTTCAAATCATATCCAAAGGGTATGAGTGGTACCCTTAGTCGTACCAAGTCTAGAGACATTAAATAAGGGAACTTTTGAATAGTTCAAAGTCTAGGTGTTTCAATTCTCCCCACTTGGATCATTCCTCCTCGAATGATGGGTAAGGCAAGTATAAACACAAGTTAACACATTTACTACACATCAAACAAACCTTTAAACAAGTTAGGACAAAGAACACAAGAAGGATACAACTCACATCATGCTCATTATCAACCGACTATTAATTTCATTAACTTTGGGACTCAAACCCATTTCTTATCAAAACACTTACTCATTTCAGAACTTAGGGACTTTAACCCATCGACTTATCAAAGATACTTGCTCAACTTAATGTCTAGGGACTAAAACCATCACAACCAAGGCATACATGATTTCAAAGCATTAGGGACTTAAACCCATGGTCTAACAAGACATAAATCAATTCAAAGCTTGGGGACTTTAACCCATTGTCTAAATAAGGTATAACTCAATTCAGCACATTGGGGATTTTAACCAATTTTCTATCAAAGACACAAATAAAGGTAAGGAGATTAAAAAATACCTTCATCACAAGTCCCCGGGATAGGAAACAAACGTGGATACTTGGACTTTATGTCCTCTTCCGCCTCCCAAGTAGCTTCCTCGAACTTTTGGTTCCTCTATAGAACCTTCACTGAAGCTAATTCTTTCGTTCGCAACTGGCATACTTGTCGATCCAAGATCCTCACCAAGATCTCCTCATAGGAAAAAAAGTCTGAGATATCAACATCTCTCAAGGGAACAACTAACCAGGGACCACCCAAACATTTTTGCCACATAGAGATATAGAATACCGGGTGAATAAAGTTCATGCTAGAAGGCAACTCCAACTCATAGGCAACATTGCCAAACCTCTTCATAATCAAGTAGGTACCAACATATCAGGGACTAAGCTTCCCCTTTTTACCAAACTACATAACTACCTTCATAGGAGACACTTCCAAGAATACCTAATCTCCTATACTAAACTCTAAGTCTCTATGCCTCACACCCGCATAGGACTTTTGGTGACTTTGAGCGGTTCTCAATCTATAACAAATAACTTTCACCTTCTATAAGGATTGGTGAGATAAATCAGGCACAAGCAACTTACCGTCACCAACTTCGTACCACCCAATAGGAGATCGACATCTCCTACTATATAATGCCTCAAAAGGGGCCATGCCAATACTAGAGTGGTAACTATTATTATAGGAAAACTTAATCAGAGGCAAGTGGTCATACTAACTACCACTATAATCAATCACACAAACCCCAACATATCCTTTAGTGTTTAGATGATCCTCTATTCTTGCCCATCTACTTGCGGGTGGAAAGAGGTACTAAGGTACACTCTAATACCCAAACCTTTTTGAAATAACTTACAAAAATGGGATGAAAATGGAGGGCCACAATTGAGATAATTGAAATTGGAGCATCCTGCAACATCACAATCTCTTAAAGATACAACTTAGCATAATATTACATCAAGTAACTAGTCCTCACGGGCAAAAAGTGAACGGACTTGGTTATTCTATCAATAATGACTCAAATATAATCACATTGATTCTAAGATAGAGGAAGATCAGTAATGAAATCCGGATTAATAGCCTCCCACTTCCATTTGGGAAACACAATTTTTTTATGCAAGCCATCGGGCCTCATGTGCTCAAATTTCACTTGTTGACGCACCATACACTTGGCTACATAACTAGCCACATTACATTTCATATTGTTCCACCAATAGAACTCTCTAAGGTCATGATACATCTTGGTGGAACCGGTGTGAGTAGCATAACGAGATTCATGAGCCTCGACCATGACCCTTTCCCTTAATCCATCAACGTCAGGAACACATAGTCTACCTTGGTATCTCAAGATACCATCACCATCAATCACAAAGTCCGCAACTTTATGCTGACCTATATTACTCTTGATCTGCACAAAGTCCGGGTCCAATACTTGCTTTTTCTTTACCTTAACAACAAGAGACTACTGAGATACCGAAAGTAAAAATACACCACCATCCTTGGAGTCCACAAGTCAAACTCCAAGATTAGATAAACGGTGAACGTCCTTCACTACTTCCCGCTTACTCTCATCTATATGGTCCAAACTTCCCATGGAAAATCTTCTAAGAGCATCACTGACTACATTAGATTTACCGGGTGGTAATGAAGACTCGTATCATAGTCTTTCAACAACTCAAGTTACCTCATTTGCCTGAGGTTCAACTCTTTTTCAGTAAACACATACTGAAGACTCTTATGATTGGAAAAGATACCAACATGGACCCATAGAGATAATGTTGCCAAATTAATTTTATGCAAAAGCAACAACTAACAACTCTAAGTTATGAGCAGGGTAGTTTTTTCGTGAACTTTTAGTTGCCTAGAAGCATAGGCCACCACCCTACCATGTTGCATCAAAACACAATCGAGACCAATACGAGAAGTATCTCAATAAACTACAAAACCATCATTACCTTCAGGCAAGGTAAAAATCAAATCCTAAGTTAATTTATCTTTCAACTTCTCAAAACTACCCTCACAAGCATCTGACCTCAAGAACTTGACCTTCGTCTGGGTTAACTTTGTCAATGGGGAAGCTATAGTTGATAAACTCTTTACAAATATTCTATAGTATTCGGTTAGACGTAAGAATCTCTAAATATCGATTAAAGTCGTAGGTCTAGGTTACTTCTTAACTGCCACAACCTTTTTGGGAAATACCATGATATCTTCACTAGAGATATCATGACCAAGAAAAGCTATGACATTCAACCAAAACTCACACTTGTAGAACTTGGCATACAAATGATGATTCTTCAAAGTTTGCAGCACAACACAGAGGTGATCGACATAATCCACCTCACTCTTAGAATAGGCTAAGATGTCATCAATGAAGATAATAACAAACATGTCTAAGAACGGATGAAAGACTCTATTCATCAAAGCCATGAATCCCACTAGGGAATTAGTCAACCCAAAAGACATGACAAGAATCTCATAATGACCATAATGGGTTCTAAAAGTAGTCTTAGAGATATCCGCATCCCTAATTTTAAGTTGATGATAACCCAATATAAGATCAAGAAATACTTCGCACCCTGAAGTTGATCAAATAAATCATCTATCCTAGGAAGAGGATATTTAGTTCTGCCAATCACTTTTTTTAACTTACGATAATCAATGTACATACGAAGGGAACAATCCTTCTTGCGCACAAACATCTCTGGATCACCCCAAAGAGACACACCACGATGGTTAAAACCTTTATCTAAGAGGTCCTTCAGTTTCTCCTTAAGCTCCATTAGTTTCGCCGGAGCCATTCCATAAGGAGTGATAGAAATCGAATAAGTGTCCATAACAAGATCAATCCCAAAATCAATTTCCCTATCGGGAGAAATATCAGGGAGATCATCAGGAAACACCTCGGGAAACTCATTAACCATGGGAACGATTTCTAGAGAAGGCTCTTTCAAGTCAGAATCTTTAACTCAGACCAAATGATACAAACACCCCTTTGAAATCAACTTTCGAACATTAAGATAAGAAATGAACCTTACCTTAGGAACTAAGGAACCACCTTCCGATACAATGACCAGCTCATTAGGGAATTTGAATATGACCCTACGAGTCCGACAATCTAAGAAAGCACAACACGAATGCAACCAATCCATCCTAGAATGACATAAAAATTAACCATGTCTAATTCTATCAAATCTACAAGAGTATCTCTACCACCAACATATACTACACCCACCTATAGACCCTTCTAGCAATCATAGATTCTCCTACTAGGGTAGAAACAAAAAAATAAATCGATAAAGTCTTGGGACCACAATCAAGATGCACAGGCACAAACAAGGTCACATAAGAAAGAGTAGACCCTGCATCAAGAAAATAGTACATATAATGGGAGAAAAGTCTCAACATACCCATGAAAACATCGAGAAATGCCTTAGAATACTGGCGAGTAGCAAGTGCATACAAGCGATTCTGACTAGCGCTAGCGCTAGAAAAAAAATAAAAGCATACATAGCACCCTTTGGTGTAGGAGTAGATAAAGTAGCAATAGGGTCCTACTGGCAGAAGAAGCAGGTAGATAGGGGCACTAATACTCTATGTGCCTGATCTGACCACAACTAAAACATTTGTTTCTCCCTTTCTCACACTGACCATGATGACTCCAACCACATAATCTGCAATAAGGGTAGGGTAGAGTCGACTGAGCACCACTAGCCTAGAATTAAGCACCTTGTGCTCAGAAACCACCACTGTACTGAGATTGATGATCACCTAATGACTTTGGGTAAGGAGAGTGAACACTAGCCGAGGATAAAGAACCCAAACTCCCCTACTTCTTTTATGACCACTTACCCTATCTCCACCACTAGGCTTGAAATACCTAAACTTTTTTTCTTTCCTTTCACTAAACTTAACTTGCTTCTTTTTCTCTTCTTCCACTTTTTGCATATACACAATCAACCTAGAAATTTCCATGCTTTCAATCAACAAGGCTGCCTTGCTCTCAAGGAGTAACTCATGAGATAATCCCAAGACAAACTAACGCATCTTAGCCCTCATGCTAGACACCACCTTGAGAGAATACCTTTACAATTGATAGAATTTCATGGAATACTCTTGAACGGACATCCTTTTGTGCCTCAAGTTCACAAACTCTTCCACTTTCTCTTCCCTCAAACCTTGAAGAAAGAAGTAGTCTAAGAAAGCCTCGGAGAAATCCTCCTATATTGTAAGGCTAGCATCAACACGTCTAGATAACCCTCATTCTTCGTACCATTGGTACACTACATCTTTCAATTGGTAGCAAACATACTCAACATCCTCAACCTCCAAAGAATGCATGATTTAGAAGATCTTCTCTATTTCATCAATGAATACTTGAGGATATTCCTCAACCTTTATACCCGTAAACATTGAAGGGATCAACCTCATGAACTGGTAAATTCTCATGGCTTCAGAAGGAATAGTAGCCAGAGAACCAAAACTGATTTAGAGGATACTAATTCATTCAAAAGGTTGATAGAGTGAAGAAACCCAGAATTAGTAGCATCCCTTTGAGGTGATGAAATAGGAGGGTCACTCTCATAGTTTGGGTTAGTAGGGATAGGTGGAACCCTATAATGATGGTAAGATGATGCAACCCTAGAATGGGTTGGAACTTTAGAAGTTGGAGAATCTTCATCCATAGGGCCCTTAGTCGGGGCAAAAGTGTTTGCCTGAACCTCAAATCTCCTTGGAGGCATGATCTGAAAGATAGAAAATGAAAACCAGAGAAATCCAAGACCTTAGACTCTATAGCTTGAAATTGAAATACAAGGAATGGAAAAATTTCCTAAAATGCCTTATAGATCTCTTTTTATAAGTCTGGCATGCTTTACACCCATAAAAGAGGCTCTGCTTAACACGTTATTATGGACACCCAATTGACAATGAACCTAGGCCCTGATACAAACTTGACACAACCTGAAATTAGGCCATGTCGTAGAGGAAACCTCAAGCCCACATGAATCAGAGGTTGCCCCAATAACCTAACCTAATCAGCATTATAAATCACAAGGGTCAGATAAATCCAAATCCAAAAGATAAGATAGAGGAAAGCATACTACAAGTCATAACTTAAACATGCCTAATCACTTCAGTAGATTCATCAAACAAAGCATTACACCCAAGTCCACTGTCATCCATAATAACTATATATAAACTGATGTTTAGAAATATATATGTTGGGACAAGCCCCAGACAATAGCAAAACCAAGTCAAACTAAGACTAATTCTAAAGATATGAGACCAAGAATGAATGTATTTCGAAGTAAGAAAGCTCACCACTCAAAAGTTAATGAACGAACTTCTTTGATCACCTATGACTATCATTAGTCAACATTGAGACTCCAACTCTTTGTCCATTCATAATCATTGATTCAATTCACATTTAATAACTTTAACCAATTTAGACAATTCAAGATTATACATTACCACATGGTACTCATGGAAGCCTTTGTTGCTCAATAATTTAAATAGGACAATGCCTTAATTCAATTCATCATACAATTTAATTTATGGTCATCAAGACCATCACAAACTATTCACATTTCATTAGCAGTCTTATACCACATTTGTACCATACTTTAGTTCAACATATAATTTAAGTTTATTTTCACGTTTAAGGACTTTAACTCCTCGTTCACCATCAACCAACAAGGTCATTAATTTCACCATACATAGCTCATAATACCTTTACGATATGATTTAACAACATTCATACTTATTGGGATATTTCCCTAGTTCAAAACATCACCAACATAAGACTAGACAATTCACCTAGGCATTTTCACAAACACCTTATGTGCATGCCTTTACCAAGGCCATTTTCATGTTAGAACTCATCAATATTAGAGTTACTCAAGACTCACAAGTCTAAGAAAAAGTCCACATTATTCATCATTAGGAAAAAAAATCCTTTTCATTTGATTTCAAAATCACCGTGTACACTTTCTAATCCAAGTGTAAAATACATTGGTTTAGGGTTATTTATCAAGGGGAAGAGTTACATGCCTTAGAAAACTTGATTTACCAAGAGTCTTGACTTCACTTTGCCTCTTGAAGATCACCCTTGAAACCCTAGCCTCCAATTCTTTACAAATGAGTTTAAGAGAGTATTTAGGGTGTTTGATCCATAAAAATGGATGTTTAGGAGGCTACAAACACTTATATAGTGAGGGGACTTAGGGTTTTGGGTGTAGTAAATGACCACAAGGCCCTTAGTTAAAAGTTGGAAAATGAGTCCGTGTAGGAGTATGACTAACTTAAGGAACCATACCTTATGGTATGAGTTGTACCCTAACTCATACCCTAGCCCCCTCCTAGGTTACCTACTCTAGTTAGGGTATGAGTAAACATCTTTGAGTCGTATCCAAAGGGTAAGAATCATGCCCTAAATCATATAAAACACTCGTACAAAAAATAGTCCACTTTAAGTTCAAGACACCACTCTATACACCTGTGTTGGGTATGACTCATACCTTAGTTTATGATTGGGAAGGGGGATAACTCATACTTAGGACAGTGAATACCTTTCCCCCACCCCTCACTTCCTAGGGTATGATAAGCGGTCACCAACTTGTATCTAAAGGGTACAAGTGGTACCCTTAGTCATACCAAGTCTAGAGATATCAAATGATGGAATTTTTCAAAGGTTCAAAGTCTAGGTTTTTCATTGGGTATGTTGGTAGTGTCGATGTAAATAAAATTTTTAGGTATTGTCTAAATTATTATTTTAAGAAATATTTTTGCTACCTTGATTATATAGTCAGAGTTCACCCGACATATATGGATTTATATGCTGGTTGGGTTGGGTTAATAGGGAAATATCCAACCCAAGTTGGGATTGAGATGCCCATACGACAAGGCCTGGTTTTGGATTGTGTCACCCTTTGTCTTCAACTAAGCACATATGTGGTACTTAACAAACTGCTCATATTCTTGAACTACGTGCTCACAACATTTCTATGCCAAGTCTACCTATGATACTAGGAATTTCTAAGAGAATTGTAGAAATAACACTATAGAAATTCTAGGAACATTTGTATTAGAGACAACGTGAATATTTTACTCAATTCCTTTACAAATGAATGCCTCTCTCTTTATACTACTTATCCAGGGGTTAAGTATAAATGCTAATTGTTATAGAAGTCCTTGAATATTTAGAATTAGGTCCTTTGTCTAAAACTCTCCATATGCCTAGAATATTCTAAGGTTTTTCTAGAAAGTCTTCCTAGATATTCCATAGAAATCTTGAGTCTTTCCAAAAGATTCTCCATGACACTAGAATCTTCCCACAAATGCTTGCATAATTCCTGTGTAAGTTTCCATATGGAAAAAGTGTGCCAAGAGGCACTTATGTGGCATGATGACATGTCAAATAATCAGATTCTACCCTATATGATGTTATAGCAACCATGAAAAATTATTATTGCATAAATTCTCCAATCTTATCTTGAGTTGCCAAAAGTCCTCATATTATTCCCATGTGGCTTCCTTTGGTGATTTTTCCTTATTATGGATGAGAAACATGGCAGTGGAATTTTTTTCTACTTTCTTCTATCTTGGTAGTCAATGATAGTTTCAATATATTGATTAAATGAGGTGGTGATAATAATAGGCGCACAACTTAACTGGCCTCTATTTGGGTCATCCTTATCGTCACAGTGTGACTTAAATATACTGGCATAGAACAAATGATAGATCTTATGAATCAGAGGCATACCAAGCTAGTATGGAATCTTTTCAATTTTGGAAACAATGCTAAATAGTCCATCATATTTACGAAACAAATTTTGATGCAAACTATGTTGTGCTTTGAATAGTATCTAGTTAAACCTCATCATAACTATGTCGTTAACTCTATAGTCCATGGAATGCCTCTAGTGGTTTATGAATCTCTTCATCCGCTTAGCTGACTTGTCCAAGGAGGACTTAAAAGGTAAAGTTTCTTTTTCCAACCATTGGCCATATGATAATCTCCCAAAATCTTTCATTCTAACGTGGCTGGTAGTGAATGTGAGCTTTATGGTTATTGACCTATGTCTAGATTGATTTTTATATGCCTTGTGGATACACTCTACTACAATTTATATAAAAATTAAGTTATATCCAATAGCTTTTCCCAATCCTTCATATATGGGCTCATATAATTCCTCAAGTATCTCTCTAATAAGTCATTCACACACTTTGTTTGGTCCATCTGTTTGTGGGTGGAAATTAGTAAAGAAATGCAACTCCATGCCAAGTATGTTAAACAACTCCCTACAAAAGTTTCCAATAAAGTAGGGGTCTTGATTACCGATAATATGCCTTGATAAGCCTTAATAATTACCTCGTTCTTAAAGATAGCTCAACAACTTCTTTAGTTGTGAAACTTGGTGAGGTGGGCACAAAAGTGGCATACTTAAGAAATCTATCCATGACTACCATGATAGTGCCATAACCATTGGACTTTTATTAGGCAAGTGATAAAGTCTATATTCACGCTCGCTCATGGATATTTATCATTGGTAGAAGTTCTAAAGGTTCTTCAGTCTGCCTCTACTCAACCTTATCTTGATGGCCACAAGACATGTCTACATATAACACTCTATGTCCTCTCGTATGTGCAAAAAATAGTAAAACGACTTAACAAGGGCTCTAGTGTAGAATTGAACAAGATAACCGCCCAATAAGGTGTCATGACTCTCCTTTATAATACACCATATGATGTCACCAAACTTTGGCACGTGTACCCTCCAACCTATATTGAGGAATAGACCATCTCTTACCCAATAACATGCTGTCTTTCCTTGAGCGACTAACTCACGCATGGTTCTAAGATCATATTACATGCCCTTTTTATAGCCTTTAGAATGTAACAATTTGCTAAAGTGATGGCAATATGTTTAACCTTTTATATCAAGCCATCAGCCACGATATTACCTTGCCAAGCTTAACCTCTAACATATAATTAAAATCAGTCAACAAATCTTGCCTCTTTGCCTGCTTTAGTGTAAGATTCTTCTGAACCTAAAAGTAACTAGTGGATACATTACAAGTCCTTACCATAGACCTCAACCCGAGTAAATAATATCTCCATATGTAAAGGCAATTAACAATAACAATCATTCTTTGTCTTACAAGGTGTAACATCATTTTGTCTCATTTAACTTATGGAACTCGAATGTTATATGATGATTATCTTCCATCAAGATAGCTCTAATAGTAAAATCAAATGCATCTGTATGCACCTCAAGTGTCTTGGTGGAGACAAGAAATTCCAAGACTGGCCCTTTTATCACAACTACCTTAAGACCTTCAAACATCTTTTGACAATGTTCCACCCAAATCTATGGCTTGTTCTTTTTAATCAACTCAATTAATGGTGTTGCCTTTGTTTAATAGAAACTGATGAGTCAGAAATAGTAGTTAACAAGTCCAAGGAAGGATCTCAACTCGTCCACCTTTGTAGGTGCCTTCTATGTTTGGATAGTTTTGATCTTAGCCTTATCTATGCTTGGCTCGCTACTATTGATAACATGGCTTAAGAATTTTACCTTTGACTATGAAAACTCACACTTTTCCCTCATGATCTATAACTCATTCTCCAATGACACTTGGAAAACCTTCTTTAAGTTCTCTACACGCTCCTCCAAGGTGTTGACATACGTAACTATATTATCCAAGTAGACCACCACGAAATTATCAAGGTAGGGATAAATGATCTTGTTTATGAGAGATAAAATGTAATGACCCTTCAGGTCATTTTTCACAATTCTACTTAATTTTATTGTTATATCTTTACCATAGATGACCAAGTTATTTATGACGTACTGATACTAACAATTCATTTATCAGGCAAATTTTTTAGTTTCTTAGAGCCAATTTCCTGTTTAGAAGTCTTTACTGGTTTCAAATGGCCACCGAGCAAAAATTTTAGTAAAATAATCTAGAATGCAAATTATAACTATTCCAGTAGCTATGAAATATTAATTTTAGTCTAGGTAGACCTTTGGTTTGGGTCTCGATACACCCGAGCTCATTTCGACCTATTATTGGAAAGTTGAAAAATAAATAATTTGGGTGTGGGACCCGTATTTGGTCAAAATGACCTCAGATGGAAAATCAGACAATGCCAACATATCTAGAACATCAAATCTAGTGTGTTTACAAAGTTAATTTGCAAAAATTGGGTTGATAATGAATCCCGAGGCATTATTGGAAACTTGGAAAATTTTCCAAGTTTGTTAGTACTGGTGCATGGCGATCGCACAAGGACTATCATGACCACACTATAGAAATCACAAGAGGCCTATGGAGATTGGACAAGGATGATTACAACCCAAGGGTGATCATGTATGACCATTGGGTTGACATCAGAAATATGATTTCTATAAGTGGGACCCACTTAGGGTTTTTGGTGTCATTTTTGAATCTGAAGTACAATGGTGCAATATGGGTATCATTATGCTTGTGTTGATGAGTATATTATGATGTTGATAGTATGATGACATTTTGGATTGTGAAATATAGATGATCTTTTGGTGAATGATGTAAGAATTTGTAGTTTGTCTTTGACGTAGGCTTTTATCTAATCTTCTTCGTAAGATGATGCTTGTGATATATTAGTGTGTGTATGTTAAGTATGATTATGGGTAGAATGACTTAGTTTTGAATAGTAAAGTTTGGGTATTAGATGAGGGTTTTGACCCGTAAATTAAAATGCTTAATATCCTTTTGAATTCTATTGCTTTCTCCCAAGTTTGAATTAATTTATAGCATGGATACGATGTGATGCTAGGTTTGGGATTTTTTTAAGTATTGGATTCATGGTTAGAATGATTAACCTTAGTTGGGCTAGTCTAGTGATCTTGAAATCATAATTTAGGTGGAGTTGACTAAAATGCCCATATTTCTAGGAGAAGTTCCTACCTTAGGTTTGGTAATGGCTTACTTGACATCTAGAATTTGAAATAGATACCTTAGCCTAGTTTGGGGGTATAATTCCTAATTATGGACATTGAGGATTAGAAGTGGGTTCTTTCGGCCCACCTTAGGCCAAGACTTGTGTTAGACCTTATGGACTTAGTTGCAGATGTAAAACATAATTGAGACTATTGAGCCTTTAGAATAAGTTTACCTCATGGCTTGGTAAATTGTGATGACTTTCCCTGGAATATGATTAGTGGCCTATAGAGATGTGTATTTCCTCTTAGATATGATATTTGACCTATAGAGATATTATTCCTTATAGTCATGATACATGACTTTTAGATATGAGATGCCTTATAAATGTGATATGCCTCATGGTAATGAATTATGACTTACTGATATTATGCCTCCTAGATGCGAGATTCCTCCTATATGTGAGATGATTATAGATATGCCATATGGGTTATAGAGATGGTATTCCTTATAAAAATACAATGGCTTATTTAAAATGAGACAATTTATAAATATGATTTTGATATGGGTTATGAATAGGTATGTAGGTCAAAGGCTATGATTATGATGTTATAATTATTTCATACACATTATTGGTCCCAAGGTAGTATTATGATATGCATGGACCATTCGAGAAGTGTCTATCTTTGTAAAGGATGTGATTGTAGTTTATTGATATATTAATGCTTATGGTTCCATTGTATGAATACTGGTGATGGCATGCATAACTTTGGTACATTCATGATCGTTGCATTGATGATTGATACGATTCTAATTAGATTATAATATTATTATTATTGTCACTAACTAAGGGTTAAAGCCCAATTTTTACCTTAATAGTGCATTTATTCATACTAATAAATTTTAGTTTTAATGAATAGTTTATATGTAAAAAGGTTAATAATGATGTTTTAAATACTTGACAGAGATAAGTTCCATTCTCTAATTTTATATTACTAATTGCTCCATTCGTGAAGGATTTTAACCCTTTCTATAATTTTACAATGATTTAGTCTCAAAGTTTACTTCAAGTAACAAACTTACGGATTTACACTCTTTTAGCCATGACTTGAGCCCGTGCATATATCATATCAAGATACATATCTCTCTGGTATGGGATGGAGGAAGATGTCAGATTGATAATATAAATTTTAGATAAAACCTGATAAAAGTTATAATATACATGTTATGTATATACGCTTATTAATAATGTTATATTGATGATGAGAGGTTAATTATGGAATTATAATCTACCTTTCTTCTATGTTTATGTTTATTTACTTTAACCCTCATGGGGCGTGTTCTTTACTTTAGCCCTCGTGGGGCTTGCACTTTACTTTAGCCCTCGTAGGGCTCACTCTTTATTATTGACATTGATTTGGATATTATGATAATATGATGATACTAGGCAAGGACGAAGGATATTATGTTGATATGATAATACCTGGCATGGCCAAAGGATATTATGATAATGTAACGATGCCCGACAAGGTCGGAGGATATCATAATGATACCTGAAAAGGCCAGAGGATATTATAATAATGATATTTATACCTGATAAGGTTGGAGGATGATTATATTGAAGTGCCTATGTGTACATCTGCCATCTAGAGTTCGGCTACCCCTTTGGATTGTGTATATATATATATATATATATCCGGCAAGGCTAAAGTATGATTTTGATAATGATGGTTATGATGATGATGGTTATGATAGTGATGGTGATGGTATTGGTATTATGACATTGTGGATTTTGTTGCATTCATACTTGCTTGTGCATCGCCTATCATCAGTATGTGCCTATATCTATAAGCTCATATGGTAGGGCTGCATAAATATGGGGTGATTACTATGCCTTATGTTATTGTATGCTAATTAAACCTTTCAAGATTGGGGCGGTAGGGGTACACGTAGGCTCGGTTAGGTATTTGGGTATCTAGATTAGCTGGTTACTCACGTTGTTATTGACATTGTTATTGTCAGTATTACAACTAGTTTATGACACATTGGTCGTTGATTCAGTAGCGACACTTGAGGTATGATTTTAAACTCTTTATCTTATGAATAAATTATTATGCATGACCATCTGATGACTAGAAATCTATATTAGAACCCTGAGTATGATAACTCTAGATCTTGCTATGATTATGATGTCTTAAATTTCTAGTCTGATGATCTAGGCTATACTTTGAGTAGACCTTGGTTATATACTTATATATATATGCATACCTAGCTATATGTAGCTATGAGGTTACTATATATCTCTTTTTTTCATTGATTTAGATTGTATACCCATTCCTTTGGCTTTGTATACTTATATATATCTTTCTTTCACCTTTACCTTGTATATTAGCTAGTAATATACGGTATAGTGTTGAGATTCTTAAATATGGATGGAATAATATAGTGCATTCTTATTAATTCCTTAGCCTTAAAATACTAGTCTCTTGGACATGAATAGGATAGTTTATCCTTATTATCTCATTGTCTATCATTTATTGTTCTTGGATATTTAGGTGTAGCTTTCCATTCTGTTTATATGTTATATATATCTGCTTTATATTTGGAGCTCAATCGACAGTTTCCTACTGAGTACCATGTGTTTGTCACTTATCCTATATTTTTGTGGCCTGAAGATCATAGTATGAGTTATCGCCGTTGATCTGTGCATCATACAGAGCAGACATGATTTAGATAAAAAATTGGTAATTTGCCTGTGGGACCCATATTTAGTCAAAGCTAGCTAGGATGGGAAATCTGACTTCACCAACGCATCTAGAACGTCAAAGTTAGTCTGGTTATACAGTTCCTTTGTAAAAATTGGATTCCAAATGAATTCGAAGGCGTTATTGGAAACTTGGAGTTTGTTAGTGCTGGTGCATGACAATCGTACAAGGTCCATCATGACCGCACTATGGCTATCACAAGAGTCTTATAATGATCTCACAAAGGCAATTACAGCCCAAGGGATTGCGATAAAAACATTTCTTTACCTCTAGGGGTATAAATAGACCCCAATGTTGCAATTTTGGACATTTTCTCTTCATCCTTGAGATCTAAAAACCCTAAAAGGGTATGATAACTCAATTTAGTCTTTTGGGTGACTTGGGAGCTTGATTAACATCCTTTTATCACGAATATCATCCAATTTAAGTTAAGATTTCATTACTTTCTTGATGAATTTCTTGATTCTTGACCTAAAACCCCAAATAGCTTGTGGACTTGATTTTATCCCTAAATTAGCATGGTTTCTACCCATTTCTTTAGGGTTTTGATTTCTTGATCATGTCTGAATGTTGGGTTAAACTTAGAAATGTGATTTCTATAAGTGGGACCCACTTGGGATTTTTGGTGTCATTTTTGGACTCGAAGCACAATGGTTCAATATGAGTATTGTTATTCTCGTATTGATGATTAAATTATGATTTTCATAGTGTGATTCCATTTTGGGATTGTGAAATGAAGATGAGCTTTTGGTGAATGATGTAAGAATTTGCAGTTCGACTTTAAGGTAGGCTTCTGTCTACTCTTCTTCATAAGATAATGTGTTTGATATATTACGTGTGAATGTGAATGTTAAGTTGTATTATGGGTAGAATGACTTAGTATTGAGTACTAAAGTTTGGTGATTAGATGAGGATTTTGACCCATAAGTTTAAATGCTTACATTTGTTGACCATAAAATAGTTTGTATTGACTCACCTGGATAGATTTGCCTACCTTATTTATTGATATTTCTATAATTTTTTTACTTGGTTTATCCTACTGGGTGTGGGTGGAGTATTTACTAGTGGAAGGTTCATTTGTGTAATCTTGAATGGTCAGGGTGATGGTTCTGATCATCACTTAACATTAGGGTAAATTATCAATGATGCTTGCTGAGTATACGTGTTTTATATGAGCCATTGCATTTTATTTCCCTCTTTTGCACCTCATCAAGGTATTGATTCAAGCAACAAAACATATATTATGTTCTCTAAGTGTTGAATTTACGATGATTGAGGTAGCGGGTGAAGGGTCTTAGAGCTAGCTGGATCTTTCCTTATCTTATCTTATGCTTTATTCACATTTATGATACTTTATATAATTTGATCATATTCTGTATTAGAGACTTTTCCTAGTGAAAACTATACATAAGATGTATCATTGATATTATACTTTTTATGTCATTTGGGGTTTATTTCTATATCTTACTCTTTCATTTCTAATTAATTTTTTATTTTCATTTTGGGTTTGGGTTAGGCTTACCTGTACTATAGGGTGTGAGAAGTGTCATCTCAGACTCTATTTTGGGTTGTGAAACATGAATTTTAAAGAAACTAATTAAAAGGATAAAATGGTTAAAATCCATACTCTTATGGTAGTCCGTTGATCAAATTACATCTAGGATTTCAATGTATAAGTCCAATGGTGTCAAAATTCTCATAAACTTCAAAAGTAATAGGTACAGGTTCCACCTATATATCAAGATCAAAATTGTGGATAGTTAAATTTTAGATCATTTCAGCAAACAACTCTCTACTAGTAAAGGCCTCAGCAAGTTCATTCAAACCTCGATACCCATTTCTATAACTATATCAAGGATAATGATTGTAACGAACCATTCGGTCATTATTGGAATATCTATGGAGGAAATACAATTTATTTTATATATTTTATTAATTTGAATTTGAGTCGGGGTTAATCATTTATTTTAGTTAATGACCATTGTGGGTATAAGATTAATGAGTGGGGCCTGGGTTGCTTCTGGGTAACTGCATTGATCCCTTAGACATTGTAGTGAGCTCATTGTAGTGATGGGATGATTGTTGTGGTGGTGTCGGACCACTGGGCACATGAATTAAATCCTACTTTTATTCAGTACTTTTTCTAAAAATAAGTTTTCTCTCCTAAAAATGCCTAGGGCTATTCTCAATCCCAAACGACTATAATGGAGAGGAAAAGCTCTCAACAAACATTGTCCTATAGGATGTTATAGCCCTACCTATTTCCTCTTTTTAACACACTATTATCAAACCTAGTACAAGTGACTAACTCCAATCTATTTTCATACACCCATAACCTTCTTCAAGTGCTGTTAACCTCACCATGACTATCCTTCAAATCTATTGACTCCTCCATCTCACTTCAACTTAAATCCACGTACCTATCATCTACTATTGACTCAAAACACAAGCAAGAGAACTCCACACTTACTCAAAAAGTTTACCCATTAAGTCTACCTATTAACCTACCCTTTTAACGATCTCGTTCAAAGCCCAACTACTGACCTACCATATTTTGCACAAGCATCATAAACTCCCAACAATTAAAGTCTTTACACGATTCAATAACTTAACATGTATCACAAAATTCATCAATTCATTATCCTAGGTTAAATTTGTTATTAAATCCATCCACACTTCGTACCTGGAGGCCTAAGCATAAAATTTCCCATCATAACTACGGGTATGATATGTGTCTATCCTGAGTCAACTATAATAACCGTAACCTAACTTATGGAAGAGCTTTACTATTAGAAAACGTGAAGACTCTTTCCTCACATGCCTTTTCCTTCACAATCCATTAGAATCTCTATAAAAAAGTCATAGAAATTTCCCTTTTGGTTTGACCTCTAAAACATTGTTGTTCTATGTAATAGGGTTTATCTAGGGTATTTTTTGAGAACACAAATTATATAAGAGTCCACAACTGGAGAGAGGGTATAAAAACTCTAGAAGTCTACTACCTCATTACTGCTGCAGTGATGGAAGTGTCAATGGAGCAGTTTTGTGCTACAACATAATGCTATGTCGAGGGGTTGTCTTACCTAGCCTAAGTTAAGGATCTGGCTTATATTAGGCCATGACCTTTTAAAATGACAATTATTCCTAAATGACCTAAAATAAAGATTTCTTAATCAAATTATTTATTTAGAATAGTTTTAGCATAAGAATGATTTGGGTCATTACACATGCAGGAGATATTTTGATTGTTATGACTTAGGCCATTTCACAAGTGATTTCCCTTAGTGAAAGATGAGCTATTCAGAGTAGGATTCTAAAATGAAGACTTATCATGCACCAACACCACCAACTAGAGAAGGTACATAGAGTGGTAGAGGTGATTCAAAGGGTGCTAAGGGTGAATGCTAGATAGTAGAGGTGGTTGTTGTGGTGTTTCTTATTTTAATTCAAACATGGACAACGTTATTCATTTTTGGGTCGACCTAAGGTAGAAGCCACTGATGCAGTTATTACAAGTATTATCCTATTTTTTATTTACCTAGATAAAGTATTATTTTATTATATATCTACTTTCTTATACATATCTTATACTTTTCTTTAGGTATTGATATGTTTTTGTCTGTTAGTGTGTGTATTTGTATCTGCATCTCGATATGTGATTCTGTAGTGCTGATCAGGTGTATCGATCCTATAGTATGACTATTGGGGGGTATAATACTTAGAGGGAATTGATTATTCTTGGTATAATAGCTTTTTATTCAATTTTACGCATAGATTAGCTTTGTATTTATCAAGTAGTCTTTTATTTCTATGCAAATATAATTACCTATGTTATGTTGAATGTGTTGATGTTAGAGTGGAAGGGTAGCTAGGTTTTGTATCATAATAGGGTCATTGTCTTTTTTGTTAGACTCAATGGATGGTTTAAGAGGGGTGTCTTTCTTATATGTCTTATCTGTGTGATGCTAGTGTAAACACATCTCCATTAGGATTAATGAGGGTGGATAGGGAGTTTTAAGATATATTTCCAAATATTTATGAACGCCTTTCCAAGTAGAAACATTGATTTTGGTGTTGACTTAGAGCTAGGCACCAAACCCATCCCTATTCCCACTTATATGATGGCTCATGTAGAGTTGAACACATTGTAGGACAAATTATAAGATTTATTGAGTAAGAGGTTTATTAGACCTAGTGTTTCACCTTAGGGTGCTCTGGTGTTGTTTGTGAATAAAAAGTATGGGTCTACTAACATATGTATTGATTATAGTAGTTAAACAAGGTGACCATTCAGAATAAGTATCCTCCTCTGGTATTGATGATTTATTTGATTATATTTAAGGTGCTTTGATGTTTTTGAAGATTGACTTACGGTCAAGGTCCCATCAGCTTAAGATTAGGGCGTTAGATGTCCGTAAGATGGTTTATTAGACCCAATATGGTCATTTTGAGTTCTTAGTAATGTCATTTGGGTTGACTAATGACCTGGTAATATTTATGGAGTTAATGAATGAATGGTTTTTTTCTTATCTATTTTATTTCTTGATTCTTCTCATTGAGGACCTCTTGGTATATTTTAAGAGTGAGATGGATCTTGTGAAACATTTAAGGATTGTAGTTCAGACTTTTAGGGATGAGAAATTGTATTCCAGGTTGTCAAAGTGTGAGTTTTGTATGAGTTGTGTGTTCTTGGGTGATGTGGTGACCAAGAATAGTATTATGATTGATCTGGCCAAGTTTGAGGCAGTTTGTGATTAGTCTAGGCCTACTCCTCCTATCGATATTCATAGTTTTATTCGGTGAGTAGGCATTATAGAAAATTTATGTAGGGATTCTCTTCTATTGCAACTTTTTTTTATTAGATTGACTAAGAAGAATGTTGGTTTTTAGTGATATGATGAGTGTGAGGAGAGTTTCTAAAAACTTAGGACTTCATTGACCTATGCACCTATCTTGACATTGATTGTAGAAGGTAAAGATTTTACTATGTATTATGACATTTTAGGAGTTGGACTTAATGATGTTTTGATTAAAAGGGTAAGGTGATATCATCTACTTTGAGGCAGTTAAAGACCTATGTGAAGAACTACCCTACTCATGGCTTTGAGTTAGCAACAATAGTGTTTTACTGCACCATAAAATATATTTACCGATAATTAGTTAGCAGTAATCGCTTAATTGCCAATAAATTATATTTTACATGCGAATATTAGTGAAATTTACATTAGCATTCTTTGTAAATATCCCTAAAGTATATAAAAACATTGGATACAATGACAATTAACTGATGGTACAAAAAGTTTTATCATACTTTGTCAAAGTACATATTTATTTTTGCTAAAAGCCTTTATTATTTTAATATTTTATATTAAAGTTGTGAGGACATTAATTGTATAGGTACATTATGAGGTGTTCAATGATAATCGCAACCTTTAATAGATTTTCATCAAGAAGGTATTGAACTTAAGGTAGATCAGGTGAATGGAGTTGTTGAATGACTATGACTTAACTATTCTCTATCATCTAGACAAGGACAAAGAAGTGTGGAATTCCATGAGTAGTAAGGTGGTGTGTATGGGTGGTGTTGCTTTGTTGGTGGATGAGGATGACCGTTGTCCATGAATGTTTAGAGACTGGACAATAGTTTCATACGACTTGATATTTCCAAATCGATTAAAGTCCTTGTATATATTGAAATTTGATCATTATTGTTGGAGTAGATTGAGGATATATAGTTATAGGTATTTTGTTTATTTAGATGTGTCAAAGATGTATTATAATCTTAATCAACATTATTGGTGGTTTAGGATGAAACGTAATATCATGCAGTTTGCGGCTAAGTGTTTGAATTGTCAACAAGTTAAGTATGAGCACCATAAATGGGGTAGTTTGACTGAAAGGATGCCTATATCTAAGTTTAAATGGGACAATCATTATGAACTTCATGGTTGATTTTCCTCAAACTTTGGATAGGTTTGACTCCATTTTGATGATTGTGGATAAATTGACAAAATTGGCCCTTAGTTCCAATGAAGGTGAACTATAATACAAAGAATTTAGTGAAAGTTTACATTAGAGAGATATTTTATTGGAATGGCATGCCTATTTCATTTTTTTTATATAGAGGTACTAAATCACTTCACACTTTGGAGTTCTATATGGTGTGAATCGAGTCCTCAGTAAGAGATAACACGATTTTCACCCTTAAACAAATGGACAATTAGACCCGTCTATTTAGGTTTTAGAGGATATCCTTCAAGATGGTGTGATTGACTATAGTGGTAATTACGATAAGTTTTTGCCTTTGGGGGAGTTTGCTTACTATAACAATTATCATTTTGGCATTTTGATAGCCCATTCGAAGCTTTACAAGGAAAAAGGTATAGATCATATATTGGGTGGTTTGATTCCTTTGAAGTTACACCTTGGGGTATGGATTTGCTGAGAGTTCCACAGACAGAGAGAAGTTTATTCAAGATCAACTCTAAGCAGCCCAAAGTAAAGAAAATAAATATATAAAATAAAGAGTTCTTAACTTAGTATTTGTGTTTAGTAAGAGGGTTTTATTGAAGATGTCACCCATGAAGGGTGTGATGAGGTTTGAAAAGAATGGAAAGCATATCCAAAGATTTGTTAGACCTTTTGAGACCCTTCAACAAATCGGGAAGGTAGCTTATGAGTTGGCTTTACGTTTGAGTCTTCTAGTGCTGCATCCACTTTTTTATGTTTTGATGTTAAAGAAGTGTCATTCTTATGGTTCTCATGTAATTCAATGGGATGTAGTTGATTTGAATCAGAATCTGGCATTTGAAAAATAGCCTATTACCATATTAGATAGGCAGACTGGGAAGTTGAGGCATAAGACCATTGAATTAATAAAGATTTAGTTAAAGCATCTCTCGGTTAAGAAGGCTACATTAGAGATAGAGACAAACATATGAAGTAGATATTCCTAACTTTGTGATGATTCATCTAACTTTCTTTCTCCTATATTTGAGGATGAATATGATATTTAGTGGTGGATAGTGTAATAATCCAAATAATAACTTTAGGATTTAATGCATTTTGACCATTTTACCATTCCTCATAATTGAATTATAGTATTTGTTGGTTGTAGATATGGGTGGCATAGTTCTCGAGGCAGTTAGTCGAGTTTAAGGTGGGATTTTAGTTTTGGAAGGTTTTGAAGTTGATAAGGTTAATATTTCTATACATTTTCTAGATATCATATGAAAATTTTGTTTGTTTAGTTATCTTTGGAATGCCTTTCTTGGGGTTAGTAGTGGTGTTGGTTTAGGTCCCTAGGCATTTCGATGCATTTTGAATCATTGGTGGGAAGTTGGAAAGTTATGACGTAGAGTTGAATTTGGTCAACATTCCTAGATAATGATCTCCTTTAGTGATTCTGATGATTCCATTGAGTCCAAAATGTCAATTTTAGTCTATTAGCATAGTCGGATTGTGTTTAAAGGATTTCAAACAAATCGCGAGGTTTCATTTGGGAGATTTTTACCTTTTCGTGTTATTATCGGTTCATCATTTCATCCTTATTTGCATTCAGAATCTCAAAGAATGACTTTCCTTGACCTTCACAATTGTGGTGGAGGGCATGCATTCCTAAAGAAGAGCAGATCGACTACGGTTCAAGTCCCGATCTTATCATTGCGTTTGCATTCAGAACTTTGTGTTCATAAAGGATCCACACCAAATCACATCATGATATTGATGAGTGGTCCATGAATACGATGAAAATATTACTGAACAGACTTAAAAAACCTTTTTAACCAAAAAAACCCAATAGCTCAATTTTGATGCTTTTGAACATGATTTAGGGAAATTTAGAAGAGAACTTTTGAGATTTCTTGGTAAGTTTCCTAAACTACTTTTACGCATTCTACAATGATTATTCCAGTATTTAGTCTTGAAATCATGGTTATTTAAACTTAAATTTTAAGATTTTCTTGGAATGTTAGAAAATTGTATTTTGATGATTTAAGGGTTGAATTTAACTCCATTTTCATAAAACTTCAGATTTAAACTCTTAAGTTATGAGTAAATTAATTTACTTTAATAAGATTCTATTTTTTTCCTTTGGGGCTTGGGGTTGACTTTTTGGATCCAAAATAGAATTATAGCACTATAGGTATCATTGGACTTGTCTTTACGTGTAGAACTCATTCTTGAAACATTTTGGGAGAGTTTTATAACCATTTAGAAGGAGAAGGATACATTGTGATTGTTATAGACTTGCAGGTCGGCTTTGAGGTAAATTTTGGCTCAACTTCTTTTAGACATTAATTGTGTGGGGACTTATGTTATAAAGCATGTTATAGGTTGGGAGTATCTAGTGAATTATAGTGGAAACTTTATTATTACTGTGATGCCTGAACTGGGGATTATAATATAATAGTGATGTGAAATTTGAATTTTTAGCTTCATAATGTGTCTTGTCGCCCGTTCTCACAAGTTTTTTTAGCATTTTGAACTTTGGATATATCTATTGCATTGACTTCATTTTATCTCCATGTTCATTTGTACTTATTCATCTCAGGGATCATAGAATTGGTTAAAAGTAATACATGGTTTTAAACCTGATTCAAGTCCAAATATTGATACTAATTTAAGTTTCGATTCGAGTCTAGATTCTTGATATATACATATATGGAAGTCTTGGTTCAAGTTTAGGCATGGTAAATGGACCTCGCGAGTCCCCATATGCAGCAAAAAATACTACAGTATGTATACCAATAGGGTTTGGCCATTGCATATCATCCTATATCATTATATTGCATCATTTCATATTTATTTATTTATTTATTCTAAGATGATCTAAAATATTTGTTGATATTGAATTGTGGGGAGTATTCTGCATGCAGGGTTATTTTAGTAGTTTATTTGGTATAGTTTGTCACTTAAGCTCAATCATGTTATGATGCCTACTGAGTACAAATGGATTGTACTAATTCCTACTTTTTGTTTCCTTCTAATGCAGATCTAGGTACGAGTATCCTTCTTGGCCCCTATTCGTGTGGTTTTGATATCTTTAAAGTTGTGGTGTGCTCCTATGTTTGAGAACTATCCCAACTTCCTCTCTCCTTTACTTTTTTTGAGAACTATCCCAACTTCCTCTTCATTTATTTGTCTATTTAATTATATATTTTTATTTGTTCAGTTATGATAGTTTGTACTAAAGTCTCTCTTGTATTCATGACAACTGAGTGTTGCGATATTATTTGGTGTACTTTTAGTTCCTTTTGTTTATATAGTAGTTTGGATTGTTATGTAATCTTAGAGATGTTGTTCCATTATCTACCTTTTCCTTAAATAATTTGTGTTTTCATGAGTTTGGCTAACCAACCATGGACGGTGGGGGTAGGTGCCATCACAAATCAAGAAATTTTGATCCGTGACATCAAGTATGGGGGGATTTGATGGATTAAATTATTCATGTAATTTCATATGGAAAAAATAATATTTTAAAATAAAATCATGAATAATGATATCCTATTCTCGTATATTTCTAACAAATCTTGCTGAAAGAAGAAATATTTACAAGAAGAAGAAAAGAACCAAAAAGACAAGAGAATAACAAAGTGTACATTAGCACACGTCATCTTCACATTCGCATTAGCAATAAAATATTTTTCTCATGAAAAATACACATGTAGACTAAGATATTATTGTGATAAAATTACTAAATGATTTCAACGATTCCCAACTTCTTTTAAATATAATTCTTCCAAAAATAACTCGTTTTAAATTAAGTAATTTATAATTCTAAACTCACCTTTCAAACCAATTTGATTCTTTCAAATAGTAGTCAAAATATTACAAGTTTGAAGCACTGATTTTTCCAATATCTGTGGGAAGATATCATAAACTATACTAAAATTTGACAGAGTATGAGTTGAAATTACCCATACACATTCGCCTTGTCAAGAGGGTCATAGGATGTGTTGTGACAAGTTTCCACCTCACATTTGCATCCATACATGCCAAATGCTAGGCACCTGAAGAAAAACCTCCGACCCTATGACAAAAGAGGAGACTTTTTTTCAAGTATGCCCCTAACTGGTCCTTCATTTTGGCCTATCTTATAGTTCATACTCCACCTTATTCAAACAACCCTAGCAGTTGACACCACCTAGATTGAAGACAAGGGCAAAACAAAGCTACGGGAGAATCAAAGCATGAGTTTGTGATTAAGCCCCAGTAAAAAGGTATTGCAGGAGCTAGAAATCTAGAATTATTCTTGGTTCTAAGAGACATGTTTTAAATTTCATAGGATGGGAAATACAAGAATAAATAATCCTCTATTCATAGGAAATTCCACATTTAAACTATGGGGAAACACACATTTGACAGGAATAGTGATGTGTCATGTGGCCTAAATCTTTATTAAAAAAGTCAAAAATATACCTCATCTTAGAAGATGAGGAGTATGAAATGGTTCTCCTATGAGCTAGTTGGTGTGACTACCTATTAACTCATAAATAAATACGGAGCAAAATCTATTTTGGGCCGTGACATATGAATTTTAAAGCAACTAATTAAAATGATAACAAATTTAATGCCCTTAAATATAATCCATACTCTTTTGGTAGTCTGTTGATCCAATCAAATCTAGGATTTCAATGTATCAGTCCAATGGTGTCAAAAATTCTTAAAGACTTCAAAAGCAATAGGTACATGTTCCACCTAGATATCAAGATCAAAATTATGGACAGTTAAATTTTAGATCATTTCAGCAAAAAACTCTCTACAAGTAAAGGCCTCAGCAAGTTCATTTAAACCTCGATAACCATCTGTACCACTATAGGAAGGATAATAATTGTAATGACACATTACGTCATTATTGGAATATCTATGGTGGAAATGCAATTTTTTTTATTTAATTTTAATTTGAGTTGGGGTTAATTATTTATTTGAGTTAATGATCATTGTGGGTATAGGATTAATGAGTGGGTCCTGGGTTGCTTATGGGTCACTGCACTGGTCCCTTAGCCACTTTAGTGAGCTCATTGTAGTGATGGGATAGTTGTTGTAGTGGTGTCGGACCACTAATAACGTGAATTAAAACCTACTTTTATTCAATACTTTTTCTAAAAATAAGTATTCTCTCCTAAAAATACCTAGGGCTATTCTCAATCCCAAACGACTATAAGGGAGAGGAAAATCTCTCAACGAATATGACTCTATCATTATACCATTGAATTCTTTGTCAAAACTGCTAGATCGAGAATGATGAACAAGGGTACTTGAATTATATGGTAGTATCTTGGTGTCGAGGTAGGAAACTTAAGGATGTTATCACCATACCTGTTTCCTCCTTTAACACACTATTATCAATCCTAGTACATGTGACTAACCCCAATCTAGTTTCATACACCCATAACCTTCTTCATGTGATCTTAACCTCACCATGACTATCCATCAAATCTATTGACTGCTCCCTCCAACCTTAACTAAAATCCACTTAAATATCCTCTACTATTGACACAAAACATAAGCAAGGAAACTCCACACTTACTGAATAAATTACCTATTAAGTCTACTCCTTAACATACCCTTTTAACTATCTCATACAAACCCCAACTACTAACCTACCCATAATTTGCAACAACTAAAGGATTAACGCAATTCAATAACTTAACATATATCACCAAATTTATCAATTCATTCTCCTAGGTTTAGTTTGTTACTAAATCTTTCCATACTTCGTGCCTATATGACTAAGCATGAAATTTCCCATCATAACTATGGTTATTAGATATTTCTAGACCTCGTCTATTACAATAACCATAACCTACCTTGTGGAAGATCTTTACTTCTATAAAGGGCTAAGACTCTTTCTTCACATACCTTTTCCTTCACAATCCATTAGAATTTCTACTAGGAATGCTTAGAAATTTCCCTATTGTCTGACCTATAAAACATTGTCGTTCTATACATAAGGTTTATATTAGGTATTTTTGTACAACACCAATAAAATAAGAGGCCCCAACTAGAGAGGGGTATAAAAACTCTAGTAATCTACTACCTTACTATTGCTATAGTGATAGAAGTGTCATTGGAATAGTTTTGTGATGTAACATATTGTTATGGAAAGGGGTTGGCATGCCAAGCCTAAGTTGAGAATCTAGCTTGTATTGGGCCACGACCTTTTAAAACAACAATTATTTCTAAACGGCCTGAAATAAAGATTTCTTCATCAAATTATTTATTTAGTATAGTTTTTAGCATAACAATGATTTGGGTCATTACACAAGCAGGGAATGTTTTAATTGTTATAACTTGGGTCATTTCACAAGGGATTTCCCTTAGTGCAGGCAGATTTATTCATAGTAGGATTCTCAAATACAGACTTATCATGCACCAACACCACTAGCTAGAGAAGGTACATAGAGTGGTAGAGGTGGTTCATAGGGTGATAGGGGTGAATCCTAGACAGATAGAGGTGGTGGTTGTGCAGTATCTCATTTTAAGGTCAAACATGGATAATGTTATGCATTTTTGGGTCGATCCATGGTAGAATCCTCTGATGTAGTTATTACAAGTATCGTCCTATTTTTCTTTACCCTAATTAAGTATTATTTAATTATATATCTACTTTCTCATGCGTATCTTATACTTTTCTTTAGGTATTGAAATGATGTGTGCGCATTTCTTTCTATATATCGATATGTAATTCTTTAGTGGTTGATCAGGTGTACCAATCCTATACTATGACTCTTTGGGATTTATAATACTTGGCGGGAATTGATTATTCTAGGTATAAATTTTTTTAATTCAATTTTTGGTATGCATTGGCTTTGTCTATAGCATGCTTTCTTTGATTTCTATGCAAAAATAATTACCCTGGTTATGTTGAGTGTGTTGATGTTAGAGTGGACGGGTACCTAGGGTTTTTATCATAAAAGGGCCAGTTTATGGATTGAAAAGGTAAATATTTACCCACAAAAACCCTTTGCCAAATACGCAATAAAGGAAATTTTTATATATTTCTATTTTGTAAAATTAAAAGGTTTAGGTATTTGTTACACAAGATATAAAGTTACTAATATACTTATAATACTTGTGAGTATTTAAGAAATTATTTATTTTCAGATAGTCTCAATTGTATAAAAAGGATTTGTAACCCTGCTATTCAAAATCTTTATATAAGTGTCATGATTGGAAAAATTATCTTTTCAAATTTATTTATAATTTTTAATCCTGCTTGAAAGTATGTCTCTTGGTAGAAACATTTTTATTAGCTGATAAAAAACTTATTTGTAATTTGTATAGACTAATTATGGATTCTTTTAAGAAGATGATAATTCTTCTAATATGAAAAATCTTTTCATATTCAGGTTGAAATGGGGGCCTCAACAGTTTTATTTTTATTATTTCAAGACATACATATGCTAGTAAAGATGATCTCACATACCAGTATAGATGATCTTAATGAACTATCAAACACATAATCATAAATAAATATTTGCACTAATAGACCCAATGTTCTCATTTTATGATCTTTCTCGATTCATATGCAATTAATTATATGTTAGTATATAACATATCAATTTCAAATAAAAGAGTGTCAGCTAATCATGTTATTAGCTATGCATACATTTCTAAATGAAAACAATATTGGCAATACTACACATATTGTATAACTTTTTATGTATTTAACTCAAAGTGAAGCTCATAGATAAAATTGCTTATGATCAGCTAAGAAACTGAACAGGATTAGGTAGGAAACAAACTACATTAAACAAGGAACAAGCTCTATCATTTTACTATCTGAAGAAGGAGAAAGAAGTTAGCTACAATGAGTATCCAACTAGCTATTTATAGGCTTATGATATCTCATTCTAGTAGCATCTAAAAGTCTCTAATAAACTAACTAACTAACTTACTAATCATTTAATTCATTGAAACTAGTTACATTGCAATGAAACAATAATAGAATCAATGAAATAGTGATAGACATAGTAAAAATAACTAACTCTAACCACTGATATATTACAATACTTCAACACTCCCTCTTAAGTTGAAAGGTACATAATATTTAGCACCCCAAGTTTGTCCAACAAATGATAACGTTGATCTTGACTTAAGCCCTGGGTAAGTATGGTAGCCACCCGGTGTTGAGTTGGAATATATACAACTTTCACAAAACTTGCCTTGATTTTATCCCTTATGAAATGACAATCGATTTCTATATGCTCTTTCCTTTCATAAAAGATAGGAATAACTTCTAATTAAATAGCAGACTTGCTATCACTTAGAATGTTAATAGGCTTGATGATAGTGACATTCAACATAGTAAACAGACTTTCAAACCAGGTAACCTCTACCAGTGCTGAAGCTATACCCCTGTACTTTGCCTTAGCTGAACTCCTAGATATTATATGTTGTTTCTTGGGTTTGTAGGATACTAAGGATCATCCAAAGTGTATTATATACCATATAATTGATCTCCTTGTATTTGAGGATGCATTCCAGTCTGAATCATACTAGGAAGTCAACTCTGTAGTAGTCTAACTCTTCAACTAAGTTTTTTCCACTTATAGTACCTTTTAAGTACCTAATCACCTGTTAGTAGATTCCAATTGAGACTTATTTGGTTGCTGCATAAATTGACTTAAGGTCTGTATGACATAGCTGATGTCAGTCCTTCTAATAATAGCATACATGAGTTTACCAACAAGCCTTTGATAAGATATAGCACCATGCAGAATAATGTCTCCAGTTTCACCAATGTCTTTGTCAAATTTTACTGAGATCAACTTAGCATTTGATTCTAGTGGTGTAAGAGCTAGCTTTGCACCAATAATTCCTGCCTTAGATTTAAGCTCTAAGATGTACTTTCTTTGATTTAATATAACCCCTTTATCTAATCTTAATACTTCAATCCCAAGAAAATATTTAAGCTCTCCTAAATCCTTGAGATTGAACTATTGATGCACTATTTTCTTGACTTCATATATCATGTCTACACTATCTTGAGTGATGAGTCAATCATCCTCGTACACCAGCACCATAAACATTTCTTCCTTTCTTTTCAAGGTGAAAGAGAGTAATCATAAGTGCTTTGACTAAACCCTGCATTAATTAATGCTGAAGTAAGCTTGATGTTCCACTATCTTAAAGATTATTTAAGTCCATCTAATGACTTGATCAGCCTACACACCTTGTGTAGTTTTTCCTTTTTGAAACTATCTTTTATTTCCATATAGACATCTTCATCCAAGTCTCTTTGCAAAAAAGCATTATATACATCCATTTGATACATACACCAGCCTCCTAAAACTCCCAGGGCTATGACACATCTCAATATAGAAATATTGGCAACAGGGGAGAAGGTATCATGGTAGTCTAAATCTTCTTGATAACTGTATCCTTTGGCAACCAACCTTTCCTTTAACATTAAAATATCACCATTGGCTTTATACTTAATCTTGTACACCTCTTTTGATCCAATGACATTTTTCATTGAGATAGATCAACAACGTCCCAAGTTTTAACTTTTTCAAGTGAGTTGATCTCCAACTTCATAGACTTAATCCATCTTTCATATTTTGAATCCTGAGTAAAACACTGAGGTCCCACCATTGTATAAAAGTGAGATAAATAACACTGATAGCAAGAAGTGACCTCCTAATAAGACAGATAATTAGCTAGTGGATATCTTGACCCTTTTACTTTTACTGGTGTTACAAAATCCTTCATCTAGGTAGGTTGTTTAGATATCCTAGGTGTTTTTATTTATAGATCACATATGCAGCAATGTCGTACCATTTGGTTAATCATGAGCTATCTTTGTTGAATCATTAATTGAGGTGTTTATCATTTCTGTATTAGACACTTTAGGATCCACAACTGGTGAATTAGAATCTGAGGGGTTATCATCTGCATAAGAATCTGCATTTATGTGATCAGCTACATCTATTTGTTACTTCAAAATATCTGCAATGGACTCATCAATAGTTTTATCTGCAAAATAAAACACATGTTCCGGGAAAACAATATCCGTGGTCATAAATAAATTGTTAGTGGTCAGGTCCATTAGTAAGTATCCTTTCTGAGTAGTGGAATAACCCATTAGAACTATAGGTTTAGCCCTTTCTAAAAACTTATCACCCCTTGGAAGCACTGAAGAATAACACAAAAATCCAAGAACTCTCAGTTGTGACAAATATGGAGGTTTAGAAAACAACATTTCAAAAGGACTTTTACCCTACATAGTTTAAGAAGTCAATCTATTCATGAGATAAATTATATCTTTCATATTTAAACCCCAAAACTTGATAGGCATTATGACTGAAACTTGATGGCTATAGATATGTTCAAAATCTATTTTGTGTTTCCATAATATTACACCTTCTGTTGAAGTGTATGAGGAAAACTAGTTTGATGTATAATACCTAAGGATCTAAACAAATCACTACAATGAGAGTTAAAGAACTCTGTCCCATTATCAAATCTTATCGTCAAACTATAAGCACCAAACTGAGTCTGAGTCATACACATAAATGTTTTAAGAGCCACAATAGTTTCAGATTTGAATTGTAATAGATAAGGACAAGTATTTCTACTATGATCATCAAAAATTGTTAAGAAGTAGTATTTCTTATAAAAAATGGTGTTTTATTGGGTCCCCAAAGATCCATATGTACAATATAAACATACTTATCATCTCTAGTATTACGTATAGAAAAAATTGATCTAGTTTGCTTGTCTAAGGGACATATATGGACACTACTTATACCTTATACATCTATACTATTCTTCAATATATTCAAAAACTTTAGTGCTTGAGATGAAGGGTGACCCAGCCTTCTATGAAAGAGATTGTAGTCCTGCATATCTATTTCTACCACCAACTTATTATGAGATTTCATTCTTATGTTCTAGGAACTTTAGAATTCCCTTTAAAAATGTACAAACCACCAGTTTCATTACCAATCCCCTTTACCCTACCACTGTTAAGGTCCTAAAACACACAAAAATTAGGGTAGAAGGAAACAAAACATGAAAGTTGTCTCGTAATCTTTGACATTGACAACAGATTAAGCATAAAATTAGGTACAAATAGTACATATTTCATAATTCCATATTTAAAAATTATGCTTCTCAGTATGTGATATATCAACATTAGCACCAGTAGGAAGATTTACCTTATCCTTGTCTGAGTAACCTACTTTATAGCATTTTGATAACACTTCTTTATTTGCTGCAACATGATGTGTTGCACCAAATCTGCTATCCATTCCAGAGACATGTGATGAAATAGCGACCAATAACATTACCTGACATATTTACTTGCTTTACTTCTTGTGTATCGTTGTTTAATATTTCCATAATTTTCTTATACTCTCCATCTATGAAAGTTTGTCCCTTGGGTAAAATAATACTGTTAATCTCCTTGTTTTATTTATGGATAGTTAAAGCAACTTCCCCTACATCTCCATAGAAAATATTACCAATAAAGTTGTTTGCTGAATGTTGAGCATTTATGTGGCCTTTGTACTAATATCCTTGACTCCCATATCCACCAGACCTTTCATAAGCATGAGTGTTGTTTTCTCTAAAACCAGAATACTAGTGTGATCCTCTTAAGTTACCATTGGAACCTCCCCTTTTTTTCAGCTTCCAATTATTAGGATAGCCTATCAATTTCGCAAGTTTATTTAATATTCCCTGTGATGTGACAATAGCCATACTTCTTCCCTTTGTTATTTAAGATCCATAATTATTTTCTGAGCTTCTATTCACATGCATTATAATTGGATATGTCTTTTCAGTCGTGGTAGTTGCACAAGCCAATTACTGGATTTCATATTCTACAATCATAGCATAGGCCTGATTAAGTGTCGGTGCAACATCTTTCAAAATAATTTGTCTTTTAGACTGATCATAGGAATCATTTAAGCCACTTAAAAACTATATTAACCTCAATTTGGATAAGTTATATACATAGTCTTTGTACATTTGATAAGAACATGATGGTGCAGGAACTACTATATCATATTCTCTCCTTAAGCTCTTTAATTTTGTGAAATAAGTTGCTATTGAGTTAGTTCTTTGGGACAATGTGGTAATTTACCTATGTAACTGATAAAACCTCATGTGATTTACCTTGTTAAACCTTTCTTATAGATCTTCCCAAACTTCAAATGCACTTGTTGCATATTAAAATTATCCTTCAGGTCATTTCTCATGATTCTACTTATTTTCACCATTAGAGCTTCTCCATAGCTGCCCCCTAAGTAATTTACAACTTGATGGAACTGATAATTCAGTTACCGAGAAGTTTGTTTGGTTTTTAGAACCATTTCTCTATTTAAAAATCTTTGTTAGTTCCAAATGGATACCGAGAAAAAACATGAGTAAAATGCTATTGGATTCAAATTTCGAACCCTCCAGCAGCTCCTAAATATTAATTTTAGGTTGGGTATACCTTTCATTTGGGTGCCGCTGCACCCGAACTTATTTTGACCTTTTGGTCTAAAAGTGGATAGATTTGAAATTTGGGTGTAGGACCACATTTAGTAGAAATAACCTCTGATGGAAAATTTGACTTTGCCAATGCACCTGAAATATCGAAATTAGTGTAATTACATATGTAGTTTGTCATATTGGATTTTGGATGCATCTCGAGGCATTGGCTGTAACATGGAATTTATTTTAAGTTTCTACTGTCATATGGTATAGCAGAGAGTACCACGATCCCACAGAGTGTATCACAATCATGATACTGCAATTACAGCCCATGTGATTGTGATCGCTTGAACTGAGGTCCTGGGAAGGGGTATTTAAATTCTCTTTTTGGTTGAGAATTGGCTATTTCTCCATTGCTTTGAGTCCCATAAACTCTAATAGAGTGTGTAGTTCCTAAATTGAGTCTTGGTTTTTGATTAGGAGCTTTACTAACTTGCATATTCATGATTAACAATAAATCTAAGGTATGACTCCTTTATTTATAGTGTCAAATTCTTGATCATTTGACTCAAAACCCCAAATGGATTGAGGATTAATTTTATTCCAAATATGCTTGATTTACACTAATTTCTTAAGGTATATGAATCCTTATTGGTATTTGAACAATGGTGTAGCGCCCTAATTTTTTGGAACCGGAACGCCACACGATGCTCATGATCCCGATAGACCACAAGCTAACCCTTTTTTGATATTTGTACCTGAGTACTGCATAATATACTGAAATAAATATGGAAAACTAGCGGGAACTTTCCATATGGTTCAAATATATAAAAATACTCAATACTGAAAACTGAATACTAATACATCTGTTCGAAAAGCCTTTAAACTTGTTTGAACTGTGGAGTTGATGGGACATGTCCCCAACTAACTTCGTCTACTAAAAATAAATGGAGTTTAATGCCATAATAAAATAAGGATCATCCTCGAATGAAGAGGACTCACTTCTACGTCTAATGCTGCTGACTGATTCTGGACTGCTAAGAGTGCTATGGATCTCGCGCTTTGGAACCTATGGTCTAAGACACCATAGTGCAAGAGAAATGTATGTGTTAGTACTTTGAATGTACTGGTATGCTAGATAAGGTAAGGCTAAATGCAAGGGCTTATGTATGAACATAGCTTAATTGAATAAAATGAGAGTACTGAATGAGGACCTATGCATGAATGCTTAAACCAAAAATGGAATTGCAGTAACACTGAATATGAACTCTAAATACTAGTTTTTGAATACTGACTTACTGATGACTGAGTCTACTAGTACTGATGTCTGAGTTTACTAATACTGAGAGACAGAATAATTAAGTCTATTAAGATTGATGTTTAATCTTGCTGTTACTGATACTGATTTATTATATTTGAGATCAATCCTATATAACGGGTGACCTCTGAGTTTACTAGTAATGATGCATGATACTTGATAAACTAAATCTGAGATCAAGCCTATATAATAGGTGACCTCTGAGTCTATTGATAATGAATAAGATTATCTGAATCTGAGATCAAGCTTATATAATGGGTGATCTCTGAGAGGTAGTCAATCTTAGTATAACGAGTGACTCCTCAGCTAAATTTTATTACTGAGACTGAATCTAAAATTGAGACTGTGGGAGGTAGTCAACTAACCGACATGCCCCTTCTAGCTTCTTTGGGATCCAAACTGTAACCCCAGTTGGAAGGGTGTTAGTACTGGGCCACGGGTAAAGACACTTCTCTCTGAACCCAGGATGCCATGCCTAATATAATAAGTGACACCTGGTTGGAGCCAAGTATAATATAATGGGTGACTTCGGGGAGGTAGTCAAGCCTAATATGATGGGTGACTCCTTATCCTGTGCTGGCTACATAGTTCTGGAGTACAGGGAATATTATTAACGAATTTTCCTAAAATAATAGGGAAGCCATCATCCCTACCCTCTCTCGGTGCTGGATCTTACTCCCAAATGAATAGACACTGAACTGATTCCTAGACTGAGCTGAATCTGTTACTGGTCATCTTGCTTGACTGAGCTGATTGAATTTACTTGGTTTCGTTATCTGATGGAATGCTACTGAGGTCTTGTTAGCTTACTGAGTCTCACTGAAGTCTGAACTGAATACTGGATACTACTGAATACTATTGAATTGGAACTGAATATTAAGTTGAATTAGACTGATACGAAGACTGAATTGAACTAGTATTGAGATTACTGAATTTTTTAAAGTTCTGTACTGGTTGAATTCTACTGATCATAGCACAATTGAAATTATCTTGAGACTAACTCGGCTCTAGACTCACAACTAAATTTTTGGGTATAAGTACCCCAGGACACGATAGCATAAATAAATAAAACAGGACCACACTTGAGTATCATGACAATGGACTTTCATTCACAATACAATCAATACGATATCTCGTCAATCACTTGAATGTCATAAACATGTAAATGTATAAGGAATGCATACTAATATCTCATAGTTGTTCAATAAGAAATATACATGGATAAGAATGCATGCAAATTATCATAATACATTCACTAAGGAATTTCAACAAATGCTTGGCATGCACTAGTTATCACATAATTGAGGATTTCACGCTTAAAATACTAAATAGGGCAATATTCTCTTTACTTAAGCATTCTATCAAACATGTGGGGAGTGTGCTTTGGTTATACCATAGATTCTATACTTAATTATCATGAATACATCAATATCATGCAACTTGAAGAGGGTTTATCATGAACATCATACAATTCATCACATACTAGAATCAACTCTTGAAATTGGTAGTCTAAATCATGAATTAAAACTCAATAATAACATGAACTTCAATTTCAATTCACATGAATCGTGAAAACTCATAAATACAATATCTTTGAATTTAGAAAAGGATTCTTGAACTTCTTGGGTGGAAGGAACCCAAGAATCAACATCTGCATACCTTTTTATATGATTCTCGAAAGATTTACCGAGGAATCTTGATGACTTGAGTCTTGAGATATGAACCCTAATAGTTGTTCTTGAAGAAAATTGAGAGAAAACTAGTATATTTAGGTGAAATAATAAGAAATTTCGTGTTAAAGAGTATATATAGAGGTAGAAAAATAACCGTCTTGCCCTTGGAATTAAAATCCAAAACTGAAAAAAAAAATCCTGATTTTACATGCTGGCGCGATGTGCCATAATCGCGCCAGCTTACTAAAAATTGGACAATGGAAAAATAAGCCATGGCGCGACGCGGTGGAAATAGTGTTTCCACCTTGGTTGCGAAATAAAAAGCCACCGTAATGCAGTGGAATTGTGGAGGCCTACTGGATTTTAACAATTGCCATTTTGGCTTGCTCCACGATGCGCTAGAGTACCAGGTGGTACACTGTCTCACTAAAATGGCTCTAACACTTCTCCTGAGTGTCGGATTTCAGAGAATTTGGTATCGATGGAAAGCTTATTCAATTCCCCATGGGATAAAAAGTCAAAATCTTAAAAATTTCACCTGGAATAAAATATATTCATCTTTGAAGAAAGATATTTGATGTTCTAGAGACGAATTTGAACTAGGAGAAGGGTGGGGTATTACAAATCGGTTGGTCTTAGATACTCACTCACCATAAGTGGGACCCACTCAAGGGTTTTTGGTGTCATTTTGGAACCAAAAGACAATGGTTCAATATGGGTATTATTTTTCTCGTATAATACATTGATTGTGTGTTTGATAGCTTGGCTCCTTGTAGAGGCTTTGAGGAAAGGAAAAACAAAGGTTATCAGTTTGTGAGCTATATTTGTATTTGAGGTAGGTTAGGCTTACTTCTTGGTAGGTTGAGATTTATAATAGTATGACTTTGATATCTTGATAAAATTGGGTGGGGTTTTAGGTGTTGAAATAGTAGGTGGTGATATTTGGGATTAGTTGAAGCACTTAGGCTATTGAACTCATAAAGTGTGACACTTGACTTATAGTCTAGAAACTTGGTTAGTTGGACTTGTTATCTCATAAATGATATGAGAATGCTCTAGTTTCTCTAGTTAGGTATGAGTGAGTTTGTCACTCATATTAAATAGTAAGTTGACCTTAGTTGTGCATAATTTTTGACATTGTCCTAGTATCTTAGGATAAATTAAGAGTAATACTTCAGGAAGAATTGTGTCATAGAACAAGTATGGGTTTCTAAACCTCTAAGACATGACTTAGTTGCCTTAGCTTATTCCCAGGCAGAAGTTAGACTTAAAAAGGAGTTTGGGTTATTAGAAACAGAATATTATCCATCTTAATTCTAGACTTGTAGTTTCATTAGTGACCTAGATACTTGTTAAGCACATATAATATGCCTTTGGTAATATGATGGATAAACCTTGTAAATGGTTTATTCAATATATTGGTGTTAAAATAGATATGCATGATGGGTTGCTAGATTATTGATAATGCTTGGATAGTAATGAAATGTCTTAAAGCTTGAGCCCATGACTATGCTATCAATCAAAAAATTGACTAAATTACCATGTGAGTCTTGGATTATGTTATTAGTCATATTATGTTCAATCCTAGTGACTAAACTAAAGTTATGCTAAAAATCATCTTTTGGTAATATTAGGAATCATGCTAAAAAAGAGGGGATCTCGAAGATATAACTATTACTTTGTATTTGAAATACCAATAAATATATTAAGACCGGTAATGTATTGAGTGTTTATACCATATGAATATACTTTTTCATGCACCTATTGATATATTGTGTTTATAATGAATGATGAGGTCCAATGGTATGTCCTTCCTTACTTTTCCTACACTCTATCCCTCATCGAACTTGCATTTACTATTGAGTGGATTGCTTATCTACATATTGATGTTACGATGATACTCGATAAGTCTTGAGGGTATGTTAATATTATGATGATTCTCGGTAAGTTCGAAGGATAGTGATGTTATGATGATGCTCGGTAAGTCTGGAGGGTATATTGATGATATAATGATGCCCGATAAGTTAGGAGGATATATTAATTATATAATGATGCCCGGTATATTCGGATGGTATATTAATAATGTAACGATGTCTGGTAAGTCCGGAGGATTTATTGATGATATGATAATACCTGGTAAGTTCGAAGGATATAATGATGTTATGTATGTTAAGCATGTATATATATGTTTATGTGTGATTATAACTTTATGTGATTACATCTGTATATGCTATGGAGGTATGATGTTATTTTTGGGATGTCAGTTATAATTATTTAATACTAATCACTTGTTAAGCAATGTAGTTCTTGCTAAGTTAAATATTTGAGTTGAATTAGTATATGCTGAATAAGGTATTATGACAAGTTGGTAAGCAGGATATTGTATGGCCTTTGATGATTCACCTTGTGAGTACATATAGCATTAAATTAATAGATTAACTAAGTGATATTTCCTATTGGAATGAGTTATGTGGTAACTAGTTGTTTACTAAGTGACTATTTTTCTTGATGCCTAAAAATCTAGAGTACTAGTTGATGAATCCCGTTTACTTGAAAAGTGGTAATTAGTAACTGTGGTTGTTATGTAGTTAATGATGATAATAAGTTAGCATTAGTGATGATTAATGATGTTGGTGACTAAGTTATGATGTCGATTAGATACTAATTAAGGATTTGTATATTAATGATGCTAGATAATAAAAGTTGTTAACGATTAGATAGATAAGTTTTTAAATGATATTTAGTGGTCGTTTGCTAGATGGTGACTAGTACGATTATGATGACAAGAATTGTGCTTTGGCTAAATGGCGTCTATGGTCTAGTAGTGCACCTCGACTAGATGTTGGATGTTGGTTGTTTCATGAATAATAGTTAGTTTCTATCCCGTGAATAAAGATTATGTGATGAATCGGTTAGGCTAATAATTAGAGGTCATTGATGACTAGAGAATTAGTGGTTAATTAATAATAATTGGTTAGCTAATAATGAGTAAGTAAAGTATATTGATGAGATAAACATCCTTTTTTGATCTAATTATGGGTACTAGTACCTCGGTATATGTTAACTAATTGCGGTAATGGTTGATTATTATAATTTTTGGCAAATAATGATTGATGAGAATTGTGAAAAACCATGGAAAGGAGACGTTGGTTATATATCTATTTGCATTAGCAAATAATCATTGATGAGAAATGTAAAAAATCAAGAAAAGGAGAAGTTGGTTATATATCTATTTGCATTCCTTTATTAATCTGTTGATGCACTATCCGGTGGTATGGAACACCATGATGGGTTCTTTACTTTATGTTCTTTTGGATGTACAGCCCGGTGGTATGGAATGTCGTGGTGAGTTCTTTTAATTTATGGTCTAATGGATGTGTGTGCACCAACTTAGTATTTACGCGGTTGTACTTGTATTAGTGCCGTCTTACACTTTCGGATCAATAATTCCTTATTTATGAAGATATTGGTATTTATTAATGTGATAAATCATAGTATCATTCAAGTTGATCATTTATTTTATATAATGATGATAAAGATGATTCAGGATCGATTCTGTACCTTGACTTAGACATATTATCTTGCTTTATATCATAATTTAGCTTAGTTGGACGTTGATGCCTACTGCGTACCCATTGTTTTGGTACTCATACTACACTTCTGTACCTTTTTGTTGTAAACCCGATTACTAGCTGCCACCGCTGAGTTGAGTTTGTGCAGTGTTAATCTTCCAAAGATAGGGTGACATTTTGGAGTTTCAAGTCGCTTGTTTCCCTCTATCCTTATTCAGTCTTTTTTAGTCAAGACTTATGTATTGTCTATTTTAAATTTATGGATTGTATTCCTATTACTATACCTAGATGATTTTTTACTGATATTACCAGGTCGTGGAATTGGTATTCATATTTTTATTATCTTTTTTTTTTGTGGAACAATATTGATTATAATCATATTTCTATGCTTGGGCCCAGTTGGGCATTTCTACTGAAGTAACTGATAGCCTTAGATCCGGGTTATGGTGTTGGCTTACCTACTGGTGGGTTTTCTGAAGGTGCCATCATGATTCTTGAATCCGGTCATGATAAATTGGTATCAGAGCCTAGATTTAAATAGTATTTTTGGTACAAGAGAAAGTGTTTAATAGAGTTCGATTGATAGGGGCGTTGACATCTATTTCCTATCTTTGGTAGGATATGGGACATTCTTAGGAGTCCTTCACTTCTTTCACTCATTTCATATTGAGAATCTGAGTTGGTTAGTAGTATATTTTCTTGACTGTACTCTTTCGCAGATGGCCAGGACACATGGTACAACTATGAGTGATGAGGGTCCCGAGACTAAGCCCAAGGATCCTCCTCCTATTTGAGGACAACCTCGTGATGTGTACCCAGTCAGGGACTAGGATGGGAAGCCTTCCCCAAAATCCATTACTGCACCTGATCCAGAGTTTCCTTTGCCATAGCCAATGGTGGGACAAGGACCAACCCAGGCTCCACCAGGTTAAGTGTGTACTTCCCAAATTGAGTCTTCAGTGTTGATTGGGAGCTTGAATAAGTTGCATATTCACAATTAATAATAAATCTAAGGTATGAATCCTTCCTTTATAGTGTTGAATTCTTGATTATTTGACCTAAAACCCAAAATGTATTGAGTCTTGATTTTAGCCCAAATATGCTTGATTTGCACCAATTTCGTAAGAGATATGACTCCCTAATGGTATTTGAATAATGGGTTGGTCTCAGAAACTCATTTTGCATAAGTGGGACCCACTTGAGGGTTTTTGGTGTCGTTTTGGACCGAAAGAACAATGGTGCTATATGGGTATTGTTATTCTCGTAATAATGCATAGATTGTGTTTTTGATAGCTTGCCTCCTTGTAAAAGTTCAAGGAAAGAAAAAGCAAAGGTTATTGGTTCATGAGATATATTTGGATTTGAGGTAGGTTAGGCTTACTTCTCATTAGATTGATCTTCATTATAGTATGTCTTTGATATCTTTATAAGATTGGGTGGGGTTTTAGGTTTTAAAATTATAGGTGGTGATGTTTGGGATCAGTTGAACCACTTAGGCTATTGAACTCATAAAGTCTGATACTTGACTTATAGTCTAGAACCTTGGTTAGTTGGACTTCTTATCGCATGAATGACATGAGAATGATCTAGATGCTCTAGTTAGGTGGGGGTGACTTTGTCAGTCATATTAAATAGTAAGTTAACCTTAGTTGTGCGTAGTTATGGACATTGTCCCAGTATCTTGGGATGAATCAAGAGTAATACTTTAACGACCCGGGAGTACACCATATATGCCATATGGTGCGTGGAACCACAAGTGATCCCAAGCTAACCTATGAACAAACATATTGTTAAGAAGCTGATGCAATATGTATAAAATAGTTGAGTTTACTGTGTGGAAATATAATTATGGAATCATCAGAATAAAATACAATACTGATACAATATACAATCTAATAAAACTGAGAAAAGAACTGAATTTACATGACTGACTCTGACTGATATCTATGAAGCCTCTACTATACTGACTATAGATAGCTGGGACATGCCTCCAACTACCACTAATCAATACATATGAAAAATAAATGAACTGTACATGAACAAAAATTGCCTGGAGCTCCCGAAATAAGAGAACTCATCACCTGCTGACTGGAAACTGCAACTGTCTGATCATGATGTGCGGGCTACAAATGATACCTACATTATAAAACAATGTAGCCACACAGACATATATGAGGATCAATACTTCTGGAGTGTACTGAGTATACAGGGATGAATGCACTAAGTAAAAATGATTATGTATGAAATCTTAAACATGCATGCTAAGTGTAAGTAGACTCACCAATAAGTTGGAACAAACTGAAAGCTGAAAACATCTTAAAGCATGAGTCATAAACTTAATCTGATAAGAAGGTGAATCACTACACTTAGTTTATCAAAGCTCTTTACTTTTGTAGAATAAGTAGAACTAAGGCTGGGATATGTTAACACATGAATACTTGAACATTCGTAGCCAAACATATATGTACTGAACTGTTCTAATTAACTGAATAACTAAAGCCTAGGTGATGGAAAGAGTGAAATCTAAGAAAAAGGAATGACTATCATATTCATATTGAGTAGTTGATATATGAATACAGACTACTGAAAAACATGAGATAGCTGAGAACAAATGCATGAAACTATAGTATCTGAGAATGCAAGACCAAGCATAAGCATATTTCTGAAATAATCTGCAATCTGAAATCTCATAACTGAATAACTAAAGATCTATATGCTTTGATCCAACAAACTTGAACTGAAACTACATTGAATACTGTACTGAGACTATGGGAGGTATCATCTAACCGACATGACATAATTTGAGCTAATCGGGGTCCAACCTGTAACCCTAGTTGGTAGGGTGTCAGTACCATGCCACGGGTGCTAACAATGGTTGTGTGAATCCATGAAAGTGATGTCCCAAAGGACTAAAGAGTCAACCTCTACTGGCAGGTGCTCTAGTGAGATATATGTCAACCCTCAAATGGAAAGTTAACATCTCAATCGTACGCTGGCTACGTAGTTCAGGAACACAGTGATTGCTACTAAGAAACACACCCTCAACTAGCAGGTGAGCCCCCATCCCTGGGTATGCTCTGTAATAAATACTACTCCCAACTAAACTTACATAGATTACCAACTGGTGCATACACTGATAACTAATAACTGATAAGCTCAGGTCATGATATTCTTAAAATAACTGTGCATACGAATTCTGAGGTAATTATTAATATGTATATTGATACTAGAAATGAAACTGGACTGAGCTAAGCTAAATTTTACTCATAACTGACCATATTACTGATTTAATTATATTGCTCATGGTATAACACAAATCATTTTATAGATACTGAAAACTAGGTAAACAACTAAATTACAGGTATTCATAACCCCAGGACTCGATAACAATAACAATAGGACATACTAAAGCTTTGGGATATAATAAGTAGTCAATATTCAAAACCCAATCATTAGGGCATTTGATCATACACTTGGGAATCATGGACAATAACATGGGAATGTCTTATACATGGGAGCATAGTGTGATTACATGACAAAGATCATGAATCAGGGAATTTATATGAAATTAACTTGGAATAAGACATGGGAGTTTCATCAAAACATGTAAAGATCATAGCTTGAACATAAGAATGTCTTAAACATGAGGGAACGATAGAGTTACATGGCAAAATTCATTACTTGAGGATTCATATTGAAATTTATTGAACATGATATGGGAATTTCATCAAACATATGGAAAGAAAGAATTTAAAACATGGGAATGCTGCTAAACCTCATTAATTTAGGATCTATCATGGAATTTACTTGTATAAAGTATGGGAAACTCAAATTCGTAGAATGAGGAATACAAAATCTTGTAAGGAATTACACATGGGATTCATTGAATTAAAACCACCATGAAAATATGAAATTCAATCTTTCTTGAACATCTAAAATAACATAATGATAAAAAAAAATTATTCTTTAATTGAAAGAAAAGGGTTTTGGGATCCATGGGTGAAAGGGGACCCATGGATGAACTCCCACATACCTTACAACTTTAAATCTTGAAGATGAAACAAAATTTTGAAAGCTTTCTTTAATTGGAAAACTTTGATTTTTGATTGTTCTTGAAGAGGGAGAAGATGATGGAATGGATGATCTTGAAGGGGATAGATTAGGGTTTGATGTTGAGAGTAAAATAAGATAATGAGGTAAAATAATTCCCTAATAGATGCTTAAAATCATATTTTTATGACCTGGGTTGAGGTGGGAAATGAACCCATTTCCCTTCTATGATTTAAACCAAAAATTCAAAACCCGAATTGCGGTTTGAAGGCTCACCGCGATGCAGTGTAATTGCAGTGGCTTACTTCCTCACATAAAAGTGCCATAACTTTTTTACTCGGGTATCAGATTAAGGAAAAATTTGTATCATTGGAAAGATAATTCAATTATGTACAATTTGGTAGGTATTGAGATGAAAAATTCTACATACATCAAAAGTTATACACTTTCAAAGTTTACCATTGTGAATCAAATACCAAAATTTGGATAAATCAAGTGACCTTAGCTTAACTTGGATCTAAGTGATTTCTATGAACATTCTTCCCCTAATAAGCACCTCACACACTAGAATAAAAATCATGACACATGTATTCGAATTATGAATCTAGAAGATGAAAAATACACCTTCACCACAATGCGCCAATCGTGACACCAATATAGCCACTGCGATGTGCCACAATCGTGGTGAGCTACTATTTTGGAAATCTAAACGTGGTCCAAACCTTGTTCGAAAAATCCAAAACTTACCCGAGACTTGCTACTTACTCCCTTGAACATGAATCAACTTAAAAACTTACGCCTCGGGGTCGGAAAGGTCACTTAAAAAATCATCAAAGTTAAGAGGCCGAAACTTAAGCTAACTCCCCAAAACTTAGCTAAATTTTCAGGATTCTAGACTCTTTTGCAAGAACAAGGCGCTGAACTAAACTAAGAAAAGTATGGGATATTACAATATCTCTTCCTTGGGAACATTCATCCTAAAATGAGACTGGTTAGACTAAGAGTGTTGTACTAAGTTAACTGAGGTCATATACTGAACATGCTTGACTTTGAAACATGATTACATAACTGAGTCTGAAATATGGCAGATGAACTAAATATCATGAACTGAACTAATTTCTTGAATAATGCAATGACATGAGAATGGTTATAAGGCTAAGATAGAAATAAGAGAGTCAACTGATGAGTAACTATTTCCTTAAGATGGATCTAGTTTCATGTAAAAAAGGTGAGATATTTAGGAGATGAAAACTCGGTTCATCACAACATGTAAGACCCCACAAAATTTCTAAGCTTAATTCATCCTTTTAGGCTTGTCAAGGGGTCTCAGAATTAGAAAATTATAGCTAAGTTCCCAGACTTAGTTTATTTTTTGCCTTTGAAAGATGGCAATCTCATTTCATGACCTTAATTTCCCTTAATGGTCCATATTTTTGTTGATTCATGATCAGAGAGGTTGATAGGTGTTCCCAGATTAGTTTCAGATTTTTCAAAACTCGTTTAGATCACATTTGGTGTCGCAAAATAGTGGACCAATGCGATCTTGGCATGCTGCATCACCTATCGCGTTAGTTAACATTGTTGAAGGGACTACCAGTGAAAGCAACTGAGGATTGGCGCGATCATGGCGTGACGCGTCGAGTGTCGCCTCGATGCCATCGACACGCCGCGTCACCAATCGCATCGATGCCCAATTTTCAGTAATTAAATGTCTGCATCTTTAAGGGAAAAATGTTCAATTTCCCACCCCCTCTATAAGCCTATAATAAGATATTCAGCTAGGTTTTCACTAAAATATAGTTTTTTCTCTCAAATTCCCTCAAGAACAAGTCTAGGGTTTTCAATTGAAGGTTCTAATCCAGGAGATTCCACCTTTAATCTTTAAGAAACTTCTATCTAAGGTATGTAAAGTGTTGATTCATGGGTTCCTTTCACCCATGAAGCTCAAGAAACCCTTTCAAAAATATAAATTTTGAATTCCATGTTATGAATTGAATCATACCCATGTTTATGTTGTTGTATGATTATCAAGTTGAAATCTTTAATGCCTATAACAAAATTAGGTTAACATGTGGTTGGAATTCTTGTATTTGAAGTGAAAAATGTTTCCATGATGTATTATTTTAATGTTCATGCCTAAGCCTCAAGTTATGCATGCAAGGTGTTTGCTAAAATGCCTAAAAGAATAAAAATTATGTTTTATGACTCAATTGCGACCAAATTGATGAATCCATTCTTTACCCTTATGTTCGCAATGACCTCCATGTGATTGTTATGTATTGTAATGGTTCGGTGGAATACTCATGAGATTAGACTTATGAAATTATGAAATGTTTTTATGTATTCCTATTCATATGTAATCTTATGACATATAAATACTTCATGAAAATCCCCAACATTTGTGCTATGAATTGTTGACTATGGTCATGTGTTCAAGAAGTGTCATGTCATGTCATATCATGCTATCGAGTCGTGGGGATACTTGTACATGACAATTTAGTTGTGTTCCTAGAGCTAGTGTCAGTTTTAGTATAATCTCAGTCACACCATGATCAACAGTATTCTCAGTCAATTTTAGAACTCAATAGAATTCAGTCATTTATATGAATCAGGAAAACTCAGTAATCTCATGAACTCAGTTAGTTACCAGAATTCATTAATATTCTATCAGTACACGGAACTCAGTGAACTTAATCCAGTTCATCTCAGTGTAATTAGTTCAGTGTCTATTTTGTTGGAAGTAGGATTCAGCATCGAGCGAACCCAAGGATGAGGGCACACACTGACAGTAGAGGATGTGACCCTTAGAAGCAATCCTTCCATTCCAGAACTATGTAGCCAACATAGGTTGAGACATTAACACTGAGAGATGAGTGTTGATGAGGTGGATTAACATTGCCAGTTGAGGGTCCCACCTTTATCCTTTGGGGATACTTCTAGATGAGGGTCACTCACAACTTGTCCTTGCTAGTGGTGCGGTATTGACACCCTTCCAATTGGGGTTACAAATTGAACCCCAAATCTATATAAAAAGGGGCATGTCGGTTAGATGACTACTCCCAATAGGTTTAGTATTAGTCTCGGTAAAAGAACTCAAATAGTTCTTCAGATTCAAGACTATTAGACACAGTCACTCTATTCAGTACGGAACTCAGCAAGTTCTATTAGAATCAGGATTGTCAGACACTGTCACTCAGTTAATAGTATATCATTTATATGAAACTCATGTTATTAGTATTCATACTTTGTAGTTAGTAGTATCACGATCTCATTTAAAGTATGCATTCATGTATGTATTCTCACGTTCATGTTATTTACTTAGTTAGTATTGTTCATACATATGAGCCCCATGCATTCAACCTATTTCACTTTGCATAGCTGTACATTCAGATGTACTGACACATACTTTTCTTCTATGCTATGGTGTGTTATACCATAGGTTCGTACGCTCAAGTTCTCGATCGCACTTAGCTTCAGATTCATCCAGCAACAATAGATTTGTAGTGAGTTCTCATCATTTAAGGATAACATGATTATTTCATTACTTCATTATTTCTATTTTAGTAGATAGAGTTAGTTGGGGACATGTCCCATCAACTCCATAGCTTTCAGACAGTTTAGAGTCTTTCAGACTAGCATGTTCAGACAATTTATTTTAGTTTTGGTATTGAGAAACTGTTTTTCCAGATATTATGTTTTATCAGGTATTTGAACCTTATGGCCTTTCAGCCCTTTATTCTGTATTTATACAATATATTATGCAGTGCTCAGTTATATATATTAGTCATGGGTTAGCTTGTGGTCCTTCAGGATTCCTAGCACCGTGTAGCATTTTGGATATCAGATTCGGGGCATTAGAAACTTGGTATCAGAGCCTAAGATTCAACAGTTTCCTAGGAAATCTAAAAAGACGCAACTAGTAGAGTCTTATGCATGGGTGTGTTGCGTGCTACATTTATGTACAGGAGGCTATAAGATATTTTAGGAACAGTTTCCCTTCTTTCAATATTCATGTCGTACCAGTGATCATGATCTCAAATTTAACTTTTAGTCTAATCCGTTTTTTCCTTTTTCGCTTATAAAACATGCCTCCCAAAAGAAGAAATGGAAATCAGTCAACCCCTCAGCCCGTCCAAACAGATCCCTTGGATGAACATATTTCTTATGCATAGTTCAGAGCTGCATTCACTACTCTTGCTAATTCAGTTGATGCCCAGAATGAATGACCAACTGTCATTCCAGCCAACCCAGTGGCCAATGCAGCTGCAACTAGGATTTGGGACTTCACCCGAATGAATCCTCTATCCTTCTTTGGGTCTAAGTCAGATGACGACCCTCAGGAATTCTTTTATCAGGTTCAGAAGGTTACAGATATCATGGGGGTTACCCCTTGTGGGAGTGCTAAGCTAGCTGCATATCAGTTGTAGGATATTTCTTACACATGGTTCAAATAGTAGAAGGCAGAGAGGGCTATAGATGCAGGGCCTATTGAGTGGGAGGAGTTTGCCACTGCATTTCTAGATAGATTCTTTCCCATAGAGCTGAGAGAAGCTAAGGTGTTAGAATTAATCAACCTTAGGCAGGGCAACATGACAGTGAAAGAGTATTCTCTTAAGTTTACTCAATTAGATAGATATGCTCCTCATGTAGTGGTAGACAGCAGGGCTAATATGAGTAAGTTTATTTCTGGAGTGAATGATAGTGTGTTCAATGAGTGCAAGTCCATTATGTTGATTAGTGAGATAGACATAGCCAGGCTTATGATCCATTCTCAATAGATAGAAGAGAAGAAGATTAAGATGTGAGACAAGTAGAATAAGAGAGCAAGGACAGGTAGTTTTAACTTTGCTCAGCCTAAGTCAAAAGGTGGGAATCGTTCTCAATTTTGCCCAAAGTTATCCATTCCATCTCCTTCCTTAGATAGTGCTCCAGTGTCAAAATTTAGAGATGGTATCAGGGATAGAGCATCAATCTCTAAACCTCAGGGCTGTGTTAGTAGTGTCCGCACTCATCTTTTTTGTCAGACTTGTGGCAAGAACCATCAGGGTATTTGCAGAGCTGGCAAAGACATCTATTTTTGATGTGGCAAGCCAGGACACAGGGTCAGAGATTATCCCCAGTTAGGCTTTTAGGGTCATTGTAACCGTTCCTCAGCTCAGTACGGTCACTCGAACCAGCAGGATGCCACCTCCAGCGCCAGCAGTAGGCAATACCCAAACAGACTATATGCTCTTCAGTCCTGAAAAGATTAGGAAAATTTTCCTGATGTGGTCACTGGTATGTTACAGATCTTTCATATACATGTTTACACTTTGCCATATCTAGGAGATTTTTTGTCTTTTGTTACTCTTTATATAGCAGTTGATTTCGGAGTCAATCTCAAAATTCTAGCAGAGCCCTTTTCAGTCTCTACCCTAGTAGGTAAGACTATCATAGCTTGATAGGTATACAGGAACTGTCTGGTTATGGTATCTCAGAAAGTTACATCAACAGACTTAGTCTAATTAGAGATGACTGATTTTGATGTCATTCTCGACATAGATTGGCTCCATTCCTTCTATGCCATAGTCGACTATAGAAACAAAATTATCCAGTTTCAGTTTCCAAATGAACCTGTCATAAAGTGGAGGGGTTGTACTTCAGCTTTCAGAGGTCAGCTTGTTTCCTACCTTCGGGCACGGAAAATGATATCTAAGGGATGTGTCTATCATCTTGTTTGAGTTAAGGACACTAGTTCTGAAACTCTCAGTTTTGAATCAGTCCCAGTAGTGAATGAATACTCAGATATCTTTCTCGAAGATCTTCCAGGAATTTCTTCCAAAAGGGAAATAGACTTCGGCATAGATTTTTTTTCCAGATACTCAGCCTATATCTATTTCGCCATATAGAATGGCACTAGCAAAAATTATAGAATTGAAAAAACAGTTGAAGGATCTCCTAGATAAGGGATTCATTAGACCCAGTGTGTCCCATGGGGTGCACCAGTCTTATTCATGCGAAAGAAAGACGGTTCTCTCAGAATGTTGATTGATTACCATCAACTCAATAAATCATGGTTAATAAAAGTATCCACTTCCCAGAATTGATGACTCGTTTGACCACCTTTAGGGTTCCAGTTAATTCTTTAAGATAGACCTCAGATCAGGTTATCATTAGCTCAGAGTCAGAGAATGTGCCATTATGAAAATAACTTTCCAAAGTCGGTATGGTCACTTCGAATTCTTAGTCATGTCCTTTGGTCTCACCAATGCCTCAACGGACTTCATGGACTTGATGAACTGAATGTTCAAGCAGTACTTGGATATGTTTGTTATAGTCTTTTTAGATAACATCCTTGTTTACTCCCACAGTGAGCGTGATCATGCAAAACATCTAAAAATAGTGTTGCAAACTCTCAGAAATCATCAACTATTCACCAAATTCAGTAAGTGCAAATTTTGGCTAGGGTCAGTAGCCTTCCTTGGTCATACCATTTCTGGTGATGGCATTAGAACTGATCTTCAAAATACCAAAGCTGTAAGAAACTGGCCTCTCCCTGTCTCTTCATCAGATATCAGGAGTTTCTTATGTTTGGATGGCTATTCCAGATGGTTTGTTAAGGGATCTTCTTCTATTGGATCCCCTATCTCCAGACTGACTCAGAAAAAAGTCAAGTTTCAGTGGTCAGATCCTTGCGAGAAGAGTTTTCAAAAGTTGAAGACTCGACTCACCTCAGCTCCAGTTTTGGCTTTTTCAGACAATTCACAGGGGTTCATTGTGTATTGTGATGTGTCCAGAGTGGGTTTGGGTTATGTCATCATGCAGCATGGTAAGGTCATAGCCTACGCATACATATAACTTACACCCCATGAGAAGAATTATCTGACTCATGATCTTGAGTTAGCAGCCGTAGTTTTTACCTTAAAGATTTGGAGGCATTACTTGTATGGGGTGCATATAGATATGTTCATAGATCACAAAATCCTTCAGTACGTATTCTCTTATAAAGATCTTAACCTCCATCAAATAATGTGGTTAAATCTTTTGAAAGACTACGACATGAGTGTCTTTTACTATCCGGGCAAGGCCAATATAGTGGCTGATGCTCTCAATAGACTGTCTATGGGTAGTGATGCTCATGTTCGGGACGATAAGAAGAAGTTATCTTAGGAAGTCCATTAGATTTCCCGACTAGGTGTTCTCTTAGTCAATTCAGCGAAAGGTAGTATATCATTTCTGAACAGCTCATAATCATCTCTAGTTTCTTAGGTGAAAGAAAAATAGGATATAGATTCCAATATAGTTAAGTTGAAAGAATCAGTTAGAGATCTAAAGGTTGAGATTTTCTCCTAAGGAGGATATGGTGTATTGCATTGTTAGGGTCATTTGTGTGTTCCAAGTGTGGAGAATTATTGCAGAAGTGCATGGGGCCACTAAGATGTACCGCGACTTACAGGAGATCTATTGGTGGAGTGGTATAAAAAGAGATATTGCAGATTTTATGGCTAAGTGCTCTATATGTTAGTAGGTTAAAATAGAGCATCAGAAGCCTAGTGGGTCCATGCAAGAGTTCAATATTCCCACTTGGAAGTGGGAAATAGTGAACATAGACTTTGCGATGGGTTTTCCCCATACTCATCATCAGTATGATTTAGTTTGGGTCATTATAGATAGGATGACCAAATCATCTCATTTCATTCCAGTCCATACCTGTTATTCAGCTGAGGATTATGCCAAACTCTATATCAGTGAGTTGGTCAGATTACACGGTGTCCTATTGTCTATTGTTTCAGATAAAGGTACCCAGTTCACCTCTCATTTTTGGAAAGCATTCCAAAAGGGTCTTGTACCCGAGTTCACCTCAGTACAACCTTCCATCCCCAGACAGATCGTCAAGCATAAGGGACCATCCATACTTTAGAAGATATGCTGCGAGCATGTGTAATTGATTTCAAGGGTAGTTGCGATGACCACTTGCCTTTGATTGAGTTTGTATACAACAACAACTATCATTCCAGTATTAAGATGGCTCCATTCAAAGCTCTCTACGGTAGGAGATAAAGATCTCCAATCAGTTGGTTCAAAGTTGGTGAGGCTGCAGTAGTAGGGCCTGACTTGGTATTCGATACCTTAGAGAAAGTCTAGTTGATCAGAGAAAGGATTAAAATAGGTCAGAGCTAACAGAAATCATACGAAGATATGCACAGGAAAGATCTCGAGTTTGAGATTGGTGACCATGTTTATTTGAAAATATCTCCCATAAAGAGAGTGAAGTGATTCAGCAAGAAGGGAAAGCTCAGTCCCCGATATGTCAGTCCCTTCAAAATTCTCAATCGCTTCAGCAAGGTAGCTTTATGAGCTCGAATTTCCTTCAGATCTAGCCTCAGTCCATCCAGTGTTTCTTGTCTCCTTGCTTAAGAAGAGCATAGGTGACCCAACAGTTGTAGTCCCTATAGAGGGCATAGACATTCAGAACAACCTCTCTTATGAAGAAATTCCAGTCAAAATCCTTAACTACCAGACCCGTAGACTGAGGAACAAATAAGTTCCTCTAGTCAAAGCTCTTTGGCGGAATCAGTCTGTTGAGGGAGCTACTCGGGAAGCAGAAGAAGACATGCGGACCTAGTACCCTCACCTTTTCTCCGCAAACTCAAAATCAACCCAAGGTAATAGCTTTTCTTAAAATTTATTTATTTTTATGTTCAAATTTTAGTTACAACTTGGCATTCAGTTTTATGCTCAGATTTCCATTATAAACTTGGTATCAACTACCATTACATATTCAGTCATATGTTCATGCATCATGTCAGTCATGTATTCGTGCCTTATATATGCATGAACAAGTGAATCAGTGATCCCAGTCATGCTCCATGTATCAGCTCAGTCATGAAATCATGCATCAAATATGCATGCTCAGTATGAATGTTAATAAATTAGTAATGTCAGTCATGTACTCATGTTTCAGTTGTACATGATCAGTATATACTTCAGCTTATGATCTCTCCCATCTCACTAAGTCTCATTCCAGGACGAATATTCCCAGAGGGGAGATATTGTAAGACCCCACAAAATTTCTAAGCTTAATTCATCCTTTTAGGATTGTCAGGGGTCTCAGACTTAGAAAATTATAGCTAAGTTCGCAGACTTAGTTTATTTTTGGCCTCTGAAAGTTGGAAATCTCATTTTGTGACCTTAATGTCCCTTAATGGTCAATATTTTTTTGATTCATGATCATAGAGGTCAATAGGTGTTCTCGGATGAGTTTCAAATTTTTCGAAACTTGTTTAGACCACGTTTGGTGTCCTAAAATAATGGACCAACATGATCATGGCGTGCCGCGTTACCTATAGTGTTGGTTAACATTTTTTCAGGGACTTCTAGTAAAAACAACTGAGGATTGGCGCGATCATAGTACGACGCATCGGGTATCGCATCGATGGCATTAACGCACCGCGTCGCCAATCGCGTCGATGCCCAATTTTTAGTCATTAAATGACCGCGTCTGTAAGGGCAAAAGGGTTAATTTCCCACCCCCTATATAAGCCTATAACACGAGATTTAGCTAGGTTTTCACCAAAATATAGTTGTTTCTCTCAAATTCCCTCAAGAACAAGTCTAGGGTTTTCAATTGAAGGTTCTAATCCAGGAGATTCCACCGTTAATCTTACAGAAACTTCCATCTAAGGTATGTAAAGTGTTGATTCATGGGTTCCTTTCACCCATGAAGCTCAAGAAACCCTTTCAAAAATATAAATTTTGAATTCCATGTTTTGAATTGAATCATATCCATGTTTATGTTGTTGTATGATTACCAAGTTGAAATCTTTAATACTTATAACGAAATTATGTTAGCATGTGGTTGTAATTCTTGTATTTGAAGTGAAAAATATTTCCATGATGTATTATTTTAATTTTCATGCCTAAGACTCAAGTTATGCATGTAAGGTGTTTGCTAAAATGCATAAAGGAATAAAAATTATGCTTTATGACTCAATTGCGACCAAATTGATGAATCCATGCTTTACCCTTATGTTGACAATGACCTTCATGTGATTGTCATGCATTGTAATGGTTCGGTGGAATGCTCATGAGATTAAACTTACGAAATTATGACATGTTTATATGTGAAAATCCCCAATGTTTGTGCTTTGAATTGTTGACTATGGTCATGTGTTCAAGAAGTGTCATGTCTTGTCAGTATCATGCTATCAAGTCCTGGGGGTAATTATACCCTATAATTTAGCTATGTGCCTAGATCCTGTGTCAGTTTCAGGATAATCTTAGTCACACCATGATCAACAGTATTCTCAGTCAGTTTCAAAACTCAGTAGAATTCAGTCTGATACATGACTCAGGAAAACTCACTAATCTCATGAACTCAGTTAGTTAACAAAATTTAGTAACATTTGGTCACTCCACGGAACTCAGTGAGATCAGTCCAGTTCATCTAAGTATAATTAGTTTAGTGTCTATTTAGTTGGGAGTAGGATTCAACACCGAGCGAACCCAAGGATGAGGGCACACACTGAAAGTAGAGGGTGTGACTTTTAGTAGCAATCCTTGCATTCCAGAACTATGTAGCCAATATAGGTTGAGACATCAACACAGACAGTTGAGGGTTGATAAGGTGGATTAACACTACCATTTAAGGGTCCCACCATTCTCCTTTGGGGACACTGCCAGATGAGGGTCACTCACAACTTGTCCTTACCAGTGGTGCGGTATTGAAACCCTTCCAATTGGGGTTACATATTGGACCCCAACTCTATACAGAAAAGGGGTATGTCAGTTAGATAACTACTTCCCACAGGCTCATACTTATTCTTAATAAAAGAACTCAAATAGTTCTTCAAATTCAGGACTATCAAGATACAGTCGCTCAGTTCAGTACGAAACTCAACAAGTTCCATCAGAATTAGGACTGTCAGACACAGTCACTCAGTTAACAGTATATCAGTTATACGAAACTTATGTTATCAGTATTCAGAATCAGTAGTCAGTATTATCATGATCTCATTTACAATTATGTATTCATGCATGTATTCTCACATTCATGTTATTCAGTCAGTTAGTATTGTTCATGCATATGAACCCCATGTATTCATCCTACCTTACTTTCCATACCAGTACATTCAGATATGTTGATGCATACTTTTCTTCTTTGCTATGGTGTTTTATACCATAGGTTTGGACGCTCAAATTACCAACCATACTTTGCTTCAGATTCAGCCAGCAGCAGAAGATTTGCGGGGACTTCTCATTATTAGAGGATAGCATGATTATTTTATTACTTAATTAATTCAGTTTTAGTGAACGAAGTTAGTTGGGGACATGTCCCATCAACTCCACAGCTTTCAAATAGCTTAGAGGCTTTCAGACTAGCATGTTCAGACAGTTTATTTCAGTTTTGGTATTGATATACCATATTTCCAGATATTATGTTTTATCAGATATTTGAACCTTATGGACTTCCAACCCTTTTATTCTACATTTATAGAGTATATTATGCAGTGCTCAGTTACAGATATTAGTCATGGGTTAGCTTGTGGTCCTTCGGGATTTATAGCATCGTGTAGCATTCCGGATATTAGATTCGAGGCGTTACATAACATCTCCCCTTTGGGATACTTCATCCCCAGAATGATACCATCTTGGATGAAATATTAAGGTAAGACTGACAGGATGTACGGGGCACTTATGGACTGAATCATGACTGAATATCTAGAATCTGAAATTGATGCATGATGCATGAACTAAGCTAAATTCCTAATTTGCATGGATACATATAGTTTACCTGATGGACTAGCTATATTCATGAAACATCGGTTAGTAAGACAAGATCAGAAGATGGAAAAACTATAGGAACTTGCCTGTCTGACTGCTAAACTGAATTACTTGCTATAAAGATTGAATTATGTTGAAAGCTTATACTCAACTATTCATTTCACTTGTACACCAACATGAAATTCAAGCCTATCTTCATAACCACACATGAACTTGTAGGCAAAAAACCATAAAAGCATCTTTCTCATATTCTTTAAACTGCTATCCTTAAAACTTCCATGCACTACCTTAAGAAAACACACATTGAATTTCAACTAATCATGACATAAGGAGAGGTCACTGAAAGTTAGAACATGAGGAACTAAAACATGAAAGAATACTATGTATAACGTGACACTTAATTGAGGCCTGAGTAATAGAGTATCAATATAATGGATCATCCAAGAGGTCTAAACCGAGGACATACATGACATAAACTGAATTTCACTGATCATTAAGAGTGTAGCATGAGTACTGGATCCTAACATACTGTAAAGCATGAGTACATGAGTCATAAGTTGCATGACATGAGTTTAGAGTTCATATATTCTTGGAACATGATTCGTACAGCTGAGTAAACTGGAGCTCCTCATATTAGAAAATAAAAGTGTACATGATTTTATGGAAAGTGTGTGAACATGAGTTTTGTTCATGGGACTGACATGTAAAGAATGCGTAGGTATTGTGATGACTGAAGTACACAACTTTGCACTGAGATAAGAATGGGTTGGGCATCATCCTCCCTTACTAATTTTCTACATGTATTGCATCACTACTAGGATCTGAGAGCCTTACTTAGTTACTTATTCTATCATCTCCCCCTTAGCTTTAAGGCGTTATTCTAAGTATGTGGACCTCTTTAAGATCTCTAAACTAAACTATAATCACTTTACTCTAAGTTCACACCATCTAGAGCTTCAATTCTATTTTTTCTACTAGCTTAATTTTTAGATATTCAAACTTAGATTCTAACTCTTAACATGGATATCCCCAAACCTTCAATGAACCATACTAACTTCCTTCATAGCCTACTACCATTACATCTAAACTATGAGAATTACCATTATACCAGCTTACTTAACATCAACCATATACTTTCGACTCAACAAACTTAAATTCTTGCATATACTATTTCAAGCCTACTGATTCACCCTTCAAACAACTATCTTCATGGATATAAAATCTTCTCAATCCAGATAAAACTATTCCAACTCTACTACTACTAAACTTCTAGGTTGATGCTCCTAATTCTAGACTCTATGCTATCATAGGATTTTGAGGAGGGATCTAAAAGCATAAATGACTTTGGATTAGTGCACGAGTTTTCATGATCATGAATAAAATATTTAAAACTTTAGAATATGGCAGAACTGATCGAATACTTTTGAGCCTACGTGCAATCCCATAACTGTCTGCAGGGACTATCTAAGAAAGCTCTATCTGTAGAAATTTGAGCTTTACTATTTCTGTTAACCTGAAAGTAAGGTAGAGTTGACATGAGTGGAGCATGATTAGAATCTACATCAGTTTCTTAGAGAACCTTTCTATAGCATGATCTAAAACATAAAAGAGGGGAAATATTTTCTAAATGCCCTGTAGCCTCTCAAAGAAAAGTACAGATATCTCCATACTATTCTGCAAGACTCTACTAGACACGACTTCATAGACACCCTAGGACACTTGAAATTTGTTCTCTAATACCAAGTTTGTAACACCCAAGGGAGTACACCCTGGATGCAACATGGTGCTTGGAACCACAAGTGATCCCAAGCTAACCCATAAACGGGCATAATGTTAAGCAACTAATGTAATATGTATAAAATAGTTGAGTTTACTGTGTGTAAACATAATAATGGCATAATATGAATAAAATAAAATACTGATGCAATTTACAATCTGATAAAACTGAGAAAAGAACTGAATTTGCATGACTGACTCTGACTGACATCTATGAAGCCGCTACTATACTGACTATATATTTTTGGGACATGCCTCCATCTACCAAAAATTAATACATATGAAAAATAAATGAACTGTACATGAACTAAAACTGTCTGAAGTTATCGAAACAAGAGAACTCAACACCTGCTGGGTGGAAACTACAACTGTTTGATCATGATGTGTGGGCTACAAATGGCGCCCACATTATTAAACAATTTAGCCACATAGACGTTTATGTGGCTCAATACTTCTGGAATGTACTGAGTATGCAAGGGTGAATGCACAAAGTAAAACTTATTATATATGTAATCTTAAAACATACATGCTAAGTGTAAGTAGACTCACCTATAAGCTGGAATAAACTGATAGCTGAAAACATCTTAAAACATGAGTAACAAATATAATTTGATAAGATGGTGAATCACTACACTTAGTTTCTTAAAGCTCTTTTCTTTTGTAGAATAAGAAGAATTAAAGCTAGGATATGGTAACACATGAATATATGAACATTTCAAACCAAATATATATGTACTGAACTAATCTAATTAACTGAATAACTGAAACCTGGGTGACGGAATGAGCGAAATCTAAGAAAAAGGGATAACTATCGTATGCATACTGAGTAGCTAATATATGAATACAGACTACTGAACAACATGAGATAGATGAGGAAAAATGCATGAAAACTATAGAATCTGAGAATGTAAGTCTAAGCAAAAGCATATTTCTTAAATAATCTATAAACTGAAAGACTAAAATAAGATAACTGAAGAACTATATTCTTTGGTCCAACAAACCTAAATTGAAACTACACTCAATACCGTACTGAGACTATGGGAGGTATCATCTAACCGACATGCCCCAATCTGAGCTAATCGGGGTCCAAACTGTAGCCCCAGTTGGAAGGGTGTCGGTACCATGCCATGGGTACTAACAATGGCTATGTGGATCTACGAAAGTGAAGTCCCAAAGGATAAAAGAGTCACTCTCCACTGACATGTACTCTAGTGAGATATATGTCAACCCTCAACTGGTAGGTTATCATCTCAAACCTACGCTAGCTATGTAGTTCTTGAACACAAGGATTTTTACAAAGAGTCACACCCTTAACTGGCAGGTAAGCCCCCATCCCTGGGTTTGCTCGATGCTAAATCATACTACCAACTAAACTGACATGAATTACCAACTGGTGCATGCACTGATAACTAATAACTGATAAGCTCATGTCATGGTATTCTTAAAATAATTGTTTATACGGATTCTGAGGTAATTATTAATGTGTAAATTGATACTAGAACTGAAACTGGACTGAGCTAAGCTTAATTGTACTCATAAATGACCATATTACTGGCTAAATGATTGATACACCAAAATTACACCACTCTTATTAGAGAGTAAACAGTCGTTGTCAAATATAGAACCCAACTGGGTTAGGTGTCGAATCCCATGGGGAATACTATGCTCACTAAGTATTGTGGTTGTTATTAGACTGTTGATCCAATGCTTTAAAATAGAGAGGGGGTTTTGACTTATCAATGGTGTTTAAATGCTTGTCACCGAGAGTAATTCAAATATTGATTGTATTACAAATAGTAATTCAATAAGAGTAGTCAAACTAGAGCTATGGTCACCAAGATGCTTAAGTAACTAGGGTTCTAAACTATTTTGGATTCCTAATGAATAATTTATATTGTAAGATAAATTGAATTCTATGATTTATCCATTAGTTTCTCAATCCAAAATGAGTAATTTTATCACTTAATTCTTTCAAACTTAAGGAACAAGCTATTTATTCAATTACATTCTCACATGGACTGATCCGGTTAAGGCATGTACCCTCAATCCAAAGATTAAAGTCTTTAGATTTGTGTAAACCCTTTCTTTTCCCAACAAACACTTTTCTATTCAAACAAGTGGTGTTTTTGGGCTCACATTTCAAGTTTGCAACCAAGAAAAATTATTAAAATGAAGCATGGTTTATGCAACATCCATTGAACATGGTATCCTACTAGATTTACAACCCCAATTCAGCTATTCACATCAAGGCTCCCATAACCCTAGTTATTGAAGCTTAGCCATACATTTCCACCTTAGAAAGAGAAGAAGACATTATGTTATTCATGAATCAATTAAAATTCTTACAAAAGTCATAATTGTTGTTCCTCAATCTTCAATAGAAACTATAATAATCAGATCTTGATCCCCCAATTCTAGAATTGAATCTTAAAGCCAAACTATGTAATAATATGTTTCAAGTCTTGGAAACCCTAATAATTGATAAAAGATGGAAAAGCTCCATAATAAAACATAAAACTTGATATTTATATGTTCCCATATAAAAAGAATTAAAAATTCTAATAAAATAAAACCCTCGTTTAAAGTGACTGTCAAAGTGGTAGTCCGTCGCAAGACTGACGGTCCATCATTTGGTTCGTCGTAGTTGATCTTGGATGCTCACTTTCTGGTTAAGACTAACGGCTCATATGGTGGTCTATCACTAAACTGACGGTCCACCATCTTGACCATTGCTGGTGGTGATGGAGAGTCAGGTTTTGGATAATCCTGATAGCTGGAGTGGTGGTCCGTCGAAAGATCGATGGTCCACCAAGTTGGCCATCATTAAGCCTTCCAAAATGCCTAGTTTTGTTTATTTCTGACGGAAAAAGTGGTGGTCCATCGCAGGACTGATGGTCCACCACATGGACCATCACTAGGTATTTAGAGTTCATGGGTTTTGCCTCGATCTGACGATTGAGTCGGTGGTCCGTCGCAAAACTGATGGTCAACCATTTTGACCGTCATAAGTATTTTTTGCAAATTTTCTGAATCTTTTCCTTTAGTCAGCCCCTTACCCCAAAACACTAAAAACCAGCATTAAATGCAACCTTGGTTGCTTGGAAACATGCAATTTTCCTAAGAAAAAGATGAAAAATGTTTCGTCAAAAGTCGGAACATCAACACCCTCAACTTAAGATCATTGCTTGTCCTTAAGTAAATCAACATCAAATTTCTAATATGAACAATACAATGATGGGCATTTACCACTGAACCAGTTCTCACAAAATAATTCACTTGTCATCCAAATCATATGGTTTAACATATCAGAGTCTATAACCGACATTGTTTCAAATTCAATTTATCTACACAACATGGATACAAGTGTCTACATCGATCAGCTAAATTAGGTATGAATCAAGTTACCCTCACAGTCAAGGAGATCCACCAGTCAATATCTTTTGTAGATACAAATCACAACCCTCTCACTCATCAAAGAAGTATCAAACATAGAACATACACCCATAAGCTTGCCCTTATCATCCAATGCCCCCTATAGCTGAGTTCCAAGATCAAGAAGGTCTTTTCTAGGCTAGTTCTGAGGTATCAGACTAGGTTAGGAGGAAATTTTGGGCAAAAGTGACTAAAACCTATGCTTTAACTCTCTTTGCCTACACAACAATTCTTCTTACCAAGGCTATTGCTTTGCTAGCTCATTTACCCTTTTCTCATTCATTCATGCTTTACCATAATAGAACCTATTTTTTTTATACAAGCATCAACCACCCTCAACTTAGGATAATGCCATAAGTCAAATATACACATTGTCTTAACTAGACCAGGGCCAAATGCTCTAATTCAAATTCTAGACCAACTTTTCTATTAGGCAATTAACAGTACTACAACATCCATCCTTAACTTAGGTGTTTTGCCTAAGTTTAAGTACATATTGCCTATTACTAGGCCAGGGGAATATCTAGGCATCAACAGCTGAAAAAGAGTTAACTAGAATGTTTGGTGATGAAGAAAAATTAACAAAGGCTCAACAAAGGGTTCAAAAATGGAAACTTATTTTGGTGGGGGTCAATTATTTTGGTTAAATGAACTAAAAGCACAAGGTGGCTTGCCATCACTTCTTATCCCATCAACTACAGAAAAACATCAATTGAACCAGGCAAGTTTAAGGTACTATACTATGTAAGAACTAATACAAATACTCGCATATACAGTGGCAACTGAGTCATAGCTATTCCACTATTTTTAAGATTTTTGCATCACATATCATGTGTATTAACAGGTTAATGCCAATTACAGATTCACTAACAGTTGATCACATATTCTAGGAGACAAAAGTAAACAGTTAAATATAAACAATCATAGTTAGATGCCAACATCATTCATCATCCGTATTCACAACAAGATACTAACACAAACAACACTTTTACTTGATAGATCAACCTTAGCAACATATCAAGACTTAAAAAAAGAAGAATGCAAATATGAAGTTAAACCTAAACATGACGCTTTTTCTAGATAGCACATGGTAGGGGTCCAGAATGTCGTCAACACAACCCCCCATGGTACAAGTGACCCACCCCCATACAAAAATACATACATTATCCTTAAAGTATAACATTAAAGTACAAAGAAATAGGTATACTTGTATTGCCTCTTACTCATCTGAGGTATCTATGAAGTGTGGTGAGGCTCCTGCATCCTCAATTTGTGCAACTTTAGCCCCTATAGTAGTAGGGGCACTCAAAACCTCTCCTTCCTGGATCAGAGGAATAATCTCTCAAACCGCTGCAGAACTTTGCCCCCTTATTGGGCAGAACTCGTGGACACTCTTGCTGCATTATCTTATGCTCTCTTCTTTCTCTATTCTTCATATTTCCTTGATTTCTTTTGAGCTCTCTTAATATCATGATGTTCTTGTTTCTCCGGTGTCATTGCTACTCTCTTTCTCCTCTTTTCCTCTTTCCTTGCAACTTTCTCATCTATTTGCTATTTTTTTTGTCTTTCACAGGCCTTCCCATCAGGTCCATTATACCTTCATCGTCATCGCTCGCCATAAAATCTGGGCCAAACATAGGCTATTGTGGCTGCCTTCCCTTCAACTCTACTATATCAGCCTTTGCTTGCTCGAATTCGGCCATAAGTTTGCCAAGATTAGGGAGAGACAGTACATCTAGCCTTTTGTTAATATGATGCTCCATACTATCCATCCTTGCTTGAATGGTTTGAAATTAATGGAGGGCCTTAGATATAATTTCATCAACAAAGGGCTTGAAGTCTGCAGCCCACTTATCTAGCTGTCTCTGAAACCTCTTTTGTGTCTTTAATGATTTAGTAAACTTTTTCAACATGAACCTGTATTGATCAAAATCTGCTCCACCCATAGACTGTGCAGAACCTGACCCTGCAGATGTATTTGGAGGCATATACTTGGGTGGCACATAAGTGGTGATGGGTAGAGGCATACTTGTAGGCATTTAGATAGCATCAGGAGTTGGTACAGATTAAGTCTGGTAAGCAGGGGGCTTGGTAACATGTATCTTGAACTTTGAGTCATCTTTTGACAACTAAATGTCCTCTTTATGTGTAGTCAGGATTTCATTGTCAACTCCATGAATTAGAGGCACACCTGCCTGTTTGCATAACTTAGTGATTAAGAAGGGGAATGGCAATGCACTGGTTGTCTTATGTGCTCTTACTAACATCTCATCCACAATAATATGGCCGAAGTCAATCGGCATCCCCAAAACAAAGCTTGCCTCTAATACAGCTCTATGCTTATCCAAATTTCTGTCACCTTTTGTTGGCATCATCCTTAGGCAAACAACTACCCACCAGAACTTAGATTTTAAGCTAATGGAATACCTTGCAATTTGTTCTCATGGATTTGTCAACCAAGAGGGGTTGCCATCATCAGTCAATAGCGAAGCCACCCAAGGACTCTGAGTAAATGGAGTCCTTAACCTAAACTTAAGATCCGGTATAGCAAGTGGAGCCTCGTATTTTGGCCTGAACAATATCCTATTGATTGTTTAGGCTGAAATATCGATAGTCACTCCTCGAACAAGAATAGACTCCCTGTTTAGAAAATTGGCCACTGATATCCCCTTTGGAAGGTCCTTTTCTATTAACATAATATAATTGGCAAAGAAATCTCTTACCCAATTCGGTTAGTACTCTCCTGGTGGTCTGCTAATCTATGCTAGCTCATACTTATTGAAACAACGTTTCAACTCAGGGTATTCATGAAGAAATGTTATCACAATTTGATGTTCCTTCATGAATGGATTTTTTATCCCTCTTGCTGTAGGTGTTAATCTATCATAGAACTTCTCTCTTGCTCCATCTATCTGCCATCTAATCTCTTCTAGAACCTAAAGATCCTTACGTTTGATTATGTTAACATCCTCAGGTTCACTCTCCACCTCAGTCACCTCTATTTTCTCTCCCATGTCAATAGCCTTAGTTTCACCTTCAACAGGCTTGGGTTTATTTGTAGCAACCGTTACCTCATTCGGTCTTGAGGTGGTACTTTTTGTACTGTTTTCTCTCTCCTCTTTACATTGGGAGAGATGGAAAGTTTCACTTTCATATTGCCTGCTGTTGTAACCGGGTGATGGTCCACCTATACCCCTTTGAGATCTTCCTCATCTGTTTAGTGGAAATTTAGGAGCCATAACGCCTGGAGAAGAAGTAAGAAATGAGTTCACAGCACAAAACAGGACAAAATAGTGAAAATTTTGGGTTGACGGCTACACTGGTGGTCCGTCAGGTAATTATGGGTCTACCAAGTAGTCCTCAGGTCTTATCCAGAAGGCCTAGAATTTTAGGGTCTTGCGACGGTCCATTTGGTGGTCCCTCGAGATAGAGAAAGTCCACCACTTGGGATGTCGCATCATATCTAGTGGGTGTCACATCTGGAGTCATTGCGATGGTTAATTTGGTGGTCCATCGCAAAAGTGAAGGTCCGCCACTTTGACCATCGCACCCCTTCTTCAGCTCCAGTTTTTGATTTGATATTTTGTTATTTATTTTTCATACATCCCAACTTTTTTAAGCAACAATTGACACCCAATTCACGTTTATGCACACAATTTCTCAATTTTACACGTATGAGATACTCAGACTTCACTCAACAGTGCTTATACCCAACAAATTAAAAGAAAACAACAAGAAAGAATTTTAACAACAAATCAGCCATTATGTCATTACAATTCAACAAAAGAAGAATAGGGTCACACTTATACCTTGAGTTTGCAGTGAACCAACTTGAAACTTTTAGAGAGCAAGACTAACTTAAAACTTCTTTAATTTTGAATGCAACTTGTTTGTGGTGAAGAGAACAAGTAGAGAGGGTTTCTTTAAATAGAGGGAAAAGAAAGGAGATAAGGAGTCCTAAATGGAGTAACTGCATTCATATACATTGAATACAAGGGGATTTAAGCAGTTGAAGAGTTGGCAGAGGTTACAAACATTGTAACCTCTTTATTTTGCCTCTTTAAAATCTTTTGGGTCAGGTACGGGTCCTTTAAATAGGCTTCTAAATTAACCCGACCCGACCCAACATTAGGGTAAATTCAACGGCTTCAGTGACGATCCGTCGGACATACGATGGACCACCAATTGGGCCGTCACTTCTTACCAGAACATGGTCACTTCATCTTAACAACGACGATCAATTTGGTGGTATACCAATTTAGTGATGGCCCACCACTTTGAACATCGACCCTTACCAGAACTTAGGCCACCAACTTGAGTTTTGATGGTCGATTTAGTGGTCCACCAAATTTTCGATGGTTCACCATTTAGACTGTTAACTTTACCCAGCGAATGAACTTTTCGGCCTTTTTAGGACAATATGAATGGTGGTCCATCAGATGACTGGTGGTTCATAAAATCAACCATCACTTTTGGTCCAATAGCTCTGATTTTCACCATTTTTTCAAACTCCATCACTCTTTCTTTTTGCTGCACTTTTGATCCTGCACACTTCAAAAACACATAAAAATGCACAAAAATAACAAAATTAATTGAACTAAAGCCTTACAACAACACACCATGGGTTGCCTCTCACTAGCACCTGATTTATAGTTGCGGCACAACTCAAATATCTCAATTACTTAGAATTCATCGATATAGATAGTATCAATACTCCTTATCAAGTCCATTGGACCGATATACAGTTTCACACATTGCCCATTCACCTTGAATACACTTCCATCTTCATTTTCCACTTTCACTACTCCAGATGAGTAGACTTGACTCACTTTAAATGGGTCACACCATTTGGATTTGAGCTTACCTGGAAACAGTTTGAGTCTAGAGTTGAATGGAAGCACCAAGTCACCTCTCTGGAAATCCTACTTTTCAATCCTGCGGTCGTGGTACTTCTTCATTCTTTCATTGTATAAATCATCCTAGTCATAAGCTCCAAGACGAAACTCACCCATCTCATTCAATTTCCCCAGTCTCATATTCGTTGCCTCATTCCAATCCAAGTTAAGCAACTTCAGTTCCCACAACGCTTTATGCTCTAGGTCCATCGACAATAACACGCCTTGGAATAAACCAATTAGTATGGTGACATGCCAATAGGTGTCTTGAAAGTTGTTCGATATGCCCATAAGGCATCGTCCAACTTCCTAGACCAATCCTTTCTCCTAGCATTTACAGTTTTGGCAAAGATAGTTTTAATTTCCTGATTAGAGATTTCTACCTGCCCACTGGTTTGTGGGTGGTGTGGTATAGCCAATTTGTGCTGCTTAACTCCTTATTTTGCCAAGGCCGCTCTGAACACCTTGTTACAAAAGTGTAATCCTCCATCGCTAATGATGATACGTGGTACCCTGAAGCGAGAGAAGATGTTTTTTCTCAAGAATGCAACAAATCTTTTCCCTTCAATATCTGCCAGAGTCACTGCCTCAACTCATTTTGACACATAGTAAATGACCACTAATAAGTACTTCATCCCAAATAATCTCACAAAGGGCCCCATGAAATCAATGCCCTAGACATCAAATAATTCTACCTCCAGCATCTTAGACATTGGTATCTTATGGTGCATTGAGATGGTCCCTTGACTTTGACATTGGTCACACCTCTTCACTAACTCGTAGGCATCTCTGAATAAGGAGGGCCAATAGTAGCCACTCTAAACCACTTTCCTTGTAGTCCGATCACCTGCATAGTGACCTCTAATTGGGGATGCATAACTCACTTCTAGTATGCTCAACATATCTACTTCTGGGATGCACCGTCTAATAATACCATCTGTACATCGCCGAAAAAGATACGACTCATCCCAGAAGTAATGGTTTACATCATGGAGAAAATTTTTCCTTTAATGAAAGGAACGATTCTATGGGATCACCTCGTTCACCACATAATTTGAAAAATTAGCATACCAAAGTATTTTCTCTATAACAGCAGCCAAGATTTCCTCACCAGGAAATGTGTCATTGATCTCAAATTCATCTCTGGCTGTTTGCTCCCCTTCAAACCTAGACAGGTGATCCGCAACTTGATTTTTGCAACCCTTCCAATATTTGACTTCAAAGTCAAATTATTGAAGCAGTAGCATCCATCTAATCAACCTTGGCTTCACATCCTTTTTTGCCATCAAATATCTTAAGGCTTCATGGTCAGTGTGGACCACCTTCTTGGTTCCTAGATAATATGCCTCGAACTTTTCAAAGGCATAGGCAACTGTAAAAAGTTCCTATTCTGTGACAGTGTAGTTCTTTTGAGCTCCATTCAGCACTTTGCTAGCATAATAGATTGGATGAAACAATTTGTCTTTCTTTTGACCCAGCACAACTCCAAGGGCAATACCGCTTGCATCACATATTACCTCAAATAGTTTTGACCAATTCGGTGGAACAATAATAGGAGCATCAACCAGCTTCCCTTTAAGGCATTCAAATTCCTTCAAGCAATTATCATCAAAAGAGAATTTGTCTTCCTTCTCCAAATGTTTGCAAATGGGGTTTGCAATCTTTGAGAAGTCATTTATAAACCTCCTATAGAAGCCAGTATGACCAAGGAAACTTCGCACTCCTTTCAATAAAATAGGAGGTGGAAGATTCTCTATAAACTCAACTTTAGCTCGATCAACTTCAATCCCCTTTGCTGAAATTTTATGTCCAAGAACAATGCCCTCCTTCACCATGAAGTGGCATTTCTCCCAATTAAGCGTAAGATTGAACTCCTCAACCCGCTGTAAGGCCCTACTCAAATTTACAAAGTAGAGCTCAAAAGAATCACCGACAATTGAGAAATCATCCATAAATACCTCTAAGGTGTCTTCGATCATATCAGAGAATATTGACATCATGCACCGCTGAAAAGTGGTAGGTTCATTACACAATCCGAAAGGCATCCACTTGAAAGCAAATGTTCCATATGGGCACATGAATGTCGTCTTCTCCTGATCTTCAGGCGCAATAGAAATCTTGTTATAACCAGAATACCAATCTAAGATAGAGTACCAACCTCTTCCCATTAGCCTATAAAGTATCTGATCCACGAAAGGCATTGGGAAGTAATCCTTCAATGTCCACGAGTTGAATTTTTTGTAATTCATACACACCCTCTATCCAGTAACTAGACTAAGTGGAATCAACTCATTCTTCTTGTTAGCCACCACTGTCATGCCCCCTTTCTTGGGCACACACTGAACAGGACTTACCCACTTACTCTCTGAGATGGGGTATACCACTGCTGTATCCAGTCACTTAATAATTTCTTTTTTCACCACCTCTTGTATAGGTAGGTTAAGACAGTGCTGATTCTAAATAGTCGGGATATAATCCTCCTCTAGATTGATTTTATGTAAGCATATACCAGGAGGAATGCCGATAATATCTGCAATTGTCCAACCAATAGCCCTCTTATATCTCTTAAGAACAGAAATAAGGGATTCTACCTGTTGTTCACCTAAGTCAGCTACAATAATGATAAGTAATGTATTCCCATTGCCCATGAACACATACCTCAAATGACCAGGCTATTCTTTCAGCTCCAAAGTGGGTGGCTCTTCAATAGACGGCTTGACTGGTGGACTGGGATGATTTTTTAAGTCCGAATCCATCTTCTTTGGTGCATAAGAATAAGAACCCATGACTGTCAAGGCAGACACAGTCTCCTCATAATCTTCAATACCGTCTTGACCAAAATTCATTAATACAGCAGCTAGAGTATCCACAGAAAATTTTTATTCTATAGGTACTTCCTACTCCTCCTCATAATAAACATCCACAATAGAAAATATGCTCATATCTTTATGCTGTTTCATGAACTGGCATACATCAAATCGAACTACTTCATTATTCAGCCTGAATAGTAGCTTATTCACCTTTAGATCAATAAGTACACTCCGATTATGAGGAAAGGTCTACCTAAGATTATGGTCACCTCGAAGTCGACCTCATAATTGAGAATGAAGAAATCAGCTGGAAATATGAAACTACCCACCTTAACTAATACATCATATAAAATCCCCATGGTCCAATTCAAAGACCTGTTTGCCATAACTAATCTTATGTTCGTGTGAGTAGGATCCCCCAAACCAAGTTTCTTATACATAGAAAGCTGCATCAATTTTATACTGGACCCTAAATCACATAGAGTGTTTGCAAAATCAAGAGGCACAATAGTCTATGGAATAGTAAATGCTCCTGGGTCTGCCTTCTTCTGCACCAATGAACTTGTCAAAATAGCACTACAGTAATGGAGATTGGCCACCGTCTCATAGCTAACTGTCCACTTCTTCGTAACAAGGTCTTTCATGAACTTTGGGTACCCGGGTATTTGCTCCAATTCTTCCACTAATGGCAAGTTAATTGTCAACTGCTTAATCGTAGCCATAAAATTTCCAAACTTTGTGTCGTCGGCCTTTTTTTTCAATCGATGGGGATATAGAGAAGGTGGTTTTGGGAGCACAGTAACCACCACTTCAGTGTCCTTTCCCTTGCTTTTTTCCTACTTATCAACCTGCTGATAGTTGGATGGTGTATTATCAATAAATTCATCCATTTTTCAAACACCACTGGATAAGTTTCTTTATGCTCAATATTATCTACAATCACAGCTTGGCCCATGATGGGCCTGTTAATACCTTACCACTCTATGTGGTAATTTCCATACAGGAGCCATCATTTTGATGATTCTAAATTGTATCACTTGGTAAAGTTCCAATATTTCTCTGATTCAATGTTGCTGAGAGTTGGCTCATTTTCTTCTCCAACTGCTTGATAGAAGTAGGGTGTGAGTTTACCAATTGACTCATGGAAGACAAGTCACTCTTTATAGTGGTCACCCCAGAGTTGGTAGTATCAATTCCCTTTAATAATTTCTCCATCATGTCCTCTATAGACATCTTGTTAGAGCTAGTTGCAGTATTATCTTTGCTTCTAGGAGGTACATATAGTCCAGTCCTATCATTTTTGCTTTTCCAATTCCCTTGATCTCTATCCTTGTAATCAGCTTTGTCATAATAGTTCCGACCTTGATTTCCTTGGATACTGCCTCGGAAAACCCCTTGATTATTTAGATAGTTTACCTCTTCTTTCGAATTGGAATCAACTCTTCCCTAGGATGCAACAACTTTTACCTTCTCCATTTTTCCATACAATAGATGCTTAGTCAACAAATCTATCTGAGTATTTAAGTGTGCCATATCCTGGTCAAGTTTTTCCTTCTTCATGCATTGATCTACAGTAATTCTACCAGACATAGTAGATCTTGCTACCACAGAATCCCTATTATGCCAAGCTCTACTCTATTTGGTCATCTGATCAAGAATATCTAAGGCCTCTAGGAAAGTAAGGTCAACAAATGAGCAGCATTATCCACGACTGGATTCATAATAGAATTCAAAGAACTATAAAGAGTATCCATCAGATGAATATCCATCATATTATGGTTCAAGCATTGCATCAAATTCTTTTTAAACCTCCCCCAGGTGTCATGAAGAGCTTCAGTGGGAAACTATTAGAAGTTACTAATTTCATCCCTCAACTGTATCCTTCTGGAGGGTGGAAAGAACCTTTCTAGGAAAGCCTCTTTCAATTGCCTCCAGTTGGTTATAGAGTCAGGAGTCAGTTCGTTCAACCATAGTGTCCCCTCTCCAGACAGAGACAACGGAAACAAATGTAGACGAATAGCATTCTGACCCAATCCTAGATTATCAAAAGATTTGCAAATGGTGACAAAATTTACCAAATACATGTTTGGATCATCTCTAGGAAGACCACCGAACAACCCCCTAAGAAGAAGGAGATGAATCATCGTACTGGTAATATTAAATATAGCTCCTGGTGCTATAGGTAGAGGAATGATAGCTCCAATTTCACCTACTCTATTCATTCCATCTTCGTCGTCGTTCAGATCAAACTGCACTGGTTGACGCTCTTACCTTGCCCTAAAGGGGCAATTTCTGTTGAATTTCCAATTCACTAGTGCAGCCACATTTTCTGCATGCCTTGGATTAATAGGATCTAACAATTCGTCATCCCCCAAATCATCATCATCAGGATTTGGATGACGTGCCTGATGACTATCATTCTGCTGATTTAGTTGAGCTCTAGCCAAAGCGGTGTAATTTAGGCATCATTGCCGAGGAATACTGTGCTCACTAAGTGTTGTAGTTGTTATTAGACTGTTGATCGAAGGATCCAAAATAGAGAGGGAGTTTGAACTTATCAATTATGTTTAAATGCTTGTCACAGAGATTAATCCAAATATTGATTGTATTGCAAATAGTAATTCAATAAGAGTAGTTAAACTATAGCTATGGTCACCAAGATGCTTAAGCAGCTAAGGTTGTGAACTATTTTGGATTCTCAAAGAACAATTTCAATTGTAAGATAAATTGAATTCTATGATTTATCCATTAGTTTCTCAACCCAAAATGAGTAAGTTATCCCTTAATTCTTTCAAATATAAGGAACAAGCTATTTATTCAATTACATTCTCACATGGATTGATCCGGTTAAAGCATCTACCCTCTATCCAAAGATTAAAGTCTTTAGATTTATGTAAACCCTTTCTTTTCCCAACAAAAACTTTTCTATTCAAACAAGTGGTGTTCGGGCTCACATTTTAAGTTTACAATCAAGAAAAGTCATTACAATGAAGCAGGGTTTATGCATTATCAATTGAACAAGGGATCCTACTAGATTCACAACCCCAATTGAGCTATTCACATCAAGGCTCTCATAACCCTATTTATGAAAGCTTAGCAACACATTTCCACCATACAAAGAGAAGAAGACATTGTGTTATTCATGAATCAATTCAAAATTTACTTACAAAAGTCACAATTGTTGTTCCCCAATCTTTAATAGGAACTATAATAATCATATCTTGATCCCCCAATTCTAGAATTGAATCTTAAAGCAAAACTATGTAACAATATGTTTCAAGTCTTGGAAACCCTAATAATTCATAAAATATGGAAAAAGCTCCTCAATAAAACCTAAAACTAGGTATTTATACGTTCCACCATAAAATGAATTTAATATTCAAATAATATATAATCTGCGTCCAAAGTGATGGTAAAAGTGGTGGTTCGTCGCAAGACTGAGGGTCCATTATTTGGTCCGTAGCAGATGATCTTGGGTGGTCACTTTCTGGTTAAGACCGATGGCTCATATGGTGGTTCATCGCTAAATAGGTGGTGCACCATCTTGACCATCGTTGGTGCTGATGGAGAGTTAGGTTCTAGATAATCCTGAAGGCTGGAGTGGTGATTCGTCGAAAGATTGACGGTCCACCAAGTTGGACATCGCTGAGCCTTCCAAAATGCCTGGTTCTATTTATTTCTAATGGCCAAAGTGGTGGTCCATCGTAGGACTGATGTTCCACCACATGGACCGTCGCTGGGTCTTCAGAGTTCATGGGTTCTACCTTGATCTGATGGTTGAGTTGGTGGTCCGTCGTAAAACTAACGGTTCACTATTTTAACCGTCAGAAGTGTTTTTCTTCAAATTTTCTGTGTCTTTTCCTTTAGTAAGCTCCTTACCCTGAAACACTAAAAACCCGATTTAAATACAACCTTGGTTTCTTGAAAACATGCAATTTTCCTAAGAAAATGATGAAAAGTATTCCGTCAAAAGTCGTAACTTCAATGATATTGCTCATGGTATAACTAAAATCATTCTGTAGATACTAAAAATTGTGTAAACAACTAAATTTTGGGTATTCATAACCCCTAGGACTCGATAACAATAACAATAATACATGCTAAAGCTTTGGGACATAATATGTAGTCAATATTCAAACCCCAATCATTAGAGCATTTCATCAAACACTTGGGAATATGGACATGAACATAGGAATGTCTTAAACATAGGAGTATATCATGATAACATGACTAAGATCATGAATCGGGGAATTTACATGAAATTTACTTTGAATAGGACATGGGAGTTTCATCAAAATATGTAAAGATCATAGCTTGAACATAAGAATGTCTTAAACATGAGGAAACAATAGAGTTATATAGAAAAATTCATAACTTGGGGATTCATATTGAAATTCATTGAACATGATATGGGAATTTCATTAAATATGTTGAAAACATGTATTTAAAACATGGGAATGTTGCTAAACATCATGAATTTAGGATCTATCATAGAATTTACTTGAATAAAGCATGGGAAACTTAAATTCATAGCATGAGGAATTCAAAATCTTGCATGGAATTACACATGGGAAGCATTGAATTAAAACAACCAGGAAAACATGAAATTCAATCTTTCTTGAACATCTAAAATAACATAATGATTGACAAATTAATTCTTTAATTAAAAGAAAAGGGTTTTAGGCTCCTTGGGTGAAAGGGGACCCGTGGATGAACTCCCACATACCTTAAAGCTTTAAATCTGAAAGAAGAAATAAAATCTTGAAAACTTTCTTGAATTGGGAAACTTTGATTCTTGGTTTTTCTTGAAAATGAGGTGATGGAATTAATGATCTTGCAGGGGATTGATTAGGGCTTGTTCTTGAGAGTAAAATAAGATAATGAGGGCAAATAATTCCCTAATGGATGCTTAATCATGTTTTTACGACATGGGTTGAGGTGGGAAAATATCCTATTGCCCCTCCATCATTTAAACCAAAAAATCATGACCCGAATTGCGGTTTGAAGACTCACCACGATGTTTTGTAATCGCAGTAGCTTACTGCCTCACATGAAAAATTTCATAAATTTTCACTCGGGTATCGAATGAATGCAAAATTGGTATCGATGGAAAGATAATTCAAATATATACAATTTGGTGGGTCTTGAGATGAAAAATTCTAGATACATCAAAATTTATACACTTTCAAAGTTGACCCTTGTAGAATTGGAAACCAAACTTTGGATGTATCAAAGGATCTTAGCTCAACTTGGATCTAAGTGATTTCTATGAACATTCTTCCCCTAATAAGCACGTCACACACTAGTATAAATATCATGAAACATACATTCTAATTATGAATAAGGAACATGACAAATACACCTTCACCGCTATGCGGCAATCGTGGCACCGCTATAGCCACCGTGACGCGCCACAATCGCGGTGAGCTACTATTTTGGAAATCCAAATATGGCCCAAACCTCATCTAATAAATCCAAAACTTATCTGAGACATGCTACTTACACCACTAAACATGAATCAACTTAAAAACTTATGCCTTGGGGTCGGGAAGGTCACTTTAAAAATTGTCAAAGCTAAAAGGCCAAAACTTAAGCTAAGTCCCCAACACTTAGCTAAATTTTTAGGCTTTTAGCCTCTTATGAAAGCACTAGGAGATGAACTTAACTAAGAAAAGTACCGGATATTACAAATACTTGAGGAAGAATTGTGTCATAGAACTAGTGTGGGTTGGTAAACCTCTAAGACATGACTTAGATTGCTTAGCTTATTCCCAGGTAGAAGTTAGAATTTAAGAGGAGTTTGGGTTATTATAAGTAGAACTTGACCTACCTTAAGTTTGGATTTGTAGTTACATTAGTGACCTAGATACTTGTTAAACGTATAGAATATGTCTTTGGAAATATGATAGCTAACCCCAATAAATGGTTAATTCATGATGTTGGTGTTGGAAAGGATGTTTATAATGGGTTGCTAGATGATTGATAATGCTTGGATAGTAACGAAATATCTTAAAGATATATCCCATGACTATGATATCACTCAAACCATTGACTAAATTACCATGTGAGTCTTGGATTATGTTATTACTCGTATTATGTTCATGCCTAGTGACTAAACTAATGTTGTGCTAAAAATCCTCTTTTACTAATATTATGAATCATGTTAATAAAGAGGGTATCTCAAAGATATAACTATTACTTTATATTTGAAATGCTAATGAATATGTTAAGACCGATAATATATTGAGTGTTCATAACTTTGAAATATACTTGTTCATGCACCAATTGATATATTGTGTTGATAATGAATGATGAGGTCCGATGGTATGTCCTTCCTTATTTCTCTTACACTCTATCCCTCATGGTACTTGTATTATTGAGTGGATTACCTATATATGTATTGACATTATGATGATGTCTGGTAAGTCCGGAGGATATGTTGATGTTATGATGATGCTTGATAAGTTCGGCGGATATATTGATGTTATAATGATGTCCAGTAATTTCGGAGGATATATTGATGATAAAATAATATCCGGTAAGTTCAGAGTATATATTGATGATATAATGATGCCCGGTAAGTCCGAAGGATATATTTATGATATAATGATGCCCAGTAAGGCCGGAGGATATATTTATGATATGATGATGCCCGATAAGTTCGGAGGATATAATAATGTTATGTATGGTAAGCATTTATATATATGTTTATGTTTGATTATGCCTTTATATGATTACATTCATATGTTCTTTGGAGGTATGATCTTATTCTTGGGATGTCGGTTATAATTCTTTGATACAAATCACTTATTAAATGGTTTAGTTCTTTCTAGTGTAAAATATTTGAGTAGAAGTAGTATATGCCAAATAGGTATTATGTTAAGTTAGTAAGCGAGATATTGTGTGGTATTTTAGGATTCACCTAGTGAGTATATATAGCATTGGATAAATGGATTAACAAAGTGATATTGCCTATTGGAATGAGTTATGTTGTAACTCATTGTCTACTAAGTGATTATTTTTCTTGATGCCTAAAAGTCTAGAGTACTAGTTCATGAACCTCAATTAATTGAAAAGTGGTAACTAGTAATTGTGGTTGTTACGTGGTTAATGATGATAATAGGTTCGAATTGGTGATGATTAATGATATTGATAGTTAAGATATGATGTTGATTAGATACTAATTAAGGATTTGTATATTAATAATGCTAGATAATAAAAAAAGTTAACGATTAGATAGGTAAGTGTTTGACTGATGATTAGTTGTCTTTTACTTGTAAGTGACTAGTGCAATTATGATGAAAAGAATTGTTCTTTGGCTAAATGGCATCTATGGTCTAGTACTACACCTCGACTAGATGTTGGATGTTGGTTGTTTAGTGAATAATTGTTAGTGTTTATCCTGTGAATAAGGATTATGTAAAGAATTGATTAGGCTAATAATTTGAGGTCATTGTTGACTAGAAAATTAGTGGTTAATTAATAATCATTGGTTAGTGTCACCACCCAAATCGGGGCCCTATCCATGACAGACATCCCGAACCATGAAGGCTTGGACGTCCTACTCTATATGGTAATCATGCACAACATTCATATAATAAAAGAAAATGTGAAAATATAATTTAATACGGAAACATGGTCAAAACTCTTGGTTCATTTAAACAATTAGGAATGAAATACGAAATCAACTAAACAACATCTGGAACAATCTACGAAATCTCTACTACATAATCAAGTGAAAATTGTCTGAAAACTGGGACAAGGACCCCAGTTGACTAAAACAAATGGAATAACATAATCTAAAATAAACAGACCTTCTGGAAAAAAGAAGGCTCACCACTGCACATATGACTTTTTGCTAAAATACACTACTGCTTAGCTGGACCCCTAGATTGAGCCTCTGAACCTGAGAGGTAGGGGGTCAATACAGATGTACTGGTATGCAAAGAAAATCCAAAATAATAAATTATATTCAACATATATGAGAGCAATTTAAAATAGTTCATAAACATATCGTATAGTAAGAAATCACATGGGAATTTTAAAAGACTTTGTAAAATCATATGAACTCTGTGACACTCTTTGTTTTACTTCTGTACTAGGTGGTATACTCTACAACTCTAAAATTCTACGGGCTATATGGAATTTTCCATTAACTCGGCAGCCAAGCCCCCAACCCAAGTGTGCTGCAAGGGTCAGAGTCTCTGAATCTACTATGCCACACGACCGTTGCCAGTGTACAATAATAATCTATCCGTATCGGCCAATACAATTTTAGGCTAAGAGTAACTTGAAATCAAGCCTTATTCGTGTAACCACCTAACCCTCTTTATGCCCATTTTTAACTTTTTAAAACATGCACTCTCTGTAAACATACTATGAAAACATACTCTATTATGACATAAATACTTATGGTATTGTCATACCATTGACAAGTCACATCTCTAAGCCATTGTTAGTTTGTTATAATCTTTGTTTTCAAAACATAAAGTTTGGGACCACCATATCGATAAATCAGTTCAAAGAACCCTTTCTTTAAATACTCATGTAAACACATGCATGCAACTCTCTTTGAAAACATTTCAATGATACAAGGTGGTCATGAAAAAAATTCTTAATCTTATGCAAATCTTTCTCTCTTTAACAAAACATATTTATGTCAAGAAACTCCCTCTCAAAATCTCAAAATCATGGTCAAAATACTATGGTATTTGACTAAACTATTTTTAAGCCATAAATCATGCATTTCAAATCCTTCACATTAATATCATAAACTTAAAGTTATAACTAGAGAGGGATTTCATAAGTTGTGCTCTCAAACAATCTTCAATCTAAATATTCATACATATACATATTCATGTAAATCAATTTAAAGGGGGGAAAAGGACTAAAGACCAAATCAACCGTACTATTAAACATTCATAATGTATAATAAAATCATGTATTTCAAAACCCCTTTTCTAAATTCATTCTTGATAATCTTTAAATCTTGTTTTAGTGTTACAAGCCCATGTAGTTTTTAGGATAAACCCCACGTACCTTAGATTATGAACTTTGGATGAACACTTGCTTTTGGGACTCTATTTGTGATTTTGATGGATGATTCTTGAAGTTCTTAGTTTGGGGATTCTAATTCTTCCATCAATTTTGAAATTTAATGGTGAAATTTTGAGGGATCTTAAATCTTAGGTTGAGGCCCTAGGGTTTGGTTCTTGAGAGGATTTGAGAGAAAGGAGTGTGTTTTTGGTGAAATGGAGGTTGAATTCAGTGTTTATGGAGTTATGGGGTGAAGGGAAAATACCAAAATAACCCTTCAAAATCGTTTAGGAAATGCTGAATTTGAAAGGTGATGACCTTGGCTGATAGGTCGTCACATATGTGATAACTTATCACACCAGGTCGTTACTCAGAGGCTAATTTTTTGTGAGTTACTGACTTGGGCTGACGATATGGCAGATAGGTTGTCACATATGTGAAAACTTATCAGCTCAGGTCGTCACTTGTCGACCGACAGACATACTGATGTAAAATGGGTATAACATTTTGCTCCGATCTCAGATTTGGGCGAAATTGGTATTGTTGGAAATCTAATTCGAATAGATTTCATTTAAGATAGAGTAGTCCACCCAGTTCTTCATATATAAGGAGTTATAGTCGATTGAATCTGACCCAAATTTCAACGCTCACTCAAACTCGAATGGTAGGAAAGCTTTCAACTTGTCCTTGAGTTTGGGGACCTCTATGATATCAATTTATGCTCAAATAGATTCCCACACTACATAATTGATTAACATGCCAATTTTGTATAGGATTTATGTCTTTTGGATCATCTATGCATAAAAACGATGATTTTTTGCTCTAGCCCGAAATGCGGGGTGTTACATTATCTCCCCCTTGGGATCATTCGTACCCAAATAATGGGTAGGAATGTTTAAGTATTAAAGGTATGGAATAACGTGGGAATGATATGTCTTCTAAGAAAGAATATAGCTTATCTGAAACATTTAAACTTTTATCATAAAACTGAATTCTGAGTTGACTTGACTTTACTTGCTTTAAGGAGCTGATTCATGCTGAGAGTTTAGGATTTCCTTGATGTGTTCATGATCCAACCATATATATTGAATTGAGAAGTAATAACTTATGTAAGTACGAACCATAAGGAAACATGACTTAGATCGTACCAGGGTACTGGACTGCCTGAGCTAAAATACTTAGAAGTATTTGAACTTATGCTCTGAACTCTTATGAACTGAGTCATGACTAAGTTGCTGAATCTGAAACATGATTCTTTGACTGAAATGAAATCGCAACTTACATGGATGGAATAGATTATCTCTTGGGATGGACATACGCATGAACTTCGGATAGTAGGATTGGGTGTAACGGTGGAAAACCACAGTAACTTGTTTATCTTACTATTATACTAAATTACTGGCTATATAAACTGAATTTTGCTGGACCCTCATACTTAACTGGAGTATCTCTTCAACACTCTTACTAAAGAAGTCCTAGTAGCATTAGGGAGCAACGAATCTTGGGCATGAGTTACACAAGATATCCAACTAAGGAATTATAAATATAACACTACTCCATAGAATGGAATATAGACATATAACTGATAAACTAGGATAGAATTACCAGGCCTTAGGCAATGCCACTTCTTACTTTCAAGATTATCACACTCCTCGAATACTCCCTTAACCATACTATCCCCCTTAATTACCACACTCATTCAATTCAACTTAAAATTCTCGTATAGGCATCGATAAATCTTTCTACTAATATCTAAAGTAGCTTAAATCCTTTCACCGTGATCAAGCCTAACTCTAAATCAAAAAATACAACACGCTACACCACGATATTATTCAAAACCATATGATTCAACCTTATATATTTTTTGATCACATCGTAAGCATAATGTGCCCCACCACTTTAATGACTAACTCTGAACTCTTACTATGGATTCACTAGCGCATATTGCGTTCCTCCACTTACATCCCAACATGTCATTCAAGCCTATATTTATAATCACATATGAACTTCAAGGCAACATTAATCAACACATACTTCATATATTCTCTAAACCACCATCAATACAACTCCCACGCAATACCCCAATAACATACACAGACAAATTTTCCATTAACCATCACATGTATCAAAAACTTGGCCCCAAATTTCACTTCACACTTATGGACTTATCTAAAACAAGAATACAATGATCTTCCATCAACAAGAAACATTCACTCATCACCACTATCATTACATAAGGAGTCACCAAAATGTTCAAACATAAATCCTTGAAGCATGGAAGTATATAATATGAGACTTGACACATAACTGAGGCCTGAGGAATAACAAATCAACATTAGGGATTTATCAAAGTAAATCTGAATTGAGGGCATACATGGCATTAAGCTGAATTTTTTCCAATCATTAGGAGTATAACATGAGTTATAGGAACTGAGCACACAATAAAGCGTGTGTACATGAGTCATGAGCTGCATGACCTCAATTTGGAGTTTATATCTTATGGAATGTGATTCTGACTACTGAACAAACTGGAACTCCTCATTTTGGAACTGGAAGAGTACATGATTGTCTATCATATGCATGAACATAAAATATGATCATGGAACTAAAACGTAAGGCATGAGTAGGTATTGGGATAGCTAAAAATTACTGAGATAAGAATGGGTTGAGTCCCACCCTCACTTTTTGATATTCTATATCATACTTGCAATACTATTAGAATCTGAGAGTCTGACTTGGTTACTTGTTCTATCATCTCCCCCTTAGCTTTAAGCCATTATCTTAAGTTCGAGAGATCCCTTACTAGACTCTAAACTAAACTACACTCACTGCACTCTAGGGTCTGGAATGTGACAATACACATAATTAATAGAACTTAACCCGAATGAGCAAACCTGAAATTGGAAAACCCAATGTTAATACTAACTTTAGAGATACATTTTATCTTTCTATAGCCACCAATAGTCATCATATAATACTTTAACACTTACTATCTTCGAATCTTCCTAAATATCCCCATAGTTGAAGTACACACCCTCTAGTGTTTCTACTCTTATTTCTATTAGTTCAACCTTCAAAACTCAAACTTAGATTCTAACACTTAACATGGATATGACCAAGCCTTTGATGAACCATACTTCTTCCGTCATAGCCTACCAAAATCGCGACCCCAAACTTATATCTCTCTACCATAAGGATTAAGATCATATCAAAAGGCTCAACACTATCAGTCAAAACTCCTTAACTTATCCATTTAGAACACCATGTACCATCTACTAGTATTTCTCCACCTAGCAACTCAACGGTACTTCTAGCCACACGCAACATGTAGTAGCCTTAAAAAAATACCACAAACTCATATCACCTCGGGCATACTTTTACATCATACATACATCATCATACTTCATTACGAATCAAATAAAATTAAGTTGTTGCATACACCGTTCAAGCCTATTAGATCACTTCCATATAACTAGTACCATTAACCAAGAAATCATTACATCTACCTTCATGGACATCAACTGTTCAAACTTAATGTCTAGTGCTAAACATGATTTACAACCCAACCTTACACATAATTCTCGCAAAACATACATCATTAATCATAAGCCACTATTCTTACAACTACATTCTACATTTGAATTCAAGTCTATAGTCTAGCATCAATCATCCACCATCCATGAAAAATGCAACATAATATACTAGTCCACCAAATTGGGATATCCTACCCAAATATCTTATTTTATCTAGCTACTACCCACGACTAAAACATCTTTATGACATTACTACTATACCTTAAAAATCTACTGTATACCTTCTCACAAATAGTACTAGTTTACAACTACCAACAAAAAGAAGGTCAAGGGGTAAAGTCATATAATAGACATGGTCAACCTTAATCTTATATCATAACCCCATACAATCTTATCTACTTATATTCCTTTCTAACATCACATTTACTTACCCAAGCGTACATTTAGTCTACCTTCAAATTGCACAAACAACCATGAGTCTATAATTATAATTTACTGGCTAATCTAGCCATTTTGATACTTCAAGCAACAACAATTCACCTTAAATAATAACTCCTTCCCTACATTTTACTAAACTAACACACAAGTACGTATCACTTCATTACTAACTCAATCTCATGCAAAAAAAATCGGCTATACATATATTCAATAATTCACCCTTACCACTTTCCTTGCCATTACACCTCTAAACCCTCACTTCCAACCAACACATGAACAATAAGATGAACAACAAGTTGCTAGTGAATCGAAATAGGCCTCACACGGTTTTTGACAGTTCCAACATTCTGCTACACATCATTCCTGTTTTTAGGCATGACATCTGCAACATAATTTTTTTTGAAAAGGGTTTCATACACTTAATACTGCAGGCTGAAAAGTACGATCTCATCCAAATCAAAGCTCACACTAGAATCAATACACTCTGAAGCACTAACGGACTCTTCTCAAGTCCTTGCATAATTTTTAAAATCTTATATGACTCAATCAGAAAGGACTATACCATTTAGACTCTAAGCTTCTGCACTTGAATTACCCCAAAAATGAGACATATTTGAGCACATCAAAGTAAGGAAAGAATTAGGATAAATTTACTTTCATATGGGCGACACCATAGCACGAATTAGAGTATAAAAGAGGCATATTCTGACTTCATAACACGAATTAGAACATGAAGAAAGAGAGACATTCCTAAATGCCTTGTACCCTCCTACTTATAAGTGTGATGCGCTACACACCCATAAAAAAGACTCTACCCAACACGATTTCACAGACACCTTGGGACCATGAACCATGCTATGGCTGTGACGGACGTCCTACTCTATCTGGTAATCATGCACAACATTCATATAATAAAAGAAAATACAGAAATATAATTTAGTATGGAAACATGGTCAAAACCCTTGGTTCAGTTTAATAATAAGGAATGAAATCCAAAATCAACTATACAACATCTGGAACAGTCTGCAAAATCTCTATTACATAATCAAGTGACAGCTGTCTGAAAACTGGGACAAGGCCCCCAGTAGACCAAAACAAATGGAATAACATAATCTAAAATAAATAGGCCTTCTGGAACAAAGAAGGCTCACCACTGCACAGATCACTTCTCTCTGAAATACTCTACTACTTAGCTGGACCCCTAGATTGAGCCTCTGAACCTGAGAGGTAGGGAGGTCAATACATATGTACTGGTACGCAGAGTAAATCCAGAATAATAATTTATATTCAATATATATGAGAGAAATTTAAAATAGTTCATAAACATATCATATAGTAAGAAATCACATGGGCATTTTAAAAAACTCTGTAAAATCATATGAACTCTGTGACACTCTTTGTTTTACTTCTACACTAGGTGGTATACTCTACAACTCTGAAATTCCATGGGTTATATGGAATCTTCCATTAACTCGGAAGCCAAGCCCCCAACCCATGTGTGCCGCAAGGGTCGAAGTCTCTGAATTTACTATACAAAACTGTCGTCGCCAGCGTACAATAATAATATACCCGTATCAGCAAATACAGTTGTAGGCTAAGAGTTCTTGAACTCAAGCCTTCTTTGGGTAACCACCTAACCCTCTTTATGGCCATTTTAACTCTTTAAAATATGCTTTCTTTGAAAAAATACTCTGAAAACATACTTTGTTATGGCATACATACTTATGGTATCATTTTACCATTGACAAGTCACATCTATGAGCCATTGTTAATTTATTATAATCTTTATTTTCAAAACATAAAGTTTGGGACCACCATATCGATAAATCAGTTCGAAGAACCCATTCTTTAAATACTCATGTAAACACATGTATGCAACTCTCTTTGACAACATTTCAATGATACAAGGTGGTCATGTCAAAAATTCTTAATCTTATGCAAATCTTTCTCTCTTTAACAAAACACATTTATGTTAAGAAACTCCCTCTCAAAATCTCTAAATCATGCTCAAAATACTATGGTATTTGAGTAAAATATTCTCAAGCCATAAATCATGCATTTCAAATCCTTCACATTTATATCATAAACTAAAAGTTATCACAAGAGAGGGATTTCATAAGTTGTGCTCTCAAACATTCTTCAATCTAAATCTTCATACATATACATGTAAATCAATTTAAAGGGGAAAAATGGCCTAAAAACCTAATCAACAGTACAATTAAACATTCATAATGTATAATAAAATCATGTATTTCAAAACCCCTTATCTAAATTCATGCTTGATAATCTTTAAATCATGTTCTAGTGTTTACAAGCCCATGTAGTTTTTAGGATAAACACTATGTACCTTAGATTATGAACTTTGGATGAACACTTACTTTTGGGACTCTATTTGTTCTTTTGATGGATGATTCTTGAAGATCTTAGTTTGGGGATTCTAATTCTTGAATCAATTTGGGAATTTAATGGTGAAATTTTGAGGGATCTTGAATCTTAGGTTGAGTCCCTAGGCTTTGGTTCTTGAGAGTATTTGTGAGAAAGGAGTGTATTTTTGGTGAAATGGAGGTTGAATTCAGTGTTAATGGAGTTATGGGGTGAAGGGAAACTACCAAAATACCCCTCCAAAACTATTTAGGAAATGCTGAATTTTAAAGGAGACGACCTTGGCTGATAGGTCGTCACATATGCGATAACTTATCACACCAGGTCGTCACTCAGAGGCTGATTTTTGTGAGTTACTACCATGGGATGACGACATGGATGATAGATCGTCACATAAATGATAAATTATCAGCTCAGGTTGTCACTTGTCAACAGATAGACATGCTGAAGTAAAATGGGTATAATATTTTACTCCGATCTCAAATTTGGGCGAAATTGGTATCGTTGGAAAGCTAATTAGAAGATATTTCATTTGATTGGTATCATTGGAAAGATGATTTGAAGATATTTCATTTGATATATAGTAGTCCACCCATTTCATTATATAAAAGGAGTTATGGTCGATTGAATCTGACACAAGTTTCGACGCTCACTCAAACTCGAACGATAGGAAAACTTTCAACTCGTCCTTAGTTTGGGGACCTATATGTTCTAAATTTATGCTCAAATAGGTTCCCACACTACATAATTGTTTAACATACCAAATTTACATAGGATTTATGGATTTTGAATCATCTACGCATAGAAACGATGATTTTTCATTCTAGCCCGAAATGCGGGGGGTTACATTATCTCCCCCTTGGGATCATTCGTCCCCGACTGATGGGTAGGAATGTTTAAGTCTTAAAGGTATGGAATAACGTGGACATGATATGTCTTCTAAGAAAGAATATAGATGATCTGAAACATTTAAACTTTTATCATTAAACATAATTCCGTGTTGACTTGACTTTACTTGCTTTAAGGAGCTGATTCATGCTGAGAGTTTAGGATTTCCTTGATGTGTTCATGATCCAATCATATATATTGAATGGAGAAGTGATAACTTATGCAAGTACAAACCATGAGGCAAGATGACTTAGATCGTACCAGGTTATTGTACTGCCTGTGCTAAAATACTTGGAAGTATTTGAAATTATGCTCTGAACTCTTATGAACTGAGTCATGACTAAGTAGCAGAATCTGAAACATGATGCATTAAATGAACTGAAATCGCAACTTACATGGATGGAATAGATTATATCTTGGGATGGTCATACGAATGAGACTTTGGATAGTAGGACTGGGTGAAAAGGTGGAAAACTACAGTAACTTTTCTATCTGACTATTAAACTGAATTACTGGCTATACAGACTGAATTTTGCTGGACCCTCATACTTAACTTGAGTATCTCTTCAACACTTTTTCTAAAGAATTCCTAGTAGCATTAGGGAGAAAAGAATCTTGGGGATGAGTTACACAAGACATCCAACAAAGGAATCACAAAAATAACACTACTCCATAGCATGAAAGATAGACATATAACTCATAAACTAGGATAGAACTACCAGGCCTTAGGCAATGCCACTTCTTACTTTCAAGCTTAGCACACTCCTCGAATAATCCCTTAACCATACTATCCCTATTAATTACCATACTCATTCAATTCAGCTTTAAATTCTCATATGGGTATTGATAAATCTTTCTACTAATATCTAAAGTAGCTTAAATCCTTTTACCGTGATCAAGCCTAACTCTAAATCACAAAATACAACATGCTACACCACCATATTATTATAAACCATATAATTCAACCTTCTATATTTTTTTTATCACATCCTATGAATAATGTTCCCTACCACTTCAATGACTAACGATGAACTCTTACTATTGATTCACTAGCGCATATTGTGTTCCTCCACTTACATCCCAACATGTCATTCAAGCCTATCTATATAACCACATATGAAATTCAAGGCAACATTAATCAATACGCACATCATATATTCTCTAAACCACCATCAATACAACTTCCACGTGCTACCCCAAGAACATACACACACAAATTTTCCATTAACCATCACATGTATCAAAAACTTGGCCCCAAATTTCACTTCACATTGATGGACTTATCTAAAACAACCATACAATGATCTTCCATCAACAAGAAATATTCACTCATCACCACTATCATTACATAAGGAGTCACCAAAATCTTAGAACATAAAACCTTAAAGTAGGGAAGGATATTAAATGGGACTTGACACATAACTGAAGCCTGAGGAATAACAAATCAACATCAGGGATTTATCAAAGTAAATCTGAATTGGGGGCATACATGGCTATAAGCTAAATTTTTTCCAATCATTTGGAGTGTAGCATGGGTTATAGGAACCAAGCACACTATAAAGCGTGAGTACATGAGTCATGAGCTGCATGACCTCAATTTGGAGTTAATAGCATATGGAATGTGATTCCGACTATTGAATGGACTGGAACTCCTTATTTTAGAACTGGAAGAGTACATGATTCTCTATCATATGTATAAGCATGAACTATGATCATGGAATAGAAACGTAAGGCATGAGTAGGTATTGGGATAGCTGAAAATTACTGAGATAAGAATGGGTTGAGTCCCACCCTCACTTTTTGATGTTCTATATCATATTGGCAATACTATTAGAATCTGAGAGTCTGATATGGTTACTTGTTCTATCATCTCCCCCTTAGCTTTGAGACATCATCTTAAGTTCATGAGATCCCTTACGAGACTCTAAACTGAACTACACTCACTACACTCTGGGGTCTGGAATGCGACAATAGACATAATTAATAGAACTTAACCCAAATGACCATACCTGAAAGTGGAAAACCTACTATTTATACTACCTTCTGAGATACACTCTATATTTTTATAGCCACTAATAGTCATCATATAATACTTGAACACTTACTAACTTCGAATCTTCATGAATATCCCCATAGTTGAAGTGCACACCCTCTAGTGCTTTCACTCTTAGTTCTATTAGTTTAACCTTCAAAACTCAAACTTAGATTCTAACACATAACATGGACATCACCAAGACTTTGATGAACCATACATCTTCCATCATAGCCTACCAACATTGCGACCCCAAACATGTATCTCTCTACCATGAGGATTAAGATCATATCAAAAGGCTCAACACTATCAATCAAAACTCCTTAAATTATCCATTTAGAACACCATGTACCATCTACTAGTATTTCTCCACCTAGAAACTCAACGGTACTACTAACCACAAGCAATATGTAGTAGCCTTAGAAAAATACCACAACCTCATATCACTTGGGGCATACTTCTACATCATACATACAACATCATACTTCATTACAAATCTATTAAACTTAAGCTTTTGCATACACCGTTCAAGCCTATTTGATCACTTCCATATAACTAGTATCATTAACCAAGAAATCATCACATCTACCTTCATAGACATCAACTGTTCAAACTTAATGTCTAGTGCTAAACCTGATTTACAACCCAACCTTACACATAATTCTCGTAAAACATACGTCATTAATCTTAAGCCACTATTCTTACAACCGTATTCTACATTTGAATTCAATTCTATAGCGTAGCATCAATCATCTACCATCAATGAAAAATGCAACATAATATACTAGTCCCCTAAATTGGGACATTCTACCCAAAGACCTTATTTTATCTAGCTACTACCCATGACTAAAATATCTTTATGACATTACTAATATACCTCAAAAATGTACTATATACCTTCTCACAAATAGTACTATTTTACAACTACCAGGAAAAAGAAGGTCAAGGAGTAAAGTCACATAATAGATATGGTCAACCTTAATCTTATATCATAACCCCATACAATTTTATCTACTTATATGACTTTCTAACATCACATTTACTTACCTCAGCATACATTTAGTCTACCTGCAAATTCCACAAACAACCATGAGTCTATAATTATAATTTACTGGCTAATCTATCTATTTTCATACCTCAAGCAACAACAATTCACATTAACGAATAACTTCTTCCCTACATTTTACTAAACTAACACACAATGATGTATCACTTCATTACCAACTCAATCTCATGAATTTTTTTTGGCTATACATATATTCAATAATCCGCCCTTGCTACTTTCCTTTCCATTACGCCTCTAAACCCCCAGTTCAAACCAATACAAGAACAATAAGATGAACAATAAGTTGCTAGTGAATCAAAATAGGCCTCAACTGCTTCACTATACTTAGATTTTCTGTTTTGAACAAGGAAATGAGATGAATGATAAGGCAACTATGCTAATGAATCTAAAGAACCCCACATGGCTTCACTAGACTTTTAGTTTCAACAATACAATGATAACAAGATTACAAGATATAGTAACTTGAAACACAATATTCAATGATCTAAGAATACACATCTTACTCTGTATAAATAAAAATCTGAGTCAAAAACTTCCCCCATAGACTACCATTCAATCCACACATGCTACTAGCTACAACATTAGTCTATCATTATAAAGGGGTAAATTATCCTTAAACATCGGTTATCCAACTAAAATATTTGTTTACACAAAAGTCACCCTCACTCTGACTTTTATCTTTGTGACTTCACATCACCAACTTCTTGGTCCAATATCACTACCAATAGGTCATGATAAAAACACTTTATCTTATGCTACTATTCGGGTGGAAACATAATTCCAACATTCTGCTACACATCATTCCCCTTTTTAGGCATGACATTTGCAACATAATTTTTTTAAAAGGGTTGAATACACTTAATACTGTAGGTTGAAAAGCACGATATCATCAGAATCAAAGATTTCACTAGAATCAGTACACTCTGAAGCACTAACGGACTATTCTCAAGCCCTTGCACAATTTTTAAAATCTTATATAACTCAATCAGAAAGGACCATACCATTTAGACTCTAAGCTTCTACACTTGAATCACCTCAATAATGAGACATATCTGAGCACATCAAAGTAAGGAAAGAATTGTGATAACTTTACTTTTATATGGGAGACACCATAGCATGAATTAGAGTATGAAAGAGAAATATTCTGACTCCATAGCATGAATTAGAACATGAAGAAAGAGAGACATTCCTAAACACCTTATAGACTCTTGCTTATAAGTGTGGAGCGCTACACACCCATAAACAAGAGTCTACCTAACGCGATTTCGCAGACACCCTGTGACCGTAAACCATGCTCTGATACCAAGTTTGTCACGACCCAAACTGGGGCCCTAGCCATGATGGACATCTCAAACCATGAAGGCCCGGATGTCCTACTCTATCTGGTAATCATGCACAACATTCATATAATAAAAGAAAATATGGAAATATAATTTAGTACAAAAACATAGTCAAAACTCTTGGTTTAGCTTAACACTAAGAAATAAAATCCGAAATCAACTAAACAACATCTGGAACAGTCTATGAAATCTTTACTACATAATCAAGTGACAACTGTCTGAAAACTGAGAAAAGGCCCCCAGTATACCAAAACAAATGGAATAACATAATCTAAAATAAACAGGTATTCTGAAACAAAAAAGGCTCACCACTGCACAGATCACTCCTCTCTAAAATACTCTACTGCTTAGCTGGACTCCTAGATTAAGCCTCCAAACCTGAGAAGTAGAGGGGTCAATACAGATGTACTAGTACGCAGAGAAAATCCAAACTAATAATTTATATTCAACATATATGAGAGCAATTTAAAATAGTTCATAAATTTAGCGTATAGTAAGAAATCACATGGGCAATTTAAAAGACTCTATAAAATTATATGAACTCTGCGACACTCTTTGTTTTACTTATGTGCTAGGTGGTATACCCTACAACTCTAAAATTTCATGGGCTATATGGAATCTGCCATTAACTCGGCAGCCAAGCCCCCAACCTAAGTATGCCGTAAGGGTCAGAGTCTCTGAATCTACTACGCCACATGATCGTCTCCAGCATAGAATAATAATCTACCCATACCGACAAATACGGTTTTAGGCTAAGAGTTACTTGAACTCAAGCCTTCTTCGGGTAACCTCCTAACCCTCTTTATGCCCATTTATAACTCTTTAAAATATGCATTCTCTGAAAACATACTCTGAAAAGATACTCTGTTATTGGATACATACTTGTGGTATCATCATACCATTGAAAAGTCACATCTCTGAGCTATTGTTAGTTTATTACAATCTTTGTTTTCAAAACATAAAGTTTGGAACCACCATATCGATAAATCAGTTCAAAGAACCTTTTCTTTAAATACTCATGTAAACACATGTATGCAACTCTCTTTGATAATATTTCAATGATACAAGGTGGTCATGTAAAAAATTCTTAATCTTATGCAAATCTTTCTCTCTTTAACAAAACACATTTATGTTAAGAAACTCCCTCTCAAAATCTCAAAATCATGCTCAAAATACTATGGTATTTGAGTAAACTAGTTTCAAGCCTTAAATCATGCATTTCAAATTCTTCACATTAATATCATAAACTTAAAGTTATCACAAGAGAGGGATTTCATAATTTGTTCTCTCAAACAATCTTCAATCTAAATTTTCATACATATACATATACATGTAAATTAATTTAAAGGGGGAAAAAAACCTAAAGACAAAATCAACAATACAATTAAACATTCATAATGTACAATAAAATCACGTATTTCAAAACCCCTTTTCTAAATTCATGCGTGATAATCTTTAAATCATGTCCTAGTTTTTACAAGCCCGTGTAGTTTTTAGGATAAACCCCACGTGCCTTAGATTATAAACTTTGGATGGACACTTTTTTTGGGTCTCTATTTGTGCTTTTGATGGATGATTCTTGAAGATCTTAGTTTGGGGATTCTAATTCTTGAATCAATTTTGGCATTTAATTGTGAAATTTTGAGGGATCTTGAATCTTAGGTTGAGGCCCTAGGGTTTGGTTCTTGAGAGGATGTGAGAGAAAGTAGTGTATTTTTGGTGACATGGAGGTTGAATTCTGTGATTATGGAGTCATGGGGTGAAGGTAAAATAAAAAAATACCCCTCTAAAACCATTTAGGAAATACTGAGTTTTTAAGGTGACGACCTTTGCTGATAGGTCGTCACATATGTGATAACTTATCACACCAGGTCGTCACTCAGAGGCTTATTTTTGTGAGTTAATGCCTTGGGCTGATGACATGGATGATAGGTCATCACATATGTGATAACTTATCAGCTCAAGTTGTCACATGTCGATAGACAGACATGCTGAAATAAAATGAGTATAACATTTTGCTCTGATCTCGAATTTGGGAGAAATTGGTATCGTTAGAAAACTAATTCAAAGAGATTTCATTTGATATATAGTAGTACATCCAGTTCATCATATAAATGGATTTATGGTTGATTGAATCTTACCCAAGTTTCGATGCTCACTTAAACTGGAACGATAGAAAAGCTTTTAACTCATCCTTGAGTTTAGGGACCTCTAGGATATCAATTTATGCTCAAATAGGTTCCCACAATACATAATTAATTAACATGGCAAATTTGCATAGGATTTATGTCTTTTGTATCATCTACGCATAGAAACGACAATTTTTTATTCTAGAAATGCGGGGTGTTACAATTAGCTAATAATGAGTATGTAAGGTACATTGATGAGATAGAAATGTTTATGGGGATATGATTATGGGTATTAGTACCTTGTTATATGTTAGTGAAAAGAGGTAATAGTTGATGATTATAATTGTTGGCAAATGACTGTTGATGGGAAATATGAAAAACCATGAAAAGGAGAAGTTGGTTATATATATATATATTTGCTTAGCTTTATTTAATCCTTTGTGCACTCTCCGGTGGCATGAGACAACGTGATGGTTTCTTTACTTTATGTTCTTTTGAGTGTACTCCAGGATGGTATGGGACACCGTGATGAGTTCTTTTACTTTAGGATTTAATGGATGTATATGCGCCAACTTGGTATTCACGCGGTTGTACTTGTATTATTGTTGCCTTAAGCTTTCAAATCAATTAATCCTTATTTATGATGGTATTGGCATTTATTACTATGATATATCACATTATCATTCTTGCTGATCATTTATTTTATACAGTAATGATGCAGATTAGTCAGGTTCAATTTTGTACCTTTACTTAGAGATATTATCTTGCTTTATATCATCTTTATATAATAACTTAGCTCAGTCGGTCGATGATTCATACTAAGTACCCATTATTTTGGTACTTATATTAAACTTCTATACCTTTCTGGTGCAGGCTTGAGTATTAGTTGTCGTCGTTGAGTTGAGTTCGTGCAGTGTTGATCTTTCAGAGTCAGGTGAGCTCGTTGAGTTTTGAGTTGCTTATTTCCCTCTATCCATATTAGTCTTTTGTATTCGAGACGGATGTATTGTCCATTTTAGACTTTTGGGTTGTATTCCTATTATCATACATACATGCTCTTGTACTTATATTAAGAGGTAGTGGTATCGGTATCCATATTTTGATTGTCTTCTTTTAGTGGAACACAGTTGATTATAATCGTATTTGTATACTTAGGCCAAATTGGAAATTTTTATTAATGTAACCCATTTCCTTAGCTCCGAGTTATGGTATTAGATTATCTACTGGTGGGATTTTGTATGTGCCATCATGACTCATGAATCGGGTCATTAAACATATACAATAACACTTAACAGTTTTGTACTAGTAGAGCTCATAACCATGAAAACACTATTGCATTACAAGTTTCTCATTGCTCATGCAATTATTCTCTGTATATATCTCTACTACAAGCACCTGTCACAATTCCATATTTCCTTTTCCCTAGTAATACAACCCTCATCGATCGGCTCCATACTCCATAATTCTATGATCCAACAAACTTAATTGGGATCAAAGTAACTCTAGACACATCTAATGTTCCTATAAATAAAGGATCACTTCGATCAATTTTTGGTGTCAATTCTGATCTTCAAAAAATAGTTTTGGTAGAGATTGAAATTCCACTCTAATACAAACTGAATTCTCCAAGATAACATACAAAAAAGTTACTGTAAACAACTGAAAATAGAGATCAACACTTTCACTGCAAAAGCTCCAAAATCTGCTAATAACGAAGATTGGGAATCCCTCCACAATAGAGATCTAAAATCTATTGATGTCTCTTCGAAACCTCTGCGATCGAAGTCTCTGATACCAAGATAAAATTGCTTATGATCAACTAATAAATTGAACAAGAATAGGTAGGAAACAACTACATTGAAAAAGGAACAAGTTGTATCATTTTACTATGTGAAGAAGGAGGAAGAAGTTAGTTACAATGAGTATCTAGCTAGCTATTTATAAACTTATGATAGATTATTCTTGAAGCATCTAGTAGTTTCTATCAAACTAACTCACTTACTAATCATATAATCATATAATTCATTGAAACTAGTTACATTGCAATGTAATAGTAACTACATCAATTAAACTATAACAGGCATAGTAAAAATAACTAACTCTAACCACTGATATATTGCAATATTTCAACACTCATCATGTCTATTTTTAATCATATCAATCATTCTTTATGATATTAAACTGAAAAGAATTCAATCATGATAATATTAATTATACAAAATCATTCTTAATGTGAGTCTTTTCATAAAATCCGTTGACCAATAAATATAATCAATAATAAGCACTTAATTAACGAAATTTACATAAAATGGTACGTCACCTGGTGTACCTATAAGCACTCGGCCAGTGGTGTGTCGATTTGGCCATGTCATAGAAATTCTTACAAGAATTAACAAGCAACACTAATATTGGTTTGATTTTTTAATAGGTGTCTGGTACATACATTGGAGTTTGATTAAATCTGGATCTTTGCTAGAGAGTCCGACATTGAAGGTTAAACAACTCCCTTACAAAGGAGACTCTGTACCCAAGGGGACATGAATTCAAGACCATTTCTTAAGGATGAAGGAGTACTTACCACTCCACCACAACCCTTATTGGTCCAGCAACATTAATATTTAATATAAAGTAGAGCATAATAAAGAAGAAATGATTTTTATCATTAAAAAAAATGGAATAAATAATAAACAGTTGGAAAGTAAAATACAAATATCTTTATTTAAGAAGATATAATATGTTTTAATTTATTTATTTAATTTGACTAAATATGAAGTTTAAAATAAAAAATAGTACTTTTGAGTTTTATAATCGTAAATTAAAGATATGTCTAATATATAATGATTTAATTTAATTTTGTGATTTTGGATAAGTCAGGTGATATGTTAAAACCAAAGAGATGTTTTTTTTCAAACAAGTTGAAACAAGTGGAATAGTATGTACTCCCTCCATTTTGATTTGTTTGTCTTACTTTTCTTCCTATGTAAAAAAGAATGTCTTTTTTTCTTTTAAGTGAAATTCTAACTTTCCACCCAATATATTTGAGACCATAAGATTAAAGGTTTCTTTAGTATATTCTTAGCCTCTTTAATTTAATACTCCAAGATTCAAAAGTTTTTTAAAAATAATAAATACGTCCCTTATATTTTCCGTTATGTCCAAAATAGTCCCTTAGTATGCACTTAATAGTTTTTGTCCCTTAAGTTTGTCACAATTTAACAAAAAATGTCTCTTAAGTATACACTTAAGAGGTTGTTGGGTATACCAGATAAGAAAATTTCACAACCCCGATTTACGAGTCATGATGGCACCAGCTCTATCCCACTAATAGGTAAGTCAAAACCTAGCCCAAAGCAATTCACAATGGGATAACTTTGTAAAAGTTCCCCAAAAAGGACCAAATAGGCAATTTAATACATGAATAAGCAAACAAATAGAAATAGTCTAAAGGTAGCCATAATATATAAAACCATCCCATGACTTGGTAGAGCCAGTACAAGAGGGACTATAAATGCCACCTAAGTATAAAACAGTTAATACAATCTTGTCTCAAAGATAGAGACTAGACATAAGTAAGATAGAAGGAAATAGGGTAACTATGACTCCAAGAGATCACCTTATCTCTAAATTTAACACAACACAATCCTCAAATCAATGATGGAAACTAGTACTTGGATCTGCAACAAAAAAGGTACAGAAATATAGTATGAGTACCAAAACCACGGGTACTCAGTAGGCATCATCAGTCAACTGAGCTAAATGATGAGATAAATACGATAAAAATATAGGATAACATAACTAAGTCAAGGTAGAGACAAACTTGAATCAACACTAACATCGTTGTACATAAACAAGTAAACAACTTGAATAATAATATAACATAAAATATCAAACACATGCAATTATAACTACAAAGTTGCCCCCATAAGCTAATAAGTGCGTAAAAGTAAATAACCCAACACAATCCCCATAAGACTAGAGAGTACACACAAAGATAGTCTAACCCAAACCACCATCATTTACCAATTCCCAAGGTACAACAAGAATCTATCCATATCATGCCACATTACAATAATTTCCACTTTCAAACTTAAAATCAATACCCATATCATCAATATCATCCTTCATAACCAACATCATAAGCATTAACATTGTCGCTATCATACCACCAATATCATGATTAATATCTTAGCAATATACGAATTTGAATTGGTAATTATGTAATCAATATCATAATAATCTTCCAGACTAGAATCGGGCTATATGTCATCAATGTAATTAATATGTGGACTCGAATCAGTAAGTATATAATTATATCATTATTAAAATTTAGGCTCGAACTGGTAATTAAATCATTAATATTATAATCAATACCCAAACTCGAATCGATAATCCTATAATCAATATCATATACAATAGCATAATCACTAGAATAATCAATACCATAATTACTAGATAATCAATAAGCCTCAACTCTCAATATTCAACCCATCATCACCATCAAGTGAAAAAGTTTCTCAATATCACCTATATAAGAAATCTCAAGACTTATAAAGAGTTTATAAAGTCTTGGCCTAAGGTAGGTTAAAGGGCCCACTTCAAAATCCTCAAAACCCATAATTAGAAAAATTCTACCCTGGACTAAGCTAAGGCATCTAAATCCCTTTTTATATGTCAAACAAGCCTTAATTATCCCTAATATATAAATTCTACTCATGATCTAAGAAACTAAGCCAAAGCATCTAAATTACAGTTTTCGAATAGCCTAGAAGGTCTAACTAACCCAACTATTGCCCATTTAACTAGCAGCACCTAAAACCCATTCCAAATCTAACATAATATCATAAACATACTATGACATAGCTCAATCTATGAAGAAGGGAAAACCTAGCTTACCTGGATGCCAAAGAAAGCTTGAATAATCCACTAAATCACTGACTTTCCCTTTCGAGAAGCTTTCACAAGATGCCAAGCTATCAAAATCACAATCTACTCATCAACACCGGAATAATGATATCCATATTTCACCATTGTGCTTCGGGTCTAAGAGTCACACCAAAATCCCATGTGGATCCCATTTATGAATTTGTGTCTTAGAAGCCAACCCAATATTCCTCATGCTCGAGGAGTAATTACCCTCAAGAATGGGTGAAGTTTGAGATGAATAGGGGCTAAAATCAAGCCACTGAGTTTTAGGGGTTTTGAACAATATATGGGAAAATATACTATGAAATTAGAGAAATCTTACCACAAATTCAAAAGATAATCACATAATAATCATCACCCAAGCTCCCAAATCACCCACAAACTCCATGACACGACCCAAAATTAGGCCATGTAATATGGATACCTCAAGACTACATGAACCAGATGTTGCCTCGATAACCCAACCTTATCATCAATAACAATCATATGGGTCTGGTGAACCCCAACCATAAAATAAGATGGCGGAAAACATACTACAAGTCATAACTTAAACATGTCTAAACACTATAGATTTATCAAACTAACTAATATACCTAAGTCAATAGTCATCCATAATACCTCTATATAATTTGATGTTTAGAAATGTATATATCAGGATAAGCCCCCCCGACAATAGCCAAACTAAGTCAAAATAAGACAAAAAAGAAGACTAAGTCTAAAGATAGGAGACCAGGCACCACTCCAAAGTCAATAAACGAACCACTTTGATCACTTAGTCACTGCACATGGAGAAAAGATGATGCTCCATCCCCTATGTCGCATGGGGATATAGAGTCTGAAGATAGTTAGCGGTTGGAACGCTAGCATGTAACTCAAGGATAAAGATAAAATAACATCATCAATCAACAACAAGTTAATATATCATATTCAACCATATTCATGACCTTATCCGTACATATAGGTATATCACATGCTAAAAAAGTAAATAGGTCATAACAATATTCTCAAGCACTCAATCATGAGACAAAGTGGAGGACTCCAACCTTTCCACACTTAGATTCAACAATTCTTATTAGGTATGGGACTTTATTTTGTAGGAATGCACTAGGACAGTTGTTGTTGTTGTTGTTTGTTATTAGGTATGGGACTTCAAGAACATTCAAATATCACTTAAACGAAGGACTTTAGCCATGTATACACTCATTAAGCATGGGACTCTAACCACATATACACCAATTCAAGTAAGGGACTCTAACTACACACTCATATTAATTTAGGCAATAAACTCTAACCACATGCCTATACATTAGACAAGGGACTCTAACCTCATGTCGTATTAGATAAAGGACTCTAACCCAAGACATTTCCTTTAGCAAGAAAATTCAACCGTAAGAGATATCGTTGTGCAAGGGACTTTAACCTTAAGTGATTTCATTAGGTAAGGGACTTTAACCACAATCCCTTTCATTAGGAAAGCTAAATTAACCTCAAGCCATTACGACTATCATTAATCGATATTGGGACTCCAACCCTTTGTTCATTCATCATCATCTATTCAATTCAAACTTAAGGACTTTAATCCATTTAGACAATTTAACACTATACATGACCAAATAGTCCTCATGGGATCCTTTTTTCTCAACCATTTAAATAGGCCAATGCATTAATTCAATTTATCATACAATTCAATTTATGGTCTTCAAGACCCTTACAAACTATTCATATTTGATTAGAAATCTTATACAATATTCATACCACACTTTAGTTTAACACACAATTCAAGTTTATTTTCATGTTTAGGGACTTTAACCCCTCACTAACCATCAACTAACAAGGTCATAAATTTAACTATACATGGCTTATATTACCTTTACAGTATAATTTAAAAACTATTCATACTTATTGGGTCATTTCCCTTGTTTAAAACATCACCAACATAAGACTAGACAATTCACTTAGATATTTTTACAAACATCTTATTTGCATGCCTTTATCAAGGCCATATTCATGGAAGAAATCATCAAGATTATAGTTAATCAAGAATCACATATTATACCACATACAAAAAGAACCCACATATGCAATTCATCATTAATAACATGTATAAACACAAGTCTAAACAAAGTCGACATTATTCATCATTAGGCAACAAACCCTTTTTCATTTGATTTCAAAATCACCATGTACACTAACTAATTCAATTGTAAAATACATTGGAATAGATTTATATATTAAGGGGAAGAGTTAAATGACTTAGAAAACTTGAATCACCGAGATTCTTGACTTTACTTTGCCTCTTGAAGATCACCCTTGAAACCCTAGACTCCAATTCTTCACAAATGAGTATGAGAGAGTTTTAGGGTGTTTGATCCATAAAAATAGATGTTTAGAAGGCTAAAAAACTTATAAAGTAAGGGAAATTAGGTATTTGAGTGTCAAAAATGACCACAAGGCCCTTAGTTAAAAGCTGGAAAATAAGCCCGTGTAGGGGTACCACTGACTTAAGAAACATACCTTAGGGTATGAGTGGTACCCTAAATCATACCCTAGGCTTCTACTAGGTAAACTACACTGGTTAGGGTATGAATACACACCTTTGAGTCATATAAAAAGGGTACAACTCATACACTAACTCGTACACATCACTCGTACCCAAAATAGTCCATTTTTGATCAAGACATCACTCTATACGATTGGTTTTGGTATGACTCGTATCTTAAGGAACGAATGGTTGGAGGATCACTCGTACATAGGATAGTGAGTGATCCTCTCCATAATTCCTAGTGCATGATAAAGTAGGGAGAGAAGGAGACGACTCGTATCCAAGGGGTACGACTCATACCCCTAGCCGTACCTACCCCAGTGACATCAAATAAAGATTTTTTTTCAATAGTTCAAAGCCTTGGTATTCACTCCAATCCCAAGATTATACACTCTTTAAGGTTTAAGTATAAAGTATATAGAAAGAGAAATATGCATAATGGGTAAAAGGGGGCTTTTTATACCTTTCCTAGGTGTTCAAGTATCGCTATCGCGACCTGACCCTCCCGATCACCATATTTGGTGGCTTATAGTGCCATTCACTATCATGAAATTTCACTACTACCATGACACTTAGTGATTCCAAAGGTATCATCATTTCAATACAAGCATCGCTATCGACAATTGCACAAGATACAGTTGAGACTTAGAATTTTCCAAGTCTCTGCCAACCCCTCAGGATTTATCCAAAATCCCATATATGCAAATGGACTATGATACCATACTAAATTTGCATTTCAAACTCAATTGTACAGTAAAAATTTCCATCCGAGGTCATTTTGACTAAAAATGGGTCTGACACCCATATTTCTTTTCTTATCTTTCCGACCAATAGGTCAAAATAAGTTTGGGTGCCTCGGGACCCAAATCAAAGCCCTCCTAACCTAAAATTTATATTTTGGATCTATTGGAACAGTCAAAATTGGAATACAAGATCATTTGACAAAAGTTTTTGCTAGGTGGCCATTTAGAACTAGTGAAGAATTCAACATAAGGAATTGGCTCTAAAAAACAAAAGAATTGCTCGGTAACCAAATCTTTAGTACCAATAAGTTATAAATGACTTGGGGAAGCTATAGGAATAATCTAATAGTCAAAATAATTAAAAATATAGGAAATGACCGGAAGGGTCATTACCATATCCACTACTAAATGAATTTTCATCCGCGAAAGTTAAGGACTAGGATATACTTGAAGGATTGAAAAGGTGAGGACACTAGGTCTGCATCTTGATGTTCTATGGTTTCATAGCATTTTTGATTCGTAAAAAAATGAAAATATGCAAGTTACTTAGGTATTTTTGTTAGATATGATATATTTTGTGTTGTGTTTTGTAGGAAATAAGGTTTTGGAGCTAAATAGGAGAAAAGATGTTAAAATTGAAGATCTTAGGACACCTAAGTGGGTTCCTATGCCCCGTAGGTACTACCTACGTAGAATAGGTGTCAGAACATGTACTAGAAAGTTGAAATTCAGAGATTTAAAAGCTGAAGAAATTCATCTATCACCTACGACAGACTACCGCCCCGTAAGTGACATAAAGCAGGAAGTTCAGAGAGTATTTAGAAGTTTTGGGTTTTAGTCACCTACGTTAGGATCACCTATGGCCCTGTATGTGACACCTATGCCTCGTAGGTGGTCACCAACTTTGATTTTTTCTTTTGTTTTGTATTAGTTTCCTAGGGTTTCCTTGTATTCTATAAATACCCTTTTTATATATCTTAGTTAGTTTACGCACCCTAAAAACTTACATACATATATTTGATTCCAAATTCTATTTTGATCTTGGGCTTTCTTTATTCATGACTTTGGTTGATTATCCAATTTAAGACTTTGGATTTTATTTGTCGAATATTGTGATATTGATTTAATGCATTCAATTATGAATTCTATTGATTATTTCATAACAATGAGTAGATAATTCCCTTTGCTAGGTTTGTAGGAACCCTGGTGAATTAATGAAGTAGGGGAAGTGTTCAATACTTCTAGATTATTGTTGCTACATGTATTGTGATTTTCTTCCTGCTTATTTATTTATTAATGGTTCCAAACATTAGGATCCCGTCTGTATTCACTACGAACCCGAGAGGGAGGTAGAAATTGGGAAAATGAGAGTATAACAGTGATTTGAAGTTAATTGTCGAAATAAGCTAATCATCACTAACTACTTAAAATAATTATCTTCATCTAATCAACTTAAGACAAGAGGATATAGATGAAACTGGGGTCCAAGGTACGAGTTAGTAAGGCGATGCTTAAGTGAGATTCCCCAAGTATGTCGAGAGGTTGTTGGTGATACATAACTTGACAGATTCTATATGCACTAAAATTTGATAGTTGGATTGAGCACGATAAACCTACAGAGTTAGAAGCTAGGGGAAGCACACGCCTAGTGTTTGTTTAGAATTTATTACAACCAAATCATTCCACGTCTTGTTACTTTTCATTGATACAACTAGAACACCCCCATTTGATTTCTTATTCTGCCCATTGATTTCAGAAAACTTAAGAGATAGTTCATATATTCCTTATGGGTTCGACCCCAACCTGAGTTGGGTTACTATATTTTGGGAGATATCAAAATTTTGGTACCGTTGTCGATGAATATGGTGATTGTTGATAAAAGTTCTTGAAGTTTTTGGGTTTTTGTATTTTGTTTTTAGTTGGGTGTACACTAGTGTATGTGTAATACAAGGAGCAGAGGTAGTCCCTAACTCCCACTTAATCTTGAACTAGAGAGAACTCTACAGTCGACTGGTATGATGACTGAACATATTTGAGAAGGTGAACTTGAAAGGGTTTGGAATAACCTTAATGATGTGCCTCCCCTCCTTGAGATGTTCAAAGCATTGTTGATCAATGAATGGAGAAGTTATTACAAGAAGCTAATAACTAAAAGAGAGAAGTAGATGCTCAGGAGGTTGGATAGTAAGGCAAAGATAAGAAGAAGATCATCAATACACACTCAGCGGAAATTGATATAGAGTTAAGGGTGGTATAGCTCAAGTACTTCTAGGCTATTAGTACTTGCCACCTTATAATGATCCAGTGGAGGACCTGGGGTACGTTGAGACTATAGATATAATAACGCTCAACTTAAACATCAATTTAAGTGCAAGGCAATCGTCATCAATATATTTACCCAACTTTGGAATCGGGGTCAAATTCATGAGGAACACTATAAGTGGCAATTAAATTAATTTAAAATAATAGATACAAGTTAATTTTAAACTAATGGTACAAAAGGATTAAATGTGGGGATAGGTTCCTACACTAGTGTTTCTTTTTTTTTGTTTTTTCTAGTATGAATTCAGGGCTACGAATAATTAGAGTTTTAAAAATTAAGCACGAATCTCGGGGTTATGCATTACTAAGGGATTGTGACATGTGGGAGTTAGTAATAAACATCAATTTAGTAAATAAAATATGGGTAGGCTTGGTTATAGATTTTGATGCTAGTCTTTTGACAAAATAACAAACTTTCACCCATTGATTCTTTCAAATACCTAATAGGAGTGTTCAACAATTGGTAACCACAACCTTAATCTAGGCATCCCTATTTCAAAGATGATACCCATGGAATAGTTAACTTCAATACCTTTATGTCTAATATAGTTAAAATTTATCAAACTACACACATAATTGACTATCATTGCTTTGGTCTCCACATCCCTCTTTCAAGGATGATATGGATTCCTACACTTCATCCACAACCCTTCTTTTGAAGATGGCCTTGAACTTTCTAGAGCTTGGATCTTTCACTTATCAAACCATTGTGGGTATTTGGGGCTAACACCCATCAAATACCAACCAAAATAGCATAGCAATGATTAAACCCATAAACAAGAACTACCAAATAGATGCTAACAATAACAATCCACACACACTTAAATCCCTAGTCATACATAACCCCAAGAGAGAGATTTATCTATACATAAGATAAATAAGCATAGATATACCCATAATCTCCATTAAAATAACTTGTTGAGGATTGAAGAGAATGTTACTTCAAACTTGTCTCTCCAACAATAACAACAATGGAAGTGAGCAAATTTTCCACTTAGAAAGTCTCCAATGTATTCTTCACCCAAAATTTATACAATATTTTCTTCTCCAAAAATGGAGGCTATGAAGTCTAGATTTAAAACCTAAAAATTAGGTAAGATGGAATATGATACATGATACGGTTTGAGTTATTTTGTCAAAATTGGGATCAGCCATGTGCAATTCAAATTCAACCCTTGGGCTGAATATTTCCACTAAGCCGCGATCGCACCAACTTGGCTATGACTGTAGTTACGCGACCGCGGCTAACTCATGCAATCACATTTGATTTACCTTGGCTTGACTGCTGCGATCTCAGTCATTGGACCACGACCGCGGTACCTGAGGCTTTTCTGTTGCAGGTCTTCAACTGCACTTTTCCTTCTCCCTTTTGATCATATAAGCTTCAATCCACATCTTTCTATCTTTTCAACTTTGTACCTGCTAAGAGTGGATATTAATTCATTTACTTATTAATATTTCTCATTTATTCATTCAAATTAAGGAAATGTTCACGAATGTTGAGTTAGAATGAGTGGTAAAATCACTACTCATCAACACCCCCAACTTAAAATATTTTCTTGTCCTCAAGCAACACTACCTTTTACCATGAGGCACACTCATTTATGCCAAAACTTTATGCCTCAAAGGTCACAATGACTTCAACTTTAGTCGCGACCACAAGTAGCTCATTGCATATATGCTGGAATAATTTTACTACACCCATCATTATAAAACACAATACTCAAGAATGCATAAGACTTTAAAGAGCAACAAAGCAACAAAAACCAATACTCTATAGGTGGCTCCCTTTTTACCACAATTAAGCTATACTCCATTTTCCTCATTGCTCAAGAGGTGAAAAAAATTACCCACCTCAACTTATTCGCATGCCATCATCACAAAAAAGATATTTTCACACACCAAACAACCAACTATGTAACAAGAAATTTTTAGTGCACAAACTCTCTCTCACACAAAAGAAATCTCAATGCAATAAGTGTCATACCATAGGCTTGCCCTCATATTCAATCACCACTACAAAGAAGTAAATGTTCGGAGATCTCAAAGGACTTTCTAAGATTTTAATGTAGGTTTGGGTTAGGGTAGGATACCATTTAGGAATAACATAGCTACACCATTCTTAGAATATCTGCATCACCCTTTGCAATTCTTCCTTTTTTTACTAAGGGTCACTCTTATTTGTTTTCTTTCTTTTATTATGCCTACAATTTTCTTCCATTGTTCACCACTTTTCTTTTATCTCTTCTTCTTGCAACTTACATGCAATTCATTTCTTTGTTGGATCCTTTCTCTTTTGTTTCTTCTAAACATTTGTTGTCAACACTTAGGCACATTGGGCATTTTACTAATACTTCGCGGCTCCAAACTTCCTTCCATCACTTTCACCATCCCCAACTTAGGCTTTAAGCCTCAAGTTGAATTTTCAAGTTCAAGGAGGGTACGGTACAAAAGAGGGATAAAAATAATGGAACACAACTTGTAATGAGTTTTCCAAAGAAAGGTCTAAAGGCTCAAAGTGGGTACTAGGGATTGCAATCATGCATAGAAAGGATTTTTAGGCTAGAGTGGGTTCCAAAATCACAAGGATGTCCTAAGATTATTTCTCCAACAAAATAAAATCAACATTATCTTTGAATGACTAATGGGGAAAGTTCTAGATAACACAAGTATACAAGGGATGAAAGGAAAAACCTCACCGTACATGGCATGCAAAAAGTTGTCAAGGAGGATCAATTGTCCCACCCATGAAACAATTAGAGTATTTATTATTAATTACAAATCAACAACTTATGGAGACACAAAGAGAGACAAAGATTTGTTAAAAAATTACTCACGTCCATGCCCTCGATTTTTGAAAATTTTTGGACGGAGGGGGTTGTTTGTTTGGCATCCGCACTATGCAAAATTTGATAATCATGGCAACACCTAAATCCGTAGTCTCACATTTTGGAAAAAAAATGGGCAAACCAAACATATCGCTACTCAGATTTTGCCAATGGTGTAAATGTGATCCCAAATCTGCATTTTACAATGCCATAAGGACTTAGATTTCTCTTGCATTCTTTACATTTTTGCTAAGGTACTCAGAATTCCCCTACATCAATGCATCAAACCCAAACATGATGCTTGACCCTTATGAATGTCATCACTCAATCCATCATAGGGAAAAGTTAGTCATGCATCATCAAGATCAAAATAAAATTAATTTAAAAGAGCAATAAGAATAAAATAAAAATTAATTTTAATGAACACTAACAATAAAAGAAAAGCATGAAAATCCATAAAATATGGGCACCATAAGGGTGCCCAAAAATACAGCATTTCGAACACAAAAAAGTAAAAGTAGTATCCAAAATGTCATCCCAAGATAGCATCAAACCGAAATATCTAGCAACATATCAAAATAATACAAATCTGGAGGTACCCCCAACTAAAAGAGTACAGTGTCCCCACTGCATGTACAAGCAAGCAAGAGTAGAAGGGGTTTCCCTGAATATGTACCAAGAGCTAGCCTGTTCAGCTGACTCTGCATCATCACCCTCAGCATCCTCACCAGAACAATGAGTAGGGGCCTCGTCCTCATTATCCATCGTAGGTGAAGGTAGTCAATGGTTGGGTTTGAGAACCTTGAAGATGCCCTTCACCACCTTCTACAACTTTTTGAATAATTTATCTCACTTCTTCTCTCTCTTTACCATTTTCTCATATGATTCCCTGAGGTCCCTGTGTGATGCAGCTAAGGTTGAATAAGCTCTCTCCGAGTGGAAAATAGTAACTCCCTTCATTTCCTACTCCTTCTTGTATTTTTTATGGTCAGACTGATCTATATACGAGAGGCGAGCGGTGGAAGGATCTCCTGGTCCTTGATTCAATCTGGACACTAGCTTTTGAACCTCCCTCATTTGATCTGAGATATCATCAAGGGGGTTGACTGATGAAGGTCTACAAGAATCTCTGTCGTCTTAGGTCGATTTGTCAGTGTCTGCCTTCTATTTCTTTCTTTGGCCTGGGGAACCCTGACCTATAAATTTTAGCGAGAAGATGCGGGGACTTGGGAGCACACAGGTATCTATAGCATACTCTTCCACGTATGCCCTACTACATTGCTCTGTGATATGGGAAGGGAGGAGAAGCTGTGTACCTCCATGATTTTTAATGTACCTCTATTTTGAATACATAATTTTTCCCACATTCAGGGCGATGATAGAGAGAAGACATGTCACCATCTGAGCTTCCAAGTTTGTAACAATGGTCAATAGAATGTCAGCCAAAGTATGGCCTAAATTTTGAAGTCACTCATCAGAATGTCTCTTTTGGTAGTAGCCCAGGGAACATCCTTACCAGGACATAACATATTGTCCATCCAAGTCTCTGGCTCGCATGATTTTGCATGGAATTACTCCACGTCAGCATTTTGGGAGTCCATACACCTCGTTGATCCGCTCTGTCCCAAAGTTTACTTTCTTTTCTAGAATCATCATTACTGGGTTTATCAAAGAATCTACACTTAAGTTAGAGTAGAATTCATGTGCCCAATGCTCATTAGCAACACAGGGTTTCGGGGCAAAGCATCGCCACCCTGTTTAACTGAGTCTACCATGAAAGCTTGGGAACTTTTCCTCTACTTTGTCAAAGCTTATACCCCTTTCAGGGAGTAACTTAGTCCTGTGCAAATCCGTATTATTGAGGTTCTGGCATTCTGAGGTAATGAATCTGGTTTTGTCAAATCCCTTCATTTCTAAGGCATAGATCTTGTAAATAATGTACTTAGTTTATCATTAGTACTATCATATCAAAATCATCCTAGATTAAATAAATAAATTCGTGCAGTAGCATTATAGAAGTTTTTGAGGGCAGAAATAGATGTGCAGAACTTTTCAATTCCTGCAGCTATTACCCTCAGGTATGGCAATCGCGGAACAGTAACGGGGACCACAATGATACAATCACAGTCATTGGAACCGCGATCGCAGTACCTGAGACTGTATTTTGAAATTTTACACTTCAGTTAATGCATATAATTTTATCTCTACAATCATGTTCTACTAGGCTCGCAAGCATTAAGATTAAGTGACATAGTCCTAGTTATCAAGATTATATACCCAAACTCAAAGAATTTATCATGTATTTCATAGGGGCATTGAATCGAACACAATGTGTACACACTCATTTTAACCGTTTAAACCTTAAATTTTAGGTACTCAAGACTTCTCCATGAGTGTGTACACCAACTTTTATAACTAATCACACCAGTAGTAAAAAATAAGCATGCATTTAACAATGAAAGAACTATTTTAGGCCATTCTATATACTATGACTACCAAGCATTCAATTATAATGAAACTGAGGAAATTTAGACAACTTACTAAATTATATGATGCACGGGATGAATTGACACTTGGATATGCAATGCAAGGCCACAAATTTGAGAGAATTTGAAAATGAGGTACAAGGGAAAATGGCATTCGGATGTTCTTTTTAATTTGATTCGACCGCGATCATGGTCCTAGTGCTGGAGTCATGGTTATATGACTTTCGTGATCGCAGTGGAACGGACTAAGGTTGTGGTAACTAAGACCAGGAATCTAGTCTTCTATACTTCCTGTTCAATCCAAATTGCCAAATTCACACTTTTTTTTAAATTCAATCATAATTCCTTTGAGCACCATGTATCATAGATTATGAAAACATAAACAAAACAAAAATATATTATACCATGCATAATTAAAATGGATATGTTCCACTACTGTGGCGTGATAGGTTGCCTTCAATCGAGCGCTTAGTTTATTGTCATAGCAAGACGTCCCTTCCACTTCCTTTTGTGCTTCTACTTAGAAGATTTGAATCTCCATCCTAACTGTTGCTCCAATATGCAATGAGCGGCAGAGGGACAAAAGATTCAGATCTTCCTAGATGAGGCTTGGAAAAGGTGTTGAAATAACAATCAAGCTTCAGTCTTTCCATTTTAAAGATTTGAACCTTTTACCCAGCTTCACATCAAACTTCTAAATTTATTCTTTGGGTAAAAGTGAGAATATCATTAAGACATTCCTTTCACTTTAAAAGTTGAGTATCTTGGCCTTTGATGGATGGGATTCCATGTGCTCCTTTGGAATGTCAAACTCCAAAGTATAAGAGTCGGACTCTTACTTCCCACAATCCACCATTTGTTCGGAGGCATGTATCCTCATCACATCTTCTAAGAATAATGTTGAAAAGTAGTTTGAATGAGGTCCAACCCTTAATTCCAGGTTAGCCTTCTCCAAAGCATATTTACCCCGAAATGAGTTAGCGCCCTCATAAGAGATTTGCTTTGCTTCTTCTTAAGACTCTATCACCATTTCTTTTGTTGTGGCTTCTTCTTCCTCATATGACTTGATTGATTGGGAAGTTAGCGAGGAGTCTTATCTACCTAGCTCATTATCGTAGCTTTGTTTCTCTTCTTGTTGAACCTTTTTTTGGTAAATAGGCAAGGTTGTGAGATTTGCAAGAATGTTGTTTTTTCCTAATTCCCATGCCTTGACATTTACCCAGTCGAAGATCTCGCAAGATTGATGTATGTCTTGCGCATTCTCCTCAGTTAAAGTCACTTAATCCAAAATAGTTTTAAGCATCTCTCCAAAACCAGTGGGTCGGGTTTGTTTCTTTTCCTTCTTCTCATCATAAGATCTATTAATCTCATAAAAAGAACAAGTAATTCGATTAGTATATAGGGGGAGGGGGAATTTAGACAATCATCTCAATGTCCATATCGACCACTACATAACGAGCACCTATACTTCCTATAGGGAGTATAATTATAATCTCCCCAGAAGTGTGGTCATTTATAGAATAGGCATGGATCGTTAGGATAGGAATCCCAATTACCGACATCATACTTGTTGGAAGATGCCATTGAGAAAAATAAAAATCAACTGAACTCTACCTACAAAGAAAAATCATAAACAAATGTATACAAGCTTGAATTCAAGCAAGTAAACTAAAATTTCAAACTAACTTAGTGCACAAAATTATTCCCCAACAACGGCGCCATTTTTTATAACGCTCAACTTACATGCCAATTTAAGTGCAAGGTGGTCATCGTCAATATATTTACCAAACTTTAGAGTCGGGGTCGAATCCACAAGGAACAATGTGAGTGGCGATAAAATTAATTTGAAATGATAGATACAAGTTAAATTCAAACCAATGGTACAAAAAGATAAAATGGGGGGATAGGTTCCTACACTAATGTTTTTTTTTCAAGTATAAATTTGGGGCTACGAATAATTAGAGTTTTAACAATTATGCACGGATCTCAGGGTTATCCATTACTAAGGGAGTGACATGTGGAAGTTAGTAATCAACATCAATTTAGTAAATCAAATATGGGTAGGCTTGGTTATAAATTTTGATTCTAGTCTTTCGACAAAACACCAAACTTTCACCCACTGATTCTTTCGAATACCTAATAGGTGTGTTCAATAATTGATAGCCGCAATCTCAATCTAGGAATGCCTATTAATAGGATGATACCCGTGGTATAGTTAACCTCACATTCACCCTTATGTCTAAGATAGTGAAAATTTAGCAAACTACACACATAATTGACTATAATTCTTTTGGTTCCACATCCCTTTTTCGAGAATGATATGGATTCCTACACTTCACTCAAAACCCCTCTTTCGAAGATGGCCTTGTACTTTCTAAAAGCTTGGAGCTTTTACTCATCAAACCCATGTGGGTATTTGGGGATTTTACCCATCAAATCCAAACAAAACTAGCATAGCAATGTAAAACCAATAAACATGAACTACCAATTAGATGCTAACAATAACAACCCATACACACTTAAACCCCTATTCACACATAACCCCAAGAGAGAGATTTAGCTACAAATAGGATAAATAAGAACAAATATACCCATAATCTCTATTGAAATAACTTGTTGAAGATCAAAGCGAATCTTACTTCAAACTTGGATCTCCCACAATAACAATAATGGAAGTAAGAAAATCTTCCACTTAGAATGTCTCTAATGTATTCTTCACCCAAAATTTATACAATATTTTCTTCTCCAAAAATGGAGGCTATGAAGTCTAGATCTAAAACCTAAAAGTTAAGGAAGATGGAATATAATACATGATAGGGTTTGAGTCATTTTATGTATATTGGGATCAGCCACGTGCGTTTCCAATTTTTCCCTTGGGCTGAATATTTCCGATGAGCTGCAATTGTACCAACTTTGCCATGACTACTATTATGCAACTGCAACTAACTCATGCAACCATATTTAATTGACCTTGGCTTGACTACCATGATCGCAGTCATCAGACCGCAGCTGCAGTACCTGAGGCTCTTCTGTTGCAGGTCTTCAGCCGTACTTTTCCTTCTCTCACTTTTGATCATTTTAAGCTCCAATCCATATCTTCCTATATTTTCAACTTTGTACTTGTAAAGAGTGGATAATAGTTCATTTACTCATGAATATGTCTCATTTATTCATTCAAATCAAGGAAATGTTCATGAAAGTTGAGTGAGAATAAGTGGTAAAATCACCATTCATCAAGAGAAAGGCGTTATCATTCCTCCTATTTTGCCATGGGGTGTGAAGTTGTGTGAAGTTTGACATTACTAGATCCATGATCAAGATCTTAAATATGAAAAGTGTATATTTAGGCTTGCCCATAGATGACAAAAATATGTACCTCGCAAACTTTATTGGGATATGAACTTCATATACTAGAATGGGTAAATTGGAAGCACTAAGACTCAGATTGTTCCCACTTCCATTGACTGGTGAAACAACTTTGTGGTAAGGGGGAACTTCCTAAAGGATCAATCACTAATTGGAATGAGTTGCAGTGTATCTTTTTAGTCGATGGATGAGATATATCATTTCAGTTAGTTACACTCTGAGTCAATGTATGAGGCATGATTTCAATTAAAAAAAAGTTGATAATGGTGCCTAACCACAGGATTTTGGGGCAGAGCTTGCTTGAGATTTTCTATCAAACCCTTAACAATAGTTTGAGAGTTATGGAAGACACGATTACTCATGGAGCATTCATGTGTATACGATGGGAGACAACATTTGATATCTTCAATCAAATTTCTCTCCTCTACCAAAAATAGCATACTCGGGGGGTAGAGAGAGGCACTGGTACATATGATATTGGTGCTTCTAGTGAGCACAAAGTTATTGATGATACAGGGGCATAAGAAATTGCTTAGCTAAGGACAAAGGTTGGTTTATTAATAAAGAAGTTTACAATGATGAATTCTAAGAAGGTGAATGCATTTGACTCATAGGGTAAGCCATATAGATCTTATGATTTTGATTTTGAAGAAGAGGCAAAGTACGTAGATCAAGATTTGGTCGATTTCTGAGCCAAGAGGCAAGGAAACCAAGGTTTGAACTATTACAGGGATCGGTAAAAAGATATGAGCAAAGAGTAGGACAATGACTAGAAATGCAGGGATGATTAAAAGGACAAGGGTGATATGTATGTTCCACTAGGCAGTTATGACACTGAACGATGGAGGCTATGTTGTCCAAGATGGTCAAAAGTCAGGAAAATTAGAAAAATTGCCTTAAAGAGATTAAGGCAGATATCTCAGGATTGGACCAGAAGGTAGAGCCGCATGCTACAGGAATATTGCAATTAGCGCATCAGTTTGGAAAAAAATCTACACCTTTGAATTAGAGGCAGTCCGGCACCCTTCCGAGAAACATAGTGCAAAATCTTAAACGACGGTCATTGTCTATCCATTATCATTTAGAGTGGTAAGAAAACTATTGTTCCCTCTTTACCAACTATTGATGAGTCCAAGAATGATAGTGATGTGGTTTATGAGGCACTCAAAGCATAATAAAAATAGGCTATAGGTGGTTATGGTAATGTTGAGAAAGACAAAGGTTAGGGAAAGGTCGATGAGTCAGTAGTGAAGCAAATTTCATGAACTCCCCCACCTTTTCCTCAAAGGATGAAATAGAAGAAGAAAGAAGGGAAGTTAAAGAAGGTCATTATCATGCTAAAAAAGTTGAGCTTGAACATCCTTCTTCTTGAGGCACTTGACTAAATACTTAGATACACTAAGTTTATGAAGGAGTTTGTGCCAAAGAAGATAGATTTAAGTTTTGATGATGTTAGTGAGTTGCACCATAGTAATGCAGTTACTTCTAGATATCTATATTAAAATAAGGGTGATCCTGGAACATTCACTATTCCATACACCATAGGGACATCCAGGTTTGCTAGAGCATTGTGTAACTTGGGAGCCAACATTAATTTGATGTTGTTGTCAGTGTTTTAATTATTTGTCTTGATCCCCTAAGAACCAACAACTATGTAGTTGTTGATGGTAGATTGTACTGTAGATAAACATGTGGGCATATAGTTTGATGTTTTAGTGTTCTGGCTGACTTTGTTTTCTTTGATTGCAAAGTTAACTTCAAGATGACCATAATCTTGGGAAGAACTTTCAAGGCCATGGGTATAGTAATATTTAATATGGACAATAGGGAGATCCAGTTCAGAGTTAAAGAAAAGAAAGTCACATTCAATGTTCGCAGAACTATGAAGTAGCGGACCGACATGAGGGTGATGATGGTTATACATTGTGTTAGTGACTCAAGAGGCCAATTCTTTGGTTACCTTGATAAATTTTGAGTAATTACGGTACCCACATTGTGACACGATGTTAATCAAGCGCTACATAGGACGAAGCCTATGGGATTACTGGTGAAGTCTGAGTAACCAACATAGCTACATCATCCCTCAATGTTAAATTAAGCGTCGGGTGGGAGGCAACCTACTATTTTAGTGTTCACGTTGTTTTTTTATTTTTGTAGGTCTATAGCATGAGGAACAACCTGAAAGACGATAAATTCTAGCTAAATTCAGAATATTCCTAGTAAGGGGACTCGTTGACCCACTCACAGTGATCATAAGTCCCACCTGGGCCAGGTAAAGTTATGTAATAAATGTCAAAAAGAGATTTTGAGGACTTTTGGGATCTCCAAATACTTATATATGAACCCACTTATGGTGTTGTAAATAACAATTATGACCTCATAAGTGGTTCTACAAATGACAGAGCATGACATTCAAAGAGCCAAAATGAGCCTAAGATTCTAGGACACCTAAGGCCTTTCACTTACGGGCTATAGGTGCCACCTATAGACAGTAAGTGGCTTCATAGGTGACCAAAATTTTGAGCCTTTTTCTTAGAAAAAATTGGTCTTACCCAACCCAACCAACCTTAAAATCGTCCACCCTTAAGGCTTTTTAAGCCCCAAACCCGACCCAAAATCTATATTAAACTCATATTCTCTAACTCCATCTCAAATTCATCTATCCAACTTCCCCTACACTTTATATAAGGTAAGAACACATCTTGTTCTCAGTAAAAATGCATCCAATTGTAAGTATTATACATTCAAGTTAGGTTTTCTCTTTACCTTTTCATATTTCATTTCTGGGTCTCCAAATCAAAGGTAAAATTCTTGGCTCCAAATAGAATTATCTTATGATAAACTAAAACTAAGTGAGTTGGTATGTTTAATTCTCGCAAACTACATAAAACCAACAAAATTGTGTATAGGAGCCTAGAATTAGCCTAAATGCAGAAAGTGGTGCATTGTTCTTAACTAATTTTTTTATGATCATGCTCCAAACAGAAGTAGAAGTTTGATTGGTTGAGGAAACCCAAAAGTCTTTCATGCCACATGTGTGTTTGAACTTTGATTCTATTTATATGTGCAAATATTGGACTTGCTTGGGTTGAGTACATGTTGTAGGGATGTAAAATTTAGGAAAATTCAAAGTCTTATAATTTAGAGTTTTTTTTCAAATTTTGCAGTCTCTTACTCTTATTTGAGAACTAACACTTGGTTTTTCAAGTATAATGGAACCAAAGGCTTCTAAAAAGAAGGCAGGTCCATCCAGACAACAAGATAAATCCCTTGAGCACAGTAGCTCAATGTAGGAGTACCTGATTGCCCCGATAAGAGAAGTTCTCCCACAGAATGGGGAATAAAGATAGGTTGCATCCGAGAATATTGTTAGAGCCACTTTGGGCATCCAACTCCCAACATAAACATAGTGAGGCAAACAACCTACTTCTACTTAGGCTAGGGCCCAGGTAGAGGCTAGTCAACCAGTTTCAGGCTGAGGATGAAGTCAGCCAGGATGTCATCACCACATTCTTCCTAGTCTGTGTAGGGAGAGCATGAGGAGGAGGAGGAGGTGAAGTCAGAGCTACTAACAGAGGACCCCCAGTATGGGGAGGGGTTATAGGATGAGTCCTTAGTAGTAGTTCTTAATCCATCATCTATAGTACCTCAGTTTAAAGAGGGTACAACCCAAACATATCATCAGTTGCCAGCACCATACATAGAGCCACATCTCAAACTAATAAGAAGTTCAACCCTACTTACTTCTCAATTGATCCTATTGATGATGTGAATACAAGATTGTGCATAGAGATGTTATGGATGATTTATGAGAGAGACATCTTTGTGACTGGGTTAGGCCAGCCAAAGAGGGCTATTTGAGAAGAGAGACAGATTGAAAGGAGAGACAAATTGAGTTATCTGTTTTAGTTGGAGCACAACTTTTGCAGGTTCAGTTTAATTGTTATCGGATGGGGTGGATGACTAGACTCGAGGGTTCATGTAGTCAAGCATTGATTTGGGAGTTCTATGCCTCCTACTATGCTACAGTATCTATGACCACACCTAGAGGCAGTAGGCATACAGAGCAGCCCCAATTAGAGAAGACACTAGTCAGAGGTTTTATGGTTGATATTTTAGTGGTGGCCATCTACCGAGCTCTCTTTGGCACTGATTATATAGCTCCAGTATCTACTACAGGGTCTGATTTTAGATTGAGATTTATGTGATAAAAATACTCTATGCAAGATGATGAGAATAAAATATAGAGGGTAGGGTTTTTTAGATGGATCGACCATTATATTTCATACCTTGGTGAGGTGGCCCCTGGATCAATAAAAAGGGGCATATTAAGAAGGTAGTGCTAAATTTTGCCGCTATGTTTTGGTGGGAGGTGGTTTGCTATTGACTATGTCCAACAGCTGTGGACAACTTGCTTACGTGGTATGGTGCTGCATTGATCTCGAGTCTAAATTAAGGTTATGATATAGGCTTTGCAGCTATTATCAGTTATCAGATACATGTGCGAGATTTTGGTGAGTTGAATATATTACCCTTTCCTTGCCTTGTCTAATAGTTGTGTGATGAGGATGGTTTACCTGAAGTTATGGGTCATTATGAAAGAGTTGAGGTTATAGGTGTGGCCTATATTAGTTTTATCAAGGATTTGGTAAACTCGTTCTTTTCTTCGAGGACTTGTAGGCCTCCAATGGTGATTCTGTCCCAATCTAAGGGCCCATTTGTTCCTGCAAAGCCTAGTGATATACAAGGTGTAGATGCAGATATAGGTATAGATTTTGAGATATGTGAGAAGATATAGGTGCTTGAGATGAGCACTCAGGGAGAGGGGACCCCGACCATATCTACTTCAACCCTTGCCTCCACTTGTGAACCTATTGGGGTATCTCCTAGGCCCCCTCGCCGTACTCCCAATTCTATAGGTCTAGTCCTTATAGCGGTACCTCAAGACTTCTTACAACACCTTGTGGATAGGTAGGAAGAGAACACAACCCAAATGACTGATGCAAAGTTCGAGATTGCCCCAAGTAGATCAAGCCTTGAGTTTGGATGACTTTGGAGAGTGCAGAGACTCAAATTTGGGCTACTATAAGGGATGAGATGGTAGAGATGAGGGCGTAGTTGCATGTTCATATTGATTCTCTTGAGATAAGGATGCATGTCATGACCTAATTTATCTGTCAAGATGGCACCTAATCTATCCCACCAGTAGGTAAGCCAAACCGTAATCTAGAGAAAAATACAATAGGTTAACTTGGTAGAAATGCTCCAAAAGGCCGTAATAGGCAATACAACACAATAAATAAGCAAGACAATTGAAATAGTTTAAGGGTAGTCACTACATAAATACCACCCCAAGACGTGGTAGACATAGTATAAGAGCATCAAGCATAATAATATAACCCAAGTACCTAGAATTGTCAATACATTTGTCTCGAAACAAAAGACTGAATATACAAATATAGAAGGAAATGGGAGACTCAAACTCCAGGAACTCACCCTATCTTTGAATATCAACATGGCATAAACATAAATTAACAGTAATAACTAGTACTTGAATATGGATTAAAAAGGTACTGAAGTGTATTAGGAGTACAAAAAACAACGGGTACTCAGTAGGCATCATCGACCGACTAAGCTAAGTCATGATATAAATATGATAAAATACAAGATAACATAACTAAATAAAGGTATAGAAACAAATCTGATTCAACTCCAACATCGTTGTGCATAGATAAGTAAATAAAGCAGAATAACAGTATAACGTAACATAAAGCATCAACAAATGCAATCATAACTACAAAATTAGATCCCATACACCAATTGGTGCAGAAAAGTATATAACCCATCACAAACCTCCATAAGCCTGAAAGGTACAAATAAGGTAGAATAACCCACCATCATCATTTATCAACTCTCATAATACCATTGGTGTTCATCCAAGTCTTGACACTCTATAACCATCGATTGCCCATATTCATCATTTGTAAATAAGTCAACACTTAGCATGTATCCATCATGTAGAAGCTAATCATCATATATCATTAAATCATCCTTTATTAATTAAACATCACTTATCAACTAATCATTAATTATCAACTAACCAATATTTAGCAACTAGCCAATATTTATTAGCTAACTAGTATTTAGCAATTAGTCAATATTTATCAACTAACCAATATTTAGATACTAGCAAATATTTTGCAATAAGTCATTATATCACAAGATTATATTCATATCATACTACATTATAACTATTTCTTCATTTTTGACTTAGCTAGTTTGTCAATCTCACACCCCATATGAGTCCCCCTTATGAAAATCGCATTTCCAAAACCCCATATGAGTCCCCCTTACGAAAATCGTATTTCCAAAACCAACCCAACCTTCTTATATGCTCAAGGAATCATTACCCTAATAAATAAGTGAAATCCAAGCTAAAATTGGCTAAAATGAAGCCATTAAGGTTTTTTTTTAGAGGGGGCGGGGGGGTTAACAAAAATTCAAAAAAATTTACCAAGGGTGAATTCTTACCTCAAATCGGAAGATAATCGCAAAAACAAATGTTAATCAAGCTTCCTAATAACCCACAAGCCTAAATCCTACTTAATCTCACTCTATAGGGTTTAAGCCCTCAATAAATGGATGGGAAATGGCTAAAATCATAGAATAAGGGGTCTATTTATACCCAACCAAGGCCCTCGGGTTCCAATATTGCGACTCATACTATAGCAATCGCGATATCTTTCCACTGCCACGTGAGTCGCGATTGCAACCAGCAGTACGCAATCGCAGTTTCTAGGACTGCTTGAACATGTTGCAATTATTGTACAATGAGCCGCCATCAAGGTACTCCAAAAACGTGATGCACGAGAAACCTGATCCACCAAATTTTTCTAAGTCCCAAATAGACTTTAATTGGGAGCCTGATATTCGTTTGGAATCTCGTTTATACAAATGAACTATGTAGCCACACCAAATCGATATTCCAGAATCAATGGTACAGTTGAAATTTCCATTTCATGTTGATCAATGAAATATGGGTCCTACACCCATATTTTATTTTCTTATCTTTTTTACCAATAGGTCAAATTGAGCTCGGGTTCCTCAGGATTCGAACAAACGGTCCACCTAGCCTTAAATTGACATTCTGGAGCTGCTAAAATAGTTAGAATTTCCATTGGAGGCTTTTTCACTGAAGTTTTCACCCGGTGGACTTTTGAAACCAGTGAAGACTTCAAACTATGAAAATGGTCTAAAATCTAAACTAACTGATCGGTAACTGAACTATCATTTCCAGCAAGTCATAAACATATTGGGTAAACTATAGAGAACCTCTAACAGCAAAAATAAGTAGAAATATGGAAAATGATCTAAAGGAACTTTTGTCCACGAAAGTTAAGTATTAGGATGCAACTGAAGTCTCAAATAGGTGAGGATACTAGGTCCGCATCTTTCTCTTGGTCTCCAAAGTATCCTTCTCTACTGAGTGGTGCCTTTGCTGAACCTTAACTACAGGAATCTCCTTAGTGCGCAACCGCTTAACATCACTAGCCTAAATAAGCATCGGTTCCTCTACAAAAGTCAAATACTTATCCAACTGGAATGAGTCCCATCTAACAACATAAGATAGATCAGGAATGTATCACCGCAAGATGGAAACATAGAAAACTGGATAGAAAATAGCAAAATCTGGAGTTAAAGCTAACTCATAGGCCACCTAAACAATCATGCAAAGTATCTCAAAAGATCCAATATATCTAGGGATGAGCTTGAAATTCCTCCCAAACATCATCACACCCTTCATTGGTGACACTTGGAGAAATATTCGGTCATCAACTCATAATCTCAAGGTACAAAGCCTACGGTTTGCATAAGCCTTCTACCTACTCTGAGCTAGTCTTAACGTGTCCTGAATTACCCTAACTCTATACAATGACTCCTGAAGTAAATTAGTACCACGGGGTCAAATCTTAGATGTCTTAAACAATCTAATAGAAGAATGACATCTCCTACCATACAAAACCTTAAATAACTTCATCTCAATACTAGAATGATAACTGTTGTTATAAGAAAACTCTAATAAGGCTAAGTGCTCCTCCAACTGGCCTAAAATGTCCATAACACAGGATCAAAACATATCTTGAAGAACCTATATAGTTCTCTCAGACTGGCTATTGATCTACAGATGGAAGGATGTACTATGATATACTTGTGTACCTAAATCCTCTTGAAAAGCGCTAAAAAATATTCAAGTAAACACAGAACCTCGGTCAGAAATAATAGATATGGTTACACCATGAAGATGGACTATCTAATGCATATAGATGCGGTCTAACCTCTCGGCACTAAAAAATATCTGAATAAGAAGGAAATGTGTTGACTTGGTCAATTGATCAATAATGAACCAAATACCATCAAAACGATGAGAAGTACGGGGTAAGACACTTACAAAGTCCATGGTAATTTGCTCCCACTTTAACTCGAGAATGGGAAATCTCTAAATCAAACCACCTGATTATTGATGCTTATCATTTTCAAGCTAAAAACATAGGAAATAAGCTACAAAATCCACCACATCACTCTTCATGCAACTCCACCAATAGTGTTGTCTCAAATTTCTAAACATCTTATCTGTACTCAGATGAACAAAATATCTAGAGTTGTGATCCTCGTACAGAATCAATTGAATCAAATCATCAATCCTCGTAAACCAAATGTAGCCACCAAATTGCAAAGCACCCTAAGAATCTATGGTGTTCTTCTAAGACTCACCACTCAACACCTGATCACAAAGGAAGAGAAGCTTACTATCATTAAATTGATGATCCCAAATTTACTAAAAAGGAAAAGACCTCGCCTCAACATTAGCAAGAATCCTCCTAGGGTCTATAATATCAAAGAGGACCATCAGGTTGGCTAAGGACTAAACTTCCCATGCCAACGGCCTCTGAGAAACTTAAAATACAATCAAAGCTACACATACTCACTATCTTCTAACTTAAGGCATCTGCTACCACATTTGCCTTACCCGGATAATACAAGATAGAGATATCATAATCCTTAAGTAAATCCATATAACTAGGTTTTCTAGAATTAATATCTTTGCAGGTCATAAGATGCTAAATATTGTGATGACTAGTGAAAATCTCACAATGCACACTACAGAGATAATGTCTCCAAATCTTAAGTGCAAAAACTACCACTACCAACTCTAATTCATGAGTGGGGTAGTTCTACTCATAAACCCTAAGTTGTCTTGAAGCATAAGAAATAAAATAACCATATTGCATCAAACTACAACCTAGAGCAACACTAGAAGGATCCCAATACACAGTGAATCCCTCACCCTCAACAGGAATATCTAGAATAGGAGATAAAGTAAGGAAATTATTTATCTTTAAAAAGCTTGACTTAAACTTCTTGGACGATTGAAAAGGAACCTATGTCTGAGTCAATCTAGTCATAGATGATGAAATAGTAGAAAAACCCTCGATGAATCTTCTATTATAACAGACCAAACAAATAAAGCTACGAACCTCAGTCAAAGATATAGGTCTAACTAAATCACAAATTACCTCAATCTTACTTGGTTCTATGATAAAACCATCCTTAAACACCACATGCCCATGGAATGTCACCGACTAAAGACAATTTCCACTTAGCAAACTTGTCGAAGAAAATATGCTCTTAAAGACATGAGAACAATCCTCAAATATTGTGCATGATTCCCTCTACTCCTCACATACACAAGGATGTTGTCGATGAACATAATCACAAGGAATCAATATAAGGTCTAAACACTCTATTCATCAATCTATAATTGCGGCTGGGGAATTACTCAACCCAAAAGACATCACAAGGAACTCATAATTACCATAATGGGTCCTAAAGGCTGTCTTTGGGATATTCTCAGCCCAAATCATCAACTGGTAACCATATCTCAAATCAATCTTACAAAACACTATTGCACCCTGAAGCTGGTTAAAAAAATCATTAATGTGAGGCATAGAATAACAGTTCTTCACCGTTACCTTATTAAGCTACCTATAATTAATACACATACGCATTTATCCATCTTTTTTTATCACAAAAAACATAAGAGATCCCCAAGGAGACACACTCGATCTAATAAAACCCTTACCAAAAAAAATCTTGAAGTTTATAAATTAGCTCTTTTAGCTCAGGTGCTAGGCTCGAGATCAATAGTAAAATCAATCTCACAGACAGGGAGGATACCAGGCAGGTCAGAAGGGAACACATCAAGAAACTCATAAACTACAGGAACAGAGTCAAGTGATAGGCTCTCCACACTAGTATCACATATATAAGAGAGATAAGACTTGCAATACCTTAAAATAAGTCTCGTAGCATGAACATATAAAATAATCCCCATCAGCTCATGGCTAACTGCTCTCTGCCACACGACTGAGAGTTTATCAAGCATGGCTGAGGTAACAGTCTTGGCAAAATAATCCATGACCGCATGATAGTGGGATAACCAATCAATGCCTAGAATCACATCAAAAACCACCATATCAAGATTAATAAGATCAACATGAGTATAAACATCACTAATAGTCACAACGCAGGATCTGAACACCAAATCCACTGCTAAAAAAACTCCTACAGGAGTAGATACATGTAAGGGCATCGATAATAAATCCCAAGAAAACTCTAACCGTGGAGCATAATAAGCAAAAACATAAGAATAAGTGGATCCTGGATCAAATAAAGTAAGGGCCAATTGATGGCCCAAACAAATCATACATATAACAACGACATCTGAAGACTCGACCTTGAGTATAGAATGTATTGCATACAACTGACCATGCTCGCCACTTAGCTAGGATCCTGACTGACCTCCTATCCGCCTGCCTGAGAACCTCCTCAAGTAACCTAAAAACAACCCCTACAAAACTCAGAACCACCTCTAGCTGTAGGATAAATTGCTCTAATAGGGGGAATACTCTGGGCTAAAGCAACAATTACCCCACGACTAGGGCAATCTTGCAAATAGTGACTAGGAGCTCCACAACTATAACATGATAGCTAAACTTAATTAGAACCAATAGTTCGGCTAACCTAAAATAACCAGAAGATCAAGAATGACTAGATAATGAACCTCTTGAAGACTAACCACTGCCCTTACAAGGGTGATCACTAGAAATAAACTGACCTCTATCAGTAACTTGAATAGTTTTCTAAACAGGTCGACTAGGATAACTTTGAGACTGATAGGGTGGATGTGGAGGATATCTATGATGAAAATGGCTAACCCTAAATTGGGAACTACTACAACTCCTACTAAAACTGCCCTAATGCCTAGGCCTCTTATTGCTATCCCCACAGGCCTTACGATATATATCCTCCACGATAAGCTGAGGATGATTAAAAACCTCAGCAAAATACCTACCTATAGTGACCAAACATTAAGTAGACATATGAAGGGGAAGTATCAAGCTTCTGACAAATCAATAAACTCTTTCATACTTAGTTCCTAGAATAAAAGTCGCATACCAAGTGATCTCATGAAAAGTCTTATACTTTACTGCTGTTATGGCACCCTGATCCAATCTAGAGAAATAATCTCTTAAATAATCCATAAGGTTGTAAAGTATATACTTCTCTATGAATATCTCAAGAACTGAGTCCATATCAAAGAGGAAGATCCAGCTGGTCTAGAAATAATATAAATTCTCCACCAATATCGAGTAGCTAAGTCAAATTGAAATATGGTGTAATCCACACCACGAGTGTTAAAAAGCCTAAATTATGGAGCCTATCCTCATAAGCAATCAAAAACTCATATGCATCCTCACCCCGAGTACCAAAAAACCTAGGCGGAGCCAATCTCTAGAATTTACCTAACATCTTCTTCTCCTCGGTAGATAAAGTAGGAGAGAAGTCACTGACTGAGCAACCATCTTCATAACAAGAACCTAAACTCTACAAGCCACAACTATAGGCTGCACCCCCACCTCTATACCACTCTAATCTGTAGATTGTGTACCATCAAATAACAGATGACAAACTAACCATAAAAGCTAATCTAAATCACATCTGAGGACAAAAGAAAAAATAAATCCTAGTGGAGCTTAGGTTGGTCCTTAGACCACCGTTGGCTAGGTGAAAAGAATATTTGTCTCAAGAGGGAGAATGGGGTATGGTAGAGGACCCTTATTCTAGCCCCTAGCTGGGGACACATATTGTGATTGTCCATGACCTCTGGGTTATCCATGAATAGGAGAAGGATCTCTTGGCTTAATCTCAAGATCCTCATTACGTATAGTGGTAGCACATGTCCTAGCCATCTATGAAGGAGTGAAGTCAAAGAAATGTTCTATAAATAAACTCAGACTCTTAGCATAATATGAGTGAAAGACGTGAAGATATCCCTAAAATGTCTCATATCCTCTCGTAGATAGCAAACAAACATCATCGTTGTGATCTGTAGGACTCTACTAGACATTTGCTCTTGTACTAACAATATTGGTTTAGCCTAGGCTCTGATACTAATTTGTCGCAAACCAATTTATAAGTCATGATGGAACCTACTCTATCCCATCAGTAGGTAAGATAAATTCTAACCCGAAGCTAAATGCAATGAATTAACTTGGTAGAAATTCCCCAAAAGAGCCTAATAGGCAATCAAACACAATAAATAAGCAAGACAGTAAAAATTATTCAAAAGGTAGTCACTACATAAATACCAACCCACGACCTGGCAGAAATAGTATAAGAGAATCTTGTACAATAATATAACAAAAATATCTATAATAGTCAATACATCTATCATGAAACAAAAGACATAACATAGAAAGATAGAAGAAAATGGGAGATTTGGACTCCAAGAGCTTACCCTATCTTTAGATATCAACACCACAAAAACACGAATTAGTGCCATCAGAGCACTTGTATCTGCACCAAAAAGGTATACAAGTTTAGTATGAGTACCAAAACAATGGGTACACAATAGGCATCATCAACCAATTAAGCTAAATCATGATATAAATATGATTAATGCAAGATAACATAACTAAGTCACGGTACAAAAATAAAAATGAATCAACTCCAACACCGCTATGCATAAATAAGTAAATAAAAAATGACAATATTATAACATAACATAAATAATCAACACATGTAATTATAACTACAAAATTAGGTCCCATACTCCAATTTGTTTAGAAAAGTAAATAATCCATTGCAAGCCCCTATAAGTCTGAAAGGTACAATCAAGATAGAATAACCCTTTACCATCATTTATCAACTCTCATAATACCATTGGAATTCATCTATGTCATGGAAAATGATAACCATCGATTGTCCATATTCATCTTTTGTAAATAAGTCAACAATTACCAACTATCCATTATGTAGAAACTAATCTTCATGTATCAATAAATCATTCTTTCTCAACTAAATATCACTTATCCACTAATTATTGATTATCAACTAACTAATATTTAGCAATTAGACAATATTTATCAGCTGATTAGTATTTAGCAACTAGCCGATATTTATCAACAAACCAATATTTAGAAACTAGCCAATATTATCAACTAACCAATATTTAGCAACTAGTCACTATGTCTCTAGAGTCTATTCGTATCATACTACATTATAGCTATTTCTTTATTTTTTACTTAGCTAGTTTTTCAATCTCACACCCCAATGTCATCATATCACAATAAGTGTATAATCATTGTATAATACATATAGTCAGACTCGAATCGATGTAGATATTCAATAATATCCTCATAATACCCTCACAATCATCTTCCAGTCTTGCCGAACATCTATAAATTATCATTATCACCCCCTTTCCTTGTCGGGTATATATCATCATAATCATCCTCCGGTCTTGCCGGGTATATATCCTTATAATCATCCTCCGGCCTTGCTGGATATATATTATCATAATAATTTTTATGACTTGATGGGTATATATCATCATAATTATCCTCAAACCTTGTAAGTTATATATCATCATAATCATCCTCTGGCCTTGTCGGGTATATATCATCATAATCATCCTCCGTCTTTGTCGGGTACATTTATCATCATAATAATCATTAATATCATAGCCAATCTCCAAATTTCTACAGGGTATAAATAATCAATATCATCATCAATATGGTTAATAGCATAATCATCAGAGTATTTTAAAACATAACCATGAACATAATATATTAACATAATCAATAATCATTATCAAAATTGTGAATTCTAGAATAACCAATAGCATGATTACCAACATAGTAAGTAAGTGTGATCTTTGGCATAATCACTAGAATATTAAGTAATATTATCAATAGGCACCGTTTTAGTCATAATCCATAACATATTCACCAATATAGTCATTAATCATGATCTCTAGTTGTAATGCCCTGAATCTGGTACCCGGAATGCTACACAGTGCTCATGATCCTGAAAGACCACGAGCTAACCTATGAATGATATCTATAAATGAGCACTGTATAATATGATGTAAAAATATGGAATTAAAGGCTGAAAGGCCATAAGTTCAAATATATGATAAAATATAACATCTGAAAATACAGTACATCATTACTAAAACAACTGAAATAACTGTGAAAATGCTAGAGTTTGAAAGCCTTTAGACTGTCTGAAAAAGGAGTTGATGGTACATGTCCCCAACTAACTTCAACTGATAAAATCACTAATTACTAAAGATAAGAAATAATCAAATCATAACATCCTCGAATGATGAGGACTCACTGTTGACTCTGACTGCTGAAACTGGAATGTTGCTGATGCTCTGGAGCTCATTCTTCTGAACCTATGGTATAAAAACACCATAGCATAAATATGTCAGTACGATTGAATGTACAGGTATGCAAGCGAGGTAGGCTGAATGCAAAGGGTTCATATGCATGAACAATGCTAACTGACTGTATAACATGATCGTGAGAATACATACATGAGTATGTAATTGTAACTGGATTTGTGAGTAATACTGACTACTGAGTCTAAATAATGATAACATGAGTTACTGATAACTGATATAACTGATATAACTGATACTGGGACACTGTATATGACAGTCTAGGTTCTAATGGAACTAGATAAGTTCCATACTGAGCTGTGTCACTGTATCTGACAGTCCTAGGTTCTGTAGAACAATCTAAGTTCTTTTACTGAAACTGGGTGACTATATCTAACAGTCCTAATTCTGTAATAGAAACTATGAGAGAATTCATCTAACCGACATACCCTTTTTTTCTAGATAGATTTAGGGTCCAATCTGTAACCCCAGTTGGAAGAGTGTCAATACCGCACCACCAGTAAGAAAAAGCTATAAGAAATCCCTCATCTAATAGGTACTCTAAGGAGAATGGTGGGACCTTCATATAACAGGTTAAGCCACCCCATCTACCCTCAATTAGCAGGTTTGATGTCTCAACCTACGCTGGCTACGTACTTATGGAGCACAAGGATTGCTTCTAAGAATCACACCCTCTACTAACAGGTGAGTTTCCATCCTTGGGATCACTCGGTTCTGAATCCTACTCCCATCTGAATAGACACTGAACATGATTAACTGAACTGATCTGGACTGTGTTCATTATGTTTCGTTAACTAAAGGAATACAATTAAGATCTACTGAGATTACATAGATTACTGAGTTTTCCTGAGTCATGTTACTGATTGAATTTTACTAAGTTCTAAAACTGACTAAGAATACTACTAATCATTGCGTGACAGAGATTTATCATAAAACCGACGCTGGCTCTAGGAACACAGCTAAGTTGTCAGGTACAAGTACCCCCAAGAATCGATAGCATGAAACTAACAAGACATAACACTTCTTGAACACATAACCATGGTCAATAATTCATAGTACTATCATTACGGATTTTCATGAAGTATTTGCATACCACAAGCTTTCACATGAATAAGAATGCATATAAACATGTCATAATTCGCTAAGCCTAATCTCATGAGTATTACGTCAATCTATTACAAGGCATAACAATAGCATGGGAGTCATTTTGAACATAATGGTAACATCAATTCATCATTTAGGTTCTGTTGAGTCATAATGCACAAGTATTATTCTCTTAGGCATTTTATCAAATACCTAGAATGCATAACTTAGGTCTTAGGCATGATATCAAATTAATACCACATAATTCCCTAATTCAACTCAATTTCATAAATTTCAACCTACATACTAGCGTAGTTTAATGAACATCACATAAAGATTCTAACTTGGAAATCCTAAAACAATAACTACATGAACATAATCAATCCACAACATAAACATCACAATTCATAGTTAAAAATTGGATTCTTGGGCTTCATGGATGAATGAAATCCATTAATGAACACTTGACATACCTTGGATGGAAAATTCTTGAAAACTAACGGTAGAATCTCTTGAATTTGAAGCTCCTATGAGAACCCTAGACTTGTTCTTGAGAGTGTTTGAGAGTAACAACAATATTTTGGTGAAACAAGGGCTGAATCCTATGTTATAGGATTATATAGGGATGGGAAATTGTCCCTTTTTCCCTTAAAAATATGGACTTTTAAAGACTGAAAACTGGACAACAACGTAATTGGAGACGCGGTGCATCGATGCATCAATGTGATACCCGACGCGTCGCGCCATGATCGCGCCAAGCCTCAGTAGTATTTTTGGTTGTCCCTGCAATAATGTTAACCAATATGATAGGCGAAGCGGTGCAACAAGATTGCCTTGGTCCACTACTTTGGGACACCAAATATTGTCTAAACGAGGTCCAAAAAATCTGAAACTTGTCTGAGAACACCTATTGACCTCTTTGATTATGAATTAATAAAAATATGGATCATTAAAGGACATTAAGGTGGAAAAATAAGAATACCAAATTTCAAAGAAAAAAAATAAACTAAGTTTGAGAACTTAGATAGAATTTTCTAAGTATGGGACCCCCTAGACAAGCTTAAAGTACTGATTTAAGCTTAGAAATTTTGCAGAGTCTTACAATATCTCCCCCTTGAGAACATTCATCCTCAAATGAGACTGACTGTGATGGGAACAATACAAACTAAAGTATATATAGGACATGAATAACTGAAATATGATTTCATGACTGACATGACTGATAAACTGAATATATCATACTGAACATGCATATTTGATGCATGCATAAATGATTCATGAATGCATGACTGAGATTTCTGATAAGCTAAGTTTCTTATAATAAGGATGTATATCTGATGCATGAATATGTGACTGACATGATGCATGGATAAATGACTGAATATACAATGGTATTTTATACCAAGTGTATAATAGAATTTTGAGCATGAAACTGAATACCAAGTTGGTAATGAAACTAAACATGATAATTGAGCAAGCTTAAGGAAAATTATTACCTTGGGCTGAGTTTGAGTTAAAGGAAAAGTGGTGAGGATTCTTAGTCCGCATATCTGCTTTTGCTTTCCAAGTAGCTCCCTACACCGACCAATTTCGCCAAAGAACATTGACTAAAGAGGCTTCTTTGTTCCTCAGTCTATGAGTTTGGTAGTCAAGAATTTTGACTGGAATCTCTTCATTAGAGAGGTTTTTCTGAACATCAATACCCTCTATAGGGACTACAACTAATGGGTCACCTATGCACTTCTTGAGCAAAGAGACATGGAATAGTGGATAAACTGAGGCTAGATCTGAAGACAATTGGAGCTCATAAGCTACCTTGCCAAAATGACTAAGAATTTTGAAGGGACCGACATATCGGGGATAGAGCTTTCCCTTCTTGCTGAATCTCTTCACTCCCTACATGGGAGAGTTCTTTAGGTAAACATAGTTACCAATCTCAAACTCGAGATCCTTTCTACACACATTTGGATAAGACTTCTGTCGGCTCTGAGCAGTTCGAAGTCTTTCTCTGATCAACTAGACCTTTTATAAGGCATCAAATACTAAGTCAGGACTTATAACTGAGGCCTCACTAACTTCGAACCAACCGATTGACGATCTGCATCTCCTACCATAGAGAGCTTCGAATGGAACCATTCGAATGATAGAATGATAGTTGTTGTCATATGCAAACTCAATAAAAGGCAAGTGATAATCCCAACTACCCTTGAAATCAATTGCACACACTCATAACATATCTTCTAGAGTCTGAATGGTCTTTTCTGTTTGACCATCTATTTTGGGATGAAAGGCTGTATTGAGATAAACTTGGATACCAAGACCCTTTTGGAATGCTTTACAAAAGTGAGAGGTAAACTGGGTACCTCTGTCTAAAATAATGGACAACAAAATTCCATGTAGTCTAACCAACTCCCTGATATAGAGTTTGACAAATTCCTCGACTGAATAAGAGGTATGGACTGGAAGAAAATAAGAGGATTTGGTCATCCTGTCTACAATAACCCATACTGAATCATGTTGGCGATGAGTACGAGGCACAACCATTACGAAGTCTATGTTCACTTCTTCCCACTGCCAAGTAGGAATACTAAACTCCTGCATGGACCCACTAGGCTTTTGATACTCTATTTTAACCTGCTGATATGTAGAGTACTTAGCCACAAACCCTACACTATCTCTCTTCATCCTACTCCACCAATAAATATTCCATAAGTCACGGTACATCTTAGTGGTCCCTAGATGAATAGAGTAGCGCACACCATGCGCATTTGCGAGAATTCGCTGCCTTAAGTCATCTATACCTAGCACATAAAGATGACCCTGACAATGCAAAACACCATCTCCCTCTTAGGAGAAAACCTCTACTTTTTGATCTTTGACTGATTCTTTCAACTTGATTAGACTGGGATCTCTATCCTATTTTTCTTTCACCTCAGAAACTAGAGATGATTCTGAATAGTTTTGAACCCATATACTACCTTCTGCTCAATCGACTAGCCAAAAACCTAGTCTAGAAAACTGATGGACTTCTTGAGATAACTTCTTCTTACTATCCTCAACATGAGCAACCCTACCCATAAATAGTCTACTGAGGGCGTCGACCACTACATTGGCCTTGCCCGAATGATAAAGGACACTAATGTCATAATATTTAAAGAGCTCTAACCACTTTCTCTAATGGAGGTTAAGATCTTTCTGATAAAATAAATACTGAAGGCTCTTATTATCTTTGAACACATCTACATAAACACCGTACAAGTAATGCCTCCAAATCTTTAAGGAAAAAACTACAGCTCCTAACTCAAGATCATGAGTAGGATAATTCTTCTTATGGGGTTTAAGATGTCTGTAGGAGTAGGCTATGACCTTACCGTTTTGCATAAGGAAACAACTCAAACCTACTCTGCATGCATCACAATATACTACGAACCCATCTGTACCATCTGGAAGAGCCAAAATAAGAGCTGAGGTGAGTCGAGTCTTTAACTCCTGAAAACTCTTCTCGTAAGGATCTGACCACTGAAACTTGACTTTCTTCTGAGTCAATCTAGACATAGGGAATGCAATAGAAGAAAATACCTCAACAAACCATCTGTAATAGCCAACCAAACACAAGAAGCTCCTGATATCTGATGGAGATACAAGGAGAGGCCATTTTCTTACTAATTTAGTCTTTTGAGGATCAACTCTAATGCCATCACTGAAAATTATATGACCAAGGAATGCTATTGACCATAGCCAAAATTTACACTTGCTGAATTTGGAGAACAACTGATGATTTCTGAGAGTCTGCAATACTATTCTGACATGGTCTGCACGATCACGCTCACTGTAGGAGTAAACAAGGATGTTATCTATGAAGACTATGATGAACATGTCCAAGTAATACTTGAACACATGATTCATCTAGTCCATGAAAGCTACTGGGGAATTGTTAAGACCAAAGGACATAACTAAAATTCAAAGTGACCATATCGAGTACGGAAGGCTATTTTTGGAATGTCACATTCTCTGACTCTGAGCTGATGTATCTTGATCTAAGATCTATTTAGGAGAAATATCTAGCATCCTAAAGTTGGTCAAACAAGTCATCGATTCTAAGAAGTGGATACTTGTTCTTGACCGTGACTTTATTAAGTTGACGGTAATCAATGCACATTCTGAGAGAACTATCTTTCTTTTGCATGAATAAGACTGGTGCGCCCCATGAAGAGACACTGGGTCTGATGAATCCCTTATCTAGGAGATCCTTCAACTGTTCTTTCAATTGTCTAAGTTTTGCTGGTGCCATTTTGTATGGCAGAATAGATATAGGATGAGTATCTAGAAGAAGATCAATACCAAAGTCTATTTCCCTTTCAGGAGGAATTCTTGGAAGATCTTTGGGAAAGACATCTGAATACTCATTCACTACTAGGACTATTTAAAACATGGACTTTCGAAACTAGAGTCTTTAACGTAAATAAGATGATAGACACATCCCTTAGATATCATTTTCCATGCTCGAAGGTAGGAAATAAAATGATCTCTAAAAATTGAAGTGCTACCTCTCCACTCTAGGACAGGTTCATTCGGAAACTAAAATTGGACAATTTAGTTTCTGCAGTTGACTGTGGCATAGTAAGAATGAATCCATTCCATGACAAGAATGACATCAAAATCAGTAATCTCTTATTCAACTATGTCTACTAAAGTGACCTTCTGAGATACCATAATCAAACAGTTCTTGTATACCCATTAGGCTAGGATACTTTTACCCTCTGGGGTAGATACTGAGAAGGGCTTTGCTAGAATTTTTGGACTGACTCCAAAATCAACTACTACATAAAGAGTAACAAAAGACAAAGAAGCTCCTGGATCTAGCAAAACATAAATATGCAAATGAAAGATCTGTAACATACCAGTAACCATATCAGGAGAATTTTCCTGATCCTTTCGGGACTAAAGAGCGTAGAGTCTGTTTGGGTGTTTCCCACTAGTAGCACTTGAAGAGGCACCCTGCTGATTCAGGCGATCGGACTGAGTTAAGGAATGGTTACACTGACCCTGAGGACCTGGCTGAGAATAATCTTTGATTTTGTGGCCTGGCTTGCCACATCCAAAGAAAACATCACTGTCAACTCTGCAAGTACTCTGATGGTGCTTGCCACATATCTGACAAAAAGGATAGGTTTGGGCATTGCTAACACTACCCTAAGACTTAGAGCCTGGCGCCCTATCTCTATTGTCGTCTCTAAATTCAGCACTAGAGCACTGGATGAGGAAGGAGATAGAACAAATGACTTTGGGCAGAACTGAGAATGATTTCCACCCTCTAACTTAGGCTGAGCAAAGTTGAAACTACCTGTCCTTGCTCTCTTATTATGCTTCTCTCATATCTTAATCTTCTGCTCTTCTATCTGTTGAGCATGGATCATAAGCCTGGCTATGTCCATCTCACTAATCAACATTGCAAATCTGCACTCATTAACCACACTATCATTCACCCTAGAAAAAAACTTACTCATATTAACCCTTTTTTCTGCCTCTACATGAGGAACGTATCTATCTAGTTGAGTAAACTTAAGAGAATACTCTTTCACAGTCATGTTTCCCTCCTTGAGTTTGCTAAATTCTAGCACCTTAGCTTCTCTCAGATCTAGGGGAAAGAATCTATCAAGAAAAGCAGTGGAAAACTCCTCCCACTCTATAGGTCCTGCGTCACCAGCCCTTTCTGCTTTAAACTATTTAAACCATGTGTGATCCACATCCTGCAACTAATATACATCTAGCTCAGCATTCTTAATAGTTGGCACCCCCATGATAGCTGTAACCTTTTGAATCTAATCAAGGAATTCTTAAGGGTCCTCATTTGACTTAGACCCAAAAAAGGATGGTGGATTCATTCAGGTGAATTCCCTAATCCTGGCTGCAGTGGTGTTGGCCACTAGGTTGGATGAAAAGATAGTTAGTCATTCATTCTGCATAGAAACTGAGTTAGTAAGAGTAGTGAATATAGCCCTGAACTCTGCAAGAGAAATATATTCGTCCAAGGGATCTATTTAGACAGGCTGAGGGGCTGACTGATTTCTGTTTCTTCACTTGGAAGGCATGTTCTGTAGAATAAAGGGAGAAACAAATTAGACTGATAGTTAAACTTAAGCTCATTCTCACTGGCATAACATGACTACTGCAAGAAGGGAAACTGTTCCTAAAACATATTATAGCCTCCTGTACATAAATGTGGTGCGCAACACACCCATGTACAAGACTCTACTAGATGCGGTTTTCAGACTTTCCAGGACACTATTGAACCTTAGGATCTCATACTAAGTTTGTAATGCCTCGAATCTTGTACCCAAAATGCTACACGGTGCTCATGACCCTGAAGGACCACAAGCTAGCCCATGACTAATATTTGTAACTGAGCACTGCATAATATGAGGTAAAAATGCAGAATTAAAGGCAGAATGGCCATAAGGTTAAAATATATGATAAAATATAACATCTATAAATACGGTACATCATTACTAAAATACCTAAGATAACTGTGAACATGCTATAGTTTGAAAGGCTCTAGACTATCTGAATAAGGAGTTGATAGGACATATACCCAACTAACTCCAACGACTGAAATAACTAAGTACTAAAGATATGAAATAATCAAATCATAACATCCTCGAATGAAGAGGACTCACTGCTGACTCTGACTGCTAAAACTAGAATGCTACTGATGCTCTGGAGCTCGTTCTTATGAACCTATGGTATAAAAATACCATAGCATAAATACGTCAGTATGTTTAAATATACCGGTATGCAAGTGAGGTAGGCTGAATGTAAAGGGTTCATATGCATGAACAATACTAAATAACTGTATAACATGATCATGAGAATACATACATAAGTGTGTAACTACAACTAGATTTGTGAGTAATACTAACTACTTAGTCTGAATACTGATAACATGAGTTATTGATAACTGATATAACTTATATAACTGATACTGGGCGACTGTGTCTAATAGTCTAGGTTCTGATGGAACTAGCTGAGTTCCGTACAGAGCTGAGTGACTGTATCTGACAGTCCTGGGTTTTGTAGAACTATCTGAGTTCTATTACTGAAACTGGGTGACTGTATCTGATAGCCCTTATTCTGTAACTGAAACTGTGGGAGAATTTATCTAACCGATATGCCCCTTTTTCTAGATGGATTTGGGGTCCAATCTGTAACCCCAATCGAAAGGGTGTCAATACCGCGCCACCAGTAAGGACAAGCTATAAGAAATCCCTCGTATAATAGGTACTCTTAGGGCAGCTATAGAGAAGCTCTAATAGATAAAATAAGTGGAAATATGAAAAATGACTCAAAGGGTCATTACGGTGCAGGCATGATTTACTGATATTAAGGCACCTTATCTAACTAGATTTGGGAGGAAAAGGCTACATTATTCACCAAGGAATACTCTCTTGCTGAGAGTCATAGTCCAACCATTTTGCTTAAGATCTTCTTATTTTCCAGTCGATGCCACCTCACCAACCTCAGTATTTTAATTTGTTTACTGAGGAGGAGCTGGTCCTCAAAGTTGGGACCAAGGTATTTAGAGAAGAGGATCAGTAGGATCTCGATATGTCATATGATCAAGCCCTAAAAAAGGTCACCTATTAGTCGATAGAGTTAGGAATTATTGATAGGCAAAGGCATGCTGAGCGAGTTGTGGGTGCATCCTCTAGTAATGTACCGCCACCACTACCACCTTTATTAGTTCAGATACCCCCTGAAGGAGGATAGTAGGATACGGTCTCCTAGTGAGTCCCAGGTATGTCCTCATTCCCTTGGTTTACATTATTTACATGCACTGGAGATAGTGCATACATTTTTAGTTAGGGGTTAGGTTTACCATAGATGATGCTAGTTTTTGTTGTTGTGCTTCTTCTTTTATCAGTCCTAGTATAGTTGTAGAACAAGTATGTCTAGGATAATTTTGTGTCATATTGTGTTTTATTTTATATTGTGTTGTGTTTTTGTGTAATTAGGAGATTTTTTAGTATCTATGGCTATTGATGCACTTTGTTTTTTATTTTTGAGAAAAATGACACCCCTCCAAAAATTTGTTTGTGAACTATGTGATGTTTATATGTGTATGGCCAATGTGAATCTCATTGAGGAATTAGAACTAAGGACATAATAATCATAGCTAACAAATTGCATTAATCGAATAGATAGTAGCTTCTGATGCGACCTTGTTCTATGTTTGTGTGAGATACCACTTTGTTACTTTTATGTTGAGATACCATTTTGTTCCCAATGTGTGTTGAATCTAGAACTTGCTCGATTAGTCTTAACTAGATTGTAGATGGTAGGTTAGCAAAAGATCATAGGTCGTTCTTGAAATAAATTCACTTTTAGCCTAATGACCTTCCGAATGTGAATAAGTATCCCTTGATCCCTATTTTGAGACTTATAGCCTATTTTTATTAGTTAAACTTTCACCTTACTATTTTTGTAATAATGAACCTATTTTGGCTCTGGTCTACCTTGGACATTGTTCACCTCAACTCAGGCAAATCACCTAAGTTGAGTGTGATATCATAGGGGTGCATAATGTGAAATGGGTATGAAGAAGGAAAAATACAAGAAAAAAAGTAGGGCTGGGTGTGGTAGAAAAAACAAAGTAAAAAATTGAAGAAGAAAAAGAATGAATAAAAGAAACCACACCCAACCTAAATCTACAATAAAAGAATAAAAAGGAAGAAACAAGGATTGAAGTAAAAGAAATTGGTTAAGTAGTGGAACCCCAACGTAAGTGTAGTGATAAGGAGTTTTAGTCACAAAAAATGGACATTTGCATCATACCAGCCCCTAAGTCTACATTACAAGCCAAGTAAAATCCTATAGTGATCCTAACCCAACTATCTAAAAGCTAAGGTAAATAAAATAAGGGCAAGCCTATGGTATTTGATTCACATTGATTGGAACTTACTTGTGAATGGTAGTGTCTCTTGATATGTCCTTACATTGACATGCATAATTTCATATGATTAATTGGGACTTTTTTGATGTGAGAGTGTATGGGTTGTGTTACTAGCTGCTTACTTATTTGGGTAGTGTAACTTGTACTTATGCATGGTTGTTTGTTGATAATGTGATTCCATTTTATCACATTATTGGTCTTCATTGATACGTAAAGTTTTTTTTGCAGTGTTAAAATAGGAGAGAGGTAATGTTTTGAGTTAAAAAGTTGATGATTGACTGTAATAGATAGCTTAGGTTTCTTCTAGTTAAACAATGTTGTTTTGTTTGTTGTGTTGTGTTGCATAAGGATATGCAAACATTCTAAGTTGAGAGTGTTGATGTGATATGGTTCCATAGCACTTTCGACGTTTAAAACAAAAAAATATGCAAGTTACTTAGGTCTTTTTGTTAGATTGATAACGCTAAACTCACTCCCATCTTTGAGGCGTGAGGCGGTCGTTATCAATAACCCAACTCGAGTTGGGGTCCAATCCACAAGGAGTGAATTATAAATTTCAAGTCCTATGGGTGCCCTAGTTACTAAGGATTACCTGGAATTCTAACAAATACATGTAAATAAAATGGGGGAATTTATTTAGGATTTGTTTGAAATGATTTTTGGTTAACAACGCCCGATTATGACATGTTTGACTTTAAATCAAGATTTGAGGATATCTTGGGATTATGTCTTACTAAAAATGAAAGCATGTGGGTTGATGATGGTTTAACATTAAACTTAGTTGTTAACTAAAGGATAGGCTAATTCGATGATCATTGTGGTTAATCTTTCAATAAAACGACAATGATTTCACTCATTGGCTCTTTCGAGCACCTAACAAGTGTGCAATTTGTAATCACAAAAAACTACAATCAAGTATCCCTATTTCTAGGTTGATTCTCTTGACATGATTTACACTCCTATTACACTTATTTCTAAGATTTCAAAAGGAAGTAAACAACAGGCTTAATTTTCCACCATTGCCTTGTCCCCCTATAACCCTCTTTTAAGGATGTTATGGGTTACCTCATGTTCACCTTCATCCCTCTTTCAAGGATCATGAAGGGATTCTAGAGTTTGGGATTTTCACCCATAAAACCCATTTTTATATTTGGCATTTGTACCCACAAATTCCAAATAATAAATTCATACAATGGTGGAATCTAAACTGAACAACTAACAATCATGCAAACACAACAATACCCACACATAATTACACTTTAGTTCAACATAATCTCAAGACTAATTTACTTTGCTACTCATGAAGAAATTAAGGAAAGGTATACCATCCGGAATATCCGACGCATTCATTCTTCACAAAATACTAAGAAATCAAGCCTCCACAATTAGTTACACACTTGACCAATTAGAGTTTCTTGCTTTAAATTCAAAATTGTCTATGAGGTAAGCAATCCCTAAATAAGAATAGGTTTTTTCCCATATGAGGTTTGGTATTCGTCTATGCACTCTTAAAAAATTGCCCTGGGTCATATTTCCACTCAACCGCGATCGCGCAGGTTCGACCACAACTGCAGCTATGCGACCACAGTTCTGCTCTGCGATCGCATGATACTTACCATCTTGGCTGACCACGACCACAGTCATGTTAAATAAGGTTGAACTTCTCCAGGTCTCCTACTGCACTCGTTTTGCTTCCATTTGATCCCTTTTTAGCTCCAATCCTTATAATTTCACCTTCTCAACTATATACCTGCAAAATATGGCTATTTGTGCATTTAAATCATGATGATGCCTCATTTTATTTTACAAAACATGGTTGTATGCACATATGTTTGGTTCAAATGAGAGGTAAAATCACTAATAATCAACACCCCAACTTAAAACCTTTCTTTTCCTCAAGAAACACCACCATTTTTTATGAGACAACTTCACATATATTCCCACACTCTATTACCTAATGATCATGATGACTCCATTTTGATTATTACCACAAAAAGTTCTTCACACATGGGCAAAATGATTTTTAACGATGCCCTCAACATAAAATGAGATATTGGAGTACGCAATAGACTTTGAGGAGAAACTATGTGACAATTACTACTCTCTCTAGAAATGACTCACTTGTTGAGCTCAACCATAATATTCTTCCTTTTATCTTACTGTGCGGAAGATGACAAAATCACCCACCTCAAATTGTTCACATGGCTCCTCATAAGAAAGAATATTTCGTACACCTAGTTACCAACACTGCTACAAGGAGTTTAAGTGCAAACACTCTCTCTCTCAGTAAATTGTCAATGTTAACAAGTACCATTGCATAGGCTTGCCAATATTTTCAATCACCACTATAATAAGTACACTTGGTTGGGAATCACAAAAGACTTTTTGAGCTTGTAATGTAGGTTTAGGGTGGGGTAGGATATCAACTTAGGAAGATAAGGCTAAACCCTTCTTGACTTTATTTATCACACTCTTTTCACTTTTTGCTATTAGGCCACTTCTTTTCCCTTACAATTTTGACTACTATGTCTTTCTTGGTTTTCCCACTTTCCTCTTTCCCTTTTTATGCATAAATTATGTCTTTCTTTTCTTTGTTGAATCTTTTTTTTTTTAATTATTTTGCTTTATTGTCTTAAGCTTGTAGGCATTTTCTTATGATTTAATGGACGAACTACACCCTTTTCAATTTCCACCACCCCCAACTTAGGTTTTTAGCCTTATATTGTATTCTTAATTTCAAGGAGGGTAGGGATCAATAGAGGAAAAATAAAAGGGTAAAGGCTTGTAATGTGTTAGCCAAATGAAAGTCAAAAGGCTCAAAGAGGGTGACTGGGGGTAACTCATATGTATTTGTAGGATTTTAGGCTAAAGTGGGCTTTCGATGAGACAAGATAGCCTATAATCATTTTACCAACCAAGCATAATAAAATTAAGCCTTGAAAGACTAATGGGGAAAGTTTTAGATAGTACAAGTACACATGAGATGTAGGCAAGTAATCTCACACATATGGCATGTGAAGCTCGTCTAAGGGGTTCACTTGTTCCACCCGCTCAAGATAAACAAAGAACTAACTATTTTTCGAATTCACTTTTCAGAGTCAAGAAAAAGGCAAAGTTTTGTTACATAGTTGCTTATGTCCATGCCCTCTAATTTTGCAAAACAATTCGGACAGAGAGGGGTGTTTTCTATGCATCCGTACCATGCATAATATGTTAATCATGGAAACAACACAAGATATTATCTCATATTGTGGTTGTAATATGGGTAAACCACCCACATGGCTACTCAGACTTCACCAATGGGTATGAATACAATCCCAAATCATCAATGCCACAAGTACTCAGACTTCGCTTATATTGACCATGATGCCACGTGCACTTAGACTACCCCTACATCCATGGTTAAAAACCAAATTATGATATTTTTCCCTTAAGAATGTCGTCACTCAGTGTATCCTAGGGAAAAGATCATCCAATAGAAGTAAAATAGAGAAAAAATCTATTAACAAAGTAACTAATTCCTGAAAGTATGGGCACTATCATAGTGTCCAAATATTATAGACTAAATTCAGATAAGAATCATACAAGAGAGTAGCAAAGTATGCATAAATATCAACAATACAAGCCCAAATCAAATGAATAAGAAGACACCCCAACTAAAAAGATAGCATTGTTCCTACTACATAAATAATCAAGGATAAAAGAGATAAGGGTGCTCCCTAAAACCACATCAAGGGCTACTATCACTCTCGGACTCTACATCATCACTATTCTTCTCCAGATCAGACTACTAGGTTGGGGCCTCATCATCACTCTCCACCCAAGAGAAAGGAAGTTTATCACTAGGTCTTCGGACCTTTTATAGGCCCTTCACCCCTTTCCATATTTTAATAAGAAATCCATACCTCTTCTTCTCTCTTATGATCATCTTTTCATGGGCACTTTGGAGGTCTCAGTATAATTCAGCCAAAGAAGAGTAGGTTTTTTCAACACTAGCAATAGTAGCTTCTTGCTTCTTTTGATCCTCCCTGTACTTCTCATAATTGGGCCTTGACACATAGGAATGGTAAGAGAGGGAAGGCTCTCCCAGTCCTTAGGGAAAACTAGACACCAGCTCCTTAATGAATGTTTTATCAACTCCAATCTCCTCAAGTGATTCAGTTATAGTTGGCTTATCACACTCAGTGTCAATACATTTTGAGTTTCCATGCCGATCTTTATCTTCTTTCTTTTGCCACGTGTCCCCTCTACTCGAATCCTCAAAGGGTAAATGGGAGCACCAGGATGCACCCATATATAACTAGTATACTCTTCAACTCCCACTCTCCTACAAAGCTCAGTAATCATAGAGGGGAAAAAGAGATTCGTACCACCTTGGTTCTATAAATGATCTATTAAATTGACCACAAGTTGACCAACATTGAACGAGATGCCATCTATAATGAAAGCGACCATCCAAGCATGTAGATTTAGGACTGTTGTCATATAGGTACATGGTGATACTTGGCTACAAATAATGTGCAACCATATCTGAGTCTCGAAAGTGAAGTCATTCATGGAGATATTTCTTTTAGTCTTGGACCAAGAGACTTCCTTTCTGGGACATAGACATTACTCTAACCAATACCCTGGTTTACACCATTTTTCATTGAACTTACCTATGTCTATATGCTGGAGCCCATAAATATCATTGATTTGCTCCACCCCAACTCTAACAGATTTTCCCCGGATCTTAATAGTCATAGTAAATAGATCCGAGAAAGACACTTCATAGATGTTGGCATAAAATTCACGAACCCATTGTTCACTTGCAATGCATGAATACAGGGGAAAACACCTCCACCTTATGGATTAGAGTTTTTTATGAAATACCGATAGTCTCTCGACAGTCTCCAAGAAAATTCCTCTTTTTGGGAGAAGCTTTGTCCGTAAAACATTATTGTAGTAGTGAGTGTGGCACTCGAGTGCCATGAATTGGATATGATTATACTTTTCCATGAGTTAGTCCTTCTAGCACTAGGCACACATCACAATATTCAATGATGTTTTTAATGTGTAACTATACCACATTGTTCACTGAAACTTATTAGGATAGGTGTTTTTTTGGTGCTTGGCTAAAAATCAGAAGTGTAGGATTTTTGGCATGGTATGAAATAGGCCCCGGTTACTACAATCGCAATCTATTACTGCATTTGCATTGTGACGATCACGAACCATGGCCACGGTCACAATACCTGAGGCTGGTTTCCTTCTAGATCCGTTTGTTCAACTTTCTTCCAACTTTTTAGGCCACTAGCATGCTCTACAATATGGATTCACATGAAAATATATTTATTGAAAATTTATTTGGGCAATGTGTCAAACACTTTGTGTGAACACCTTATTTATTAACCTTTTTCACACATTTGTGGGCACTCAAGATTTCCTCCCGGTGTGCACACCTTATCAAGCACCCAACAACACACCAATACCAAGTAGGATAACATGGAAAACATAACCATCAAAACTTTAGTCCCTGTCTTAATCTTGTATTCTAGGGCCTATTTTCAAGAAAAAAAAGTATGGATTCATGAAACCTACTGAATTTGTGATGAAATAAGCATGTAAGGATATTGTTGGATATCTCACAAACTTGGCCTAAATTTAGCCTAATTAGAGAGTAAAACTTGAAAGGGAGTGTGAGGGAAATGGGGGGAAATTAAGGATTAAGTGGTTGAAGTGACTACGATAGCAGTCAGGTGGACGGGATTGCAGACACACGGATGACCATGATCATACTTGGGGACCGCAATCACGACAAATAAGAGTAGTTCTACTCTCCTATTTTTCTCTGTTCAGCTCTTTGCTCAATTTTTACAAAATTTTCCCCTGTTCAGTTTTTTAATGCAAAATTGTACACTTCCCCCTTTCCAAGCTCATACAATGCACTCCATAGTTTCACAAATGCATGAGTTATTCATATGCAAAAGCTAACATCTATACTACAAAAACATGACAAAAAGGATATGAGCCACTTTCATGGCATTTGTGGGTTACCTCCCACTTGGAGCCTTAGTTAATATCATGGCGCGACATAATCCTAAATCTATCTTAATGGTGGGTCCCCAAGATCCTACTCATTTGTATTTTCACCCTCAACATCTACCACGGACACAACTTGAAGTTTCATAGTTTATTTCTTTGTCTTGCAAATTTTGGGAAAGACCTCGTCCTCTTGTACCCTAAACTTTATTTCCCCTATCTCCAAATTGACCATGGATTTTTCGATGGATACGAAAGGGCATCCAAGGATGATAGGTACGTCTTGGTCTATTTCACAATCCAATACCGCAAAATCTGTCAGAAGTATAAACTTGTCCAACTTAACAAGGACATCAAATAAAATTCCCACCAGCTTTTTGATAGACCAGGCCGCTATTAAGAATCGCATAGAGGTAGGTATAGGGGCATCCAATCCAAGATTCTTGAAGATGAAAAAAGGTATTAATTTGATGCCCACACAAAGGTCACATAGAGATTTTGATAACTCATGTGTCCCTATTGTACAAGGAATGGTGAAAGCTCTGAGGTCGTCTTTCTTTTCCTCAACCTTACTATTTATGATAGCACTACACCTAGGAGTGACCTCAATGGTATCAAATTTGATGATATTTATTTTGGAAATTAACGTTTTCATTAACTTAGTGTATCTCGGGATCTATTGGATTTCCTCGAGCAATGGGATATTTATCAATAGATTGCTAAGTTTTTCCATAAACTTTCTCAATTTGTCAACTTTCTCTTTTTATGCAATCTTTGAGGGAATGGGGGAAGATCTTGGATTGTTGTTCTTGCTCCACTTTGTGTCTTCTTAACCTCAGCCACTTCTTTGTCACTTTCATTGGTTTTTTTCTCATTATTTTCTTCTCTACTTTGAGGTAACACCTCCTTTGCTTTAGCTTTGGGCATTTTCTCACTTAGTTCTCCTTCAGAGGGATCATCAAGTATCTTTCCACTACTTGTGACAATTTCTATAACTTTAGCATCATTGTTTGGATTATCAATCGTGTCACTAAGGATTCTATCTCTAGGCGTAGCATTTAGTTGTGTGGAGATTTATCCAATTTGGGTTTCCAATTTCTTGATAGAGGACGGGTGAGACACCATGGTTTGATATAGTTAAGAGAAGTCACCTCTCAACTCACAAATCATTTTGTTCGTACCTTCAACTCTATTCAATATTCTTGCTAACACATCCTCGGTCTTGAATTCTTTAGGGTCGATGGCACTTGACTCCTTGGTCTGACCTCGATCATGAGGGGAAACATAATGGTCATAATCACGATCCCTATCACTCCAATCTCTATCCCATTTGTGGTCTATCCAACCTTAATTCCCACCTTGCCTTTGATAAGCGGGGCGGGAACCTCCCGAGTAGTTAGCCAAATACCAAATTTCCTCATCCAACGTCTTTGCTTCTTCATTATCTTCAAATGATTTTGATCCTAAAACATTTACCACTTTTGCCGGTGCTCCCATAACATGCTTTGTTAAGAGATCAAGTTGGGTCATCATTTTTGCCATGGTCTCCTTATCTTCATTTCACTTTCTTTGTTCTTATCCACCATAGAAGTAGTGGAAAGGATCTTGGGAACTTTGGTATCCCGGGTATTCCAACTAATGAGTGGTGATTTTACCATTAATTTTCACTAAATATTTGTGCACATTACCTAGTTTTGAATGAATACATGAGACATAATTATGATTAAATGCACTAATATCCACTCTTTGAAGACATAGGGTTGAGGGAGTAAAACGATATAGATTGGAGATGAAATGATCAAAAGGGAGCAAGAAAGTGCAGTCAAAGACTTGGAGAAGGAACTGGCCTCGATTACCGCAGTTGCAGTCTGGTGATCGCGGTTGCGGGAGTCAAGCAGAAGTCAATAAACCACGGTCATGGAAGATAACCGTGGTCGCGGTCATACCCGTGTGATCACGACTTAGCAAAAGAAAGCAGCCCAAGGGCAAAATTAAAAATGCATGTGGCTGATACTAATTTTGGCAAAAAGACTCAAACCCTAGCATCATGGATAATATTCATTCTTCTCTAATGTTTAGGTTTAGATCTTACGTTGATAACCACTATTTTTTGGAGAAGAAAACATTGTATAAATTTTGGGTGAAGAATACATTGGAGACTTTCGATTAGGAGCATTATATCACTTCCATTGTTGATTTTTGGGAGTGCCAGGTTTGAAGCAACATTCACTTATTCTTCATCAAGTCATTTCAACAGATATTTTGGGTATATATATGCTTATTTATCTTATGAGTAGATAGATCTCCCTCTTGGGGGTATGTGTGAGTAGGGTTAATAGTGTGTGTGGTTTGTTAATGTTAGCCTCTATTTGGTAGTTCATGTTTAGAGGTTTAATTATTGTTATGCTAAATTTGTTGGGATTGTGGGTGAAATACCTAAATACCCACATGGATTTGATGAGTGAAAGCTCTAAATTCTAGAAATCTCAAGGCCATCTTCGAAAGAAGGGTTTTGGGTGAACTTTAGGAATCCAAATCATCTTTGAAAGAGGGTTGTGGAGACCAAAGAAATGATAGAAAATTATGTGTATAGTTTGCTAAATTTTCACTATCTTAGAAATAAGGGTGATTGTGAAGTTAACTATACCATAGGCATTATCCTAGAAATATGGATTCCCATATTTAGGTTGTGGTTACCAATTGTTGAACACACTCATTAGGTATGCGAAAGAATAAACAGGTGAAAGTTTGGTGTTTTGTTGAAAGACTAGCATCAAAAGTCATAACCAAACCTACCCATACTTGTTCTACTAATAATGAAGTTAACCATTAGCATCCATATATCACTTCCATTTGTAACATATAATCCCAATATCCGCCTAATTGTTAAAACTTTAATTAATCATAGCCCCAAATTTATACTAGAAAAACCCAAAAAGAAACATTAGTGCTGATATTTGTACCCTCATTTTTATCTTTTTGTACCATTGGTTTGAATTTAACTTGTATCTATTATCTCAAATTAACTTGATTTCCACTCTCATTGTTCCTCATGGATTCGACCACGACTCCAAAGTTGGGTAAATATATTAACGACAACCACCTTGCACTTAAATTGAAGTGTAAGTTGAGTGTTACAAAAAATGGCGTCGTTGTCGGGGAACAATTTGGCTTATTAAGTTCATTTAGAATTTTATTTACTTTCTTGAATTCAATCTTGTATATATTTGTTTGTGATTTTCTTTGAAGGTAGATTTTATTTTATTTTCTTTTTATCTATGGCATCTTTAGATGACTATGATGTTGGTAGTTGGGAATCCTATCCTGACGACTAATGTCTAATTTATAATGGACAACACTTCTGGAGAGATTGTAACTATGTTTCTCGAAGAGAAATGGATCCACCATCTAAATCCTATAGGGAATATAGATGTTATCTATGTAGTAGTCGAGAAGGACATTGGGACGACTGTCCAAATGCCCCTCCCCCTATTATGCTAACTGAGTTGCTATTTCTTCTTATGAGTTTGATAGGTCCTATGATGAAATGAAGAAAGAGCAACATACTGAACCCGGCAGTATTGACCCAAGCTACTAGCTATTTTTGATTTGTTGGATACAACGGGGGAGAATCTAGAAGACATGCATCAAGACGCATTGAGATGGAAAAGTTTCAAGATAGGGGAAATGAGAAAAGAATAAAATCTTGAACCGATCCCTACCTTGCCCATTTCCAAGAGGAGGTTCATGATAAAGAGAAACTAAGAAATGATGATGATATTGGTAGAGAAGACTCCTCGTTGACTCCATAATCTACTGAATCAAATGAAGAAGAAGAAGATGAAATAAAAGGAATGGGGCTAGAGTCTCAAGAAGAATTAAGGAAAATCTCTTATAATGATTCTATCTCATTCTGGGGTGATGATGCTTTGGAGGAAGTTATTTCAAAATTAGGGGTTAGACCTTATACAACCCTTTTTTTTTAAATTGTGCCTTGAGGATGAGATAAAAATCCATCCACCAAGACAAATGATGGAGTGTGGGGAGAGGGAGTACAATTCCTACATTTACAAGTTTGATATTTCTAAAGAGCATATGGAATCCCATCCATCAATGGACAAGGAATGGCCTATTGATAAGCTCATTTTTACCCAAGAAGTCCAACAAAAAATTTGAATCAAATTTGGGTAAAAGGTTCAAATCTTCAAAATGGAGAAATAGAAGCTTGCTAGCCATTTCATCACCTCTTCTAAGCCTCATCTTAGAAGATCTTAATCTTCTGTCTCTCTACCACTCATTGAATATTGAATGAAAGATGTGATAGAGGTAAATCTTCTTAGTGGAAGCACAAAAACAAGTTGTAAAGGCGTTGTGCAACGAAGTTAAACAAAGAACTCGATGGGAGACGCCCCATCATGCCACAAAAAGTGGCACATACCCTTTTAAATTCATGTATAATAGAGTAGATTTTTGTTTTGTTAATGCATGCATAATCCATGAAATGTTGGTTCTGAGAGGAATTATGATTTAATTTAAAAAATAAACGTGTGAAATAGGCAAGTTTGGATTCAACAAAAAGTGCAGGAAACCCGATTATTTGGTCTTAGTTACTGCGATCAGGGTCTGCGCTACCATGATCACGATGGTCGCATGACTGTGACCGTAAAACTAAGACTGCAATCGCAGTCAAATTAATTTAAGTGACCATCAAAATGTCATTTCCCCCTATGCTTCTCTCTCAGTTTCTCTTAAAATTCCCTCAAGTTTGTGGCTTTGTATTACATATCCAAGTATCAATTCATCCCAATTGTATCATCTAATTTTGTAAGTTGACTCAACTCCCGTGATTTGGATGATTATATGCTTAGAACTTGTAGTTTAGAAGAGGCCTGAAATAATGTTTTCACCACTAAATGCATGCTTATTTATGACCATTAATGTGGTTAGCTATTGTAGTTGGTGTACACACTAATGGGGAAGTTTTGTGTACCAAAATTTATGCTTTAAACGATTGAAAAATTGCCTACACCATGTGTTCAATTCAATGCCCCTATGAATTCCCTGTTAAATTCTTTCGAGTTTTGGGGGCTATAATCACACAATCAAGGGTTTAGTTCATTATTTAATATGTTTTAATGCCTAGTTAAAACAAAAATTAGGGATAAAATTATGCTAGGATTGAAGTGCAGAAAATGACATGTCTGGTCTCAGGTACCGTGATCGTGGTCCTGATGACCGCGATCGCGACACCGAGATTGCAACACCGCAGTCATGGTTAACGCTCCACGATCGTGATACCTAAGGGTAATTTTTAGTAGACATAAAAATTTCTGCATATCTTTTGATGCCCCAAAATCTTCTATAACACTACCACTTGAGCTTATCTGTGTAATCTAGCATGTTTTTGGTATGAAAATACTAATATTTGTCTGAGTTTCATTTCTTACAGGTTCTCAGCATCAAAGATGGGAGATTTTAATGACACCAGATTCATGGTCGTATAATGCCAACATCTCTAATATGAGGATTTCCATAGGACAAAGCTACTCCCTGAAAGGGGAATTAGCTTAGATAATATGGAGGAAAAGCTCCCAGAATTCCATGCCAAACTCATTGTGACCCGATGGATGTGCTTTGCCCCAAAACCCTAATATGCAAATGAGCAGTGGGTATGTGAGTTCTATGCAATCCTTGGTGTATTTTCTCTCACAGACCCAGTGATGAAAATTCAGGGTAGGCAAGTGAACTTCGGAGTAGAGAAGATTAATGCGGTATATGGGCTCCCAGATACTGACTTGGGGCAGTTCCAGGCAAGAGCATATGAGCCAGGGACCTGGATGGAAAATTTTTTATGTACTGGAAAAGAAGTTCCTTGGTCCATCACTAAGAGACATATTTTGAGGAAGGACTTCATAGCAGAGGCTAGGCTTTGGTTAAACATCATATAGAGTCGAGTATCACCATGCACTCATATGACCATTGTCATAAACTTGTGAGCTTGAATGATGGCTTTCATACTATCTAGTATCACTCTCTATGTGGGCGAAATTATTCTTTCAGAGTGGAGGTATTTCCAAAAACATGGATATACGTATCTTCTTTTCCCATCCCTTATCACTGAGCTTTTCAAGAGGGCAAAAGTGGAGGAGTATGCTTCAGATACTTAGGTGCACCCTGGCCCACCCATATTCCCACTAAAATTTAGGGGTGGGGATGCCCCAGGTCAAAGAACTAAAAGGAAGGACTATGGAAAATCAACCCATCAGGACATGGATTCTTATATACCTTTGTCAACCGACCCCCTCAATTAAATCGTAGGTCAGATGAAAGAGGTTAGAGAGATAGTGTCTAAATTACCTTAAGGACCAGGAGAGACCTCCACTGCTTGTCATTCAAATGTAGCATAGTCAGATTATGAGAAATATGTGGCGAAATAGAAGAAATAGGAATCCACTATTGCCTATTTGGAGAGATCCTACTCATCCTTAGCGGGATCACACAAGGACCTCAAAAAGTCATATGAGAAGATAGTAAAGAGAGAAGAAAATAGAAATTCTTCAAGAGGCTGTGGAAGGGGGTAAAGGGAATCTTTAAGGTTCTTAAACTCAATGAGAGAATACCTTCAATAAAGTTGGATAGTGAAGTCAAGGCCCCTGCTGATTGGTTGACTGATTATACTGATGGTGATAGTGTAGAGTCAGTAGGAGAAAGAAGCACTTGATACAAAATTAGGGAGATCCCTCTTACTATTTTTTTATTGCACATGTAGTGAAGACACTGCATTTATTTTTAGTTGGGGGTGTCCCTAGAGTTGTAGAGTTTTGATTCTATAATGTTGTGTGTTTCTTTTTACGTTGATTATTTTAAGATGATATTTTGAATATTACTTTGTTTTTGTTGTGGGATGTTATATCTTTATCAACTCTGATGGTGCCCACATTTTATGGATTAACATGTGGTCTTTAGTTTTAGTTTATCTTTTACTTTTATTTTGATTTTGATGATGCATGACAAACTTTGCCTTATGATAGATTGAGTGACGGCTTTCTTAAGGGTAAAGCGTCATGTTTGGGTTTTGAGATATATATACAGGGAAATTCTGAGTACCCGTGGCATAAATATCAAGAATGCAAGGAAAGTCTGAGTACCTATAGCATTGTAAAGTTCAAATTTGGAATCACATTTTATGCTATTGGCAAAGTCTGAATGGCCATATGGTCAGTTTTCCAGTTTTGAGACAAAATGTGAAGCTAAAGCTTTGGTTGTTTCCATAGTTTAACAAGTTGTGTGTGGTGCTAATGTAAAATGAACAAACCCTTTTCTTCCAAAAATTTTCAAAAAAAAAATCAAGGGCATGGACATGAGCAATTTAGTAACAAAACTTTTTCTCTTTTTTGTGGCTCCATGAATTTTTTACTTATGAATACAATTAGATACTCCAAAATTGTCTAGAGCGGGAGGGACATTTGAGCTCCCTTGGTGAATTTTGCATGCCATGTGTGGTGAGTCTTTGCATCTATCTCTTGTATACTTGTGTTATCTAGAACTTGCCCAGTTAGTCTTTCAAAGCTAATTTTGATTGTATGTGGTTGGAGAAGTGATCTTAGGCCATCTTTGTGACATAAGGAACCACTATAGCCTAAAAATCCTACCTATTCAAGATTGTAATCCCTAGTTACCCATTTTGAACCTTTGGACCCTTTTGTTGGTAAACTCATTACAAATCGTGAACCATTCTTTTTATCCCTCTTTTGAACCATACCCTACTTGAACTTAAAGATGCAACTTGAAGATAAAAGCCTAATTTGGGGAGGGGGGAAAGTTTATGGAAGGAAGTTTGAGGCCACAAAGTGCTAGTTAAATGTCGAATATGCCTAAGTGTTAAAAAATAAGGGAATAGAAAAAGAAAGGATCCAATAAAGGAAGAAATTTCTTGAAAAGTACAAGAAAAGAAATAAAAATAAAAATAGGTGAACAAAGGAGGCAAAAAGTAGGCATTCTGAAAGAGAGAAAACAAAAAGGAGTGAACCATAGTCAAAAAAGTGGATTGAATAATGTGACGTAAATGATCAAGGAAGGTAGTAGCCATGTTGTTCTTTAAATGATATCCTACCCTAACCCGAACCTATGTTACAAGCTTATAAAGTCCTTTAAGATCTTCATACATTTACTTTATTTGTAGTGGCGGGTGAAAATAGAGGAAAGCCTATAGTATGACACTTGTTGTATAGTGATTTATTTTTTGAGGGAGAGAGTTTTTGTACTTAAGTTTCCTTGTTGGGTATTTGGTATCTTGGTGTCTGGAATTTTTTTTCTTGTGAGGATTGGCATATTAAACAAACTGAGGTGGGTGATTTTGTCATCTACCGAGCATTGAAGTAAATGGAGTATACCTTAATTTTGGTCAAAACGTGAGCCACTTCTATATCATTGGTAGTTGTTGCTTTGTTTCTCTTTGAAGTCCTATCTATCCTTGAGTCGTATTTTATGATGAGGGGTGTAGTGAAAATTAGCTTAACCCATGTGCAATGAGCTACTTATGGTAGTGACTAAGGTTGAAGTCATTGTGATATCTAAGACATAAAGTTTGGGAAAGATTAATTGTGTCTCATGGTAAGAGGTAGTGTGTCTTAAGGACAAGCAAAAATTTTAAGTTAGGGGTAATGATAAGTGGTGATTTAACCACTCATTTGCACGAATCATTTGTGCACATACCTTGTTTTGAATGAATAAATGAGACATAATTATGATTAAATGCACTAATATCTACTCTTTTCAGGCATAGAGTTAAAGGAGTAAAACGATATGGATTGGAGATGAAAATGATCAAAAGGGAGAAAGAAAGTGCAGTCAAAGACTTGGAGTAGGAACTATCCTCTATTACCGAGGTTGTAGCAGTCAAGTAGAAGTCAATCAACCATGATTGCAGAAGATAATTGCAGCCACATAGACACGGTTGCAGCCATATCCATGCTATCACGACTTATCAAAAGAAAGCAGCCCAAGGGAAAAATTGGAAATGCACGTGGCTGATTCCAATTTTGAAAAAAAGACTCAAACCCTAGCATAATGGATAATATTCCTTCTTCCCCAATTTTTAGGTTTAGCTCTTTAGTTGATAGCCTTCATTTTTTGGAGAAGAAAATATTGTAAAAAATTTGGCTGAAGAATACATTGGAGACTTTCGAAGTGGAGGATTAGCTCACTTTCATTATTGATTTGTAGGAGTGTCAGGTTTGAAGTAACATTCAGTTATTCTTCAACAAGTCATTTCAATTGAGATTTTGGGTATATATATGCTTAATTATCTTATGTGTAGCTAGATCCCCCTCTTGAGGTTACGTGTGAATAGGGGTTAATAGTGTGTATGGTTTGTTAAGGTTAGCTTCTATTTGGTAGTTCATGTCTATGGGTTTTATTATTGCTATGCTAACTTGGTTGGGATTTGTGGGTGAAATCCCCAAATACCCACATATGTTTGATGAGTGAAAGCTCTAAATTCTAGAAATCTCAAGGACATCTTTGAAAGTAGGGTTTTGGCTGAACTTTAGGAATCCACATCATCTTCGAAAGAGGAATGTGGAGACCAAAGCAATGATAGACAATTATGTGTGTAGTTTGCTAAATTTTCACTATCTTAGAAATAAGGGTTATTGTAAAGTTAACTATACCATGGCATTATCCTAGAAATAGGGATGCCTAGATTGAGGTTGTGGTTACCAATTGTTGAACACACCCATTAGGTATTCGAAAGAATCAACGGGTGAAAATTTGGTGTTTTGTTGAAATACTAGCATCAACACTCATAATCAAACCTACCCACACTTGTTCTACTAATAATGAAGTTAACCATTACCATCCACATATCACTTCCCTTAGTAGCATAAATTCCAAGATCCGTGCCTAATTATTAAAACTCCAATTATTCATAGCCCCGAATTTATACTAGAAAAACATAAAAAGAAAAATTATTGTTGATACTTGTACAACCATTTTTACCTTTTTGTACCATTGGTTTGATTTTAATTTGTATCTATTATTTTGAATTTACTTGATTTCCACTCACATTGTTCCTCATGGATTCGACTCCAACTCCAAAGATCGGTAAATATATTAATGAGGACCACCTTGAAATTAAATTAACATGTAAGTTGAGCATTATCACCAACCTCGGTTTTGCTTTGACACTTCTCCTATCAATAGAAATGTTGCATGGTGGTGTGTATTCACTATGGAGCCACCTGCCGTATTATCTACCTTTGTTTGTTTAGTGGATCAAGGGCATGGTAGAAGATCTCAAGAAGCATCTTCTCCGGAACTTCATGATTTTTGCATTGGGTCAATTTACCATTAAATCGTTCCTATGCTTCAAACAATGACTCTCTATTCATTGCTGAAAATTCACAATCTTGTCCTGCTTTTGAAGCGTTTTACATGGTCATAAGTATCTATCAAGAAACATTGTAGTAAGCTCATCCCAAGATATAATTGAGCCATATGAAAGTGAGTGAAGCCATAAAACTGCCTCGCCCATTAGTGAGAATGGGAAGAGGCCAAGCCGAATGGATTCTTGAGTAATGTGTGCTATATTGAATGGTACACACACTTCCACAAAAATTTTCAAATGGGAATTTGTGTCCTCAAAGGCTTGACCCCTGTACAATTCTTTCATTTGCAATATGTGAAGCATGATTCTAGTCAAATTGAAGACTCTGTTCCCATTATTTGGTGGGATACGGATTGGACTTGTTTGGCCCGCTTCATTTAGTTGGCTCTCATCATCAAGGGGACCATCAAAGGGGACCATGTTTCTTGTGTTGTCACTCATTTTTCCATTAGCACTTCGATCACCTGAAAAAAATTCAAATATAATAAATAAAGTAAATTATACCACCCCGGGTATTCCCAAGTAAGAATCACACCGTACAAGTGAAATCTATATTCCACTCCCCGACAATGGCGTCATTTTGATAACGCTTAACTCACTTCTAGGTTTGAGGGGTGCCACGGTCGTTTTCAATAACCCAACTCGAGTTGGGGTCGAATCCACAAGGAGAGAATTATAAATCTCAAGTCCTATGGGTGCTCTAGTTACTAAAAGATTTCCCAGAATGCTAACAAACACGACATGTAAAATAAAATCGGGGAATTGATTTGGGATTTTTTTATAATGATTTTTGGTTAAAACTGCCCGACTATGACACTTTTGACTTAAAATAAATATTTGAGGAGATCTTGGGAATATGTCTACCTAAAAGTAAAAACATGTGTGTTGATAACTGTTTATCATTAAACTTAGTCGTTAACTAGAGGAGAGGCTAGGTCGAAGATCATTGTGGTTAATCTTTCAATAAAACCATAAAGATTTCACTCATTGGCTCTTTCGAGCACCTAACAAGTGTGTAATTCGTAATCACCCAAAACCTCAATCAAGAATCGTTATTTCTAGAATGATACTCTTAACATGATTTACACTCCTATTACACTTATTTCTAAGATTGCAAAAGGTAGTAAACAAAAGGCTTAATTTTCCACCATTGCCTTGCCTTCCTATAATCCTCTATCAAAGATGTTATGGTTTACCTTATGTTCCCCTTTATTCCTCTTTCAAGGATGATGAACGGATTCTAGAGTTTGGGATTTTCGCCCATCTAACCCATTTTGATATTTGGGGTTTTCACCTACAAATTCTAACTCATAAATACAAGCAATGGTGGAATATAAACTAAAAAACTAACAATCATGCAAACAAAACAACACCCACACACAATTACACTTTAGTTCAATATATTCCAAATACTAATTTACTTAGCTACTCATGAAGAAAGTAGAGAAAGATATACCATCAGGATTATCCAAAGCATTCGTTCCTTAAAAAATACTAAGAAATCAAGCTTTCACAATTATTTACATACCCCGTTCTTGCTTCCAATTTGAAATTGTCTATGAGGTAAGCAATCCCAAAAAAAGAAAGGGTTTTTGCCTATATGAGGTTTGGGATTCACCTATACAATTTTAAAAAAACTGCCCTGGTCATATTTCCGCTGAAACGCGATTGCGTAGGTTCGACCGCGACCATGTCTATGTGGCCAAGGTTGTACTTCGTGATCGCATTATTCTTAATATCTTGACTGATCACGATCACAGCCTAAGGACCGCGGTCATGATAACTAAGGCTGAACTACTCAAGGTCTCCAACTGCACTCCTTTTGCTTCCATTTGATTCCTTTTTAGCTCCAATCCATAGCTTTTCCCCTTCTCAACTATATAACTGCAAAATATGGATATTAGTGCATTTAAATCATGATGATGCCTCATTTTATTATACGAAACATGGTAGTGTGACACATGTTTGGTGCAAATGAGTGGTAAAATCACCACTCATCATAGATATAATGTGTTTTGTGTTGTGTTTTGCAGGAAACTGGGTTTTGGAGCTAAAAAGTAGAAAATATGTAAAAATTGGTTATCTTGGGACACCTATGTGAGTTCCTACTCCCCGTAGGTACTACCTACATGGAGTAGGTGCCAGAACATGTGCTGGAAAGGTGAAATTCTAAATTCAGAAGCTGAAAAAAATTAATTGTCACTTACGCTAGACCACCTACAGGCAGTAGGTAGTACCTACACCCTATAGGTATCAGAAAATAGGAAGTTAGAGAGTATTCAAAATTTTTGGGTTTCGTTCACCTACGGTGGGACCACCTAAGCCCTATAGTTTCCACCTATGCCCTGTAGGTGGTCACCATCTTTGATTTCCTATATTATTTATGGTTGATTTCCAAGGGTTTCCTTGTATTCTATAAATATCTTTTTTATGTTTTTAGTTAGTTTATGTACTCTTACTACTTACAAACATATATTTGATGCCGAGATTCGATTTGATCATGGGATTGCTTTGTTCTTGACTTTGGTTGATTATTCAATTCGAGACTTTGGGTTTTATTTGTTGATTATTGTGATATTGATTTAATTCTATGAAATATTAATTATAATGATCGTTTTACAACAATGAGCAAATAATTCCCTTAGTTAGGGCTGTGGGAACCGTGGCATATTAAGGAATTAGGGGAAGTGTTCAATCCTTATTGATTATTATTGCTGCATGTATTGTGTTTTCTTTGAGCTTATTGATTTCTTAATAGTTCCAAACATTAGGATCCCCACAATATTCATTATGAACCTGAGAAGGAGGTAGTTGGTAAAAGGAGATCGTAATAGTGATTTGAAGTTAATTGTTGAAATAAGCTAATCATCACTATCTACTTAAGGGGAGCCTTGGAGTAACTGGTAAAGTTGCTGTCATATGACCAGGAGGTCATGGGTTCAAGCCTTGGAAACAACCTCTAGTAAAAATGCAAGGTAAGGCTTCGTACGATACACCCTTGTGGTAGGGTCCTTCCCTAGACACCGCCATAGCGGTAGCTTTAGGGCAACAGGCTACCCTTTTTTTTATCACTATCTGCTTAAGATGATTATCTTTATCTAATTAACTTGAGATCGGGAGGCGATAGTTGAAACTAAGTTCCAAGGCAAGGGTTATTAAGGCAACACTTTGAGACCAAGAAGATATAAGTGAGATTCACCAATGTGTGTCGAGAGTCTGTTGGTGATACATAACTTGCCAGATTCTACATGCACTAAAGTTTGATGGTTGGGTTGAGCACGATAAACCTACAAAGTTCAAAGCTCGGGGAACACAAGCCTAGTGTTTGTTTCCGATTGATTACAACCAAATCATCCACATCCTGTTACTTTTCATAGATTACAACTACAACCCCCTCCCCTATTTACTTTCCTGTACTGCCCTTTGATTTTAGCAAACATAGGAGATAGTTCACGTATTCCGTATGAATTCGACCCTAACTTGAGTTAGGTTACTATATTTTGCATCGACCATTTTATCTTTAATTTGAGGTGTAGTTTTGGTGATATCACATCTCGCTCTCAATATCCCTAGAAGCCTTCTCCACTGGGCAGTGCCTCCACTAAACCTTAACTACAAGAATCTCTTTAGTGTGCAACCGCTTAAAATCACTAGCCAAAATGAACACAGGCTCCTCCATAGAGGTCAATTGCTCATCCAACTGGACTGAATACCATCTAAGAACATGAGATTGATCAGGTATGTATCGCTATAACATGGAGAGATGGAAAAATAGATAGAAAAAAAAACTCATAAGCAAACTCACCAACTGTGTGAAGAATCTCAAAGGGTATGATATGTCTGAGGATGAGCTTGCCCTTCCTTCCAAATATAATCACACCCTTCATGGGAGACACACGGAGGAATACCAGATAAAAAACTCTGAATATCAAGGCTTGAAGTCTACAGTCCGCATAAGTCTTCTACCTAGTCTGAGATGCTGTCAACCTATCCTGAATCATGCTAACTCTATGCAATGACTCCTGAAGCAAATCAGCACCACGGGGTCTAATCTATGAAGTCTAAAATCATCCAATCGAGGAATAATATCTCCTACCATAAAAAGCCTCAAAAGGTACTATCTTAATACTAGAATGATAATCGTTATTATATGCAAACTCTACCAAGTCTAAGTGTTTCTCCCACTGACATAAAAAATCCATAATACAGGATTGAATCATATCCTCGAGAATTTGAATAGTCTACTCTAAACGACCACTGATCTTTGCATGAAAGTTTATAATAAGATCCACCTGAGGACCCAAATCCTCTTAAAAAGCTCTCTAAAAGTTTAAGTAAACACAAAACCCCGACTGGAAATGATTGACAAAGGCATACCATGAAAATGGACAATCTCACTAACATAGATGTGAGTCAACCCCTCCACGCTGAAGGTCATCTAAATGATAATGAAATGTACTAACTTGGTCAACCAATCTAAAATGATGAAAATACCATCAAAACCACAGGCGGTATGAGGTAAGACACTAACTAAGTCCATGGTAATCCACACCCACTTTTATTCAGGAATAGAAATCTCAGAATCAAACCAACTGGTAGCTGATGATCGGCTGTACCTACAAATAACATAGGCAATGATCCACCAAATATGGCACATCTCTCTTTATACCACATCAATAAAAATGTTGTCTCAAATATTTGTACATCTTAGCTACACCGAGATGAATGAAATATCTAGAGCTATGAGCCTCTTGGAAAATCAACTAAATCAAGTCATCGATCCTTCTAACACAAATATGGTTGTTGAATCTCAAATTAGCCTCAGAATCCATGGTAGCCATTTTGGACTCAACATTCAACACCTGATCATAAAGGATGCAAATCCTACTATCCGTAAACAAGAAATCCTGAATCTACTCAAATAGAGATGACCTCACCTCAACACTAGCAAGAATCCTCTGAGGGTTTCAAAAGTTGGCCAAGGATAGGTTATCCCATGTCAATGGACTATAAGAAACTAAGATACAAGCCAAGATATCTGTACTCACCGCCTTCTGACTCAAGGCATCTACTTGCATATTTACCTTGCTCGGATGGTACAAGATAGAGACATAATAATAATTAATAAACTCTATCCATCTATGTTACCTAGAATTGATCTCCCTTTTGGGACATAAGATGCTAAAGACTGCGATGATCTGTGAAAATCTCAAAATACACACCATATAGATAATGCCTCCAAATCATAACTGTGAAGACTACCTCTGCCTACTCTAAGTCATGAGTGGGTTAGTTATGATCGTTCACCTTAATCTACTTTAAAGCATAAGAAATAACCTGGCCCTACTACATCAATAAACCACCCAAATCAACACCAAAAAATCACAATATGGTGAATACCTTAGCCTCAACAGAAAGAGCCAAAATAAAAGCTAAAGTAAGAAACTTCATGAGATTCCCAAATCTTGGATCACACTTCTCTAATAATAAAAAAGGAACCTCTTTCTGAGCCAATCAGATCATAGGCACTGAAATAGTAGTAAACCCTCGATGAACCATATTTAATAACCAATCAAACCAATAAAGCTACAAACCTTAGTCAGAGATGTAGGCCTATCCTAATCACAAATATCCTCAATCTTTATTGGGTTGACAATAATCCCATCCTTATACACCACAAGTTCATGGAATGTCAATAACTCAAGACAAGACTTTTACTTAGAGAACTTAGCAAAAGAAAGTGATCTCTCAAAGTCTAGAGCACAATCCTAAAATATTGCACATGCTCCTCTCTACTCTTTAAATACAAAATGATGTCATTGATGAACATAATAACAAAGAGTCCAGATAAGTCCTGAACACGCAGGTCATCAAATCCATGAATGTTGCTTTGGCATTAGTCAACCCAAAATACATCACTAAGAACTCATAATGACCATAACGGGTCTTAAAAGCCTTCTTTGGGATATCCTCATCCCAAATCTTCAACTGATGGTACCAAGACCTCAATTCAATCTTAGAAAATACCACTGCACCCTGAAGTTGGTCTAATAAGTCATGAATGTGAGGCATAGGATAATGATTCTTAACCATCACCTTATTAAGCTACTTATAATTAACATACATACGCAAGAAGCCATATTTGTTCTTTAAAAAAACAAAAGAGATCCCTAATAATAAATACTTAATCTAATAAAAACCTTACCAAGAAAATCCTAAAGCTGAGAATTCAGCTCCATAAGCTCGGTAGGAGCCATATGGTAAGGTGACATTGACATAAAAATAGGTTGGGTGCCAAGATCAAGATCAATAATAAACTCAATATCATAAAAAAGGGTTTACCAGGTATATCAGTAGGGAAAATACCAAAAAACTTACAGACTACAAGAACATAGTGAAGTGACAGACTCTCCATACTAACACAATAATATAAGCGAGGTAAGACTCGTAATCCCACGTAATATGTATCCTAGCACACATATAAGAAATAATCCTCATCAACTCACAGCTAACAGCTCCCTACCTCACGACTAAGGGTATGCCAGGCATGGCTAAGGTAATAGTCTTGGGGTAATGACCCTTCAGGTTATTTCTTGTGATTATACTTATTTTTTTAATTAGATATTTTCCATATCTACCCCAAGTTATTTATGACTTGCTGGAACTAATATATCGATTATAGAGTAGTTCATTTGGTTTTTAGAACCATTTCCCTATTTAGAAGTCTTCGTCGGTTCTAAACGGCCACAGAGCAAAACCTTTAGTAAAATGATATCAGATGCAAATTTTGACTGTGCCAACAACTTTAGAGTATAAATTTTACGTTGGGTAGACCTTTGTTTTATGTACCACTACACCTGAACTTATTTTTATCCATTGGTCGAAAAGTTGATAAATTAGAAATTTAGGTGTGGGGCAATATTTGGTTGAAATGATCTCAGATGAAAAATCTGACTTTGTCAACAAATCCAAAATGCTAAAATCAGAATGGTTGCATATTTTGTTTGCTCATATTGGACTTCGTATGCATCTCGAGGCATTGGTCAAAACTTGGAATAAATTCAAAGTTTCAGCTGTCATCTACTGCAGTAAAAGTATCGCAATCGTGAAGGCTTTCTCACGATAATGATATCATAATTGTGGCTAGTGTGTGTTTGCAATCTCTTGATCTGAGTGCCTGGGAAGGGTAGTTTAAATGCTCATTTGGCTGAGAATTGGCCATTTCTCCTTTATCTTGAGCCCTATAAACTCTAATAGAGTGTGTAGACCTCAAATTGAGTCTTGAGTGTTGATTGAGAGCTTGAATAACTTTCATATTCATGAATAAAAATCAATATAAGGTATAAATCCTTCATTATTAGTGTTGAATTCTTGATTATTTGACCCATATCCCCAAATGACTTAAGGCTTTATTTAAGCCCAAATATGATTTATTGGCACCAATTTCTTAAGGAATATTAGTCCCTAGTGGTATTTGAACATTTGGTTGGTCTCAAAGACTTATATTTTGTAAGTAGGACCCACTTTTGTGTTTTAGTATCGTTTTGCACCCAAAGAACAATGGTGCAATATGGGTATTGATATTCTCATACTAATACATAGATTGTTTTTTATAGCTTATCTAACTGAAGAAGCTTAGAGAAAAGGGAAAGCAAAGATTTTTAGTCTTACTTATTGTTAGATTGAGATTTATTATAATATGACTTTAATATCTTGATAAGTTTGAGTGGGGTTTTAGGTGTTGAGGTGGCAGATGGTCATGTTGGGATTAGTTGAATCATTTAGGATATTGAGCTATTAGAGTTTGGTACTTAACATATAGCCTAGAACCTTGGTTATTTGGACTTTTTATCTCATGAATAGCTTAACAATACACTAGTTGCTCAAGGTAGATGGGAGTGACCTTGTCACTTATATTGAATAGTAACTGAACCTTAGTTGTGTATAGTTATGGAAATTGCCTTAGTAGCTTTGAATGAATTAAGAGTATTACTAGAGGAAGAATTGTACAATAGAACTAGTGTGGAATTATAAATATCTAAGACCTAACATAGATAGATTAGCTTAGTCCTGGGTAGAGGTTTGACTTGTAGAAGAATTGGGGTTATTAGAAGAAAAACTTGACCCGCCTTAAGTTTGGATTATGTAATTTCATTAGCGACCTAGATACTTGTTAAACCCTTAGAATATTCCTTTGATAATATGATGGCTAACCCAGGTAAATAGTTTATTTATGATACTGATATTGGAAATTATGTGCATGATTGGTTACTAGATTATTGGTAATGCTTTATAGCAATAAATTGTCTTATTGAATGAACACACGATTATGCTATCAGTTACTTCATTAACTAAATTACCATTTGAGCCTTGGATTCTATTATTACTCATATTATGTTTAAGTATGGTGATTAAACTAATGTAATGCTAAAATTCCTCTTGTGCTAACAATGTGAATGCTAATAAAGAGGGATTCTAGAAGGTATAACTATGGCTTGTATTGAAAATACTAATGGTTATGTTAATCCCGTTAAAATGTTGTGTGTTCATACCATATGAATATACCTATTCATCATCCTTGTAATATTTTTTTTGACAATGAATGATGAAGTACGATGGCAAGTCTTTCCTTACTACCCCTTTACCCTACCCTTTGTGGGGCTTGTATTTATTATTGATTGGATTGATGTATATATATATGTTATGATGATGCTCGGTAAGTACGAAGTATATATTGATGTAATTATGATGCCCGCTAAGTACGGAGGATATATTGATATTATGATAATGACCGGAATGTCTGAAGGATATATTGATGATATGATGATGCCCAGTGATTACGGAGGATACATTGATGATATGATGAGAACCAGTGATTTTGGAGGATATATTGATGTATGATGATGCTCGGTAAGTCCGGAGGATATAATAATATTATGTATGGTAAGCATGTACATACATATATGCTTATGCGTCATGATGCTTTTATATGATTATGTACGTATGTGGTTTTAAGGTATGATGTTATTCCTAGGATGTCGGTTATGATTTTTCAAAATTAATCACTTGTTAAGCGGTGTAGCTCTTGCTAGAGGTTGTTAGTAAGAAAAAGTAGTAGATGCCGAATAAAGAATTATCACAAGTTGGTAATGGGATATTGTGTGGTAATGGAGGAATCACCTAATGTGTTTAGATAGTATTGGATAAATTAATTTATTAAGATATATTTCTTATTTAAGTGAGTTATGTGTTGACTAGTTGACTACTAAGTAACTATCATACTTGAAGGCTTTAAGTCTAGAATTCTAGTTAGTGAACCATGTTTGGCTGAAATGTACGAACTAGCAATTGTGGTTGTTACGTGGCTAATAATGATGTTAGATTAGCATGGGTGATGGTTAATGATATTGATGACTAAGTTATGATGTCGATTAGCCATTAAGTGAGGATTTGTATAATAATGATGTTAGATACTAAAAGATGTTAATGGTTAGGTATATTTAAGGGTATAACTGAAATTAGCAACCCTTTTATAGATGGTGATTAGTGCTATTATGATGATTAGAAATGGGTATTGTTTTTGATGCACCTATGGTCTAGTAGTGAAACTTGACTAGATGGTGAATGTTGGTTATTTAGTGAATAATGGTTAGTTACTATCCTGTGAATAAAGATTATATGAAGAATTGGTTAGACTAATAACTAGAGGTCCTTTGATGTCTAGTAAATTAGTAGGTAACAATGAGTATTGATTAGTTACCAAGTAGTGTGTAAATGGAGTATATCGGTAAGATAGATTCTTAAATGGTGATATGATTATGGTTATGAGTACTTTGTTAAATATTATTCAATTGTGGTAATTGATGAGGATTATGAATGTTGGAAAATGACCAATGGTATGAATTATGGGAAATCATGGATAATGAGAAGTTTGTTATATATCTATATACATTGGTGATTTGATCTTTGATGCACTCTCCAGTGGTATGGGACGCCGTGATGGGTTCTTTACTTTATGTTCTTTTAGGTGTACTACCCGATGGTATGGGACACCGTGGGGAGTTCTTTTACTTTATGCTCTAATGGATGTATGTGCATTAGCTTGGTATTTATGTGGTTGTAATTGTGTTAGTGTCTCTTTATGCTTCCAGATCGATTACCCGTTATTTGTGATTATATTGGCGTGTATTGATATGATATGTAATATTATTATTCTAGTTGATCATTTAATTTATACAATGATGATGAAGATAATTCAGTTTTGATTCTTTACCTTGACTTGGAGAAATTGTCTTGCTTTATATAATCTTTATATCATAATTTAGCTTAGTCGGGCGATGATTCCTACTGAGTACCCATTTCTTTGGTACTCATACTACACTTCTGTACCTTTTTGGTGCAAACCTGATGTAGTGCCCCGAGTCTACACCCTGGACCCTACACGATGCTTGCAACCCCGAAGGACCACAAGCTAACCCATGAATGAATTCTGTTGTGAGCGCTAAACAATAATACTGAGATAAATACGGAATAATGGGATGAAATTCCATAAGGTTCAAAACATCTAAAATATTGACAAAATATAATAACATCTGAATCTGAATACTGTCTAGAAATCTAGTCTTAAAAGTGTCTAACTGAATCTGTCCGAAAGTGGAGTTGTTGGGACAATCCCCCAACTAACTCGAACCACTAAAATACTGCTAAGTTGATGTACTTAAATAAAAGCATATCCTCGATAGATGAGGACTCACTACTAAATCTGCTACTGCTGGCTGAATCTGGCTAAGAGTGGTCAGGAACCTGAGCATCCGAACCTATGATATGAAACATCATAGCCAGAAAATGGGTATGCAGTCAGTATGTCAGAATGTACTAGTATGCTAAATGAGGTAAGGCTGATTGCATAGGTTTATATGCATGATCAATAACTAACTTAATGATATGCAAGAGTTGGATTAGCATACAAGGAGGATCTATAACTACTGAACATACTGTGCCTACTGTGACTGAGTATACAGGAACTGAATTTGATAACTGAATATACTGATAATCTGAGATCACCAATAATTTGTATTAATGATAACTGAGTGACTATATTTGACAGTCCTAATTTTGTAGAATTGAACTGAGTTCTATTCTGAAGACTGAGGCCAAAACTGAAACTATGGGATGTAATCATCAAACCGACCTACCCCAAAATTGAACTGATAACTGCGATGGGTCCACTATGTAACCCTAATTAGAAGGGTATTAGTACCGTTCCATGAGTAAAGACAAGAAGAAGAGTAACCCTTTATTGGTAGGTTCCTTAAACGAGAAGGGGTACCCTTTACTTGAAGGTAGAGCACCTCATCAACCCTCAACTGGTAGCTTTGATGTCTCACCCTACGTTGGCTACTTTGTTATGGAATGCAAGGATTGCTTCAAGGATCACACCCTATAATGGTAGGTGAGCCCCCATCCTTGGGTTCACTCAGCGCTGAATCCTACTCCCAACTGAAAGACACTGAACTATTATACTGGACTAAACTAGACTGATACTGAGATTACTGAGTTTTCCTAAGTTTTGTAACATAATGAAATCTAAAGAGTTCTATAATGGAATGAGAGTACTACTCATCGTGACATGAATGATAATATTCTATAGCAGTCACTGGTCTAGGTAAACAACTAAATTGTCGGGTATTAAATACCCCCAGGACTCGATAGCATGAAAAGTAAAGAAAAGTATAATCTTGAATAACATAATAATGTTCACTTGGTCATAATTGATTCATTGAGATATTCCATCAAACACTTGTAATGCATTAACTTGAACATTAATAGGTATTACATGTTAGCATGCTATATTTGCATTATTTCATTCTCATAGATAATTTATCAAACACATAAGAAGCATACTTGGTTCATTAAATCATAAACACTTAGGGTTAACATGCTTACAACAATAAACTTGCAAATTGAAGGGTTTATCATGAATACCATGTAATTCAGCACATACTAGAATCAATTCTTGGAACTTGAAATCTAAATCATGGATTAAAACTCAAACATCACCATGAATATGAATTCAATCTAATTCAAACATGGAAATCATAAATCATAAATCTTGTATTTTGAAAATGGATTCTTGAGCTCCCTGGAAGGTAAGGATCTATGGATGAACATCTAACGTACCTTAATTTAATGAGTTCTTTGAGAAATTCTTGGGATTGACCTTGATTCTTGAGAGCTAGGGTTTGTTTTTATGAGAGAGAACTACCCTTTGATTTTTTGGAAAAATGAATAATGAAGGGGTTTACACATTTTTAGGTCATAAATCCCATATCTGGGCGGAATAAGAACATGGGAAAAAACTATTTTAACCCTAGGCACAACTTTATATTTTTGAGAAATTTTCCCGATGTGGACCCATGGCGAGACGCGCCACAATCATTCAAAGCCATTGGAAAATGACAACTGGGAAATTGCATGGTGGCGCGATGCGGTGGTATCGCGTTGCCACTTTTTTTACTAACTGGAAATGCACAGCGACGTAGTGGAATCCTATTGGCACACTGTAAATTGACAATTATGAACTGGGTCTATGGTGCGATGCGCCAACATTGCGGAGCAACACTGGAAACTTACAATTTCTATTGTTACACACTCTGTGATGTGCTATTGTCCTAAATGACTATGTTTAATGACTGATACTTAAAATTGCCATAACTTCTTACCCGGTTGTCAGATTTAGGCGAATTTCATATCATTGGAAAGATAATTGAATCTTCTACGCAATGGAAGGATCAAATATGAAAATTACTAAGTATTTCTAAAATTTTATATAGGATAACCAATATAGTGAGGGTTAATCTAGGCTAGGGAAATATGAGGTATTACAATATCTCCCCCTTGGGAACATTCGTTCTCGAATGTGGCTAGTTAAGTTGAGAGAGTACGGACAGACAAAGTTTACGTACTACACTATAAATTCACAACTGAAGCATGATTACGTGACTTGTCTGATAGACTGAACATACATTCTGGACATACATGTCTAATGATGAGTACATGTCTGAACAGATTAATGAATATGTGACTGAATATGCATAAACGAGAATATGGGGACATGACTAAGTCTAAATCATAATACATAAACTGAATTGATTCCTTAGATACATGTCATAACATGGGGAATGGACTTATGACTGAGATTGGGACTTGAGGGTCAACTATGAGGACCCATTACTTCAACTGGATTTGCTACGTGAAGAGAAAATGGAAGGTTTAGATCGTGATAACTCGGGGATTATAGTGCATCTCCCCCTTGGGACACTATATCCCTTGAGAATGCTGACTTGGCTGAGATACTAAGGAAAACCATGAGATGACACACGGGGAACCTACGAACTAAATCATGAATGAAAATCTGGGATCTGAAAATGAGGCATAAATATGTAAATGGGAGATCTGTAAAATACCAAGGACCACATCAGGAGAACTTTCCTGATCTTGTCTAAACTAAAGTACATAAAACCTATTTAGGCGTTGCCCACTGGTGGCACTGGAAGTGGAACCTCGCTGATATGGATGACCTGACTAAGTAGAAGGATGACTATACTAACCCTGAGAACCTAACTAAGGACAAGCTCTAACTCTGTGGCCTGGATTGCCACACCCAAAACAAATATCACTGCCAGCTCTGCAAACACCCTTATGACTCTTACTATACTCTCCGCAAAATAGATTAGTACAACTATTGCAACGCTATCTTGGGTCATCAGTACAATGGCTGAGGACGAATCTGGGATGAAGACTTTTAATGAAACTGGGAATGGTTATCGCCTTCTGACTTAATTAAAGCTACCTGTTCTAGCCTTCTTATTCTCTCTCTCCTTCTTCTTAATCTTTTGCTCCTCAATCTATTGAAATTAGACCATAAGCCTAGATATGTGTATCTCTTTAATCAACATTGTTGTTATACACTTCTTAACCATACTATTTGACAACCCAGATATGACTTTACTCATTCTGGACCTATTGTCTACCACTACATGGGGAGAATACCTGGTTAACTGAGTAAACTTGAGGGAATACTCTTTTACGCTCATACTACCTTGTCTGAGATTAATGAACTCTAACACTTTGGCTTCTCTCAGCTCTAAGGGAAAGAATATGTCTAGAAAAGTAGTAGCAAACTCTTCCCACTCTATCGGATCTGCATCTATACCCCTGTCTACCTCTCACTACTTAAACCACGTATGGGATACATCTTATAGCTGATAAATGGCTAACTCAACACTCTCACTGGAAGTCACTCCCATGATACTTGCAATATTCTGAACCTGATCGAGGAACTCCTATAGATCCTCTTCTGACTTAGATCCCATAAAGGAAGGAGGATTTATTCAGGTGAAGTCCCGAATTCTGGTTGTAGTATTATTGGCCACTGGGTTAGCCAGAACAATAGCTGGACATTCATTCTTGGCTGAGAACAAATTGGCTAGAGTAGTGAATATAGCCCTGAATTGTATGTGAGAGACATGTTCGTCTGGGGGATCTGCCTGAATGGGCTGAGGGCTGACTGGTTTTCGGTTGTTCTTTTGTTAGTCTTTTGGGAGGCATGTTCTGTAAATGAAAGGAAAAAGTGAATTAGACTGAGAAATTAACTTGAGATCATGCTCACTCACTTGAAAAGAATACTAAAAGAAGGGAAACTTTTCCTAAAACATCTTATACCCTCCTGTGTATCAGTGTGGCACGCTATACACCCATGCACAAGACTCTAGGCGATGAGGCTGTTAAGACTCCCAAGGACACTATTCAACTTGGATCGGATACCAAGTTTGTAACGCCCTGAGTTTTCTCCCTGGATGCTACATGGTGCTTGCGACCTCGAAGGATTACAAGCTAACCCATGAATGATATTTGCTATGAGCGCTGAACAATAATACTAAGATAAATGTGGAATAATGGGATGAAATTCCATAAGGTTCAAAACATCTAAAATACTGACAAAATATAATAACATTTGAATCTGAATACTATCTAAAAATCTAGTCTTAAAAGCCCCTAACTGAATCTGTCTGAAAGTGGAGATGATGGGACAATCCCCCAACTAACTCCATCTACTAAAATACTACTAAGCTAAAGTACTAAAATAAATGTATATCCTCGATAGATGAGGACTCACTACTAAATCTGCTACTACTGGCTAAATTTGGCTAAGCACGGTCAGGAACCTGAGCGTCCAAACCTATGATATGAAACATCATAGCGGAAGAAATGGGTATGCGGTCAGTACGTGAGAATGTACTAGTATACTAAATAAGGTAAGGCTACATGCATGAGTTTATATGCATGGTTAATAACTAATTGAATGATATGCAAGAGCTAGATTAACATATAAGAAGTATCTGTAACTACTGAACATACTGTGCCTACAGTGATTTAGTATACTAGAACTTAATCTGATAAATGATAACTGAATATACAAATAACCTTAGATCATTGATAATCTATATTGCTGATAACTAAGTGACTGTATTTGACAGTCATGATTCTGTAGAACTGAACTGAGTTCTATTCTAAAGACTGAGACCGAAACTGAAACTATAGGAGGTAATCATCTAATCAATATGCCCCAAACTTGAACTGATAACTGAGATGGGGTACAATATATAACTCCAATTGAAAGGGTTCCAGTACCGTGCCAAGAGTAAAGATAAGCTAAAGAGTAACCCTCTACTGGTAGGTTCCCTAAATGAGAACGGATACCCTTTACTGGTAGGTAGAGCACCTCCGTAACCCTTAACTGGCAGGTTTGATATCCCACCCTAATCAGGCTATGTAGTTCTAGAACACAAGGATTGCTTCTAAGGATCACACCTTCTGCTGGTAGGTGAGCCCCCATCCTTGGGTTTACTCGGTGCTGAATCCTACTCCTAACTGAAATACACTGAACTATTATATTGGATTGAACTAGACTGATACTGTGATTACTTAGTTTTCCTAAGTTCTGTAACTAACTGAATTCTACTAAATTTTATAATGGATTTTGAGTACTACTTATTGTTACATGACTGATCATATTTTGTAACTGACACTGGCTCTATGTAAACAGCTAAATTGTCGGGTATTAAATACCCCCAAGACTCTATAGCATGAAAAGTAAAGAAAAACATAATCTTGAATAACATATCAATGTTTACTTGGTCATAATTCATTCATAGAGACATTCCATCAAACACTTATAATGCATTAACTTGTACGTGAGTGGGGATTACATGTTAGCATGCTATATTGGAATTATTTCATTCTCATAGACAATTTATCAAACACATTAGAAGCATACTTGGTTCATTAAATCATAAACACTTAGGGTTAACATGTTTATAATAATCAACTTGCAAATTGAAGGGTTTATCATGAATACCATGTAATTCAACACATACTAGAATTAATTCTTAGAACTTGTAATCTAAATCATGGATTACAACTCAAACAGAACCATGAACATGATTTCAATCTAATTCAAACATCGAAATCATAAATCATAAATCTTGTATTTTGAAAAAGGATTCTTGAGCTCCATGGAAGGTAAGGATACATATATGAACATCTAACATACTTTAATTTGATGAGTTCTTGGAGAAATTCTTGGGATTGACCTTGATTCTTGAGATCTAAGTTTTGTTTTCTTAAGAGAGAACTACCTTTTGATTTTGGGGAAAACTGAATAATGAAGGGTTTTACATATTTTTAGGGATTAAATCCCATATCTGGGAAGAATAAAATTATGGGAAAAAACTGATTTAACCCTGGGTGCAACTTAAAACTTTTGAGAAATTTTCCCGATCTGGACCCCTGGCATTATGCGCCACTATCGTGCCAGGCCACTAGAAAATAACAACTGGGAATTTGCATGGTGGCGCGATGCGGTGGTATTGCGTTGCCACTTTATTTGCGGAATAGAAGTGCACCGCGATGCGTTGAAATCACGTTGGCATACGGGAAATCAACAATTGTGAATTGGGTCTATGGCGCGATGCACCAACATCGTAAAGTGACACTAGAAACTAACAATTGCTATTTTGACACACTCCACGATGCGCTATTATCCTGAATGACGATGTTTAACGACTGAAACTTAAAATTATCATAACTTCTTACCCGTTGTCAAATTTAGGCAAATTTTATATCGTTGGAAAGATAATTAAATTTCCTATGCAATGGCATGCTCAAATTTGAATTTTACTGAGTATTCTTAAAATTTTATATAGTATAACCCATGTACTAAGGGTTAATCTAGGCTAGGGAAATATAGAGTATTACACCTGAGTACTAGTTATCGCCGCTGAGTTGAGATCATGCATTATTAATCTTTCAAAGATAGGGTGAGCTCTTAGAGTTTTGATTATACCATTTCCCTCTATCCTTGTTCAGTATTTTGTGTTTGAGATGAATGTTTTAATTATTTTAGACTTATGAGTTGTATTTCCTATTATCAAACTTAGATGCACTTATACTAATATAACCTAGTCATGGGATTGGTATTCATATTTTAATTGTCTTATTTTAGTGGAACACTGTTGGTTGTATTATGTTCATGTATGTTTTACCATTTGGGCATTTCTATCAAAGTAACCCATTGCCTTAGCTATGAGTTATGGTATTAGCTTACATACTAACGGGTTTTTGTAGGTGCCATCATGACTCATGAATTGAGTTATGACAAATTGTTATCAGATCCTAGGTTTCATTTGTATTATCGATACAAGAACAAGTGTCTAATAGAGTCCTATGGTTCAGAATATTGACGTTTGTTTTCTATCATCGGGAGGCTATGAGACATTCTTAGAAATCTTTCACTTCTTTTACTAGTATCGTGCTAAGAGTCTGATTTGGTTTGTAGTGTATTTTCTTGACGTTACTTACTTATAGATGCATAGGACACTTGTTATTGCTATGTGCGAGGAGGGTCCCAAGATTTAACCTAGGGATGCTACTCTGATTTGAGGATAGCCTCATGATGCATCCCAAGATAGGGAATAGTATGGGACATCTCCCCAAAACCTATTCCTGTACCTGAGCTAGAGATTCCTCCATAACAACCTACGATGGTTCAGGGACCAGCCCAGGCTCCACCAGGTTATATTTCCTTTTCATTTCTTAGAGACTCTTTGATCCAGCTATTAGGTATTATGGGTAGTGGTCTATTTGATGGTGCTCAAAATTTTAAGGAAAGAGTGCAACCTGCAGCTGCAACTCCTGGATTTGAGGTTCCTCCTATGCCAGCAATTGTTCTTTTAATCATCGCTCATCAAGTTGTGACCCAACCTACTTTGTCTGTTGAGGAGAAAAAGATGTTGGGTAGATTTTTGAGGTTGGATCTGCCTAGGTTTTCTGGTGCTCCTGGAAAGAATACATTTTATTTTCTTATTTATTTGCAAGGATAGGATCTGTTGATTAGGCCTTATTGAGACTCATGGTGTGGATTGCACTATATTTTAGTTGGATTTTTCTTCCCGACACTAGTTTAGAGGTCTTATGACTTCAAGGCCAGTCATATTTTCTCTCTTGTCATAGACTCAGTTCTTCAATATTTCCTTGGAGAAGTATATGCCACACAGCCTTAGATATTAACTGAGAGACCAGTTTTCCAAATTAGAGCAGGGTTCTATGATAGACGCTGAGTATGAGACCTATTTTTATGATTTTTCCAGGCATAAACTTTTATTCTGGATACTGAGTATAAGAGATTTTTCTGCTTTATGAGAGGATTGAGGCTCCTTATTCGAATGGCTACTTAGAGTCTAGTTGTTGCGGATAGGACTTTTGTTGAGGTTTCAAACCATGCTAGAGTAATAGAGAACATACACCGTGAGGGTCGTGATAAGTGGACTAAATACCATGGCAGATTTGGTAGGAACTATAGTAATTCCTGATTTAGAGGTGGTATTTCTCATATTAGGTATCCTTTGCATCCATCTTTTCAGCCTCAAAGTTAGGGTAGTTGACATATTAAGGAATCTCTCCAAACCACTGACAAAGTTCAGTTTGGTACTAGTGGTCTCCCTGGTAAGAGTAGTGATTAGTCTCTGAGAGGTTCGTCTGCAGGTCATGCTAGATGTGGTGGTTTCTCTTGTTTGGTCGGATCTATGAGTTCTAGTTTTATTCGTGACTTTTGTTTTACTTATGGTCTTTTTGGTCAATTTTTATGAGATTTCCCTAGTCATAGGGATATGGTTGTTTAATCCCAGGGTGCTACCCCTATTAGGGCAGTTTATCCCTCAGGTGAAGGTGTTTCACGAGGTTATAGGGTAGTTATCAGGGTTCTCAAGGTGTTACTCAGGTAGGAAGGATAGAGGGTCGGTCAAGTGCCCAGCCTGGTGCCAGGCATGGTTAGTTATATGTATTACATTCTAGACCTGAGGCTGGGACTTCGGATGTTGTAGTTATAGGTACAATTTTGATGTACCGTGAGTCGGATCTTGGTTTATTTAATCTTGGATTCACTTATTCTTATTTATCATCTTATTATGCACCATGGTTGGACTTGACTAATGACTTATTACCTATGTCATTGCATGTATCTACTCTCGTGAGTGATTCTTTAGTAGTTGATCAAGCATTCAGAACATGTGTTATGATAGTTCTTGATGTTGATACTTATGTAGATCTTATTATTCTGGATATGCTAGATTTAAATATGATTTTGGGCATGGACTGGTTATCCCACTATAATGCATTGATGGATTGTTTTACAAAATCATTACCTTAGCCATGCCCGGCGTGCCCCCAGTTATGTGTTAGGGAGCGGTTGGTCATGAGCTGGTAGGGATTATTTTACTTATATATGTGATACTCGTGTAGAGAGTTTGTCACTTGACTTTGTTCCTATTATTTGTGAGTTTTCTGATGTGTTCCCTATCGACCTACTATGTATTTTTCCTGATTGTGAGATTGAGTTTGCTATTAACCTTGGGCCCGGCACCAACCTATTTCTTTGGTACCTTATCGTATGGCTCCTACTGAGCTGAAGAAACTGAATTCTCAGCTTTTGGATCTTTTTGGTAAGGTTTTCATTAGACTAAGTGTGTACCCATAGGGATCTCCTGAATTGTTTGTGAAGAAGAAAGATGGTTCAATGCGTATGTGTATTGATTATAGTCATCTTAATAAGGTGTCAGTGAAGAACCATTATCCTATGAATCGCATTGATGATCTATACAATTAGCTTCAGGGTGCATCCGTGTTTTCTATGATTGATTTGAGGTTCAGTTATTATCAGTTGAGGAAATCACGAAGATAGCTTTCAGGACCCTTTATGGTCATTTTGAGTTTTTAGTGATGTATTTTAGGCTGACTAATGCCCTAGCAGCATTTATGGATTTGATGAACCGAGTGTTTAGACCCTATCTAGACTCCTTCATTATTGTGTTCATTGATGGCATCCTTGTGTATTCGAGAAGTAGTAAGTAGCATGGATAATATTTGTGTATCGTACTGCAGACCTTGGGAGATCATGTGCATTTTTCCAAGTTCTCTAAGTGTGATTTTTTTCTTTAGTCAATGTGATTCCTTTGTCATTATAGGCACTTTGTTGAGAGATTTGGCTACGCCTACGTCTCTAATTGATGTTCATGGTTTCATTGGTTTGTATGGTTATTACAGGAACTTTATTAAGAGATTTGCTACTATTTCATTCTCAATGACTTGATTGACTCGAAAGGAAGTCCTATTTCGAGGGTCCGAGAAGTGTGAGCTGAGCTTTGGGATGCTTAAGGATTGTCTCACTTCAACTCCAGTATTAGCTCTTCTTGTTGAGGGTGAGGAATTCTCCTTGTTTTGTGACACTTCGGTTGTTGTTCTTGGTTGTGTTTTGATGCAGCAAGGTTGAGTCATTGCTTATGCTTCTAGAAAGCTTAAAGTGCATGAGCACAACTACCCCACTCATGATGTAGAGTTAGCAGCAGTAGTTTTTGCACTGAAGATTTAGAGGCATTATTTGTATGGAGTGCATTGTGAGATTTTCACCAATCATCACAGTCTTAATATTTTATGACCAAGCGAGAGCTTAATACTCGGTAGCATAGATGGATGAAGTTTCTAAAGAATTATGATATTTCCATTTTGTATCATCCGTATAAGGCAAATATGGTAGCTGATGCCTTGAGTTGCAAGGTAGTGAGTATGGGTAGCTTGGCACTCATATCAGTTTCTTAGAGGCCTATGGCAAGGGATATTTAGTCCTTAGCCAATTTGATGGTGCGCCTTGATATTTCAGATCCTGCAAGGATTTTGGATTGTGTAGAGGTAAGGTCCTCGTTATTCGATCAGATTTGTGATCGTCATTATGAGGATAGAAAGCTATGCTTCCTCCATGACCAGGTGGTGAGTGGTAAGTCAGGGATGCACACCATTGACTCTGAAGGTATTTTGAGATTTTAGGGTTGTGTTTGTGTTCCCCATCTTAATGACTTGATTCAGTCGATTGTTTATGAGGCTCACAGCTCTAGATATTCCATTCATCTTGGTACAACTAAGATGTATAGAGATTTGAGGCATCTTTATTAGTGGGATAGTATGAAGAGAGATATGGCAGAATTTGTGGCTTGTTGCCTATGTTATTAGTAGGTTAAGGCTGAGTATTAGTGTCCAGGAGAATTAACTCAAAGGTTACCCATTCTTGAGTGGAAATAGGAATGGATTACTATGGACTTCATTAGTGGTTTGCCTCGTACTTCCCATTGTCTTGATGGTATTTACGTTATTGTGGATCGTTTGACCGAGTCGGCACATTTCATTCCAATTAAAATTACCTTCAGTGTTGAGAGATTGGCCCATATTTATGTGTGGGAGATAGTTCATTTTGATGGAGTGCCCATTTCTAATATATCAGATTGTGGTTCTATATTTACTTTGCGATTTTGGAGAGCACTCTAGGAAAAGTTGGGTACTGGAGTGGATTTGAGTATAGATCTTCAACTGCAAATAGATGGTTAGTCCGATCAAACTATTCAGGTGCTTGAGGATATGCTCCGAGCATGTGTTGTGAATTTTGGAGGATAGTGGGATCAACACTTAGCACTAGCAGAGTTCACATATAACATCTATCATTTTAGTATTGAGATGGTGTCATATGAGGCTTTGTATTACAGGAGATGTCATTTTCCAATAGGATGGTTTGATACCTTCGAGGTGAGACCTCGAGGTATAGATTTGCTTTAGGACTCATTTGATAAAGTCAGGGTGATTCAGAATAAATAGAGAGCATCCTAGAGTAGGAAAAAGGCCTATGCCGATCGTAAGCTCCATGCCTTGAGGTTTGGATTTTGTGACTGTGCGTTCCTTGGTATTTCTCCCATGAGAGGAGTTATGAGGTTAGGAAGGAAGGGTAAGCTCATCCCTAGATATGTTGGTCCTTTTGATATTCTATGCGCAGTTGGCGAAGTGGCCTATGATTTAGTCTTGCTTCTAAATTTTGTAGTTATTCACCCAGTTTTCCATGGCTCTATGTTGTGGAAGTATATTCTAGATCCGTCACATATTCTTATATGGGACTCAGTCTAGTTAGATGAGCAACTGACCTTTGTGGAGGAACCCATGATTATTTTTGCTAGTAGTATGAGGCAGATGCATACTAGAGAGATTCTAGTAGTTAAGGTTCAATGGAAGCATCGCCTAGTGGAGGAGGACACATGGGAGATCGAGAGAGAAATGTGGGCCTAATATCCTTAACTATTCAAGACTTTAGGTATATACTCCATCTTTAACGTTCAGGGATGAAAATTCCTTACTACTGGATGTTGTAATGACCCTTCAGGTCATTTCTCATGATTTTGCTTATTTTACCATTAGAGCTTTTCAATAGCTGCGCTAAGTCATTTATGACTTACTGGAACTGATAATTAGGTTACTAGGCAATTCGTTAGATTTTTAGAACCATTTTCATGTTTAGAAGTCTTCGCTGGTTCCAAACGACCACTGAGTAAAAACTTAAGTAAAATGATATCGGCTGCAAATTTTGACTGCGCCAACAACTTCAGAATATCAATTTAAGGTTGGTTAGACCTTCAGTTCGGTCCCTGCTACACCCAAACTTATTTTGACCTATTGGTCGAAAAGTTGATAAATTGGAAATTCAGGTATGGGGACCACATTTGGTCAAAATGACCTCGGATAGAAAATCTCACTTTTCCAATGCATCCATAATGTCCAATTTAGTGTTTTTGCATATTATGTATGATCATATTGGACTTCGAATGCATCCCGAGGTGTTACCCAAAACTTGGAATAAATTCCATATTTTAGCTATTATCTAGTGCAACAAAAGTACTGCGATTGTGGAGGATTTATTGTGATCGCAACCCGCATGGTTCATGATAGCTCGATCTTAGGTCATGGGAAGGGTTGTTTAAATGCTCTTTTGGTCAAGAATTGGTCATTTCTCCATTGTCTTGAGTCCCATAAACCCCAATAGAGTGTGTAGGCCTCAAATTGAGTCTTGGGTGTTGATTAGGATCTTGAATAACTTGCATATTCCTAATTAACATTGAATCTAATGTATATATCTTTCATTATTAGTGTTGAATTCTTGATCCTTTGATCGAAATCCCCAAATTGCTTGAGGCTTGATTTAAGCCCAAATATGATTGGTTGGCACTAATTTCTTCAGGATATAACTCCCTAGTGGTATTTGAACATTGGGTTGGTCTCGGAAACTATTTTTTCGTAAGTGGGACCCATTGGGTTTTGGTTTCATTTTGGACCCAAAGCACAATGGTGCAATATGGGTATTGATATTCTTGTAATAATGCATAGATTATGTTTTTGATAGCTTGACTTGTTGAAGAAGCTTCAAGGAAAGTGAAAGCAAATATTATTGGTTCGTGAGCTATATTTGTGTTCAAGGTAGGTTAGGCTTACTTATTGTTAAATTGAGCTTTATTATAATATGACTTTGATTTCTTGATAACATTGGGTGGGGGTTTTAGGTGTCGAAGTGGTTAATGGTAATGTTGGGATTAGCTGAATTACTTAGGCTATTGAACTCGTAAAATATGGTACTTGACTTATAGCCTAGAACCTTGGTTAATTGGACGTGTTATCTCATAAATAGTATGAGAATACTCTAGTTGCTCTAGTTAGATGGGAGTGACCTTGTCACTCATATTGAATAGTAACTTTAACCTAGTTATGCATAGTTGTAGGAATTACCCTAGTATCTTTGAATGAATTAAGAGTATTACTTGAGGAAGAATTGTGCCATAGAACTAGTGTGGACTGATAAACCTCTAACACCTAACTTAGCTAGCTTAGATTTTTCCCGGGTGTATTTTAGGCTTAAAGAGGAATTTGGGTTATTAGAAGCAGAACTTGACCCGCCTTAAGTTTGGGCTATGTAGTTTCATTAGTGTCCAAGATACTTGATAAATGCTTAGAATATGCCATTGGTCATATAATGGCTAACACCAGTAAATTATTAATTCATGATGTTGGTATTGGAAATGGTGTGCATGAATAGTTGTTAAATTATTGGTAATGCTTGAATAGCAATGAATTATCTTATAGATTGAACACACGACTATGCTATCACAAACTTCATTGACTAAATTACCATGTGAGCCTTGGTTTATGTTATTACTCATATAATGTTCAAGTATGGTGACTAAACTAATGTGATGATAAAAATTCTATTGTGGGAATAATGCTAATCATTCTAATAAAGAGGGGCTCCAGAACGTATAACTATAGATTATATTGAAAATACTAATGATTATGTTAATCTCGGTAAAATATTGATTGTTCATGCCATATGATTATACTTGTTCATGCTCCTTGTAATATTTTGTACTGATAATGAATAATGAAGTATGATGGAAAGACTTTCCTTACTTCTCCTTCACTCTATCCCTCGTGGAGATTTTATTTATTATTGATTTGATTGAATTATATATATATATATATATATATATATATTGATGTTATGCTAATGCCCGATAAGTCTGTAGGATATCTTGATGCTGCGATGATGCCCAGTAAGTCCCCAGGATATATTGATGTTATGATGATTCTCTATAAGTTTGTAGGATATATTGATGTTATGATGATGGCCGGTAAGTCTGCAGGATATATATTTATGTTATAATGATTCCAGGTAGGTTCAGAGGATATATTGATGATATGATAATACCGATGATTTCAGAGGATGTATTGATGATATGATGGGGCTCGGCGATTTTAGACGATATATTGATATATGATGATGCCCGGTATGTCCGAGGGACATAAAGATGTTTTGTATGGTAATCTTGTATATATATGTTTATGTTATATTATATTTTTATATGATTACATCCATTTATGATTTGAAGGTATGACGTTATTCTTGGGATGTAGGTTATGATTATTCAATACTAATCATATGTTAAGTGGTGTAGCTCTTGCTAGAGTTGGATAGTGAGTAGAAGCAGTAGATGCTGAATAACGAATTGTGACAAGTTGGTAATGAGATATTATATGGTAATTGAGGACTCACCTAGCATGTTTAGATAGTATTGGATAAATGAATTGATTAAGATATATTACTTATTTAAGTGAGTTATGTGGTGACTTGTTGACTACTAAGACACTATCTTACTAGATGAATTTATGTCTAGAATTCTAGTTAATGAACCTAGTTTGGTTAAAATGTAGTAACTAGGAACTGTGGTTGTTACGTGGCTAATGGCGATGATAGATTAGCATAGGTAATGATAGATTAGCATGGGTGATGATTAATGATATTGATGACTAAGTTGTGATGTCGATTCGCCATTAAGTGTGGATTTTTATAATAATGATGCTAGATACTAAAAGCTGTTAATGGTTATATATATAAGGGTATAATAGAAATTACAGGCCATTTTATAGATGGTGATTAGCACTATTATGATGATTAGAAGTGGGTATTATTTAGATGCACCTATGGTCTAGGAGTGAATCTTGACTAGACGGTGAATGTTGGTTATTTAATGAATAATGGTTAGTTACTATCCCATGAATAGAGATTATGTGAAGAATTGGTTAAGATAATAACTAGAGGTCCTTTGATGACTAGTAAATTAGTAGTTAACAATGAGTATTGATTCGTTAACAAGTAGTGAAAAAATTAAGTATATCAATGAGATAGATTCCTAAATAGTGATATGATTATTGTTTGAGTACTTTGGTAAATGTTATTCAATTGAGGTAATTGATAAGGATTATAAATGTTGGCAAATGATCGTTGGGATGAAATGTGGGAACCATGGATAATGCAAAGTTGGTTATATATCTATACACGTTGGTGATTTTATCTTTGATGCACTCTTTGGTGGTATGGGATGCCGTGATGGATTCTTTACTTTATATCCTTTTGGGTGTACTCCTCGGTGGTGAGTTGTTTTACTTTATGCTCTAATGGATGTATGTGCATTAGATTAGTATTTATGCAGTTGTAATTATGTTAGTATGTCTTTATGCTTCCAAATCAATTACCCATTATATGTGACGATATTGACATGTATTGATATGAGATAGAATATTATTGTTCTAGTTGATTATTTATTTTATATAGTGATGATGAAGATGATTTGGGTTTGATTCTGTACTTTGAATTAGAGACATTCACCTGCTTTATATCATCTTTATATCATAATTTATCTCAGTCGGCAGATGATGCCTAATGAGAACCCATTGTTTTGGTACTCATACTACACTTTTGTTCCTTTTTGATACAGACCCGAGTACTAGTTGTTGTTGCTGATTTGAGATCATGCAATGTTGATCTTTTGAAGACAGGGTGAGCTATTAGAGTTTTGATTCTCCCGTTTCCCTCTATCCTTGTTCAGTCTTTTGTATTTGAGATGAATGTACTAACTATTTTAGACTTATGAGTTGTATTTTCTATTGTCAAACTTAGATGATCTTATACGGATATTACTTGTTCGTATGATTGGTATTGATATTTTGATTGTCTTATTTTTGTGGATACTGAATAATAGAGTCTATTGAGTGACTGTTTCGGATAGTCCTGAATTTGTAGAACTATCTGTGTTCTATACTAGAATAGATGACTGTATCTGACATCTAGAATCTAAAGAACTAACTGAGTTCTTTACTGAGCTAAGTGACTGTATCTGATATTCCTGAAATTTGTAGAACTGAACTGTGTTCTATTACTGAGAATGGATCTGAAACTGAGACAGTAGGAGGTAATCATCTAACCAACATGCCTGAATCTGAACTGGTGGGGTCCAACCTGTAACCCTAGCTAGAAGGGTGTTAGTACCGTGCCACATGTAAAGACAAGCTGTGAGTAAACCCTTTTGCTGACAGGGAGCTCTTCCGTTAACCCTCCTAGTAGGAAACCTCAAATAATATGTATAGTCCTTAGACTTTTAGGGGTACATCTAAATCTACACTAGCTATGTAGTTCCGTAACGCAGGGATTGCTTCTAAGGATCACACCCTCTACTGACTGATAGGTGAGACCTCATCCTTGGATTCACTTGGTGCTGAATCCTACTCCCAACTGAATAGACACTAAATTGATTTTACTGAACTGAAATGGACTGAGTTTACTGTGTTCCGTTGACTGACGGAATACTACTAAGATCTGATAACTTACTGGGATTACTGAGATTACTGAGTAGGACTAGACTGATATTGAATTTACTGAGTTTTCCTGAGTCATGTGACTGACTGAATTCTACTGATCATGGCTTGACTGATAGTATCATGGAAACTGACACTGGCTCTAGGCACACAACTAAATTATCGGGTACTAAATACCCCCATGATTCGATAGCATAAAACTAACAAGACATGACACTTCTTGATACATAACCATAGTCAACAATTCATAGTACAATCATTGGAAATTTCATGAAGTATTTGACATTCATAATCTTGTACATGGATAGGAATGCATTCAATCACATTCATAGTTTCACAACTTTAGTCTCATGAGATTTCCACCAAACAAAGGCATAGATTTAACATGGAAGTCATTTTGAACATAAGGGTGAAACATGGATTCATCATTTAGGTTCTATTGAGTCATAAGGCATGCTTCTTATTCTTTTAGGCATTTTATCAAACACCTAGGATGCATAACTTAGGGCATAGGCATAATCATCAAATTAGTACATTATAATTCCACAAAATAACTCAATTGATTGGTTTTCAAGCCACATACTAACATAGAGTCATAAAAACACATTAAAATTCCAACTTGGGATTCATACACAACATCAACATGATCATAATCAATCCTAAACATAAACATCACAATTTATAATTTAAAATTTGATTCTTGGGCTTCATTGATGAAAGAAATCCATGAATGAACACTTGACATACCTTATTTCTTGATTCTACGAAGATTGACGGTGGAATTCCCATGAATTTGGATCCACAATTGAAAACCCTAATTTGTTCTTGGGATGATTTTTTTGAGAGAAGTGGCTATATTATGGTTGAAATGGGGCTGAATCTCGTGTGTTAGACTTATATAGGGGTGGGAAATTGATCCTTTTGCCCCTTAAAGATACGGACATTTAATAACTGAAAACTGGACATCGACGCGATTGGCGATGCGGCACGTCGATGGCATCGACTCGTGTAATACCCCATACTTCACCTAGATTAAATTCATCCCAAAAATGTCAAAGACTTTCTTTAAAGATGAATTCACTTTTATACACGTGGAATCCAATTTGAGTGGGAAATTGAATAAAATTTCCATCGATACCCATTTCGTCAAAATCCGGTATCGGGGTAGAAAGTTATGGACGAAATACAGAAAGTAGTCAAAACTGCCCAGGTTCTATGATGAGAGCCGACGGACCGTCGAGCTAGCGAAGGACCATCGCCCAAGCCATCGCAGAGAAGATAGTGAGACCACATTCTTCCTAAGAGAGACATCTCAGGCCGACGGACCATCGAGCTTGCACGGTCTATCGTGCAAGCCATCGTAGGAGAGGCAGTGAACCCCTATTCTGCCTAGGGGTGACGGTCAGGAACGACGAACCGTTGCACCCACCGTTGCATATTTTGTTCAATTATTTTAAGTTGTTTTTAAAAAAAGGTCTTTTTGGTCTTTTATCATCTTTTCTAATACCTAATAATGTCAGATCAACGCTCATAAGTTCATTAACCATCTACAACATCAAATTAGGGTTTTCTCTCAAAGATAATCCCCAAGAACAAGATCCAAATCCTTCTTCAAGAAACTAAGAGATACAAGTTATTCAAGTCCAAGGAATTCAAGAAACTCACAATCAAGGTATGTCATGTGTTGATTCACGGGTCCCTTTTACCCATTAAGCTCAAGAATCTCTTTTCAAAATCCAAGATTTGTGTATTTATGAATGTTCATGATTTAAATTGAATTCAAATTCATGTTCATGATGTTGTGGGGTTTTGATTAATGTGTTAAATTACATATTCCAATAATTGACCCTAGTATATGAAGATTTGCATAATAATCATGATAAACTCTTCAAATTAGAAAATTTATTTATGCAACCATGACAATTAGATGCATTAATGATGGTATAACCAAAGTATGCTCCCCATGTTTTTGATTAAATTCCTATGTGAAGGAAAATTTCCATACTAGTGTGATAATATGAAATCCTCAATCATCTACAAGCTTATACATGTCAAATGTTTGATGAAATATCTTAGTCAGTGAATTATGGATACATGTGTAGCCCTTGTAGTGCTTTAGAACTTGTACTTCATGAAATCTCAAACTTATTATATTATGGATTTCTGATGTTGTCCATGTATTCAAGAAAGTCATGCTTTGTCGATTTCTTTCCATCGAGTCCTGGGGTACTTGTACCCATAAAATATAGCTATGTGCCTAGAGCCAGTGTCATATTTTCACGATATTCTTAGTCAAGCCATGATCCATAGAACTCAGTCAGTCCTGTGACTCAGGAAAGCTAAGAAACCCAGTAATCTTATAAATCTCAGACAGTTACCAGATCTAAGTAGCATTCCGTCAGTCCATGAAAATTTAGTTAACTTAGTCCAGTTAGTTTAGTTAATCATGTTCAGTGTTTATCAGATGGGAGTGGAAATTAGCATCGAGTGAACCCAAGGATGGGAACTCACCTGTTATATGAGGGTGTGAGTCTTAGAAGAAATCCTTGTATTCCCGAACTACGTAGCCAGCACAGGTTGAGACATCATAGCCTGTTATATGAGGGTAGATGAGGTGGCTTAACCTATTATATGAGGATTCCCACCGTTCTTACTAAAGTTACCTATTATATGAGGGTTACTCACAGATTGTCCTTTCCAGTGGCGCAGTATTGACACCCTTCTAACTGGGGTAATAGATGGGACCCCAACTCAGCTATATTGTGTTATTTGGGGCATGTTGGTTTGATGAATACTTCCCACAGTTTCAGTTACAAATCAGGACTCTCAGATAAAGTTATTCCGTCTCAGTAATAGTAGGGACCAGGTGTCATCTATTGAATTTGAAGATATGAGTATGAATGGCATGTTAATAGAGAGAAGAAATATGGTGCATATTGATATGGGGAAGTATGATAAGGCACAATGACAGGGGTAAGTATGATAAAGCATCGTGATAGGATGAAGTAAATGAGTTAAGTTTTTGCAACAAAACAAGGGACCGGGTCCCTAAGTTGTGTGATGATGGAAGCATTGTGTTGCATGATAGGGTGAACATTCATCTTCAGTAGTGGTAATCACATTGATTAAATGTAATGAATATGTATTGATTCTCAAAGATCTGTGGTTAGTTTTTATTCATCAAAAAGGGGGAAATTGTTGTATCTTATTTTGATAATGAGCAGATAACTACAAAGGACTAGGTCTATGGATATCCAAGGAAACAACACAACTGGTACACATCTGCATAGTTTTGTCCTCTGGTGTAACAATTTGTACAGGTGATGTTTGTACTAATTGAGACACCTGATCCTATCACATTACAACTCTAATCATCAATCCTTTATTTAAAGAAAAAAATTCTACTCAATTAAGTAAGTTTTCATAATCCAAAAATTGACTTGCAAAAGAAGGTAAAACTCAACCTTGCTCCATTGCTCAAGGTCTTAATTCCTTAATGAACTGAAGTTAGAGAGACTTCTTGAGTGTGTCATTGGTTTGTAAATGGATTACTCATTCTATAAGAGTAGTAACTTTTCATTGTTGAGGGAGTCTTAGCAGAGTTGCCAAGGTTAGTCTGTAGTAGAGTTACAACAAGAAGAATGAGCCTAGTGTTAGGCGGAAATCAAGTTCCTAATCAAGAGGTTTATTATAGTTGATTTTTAAGGTGCTTATGAGGTCAATCCATGGTTTTTCCTCTCTTGAGCAAGGGGGTTTCCATGTTAAATCTTGTGTTGTTTAAGTTTCCTGCACTGTTTTGTGGTCTTGGTTAATTTACTACCTCATTTCCTATGGTTGACTTTGAGGGACCAGGTCTCTCACTGTGTGGTGCAACCCCCAGGGTTTCAAAAGTTGGATTCTCTCTCGACCTAAGTAAATAGTAGTAGCAAAATTGCGGACTGAAATCTATCTCGGTCAAATCTCTAAAACATTATTTTTATGCTCAAAGGATCGTAGGTTATTCATTAAAATTGTATGATTCCCATTATGAAGAAATCCTTTAAAAGTGAAAAGTAGGGATAAATTCCTTTTTAGGAAAAAAGTAATACAACTATATTTTAGTTGGAATCATACCAATTATCGTCTAAGTGATCATGATTATATTGAATCTATGCATGTCATCACTAGTATTCAAACAATATGATTATAAGCATCATTACGTCCATAAACTATGATCATTTCCTTTATAAGGATTGATTACTTCAATGAATGCAACAAGTATCATAATCAAGGCCTTGGGAGCAATATATATCCATCATAACCATAGCATCATAATCATGGCCTTAGGCCCAACATTAAATCCGAAATAATCACAACATCATAGTCCAGGGGAAAAACTATGACGATCTATCAAGTACCTTAGTAACAAAATACTAAAGGTTTGTTAGTCTCAACTACGCCTAGCATTCTAGAAACCTAAGGTAATAGGATCATAGCAGTATAATAAGTATTTTACCTTAAGGATCAATTACCCATAGAGCCCTCAAATTCTTAATTTAGGCTAAGTAACAGTGTTCTACAAACAATCATATCCTAACATAATGGGAATCACACAACATAAATAAAACACTATCTCAAGAAGGAGAGTAGAAAGAAGCCTACCTGGAAGCTGAACTGCAAATGCTTGAATCATCCACAAAATCATCTATCCTTACTCTATGATCCCAAAATGTCATCACGCTATCAAAATAGTAATCTATAAGCCATAAGGATTAAAATGAGACTCATATTACCATAATAAGGGTCGTGTTGAATTTTGGGTCAAAAATGGGCTCGGGAGGCCTGGAAATGGAATTCCAAACTAACCCGTCATGAGGTCCCTCCAAGGATAATAAAAGTATGCTCAAAAGTTGAACATCGAATAGGGTCTCAAATAAACCCTCAAAATTTTGGTATTCAAACCCTAATTTCTATGAATTTTACAAGGAATTAGGATGGAAATCGAAGGGAAAATCAATGGAAAATGACAAAGAAGAGTTAGGTTATCTTACCTCAACATATGTGGATGATTTCCCACTTTTTCCTCTCTTTGAGATCTTAATTTGGTGTAAAAATGGTGGAAGAAGTGATAGAAAATCGGGTGGAGAGAAGGGAATAAAAAGGTTACGGTGCCACTAAAGCAAACACTTTGTCGCTAAAGCGCCTACCGCTAAATTTACAACATGACTATTAAAGCGGTCTGGCAACAGCAGTGGGTGCCGCTAAAGCGTCCCCAATGGAGCTAATGAGGGCACCACTTTAGAGGCCATTGGTCACTAAAGCGCACCATCAGTAATAGGCCAGGGATGCTAAAGAGGCCCATGGGTGCAGATGCACTAAGCACTAAAGCGAACCTATCAGGTGCCATGCCCCAGATTTTTACTAAATCCAAAATGGACTACGATTGAGAGTTCATGATTTGTTCAGAACCCCATATACGCAAATAAAATATTCTACCATACCAAATTTGACGTTCCAGACTAAATGAAACCATTGAAACTTTTATTCGAGACTAAATATAGGCCCACACCTATAGTTTTATTTTTCATATAATATGTCCAATAGACCAAAATAAGTTTGAGAGTCTCGGGACCTGAACCAAGGGTCCCCCTAGCCTGAAATCAATGTTCTAGAGCCGATGGCACTATCAAAATCCTCATCAAAGGTCATCTACTAGTAGTTTTGATCCATAATCAAATCTTAAACAACAAAAACTCCAAAATAGGGAAAAATGCCTAAAATGGAAACGTTTATTTCGATAATCGAATTGATAATTTTGGCAAGTAATAAACGTGTTGTAGCCACTGTGGGATGGCTCGTAATAGGAAATGACCTGGAGGGTCATTACATAAGTAGGCATTATCAGCCAACTAAGTAAAATCATAATATAAATAGAATAAAATGTGAGATTAATAAAGAAAGTCAGGGAAAGAGGGTAAATGTGAAATAATACTCTGAATATTAAAATTAAACAACCATAATAATATAAGAAAGAAAAGCACAAATATCTCTACATAACTGGACCTTATAAGCCAGGAGGTGGGACTAAAGTAAATAACACTATGTGGTACCCATAAGCCCCGAGGGTGAAATTAAGAAGAAATAGTAATAATAATCAAAGCAAGTGTTTGTATCTAACAACCATAACCGTAGATTCTGCCATATCATTAAACACCAGACTCGAATCGGTTCCATAACCATCATAATTAACCTCTTAATGTTGGACTTGAACCAAAACTTATATCATCATTGTCGGACTTGAACCGAAACTAATATCATGAATAATGCCGGAATCAAATCGGTCTTAAGGTCATAATTTTTTAGACGCAAACCAGACAAAATACCAACTCCCAAGTATCAATCTAGGATAAAAAACCATACATCTTAACTTCCTTAGATAAATAACATAATTAGAGTAATAGACAATCCTATTGGGTCTACAAGTAACTAATAGCGATCTTCACCTAAGATGGGTTGGAGGTCTACAAGTAATTAATAGTGATCTTCACCTAAGACGTGTCGGAGGGGCTCACTTCTAACCCTAAATCATTCTAAGGAAATTTTCTATCCCAAAATAATGTAAGGTATCTAATTTCACTACTATATACTAAAAAGACACATTTTAGACTTAGGGTAGCAATTCTACCGAAAGAACGAGTAATTAAGGTAACTAGACCTAATTCTTGTTCCTTAACTAGCTAAAAGATTCCAATCATACTAACTACACCTCCACGGCCTAATTCCCATCCCAAAACTAGCGTAATTTCATATTCATATCATAATTAAGCCTAATCTACATGGAAAGTAAGCCTAGCCTATCTGGCCACCAAAGAAAGCCTAATGAATTTTGCTAAATTGTTGATTTCCCCTTTCAACAAGCTTTGTCATGATGCCACACTATCAAAATAGTAATTTATTAATTAATATGAGAACAATGGTAGTCATACTATATTTTTATACTTTGGGTCCAAAATCAAGCCAAAATCTTATGTAGGGCATGCTTGAAGGATCAAACTTTTAAAATAGTCAACATATCCCTCTATGCATAAGGAATATTTACCTACATGAATGGGTAAACTCCGAGGTGGAATGGTACCTCAATCTACTCAATAAGAATATTGGGATTTTGAGAATAAATTAAAAAATTAACCAAGAATTTAGCATGACTTACCAAGATTTTGATGGAGAAATGATTAATCTGAGCTCAAAATCACCCCACGATCCCCTAATAATTACTCTCCTAAATTTCCATACTCTCTAAGTTTTTAAATCTTGAGAATTGTGAGAAAAATGGGAAAAAGTCATTTAATAGACTCCTAGGTGCCACTTAAGCAACCACTTGATTGCTTAAGCGGTCACAACTAAAGTAGCCAAGTATCGCTAAAGACGTACTCGCTTGGCCAGGCCTACCACTAAAGCAGACAGACTGCCACTGAAGAAAAATCCAATTTAGTGTGTATACCAGTGCTAAAAAGGCTTGACAAGGCAATACATAACCTCCAAAGCGACTGTTTGGCTGTAAAAGATGACTCCGCTAAAGTATCTAAGGAGCCTCTTTAGTGGATGCACCAGCTGAGTGCACCAACTGAAACTTGGAAAGGTTTCAAGTTTCCATTGATCCCTTGAGATTCATCTTGGATCCCATAAACACAAATGAACTATAATATCTTAAAAATTGTAACATTCCAAATTTGATGGCCTAGAAAAAAATTTCTTTTAAGATCGGTTTAACAAAATATGGGCCCCACACCCATGGGCTATTTTTATTAATTTTTTGTCAATATCCTAAAATGAGTTCAAAAGCCTTGGGACCAAAAGCAAAGGTCTCCCTAGACTAAAATCGATATTTTGGAGCTGATGGAACTATAAGAATTGGCATACAAGGACATTAGACTAAAGTTATCATCGATAGCAAATTTTTACTCGTAAAGACTTCAAAACAAGGAATTTGTTCTAAAAAACAAATAAACTGCTCAGTAACTAAACTGTCAACTCCAGCATGTCATAAATGACTTAGGATAGTTATAGGAAAGCTCTAATGGCAAAAATGTATGGAAATGAAGAAAATGATAACATAAAGGGTCATTACATATATCAATGGTCATTACATATATCACTGGGAATTAATTCAAAGGTGATTTTTTGAGTAAATAATGAGTTTTAGTTTATTTTGTTATTGGGGTATATCTGCTATTTTTTCAATAATTTTTAGTAGCTTATCCAATAGTTGTTGTATTTATTTACAATAGTTGTTGGGTAGTTTCCATTACTATTTAGTAGTTCTAACAAGTAAGTCATCTGTTGCAATAAATATCCTACTTGATAGATTAAGCTATCGGTTTTGAGCATAAATCCAATAGGTAAATCATCTGTTGCAATATATGAGTCCTCTATTACAATATAAGTCATTTTTTGCAATAGGTAACTCATCTATTGGATTTATGTTTTAACACTATGATATAACCTGAAGATAAATTCAATAGATGAGTTATCTATTGCAATAAATGACTCATATTTTGTAATAGATAGATAAATTTTTACAATAGATGACCATCTATTGGATTCATATTACATCACTTGATAGAACATGATCCTCTATTGTAACAAATAAGTTATTTATTACAATAGATGAGTCTTCTATTAAAAAAAATTACTCATATATTGGATTCATAATATAGCACTAGATAGAACATGAAGTTGAATCCAATGGATGAGTCATCTATTACAATAGATGACTTATTTGTTGAATTCATGTTATAACTCTGGGATAGAACCTGAAACTGAATTCAATATATGAGTCATTTGTTGCAAAAAATATGCAACAAATAAGACATCAGTTGGATTTATGTTACAACATTGGGATAGAACCTAAAGCTGAATCGAGCGGATGTGTCATTTATTGCAATAGATGGATCATCTATTGGGATAATTATAAGGATAGTGCATATAATTTTTTGTTGTATATACTATACTATCATTGTTAAGTTTTACTATACTATCATTATTAATTTTACTATACTATCATTATTAACTTTTTTTAATAAATTTCTTTACGTACCATTAATGGAAGAGTCAATAACAATAGAGGTTGATTGTCATGGTGAATGGATCAAGAGGAATAAGTGATTTATTTGGAATTGGAAGGATGGTAAAATATTAGAGATGATAGTGATGATAGTCCAAAGAGATGTTTTTTGTGCTGATTTTGTGAACTTAATCACCAACTATGTGGACTAAATTGCCAACCAAATGATCTTGTCATCAGTTACATCCACAAGTCTTTTGAAAATCAGAGGGTCCTACCTTATAAGGTAAGAAATCAGGTTTATTTGTGTTCTTATCCAAGTGACGTAGCTAGGCCCATTTTAAGGGTTTATGTGGTTGAAAAAACTGATAGAGAATCCGAATATAGAACAAAGCCAACAAGATATGTTAAATGATGAATTGGATGATGTGGATATGAATATTTTAGATGATGAGAGTAGATATAAAGTGGAGGAGGACTAAACACCCATGCTTATTTTTGTAAGCAATACAACAAATAGTTCTTAATCAACACAGTCGAGCAATCTTTAAGATGATAAAACAGGTTTTTACAAGGTAATGTCATTCAAGAACAAGGAAAAACTAGTCACTTTATTGCATATTTCTTTCTTGAAAAAAGATTTCAATCTTAAGAAGGTGATTAATTCGCATAGAGTGTATTGTTTTAGATGTGCATTTCAGAGTGCAAGTGGTGGTTGAGGGATATGAAATTCATAAGTTTTGACAAATTCTATATTAGAACTTATGAAAATAATCACACATATGGTTTGGAGAAATTACAATAAATAATCTATATGGCACGACAAAGGTCATCGGTAAATACTCAAAATAGCTTCCCCAATGGCAAAGGCCAATCTACAAGACCTATGACCAGTCAACTCCATATAGAATTGGGTTGTAAGATAAGTTACTGGAGAATTTATAATATCTTGGAGATTGATGTCTTTGGTTAGGCTAACACATGAGCACGGGTATGCAGTGCTTTAAGTGTACCGTTATATGCTTGAGTTCGCAAATCCAATAAGTAAGATGGCATTGCAAGTTGATAAAAATTGAAGGTTCAAGCACTTTTTATAGCCTATGTGGATTGTATTCTTGGTTTTCAACAAATGAGAAAAGTCATAGCCATCGAAGGGACAGTATTAAAGAGAAAGTATGAAGGAATTTTATTATTGGTGATGGTACAGGATGCAGAAATCATATTTTTTGGTGGATTTTGTGTAGTAGAAAAGGAATATGATGTCACATATCAATATTTTTTTTAATAAATAAGAAGATATGTAGATGATATCGATGAGTTGAGTATAATTTCTGATTGGCATCCAAGTATCCAATAAATGGTTTCAATTGTCTGCCCTTCAGCTTACTACAATTGTTGCATGAAGCACCTTGGGGAAAATATTCAAAACAACTTTCACAAATCATATGTCGTGTATTATTTTTATAAATCATCAAAATCATATGATAGATTTTATTTCATTGACCATTTCAATCAAATAAAGGATATGGTACCCAAGCAAAACAAACATCTCGAACGTGTCGAATTCCACTGATGGAGCAGGGCATTTTTTCTAGGAAATAGGTACATTATTAAAAAATTAGTTCCTTGTTTGAGTTTATTTTAGTAATATGTCCTACTAAGTGATTTTTTTATATAGGTATAATATTATGACGTCAAACATTGTTGAATCGGTGAATGCAATATTTGACGTTAAAAGAGAATTTTCTATTATCACTCTATTTGATGAGATAAACATAAGGTTTTTGAAAAAATTATTTCACGAGAGGCATATAATGTTGTTCAACTCACCAAACAGACTTGTTCCTTTAATGGAAAAACAAATATCAAATTACATCAATTCAGGGAATAAGTTAGTAGCCCGTAAAATAGCTAATTACAAGTTTAGTATCAACGGTCATGGTGATATTTCTATGGTCGGTCTTAAAAGAAGAACTTGTACATTTAGAGTTTTTGACTTGGACAAAATAAATTGTTCATATGCTATGGTAGCGCTCCAAGCCCAATATGGTGCAGAATTTAGAAATCAAATTTATGGGTACTCTTCTCCATATTATTCGATGGAAAAATACATAATTGAATATTGTGAGGATCTTAATTAAATGCACCTAAAGATTCTTGGATTGTTCCTATGGAGATTATGAAGAGAAAAATACCTCCTCCATATGGTGACCCAAGCAAATCGAGAAGAAGGCAATTGTAGAGGAGGCGTGGAGTAGGGGAATCATTTTGAATAACTAAAAAATAAGTGATCCATATATAAGATGGTTAGCAACAAAAGAACTACATGTCCAAATTGAATGCTTCATAATTATTGTAATAGTAAATAGTCTTGTTGTTGGTTTAGTTATGAACTTGTTAATTTTAACTTATTTTAGTTGGTAATGTACTTTATTTATTATATAAAATATTTTTTTATTTATGGCCCAACACTTGTTGTATGCGTGGGAACAATATTTGTTACAATAAATGTTATATATATTTTAATATATGACACATTTGTTGAAAATAATCAAAAAGATATACATAAATGATGCAGCAAATGAAAGATATGTTTGACTATTTCCAACATACTTTACATATGTTTGATGTGAAGTGCTTCATATTAAACCATGACCAGTAATAAACAATGTTAATTAACTCTAATGAGCTTTCAATTAATAAGTTGAATTACATTCTCTAAAAGGATTATAATTAATTTGCACATCAACAAACAAAGGTAATAGGAAATTAAATAAATATAACACAATAAAAAATATCTAAAATAGATGGCTCATCTATTGCAACAGATGACTGATTTGTTGGAAGAAATCAAAATTGGTGTTGCTAATGGTTTGATTTTTTCTAATAGATGACTAATTTTTTGCAGTATATGGTTCACCCTATTAGAATGAATCAAAATGATCTTACAAGTGGTTTGATTTCTTTTGATAGATGAATTATCTATTGAAACAAATGGGTCATCTATTAGAAGAAATCAAACCAGTAGAAAGACCTATTTTGATATCTTCTAACAAATAACTCATCAATTGCAACAGATGAGACAGTTGTTGGAAGATTTCAAATCACTTGCAAGATGTATTCTTCAAATAGATGACTCATTTTTTGCAACAAATAGATTATCTGTCAGAAGAAATCAAACCACTAGCAAGACCTAGTATTATTTTTTCCAATAGATGATCTATCTGTTGTAATAAATGAGTCATCTATTGGAAGAAATCAAACCACAACAAGACCTATTTTGATTTATATTGACAAATAACCCATCTGATGCAATAGATGGGTCATCTATTTAAATAAATCAGACCACTGGTAATACCTGTTTTGATTTCTTTCAATCCATGATCTATATGTTACAACACATGAGTTATCTGTTGGAAGAAATAAAACCTCTAGCATGACCTATTTAGATTTCTTTCAATAGATGACTTATTTATTGAAATAATTAGATTATTTATTGGAAGAAATAAAAACACTAGAAAGACTTTTGTTGATTTTTTCCAACAGATGATCTGTCTATTACAACATCTGTTGGAAGAAATCAAACAACTAGAAAAATATGTTTTGATTTCCTGCAATAGATGAGTCTATTGTTGCAATAGGTTAGTATCTATTGGGACATATATCTATATTTGTTTACTAGTTTGATACAAAATATTTCATATTAAACCTTGATTAGTAATAAAAATTGATTCAACTGTAATAATATTTTAATTTATAAGTTCAATTACAATCACGATAATTACATAGTAATTACATGATCAAGTCTTATATTTCATATTAAACCATGATTAGTAATAAAAATTAATTTAACTATAATTAGCTTCTAATGTATAAATTCAATTACAGTCACAGTAGTTACATAATAATTGCATGATCAACTAAGTGTATTCTTCTTAAACAGGGTGATTAATTGACTAAGTTAACGGAAAAATGTGTAAGACCCCGCAAAATTGTAAGCTTAGTTCAGTCCTTTAGGCTTGTATGGGGTCCAAGACTTAGAATATTTTAGCTAAGTACTCAGACTTAGTGTCATTTTAGCCTACAAAGGTTGGGAATCTCATTTAGCGACATTTACGTCCATTAAATGTTGATGTTTAGGTTGATTCATGATCAGGAATGTCCATAGGTGTTTCTAGACAAGTTTTGGATTTTTGGGACTTCGTTTGAAGCTCTGTTGGAATCCTAAAATAGTGGATCAATGCGATCTTGGTGCGCCGCGTTGACTATCGCGTTGATTAATATTTTTCTCATCTACCAGCATCTAATTCCAGGGAATCGATGCAAACATGGTGCGATGCATTGGCTATCGCGTTGATGGCATTAACGCGTCGTGTTGACCTGAGCATCGGTAGCCTAGTTTTTCAGTAATTAAAAGACCACATTAATGGCGGCATTTGGGTCTTTTTTCCACGCCCTTTAGCCCCCAAAACACGAAATTAAAACCTTTGAAGAGCAAATATACTCATTCATTCTCCAATTAGCTCAAGAACAAAGCCCTAGGTGCTTAAATTCCAAATCAAGAACTCAATATTCAACCATAAACTTTTAGGAATTCTTCAACACAAGTATGTGAAGTGTTCATTCAAGGGTTCCTTCCACCCTTGGAGTCCAAGAATCTCTTTTGAACTTTAAGTAATTGATTTTATGATCTCCATGGTTAGAATTAAAGTGTATCCATGATTGCTATTTGGATTATGTTCCTAATTCATGATTATATATATATATATATATATATATCATGTAAAATTGATCATTATGTGTGTAGATTCATGTGAATCCATGATAAACCATTGACTTGTGAAATTAGAGATGAATTATGATGCTCACGTGTTGTTCAATACTATGCTTACCAAGTGCTTGATAAAATGTCCATGTGAACTATTAAGAGAATGAAATCATGTCAAGTTAGCTTATTTGTAAGTTATTTCATGCAAGCGTTTGTTAAAATATCCCAATGAATAAATGATGATCAAGTTCATAGTTTACATGTTTCATGTTATGCCATGTCTCTTAATTTACACTATCGAATCCTGGGGGTACTTGTACCTGACAATTTAGTTTATTACCTAGAGCCATGGTCAGTCATAGAACAGTACCAATAACGTCACGATCAGTAGTACTCTTGGTCAGTTACAAAACTCAGAAAAACTCAGTAGAATCCATACTAGTCCAGTCCAATTCAATATCCAGTTTAGACCCCGGTGAACTCAGTCAGCTAACAGAATTCTGTAGTATTTCGTTAGTTAACAGAACTTAGTGAACTCAGTTCAGTTCATCTAAAGAGCAATCTCAGTAATCGTTCAAGCCAGCCTAGTATAGACTAGAAATTAGTTCAGTGTCTATTCAAGTAGGAGTAGGATTTTGCACCGAGTTAACCTAAGGATGGGGGCATTCCTATCAGCAAAGGTTTTGACCCTTTGTAGCAATCCCTGCATTACAAAACTACGCAGACAACGTAGGTTGAGATATCTTCCTGCCAGACATTATGAGCGTTAATACTTCTCATCCGAGTTATCCTGTCTGCGAGGGTTGATGAAGAGCTTCCTGTTAGAGAGGGTTAACGCACAGCTTGTCCTTACTCGTGGAACGGTATTGACACCCTTCCAACTGGGGTTATAAGTTGGATCCCAAATCAAATATAGGTTAAATGATTACCTCCCACAGTCTTAGTTCCAGTCTGAGTCTTAGATTAGAACTCAGTTCCGTTCTATAAATTCAGGACTATCAGATATAGTCACTTAGCTCAGTACGAAACTCAGTATGGTTCCACAGTACTCAGAACTGTCAGATATAATCATATAGATAATTATTAATACAACATTCATAAACCTAGATAATAGTTATCAGTATTCCGATTCAGTACTCAGTATCAATACGATCTCAATTATAGTCTATGTGCTCATACATGAACTCTTCCTTAGTAATACTCATGCTATTCAGTTATCATTGTTCATGCATATGAATCCATGCATATCATCTTACCTTACTGAGTATACCAGTACATTTAAAGTACTAACATATACTTCTCTTTTTTCTATGATGTCTTATATCATAGGTTCAGACGCACGGGCTCTAGAGCACCCTTAGCCGTTCAGATTCTCAACTTTCAGAGTAGTGGTGAGTCCTCATAGTTTGAGGACATGCTTATTATTTACAGTACTTTAGATTTATTTCATTAGATGGATTTATTTGGGGGTTTATCCCATCAACTCCACAGTTTAGACAGTTAGAGGCTTTTTCAGACTAGAGTATTTTCAGATAGTTGTTCAATTTTTTTTTCAATATTGATGTTCAGTTTTGGTATTGTGATACCATATTTAGTATTATTTATAGTATTGAACCTTATGGCAAGTTTCTGCCTATTTATGTATAGTTACAGTATTTATTACACAATTATTGCAGCAGGTACCAGTCATAGGTTAGCTTGTGGTCCTTTGGGATTATGAGCTACATGTAGCATCTAAGGTACAGACTCGGGGCATTACAAACTTGGTATCAGAGCCTAATATTCAAAAGAGTCCTAGGAAGTCTGAAAGCCACATCTAGTAGAGTCATATGTATGGGTGTAATGCATGCCACACTTATAGACAAGAGGCTATGAGATGTTTTTGGAAAAGTTCCCCTTCTTTCAATATTCATGTCTTGCGAGTAAGCATGAGCTCCAGTTACACTCTCTTTCTAATCCTAGATTCTCTTCCATTTACAAAATATGCCTCCAAAGAGGACTCAAGGAAGAGGAATGGGAGATCAGACAACCCCTCAGCCTGTCCATCTAGATCCTTTGGGAAAACATGTCTCCCACGTGGAGTTTAGAGTAGCCTTCACCACCCTAGATTATTCTGTGGTAGCCTAGAATTAACGTAAAATTATGGTTCCATCCAACCCAATGGCCAATACTATTGCTACCAGGATTCAAGACTTTACCTGAATTAACCTTTCATCGTTTACCGGGTCTAAGTCAGATGAGGACCCTCAGGAATTTCATGATCAGGTGCAAAAGGTTCCAATATCATGGGGTGATTGTTGTTGAGAGAACTGAGTTGGCCGCATATCAGTTATAGGATGTGGCTCACTCATGGTTCGAATACTGGAAGGCATAAAGGGCCGCAGATGTAGGGTTCATAAAATAGGAGGAATTTGCAGTTGTTTTTCTGGATAGGTTCTTCCCGCTAAAGTTGAGGGAAGCAAAGGTTTTGGAATTTGTAAATTTGAAGCAGGGAAACATGATGGTAAAAGACTATTCTCTTAAGTTTACTCAATTAGCTAGATACGTTCCTCATGTGGTAGAAGATAGCAGATCTAAGATGAGTAAGTTTGTGTTTGGCGTGTCTAATAGTATGGTCAAGGAGTGTAGAACCGCAATATTGATTAAGGAGATGGACATATCTGGGCTTATGGTCCATGCTCAGAAGATAGAGGAGGCTAAGAATAAAGATAAGGAAAGAGAGAACAATAAAGCTATAATGGATAGCTTCAACTTTACCTAGCCTAAGTTAGAGGGTGGTAATTATTCTCAGTTCTGCCCAAAATCCTCAGTTCCAGCTCCTTCCTCAGCCAGTACTCCTATGCCAAAATTCAAAAACGACAATAGAGATAGGGCATCAGGCCCTAAACCCTAAGGTAGTGTTAGCAGTGCCCGAACAATCATCTCTGCCAGAAGTGTGGCAGAAACCATTAGGGTATCTGCAGAGCTAACAGTGATGAATGTTTCAGATATGGCAAGCGAGGCCACAGAGTCAGATAGTATCCACAGGTTTGTTTGTAGAGTCAGCATAACCATCCCCCAGCTCAGTTCGGTTTCCCAAATCAGTAGAGTGCCTCTTCCAGTGCCACTAGTGGGCAACGCCCAAATAGACTTTATGTTTTTTAGTTCGGAAAGGATCAGGAAAGTTCTCCTGATGTGGTCACTGGTACCTTATAAGTTTTCCATTTGTATGTTTATGCTTTACTAGATCCAGGAGATTCTTTGTCTTTTGTTACTCCATATATAGAAGTTAATTTTGGAATCAGTCCCAAAATTCTAGTAGAGCCCTTCTCATTTTTTACCTCAGTGGGTAAATCTATCATAGCCCGGTGGGTATACAGGAACTGTCTGATTATGATATCTCAGAAAGTCACTTCAGTAGATTTAGTTGAATTATAGATGACTTATTTCGACGTCATTCTTAGCGTGGATTGTCTTCATTCTTACTATGCCTCAATTGACTACAGAAATAAAGTTTTCCAGTTTCAGTTTTTTAATGAACTCATCCTAGAGTGGAAGGGTAGTACTTCTGCACTTAGGTGTCAACTTATTTCTTACCTTCTTGTTAGAAAGATGATATCTAAGGGATATGTCTACCATCTTATTTCAGTCTAGTACTATAGTTCAGAAACCTCTACTCTTGAATCAGTGCCAGTAGCATGTGAGTTCCCAGATGTGTTTCCTGAAGACCTTCCCAGAGTGCCTCCCAAAAGGGAAATTGATTTAGGAATTGATCTTCTCCCAGATACTCAGCCCATCTCTATCCCTCCATATATAATGGCTCTAGAAGAACGTAGAGAATTAAAGGAAAAGTTAAAAGATCTCTTAGATAAGGGATTCATCATACCCAGTATGTCCCTATGGGGCGCACCAGTGTTATTCATGTGTAAGAAAGATGATTCTCTCAGAATGTGCATAGATACCATCAGTTAAACAAAGTTACTATCAAGTATAGGTATCCACTCCCTAGAATAGATGACTTGTTTTACCAACTTCAGGGTACCAGTTATTTTTCTAAGATAGACCTTAGATTAGGCTATCATCAGCTCAGAGTCAGAAAAAGTGACATCCTAAAAATAGCTTTCCAAACTCGGTACAGTCACTTTAAATTTTTTGTCATGTCCTTTGATCATACCAATTCCCCAGCACCTTCATGGACTTGATGAACCATGTGTTCAAGTAGTACTTGGACATGTTCATCATAGTATTCATAGATGACATTCTTGTTTACTCTCGTGGTGAACACGATCATGCAGAGCATCTCAGAATAGAATTTTAGACTCTCAGAAATCATCAGTTATTCTCCAAATTCAGTAAGTAAAATTTTTGGCTAAAGTCATTAGCATTCCTTGGCCATATAATTTCTGGTGATGGCATTATAGTTGATCCCCAAAAGACTGAAGCAGTAAGAAACTGGCATAGGCCATCCTCTCCATTAGATACTAGAGTTTCTTGGGTTTGGTTGGCTATTACCGATGGTTTGCTGAGGAATTTTCATCTATTGCATCCCCTATGTACAGATTAACTCAGAAGAAAGTCAAGTTCCAGTGGTCAGATCCTTGTGAGAAGAGTTTTTAGGAGTTGAAGACTCGACTTACTACAGCTCCAGTTTTGACCCTACCAGATGGCTTAGATGGTTTTGTATTTATACTGTGACACTTTCAAAGTCAAATTGGGTTATGTTCTAATATAGAGAGGTAAGGTCATATCTTATTCCTATAGAAAGCTTAAGCCCTATGATCAGTGATCACTTATATGGTTTGCACATTGATGTGTTCACTGATCATAAAAGCCTGCAGTATGTGTTCTCTAAGAAAGACCTCAACCTCCATCAGAGAAGGTGATTATAATTGTTGAAAAACTATGACATGAGTGTTCTGTATCATCCGAGCAAAGCTAATGAAGTGGATGACGCTCTTAGTAGAATGTCTATGGGTAGTGTTGCCTATGTCGAGAATAGTAAGATGAAGTTAGCCCAGGAAGTTCATCAGTTAGCCCGACTACGTGTTCAATTAGTCAATTCAGCAGAAGGTAGTGTGTGGGTAAAGAGTAGCTCTGAATCATCCCTGGTTTCCGAAGTGAATAAAAAGTAGGATAGGGATCCTAGTCTAGTCCAGTTGAAGGAATCAGTCAAAAATCATAAGGTAGAGGTTTTCTCCCAAGGGGGATATGGTGTTTTACATTGTCAGAATCGTCTGTGTGTGGCAGGTGGAGATGACTTAAGGCAGAAGCCTAGTGGGTCCACGTAGAAGTTCAGTATTCCTACCTAGAAATAGGAAGAAGTGAACATAGACTCCGTGACGGTCTTGTCTAGTACTCATCGTCAACATGATTCATTTTGGGTCATTGTAGACAGGATGACCTAATCAGCTCATTTCCTTTTAGTTCATACCTCCTATTCAGCCGAGGATTATGCCAAACTCTATGTAAAGGAGTTGGTCAGATTGCATAGTGTTCCATTGTCAATTATCTCAGATAGAGGTACCCAGTTCACCTTTTATTTCTGGAAAGTATTCCAAAAGGGTCTTGGTACTCGAGTTCATCTCAGTACAGCCTTTCATCATCAGATAGATGGTCAAGCAGAAAAGACCATTCAAACCTTAGAAGATATTCTGCGAGCTTGTGCGAAAGACTTTAAAGGTAGTTGGGATGACCACTTGCCTTTGATTGAGTTCGCATATAACAACAGCTATTACTCCAGTATTCAGATGGCTCCGTTTGAGGTTCTATAGGGGAAGAATTGTAGATCTCCCATCGGTGGTTTGAAGTGGATGAAGCCATAGTAATAGGGCCTGACTTGGTATTTGATACCTTAGAGAAGGTCTAATTGATCAGGGAAAGGCTTAAGATAGCTCGGCACCGACAGAAATCATACGCAGATATACCCAGAAAGGATCTCAAGTTTGAGATTGGTGACTATATCTACTTAAAGATATCTCCTATGAAAGGAGTGAAGAATTTTTTCAAGAAAGGAAAACTCAGTCACCAATATATCGGTCCTTATCGAATACTCAACCGTTTCGAAAAGGTAGCTTACGAGCTTGAGTTACCTTCAGATTTATCTTCAGTACATCGAGTGTTTCATGTCTCCTTGCTAAATAAATTCATAGGTGAACCATCAGTCGTAGTCCCTATTGAGATCTTAGATATTTAGAACTGTATCTCTTATGAAGAGATCCCAGTCGAAATCCTTTACAATCAGATTCGCAGACTAAGGAACAAAGAAGTTTCTCTAGTCAAAGTTCTTTGGCGTAATCAGTCCATTGAGGGAGCTACTTGGGAAGAAGAACCATGCATGCGAACCAAGTATCCTCATATATTCTCCACTAATCCAGAATTAGATCAAGGTAATAGTTTACTTAAGCTTAATAAGTTTCATGTTTATATTTCGGTTACAAATATGGTATCATTTCCCATTGCATGTTCAATTATACGTTCATGAGCCAGTTCAGTTATGTATACATGAATTAGATATGCATGTTTAGTATATAGATTTATTTTATCAGTAATCCCAGTCATGCATTCATGAATCATGTCCAACTATATCCATGCATCAAATATGTATGTTCAGTAAGATAATTCAGAATACCAGTAATATTAGTTATATAGTCATGTTCCAGATGATTATGCCATTGCCCAGTAAGTAAGTCAGTCTCTCAGTATTCTCAGTCTTAGCAATCTTATTCAAGGATGAATGTTCCCAAGGGGGAGATAATGTAGGACCCCGCAAAATCCTAAGGTTAATTCAGTCCTTTAGGCTTGTCAAGGGGTCCCAGACTTAGAATATTTTAGCTAAGTACTCAGATTAAGTTTCATTTTATCCTACGAAGGTTGGCAATATCATTTCATGACCTTTACATCCATTAAATATTGATGTTTAGGTTAATTCATGATCATCAATGTCCATAGGTGTTTTCGGACAAGTTTTGAATTTTATAGACTTTGTTTGAAGCTCTGTTGGAATCCCCAAACAGTGGATCAACGTGATCTTTGCACGTCTCATCGACCATCGCATTAATTAATATTTTTGCTAGCTACCAGCATCCAATTCTAGTGAATCGACGTGAACATGGCACGATGAATTGGCTATCTTGTCGATGCCATCGACGCGCCGCATCGACCTATGCGTCGGTAGCCTAGTTTTTCAATCATTAAAATACTGCCCTCTTGGGGGTATTTGGGTTTTTTTCCCACGTCCTTCAGCCCCCAAAACACGAAATTAAGCCCTTTGGAGAGAAAATATACTCATTCATTCTCCAATTAGATAAAGAACAAAACCCTAGGTGCTTAAATTCCAAATCAAGAACTCAAGATTCAACCATAAACTTTCAGGAATTCTTCAACACAGGTATGTGAAGTGTTCATCCAAGGGTTCCTTCTACCCTTGGAGTCCAAGAATCTCTTTTGAACTTCAAGTAATTGATTTTATGATTTCCATGGTTGGAATTAAAGTGTATCCATGATTTATATTTGAATTAATTTCCTAATTCATGATTATATATCTATATATATATATATATATATCATGTGAAATTGATCATTATGTGTGTAGATTCATGTGAATCCATGATAAACCCTTGACTTGTGAAATTAGAAATGAATTATGATGCTCACGTGTTATTCAATACTATGTGCATATACTATGCTCACCAAGTGCTTGATAAAGTGTCCATGTGAACTATTAAGAGAATGAAATCATGTCAAGTTAGCTTATTTTCAAGTTATATCATACAAGTGTTTGTTAAAATGTCCCAATGAATGAATGATGATCAAGTTCATAGTTTACATGTTTCATGTAATGCCATGTCTCTTAATTTACGCTATAGAGTCCTGGTGGTACTTGTACCCAAAAATTTAGCTAATTACCTAGAGCCATGGTCGGTCTTAGAACAATTCTAGTCATGTCACAATCAGTAGTACTCTTAGTCAGTTACAGAACTCAAGAAAACTCAATAGAATCCATACTAGTCCAGTTGTAATCCGCCGTACTTCTACCTACCTTAAAATTATCCCAAAAATATTAAAGACTAGTTTCAAAGATGAATCCACTTTTATACAAGTGGTATTTTCAAGATTTTCACTTTTAACCATATGGGAAATTGAATAATCTTTTCATCGATACAAAATTTGCCCAAATCTGACACCCGAGCAAAGAGTTAGAGCCATTTTAGTAAGACAGTGTGCCACCTGAGCCATCAATGCATCACGGAGCCAGCCAAAATGGCAATCTTCAAAATCCAGTGAGCCTCTACGATTATGGTGCATCGTCCCAAGGCTCAAATTCAGAGTTGTCAAATTCTAGTGACACGGTGGATAACGTCGCGTCGCGCCAGTGGTCCAGGTCGGGAAATTTTCACAGAATTAAAATACGCATCCAAGGGTTAAAATGGTCAATTTCTCACCCCTATATATACCCAATAACACGTGATTCATCCATAATTCATCCAAAATATATTGTTTCTCTCATGTTTCTCTCAAGAACAAGCTAGGATTTTCAATTGGTGAATCAAATCAAAGACTCAAATTCAAGAATCTCTCCGTCAATCTTCATAGAATCAAGAACTAAGGTATGCACAGTGTTCATTCATGTAATCCTTTCATCCATGAATCCCAGGAATCAAGTTTTAAATCTTGTATTGTGAATATTTTATTGTGGGTTGATTATGTTCATGTGATTATGATTGTATGATTCCCAAGTTGGAATCTTTATGTGTTGTTCATGAACCTATGCTAGTATGTGGTCTGAAACATGTGAAATTGAGTTGAAATATGGAGTTTTGTTGTATTAATTTGATGGTCATGCCTATACCCTAAGTCATGCATCCTAGGTGTTTGATAAAATGCCTAAGAGAATAGAAATTATGCATTATAGCTTAATTGTGACCCAAGTGATAAGTGTATGCTTTACCCTATGACTAAGAATGACTTCCATGATATTGAGTGCAATATGAATGGTTGAGGGAATGTCCATGAGATTAGGTTGATAAATGTATGACATGTTTATAAGCAATTCCATTCATGTACAAGACTATGATAACCATGTGCTTAATGAAATCCCCAAATTAATGTATTATGAATTGTTGATATTGGTCATATGTTCAAGAATTGTCATGTCCTGTCATTTTCGTGATATCGAGTACTGGGGGTACTTATACCCGATAATTTAGCTGTGTTTCTAGAGCCAGTGTCATGTTTTCATGATACCCTCTTTCAAGCCATGATCCCTAGAATTCAGTCAGTCTCATGACTTAGGAAAACTCAGTAAATTCAGTATCAATTTAGCCCTACTCAGTAATCCCAGTGACCTCAGTGATCTCAGTAATATCAGTAATCTCTGTAAACTTCAAAATCTCAGCAATCCCAGTCAGTTATCGGATCTCAGTAGTATTTCATCAATCAACGGAACTTAGTGAACTCAGTTCAAATCAGTTCAAATATTTATATCTATTGATTTCATCCAATAGATGAGTCATTTGTTCCAACAAAAGAGTCATCTGTTGCAACAGATTAGTCATTTGTTGCAACAAATGTCAATATCTGTCGGTTTATTTCCAATAAATGAGTCACTCTATTCAATAGATGTCAATATCTGTTGGATAATTTCCAATAGATGAGTCATCTGTTGCATGCATTATAAAAGATATCTATATTTGTTTGATAATTTCCAATAAATGATTCATTTATTGCAATAGATTAGTCATCTATTGCATTTTAATAGATGTCAATATTTGTTAGATTATTTCCAATAGATGAGTCATCTGTTGCATTGCAAGAGATATTTATATCAGTTTGATTATTTCCAATAGATGAGTCATCTGTTGCAATAGATAATGCATCTTTTGCAATATTTGAACTTAGTATTATATTTGAGTAATAATTTATAATTTTTCAAATATAAGGAGAAAATAGAATTCATTACAAAATAAATGGACATCAATTGAAATACTAAATTATTGTCATCACCAATTACATAATACAATTAACTAAAATACCAAAAATAAAATATTGTCATCAAATATTGTTACACATCTAGATAAACAAATTACAACCTACATCAGGCCACATCATCCCAAACCTTTTGCATCCTTACCGGTTTTACTTTTAGAAAGATCCTCTTTTAGACCTTTAAAAGTCCATCGTTTGTTGAGCAACTTTTCAAGATAGTGATTCATTATGCCACATAGCTTCACAATTTTAGGAAAAAGCCCAACAAAGTTTCTATGCAAATAAAAAATTCTCTCTTCAAAAGATGGTATGGTGTAGTCGTAAACATTCATGACTCTCTTATTCATGATTATCTCAACAATCAGAAAATGTTAATTCTTTAAGTTCATCACTGTAAGAATATTCTTTTCCCAGTCCAATCCATGGAACCTGGATATTGCCTCTTCCCTCTATAATAGCCAATCATGTCCTCATCCCATTCAAACTCGGCAAACATCTCCTCAATTTTTCTATCACAGAGATTTGTCGCTTCTTTGCTAAGTTTGTTGTACCTACTTAAGAAGTTACTATAGATACTTAGGTCCATTATCCTATCCAGAGAAATAGTACTTAGTGAATTTAAGGTTCCTCACCCGCATGAGGTAAAGAATTTCATCAACATAATGATATAAGAATATAATTTAAATATGTTAGTAACTTATAATAAAAATTGAAAAGATACAACAGATAGCCTATCTGTTGCAACATATGACTCATCTGTTGCAATAGATAAGTATTTGTTGAATAAGTTCTCTAAACCTATTAATAGATTATCTATCAACTGTAACTTATGCAATAGATGGGTAATTTTTTGCAACAAATAAGTCATCTGTTTCATAAGTTATCTTAATCTATTATTAGATTACCCATCTACTTCAACTTATACAATAGATGGGCCATTTATAGCATAAGTTCTTTGAACCTGTTAACAAATTAACCAATCTACTATAAACTAATGCAATAGATGGATAATATATTGCCACAAATGACTTAGAAAGTTAGAAATTGAATATATAGAAGGTTAGAAAAAGTAACTTACCAAGTCTCATAGCATTTCTCCATAGCTATCATGTTCTTAAAGTTTTTTTCCCAAATTTATGCACGGGGTAGACTTCTGAGGCCTTTTTGGATTTGATCGGTGTGTTCAGCTTAGACTTTTTAGTGGCCTTCATTAACTTATAGATATTCACCTTCTTCAATTATCCCTTCTCTCTTGCAGCCCCTTGAATTTTCTCAATATTGGAAGGAAGATAAGTTTCAATTCTTCTTGATTTAATATCTAATTATACCTTACAAATGGATTTTTCCTCCTCTTAACCTCCAGTACAGTGAATGGCTCTGTCAACTTCCTTAACGGTATGATACCCCTCTAAGATATCAATTCTTTGACATCATATCATGACCTAAAAATCAAGGGTCATGATGGCACTTGTCGCATGAACCTTGAGAAGTAAGCCTATCACACAAACTGATACAAAAAGGGAAAATAATAACAATAATTATAGTAAGGCTTCTAGAATAAAGCCAAACCACACAATATAGTAAAGCGGAAAGATATAATCAATAAATACCATAATCCCAAGACTTGGTGTCACCGTGTAAGAACATGAATACTACAACTCAAGATCAACATACATAAGATATCGAAAACAAGAACAACTATGCATCTGAAATACGAATAAAGACATAGTCAAAGAAAAGAAAGTTAGTAGTCTATTCTGAAAGCAAGAATCCCACCGCTAACTCTAATAGATCCAAAGTATCGACCAAATTCAACAACCATGAGGCGCACTTAAACACGGATCTGCATCAAAATGGCACAGTAGGGGTAAATACGGTCCACTTGTACTCTATAGGTATCATAGAACGACTAAGAAAAGTAGAAATATAGCATAAAAAATAAACACTAAGGGCACGTCACCTGAAACAAAAATTATCCCACCACAGTAGCCCAAACTGTCTCTAATAATAGTTCTAATATCCACACATATAACAAATACAAGTAGAGAAAAGAAGGACAAATACATATATCAACCCAAGTAAAGACAAGTAGAACAAAGGGTAGGTAATAAGTTAAGATAGAAATACAATCACAGCATAAGCATAACAATGTCAATGCAATAAAGATGGTCATGATGATAAAGATGATTATGTGATACACGAGGTTGTCAGATGGATGATGATGTGATAAATGAGGTTGTCGTACAACCTCCGTATACACCTACGGAGCTTAAGCTTCCTGACGTAGGATCTATCAGGGGTTCATCAACCCATATATAATTCATATCTAATACCATATCCATATCTCCTCTCTGGCTCATCCTTTGGTAGAGGTTTTTTAAGATGTCACATTTTCTGTCAAGAAAAGGCAGTAGTTCCTGTATTTCCAGTTTTTCCAGTATTTCCATAGTGGTAGCAATGTTTCATGAATGTATATGATATGAGGATGTAATGCTCACAATCAACCAGAATGAGTGTTTCCATATCCAACCAATATACCAACCAAGTGTGCCAATAATTCACTTAATATTTCCAACCATCCATGAAATAAAACATAAAGCATATTCCAATAAAGTAAGATACATCAAATATACCATTGATTCCACATTAGGCTTTTTTCATTAAAGAAGATACAACTAATTTCAGATACATCATGCCAACAATAGCATATAAACCCCACATAGTCACACTTAATAAATAATGTTCAAAATTTAACAAGTACATCAATATAGGCCTCCAAACAGGCACAACAAAATAGTTTATCCATTTCATGATTAGTCAACACAACCTTAACATGTGTTTGTATCAACATTAACTACCCAACTCAGAATGCCCAAAAATGGTTCGGAAATCTTCACTCCAAACCCTTACTTCGCCCGAACGGACTCAGAATCAACTAAAACATTGAAATATAGAATCTATGTGTCAAGAAAAACTAATGACACCCATATTTCTTATTTTCAAGTTGGGGTCAAAACGGAACCCCAAAATGGACTTCAAAAAAATGGGCAAAATTATAATTTTATATTTGAAACATGTTTTCCATATTTTTATGAGTCTACAGCTAAAAATCCAAGGAAAACGAGTTTAAAACAAGGTCAAAAAGGAAGAAAAATCATGTTTAAACTTTACAAGAAAAATCCCCAAAAATCTTTTTGAAATCAAGAATCTCAAGTTGTTTTGAAGATGAAATTGAGAGAAAGCTGATAATTATAAGATTAGAAACTTACCTAAGTGAAAACAGGTTGAAAATGAGGTTTGAATCGAAGAAATACAAGTTTTAGGCCTTTCGGGCCAAAATTCCCAATTTTTCACTTTAATCCACATTAAAAAAGAATTAGATGATACAATTAGAGTAATGTAGTTGATATGGGTGTTTAGAAACTTACCCAAGCTTAGAAATGGAAGAAATTTCTCAAAAGTGTAAAATCCTAAGATCCATGTCTCAAAAATAAGGAAAAATGGTGAAACATGTGTATATATAGGGTCCAAGTCTCTACGGACCGCTCGGGATTCATCCGGAATTCTGTGTACGCAAATGAAATATACTAACCTATCAAATTCGAAGCTCCGGACTCAATGGTGATATCACATTTTTGAAAAAACATTATTTTCATAAAGTTGACCTTAAACCAATTTCATAACTTTCTAAACCGAGGGTTGAAATGAGATATAAAAGCCATAAAATCATAACAACTATGTTACCACACTAAAATCGATGTTTCTGATCTTCTGGCATAGTCCATTTTGCCATCCGATGCACAGACCAACAAATATTTATCGAAGTCAACTATAAGGCTCTCAAAGCTATAAAAAACTACAATATAACATAAATCATACCAAAATGCATTGAGAACCATGCCAAATATTCCCACATCTTAAAAAGTACCACAAAGCAACCACAGGGAGGGGTAAAATGATCAAATCACACAGAAATACACTTTTCAGATAAATCACTAAAATTTGAGTCATTACATCATCCATCCCTAAAAAGATCTAAAGGCAAGGGAAATACCTAAATCAACAAAGATATGGGGATAGGAACTAGGCATATCAGACTCAACCTCCCAAGTAGCCTCATCTATAGGATGATGTCTCCGCTGGATCTTAACCACTGGAATGACGCTACAATTCAATCATCTAACATCCCTAGCCAAAATAGAGTCTGGCTCCTCAACAAAAGATAACCTCTCATCTAACTAAATCGAATCCTAATGAATGATATGAGACTTATCCAAAATGTAACAGCGAAGCTTAGAGACATGAAAAACTGGATGAATAACTGATAAATATGGGAACAAAGCCAACTCATAAGTCACATCACTAACATTCGAAAGAATCTTAAATCATCTAATATACTCAGGGCTAAGGTTGCCCTTCTTACCTAACCTCATCATACCCTTCCTGGGATAAACTCGAATAAAAACTCAATAACCAACACTAAATCTCAAGCACGAAGTCTACGATCAGGATAACACTTTTGCCTACTTCGAACTGCACGAAGTATGTCTTAAATGATCCAAACTCTATCCAAAAACTCACAAAGCAAGTCCATACCCCGAGTTCTAATCTTAGAAACCTCAAACCAACTAACTAAAGGGTGACAACGCCTACAAAAAAAATAGATAGAGATACTGTTCGTTCTTAATTGATTCAGATGGCGAGGACACACGAAAAAATCCACCTTATTCATGCTCCACATAGCAACTTGACCGATCAATATTATAGTTTATGCTAAACTTGGTGATCTATTTTTGTTGCCCCCTTCTCCTTACGGTGGAAGAATGCCCCTCGACTCGGCAATAAGAGTCGGTTATGCAGTAGCCTTTTAGATAGCTTTCTTATTGTTAAGGACTTTTTAGCCGGTCGATAGGCTTTATAGCGGACCTTCCTTGATGACATCTAGGATATTACATATATAGTTGTGTTTGTCTTCACTTAGAAACTCTACGCCCCTATTAGAGTAAGGGATACACTCAAAACTAGATTCACTCATTCTTGTCTACAGCGATTAACCTATTCCAGAGCAGTCTGGCGAAGCCTAAAAAGGAGCCATATTAATACTAGAGCGGTAGCTATTATTATATGGAAACTCCACCAAAGTTAGATGTTGTTCCCACAGACCACAAAAATCCATCACACAGGCATGGAGCATATCCTTAAAAACCTAAATAGTTTGGTCTGACTGACCATTATTCTGGGGGTGGAACTCTGTGCTAATATCAACTCAAGCACCCAACTCCTCCTAAAAACTCCTCCAAAAGTGAGATGTAAACACTGAACCTCGAGTTGAGACAATAGACACCGGCATACCATGAAGACGCACAATCTCACAAATATAGATACGGACCAACCTCTCTACACTAAAAAAAACCTAAATTGGATTGAAATAAGAAGATTTGGTCAATCGATCTATAATATCCCAAACACTATTAGATCCATGAAAAGTATGAGGTAATCTAGTCAAAAAATTCATAGTAATCCATTTCCATTTCCACTCGAGAATGACTAACTTCTAAAAAGATCCACCAGGTCCTAAATGCTTGGCCTTCACCTGCTGACAACAAAGGTAGCTAGGTACAAAGTCTGCTACATCCTTACTCATACGACCCTAGTAGTAATGCTGCCTGAAATATGATACATCTTAGTCACTCCTGGATGGATGGAATACCTGGAACTATAGGCCTCTTCCAACATCAATCTAATCCAATCACCCACTCTCAGTACACAAACCCGTCCTCTAATCCTTAAAATGCCATATGAGTCAAGTGAGGCTTTCTTAGCCTCACTACTCTACACCTTATCCTGAATCGATCTCATTTTAGCATTATCAAATTAATGAGCTTGATCTACTCCATTAAAGATGAATAGCCTCCATGAATGCTAAAACACACTTGGGTGTCAAAATATCAAGCCTAACCATCTGGTTAGCCAAAAACAGAACCTCTAAGGACAAAGGCCTCTTTGGTTCAAAAGATGCCCCAAGCTATCTATGCTAGTAGACTTTCAACTCAAGGAATCCACAACCATATTAGCCTTTCTCGGATGGTAGAGATTAGTTACGTCATAATCCTTAAGACACTCAAGCCAACAATATTATCTCATATTAAGATCTCGTTGGGTGACAATATACTGAAGACTATGATGATCTAAGAAAATCTAACAACGGACTCTATACAAATAGTGCATCCACAACTTCAAAGAAAAAATAATCACACACAACTCCTAGTCGTAGGTAGGGTAATTTTCTTATGGGGCTTCAACTGATGAGAAGAATAAGAAATCATCTTACCCTCGTACAATAACATAGCACCAAACCCAACACCTAAAACATCACAAAATATTGTAAAACCCACTCCCTTCTTGGGTAAAGTCAAGATAAGAGTTGATGTCAACAAATCCTTGAGCTTTTGGAAGCTCGCCTCACCAGCATCAAACCATTGAAAGGAAATTTTCTTCTAAGACAACTTGGTCAATGAGGCTGCAATAGATGAAAAACCCTCAATAAAATGCTATAGCAACCTACCAAGACAATAAAACACCGAATTTTGATGGATGAAGTAGGCCTAGCCTAATCACGAACCTTTCCAATCCTTGCTGGATCAACCATAATACTTTCCTTAATTATAACATTACCCAAGAAAGAGATAGACTCCAACAAAAACTCATACTTAGAGAACTTAGCATACAACTTCTCATCCCTCAATCTCTAAAGTACAATCCGCAAATGCACCTCATAATTGACCACGATGTTGGAATAGACAAAGATATCATCTATAAAATAACAAAGGAGTCAAGATACGATCAGAAAACTTGATTCATCAACTCTATGAATGCGGTGGGGCATTGGTCAACCCAAAGGAAATGACCATACTGAGTCTAAAAAGCTATTTTGGAATATCTAAAGCTCTAATCCTCAACTGATGATACCCGCATCTCAAATCAATTTGAAAACACCAAGCACCCTAAAGCTAGTCAAATAAATTATCAATACAAGGAAAAAGATATTTATTCTTAACTGTCACCTTGTTCAACTTCCAAAAATCAATACACATACGCATAGACCCATCTTTCTTCTTCAAAAATAAGACAATCACACCCCAAGGTGATACACTAGTCTAAATAAATTCCTTATCCAAAAAGTTCTACAACTGATTCTTTAATTTCTTCAACTCGGTTGGGACTATCCAAAAAAGGGAAATAGAAATAGGCTTGGTGCCCAACTCAATATCACTAGCAAAGTCAATATCAAGATGCTTTGGAGTACCAGGAAAATATATCAAAAACATATCTGTGAACTTACAAACCACATGAACTGAATCCAAAAAAGGAGGTGAAGCAATACTAGTATCATAAATATGAGCCAAATAGGACAAACATCCCCTCTCTACCAAATAATGACCTTGGACATAGGATATAACCCTTTTGACCCAAATAAAGCGTACCCTTTCAAGCTATCCTTGATGTACCTAGCAAAGCTAAATTCACAGTCTTAGCATAACAATCTAGGACAACATAGTAAGGAGTTAACTAATCTATACCCAAGATACTATAAGAATCAACCATATCTAGGATAAGCAAATCTACCCAAGTCTTACACCCAGCAAAAGTCACAACACAAGATCGGTACACCCAATCCACCATTAAAGAATCTTCTACATGGGTAGATACACAAATAGGCATGGAAATCAGCTTACTAACAGAGACAAAACCTAAATAAAAATATCTAGACACATAGAAGAAGGTCGATCTTGGATTAAATAACACAGATGTAGGTCTGAAATAAACGGGGACACTTTTTGTGATAAAAAATATCAGAAGCCTCTACCTCTGGTCAAGCGAGTGTTGCATAGCACAATCCATGACCACCAATTGCTTGAGTATCCCTATGACCACCACTGCGGGCACCACTACCTCTGCCTTATGAATCTATGGTAAAACCTATACCTCTCACAACTAAAATATGAGTAGCTCTAAACACATGGAAGGGAAAGTCCTTGGATAAATGGCCAATCTCATCACACACATAGCAAGATCTATAACCTAGCTCAATAAAAGAAGGTATGATTGGACAAGAATGGCCACCCTAAAATATTGAACTAGAAGACCCGCTACTTGAGCTTTACAAGGATGCCTGTACTAGCTTACTATGATACCCATAGAACCTCTGGAATAACTACCTCGAGAAGTATGACCTTTGAACTCACCCATATAGTGCACCTTTTTGGCGCCTCCCTAAGATGCTTGAAGAATGCCCTCGGTTATCTTAGAATGTTCCACTATACTCTGAAATAATGCTCCAAACACTACCATCTGAGATATAGCAAACTTTAGAGAAATATCCAATCCCTTAATGGACTTTTGAATTACTTCAGACTCAATGGAAATGTTGTCATAAGAATATCTTGACAAGGCATAAAAGCGTGCTTCATACTCTGCAACAGTCATGGAGCCCTGCTCCAAGTGATCAAAATCATCTCTCATTTGATACCTCAGACTGTAAGGAACAAACCTCTCTAAAAAGGCCTCAGAAAATTGATCCTAAGATATCTAAGGAGAATAAAGAGGTATGTAGCCAACAAGTGACCTCCACCAATCTCTAGTGGTATCCCTCAACTAATAAGTAGTATACGCAACATCCTGTAACTCAAGCAAACCTAGATTATGTAACTTTAATAACAATTGATCAAGAACTCATAGAAATCCTCGCCCATAACACCATTAAACCTAAGGGGGCATAAATAAGTGAATCTCTCAATCCTCTTCTGATCCGCAATAGACATGACTGTACTCACCATAAGAAGAGGCATGGTGAATCGAGCTGACCTCAAAATACCATACTTGAATGCAGGTGTTGAAGGAGGAATAACACAAGAAGTTTGTTAAGTACCAAAAGCAGAAGTAGGTGCAACTAGAGGATCGACATTCAGGGCTGCAGGAAAACCACAAATAAAATATAGCACAGAAGGGGGTATAATACTCAAATCTTATGGAACACCAAGCACACTTAAAGGAGCACCCTCTAAATGGGTCAACAAGCGAATCAACAACCCCTCCAAGACTAGGGTAGAAGAACTTAATAGGACAAAAGTAGGACTCACATCTCCAATATGGTCTGCACGAGGCTTTGGGGAAAGTACCCTAGCACTGCTCCTTGATGGGGAAGATCTATATGCTCATTCACTACCTCGAGCACGTCCATAATTCACAACTCTTCCTCTAGACTAGGCTCTTTCCTCAGATAAAGGCTCAGCATCTCTAACTTTTAGAGATTATGTCATCACCATCAGCATAAAAAAAGTGAAATATGACTTAGAACACAAGGTACAAAACAAATTTGCATGATAAGGAAAGAAATAAGAGAAATTTCATAAAGACATCCTGTAGGCTCTCGAAGATAGATACGACGTCTATGTACTAATACACAAGACTCCATTAGATATCCCAATCTTATACTATTAAGACTAATGAAACTGGATACTCTGATTCAAATTTTTCACGACCCAAAAACCAAGGGTCATGATAGCACTTGTCATAAGAACCCTTGGCAAGTAAGTCTATCGTACAAACTGATACAATAGGGAAAATAATAACAAAAACCCAAGTAAGGCTTCTAGAATAAAGTCGAATCACACAATATAGTAGAGCAAAAAGATATAATTAATAAATACCATAATCTCAAAACCTTGTGTCACAGTATAAGAACATCACTAGTACAACTTGAGATCAAAATACATAAGATATCCAAAGATAGGAATAACTTTGTCTCTAAAATACGAATAAATACATATTCTAAGTAAAGAAAAGTAGAAGTCAACTCTGAAATCAAGAATCCAACCGCTACCTCAAGTAGCTCCAAAGTATCGCTTGAAGTCAACCACCATGAGGCACACTAAAACTAGGATCTACACCAAAAGGGAATAGTATCATAGGCTGACCAAGAAAAGTAGAAAATAAAGCATACAAAATACATACTAAGGGCAAGCCACCTTGTAGTTAAAAAATATCCCCAAATGGTAGCCCACACCATCTCCCATAATAGTTCTAATATCCACACATATAACAAATACAAGTAGAGAAAAGAAAGAAAAATACATATATAGGATATCAACATAAGTAAAGGCAAGTAGAACAAAGGGTAGGTAATAAGTTAAGATAGAAATATAATCTCAACATAAGCACAATAATGTAATTGCAATGAATATAGTGGTGAAGATGATGATGATGATGTGATGCACAAGATTGTCGCACAACCTTCGTATCCACCTACAAAGCTTAATCATCTTGAGGTAGGACTGATAAAGGGTTTTTCAACCCGTATACAGTCAATATCTAATACCATATCTATATCTCCTCTTTGACATATCCTTTAATATAGGATTTTAAAAGATATCACAATTTCTGTCAGAAAGAGCCAGTGTTTACAGTATTTCCCATATTTCCATAGAGGTACCAATATTTCATGAATGTATATGATATGAGGATGTAATGCTCATAATAAGCAAGAGTGAGTGTTCCATATCCACCTAATATACTAACCAAGTGAGCCAATAATCTACTCAATATTTCTAACTATCCATGAAATCCAAAATAAAATATACGACAATAGATTAAAATATATTAAAACACCATTAATACCATATTAGGATTTTTCATTAAATCACATACAACTAAGTTTAGCAACATCAGTCCAATAATAGCATATAAGATCCCACACGGTCACACGTATCAAATAATGTTCCAAATTTACCAAGTACATTAATATAGGCCCCCCATACGGGCACATTATAATAATTTATTCATTTTCATGATTATTACCCACACACTTAATATGCTTTTGTATCAGCATTAACTACCAAGTCCAGTTTAAAGAACGTTAAGTCATAACCTACCTCGAATGTCGTAAATCGGTTTGTATGCCTTTACTCTAAAGCCTTAATCCACTCAAATAGACTCAGAATCAACTAAAACATGAAAATCTAGAATTTATGCATCAAAATAAAGCCAATGATACCCATATTGCCTGTTTTCAAGTCGGGGTCAAAACGGACCCTTGAAATGGGTTTTTGAAAAAAAGGGTAAAATCATAATTTTATCTTTGAAATATGTTACCTATATTTTTAGGAATCTACAGCTGAAGGCCCAAACAAAATGAGTTTAAAATGAGGTCTAAATTGATGAAAAATTATGTATAAGCTTTACCGATAAATTCCCCAAAAATCCTTTTTGAAATCAAGAATAAGAGTTGTTTTGAATATGAAATTTTGAGAAAACTTATAATTATAAGATTAGAAACTTAACTAAGTAAACACGGGTTAAAAATGTGTTTGAATCGATGAAATACAAGTTTAAGGCCTTCCGAGCTGCCTTAATTTTCTACTTTAAACTGAATTAAAATAAGAATTAGATGATAAAATTACATTAAAGTAGCTGAAATAGGTTTTAAGAAGCTTACCCAAGCTTAGAAATGGAAGAAATTGCTCAAAAGTGTGAAACCTTAAGCTCCAATTCTCAAAAAATGTGAGTACATGGTGAAACATAGGTATATATAGGGTGCAAGTCTCTATGGACCCCTCGGGATTCATCCAAAATCCTGTGAACACAAACGAAATATTCTACCCTATCAAATTCGATGCTTTAGACTCAATGGATATATCATATTTTCAAAAAAAAATGTCATTTTCACAAAGTTGACCCCCAAAATCCAATTTCACAACTTTTTGAACCGACGTTGAAATGAGATATAAAAGCCATAAAACAATACCAACCATGTTACCATCCTAAAATTGATGTTTTGGATTTGCTAGGATTGTCTCTTTTTCATCCGACATATAAATCAACAAATGTTGACCTGTCATACCCCATACTTTTTCCTTGCTTGAAATCATCTCAAAAAAATATTAGGAGTTTTTTTGAAAGATGAATCCACATTTTTACACGTCGTATTTTTAAGATTTTAACTTTTTGTCATGTGGAAAATTCAATAAGATTTCCATCGATATAAAATTTGCCTAAATCCGATAACCAGTTAAGAAGTTATGACTTTCAAGTTCCCGTTGTAAAACAGCGCCATATTAGTTAGTGACGCGCCATGCCACAAGTTAAAATGGCAATTATCCTTTTCCAGTGTCTCAGCGCGATTACCTCTGAGTTGCGCCAAAGTTATAGGTTGCAAAAGAAGGGGAAATGTGATGGCTCCGCTTTGCGCCATCCCTTAATTTCCCAATTGTTAAAATCCAGTGACACAGCGCGATAGCACCGGTCACGCCAAGGGTCCAATTCGAAATTTTTTTACTGAAATTAAATGATGCGTCCAGGGTTAAATGGGTCAACTTACTACCCCTATTTAAGCCCTTTAACATATGATTCAACCACATTTCACCTAAAATATACTAGTTTATCTCAAGCTTCTCTCAAGAATAAGATAGGGTTTTCATAGAAGATTCAATTTCAAGAAAGTTTCACTGTCAATCTTCATGAAATCATGAACTAAGGTATGCATTGCATTAATTCATGAATTCCTTCCATCCATGAAGCTTAAGAACCTTGTTTTATCTATAAATCATGGTATTTATATTGTGGGTTATTTGTAATCATGTTGTTGACGTTGATTGATTTCAAAGTTGGAATCTTTGTGTGTTTATCATGATATTATGTTACCATACAAGATAAAATCCATGAATTTAGTTTCTTATGATGTGTAATTTGATGAATTCACTTATTTCCTAAGTTGTGCATGCAAGGTGGTTGATAAAATGCTTGAAAAAAGTAGAAATCATGCTTTATAGCTCAAGACATAAGCTGAATGTGACATGCTTGTCATCCTCCTATGCTTAAATGGTTTCCATGCCATCATTGTGAAATGTGTATGTTTTTGGAATGGACTTGATATAAGAATATGAGATTATGATATGATTATCAGCAATCTCGTCCATGTTAGATAGTATGATAACCCTGCACTTCATGAAATCCACAACTTATTAAATTATGTATTGTTGATGTGGGTCTTGTACTTGATAAAGTCATGCTTCTTCAGTTCCCTTCTATCGAGTCCTGGGGGTACTTGTACCCAAAACATTAGTTGTGTGCCTAAAGCCACGTCATGTTTTCACGATACTCTCAGTCAAGCTATTATCCTTAGACTTTAGACAGTCTTATGACTCAGGAAATCTCCATGATCTCATAAACTCAGTTAGTTGCCAGATATTAGTAGTATTTTTTCATTCAACGGAATTCAACAACTCAGTCCATGTTCAGTTCAGTAAATCATGTTCAGTGTCTATTCAGATGGGAGTAGAAATTAGCACCGAGCAAACCCAAGGATGGGAACTTACCTGTTATATGAGGGTATGATTCTTAGAAGTAATCCTTGCGTTCCAGAACTATGTAGACAACATAGGTTGAGACATCATAGCCTGCTATATGAGGGTAGATGAGGTGGCTTATCCTGTTATATGAGGGTTCCCACCGTTCTCACTAGAGTTACCTGTTATATTAGGGTCACTCATATGTTGTCCTTACCAGTAGCGCGGTATTGACACCCTTCCAATCAGGGCATAGATTGGACCCTAATTCAGCTATAATGCATTATTTGGGGCATGTCGGTTAGATGACTACCTCCCACAGTCTCAATATCAGTCTCAGTAAAAGAACTCAGATAGTTCTTCAGAATTCAGGACTGTCAGATACAATCAACTCAGATACAGTATGAAACTCAACTAGTTCCATCATATTTAAGATTGTTAGATACAGTCACTCATCTTATCAGTTATCAGAATTCATTCATTAGTCATGTTAGTCATCAGCATACTCATGTTATCACGATTTCAGATATAGTTACTATGCATGTATGCATGTATTCTCGCATTCATATTAGTCAGTTAGCTAGTATTGTTCATGTATATGAACCCCATGCATTCAGCCTATCTCACATGCATACCAGTATATTCAAAGTACTAACGCATTTGTGCTATGGTGTCTTATACCATAGGTTCAGAGAAACGAGCTCCAGAGCATCAGTAGATTCCAGATATCAACAGTCAGAGTTAGCAGTGAGTCCTCATCCTTCGAGGATATGATTATTTCCCTATTATCTCATTAATTAGTTTATTAGTTGGAGTTAGTTGGGGACATGTTCCATCAACTCCTTACTCAGACAGTTTAATCAGTTAGAGGCTTTTCAGACTATTATGTTCAGATAGTTATTTTAATTGTTTTGGGTATTTCATACCCCATTTAGATATTATGTTTTACTTCAGTTATGTGAACCTTATGGCCTTTCAGTTCATGTTTCCGCATTATTCAGTATATTATGTAGTATACAAGTACAGATATCAGTCATGGGTTAGCTTGTGGTCTTTCGGGGTCTTGAGCACCATGTAGCTTTTTGGGTAGCAGATTTGGGGCGTTACATGACCAAAGTAAACTATAAGGCTCTCAAAGACACCAAAAATCACAATATTACATTAATCATACCATAATGCATCAGGGACCATGCCAAACATATTCATAGCTCAGAAATACCACAAAGCAACTACAGGGAGAGGTAAAATGGTCAAGTCACCCAGAAATATATTTTTCACCTAAATCCCCAAAATTTAAGTCGTTACACAACAATAGTCAGAGAAACAATGCTTTTAATAAAGATGTCAAGTTTGTCTTGCACTTTTGGCATTTGCAGGTAGGACATAATCTTGAAGAGGGACCAAAAGAGGTAGTATGCCCACTAAAAGTGGTAAATCCACCATATCCACCATTGTCACCACCAGTATAACCATCATCATGGTCAAATCTTTTTTAAAACAAATTTTCATGAGCATCATCAACATTCTTATTATCATCCCTGACACCAGGAGCACCTAAACTAGCACCAACACGAACACAAACATCAGCACAAACACCAACATTAACAATGGACCCAAATCTATTATAGCAACACCCAAAACCTCAATAAAAGGCTCAACAAGTACAAGCTGTCCTTCCTTTGCTACTTTTCTTTTGATGGTTGTTTCTCCTGCCAATTCTTTCTTTATCAAGTCCACCTTTGGGTCTGGTTTTGTTTTAATAATACTTTGAGTAAGAAAGAAAGCCATTGCCAACTTTTACTCAGTAGGTACAAGCCAGGGATGCACAACCTATAAATAAAAGTAGATATATTCAAATAATGTATAATTTGAAAATTATTCGCAATAGATAAGACATTTGTTGCAATAAATTATCCATCTATTGTTTCAGTTTACAGTAGATTGAGTAATTTTTTAAAAGATTTAGAGAACTTATGTAACTAATAATTCATCTATTGCAACAGATGATTCTTATGTTGCAATAGATGGACCATCTATTGCATAAGTTACAGTGGATAGGTAATCTATAGAGATAAATTGCAATATATAGGTCTTGTTACTGCAAATGAGTCATTTATTGGAAATAGATAGGTCATTTGTTCCAATTTGTTAACTTGTTAACTTGAGTAAAATTATTCTATTTACAAGAAGACTTACTACTTCATCAGAAGGGTTGAAGAGATCAACGGAATTCATTCTTAAGTTCTTGGCAGAAAACAACCTAAGGATCTTTGGATGAGAAACCTCTTCGGAGTAGTCCTTAACCTGTTGTCGAAAATGAGGAATGGCTTCAAATACCTAAGCCTAAAATGTAAATAGGATGCAAATAAAAGTCCAAAAAATTATTCAATAGCATAAATAAAAGAAACACTAAAGAAATAGGAATGAAGTTTACCATGAAAACCCAAGGAATGTCGTATATGTTGATTTCCTTTGGAAATAACTTTGTAAATAAATAATTGTTAGTCAAGAAATAACTTTCATATCCCATGGATAATTGTTTAATGCCTCTAAATCCTGAGCATGTACCAACAATTCAGGTTCTATGACTTTATTGGTGTCTTTGGCCCATAAAATAGAATGCACAAACCAAACTTAGCACAATGGATCCTTATTCTTCTTTAAAAGCTTTTATTCTGGACATCAACTATCAACTGCATGACTTTCGATCTAGGTCCAACAATGGTCAATAGCTTATTTGTTTTTCACTTTTTTTGTTGGTTTTGGTGGGTGGCTTGGTTAGTATCTTGTCTTTCATTGATTCCTTAACTAATTTTTGTGTCCAGCATGCCTTTGGATTTTTAAGGGTGTTACTATGGGAAGAGGTTAAGAGTGAGGATGGCATTTCAGTCCATTAACAATGGAAAATTCTTTTATGCCAAAAATAAATCGGCATGCCACAATAGTATATCCAAATCTCATCCATCTCTCTATACTCATTTTTTAATGTTTCATTATCATCACCCTTATACTTGATCCTATGCTTGGGAATACCAAATACCATGGTCATTGGAAATCATGCATTGTTATTCTATGACCAAGAAAGTATCCAAAACAGTTGGACTTAAAGTAATCTTCCAATTTTTCATACCCCAAAATCTTCCTAAAACCATCAAAAGTTTTAGCCATGATAGATTTAACTACAAATCGCTAGTCAAATTTTTAGGGTTATGTATAGGCATCTCAACTTGGAACTTGTCAGTAATAAAAATTTTCACAAGATTATGCTGGGTTTCTTTTATCTACATTAACAATTGATCTACAATATCACCACATCATCATCGGTTTTTTCCTCTCCATCCCTTTTTTTATTTTCCTCTTCAGATCCATCTTGTTTCTCCTTATATCCTTCTCACTTTTTTCCATTTTATTATCACCTTAATCCTCACCTTCCTCTTCAACTCTTTTATGACTTGCTTCATCATCTCCTTCCTCACCATCTCCATCTTCTTCCTCATTTTTATTTTTATCTTCACCATCTACAACCTCTTCTTAATCTCCCTCACATTACTTTTCTATATCATCAGTAGATCTTTCAATTGATTCTCCTTCGGTATATTGTTTGATATGTCTTTCCACAACTTTATTCTCTTTTCTACATCTATAAAAGGTAACACTTTATTCGTTTGTGAAAGAGCTAGTTTAGCAAGTTCTTCTAATGGTGTTTGTAATTTAGCTATTTTAGTTGCTTTGTCAGAAGTTGATCCACTTTCTTTTCTATTAGGAGTCATTTTTTATCTACAAAAAAAAGGAAAATAAAAAAGTTTACAATTTATTTATGCATCATTAAAAAATGGTAACAGGAAGTTTAATAAATACAATACAATACAAAATTATTTTCAATAGATGACTTATCTATTGCAACAGATAAGTCATCTATTGAAAGATATCAAACCAGTAACAGGACTTGTTTTGATTTGTTCGAACAAATGACCAATCTATTGCAATAGATGACCAATTTATTACAACAATTGACTCATCTATTGGAACAAATCAAAATAGGTCTTACTATTGGTTTGATTTCTTCCAATAGATGACTCATCTGCTACAACAGATGGGTAATCTGTGGAAGAAATCAAAACAGTAAACCATTAGATGATATAGTTGTTTCCAATAGATGCTTAATAAGTTCTAACAGATTCTTATTCTTTGCAACATATTGCACATCTATTGGGCAACATTATATATTAACAAGAACACCAACACCAACACTACCACCAACAAGCTATATCACACACCAAGAACACCACTACTAATAACACCAAGCTATATCACCACTTGAACAACACCAATGTTTATCTTTTCGCCAATACACTAATACCACCACCAATAGCAACAAACCAACAAAACCAAGAAAATTAAGAACGCCAATAATACCAACAACAACAACAACAACAAAACTAAGAAAATCAAGAACACCAACAATAGCAACAATGACAACACCAACAACACTAACAAAACTAAAAAATCAAGAACAACACCACCACCAACACCAACAATACCAATAAAACCAAGCAAATAAAGAACACAAACAACACCAACTATACCAACAATACTATCGACAAAACTAAGAATACAAAAAGCATACCTAGAACACAAATAATACCAGTGAAACAAACAAACAACATTTGTTGGAAGAAATAAAAATAGGACTTGCTAATGCATTAATTTCTTCGAATAGATGACTCATTTATTTCAATAGATGGGTCATCTGTTAGAATAAATTAGACCAGTAAACCAACAGATGATCAAGAACACTAACAACACCAATAAAACAAAGAAAATCAAGAATACCAACAACAACAACAACAACAAAAGCAAGAAAATAAAGAACACAAAAAACAGCGAACAATACCAACAACATCACCAACAAAACTAAGAACAACAGAACATACTTGTACCTAGAACACAAATAACACCAACAAAACAAATAAACAACACCAGCAACACCCACCAAAAACTACATTAAACAACACCAATAACACTAACATATACCAACAATACCAACAAATACCAAGTAAATTGATTCAATACATCAACACAAACAACAAGACAAAATTTTTATAGCAAATATATCCAAAAAAGGTCAAAGTTGTCTCCAACAAATATCTACTCATCAAAATAAGAACAATGATACCTATATTGCACTATTGCCTATTTTTTGAGATAAAATATTGCATTGATGAATTAGTTGTGAGTTGTGGTTGTCTTGGACTTTACATAATGGTTTTCTCATGGAAAAGTTTGACAACAAACATGGGAAAGAGATCCATGTAAGAGAGAAAGCTATTTTCTATAAGAATTTGTAAATTAACTTGTTAAAAATGTTTGCTACACTACATCTACAATTTCTTAGCGATCACTACATCTACAATTTCTTAGCGATAGGCATAGTTTATGTTATATTCAATATCCATGGGTTTGAACATGCATATTTCATGACTCGATTTACGAGTTATGATGGCACCCACTTTATCCCTCCATTAGGTTACCTAAAGCTAAATGCAATGGGCTAACTTGGTGAAAAATGGCCTAAAAGCCAAAAATTATCAATTAAGAACTTAAACAGCAATAATACAGGTATAAAGGTCTAATATACAGGTAGGAAATCAACAACCAACCTAAGACTTAGTAATTTCCGTACAAGAGCTACTACAAATGAACTATAAGTACTAAATAGCCAAACATAATTCGTTTCAAAAATAAAATATGAGACATAAGTAAATAGAAGGAAAGAGGGTAACTCTGACTCTAAGTGCTCACCCAATATCTAAAATCAGCCCTGTACAAATATCGAATCGGCGGCAACAAATAGTACTCAGATCTACATCAAAAAGGTAAAGAAGTTTGTTATGAGTACCAAAACAATGGTTACTCAGTAGGCATCATCGGCCGACTAAGCTAAATCATGATATAAATATAATATGTTACAAGATAGAATAAGCTAAGTCAAGATAAAAGGGCCAAACCTGGAAATATGCTCCGACACCATTGTGTATTAATAAGTAAATACATATGAGATAATAAAATAAAGATCACACCAATATAATTACAAGATTGGCTATGATGAGCCAATAAGTGCGAAAAAGTAAATAACCTAATGCAGGCCCCCATAATCCTGGAGCATGCAATCAAGGAAACTAAGCAACCGAATAGCCGTAAATCACCAAATTATCATGTCATAACCAAGAATCCATCAAAATTGTATCATCTCATACATAATTTTCAATGTCGTACTTAAAACAAAACTACATAGTATCATCATCATTATCATCATTTGTCGGGCCTAAACTCGACATCATATTATCAAGATCATTATCATTTGTCCGACTTGAATTGGAATGCATAATTATAAATTGTATCAGCGAACCATTTCGCCAAGCCATATCGATAAACTAACCCAATGACTATATCAATACCCCATCTAATAAGTCATGCCAATAACCATGTCCATAAGTCATGTTAATAGTCATAATCATAAATTATTTCAATATTCATATCTATAAGCCACCAATCACATCAATAAGCTATTGATCGTATTTATAAGCTACAACATATATATGAGCCATATCATATCTTTAAGCAATTAATCATATCTATAAGCCATTAACTGTATCTATAATCCATTAATCATATCTATAAGTGATTAATCATATCTATAAGACATATCATAGTTGTAAACCATATTATATCTATAAGAAATTAATAATATCTATAAGCCATATCATATTTATAAGACATATCATGTCTATAATCTGTATCATATCTATAAGCCATATCATATCTACAACCCATATCATTAATCATACCAGTATTTATATCATTAAGCATGTTGATAGGCCATATTATTAATCATATTTAGAAGCCATATCAATAATCACATATATATAAAATACATATCATAAGTCATTTCTATAAATCATACCATTAATAATGTCTGGAATCCATATCAATAATCATATGTATAAATATAAGCCAAATAATTAATCAGTACTCAAAATTAGCATCAATCTTTCAATATCAAACCATAACCTTATTCAATATATTCAATCTCCTCAAGTCCCAATATATAAAGGTATAACATATGTTAATAAGTCTACAAAGCTAGCACAAGTATTAGCCTAAGGTGGGTCGAAGGGGCCCATTTCTAATCCTTAAAATCTATTTTAGGCAACTTCTACCCTGGTTTAGGCTAAGGTATCTAAATTCATTTATAGGTTTTTAATAAGCCATAAATAGCCCTAAGATAGTAATCCTTACCAAATATGAACAACTAAGTCAATCCCAACTAAAATAATAGCAACTAAAGCAATTTCCCTTAACTTAAGTATCTAAGACCAATTTCACCCTAAGAATAAATGGCTAAGGCAATTCACCTGTCTTGAGTAACTAAGTCATTTCCATTTTAAACATGAGCCTTGAAGATCAATCCACCTAGGACATGAATAACTAAGCTAATTACTCTAAGTTCATAGTTTTAAGATAGCCTAAATGGTTCAACTAATCCAAATATTCTCATTCATACTTCCAACACCTAAATCTCACCAAATATCTAGCATAATATCATAAGCATACTACAAGATAGCTCAATCTATGAAGAAGGAAAACCTAGCCTACCTGGATGCTAAAGAAAACTCAAAGAATCCGCGAAATCACTAATTTTTCTTTCTGAGAATCTTTTGTAAGGTGCCACACTTTCAAAATTAAAATCTACTCAGCAAAATGAGAACATGATACCTATATTTCACTATTGTGCTTTAGGTTCAAAATTATGTAAAAGTACAATGTGGAGCCTATTGATGGAATTACACTTTCAAAACCAACACAACGTTCATCCAAGCTTAAGGAACCTTTACCCTAAAAATAGGTAAATTTTGAGCTCTAATGGTGCTACAACAAAGACACCAAGCTTTTAGGGATTTTAGCTAAAGTATGGAGAAATCAACCATCAAAATGGTGGAATCTTACCGCAAATTCGAGGGGAAACCACATAAACTATGATACTAAAGCTCCATAATCACCCACAATTGGCTCCCAAGAACTCCCACTTTTTAGGGTTATTGATTCTAGAAAATGGAGAAAAATCGTGCTAAGTGGGTATTTATACCCTTCCTAGGTGCACGGGTATTGCATAAGTGAACTTCGGGTCGCTTAAGTGAAACTTTTACTCAGGCATGCCTATCGCTTGTGCAATCAATAGATCGCTTATGCAATATCTGGCTACCTATGCAAATTTCAAATACGAAACAATATCATCGCTACGTGATAACCCTCCCACTGCTAAGAAATTCCCGTAAGTGAAAAAATGAGTCACTTAAGCGATACTTGTTGGGATTCTCTAGATCTCTTAAGATATCAAAGGCATTTCTTAAGCGATGCACCAACACCAGTTAAGACTTGGAGAAATTCCAAGTCTCTGCAAACCACTAGATATTCTTCCAGAATCTCGTATATGCAAATAGACTATGCTACCCTATAAAATTTGAAATTTTGGACTCAATGGTGCAATCAAATTTTTAATTTGAGGTCATTTTAATGAAAAGTAGGTCCCATGCCTATTTGCCATTTTTTCGAACTTCTAACCAATAGCCCAAAATGCGTCTGGGAGCCTCGGGACCCAAACCAAGGGTCCACCCAACCTAAAATCGATATTCTAGAGTTGTTGAAATTGTTAGAATTGGAATATGAGGTCATTTAACTAATATTTTTTTCCAATAGTCAATTTGAACCATCGAGGGCTTCAAATTAGGGAATTGGCTCTAAAAACTAAATGAACTACCCAGTAACTAAACTGTCAGTTCCTGCAAGTCATAAATGACTTAGGGAAGCTATGGAAAATCTGTAAATAATAAAAATTAGCAAAAATATAGAGAATGACCAAGAGGGTCATTATAATATCCACTACTAAAAGAACTTTGTTTATGAAAGTAAAGGATTAGAATATACCGAAGCCTCGAACAGGTGAGGATACTAGATTCGCATCTTACTATCGATTTCCTATGTATCCTCCTCTACTGGGTGGTAGCTCCAATGAACCTTAACTTCTAGAATCTCTCTAATGCTCAACCTCCTAGCATCACTATCGAAAATCAGCACAGGCTCCTCCACGAAGGTCAAACGCTTACCCAACTGAATTGAGTTGCATCTAAGACCATGAGATAGGTCGAGAACATATCATCGCAAAATAGAAACATAGAAAAATAGATGGATGGCAGCAAAATCTGCAGGTAAGGCCAAGTAATAGTCCACCTTACCAACTGTACGAAGGATCTCAAAAGGTCCAATATATCTGGGATTGCGCTTGCCTTTCCTCCAATGACACTATCCAATGACTCCTGAATCAAGTAAGTACCACAATGTCAAATCTCATAAGTCTCAAACTATCCTATTGGGGAACAACATCACTTATCATATAAAGCCTCAAAAGGCATCATCTCAATACTTGAATAATAATTATTATTATAAGTGAACTCTGTCAAGGGTAAGTGTTGCTCCCGTTGACCTCTTAATCCATAACTTAGGCTCAGAGTATCCTCGAGAACCTAAATAGTCCACTTCGACTGCCCGACAGTCTTAGGATGTAAGGTTGTGCTAAGATCCACCTGAGTACCCAACTCCTCCTAAAAATCTCTCCAAAAGTTAAAAGTGAACACTAAACCCTTCTCTGAAAGGATAGATATAGTCACACCATGCTAATAGACTTTCTCGCTAACATAGATATGGGCTAACTTTTCGATGCTATAGGATATCTGAGTTACGAATGAAATATGTTGACTTGGTCAATTGATCCATAATGACCTAAATACCATCAAAACTATGGCAGGTACAAGGAAACCCACTAACAAAGTCCATGGTAATTTGCTCCTATTTACACTTAGGAATGGGTAATCTTTGAGTAAACCACCAGGTTGCTAATTTTTGACCTTCACCTGCAGACAACATATGAAGTAAAGTAGAAAGTTTGCCATTTATTTGTTGATACCACTTCCTCAATTATATTGTCTCAAATCTCTATTCATCTTAGTTGTATCTGGATAAATAGAATATCCGGTGTGATCCTCATGCAAACTCCATTGAATCAAGTCATCCATCCTCAGAACACAAATGCAGTTATCAAATCTCAAAATTTCCCTTAGAATCTATGGTAGCCCTCACCACTCAACACCTGATTACAAATGATACAAAATCTCTTATCCTAAAACTGGTGACTCCAAATCTGCTCAAAAGTGAGGACCTCTCCTGAACACTAGCAAGAATCTTTCTTGGGTCTAAGATATCAAGTTGTACCATAAAGCTGGCTAAGGACTTAATATCTCATGCCAATAGCCTTTGAGAAACTAAAATACATGCAAAGATTCCCGTACTCACTGCATTCTGGCTCAAGGCATCCGGTACTATATTTTTCCTTCCCGAATGATACAAAATAGAGAAATCAAAAACCTTAAGCAACTCAATCCATCTACTTTCTAGCATTAAGCTCTCTCTGGGTCATAAGATGTTGAAGACTCTGATGATCTGTGAAAATCTCATAATGCCATAAAGATAATGTCTCTAAATCTTAAGCATGAAAACTATTACTGCCAACTTTAAATCATGAGTGGGGTAGTTACGCTCATACACCATCAGCTGCCTCGACACATTAGAAATAACACGACCCTATTTCATTAATACATAACCAAAAGCATCACTACACAGTGAATGCTTCACCCTTAATAGGAGGAACTAAAATAGGAGATAAAGTGAGAACTCCCTTGAGATTTCCAAAGATCAACTCACACTACTTAGACCATCAAAAGGAACCTCCTTCCAAGTTAATCTGGTCATCAGTGCTTCAATAGTAGCAAAACTCCTAATGAACCATAAATAATAATCGGCCAAACCAATAAAGTTACAAACCTTAGTTGGAGATGTAGGTCTTACCTAATCACGAAGAGCCTTAATCTTTATTGGGCATACCATAATCCTATCCTTATACACCACATTCTAAGAAATGTCATCGACTCAAGGTAGAACTCACACTGATAGAACTTGTTGAAAAGCTTATGATCTCTCAAAGTTTGGAGTACAATTCTTAAATATTTCATGTGCTCCTCTCTCTACTGCTCGAATACACAAAGATGTCATCAATGAACACAATTACAAAGGAATCTAAGTAAGGACTGAACATGCACTACATCAAATCCATAAATGGGGCTGGGGCATTAGCAACCCAAAAGACATCACTAGGAACTCATAATGACCATAACGGTTCCTAAAAGCGATCGCCTAGATATCCTTGGCCTGAATCCTCAACTAATGGTAATCAGACCTCAAATTAATCTTATAGAACACTGTTTCTCCCTAAAGCTGGACAAATCATCAAAGCGAGGCATAGGATAACAGTTCTTCACCATCACCTTATGAAGAAGCCTATAATTAATACACATACATATGTATCCATCTTTATTCTTTCCAAACAAGACAGTAGCTCCTTAAGGAGATGCACTCATTCTAATAAAACCCTTTCCAAGATGATCCTAAAGCTGAGAATTCATCTTCTTAAGCACGATAGAAGCCATATGGTAATGTGCCATAGAAATAGGTAAGGTTCCCGACTCAAGATTAATAACATCTAAGATCAGGATGAAGGTTAGGTAGATCAATAGAAAAGACATCAGGAAACTCACAAACTATAGCAATAGAGTCAAGTGACAGACTCTCCATACTAACATCACGAATATAAGCGAGATAATACTTGAAAACCCTTGAAATAAGCCTCTTAGCAATAATATAAAAAATAATACCCATCATCTCACACCTAATAGCTCTTTGCAGCATGATCAGAGTTATGTCAAGTATGGCTAAGGTAAACTATCTTGGCAAAACAATCTAGGACCACATGATAGTGGTATAACCATTCTATTCCCTGAATCACATAAAAATCCACCATGTCTAATATAATAAGATCAACATGAGTGTCAAACTCTTGAACAGTCATAATACATGATCTAAGAACCTGATCCATTACAAAAAAATCAACCCATGAGAGTAGATACACGCAATAGCATTGATAGTGAATCCCAAGATAACTCTAACTATGGAGCATAATAAGAAGACACACAAGAAATAGTGGATATCGAATCAAACAAAGTAAAAGCCAACTGGCGCCATATCAAGATCGTTCTTGTGATAACTACATATGAAGACTCACCTTCAGTTCTAATAAGTAACGCATACAACTGACCATGCCGATCATCTAGTTAGGCTTCTGACCAACCTCTTATATTACCTACCTGAGAACCTCTATGAGCACTCTAGGAACTGCCTTTACAACCCTGTATACCACCTTTAGTTGGGGGATGAAATATCTGAATATATGGAATAGTCTAAGCTGAAGTAATAATCATTCCACGACTGGGGCACTCTCTCAAGAAATGACCAAAAGCTCCACAACCATAAAATACCCCAAGCGCTGAGCCAAAACCATAAGATTTGATTGACCCAGAAGAACCACCATGACTAGAATAGCCAGAATATGGGTCCCTCAAAGACCGAAAATGACCCTATCCAGGATGGTTACTAGATCTAAACTAGCCTCCTTTAGTAATCTGAAGTGTGACCTGAATAAGTCTACTAGACTAAACCTGATGCTGATACAATTGCCCCAAAGGGTACCTACCCTAAGAACCACTACTTTAAAATTGGGAGCTAATACGGCTACTAAACCTACCCAAATATTATAGCCTTTTATCGTTACCTCTTTAGGCCTCATAATGCATCTCCTACATAAGTTGAGAATGAATAAAAACCTTAGCAAAAGACCTACCCACATTAACCAAACTTTGTGTAGACATGCAAAGAGAAAATCTCAATCCTTGAACAAAGCAATGAACGATCTCAAACTCAATAGTCAGAATACAAGTAGCATGCCTAGCCAACTCATGAACTTAAGCCTCATACTCCATGACAGTAATGGAGACCTACTCCAACCTTGAGAACTGATTACTCAAACAATCCCTAAGGCTACGAGGCATGTGCTTCTCTAAGAATATCTTAGAAAACTGGGTCTATGTCAAAGGAGAAGATCCAGTTGGTCTGGAATCAAGATGACATCTCCACCAATGTCAAGCTACCAAGTCCAACTAAAAAGTAGTTTAATCCACACCATGAGTATCAACTAGGCCTAAATTACAAAGCCTATCCTCTCAATCAATAAAGAACTCATATGCATCCTCGCCCGGTGCACCAAGAAATCTAGGCAAAGCCAATCTCAAGAATCTACCCAATATCTTATGCTCCTCAGCATACATAGCATACTGGGCAACTACTGGTTGGACAACTATCAGTGAAGGACGGACCTCAACTCTAAGAGTCACCGCTATAGGTTGTGCCTCGTCTTTAGTACCACTCTAATCTATAGACTATGCACCTTCAAATAGTGCACCACCAACCAATCCCAAAAGCTGAACCAAAGGATCCCTGAGCACTAAAGAAGAAATAAATCCTAGTGGAGCCTAGGTTGGTCCCTAGCCCACCGTTGGGTGAAGAGAAAGAATCTCTAGCTCGAGAGGAGAAATAGGGTCTAGTGAAGGCCCTTTATCCTAGACCCTAGCTGTGGACACATCTTGAGATTGGCCATAACTTCTAGTTCATCTATAAATAGTGATAGGATCCCACCACTTGGTCTCGAGACCCTTAACTCATATAGCGACAGAACACATCCTAGCCAGGCGAAAAAATGAAACAAAGAAATGCTTTAGAAGCCAAATCAAACTCTTAGCATGAAATGAGTGAATGAAGTGAAGAACTTCTAAAAATATCTTATAGCCTCTTAAAGCTAAGAAACTGATATCATTATTTCAATCTGTGGGACTCTACTAAGAACTTGCTCTTGTACAATTAATATCAGTAAAACCTAGATCTGATACCAATTTGTTGATTTACGAGTCATGGCCACACCTATTCTTTATCACTAATAAGTAAGTCAAACCATAGATCTTAGCTGATGCAATGGGCTAACTTGGTGGAAAATAGTCGAAAAGCCAAAAATCATCAATTAAGGACTTAAATAGAAATAATACAGGCATAAGGGTCTAATAGAGAGATAAGAAATCAAAAACCACCCCAAATCTTAGTAATGTCAGTACAAGAGATACTAGAAATGGAATATGAGTACTGAATAATAAAATATAATCCATCTCAAAGATGAAAGCCTAGACATAAATAAATAGAAGGAAAAAGGGTAACTCCAACTCCAAAAGCTCACCTAATATCTGAAATCAGCCCTGTACGAATGTCGAATCAACGGTTCCAACTAGTACTTAGATATGCACCAAAAAGGTACAAAAAAGTAGTATGAGTACTAAAACCATGGGTACTCATTAGGCTTCATCAACTGACTAAGCTAAATTATGATATAAATATGATATGAAAAATGATAGAATAAGTTATGTCAAGATAAAAGAGGCTACCCTAGAAAAACATTTTGACACCATTGTATATAAATAACTAAATTCATACAAGATAATAACATAAAGATCATACCATTATAACTACAAGATTGACCCCTATAAGCCAATGAGTAAAGAAAAATAATAACCTAACAAAGACCCCTATAATCTTAGAGGGTATAATCAAGGAAACTGAGCAACTAAATAGCTATAAATCACCAAGTTATCATGCCATAACCAAAAATCCATTTGAATTGTATCATCTCAGACATAGACCAGAGCAAAATAATATCATCATCATTATTATTATTTTTGGGCTTGAACCAAAACTCATATATCAAGATCATTATCATCTGTCAAAGTGGAACTCATAATTATAAATTATATCAACGAACCATATTACTAAGCCATACTAATAAACTAACCCAAAAGACCATACTAATGCCATATCTAAGAAGTCATGCCAATAACCATGCCCATTGGTCATGTCAATAGTCATAATCATAAGCTATTTCAATATTTGTATCTATAAGCCTCGAATCATATCTATAAGCCATATCCAATCTATGAGCCACATCATATCTTTAAGCCATTAATCATATCTATAAGACAAATCATATATATAAGCCATTAATCATATCTTCAAGCCATATCTTGTTGGTAAGCCATATCATATCTATAAGCTATTAATCATATCTATAAGTATTATTATTAATCATGTCAGTATCTATATCATTAAGCTTGTTGATAGGAAATATTATCAATCATATCCGTAAGCCATATCATAAGTAATATCTATGAATCATACCATTAATAGAGTTTTGAAGCCATATCAATAATCATATATATAAACATAAGCCATATCACTAACCACTACTTGATATTAGCATCAATCTTTCAATTTCTAATAATAACCTCATTCAATATATTCAATCTCTTCAAGTCCTTAACCAAATATTTACAAAGGTAAACCATATGTGAATAAGTCTACCAAGTTAACACAAGTCTTAGCCTGGGTGGATCAAGGGGCCCACTTGTAATCTCTAAAATCTATATTAGGCAACTTTTACCATAGATTAGGCTAAGGTAACTATGTTTATTTAGAGGTGTTTAAAAAGCCATAAATAAACCTAAGATAGTAATCCTTCCCAAATACAAACAACTAAGTCAATCCCAGCAAAATAATAGAAACTAAGGCAATTTCCCTTTAGCATCTAAGACCAATTTAACCCTAAACATGAATGACTTAGGCAATTTCACCTAGCTTGAGTAACTAAGGCATTTCTATTTTAAACATGAACCTAAAGCTCAATCCACCTAGGACATGAATAACTAAGCTAATTACTCCAAGTTCACGATTTCAAGATAGCCTGAATGGTCCAACTAAACTAAATATTCTAATTCATACTTCCAACACAAAATTCCACCCCATATCTAGCATAATATCCTAAGCATACTATGACATAACTCAATCTATGAAGAAAGCAAACCTAGTCTACCTAGACATTGAAGAAAACTTGATGAATCCACTAACTCACCGATTTTCTTTTCGAGAAGCTTCAGTAAGGTGCCACACAATTAGAATTAAATCTACTCATCAAAACAAGAAAAATGATACTCATATTGAACTATTGTGCTTCGAGTCCAAAATTACCTAAAAGTCTCATGTAGAGCCCGTTTATGAAATCACACTTTAAAAATAAACACATTGTCACTCCATGCTTAAGGAACCTTTTCCCTCAAAATAGGTGAATTCTAAGTTCAAATGGTGCTACAACTAAGCCACCAAGTTGTTAGGGATTTTAGCAAATGTATGGAGAAACCAACTATGAAAATAATGGAATATTATTGCATAATCAATGGGAATCCTTATAAATTTATGATACTAAAGCTCCACAATCACCCACAATTGATTCTCCCAAGAACTCCCACTTTTTAAGGTTTAAGATTCAGGAGAATGGATGAAAATGGTGAAAAATTGAACTAAATGGATATTATACCCTTCCCAGGTGCACGAGTATCGCTTAAGCAATAGTTGTGATACGGCATGCCTGTCTCTTATGCAATCAATAGTTCACTTATGTGATATCCGGATACCTAGGTAAATGTCGCGTGTGCGACACTATTATCACTTATGTGATAGGCCTGCCAGTGCCAAGCCATTCTCTTAAGAAAAAAATGAGTCGCTTATGCAATACTTGTTGGGTTTTCTAGACCTCTTAAGTGATCAAAGGCAGCGCTTAACCAATGCACCAGCACCACACTTGGAGTAATTCCAAGTCTTCGCCAACCTCTCAAGATTCATCTAAAATCCTATTAACAAAAATGGACTATACTACCCTATCAAATTCAATGTTCTTGAATCAATAGTGCAGTTGAAATTTTGATTCAAGGTTATTTCGATGAAAAGTGGGTCCCACACCCAGTTGCTATTTTTCTTAACTTTCGACCAATAGATCAAAATGAGTTTAAGAGCCTCGCAACCCACACCAAGGGTCCACCAAACTTAAAATTAATGTTTTAGAGCTTTTGGAATAGTCAAAATGGGCATGAGGTTGTTTAATTAAAGTTTTTGCCCGGTAGCCAATTTGAACCAGCAAAGGCTTCAAAATAGGCAATTAGCTCTAAAAATCAAATGAGCTACCTGGTAACCAAACTTTTAGTTCCACCAAGTCATAAATGTCTTGGGGAAACTATAAGGAAGCTCTAAATAATGAAAATGAGCAAAAATGAACAAATGTCCTTGAGGATCATTGCATATTTGCTCCTTCCAAATTTTGTATGACTCATGGCATACTTATTACAATATTACCTATATCATTACAAAATATTTATGCTAATTAGACTAGGATATACATGCAATTCATGTGTTCAAAAACTAGTTAATTAATTAGCTTATATAATCAGATATATTACGTTGTTGTTGTTGTTGTTGTAGATTTTCCCAAAAATAGCGCTTTTTGTGATGCTACAATAGAAGGTAAATCTAGAAATTCCTTCCTCTCCCTGTATTATCTAACTAGGGATAGTATGTATATAAAGAAAGAGCAAAAACTTTTTCAAGATGCTTGTATCAAAATGCACCTTGGACTTTTCTAATGGATCTATTTTTTACCTAAGTTATCCGCACCCCCTTACAATTGGTATCAAAGCCTATGCTAATTAAAGTTATGAAAGTAGTATATAATTGGATTTATTTGATTAATTTATTAGTTATGATAAAATTAGATTAAGATATCCACCAAAATATTATAAATATTGTTTAGATGAATAACGTACAGAAATTACCAAAATATAAAGAATTAAAATAAATAATATCTGAAAAAGGTAAAGAATTAAAAATAAGAATAGAAAGACTACAGTATAACATAATTGCCGGAGTTAGTAAAAACTCAATAAATGCACAAAAAGAAGAAATATCAAATTTAGAATCAACAATAGATAGTCCAGAATATATATATCAACATAACCTATATACATTTAAATAAAATGAACAAAGAAGAATTTATAATAGATGAACAAACATATGAAAATCACGAAGAATTAAAAATAAAAATAGTATTCTCTAATTTAGGAAGGAGATATAAGAAAATAGGTGAACATTTATATTTAATGTTAGTAAAAAAAGAATTAAAATTAGAAGATAAGTTGGCAGCCATGGTAAGAATAGAAAGAGAAAACGAAGAGATAGACAATAAAGGAAAATAGATAAAATAACACAACAAACCACAGAAGAAATACGAAAAATAGAAGAAACTAAAAATAGTAGTATTGTTAAATTAGAAAAAGAACTACAAATGCTAAAAGACTTATATGCAAAGAGACAGAAAGAAAAAGAAGAAAACGATAAAGAACAAAAATTATTAAACGAGATAAATCAATATAAAGAAAAATTAGAAATAAAAAATAAAGAACCAGAAACCAGTGAATTAGAAATAAATACAATAGATGCTGAAGAAACAAATAATGATGATTTTGAAGATAGTGAAACATATACAGAAATTCTAGAAAACATAGGAAAACTAGAAATTAATGAAAAACAAGAAGTAATTAATAAAGAAAACCTAGAACTAATAAATACAGAAGTAAAAACTCTAGATAAAAATATAATGCCTAGTACATCAAAACCAACCTATAATTACAAAAATAAGTATAAAAGATATAATTCAAAGGATGAATATAATAAATGGACACCAAAATAAATAATTAATTACAACTTTTTAGATTTAGACTGTGTAATAGACACAAATAAAACAATACAACTATGGGTAGGATATATGTCAAAACAATTATTAGATAATAAAATATATACAACAAACACACTAGAATATATAGAAAAGACATTAATAGGAACAGTAAAATTTTGATTTTTAAACCTAGCCGAAACAAGTAAAAAAGTACTAAGATCTAATAATAAAACATAAGGAACATCAATACCTACTAAAATACTACCAACAGAAAAATTGAAAAAATATGAAATAGCTATAAGAGAAGAATTTAATAGTATAACAACAGAAGAAGAAGAAGAGCAAAATAAAGAGAAAGATACGAATAGGAATTTAATGTTAAAATTAGCAATATGTAATATGTGCTATATAGATGAGTATACGTGCGCATTTAAAGAATATTATTATAAAGGAACATATAATATAGAAGAAAGTAAAGAAATAAGAAGATTATATTTTAGTAAATTACCTGAACCATTTAGTTCAAAAATAATAAAAAGTTGGGATGAAGCAAAAATAGTAGATACCCTAGGAGCAAGAATAAATTTTTTACAACAATAGTATAGAAATCTATGTGAAAAATATAGAGAAGAAATAAAAATGGAAAAAAACATTAATAAGAAATTGAGCATGTTGCAGAGATAAAATAACACCTCAATTTGGATGTAAAGAAAGATATTATAAGAAAAGAAAAAGACATAAGAAATACAAAAAATCAAAATATAAATATAAGAAACCAAGAAAAAGATATTATGTAAAAAATTATAAACATAAAAGACCATATAGAAAAAAGAAATCTATAAAAGAATGTACTTGTTATAATTGTGGAAAATTAGGACATTTAGCTAGAGATTGTAAATTACCAAACAATCCAAAAAAAAAACTAATATCAGAAATAAAAATAGAAAATACAGAATATATGCAGATAGATTATATAGATTATGAATTAGAAAGTAAAGATAGTATATATGAAATTTTGGAAAATAAAACAGATAATGAAATAGATAGTGAATTAGATGAATCAGATGACTGAAGAAGATATAAAAATGAACCAAATAACTGAAGAAGATATAAAAATAATAGCAAAGGAAGAATATTTAAATAAAGAAGGAACATATCAAAAATTAATATTTGACAGTAATATATTTCACGAAATAAAAGGAAAAGAGTTAGACTTAAGTGTAGAAAAAATATTTAAAATACCAACAATAAAAAATATATTTAGTAGAAAAAAGGAAGAATACTACGTAGTAAGCCAAAAAGAACATGTAATAGACTATAGATATGCAAAACGAAGAGCTAGCATACCACTAGTAACAAAAAGAATAATTAATAAAGAAATAAATGATATAAAAAGTAAAGACCCAATAAAATATGTACACCTTGGAGGAACAGAGATATTAATAAAAACATGTTTTAGAGAAGGAATAGATACACCAATAGAATTATATTTAGCAGATGATAGAATTATAAAACCTATAGGAAAAAGTATAATAACAGCCATAAAAGGAAATTTAATATACCAAAAATTTAAATTTATAATAAGTGTGAATTATTCAGTAGCAATAACAGATAAAAATATAGATAAATCATTAGTATTATATTGGAAAATATCAGGAATAGAACTAACCCCATGAAGTAAAATATTTACAGCAAGATGTAAAAATCTATATGTATTAACAACAAAACATAAAATAACAGGAAAAAATAAAATTAATAAAATACAAATAGAAAGTCCTTTTGAACAATTTGTAAAAACAATTGATAATAATGATTATAGTTACAAAGACATAAACATAGAAGAAGATTTAGAAATAATAAATGATAGAATAAGCACAACAAAAAGAATAGATCATGAAAAACCAGAATCATCAAGCTCATAAAAAAGAACAAGTTATGAATCAATTTCAACAATTAATTTAAATCAATATTATATAACAGGAACAATAAATGAAAAAGAATATTTAATACTCTTAAACACAGGACAAGAAGAAAATCATATAGCAAAATATCTAGTAAAAAGTGAAGAAATAAAATCTAATAGTGATATATGCCCAGATCTATCAAGGAGTCTAATAAACATTAAAAATACGCCTGAAAAAGAAATAATAATAGGAGTCAGAAAAATAAAAATAGAATTTGAAATAAAGGAAGAAATGCAAAAAGCAAACATAATATTAGGAATAAAATGGTTAGAACAAGTAAAACCATACAATATAGAATATACACAATTATCTATAACATATAATAAAGAAAGATTATTCATAAAAAGAACTTTAACATGATATGAAAATATATGTACTTGTAAAAATAATAGTAGAAGGATATTATAATAGGTATTATACACCTATGATAGATACAGGAGCAGAAGCAAACTTATGTAGATACAGCTGTTTACCAGAAAGTAAATGGGATAAATTAAAAACACCAATAGTAGTCAAAGGATTTAATAATGAAGGAAGCTTAATTACATATAAAACTAAAAATGTAAAAATACAGATATGGGATAAAATAATAACAATAGAAGAAATCTATAATTATGAACTAACATCAAAAGATATGCTTTTAGGAATGCCACTTTTAGATAAATTATACCCACATATAATAACTAAAACAGATTGGTGGTTTACAACACCATGTAAATAGAAAGTAAGAGAAAAAAGAGTTACTAATAAAATAAGAAAGAAAACTGATTGGATAGAAGGAAGTAAAAAAATTACACAAAAGTTAGAAAATATAAAAAATACAGAAGACACAGTAGAACTAGTTGTATTTTCGATAAATAAAAAAGAAATATCTATATTTTCAATAGATAAGATATAAATAATAAAGAAAAAATTAAGACATTATATAGTGAAGATCCATTAAGAGGATGGGAAAATATAAAACTACTATAAAAATTGAATTAATAGATAAAAATAGCATAATAACTCAAAAACCATTAACATATAATTTTGACGATTTAAAAGAATTTAAAATGCATATAGATGAATTATTAGAAAAACAGTATATACAAAAAAGCAATAGTAAAGACAATAGTCCAGCATTTATAGTAAATAAACATAGTGAACAAAAAAGAGGAAAAAGTAGAATGGTTATTGATTATAGAAACCTAAATGCAAAAACTATGGCATATAATTATCCAATACCAAATAAGACAAATACAAAGATATAACTATTTTAGGAAATTTGACTATAAATCAGGATTTTACCACTTAAAGTTAGAAGAAGAATCTAAGAAATTAACCGCATTTACGGTACCACAAGGATTTTATGAATGGAACGTATTACCATTTGGATATAAAAATGCACCAGGTAGATATCAACATTTCATGGATAGTTATTTTAAACAATTACCTAATTTTATAGTATACATAGATGATATACTACTATAGCAAAAACTAAAGAGGAACATTTAAAATTATTAGAACAATTTACAGATATAACAGAAAAATCGAAAATAACTTTAAATGAAAAGAAAGCTGAAATTATGAAAAATCAGATAGAGTTTTTATGAATACAAATAGATAAAAGTGGAGTAAAAATGCAACGAGATATAGTACAAAAATAATAAATTCAAAAGAAGAATTAGATACAAAAAAGAAATTACAATCATTTTTAGGATTAGTAAACCAAGTAAGAGAATATATACCAAAATTAGCAGAAAACCTAAAGCCTTTACAGAAAAATTAAAAAAGAATATAGAATATAATTACAACGAAGAAGATAAAAAATAAGTCTAGAAAATAAAAATACTTTGTAAAGAATTACCAAAATTACAATTCCCAGACGAAGATAAGAAATTTCTATATATAGTAGAAGCAGATGCAAGTGAATATAGTTATGGAGGAGTACTTAAATATAGGTACGAAAATGAAAAATTAGAACATCATTGCAGATACTACTCAGGTACGTTTAATGAAACGGAAATAAAATGGGAAATAAATAGAAAAAAATTATGTTCATTATATAAATGTTTATTAGCATTTGAACCATATATTGTATATAACAAATTTATTGTGAGAACAGATAATACCCAGGTTCGCTGGTGGCTAACAAAGAATATTCAAAATTCAGTTACAACAAAAGAAATTCGGAGACTAGTATTAAATATATTAAATTTTACATTTACAATTGTAGTAATTAGTACTAACAAAAATGTTATTGCAGATTACATATCAACACAAAGCTACACAGACTGATATAATAAAAGATGATGCTTTAGAAAAGATACTCAAAACCCTAACTACGCTTTCAATAAAAGTAGACAGTATGGGTAATGAAATAGAAAAGCTAAAGACTAATGAAGTTAAACTAAAGTCTGAAGCAAAAAACCAGCTAACTCAGCAGTGTGCAGTGCTATGTTGATCGGAAGACATTAAAATTCCAGAGCTAAAAGGAGATGTTGGGACACTCCATAAAACCCATAACGTTTATCAATCTACAATTGCAAGTACAAGCAAACGAGTTAGTGGACAAATATATCAGAACATGAACATGAATAAGATATTTGAAAAACCATTTATACCAAAAATACAAAAAGACCCCTTGTACATACCCCCACAAATTACTACATAACGAGATAGTTTGAACCAAGATAAAAAGACTTATAACTATATAGCCCGAGGATATATATAGAAAATATCTACAAAGTACAAACTTTTCTAAACCTTAACCCCAGAGCTACAAATATCCAAGAACCAAACACAAACTATATAATCCAAAAATTGCAAGGTTACAACAAGCTAATTGCACTACCCAAAACCAATCTAAGCTTAATAAAAACATGTTTCGACTATGGATTATTAAATACCATATATACCCAAGATGGAGAAGAACTAACATCTATAGAAGAATTACATAAAGTATTCACCACCTATAAAAGAGTAACCAAAGGAAATCTATTTTATGTAAAGTTTTATACTGCACCAGCAGAGATATTATACGATGAGTTCAAACCAGTTATACAAGTTGTAAAAATAGGATTAACCAGAGATATGATTATACCAGAAGATATTGTACAGCAACCAGAGATACCTAAAATCGAGATACCTGATTTTTATGCAAATAAACAACTTATTGGACTAGCTACAATTATTTAAGAATTAACAAATAATTACATCAATGGAAACCTAATATGGAGCTATTATTCAAGAGACCATCAAATGATTTATTCAAATTCAAGAGATCTAAGACAAACAGATATGGAAGATGTTAGACAATGGATAATGACGTTACTTAACCCAGAAAAACAATCTACTGCGAGAGCAATTAAGAAAGGATTTATTTTAGATGGATTATTAACAAGATATTGCAAGATAATTGGATACAAATATCCAGACCATCAATGTTCGATATATAATGTAGGAGATAATATTATCCCAGAAGTCCATCTAGAATAAAAGAAAAAATCAACAAAGAAGATAAGGACGCTAGCTAGAAGATAACAATGGAGCAATAATGGAAAAAATAAAAAACAAGCTATTAAATCATGAAAGCGACATGTAGATAGATTTCTTGATTTCCTTTACGTAAATAATGTATAGGAACTATTGGTTTTTTAATTTTGTTGACTTTTTGGCACTTGCCATAATTACTTTTTTGTCTTTGTAAGACTTTTTGTAAAAGATGTAATTATTAAGTAGGAGACGTGTAAATATATATTAGGACAAGTGTAAAGTAAAATAGTATACACAATTTCATTCTTAGGTTATAAATAGACGAGCATTTTGCTCAGTTAGAGGTAAGTCTTCATGTGTTGAAGCAAGCCTCCTTCATTGTAAACAAAAAACTTTTGAATATTTCATAAAAAATAGATATATTTCTAAGAAAAAGCTATGGATGAACAAAGCCCAAAATTATCAAACCTATCAGAACAGGTATATTTATTTATGATTATGAATAGATAAATTCATAAATTCCTAACAATCATGATATGATAAAATAAATTCATATTAGTTACTTTATAGTAGAATTATTTGAAAAATAGCATGTTAAGAAGTTTATTAGCAAAGTGAAAAAGGAGAAAAATCCTTAAGAACTATGCCATCCTAAAGGTGAAACTGGTGAGGCAAAAAAGCCCTGATAGGGGAGTAGCCAGAGTAGAGGCATTGTTTAAGGGAAAAGTATCCAGATTACCATGCTAATAGTGACCGAAGAATATGTTATTTAAGAATAATCTAGTATATAGTAATCTAAAATGATCATATTTTGTTATGATTGATTGAAGGGAATATTTTGAAAAAGCATCATATGAAAAATGAATACTTATTTATCTGACGAAATGGTAGATAAATTTAAAATACTTGTTTCGTATGTGCTTAAGGATATAGAAATTGTAGATATAAGAAAAATCATATTGGAAAAAATATTTGATAAATATTTTATGACTAGAATAAATTACATACCTCACCTACCTAACTACTCTTATAAATACTTACAAACCAAACCTACACATCAACCATGATAAATTACGTATATTTATAATATTGGAAAATGGATATGAAAAATATACAATTAATAGAAAAATTAATGAAAAAAAATTTAGAAGAATATATGAGAACCAAAGATATAAAATATATAGAATACCTTAATGAAAATATAAAGAAATTAATAAGATTAAAACAAACAACTAAAGAAAATTATGAAAAAGCATTTAATTAACCCACCTAAATGACAGATAATTTTGAAGTACTAGTTTTATACATACTTAGAGATAGAGAAATTATAGACGTAAAGAAAATAATAAGAGAAAAAATATTTAACATTGAAGATGAAGAGTTAGATATAAATCAGATAGAAGACGAGTTAGGAGAAATATACTTAAGTGATGACAATCACTATTACTACCTAGATAATTATTTAGATGGATATTATACAGATTAAGAAATGCTAGAATATATTTAAAAAGTTAGAGAAAAATAAAGTAGGCTATACGAAGAAATTAATTATAGAAACCAGCTTAGAAAAGAAAGAGAACAATTAAAAGAAATATTAATTTGGATAAATAAAACCATAAAACAACTAGAATTAAAAGACAGTTTAGAATATGATTTAGACATAGAATTATTCATAGACTAAAAAGACAAGATAATTAACGAAATAGATAACCTAGAATTTAATATCAAATATAGTACAATTAGAATAAATTATTACAAAGAAATTTGCAGTATCACAACTACTTTAGGATAAAATGATAGACTATGAGTATTTAAAATATTGGAGACAAGATATGGAAGAAATAGGATTAATAGAAATACTTATGAAAGAGAATTTAATTGAATATTTTAGAACAAAAGATATAGAATATTTAGAATACCTCCAAAATAATATACAAGAATTATAAAGACTAAGAGAAAAAAACTAAAGAATATTATAGTAAAGCATTTAATCAAATACCATCTAATCACCCCCCCCCCCCCAAATATGAACATTAATAAAATTAAAATAAATACACTAAAAATAAAAATATTTAGCTAAGAAATATCCACGCACAAATAAAAATAGATCCATTAGAACTATAATAGATCTATTTATTACCTAAGTTATCCGTACCCCCCTACAATTGGTATCAAAGCCTATGCTAATTAAAGTTACGGAAGTAGTAGTATTAAATATTCCTTTTCATTTAGTGTTCCTGTTATATAATATTGATTTAAATTAACTGATGAAATTGTTTCAAGATTAATTTTGCCCTATCATAGATGATACAAAATTTAACTAGGAAATGCAAAAATCAGCAACTAAACTAGAACAAGACAAGGAAAACAACACATAGAAGAAAGGAGAAGAAGTAGAAAATGCATGAAAATGAAAAGGATAGGTAATGAGACCCTCACCAACACCAATGATTAGAATAGGAATTTGTATCAAACATTCAAACACAACTCACCGACATTAGATTAAACCTCACTCTTAGGTGGACCAAAGGAATTCACACTCCTCAATCACACCTTTCTTGCCAATTGATCAACACAAGTGAAATCCAACAAATGTATTAATCTCTAGTTTCGATGTCTTTTCCAAGACCTACACTAAGATGGCTTTTCCAATCCCTATACTACGGAAAGAAAATAAAGTTTGAGTAATACTCAATCAATTCATCCAAGTCTAATGAAAACAAGAGCTCAAATGTCTATTTATACTATTACATAGTAAATGTCAAAAATACCCTTAATGAATAAGGAAAATGGGCGCCTTTTGAGTGTCACTTTAATGTGTAAAATGTCTTCTATACCCATCACTTGAGGAACTTCTTGAGTGTAAAGGTTTTTTTCCTATCTTTTCTTGAACAAGGCTTCAAAAATGCTCCAAAAGGCCTTCAATCACTTATCAATTGCAAAGCTTGAACCCTTGACAATATCTTGTGCTCTTAGTGTTTCTCATACTTGTATCATCCTATCCATATTGAAAGAAATTTGTTCTCAAATTTGCACCTTGCAAAACCAAAGAGATGGAAAACAAGCGCTCAATCCTCATAGTATGAGGGTTATCATTAGCACCACAAGTTATGTAATCATGCCAAGGGGGTACACTTTTGGAATACAACCAGCTATACTTCATTATTATCATGAGACACCTACCACAAGCATCACAAAGGACACAGCTAAGGAAAACATCAAGAGATAAGGCAACTACAAAGGTCCACAAAATCCATATAGCATTGTAACTCCAAGTGGACCAATAAAAAGATGTTCTACCCCTACGTAAAACAAATCAAAGACTACCATAGATATCATTATAAGTAAAGAGGTAGTATAGGAAGAAATCAAGTGTAAAAAAATCATTCAAGGTGCTATCATCTATAAGAATGCCAATGGATTCAAAAGACTTAGCATATAAGGATGGAATCAAGTCATTTAAACTCATACGACTTTTTCCATTCAAATTAAACATAAATTTTGAATCCACAAGTTGAGATTCAAGCAACTTAAGCACAAGTGTATCAAACAAGGATGCACATGTATAAGCAATACCCCAAAAAGGCAATGGCATATTTTCCTTAGGGTCCTCAGTCATGAAACCACCTTTGAGAAAAGGGTCTCTCATCACAACCAAGTCACAAAGAAATGCATCACAAAAATGGAGTTTATCTAAAGTGTTTTCAAGAGGGAACTCTTTTCTTGACCTACAAGTAGTGATACCTTGGTCAAGAATGGAATCTCTCAAGGATGAGCTATCTTGACTCTTTTTACTACTCCCTTTCTTTAGTGAGCACGTAACATTGTTAGAAATTCCTCCCATGCACAACATGGGTCTATCAAGTAGGTTGTTAACCCCCAAGAAAGACTTTACATCATAGGGAAGAATTCCAACAACTACAATCAACCTATTCTTGTCGTCTTGACCATGAACTAAGTAGGTTTTGTTGCAATTTCCATAAACCAACAAATCACCGAGGTCAAATGGAAGAAGTAACCAAGGTCTTAAGTCTCAGCCACTCTTATTTTCCTTAAGGTTCCATCCACATAGTCAAGCATACCCTTTCTTTTACTATTGGAAATGTCATGAGAGCAAAGAGAGTTGTCACACAAGTCAACTTCAAATTTGGTGTCCTTATGCATGTACTCACTAGTTTCAAGATCATCATAGGAAACACACAAAGAACAAGTAGATGGAATACCTAAACACATAACACCTTCTCTTTCAAGATAGTAGCCCACACACATATTCAAACCATAATGGGCAGAAAATCTATCACAATAAAAACCATTTTCACAAGTACAATCATAATTTGGGTCTCCTAAACATTCTAGCAAATCAAGGTCAACTCCACCCGATTGATCATTTTGGACACCCTCACTAGTTATTGGCAACTCACATACCAACGTAGACTCACCTTGGTTTTTAAAAGGGCTAAATAGTCTGTGAATACTCTTGTCACTTAGTAATGGAACCTTATTTAAGTTATAAGTTCTAGCACTAGATAGACATAAATCATTCTTACGAAAAAAATTGATTTTGTCATCTAAAGGATCAACTAGTGCTTGCGTACTTACAACAAGAGTTTGGTACTTATGCAACCTAACAACACCAAGAGTATCACAAAAGTAAGATTCATATACTTCTATATTAAGAAAATCCAAAACTACACCAATTTGGCCACTACTAGCCACATCACAACAATTCAAGTTTCTAGGGGTGTAGAAGATAGGTTTGTTACCTTGTAGATCATGGGAAGTGTGTTATTCACTTAGTTTTGCACCATGGTATCACTCATGCTCCACATCATAATGGAATATGTGAATATATCCCCTTGGATTTATTTCTTCATCACCTGTTCCAATATTGGAACTTTGGGCCAAGGGTTCCATTAACTCATCAACCATGTGTGTGCGTGGAACTCTTTTTGGATTCTTCTTTGAGAATATATGATCTTGAATCTTCACATAAGAAGAATCAATGCTAGGCAAAGTGCTAGTATTCGGTTTAGTGAATAACAAGGGTCCTTTGTGGATAAGATCTAGAATCAAGTGTTCTTTTTCCCTTCCAATTTCACTACCCGTGGCTTCCGTTTCCTTTCCCCTCCTTTCTTCGCAACCTTCTTGTACCTCACCATTTATTTTCTCTTTATCTTGAGGCTTATCCTCATTCTCTTTTGGGTACTAACTCTCCCATTTCTCCTACTTGGATTGATTGAGTTCGGTTTAGAAAAGTTTAGAGAGTGGGAACCGTATTTGGTTGATGGAGGATTTGAATTGGTGGCCTTGGATTTGGTGGTGTGTAGGATCTTTGGCATCAAACCAAGCCAACAATACTCCCATAACATCATTTCCCAAAGGTAGGTATGTGGTACCTTCAGATTCTATTACAATTGTACCTAACAAGAAGCAAAAAACAACAAAGGGAAAAACCTACAAAACAAATAAACACGTTAGTTCAATAAACCTCACCACACTCACACTTGGATTTCACCTCACAGTTGGTCTTACAAGTGTTGAAAACTTGGAAATACTTGGTAAGTGAATGAGTGGTGAATATTCTTTGTCCTGGAATCAATTTTAGTTTGATATGACTCAAATAAAAACAGTGTACGGACTTGAACCAACAAATTACTAAGACTTGAAAAATGAGAAAAACACACAAAAAGCGAAGACACGAACAAAATGAACTCAAGACTAATTATCAACCTAGTAGGTACTTATTAGCTTGCTAATTACTGATAGAGTATAACATACAAGAAACTAGAATAAAAAATTCAAAACTAAGAAATCTAGTTTAGAGCTTAATTAGGTTGATCAACTAGTGATGATGTGGCACAATATGGTTAGTTGTCGATTTTTGCAAAATTTTCCAATTTCATCTTGTAGTTTTGGCCAAATATCCACTAAAAGAGTGTTTACACTAAAATTTGGTGAAAAAATGGAGGATTGAAACCCTTTTTGCAAGTTCAAATGGATTTGAAATCAATGGTCCCCCCACTTGTACTTTCAATTGTACTTTGATGTTCCCTTGTCCCCTATTCCTTTTGGAAGACTTGAATATTCTTGGAATATGCTTTTGTACAAACAACTTTTTCACTCTCTTTCTTTATTTTTGTGGATCTAACATCCTTTTTGAATATTCTTCTTCAACAAGATATGCAGATGGTGAAGAACAATATGAATATTCAAGAGTTGACCGAAGTTTGACCACAAGGCAAATGAACTCTAATTTCAATTCTTCTTTTGGATCTAGGTTCCTTGGGTCAAGTCAAGCTCAAATAATCCAAAATCAGCCACAAACACGCCACAAAAAGATATGTGCCAGAGATCCAACCTCAAAAAACTTCAAACAAGACACAACAATGGTGGATCTAGCTCAAATTCAACCAAACCTTGCTCTAAACTTAGATCTAGACACTTTAAGTGCCAGAGAACAAGAATCTAACACTTGAAACCTTCAAAACATAATAAAAACTTTTAGATCTAATTTGAAAATTTTGGATCTACAACAAGCAAAGCAAGATCTATCTTTTTTTGTGATTTTTCTTTGGATTTGACTCTTTTTTGTTGTAATTTTCTTAATAAGGACACTAAAACCAAGACTTAGGGTTGTAGGAACAACCCTAAACAAGGATATTGATACCAAATGATACAAAATCTAACTAGGAATTGCAAAAATCAGCAACTAAACTATAATAAGGCAAGGAAAAAAACACATAGAAGAAAGGAGATAAAGTAGAAAATGCATGAAAATGAAAGGATAGGTAATGAGACCCTCACCAACACCAATGATTAGCATAAGAATGTGTATCAAACATTCAAACACATCTCACCAACATTATATTAAACCTCACTCTTAGGTGGACCAAAGGAATTCACACTCCCCAATCACACATTTCTTGCCAATTGATCAACACAAGTGCAACCATCAAATGTATTAATCCCTAGTTTCGATGTCTTTTCAAAGACCTATACTAAGATGGATTTTACAAGCCCTAGTCTAAGGAAAGAAAATACAATTTGAGTAATACTCAATCAATTCATCCAAGTCTAATGAAAACAAGAGCTCAAATGTTTATTTATACTATTACATAGTAAATGTCTAAAATACACTTAATGAATAAGGTAAATGGGGCACATCTTAAGTGTCACTTTAATGTGTAAAATGTCTTATATACCCTTAACTTTAGGTGCCTCTTGAGTGTAAAGGTTCTCCTCATAGCTTCTCTTGAACAAGGCTTCAAAAATGCTCCAAAAGTCCTTCAATCACTTGTCAATTCCGAAACTTGAACCATTGACAATATTTTGTGCTCTTGGTGATTCTCATGCTTATATCAAAAAATAATACATACATCTTCTCTATACTTTATCACGTGTGCACTTAGTTTTCTAAAAAATCATTTCCATGCCTCTTTCGACTCCTTGTCAGCAATAGCAAATGCTAGAGGAATAATGTTATAATTTCCATCAATTCCAATAACAATTAATAATTTTATCTCATATTTATCATGTGTATGAGTTTCATCCAATTAAATGAAAGGATGAAAAGTTTTGAATCCATCAATACACGGGTTGAAATTCCAAATACAAACTTGAAAAGTTTTTACCTCTAGCAAACTCATTGACTCCTGTGTTTTCATTCTAACACTGTTCCATGATTAAAGTGCTGAAAAGCTACCAAAAAAATTAGGAAGCTCACTAAATGATTTCTAAAAATCACCATACACCAGTTTAAATATGCTTTGGAATCTAAGCCATGCTTTTTTATATTTTACTTGATGACCAAAATTTCTCATGAACCTTAGAAATGACATCTACTACCAACAATTTGAGATTTTTACGTATTTGATTTAGAAAAACAAATGCAATCAATTTGGTATCTAGGTTAATGTGACCTATAGTAAGCCCTTTAGTCTGACATCTATGAATATAGAAATACTTTCCTATCTTTCAAAGGCTACCTCCAACCTTTTGACATCAAAGAAACCATACACATCCTAATTATTTATAAAACCTGCATCTCATAATTCATAGTTTCTTGCTTGATGTTACAACCTCAAATTCTTTATTTTCCCAAAAACTCTAAATCATCGCAGCTGGTTTCAATCTAGCTTTGATGCTAAAATACATTACTTTTTTCAAATCATTTTTGGCATCCTCAGACCAAGAAGAACAACATATGATCTCAGATTCACATGTAGAGATAAAAATATCTTCTTCATTCTCTAATGTTTTAAAGTATGGTATATCATGATTTTGAATTTAAGACACAGTTTGATCAAATTGATTATGAATATTTACACCAATATTATTTTGAGGTAAACCCTTACTATCACTGGTATCTTCATTGGATTCACTTTCCGTGGTTGCGCTTTCTCCATCATTTTCTGAAGGTTCATCTTTCTCCGAACCTTCATCACGAATTTAATCATATGAATCATTACATAAATCAAAGCTAGCCTCATTTTCTTTGGGAAAAAATAATGGATTAGTGAAGTAGTGATGCATGAGATTTCTTATTATTTCAAAACAATAAAGATCACTTACCTGATCATATTGTCTGTAGCTACTTCCAAAATGTACTTGACTACTTGATCCTTTATTAAATGATTGATAACTATGTTTGTTAGGGCCTACATCAAATAATTTATGTATATCATGTGTTGCAGTATATGCAAAATGAGGTTGACTGATAGGGGAAAATTCATAATTTTGAGCCAATAAAATCATATGATAACCATGTTGGCACTTCATTTGAAATAGGTTATCTTTATTTGTTGGTCTAGTCTTTACATACATCTACAAATGATTTATATCAACTCTATTCAAAAAAAATTTAGGAAATGGCCAAAAATTATAGCAAAGATTAGTCATTCTCAATTTTAAACTCAATGAACCTTTTAATGTTACCTTGAAATGAGTATGAATATTTTTCAGAAATATCCATTTAAATATTTTAACTATTTGTCCCCATTTTTTCATGCAACAACTCAACTAGTTTAACGTAGTTGGTTGAAATAGACATGCTAACAATCATTCTAGCCCTTTTATTGTATCTGAATTCGTTCATTTTAGAAATTATTTCACCACCAATTCAAAAAAAACTATCATATTTTCTTCAAATTAGCCATTTTTTTCTACACACAAAAACAAATATGCATTATAATTATTAAAAGAACAAAATAATTTTAATACATTACAAACTATTGACTAGGCATACCAATTAAAAATTTGTAAATATTGTTTCAACAATGGAGCACATAAGTAGAAGCTTTGCTTAAAATTGTAGAAATGTGTTGAACATTCTATCCAAACCATCACTTATAATAATTTGTGGTCACTTGTTACAATGTAGTTGTTAATTGTTATTGTCAATCACATTTTTAAGGTAAAACTTTATTGGCAGTAATGTTTTATTGGTATGTCAATCAGCAAGATTCCAACTTTATAGGCCCGTGATTTGATTTTATATAATCGTTACTCATACTAATTTACCTTAAAACGTGATTATTGATAACGACTTTAATATCAAATTTTAGTCAAAAATTCTGACGTGATAGAATTCTGAGTTGATTTTATAGTATCATTACTAAGAATAACCTTTTAAAGCTAAAGCATAATTTATAATAAAGAATTTAATGTTAAATTTGTACAAAGATTCTAATCTGACAGAGTTGCAGAGTCTCGTTATTGTCGGTAACATTTTAAGTCAAAAACATTACTGACAATAATGATTCCTACTTTAGCATTAACTACAACTCTTTTTGGTCCATTAATTTTTTTAAAACATAATACATTATTTATATCAACGTTTATATTGGTTTTGTAAGGTTTTAAAAAAATATATTATTTTGGTTAATTAATTTAAAAATGGCTTATTGGGTCATAAATTGTAATGACCCTTCAGGTTATTTTCTGCATCCCTTCTTATTTTCACCATTAGAGCTTTCCTATAGCTTTCCTGAGTCATTTATTGCTTGTTGGGATGAAAGATCAGTTATTGGGCAGTTCGTTTGGTTTTTAGAGTCAATTCTCTATTTTGAAGTGTTTGTAAGTTCAAGGAAAAAACTTCAGTCAAATGACCTCGTATGCCAGTTATGAATGCTCCAACAACTTTAGAATATTGATTTTAGTCTAGGTGGACCTTTGGTTTGGGTCTCGAGGCATCTGATCTTATTTTGAACTATTGGACAGAAGTTATGAAAATAGCAAGTTGGGTGTGGGACCCACTTTTTATTAAAATGACCTTTTATGGAAATTTTGATTGGGCCAGTGAGTCCAAAACATCAAATTTGATAAGGTATCATAGTCTATATACGTATACAAGATTTTGAATAAATGTTGTGGGGTTGGTGGAGACTTGGAAATTTCCAAGTCTCAGCTGGTGCTGGTGTACTAGCGATCGCGTGCTGGTTTTGGAACTCATACTATACTTGTGTACCTTTTTGATACAGATTCGAGTACTAGTTATAGTTGTTGATTTGATGGTGATGATGTATTGGAGTTTGGAGATAGGGTGAGCTCTTGGGGATAGAGTTGCCCCTATTTTTTCTATTTGTCTATGCTTAGTCTTTTGTTTTAAGACAGATTCTATGAAACATTTTAGAACTTATGGTGTATTCGTAGTAGTTCTTATACTGACTGAGGGATAGAGAAGGTTCCATTATGACTCGTAAATTAAGTCATGAAAAATTGGTAAAAGAGCCTAGCTTTCACTGGTATAATTCGTACAAGAGCAAGTATCTAGTAGAGTCCCGCAGATCGAAATAATGATATCAGTTTCTTATCTTTGAGAGGCTATAGGATATTCTTAGGAGTTTGTATCTTCTTTCACTCATTTTGTGATAAGTGTTTTGAGTTTGTTTCTAAAGCATTCTTTTGGTTTCACTCTTTTGTAGTTGTCTAGGACACATGCTATCGCTACACGATATTGAAACACCTAGGTCTTGAACTTTGAGAGGAATAACAACTTTTTGGTGTCTCTGAGTTGGGTATGACTTGGAGCTTGAGTTGTACCGACAACTCCCAAGCATACACAAAAGTGTACGTGGTCTGCCAAGTAATATAGTGGCCTTACAGAAATCCAAGTATCGATCCTATAGTGACTTGTTCTAACAACTATCAAATTCTAGTTCACTTATTAAGATTAACTTGATGCAAAGTAACCTAAAAGAGTTTGGAGCTTTTAAACTAAAGTAAGTAAACAATGTGTAAAATAAGAGACTTGAGACAATCAATAGAGTAAAGCTCAGGGTAAAATCACTTCAAACAATCATACTAAGTTATTGAACCTCATTCGTTAGATTACTTATCTTCGTTGTTGATTCGTAGTGTTTATCGCATGATCATGGTCTCCCGACCTTTAATCGTCTATCTAACTTGTACATTACAACTACATCGTTGAGCAGGGATGTAATAATTCAATTAGTTGTATAAACATATTCTCCTATATGTGAATCAAGCAAGGCTTCTAGGTACATCTCTGTCCTGGACTCTAATTTGAATTTCTTATTTTATAAAGGATCAGGAACCTCACTTTGTTTATCCCCACGTTCAATCTTACAATTTCCCCTCTCGAGATCACAAGATTGACAATGAATATATTATAAGGTCCATGAATCCTTGAAATAGTTATAACAAGGGTAAAATCATCCAAATATGATACACAAATAAAAAGAACATAATTCATAACGATAGTAGTCATGTTCTTAGATTTAACCTCGAAAAGGGGGCATTTAGCCACTAATCGACATAATCATGATACAAAAAATTGAATAAATAATCAAATATATTAAAAATATAAAGTTTAAGAATATAATACCTAAATAAAGTGTTTAGAAGCCTCCTTTAATGCTCCAAGACGTCAAAAAGTCCTTAACAAATTGTGCAGAAAATGTATTTATAGTTGGAAGGACTTTTTCCCGGAGGTAAATGGAGGGGGCGTCTCCTCCTTGAGTGCACTGAACTATTGGAGGATGAATGGGCTGTATTTAACCATAACAAGAAGGTATTCATGGGTTCCATAGCCTGCTATGGCTGAGTCATCGCGGACTATTCGGCTCTACTCACACGAAGTTGCTTCCGCAATTTTGTCTAAGTCTTATCGTCCATCCTTGCCTTGTGGTATTATTTTGCCTTCAATTCCAGCTTTTTCAGCCTCAAAATATCATATGCATAAATTAATCAAGTATACAACATGATAGGACACCACACATTAGAGTTCAACATGACACAGCCTCAGCAATAGTGAACTAGAAAATCAAACGAAGCACTAGTCTCGACCACTATATGCTTTAATGAATTGTTGACTCTTGGATCATTTTAATTGAACTTTGAACACTATAAACAAGTTTTTATCCAAATAATTACATATTAAAATCATTACAATCTAATTTGAAACCTTAGAATCCACCGAGATTATCTAGAACAACACCTAGCTCAAATTAGTAATACTAGTTTTCTCGCCTAAACTCTAATTGAATGATTTAACTCCAAACTTATTTGGAAACACTTCTAAACATTATAACCACATCCTTGAACACTTAAATTCTTATTTTTATCATCATAAACACATAAAGAAAATAAATAGTACTCAAAACAAGGCTAAATAAGCTAGGATAACGATACTAAAGTGCATAAATACCCCCAACATCACGAACCCATGGATACGAGTTATATACACTCTCCCCTATACCTCTCGTACATTGATCAGAATGTTAGGGTAGAATACTGTTTTATATATGACATGGTCACCCCTTGATCATACCCATGTATACGAGTCGTATACTGCTCAACCGTAGGGAGAGAGAACCTAGTATGGAGTGAACTATTTTCTATATGGCTGGTCCATACGAGTTAGGGGTGATTCGTACCCTTTTTATATGACTAAAAGGTGCCTATTTGTACCCTTAATAGAGTAGGTGACCTAGTAGAAGCATAGGATACGAGTTAGGGTACCGCTTGTACCCTAAGGTACAATTACTAAGGGAATCATATGGGGGAGTCGTACCCCTAGACAAAGCCACTTTTCAGCTTTTAACTAAGGGATTTTTGGTCATTTCTATTGCTTAAAACACTAATTCCCCTCCCTATATAATTACTCTTTTACTCTCATAACACTTGGGTAGTGTATTAAACATTCCAAATACTCTCAAAGGGTCCTTAAACAAGATTGGAGGCTAGGGTTTGAAGAGGGTTTATCTAGAGGCAAGAGAGGTGTCAAGTTCTTCATTGAATTGACTTGTTTAAGAAATTTATCTATTCCAATATTTAAATATATCTAAACCTATGTATTTCACACTTGGATTAGTAAGTGTACATAGTGGTTTTGAAATCAAATGAAAGGGGTTTTGTTGCCTAATGTTGTATAATGTTAAATCTTGCTTAGACTCATGTTTATATGTGTTATTGATGATGATTTGAATGTGTGGGTTCTTTATGTATATGTTTTAATATGAGGGTCATGAGTAACCCTAATCTTTATAATATCTACCATGGAAATAGCCTTGTTGACGGTATGAACTCAAGGTGCTTGTGAAAATGTCTAAGTGAATTGTCTCATCATATGTTGGTGATGTATTGAATTAAGGAAATGGACCAATAAGTATGAATGCTTAATGAACGATATTGTGAGGGTATTGTGAGCCATGGATTTTGTAATCTATGACCTTGTTGTCTTGATGACTAATAAGAGGGTTAAGGTCCTTAAACATGAAATTAAACTTGAATTGTGTTTTGAACTAATATATAGTATAGAATGTGTTGTAAGATTGCTTGTGAAGTGGGAATGGTTTGTAAGGGTCTTGATGTAAATCAATGTGTGTGATGAATGGATAGTTCCATGAGAACCATGTGGTCATATGTGGTGTTGAATTAATCAAATGGGTTAGAGTCCTTAAGTGTTGAAATAAATTGCATGAGAGTAGATGCATTAATAAAAAGAATTAGAAATCAATGGTCCACTAGTAATGGTAATGAGTGAGCTTGAGGTTAAAGTCCCATTCCTAATAGAAGCATGAGGTTGGAGTTTGTAACTCCCTGAGACTACCACTTGGAACTCACATGGTGCTTAGGACCACAAGTGATCCCAAGATAACCCTATACTGGCATGATGCTTGAGCTACTGATTAAAATACATAAGACTAGAAGTAACACACGGAAGAGAAGTCCTTAGTTGAACATTCTTAAAACAAAATAATTTATAATGGTTACAACTCTGGTTATACAAAACATAATTGGAATTAAATGCATCAACTCTACTGACTGCCTATGAAGCCTCCACTAATATTGAATATAGGTAGTCGAGACATGACCCCCATCTATCCCTAATCAATATGACTGAATAAAGAAGACAAGATGTTTCTCAAACTATGATTGACTCGATCCCTTGAATCAAAAGGACTCATCACTTGCTGACTTGAAGCTGCACACTATCTGATTATGATGTGTGGACTACAACTGGTACCTACATTGTAAAACAATGTAGCACATACACATATATGTGGATCAGTACTGTTGGAATGTACTGAGTATGTGGGGGTGAATGCATAAGTAAAACAATAACTGAATGTACACATAGACTTTAAAATAATGCATGCTAAGGGTAGATGACTCACCTTGATCTTGAATAAAATGAAAGCTATAAAATCATAAAAATGAGTAATAAAGCATAAGGATAAACTTTGTGAGCCAGACCACTTAGTTTGAAGGCTTTACTTTTACTCTTTATTTTGGTACGTTCTTCTAACCTACATAAACCATATGAGCTATCAAGGAGTCCAACGTCTTACCAATGTTGCGGAGAGTTGTCCTACCCTTGCCATCGGCATAGAACCTTAACTGAAGTGATCACTATACTTAAACCACAATGGGACTTAAACCTACGGTGGTACATAGTTATAGGGGCATGTGACCTTGGACTTATACCCAACTCGATGCTAAATACTACTCCTATATTACTTATATATTGATACTTTTAGGAAATCCACCATAAAATAGAACAAGGTTTGTATAGTGAAAATCATGTATGCTTCTCTTTGCTTTAAATAAAAATCAAGATGAACAAATATGGATTCCATATCTTAGCTTAGTATCAAATGATTAGTATTTACTTTTTAGTCTTGGTATAAAATTATCAAAGAAACTTAAGATCATAGTCTTCTTGAATTCTCAAAACTCATACTTGGGGTTTAGAGCATATGTACTTAAATTCTTGGAATTTCACAATAAAGCTCCATTCTCAATAATCATCTTGAAATTTTACAACAATATCAAGTCAAGATAATGAAATTTAATTTATAATATAAATCTTCATGTCAAAGCATAAATAAATGAGAATAAACATGCATATCAATACTTAGATCACGTTATAACCTCATAAACTCAAAACTAGATAGTTTGGGTATGACACCTAAATTGGCAATTCATAAAATCTTAACTTTAAAACAAGTTTTGTGCTCAAGATGAAAGAGTATCCTTGTTCATAACCCCACATACCTTAATAGACTTGACTTACTGGAGAATTCTTGACCTTGAAAGCCTTGGAGATGATCTTGAAAGCTTTCTTGAAATTCTTGGATTAGGGAACTGAAATTCTTGTTTTTTCTTAAAGAGAAGATGATGGAATGGATGAACTTGGGGGGGATGATTAGGGTTTGTTCTTTAGAGTAAAATTGGAAAATATGGGAAAATAATTCCCTAACTAACATTTAATCTCATGTTTTTATGACTTGGGGTTATGTGAAAAGACCTAACTACCCTTAGAAGATTAAATTTTTAATTGGGATGCCATTTAGAAGGCGATCGCGATACGGTGAATGGACCATCAATATACCCATCGTGATGCACCACTATCGCGGTCAAGTTATGGAATCGAAATCCAAATGTGCCTCAATTCTCATCTGAAAAATTTGAAAATTCCCCGAGACATTCTCCTAACACCCCTAAACATGAATTAACTCAAGAACTATCATCTCGGAGTCCGAAAGGTCAACTTAAAAATCCTCAACGTTAGGAGGTATTAAAATGGATAATTACCCAACACTTATCGAAATATTTAGGTTTTAAGCCTCTTATACATTCAGCTAAAGGCTGAATTGAGCTAAGAGAAGTATGGGATATTACAATATCTCTCCATTGGGAACATTCATCCTCGAATGAGACTAGTTAGTCTGAGAGTAGTGTACTAAGGTAACTGAGATCATATACTGAACATGCATGACTTAGAATATGACTGCATAACCGAGTCTGAAACATGATACATAAACTGAATATCATGAACTAAACTGATTCCTTGAATACATGCAATGACATAAGAATGTTAATAAGGATGAGATAGAAATAAGAGAGTCAACTTATGAGTAACCATTACTTTAGGATGGATCTGATTTAGTGAAGAAAAAATGAGAGGTTTAGGACATGAAAACTTGGGGTATTACAATATCTCTCCCTTGGGATCGTTCATCCCCTGAATAATACTGACTTTGCTGAAATACAAATTAGAGACTGAGATGATACATGGGATACTTACAGAATGAATCATGACTGAAAGATTATACTCAACTATACATTCCACTTCAAAAACCCACTTCACTCGAGTATACTTAAGATAATCACATAGGCACTGATAACTATATGGACTGAAGTCTAAGCTGAACTGAATTCTCTCACTATGTTCAAGCCTACTCGAATATACAAAGTCCATACATAGAACTATAATACTAATATGAATCATGAATTCAATACATCCTGTGTTTTCACAACTCGTCATCTCAAGAATAATTCTTATTAACACTTCAACAATTACATTCAACCTCTTACTAGAAATTTACTAACGCGCAATGCATTAATCCACTTAAACACTAACATAACATTCAAGCGTATCATTATAACCACATATGAACTTCGGAGAAAACACCCATATAGGTATCTTTCTCATATTCTCTAAACCTCTATCAATAACAAATTCCATGTACTACCCTAAGAAAATTGAAATATCCCAATTTTCTGAACCGAAATACTACACAGTCCTTATGACCCTAAAGGACCACAATCTAACCCACGACTGATATCAGTACCTGTATACTTCATAATATAACATGGAAATACTGAAAAATGTACTGAAAGGACATAAGGTTCAAATCTGAATAAATATCTGATAATAACAATGTCTGAAAAAAAAATAACAATACCAAAACAAATCTGAAATAACTGTTTGACATGCTATAGTCTAGAAAGCCTCTAACTGTCTGAATAAGGAGTTGATGGGACATGTCCCCAACTACCTCCAACTACTGAAATAAACTGAAAAGTGCAATAGCAATGAAATCATCGTGTCCTTAAAATATGAGGACTTATTTCTAACTCTGAATGCTGATACTGGGATATACTGCTGATCTAGAGATCATGCCTCTGAACCTATGGTGTAACATAAGAGAAATCACCATAGAGAAAATGTGTCAGTACGACTAAATATACTGAGTATACGAGTGAGGTAGGCTAAATGCAAAGGGCTATATGCATGAACAATGCTGACTGATATGAATGTGAGAATACATACATACATGAGAAACTATAACTGAACTCTTGATGATACTGACTACCGAGTCTTAATACTGACATTATGACTTTACTGACAATCACTAATAAGTGAGGAACTAACACTGTATTACTAAATACTGAGGGACTAGTACTATGTTACTGATACATGAATAACTATGTATGACAGTCCTGATTATGAAGGACTAGTTTGGTTGACTGTATCTGACAGTCTAATTATAAAGTATTAATCTGATTGACTGTATCTGCAAGCCATAAATATGAGGAACTGATATGCTTGACCGTATTTGAAAGTCATGAAGAAGGATACTGGTAATATGAGTTTAGAGAACTGGTAATAATGATAACATGAGTGACTATGTCTTATAGTCCTGAATATGGTGGAACTAGATGAGTTCCGTATTGTTTCTGAGTTGACTGTATCTGGCAGTCTTGATATTCTGAAGAACTATCTGAGTCTATTACTGAAACTAAGACTGAGACTGAAACTGGGACTATGGGAGGTAATCATCTAACCGACATACCCTAGAACTGAACTGGTGGGGTATAATCTTTTCCCTTATTGGTAGGGTGTCAATACCGTGCCACGGGTAGAGACAACATGTGAGTAACCCTATTTTGTTTTTGGGAGCTCATTCTGTCTGCCCTACTATCAGGTAAACTCAAAAGAGATGCATTAGCCCTATGGGTAGGGAAATCTCAACCTACGCTGGCTACGTAGTTTTGGAATAAAAGGATTGCTTCTAGGAATCACACCCTCTGACTGTGGAAGGTGAGTCTCCATCCTTGGGTTCACTCGATGTTGAATCCTACTCCCAACTGAAAGACACTTAACTAATTAGCTAAATTAAACTGATTAACTAAACTGATGTTAGTGGGATTGTTTAGCGGAGCTAAACTGAGTTACTGGATTATGATGACTGATGGAATGTACTGAGTTCGAGGAATAATTCAGAGTACTAAAGTTACTGAGATTAACTGTGAATACTGAGGTTGTTGAGGTTACTGAGCACTGAGATTAATGAGATTACTGGGTTTTCCTGAGTCACATGACTGACTGATTTCTATAGATCATGGCTAGAATGAGAGTATCATGAAAACATGACATGGCTCTAGGAATACAGATATATTTTTTGGGTACAAGTACCCCCAAGACTCAATTAAAAGAAACTGACACACATGACTGACTTGATCGTAAGAATAACATTCATAATTTAGAATACCATAAATAAGGGATTTCATACTAAATATGGTTATCATATTATTGAACATGGAAGATACTGCATATAATATGTACATACTTGCGTGGTTCTAATTTCATGAGCATTCCATAGTACAACAACAATACATGACAATTTGCATAAAATTCATGTTGAGTCATAAGGGATAGAGCATAGGCTTGTCTTTTATGTTCTATTTAGCTAAAGTACATGATTTATAGTCTCTTAGGTACTTTATCAAACACCTTGCATGTACCACTTTAGTCATAGGTTTATTCATGAATTCAAACACCTAAATCACCTAAAGTTCATATATTTTAACTAACATGCCATCCTAGTTTCATACAAACCCATAAAGATTCTGTATTGACCTCATTCAACACATAAACAAGATCAACAATCAAATAAAAACATGAAAAAAATCATGGCATATAGTTTAAAATAGGGTTCTTAGACTTCATGGATGAAAGTAGTTCATGAATGAACACACGCATACCTTAGTTCTTGATTTAGTGAAGTTTGACGGAGAGATTCTTGGAATTTGATGGTAGAATTTGCTTGAACTTGAATCCCCCAATTTAAACTCTAATGTGTTCTTGAGAGGATTTTGATGAAAAAGAGTATGTTTTGGTGAAATAAAAGCTTAATTCCATGTTTGGGAGCTGATATAGGGGTGGGAAGATAACACAAATACCCCTCTAGATGCGTCTTTTAATTTGTATAAAAAATTCCTGATTTGGGCCCCTGGCGTGACACGGAGATATCGTGTTGCCACTTGTTTATGACCTAGAAACTCACTGTAATGTGGTGGAATCACGGAGAGACACTGGAAATTGACAAACGCCATTTTGGCTTATGGCACGACGTGCCACTGACTGAAATGACACTGCTGAAACTTTAAATCACCATAACTTCTTCATCGGGTGTCCGTTTTAGGCGAATTTGGTATCAACAGAAAGCTTATTCAATTATCCACAATTTTGAGGGTATGAATATTATAAAATAACACCTATAAACCAAGTTATTCTCATTAAAAGATGACCTATGTGAAATCATACACGAAAATTTGGTTGATTCAAAAGTTCTTAGCTTGACTTACTCTAAATGACTCTTATGAACATGCTTAACACATAATAAACTCTATTATCACTAGGATACTCATCCTAATTCATGTATTGAAACATGAATCACAGAATAAGAGGTTTCATGCGTAGGAACAATGGTTCATTTTCTAGCTTAGAAATATACAAGGTATTACAATATCTCCCTCTTGGGAACATTCGTCCTCGAATGAGACGGACTGAGAGGGGAAACAATAAGATGAACATGAACTAAAAATGAATGACTAAAACATGATCTCATGACTGACGTATTAAATAAAATGATTCATACTGAACATGCATATCTGATGCATGGGTAGTTGATTTATGAATAAAGGACTGAGTATTCTGATGAACTAAGTATCTCAGAATGAGAATGCATATTTGATGCAGAGATTGATAAGATGAATCCATGCATATCTAATTCATGCTTATATGAATGACATGATACATGAATCTGAAAGTGCAGATAAGTTGATCGTGCATATCTGATGCGTGAGTACATGACAAAACTGACACATGAACATGTGACTAAATATGCAATGGTAAAGATACCAAGTTTGAACTAAAAATGGAGCATGGAACATAATACCAAGTTGGGTATTGAAACCTGATCATGAGAACAAGTAATCTCAAAGAAGGATGTTACCTTGAATTGAAAATACCGATGAGTCTTAGATTAATCACTTAATATGCATGAGAGGGAACATGAGAACATAACTGAGTCTGGAACGTAATGCATAAACTGAAATGAGTTTGTATTGCATGACATGGATAGAGAATCGTGAACTGAACTGAGACATTGAGAATATGCCTTACTGCTGAGTTTTGGAGTTAGAGGGTCGGCTCAAAAGTAAAACTTCCTCCAAGACAGATTCATCAAAGAAAAATGGCATGTTTAAATCATAAAAGTTTGGGGCTATAGTGTATCTCCCCCTTGGGACACTATGTCCCTTGAAGGATGCTGGGCTGACTTTGCTGAGATATTGAGGAAGTTGAGGCGATGGAAAAGGCACCTAGGTAAGAAGTCGTGACTGATTATCTGAGATCTGAAATTGAGGCATGACACATGAACTAAGGTGATTACTGGACTGAAGCATACATCATAACTAAGATTGTAATTGGGACTAATACTGAATGTTGGGTATGCAAGACTGTATTGTGATTGAGTATCTGGAATTCGTGTATGAGACATGATACATAAACTAAGCTGATCTTTCATATACTAGTATGCTCTATCTTAGAGATGGTTACGTCCTCGAGATGTCTGTTAGTATTGTTGGATGGAAAGATGGTAGAACAACCCCTACCAAATTTGATTGCATATCTGTTAAACTGATTTTCTAGTTAGACTGACTAACTTATGCTAATAACTGAACACTGGGCATGTAAGATTAAACTAAACTTAGTCGGAATAACTGAACTAAGACTATCGAATATTGTACATAGGACGTAAGGATTAACTGAGTACTATGAGGTGAATGAGCATGGATTCATGGAGACTGTATTACTTGAAAATGAAGTACTACGCGTGTAATATGATTCCGAAAGATTTTGTAAACTGAGGTACTGACAAATAAGAGAGAAATTGATAGTTGTAGCATGGGTCAAGAAAGTCTGGAACTGAACTGAGTTTCTAATCTGATTACTAAACTGATGTTGGCACTAAAACTAAAACTGTAACTGAGAGTCTTACTGGAAGTAAATGTTGGGTTCTGATAACTGAATGCTGATAACTGAGGTTCAGGCTGATACTAAAATATTGAATTCTAGAATTGAACACTGATTACTGGGTACTGAATACTGAAATTGTAACTAAGATGGCAACTGAGTTTCCATAGTACGCGATGGGGATTGACATGAGTCAAGAATCTAAATATACATTCACACTCGGTACTTCCCCATCTTCTAAATATAACCTCATGATAACCAATCAGTTGCACACTAACATGGTATTCAAGCCTATCTTTATAACTATCCCCTCATATACAGTAAGTATGCCACAATCTTCTCTTAACATAAAACACTTTCTATCTCCCATCTAAGCAATTGATCATCACTATAATGTTCCATAAGGAAAGATTACTGAAGTATTACATCAGTAGAACCTAAAAGATAAATTGGCATAGACTGAACTTGACAAATGTCTGAAACCTAAGGAATAGAATGTCAACAGCATGGATTTACCAAAAAGGTCTGAACTGAGGATATAAATGACATAGTCTGAATTTATCTAATCTGTAGGGGAATAGCATAAGTCATGTAAACTGAATATACTGTAAGGTGTGACATGTGTACATGAGTCATGAGCTGCATGACCTGAGTCTAAAATTTTTGAATTCGTGGGACATGATTCATAACACTGAAGAAGTCCTTATTTGGGGAGCTGGAAGAGCACAAGAGTCTATGAGAAACATGTAAATATAAGTTGTGTTCATGGAATTGATTTATGAAACATGTGTAGGCATTATGTTGACTGAAGTAAAAAACTTGTACGAAAATAAGAATGGATTGGGAATCGTCTTCCCTTACTGATCTTTCTATACATACTAGTCTCAAGAATTAACTCACTTAGTGGAAAAATTATGCATATTTCTTAATCAAGGATACCATACAAATCACCCACATACATCAAACATGTGCCCCTCATAATAAGAGTTACCCATAATCACTTACAATTAAGCAATTCATAATATGATGGATACAAGAATCAAATTACGCTTACTCTCACAAAGAATTCACAAGTTACACACAATGAACCATAGGCTTGCCCTTAGTGTAGTGCTCCACTAATATCAGAATGTAAAACATAGGATCAATTAGGACTTTTTCAGGTTGTAATGTAGGCTAAGGGACGGGTAGGAGCTATTTGGGAATAGTGACAAACTTATCCAAGTGCTTTAATATACTACATTAAACATTTAATGTATTTTTTTTTGCCCCATCTCTTTTAAGCATTTTCACAAACACTTGGTGGACGCATAGTCTGCTACAACATGAATTATTTTTTCTCCTTTTTTACAATCATGGCAATATTTCTAGAATAAATTATATTACATCCATCCACCACACATCATTTAACAACACCAATAACTATTACCTTGGGGGTATCAATTTTACTTTTTTTCTCTTATTTCTCAAACTCCTTACTTAATTAATTTTTCATGAAAGAACCTAGGAGCTTTTTGGATCAAATTATGGTCTATCAAAGAAGGAATTAGGCTACTTATAAGGTTTCCAAAGAAAAAGCTAAAGACTCAATGGGGGTTAACTAGGATAATGCACAAGGGTAGGACAAATAGAAGGTATAAAAAAGGATATCAAAGAAATGCCTAAATCATCTCTTGAACCCACATTCTTTATTTCGGTTCATAGACACACCTAGTAAGTTCTAGACATATCATGTAACAAGGAATATACAAAAACCTTACACTGACATGGCACATGCTAAAATCCTATAGGATCATCATAGACTCCCAACCAAACAGTAGCATAAATTCAACATTAAGCTAACAAGTACAAGAGACACATATATGAGACTAAGAGTCTCAAAAATAGTAATTCATTCAACCAACATGCTTTTGCAGAAAAATCCACTTGCATCATGTAATCAAAAATAGCACCAACAAGAATATCTTACAGATTTTTTTAAAATTGAGCCAAAATTTGGGAATTCCCCCACCCCACACTTAAAAATATACTTTGTTCCTAAAGTGAATTTAAAGGTAAGAGAGAGAAATAATCCTCGAGGCCTCTAGGCATATCTAGTAGCATATTTTGTATAAAGGAGGTCCATGGGACCCCACACTCAGTCTTTGCCATGCTACTTAGCTCAAGTTTATGGTTCTCAGACTTCCCATTAACTTGTGACTTAACCAAAAACAAAAACTACGTGAAATAAAAACTAAAAAACTAAAAAGAAAATATACCTAATTAATTTTGGTCGCCTCCCAAGCAGCGCCTGAATTGTGCCGCACCAAACTCAACTCAACCATATTCTTTTACTCTTTTACTCCCTTTTGGGAGCCATTTTTCATTCATTTTTGACCTTTTACTCTCAAGGTCAATATATCTCTTCACTTCAATCTTTATCATGTTGGGAAATAGTGGATTCAACTTAGACCGCTCAATCAGGTAATCCGAAGAAGTTTTTGGTGGATTAATCACCCCACACTTATCCCCTTCAATAATATTAATCATGCATAAATCTTTATTCTGGGACAATGTGTTGAGCGAAGTGTAAACTTTAAATTCCTACTTTTTATTCTCTACCCTTATTTTGAGCATCTCTTCCCTAACATCAATCAATGCTCCTCGGATCGCAAAAAATGGATGCCCCAAGATGATTGCTGTCTGTTTGTCTTCCTGAAAGTCTAGAACAATAAAGTTAGCAGGAATAACAAATTTACCAACCTTTATGAGGATATCCTCAATGATTCCATCTGTATAGGCAACGGATCCATCTGCCAGCTGTAGACGCATAATGCATGGTCTTGGCTCACCCTAGCCCAATTTGTTGAATATAGATTGGGGAGTCAAATTGATACTTTCCCCTAGGTCACTTAGAGCGTGAACCACCTCACTATTACTAATCTGAATGAGGAGATTTAACTTCCCTGGGTCTTTAAGTTTCTTGGGAATTTTCTGTTTCATCATAATACTAAACTCTTCACTAAGTGTTATTGCTACCACGTCTTGCAATTTCACCCTATTTGCAACCACATCCCTCAAGTATTTTGCGTACTTGGGTATACTCTACAAAACATATAGCAAAGGTAAATTAATGTGAAGCTCTCTGAATGTATCGAAGAGTTTTTTGAACATAGCATCCTCCTTCGCTTTTATGTGACTTTGAGGGAAGGGTGGCGGCAACTTCTTCATCACTTCTTCTACAATAACTTTTACTTTTAAGTACTCAGACTCCCTTGTATTTTCAATAACTTTGTTATTTACCTGTTGGGTTATCAAATCATCATGTACCTCCTTAGTTGCCTTAGAAGGTTTTCCTTGAAGCTCTTTACCACTCCTCAAGGTGATTACCATGACTTTTTTGGGATTCTCTATAGCTGCTGGAAAACCACCTTGTGGTCTAGTATTTATTGCTTGTGATAATTGGCCCACTTGCAAATCTAAACTTCTTGTGGCTATTTGCTGATTTTTCATGTCTACAGTCAACTGTGTCTGATTTGCTAGAATATACTTCAAAATCTCTTCCATGTTGCTAGTTGACTGATTTGATTGGGCCTGTGGCTGTGGGGAATTCCATAGATGATTTGGTGGCTAAGTTTACTACTTCATATTGTAGACATTACCATAATTTGGCCTTTGAGCATTGCCTATATTCATCACAGATTCCATATTTGAAGCACACATGGCCACTGTATGACTATTATTTTTGCATACCTCACACCAACAACTAGTTTGCTAAACTGTATTAACTGCTGCAGTAGGTTTTTGAGCACCAACTTTTATATTGTTGAACTGAGTATTTATAAAATTTTATAGTGTAGAAACCTGAGCTGATAATGTAGTGTATTGGTCTACCTCTAGCAAGCCTATAACTTTCTTGGTGGCACTCTTAGCATCAAAATGCCATTCAGGATTTCCTTATGCTATTCAGTTAAGCCATTTGTACAGCTCATCATAAGTCAATTCTAGCGCTTGATCACTTGCGGCTGAATCTAGAAAAATCTTTGTATTATGATCAAGTGCTTCTACAAAAGTGTGAGCAAGTACCTCATTGGACTGTTGGTAATGTGGACATTCCCAAAGAAGATTCTTGAAGCATTCCCAAGCATGATAAAGATTTTCATCCAGCCTCTGCTTAAAGCTCACTATCTTACTGTGAAGTCTCGCAATCTTTCCAGATAGAAAGAATTTGATGAGGAACTTTCTGGCTAAGTTGTCCCATGATTTGATTGAAGTGGCTGGATCCGCATTCAACCATGTTTCTGCTTCTTCCAACAGTGAATAGGAAAAAGTCTCAGCCTCACATAATCTGTATTCACCCCAGTCAGAATGAATGTGTCTATAATCTCAATGAAATTCTGCAAGTGGACTTGTGGATCATCGTGTGAAAGCCCTGCAAACTGTCCACTGCTAATAAGATACTGCACCATATTATTTTTTAACTTGAAATTCCCCTCAGCTATCGGTCGATGAATTGGGGAAGTCAAGTTCGTCGAAAATGGGATTGCTACTTCTCTAACTATCCTTCGGGCTGCTTGTTGTTCAACCATTGGAATAGGAAGTACTTGGTCTTCTTGGATTTGTGGAATTCTGGGGAGAAGGATTGCTTCTCTCCTGCAATGGTGAAAGTCTTGCTCAGGTTCAGGGCTTGGTTCTACAAACTCCCGATCCCTTGCCAACTTATCAGCCTAAAAACCTATTTCTTGTAATAACTAAACCAAAATCAAGCGTAAAAACACTAAATAAATCTAAAAGTAAAACTAAAACAAACAATTGACAAAATACAAGTCCCCGGCAATGGTGCCAAAAATTTGACAGCGCATACGCAAGTGTACGTGGTCTTATTAAGTAGTAAAGTGTCCTTCAAGAAATCCAAATATAGATCCCATAGAGACTTCATTCGGCAATGATTTGATTTTAGTTCACAATTCAGATTCAATTGATGTGAGAGTAACCAAAGTAAAGTTTGGAGTTTGTAAATTGCAAGTAAAATAAACAAAGAATAAATTAAAGGTCTTGAGACAATCAATAGGAGAAAACCCAGGGTTGAAGCACATTGAACAATCATATTATTTATTAAACTCCATTCGTTAATTCACTTATCTTGGTTGTTGATTCATAGGGATAATTGAATTATTATGGTTTCCCAATCTTTAATCCTTTACCTAAGTTAAACCTTACAACTACATTGTTGAGCGGGGATGTAATAGATCACTTAAGTTGTTTATAAATACCATCCTACATATGAATCAAGTAAGGCATCTAAGTACATCCCTGTCCTATATACTAATTTGTAGTCCTTATTTCATAAAGAAACACAAACCATACTCTTCTTATTTCCATGTTCTATCTCCCTATTCCCTCTCCCGAGTTCACAAGGTTGACAATAGATGTATTCTAAGGGTTGCAAATTCTTAAAATAGTCATAATAAGAATAAAAAAACAACCAATAGTGATAAGAAAATCAAACAAACTTAATTCAAAACAATAATACTCATGTCCTTGGCTTCAATCCCAGAAAGAGGACGTTTAGCCACGCATAGTCATAATCGCAATCACAAGGTTGTAATTAATGACTAAAAACATGAATGAACTAAATAAAATTAATAAAAAACTAATTATGAAGTTGTATTATCCCTTTGATCTCCAAAATATGTCCAGAGCTCTATTAAAATGTGATACAACTTGTACTTATAGCATAAGGGTAAGCCAAATCCATGTTGGAGTCGAATTAACATGAAACGCCCAGGGGTGGAGTGGAGCATGCCTCGCACCCTCTATTATTATGGAATACATAATGCGACTCACCCTCTATTACATAGTAATAGGGAATGCGACGCATTCTAATCGCGTGGTGCTACTGGAAGTTGTCCTCCAAATTTTGGTTAAGTGTTGGTTCTTCCTCCTTTCATCTTTTATCTTATGGTGTCTTTCCAATAATTTTCCAGCCTCTATATCATATATATATATAATCATCATATTAATATCACAAAGGATTCTGCAAGAACACACCAAATGAATGAGAATTACAAACATAAAATATCTATCATAATGAATAAAAAACAAGAGCTTAGATTAGGTTGATTTCCATGATCTTTCACTTCAAGTTTCCACTCTTTCCGTGACTCACTTGAACTTTTTACACTCCTAAAAACTTTTTACCCATACAATAACATATTTAAAACCATAAGGAACACAGAAAACACAATAGAATCCAACAAGATAGACTAGACAAGCAACTAGCTCAAGCTAGAAAGACTAGTTTTCTCTATTGAACTCTAATTGGCTCGTTGAAGTAAAAATTGCTTGGAATTCACTTTGAACATCATAAGCACATGATTTAACACTTTAATACACATTTATCTCATTATCAACTCATATAGCATAGAATCATCCTCAAAACAAGACTAAAAAGGCTAGAATAGTGACACTAGAATGTATAAATACACCCAACATCAATGACCTATTGATATATTATGTCTTATAGATGTGAGATGCCTTATTGATATATTATTCCTCCTATATGTGACAGATATATGCTATGTATTATAAGTACGATATGGTTTATGAATATGATTATCGACATTGGTTTCGGATATGTATGTTGGCCTAAGGCAATGATTATGATGTTGTAATTATTCCAGATATATTTTTGGGCCCATGGCCGTTTTATGATATTGGTTGGATATCTGGGAAGTGTTTATCCTTGAAAATGATATGGTTGTTGTTTATGGGTATATTGATGTTTATAGTTTCATTATTTGAATACTAGTGATGACATTCATAGACTTTGTACATTCATGAGAATTAAAGCGGTAAATGATACGATTCAAACTAAAATATTATTTTATTACTATTTTCCTAAAGGGGGTTAAATCCCACACTTCTCCGTAAAAACAAATTTCTTCTTAACAATAATTGTCATCTTAATGAATAACCTATGTAGAAAGAGATAAAAATAATGTTTTAAAGATTTAATCGAGACAAATTCTGATCTATGATTTTATACTACTAATTGATTCAATCATGAGAGATTCTGACCCATTCTACACTTTTATATTGATTTAGCCTCAAAGCAACCTCAGGCAATGTATTTACAGATTTATACTCTTTTATTTATGATTTAAGTCCGTGCATCTATAATATATATCTAAAGACCCATTTCTTCAGTATGGGATAGAGGAGGAGGATGATATTGATGATATGAATTTAAGGTAAAACCCGATGATTGATTATAGTATTAATGTTATATATATGTGTTGATGATATGATTATATACCCGAGAAAGCCCGAGGATGACTATAATGATATGGTTATATACCCAACAAGGCCGGAGGATGATTATGATGATATGCTTATATACCTGTAGGGACGCAGGATGACTATGATGATATGCTTATATATCTGACAAGGCTGGAGGATGATTATGATGATATGCTTATATACTCGGCAAGGATATAGGATTACTATGATGATATGCTTATATAGTCGGTAAGGCCGTAGTATGATTATCTCATTGGATTTCTTATGTGGTTATTGGACATTTGGGTGTAGTTTTCCATTCTATTTATATGTTATATATATCTGCATTATCTTTGGGGCTCAGCCGGTAATTGCCTACTAAGTACCACATGTTTGGTAGTCATACTACACTTTTGCATCCCGTAGATCATAGTACAGGTTATTGCCAGTGTTTTGTGCATTGTATGATGCAACCATGGTTTGAAGACTTAGAGTGAGATCCTAACGTTCAAAGTATTACTTTCCTCCCTCTTATATACTAGACTAGTCTCTATATTGTATTCATAGATGGTTGTATCTATATATACATTTAGTACCTCATTTGTATCCTTCTTATGTTAGAAGATCTTGTATTTATTCCACCTAATTTTGGGATTATTTTATGTATGTTAGTTTTTTATTTCCTTTTTTCTGCATTCTTTCTTCCATTCATTTGGTAGTCCGTTACTAGCAGTTCCAGATTATAGAATTTGGCTTACCTATTAGTGGGTTATGGTAGGCGCCATGATGGCTTGATCAATTGTGCTGTGATAACCATAGTTACATTGGTCACCATACAATGGTCTCGTCTATTTGAGACAACCCAAATATCTAAAATTTAACAAAGTGCACCTTCATACAATGAGAGAGAGCCACAATTGTTCTTCAAAATCATGATCCTAGTCATGATCGCGAGTCCCACAAATGCCTCTGATTGGACCCTCAAACCTAAGAACCAAGGTATGACCGTAGGTAGATCCTACGATCTTACCAAGTCTTGTCTGATCATATTCTGAGAGATCTCATCCAACTTCAAATACAAGTACAACCCAGAATCATAAGTTGGTCCTATGATCGTGGAAAAGTCCCGTACGCCCCTCCCCACAACTTTTAGTTATGAATTTTAAAGGGGCATATCAGTCTTTTCCCACTATGTTAACAAAAAACTACGTTGTTTTGGCTATTATAAGAATTTTTATTGGGGTTAATATTACCTAATCCCTTATTACTATGAGAAACACTGGATAGTTAGTTCCAAGAGAGAAGGCATTTTCTTTCCCCAAGGAAGATCTAGGATTCATCTTCTTTAGGCTACTAGTTTCAAGGAATTCTTCAAGGTTTCCATCTACAAGAATGTGGGATTTCATCAATGGGTATCCTTTCATCTATTGAGTACCAAGGTTGACCCAACTCTCCAGTTCAGTTTCTTTTTTAAATATTAGGGTTTATGGATATTGGTAAATTCATTGATACCTCAGTCCTTTGGTGTCATTGAGTTACAATACCTATTTTATCATGATTTTAGTATTATTACATAACTATGACCACAACCCCTTTATTATGTTATGAAATCCATAAGTTTTGACTTGAGTTATTGAATATCTTAATTTCACCCAGATTCTGAAACTAGCATAATAGTTGTCTTCTCATAGCTATTTTATCATGTATTTTAGTATTATTACATAACCATGACCACAACCCCTAACTATACCATGAAATACATAAGTTTAGACTTGATTTATTAAATTTCTTAATTTTACCCAGATTATGAAACTAGGATAATAGTTGTATTCTCATATATGGTGGGTTATGAACACCCTATGATCTAGGATTTCATGTATATACTTTTTACTATATCCTACAATTTACTTGTTTTGAATGCTTTCAGATAATGCATTTATTTTTAGTCTTTAGATTATTATTATCATTGTGAATTGCAGTTATTAGTGTCCCTCAGTTCGTAGTAGCACTAGCACTGAGAAGACGCAAAGATAAAGTATCTTTAGCTAGTTAGGCAGAGACCTTTAGTAGAAATCCCTAAGTCCCAAAGCTACGCTGCCATCATAGGTTCTAAAGGGTCACCTATCAGGCCAAGCTTGACACCTTAGTACTTTTAGACATTAGTTTAGTGGATCCATATTAGTCAGTGTTCATACCCTAGACAAAGTACTAAACACCTTTTTAGTTGGGGTTATAGGTTTGACCTCGATTAGCTCAAATTACGGTAGGTCATTTAATAGTAGCTCCCATATTATAGTTCATAGTTTATAATTCAAATTCTTTCATGAGCTTGTATTCAGTTATTCACTTCATTATGAAACACATGTTCATTACTTGGTCTTGCATTAGTTGATCAGTTTACGTGTGCCATGTTTAGCTTATATCAATTATTTCCTATACATACTTATTACATTCAATGTACTGATCACATACTTTCATTTGTTCTATATTTTCTCATAATATATGACCTTATACTCAATATCTGGATCATGACTAACACAATATCTTATCATATCAACAATAATATTTTGGTGAGTCCATTATGTGAGGGATAGTGCCAACATTTCTTTTTCTTTTGTTTTTATCATTCCTAGTTTTTAGACAATTAGAGTTAGTTGGGGTATCGTCCTAGCAACTCATATTAGTATAGGATTTTCAGAATAATATTAGATGTTTAGTTTTTGATTTTAGATTTAGTTATTGTTGATTACTATTCTTTGGAATATATGTTTCATTATTCAATCCTGCTTCCACATAAGTGTTTTTATTAGTTGTTTTCAATTGTCCTTGTGTTTTGTCATCCCATGGGTTAGCTAGGGCAATTTGTGACTCTAAGTACCATGCTATGACGCGATGATAGTCTAGGGTCTTAATACTATCTCATCATATTCATTGATACCATTTTTGCCAAAATTCATTATTATTGATGCATGTTCCTCAACACTAAGTCTTCCTCAATAGGAGCTACAACCCATCCTTATTTACTATATCTATCACAAAGACCACACTCATGTCCTTTGGATGCTTCATGAACTGGAATTCATTAAAAGTAACCGGCTCATTATTCAACCAAACTTCATCTACCTAGTTTCCATATCGACCAATGCCTGTCTAAGTATAAGAAAATCCCTCCCCAAAATAATGAGACATCAAAGTCAAACTTAGATTCAAGGATGACAAAATTAGCTGGAAAGATGAAAGATGCGACCCTTAATAAGATATCACACAAAATTCTCATTGATTTCTTCATAGTGCGATCCACCATGAGAAGTTTCATCAAAATCGATTTAAGTGATCTCAACCCCAAATGTTTGTAAATTGCCATTGTCTTCAAGTTAATGTTAGTGCCTAAATCAAACAATGCCTTTGAAAAGTTGAAAACCTAATAGTGCATGGGATCGTGAACGTGCCTAAGTCTTTCTTTTTTTGAACAATGGTTTAGAGGCAACTACACTACAATGATGCATATTTTCCATGGGTTCAAAACTCATAGTATTCTTCTTTGTCTACAAGTCCATTATAAATTTCACATAGCCCTAAATTTATTCTAAAGCCTCTATAAGAGGATGTTCACAAACAACTCCTTCAACATTGATATAATGTTTTGATATTTTCCTCTTTGTATATCCGTTTTAATCTTTGTTGAAAAGGAGGAGGAGTCATGGAATGGGTTTTAATAATTGTGTGACCTCCTTTCCCTTCTCCAAGTCAAACTTAACCACTTTTTTAGAAACTAGAGGATTTTCTGATGCATCCTCATCTACCACCAAATTCTCTACTTTATTCTCATTCACATCATTAATAATCACTAGTTCATCCCTCTTGTCCTCAACCATAGGCAGAGGCGGATAATTAGTATTTTTTCCACTCCTAGTAGAAATGGCTAGGCAATGACAATCATTCATAAGATTTTGGATGGTGTTGCTTGAAAGTATGCCTGATTGAAGTTGATTCAGTATGACGGACATCTGCATAAATTGTTACTTAAGTTATTTACTGGAGGTAGCGTGAGACCTAAATTTTTGACTCATTCCCAAAATGTTTATCCTAATCTCCTTAAGTTACGTTTCTTGGATCTCTCTCTCCTTAATAAGTTTCACAAGAAAAGCTTTCATCCTTGAATTTCCAAACTCAATATCATGATTCCTACTAGAACAAAAAGGAAACTCTTTTATTTATAATCATCTTTCCACTTCTGATCACTATTTCTATCCCTAGTCCTATCTCTATACCCAGACCTATTGTAGTACTCTTCGTAGTTATTCCACCTTGATTTCCTTGCCTAGAGTTTTAATTATCTTGATTAGACCCTTAGCCCTTGGATAGAAAACCCGCCACCTCTCTATCCAAATATTTAGCCTCTTTCTTAAAATTGAAATCTACATACCTAGACGTCTTACCTTGTACGCCCTCTACATTGACTTTTCTTTCTCCAACTATCGTAAATTGCTCAGCAAACAACCTAATCTAAGTTCTCAACTATGCTCCATCTTGAGCTATTGTCTCATTTAGAGCTCTCTATTCTATTAACTATCCAATTATGTAAGTAGCAGCTGGTCTATATGCCTCTCGAGTGTGCGACTCTCAGTTATTTTTCATGATCTAATCTAAGATCTAATAAGCATGCTCCCATTATAGATTCATGAATGCCCCACTAATGATAGGTCTTCAACAACCTTAGTGTTACCATTTAAGGATCTATAGAGGATCTCTAGCAAGTCTCTACTAGTTATCCTGTATTTTGGAACATTCTATAGCTTTTTCTGGAACTTCAACTAAGTCTCATATAGTGCCTCCAAATGCATTTGTCGAAAGTTTTGTATCCTGTCTTTTAATTGCAGCATTCTAGAGGATGGGAAAAATCAGTCTAAAAACTATGTCCTGAACTCATTCCAAGTAGTAATATATCCATGGGGCAATTCACCAAACTATAGAACAACTCTTCCCGTCAGAGAGAGTTGAAATATCCTTAGATAAATACCCTTCTGACCCACTCCAGGTAGTTTATATGAAGTGTAAATCCCACAAAATTCATATATATATGTTTTCATCATCAGTTGGTAGGACAACAAATACCCCCTTTAAATTTAGCAGTTGGATCATTGCACTTGTGATGGAACTTAGTTCCTTGAGGCAATTCTAGTGGAATGATTACACCTATTTCAATTAGCTCCACATAGCCCAAGTCTTTCTCTAGATCTTCATTAACATGAAATATTTTTGGAGAGGCTGTTGTCACCTATTTCTTCTTAGTTTTTCCTTCTTATAAAGAACAACTATACGATCTGCTTTGTCATGTATATCCCTTTCTTCCCTTGTTGCTCTCCTGATAGCTGCTTGCCTAGCATTTTCCTTAGACATTAACTAAGTAGTGATTTTTTCTGTAGTTTCCTAACCATCATTCTATTATTGTGGCTAATTTAAAATGATTGGATAATCATGAATCCCCTTGAGCAGAGCTCCTTGATCATGAATTGGTTCGTAAACCATTTATCGATTGTGTGTTAGAGATCTCTCGAGCTTCATATAAAGTGGAATCAAGGGATTGACTTAACTCTAAGTATTGAGCATACATTGGTGTGTTCCCTAGAAATGACAAAAATGTATAGTTGGGAACAACAATCAATTATACCAATAAATACAATCAAATCAATTTTGCAACCATATTCCCCAGCAACGGTACCGAAAATTGATGTCGCCCAAATTACAACCCCCAAAAAGTATAAAGTAGTCACTTATTAGACATTGAACCGAACAATGATAGGGTCGATCACATAGGGAATATGTCAAATTTCTATCGCATTTTTGTCAATGTAATTGGCAAATAAGTACGGGAGGAGAGGGGGAGGAGCGGGGAGGGATGTTTGTAAAACAAAATATTTCTAGTAATAACCTTTGATTTTTTGTATTTTTAATGAATATGAGAAAGGTTGTATGATTGTCTTCCCCAAAAACTTCATAACTTCATAGGTTCTCCGTACATTAGTGATCTCTTGTGGTTTTTGCCATGCAGGATAGATAAGTTATTTATCATCTAACTGACTAGATTATGCCCATTATATATAACTATCTCCAGAAACAAAGGTTCATGAGTCATGGGTTTTTCATTACTAACCACTATCTATAATCCCAATATAGTCTTTCCCGTTTATTGGCTCAAAGCATATTAAATTAAGATAACTCCAAGTCCTGCTATGAATTTCCTTTTCCCATCCGATTACCCTTGTTAAAGTATAGAGTAGATATAAGATGAGTTCCAATGTATGCACTCATTAAAAAGAAAACAAACCCAAAGAAACAAAAATACATGCCCAACTACCCTTTGAGAATCACTTTGTACTTAAAACACTATGTTTTTAATCTGTCATGTTTTTTACAACCCTAGTTGTGGTGTTTAGATACTCATAATTGGAATCACACAAGAAGAATTCATATGTGAAGACATAATAATGAACTTACAATAATAGTAAGAAAACTCCAAAAATCTTAACTTTAATTAAAACTTTAAAATCGATGTTCGTGATATCCCAAGAATATGCCTTGGAATCTCACAATATAATGTTGTAAGATATAAAATAGTGTAAACTCATACAAAAACCCCCAAAGAAGTATTAATAGACTCAATAAAATCTATCCTCACAAAAACAGGAAATCTGGGTTGGTCATCCCGTATGAGCGAAAGGTACGATAGTGGTTAGATACCATGGTCGTCCTTTGGTTCTCGTAGTTTCATGAAGGACTTTATTATCTTTAGATATTTGATGGTACGACTCTCAGTATGACTCTACTATATCAACATACGACTGTGTAATGTTGTCATCTAATCATCTTTTAACTTAAACTTCTACAACCTTCACTTCTTCCATTTAGTACCATGACCTCAAGGTACGGTGTTCATTTCTAAGAACGATCATGGGGACCTTTTATCTGATGATTTTCACACTTAATTCCTGCAACTTTATTTTCAGGTCTTTCTTTCTACGACCAAATGGTATGATCACATGATCTTGGTATGGTCGTAGGATCTCTTTGTCTGATCAGTTCCTGAATGTCACTTCTCTGATTCTTCATATGAAGACCTTTTACGATTGTGGTTACATCTCAAGGTCATGAAAATGATCATCTGGGGCCTATCTGAGTGCAACTTCTAGCACTCCACTCGGTGTGACCTATTTGACATGCAAACACCCAAAAATCCATCATATCCACATAAACATATCCTTGTAATTGAAAATATTCATCATTTTAAGCGTCTCAAGTGTCGTAGGCACATCACATGCCATATTAATTTAGATTGAGAGACTATTGATTTATAAATAGCTTTATTTTTCAAAATAAAAAGATAAAAGATAATATAAGGTAGTGACGTTGAAATGAAAAAAAGTGAGTGGAATTGAAAAGTAGAATAAATAACTAGTTCATATTATTTATCAAAATACTGATCAAAATGAAAAAAATAATTAAACAAATACTTCGATGGTACGACTAAAAGTATGACTCTGTTATATCAACATACAATCGTATAATGCCGTCGTCTGGTCATCTGTAACTTAAACTTCTGCAACCTTCTATTCTTCCATTTAGTACCACGGCCTCAAGGTACGATGGTCACTTTTAAGAACGATCACAAGGACCTCTTATATGGTGATCTCACACTTAATTCCTGCAACTTTATTTCTAGGCCTTCATTCCTACGACCAAAGGGTACGATCTTATGATCATGGTATGGTCGTAGGATCTCTTTGTTTGATCAATTTCTGAATGTCACTTCTCTGATTCTTTATACAAAGACCTATTACGATCGTGGTTAGATTCTGCGGTCATGACAATGATCGTCTGGGTCCCATTTCAATCCAACTTCTAGCACTCTACTCGATGTGACCATTTTGATATGCAAACACCCAAAAATCCATCATATCCCCATAAACATATCCTTGTAATTTCAAATACTCACCATTTTAAGCGTCTCAAGTGCCGTAGGAATATCACATATCATATAAATTGAGATTGAGAGAGTACTGTCATATAAATAACTTTATTTTTCAAAATAAAAAGATAAAGGATAATATAAGGTAGTGACATTGAAATGAAAAAAAACTGAGTGGAGTAAAAAAAGTAGAATAAATTAACTAGTTCATATTAATAATTTATCAAAATACTAATCAAAATGCAAAAATCAATTAAACGTATACTAAATGCTTGTAATACCGATCAAATTTAGAACTTCATAAGCATATACTTATGTTTGTAATATTAAAATAGACTTTTATAAAAGCATTTTAATAGTAAAATTTTAAAAGATTATTTATTTATACTTTATATGAATTTCAAATTATACATTTCAAAAATATTTCATTGACAACAAGCAACAACATTATACTCTGTGTAGCCCCGCAAAAAGGGGTCTATGGAAAATAGAGTGTATGCAAACCTAGCATCTAACTCAGAGGTAGATCAATTATTTCTGATCACCGCCATAATATAAAACATCTAGAAAAAAGTAATGGACATAAAAGAAATAATAAGTGTAATAAAACAACAAATAATAGCATATCTATCCTACATCAAAATAATACTATAATCAAACTACACACAATAACATATAATAACAAAAATCAAAGCACAAGAAACAAGTGTAATACTATGACTGTTAAAATAGACACACTCCTATATATCTCTCTTCTACTCTAATCCATGTCCTTCATAATTTTTCTATCTCATATTATGTCCTTGATGAACTGCAGCTAGGTAATGTCCTGTCTAATCACTGCTACTACCACTGCTGCTATCTCTGTCATGCTTCTTATCCTTCTTGTCCTTATTCTTTTTTTTTTCTCTTCTATTCTCTATCCTTGTGATCTTAACTGTGGAGCTTCTCTTTGAACCCCTCCATGTTCCCTTTCACTCCTTCTTTATCTTATCATTGTGATGCGTCTCACCTTTTTCCTTCCTTTTATCTTTTTAGTCCTTGTGGTCTCCCATGTGGAGTTTTTCTTCTATCTTGTGCATTATCCTAACATATTTCTTGATTGAAATGATTTTTTTTATGATTGATGTAGGCATGTAACTATTTATAAGGATATTAAACAAAGTAAGATCTCCATATTTTAAGGAAAAAATGGCTTAGTGGACCTTTTATTTGTCATGGTTTGTAAAGTAGACACTTCCACTTACTATTTTGTCAGTTGAGCTCTTAATCCATTAAAAATAATTTTTTAAGCCCTTTTGGTTTATTAATCTGAACGTGTTGTACAAGCGAGGACACATCATTAAAAATTTAAAAATTAAATGACATGTAGGAAATTATGTGTATAAGGAATAAAAACATAAGAGGCACCTTTTTGTTCATTTCAAACCCTTCTACCCTTCTATCCCATTTTCACTTACAATGGGTACTGATTTTTGTTGATTCTTGTTGACGATGGTTACAATTGGTGTAAGTTTTCTAATTGTTTGCTATTTCTAGGATTTCCAAGTTTGTTTCAAGGTTTTGTCTGAGTTAATGGAGTTGGTTTTGAGGTTTTGGATTTTAATTGATTCATAAGTTTTTTATTCAAAGTTTTAGTGGGTTTTGCTCTGTTTTTTGTCTAGTGCTATTGTAGGAAGTGTATGTAGTTGTGATATGCCTTCAATGACATATTTTGTTATTTTGATTAAAATTTAGGATTTTTTTTGTAAAATCACAATTAGGGCTGATAATTTTGGGGCTTTTATTTTTCGTGTCTAATGCTGTTTTTTGACGTATATGTAGTAGTTTTGTGCCTTCAATGATATATTTTGTAATTTCGATTAGATTCTAGGTTGTTTTGGTAAAATCACAATAAAGATTGAAAATTTAAGGTCTTTTACTTTATTTCATATCAAATGCTCCTGTTAGACGTATATGTAGTAGTTTTGTGCCTTTAGTGGCATATTTTGTGATTTCGATTAGATTTTAGGGTTTTTTGGTAAAATCAAAATTAGGTTTTTTTTATTTATTTTTTCTTTAAAAATTAGGACTTTCTATATAATTGACTAATTGTATATGTTTTCTTATCATTGTACAAACATTGTAACTAAATGGATACAATCGTAACATTTCCATTCACCTATGGGGGTTAATTTTTGTTAGACCCTGATCAAAGGTATGCTAATGGAATTTGTGATCCTGAAAAAATTTGAGTAGATATAGATAAGCTTCATATAATGTTGTTTCATAAGTCATCAATAGAATTAGGTGTTAAGAGAGTTGAAACCTTTGGGTGTACAGTTAAAAAAATGGTGGTTATTATATGTTAAATACTGATGCTGATGTTTTAAGCTTGGTCAACAGTTTGAAAGCTACAGATTTTGTTGATGCATATATCGTTCACCAAATTAGTGAACCTTTAGTTGTTGATGATGTAAATGAAATTGAAATTGTTAAAAAATTAGCCTAAAAATAGAAGAATCTACTGTGTTTAGGACCGATATTGTAGTCGCTCCACCATTATTGCTAGTGATGTGGCAACCTCTTCACCTTTAATTAAAAGTGATAGGGTTGATATGTCTTCATCTAAGCCATTGTATGAAAATAACAATGAGGATTTAAATTAAAATCACCCTTCTAGGACAGACAAAGAAAAAGAGAATGTTTCTTTAGATGACTTATATGAAGGTCAAGTTAATGTCTTCTCCATGTACCATCTTCAAAATTCTTATTCTAAAGTCGATTTAGACATCAATGACAGTGATGGTGATTCACTTTATGTTTTTGATGAAAACATTGATACTTTGAGTGATTTGGATGAAGAGTTTCTTCAAGATAGGGAGTCTAACATTAAAAAATAGGTTAAATAAAAGGCCGATAGGCTGAATCTAGATGAGATACCATCTGAACCAGTAGGTATAGATGTTGGTTTTGAGAAAATTTATAACAATAAAGAGGATATATATAAAGGTAAACTGGATGGGGATGACCCTTATTTTGATAGCTCAAATCCTAGTAGTGATATTAGTAAAGAGGAAGGAGATCCTATTGATGACGATGAAGTGGTAGATCCACTGCCTTGAACTTTATCTACCAAAATCTACTTTGATAAAACTGCAAATAAGGTATTTTTTAGTTGTATATGATCTTTTTGAATTATGTTGAGTTTATAGAGGCACTGCAGACTTACTATATTCAGAAAGGCGTGAATCTTAAGTTTAAAGCTAATGAGAAAAAAAAGGTAAGGGAAAAGTGTATGCATAAGGGTTTTCCTTGGGTTATTCTTTGAAGTATTGATAACACAGAAAATTTTAGTGTAAAGACAAATAAGTTGTGTAACCCCTTATGGATTAGTAAGAAGTACAAGGACATAATTATAAGTGATTCTTCAATAAAATTGCATCAGATTTAAGATCTTATAAGAAAGGACTATGGGTTGCATGTTAGTAAAACAACCTATAGAAAGGCAAAAATTAGAGTTATAAATGAACATTTATGTGATTTCATGGTTGATTTTTCTAGGTTGTATGATTATGATAAAGATTTAAAGACCATAAATCCTGGTACCACTATATCTATTAGGATATCCAAGAATGTAATTTCAGGAAATCAAGTGTTTATGGGCATTTACATTTGTCTTGAGGCGTTACAAAGTGGATGAAAAGAGGGGCGTAGAAGAATAATTGGTTTAGATGGTGTATTTTTTAAGGGGCGTATGTAAAGGTATCTTATAATCTTGTATTTCCAAAGATAGAAATAATCAGATGTACCCTATATCATGGGAAGTATTAAATAAAGAAACCAAGGACACATGGTCTTGGCTTCTTAGGTGCATCAAACATCATTTAGAATTTACAAAACATAGAGGTAAAGGATTCATGGTGATGTTTGATATGCAGAAGGTATGATTTATCCCTTTTTTAATTATTTTTGTTTCAATTTTCTACAGTTATTAATCTTTAACCACTATTTTATATGATTTGATAGGGTATTCATTTGACACTCACTAATCAACTACCAAATACTGAGCATAGATGTTGTGCTAAACATATATTGGCCAACTGAAAGAAGCACTGGAGAGGTAAAGAAAAGTGCAAAAAATTCTTGCAAATTGCACATTATTTGAAGTGTATTTATAACTAAAACTTAATGAAATAAGTGAGTTGGGTGATGGAATTATAGAAGATTTTCTCAAGTACAATGAAGAGGCATGATGTAGGGCTTTTTTTAAAGAACATAATAGGTATGATATAGTTGAGAACAACATGTGTGAGACTTTTAATAGTTGGATTCTAGGTGCTAGGTTTAAATTAATTATCACTATGCTGGAGGAAATAAGAGTCAAAGTCATGGAAAGAATGAATCAAATAAGAGCATTTTCAGAAAGATGGATCAGTGATGTATCATCAATGACTATAATGTATCATCAATGACTATAGAAGTTATTGTGGAGAATAGTGAGTATGCAGTCGAGTGTGAGGTGAGGTTTAATGGTGATGTTGGCTTTGATATTGGTGATCCACCTTATACACATATTGTTAATGTGAAGAGAAAGCTATGTACTTGTAGGTCATGACAATTAAAAGGAATTTCTTGTGCATATGCAATTATTGCAATGTATTACAAGGACTGAAATATGGAGTCATTTGTTGATCATTGGTATAATACGGAAACATACCTGAAGGTATATAATAAGGATATTCAACTAATGACAAACATGAAGATGTGGCGAAGAAGAATAAGACCAATAATTGAGCCACCAGCTATTGCTGCCATGCCAGGAAGACCAAGTAAAAATAGAAAGAAAGAGAGTGATGAGATTTTTAAGAAATTTTTTTAGAAAGGCTACAAGAAAGGGAAGAAAAATAACATGTTTTGTGTGCAAGACTATTGGACGCAACAAGAAAGGATGTCCAACTTTGGTAAGCTGTTCTTTAATATCTTTTTATTGATATTTTTATTCTTTTTCTATGTGTTTTTGACCTTAACATATTTTTTGTAGAATAATAGTGTCACTGGTATCTTTGGAACTGCTACAACATCTGCAAGTCGTAGTCAACCAAGTGTGCAACCTACCACTGGTACCTCAACTTTTATTGAGAGACTTGTAAATGATTCAGGAGGTGTTGAGAGGCCTGTAAATGCTACATCAATCTGAAGAAGGCCTCATAGTGGAACAACATATGGAAGAAGTCTTGCAAATGCTACATCAGTTGGTGGTGTGAAGCTTGGAACTGCCCCAACAACTGATTTGAGGCCTGCAACTACTGTGATGTCTGTAACTAGTTTTGCAGTATCAAAAAATGCTACTCGATATACAACTCAACAATCTACTGCTAGTGTTGATGCACAAAAAAGAAAGACTAGTACAACTTTGAGAGGTGGTGAAAATCTTGCATATCAAAGACCAAAACAAAAGAAGGCAAAAACAACTGGTTTTGGAGTGATGTTTGGACCAAGTGGCAGTGTAGTGGAGATGGTAAGTTTTCTATCATATAAACACATTTAAATGGTATTAATTAGTGCATATTTAACTGATTTTATTATTTTTCAATCTGGAAATAGTGATAGTGTTACATAGTCCAACACTGATTAGTACAGTTCCAACTAATATTGATTTGGGTTACAAGCCAAAGAAACTAAGGTAGAAAGGTAGTGCTGCAGTAACTCAAAGGCAACTACATAAAATGAGTTACAAAAGATAAAAATCTTCTACAACCACTTAAGACAAACAACTACTTAAGCCATAAAAACCACTCAAGCCAAAAAGAATCAGTCACACTAAGCACTCAAGGCACACAGTAGTAAAATACTGTGAATTCTCTTTGTGAAGCTTAATTGCTAGTTTTTAAATTTAATTGATCCCAAGTGTTGTTAAGACAAGTTTTTATGAATTTTGGGTGCATTTATCATAAATGGTGTTGTTAAGATAAGCTTATTAATCTCAATTGTTGTTAAGACATGTGTCTATATATTAAAAATTAGTGTGCTGGCAAAACGGTGTTTGTCATTCAATTTCAATTTCATTATCATTGCACATTGAAACTACAAATATCAAGACATCTTAAATACAACAGATAGAAATCAACTGACAACAATGATGATAACAGTGATATCAATGCTAGTGCTTGATCTCTCACGTCTTTCATACCTTTCATTTCTTCCAAATCTTTCTTGTCTTAGTTGCCTTCTATGTCTACCTTTACATTTTTTCTCTGAATTTGTTGATGGATTGTTTAAGTGGTATTGTTCATTTGCATCAACTATCGAAAGAATCTATAACAATTACCAACTACATATTATTGACAGCCCCAAAACATTCTTTTAGTATTATTTGGTATTCTTGACATCTTAAGTTCATCATAAAGTCCACAATAACAAATTTGAATTGTCATGATGTTAGACAAAATATATGAAAATATTACAGAAAAATTTGGACTAAAAATCTACGAAAAAAGTAGGAGCCAACAAAAAAAATTAAAGTACAGGAAATTAAGAGAGAGAAGATCAAGAAGAAATGAGGAAAAAAAAAGCTCAAATTACTCCAATGATGGCGTTGGAAGAAAATGAGGAAGAAGGACTTATAAATGCCCTAATTTGACCTTTGGGGCCTGTTTTATAGAGTAGGACGCGCCTTTGGCGTTTGTAGCACACGCTTCTATATGGTTTATGCCACATAAAATGCCATGTCAAAAAAAGTATTTATAACATTTGTTTTTAATGGGTTAAAGGGTTTAGATGACAAAATGGTAAGTAAAAGTGTCGAATTTTCAAACTAGGATAAGTATAAGGGTCCACTAGACCATTTCACCAGTTTTATGTGTACATACTTCCAACACTAATACTCCCTCCATTTAATTTTATGTGGTATACTTTTTTTTGGTCCATCCCCAAAATAATGTCACTTTACTATAATTAGTAAAAAATTTAATTTAAAATTTTATTTTTATCCTTAATCAAATGATTCACAACCACACAAATATTCAATGATCATTTTTTACCACAAGTTTCAAAAGTCTTCTTTTGTCCTTAAACATTGTGCCAAGTCAAAATCTACCACATATAAATGGGACAAAGGGAGTATATAATTCCAAAAAGAATAAAAAAAAACACTAGTAATTTTGGAAAGAATTAAACGAAAAATCCAGAAGCCAATAATGGTTTGTTCCATCTGCACTCATTATGTGGATCGAATTAATTCAACCAAATGTGTTTTCTCTATTTTTTTTTTTTTTGCCTCTTAGTACTCCATTATTTTGGGAAGAATTCTATATCAAAACAAAGTGAATTTTTTTGTTGATTCCATCTAAAGAAAGTTTTTTTTATAAATCAAGAGGCCCATTTAAAAGATTTGTTAAAAACAGTTTCAATGGGGTCTAACTCAAATATATGTGTTGACCAACCACCAACACTATGACCAGACTCACCCATTTAAAAATTGTTTCAAATCATTTTTCGTTGCACTTTGTAACAAATTCAGAGAAATGATTATCTTAATAAGTAACATGATATTCACACATTATACTCTATGACCATTTGGTACATGTATTATTTTTTTTATAAAATTATCCCTCCAAATTTTATTTTCACTTTTTGTGTAGTGGAGTATTTGACAGTGGTCCCTTGTTGTCTCAAAAAGGAGGGAGACAAAAAAAGTTAAACTCCATAAATTCTAATTAATAAAACTATAATAAGATACATAGTGGTAATGTAGCAAAACTACTCAATAATTAAAAGTCAGGGACAAACTCCTCCCAGTATCTATTCTAGCTAATACAACTTGAATTATGCTACATTATATTTTGTCTTTTAAGCATTCTTAGTAGAGTTGAGAAGATAATATTTGAGGAAGTCCATACTATGTTGGAACTCTTGGGGTTTGCACCACATAGTAAGGGATCAAGTCCCTCAAGATCAATCACAAGCAATCAAACACATAGAGTGCCGGAAAATTAAAGATAGTGCAGAAAGAGCAAATATACAAGGATTTTTACGTCGAAACCCATGAAGGAAAAAACCACAGCTCTTCCTCAGAAGAACAAATCTGCTATAATCAACCTCCTGATTATAGTCTAGATTTCATCCTACCTCTAGGCTTCTTGCGCTAGTAGCAACTCTACTACAAAATCATCTTGGTAACTCTACCAAGGACTCTCTCTACACTGATTAACTCTAATCAACTTCAAGCTTAGGCAACTCTACAAAAGAAATTCACTCAACAACAACAACACTAATCTTATAACATGAGTTGTTCATTTTCAAATCAAATCTCACTCAAGAACAATTTCTATTTAAGCTCACATAAACAGCTAAGAACTTGAGCAGTGTTGAAATAGGATTTTGCTGCCTCTCTTTTCACTTTTTAGAATTTGCAAAACTATTTGATGAAGAGGCGTCTCTTCCCTTTTATAGTTGAGTGATAATTAGGAATGAAATATAATTGGACCAACTGTCCAAGTAAGTACAAAATAGCACCTGTAAGTTTGTTACATAAAAGAATAAAACTGTGCAGATGACGCGTGCTAGCTGTACTGTACCTTTCACATCTAGGGACCTAGTCCCTTGCAGTTTAGATACTCATAATCAAAACCACATATATCAATTTTCTCTCTTTTTGATGATGACAAACTAAATCATACAATTTGAGCATCAGTGCACATTCATCACATTTAATTAGTGTGATTATCACCTAAAGATGAATGTTCATCCTATCATCATGCTTTCTCCATCATGCAACATAAGGACCTAGTCTCTTGTCGTCATCTTGCAGCAAAAACTTCCCCCCATCATTATGCACCTTCATTTGGTGAATTTGCATACTTTCCCTTATTGATATGACTCGACATGACTTCTTTCATCCATCTATTCAACACATCACTCCCTTTCTTCCCCTATCAGCATGCCATTAACATTTACCTAGAACACTTAATACCTGGTCCCCTACTATATGTACTCAGTAAGTATCCTCCTTTTGGCATCATTGAAAAGTGAGACGATAAACCACGAGTAAATTAGACACAAATTAGTTAACTCATGGCCACTGGGGCAACACTAATATGAAGAATAACTTTGCAATTTAAAGAGAATAAATGTAACACAAAAAATAAAAATTCATTCATAAGTAGGATAAATATCATTATAGTGCATAAATTAAATATTCTTAGGGAAAACACCATAGGAATCAAAAAGGATTAATATGTGAAGGACTACGAAGACGAGTTTGAAGGAGTAGGGTCAGGTTGTTATTGACATGCCTTATCTCTACATTTGACCTAAGGACCTCGTCAATCAAGATTGGCACCATCTTCTTCAGTTTAGCATTCACAATTTTAAGTATTTTATTTTCATATGAGCTTTCTTTGGACAGATGCTGAATTGTCTCCTAAAGCTTGCTGATCTCTTCATCCTTGATAGTTAAATTGCCTTTTAGTTCCTATATTTTCTTGCTGAGCTCCCTTTGATAAATACTACCTAACTTAACATATTCAAACTTGACTAATGTCTTCATTCCATGCATTTATAGCACAGTCCCTTTGGTTCCATTCTTATAGAAAATACTAAACCGATCAAATACCTTATTCAACCAATATCCATAATGCATGCCATGCTTTCCATTCTTTTCACGAACCGCTTTGTGAATATGTTCTATCGTCAATACAGGTAGATTAATAAATTCAAAGCTACTATGACATTCCATTACATATAAATCAGTGGATGAGGCAATGCTTTTGTTTTGTGACCTAGACTGAATCACCTTATTCACAAAGTCAAAGACCAATTGAAACTCACTCTTGAGTGATTTACTAATTTCTGCATCCATAAATTTCCCATTAACCTTGGATGCATTTTCTTAGAATTGTACTGAAGGAAAATTCTAAGACACAATTCTCACCCCATATTTAAGAACTTCCAGAATCCTCCCCATTGTTTCCTCATTCATCTTTATCTTCGTCCCTTGGACCTATGTAGTTAGATGCCTCCCATCTTCTGAGAATTCCAAAGTGAAATAGAATTTCCTAACTATTTTATCAAAACCAATGGAAATAGGTCCTTTCATGAGATGCATCCACCCTTGATGCTTAACCAGCTCAACAAGTTCTACCATACTAGTTTCTGCTAGCACATTTGAATCAAAACTCCTTCCAGTTAAAACCTTTTGATTCTTCAAAAACCTGTTTCTTTCTTCCTCAGATACAACCTCATTTATCACCTCATTCTTTACTCTACTATAAGTGATCACAAATTTTTTTTCAGCTACTTTTCTCTTCTTGGGACAAGGACCCTCAAAATTCAGCTGGATCTTAGTAAAACTACTTGACTATTTTCTAGATTTTTTTGTTGTTTTACTAACATCGTTTTCTTGTGATCAACTAAGATTTTTCTTGGGCTATTTGACAATAATATGAGATTTTTAGTGACCTAGGTTTCATCCATCACATCATCATTAGAACAGTTTTGAAGATTAAGGGATGATTCTTCATTGACAGGTTGAGTGATGAAAGAGTTAAGCTTTGGAAGAATAGGAGAAGGGGTATGTTTTTTAGGAAGGTTTAGGAAGGGATTTTTCACAATACTAAGCTCAGTATCCTTTGAATGAAAAGAAAATGGGAGAGTTTCAGCCATCAGAAAGGTCCTTTTCTTAGTAGGACTATTTGGGATTTTGTTTTCTCCTTTCGATGGAAGAACGAGTAATTTCAGCAAGATTTAAGGGAACAGTAGACACAAGAAAGGGTTTTCTATAGGAATAGGATATGATTAATGTCAAATTTTTAGGTAACTCACATTCTCTTTTAGAATAGGACAATTTTATTCTGACACCAGGATAAGAGGGACATGATTTTTTCTTGATAGAACAGACAAAATTTGCACATACATGAACTAACTTGAAAGATGGGACCAGTTCCCTCTCTAGTATGAGTGAATCTTCAACTTTGTGCTTGTCACATCTGTCCACCTATAAAGTTGCTTCGATGGGTGTATACCTACAAGGGTATGGTACTGAGTTAGACCAATATGTACCTAGTTTACGAAGGATACCTACCTCCTAAACATAGCTAATTTTGTGAAAAGACACTGATTCACTTGATAGTAGGTCAGGATGATTTGATCAACCCTAATATCATCTTGTTAGATTCTTTATACCATATGACACCATGATTTTTTCTAAAAGTGTCTAAGAAATAGATCCTAAACATAGGATTTTTAATTAACATCACTCTCATCTGCACTTTTCAGCTTTTAACCATCATAATAAATGTATTCTTCAATTTCTGATGCTTTACTGTCACTGGGAGTCAATAGCTTTTTTGACTGATTAAGAGCTCCATGTAGTTCTTACTTTGAGAATTTCAGCTTTGTTTTGCTAGGGACCAAATACTTTGAACTAACCAGTTCAATATGTGATACTTCTATTTGAAGTGTCTTGAGAGAGAGAACACAACCAATCTTTTTATTACAAAGCTTTGAAGCTTTTCAATAAATGAGTTGTTCCTGACTGCAGTCCCCTTTCTCATTCTTGGAATCATAAACATATGTTGATTTTAGGAACCCACTTGAGTTTGAGTTCCCAGTAGGATAAAATGGTGTGACTACATCTCTTTTTGACCATCTAGGCAATGATCTCTTCCTTTTTGCCCTTTATATAGAATTGAAGCCCTTGGAATGTGTATTCTCTTACTAATTGTATTCAGTATTCCTTAAATTAGTCTTACTCCAATATTGACATTGTTCTTTCAAATGTCAATCTTTTTCATAGTCAGTATATAGGAGTTTATCCCCTTTGCTTCCAATAGGATGAACATCCTTTCCTTTATGCTTAATAGGTTCGAGTTTTCCTTAATAGACCAGATCTCAACCAACCATAACTTACACTTTGACTAGTCGAGACAGAAAAGATTAGTGAGGAAGTAGTCCAATTTAGAGACTTATTCAACTCTTCTTTCTAATGAACCATGTCCTTCTCTAATTTTTCATTCCTGCACAGTGCTGTCATAAGTTGTTTTTGTGAAGCTTTTAATTTCTCCTCAAGATCAATCTAAATCCTTGATTCTTCCTTCTCCCCTTTTCCATGTACACCATTTTTTTATATTACGCATTAGACTCAGATTTTCAGAGTTCATCTTAGTGAACAAATCTTCAGTTTGAGAAATTTTAAGAGTTAAACCAGTCAGCTCATGCTCTTAATTCTCAACTTTTTTTCTAAGAAATTCTTCTTAGTAGTTGTTTTCATACAGAGCTTAACAACACACTTGTAAGCCTTTTTACCTTCCTAACTGTGTAATTATCTAGATTCTCCTTAATATCGGATAGAGTTACCCCTTTTTTTTCATCTTCTATGTCTTCCCTGAGTCTAAACAAGGAATTACAGATAACCGAACCTTTTTCCACTAATAACATTGAGACATCTCCAGTCTTCTCATCATCACCTAAATCACTGAAAGAATCCCCCCATGCTCCCAATACTTGCCTTACTTCATAATAAGCTGCAACCTTTCTTCTTGAATTATCGAAAACCTGGTCCTTGATATTTTCTTTATCACCTGTAGCCTTGAGGTAATCTTGATGATCCATTTTGTGCATTGGACAGTCTTTGTTGAAATGCTCAGGACTTCCATATTTGTGACATACTTCAATATTTCTTCCTTTTATTTGGAGCTGACCACTCATTCTCACGGATCTAACAATCCTATTTACCATATAGGCAACATCAGTGTCTTCTTTTTCAACTAGATCATATTTAAAAGACTTCAATGCCAAGGATTTTTCTCCTTTTTGCATCATTCTTATCCATCCTTTGCTTCTTCTTGGGCTCATGGGTTTTTAAATTTCCAATCAGTTCATCCATGGTGAGGGTCTTCAAGTTTCTAGCTTCATTTATAACATTCACTTTGCTTTTCCAGGACTTAGGAAGAACACCAAGAATCTTTCTTACTTGCTTTTACACTAGAATCACCTCTGTTAAGCAATAAATCTCATTTGTGATTGAAGTGAACCTTGTATGCATTCTAGGATAGTTTCTTCTTCTTTCATGGTGAAGGTTTCATACTGAGTAGTCAACATGTATACTTTTGTATCCTTCACATCAGTAATACCTTCATCTGCAATCATTAAGAAATCTCCGATCTCTTTAAAATTTTCATAAGCTGAGATCTTGTTATATTTATCAGGCCTTATTCCAAAGACTAATAATATCTTGGACTTATAGTTCTTTTTGATTTTCTTTCTATATTCATCATTGAACTCTCTCCTAGTTTTGAGAACCCTTCTTGTCACATCCCTTTCTTTAACTTATTTTACAGGAACATAAGGACCATTAAGAATGATATACATTTGTTCAATATCCTCAGCCATGATGAAGTCAAACATACTATTTTTCCACTACCTATAATACTGTCCATTGAATCTTGGTGGTCTAGCTGTAGATTGACCTTCTTATAGATTAGGTGGAGCAACCATTCTAACCAAGACACTCTAGATGTGAAACTTTTAGAGTAACCAGGCTTTGATACCAATTATTGGAACCCTTGGGGTCTGCACCACACAGTAAGGGACCAGGTCCCTCAAGGTCAATCACAGGTAATCAAACAATAGAGTGCAGGAAAACTAAATGTAATGAAAAAAAAGTAAATGGATAAAGATTTTTACGTAGAAACCCAGGAAGGAAAAAATCATGGTTTTCCCTCACAATCACCAAAGTAGTCCATATAATCAACCTCCTGATTACAGTCTAGATTTTAGCCTAACTCTAGGATCCTTGTGCTAGTAGAAACTCTACTACAAGCTTATTTTGGTAACTCTACCAAGGACTCTCTCTACACTGATTAACTTCAATCAGCTTCAAGGTTAGGCAACTCTACCTGAGAAACTCACTCAATAACAATAATACTAATCTTATAACATGAGTAGTTTGTTTACAAATCAAAGCTCACTTAAGAGAAATTTCTATATAATCTCACATAAACAACTAAGAACTTAAGCAATGTTGAAATGGGGTTTTGCTGCCTCTTTATTCACTCTTTAGACTTTGCAAAAACTATTTGATGAAGAGGCATCTCTTCCCTTTTATAGATAAGTAATGATTAGGGTTGAAAGATTATTGGACCAGCTTTCTAAGTCAGTACAAAATAGCACCTGCAATTTTTTTACATAAGAGGAAAAAAAACTGTGCAGATAACGTGAGCCAACTGTACCTTGCACATCCATGAACCTGGTCCCTTGCAGTTTAGTTGCTCATCATCTAAACTACATATATCATAGTACCATGTCCTGTGTTTAGGTACTTTGATTATGAAAAGAGTATTATTCATTTTGTCTAGTATAGGGGTCCTTCCCGTACGAATAGATTAGGTATAAGTGGAAGGAAATGAAAGCTGATGCATAAGTAATATAATGATAGATAATGGATTTCGTTGTACTTGTTTGGAAGGAAGAGTGTTCTATGGTGTAGTAAAAGACAAAATAAAAAGCAAGGATCGTCCCTAGGAAGCTAACTTTCCTGTGTATTTGTGACATCTTAATTGAGAGTGGTAGCATATTTTCTATGGAATCTGGTACTGTCTAGTATATAGATGGCATGGTATATTTTTTATTGTCAGTACATATGACATAATTTGTCATCATCAAAAAGAGAGAAATTGATGGAATAGCTACATTAACATAATTGATTTTGATTTATGTTTTGAAGAATGAAAAAATAGGAGAACTAAGTTCACATGACAGGAACTAGTGCAGGCGAGATAACTAAATATGGTAAGTAAAGTATCAGGTGCAACGATGGAAAATTTTCCACAAAAAAGGAAAATAATCCTATAAGCACTCTTACTAAGAAAGTCTTTTCGATAAAGGAGTACAACTCTTTACTGGAGTAATTCTATGTTGTACAACAACAACCTAATAACTCCATATTTTATATGGATTACATGGAGGCTAAATTGACTATCACGATTCGAGACTTACCCCTAGTTATAACACGGTGCTTAGAGCCACAAGTGATTTCAAGATAACACACTATCTGATATTACACTATAATACTGTACAAAATTAAGTATTCACATAAGCAAAAATATGAAAGATATGATGATTTCAAAATAAAGCCCAATACTGAAGTCAAAATGAAAATCATCTAATAAACATAAAGCTAAAAACACTATCTGTCTGTATGAAAGCCTATACTAAGATGAGTTGTTGGGATAAGGCCCCAGTTAAATCTAATTGTCTGAAAAATGAATGACTGAAATAAAAAAAGTAAAGATAAATCTTGTCCTTAAAATATAAGGAATCATCAAATTCTTTTGCTAAAATGATGTGGAATCATACTAGCCACGAGCTGGATATTGGCCATCTAAACTTATATTATAAAATAATATAACACAAAAAAGTAGGCGGTTAGTACTTTTTTAATATATGAGTAGGTGAGATATGCACTATTCTATATGGAACTAAACATTCTGAACATGAGAGACTAAATTGAACATGAAACTGAGGAACGAAAATTTATGCAATGACCAAGTAAATAAACCTATGACTAATCAATAATATACTGAATAAACTAAATACTAGGTCATGCAATATCTGATCCTGAAATATGGGAGCTATTGTTAATCGACATACACCATCTGAGATAAATATGGCCCAACCTATAACCCTAGATAGAATGGTGCTCTATACCTTGACAAGGGTACGGGCACTGTCTAAAATGGACCCACTAAACTAGTGTCCAAAAGGACTAAGATGTTAAGATTGGTTTGATGGGTGACCCTTTATAACTATGTTGGCTTCATAGTTCTAGAATTTAAGGACTTCAACTAAAGATCTTAGCCTAGCTAATGGGTGAGACATCATCCCAGCATCCGTTCAGTGCTAATACTACTCACACTGATAAATTTATAAGCTCAATATTAATATAGTCTAAGACTAAAATAATAGTCACTTTATCTAAAAGTATCCTAAAATATATGAAACTAAGGACTGAATCTTTAACTATTAATGCATAATAAACTAAGGCATCGGGTGTATATAACACACTATCTCAAAGGAATGCAACTATTAATGACAATTTTTAAAATTTAAATGGAATATGAAATTATATACCACAAGTCCAAAATTATGAATTTATCAATATACTAAGGGTTCATAATTATAAATATGTAAAGATACTAAAATTCATGGAAAAACATGTATTCATGGCTTAATCATAATGAAAAACTGAAACATAAGGGGATTCAAGCTTTTCATAAAAACCCTAGGATCGAAAGATTGAATTAACTGAAGGATTGAGTTTACTTAGGGACTCAACGGGTGAAAGGAAACCAATTTATGAAATCCCACATATCTGAAAGCAAAAACCTTGCTAAAATATTTGAATTTGAAGCATGGAGATGATAAACCATAGTTCTTGCCTTGAAGAGAATAATTTCTTGTTTTCTCTAAAATTTCTAGTTGTCAAATGAGTTATGAGTTTATGATGGATTTAATGTAGTTTAATATTAATAATAAACCTTAGGATAGTTAAAATGACATAATTTAAAAGGTTAAATACTGAGAAAAAACTTATGTGCCCCAAAATAAACATAGTAAAAAAATTGTGGTATCATGATAGGCGAACCCACCAATAATCGTTATTTTGCCAACAATAGTTTACTGACATATTGGTAAGGGTGGGAGGTATTGACGGATCCTTTAAAGTTCCTTAGATGATCCAAGGGGTGTTCATTGGTTCTCCAACCAATAATCTCTTGGTTTGTTGGTTGTTACTCAATTTGGGATATAATGGACATCAACGACTCAATGGTTCTTCCAATGATCATTGGCCGCTCTTGTTATCAAAAGAACCACGTTTCAAGTCCTCTGGACTTATAAGACTGATTATATAGATAAGAATCTCCAAAAATCATTTTTTTCGAAGATTATTGGAAGGGTCGTTGTATGTCACTTCTAGACAATACTTCACTTAAACAACCATAATTTCTTGCTTCAGAATTGGATTAACAAGTAATTTGATGAGTTGGTAAAAGACTTAATGAACTTTTGTTTGGTGGTTCTTAAGCCTCAAAATTATTAACAATATAGTAATTATCCTTATTTGAAGTTGACTCTAGAAATATCTTGTACAAGAATCCAATTGGTAAGGAAGCTTTCAACTTTACTATGAGCTAGGAGTTACATATAGTCTTAATTCATATCTAAAACACTTATTATAATATCAAATCACTAAGTTTGTCTATAAATATACTTGAAGCATGGTTTTGATATTTTCTTGGATTTTCAGGGTGTTATAATATCTTTGCTTTGGGATCATTCATCCCCGAATTAAAATTAACTAAGGTGAAAGAATAGGGGAAAGAGTTGCAATCCCAAAACTGAGTTTTTAGGGCTAAATACTAACATGATAAATAAATTTATAACTAAAATATGGAATGAACTGAACTCATGATTTCATTATATGGCATGAGAGTAGGTGAGTGACATGAGACTGAGAGAAGTAATAAGGAAGAAACTGTTACCTCAAGCTAAAACTGAATTTGAGGAGAAAAATGGTGTACTTGGTCATCATATCTATTGTACTTCCCTAGTAGCTCCCTCAACTAGATGATTTATTTAAATAACCTTTATAGAAGTGACTTTCTTATTCCTCAACTTACGAATCTGAAGGTCGAGAATCTTAATTGGGACCTCTTCGTAAGGGAGACTATCTTTCACACACATACTCTCTACAGATACAACTAAAGTTGGATCACGAATTTACTTCTTTCACAAAGACACATGAAAAAGTAGATGCTGATGCTAAGTTTATAGTCAAGTCTAACTCATAAGTCACGTTGCCAATTTGCCTTAAAATCTTGTAAGGACCAACATGGGGTGACTGAGCTTCCATTTTTTGCTAAATCTCTTCACTCCTTTTATGGATAAAACTTTTAAGTAAACTAAAAATCACCAACCTCAGACTCAAGTTCTCACATAATCACATCTCCATAGAAGTTTTGACAACTCTAAGTTATTTTCAACCTTTATATAATACTCTAAACTTTTTCTATAGCCTTATGGACTGAATCAGGCCCTATTAAGGTAGCTTCACCAAACTCAAACTATAACACCCCAAAAATCTAAGCTAAGATTTGATCCAATCTTCAAGTATATAGAGAAAAATTTCATAAGTATTCCTTGAGTATTAGATGATATTTAAGATCACAAGGGTTACCTAACCCAGAGTTGAGTTGGAAACTTATTTTTTGTCTAGGTTCTAGTCTAAGATTCTTCTTGGGTAAACTTTAAATAACCATTTCTCCTAGTTCATAAAGAGTTAGAAGACCTAATACACAAAAAATTAAAGGTACTTGAATTATATTTCCAAATCCACTTATCATTTATAAATTCAGTATTGGAGTAAAATGTTATGGCAGATTTACTGAAGGACTGTCAAAGTTGTCAATGTTGATGACTCAGACACTACGAGTCATTCGGATACCATATGAGTCATAGAGTGACCATGAGAGTCATAGGGTGACTTATAATGAATATAGAAGGAAGTGAAAAATAAGTCTCAGATAACTACTCAGGCTATGACTCATCCCCAGACCGTACGGATCATCACAAGAGTCGTTGGGACTGGCACCAAGTGTTTTTTAGGAAATTTTAAAAGGATTGTTTGATATTTTCCCACTATTATAACACCAAAACTGTGTTGTTTCATATGTTACAAGATATATCACCCTAAATCCCTCATTATTTTCCCTAAGCTCATTCTAATTTAGAAAAATAAGAGTTTCAACTCTCAACCAAGCCTAACCATAAGTCTTTCTCAAAGATAGATTCTCAAGCTTTCAATCCAAGTTTTCATCAGTCCAGGTATATGGGTATTTAATAAGGGATTTCTTTTAACCTTATGCTAAAAAATATAGTGTTAAATTATAGATTCCAATTATGATTTTATGAACTCAAGATCTAGGATTCGCACCCAAGTATGACAAATTCTTTAATTTCAGTTCCCTTAGGTTATTTTTTTTTATTATAGTTCCCATTCAAAGTTATTATGCATGATATTTATGGATTTAACTCAGGTATTTTGATACATAAAGAATTATGCTTTTCATATAGATTTTAACCTCTTTCAAAATGAATTATGCACGAGTTAGTGTATTTAGTCTTATTAGTTTGATATGACATCTTTTCCCATGAAATTCATTATTTTTACAGATTTTTCATTTTATGGCTTCTCAATATATTGATATTTAGTATTTTGGACTTGTACTATGAAATTTCAAATTCTCTTTAGATTATAGAATTGTCATGATAGTTGCATTCTTCAGAGATAGTGGGTTATGAACACCCAATGACTTAGGATATCATGCATCACTAGTTGAACTCTCAGTCCTTTAGTTTCCATGATTTAGAATGCTTTCAGATAAAGCATGCTGATCATGATTTTCATAGATAGTAATTATATATAACTAGTTTCATAATTTTAGTCATTCTCAGATATAGAAAATACAACTAGTTTATGTATTTTTCTCAGCTTCAGTATAAAGATGAGCATATGTAAATATGCATTCTCATATGATAATCAAGAGATTTGCCTCATAACATTCAGATATATAGCCTTTATGACATTTATATATTCCATAAAGGCTCGTGAACACTTTTTCTAATAGTAGATTTCTCAATTAGTACGGTATCTAGAATCCCATCAATGACCATAAATCAATTTCTTACAAAAATAAAGCTCAATAGTAGTATGGCAGTTAGGTTTGGCATCTATGATCACGGATAACATTTTCAAGAGCTATCAATTATATTCAATTGGGAGTAATATTTAGCACCGAGGTGGACTAGGGTTCAACAAAACCAAAGTCACAAAATTACGTGCCACCATAGGTATGATATTATATTTTTTCCCAAATGGTCTCGTGAGTGATCATGACAATCATGGTTATTACCCTTGGAAAGGTATTGAACACCCTCTCACCTTGGGTTACATGTTGGATTTCATGTTGGTCACATGGTTTATGTTGGTTAATAGTATCTCCCACAGTTTTAGAGTTTATTAACCCTCAGTTCAGTGTAGTTCACAATATTTTAGTTACCTTAGAATATTCATGTATTCAGTAATTATGCTTATCTAGATGGTTCCTTGAATCTTAGTATACATTAATATTACCTTTGGTTAAAACATTGTATGGTCAATATGCCAGTTGCATAACTCTTTATAGTTTCATATATCATATTATTCCTATATTCATGCTTATCATTCATTGAATCGTTACATATTTTCATTCATATTAGTTTTTTATTTAGTTACTCATAGTGCATATTTCACATATTCTTTACATTCAAAAGTATTGATTATATACCTCTTTTTCCTATTGTTTTAATGTGATGTAGATTCAGGTGCTTACTATCAGAATCATAGTTAGGCAGATCATAACTTGCATCCAGTAGGTGATGAGTTATCTAGATTCGGGAACTCAAGTCAGTTTATGGTTTTAGTAGTTTATTTATATATGAGGGTCATATATCAACTACCTATAGTTAGTATTAGTAGATGTTTCTTAGACAGACAGTTAGAGTTGTTGTACTAAGTTTTTTTTCAGATTACAATTATGGTAAATAAATTTCACTAGTATCTGGTACTTATTTAGTAGCTTTTGAATTATGTATATTATTTTCATTTATTCTTCGTTGTTCATGTATTATGCCAATATCAGGGGTTAGCTTGGGATCATTATGGTTCTAAGCATCGTATTATGACTAGGAAGTTGTCTAGAGTCATGACAAACTTGGTATCAAAGTACGGAGTTAAAGTTTCATAGGTTTCTATGAAATAGTGTCTAGTATAGTCTTGCAAAATAATGTGAAGACACATGTTCTTTTCTTTGAGAGGTTACAAGACAATTAAAAACTGTTTTTCCTTTTTTCATATATTAGCTCATGCTGAAGATACATTCTCTAAGAGATTTATACAGATTCAGGCATTGCTCTATTTTTGCTAAATATGCCTCACTCTCAAGGTAATAAAAATTATCAAGCTTATATTCCTACTGATAAAGTTTTCTCAGACAAATCCTACAAATAGTTATGAGATGGTACAAGGTCTTAAGAAGAGCCTATTAATTCTATATTTCGTGATTCAAGAGAATTCACCCTTTTTAATTGAATTATTCATTGGGACAAAATATTATATGCTCTTGGATCCCTTAACTCAGAACCTTATGGAAGAATGACCCATAGTTAAAAGTGTGAGTTTAGAAATGTGAAGCTATAGAATGGTTAAGAGATCAACATATTTAGATAAAACCTTATGACGTTGAAGAAAAAGTCCTTGATTCTTGAGATGTTATAAATCCCATTTTGGGAAGAGATGCACAATGAGGTAGTAAAGAAGTGTAATAAGACCACGAAGTAAAGTGTGTTTGTAGATTAAAGTTAGATAGAGAAAGTGGTTAAGGTTTTTCATTTGTTTTATAAGATTTAGATTGGACCAGTGTTTAATGATTACTATCTAGTAGTAGTAAATGGTTATAATATATGAGAAGTTATGGGACTATCCATGTTAAGTGTTAGATCCTAAGTGTGAATTGTGGATGATCAGATTAATAAAGAGGGAGATTTTGAATTTTAGTAAGGGAGGAGTGCCCAGGTTTTTATGATACTTTAGAAGGTTCTAATTTAATAAGTGTTTAAGTTCTAGTATGATGACTATTAAGGCTAGAGAGAATTAAGAGTTGTATCTCAAAAGGAAGTATTAGTAGCGGGTTTTACATTTTTAGTTATAGGATTTCATAGAGAGTTTAGAATTTATATGTATATTTACACCCCAACAGCTAGAGTCAAGTAATTAAAGTTTAGTTTAAAGATTATTGAATAGGTACATAGACTTAGAATGATGTCTTAAATCTAAGAGGGAGAGGATGGAGTGATCATTTATGTCAGATTTTGATATTTTAGCAGTAATACTAGTGAGTTCTAGAATAGAGCTAGGAGAGGAAAATATCTAACCCATTCCTATATCAGAATAGTCCTTGTACATTAGTTATCATGACCTTCTACTCATGCCTTGTGTGTAATAGCCATAGTCATAACTCATACCTATGCACTTCATATAGAATCACGTCCATCCCAATTCCAAGAATGAGATGTAATATCTCACTTAGTAGTCTGATTTATACTCTATAAATCTTTGAGTTCTAGTCCCATGTCATATAGCTCATGACTCATGCACTCATGTTTTATAGTATGCTCAGTTCTAGGCACTCATGATATATCTTATATGACTAGTGAAATCACACTACGTCATGTATTATCTTAAATCAAATCTTTTGATCAAGTTTGTTCATATAATATTTTATGCAGTATGCCTTTGTTATGTGACAAAGTCACGAAAATCCTTGAGTCAAGATTTCACAGTATTACTCTTATTCCAAATCCTCAAGTTTTAGTTTTTTAGTGAACCTTCTTATTATTGAAGGTGATGTTGATCGTATTTGAGTAATAGTCTTGGATGATTAGTTGATATACCTACAAATAATTTCTTATAATAGTTAATGACTCTTTGACTAGAACTTAATATTGATTTTTTAAGGAAACAAGAAGTAATGTATTTTTAGATTAATTGCTCCTAGTAGATTGGAATATAGATTTCTATATTAAGACTAGTATGGTCATTTTAGTGGTAGTGCATCATATCTCTGAGTTAGGATTAAAAAGAGTAAGAGAATGAAACTACATTTAGCCTTTGGCAACCAAACATATTATACCCTTAAGAGGGTTAGAAGTTTTCGCTAGTTAAGTGTGGTATATTTATAAGAAGGAGAATAGTTGAGAAATGTTGCTAAATTGGAAAGTTATCAGTTTCATTACTTAAAGAATATTAGTCATATTCTTATTTCCAACCTAACTTACTCTTGTCTTATGATAAGTAGTTTTTGACCATACATATATCATGTTGAACTCTAAGTCATTCCTATTCTATGAGCTCAGATCAGTAGACTAGAATGTTCAAACCATGTTCTTATAATCCTTATTCAGATATCTCACTCAAATAATGCCCAAAGTTCTTCCCTTATCAATGTTATTAGGACCTCTAACAAGGAGCATTGAAGGTAACAAATATTCCTTTCTCAATGACTCTTAAAAATTATAGTTCTATATATGTATTCCTTCAATAAATGCTTTATCTGGGTAGTGAAATCTCAGTATGAATCTGTCCTTATAGCCAACAATTTAGTTCATAGATTAGCCAAATAGTTTCACTAGTTTCCTATCCTTTCTTCTAGTCGTACTCTCCTAAGTTTCAAGTATATGCCTATTCCAAGAGGTTCTTTAATTTCATTCATGCTACCTCTAAATTTAGTTGAGTCCTTACTCCCATATAAATTAGTTCCAATCATGATAGAATTTAGATTAAAAAATCAGTATGATGTTAGTTATCTAGCTTCAAAAGTTAGTAAGATAGTACTAGTAAGTTCCCTTATTTTAGACCAGCAAAAGTTTAGTTGGATATCAGGTATCAAGGGAGTATTCAGCTCTTAGAATTCAATGTTAGGAATTATAACTCTTCCTCTATCCTTTTAGCCTAGTTAGTCTTTATTCGAGGTTGAATGATCCCAAGAGGGAGATGCTGTAACGCCATAAAAATCCAAGCTAAGATAAGAACCAATCTTCAAGTATATAGGGAACAAAAATCACATAAGAACTACATGATTATTAGATGATATTTATAATCATAAAGGGTACCTAACCCAAAGTTGAGTGGAAAACTCTTCTGACTAAGTTCTAGTATAAGATTCTTCTTAGGTCAACTTCAAACGACCATTTATAGTATATAAAGAGTGTGGTGGCTTAATAGCAACCAGATTAAATATATTTGAATTATATTTCCAATTCCACCTACCATTTGTAAATCTAGTATTAGAGTAAAAAGTTAGGGCTGATTTATTGAAGCACTATCAAAGCTGCTGTGATGACGACTCAGATCGTGCTAGTCATCGAGAGACCCTATGGGTCATAGGGTGACCCTAAGAGTAGTAGTATGACTCATAGTGATTAAAAAGGTGTGAAAAATAAGTCCCATTATATGAATAAGCTACAACTCATCCCTAGACTATATGGATCTTCACTAGAGTCGTCAGGACTGGCACCAATAATTTTTCAATCAATTTTAAAAGGGTTGTTTAGGATTTTCCACTCTTCTAACACAAAAATTATGTTATTTCACCTGTTTAAAGAGGGATAATTCTATTTAATCACCCCAAATCCCTCATTATTTTCCCCAAGCTCATTCTAAGTCTGAAAAATAAGCAATTCAACTCTGTAGCAATCCTAAGCCTAAGTTTTTTTCTTAAAGCAAGAGTCCTAAGATTTCAGTCTAGTATTTAATCAATCCAGGTATATGGGTATTTACTAGGGGATTCATTTTATCCTCATGACTAAAATTATAGTTTTAAATTACAGATTTTAGTTATGATTTTATGAACTCATGATCTAGGATTCACACCCAAGTATTCCAAATTATTGAATCTTAGTTCCCTCGTGTTATTTTTGTTATTATAAGTCTCATTCAAAGATATTTTGTATGATTTTAATGGATTGAACTCAATTATTTTCAAATTCAAAGAATATTTATGTCTTGTAGATTTCAACCTCTTCTAGAACAAATTATGCATGATTTGGTGGATTTCAATCTATATTAGTTTGACATGAGATGTTTCCATTGAAATTCATTATCTTTAAAAAAAAATTATTTTATGGATCCTCAATATATTGATATTCAATATTTTGGACTTGTACTAGGAAATTTCCCATTCTCTTTCGATTATGAATTATTAAGACAGTTGCATTCTTTAGAGAAGGCGGGTTATGAACACCCAATGACTTAGGATATTATGCATCATTAGTTGAACTCTTAGTCTCTCAGTTTTCATGATTTAGAATGCTTTCAGATAAAGCTATTATCTTTCAATCTTAGAACTTCAATATTATTGAGCTACTCAATATACAATGCTTATCATGATTTTTAGAAAGAGTAATTGCATATAGCTAGTTCCATGATTTTAGTCATTATCAGATATAGAAAATTCAACTAGCTTGTGTATTTTACTCAACTTTTAGTATAAATATGAGCTTATATATGTATGCATTCTCATATTCTTTTTAGGAACTTCCACTCATAACAGTCGCATACATGACATGCTTGACATCCTGATAGGCCATTAATGCTCATGAACACTTTTTAACAAAAATAAGTTTATCAACTATTATGGTATCCAGAATGCCATCAATTATCGAGGATCAATTTCTTATAAAAACAAACCTCACTAGTAGTATGGCTTTCAGGTATGGCATCCATGATTATGTATAACATTTTCAAGAGCTATCAATTATATTTAATTGGGAGTAATACATAGCACCGAGTTGTACTAGGGTTCAACAAAAACCAAGTACTAGAATTACTTGTTGCCATAGGTATGATATTATGTTTTGTCCTAAATGGGCTTATGAGTGATTAGGCCAATCATTGTTTTTACCCTTGTCTAGGTATAGAACACCATCCAATTTTAGGTTACAGGTTTGATTCCATGTTTCTCTCATGGTCTATGTCGATTAGTAGTATCTCCTACAGTTTCAGACTTCAGTGACCCTCAGTTCAGTCTAGTTCATAGTATTTTAGTTATCTAAAATATTCATCCATTTAGTAATTATGCTTATCCAGATGGTCCTTGCATCTATGTATACCTCAATATTACTTTTGTCATTTTAGTATGCATAAACATTACGTTTAGTTATAATATTTTATGGCCAGTATTTCCAATTGCATATCTCTTTATAGTTTTAGAATATCATGTTGTTCATACATTTATGCTTATAATTAGTGAATCATCACATATTTTCATTCATATTATTTTTATATTCAGTTACTTATAGTGAATATATCACATACTCAGTATATCCAAAAGTACTGATCTCATACCTCTTCTGCCTAAATTTTTTATATGATGTAGATTTAGGTACTTACTATTTGGATCATAGTCAAGCAGATTACAACTTCCAGCCAACAGGTGATGAGTTCTCTTGATTTGGAAATTCATGTCAATTTGTAGTTCTAGTAGTTTATTTCTACTCTTATGGATTGATTAGGTATAGCTAGGGGTCATGTCTCGGCTACCTATAGTCAATATTAGTAGAGTTTTCATAGAGTCACTTAGAGTTATTAAATTTAGTTCTAGTTTCTTTTCAGATTACCGTTGTGGGAAATAAACTTGATCAGTATCTAGTATTTATTTAGTAGCTTCCATATTTGGTATCTCATTTCTATTTATTTTCAATTGCTCATGTATTATGCCAATATCATGGGTTATCTTGGGATCAGTTATGGTTCTAAGCACCGTGTAATAACTAGGGGTGTCCTTGAGTCATGTCACAAACTAACCAATAGGAGATATACACCTCCTACCATAAAGTGCTTCAAATAGGGCAATTTGAATACTGGAGTGATAACTATTATTATAGGCTAACTCACTCAAAAGAAAGTGATCATCCCAACTACCCTTGAAATCAATCACACAAGCTCATAGCATGTCCTTTAAGGTCTAAATATACATGCCTATTTGTTTGTAGATGAAAAGTTGTGTTGTGATGAAAATCGTACCAAGACCCCTCTAAAATAATTTCAAAATTAAGAAGTAAATTTAGTTCCCCTATCAGAGATGATAGTCAAAAGGACCCTATTTAATTTCACCAACAACCTAAGATAGAGTATAGCATATTCCTTGGCTGATTCTGACCTGCTTACTGGAAGGAAATATGTTGACTTAGTCAATTCATCCAAGATAACCCCAAAAGAATTATGTTGTCGTTGAGTACAAGACAAACTTATAATGAAACCTATATTCTCCTTTTGCAACTTACAAGTAAGAATACTTATAACCTAAATCATACTACCATGCCTCTAGTGCTCGACCTTAACCTGCAAGCAATTTGGACACTTAGCCACAAATTTTGATATCCTTCTTTATACTATTCCACCAATATACTTTTTGAGATCACGATATGTCTTAATGGCTCCTTGGTGAATAGAATTTTAAGAACTGTGAGATTTTGTCAACATACACTATCTCAAGTCATCCATATCTGGAACACATAGTCTACTTTGAAAATAAATAACACCATCTCTCCCTTGGGAGAAAACCTCAACTTTTTTACTTTGGACCACTTTCGTCAACTTAAGAAAAATAGGATTACTATGTTGCTTTTCTTTCACCTTAGCTACTAAAGAAGGTTCTAACCCATTTTGAACAAAGATTCTATCTTTGGATGAATCATTTAACTGAACTCCCAATATATCAAGCTTGTGAACCTTGAGAACTAACTCTTTCTTCTCATATTCTACATGAGCAAAACATCCCTAGACAACTTGCTGAGAGCATAAATGACTATATTAGATATATATGGATGGTACAAGATACTCATATAGTAATTCCTTAACAACTCTTACCATCTCTTTTGATGAAGATTCATATCCCTTTTACTAAATATATACTGAAGGCTCTTGTGATCTATTAACACATCTACATGAGCCCATAAATATAATGCCTCAAAATCTGTAAAGAAAAAATAATTGCTGCCAACTTAAAGTCAAAAGAAGGGTTTTCCTTTTTATGAGGCTTGAGATATATAAAGGATTTTGCTATAACCTTCCATACTGCATCAACTCACAACCAAGTCCAACTCTTGAAGCATCATAATAAACTACAAACCCATCTGGACCCTCTGGCAGAGTCAAAACTTGAGCATAGGTGAGTTGACTTTTCAATTATAGATAATTCTTCTCGCAAGGTTCAGACCACTAAAATTTGGCTTTCTTAAGAGTAAATTAGACACAGTGGAAGAAATAGATGAAAATCCTTCAACAAATCATCTGTAGTAATTGGTTGAACCCTTGAAACTCCTAATATCTGATGAATAGATGGATCTAGTCCAATTTTTAACTACTTTGATCTTTAGAGGATCAAACTAAATACACTCACTAGAATTATATGACCAAGCAATGATACTAATTTCAATCAAAATCATACATGCTGATCTTAGGAAATAACTAGCAATCTTTAAGATTCTTCAAGATAATCCACAAATAGTCTGCATCTTTATCCTCACTTTGGGACTAATCGAGGATGTCATCTATAAAGACAATGATGGACATGTCCAAGTGTTAATTGAAAACTATATTCATCAAGTCAATTAATGTTGCAGGAGCATTCATTAGTCCAAAAGACATAGCAACAAATTTTAATTGACCATACTGAGTTCTGAATATTGTAATCAGAATGTCATATTCTTTGACTCTGAGTTGATGATAGTCAGATATGAAATCTATCTTAGAGAAGCAATCGGTATTCTAAAGTTGGTCCAAAAATTCACCAACCATAGGACTATGTTACTTATTCTTGACTGTGACTTTGTTCCCTGACGGTAGTCAATGAACATTTTGAGAGAATCATCTTTCTTACACACAAAAAAGAGCTGGCACCCTTTCGAGGGATACTAGGCCTGATAAAACCTCAATCTAAAAGATTTTTTAGTTATTCCTCCAACTCTTTAAGATCATCTGAAGCCACTCTATTTAGTGGAATTGAGATAGGTTGGGTATCCAGAAGGAGATCTATTTTAATTCCCCTTTGGGAGAAACTCGAGACAGACCTTTTGAAAATACTTCTAGGAATTCATTAAGCACTGGAACTTCCTGAAGAGTTGGGGTATTATACTTTGAATTCTTAACTCAAACAAGATGATAGATAAGCCCTTTGGAAATTATTTTTCTTTCCTTAAGGTAACAGACAAACTGACCTATAAGCACTTAAGTACTACCCTTCCATTCTAAGACTAGTTTATTTGGAAATTGAAATAAGACTACTCTATTTCTAAAATCAACTAAGGAATAAAAAGAATGTTGCCAGTCTATGCTGAGAATGACATCAAAGTTAGTCATATCTAACTCTACAAAATCAACTGAGGTGAGTTTATGGGAAACTTTAACTAAGCAATTTATGTATATCCATTTTTCTATGACTAAATCAATAACATGAGTAAAGACTGAGAAAGGTTCTAAGATGATTTTAAGATTGACACCAAAGTCAACTATTATATAGAGAGTCATAGAAGGAAGTTTGGCTCTGGATTCAATAAGGCATAAATATTAATATTAAAGAACTGTAATATTCCACTGACTACATCAAAGGAACCCACCTAATTCTGTCGATTCTGAAGTGCATAAAATATTTTTTGATGGTATACATCACCTGGACTAGATAAGGCACCCTACTGAGTTGGGCGACCTATTTAAGTTACTGAAGAGTTAGACTAATTTTGCTGATGAGCATCTCCGCCCCTCTATGAGGATGCTAAGAACTACTTCAATTTGTGACCTCTTTTTTCACATAAAAAACAACTATCATTTCCTGCCATATACTTCTTTTGGTGGTTCTTATCACACTTTCTGCAAATTAGATGGATACATCTACTAGTGACACTGTCTTGGGACTTAGAGCCTAGTGGCCTATCCTAATGAACCTATATGAACTTGGGAACTAGTAGATTATGGCAATAAAGTTGAATACTTCTAAAAGAATTCAGAACAATCTCCACCACCTAATCTATGTTGATAGATATTAAAATTTCCTATTTTAGCCCTCTTATTCTCTCTTTAGTCTCAATTTTTTTCTTCTTAATTTGTTGGGCATGATTCATAAACCTAGAGATGTCCATCTCCTTGACTAACATAGTAGTTATACACTCTTTAACCACGATGTCTAAAACACCTGACACAAACTTTCTCATACAAGCCCTTGAATCAACCACTATTACCGAAGCATACTTAGAGAGCTAAGTAGACTTAAGAGAATACTATTTCATAGTAATGTTACCCTATTTATAATTTATAAACTCCTGAACCCTGGCTTTCTATAAATTTAGTGGAAATTATTGGTTTAGAAATATAGCTCAAACTCATCCCATTACTATAAGAAAACAACCTATAAGAAAGGTAAAAGTCCAAAACCTAGCCCTAATTATCTATTTAGGACTAGGAAAAATTGGTCACGCCCCATCTTAACAGGACCCGATACAAAAGGTCTGTAGCGACAAGTCTAAGCTTATAATGCCATGTGTGTCCTTTAGTTTACTGTGGAACCTACAACTTGTCGTACCCCTTTTTAACCAAAAATATATGATTTTATGTTTGCAAGGATTTTTATTATTAAGTGTCAAATTATGAAATTTATTTCAAAAAGGATTCTTTTTCATTTGAACTCAGATTCACCAATTTACATAAAGCTAGTGTGCCAAGTCACCATTGGAAATCCTTTTTAAAATGGTTTGACTCTTTAAGTCTGATCCACGAATAGAGATTCCTAATTAAGGAATTTTGTTGACCGAAGGAAAGGTGTTAGGCACCCCTTGATCCCATGGTTTGACCATAGTCGCTCTATGAACTATATCGGCTAATATGATACTACGAAATGTATAAACAAAAAAATACAGAAAAAAAAACAAACAACCAAACAATTCATAACTCAAAAAATAATGTCCAGTCCAATTTATTACAGACCCAAAATAAAAATGTACTAAAATGTAAACCTAAACTAATACTAAACTACGCTCCACCCGGTGCCTCAAGTATTGATCACGAACATCCTCTGTGAACATAATACTTTGAGGCCTTCCCCAGCGAAGGAATACAACTTTTCTCGGGATATTCCCTGGCCAAATGAGTACAAGGGATACCGATGCGATGAAACAAAAGTCATTCAACACTTTGAACATTGAACAATCCACAATTCCTAAGTTTTGCCTAGCCAAACTACCATTTTCTTATCATCGTTCGGCCCAAGACATGATACTATCAAGTTTGATGAAATTAACACCTATTTTAAATCAAACCTACCAATTAATCAACACAAGTCGATATTTACTTTTATCGATTCTCAATCCTCCCCCCAAACTGCTTTTCAACTACAAATTTCTTATATGAGACATGGTCATCAAACTGACATTAATTATCAAATTTATACAACAATCGATTATCCATAAACAAATAACATCAACATCAACAAAATCACCCAATCAAGATCATCCAACACACGATATTTAATTCAACACTAAATATAATAAATAGGGTAATAAAAAGAGGGAAAGAGTAGAATTAGACCTCAACTTGAAGATTTTGAACTCAATGTTACTCAAAGAGAGTCCGCACCCAGAAACCTCAAGTAAAACCTCAACAACGACCAAAATTAACTTAGTATCGAGAAATACCACCCAAACACATTTGGAAACTGACGAAAAACATCAAAATGAATGACCCACAAACTCAAACAGAATTCAAACACAACAAAAGATCTCAATTTGAACCCCAAATCATCGATTTCCAATTAACCTTGTATGAATCTCATCAAAATTAGGGTTGTGTTCCCATTTTTATCTCACTGGAGCTCCAACAAGCGTAGACGGTGGTGTAAACCAAAGAATCAGGTTAAACTATCGGTGTCGATATTGTTTTCTAGTAAGAATTTGCCAGAAATTTCTTCCCCATCGTCCCCTTTTGCTCAATCCTGATTACTCTCTCTCTATTTTCTACTCCAATTTTGTTCACACTCAGCTTTATCTCTTAATTCTCTTTGATTTCACTGTGTGTGTGCATGTTAGTATATTTGTGGAAGAATAAGAGCTCCGTGAGCTGGGGGAATGATAATGTATGTATGCTTATTCTCCCCCATCCATGGAAAATAGAGGAGTATTTATGTATATTGTTCTGCTCTATATATGTGTGTATATGAATATGCTCCCTTGTTTTCTATTAAGCTGTGAGAGTGAAAGGAAGAGGGTAGTGTATTAGTTTATGTATTTGTGTCTTGGTGTGACCAGTGTGTGTGTATCTCCCTCTTTTGATGAAGATGAGTTTATGTGTATATATTCTCAAAGGGGCATAGGGTACATGGGTAGGGGTAGGGGTGGTGAGGTGGGGTAGGAGTAGGTGTGTGATTTGTCAAAGTTGTTATGGTATGTTGTTATTTTTGTTAGGATGAGGTGTTATAAGTTTGTTATGAATTGTTATAATTTTGTTATTTGGGAACTTATTACTGGGTGAAGGTGTGTGGTAAGACGGGGTAAAAATGGCAAAACAATGACTTTGGGAGGGACAAAATTACGTGTGTACATCATGACCCTCTTTGGGTGTAATCAAGAAATGTTTTCAAACAAATAAGTAGACAACGAGACAAAATTTTTACCTGGCCATTATTTAAAAGAAAGAAAAAGAAGGGCAGAATACCACTGAGTCTTGATTTGGGATATCCTACCTACCCAAGTTATGAGGGAATCAAGTCAAAGGTATCTCAAAGGGTTGGAAGGAGAAGGACTATACCGAGTTAGAGAGTCAAGTGAGTTTTGTCGAGGTTCCGATCCGCGGCTCTATCATTACATCAAAAAATGAAAATTACAAGTTAAAAAACATAAATAAAATTACATAATTCCTATCTATACAACTTTCCTTGGCTCTTGACTTACTGTTTCATAACCTTACTCTCCAAGCGGCCTCTTGACTTGCAATTTCCTTACTCTGTTCTCTGGCCGATATTTCATCACCTTATTGCTTGGCTTTCAATTTTTTTACCCTATTTTTAAGGCGAACTCCTGACTTGCTAGTTTTCCATTTGCTGACAGTCAATTTCTTCACCTTGTTGCTTGACTTTCAATTTCTTCACCTTGTTCTCTAGGCAAGCTCTTGATAAATGTCAAAACTAGAACAAGCGTTATCTCAAACAAAGATTATGATAAAGAAAGATTCCATTTTTCAAAAAAGTTAAGTTCCAAATAACAGGAATTAAAATTTACCCTAGTTTATCATCAGAGGACTTTTGTGAAAGTCACATTATAAGTATATGAAAAACCCAAACAAGGAAATGTATCTTCTATGGGTTAATTGAAATAACTCGACTAGAAAGTACATCTTTTAGAGTCAAGGGGAATGAATCAACAAGAAAGTACATTTTCTAGAAGTCAAGGGGGATGTCTCTCCTAGAAGGTACATCTTATAGTAGTCAAGGGGGATGACTCGACCAGAAGGTACATCTTCTAGGAGTCAAGGGGGATGACTCGACCAAAAGGTATATCTTCTAAGAGTCAAGGGGGATGAATCGACTCAACCAAAAGGCACATCTTCCAGGAGTTAAGGAGGATGACTCGACCAGAAGGTACATATTCTAGGAGTCAAGAGGGATGACTCAACCAGAAGGTACATCTTCTAGGAGTCAATGGGAATGACTTGACCAAAAGGTACATAGTCTAGGAGTCAAGGGGAATGACTCAACCAGAAGGTACATCTTCTAGGAGTTAAGGGGAATGACTCAACTAAAAACTACATCTTCTAGGAGTGAAGGTTGAATTTAAGAAGTGTATCACCTAGCAATTGAAAAATGAAATACCTGGACAAGGAAGTGTGTTTTCGAGGGATATAGGATGATGAATTTTTACCATGATTTGATTATCAAACTTGTGCAGCAAAATTACTTCCTGTATTTGTAGAAGTGAGGCATTGTAGCCCTTGATATTTATTCTTTGAATTCCTTGATTTGAAGGTAACATGTTTCCTATTTCATCAAAGAAAACTCGTTATTTTAAAAATATAGTGTTTGGTTTGTGGCTTTAGCATGCGTGGCAATCGTTCTTTCCCTCATCACATTTAATCTTGATTCTAACCATTAGTATATGTCATTGACTTGCTGCATCATTGATCCAAACTCAGATTATTAAGAGTGACTCTAAAACAAACACAATATCTTTGCATGACATGCTTCTCCAATAAACCCTGTGAACCTTGGAATTTCCATGAGTTTCCAGACTTGTTTGTTGACAAAACTTTCTGCATGCCTTATTTCAGCTCACAATCATGTATCTTTCATGTGCTGGCATTTTTTTCTTGCTTTGTGCAATTGAAGAAGTTGGTAGCCAATTTTGAAATCTTTCCTCACTTGTTTTGACATTAATTTGACTCAAAGCACAGGAAAAATGACTTTTTATTTGAATAACTGACTCAAGAAAACAAAAACAAAAATAAAAATATAAAGAAAGAATAGACAATGAATGTCCCTATTGAAACAAATAAAAGAAAAATTTATCTGAAAGCGACAATCAACTCTAATGATTATGACATGCATTTTGGATTAATATGCCTAATATTTCCATCCAAAATTTCACCAATTGTTGTTGAGATAATGACCCTGAAATTGAGTTATTTTCTTAGGCTAATCGCATTCAAAGACCTCATTCAGCTAGTGACGCCTTGAAGGGTTTTCGCCAACAAGCCTTTCTCATTTTCTTTCTCTTAGCTCATTTTTCCCTATGGTGTTCGTAAGTGTTTTCACTAATGAGACTCTCTTATTTTTTATTTCTCTCAACTCAAAATCGTCTTGTGGTGCTCGTGAGGGTTTTCACTGATAAGAGTCTCTTATTTTTATTTTTTTCAACTCACAATCACCTTATGATGCCCGTGAGGGTTTTCACCAATAAGACTCTCTCATTTTTATTCTTTTCTAATTTCTTATGCTGAGGAAGACAAGTAATTCCCAAAATGCATCATCATAAGCATTGCATACTTAGCCTTATCATTCTCAAAGATTTATCTGAAGGTCTTTCTTTGGTTGTAACTTGGCTTTTGGATAAGGTTATATAGAAAGTATTGCTTGAGGCCCAAACGACACTTGAAGTGCAGTGGGACTTACAACTTTTAGAATCGACTCAGACAATGGAAATTAACCCGTGGCCCAATTTCTTTTGACTGAGTAATTCTAAATTCTTTATTTATTTGGACCGAGCAACCTATGTATCTCACCCCCGAAAGAGGAGAATCAGGTCACACATAGTTCTGAAAATTTGTTCCTTTGCTTTACTCTGATTTCTTTTTTTTTCTTTTATTGACTCTTTTTCTCTTAAAAAAAATTTTTGACTCCCTTTTTCTTGGCACTCACCACTTTTCTTTCTTTTTGACACATTTTTCTTCTCTCTTTTTCTTTTTGAGACCTTTCTGACTTTATTCTTTTACTCGCTATTTTTCTTGACCTTTGCTGACTCTATATTAATTTCAAAAGAGGGGTATGAAAGAATATGGAACTAAGGCTCAAATGGGGTAAACAAAGGATGACACATTGTTTGGATAGCAGAATGAAGTGCCTTTTTCATATCAATTCTTGAAAATGAAAGTACATATCATGCAATATGAAAGTGAATGACAAAGATCATTTGTGACATTTTTTATAGCACTAACTTTAACTGAGTCTGTGTATCATTACTTTTGTACTTTTTCTAGCATACAACTCCACCTTTGTTGTATATCTCTCACATTGAATGCTTCATGATTTTATGGAGCTGATTGTCTTCATATTTCTCTTGATATAGGATCGTGTATCAACTTCTTGACTTAATTGAGATATGCCTTTCAATTGACGATCAAGTTATTCTTGTGATTCTCAAAGTAATTGCCTAAATTTTTAAAGAAGGCTTCAACTTGATCACCATATGTCTCAGCACTCTACTTGTTTTCTTAGATGCTCTTTTTCTCAATGAAACATTCTGATTCAAAGTTCTTTCTTAAACTAGATTTGAAGATCTAGCTAAAAATTCAGCCAGCATGTCATAGCACTAGAATCACCATAAAATCTAAAATGTAAAGAAAACAAACAAACAATACATATTTAAAATACAAAGGAAAAAAAGGACACTCTATTTAGTTAAAAAGAAAGATAGAAGCGTTTGAACATAAACAACAAAGGGACAATATATGATAGATCTTGAACTACAACCCTGAAATAATTCGAATAACAAAAAAGAAAATAAAATAAACTACCAGACCCCTTCCTAGTAGGGAGAGGAGTGACTTCACAATTGTTGAGCTTGACATCTTAGCCACTGGTTTGCACATAAGTATGACTAGATCTTTCACCAATATCAATATTCTGCACCATATTCAATTTATCTTGCATCATCTTTTCTATTTCTCTTTTCAAAGCATGGCAATCTTCAATGCCGTGACCCTAAACATCAGAATAATATGCACATCGTACATTGGGATCAAAATTTCTTGAATGTGGGTCAGGAGTATATCCAAGGAGAGGAGTGATCATGCCCCACTATAGGAATCTCTGGAATAAATTGGCATACAACTCTCCAATTAGTATGAAGCTATCCCTCAACTTATGCCTCATTTCATTGTTTTACTTGGATAAAAAATTGGGCCTAGAAGGGCTTTGGTTTGTTTGTGGAGTTAGAGGATGACTCTGAGGAGTTGGTGTGTACCATTATGGGTAAGATGAGGGTTAAACATATGATTTTGCATCATATACTAGATATGGAGGAGGGGGAATGGAGTATAATAGATTTTGGGGGTGATTATGTAGAGCTTGTGTATGAACTTAGGATTGAGACTAAGGGTAACAGTGACTTGGTATTCTTGGACGTGCCCATTGTCCAGCTACAATAGCAACTACATCTTCCTCATTTTTTTTCCTTCCAACATTTCCTGAACTTTTTTGAATTGGTTGAGTAGTTGCTTTCAATGTTGCAAAACTGGAAATGCGGCGGGTCTTGATTCCATCCTCTATCATCTCCCCCATTTTTAGGACCTCAATAAATGGTTTTCCTAATGCAGGTAACAATTGTTGATAATTTGTTTCATCCTGCGCTTGAATAAAAACCTCCACTATCTTACTTTCTTTCATTAGCGGTTTTACCCTAGCAGCTTGTTCACGCCATCTAATAGCATATTCCCTGAAACTTTCAGTACTCTTCTTCATTATATTAGTTAGGAATTTTTCATCAGGAATCAACTCCCCATTATATTAGAATTTTTGCATAAATTCATTAGCTAGGTCATCCCAACTATTCTACTTGTCAATGTCTTGGTCAGCAGCTAGACCTGAAAGACTCTCACCGAAATAAGCCATAAGTAATTCTTCCTGGTCTCCAACGTCCCATAATCGGTTATAATAATACCTTAAATGTGACACTGGGTCACCATGCCCATCATATTTCTCAAACTTCCGAATTTTAAAACCAAGAGGGAGATTAACACCTGGAAACATACATAAATCTTTATATGAGACACTTTTGTAACCCTTGAGTCCTTTAAAGTTCTTCATAGCTAGTTCCAAACTTCTTAATTTTTTGGTTATTTCCTCTTATTTTTTGTCATAACAGGCTTCTCAGTGTTAAGAGAAAATTTAAGAGGTTAAGTGTAGCCATAAGGACCAGTTGACTTAAATATGGCCCCGGGAGAATAATGCTGATCATTAGAAATATTTAATGCAGGCTCTCTCGTAGAGTAGGGAGGTACAACCGGTGGCTGAACATCAAAAGTAAGAGCTTCAGGTGGGAGTGCTGCTGCAAAAATATGAATAGTAGGTGGAGCAGAGCATGTGGTAGTTTTGTGTTGAGGAGTGAGGAAATGAATATTGTGAGTGTTTGGATAGTGTGCCCCAGAGTGGACCCTGATGCATGTCAACAAAAATGGAAAATTATACAGGTGACACGAGAGGCAAGCTAGAAAGATATTCCAGATTATCTATGGAAAATGGAGGAGGTGAAAACCCATTAGCCTAAGCTCAATGCATTTCTATCATTTGCTTCCTTAATTTCCAAATCTTTTCATTAGCTCCTTAATTCTCATTACTCGAACTCTCTATCTGATTAGTGACAACAACCTCAGTATCCTCATTGGCCATAACTTTCTCTTTGACTTGATGAAATAAAGAGGATCAGCCAAAATGCCACAAACGAACCACCTTAAATTAACTGAACATGGGATAGCAAAACAAGAGATAACAAGTGCGTTAGAGTTCAACATTTTCTCAAAGTCTTTTTTTTTCTTTTTTTGAAAATATCACCAAACGTAAGAAGGGAGCCTACGTATCTCACTCCTGAGAGAGAAGAATCAAGTGTGCGTAGGTCATGATGTTTTGGAACAACATGCCCAATCACACTCTTTTTTTCTGGAAACTTTAAGAAGAAAAGAAAATAACAAATTATCAAAAGAATTGACGAAATTTTTTATTTTTTGGATCTTTTTTAGCTTTAAAATCCTATACAAAATGAAACCTATGATTACCAAAGAAATCCTCTTGGGTTTTCAATTTTTAAGAAAATCCTATATAAAATGAAATGTATGATTACCAAAGAAAATCTTTTTGGTTTTTCGACTTTGAATTTCATTCTAAAATAAAACTTGAAACTACTAAAGGATTTTTTTTTCTGTAATATTCTTTTAAAGATGTATATGACACCTACTCTAAATGAAGAGTGAGTAAAATCTTTTTGGAATTTTAAATTAGATCACCAAACCCTAGAAAGGTTGCCTACATATCTCACTCCCGAGAGCAGAGAATCGAGTGTGCATAGTTCGCCCAGATTGGACAATTAAACACTAAAGGATAAACTGAACCATGACTTGAGAGAGACGACCAAGACAAATGAATAAAAAACTTTTTCGAGTTTTCAATTTGACACTTAACATAAAAATGACACCAACAGCCATGAAAGGAAAATCTTTTTGGTATTTTCGTTATATGAAATGTACAAAACTTCTACCTTATTTTTTGAATTTTTCTTTTATAAAAAGCTACTATTGAAAAAAAAATATTTTTTGAAATTTTTGAATTATGAATGCTTACTGAAGGAAACAAAAGAATTTTTTTTTGATGTTTTTGTTTTTGAGAAATGAGTCCAAAAGGTAAAATATTTTTAAAGTTTTGGATTGTGAAAAACAAAAGACATAAAGAACTCTAAAAAACTATGAAACTCTTTTTTTTATTAACTTTTTTCCCAACCTTTCTTGCCTACAAATTTTCCTTTAATTCTAGCACATGTTTTTCCCAAATTAGTCCGTCAAATAATTCTATTATCCTCAAAGATGCAACAATTAGCACATAGGGATGCTTCAGGGGAGAGTATCCTACAAAAGACCAAGTGAGTCCCGCTAGGTCTCAATATGATGTAGATAAGCATGACCTAAAGGATGACCTAGGCTAAGGTCCATTAACAAGGCTGTTCGAGGGCGCATATGGTCGATACTGTCTGCGATTTCTTTCCACATACTCTATACATCCACCGACTCCCCCTCCTAAAATAAGGGTGACACAACTATAGTTCGTGTACATGACATGTACTCCGGGACTTATTGCGAAACAAATGACATGGGTTATATAAATAATGTTAGATATAAAGCGGTAAAACATAAGACAAAACTGTAAACACGTAGCACATATGCATCCAACAATGATAAAACAATAACATAAATAATAACACAACTAAATTATTTATACATCTATAGTGTCAAACTAAGATGATACAACTCAAAAAATAAGCTCAAATTCTAAAAAATCCCCAGTAGAGTCGCCAGAGCTGTCACACCTCCTTTTAACCAAAAAGATATGATTTTAAGTTTGAAAAAGTTTTTATTATTAAGTGAAGAAAGATAAAATTTATTTAGAAAATGATTCTTTTCCATTTAAACTCAGAGTCGCCACTAGACACAAATCTGGTGTGCCAAGTCACCATTGGAAATTCATTGCAAAATGGTTTGACTCTTTAACACTGATCCAAGAACAGAGATTTTGGTTAAGGAATTCTATAGACCGAAGGGAAGGCGCTAGGCACCCCTCAATCTCGTGGTTTGACCACGGTCCCTCTGTGAACTATATCGGTTAGTATGACACTATGAAATATATAAACCAACAAAACACACAAAAAAGAAAAAAAGCAACCAAACAGTTCAAAACTCAAAAAATAATGTCCAGTCCAATTTATTATAGACCCAAAATAAAAAGCTACTGAAATGTAAACCTACACTAATCATAAACTCGCTTTACCCGGTGCCTTGGGTCTTGATCACAAACATCCTCTGCATACATAATACTTTGGGGCAATCATCAACGAATGAATACAACTTTTATCGGGACATTCCCCGACCAAATGAGTACAAGGGATTCAAAAGTGATTAAACAAAAGTCATTCAACACTTTGAACATTCAATAATCCACAATCCCTAAGTTTTGCCTACCCAACCTACCATTTGCTTATTTTCGTTTGGCCCAACATATAATACTATCAAGTTTGATGAAATTAACACCCATTTCAAATCAAACCAACCAATTAATCAACACAAATCGATATTTACTTTTATCGGTTCTCAATCACCCTTCCCAAATTGCTTTTAAACTACAGATTTCTTATAAGAGACATGGTTATCAAACCCATAATAATTATCAAATTAATACCAAAATTAATTATCCATAAACAAAAAACATCAACATCAACATCACTATCAACAAAATCACCCAATCAAGATTATCCAACATACGATATTCAATCTAACACACCAAATATAATAAATGAGGAAATAAAAAGAGGGAAAGAGTAGAATTTGACCCCAATTTGAAGCTTTTGAATTTAATATTACTCGAAGAGAGTCCCCACCAGAAAACCTCGAGTCAAACCTCAAGAACACCCAAACTTGACTCGGTATTGAGAAATACTACCCGAATAGATTTGGAAACCGATGAATTGCATCAAAACAAATTACCCACAAACTCGAACAGAATTCAAACACAAAAAAAATCTCAATTCGAACCCCAAATCATCGATTTCAACTAATCCTGTATGAATATCACTGAAATTAGGACTGGTTCCTGTTTTCATCTCGTCGGATCTCCGACGAGCTCAGGCGGTGGTGTAAACCAAAGAATTGAGTTAAACTGGCAGTGTTGATGCTGTCTTCCGGAGAGAATTCACCAAAAATTTCTTCCCCGCCATCACCTTTTTCTTAATCCCGATTACTCTTTCTCTATTTTCTTCTCTAATTTTGATCACTCTCATCTTTCTCTCTCGATTCTTTTTGATTTAACTGTGTATATGCATGTTTCTATATTTATGGAAGAATGAGAGCTCCGTGAGATGGGGAGTGATAATGTATGCATTTTTATTCTCCCCCATCTATGGAAAATAGATGAGTATGTACGTATATTGTTCTCCTATGTATGTGTGTATGATGTGTGTGTATATTAATATGCTCCCCTATTTTCCAGTAAGCTATGAGAGTGAAACAAGGAGGGTAGTGTATCAGTTTGTGTATGTGTGTTTTTGTGTGTATCTCCCCCTTTTGATAAAGATGAGTCTGTGTATATATATATTCTCAAAAGGGTAGAAAGTACATGGGTAGGGGGTATATGGGTATGGGTAGTGGTAGGGGTGTGATATGTCAAAGTTGTTATGTTAGGTTGTTATTTTTGTTAGGGTAAAGTGGTAAAAGTTTGTTATGAATTGTTATGATTTTGTTATTCAGGAACTTATCACATGGGTGAAGGTGCGTGGTTCGACGGGGTAAAAATGGTAAAAAATAACTTCGGGGAGGGACAAAATTACGTGTCTACATGACTCACTTAAAAAGTCGTGAAGACTTATTACGAGTCGTAAGATGTAATTATAGTCAAGACAGAGTGGGATGGTTGATGTTCTGTTTTGGTTACGACTCAACCCTAATTGTTGTAGTGGGACTATATGAATCGTATAGTCCAATCATAATTAACTAAGTGGGAAAAATCCTAATGTTTTTGGTCACATGATGACTCAACTCTAGGAGTCGTTACAAGTGGTAACGAGTCATATAGTGAGAGTCGTAATGTCAGTAGGGTAGGATACCTAAGTCTATAACCAAATTATGAGTTGTTTCCATAAGTCATAACGACTTGTTACGAGTTGTAGGATAAGACTCATTCAAGACCAGTGTGCACCCTTCTTGATACTGGCAAGGCTAAGAGTCATAAGGCCAACTTATAGCCAGACGTCAAGAGTCATGAGATGACCCATGACGACTGACGGTCAAGTTTCTATTTGTTTAGTTAAGGGGCCTTTTCGTATTTTCTCCTCTTGAAACTTACAAGCCACGACTTAAAACATAAAAGAGGTGTTATTTCTTTCCCATTCTCAATCACTTAATGATGTTCTTTATTCTCCCACTCTCAAGACCAAAAAGGCTAGGGTTTCTTCCTTAAAGTCATCTCTTAAGTCTCCAAGTCTAAGTTCTCTTCAAGGAAGTCATGCAAATCCATGTATATGGCATTTGAGAAAGGATAATATTCCATCCATGTGTCTGAAAACTTGATTTTAAAGTTGAATTTATATGATTTCAATTAGGGTTCTTACCTAATTCTCATATTTTTGTAGTTATGCTATCATCATGTGATTTAAAGATTGAATTGTACAAAAGATAACCTTTGTTAATGTTTTGACTTGCATTATTACTATTATTATATGATTTTTCATTATCTTGACAAAATGTTTGACGAATTCACGAAAGATTAAGTTTTGGGCATGGTATTTTGATAAGAAGTTTCTAATACATGCTACATGAATATAAACATTCAAGCGTACATTATTAAGTACAAGAAGTTCAATCTTATAAGTTCAATTTAGAATTATGGAAACTTGATTAAAGTCTAGTTTTGATCTTATGATAGCATTTAAGCTTTGAAATCCACAATTTCACCCATTGGGTATGATTTAAGCTAGCTAGTGAAGCTTAGTTGGTTTCTAATTTACAAACCCATATGCTACTTTAAAGTGGATTTCCTAAGTATAAGCATATATATATAATTTTGGGAGTAGTATTTATCACCAAAAAGGAAAAGTGGATGCGCATATGCTAAGTTTCAGAAACTACTAATAACGCTAAACTTACACATCAATTTAAGTGCAAAGCGGTTGCTGTCAATATAATAACCCAATAAGAGTCAGGGTCGAATCCACGAGGAATAATGTGAGTGGCAATTGAGTCAGTTCAAAATAAAAGTTTCTTACTAAGTTCAAACCTATAGTACAAGATGATTTGGGGGTTTACAATGTTTGCGAATGTGAAGGTAATTATTAGGCTTCTAAGGGACTAATTCGAGACTAATAATAATTAAAGTATAATTAATTAGGCACAGATCATGGGATTAGTCTATCCTAGGAGCAAGTTATTCATGGGAACGTGATAATTCAATGCAAAATCTAATCGTGATAATGTGGTAGGCTAGGTTTAAAGTCCTTAAGTCTAGTTAGTTAAAAAAGTATCAACATATCACTCATTGACCCTTTTGAGTACCTAACGAGTGTGTCAATTAAAGCCACCCAACACCTAAATTGGGTATCCCTATTTCTAGGATGATACCCATGGTATAGTCAACCTCACAATCACCCTTAACTCTAAGATAATGAGAATTAGCAAACTATTCCCATAAATTATATATTATTGCATTATTTTCCACATCCCTCTTTCAAGGATGATGTGGGTTCCAAACATTCACCCAAACCCCTCTTTCAAGGATGTTTTGCGCTTTCAAGAGTTTAGAATTTTTACCCATCAAACCCATTTAGGTATTTGTGACTTTTACCCATAAATCCCAATAAATTTAGTCAAGCAATAGAAGAACCCATCACTAACAAACTAGCATATGCACATATGAATCACAACCAACACATAATTCTATCCTATTCTAACATAATCCTAAGAGGAAGAACTAGCTACTCATAATGATAATTGATTCATCAAAAATAAATAGAATGGAAACCACACTTTAAGTTTCAATGAATCCTCAATGGGATTTTCCAATTATCTACTTATAAGTCACTCTAATGTCTTCTTAGCTCAAGATTAGTACAAATTTAGTTACCAGCTCTGAAAATTACAAAAAAACATCAACTAAGGATGGGAGGTAGGGTTGTAGAATGATGATAATCATAATGAGGGTTTTGATCCCTTTTTGTGAGAATTTAGAGCGGCAGAGTAGAATGGCAATTTTTCCCTTGGCTGGAAATCCCACTATACCATGATCGTACTGGCTTAGCTGCGATCGTGGCTCCATAATCATTGTATTCTTCACGTGATTGTGGACTTTTGAATTTATTGACTTACCGCGATCACGGTGGCCACCCCAAAATCGCGATACCTCAGGCCTTGCCTGCATGATTTTCCAGATTTTGCACTTATCTTTCATTTTCTCTCATTTTTCAGCTCGTTTTGCTTCTTTTCATCTCAACAATTTTTGTACCTACAAAACATTGGAATTAGTGAATTTTAATAACAAAATAGTCTTATTCATACCTTTATTGTAGTAGTGCATACTAATTCGGATATCGATGAGTGGCAAATTCACCACTCATACACTACGAGCCACCGTAGGGTTAAGGGACCTCGCCAGCGAGTGTCTTCTTTTCACAATATGGATGAATTTTAGTGATCACTTAAATTTAAGGTTCTATTCAAATGGAAATAGTAGGACAGCTCCCCCAACATGGGTAAGAGGTTGGACCTTATGGTAGCTCACATAGTTTAGGTCAACTGTTAGAATCTCTTATAAGTAAGAATAAAAGTAAAGGTTTTAGAAACTAAGTGTAATGACTAACTAAGATTATTCAATATTCTTTACTAGTTATGTTTTAAGATTTCTTAGCTTTCAAAAGTATTCATGACCAAGGTTAGTCCTTTACACTTTGCATGCATGATTTGAAAGTATATTCAGTTTTTATTTTGTTTATTGCATTCACACCCATATACTCAGTACAGTCCCAAAGTAGTGACCCATATATATGTATATATGATACATTATCTTATAATATAGGTTTTGGTGCTCATTTCTAGTAGCATGATTAATTACGGGCATCACTTCCTATATCTCGATATTTGGTAAGTCCTTATAGTCTGGGTACCAGCTTATAAGATCCTCAAATGTTCATGAGTGTTTCTATAGTTAATTGATTTTAGTTATTATTAGGGTTAGTTGGAGTTTGTCCCAGTGACTCTCGAGTTAGCAGTAGAGGCTTGTCAGACTATGCATCTTTCAGTTTAAGTAGATTATTTGAGATTCTTAAATTGCAAGTTGAGATTAAGATATTAAGTTGTTTCCTTCAGTATTCGCATGTATGTTAGTTCACTTTCCATGTGAGTTTTAAGATGAATAGATATCATGGGTTATCTTAGGGCTATTCGTAGTCCTTGGCACCGTATGGTGCCTAGGGGGTACTTCCAGGGCGTTACAATCTTGGTATCACAACCTAAGCTTTTAACGAGTCCTAGGGAGTTAGACAAGCTGCGTTACATAAAGTCTTTATCATGAGTGAGAAGTGCGCCACATTTATGAACAAGAGGCTACGAGACAAGTTAGGAATCATCCTTTCTTTCATAGTCTATTGTTCTTGAAGTTATCTCTATATACCCTAATTCATGCTTTTACGTGATAAAATATCCCTTCTTATCGAGATAATGCACATAGAAATGGCGATCAACCACCACCACTACATATAGATCCTCTAAATAAAAATGTCTCTTATGCTGAATTTCGGGCTACCTTTCAAGTGTTAGCTTAAGTTGTGAATGCTAACATTCAGATAAACCAACAGGAAATATTCCCGCTTTATTAGAATGGTAATCTAGTTGTAGCCAGGATTCTAGATTTTATGAGGATGAATCCCCCAAAGTTCTTTGGGTCAAGGGTGGATGAGGATACTTAATTCTTCATTAACGAGGCAAGGAAAATTACTCAGATCATGCATGTCATTAAGGAGTAGAGTGTAAAACTAGCGTCTTATTGGTTAAAGGATGTTTCTTATGATTGGTCACCATGTGGAAAGACGGTAAAGGTAAGAATACAACTCTTATAAGTTGGTAGGCATTTTAGAGTGCTTTTTGGGATAGATTATTTCCCCGAGAAATGAGGGAGGAAAAGGTGGAGAAGTTTATGAACCTGAGGTAGGGATTTATGTTAGTAAAAGAGTACTACCTTAAGTTTACTCAATTAGCTAAGTATGCCCCAGAGTTGTTACTTGACTCTAGAGCTCATATAAGTAAGTTTATCACTGAAGTATCTGATTTGTGGTCAAGAAGTGTAGGGCAGCTATGTTGATCATAGATATGGATATTGATCCATTGATGACACATGCAAAACAAATTGAGTTAAAGAAGTTGAAAGAAAGAGAGAAGATAAAAAAAGATCTAGGACTGGACAGTTTGAGTACATCCAACAAAAGTCAGGAGGGGGAAGTCATTCGTAATTTTAGGGCCAATCATCAATACCTGCACCATCATCAGCTATTGCCCCTGCACCCTAGACCAAGCAAGAGCAGTGGGGCAGGATTTCGAATTCAAGGCCTCAGAGCATTATGGTCGGGAGGCCTACTTATTTGACTTGTGCAAAGTATGGGAGGGCCCATCTTGGTGAGTGTATAATGAGAAAAAAGGGTTGCTATGGTTGTGGTAAGACCATACATAAGATTAAGAAATGTTTGTTTCCTAAGCAGGGAAGTATAAATGTTCATCCCCAGACTCAGGCCACGAATCTAGTAGCTCAGCTAGGTCGCCTAGCTCCTCTACAGGTTGCATCATCTAGTAACGGTGGCGGTCAATGCCAAAATTAGTTTTATGATTTAACATTCTATCAGTAGCATGAGAGTTCCCCAAATATTGTGACTTGTCACTGGTATGCTTTGCATTTTTCATTCTGATGTATATGTGTTATTAGACGTGGGATCAAACCTCTCTTATGTGACCCCGCTTGTTGCTAGCCTTGAAAATATTCCTAAGTTCTTCTCAGTCTCTACTCCATTGGGTGAGTCAGTTATATCTAAGCGATTCTATAGGAAATAGTATTTGCTATTACCATTCTCTATAAGATCACACTAGCATGTTTAATAGAGTTAGAGATGATAGATTTCAGCGTTATTCTAGGCATGGATTGGATCTATTCATGATATGCACCAATAAATTATCACACTCGTGTTCTGAAGTTTTAGTTTCCTAATGAAGCAATTTTTGAGTGGGAGGGTAGTTCTGTGCCTCCCAAAGGTAGTTTCATCTCTTGTCTTAAGGCCAGGAAGTTAATATAAAAAGGGTGTATCTACCATTTAGTTTGAGATAAAGATACTAAGTCTGAAGCCCCAACCATTTAATCAGTCTATGTAGTCAATGAGTTCCCAGAGATTTTCCCCAAAGATCTACCAGGGGTGCCTCTAGATAGAGAAATAAAGTTTGGTATTGACTTTCTTTCTGATACTCAGCCCATCTCTATCCCTCCATATCGCATGGCTTCAAACAAACTTAAATAGTTAAAGAAGCAGATTAAGGATCTCTTAGAAGAGGGTTTCATCAGATCCACTCCTATTCATGTGCAAGAAGATGGCACTCTCAAAATATGTATAAATTATAGACAACTAAAGATGGTTACCATTAAGAATAAGTACCCCAGTCATAGAATCTATGATTTATTTGATAATCTTTAGTGTGCCCGGTGGTTTTCAAGATTAAACTTAGGTCGAGGTACCACCAGCTAAAAGTCAGGGAGCACGACATTCCATAAACGGTTTTCCGAACAAGGTATGGTCATTTTGAGTTTATGGTTATGTTGTTTGGGCTAAAATATTCTCCTGCAACCTTTATGGATTTGATGAATAGGTTCTTCAAGAATTACTTGGACATGTTCATCATCTTTTTTTATAAATGACATACTGGTATATTCTTGGAGTGTGAAGGAATATGTAGACTACTTGAGGATAGTGCTACAGACCCTCAAGGACCGTCAATTATATGTGAAGTTTAGTAATTTTGAAATTTTAGTGGAGTCTATAACCCTTTTTGGTATGTCATTTTAGGGGCTGGTATTCATGAAGACCCTCATAAGACTAATGCAGTGAAACACTGTCCTAGACCCATCACTCCATCCGCTATCAGGAGCTTTTTGGGATTTGTTGGGTATTATAGAAGATTGGTTGAAGGGATTTCCTCCATAACCACACCATTGACTAAATTGACACAAAAGAAATGAAGTTTATATGGCTGGATAAATATGAGAAGAGTTTCCAAGAATTAAAGGATAGATTGACTTCGGCACCAATCTTAGCTCTGCCAGAGGGGTTAAACAGATTTGTAGTGTATTGTTATGCTTCTAGAGTTGGGTTAGGTTGTTTCTTAATTCAAAATAGAAGAGTAATATTATATGCCTCTAGACATCTTAAGGATGAAAAAAAAGAGCTACCCAACTCATGATTTAGAGTTAGTTGTCGTAATGTTCGCTCTGAAGATTTGAAGACACTACCTATATAGTTTGCATATTTACATTTTCACTGACCATAAAGGTATTCAGTATGTATTTTCTCAAAGGGATATGAATCTTTGTCAAAGGAGATGGTTGAAGTTATTAAAAGATTATGACATAAATGTGCCTTAATATTCTAGCAAAGGAAATATGGTGGCAGACGGGCTGAGTAGGTTGTTTATGGGTAGTGTGGCTTCTGAGAAATAAGGAGAACAGGAGTTGGCCAAGGAAGTGCATAGATTGGACCATTTGGGAGTATGTTTTTTGACATGAATGATGGGGGAGTAATGGTTCAAAATGGTTCGGAATCATCTCTGGTACTGGAAGTAAAGGAAAAATAGCATAATGATCCGATATTTATCCAGATATTAGAAGTAGTCTAGTAGCATAAGTTTGAGGTTTTCTCCCAAGAGAGATATGGTGTACTTCACTATCAATGTCAACTTTGTGTTCCTAATGTGAATGGGTCAAGGGAAAGGATACTAGCAAAGGCTCACAGTTAGAAGTATTCGATCCATGTTGGTGCCACTAAGATGTACCATAATTTACAACAAATATATTGGTGGAATAGTATTAAGAGAGACATATCTGTGTTTGTAGCCAAGTGTCCCAATTTCCAGTAGGTTAATGTTGAGCACCAGAGATCGGGTAGTATGCTTCAGGAAAGCAACATTCCTACCTGGAAGTGGGAAGTAGTGAGTATGGATTTTCATCACAAAGTTGCCTCACAAGAGATGTTAGCATGATTTTATTTGGGTCACAGTCGATGAAATGACTAAATTAGCTCATTTTCTACTTGTTAAGACTTTAAATACAGTGAAACATTATGCCAAAATGTACATTCAAAAGTTAGTATGGCTTCATGGGATTTCCTTATCCATTATTTTGGATAAAGTAACGCAATTCACTTCCCAGTTTTACCAGTCATTTCAGAAAGGCCTTGGTACAAATGTTAAGCTTAGTACTATTTTTCTTTTGGATATCAATGATCAGGATGAACACATAATTCAAACATTGGAAGACATGATGAGAGCATATCTTTTAGACATTAAAGAAAGTTGGTATGATCATTTACCTTTGATCGAGTTTGCTTATAATAATATTTACCATGCTAGCATTCAGATGACTCCATTTTAAGCGTTGTATGGGTGTAGGTGCAGATCACCCATAGGATAGTTTGAGGTTGGTGAAGCAATATAGATTGGGCCAGACTCTATTTTTAAAGCTGTAGAAAAGGTTCAGTTGATTCAAGAAAGATTAAAGACTGCTTAGAGTCATCAGAAATCATATGCAGATGTAAGAAGGAGAGAACTCTGGTTTGAAGTTGGTGATTGGGTATTCTTGAAGGTCTTGCCTATGAAAGGGATAATGAGATTTGGAACGAAGGGAAAGTTGAATCCCCAATTTGTTGGTCTATATGAAATAGTAAAGCATGTTGGAGAGGTTGCTTATAAGTTGGATCTCCCACTAGAGTTAGCCATGGTCCACCCAGTTTTCCATGTCTCAATGCTAAAGAAGTGCATTGGGGATTTGTCCTTAGTGGTTCCCCTAGAGAGTATTGGGGTCAAATATAATTTGTCCTATGAGTAAGTTCTGGTCAAAATACTTTATAGCAAGTCAGAATACTAAAAAATAAGGACGTGGTGTCAGTTAAGTTTCTTTGGAGAAACCAATTTGTCGAAAGTGCCACTTGGGAAGCCGAAGCAGACATGATGACCAATTACCCTCATCTCTTTTCTTCCAATTCAATACCTACCAAAGGTAAAGTGTTATTTTGAGTAAATTCTTTCTCTTTAAGACCATTTAAGTATTCTAACATCGTATCATATGTTTGTGAGTCATTAAATCCTGGTGATAGTTATAAGTTTGATTATAAGTTCAATGTAGAGAGGTAGAGATGTTGATTTCTCTTTTTCCTAAAATCCTAATCCTAGATGGGTCTTATTTAAGGAAAAATGTTTCCAAAGGGATATATTGTAGTACCCTTTGTGTCCTTAAGTTCATTGTGGAACCTATGACTCAACCAACAAGTCGTAACGACTCATTACGCATCATAAGATGTAATCATAGTGAAGACAATGTGGGATGGTTGAAGTTCTATTTTGGTTATGTCTAAACCCTAACAGTTATAGTGGGACTATACGAGTTGTTTAGTCTAGTCATAATAATCTCAATGGGAAAAAGCCTAATATTTCTGGTAACATGACAACTCGACCCTAGGAGTCGTTACAAGTTGTGATGAGCCGTATAGTGAGAGTCATAATATCATAAGGGTAGGATCCCTAATTCTCAGACCAGATTATGAGTGGTTTCTATAAGTCATAGTGACTTGTTATGAGTCATAGGATAGGACTCATATCCAGACTAGTGCTCACCTTTCTTGTTACTGCCAAGGCGCCGAATCACTATGCCAATTCATATCCAAAAGTCACGAATTGTGAGATGACCCATGATAACTGATGGTCAAGTATATATTTGTTCAGTTAAGGGGCCTTTTGATATTTCCTCCACTTGAAACTTCCAACCCATGACTTAAAACAAAAAAAAAGACATTATTTCTTTCCTATTCTCAACTAGCCTAGATAAAAACAAGGCTAGGGTTTCTTCCTCAAAGTCATCTCTCAAGTCCCCAAGTCTACGTTCCCTTCAAGGATGTCAAGCAAATCCAGTTATATCGGGTTTTAGTAAAGATAATCTTTCATCCTTGTGCTCTATAACTTTGTTTTATAGTTGAATTTTTATGATTTCAATTAGGTTTCATACCTAATTCTCATATTCTTGAATTTATTATTTCATCATGTGAATTAAAGATTGAATTGTACAAGAGATACCTTTGCTTATGTTTTAACTTGAATTATTACTATTATGATATGATTTTTCATTATCTTGACTAAAAGTTTGATGAATTGACGAAAGATTCTAACTTAAGTTATGAGCATGGTATTTTGATATGAAGTTTCTAAGACATGCTGCCTGAATTTAAAGATTCAAGCATAAGTTATTAATTACAATAAGTTCAAGATTGTAAGTTCAATTTTCAATTATGGCAATTTGATTAAAGTCTAGTTTTGATCTTATGATCGCATTTAAGACTTGAAATCCACAATTTCACCCATTGGGTATGATTTAAGCAAGAGAAACATAGTTGGTTTCTAATTTACAAACCCATATAGTATTTTAAGGTGGATTTCCTAAGTATAAGCATATATATATGTTAACATATATATAATTTTAGGAGAATATTTAGCACCGAGAAGGGAATATGGATGAGCGTATCCTAATTTTTGAAAACTACAAGCCACTGTAGGTTTATGGGACCTCGCCAACAAGTGTCTTCTTTTTCCAATATAGATAAAGTTTAGTGATAACTTGGATTTAAGGTTATATTTTGATGGAAAGGGCATGACAACTCTCCCCAACGTGGGTAAGACTTTGGACTCATTGGTAGCTCACATGGTTTATGTCGGTTGTAAGAATCTCCCATAAGAAAGAATAAAAGTAAAGGCTTTAGAAACTAAGTGTAATGAATCCATAAGCTTATTCATTATAGTTTAATATTTATGTTTTACAATTTCTCATCTTTCAGAAGTATTCATGACCAAGGAAAGTCCTTTACACTTAGCATGCATGATTTGAAAGTATATTTAGTTTCTGTTTTGTTTATTGCATTCACCCTCATATACTCAGTACATTCCAGAAGTACTGACCAACATATATGTCTATGTGCTACATTTTCTTATAATGTAGGTTCTGGTACTTATTTCTAATAACATGATTAATTACGGGCATCTCCTCCCGTATCTCGATATTTGGTGAGTCCACATAGTTCGGGACCCAGCTTATCAGATCCTCAGATGTTTATGAGTGTTGCTTTAGTTACTTAATTTCAATTATTATTTAGGTCAACTGATGTCTATCCCAGTGACTCTCTAGTTAGTTGTAGAGGCTTGTCAGACTATGCATCTTTTAGTTTAAATAGATTATATGAGATTTTTGAATTGTAAGTTTAGATTAAGATATTAAGATATTAAGATATTTTCCTTCAGTATTTGTATGTATGTTAGTTCACTTTCTATGTGAGTTTTAAGCTGAATAGATATCATGAATTAGCTTGGGGCTCTTCATAGTCCTAGGCACCATGTGACACCCATGGGGTAATTTCGGGGCATTACAAAGCTGGTCCTTAAAATCCATTTGGGACAACAAGAAATATGGTCATAATAATCTTTTAGAGGTGTATATCTTTTCCCAAATAGACTTACTATCTTCTCTTAACATATATTAACCTTTACGGACGAGCCATTACTTGGTCCTAAATTATCCTTTAGAGATGAGTAAAATTCTTATCCGATATCAAATTTTAAGGATGAGAAACATTCTGTTCCTTGATCAACCTTTAAAGATGAGCAACATTCTAGTCCTAGATTAACCTTTAAAGATAAGCAACATCTCTATTCCTAAATAAACATTTAAAGACGAGTAGTATTTCTAGTCTCTAATTGAGCCCAAATAAGCCTAATGTTTGATATCACATAATAATAAATTTCATAAATAAATATCTGATTGGTATTAAGAATCTCGATACAAAAATATGATATAATTAGAGACCAAAAAACTTAGTTAACATCATATGATATTAGTTTCAATATTTATTTAACTTAAAAACTTAGTTAATGTCCCGAGATAGAGTATGATATCAAATTTACCATAATATTTTAATACATTGAAAAATAATAAGGATCTTGTGCATCTTCCAAACTTGCATCTTGAATTGTTTTCAATCTTCAGAATCTGTAAGTAAAAAAAATTTAAAAATCTATAAATAACTAATCTCACAACATAATAATATATGTAAAGTGTAATGACCCTTTGGGTTATTTTCTCAATTTGTGTGCATATCTAAAATTTTGAGCTACAAGTAATTTATGACCTATCGAAACAGTCGGTTCGATTATTAGATAGTTCGTTTGGATTTTAGGCTCATTTCCTTATTTGTGAGCTTTCGATGTTTAGGATTTGGTTCGAACTAAAAATCCTAGTAGATAGCTTGGGATGAAAATTCCAACTGCGCTATCAGCCCTGGAATATTAATTTTAGGCTAGGAGGACCCTTGGTTCAAGTCCCGAGGCTTCCAGACTCATTTTGGGCTATTGGGCCGATTATATGAAAAATGGAACTATGGGTGTTTAGTCAAAACGATCTTGGAAGAATGTTTTAAGGATTTCATAGGATTCAGAATGTGTTTTACAATCAATTTTACTAGTTGATCATATTTATATTGTTCCAAATGAGTTTCGTAGATCAAAAACTCATTGTTAGTGCTGGTGTGTTTGTGAAAGCAAACCTTTGACCATTTGACGGGGTTGCTTAAGCGACCATTTTTCTGCTCAAACAATATTTGGATTCTTAAGAAATATTTTGACTCTTTGACCAAGTCGCTTAAGCGATCAAAGTGTCTCTTAAGTGTCTATCGTTGAGTCTAAGACCCAAATTTATATTTTTGACAGTTTGGGAGATAAGAAGCTCCAATTTTGATGATTTTTCTCAAAAAATAATTGTATATAAATTTAGAACTCTATTTTCCCCATTTACAAAGAAGTATTATTTTTTTTTTGTTATTTCCACCCAATTTAAGAATCAAAACCCTATTTTCATAATTTTTGGTGATTGAGAGCTCGAATTAGGATTTTTTTAGATTTTCCCATGGATAAGTTTTCAATCTTATAATTATCATTTACTCCTCTATTTCATCTTCAAAACAACTTCAAATTCTTTATTTCAAAATAGATTTTAAGGGTTTTCCCACCAAAGCTTGAAAATGATTTTCATTTAACTTGAACCTCATTTTGATCTTATTTTCACTAGGATTTTCAGATGTAGACTCTTATAAGTATGCAGAAAATATTTCTAAAGTAAAATTATGGTTTTACCTCTTTTATTTTTGAATCTATTTTTGTGATTCGTTTTTAAACCAATGTTGAATAATGCAATATGAGTCTTATTTTACATATGGCACTTAAAGATCGTAGAGAAAAGTTGAGTAATTTATGGGTGATTGATGGATTGCATTTTGACATCAAGTTAGGTTTCTGTCTACACTTTTCCATGAGATGATGTATTATATATGCTTCATGTTAGATAGGGATATTAGTATGTGATATTGCGTAGAACACCGTGACTTAACCTAATTTATGAGTTTGGGGGCTAGAAGGGAATTTGACTCTTAAAGTGAAATTATTATTATGCTTCTCAGATCCTATTACCGTAGTTTTCTAGCATGTTAGACATAGTTAGGACTAATAGACCTTGAGTATAATGTTTATTACATTGCTCGGTGGATTGTGATGGTTTTCCTTGGATTATGATGTTATGGTTATGTTGAAAATATACATTATAAGTCTCAAGGTTGTGTTCATGATATTGGTTGGATTCCAAGAAGTGATTTATCCTTATGGAAGACGTGGTTTAGATCATTGATGTTTAGATACTTATTAGGATGCTTACAGTTATATTTCTTTGGAAACTGGTGATGGTATGTATAGATTTGGTACCTTCATGCTCGCTAAAATGGTAAATGGTACGTTCCCAACTAATATATGATTTTTACTACTCTTTTTCCTAAAAAGGGATTTTTCCCACTTTTCAGTTTTAAAATGGATTTCTTCATAACAGAATCATACCATCATAATGATTATCTTTTGTGCATTGAAAATAAAAATGATGTTTTAGAGATTTTACCAAGATACATTCCAATCCACTATTTTACTACTATTATTTACCATGATCGGGAGATATTTGGACCCTTTCTACCCTTCTATGATGACTTTTTCCAAGAGTTTACCCTAGGTAATGGATTTACGGACTTACACTCTTTTAGCCATGGTTCTAGCCTGTACATTTATATATATATATATATATATATTTATTACTAACCGGGTTGAGTAGTTAATGATGATGATTGTTATTGGAAATCCCTGATCAGGACTAGGTTGGTGTATACTAGTACTCCCAAAACCCCTAGGGGCCCCTTCATCTATGATCCATCATGTTAGAGAAGAGAGGTCGTTGTAGGTCCTACCTTTACGAGCCATCAAGATGGAGGAAGTGTATACACTGGGTTACTTTATGGCACTTAGATCAGTTATGATATTATGGACATACTTGGCATTCATTCTTGTATACATAATGCGTATCACTTATATATGCCTAAACCTATCAGCTTTATAAAGGGTTGTATAGGTATAGGTATGAGTGCTACTTGTATTATATTCTGTGGTGCTTGTATCTATCAGCCTTATAAGGGTTGTATAGGTATAGACTCTAACTGTAGTTTGTTGAGTGTTGGTTGAACCTTCTGAGCCAAGGGTTGTATCTATGGTCCAACTATATAAAGTATAGTGCTAGGGTTCCTGAGTATGGACAGAATAGGATAATTTATCCTTATTGCCTCCTTAGTTTTACTATGGTAGTTCCCTAGATATTTGAGCATAGTTTATATTCCTGGTTGCATGTTATGTATATTTGCATTATCTTTGGAGATCAATCGATAATTGCCTACTAAGTTCCACTTGTTTAGTACTCATACTAAAATTTTACAGCCTATAAATCATAGTACGAGTTCTCACCATTTTTTTGCGTGTTGTGTAGAGCAACTATGTTTCAGAGACATAGGGTGAGATCCTGACATTTAGAGCATTGCTATTATCCCTTCTATGTATTAGACTAATCTCTATGTTGTATTCCAAGATAGGATGTATCAGTATATCTATTTAATACTACATTTTGTAATCTTATTACATTAGGAGCTCTTGTATTGATTCCACTAGGTTTTGGGACTATCTTATGTATTTTAGTCTTTTATTTTATTTATTCTGTATTCTTCCTCTATTTCTCTTGGTAGTCCATTACTAGTTGTTTCAAACTACGAGTTTGTTTTTCTACTTGTGGGTTACATTAGGTGCTATCATAACTTAAGATATTGGGTCGTGACAAATTGGTATTTCATATAGGTTTATCAATGTGTTGGTACAAGATCCAAGTGTCTAGTAGAGTCCTACAAATTAGTGCGATGACGTTCGTTACCATCTTTGGGAGGCTACAAAGCATTCTTAGTAAAAAAAATTCTTGACTCTTTATCGTGTGTTCGTATGTTGATGAGCCTCAAGTATGTTCTTTGACTCTATTTTATCCCAAATGGATGATGCAAGGTTGTTGAAAGATGCAGATAGGACTTTTGTACATGTTTTTAGAGTTTCAACACAGTGTTGAACTAGGGAGTTAGGGATGGATGTTAAAGATCTTTAGCATCAGCTAGAGGATTTGAGGCCACCTCAGGCTCTGGTGGGGTTTACGATTGCTTCGGCCTTTTGAAGTTTGGCATAGGGGATCCTGAGTCTTTTTGTAGATACCTCACAACTTTGATTCATTGACTAGTTCTCAGGCTAGTGTTGGGTTTGTTGGTATTCAGTTGGGTTCTTTGACAATTTCAGAGTATGAGATTGGGTTCCTTGAGTGGGATAAGAATATTCCTATGCTATATCTTTTAGAGAATGCCATAGTGTGTAGATTTATCAGAGATTAGCATTAGGAATTCATTTAGAATCACAACATTTGATAGCAACTGGGTTTTCTTTCTCTCAGGTTATTGAGCATCTAAGGGCTATAGAGAGATAATGCATAGGGACTTATGGAGATGGCAGTAAGAGGTCATGTTATCAATACAGAGCTATTAGTATTCTATCTAGGAGATAGGATCCTCCCGACGGTGGTTTTTTTCATTACATCTCTAGCGATGAGCGGTTCTCAAATTAGTCGTGGTAATCACAGTGGGTAGGGGTCTCATCAGACCTTGTGGAGTATTCAATATGGGTTCTTAGGCCATGGCGACTATTCTAGATCCGCAAGGGTAGAATCTAGGAGTATTCTAGGATCATGTTTTGGTTGTGATGAGATTGAACATTGATCTACAGAGTGCTCAAATGTAATTTGATTTTACAAATAGAGCTATAATATATTCCTCGCCATCCTAGTGTTCATGAGGTATGTTATAATTGTGGGAAGGATGGCTATTTCAGTAGGGAATGCCCTCAACATCAGTTGTTTAGATTAGGTTCAACTCATGTTTCTCACTAGGTTAAGACTTCAGGGGTTTGTTACAACTGTAGAATGATCGAACACTAGTTTAGAAAGTTTCCCCGACATGGGATTATTAGTCATTAGGATCATTCATATAATTCTTGTGGTATTGCAGAACTTTTTATTTGAGGTAGTGTGCTTAGCGCCTTAGTTGATGATTCAGATGCTCAGTTTGAGTTTGGATCCATTTAGATTCGTTCTTCCATGAGCACTTCTTACATGTGAGTTTGGGTTTCACTGTGATAGTTATGCTTTTATTTAATGCCTTTACCCTTGTCATTTGAGTGTATTAGGGTTCTCATACCCATGGATGATTGTATGCTTTTGTAGATTTATATTGTTTATTGTGTACTTTGATATCAAATTCATAATTATATAACTACCCCTATAGATTATTTTTTTAGTAGTGGATAAAGTGGATAAGTGTTGATATTTCCAGAGAAGTTTGTTGATATTTTTGTAGGGGTGTACTACTTGAGTTTAAGTCCTATTTACCATGGCGTATTGGCTTTCTTATGGCCTTAGAGTGGATCTTGCTATTGATTTTCATTTTTGGTACCGCATATTCCTGATATTGATATTTATAGTGTTGGTATTATTATTATCATTATTGAATATTAATTGATCCTCTCTTAGAAGATGTTAGTCTAGCATTATCTAGTTTGATTTCCCTTCCTCGCAGTTCTCATTCGTTGGCTTTGGCATCTAGCTTGGTTGGATGGTTTCTCTTCTATAGCAAGTTGAGGTTGGTTATTTTCCTCCTTTGTTGGTTGTGCTAGATTTTTGTCCTTCCGATTTGACTAATTTATTACCCAGTAGTGGTTTGAGATATTGAGAGATTTTAGATTCATCTTTCAAGTTTTTTGGATTCATCTCCTAGTGATAAAATTGATCTTAGTATTAGTATGGAGATGGGCACTGTGTTCTTGACTTGATGTGGTTCTTGTTCTAGTGGAGTTAGAGAATAAAAAATAGGTGATCTTTCCCGTGACCATTTCTTAAGTTAGTGAATTGAGTATTCGTTGCCTAGATAGAGTATTGGATTCACAAGTTTTTGGCTAAGGTTGTATTTTTCCGAGTCGCTAGAATTTTGTCTATTACAAGGGCAGTTTGCAACCTTGGTGAGTTCTTGAGTATGTTTTGGTGGTTCATGCCCTCTAGCATGTATGTAGTAGATTGATAGTGTTTTCAGTCGGTGATTTATCCTCTATGGTGATTTTGTCCTTCCGCTATGTTTCAATTTTAGTTTTGGCATTCAGTAAGGATATGTCTGATTTGGATACTAAGGTTGATTGGGTATTTGGCCTTAGATCAGACTTATTAACTCAACCTTGGATTTGATGCCTTGGAATGATAATTTGAAGGTTATGGTAAATTTACAGTGTGAATACTTACCCATCTTCATCTTTGATTTGGGTGGTTGAAATCGAGCGGTTTAGCATTGGTATCAAGAATTTATCTTGGATTTATAGAGCTTAGGTACAACCTTCATTTTTAGATTTTTCACAGTTTGAATTTCATCTATAGGCTGGCTAAGTCTACCTCTTATCTACCTTTTCGGTCTTTTTCAGTTCAGATAGATTATGATTGATATGTGTTCAGATGATAGTCCATTAGCACAATATTGTTTCCTTCAACTCTAACCTCAGGTTTCATCTTTCGTTGGGATTTTTGATGATCTACTCAGCAAGAGTAGTATACTTGAGTTGGATTCAACATGGCTTCATCCTTTATTGATGGGACCTCCTAGAGCGGATTATTTTGTGGTGAGTGTTTATGCTTCAGACTCCTAACTATCAGTTTTGAGGGTCTTCCAAACCAGTTATAGCGTTGGCATAGATTGAAAACCTTGATTGTCTTCATTTATGTGCCCAGGTAACGGCTTATGGGCTTATACTCATGCTTGATTTTGTGGATTTTTTATGTAGCAACTTTCTTTCTTTAAGTTTACTATGATGGGATTATGCGGACAGGACTCGAGTGATTGTTATCCTGGTTTGGAGTGGATAGCAAGTTTGGAAAGGCAAAAGAAGGTTATATTTGGATTTGGAGTTAGTTGCATAACTCATGCCTTGGTTTGTATTTGGCTTGGATGAGTTTTCATTTTATTGTACAGGTATCAGTGTGGTATCAGTATAGTATCAGTGTGTCTTGGTTCGGATTTATGTGCATCAACCATCTCAATTCAATTCGAGGCCAGTCTGTGGTTGAGGTTGAGTTTTGGATATTTGAGATTTAAGTGCGGAAGTTGGTTGGAAAAATAGATATTTGTGTAAAAATCCCTTCAAAGCATCATTTCTTTTTAGAGATTATCTGAAAGTCGTGCTTGGAGCATGCGAGCCCAGTACCTCTTCCCTTCGAGCTTTCGTGATCTTTCTATCCATTGACTTTTGTTGATGAAAGTCCTTTTAGTAGAGGATATCCTAATGACCCTCCAGGTCATTTCCTTAATTTTTATGTATTTTTAGCATTTTGAGCCTTCCCACAACGGCTACAAGTTATTTATGACTTGTCGAAATTATCGGTTTGATTATTGGACAGTTCATTTGGATTTTAGGCTCATTTTAATATTTTGGAGCTTTCACTATTTAGTATTTAGTTCAAATAAAAAATCCTAGTATTTGACCTAGGATGAGAATTCTGATTGTACCGTCAACACTGGAACATTGACTTTATACTAGGGGATCCTTGGTTTAGGTCTCGAGGCTTCCAAACTTGTTTTGAGTTGTTGGGAGAATTATATGAAAAATGAAACTATAAATGTTGGTCCCAAATTTAGTTTAAATGATCTCGGATGAAAGTCTTGAGGATTCCATTGGATTTGGAATGTATTTTACAATCAAATTTAACTACTGGATCATGTTCATAGGTTTTGAATGAGTTCCAGGGGTCAAAAATAAGTTTTGGTCATTGTTGGTGCTGATGTGTTCGCAAAAGCGAACCTTTGACCATTAGACCAGGTATCTTAAGAGACCATTTTGACCCATTTACTAGGTCGCTTAAGCAATCAAAGTGTCACTTAAGCGACCATCACTGAGTATAAGTGGCAAATTCATATTTTTGAAATTTTAGGAACTAGGAAGCTCTTCTTCTTATAATTTTCAATGTGTTTTTATTATAGAGTCATTGTATATCAATTTATAACTCTATTTTACCTATTACACAAGAATTTCTATTTTAATTTTCGTGATTTCCACCCAAGTTGAGAATCAAAGCCCCATTTTCACTAGTTTTGGGGCTTGGCAGCTCAAATTTGGGTGATTCCAAAGGGGATTTCAAGATTTCTTCCATGAATAAGTTTCTAATATTATAATTATCATTTCTCCCTCGATTTTATCTTCAAAACAACTTCATATTCTTGATTTTAAAAAGGGTTTTAGGGTTTTGCTAGTAATGTTTGAAATTGGTTTTCCTTTGATTTGAACCTCATTTTGATCTCATCTTCGCTTGGGTTTTCATCTGTAGACTCCTATGAGTATGTGGAATATATTTCTAAAATAAAATTAAGAATTTAACCCTTTTATTTTCAAATCCACTTTTGTGGTCCGTTTTTACACCCATCTTGAATATACAATAGGGGTCTCATTTTACTCCTAACGATGCGTAGATTACTATTTCGATAATGTGACAACACTTTGAGATCATGGACCAAAGGCAGTGGATTTGTGGGTGATTCAAGGATTGCAGTTTGACATCAAAGTAGGCTTCTATCTGCTCTTCTTCATGAGATGGTGTATTATATATGTTGCATGTTAGATAAGGATGTTAAGATGTGATATTGGGTAGAAAATCTTGGCTTAGCCTGATTTATAAGTTTGGGGGCTTGAAGGTAAATTAATACTTATGATGAAATACTTATTATTCTTCTAGGATCCTATTACCCTAGGTTGCTATCATGTTAGGCATAGTTAAGACTAATGGACCTTGAGTATAATGTTTATTATGTTACTCTATGGATTTTGTCAGTTTTCCCTGGATTATGATGTTATGGTCATGATATTGGTTGGATTCCTGAAATTGATTTATCCTAGTGGAAGATTTAGTTTAGCTTATTGACATTTAGATTCTTACTAGGATGCTTACAATTATAATTTTTTGGGTACTGGTGATAGCATGCATAGATTCGGTACCTTCATGCTCGCAAAAATGGTAAATGGTATGATCCCAACTAAAATATGATTTTTACAACTCTTTTTCCTAAAAAGAGATTTATCCCACTTTTCACTTTTAAAACAAATTTCTTCATAACAGGAATTGTACCATCTTAATGAATAACTTATATGCGTTGAGATTGGAAATGATTTTTAGAGCTTTTTTTCCAAGATAGATTCTGGTACATGAATTTACTACTATTATTTACCACGTTCGAGAGAGATTCTGACCCTTTCTATACTTCTATGATGATTTAGTCCTGAAATTTACCTCAGGCATTGAATTTACAGCCTTACACTCTTTTAGCCATGGTTCAAGCCCGTGCATTTATATATATTTATATATATAAATTTATGTATGTATGTATGTATTACTAGTACTGGACTGAGTGGATTGATGATGATGATGGTTATTAAGAATACTGGATTAGAACTAGGTCGATGTATACGGGTACTCCTAAACCCCCTAGGGGCTTCTTTATTCGTGATTTGTCATGCTGGAGAAAAGAAGCCACCGTAGGTCTTGCTTTTTTGAGTCGTTAAGATGGAGGAGGTATATACACTGGGTTACTTTATGGAACTTAGATTGGTTATGGTGTTATGGAGTTACTTCTCTTTCATTCTTACATGTGCATTGCCTATCACTAGTATGCGCCTATATCTATCAACCTTATGGGGGGCTACGTAGGTATAAGTATGAGTGGTACTTGTAGTATATTGTGTGGTGTTTATATCTAGCCTTATGAGGAGTTCCATAGGTACATGCTTTGACTGTTGAACCTTTCGAGCCTATGTCGGTGGTGTTTTATAAAAGGACCCGTTAGGATTGTTAGTCTAGACTAAATGGTTACTGTATTGTGTTATTATTATGGTTAGTTAGTGGCAGATTGATTATTGGACTAATACTGCCATTCGAGGTATGATTCTGATTTCTTTTTTTATCGGTGCTTTGTTATGACTAACTATCTCATGTTTAGATGTATGGATTAGAGATCATGATTATGTTAATACTAGTTTCTACTATGATAAGTAGGCCTTAAGATACCTTTGGGTTAGCCTTGTTTATGTACATACATTTATATATGTAGTTATGGTATTACCGTGCATCCTTCCCTTCCTTCATTTGTTCATGTTGTATACCGATTCCTTGGCCTTGTATACCATTACATATCCTTCATATGCTTTATATTAGTATATGTGTCAGCGATATACTGTATAGTGCTAGGGTTCCTGTGTATGGCCAGAATATGAGAGTTTATCCTTATTGCCTCCTTAGCTTTACTATGTTAGTTTACATTCTTACTTGCATGTTATGTATATTTGCATTATCTTTGGAGCTCAGTCGGTAGTTTCCTATAGAGTAGCACTTGTTTGGTACTCATACTACACTTTTGTAGCCTACAGATTATAGTACGAGTTCTCATTATTGTTGTATGCATCATGTGGAGAAGCTATAATTAAGCGACATAGGGTGAGCTCTTGGCGTTTAGAGCATTGCTATTCTCCCTCCTACGTATTAGACTAATCTTTAAGTTATATTAAGAGATGGGTTGTATCAATATATTCATTTAGTAATTTATTTTGTAATCTTTTTACATTAGAAGCTCTTGTACTGATTCCACTTAGTTTTTGGACTATCTTATGTATTTTAGTCTTTTATTTCATTTCTTCCACATTTTTCCTCCAATTCTCTAGGTAGTCTGTTACTAGTAGTTTTGGACGATGAGTTGGCTTGCCTACTGATGGGTTATAGTAGGCACCGTCATAATCTGAGAAACTAGGGCGTGACATAAAGTTTACACTAGAATTAGTTAAACCTCTCACCCAAAAGTAGTCTAAAGGTTATCTACAAACATCAACAAATGCTGCAACAAAATAAGAAAAAATAATTTGAAAAACTTTGAGATGAATTAACCAAGATTATAAAAGCTTTGCAAAGCAGTATAGAAGTATCTTAGGGATGCAACTTTTTTCCAAAGCATCAAGCTAACCAAAGCATCAGAACAACCAATATACTTTGTTGTGACGTTAAAATAACCCAAGTATTAGAATAACCAATATATTCTTGATGGGATTGCTGCTCACTCTCGTGAACCTATATATTCACCTGAATACTTAAGCAGAATAAAACATCTACGTACTGACAGGAACTTCAATGAAAGAGCCCTTACTATTGGAATTGGTGGCCCTATTGGTACATGGTAAACACTCTTATGCTGGCATTATGTAAGATCTTACGGGGAAAATACAGATTTGCAACACAACAAATTATATATTCACAAAAATAAGGTGGAGAGTTATTAATAAAACATGGAGAACTACCGAAGGAAAGGATTGCAGCTGTAAAAATAGAAGGATGCCCGCATATTGCTACTAGGGAAGATATAATTATTAATATTGGACTTCTTGAGGAGCTTTCTAATATATACAAAGCAGATATACTACTCTATGAATCTAGTGGAGACAAGTTATCTCCCTACTTAAGTTTGGAGTTTGATGACTACATAATCTACATAATAAATGTTTCAGCTGGTGATAAAATTCCTCAAAAGGAGGTCCCAAAATTACCCAACCCAACCTCCTTAAGATAAATAAAATTGATTTTGCATCAGTTGTGGGAGTAGATCTGTCTATCATGGAGCGCGATATATTTCATATGTGAGAGGAAGGTCCTTTTGTTTTCGCTAAGGTGAAGCATGGATTGGCCTATAGGACATAGTAAACTACATCTTACAAGATTGGGAAGTTGCAACATGCAATAAGAAGAGCTGAAATTTTCAGCAGAGACTTTACTTGAACATTATGGATCGTTTGGCTTCTTCGATGCTATCAAAATTTCAATTTTTTGGACTAAAATAATCTATCTTCTGATAATGTGCATTTACATGGGTTTTGTGCAAGTACTGTGTAATTTACAATTTTTTATATTTATTTTGATTTGTTTGGTAAAAAAGGAATCCTATTGTTTCTTATCACCATGTAACATATTGAGATTTGTTTTCCAAAAAAAAGGCATCAAAATCAAAATCATGTTAAAAAAGAAATGAAGGCATCATAATCATGCCTTTGAGCCTAGGTATAACTTTCAACAGGACATACATGAAGCAAGAGGTCGAGCAACTTCTAGAATTAGTGTATATAGAAAATAACTATACACAAACCAACAAAATAAATTTAAAAGACAGGTATATGGTTATTAACTTGGGTAGCATAAAAGGTAGTGGTGAATCAGTTGGAATTGACGATGTTGTCGCCCTGACTTGTGGTTGTTGAGCAGTGAAGAATTCTTTTATTTTCTTATCTATTTCATCTCATCTTCTAAGGTAGAAAATCGATCATTCAAGGATTTATTTTCCTTATTCAAGTATTTTTTTTCCTCTTGAGTTTAACATAGCATGGATAATAATTCAACCTTGGAGGAAGTACTTCCTTTAAAGTCTTTCACCGTTACTCCACCCAAATCTCAAATACATGGCTATAATTTTGAGGTCCATAACATTTTTCAACAATCTCTATGCTAGGTAAAGATGGCTCTACATTCACCATTTCTTTGATTTGAGCCTACAAATAATATAAAGAAATATTTCTAATCAGTATTTTCAAGTAATTAATGTACATATTTAATTTACCAAATGCATATGTTTTCAATTGCTCCAGGTTGAACAAGCTTGTTATCTTTCTTTCGAGCTTCAAAGAAACTCAAATAGGCATGCTACCCAGGTGATGAAGCATCATCAACTTAGCTCAGTTTGTTGCATTTTTGTTGCTTCATGCCTTTATTTGTAAAACAATAAGATAAATTTTAATAATTCAAATAAAAATTATGAAACATCTGAATGGCTACTGAAAATGTCTAAAGCTCCTCCTCTATCTTGTTTAAATGACTCTTGGAAATCATCAACAAATTGATTTTTCCAAGAATGTTATGAGATGTTTTTACCTGAGTCTAATGCAAGCAAAAAATAGAAGGAAGAACGGGAAAAAAGCAAAAAAAACTGGAGAAATAAGAGGCTAGGTAAAGAAGAATATAAAGATAGAAAAACGTTGCAATCATTTGGTTCTACTATCTATACTGAACTACACGATGAACAACAACCGATCTTAGAGAAGAATGTTTTATCTCCAAGATAATTCCAGCAAAAAGGTCTTTATTTTAAAGTTGCAACCAGTTCCGCAACTAATAGACCTCTTACAAGGTCTCAAAGTAGGGGGTTACTTACAACTAATAGACCTCTTACAACTATCTTGTGAAGAGGTCGATGCATTTTTACCATTTAAGAGCCAAGTTTCACTTTTGACAACATTAGTTGTAGGTATCCCACTAAAACTTTGGAGTCTAGTTCTAGAAGTAGGAGGTTCTAACCTGAATACTCTATAAATGCCCAATGACTACCGCACCTCTCTAGCCTATTCTAGAAATTTATGTTGTTGATTATGTGCTCAGTTTGTCCTACTTTGAAGATTCTAGATTGTAATTCATGGAATGAGTTTTATGTTAAGGGAATTAACACTCTGGCTCAACACTTTTCTATTTTGTATTTTATACTTGTGTCACAGTTACAGATTTAGAATTTTTGAACTAATACAAGATAACTATTTTAACGAAGAAAGAGAAGTAGAAGTATAGATTTCATAACAAGAAAACTTTCTTTATATTAACATTTCAATTATTGTCTTTGATAAACATAGCTAAGAAGATACACAACCTTTTGCATGGACATGTCACTTAATCTGTTGTCAATTTGGTCTATGTTGACTTTTTTTTGCCCAAACTATATCTTCTACATGCAATTAAGACTCCGATAAAAGTGATATCACCAGGCGAAATCCACCTTGTTCCATTTCTTTGATATCAGAATGTTTTTGTAAAGCTTGGGTGTGCTTTGTATGTGCTGGAAATTTCTCAACTATTGCATTACAGTTCTTATGGGAAGCAGCAGATACAAATCCCTTTGGGTGCATACTTGAATTGATTTTCAATATGTTCAATGCCTGTGACACACTAGATAACATAAATATTTTGGAAGGGAAGGTAATCAAGATACATATGCTTTGGAAAAAAAGAGTGTTAAATAACTAGGTATACCTACAAAGTTTCACAAGAAAAATGTTACTTTACCAACCACTCCCATTCTTTCTTGTCTATTTTCTTTGGCTTATTCCTAAGAGCTTGTTGAAGTGAATTATGCTTCATATATGTTACATGTAAGTATCCTTTTCATTTATTCCAAAAATCATTCATCCATCTCAAAATATGATCAAGATGATCACTCAGTTCAACACCTTCAAATTTATTCTACAATAATCAAAAAATGGGTTAAGTTAATGCATTGCGTGTACTATAAAATGTTTACCAAAATAAAAGTACCAATAAAGGAACTAAACATGAACAACATGGTGAACTCAGGTTTTATAAGCAAAAGAAGAGCTTCTATAGTAATAAAAGAATTTGACCTCAATAACTGCCCATATGTGATTCCATTTTTCTTGGCTAATATGACTCCATGATGATACTTCCAGTGGACATCTATTACGATCATGAATAATTTTTTCCAAATGCCTCGAAAAACATTTCTATTTTTTAAATCGTTCAATTATTGTAAAAGGTTAATTTCAATTTTTTTCCGATTTCAAGTGGAGCAACTTCTTTGAACTTATTGCTACCTCAAAGTCTTTTTACCTTTCAAGGATTAGATGAACCTATAGGAAAATGAGTAAGGGCGGAGAATATGATTAATTCTCTATTTGGTGGATTTCATTTAGAAACATATCTTTAGTAAACACATCTTTAACCATTACTCAATGGCATAGCTAGTTGACTACACCGACCAACTGAAAAGATATTTTTTTACCATTTTATTCTACAACAGAAGAACTTACATATGAATTAATCAATTACATGGTGTAACAATTCTCACCACTACACTAGCTTCATATTCCCCATAAAATAATAGAAACACTAAACATGGAACATTGTCAAGTATAAAAATGAGGCTGGGCCAAAGCAGGTGAGAAGTTATATTGTCAAGTAATAGCCCTAACCCAGTGTCTAACCTTGTCTATGTACCACCCAAAGTTCCCCTACGTACTCATAATTTCTTACTTCTAAGCAAAAGTTGGTTGCTTAGAACTAGAAAGACCATATAGGCATGACGTACTAATTTTAGTATTTTGAACTTCTAGTTAAAAATTAGAAAAAGAGATTGAAGCCAAAATAAAATTGAAAGGTACAATCTATTAAAACTATACCAATCAAATTTAGTTCAACAAAGTTATAACATATGAATTCAACATATACCCTTTTCAGCAGTTTGAGTGTTGCATGACTTGATCAACAGATAGAGATAATGAAATATTGGCTTGCATGTCTTCTTTCTCAAGAAACAAGGGATCTTTATCCATTGTTTGCATTTCTTAACTAGAAGACATGGCATAACTTATTCTTGTGATTTAGAAGGGGTTGGCTAATGTTGGTTAGCGTAGAGGGTGCTCTTGTTGAAGATTCTACTTTTGTTTTTTTAGAAACCTCTAAAGAAGAGCTCAAATATCTAGGTCTTTTATCTTTTCCTTTTCCTATAACACCTAGATGCAAGAAAAATATCATAAAAGTTGGTCAAATACATAGCATATTCAAAAACACACAACATATTTGAGAAAAAAACTAACTTGTTTCAAATTCTTGGATGTATTTCTTAACTTGATTAGTAGATATAGGTTATGGAGTATTATTTTGCATATACTCTTTCTCAAGAACCATGGAATTGTTATGCATGGTTTCCATTCCTTGACTAGTAGACATGGTGGAATACTTAAGCCCTTGTGCTCAACCCTTCCCTATATAACCTAGAGAAACAAATCATATTACTTATACTTTAGCTGAATAGGAAGATAGTTCTAAAATAAAAGAATATAAAACAAGTTGGTAATACAAATTCAAAATAGTTTATATAATATATCTTACTTGTTTCAAATTCTTGGATGTATTGCTTAAAAACATCACTAGATTAAGGAAATAAACTCTTAGTTGACATATTCTCTTTCTTCGCCAAAGATCTTAGACCTCGTCCTCTTCCTTTTCCTATTGCACCAAGTGAGACTAATGTATACATCATAGTACCCTTCATAATTGATTCAATCTCATTTTCAGTCTTCAATGATTTCATCTTGAACTTGCAAAACAACCAAAAGTGGAAAAGACAATAAGAAAAAATGTGACAATGTAGTAATAGAGGAAATCATATCATCAGAATGTGTAACAATGAAATTATTAATTTTTGATAAGAAAAAGTATACCTCATTAGTTCTTTTTCATTTTTTTTGTGAAGGACTTCCTAAATCTACAATATCATCATCCAATTTTCACAATATCCTATAGGAATCATGAGGTTAAGTCTTCCTCACTACTTACCAACCTTTGTTGTAATTATAATTAACATAAAACACTTGAGATGCTTTATCCGCTAAAGCAAAAGTCTCATTTGTTTTAAAAAATCTACCCGGATTAATACTCACAAAGTCTTACTCTTTTTTTACTCCCTTTATTTCATCATACACATCAAAATAAGATCATTTCTATCCAGTACAAATTATAACTCAATAACATTTGTTTAAACTTCACAGTAATCAACGTTCTCACTTGGAGTACCATTCTCACCAACTACAATAACACCACAATTTGTAGTTCTTAAATGTTATCATAATCGTCTACAACAACAACAACAACAACAAACCGAATATATTCCCACCTAGTGGGGTCTGGGGAGGGTAAAATATACGCAGTCCATGCAACTACCTCAGGGGGAAGTAGAGAGGTATCATAATTGTCTACATGAAATCTATATCCACTAACTATATAACAATAACAATGTGTTGAATATTGGGTAGGACTACGTGAAAGTTAAAGAAGATCTTTCATGTTGTTATTTTTGTTGTTGTTGTTTACTCACCCTATCTTTAAGCCATTTAATAAATTGTCTATTCCATTCTACCGCAAATAAGTGTCGAATAGTATCCTTTTGAGTTTGTGCAAATTCTCTACCAAATTGAAATGAATCATAAATATCATATATCAAAGAAATTACCCTAAAAAAATAATAAAAATAAGACTAAATGAATGCTCTCCATACTTAAGATATGGTAAGACTTCATCACAATTCTTCAGTATATATATGTGTGTGCTTGTTCCAATTCAACGGCCTCAAACTCACATGGTTCTTTAGATCCTAAAGTTTTTCCATGTTGACAAAATATAGATAAACCTCCATAAGATTATTTTAAACCCTCATCATAATTTCTTTAGGCTGATTAAATTTTGTGTCAATTCTATATAGATACCTTGAACATAAAGTCATACATTCATTCGCAATGTAGCCCTCTGCAATAAAATATTATGGACATTACCTATTATAAATGAGAGATTTCAAAAATATAACCATCATTCCATAGGATGCATCCACCTATAATAAATAGCCTAACAATCTTAGCTTCACTAGCTAAATGGATAGACAAGTGCACCTTGACATTAAAAATAAAGAAGGAAAAACCTTTTCTAACTTGCAAAGTGTTATGGAAATTTGTACTTTGATATGTTCAAAATTATAAATTTTCAACTCCATGGATCCAAGAACACAAAAAAAAGAGATAACTCAATAAGTGGCTCACACACTTCTTTGGACAACATACCACGAAGTGCAAGAGAGAGTAGATATTGCAGAAGAATATGACTATCATGACTTTTAAACCTAGATATCTTATGATATTTTAAGTTCACACATTGAGAAATATTAGATCAAAAAACATTAGAAAATTTTAGATTGTTTAAAAAAAGAAAGAAATTGTGGTTATTTTTAGGAGACAATATGTAGTATGCAGTTGGAACTTAAACTTTTTCTCGCTTTTGGATTAGGTGTAATTCTAGCCTAATGTTCATCCCTTTCAATTCTAATAGAGTTTAATTGTATCCTTGTTTTCTCCTTTCATATTCATGAGTGTCCCTATAAAACTGTTACGTATATTTTTTTCAATATGCATAATATCCAAATTATGTCACACTAAGAGATACTCCCAATATGAAAGTTTAAAAATTATATTTTTCTTGTTTTAATTATCCTTTCAAAATTTATATGTTATATTCTTCCTTTTATTTGGATCTCTTGATAATTGTTGCCCTTCAATATCATATACTTGATTAAGTATCTTAATACCAAAATATTTTTTTAGTGGTGGCCTTTTCTCTTCTGTACCATCAAGGTACTGTTGCTCATATATTTATTTGTGACTAAGAGTAAGTAACGCCGGTGACCCATAAAACATTGCTTCTTACTATTAGCCAATCAAACTGAGGACATGTCATTGTTGCAACACAGACATGCCAATTTTTCTTTGATACTACATCCAGATAAATTTTCATATGTTGGAATGTTATTATTGGGATATAAAAAATATGTATGCAACTTAAAATTCTATTTAGTTAATGATCATAGTCTCAATACTAATTTCCCACAACTCATTCAGTTCCTCTATTAAAGGCTAAATACATGCATCAATTAAATCTCCTGGATCTTTTAGATAAGGAATAAACATTAATAAAATAAAAAAAATTTATTGCATACGAAATCAAAGTGGTAAATGATAAGGAATAAGAACCACATACCAAATGCTATGTGAGGTTTTCGTATTTCAAAATGGTTGAAATCCATCACTAGCAAGTTCAAATCTAACATTACGGGGCTCAGGCGCAAATAAAGGATAAAGTTCATCAAATTAATTTCATGCCATTGAATCAGCTAGGTGCCTCATTATTCCATCCTCAAATCTCTTATTTTTATGACATGTCATTAGAGTAGATGTCTTTGTAGACATAAACAACCTCAAAAGTCTAGGCTTCAAGGGAAAGTAGCGTAATCTCTTTACTGCTATTTTTCTTACCTTTTCTTATCTTTTATTTCCCTACTATTATGTCTATATTCCATCTAGATGCACCACAAAAAAATTGAGTAAGCTATCTTCATTCCTGTATAACATGCAATCATTAGTGCAAGCATCTATTTTATTGTAAGAAATTTTGAGTTCTTGAATTATTTTCTTCGCCTCATAATATGAGTTTGAAAAATGGTAACATAGGAAAAAACACCTCATTAAACACTCTCAGTAACATTGTAAATGAAGCATTACTTCAATAATCCATACTTTTGTCGTGAAGCAATATAATCAAAGAGGAAAGCCTTGATGCTTTTGAATCGTACAATGGCTTTTAAGAATTCTTCAATAGTTTCTAATTTTTTTTTCTTCAACAATTGGCTCCTTCTCAAAGAAATCATTATAATCAGTGTGTGTAGGTCCACCATCAAACTAGGACACAATTTCTCAATAATTATTCTACTTCATCTTTACTCTCACATTCTTCCACTTCGTCATTAAATTCATCTTCATCTTCAGATTCAGATAATGATTCACCCAAATGTTCCCCATGATGAAATCCAAAAGTATAATTCTGAACTATTACATGTACTTTCAAATGTGTTGAACTATTCCATGTACTTTTAAATGTGTCACAATTGTTTTATGAGTTTCTAAAGTAGTATTGCAATATTTGATACATGGATTTTTTATTTCATAGTCTTATCCTATTTTTCAAAAAGCATAACTAAAAAATTCCATTGGAACGATCATTAATAAGTTGCATCCATTGCTTACCAGGTGTCATAACCTTATAGAATACATACAATATTATATTAAGAAAACATAAAGAATAAAAAATTATACCAATATACACACAACTAGTTAAGATCAAATTCATAAAATTAGGTCGAACTCTATGTCCGCACTTTCTAGTGGACCTTGGATCCTTTTATAGTTAATGAATATTAAACATAATTAGATGGACTAAGTATAAAAAAATTATAAATTAACTTGTATGAATGTAAAAGGAAAATTCTTGATGGATTAATTGTTAATTGAGGAATTCACATTATTTCATTATGATCCTAAAGTTTAACATATGCATAAAATAGTAAGTGCTTAATAATGTAATCTTCTAACTTAATGAGTAGATTGATTGGTAAAAATATATTTATAGGTGAAAGGTAGGAAACAAAAACCTAATTTATCATACAAATTAAGATTCTTAGAGATATGCTTAATACTCCAATGAATAAAGTTATCATATATCTATGTATTGGTGAAAGGTAGGAGACAAGACAACCAAGAGATGCTTGCCTATTGAACCTAATTTAGCATACTTAGAGACATGTCAATATCATATATGGTGATAAGCAATATTACTGGATAGATATACTAGCAAAAGGTGGCTGATAAAACAAGTGAGAGATGCATGCAAACTAAAATGAGTGTTGCCATTGTAGCTACAAAAGTCATGCTATTTAAATAGGGAATAATTTGACATCAGAACACATAATTCCCCATCTCAAGAACCTTAATTAAGATTCTAGGAATATGGTTATTTCAATGATGAGTAGAGTTACCAGATATTTGTATTGGTAAAAGGTAATAAAGCCAAGAGATGCGTGTATTGATCCTAATTTAGCATATAAATTAGTATTCTTGGAGATATGCTTAGTACTCCGGAGAATAAAGTTATCATGTATCTATGTATTTATGAAAGGTAGGAGACAATACAAATATTAGATGCTTGCCTATTGAACCTAATTTAGAATGATACAAATTAGGATTTTTGGAGACATGTCAATTACATATACTTTGATAAACAATGTTACCAGATAGATTTACTAGTAAAAGGTGGTCGATAAAACATTTGAGCGATGCACACAAACTGAACTGCGCGCTAGAGGTGGACGATAAAGCAATTGATAGATACACATAAATTGAAATGAGTGCCACCGTTGTTGAAACAATAAAGAATTTGTTACAACATATACAACTTTGTCACAAAAGATATGTTATAAGGAAAGACTATGGTTTATATATATAATATATATATATATAATATCTATATATATATATATATATATATATATATATTGGAATATATGGTGGAATCATTCATGGGAAGTTTCTTGAGACTGGAAATTTGTACACTATGCAAATAGGAGGATGAAAGTATTCTGCATTTTTTATATGTAGAGTCTCAAGACAAGTATGGGGTAAGCTACTTCACTAGAAAGGCATATATAAAAATCTAGGGTCATGTGACTATAAAGTGTAATGGGCTAGTAACCATGCTAAAGGAAGGTGGAAGGGATAAAGTCTATATGATGACAATAATGGCAGTGATGTACTTCTTATAGAGGGAAAGAAATAACCGATATTTCTAGGAGAAAATTCATATTCCAGATGCTATTGTAAATCAGGTCATGCAAGAGATTCATATTTGAGGAAGCACTAGGTCATATTTTTTGACAGCTAGAAAATCTTAATTTTTACTCAACTTAAGGGGTACTGGTATAAGTAGCAAGTTGAATAGTATATCATAGTTTGATTCAGAGAATGACTGGACAAAGGAGCATGTTGCTCATTACTCTTGTCTGCAATTTTCTTTGAGCTTTGTACTTAACTCTAAATTCGATAATGAAATTAATTAATTGCCAAAAAAAGAGTTTGGACAACCCGTGAAAATATCTATACCTATCAAAGAAATATATGCAATTGTAGGTTAATCGAAATAATCACCTTGAGCAATATGAAAGCAATATCCAAACAACAGTAACAAAATCATGAGCTGGATTATTTAATTAATTATCACACAAAAGATTGCACCCTTTCAAGTAAACACAATTACTTCACAAAACGAGCAAAAACCAAATAGAAAATTATCATTTTTCACTAAATGAACCCTTATACTGAATCTTTACTTTGATTTAAATGGGGCCTACAAACATGAAGACACTACAAAAAATTCAAATTATCAATTGGGAATTTCAGCCTAATAACCTTTTCAATAATTATTAAATAAAACAGAGAGAATATAAAGAAAAAAATTAACTAGAATCAAATAAGAAATAGAAAGAAGAAATTGTTAGAACATAAAGTGGAACCAAACAAAAACTCAATGGATGGAAAATCATACCTGATGTAATGACCCGATACTGCACCTCGAATGTCATACGACACTTGGAATCAAGTGATCCCAAGCAAACCTATGATACTGGCATAAATAATGAGCAACTGAATATAATACATAAAACTGAAAATAATAAGTGGAAAAAATAGCATTAGCTGAACTTTCTCAATACAATACTATTTAAAACATTGGTTATACAAAAGAAAACTGAAACTAAATACATAAACTTTGACTGACTGTCTATGAAGCCTCTACTAATACTGACTATAGATAGCCGGGACATAACCCCCAACAATCCCTAATCAATACAAATGAATAAAATATGAATTACTAAATCTACAAACTGATTGGATTCTACAAATAAAGAGAACTCATCAGATGCTGACTGAACGTTGCGAACTACCTAGCCATGATATTATTGGCTACAACTGGTACCTATATTATGAAATAATGTAGCCACATGGACATATATGTGGTCAGTACACTTAGAATTTACTGAGTAAGTGGGGGTGAATGCAATAAGTAAAACTAAATTAATGCATCATCTTAAACACATGCATGCTAAGTGTAAATAGACGCATAGGATACTGAAATAAATTAAAAGCTGAAATACCATTAAACATGAATAACAAAGCATAATGTGATAAACTGGGTGAGCCACTACACTTAGTTTCTATAGTCTTTACTTCTGTGAAAGATTCTCATAATTGGAATAAACTATGTGTGCTACCATGGAGTCCAACGTCTGATCCATATTGAGGAGGGCTATTATATCCTTTCCACCAGTATAAAAACTTAAACTGAACTAGAGTAATCACTAAACTAATCCCCTTGGGGTAAGGATACACTATCTGGTAAGGACACTTAAACTTGCGATGACAGATAGCTTTTGGAAAATAGGATTCACTGAACTCACATTCCCCTCTCAATGCTAAATGTTACTCCCAAAATATATACTTATGCTCATACTTTTGAAATTCATCTTAAAATAGCGTATGAGTCTATAAAGTGAAAACCAACTATGCTCTTCTTGCTTAAATCATACTCATAAAAAAACTTGTGAATTTCATGTCCTATCTAATCTGGAACTTAAGTCATGTTGTAATACTTTTTAACTTACACTAATAAGCTTAGACTTTTGTAAATAGAATACATAATTCTAAAAATTATAATCAATTATCAACTTATATAAAATCATGTCAAAATATCAACTTAATGCATACAATCACTTTCATAGATAAAAGCATAAAAAAAACATAAAATTTTGTGCTAAATAAGATTTAAATCTTGTAGAAAAGTCATAATCTTGAAGCATAAAAAAATGGGTATGAACCTTGGTAAATCAATTCTTTAAATTCAAGTAGAAATCAAACTTTTGAATACAAGGATGGAAGAATATCCATGTTCAAACCCCATATACCTTAAATGATGAACTTTCTTGAGAGAGACTTGAATTAGAACCTTAAAAGTTTCAATTTTTGAGAAAAACCCCTTATTTAATGTTCTTGAGGGTTTAGGAGAAGAGGAATGATGTATTTAGATTATTGTATAAGGGAAACATATTAGTACTAGTTATAGGATAATTTAAACTGTAAATGACTTATTCACTCTTAAAAAACTGAAGGAAAATATGAGTTTTAGCACCTCTGAGAATATAGGCATGCCACATTTTTATCGCATAGCACAAAGGGCGTGTCACATTCTTATCATGAAGCACACAGGGAATGCCATGCTCTTATCATGGAGAAAACAAGGCGTTCCATTCTCTTATTGTGGACCCTCACTACTTCGCTCACAAAAATTCTCATAACTTTTTTCTCAGGAATCGAATTAAGGTGAAATTGGATGAATTAAAAAGAGGACTCAATTACCGTTCTATAGGTGGGTCTTGAGATCCAAAATACTATATTTCAGAAGTTATACATATTTAAAGTTGACCCTTGTAGGATCAAATACCAAAACATAATCAATAATAATATTTCTTAACTCAACTTTGCTCTAAGTGTTTCCTATGAACATTCTTCACATTAAAATCACTTTATACGCATGGTAAATGATCATGAAAATTATATATGATTAAAAATAATCATTTTTAGGCCTTTAACATATGATGAATGATCAGAAGTTTATCCAAAAAATTTTGGGTATTATAATATCTCCTCCTTGGAATCATTCGTCCTCAAATAAAGACTGATATTGATATGAAAAAAATGCAGTTACTAACATAAAACAAATTTATGAGATGACTTGATTGACTATAAGGAGCTGATTCATTTTAAGAGTTTAGAACTCTATTGAAACATTCATGACACGATCGTACATATAGAACTGTGAGGAAATAACTAATGCAATAGATTTCTAAGAGTTTCTAAGAAGGAAATATGAGTTTCCTCGGGATCTCCTTATCATAACTTCTAATAATAATCAATGGAAAGAATATTGTGTAATACCCCAAACTTTCTTTAAGTCAAATCTAGTCTTTAGAAGAGTTAGTGATAACTTCCTAAATGATTAATATTTGAATCAGATAGAATTTCCCAAATTTTGACTTATTTATCATATGGAAAATTGAATTATCTTTCCAATGATACCAATTTCGTACAAATCTGGTATCGGAGTAAAAAGTTATGGATGTTTTATAGAGGACTGTTGGAACTACTTAGAAGCGACGGTCAGGCCGATGGACCGTCGAGCTAGCGATGGACCGTTACCCAAACCGTCGTAGGCGAGGCAGTAAGTCAATGTTCTAGCTAAGGCGTGATGGACCGTCGATCTTGCGATGGACCGTCGCCCATGCTGTCGATACTAAGGCAGTAGGTCCCTATTCTGGTCCAAGTGCGATGGTCAGGCCGACGGACCATCGATCCAGGAATGGACCATCGTATGAGCCATCACAGATCCCATTCAGCGATTTCTAAGCCATTTTTAAAAGGGTATTTGGGTTTTTTTTCTACCCATTTTAACCCCTAATTATACTAGAAAATAGATCATAACTTTATTATTCATTCACAACATCCAATTAGGGATTCATTAAAAGATCAATACCCAAGAACAAGAAACCCTAGGTTCTTAATCCCAAGTGAAGAACTCAAGTGTACCTCCACCAATCTTTAAGAAATTATCCACCTAAGTATGTCAAGTGTTCATTCATGGATTGTTTTCTTTCATAAAGCCCAAGAATCAAATTTTAAATTATAAATTATGATGTTTATGTTGTGGATTGATTATGATCATGTTGATGTTATGTATGATATCCAAGATGGAATTATTAAATGTTTTTTCATTAATTTATGCTAGCATGTGGATTGAAATATACTAAATTGTGATGATTTTTGCAACCATGATGAATTAATTTAATGTCCATGCCTAAGCTTATAGTTATGCATGCAAGGTGTTTGATAAAATGCCTAAGAGAATAAGAAATATGCCTTATTTCTCAATTGTGACCAAAATGATGAACCTATGATTTACCCTTATGTTCAAATTGACTTTCATGTTATTGTTATGGATTGAAATTTTTTGATGGATTGTACATGAGATTAGCCTATGAAATTATGACATATTTATATGCTTTCCTATTTATGAACCAAACCATGATAATAAAGTGCCTTATAAAATTCCCCAGTGATTGTATTATGGATTGTTGATTATAGTCGTGAGTCAAGGAAGTGTCATGTCTTATCAGTTTCATGCTATAGAGTCTTGGAGGTACGTGTACCCAATAATTTAGCTATGTGCCTAGAGCCAGTGTCAGTTTTCAAGATACTCTCAGTCAATCCATGTTCAGTAGAATTTATTCAGTCTCATGACTTAGGAAAACTCAGTAATCTAAGTCAATTATTAGATATCACTGATACTCCGTCAGTTAATGGAACTCAGTAAAATCAGTCCAGTTAGTTTAGTAAAATTAATTCAGTGTCTAATCAGATGGGAGAAGGAATTTAGCACCGAGTGAGCCCAATGATGGGAACTCACCTGCGAGTAGAGGGTGTGATTCTTAGAAGCAATCCTTTCGCTCCAGAACTACATAGCTAGCGTAGGTTGAGACATCTAACCTGTTAGATGAGGGTTAGTGACGTGGATTAAACTATTAGATAAAGGTCCCATCGTTCTCCTTAGAGTACCTGTTAGATGAGGGATCACTCACATCTTGTCCTTACCAGTGGCGCGGTATTGACACCCTTTCAATTGGGGTTACAGATTGGATCCTAACTCAACTACATTGCTTTAATTAGGGAATTTCAGTCAGATGACTACTTCCCACAGTTACAGTTTCATTCTCAGTCTCAGTAATAGAACTCAGACAGTTCTACAGAATTCAGGACTGTCAGATATAGTCATCTCAAAATAGTATGGAACTCAGCTAGTTCCATCAGAACATGTACTGTCATATACAGTCGCTCAGTATCAATTATCATTACTCATGTTATTAGTATTCAGACTCAGTATTCAGTATCATTATGAATTCAGTTACAGTCATTTATTCATGCATGTATTCTCACATTTATTTTATTTGGTCAGCTAGTATTGTTCATGCATATAAACCATTGCATTTGGCATACCTCACTTGCATACCAGTATATTCAATCGTACTGATGCATTTGTGCTATGGTGTCTTATACCATAGGTTCAGAAATACGAGCTTTAGAGCATCAGTAGCATTCCAGTCTCAGCAGTTAGAGTTAGCAGTAAGTCCTCATCCTCCGAGGACATGATTATTTCCTTATTATTTCATTATTAATTTATTTCAATAGTTGGAGTTAGTTGGGGACATGTCCCATGAACTCCTTATTCAAACAATTCAGTTTTAGAGGTTTTCAGACTACAGTATGTATTTTAGTTCATGTTTTGGTATTGATATATGGTACTCTTAGATAGTATGTTTTAACCATTTTTAACCTTAAGGCATGTTTTATTCTATTATTTTTGTATTTTACATGATTTCATACAGTATACAGGTGAAAATATTAGTCATGGGTTATCTTGTGGTCCTTCGGGGTCATGAGCACCGTGTAGCATTTCGGGTATAAAATTCTGGGCGTTACAAACTTGGTATAAGATCCTAAGGTTCAATAGAGTCCTAGGAAGTCTGAAAGCTGCATTTAGTAGCTTCTTTTACATGGGTGTGTTGCGGGCCACATTTATGTACAGAAGGCTATATGATATTTTAAGAACAGTTTCCCATCTTTCAGTATTCATATCGTTCCAGTGAGCATAATCTCAAGGTAATCTCTCAATCTAATCCTTTTGTCTTTCTCTTACAGAACATGTCTCCCAAGAAGAGAACCAAAACTCAATTAGCCCCTTAGCTCGAAGATCCTTTGGGTGAGCATGTCTCTCAAGTAGAGTTCTGAGCTGCATTCACTACTCTTGCTCAGTTAGTTGCTTCTCAGAATGAATGACTAGCTATCATTCCAGCCAACCTAGTAGCCAATTCAGCTGCAGCCAGAATTTGGGACTTCACCCGAATAAATCCTCCATCTTTTCTCAGGTCTAAGTTAGATGAGGACCCTCAGGAATTCATCGATCCGGTTCAGAATGTTATAGACATCATGGGGGTGTCAGTTCTTGAGAGTGCTGAGCTAGATGCATATCAGTTGGAAGATATTACTCACACTTGGTTTAAACTGTGGAAGTTAGAAACGCAGATGATGCAGGGCCTATTGAGTGGGAGGAGTTTTTCACCGCTTTCTTAGAGAGGTTCTTTACCCTAGAGCTGAGAGAAGATAAGGTGGTGGAATTTATCAACCTCAGGCAGGGCAACATGACGGTGAAAGAGTATTCTCTTAATTTTACTCAATTATCCAGATATGCTCCTCATGTGGTTGCAGATAGCAAGACCAAGATGAGTACGTTTGTTTTTGGGGTGAATGATAGTGTAGTCATTGAGTGCAGGTCCGTGATGTTGAATAGTGACATGAACATAGATAGGATGATGACCTATGATCAATATATAGAACAACAAAAGATGAAGATGAGGGATAAGAAGAATAAGAGAGTAAAGATAGGTAGTTTCAACTTTGCTCAGCCCAAATCAGAAGGAGGAAACCATTCTCAGTTTTATCCTAAGTTATCAGTTCTAGCTCTTTCTTCATCTATCGGTCTAGCTTCTAAATTCAGGGATGGTAATAGAGATAGGGTGCTAAGCTCTAAGTCTCAGGGCAGTGTTAGCAATGCCCAAACTAATCCCCTTTGTCAGACTTATGGTAAGAACCACAAGGGTATTTGCAGAGCTAGAAGTAATGTCTTTTTCGAATGTAGCAAGCCAGGTCAAAGAGTCAGAGATTGTCCCCAGTCAGGTTATCAGGGTCAGCAAACCGTTCCTCAGCTCATCTCGATTGCCCAAATCAGCAGGGTGCCACTTCCAGTGCTACTAATGGGCAACGCACAAACAGACTTTATGCTTTCCAGTCCCGACAAGAGCAGGAAAATTCTCTTGATGTGTTACTGGTACATTACAGATCTTTCACTTGAATATTTACTCTTTGCTTGATCCAGGAGCTTCTTTGTACTTTGTTACTCCTTACATAGCAGTTAATTTCGGAGTCAGTCCCGAAATTTTAGCAGAGCCTTTTTCAGTCTCCACCCCAGTGGGTAAAACTATCATAGCCCTGACTGGTATAACAGGAACTGTCCCGTTATGATATTTTAGAAAGTCACCTCAGAAGATTTAGTCGAATTAGAGATGACTGATTTTGATGTCATTCGAATTAGAGTGGAGGGGTAGTACTTCAGCTTTCAGAGGTCAGCTTGTTTCCTACCTTTGGGCAAGGAAAATGATATCTAAAAGATGTTTCTATCATATTGTTTGAGTTAAGGACACTAGTTCTGAAACTCCTAGTCTTTATTTAGTCATAGTCATGAATAAATATCCATATGTCTTTCCCGAAGATTTTCCAAAAATTTCTCCTAAAAGGGAAATAGACTTTGGTATTGATATTCTTCTAGATACTCAACCTATCTCTATTCCTCCATACAGAATGGAACCATCGAAACTCAAAGAATTGAAAGAGCAGTTGAAGGATCTCTTAGATAAGGGATTCATCAGGCCCACAGTTTCACCTTGGGGTGAACAGTATTATTCGTGCGGAAGAAAGACGGTTCTCTCAGAATATGTATATACTACCGTCAACTCAATAAAGTAATGGTCAAGAACAAGTATCCATTTCCCAAAATTGAGGACTTGTTCAACCAATTTCAGGGTGCCAGCTAATTCTCTAAGATAAAACTCATATCAGGCTATCATAAGATGAGAGTCAGAGAATGTGACATTCCGAAAATAGCCTTTCGTACTCGGTATGGTCACTTCAAATTCTTAGTTAAGTCCTTTGGTGTTACCAATTCCCCAGTAGCTTTCATGGACTTGATGACCTATGTGTTCAAGCAGTACTTGGACATGTTCATCATAGTCTTCATAGATGGCATCCTTGTTTATTCATGCAGTGAGCGTAATCATACAGACCATCTCAGAATAGTATTGTAGACTCTCAAAAATCATCAGTTGTTCGCCAAGTTCAATAAGTGAAAATTTTGGCTAAGTTCAGTAGAATTCCTTGGTCATATCATTTCCGGTGATGGCATTAGAGTTGATCCTCTAAAGACCGAAGTAGTAAGAAATTGGCCACTTTTTATATCTCTATTAGATATCAGGAGCTTCTTGGGTTTGGTTGTATATTACCGATGGTTTTTTGAGGTATTTTCTTTTATTGCATCCCCTAAATCCAGATTGACTCAGAAGAAAGTCGAGTTTTAGTGGTCAGATCCTTGCGAGAAGAGTTTTCAAGAGTTGAAGACTCGACTCACCTCAACTCCAGTGGTGTCTCTTCCAAATAGTTCTGATGGGTTCATAGTGTATTGTGATGCATCTAGAGTAGGTTTGGATTTTTTCCTCATGCAGCATAGTAAGGTCATAGCCTACGCCTCCAGACAACTTAATCCCTTTGAGAAGAATTATCCGACTCATGATCTCGAGTTAGAAACCGTAGTTTATGCCTAAAAGATCTAGAGGCATTATCTATATGGAGTTCATATAGATGTGTTCACAGATCATAAGATCCTTCAGTATGTATTTTCTCAGAAAGATCTCAATCTTCGTCAGAGGGGGTGGTTAGACCTCTTGAAAGATTATGACATGAGTGTCCTTTACTATTCGAGCAAGGCCAATGTGGTGGATGACACTCTCAGTAGACTGTCTATGGGTAGTGTTTCTCATGTTGAGGACATTAAGAGGAAGTTATCTCAGGAAGTTCATCAGTTTTCCCGACTAGGTGTCCTCGAGTTAATTCTTCATAGGTTAATATATGGGTTCAGAATAGTTCAGAATCATCTCTAGTTTCTGAGGTGAAAGAAAAGCAAGATAGAGATCCCAGTCTAGTCAAGTTGAAAGAGTCAGTCAAGGATCAGAAATTAGAAGTTTTCAACCAAGGGGGAGATAGTGTTCTGCGTTGTCAGGGTCATCTATGTGTTCCAGGTGTAGATGACTTAAGGCAGTGAATTATTGCAGAAGCGCATGGTGTGCGCCACTCTATTCATCCAAGGGCTACAAAGATGTACTGTGAATTGAAGGAGATTTATTGGTTGAGTTGGATGAAGAGAGATATTACAGAGTTTATGGCTAAGTGTTTTACATGTTAGCAGGTTAAAATAGAGCATCAGAAGCCTAATGGGTCCATAAAGGAGTTCATTATTCCTACTTGGAAGTGGGAAGAAGTGAACATAGGTTTTGTGATGAGTTTGCCTCGTACTCATCACCAGCATGATTCAATTTGGGTCATTGTAGATAGGATGACCAAATTAGCTCATTTCCTTCCAATCCACACCTCTTATTCAGCTGAGGATTATGCCAAACTCTATATCAAAGAGTTGTTCAGATTGCACAGTGTTCCATTATCTATTATCATAGATAGAGGTACCCAGTTCACCTCTTATTTCTGGAAAGCGTTCTAAAAAGGTCTTGGTACCCAAGTTCATCTCTATAAAACTTTTCATCCTTAGATAGATGGTCAAGTAGAAAGGACCATTCAGACTTTAGAAGATATTCTAAGGGAATGTGCAATTGATTTCAAGGGTAGTTGGGATGACCACTTGCCTTTGATTGAGTTTGCATGTAACAATAGCTATCATTCTAGTATTCAGATGGCTCCATTCGAAGATCTTTATGGTAAGAGATATAGATCTCTAGTTTTTTTGTTTAAAGTTAGTGATGCCTCAATTATAGGGCCTGACTTAGTATTGATGCCTTAGAAAAAGTCCAGTTGATTAGAGAGAGACTTCGAGCTGCTCAGAGACGACAGAAGTCTTATGCGGATATATGCAGAAAGGATCTCGAGTTTGAGATTAGTGATTATGTCTATATAAATATCTCTCCCATGAAGGGAGTGAAGCGGTTCGGCAATAAGGGAAAGCTCAGTCCCCGATATGTCGGTCCCTTCAAAATTCTCAGTCGTTTAGGCAAGGTAGCTTATGAGCTCGAGTTGCTTTTAGATGTAGCCTCAGTTAATCCAGTAATCCATGTCTCTTTGCTCAAGAAGTGCATAGGTGATACAGTATTTGTAGTCCCTATTCAAATCATAGATGTTTAGAACAGCCTCTCTTACGAAGAGATTCTAGTCTAAATTCTTAACTACTAGACTTGTAGACTGAGGAACAAAGAAGTCCCTCTAGTCAAAGTTCTTTGGCAGAATCAGTCTGTTGAGGGAGCTACTTGGGAAGCAGAAGAAGACTTACAAATGAAGTATCTCACCTCTTCTCCAAAAACTCAGATCAAGCTCAAGGTAATAGTTCGCCTTAAGCTTTTCAGTTTCATATTCAGATTTCAGTGACAAGCTTGGTATCCATTTTAAGTTCAGAATTCTATTATAAACTTGGTATTAAGTACCATTGCATCGTCAGTCATGCATTCATGTGTCAGCTTACTCATGTATTCATGCATTAGATATGCATGTTTAGTTTGATGGGAAACTCATCTTATCAGTAATTCAGTCATGTAATCATAAATCAGTTACTTATGCATCAGATATGCATGTTTATAATGATATATATTTAGTTTATCAGTCATATTAGTCATGGAGTCATGTTTCAGTCATTCATGTTTAGGATGTGATTTAGTCTTTCATTTCTCCCCTCTCAGTCAGCCTCATTCAAGGATGAATATTCCCAAGGGAGAGATATTATAATACCCCAAACTTTTTTTAAGTCAAATTTAGTCTCTAAAAGAGTTAGTGATGACTTCCTAAATGATTAATATTCAAATCATATAGAATTTTTTCAATTCTGAATTTTTTATCATGTGTGAAATTGAATTAGCTTTCCAACGATACCAATTTAGTCCAAATCCAGTATCAGAGTAAAAAGTTATGGACATTTTATAGAGGACTATTGGAACTCCTCAGAAGTGACGGTCAGGCCGACGAACCATCGAGCTAGCGATGGACCATCACCCAAACTGTCGTAGGCAAGGTAGTAAGTCAATGTTCTAGCTAAGGTGCAACGAACAGGTTGACGGACCATCGAGCTTGCGATGGACCGTTGCCCAAGCCATCGATACTAAGGCAGTAAGTCCCTATTCTGGTCCAAGTGTGATGGTCAGGCCGACGGACCATCGAGCCAATGATGGACCACCGCACAAGCCATTGCAGATCTTGTTCAGCTATTTTTAAGACGTTTTTAAAATCATATTTGGGCATTTTTAACACATTTTAACCCCTAATTATACAAAACAATAGCTCATAACTTCATTATTCATTCACAACATCCAATTAAGTTTTCTCTGAAAGATCAATCCCCAAGAACAAAAAACCCTAGGTGGTTAATCCCAAGTCAAGAACTCAAGATTTTCTCCACCAATCTTCAAGAAATCATCCACCCAGGTATGTCAAGTGTTCATTCATGGATTCTTTTCATCCATGAAGCCCAAGAATCAAATTTTAAATTATAAATTATGATGTTTATGTTATGGATTGATTATAATCATGTTGATGTTATGTATGATACCCAAGATGGAATCGTTGAATGTTTTTTCATTTATTTGTGCTAGCATGTGGATTGAAATCTACTAAATTGTGTTGATTTATGCAACCATGATGAATTAATCTAAGGTCCATGCCTAAGATTATAGTTATGCATGCAAGGTGCTTGATAAAATGCCTAAGAGAATAGGAAATATGACTTATGACTCAATTGTGACCAAAATAATGAACCTATGCTTTACCCTTATGTTCAAAATGACTTCCATGTTATTTTTATGTATTTAAATTGTTTGATGGATTGTTCATGAGATTAGCCTATGAAATTATGACATGTTTATATTCTTTCCTATTCATGTACCAAACCATGATAATCAAGTACCTCATGGAATTTCCCAATGATTGTATTATGGATTTTTTATTATGGTTGTGAGTCCAGGAAGTGTCATGTCTTTTCATTTTCATGTTATCGAGTCCTGGGGGTATGTGTACCCGACAATTTAACTGTGTGCCTAGAGCCAGTGTTAGTTTTCAAGATACTCTTAGTCAAGCCATGTTCAGTAGAATTCAGTCAGTCTCATAACTCAGGAAAACTCAGTAATCTCAGTCAGTTATTAGATCTCAGTGATACTACATCAATCAACAAAACTAAGTAAACTCAGTCCAGTTAGTTTAGTATAATTAAATCAGTGTCTAATCATATGGTAGTAGAAATTCAGCACCGAGTGAGCCCAAGGATGGGAAATCACTTGCGAGTAGAGGGTGTGATTCTTAAAAGTAATCCTTGTACTCCAGAACTACATAGCCAGCATAGGTTGAGACATCTAACCTATTAAATAAGGGTTGATGAGGTGGCTTAACCTATTAGATAAGGGTCCCATAATTCTACTTAGAGTACCTGTTAGATGAGGAATCACTCATAGTTTGTCCTTACTAGTGGCACGGTATTGACACACTTCCAATTGGGGTTACATATTGGACCCCAACTCAACTACATTACTTTAATTGGGGCATGTCAATTAGATGACTACTTCCCATAGTTATAGTTTCAGTCTCAGTCTAAGTAATAGAACTTAGATAGTTCTATAGAATTCAGGACTGTCAGATACAGTCAACTCAAAATAGTATGGAACTCAGCTAGTTCCATCAAAACCTAGACTGTCAAATACAGTTTCTCAATATCAGTAATCAGTACTCATGTTATCGTATTCAAACTCAGTAGTCAGTATCATCACGAATTCAGTTACTGTCGTTTATTCATGCATGTATTCTCACGTTCATGTTATTCGGTAAGCTAGTGTTGTTCATGCATATAAACCCTTGCATTCTTCCTACCTCACTTGCATACCAGTACATTCAATCGTACTGACGCATTTGCACTATGGTGTCTTATACCATAGGTTTAGAAGCACGAGCTCTAGAGCATCAGTAGCATTCCAATCTCAGCAGTCAGAGTTAGCAGTGAGTCCTCATCCTTCGAGGATATGATCTTTTCTTTATTATTTCATTACTTAGTTTATTTCAGTAGTTGGAGTTATTTGGGTACATGTCCCATCAACTCCTTATTCAGACAGTTCAATTTTAGAGGCTTTCATACTACAGTATGTTCAGACAGTTTATTTCAGTTTATGTTTTGGTATTGATATACCATACTCTCAGATAGTATGTTTTATCCATTTTGAACCTTATGGAATGTTTCAGTCTATTATTTCCACATTTTACATGATGTCATACAGTATACAGGTGCAGATATCAGCCATGGGTTAGTTTGTGGTCCTTCAGGGTCATGAGCATCGTGTAACATTTTGGGTACCAGATTCGAGGCATTACATATTAGTCATGATCTAAGTATAGAATTCAAATAAGGAATCATAACATAGCTACAACTATATAACATGGAATATAGGCATATACAATAGAAGCTAGAATAGGATTACTCTGCCTTAGGCAATGCAACTATTAACTTTCAAGCTTGGCAACACTTGTCAAACAGTCTTCTCTACTATACTCTTACTCTTAGTTGCTCGCTCATGCGGTGCAACTTATAAACTTTACATGTGTATAGTTGAATACTCCTACCAAAGTTTGAGTTGAACTATATACTACCACTATGTTTAAGACTATCTCGAAGCCATAAGGTACTACATATAACACATTATTATTAGTATAAACTATGGGATTCAATATCCTATGTATTTTTTGAGCTCCCATCTCAAAAATAACACTACTTACCACTTCAACATCCATCTCTAAGCTCTAATTAGAAATTCACTAGTGTACAATGCATTCATCCACGTATCTACCAACATGACATTCAATCTTGTCGTTATAACCACATGTGAACTTCTAGGAAACCAACCCAACTAGAAATTTTTCCAATATTTTCTAATACTTCCATCAATATCAATAGCATGAATTATCACCAAGAAGTCTCACCAACAATTCTCAACTAACTATGATATATACCAAACCTTTGCCTCAATCTTCTTTTACACTTACAGGCTTAGATAAAACAAGCATACGATAATCTTCCCTAATGAGGAACATCTAATCTATTTCATCTAAACTACTGTTCATCCATTTTCATCACCACTATCTTAACATAACGAGGGGCATTGACGTCATAGAACATAAGGACCTAAAGAAGGAAAGGATACTATACAGAACTGTGTCACTTGATGCAGCCAAAAAAATAGAGTATCTTAGGCATGGATTCATTAAAGAGGTCTAAATTGAGGATATATATGACATAATGCAAATTTTAGTGGTCATCAAAGGTATACCATGAGTTCTTTAAACTGAGCATACTCTGAAACATATGTTCATACTTATCATAAGTTACTTAACATAAGACTAGAACTCTTAGATTCATGAGGGATGACTAGAAAGATGAAGTCAAGCTATTACTTCTTTTACTAGGAGATGAGAATAAATATTAATATGCATGAAGTGTATAAGCATGGGTCACGGGCGTTCCTCTAGAATGCAAGGCATGGATAAGGTGCCATAATGACTAGAATTCAAGGAATATGCTACAGTAAGAATAAATTGATATTCACCACAACTCTTTTTGACATGCCTCACAATCTAATTCACAAATCTAGATTTGGTTCTCTACCCTATCATCTCCCCCTTAGATTCAAGACGACATTCTAAGCCTATGGGTATATCCCATATCCTCAAGAATGAGCCATAATTTCTTTACTCTAACGGTCTATCTTGAATGCTCAACTCACCTGGATAAACTAGATTTAGAAAAAGTACTAATTTCATTCTTGGACACTCCTTTTATATATACCACCCTTAACTTTCTCCAGATTTAATAATCATCGTTCATATTCTTACTCTTCTTGGAAAACACTCCCATCTTTCTAAACACATAATCTGCTCTTTCTTATGAGTTTGCTAACATCATACCTTTAAGTTCATACATTTTGCAAAACCATGAGAATTTTTATTGTACCAAAATAACCAACATCGTAACCTATAACTCCAAACATAGAAACTAAGAACACCATATACTATATATGTAAGACCCCACAAAGTTTCCTCATAGTCTGAGCCTTAGAGTGTATCAAGTGTGTGTAATTTTGTCCCTAAAAGACTAAGGAATGACTTCCAGAGTAAATTGTCTTTAAACCATATAAAGGTTTCTTAAAAATGAGTTTTTATTGTATAGGAAATTGAATTATATTTCCAATGATACCCATTTCGTCAAAATTCAACACTGGAAGAGAAAGTTATGGACGTTTTATAGAAAGTAGTCAAAACTGCCCAGGTGCAACGGAGAGGGCCGACGGACCGTCGAGCTAGCGACGGAGAGGGCCAACGGACCGTCGAGCTAGCGACGGACCGTCGCCCAAGCCGTTACAGAGAAGGCAGTGAGACCTCATTCTGGTTAGCTGCGATGGTAAGGCCAACGGACCGTCGACCCAATCATCGCAGGCAAGACAAAAAGTCTAATTCTGTCCCAGGTGCGACGGTCAGGACCGACAGACCGTCGGGCCCTAGACGGACCATCACATATTTCGTTCAGTGATTTTAAGTTATTTTTTAAAGGGGCATTTTGGTCTTTTTCCACTCTTCTTACACCTTGATATACCCAGAGCGAACTAGGTAACTTCATTATCTCCCAAAACATCTCCAAAGCTAGGGTTTCTCCCTCAAGAACAAGAACAAATCCTTTCTTCAAGAACTTAAAGAATCCACCATAGCTTTCACAAATTGGGGTAAGATTTGAGGTTCCCAAGATAAAAGTTCAAAGAACCCTCACTCAAGAGTAAGAAAAGAATCTAAAGCAATGTTCTTCATCTACAAGTCATAATCTAAGGTATGTGGGGTTTGAACAATGACACTTCTTTAGTCCTTGTGCCCAAAAGTTGTTTTAATTATGAGAATATATGTTTTCTTATGTTTTCTTATGAAATTGAAGTATGGGTTTATACCCTATGTTGTTATTCCTTGAGATTTTAGTAGGTTCAATATTGTAGAAATTGAAGTACATGAGTATGTTGAGATTTTAAGGCAAAATGCTGAAAATTCTAGATTTTCTATATGATTTATGAATCTTTATGACATCTAGTATGCACTTCGATGAGTATTAACTTGAGATTTGATTATGGGTCATTAAGCCCTACTTGAGATTTGCAATTTTATAAACTTTTTTACTATAAGCACCCATGAATTGAGTATTTTGATGTTATTGCGAAAGATTTGGCCTTTTGGTCATAATAGACTTGAAATCAACATTGAGTATGATTTAAGAAAATAGAAATATGTCTTGTTATTCATTGTGGACCCTTGAGTTATTTTGAGGTGGATTTCCCAAGAGTTTTGAGCAGAGTATGGGAGTAGTATTTAGCATCGAGTTGATTATGATTCCAAGGTCTCATACCCCAGAACTACGTGCCATTGTAGGTTCGAGATTTATGGGCCCAAGGACGAGATAGTGATCACTAAAGATGAGGTTTTACTCCGATGGCAAGAATAGAACATCTCTCCCCAATGTGGGCAAGGCGTTGGAATCCATGTAGCACACATGGTTTATGTCGATTAGAAGAAAATCCTGAGTTCCAAGTGTCCTGAGTCTAAAAGAGTTCTAGAGTTCCCATGTGTTAAAAGTTCCTAAAAGTTCCGAGTCCTTAACTTTTAAAGAAGTTTTACTTTCCACAAGATAAAAGCCCGAGTTTGAAAGTATTGTTTAAAGCTTCTTTTAGCCTTCAAGTACTGAGAATAAGAGGAGACTATAGATTTTAAAGTTTAGTATAATGACTCACGAGATTTGTATTACATGCTTCGCCATTCATGATTCATGAGTTTTATATTCTAGACTTATTCAAGCCATGTGAGTCATTCCTATTTTCATGCATGATTTTATTTAAGAGTATTGATATTATTTTATGTAAATGGATACATCCCCATATACTCAGTACATTCCCAAAGTGCTGATCCATATATACGTCTGTGTGCTACATTGTCTCATAATATAGGTACAGGTGCCCAGTCCCCGCAGTGACAGTGATCTCCAAGCATCTTATCTACATCCTTGTCCTTGGTGAGTCCTCACGGTTTGAGGACCTATATTTGCAGCTTTTCCACTTTCATAGTGTTTTGAGTTTTACTTTCAGATTATTGCGAGTCAGTTGGGGGTCTGTCCCAATGGCTCTCCAGTTTTAGTAGTAGAGGCTTTGTCAGACTAGATTATCAGTTGAAGTTGTGTTCTAGACTATCAGTATTTTTGCTATCCATACATTGTTTCCAGTTATTTTGGATTATAGTTGACACAGTAAGGCATCATTGTTTAGCTTATTTATCCTAAAGCAAGTGTTAGAAGTAGTAACAGGCTCAAAAGGTTAGCTTAGGGCTACTTGTAGCCTTAAGCACTGTGTGACGTCTCAGGATGAGATTTCGGGGCATTACAATATAACTAGCCTTTCTTACACTTAGCAACTCAAGGGTACAATCTAAGCATACACGACACTTAATAATCCTAGAAAATAATGCAGCCAACTACTACCTTGGTTTCACCACTACATCATACCTACACCATCATACTTAATTCCAAATAAATGATAATAAATTCTTGCACACACTATTTCAACCCATCATATAACTAGCATCACTAACACAAACAATTATTATTTCCACCTTGATGATCATTCACTGTTAAAACTTAGTGTCTATTACTAGACATGATTAACCACAACCTAACACACTCTTCTTGCTTGGGAAAACATCAAGATATATTAGTGTACTAGAACCTCATAATAACAATAATTGATCATAATCTCATGGTCTATCTTAGTATAATCCATTAGAATATCCTCCTTTCACACATCACTACTACTTATCTATCCATATATCTAAATTATATTTCAACCAATTTCCTTTTCACAACCACAAGGGGAAGCCTAGATTAACAATCCTTAACCACAAAAACTTTCATTGTTAACCTATACTTTTCTAACACAAGAAATCCTCTCCTACTTCAAGCATACTCTATGTCACCTTAACTAATAACTCTTTCACTAACATTCACCAAAAAATCTATGCCACACTTACTACCCTCTAGTTAACACCCAAAAACATATTACTTTAATACTAACTCAATATCATGCATAGATCCATCTATATACTTTTAACCAATCATTATCCCCACCTTTATTGTCACTACACTTCTAAATCCATATTTCCAACTCTAAGGATGTTCTACTACTTATGAATCATAAAACACTAAGTTACAATCCCCATCTTTATTGTAACTACACTTCTAAATCCATACTTCCAACTCTAAGGATGTTCTATTACTTATGAATCATAAAACTCTAAGTTACAATATCTCTTAATGAAAACTTTATTCTATAATATAATATCTCATGAATGTTATCTGTAATAAAGGGTTAAAGAGAAATCTGAATACATACTATATTATGTCTTAACTGTACAACTCATAGGAATAGGGGTATAAGCTTCTGAATTAAGGGACATTTAAACAAACTAACGGGTACCTATCAAGCCCTTTGTGTAAATAATAAAGTTACTGATAGTAAATCTGTGAGCGTTATCTCGGGAGAAACTAGAATTTACTACTTACATTAACGCACGGATAAGTCATAGTTGGAGGATTTTGGCGTAACACACGAATTGACAAATATTTCTGAGAGAACAACTTTACTACATGATCTAGAGTATGAAGTAAGATAAATACTTCATAAATAACCCATATCCTCAAGAAGAAAAGTACAGACATATTTGTAGCATTCCACAAGACTCTACAAGATATGACTTCACAAATACCCTAGGACACTTGAACTCTATGCTCTGATATCAAGTTTGTAATGCCTCAAGACTAACCCTTAGACATCATATGGTGCTTAGAACCACAATTAATCCCAAGCTAAGCCATGATACTGGCATAAATCATGAGCAATTGAATAAAATATATGAAACTAGAAATAATAAGGGAAAAATGGCATTAGCTAAACTTGTTCAATATAATACTGTTTAACACATTTATAATATTGGTTATACAAAAGAAAATTGAAACTAGATTCATCAACCTGACTGACTGTCAATGAAGCCTCTACTAGTACTGACTATAGATAGCCGGGACATGAGCCCCAACTATCTCTAATCAACACAACTGAATAAAATATGAATTACTAAATCTAAAAACTGACTGGAATCCCCAAATAAAGAGAACTCATTACCTGCTGACTAAAAGTTGCGAACTACCTGACCATGATATTATGGGCTACAATTGGTACTTACATTGTGAAATAATTTAGCCACATAGATTCATATATGGTCAATAATTTTGGAATGTACTGAGTAAGTGAGGATGAATACAATAAGAAAAATTGACTTAATGCATAATCTTAAAACATGTATTCTAAGTATAAATAGACTGACCAAGGGACTGAGATAAACTTAAATATGAAATATCATAAAACATGAATATCAAAGTATAATCTGATAAACTAGGTGAGTCACTACACTTAGTTTCTAAAATCTCTACTTTTATGGGAGATTCTCATAACTGACATAAACCATCTGAGCTAGCATGGAGTCCAATGTCTGACCCACATTGAGGAGGGCTATTCTATCCTTGCCCGTAGTATAGAACGTTGAATTGAACTGGAGTGATCACTAAATTGAGCCCCTTGGGATAAGGAGACACTCTTTGACGTGGCCTATTACCCCTATGATGACACATGGTTTCTAGAAAACAAGATGCGTTGAACCCACATTCCTCTCCTGGTGCTAAATACTAATCTCAAAATATATACTTATGCTCATACTTATGAAATTCACCTTAAAGTAGCATATGGATCTATAAAATGAAAATCAACTATGATTTTCTTGCTTAAATCATACTCATAAAGAAATATATGAATTTCATGTCTTATCTAAGATCATAGATCAAAACTAAAATTTAAGTCAAAAATGAAATTTAAGTCTTGTTATAATACTTTGTAACTAAAACTAATAATCTTAGACTTCTTCTAAATAGAGTGCATAATGCTGAAAATCATAATTAGTTATCAACTTATACAAAATCATGTCAAAATATCAACTTAATACATAAGATCACTTCCATGGATAAAAACATAAGAAACCATGAAATTTATGCTAAATAAGACTTAATTCATGTAGAAACATCATAATATTGAAGTATAAAAAAGTGGGTATAAATCCTAGTAAATTAATTCTTTATATTTAAGTAGAAACCAAACTTTTGGACACAAGGATGAAAGAATATTCTTGTGCAAACACCACATACCTTAATTGATGAAATTTCTTAAGAGATACTTGAATTGGAATCTTGAAAAATTGAATTTTGGAGAAGAAATCCGTATTTGGTGTTTTTGAGGGTTTAGAAGAAGAAGAATCATGTATTTGGGTTATGGGATAAGGGAAAGAATGTTTTTCTTAGTTATAGGATGATTTAGGTCATAAATGATTTATTTGACCTTGAAAAATGATAGTTTTAGTGCCTTTGGGAATGTGGGTGTGCCACACCCTTATCGCGGAGAACATAGGGCATACCATGCTCTTTTCACAGAGCTCATAGGGTGTGCCACTCTCTTATTGCAAACCATCACTTATTTGCTTGCAAAAATTCTCATAGTATTTTGTTGGAATATCAAATTAAGGTGAGATTAGATGTGTTGGTAAAATGATTCAATTACCTTTCATTTTGTGGGTCTTGAGCTCAAAAAATAACTATATACCAGAAGTTATGCACATTAAAGTTGACCCTTATAGGATTGACTAAAAAAATTCAATCAATAATAATAGTTCTCAACTCAACTTTGCTCTAAGTGTCTCCTATGAACATTCTTCACATTGATATCACTTTGTATACTAGGTAAATGATCATGCCACTTATATATGATTAAAAATAATTATTTTAGGCCTTTAATGTATGCCGAACGATTAGAATCTTAGCTCAAAATTTTGGGGTTTTACACTTGAGCTTTTATGAAAGCTGCGATTGAAAATTGAGTTTAGGGTAAGAACTTAAAGGCAAAATGAAATTGAAAAAGCAGTGAGAAAAAGCGATGGAGAACAGAGTTAGGGCAAAACTTAAATTGCAAAGCTGTGATTGAAATAATTAGGGAAAAGATAAAGAGATGATTTGTATTGTAAAGAGAAAACAAAGATTTTTTTTTTATTTTTAGAAAATATTATTATTATTTTTTGGTGCCTTTATTATTTTTTAGCAGTGAAAAATGAAAGTTTTTATTTCTTATTAAAGTTTGGTAGTACTCTTTCCTGCTCAAGGCTCTTAATTATTAGTAGGGACTAGTTAATAATTTTCTTAGGACCAAATTTTAGACCTTCACAATAAAACGTACAATTAGGGACCGAAATATAATCTCATTGCTATAAATTTTCTTTTAGAGATGGAATTATTAACTCGTCCCTGAATGTTGATCTTAAATAGACCTTTTTTTTTATAATTCAATCTACCGGACCTGTATACATACCCCTATATTCCTTCCACTACTTACATCAAGTCTGAGCCATACCTTTTAACTAGCAAGTGGCTAAGTATGCACTCTTGGCTTAGTGACGCCCATGATTTAAGTGAATTTCTAAATGCCATCAATGAACTCATGTGGATCCATTTTCACCTTAGAACCATGAAAATCAAGAGAGTTCATCTGAGTAAAATTCTAGACTCTAGCTGCTATCATATTTACACCTATACAACAAATTGCTGGTTAACTTGAGTATTCATATCCTGAGAGAACACCTGAAAAGTAGTTGTGATCTTAGCATGTGAGACTTGTTCATTCAAAGGATTTGCTAGAGATGGTGGTTCTTGTTGGATTTTTTTTGTTCCTCCTTCCATTAACTCTTTTTGGAGGTATTTTTCCTATAAATGTGTAAAGCATGAGTTACTAGGAGTTTATATAGAGTCACACTCTATTACACTATATGAACATGGAAGAAATAAAACTTTTCTACAATATTTCATATCCTCTAATTCATAAGGGTGATGCACTTCACACCTATAAACAAGGCTCTACTTAGCGCAACTTTCTGACATACTTTGACATTTTAAACTTGATGCTTCAGTACCAAGTTTGTCATGATCCAAGACTACTAAGAATGATAAAACTCATGTTGTTTGTAATCCATAGTCTGGCATGGAACTAAGAAATGTAGTATAAAATTGAGAATCACTGAGCTGAAGCTAAAATATAGATGATATAATAATATCAAAAATAAATCCCAATATTGAAGTCCAAACAGAAATCATCTAAGAAACCATAAATCTAAAAACACTAGTTTATCTATTTGAAAACCTCTACTAAGATGAGTTGCTAGGAAAACCCCTAAGCTAACTCTAACTCTGTGAAAATTGAATGACTAAAATAAAGAAAGTAAACATAAGTGTTGTCCTTGAAATATTAGGACACACCAATCTCTATTGCTAAAATGATACAAAATCATACTAACCATGAGCTGAATATTGGGAGGTTGAACCTATATTATAAAATAATATAACACAAAAAAGTACATAGTTAGTACTTTGAATATACTAAAAATGTGAGATATGCACTATTTTATATGGAACTCAACATTCTGAACATATGATACTAAACTCAACCTAAACCTGAGGAATATGAACTGAATCAGTGACCAAGTAATAAACATATAATTGATCATTAATATTCTGAATAAACTGAATACGAAGTAATACAATTTTTGAGTCTGAACTATAAGAGCTACTGTTAATCTATATACCACATTTGAGCTAAACAGGGCCCAACTTGTAACCCCAGCTGGAAGGGTGCTCTATACCTTTCCAAAGGTACAAATACTGACTGTTGTAGACCCATAAAACTGTTGTCCCAAGGGACTAACGTATAAATCCTGGTCTGATGGGTGACCCTTTATAACCTACAATGGCACCATAGTTTTGGTACTTAGGAACTTCTACTAAAGTTCTTAGCCTAATTGATAGGTGAGCTTTTATCCCTGTGTCTGGTTGGTGGTAAGTACTACCCCCAACTAAATTATACTAATAAACTGATAAGCTTAATAGTAATGAAGTCTGAGATTGAAATGATGGACGCTTTATCTGAAAACATCATAAAATATGTGAAACTGCAGACCAAACATACAACTATCAATGAATGAGAAACTAAGTCATCAGGTGTTCATAACCCACCATCTCTAAAGAATGCAACTATTCATGATAGTTTTTATAATCTGAATATGTAATTATATAGCACAAGTCCAAAATTATTAATTTATTAATATAACGAGGGTTTATAATTAAAATTATGTAAAGATATTTAAATTCATGGAAAAACATAATTATGTATTCATAGCTTAATCATATAAGGAATTAGAACATAAGGGAATTAACACTTTTCATGGAAACCCTAAGCTTTGAAGGTTAAGTTAACTGAAGGATTGAGTTTACTTAGGGACTCAATAGGTGAAAAGAAACCCTTTGATGAAATTCCACATACATTAAAGATAAGACCTTGCTACAATCTTTGGATTTAAAGCATGGAGAAGATGAATCCTAGTTCTTGCCTTAGAGAGACAATAATCACTTATTTATTCTGAAATTTCTAAGTGTCAACTGATTATGAGTTAATAAGGTATTGAGGTAGTTTAGGCTCATCCTTATGATAGTGGAAAAATGTAGTTTAGGAGGTTAAATAATATGAAATTGCTGATGTGCCTCTAAATAAAAATATTTAAAAAATTATGGTATCATGACGGATGAAACCTCCAACTGTCATTGAATCTTCCAATGATTATTGGTTGGATAGTTTGTTGGGGGTGATTTGATGGATCCTATGGTTCTCCTCACATGATTCAAAGGAAGATCGTTGTTCTCTCCAACCAATCACCTCATAGTTGGTCATTGGATAATCATTTCGACCTACCAGTGGCCACCAATGACTCGTTGGTTCTTCCAACGGACATTGGTCCCTCTTGTTTGTAAGGTAAGTACTTTTCCAACCCTCTAGACTTTTGGGATTTATTCTATAGATGAGAACCTCCAATGATAGTTGTTTCTTCAAAATATTGTTAGAAGGGTCGTTGAATCCTATTACTTCAAAATACTTTACTAGAATGACCATAACTCCTTGATCCAAAATTGTATGAATAATAAATTAGATGCATTAAAAATAAGACTCAAATTTGTTTTATTTGATAGGACTTGATCCTCAGAACTCTTCATAATCTAGGATTTATGCTTTTTTGAAGTTGACTTTATAAGGATCCTATACAAAAATTCAATCGGAAGGAAACTTTAAACTTAACTGTGAGCTAGGTTTTACATATGGCCTTAATTCATACCTAAAGAACTTATTATACTAACAAATAACTAAGTTTGGTTTTAAATATACTTGAATCATGGTTCTGATCTTAGCTTAAATTTTTGAGGTGTTATATTATCACAGTTGTTGCGCGCAGAAAAGCAAAGTTTTACTAAGCACTAGACAAGGCCATGAAGATGATCATTGAAGTAAGTAGTGGAAGAAGAGAACTATTATGTTGTATTCATATAGGTTGAGTATGCAATAGAATAATCAATTATTAAGATGTATTAATTTTATGTGTAGTTGAAGTCGTCAAGTTGTTTCATAAAAAAAGAGTTTATCTCCATTAAAGTAGTATAACAGCTAAAGTTGATAATAGTTGAGGTAATATAGTTAGTCCTTATATTATCAAGTAGTAATATGAAACCTCTCTTTGAGTTAGTGAAGTTGGTTAGAAATCTTACATGTTGTACATCGTAGTGTTTACTCCCTTGAGAAAGAAGATTTTTCATGGTTAATTATGTGTTATTTATTTTACTGTTATAGATGAAGATTCCTTAATATCTATTTTTTGTGCAAGTTTTAATTCAATTGACATCAGAGAGATTTTTCTCACTTTAAGTGTAACACCTCGACATGATCCTATAGCTACACCATCTACTGCTTAAGAAGGCGCTTCACACACCCGACCACCCTTCTTTAACTGAGAAGTCCTATGGATGGTAAGATGAAGGGTCACCTAATAGGTGAAAATCACAATCTCTAGAATGTTATAATTCCTATGAATATTAGTGAAGATGGAAAAATCCAAGTTTCATAAAATTGGCATGAGTTGAATTCTCAGTGTAAGTTGGTTGTACAAAAGAATGCCAAAGCCACGAAAATTCTAATTTATGGAATTATCTCTAATGAATACAATTGAATTTTATCATGTAATTCTAGTAAAAAAATCTTTGATACTTTGCAAATTACACATAAATGGACCAATCAAGTCAAAAAATCAAAGACGGATATGCTGAATTATAAGTAAACCAAGTCCTAAGTGTGATAAGTACTGTCTTCGATCTGTATGAGGTCCTCAAGAAAATTTAGCACAATGTTCCATTGAAAGATTCCCCACCAATGAAGTTTTTTGTATAATTTTATGAAAAGTACAACTTCAAATGACCATATTTCCTAGAATATGAAGAGTTATGTGACTCATGACCAGTTTTCAAGGGATCCAACCTTTCGTCAATTCACGACTTCTCCGTAATACATCTTTGGTATATCTCTAGATCTATTGAATATATCCATAGTTAACCTCTCACACCTCTATATTAGGGAATCCATGCATCTCATCATCATATACCCAGACCATCTCAACCTATTCATGTATGTTCTCTTTCATCGAAGTCACTCCCATCATTTCTCAGATATCCTTATTTTTAATTCTATATATTCTAGCATACTCACACATCCATCATAGCATCTTCATCTCCTCCATTTTTATTATCTGAATATGAAATTTCTTGATCGGACAACTAGGGGCGAACCTACGTTGATTTAAGCGGGTTCAGTTGAACCCGCTTCATCGATTTTTTCTTACATGTATTAATTCTCTGAAAAATTGTATATCTAATTGAAATGAACCCACTTTATCTAAAGTGAAAACACAACTTCTTGGTTCAAGTGGGCCTTTCTATGCCAGTAGTCTTGGGATCAAATCCCTCTGCGGGCTATACTTTTTTTAACTCTTTAATTTTGTAGACTTTTTTAGGTCACTTGTGGTGGATTCCTGACTTAAACATTAATTATAGTGCTAGATTTTTATTTGGTTAACTATAGAGCCAAATTTAGTGAGGAGTAGGCGGTAGTTAATATTTTAAAATTATTAATCCTTCAATTTTCCTTACAAATTTATTTTCTTGAGATTGGTTTAAAATGTTAATAACTATTTACATATTTATAGCTTATTTGTTATTATACTTAATTAAACTTCTTTTGTAATATATAAACTTAGTAAATGTTTTTCCTTCTTTCTTGGTATAAAAAATTAGTTAGTGTGTCTTTATTTATTTATTATTTTGCTACATTATTTTCTTGTTTTATTTATTATTTTTTGAAATTTCTATATTTTAATTGTTGTTTATAAGATTAATAACTTTTTGTACTGGAGATTCGTAAGTGAAAAATCTCAATCTTATAATTAGTAGTTAAACTTGGTATACCTTTTTTAAGGAACATGTTTTCATTTATATATTACCTTTCATTATGAGACATTTTTCACTTTCTGAGGTTCAAACATGTCTATATTTAATTTTTTCACATATGTTTCAAATATTTTGAGTAGTCGATTATTGTCACTTGTAGTATTTTTTTCTACGTAGTTTCCAACTATATAAATTTATTTTCAAAAAATTGAAGATTTCTTGTCCAAATTCATGGTCAAACTTATCTTGTTTGAATCTTAAGAAGCAAAATATGCCACATAAATTGAGGCATATGGAGCATTATTTTTCTAATTACTTTTTTCTTTTTAAAATGAACACCACCTCAAAAATTATTTTTAAAGGTATTACGGTAATATATATACATATATATATATATACACACACGCACACACGCATAGACACACTTTTTTTTATTTTATAATCAAAAGTACCACCTCCAAAATAATTTTCCAGGGGATATTATGGGAATAAAAATAATTATTATTATTCTATTGTCATTAGGGTTCATTGTAACTTGAACTTACTTGAACAAAATCCCGAATCTGTCATTGCGGCCAGCACTCCACCCCGTACAACAAAGTTGATTTCTATTAAAACTCAAAAATCTATGTCTATGATAAATCGATAGCATAGGAAGTGCGGGAACCAATATAAACTGTGGCAAGAAATTAAATTAAATCCACGATTGAAAGTTCATATGTCAAGTAACAAAATAAATGTTGGTAATTTTCTCAACGGCCAACTTATGTCCATTTACCCAATGGCAATTTATAGCTTAAACTATGAGATAGTGAATGCGTGGTCTCTTTGTAAACTTACATATTTTATCTGTATATTTTACTAAACTAAAAATTCTATTCACCCCCTATAATCCCTAGTTGGGGAGAACAGAAAAAATGATTAGGTATTAATAATATAGGGTAGAAATTTATAGAAGAGTGATAATACTTGTAATATCATAGAAGATAAATAATAATTTTTTTTATTCTGGTTGTCTATAAATTTTATTTATTTATTTTTAAAATTTTATGGTCATAAATTAAGATGAGTAAAACATATTAAAATATCTTTTATAATAGACTACATATATAATTATTAAATACATCTGGGTTATTCTGTAATTAGTTATTCTTCAGTTCTCTATATATACAGCTGTAACCCCTTCAATATTAATAAGATCAATTAATTATTAAATCTGTATCATGGTATCAAAGCTAGGGTTTCTTCTTCCGCCCAAACCCTAATCTCTCCTCTTTTCCGACGTGTGTGCGCCGCCGCCACCGTCTACACCACGCCGCACGGCCTCCCTCCTCCGCCGTAGGTCGGCGCCATGGACAAGGTTATTGATCCTCTGTCAAAATTACCGTCTGGAGTAAAATTACTGCTCAGGAATCTCCACAATCTCATCCCCGAAAAATTATCTGACAACAACTACCCGGCCTGGGCACTTAACGTCCGCACCGCCCTCGCAGCCAACTTGCTGCTCGGATGGATTGACGGTGCGGAGAAGCCGCAGCCCGAGCCAGCCGAGAAGGATGGCGTCAAGCTCCCAAATCCCGACTACCTTCCGTGGATGATCGTAGACACTCAGATCCGAGCCTGTCTTCTCGCAGTTATTAGCCCCTCTGTGCACAAACACGCCCGGGGTTTTCTCACATCGGCTTCACTTTGGGACGCACTAGCCACAAGGTACAACTCTGTGTCCACGGCTCATATTTTTCAGTTGCGTGACAAATTGCATACTCTTCGGAAGGGAACGAAGACGATGACTCAATACCTTGATGATGTGGCCTCTATTCTGTCTGACCTAGATGCTGTGAACGAGATTATTCCTGAACGAGACGTGGTGAATGCCGTGATACGTGGTCTTCCGGCTGGCTATTCCTCTCTCAAACAGCATATTCGCCTCTCGCCTGTCGAAATCACTCTGAATCAACTGTCTGGATGGCTTAATGCAGAAGAATTGAATCTAGACATGGAACACAAATTACTGCTCGGAGAAGCCAGTTCCACCCCTGGCGTCACGGCTCTTTACTCGGCTGGCAGCGGAGGCTCGGCCAGGGGTCGCGGTGACGATCGCCGTAACCAAGGGCGAGGCAGCGGCGGCGGTGACCGTCGAAACACCGGGCAGCAAGGCAGAGGCGGGCCTCCACCGAGGGACGGCTTCCAGTCAGGCCGCGGACAGGGACGAGGAAACCAGCGGATGCCCACACGAGATCTTCCGACGTGCCAAATTTGTGCTAAACGGGGCCATTCTGCGGCTAATTGCTGGTATCGTTATGATGACTCGCAGAATGTAAATAGCCAGTCCGGAGGATCAAGGGCGATGCATGCGTCCACAAACGCTCAATCTGGCGATTGGTATCTAGACACAGGTGCTAACACCCATGTGACGTCGGATTATTCACAACTTCAAGCTCCTCATCCGTATCATGGCTCAGAAACTATTACAGTAGGCAATGGTCAATCCCTTCCCATCACAAACACCGGCTCTGGGTATGTCTATACCCCAAATGGTAAATTTCATCTCTCAACCCTTCACCACGTCCCTTCCCTCACATCCAATCTTTTATCTGTTTATCGCTTTACTAAAGAAAATAACTGCACCCTCATTTTTAATGACACCAATTTCCAGATAGTGGACAATACCACGAACCGGGTGCGGTACACGGGCCGCTGTGAGCATGGGCTATACACTCTTCCATCCAGGTCTCCGTCTGTTGTGAGTCAAGCCATTCTCTCGTCAACCTGGCATCGCCGGCTTGGGCACCCATCATCCGCCATCACCAAATCCATTTTATCTTCCTTAGGTTTTAATTTTTCAGAAAAATTACATTGCGAGTCCTGTTCAGTGTCTAAATCTTGTCGTTTACCTTTTTCACTGTCTGAACATAAGGCCACTGCGCCATTTCAATTAATTCATTCTGATGTTTGGGGTCCAACCTCAGTTCCTTCTGTTCAAGGTTTTCGTTATTATATCTGTTTTGTTGATGATTACAGTAAATTCACTTGGCTTTATCCTCTGAAATTTAAATCCGAAGCTTATACTATTTTTGTAAACTTTGACCGAATGGTTCAAAATCAATTTAATGCCAAAATCAAAATTTTTCGAAGTGACAATGGCAAAGAATTTGTCAACAATGCATTTGGTGTTTTTCTTCAAAATCTAGGGGCTCTTCATCACACTTCATGTCCATATACCCCTGAACAAAATGGCGTTGCTGAGCGCAAACACCGTCACCTAATAGAAACAGTTGTTGCGCTCCTCCATGATTCCACCTTACCTGTTTCCTTTTGGGTTGATGCCCTTGCTACTGCCAACTACCTCATAAATCGCATGCCCACTCACACTCTCTCCAACTCCACTCCATATGCCCGTCTCTACAATTATCCACCCGACTATATCCATCTCCGCCCGTTTGGGTGTCTAGTTTATCCCTGGTTGCGTCCGCACACTCAACATAAACTTCAACCTCGGTCAACCCCTTGTGTCTTTCTAGGCTATCATCCCACTATCAAAGGTTACAAATGTTTCGATCCTGTATCTCAGAAAACATATGTTTCCCGTCATGTTCGTTTTGTGGAGGAACAATTTCCTTACACAAGTCTTTCCTCTACTCCATACTCCCCCAATCCACTTGGCGTTGTACCATTATTTCCGTCCTTTTCTCACGCTCATGCTCCGGCTCACTCGGCACCTAACCCGGTACCCCACTACACCACTACCCACCCGAAACCCCAAACCTCCCACCCGAACACCCAGCCGACTGCCACACAACCCACCACTTCCCTACATCATACTCCTAACACACATACAGCCACCCCATCCACCGCTGCACATCCCAGCTCCCACGGCAGCCCCACCCAACCCCCGCTCACGCATCATACAACTCCACCACCCCTTCCTAATCACCCTCCACTCAACACTCATCCTATGACAACCCGAGCCAAGGCCGGTACCTTCAAACCCAAAGCCTACCACACTCAAATACCCTTTGATGCACATCCCACAACTGAGCCTACTACCTACAACCAAGCCTCCAAAAATAGTTTCTGGTGCCAAGCTATGGATGAGGAATTTCAGGCTCTGAATGAACAACGTACATGGGATTTGGTACCTCTGCCTAGTAACCGAAAGTCTATTGGGTGCAAATGGGTGTTTCGCATCAAACGAAATTCAGATGGATCTCTTTCTCGCTATAAAGCACGTCTGGTTGCAAAAGGGTATCATCAGGAGTATGGTGTGGATTATAAGGAGACCTTCAGCCCTGTTGTTAAGCAACAGACTATTCGTCTGGTCTTGTCTCTTGCTCTTCACTATGATTGGCCGCTTCATCAGCTAGACGTCAGCAATGCCTTTCTTCATGGTCATCTTGAGGAAGAAATCTATATGGTTCAGCCACCGGGATATGTTAATCCCAACCGTCCTCACTATGTTTGCAAGCTTTGCAAATCACTGTATGGCCTGAAACAGGCCCCTCGTGCCTGGTACACACGTCTCTCTACTTTTCTGCAGGGTCTTGGTTTTCGCACCTACCATCATGACAACAGCCTCTTCACCCTTCACTGTTCTCGAGGGACAGTCATCATTCTTATCTATGTGGATGATATTGTTATTACAGGCAGCTCGTCATCACTCATCACTGAAATTACTGAAGCTATGCATCGTGACTTTAAACTTAAGGACCTCGGTCCTCTGGAGTTCTTTCTTGGCCTCGAACTCATCCGCAAATCGGGAACCATATTGATGCATCAGACAAAATATACCCTTGAACTTCTAAATCGGGCTGGAATGACAGACTGCAAACCCGCGGTCACTCCCATGGCAGTCCGCCAATCCCCAGGGCCGAATACTCCCTTTGCCGATCCTACACTATATCGGAGCCTCGTCGGTGGACTTCATTATCTTGCTGTTACTCGTCCGGACATCCAATATGCAGTCAATCGAGTCTCCCAATCAATGCATGCTCCCACAGAACAACACTTTCAGGCCTTGAAACGCATTCTGCGCTATCTTCAAGGTACTCTTCACTGTGGAATTTTATTTCAAAAGGGCTCGTTTGATATATCTGTTTTTTCTGATTCGGATTGGGCTAACGACAAAGATGATCGAAAGTCCACTACTGGATATATTGTTATGATGGGACCGAATCTGATTTCCTGGTGCACCAAGAAGCAAACGCGAGTGTCCCGTTCCTCCACAGAAGCAGAATATCGTGCCATGGCTGCGGGTGTTGCTGAAGCCATGTGGTTACGATACCTTACGGATGCACTTGGCATTCCCCCGACGAAACCACAGATTTATTGTGACAATCAGTCCACTATTTGTGTTACCAAAAATCCAGTCCTTCATGATCGTATGAAGCATGTTGGGTCTGACTTTCACTTTGTTCGCGATGAGGTACTTGCAGGAGCAATGGCCACGCATTATGTCCCATCTACTGACCAGCTTGCTGATATTCTCACCAAGCCTCTTCCGTTACAGCCTTTTCAGTCTCTCTGCTCCAAGCTGCCCCTCGTTACCGCTGATCAGCTTGCGGGGGGATAATAGACTACATATATAATTATTAAATACATCTGGGTTATTCTGTAATTAGTTATTCTTCAGTTCTCTATATATACAGCTGTAACCCCTTCAATATTAATAAGATCAATTAATTATTAAATCTGTATCATTTTAGTATTCTAATTTGTCATGCGAAAAAATAGATTTCTTGAAAATATAAACTAAAAAGAAAAGCGACACAAATTATTTTTTAAAAATAAAGAGATTGAATTCCAAAATTTAAAATGGTAAAGAATGTGAAAAATGAGGCCGAAAAGAGAAATAAAGTTGGAGAAACAAATAGTAAGATTATCTCTCTTGCACACTCATAATCTCTCTTTCACACTCATATTCATATGTATTTGATAAATTATTTATGACTATGATGTCCCCGTTCTTCAATTACTGCTACTACAATCTATTGTTTTTTATGCTTTATTTATCATATTATTCCTCTTTGTATGGTCTGTTATGCTTTCTCTATTATTTGTTATGTCTTATTTGTTATGCCTTGTTCTACCTCTATATTATCTCTTTCAAACTTCTTTATTATGTGTTAATTGAGTAGAGGGTTGTATCCCAATGGATATCTCCTGCTTCATGTAAGTTGGTAACTAGTCAGAGCATCATAGTTCACCCTTTGAGGCATTTAAATCTTTTTCCAAGCATTTTGTGAAAAGATAATGAGTGAAGGTTTTAAAGTGAGATGAGGTAGACTTAAAATCACTTGAAAGAAAATTGTTTTGAAAGACAATCTCTAGGAATCCATATATATGGAAGAAAAAAACAGTAATATATGATATCAACTAGTTGAGATTTGAGAAATATTGTGTTTTAGTCATATTAGTATGGTTACTTTAGGTCCTATGCATTTAGGACTCTTTTAGTGATGTATGAGATTTATAAACTAGTGACTATATTTATAAAAAACTGGTACTTTTAATTTTTATTTTATAATATTGATATGATATAAGCTTAAATGGAGTGATATGAGGCAGTGAATATTCATATACTGAATTTGAGATTCAGGCTTAGTTATTGTTGTTTGTCAAACATGTAACTACCAATTAGCACCAGAAGGGTAGAGAAAAGAATGATTTTGGAATAAAGATGCTTTCTAAGAAATCGAGGTTGGTTTGATTCACCAAGGAAAAAGTGGAATAGTCGTTGTTCTTAGTTTAGATTCTTTTCCCGTATCAGAATAAGACCCATTGTACTAGATTTAGGCATTTATCCAACTCATGGGATTTACATTTTTACTATGGAACATCATGAAAAATATATTTATCTTAGCGTTGTACTGCATGTGTGTCTCTTATTTCTTATTTTAAGTGATATTATTCTACTCTAATGCATAAATCTTATACTATTGCATCCCGAGAAGAGTATATATAGCCATTAATTTTTTTTGCAAAATTAACAATAATATGCCAGTGTGATCTCCTAAGTGGGGTCTGGGAGGGTGGAATGTACACAAAATTTACTTTTATCTTTGCAGAATAGAGAGATGATTTACAAAAGACATTGGGTCAAGAAATATTTCTATTATAATAGGTTTAGGAAATAAGAGTAGAAAGATGTTATAAAATGTTTTTGAGGAGGGAATGTTTTTATTGAAACAACGCCTAAGGTTTTGCTGATAACACATTTACACTAATGGCTTTTGATATCACATGGTGAATTTCAACACATACACAGAGTCAATCGCAAATGAAAAATAAATAGAAACTTATCTTTAGCCATTATTGTTCAAGTGTTGTAAAAAATCACTTTTGTCAAAAACATTAATAAGAAAAGAGGGAAGAAACCTATGAATATTCTAGCATATGCTTATTAAAGGTATGCCTGATTGATGGAGTCACAGGACTATTTATACGTAGGCTAGGGATTCTTAGGAAAATAACTTTTAACTGTAGGTACTTTCATAGTTATTTCTTACCATAAAAAAAATACCATATATGCATAACTTGGATGACAAGTAATTGAATGATTTATTATGTTACTTGGGAGACAAGGTAAAATTTGTAGAAAAAAATATGTGAATCATCAATACGTAATATTAAATGTAATATTCCTACAAAACGAAGAAAGGCTACTATGAAAACTGAACAAAATCTATGGTATCTATCTTTGAAGTAGTATCTTTTATATATCTCTGGTTAGACCTAAAAGTCTAATGCAGTAAACCTTAATCCTCTAAATTGAATTGTCTTCAAAACCATTGGAATTCTCTCTTTCCAGATTGTCCACCAAATGTAGGCTGGGATAGTACGTAATCTATCCTGGTTTAATATCCTACTTCTTCCCAGCTAAACAAGACTTCAGTAATCTTTCTTGGCATTTTCCAATCAACCCCTTTGAGGAGAATGAAGATCTTCTATACCATGTATGTGATCTTATAGTACTTTAGTTATAGAAGGTTGTCTCAGCTTATTCACCACACAAGTAACACTTAAGGCTCGTTTTCTTAGGGAACAAGTTATTCTAGAATTGTTATTCCACTCTTAATGTGAGATAAAAATAACACTACAATCTCAAAATAATTTATCCTGCAATTTTATATCAACCAAACATGAGTTAAACTCATCCTAAAATTAATCTCGGGATTAATTATCCCTTATCCCTCATACCAAACGAGCCCTTACAGTATAGGTTGATATTTTTCTTGCTAAGTTTATCATGTTTTCGTACCATTTCGCTGGATAATAACCAGGTGAAACATGCTACCTTGTAAGGAACTTTAACTTTTCAAATGTACTTTCTTGACCAGTTGACCATGTGCTCATTGTGTCTGTTGAGTAGCTTGTTGCTAAATGAACCTTGAAAAGTGTATCTGATCCCTCCTCCGTTCCTTTGAACACTTCCAGGTTTTGTTCAGTTCTACTAATGTATTCACATCCCCGTTATTTAGGTTTCTTCTAAACTAAAATCCTAACACTGTGTAGACCATGCTCCATCTACTAGTTTCCCTTACTGTAGATCTAGGGCATACTATCAGGGAAAAAGGACTTTTACATAAGAATTATTTAACCATTTGTCCTCTCAAAGGATGTTTTACATCCATTAGACACCCTAATAGTGATATGGGACTTCATCAGTAGCCAACATGATCTTATAGATCTCCATAAATTCACTGCTTAAGGTGAAAGATGTGATGAAAAAAACGAAGGAAATATAGTGACAACATAAATAGTAAAGATAGCTAGAGTAAAAGAAACAAAGTAAAACAACAACATACCCAATATACTCTGACAAAGTGTGGTTTGGGGAAAAAAGAAACAATAGTAATAATAAAAAAATTGGAGAATTAAATATCGAGAGACTAGTAAAGATAGTACAGTAAGAAGAGATGGGAGAAAATAATGATCTCCAAAATGGAACTATGCTCTCCCCTCACAGAAATATGAGAATTGCTTGACTACCTACTAACCTTCTACCCTAATCGCCAACTACCATCTCTCTTATCTAAGGTCGGTGAACTGAAGATTGTTCATGTCATTTCATCACCTCTCTCCAATTTATGATTAGACTACCTCAACCTCTCCTTAGACATATTGCCTCTAACATCTCACAGTGGGGCATTGCGCTCCTCCTTTTTATAGGCCTGACTCATCTTAGTCTGGCTTCCTACATGTTATCCACTACAGAGGCAATTCTCTCCCTGTCTCATATTTCCTCATTTATTAATCCCGTTTGTCCTAGCAGGCCCCTACATGATCCTCATTTCTGCTACTTTCACCTTTTGGACGTGTTGAGATTATAGATGTGTTGAAATTGTACAAATTGGCATTAGTTAGAATTAGTTAAAACAATTAACAGTTAACATTTTTACTATTTCATTATCTTGGTTATTATTGCATTACCTAAACGATTGGATGAGCTGGTTGAAGTCAGTTGTATGCCAGCTCAGCTAGCTAACAGGGTGATAACTAGATAGATTCTAGATGATTCTAGAAGGATTAGTTATACTCTATAAATATCTCCTAAGTCACTCATATGAGAAATTGAATAACTGTATTTTCCTTCTGCATCAATGAAGATTTCTGATTTCTCTCTTATTTTTTCCTCTTCTCTTAAACTGTAAAGACCATATATGAGATGCTAGTGTAGTTTTTGACATAGTATCAAAGTACCCAGGTCATTGTAGGTGCAAGAAGATTGAGATTCAGCGGAAGAAGAGTTTACATCTATGAATTCTTAGATGAAGCATCAAGTGGTTAGGTCTCTATTTTGATTATGTTCATCTGAGTTATTTTGTCTACAATTTTGTAGATAGCTTAGACAATTTAGAGTATATCTTAGATCAGTTTGGAATTTAGCTGATTTTTTGGAAGAATAACGATGGAACCTAAGATAGACTTGTAATACCCCGGAAAATTTTTTGTTGAAATTTTGTTCGTAAACGTGTTGGGTTCTTCTCTTCTAGAATGAATTATAAATTTTCCATGCAAAATATCTTAGATTATGACCCACCATTGCATAGATTATCAAATAATATTTCCAACGATATGTGGATCATCCAAAACGGACACCCGAGCGACGAGTTATGAACATTCCGATCGAACCGTGAATAGTAGTGAACAGTAAAACGTGCAGGAAAAAAGTACTGAGGCCTGGCGTATTTTTGCTCCAACTTTAAATGATCATAACTGTTTGTACATAATGATATGGGTGATCTACTATATATCAATGAAAATCTCTGTGAGTCCTCTTTCCGACGAAATTGGTTTCATCTAATTTATCTATCGGAGCAAAAAGTTATGGTCGATCTACTTCAACCTATCAAAAGTGAATTTTTGGGTCAACTTCAAATGATCATAACTCCTCGTACACAATAATCTGGGTGAGATACTATATATCAACGGAAATATATGAGAGTCCTCTTTCTAATGAAATTAGTTTCATCCAATTTGGATATCGGAGTAAAACGTTATGGTTGATCTACTTCAGACTATCAAAACAGTCCACCAAAGGACAGATGCGAGAATTATTTGATTTTTAGAGGCGTTTTGGTCATTCCCCCTCTCCCAAAATCCGTCCAAACTCTATATTAAAGCCTATTAGAAGCATTATATGTTATATTTCATCAAATTCCCCCAAAAAGAAAATCCTAAGATCCTACATCCAACTTCAAGAACCTCCAGAATTCACCGTTAATTCTACAAATTTATTCAAGATTCCAAGTTCCTAGTTCAAGAACTTCAAGAACCATCATTCAAAGGCACGATTAACATCTCAAAAATGAGTATCTATCTAAAGTTCATCATTCAAGGTATGTGGTGTTTTTTCAACAAGAACAATCTTTCGTTCTTGTGCCCAAAAGTATTTTTCTTTACGAAGATATGATTTTTATATGTTTTTTATGATTTTGGAGCATGAACTTATATTCTATCTTGGTTATCTTGAGATTATGATGTTTATGACTTTGAAAAGTCAAATTTACATGAAATTATAACTTAAAGCATAATGCTTGAAAGAAATTTACTATGATTTTGATATTTGGGTCTTGAACCCCATTTGAAATTGTGTCTTTAAGAAAATGTGTGTTATATGCACGGTGATGTTGAATATTTGAGATGTTTTGAATGATTTGACCTTTTGGTCGTGAATGAGTTATTTTGAACTTGACTGTGAAAGAAATCCACGTTTTTATTGATTATGATAAAGGGGTAGCAAATTGGCTCCCGATGAAAATTGTTGAAGTGTTTATTGTGGATTTTCTTTAATGTGAGCCTGAGGCTGATTTAAATTTCTGAGCTAAGTCTGGGAGTAATCTTTAGCACCGAGTGAGAGGTATAAAGTGACCTTACTTTCCTAGAACTACGTGCCCCAGTAGGATGTGAGCCTGAGGCTGATTTATATAGTGATCACTAGTGTTTTTGAATTGATACTGGAAGTCCTACTCCAATGGCAAGGATAGGACGGCTCTCCCTAACGTGGGTTGTACGTTGGACTCCATGTAGCTCACATGGTTTATGTCAGTTATAGGATCTCCCAATGTGTGTGTGTGTGTACTCTTCTATCTGAGGTGAAAACATATTTGCTTAAAAGGCTGAGTTTGAGAAAGTCATTATTCTTAAAAGATTTAAGGAATATATTCTAATGAGAATTGACATGAAATTTGATTGTTTTGATGATTTGAAATTGAGATGAAAGTGAATTGAGAACGTATTGTAATGACTCACTTGTTTTACTTTACATGTATTATTCATCCATGATTTTGATGATTTAATTCGAGCTAAGTGAGTCATCTATATCAGCATGCATAATTTTATAAACTGTGATGATATTAAGATATTATTTTATATATGCATTGCACCCCCATATGCTTGGTCTTTTTCCACGGTGCTGACCCACATATTCGTATGTGGGCTACATTTTCTCGGAATGTAGGTATAAGGTTTAGTTTCACCTTCGGATCCAGTCAGTTCTTGGTATCCAGTCAGCAGTTGATGAATCCTTTTGATTCAAGGGCTTGGGTTAGTTATGCAGAGTTTATAGTGTTGTATTTTCTTTATTCAGTCGTATTAAGTTGGGGTAGTCGGGATTCATGACCCGGCTACCTACAGTCAGTACTAGTAGAGGCTTCATAGACAGTCAATAGAAGTTGATATATTTTGTTTCAATTTTGGTTGTAAAGGTAGAATTATAATCCTGTAAAATTCCATTTTTGTATCGATCAGATTCAGAAAAGAGTTATATTCTACTGATTTGTATGGATTTGTAGTTTTATTCAGTTGCTTATGAGTTATGCCAGTAAAAGGGTTAGCTTGGGGTCACTTGTGATCCTAAGCACCGTGTGACGTCTCGGGACCTGATTTCGGGGCGTTACAAGACACTAGTAATCCATTATACATAGGGGCATTAGAAGTTTCTGGTGCTACATTGATCCCAATCAAACTTACTGGTTCAGAAAATTATGGAGTATGGTGTCGTTCAATACTAATTGATTTTCTTGGAAAGAGGAAATTTGGCTTTGTAAGTAGAGCATATAGTAAGGATAACTATAGAGAAGAATTGCATGAGCAATGGGAAACTTGTAATGCAATTGTGCTCTCTTAGTTGATGAGCTCTATTAGTGAAGAATTGTTATCTGGGATTGTGTATTCAACAAGTGCATTCAAAGTATGGAAGGATTTGAAGGAGAGATTTGACAAGGTGAACCGTATGAGGTTATATCAACTACATAGGGAAATCACTACTTTAACACAAGGAACTGATTCTGTAGCAACTTGCTTCACAAGGTTGAAGAACCTATGGAATGATTATGATGCAGTGGTTCCAGCACCATCATGTAATTGTCCAAAATTGAGAAACTATGAAGATAACCTATATGAATTAAGTCTTATTCAATTTTAAGTGGTTTAAATGATACATATGACTCAGCAAGGAGATAGATTTTGCTGAAGGGTGTTACACTTACACTTAATCAGGCATATGCCATAATAAGGGAGAAGAGATGCAACACTTGACTTATGGAGCTACTGTGATTGAGAAGACTGACCCTATCTCAATGCAGGTAAATAGAGGATAGAACTCAATAAGCACAAGTCATGGGCATCAAGGATACAAAGGAAGAATATATGACTACTGTCATTTTACTGGATATACAAGAGAAAATTGCTATAAGTTGATAGGCTATCCAAATGAGTGGAAGTAAAAGAGGAAGAACAACTACAATAATGGAGGCTCAAGAGGATATAATCAGGGATTTGGAAGAAATAATGGACATGGAAATCAGTATACACGTCACTTTAATTCACAAACTAACTTTACTAATACAGGATATCATGATTCACCTGATCATGAATTTAGCAAAGAAATCAACAATGCTACTTTAGTCAAGGGACAGTCTTTCATTAATAAAGAATATAAGCAGATTATGAACATGTAAAACAAGGATTCCCAAGATGTAAAGCAAGGAAACATGTCAGGTATAACTGCATGTTCACTATCTCATATTAAATTGCAACAATGGATAGTAGACTCTGGTGCTACTCATTATATATCTGCAAATAAGACTGTGTTGTCAACTAGCAAAGTAGTTAGAATAAGAATGGACAAGGTGAACTTACCTAATGGTGCTAAAGCTGAGATTTCACATACAGAAAATGCTATGAATTTTCAGAATGCAACCTTGAAAGATGTGTTGTTTGTTCCTGAGTTCAAGCTTGATTTGTTGTCAGTATCCAAGATCACTAGATCATTTTATATCCTTTTACCCTGAATTTTATGTGTACCAGGACCTCTAAAATGGTAGGTTGAGGGGGATTGGTAGAGAAAGAGGAGGCTTATATATCTTGAGAAGTAAATGTGAAGGTTGAGACTCATCAGAGGGACAAAGTAAGAAAGGAAATCTAGTAGCAGAGGTTGTTATGAAGGACATCACCCTTTGGCATAGAAGACGTGGACATCCATCTATTCAAGTACTGAAATCTTTAGATTTTGTGAATTATAATAAGGATATAGAGTTGTTGAATAAGTGTCAAATATGTCCATTTTCCAAATAAAATAGGTTGACATTTCCTGTTAGTGATACTAAATCTACTACATGTTTTGATCTTTGGGGACCTTATAAAACTCCAACTTTTGATAAGAAGTTCTATTTCTTAACAATTGTAGATGATTACAGTAGATACACTTGGGTACATTTGTTTTAATTGAAATAAGAAACTATCATGGATCATAATGGTTTCTTGATAACGATTAGAACTCAGTTTGGGACTACTGTCAAGACCATAAGGTAAGACAATGGGACAAAGTTTTTTAACTCAAAATGCTCAGAATTGTTCACTTCCTTGGGCATTTTACATCAAAGTAGTTGTCCTCACACACCATAACAAAATAGTGTGGCTGAGAGGAAACACAAACAAATTTTAAACATTGGTAGAGCCATTAGGTTTCAGTCTCATATACCTATCAGGTTCTAGGGAATACTTATTCAAAGTGCAGCATATTTGATGAACAAATTACCATCATCTTCTATAGATGGTAAGAGTCCTTATGAACTATTTCTCTCCAAAGTTACCTCCTTAATGAATTTAAGGGTGATTGGTTGCCTATGGTATACCTTAATTTTACCCAAAGGAAACAAGTTTTTGAAAAGAGCAAGACCTGCACTATTGATGGGATATTCTACCTCACAAAAGTGTTATTTATTAATAGACTTGAACACCAACAAGTTGTTTATAAGTAGAGATGATGTATTTCAAGAGAGTGTGTTCCTATTTTGCACTAAGCAGAGTGATGACAACATATCAGATTTCCTTCAATCATATGAGGATGATACTAGTGAGATAGATTCAGATATATCTGTAGGCCAAGGTGCAGAAGAGTTATTTCAAAATGATACAGGACTTGATAACTTTACTGAAGTATCTCCAAAAGTGCAGTTAGACATATCTATGCATGTCATCATAGAAACTAATGATTCCCAGCCTCCACTTAGAAGAACGACAAGGTCCACTAAAGAGCCTAATTGGTTGAAAGACTATACTACTGCTGGAAAGAAGAAAGGCACTAGATATCCTTTTTTAAACTATCTATCTTATGATAACACTTTACTCAAATATCAGTGTTATGTTAACAAATTTGCAATCCTAGCAGAGCCACAAAAGTTTAGTTATGCTTCTATAGATGAGAGATGGATTCAAGCTATGAAATTAAAAATTTAAGTTCTTGAAGACAATAATACCTGGGAGGTAGTTGACCTACCACTAGGGAAAAATGCCATAGGATCAAGATGGGTGTACAAAATCAAGTACAAAGCAAATGGGGATATTGAAAGGTTCAAGTGAAGACTAGTAGCCAAGGGTTATAGTCAATAGGAAGGTCTAGACTATCATGACACCTTTTCACCTATTGCCAAGATGTTAACTGTTAGGTGTGTGATAGCTTTCGCAGTATCAAAAGGATTTTTTTTGTACCAGATAGATATATACAATGATTTTTTGCAGGGTGATCTAGATGAGGAAGTCTATATGCAGTTGCTTGAAGGATTCCATCAAAAAGGGCAACACAAAATATGTAGGTTGCTTAAGTGATTGTATGGGCTTAAACAAGCCTCAAGACAATGGAATATTAAGCTTACTTCATCCTTATTAAAGGCTGGTTTTACCCAGAGTGCCTATGCCTACTCTCTCTTTACATTAAAGAAGGTAGAAGAACTGGTGATCATCTTAGTTTATGTGGATGATTTGCTCATCACTGGTGATAATGAATCCATGATTACAAAAACTAAGGAAGCACTACATAAACAGTTCAAGCTCAAGGATTTGGGTGAGCTCAAATATTTTCTAGGAATTGAGAAATTAAGATCAAAATAAGAAATTATCTTGAATCAGAGAAAGTACTTGCTTGAATTGATCTCAGAGACTGGTCTTGCTGGTGTAAAGCTTGAACTTACTACCTTGGAGTCCAATGTTAAGCTAACATCTACAGAGCTTGATAAAGCTGAAGGAATAACAAATGATGTAGTTTTAAAGGATGCTTCTCCTTACCAAAGATTGATTGGAAAACTCATGTATGCTATAATTACTAGACCTGATATTTTCAATGCAGTGCAAACCTTAAGTTAGTTTATGAAGATGCCTAATAGATCACATTTGTAGGTTGCACATAGAGTTGTTAGACACTTGAAAGGATCAATAGGACAAGGTATTTGGATGAAGACTCAGAATACTGCAGGGATAACTTATTGGCGTGACTCTGATTGGGCAACATGTCCTAATACTAGAAGGTCTATCACTGGTTATGTGGTATAATTTGGTGAAACTTTGGTTTCATGGAAATAAAAAAACAACACAGTTCCCAAAAGCTTGGATGAACTTGAATATAGAAGCATGGATTTAGCAGTAGCTGAACTAACTTGGCTGTATGGTTTGTTCTCAGACTTAGGTGTTCCTATTTCCAAACCAATCACAGTGTTAAGTGATAGTAAGTCAGCTATCCAATTGGAATCCAATCTTATATTTCATGAGAGAATAAAACATATAGAGATTGATTATCACTTCATTAGGGACAAGATCAAGACTAGACTAGTCAAGACTATGTATGTTCCGACACAACATCAGGTGGAAGATGTGTTGACCAAGAGCCTGAGTCATGAGCAACATTCTCATCTTCTTGGCAAGCTTGGTGTGCTTAACATTTTGCACCCTTCAGCTTGAAGGGATGTGTTGATATTAAAGAAGTTTTGAGATTGTACAAATTAGCATTAGTAAGTATTAGTTAAAACAGTTAATAGTTAACATATTTACTATTTCATTGTATTGGTTACTGTTGCATTGCCTAACCGATTGGATGAGCTGGTTGTAGTTAGTTGTAATAACTTTCCTGCCCAGCTAGCTAAGAGGGTGAAAACTTGGTAGCTTCTAGATGATTCTAGAAGGATTAGGTCTACTCCATAAATAACTCCTAAGTCACTTATTTGAGAGATTGAATAACTGTATTTTCCTTCTACATCAATGAAGATTTTAAATTTCTCTCTTATTCTTTCCTCTTATCTTCAACTATAAGGACCATATTGATAATGCCCAACTTACATGTCAATTTAGTACAAGGCAATCTTCTTTAATATATTTACCCAACTTTGGAGTCGGGGTCGAATCCACGAGGAACAATGTGAGTGGCGATTAAACTAATTTAAAATTATAGCTACAAGTTAAATTCAAACAAATGATACAAAAAGATAAAATGAGGGTTTTTAATGATTGAAAAAAAGTTATTAACACTTCAATTTGCCTTAGAACTCAAAGCTTAAAATGCAATATTTCAAATCAATGATATAGAGAAACTAGAGTTGTGATCACTATGATTAGTAATCCTCCATTGAATAATAGTTGTAGTATTGGATTCTCGTGACTTATGGGAAACACCAAATTACCAGTATCGATAGTTCATCTAAGTGTTTCTCAACCTACCTAGATTTTGAGTTCCTTAATTCTCTCGAACTTAGGAACCTTCTATTCACAGTGATTTTATTTCGAGTTGATTAATCTTTTTACAGCATTAATCATTAGATGGGAACTTAACCTTCCTAAATCCTCATTGATAATTCACTACCTTTATTTTATTACTTAGTTCGAGCAAATTAACATAAGGCGAGATCTATTGTTTGCAACAAACAAAAAATAATTAATATAAAATAATTATCAAGATGTTCCCACAATCACTCGAACCCTAACCAACTATTAAGACAATACAGGAGTAATCATAGATCCCACAACCCTAGTTGTGAGTTTTAGTTCCACATGAAAGAGAAAGCAATAACAATAACTGAATTCATAATTCAAAGTGATTAAACTTACAAAAGATGTAGTCAAAAATTGATTCTCTTCCCAAATTCAAGAAGAATATCCCACAACTAAATCAAAGAACTAAAAATTGAAATCCAAGTTTAGAGACCAAAGAGAAGTAAAGTAGTCTTTGGAATAAGTTCAAGATGTTCTGCCCCTCAATGAAACCCTAAAAGCTGCTATTTATATCCGTAACTTAAGAAAAACTCAAAATTAAAAATTCTATTTTTTTCTCTTTAGCTGACGACATGTCTGACAGCTTATCAGAGATCTGATAACTTATCAGACCATGTCGTCATACATGATTCCTATTTCTTTCCTTCTGCATATGTGTGAAGACATTCTTAACGACTTATCATACACCTAACGGCTTATCAGGGGATGTCGTTAGCTCCTCCTCCAAGTTTGATGATTTCTATCTTAGGCTGATGGCAACTTTTGACGGCTTATCAGGGCTTTGACGACATATCAGACAATGTCATCACTTCTTCACTACAAATCTCATGTACTGCCTTACGATGATGACATTCTCGATGGATTATCAAAATTGGGATGACTCATTAGAGATGTCGTCACATTTGTTCTCCAACTTTCTCACACTGTCTACAACTGATGATGACTCTGACATCTTATCATAAATTTGACGACTTATCAGACAAGTCATCAACTACACTTTCATGGCCACTTCTTATAAATTAATCTTTTTTTCTCTTATTGTCTTTTATTTTCTTGCATCTTAACTTTCCTGCCTTATCAAAGAGAAAGCAATCAAAAACGATAAAAGTTGCTTAAGACTTTACAATTATTTCTAGTTAAAAGCCTCAAATGTGTTAGCATTAGCTAACATATCAACACCCTTAACTTAAAATAATTGCTTGTCCTCAAGCAACTTAAACATAACTAAGGGGATATAAAGCACATTCGGCCGTCAATCATCTATTTAGCTCAAAACATATTTACCATCTCCAAGGTCAGTCATCTCAAACTCAACTGTGTATATTACTAAAAAGCAAAAATTCAACACAAAGGAATTAAGCTATGGCATCAACTTAGCAACAACAAACATGCATGTACCACTATTACACTACCCAAACAAGTTAGCAACTAGCAACATAACCAGTGTGCCCTTACAACAAAGAAGTCCCTCCTCACTCATATGTGAACTCAAGCATGTCAATGTGGGGATGGTCAAGAGACACCTACTCTTAGAAATAAGTTTCATTCAATGTATGCCTAATACCATAAGCTTGCCCTTATTTTCATTACCGAAGCTTTCAGACAGTTAAGTTAGGATCATTATAGGATTTTTCTTCAGCTTGTAATGTAGGCTTGGGGATGGTATGATACAAAAGGATATTTGAAGTAACTAAACCTCCTTGGCTCTACACTATTTTTGGAGTCTCACTTATCAACCATTACCTTATTTCTCACTTTCTTGATTAAAGAACATTCAAACTGGGTGCAGTTTTTATTTATTCATTTTATTTTTTTCACACTTTTTCTTTTCTCATTCTTTTTCTACCACACCTAGCCTTGCATATATTTTTTTTATTAACCTTCTTCATACTCACTTTACATCACACACCCCTATGATATCCACCCTCAACTTAGGCTATTTACCTAAGTCAAAGTGCACAGTGTTCATGGAGGACAAGGGCTAAAACAGGTTTATTGTGATACAAATGAGAAGGTGATATGTATAATAAAAAGAATAGGCCTTCAGGCTCAAAATCAGGATCAAGGGATATTATTCACACATGGAAGTTCATTTAGGATAAAAGTGGACTGATATAAAAAATGGCCTATGATCATTTCCTAACCGCTATACTACAACCAAGGCAAGACCAACCGAGCAAGTTCTGGATTTAACACACAATGGGAACTAGGTAGTATCTCTCACACACATGGCACAAAGGTACATCACAAGCTACTACCCATTTAGTTCATGCAATTATTAGCAGTGATTATCATGTCCCTAGTACTAATGCCAAAAAAAGATTCACAGTGGTCACATATAGATGCACATCACACATTTACCAGATAGACAATTGGAGAGGTATTTATCATTCCAAGAAAAATCAACAAAAATATGTCAACTATTTTAGATACTTATTTTTCCCCCAGTTAACCACAACACATCACAAAACAAACACAATATGCCTAAACATGCCAGCTCTACTAGGAACAAGACTCCAGGGAAAAGAGGCACGACAACAAATAACCCAAGGAGGACACCAACACCCACAAGTAGCCCCACCCTCAACTTAAAATCATGCAATGTCCCCAATACGTCAAACCAAAACAAGAGAGTTAAAAACATACCTGTGGCACCATGGGTGCAAAGATCTGATGTCAATCACATAATACGAATACAAACAACAAAATACCTAGGGTTGCCTCCCAAGAAGCACCAAATTTAGTGTCGCGGCATGACTAGGTTATCTTGAATACTCAGAAATCATCAAGATACCTTAAAAGTTCTTCATCCTTTTTCCCTCCACTTAGAAGATTTGAATTATCGGCCCATATTTCGATATTTACATCTTTTAGGTACGTTGGGAAAATATGAAAGCATGATAAGGAAAGTTCTATCATGCCACTTCGAAGACTTGAACCTCTTGCCTAATTTTGCATTGAACCTTCATGTGGGCTCATTTGGCAACTGTGAGAGTCTTAAAAATCCACTAAATGGACATCGATATTTAAGCTTATTGGCCTTCAAGATTGGAGTTGTATTATACCCTTTCGGAAAGACAAACTCCAAAATGTAGGAATTTTCCTCCTCATTTCCAAAATTTATCATTTGCTTGGGTGATTCGACTTTCATCATATCCACCAAGCATAATGTTGAAAAGTGATTCGAGTGAGGTCTTCTCCCTAATTTCAGAGTTGCATCCTTCTCAATTTCTTCACCCCGAATTGGGCTATAGTCTTTATAAGAGATTGGTTTGGTTTCTTCCTTTGCCTCTAGTAGCATTTCCTTAATCTTAGCATCATCTCTCATGGTTGGTTTGGTTGATTGGGAAATCACAGAGGGTTGCTCATCATCAAGCTCAACATCAATATATGGTTCTTTCTCCTCATCTTCACACTCTTTCATTATTTTAAATGATTCTACAGACAAGATATTATCTAAACGTAATATAGAAGAATGCTTTGACTGATTGACCTCTATATCCATCTCCTCATGAATGATTGTCTTCATGTCTTGACGTATATCACATATGATATCATATATTTTTTTTGGAGATCCAGCATTAGTTGAAACATAGCTTCAATACCACTATTTTTGGTGCTTCGTTCTTCCTTTTCCTAACTATAAGACCAATCAAACTCATAAGAAGAACTAGAATTTGGGTTAGAATAATAGGGGGAGAGGGCATTTGGGCAATCACTCCAATGTCCATCTTGACCACCATAAAATGAACAATCATACTCCCATTAGGATGGAGATGGTGCACACATCTCTCTCCGGGGAGTATATCTACAATCTTGCAAAAAATGAGGTCCATCACAATATGGACATGGATCATCAAGATAAAATTTCTAACCACCAAGCTCATGTTCATTCCATGATTCCATAGTAATAAGTAAACTAAAATAAAAATCTACCAAATAAAAGAAAACTAAAAAAATATTTACAAGTTTGAATTCAAGCAAGTAGGCTAAAATTTTAAACCAACTCAATACACCAAATTGTTTCTCGGAAACGGCGCCATTTTTGATAATGCTCAACTTACACGTCAATTTAGTGCAAGGCGGTCGTCGTCAATATATTTACCCAACTTTGGAGTCAGGGTCAAATCTACTAGGAACAATGTGATTGGCGATTAAACTAATTTAAAACTATAGCTACAAGTTAAATTCAAACAAATGATACAAAAAGTGAAGAAGTGATGAATTATGATGAGATTCACGACGAGATTCACGACGACTTATCAGAATTATGATGAATTATCAGAGATGTCGTCACACTTCTGCTCCAACTTTCTCACACTGTCTACAGCTGACAATGAGTCTGACAACTTATCACAAATTTGACGACTTATCAGATAAGTCGTCAACTATACTTTCATGGCTACTAGTTCCAAATTTACCTCTTTTACGCTTATTGTCTTTTGTTTTCTTTCATCTTGACTTTCCTGCATTATCAAAGAGAAAGCAATCAAAAATGATAAAGTTTCTTAAGACTTTATAATTATTTTTAGTTAAAAGCCTCAAATGTGTTAGCATTAGCTCACACATCACATATGTGAGATGCTAGTGTAGTTTTTGATAGGATGTGCAAGTTCTTAACTGGCCAATACTCTTCAAGATACAATAGTCAACCTACTAAACCAAGGATAATAACATTAAAACCTGGCACCTCATAATTCCTCTTAAGCATAGAGTGGAGGGATTCATAGAATATATCCTTATAGAACTCTCCTGCCACCGTTCACCATAATTGAGAAATTTTAGGGTTAAGACTCAGGACAATAGATCAGCTAAAACTAAACACAATGTTATTGAAAACTAATCCTAAGAATATCTAATATGGAGTTGTCTAATTGATAGCATTTAATAGAAAAAACATAAAATTTAATGATTATATATATTTCCACCTTGCTTTTACTTTCTAGACACTAAGATTTACCTATATGCATAGCAGTGCACTAATAAGTCACACTTAAGCTTATATAGCACCTAGTTTACTTAGGAAACATGTTGAGAATCATAGTTTCTAAAATATTGACTCTATTTTTACTTTTTTCTTTTTCTCAATGTAGAGTTCATAACTAAATTCTTTAGTTGATATAAGATTTTTATTCGGAAGAAAGAAAATCACAACCCCATTCTCTCCAAAGTGATTGTGTAGCTTGGGAATGATTCCATTTGAGTGATATTGAATTTACCAAACTTAGAATACTTTTCCTTACAACTTAGTGAAACAAGTTTGGTTGCATTATTATTTTCTTGTTTTCGCTTAATCTATTGGCTTTTACTAATCTCTATATTAAGGTGCATTATTTCCTAATGATGTAAAGTTGACTTAGCATTCCTGTGAATCCAGGCTACAAGACATGTTGGGTACATGTTGGGTACGAAATCAAGAAAGAGTCTTACGGAAGTTTAAAGTTGCATTCAAAGAGTTGATAATTCAGATGACACAATATAAAATACTAAAAAACATAATATTATTATATTGTTTGACTATTGTCCTACATTTGAAACTAATATAAAATAAATATTAAAAAAATAGAGAGAAAACCTCTCCCTAATCAGGACTCTTTAAATGACTACATTATGGATGTTATTGTGTTGTTGTATGAGAAGAGGAGTCCTAAAGACATCTAAATCATTCCCTCCAAGAAAGAGATTGGTCAAATATAGAAGAGCTTTATATTTTTTATTTAGGAAAAGTAAAAGTAATTATGATATTACATTTATTTTCCTTGAATAGAAAATTAATACTCAAGTTTGATAAGAAAATTAGGGCAAAACCCCTAACAAATCTTCCCTTTTTGACGTGATTTTATTGACAAAACTTGATCCGCCTTCTTCACATGAATTATCTTTGTTCTTCACATAATCTTCATATCTACTATTTGACATGCTTAAAAATGGAGCCCGTTCGTATTAAAGATATTGAATCCCTTTACATGGTTAAAAATGACCTATATTTTCAAGGATATAATAGAAAGATTATTGAATATATGATTGAGAATAGTCTCCACATACATGTAGTATTTTGGACTTTTCTTTTATGACCAAAAAACTTCATCGTCAAGTTGGATGCAACTTTAATCTTAAATTGTCCTCAATTTAAACCATCGGACCATTGAACCATAGAATCTGATACCACTTATTGGGTTTGAAATTGAGAAGGCATCATGAGAAAGCTTAAACTTACAAACTAAAATAGTGACAATTCAGCTAACACAATATAAAATACTAAAAAGGCATAATATTATTATATGATTTGGCCATTGACCTACATATAAACTAATATAAATGAGATATTTAAACTATAGAGAGAAAAATTTCACCCAAATCAAGACTCTTTAAATGACTACATTGTGAATGCTATTGTGTTGTTGTATGAGAAAAGGTGTCTTCAATTTATAGAGGTCCAAAACTTTTTATTCAAGAAAGAAGTTAGGAAAATATTAAATAATTTTATATTTTTTTTTATAAAAAGTAAAAGTAATTATGATTTTACTTTTATTTTCCTTGAATAGAAAAGTACTACTTAAATTTATTAAAAAAGGGGAAAAAACCCTAACAAGACATGATGAAATGGAAGAAAATGAGTTTCTAGTTGAACAGTGGCAGAAAAATGTACTTTTGCCTCTTAAAGATTCTGAAAGATTTTTAATGTGCAGTCTGTATGTTATCTTTGAGCCATGTATAGTGTGTGTAAGAGCCTTGTTGTAATGATCCTTCAGGTTATTTTCAATAATTCTACTTATTTTTATCATTAGAGCTTTCGTATAGCTGTCCCAAGTCATTTATGACTTGCAAAAACTGGCAGTTTGATTGTTGGCAATTTGTTTAGTTTTTAGAGTTAATTCTCTATTTTGAAGTCTTCGCTGGTTCCAAATGGCCACTGGGTTAAAATTTTAGTCAAACAATCTCGTATGTAAATTCTTACTGTTCCTACAACTTTGAAATATCAATTTTAGGCTAGCTGGACTCTTAATTCGGGTCCCAGGGCTTATTTCAATCCATTGGCCGAAAAGTTAAGAAAATGGATAAAGGGTGTGGGATACACTTTTATTTGAAACAACTTTAAATGGAAATTTTGACTACATCGTTGAATCCGGAACATTGAATTTGATATGGTTGTATAGTCTGATGGTGTTCATGGGATTCTAGAAGAATCTCAAGGGGTTGGCGAAGACTTGAAAAATTCCAAGTATCAATGGTATCTGGGGAAATCGCTAATAGCGATGTCGCGGTTGTGATCATGATATCCTTGGTAGGCCTGTATGTGCCACGATAGCGAGCAAATATTGCAAATGCGACTAGCGTAACTGTCACCAAAATCTGCGATCACGAAGTATCGAGTCACGTTAGCGATACCCGAACACGTGGGAAAGGTATAAAAATCCCTTTTTCGCTCGTTTTTGCCCATTCTTTATCCATTCCAAGAAATCTAAAACCCTAAAGAGTCTGATAACTTGGGATTTAAGCTTTTGAGTGATTTAGGAAGCTTGATTAATACTTATTTCTTAATTTTCCTTCGGATTTGAGGTCAGATTCCTTTGATTTTATTGTTGATTTTTCCTTTGCTTTTCCAAAATCCCTAGGACTTAAGGTCTTTATTTATCCACAAAGTATCTCAGATTTCACCCATTTTTAGGTTAAATACTCTTTGACCAAGAAGGAATGTTGGGTTGACTTTGAAAATGCAATTTCCATAAACGAGACCCATAATGGATTTTTGGTGTGGCTTTTAGACCCAAAGTATAATGGTGTATTATGGATAATTTTTCTTGTATTTATTAGTAGAATATGATGTTTATAGCATGGCATATTGCGATAGCTTTTTAGAATGCAAAAGTCGGTGATTTAGTGGATCTTTGAGCTTTCTTCGATTCCCAAATAGGCTAGGATTACCCTCTTTATATATTTAGATAGTTCATACTATATTTATGATATTGTGTTTGATTTGAGATAATTTTAAGGTGTTGGCGTGATGAATTTCAAGACTTGGATAAGTTGGAACGTTAGGGCTACCTTGAAACCGTAAACTTGGAGTTCTTATCTTATTTCCTTATGCCTTAGGTGAATTGGGATTCATGGTTCATGTTTAGGATGGGAATACCCTATTTACTCAAATTAGGTGAAATTACCTTAGTTATTCATGTCTAGGGTGAAATTGACCTTGGATTCCTAAGATAAGAAAGATTGCTCTAGTTACTAGAATGTTAGTTGGGATTGACTTAGTTGTTTGTGTTTGGGAAACATTACTATATTAGGGATAATTGTGGTTTATTGAACATCTATAGATGGATTTAGATATCTTATTCAAGTCCGGGGTGGAATTTGCTTTAGATGTATTTCGGGGATTAGAAGTAGGCCCTTTGACCCACGTTAGGCTAGGACTTGTGTTAGTTCTCAAAAACCTCTATTCGCTCATTATACACCTTGGAAATGCTTATTGTGGAATATTGATAAACTTTGACACTTGATAGTTATGATGGTTGATAGTTAGAGTTCATGCCTAGTGATTATACTAATTATTATGCTTATTGATTATCTTATTGATCATGCTATTGATTGCGCTATTAATTATGCTAGTGATACTTTATTGATTATACTAACGATTATAATTGGTGATTATGTTATTGATTATGTGTATTGGCTATGATAGTGATTATGCTATTGACTTATAGTAATTATGCCATGGACTAATAATATTACCAATTTAAGTTGAGATCTTGATAATGACATTGATGACTTATATTTTTTATTCACATCCAAAAGATTATTATGATATTGATTACATAATTACGATTTGAGTCCGCATATTTCGATGACATTAATCATGATATTAGGGGTAGGACATCAACTATATTGATGCTCATAACATTGGCTATGTAGTATCATATTGAGCTTATGGGTATTGGTTTAAGTTCAAAAGTGGAAATTGTTGAAACAAGGCATAACATGGATAGATTCTGGTCGTACCTTGAGAGTTGGCAAATGATGGTGGTTTGGGTTATACTATCTTTTTGTGTATCTTCTAGGCTTATAGGGGCTTGCTTTAGGTTATTTACTTTTTCGTACTTATTGGTTTATGGAGGCCAATTTTGTAGAGGTAATAGCATGTGTTTGATCCTTTATGTTATGTTATTATTTTGATTATTTACTTATTTATGTATAACGATGTTGGAGTTGATTCCGATTTGTCTCAACCTTGACTTAGTAATCAATATCATAATAATCTTGCATTTTATTATATTTTATATCATGATTTAGCTCAGTCGGCCAATGATGCTTACTGAGTACTGTGGTTTTGGTACTCATACTATACTTATATACCTTTTTGGTGCAGATCTGAGTACTATTTTCCACTATTAATTTGGTGTTCGTACTATGCGATTTTTGGAGATAGGGTGAGCTCTTGGAGTCAAAGTTGCCTATTTCTTCCATCTTTTATGTCTAGTCTTTAGTTTCAGGAGAGGATTATATCGATTGTTTTAAGACATAAGTTGTATTTATAGTCATTCTTGTACTGGCTCTACCAAGTCATGGGATGGTTTTGTATATTATGGCTGCCTTTAGACTATTTCTATTATATTTCTTATTTATGCATTAAATTGCCTATTTGGCCTTTTTTGGATCCCTTAAACCAAGTTAACCCATTGCTAATAGCTTCGGATTACGGTTTGTCTTACCTAATGATAGAGTTTAGTAGGTGTCATCATGACTTGTACATCGGGTTGTGACACTTGTCATTTCTTAATATGTTGAAACATTTTCTTATCTGTCAGCCTTGCTCTACATAATATTGTACTAGGGGTGTCAAATGGGCGGGGTTGGGTTGAGATTGGACATATTAAAAGGGTTGAATTGGATATCGAGTGGGTCATGATTCGCCCAAATTTGCTTTGGATTGAAATGGGTTGGGTTGAAATAAGTAAAAATTGGGTTGGGTTTTGACCTGCCCAATTTGACCCGCTTAATCTAAAAAATATTAACATATTGATATTTATCCCCTGTAATCTAACTCAAGAAATTAAATTTGGACGGGGTTGGAAAGTTGGGTCGGTGGGTAGAAAGTGGAGGTGGGGGTGGGGGTAGAGTAAGATTTTTTTAAAAATTTAATTTTTTTAAAATAAAAATTTATTTTTTGGGGAGGGGTGTGGGGTAGGGGTTAGGGGGTTAGGATGGAGTTGAGGTGAATTTTGTTTTTTAAAAAAGAAATTAATTTTTCTTTTAAAAATTAACTTTTTGAAAAAGGGGTACGCCATGGGGGTGGGGTGGGGCTTAGGGGGTAATGGGGGTGGGGTAAGATATTTCTTAAAGAAGACATTTTTTTTAAAATTAAATATTCTTTTTGAAAAAAAAAATTGGGAGTGGTGTAGGGGTGGGGCTATAGGGTGTGGGGTGTGTGGGGTAGGAAAAGGGATGATGGTTGAGGTAAGAGTTTTTTTTTTTTTAAAAAAAGAAATTTATTTTTTTTTTAAAAAAATGTCTTTTTGGTGGGATAGGGTATTGTCGTATCAGGGGAAGGGGAAGGGGATGGAGTGCATGGGGTAGGGGGATATGAGGGGGGAGGGTAAGATTTTTTTTTATAATTTTTTTTTAATTATTTAAAAATATTTCTAAAAAAATATCTTTTTTGGGACGGGTAGGGGATGCGGGAAACAAGGGAGGGTAGGATTTTGATCGTGAGGTAATAAAAGATTTTTATTTTTTTTCAAAAAAATTTAAAGAATTAATTTTTTGGGGTAGAGGTGAGAGTGTGGGCTTGGGGTAGGGAGGGGGACGGGGATAAGGTGGGGTGGGGGCAAGAAAAAAATTTATAAAAAGCTTTTTAAGAAATAAAAATAATATATTTAATAGATGCGGGGTAAGGGTGGGGTAAGCTAGGGGTGTAGTGGAGTTGGGGTGAGATGGAGCGGAGGTGAGGTGGGTGATTTTGAGAGTGGGAGGACATATTTTCACTTTTTTTTCCTACTTTCAATAAGAAAATTATTTTTCTATTAGACGAGTTAAAGTGACGATTGAACTGAACTCATTGAACCCAATTTAAAAATTGGTTAGGACTTTATGGGTTGAAATTAACCATTAGTAAATTATCTTGAATCCAACCAATTAAATAGTGGGCGGTTCATTTTGGCATCTTTGGATAAAGACGTCTATATACCTATTTACACATAAATTTTACACTCCACAACTAGGTTTAATCCCAAGTTGTTTCAGTTTTAAATAAAATCAATATTTACTTTATCTGAATAAAAGCTTTTTGAAAGATGTATCTGAGTTAATTTTCTCATTTTAAGTAGCGATTATACATTTTTGTATTTATATCTATGAGATCGTATAAATATTTTTACTTAAATAACAACGTTATCGAAAATTAGGTTTTAATAAAGAAACTAGTCAAACGGTTAAGTCTTGATTTAAATATAATTTGTTCTTAAGATTAATTTATTTGAAAAATATTTATTTGATTTTACTAATGCAAGAAGCTCGAAATTAAATCTATTGAAAATTAGAGATTAAATTTAGTCAAGTTATTAAATTTGATCGTAACTGAAATAGAATTGGCCACGATTGCAATGCAATTGGCCAATTGATGTTCGATTTGGTTAGAATTTCAATAAAATATATCTAAGACCCTAATTTATTGGCTATTTAATAAATAACCTAAATCTAAATTCCTTATTTTCCCATTACCACCATCCCAACTATTGAAACCTCGATGGTTGCACCACACAGTGAGAGACCAGATCCCTCAAGGTCAATCACAAGCAAAATACGGTAAAGCAACCAAGAATCAAAACACAGTGCAAGAAGAGTAAAAACACATGATTTTTATGTGGAAATGCAGGAAGGGAAAAACCACGACTTGTCCTTACAAGCACCTCAAATCCACTATAGTAGTCAAACTCCTGATTACAGTCCAGATTTCAGCCTAACTATAGGTTCCTTTCAGTAGTATCAACTCTACTAGAAGCTCATCTTGGCAACTCTGCTAAAGACCCTCTTTACTGATTAACTTAAATCAGTCTCACACTTAGGCAACTCTACCTAAGCACTTCACTCAACAAATTAAAAAAATTCTTTTATAACATAGGTAGTTCATTTACAAATCAACACTCAAGAACACTCACTCACTCTTTAAGCATACTACAATGATAAGAACATGAGTAATGCTTGAGATGTCTTGAAATGATGTTTTTGCTGCCTCTCTTCACTCTTTAAATTTGTGCAATAAACTCATTTTATTAAGAAACATCTCTTTCCTTTTATAGATGAGTGATGATTCGGGCTGAAATATCATTGGACCAGCTGTCCTAATAAGTACAAAATATAACTTGCAAGTTTGTTACACAAGAGGACAAAACTGTGTAGACAACACGTGCCAGCTGTACTATACCTTGCACATCGAGGGACCCGGTCCCTTGCAGTTTAGATGCTCATCATCAAAACTACATATAATAATTTTCTCCCTTTTTTATGATAACAAACCAACCATATAGTTTTGAGCATCAATGCACATTTATCATATTTAAGTAGTGTGATTACCACCTAAGGATGAATATTCCCCTATCATCGTGATTCCTCTATCACCATCATGCAACATAGGGACCTAGTCCCTTGTTGTTATTTGCAGAAAAAACCCTGAGCACCATGTCTGCTCCGATGTTTGCTTCCCCCTGTCACTGTTCTTTACCATTTTTCCTTCCCCCTGTCAGCATGCTCTGCAATGCTTACACCATAATCCTTACACACATGAAGTCAGTATTCCCCTTTTTGGCATCATTAAAAAGGATTAACAGTAAGCCAAGAGTAAAGATAAGTATAGGCTAATTAACTCATGGATACTGGGGAAACACTAACATGAAGAACAACTTAAGGTAAAGGAAACAAATGAAGTTCACCAGAAAAAAACATTCATTCATAAACAGAGATTAGTTCTAGTAAAATCATACTTAAATAATACAAAAACAACTGTCTTTAAAGGCCAATACAAGGAGTAAGATACGAAACTAACACTTGATTAATTATGAGGACATGGATAATAAGACTTGGGTAGAGGGATCTTTGGGGGAAAAGACTTAACCAATATCTCCATTCTTGTATTTTCAGCATTATGGGCATCTGACAACTATTTGGTGAGAACCTTTACTTCAGTATTCAGTTCTTGAACTTTACCAATCAGTTCTTCCACTTTGCCTTGAGTTTTTCATTTTTAGTTACAAGTTCATCAGTGGCAGCTGGTCCCTCAGAGGACAACTTTTGATTCTGCAACTTCAGGTGCACTATTTCAGTATTTTTGGCAGTCAACTTGATCCTTAATTCCTCTATTTCCTTTCCTAAATTTTCTTGAATAGCTAGCAACTCAAACACTTGAGACACATATCCAACTTTTCCCTATGTGCATTCATTCTCTAGAAGGGTTGTCAGGATGATCAACTTCATGGCTTTTCTAGGCGTTCCTTTAGTTCCATACACACCATAATGTTCAAACACCTTTTTCAAAAGATATCCATATGGAATTCCATGTTTGCCTTCCTTTTCATGAATTACTTTATACATATGCTCTATTATTAGAGCTGGAAGAATTATCAATTCAAACTTGCTCAAGGATTCAATCAAGAATAAGTCAACATTGGAGGCAATTGTTTTTTTTCAGACCTTATTGTTGAACTCAAATGCCCGCTTATAATTACTTTTTAGAAACTTTTTTTTCACTACAACTGTTAAGGTGCCTCCTACCTTTGATGCATTAATCATGAATTCAGTGGTATGCTGTTGATTTACAATAGCTCTTACCCCTAAAATTGGTACATCCAGGATTATTCCTAGAGTTTCTTCATCCATCTTAAGAACCTTTCCCAATACTTGTGCAGTCAAACTCAAACCATCATCTGAAAATTCTATGTAGTAGTAGAATTCTCTCACCTCACTTTCAAAGACAATAGGAGTTGGTTCTTCTATTAGGTTCAACCAATCCCTGATGCCTCACATACTCTGCCAGTTCTACCATGCCTGGTTTTCATAAATTTTTGGATTAAACACTCTCTGAGATAGAACCTTGTATGTTATTAGGTTCCCAATCCTTTTTTTTCTGGACATGTCTTTCATTTCCTCATTCTTTTTGTTTCTTTTGGGTGCACCACTTAGCTCTCCTTCTTTATCAAGTTTTGTCTTCTTGAGACCAGGTCCCTCGGTCATTTATTTTCTCGATAACTATATGTTTATGACTTATTCTAGTAGACCTACCAATCTTTGAATTAGAGGACCTGGTCCTCTCATGATTCTCAACTTCCAAATTTCTTTATTCAGTAATAGTAGAAACTACTGAATGTATGTCTTCCACTTTTTTAACCTCCATAACTTTCACATTTTCTTTCTCCTCTACTGTAATAGATCTCTTCATCCTTCTTATTTTTATTGTTAAAGCTTTGTTGGACTTCTTGGAATCTTCCATCATTTTTTAGAACCTCTTGTAGAATAGGTTCTGGTAACTTTTACCTCAGATTCCATCATTTTCTCATTTCCTCTACTTCGCCTTAGTTTCTTCACAGTCCATTTCAGAGGCAATTCATCCTCATCCTCACTATTCTCCTTATTTGGAGGTAGAAATTTGTTTTTTCTCTTATTTACTTCATTATTAACACCTATTTCCTGTTCCACTCTATCAATTGAGATTTCCTTGGTGTCATATGCAAGAAGGAGTAAATTTTTAGCTACCCAGTTCTCATTTGAGGAAAGATTTACCCTTTGTATTGGAATTTCTTTACTAAATAACTGAGTAAAGATAGGTTTTGAATCTAAGGGTGTGGGAGAATCAGGTGTTAGTAGTGTTTTAGAGGATTTTTGCTTTTTATGATTTTTCAGATGACCCAAAAAATTGAAAATTTTTAGGTACTTTTGAATTACCTGGAGAAATGGAGTTTCAGGCTGGGAAATATCTTGGTCTATTTATGACCCAAACCTTTAGTTTGGATTATCTATCATGATAGGTTGAGCATAAACTTTTAAAGTTAAGGAGGGTTCAATGGAGACTGACTCGATTGTGGGTTCTGAATATCCTAAGGAAGATTCAGTTAGAATAATTGATTCAAATTATTGTTAGGGACTAGAGGTGATGTTTTCCATGGTTTCATTTTCAGAAGAATCAAGATGTTTAACTTAGGGATGTCAAGTTTGACTCTCTAAAATTTTATCTACTTCATGCTCCTTTGCTGGGTTTTAGAAAATAGTGTTGTTGTCCATTTTGATTTTGTAAAGAATAGAGTGAGGGTAAGGGACCAATTTGGCTTAGAGAATACTTGTAGATTTAGGATTGGACAAGTTAATAAATAGTGACACAAAGGTTTGATGTAGCAATTTTAAGAAGTGACCTATGTCATTAAAAGATGTTCTTTTTAAACTGACAGTACTGAACCTAACAAGTGCGATTCTTTATTTTTTAAAGGACTTGACGGTTTAGAGAAGATAAAAATGCATGTCTTTCTAGAAAACTTTTTGTGATTACTAAAGCATCATAAAAGTACTAACCTGAGAGTTGGGACTAGGTCCCTCTTTTTTGACTGAATTTTATACCTGTGTTTGCTTCAATTGTTTGTCTCCTAAGCTCCTTCCATAGATGTATACCTGTAATGGTATGGAGATGAGTTAGATTAACATGCACCTACGTTATAATGGATAGCTGTCTCCTGAACATAGACAAATTTTTTAAGAGACATTGATTCATATGTTATTCATTTTACTGAAGCTCTTTCTTCTGAGATAGGTTGCGTAGGGACCTAAGTCCATTGAAATCATCTATTTCAAAATGATAAACCTTCATCTTAAAGTGTATTAAAAGAGATAACATAGTCAGACCTTTCATCATTTGAGTTTTGAACCCCTTTAATCAATGAGCTATTCCTGATTGCAATCCCTTTCCCATACCTAGAACTATGATCAGAAGTTAGATTTGGGAACCTACTTAAGTTTGAGTTCCCAGTAGAAGGATAATGGTGTGATCAAATTCTTCTTAGCCCATCTAGGCAGTGATAGCTTTCTCTTCACCTTTTCAGAGACTTGAAGCCCTTAGGATGTGCATTTTCCTGCTGAATGTATTCAGTATTCCTTAATTTTGCCTTAAGCCAGCGCTGATATCAATCTTTCAACTGTCTATCTCTTCCATATTGAGTGCCCAAGAGTTTGTTCCCCTTATCTCTATCATCAAGAGTAGCCTTTTTTTTAGACTCAATAAATTGGTGTGCTCCTTGATATCCCAGACACTACCATCAGTAACACCTTAAATAGTTAAATTAGAAAGGATCTGTGAATAAGTTATTCATCTAAGAGACTTATTGAGCTCTTCTATCAAATAGACTAGGTCTCTTTATAACCTTTCATTCATGTGAAGTTCTTACATAATGTGTTTTTGTAAAGCCTTCAATTTCTCCTCAAAATCAATCTGAATCCTTGAGGCCCCCCTCTTCCTTTTACTATCTTCTTCAGTTGATTTATACAATTCAGATTTTCAGACTTCAATTTAGTGACCATTTCTTCAGTTTTAGATATCTGAAGAGTTAAGGAAATCAGTTCATGCTCTTGATTCTCTACTTTTTCTTCTAAGGAATTCTTCTAAACAGTTAGTTCACATATAGAATATATCAATACACTGCAAGATTTTTAATCTTCCTAGCAGTGTAATTATCTAGATTCTCCTTAATATAAAAAGAAGTTACCTCATTTTATTTTTCATCTTCTGTGTTTTCCATGAATGAAAATAAGGAATTATACATAACTAGATTGTCTTCCACTGCTAAGATAGAAATATCTCTAGTCTTCTCATCTTCACCTGAATTACTGGAGGAGTCTCCCAAAGCTGTCAGAGCTTGCTTTACAACATACCCAATTTTTTCCTTCCTTCTTGAATTTTTAGGGACATGGTCCGTGTTTTTTTCCTATTCACATTTAGTCTTGAGATACCTCTGGTAATCCAATTTGTTCCATGGAAAATCGTTAATGAAATGCTTAGGACTTCTATATTTATGACATACTTCAATATTTCTTCCTCCCTTGCTGCTTCTTTCTCTTCTTTGGAATTGACTACCCTTTCTCAATGCCTGACAATTTTCTTTTCAAAATAGGCAACATTAGTGTCTTCTTCTGTTGAATCAAGTTTGGAAGCTTTTAATGCCAGGGATTTTTCCTATTTCGCTTCTTTCTTCTCATCTCTTGCTGTTTTTTGAGCTCATGGGTTTTTAGATTTCCAATCAGTTCGTCCATGGTGAGGATCTTCAGATTCTTTGCTTCAGTTATGGCATCTACTTTGATTTCCCATGACTTAGGAAGAACCCCAAGAATCTTCCTCACTTTCTTGTATACTATAATTACTTCTCCCTAGCAATGAAGCTCATTAGTGATAAAAGTGAATATTGTAAGCATTTTTTGGATTGTTTCTCTTTCTTTCATTGTGAAGGTTTCATACTGAGTAGTCAACATATCTACTTTAGAATCCTTCACATCAGTAGTGCCTTCATGTGCAATCCTCAAGCAATCCTATATTTCTTTGGCATTTTTAAAAGTTGAGATCCTATTATATTCATCAAGCCCTATACCATAAACTAGCAATTTATTGGAATTATAATTCTTCTCAATTTTCTTTCTATCTTCATCATTATACTCTCTCCTACTTTTAATAAAAATTCTAGTGATTTGTCCTTATTTGACTTCCTTAACAGTAAAATGAGGTCCATTAAGGATTATGTCCATCAATTTACTATCTTTAGCCATAATAAAGTCAAATATCTTAGTTTTCCACCACCCATAATACTGCCCATTGAATCTTGGTGGTCTATTAGTGGATTGCCCTTCATCTAGAATAGGTGGAGCAACCATGCTAACCAAGATACTCTAGGTGTGAACCTTTTAGAGTAACCTAGCTATTATAACAATTGTTGAAACCTTGAGGGTTTCAACACACGGTGAGGAAATAGGTCCCTCAAGGTCAATCAAAGGCAAAATACAGTAAAGCAACAAGGAATAAAGACATAGTGCATGAAGAGTAAAAACATAAGACTTTTACATAGAAAACTAAGAAGGTAAATACCAATGACTTTCACAAGCACCTCAAATCCACTATAATGTAACTCATGATTGCAGTCCATATTTCATCATAAATCTAGGCTTTTTTCGCTAGTAGAACTCTACTACAAGCTCATCTTGGCAACTCTGCCAAGGACACTCTTTACTTATTAACTCGAATCAGTCTCACACTTAGGAAACTCTACCTAAGCATTTCACTAGACAAACTAAAACACTACTCTTAAAACTTGAGTAGTACAAATATAAATCAGCACTTAAGAATACTCACTCACTCATTAAGCATACTACAATGATTAGAACATGAGAAATAGTTGAGCAGCCTTAAAATGAAGTTTTTTCTGCCTCTCTGCACGCTTTAGATTTGTGTAAAAACTCATTTGATAAAGAAGTGTCTCTTTCCTTATATAGATGAGTGATGATTAGGGCTAAAATATATTTGTTTTAGATGTCCTAATTAGCGAAAAATCACACCAGCAAATTTGTTACACAAGAGGATAAAACTATGTAGACAACGCGTGTCAGCTGTATTGTAACTTGCACATCCAGGGACTTGGTCCCTTGAAGTTTAGCTGCTCATCATTGAAATTACATATAGTACAAATAATAATATAACTCGCCAACCCAACCTACATCAGCCACCAAAACCCAACCCAAGACACCTTTTAACCTTATCCTACTTCAACCCATTAACAACAATGTCATAAACAACAATAATATTAGTGAACATCCACAACAACTAAACAAACGAAAATACCAACAAACCCAACAGTTGTAATCCTTTTTCTTTTCTCATCAAATTTGTATAATGATGCATGTATGGTACAAGATTATTATCATATGAGGTTCAAAATTCCTCTAAAAGCTTTAAATTCTTTAGAAATCCAAAAATCCAAATCCTCAAAATTCAAAATTCAAATTCATACTTATTAGTATGAAATCCACCTCATAATATTATCCTTACTTTGAATTCAAATTTTTCCATAGATATTTCCAAAAACCCCTCGAGAATTCCTATCCCATATCACTAAAATCAGTAATTTGATCCCAAAAATCAATTCTATATATGACTCTACTATTTCTATTAAGGAAGACATTAGAACATTAAAGGTTAGAGATAGTTAATATCATAGAAATCCAACTGAAAAAGGGATTTCACTAAGACTAAAGATTTATTGCAACAAAATTGAATAAAAACAAATTTTAGATCAAATTTTTATGCTATGGAATTGATTTTATTTTTTGGTGGTCGCAAGGATTTTGATGACTCGAAGTCCTGTTTTGCTTCTTCAAGAAAGGTAAACTTTTGTCTTTTTCCTTTCTGTTTCATTGTTCATTTTTTCATTAGTTGTAGTAGTGTTTTGTTTTTCAATGTATTAATAGTGTTAGTAAAACCCACATATAAGGGTGGTTTTGTTGCTACATTTAGGTTTCTTTTCTCTTTTTTGAATCATTGTGTTTTGAAATGGGTTATTGATGTTGAAAGATTATTGTTTAAGTTTACTTGAGTGTGTTACTGTCTTATTTTTCATTAAATTTCCATCTTATCATCTGAGTGATAATACAAGAGTTTAAAGTCTTTAATTTTCTCCTTATTCTTCAAAGGTCGTCTTTTAAAGTTTAATCAAACCGTAAGTGTTGAGTTGTCCCCATAGGCCTAAATTCTGTTAATTTTCATTTTAGTACCACAATTTATCATTTTTGTGTGTTTTTTTGTCATCTATGACTGATTTGTTTACAACAGGACCATATATGTATTAGGTTAGCATTGCTTTGTACATGTGTGTGATTGATTAAGGAACTTTCAGTCTTCTCTTGGTTGAGTCATTAGTTTATGCCTGATCACATGACTTGGAAATAACAGATGAGCTCATGATGGTTCTTTGACTCATAATATCAATAGAATCAAGTAAGTTTGTCTATACGTAAAGCTGTAGTTTTATGAATCCTCAAGAATTATTTAGTTCATGTGTTAACATGATTGGTTGAGAATAGGACAAATATAATTTTTGAGGTTTTTTAGGATTTAATAGTTATCATTTGTCTTTTTTTTTGTGCTTGATTTACTGTTATGTTGAATAGGAAAAACTATAACATTAAGACCTCCTTCGTAGTAACTTATTGGGAATTAGTTGCCCGTTCTTGAGATCTGAAGGTCATTCCTGTGTGCAGATCCTTTATTAACGCTTCTTGATTCTGTTTCTGATGGCTCTCTTTTTATAATAGTTAAGGCTTTACTCAGATTGAATATTTTCTTTTATTATTGTAAAAACAAAATTTGACTCTTGGTTGATGAACAATGTGATAGGGTGAAAATCTTTCACATTGAATCTACATGATTACTTAGGTGCAATTACTTGCCTATTCATATGAGTCTTTTGTTGTTTTACTTGAACTGCGATCAAAGAATTAGTGGAAAAGTGGTAGGTACAGTTTAATCTTAGTCCTTTGATATTTCTTTCCATCATCTGTTTTCATTTTTTTTAAAAGAAAACTTACCTATTTTTGAAAAAGATTCACATGTTCCTTTCTCCCTTCTTACAATTGTCTCCAAACTAATTTTATGTATGTTTGTAAGTTGATTAAAATCATGCACATTTTTGGACTGTTAACTTGGAAACATGTTGTAGCTCTCGCTACTAGCTTTAATTCTTAACAATACATATATTTGTTTACTTTGCTAAAAAGATGATTGATAGTTTTTTATTTTAGCTTTGTATTATATTTTTTAGATACTAATTCTTATTACTTTTCCTTGGCATGTGAAACCCACTTGGAGTCTAAATGGACTAATTACCTCTAAATTTTTAATGGGCTAAGGAGGTCCATTTCTTATTTAGCCAGCCTCCTGCCGAGACATAAGATGGGTTTAGAAAAAGTTTGGAAGAAGCAAGATTAGTATTCTAGGTGTTACACTTAGAAGTTATTATATAGGTTGAAGACGAAGTAGCAAAACAAAAACGAGCTTAATCTAATTTAATTTGGTCGTCCCTTTTTGACATTCGTAGGGGTTTGAGCTTATATGCCTAAATCCACCTTCTCTCTATCTCTTAATTGTAGAACTTAAAATTATTTGTATAGATGCTAATTTTTATTTAACTTAGTTAAAATTCCTATTAGAATTATCATGTTTTGCAAATAATTTTCTTATGCATTAGCTTAATTTAGTTACTACATGTTTAAAGTTTTAAATTAGATTTATTTTTCTTAAGATTTTTGGGTAAAGTTCAAATTCGAATAAAAATGAGGATTTCCTCCACTGTTGCCTAAAAGCTTTTCAAACCAATTTTTGGGACAAGCATTTTTAATAATAAAATAAATAAATAAAAATTTAATCAACTCTCTTTTATAAGTTAGTCAATCAAAGTTAGTTTTTAATAGACCGAATACCCCCAAGTTAGCGGAATTCGGAATGCGTTAAAAATCTTCTCGAGATATTAATTTAAACACTTAGTTGAATTTCTTAAACTTAAAAGGATTTTTATTACTATTTTATCTTTTTAAAGAATTTTAAGGTTTTATTAATTTTTTAAAATTAAATTAAGTAGCGACCCTTTTTTCAAAATCAAATTTGAAATTTGTCCCTAAGTATTCAAATTCGGTAAATCACTAAAGGCATTTGCTCATCAAAAACAAAATGGTGACTCTGTTGGAGATTTCAACTATCTTTTAACCAAATATTTGAAACTAATTTTATTTGACTAGCTATTCAGATTTTTAATATTTTACTTATTTGTTTAAATTTTTGCAATTATAAATTATTTCATTTCTTGGAATATTCCGCCACTCTTGGCAAAACATTAGGTATTAGAAAAAGGGTGGTTGTGTGGATACCTGCACCCACTCTCCCATACAACACCTTAATTTTTTTATTTAGTTTATTCGAGTCGGTCAACAGTCACTTGGTGTATTACCCCCAAAAAGTCCATTTTGGATTCTCAGTCAATTCGAACAAACCACTTTAGTTAACTAGGATCGAGAGAAATAAAATCCTAAATGGCTAAGCATTAGCCAAGGACGGCTTAATATAGCAAGGGATATTAACCCCATTAGAAAAATTGCCAAATATGTCAAAAAGGTTCAAGATCCATCAACACCACATCCAATTATATGCTATTCAGAAAGACGTATGTGTTGTAATAAGATCATTATCATGGAGTGGGCCTAACAGTTTACTTATTTTGTATGACATCATAGTTCTCGAGTTTGAGCATGGTATTAAGGGAGTCAATACTATTAGGGAGATACCAAAGAAATATAAGAAAAAGAACAATGAGGGAAGGATCGTCTTCAAGATTACATTGGTTCTTTTCCCTATGTGGGATTGCTTCTTATGTATTTAAATGTTTTTAAAATTCCCTTGTGTGTGTTAACTTATTTGTCCTTGCACATGCTTTCTTTATGTTTATCCCCATTTTCTTTAAATGTACCCTCTTACTGATAGGCGTTGTATCCCTTTCAGATTTTTTTTTAAATTTATATATATATATATATATATATATATATATATATATATATAATCCTATTTTAGGAAAATAGAATGGTTTAAAAATAATACATACGTCTTTTCGAATAATCATTAGGCTCAACTTTGGTTCAAAAAAAGTTTCTTAAATATGACGTGCATGTTATTGTTGTTGTGTGATATAAAATGTCTTATGTGATTTTATGTGTCATGTTGTTTGTATAAAAAGTGTATTGATCCACACTTATTTTTAAGATCCTCTTTAAGCAAAAATATACACCCACTTTACAAAAGTCTGACCAAATTTTCCAAATGTCCTAAGTCTCTTAAAAAAGTCTGCAACCATTCTTAAAAATTCTTCAAAATTCATTCTTATCAGTTAAGAAAGGTTGATCATGGACTTATAAGAATCTATTGTTAGGAGACTGAATATACTAAAAAAAGGTTTTCTCAAGCCAAAAGGCGATTGTTGGAATTAGACCAAATAGAAGAAATGTCGTAGGTGAAAATAAAAAAAGTGGTTAGGAAGATTATTTTGACCAAAGAAAGATTCCCAAAGTCAACCTAGTGATTACTTAAAAAAAGACGTTGCTATGTCAAAGAATAAGGAATCGTAGGATCAAATTTCCCTAACCAAAGAAAAATTTCTATGCTCGACAAATGTTGATAAAAAGGTAATAAAATACCAAGAAAGAGACCTTGCTAGAGAGATCAAACACGACCATGGAATTTGAAATAGCAGCCAAGATGATTGGAGAGATATAGGAGAAAACAAAAGAAAAAGACCAGAAGATGACAACTTCGTACAAGAAGGAATACCATGACGCTCGAAGAACTCATGAGTGAAATAAAAGAATGGTTAGAAGATGTATACAAGACATTCTTGTCGTCAAGGTTCAGGCAAAGAAACACAAGGAGATACTTAAGAGAACCAGAAATTGTGAAAATCTCAGAGATTTACCAAATGTTATAGGCTAGTGAACTTTGTACTCAATTAAGACTCAAGGACCACAAAGTGACACCATCAATAAGTAAAAAAGATATTCTTACCATTTACAATAGGAATGTAATACCACAGATAAATATCATGTGATGAAATCCAAAATATGTGACTTGATCAACATTGGAGAAATTTCTCACTTGTATGCGCCACACTCCATGATGACGTCTGATAGTATTGAACCAGGAATTTCCCTCACTAGAAATCTCAAAATTTACAGTTTGGACTTCATTTATCTTAAGGATGACTATGAGGATATTTACTCTAAGTTAGTTGAGTAAAATGCTCCATCTTGTCAAGAGAAAGGAAAAGAAAGGGTCTGCAAAATGGAAGGAAGGTGATGTAACACCCTAATTTAGGAAAGAGTCCCACATCGACAAAATACAAGAGGGATACTGGGTATAAAAATGAGAAAGCCTTACTACCTAGTAATGCATTTTAAAGCCGTGAGGTCCTGGGCCCAGAGCGGACAATATCACTAGTGGGTTGGCAGAGACAGGGGTATCTTTGGCCTGTGTGGTTTGGAATTCCCGTCGTGGCTAGGGCCTAGGGTCGGGTCATGACAGAATGGTATCAAAGATGCTCCAGTATCATCCATGTTGGTGTGGGACAGAGTTCAAACTGAGTGTAGGCGAATCCCGATAAGACGGGGCAAACCTCATTCCTGAGTGTAGGGAAATCCCATTCGGTGGGGCAAACCTCAGCGAGGACGCTGAGTCCATAAAGGGGGATGTATGTAACACCTCAACTTAGGAAGAAGTCCCACATCGACCAAACACAGGAGGAATACTGGGTATATAAGTGAGAAGGCTTACTCCCTAGTGATACATTTTAAAGCCGTGAGGGCTTGAGCCCAGAGCGGACAATATCACTAGTGGGTTGGGTAGAGACAAAAGTATCTCAGGCCTGTGTGGTTTGAGATTCCCACTGCAGCAAGGTCCTTGATTCGGGTCGTGACAGGTGATTACATTGTCATAATCATAATGGAACCAAGGGACATGCTATTTAAAAATATTGTGATTTTTACTTTGATGTGGAGAACCTGACTAGAATTGGAAAGATCTGTGTGGAGTTTGTGCTAGACCATCCATGAGGGAGAAGAAGGCTAAAGATCGCAGATGCATTTTCCATTATCCAGAGTCTAACTTTAAATGTAGCATTTTTTTGTTTTCCTTGTATGTACTTTACCTAATGTAATGAATTTTATTGAATGAAATGAAATGAAAAAAATCATTTTTATTATAATTTGAACTACGTAGGTCTTGATTTGTCCTTCATGGGATACATAGGTAGCCTTCGACCTTACCCCTATATTAAAAAATTCTTTTCTCCCCCAATTCAATGAAAAATACATAAGGACAGAAGCAAAAGTGTCTGACCTTCGTGATAGAATCCACTTATATAAATAAATAAGTAAAATCCTATTTATTAAACTCTCCGAGTCATCATTAGTTGATGGATCAACTCTCCTGTGAGGAGAAGAAACTTTATGTGTCTTCTTCCTGCTTCATTATCTTGCATTATTTATTAAACTCGCATATGAAGAGAAGACATTATGTGTCTTCTTCCTGCTTCATTCTCTTGCATTATTTATTACTAAATAGGATTTAACACATTAGATTTTGAGTTTTTTTTTCTTACTTTAAAGGTAATAGAAACTACTCCATGTTGACATCTAATGGTGGAACATCCCTACTTCACTAGATTAAAATTGAATAAAGATTCCTCTCTTAACCATTGTTTCGTTATGGGAATGGGAAAAAATTTGGTATTAATAATGGAGATGCTCTAACTGATATTATTATTAAGGGTCATTTAATAACGACACAAAGTTAAAGAATTACCAAATTGACTAAAATTAGAAGATCACAAAGAAAGAGAACTACAAGAAAAAAGTATGGGATGTTTTATCAATATGGATAAGAATCTTAACTTGGACCTCCACGTTAATGAACCTCCAGGTCATTTCCTCAATTTACCCTTATTTATGGCATTTTGAGCATTCCCACAATAGCTATATGTCATTTATGACTTACCAAAATTATTGATTCAATTATCGAGCAGTTCATTTGGGTTTTAGGGTTATTTTCCTATTAAGGATCTTTAACTATTAAGGAATTGGTCTTAGACCAAAAATCCTAGTAAACAACCTCGCATGTGAATTTCGACAATGCCATCAACTCTAAAACATTGACGCTGGGTTAGGGAGACCCTTGATTCATATCTCGAGGCATCTAGACTCGTTTTGGGATATTAGATGGATTATATGAAAACTGAAACTATAGGTATGGGCCCTCACATTTAGTTAAAATAATCTTGGATGAAAGTTTCGATGGTTCTATCGAGTCTGAAATGTAAAACTTGGTATGGTAGCATAGTTTATTTGCCTACACGAGGTTTTGAAAGAATCCCAAGAACTGGGTCATAGACTATTTTTGACATGACCCAAACCAGCGCCTAGTCGTGTCGGGTGCCTCAAGCCTAATTAGAGCTGGTGACCACCCCCAATACCCCACCATAACTGCACTACACCTTAAGATGGATGAATTCTGAATATATATATATATAACATAACAAAATGGAACAATCATAAATCAAAAATTAGCAACCAGTATCATCCATAATACCAATACAATTGCCAAGGCTGAAACCGATGCTGACAACGCCCATGCTAACCTATAATAGTCTCAAAAGCCTCTATCCGAAAGAAAAACAGTATTCGGTCAGGACATGCCCTCAACCATAACAAAACCAAAGCCTAAGAAATAACTAAAGTATGAAGACAAGACAATAACATGAAATGGAGCCTTCCGGATTATAGAAGCTCACCATTTTAATCAAACTCTAAGCTGTTCCCAAATCCGATCACTGAGCAGGAGGAGTAGTATGTCCGATTCATGCATCGCATAGGGATACAACGCCCGAAGATGGGTTAGCATGTGAATGCTAGAATCCACTCAGGATAAGGGTAAAATAATGCCAATATTTTAAACCAAGTAAATAACTATATGCATTCACATCCATCTATCTATCCATCCATCTATATATATATACATATATATATATATATATATATATTTATATAAATTCTATGTCGGAAAACAGAATCAGTTTTAGCATGTATTTAAAACTATTAACCTGGGTTTGTGTCGCTTAAATATCTTAGAACTATCACCGGGCTATATAGGTCCGGTATTACTACCTAAACGGGCCCCAGTGCATGTAGCCGTATGTACCAGAGATATCATAGAGGCAGGGAATTCCCGTGTACCCTTCACCCTCCATGATACATATATACAAGTATAACTTAGAGGATTGCCGTGTACCCCACAAGTACATGGTCTCCATGACCAATCCTCATATCGGCAACATGAGTTTTCAGTATTCGTCCATTGGACTCACATCTTCACAGTTACCTATTACAACCCACCCTTATTGCCCAATTAAAACCATTAGCACACAACCAAATCATCAAATCCATATATTATTAACCAAGGCTATAAGTAGAGGTATCGTCATACCGACTATAGCTTGCAAGCAATATCCTTAGACAATCACCTAGGGGATTCCCATGTACCCCATAGGTTCCATTATTAGATTCACTTGTGAGATTCCCGTGTACCCCATAAGGTGTTAAATCAAAACCATGGCCACCAAGGCCTTACCATTTACATTAAACCATTTCACTAATTTATGTTCCATTACCGTATTATACCATGCAAAGTTTTCAATTAAAGTCAAACTAATAATAAACACATTCTCACAAGCATTTTAACAAATATGTTGAGGACATGTAGTTTCCATAACCCAAACCAAGTACCAATTGACCAATTCCCATTCAACCACATGTTCAAACAACCATTATAATATGCAAACCATAAGTAAAAATATGGGAAAACATAATAACCAAAACCCCCAACTTATAATTCAAGACCCAAAACCATATCACAATTATTCCATGAAAACCATTAGATCTTTAATTGACAACGTTGAAGGAAACCTTAGCCTTTGCTTAACCCTAGATCTTTAAAGAAATTTGAGAGAGTTTTAGAGGATTTAAGATTAAAATAATAGGGTAAATGAAGTAACAATAGTGTTTTATGTCGTGGGGTCATAAGGGGTGAAGAAAGAAAATGTTGAAAATACCCCCAACTTAAATTGTAAAAATTTTCACAGGAAGATATCACTCCACCACCCAAACTGTACCCTAATACGAGTGGTACCCACCTCTCGTATCCTAGACAGAATGTTAGACCCTAATACTGTCCAACATATGACCACCAAGGTCTACTCGTACCCAAGAATACAACAAGTACCCTTAACTCCTACCCATAACAAAATCAAGAGGGGTTGAACACTGTTCAACATATGAGTTGGACTATACCACGAATGCCTTATCTTTATGAATCATAGTGAGCCACTAGTACTTAGATCCAAGTAAAGTTACCAAATTTCTGATTAAGTGAATGATCAACCAACTAACCCATCACCAACTATATGACCCGTACCAACCAAAACCATAACCACACCAGAAACTCACCCGCCAAACACTAGCCAACATACGGATGGGTCACCTGACTTGTACCCTTATTATACGGCTTGTATAGAGAGTCGTATGATTAGAAAAAGACTCAAAACTTTAGAAAATTCTAAGAATTAAAACCCAGGGTGTTTTAATTCTCCCCCACTTGGATTATTCATCCTCGATTGACGAAACAAGGCACTACAAGCATGATTTACATGCCAACATCTCTACTCTAACCTTTAACTAAATTAGAAAGCTAAGATGCAAGAAAATCAATCTTTCCTTTAATAAAGTTTGAAAAAAAATTATGATGACGAATACATACCTTTCTTATGAATTCCTTAGAGCAGAAAATAAGAACGGGTACATGGACTTCATGTACTCTTCTGCTTCCCAAGTAGCTTCTTCAATCCTATGGTTCCTTCATTGAACCTTTACCGAAGATACATCCTTGGTACATAATTGATGAACCTGCCTATCCAAGATCTCAATTGGGACCTCCTCATAAGACAAAGAATCTGAGATACCGATATCTTTAATAGGCACGATTTGAGATGGATCACCCATACACTTTCTCAACATAGAAACATTGAACACCAAATGAATGGAGTTCAAACTAGAAGGCAACTTAAACTCATATGCAACCATACCAACCCTTCGTAAAAAAGTAAGGACCTACATATTGGGTACTGAGCTTCTCTTTCTTACCAAACTGCATTACCCCCTTCATAGGAGAGACCTTTAGGAATACCCTATCCCGAACCTCAACTTTAAACTCTAACTCTCGTCACCTCACGTTTGTATAGGCCTTTTGGTAACTTTGGGTATCTTTAAGCCTATCCTGAATCACCTTTAACTTTTCCATGTCTTAGTGTACCAAATCCAGGCCAAACATCTCCACCTCACCGACCTCAAACCACCAAATAGGAGATATACATCTCCTACCATAAAAAGCTTAAAATAGAGTCATCCTACTGTTAGAGTAATAGCTATTATTCTGAGAAAACTCTATAAGAGGTAAATGCTCAACCCAACTACCACCATAGTCAATCACACACGCACGAAGTATATTCTATAACATTTGAATGGTCCTTTTTACTTGGCCATCTGACTGCGGGTGAAAATAAGTAATAAGACTCACCTTTAGTCCCTAACCCTTTCTGAAATGACCGCCAAAAGTGAAATGTAAACTGTGTGCCACGATCAGGGATGATAGAGGAAGGTACCCCATGCATCTTCATAATATCATGAACATACAAACTCACTTTGTCTTCCTATCCATGATGACCCAAACCGAATCAGACTAATTTCAAGACCAAGGAAGACCGGTAATGAAATTCATATTGATCATTTCTCATTTCCATTCAGGCAATTAAATTTCTTGATACAATACTCCGAGCCTCATGTTCTTAACTTTCACTTGTTGACACACCATGCACTTGGCCAAAAAATCAACCACATCCCTCTTCATACCATTACACCAATACATCTCCTTAAGGTCGTGATACATCTTCATCTAAATAGGATGGACAACATAGAGAGATTCACGTGCCTCAACCAAGATCCTTTCTCATAAACCATCAACATCGAGAACATATAACCTTCCTTTGTACCATAAGGTACCATCACCCCTAATCTTAAAGGCCATCACCTTCTTCCCATTAAATTCACCCTTGATCCTTAAGAAGACAAGATCTAACGTCTACTTTTTCTTGATTTCAGCACTAAGAAACAACTGCACTATTTTTTGAATTAACACACCACAATCCTAAGAGTCTAAGAGGCGAACTCCATGGTTAGACAAATGGTGAATCTCCTTCACCAATTCTCGCTTCTCCTTATACATATGAGGTAGACTCCCCATGGATAAACTGGTAATGAAAATATATTATCTTTACCTGAATGGTACTAAAGACTCATGTCATTGTTATTGAGAAGATCAAGGCATCACCTTTGCCCGAGGTTATGATTCTTTAGAGTAAACACATACTGTAGGCTCTTATGATCGGAGAAGATGTCTACATGCACTCAATATAAATAGTGACTACAGACTATTAATGTAAACACCACTGTTAATAGCTATAAATCATGAGTAGGATGTAACACCCCGTATTCAAGTACGTGAATTGACGTATTCAAGTACGTGTATTGGTCTTATTGATATGGAATTAATTTTTTATTTTATTTATACTAGAATTTGCCCGTCGATGGTTCCATACGAAGGTTATTGAATAAGCTTTTCAATGATATAAAGATTTTCAAAAATGGATAGGTTTCGGATATAATCGAGCACGTTCGAAACTATAAAATGGTTGCCGGGATATTTGGGAATAGTAAATGTGCAGGAAAATTTCCTCCACACAAACTACTGAGGCCAGCTGAATTTTTGGGTCAACTTCGAACGATCATAACTCCCTTAATATAATGAACTGAGAGAGCTGAGACCTATGAAAAGAAATATATTTGCGTCTTATTTCCAATGCAATTGGTTTCATCCAAATCCAATGTATGAGTAAGGAGTTATACCCGTTTTACTTCAGCCTATCAAAATAGATTTTTAGGGTCAACTTCAAACGACTATAACTCCTTGTACAGGATGAACTGGGTGTCGTACTTTATATTAAATGAAATACCTTTTCATTATCTTTCCAATGATACCAATTTCACCCAAATCCGATATCAGAGAAAAGATTTATGGTCGTTCTACTTTAGCTTATCAAAACAGTCCACCAAAGGACAGATTTGACATTATTTAAATTTTAAAGGCATTTTGGTCATTTCCTATTATATTATGGACGGGAATATGTGTATATACACATGTATATGAGTTCAAAAACTCATTTTCATCATCAATCATTGAGAAAGAACAAATCCTAGCCAAAGTTGACCTTTATATTACTTTTGATTCAACCATAGAAATTCCAAAGTAATCCGATAACTGCGTTTGTCATCTCGAGAGCTTCGAACGACACCTATTATTTGTGGAAACAGGATTACATAATCAAGAGATGAATTCTAAGGTATGAATATTATTTGACTTTGTTCTTTTCCATATGTATATGTGTGATAGAGGATTATATGTATTGGTTGTTATTAAAAGGTGATGGAAATAGGGTTATGGACTATTTTGCATGGTTTGGTTGTATTGAATTGTGGAAGGTGGATATGGTAATTGAGTTATGGAAGGTGGATATGGTGATATACTATTGAATTTATGATTATTTAAGTCTATGGATCAATTTGGTTTAATGGATTGGTTGGAAGGATAAATGAATCAAACTTGATATTGGAGGATATTGTATGAATATGCATGTCATGTGAATGTAATTGGAGTATAAGAGGGTTAAAGTGACACCCTTTATGGTGTAATTAAGGCTTACTACTTAACCACTAGTTTGGTGAATTCAAATAATTGAATTGTGACGTTTGGTTGCTAATACTAGATTGCTATATATGTTCATTGTAGATAAGTAATCCGAAAAGACGGGAAGTCCATTTGGTACTAGTATTGAAGGTTGATAGTCAGGTATGTAAAGGATACTCTATACCATATTTTTGGCATGAAAGTGAACAATTGTTCTATTAAGAAAGTTTCCAAAGTTATTTAATAACATGTGATCCATAATGGTTTTATATGATGTCCTACGTTACCAATGAACTTGTTTCCACCCTACAAGATGTCAAGACATTACAATACTTACTTATTTTCCAAATCTTACATGTTTATTGAACTAATGAATGTTAAAAGGTATCCGGTTACTAAAACAAGATCCATGTGCTATTAATGACTCCAAAACGTTTCATTGATATACCAATAAGTTCCTACTTCATTGTTATGGCATTGATGACTCCAAAACTCTTCATTGATGTGCCAATGAGTTCTTACTTCATTGTTATTTCATTGATGGTCTATTTATATGTCTCTTATTGATGTATCATTATTTAAAAGTATCAAAAATGCGGTGGCGACCGAAATAACAATCTCAAAGATTAATTGAACTAAGTGATAGAAGTTCTCTCTTATTGGGTGGTATCCCAGGGGCATAAGTCTATCATGGGTAGATCCCTATTTATGTGTTTATGGGTGGTATCCCAGGGCATAAGCCTTTCATGGGTCGATCCAAGTTAATATGTACTGTAGGCATCCTAATGGTCACAGTACAGTACAGTAATGATTACAAAAATGATAAGAACGAAGGTAAAGTGATTGAATAAATACAATGTACAGGTTGTCACAAGTTCTAGTGAGTGTGGTCCACTCTTATTATAATTTATTCACTTATTTCTGATTTTTATTGAGCTCCTATATCATATGTGATTATCTACAGCTTTACATACTCAGTACATATTTCGTACTAATGTCCCCCATGGAGGACCTGCCTTTCATGCTGCAGGCACAGGTACCTCAGCTCATACATCACACAAGTAGGAGCCAAGATATCCAGCTACTTTTGGTGAGCTCCAGTTTGCTTCGGGGCTTTCCGTGTCATATCCAGTCACTTTTGGTATTGTATAGAAGTTATTTATATGGCGGGGTATGTCCCGACCTTAGTTAAACTCTGTGTATTATCTAGAGGCTTTGTAGACCTAATGTACAGTCAATGTGGTATTTTGTTAATAGATGTGATGGCTTCAATGGATAAGTATTGTATATACATATATATGTGTGCTCGAGCTTATACAGGTGATTATTTCTTTTTATATGCGACATGATGCTATCCGAATTTCGGGTTGTCATAGAGGTATGTATGGGAAGTATAAGGTTATGAGCTGGTTCTCCCGGGCCTCTTCGGTTACAGGTGCCAGTCCACCCTAATAGTTTTTGAGGCGTGACAAAAGTGGTATCAGAGAAGTTCGTCCTAGTGAGTCTACAAAGCCGTGTCTACGTAGAGTCTTATTTATCGGTGTGTCGTTTACCGCATTTATAAACAGGAGGCTATGGATATTTAGGAATTTTCTCTTTTATTTATGTCTTAGATCATGCGATATAGCCTATATTGTATATGAAGTCATAGTTGACCACTGAATCCGTTTGTTTCTCTTATTATAGTAATGATTTCAGTTACCATAAGCAAGAATACTGGTAAGCAAGTAGATGTGGCTGCTGGAGAGGGTACTAGTAAGTCACCTACTATACTAGGTAATCAAAGTGAGACTCCAGCTGAGCATACATCAGAAACTTCTTCCACTCCGGAAGAAATAAGGGGGAGGAGAACTATATCCCCAAAGCCACCTATTAATGTTGTTGATTAAGATCTTAGAAATGCAGTGCAACTTTTGACTTATATAGTTGCTGGGAAAGCTCAAGGGAAATCCATTCCTACCACGAGTCCTAGTGGTACAGATATGGTCGCTAGCCTTCGAACACAGGATTTTCTTAATATGGATCCTCGTACTTTTACTATATCAGATCTTAACGAGGACCCACAGGACTTTATTGATCAAATTCAAAGGGCCTTAGATGTTATGCATGTAATGTGTAGAGAAACAGTGGAGTTAGCGGCGTATAGATTCAAAGATGAGGCTATATATTGGTATGAGGATTGAAAATGATCTAGGTGTATTAATGCACCCCCAGCTACTTGGAAAGAGTTCAAAGAGGCATTTCTTGATCATTATCTTCCATTTGAGATTCGTCAGGCCCGTGCAGATCAGTTTTTAAATCTTCATCAGGGAAATATGAGCGTAAGGGAGCATAGTCTCCATTTTAATTCCTTGTCGAGATATGCTTCTAATATTGTAGCTACTATGGATGACAGAGTTCATCAATATATGGATAGGATGGATCCATATCTGGTTAGATATTGTACTATTGCCACTTTGAACAAAGATATGGACATAGCGAGGATACAAGCTTTTGCACAGAAAATAGAAGATCAGAGGCAGAAGAGAAGAACACAAGAATTAGAAAGAGGATATTCCAAGAGGGCCAGATCTACAGGGTAGTTCATGGCATCCCAAGGAGGGTTCAGACCACAGTTTTCTGCTAGACCACCTAGGCCATTATCTTCTTATTCTACAGCTAGTGCCCCACCACAGTTCCAAGGGTCCAGAGGAAATCAATTTAGGCACATAAGTAAGAGTCAGAGTTCGCGGACAGTGGGGTACCAAGGGAAAGGGAATATGAGCCAATCGAGACCTCCTTGATAGCCATGCAATAAATATGGAAGGTATCATTTGGGCGCATGTCGGCTGGGGACAAATGTTTGCTTTTGGTGCGGTATGTCGGGGCATATGATAAGAGAATGCCCACGAAGGGGCATAGGGTTTATGGTATGACCTACGCGGTCATTTATTGCATCATCATCATCGATGCCTTATTTAGGAAGGGGTGAACAACCAATGGGTCGTGTTAAAGGTGATAGAGGAGCCACGAGTTCTAGCGGGGCTTAAAATCATATGTATGCTCTAGCGAATCGACATAATTTAGAGGCTTCCCCAGATCTGGTTACGGGTATGTTGTCTATATTTTCATTCGATGTATATGCCTTAATTGATCCCGGTTCTACATTATCTTATGTTACTTCATTGGTTGCTGGAAAGTTTGAAAGAATACCCGAATTGTTAGTTAAGCCATTTGAAGTGTCCACACCGGTTGGGGAATCTATTATAGCTAGAAGGGTTTACCGAAACTGCATAGTAACTGTTTGTAGTCGTGATACGATGGCTGATCTTGTGGAGTTAGAAATGGTAGATTTTGATGTTATAATGGGTATGGACTGGTTGGCGTCTTGTTATGCCACAATTGATTGCTGCACGAAAAAAGGTATATTTCCATTTTCCAAATGAATCAGTCCTTGAATGGAAAGGTGAAATTGGCGTGCCAAGAGGTAGATTTATTTCTTATTTTAAGGAAAGAAGAATGATTTCCAAGGGATACATATATCATTTAGTTAGAGTAAGGGATACAGAAGGGGAGCCACCAACTCTTCACGCTGTTCCGGTGGTAAATAAATCTTTTGATGTATTTCCTGAAGATCTTCCAGGTTTGCCTCCTGAACGAGAAGTAGAGTTTGGTATTGATGTAATACCAGGAACCCAACCAATCTTCATTCCTCCGTATAGAATGGCCCCAACAGAATTACGAGAATTGAAAGAGAAATTGAAAGATTTGCTAGAGAAAGGATTCATAAGGCCTAGTATGTCCCCCTGTGGAGCACCAGTGTTATTTTTGCGCAAAAAGGATGGCTCGCTGAGGATGTTTATTGATTATAAGCAATTGAATAAGGTGACTATTAAGAATAAATATCCTCTCCTAGGAATTGATGATTTATTGGAACAGTTACAGGGCGCCAAGTGTTTTTCTAAGATTGATTTGAGGTCAGGTTACCACCAAGTGAGGGTCAAAGAGAAGGATATACCCAAGATAGCTTTCCGAACACGGTATGATTATTATGAGTTTCTAGTTATGTCATTTGGGCTAACAAATGCACCCACATCTTTTATGGATTTGATAAATAGGGTGTTTAAGCCATTCCTGGATGTATTTGTGATAGTTTTTATAGATGATATTCTAGTTTATTCTAGATCAGAAGAGGACCATGCCAATCACTTACAACATGCATTGTAGACTCTTCGTGATTGTAAGCTTTATGTAGAGTTCTCTAAATGTGAGTTTTGGTTAAAGTCGGTGGCATTTTTGGGTCATATTGTATCTAGTGAAGGGATAAATGTTGATGCTCAAAAGATAGAAGCTTTGAAGAACTGGCCAAGGCCCACAACGCCTATGGAGATTCGTAGTTTTCTCGGGTTGGCCGGTTATTATAGAAGGTTTGTTGAAGTCTTTTCTTCCATTTCAGCACCCTTAACCAAGCTAACCCATAAAGCATCCAAATTCTAATGGAATGATGCTTGTGAGAAGATTTTTCAAGATTTAAAGGACAAGTTGATTTCTACACCCGTGTTGGTACTTCCAGAAGGTACCGAAGGGTATACAGTGTATTGTGATGCTTCCAGAATTGGTTTAGGATGTGTATTGATGCAGCATGGTAAGGTAATATCATATGCTTCTAGACAATTGCGGCCACATGAGAAAAACTATCCTACACACGATCTTGAGCTGGCAGCAGTTATTTTTGCTTTAAAGATATAGAGCCACTACTTATATAGGGTTCATGTTGATATACATACTGACCATAAGATCTTGCAATATATTTTTAATCAGAAGGATCTAAATTTAAGGCAGCGAAGATGGCTTGAACTATTAAAGGACTACAATATTGATATCTTGTACCATCTAGGGAAAGCAAATGTGGTAGCTGATATGTTAAGTCATAAGTCTATGATGGCGCCTATAGAAAGGCAAGGGATGATTAAATATCTTCACCAGTTATCTAGTATGGGAGTTCGCCTTCTTGAAACTCTAGATAAAGAGCTTATCGTACATAATGTTGCGGAATCTTCATTAGTAGCTGAAGTGAAGGAGAAGAAATATATAGATCCTATTTTATTACTGCTTAATGAAAACATTCAGAGTGGTGCGACCAAGGCATTTAAGCTTATGCGAGAAGGAGTACTTCAGTGCCAAAACCGATTGTGTCTGTCGGATGTAGACAGGCTAAGAAAGAAGATTATGACAGAGGCACATTGTTCAAGGTATTCCATTCATTCAGGATCAACTAAAATGTATCAAGATTTGAAAGATATGTATTGGTGGAATGACATAAAGAAGAGCATTGCAGAATTTGTAGCTGAATGTCCAAATTGTCAAAGAGTTAAAGTTTAGCACCAAAAACCCAGAGGTTATATGCAATGCATTGATCTTCCAAGATGGAAGTGGGACATGATCAACATAGATTTTGTTATTGGTTTTCCTCGTACATCCCAGAAGTTTGATTCTATATGGGTGATTGTTGATAGGCTTACCAAATCTGCACATTTCCTACCAGTTAGGACCACTTACACAGTTGAAGAGTATGCGAAGCTGTACATTAAAGTGATAGTACGATTACATGGAGTTCCAATCACTATTATATCAGATCGGGGAACCCAATTTACTGCAAACTTTTGGAAGTCTTTTTAGAGGTGTTTGGGAACACAAGTGAAGTTGAGTAGAACTTTTCACCCTCAAACAGATGGAAATACAGAACATACCATCCAAATACTTGAAGATATGCTACAAGCTTGTGTAATAGATTTTAAGGGAAACTGGGATGATCATTTACCTCTTATTGAGTTTGCCTACAATAATAGCTGTCATTAAAGTATCAAAATGGCACCATATGAAGCTTTATATGGAAGGAAGTGTAGATCACCAATAGGATGGTTTGAAGTGGGTGAAACTCTTTTGTTCGGACCGGATCTTGTTTATCAAGCCATAGAGAAGGTTAAAGTAATTCAGCAACGACTGAAAACAGTCCAAAGTCGACACAAGTCATATGCGGATAGTAGAAGAGAGGGATATATTTTTCTATAGGTGATTGGGTATTTTTGAAGTATCACCAATGAAAGGGGTAATAAGATTTGGGAAGAAAGGGAAGTTGAGTCCATGTTATATAGGCCCGTATAAGATCACTCAAAGGTTTGGATGATTTGCATATGAATTAGAGCTACCCCAAGATCTCTCATCAGTACATTCGGTATTTCATGTGTTAATGCTTCGAAAGTGAATTGGATATCCATCACATATCACTTCTACTGAGGGTGTGCAAGTTGCGGAAGATCTTACCTATGAGGAAGTGCCTATTGCTATTCTAGATTGCCAAGTTAAGAAGATGAGAAATAAAGAGATAGCATCTGTGAAAGTGCGTTGGAGAAATCATCAAAGGGAAGATATTACATGGGAAGCTGAGGAAGAAATGAAATCTAAGTACCTTCATTTGTTCAAAGATGAAGAGGAAGTTCAAGAAACGGAGTTAGAACATTAACAAGTAAGTTTTTCTTATATATGCATAGTATTTATGTGATGATGTAAATATTAATGATAGACTTGAACTTGTTTCAGTTGAATAACTACAGTAACATTTGAGGACGAATGTCCTAAAGGGGGGAAGGAGGTAACACCCCATATTCAAGTGCGTGTATTGGCGTATTCAAGTACGTGTATTGGTCTTATTTATATGGAATTAATTTTTTATTTTATTTATACCAGAATTTTCCCGTCGATGGTTCCATGCGAAAGTTATTGAATAAGCTTTCCAACGATATAAAGATTTCCAAAAATGGATAGGTTTCGGATATAATAGAGCACGTTCAAAACTATAAAACGGTTGCCGGGATATTTGGGAATAGTAAATGTGCAGGAAAATTTCCTCCACACAAACTACTGAGGCCAGCCGAATTTTTGGGTCAACTTTGAATGATCATAAATCCCTTAATATAATTAACTGGGAGAGATTAGACCTATTAAAAGAAATATCTTTGAGTATTCTTTACAATGCAATTGGTTTCATCCAAATCCAACGTCCGAGTAAGGAGTTATACCCGTTTTACTTCAGCCTACCAAAATAGATTTTTAGGGTCAATTTCAAACGACTCTAATTATGCTTAGGGAGAGTTGGGCCTTAGCGCCTACACTAATTAAGTTTGTCATAGTTCCATTGGAATTAGTTTAAGTGTATGAGTAAAACTTCTACCTTAGGACTAATTGTGGCTTGCTAAATATCTTAGAGTGGATTTAGATACCTTTTCTTTGTCATAGCCATGCTTGGCATATCCTTAGTCCTATGGTAGAGAGTGATTATCCATTAGTAGATAGGGATTATTTCATATGTTCATGCAAGGAAGCTTATTTTGAGGGGTTACAAGTCTTATATCTCTTATATTTGTGATACTAGTATCGAAAGTCCATCTTTTGAATCTGTTCCTATGATTTTACTAATGTGTTTCTCACCGACCTGCCTGGTATTCCCCCTATTTGTGAGATTGAGTTTGCTATTGATCTCGATCCTAGATCCTAACCTATTTCTTTAACACCTTACCATATGGTTCCTCCCAAGCTTAAGAAGATGAATTCTCAACTTTAGGATCTTCTTAGTAAGGGTTTTATTAGACCGAGGGTGTTCCCATGGGGATCTCCTATATTGTTTGTGAAGAAGAAAGGTGGCTTCATATGCATGTGTATTGTTTATAGGTAGCTTAATAAGGTGATGGTGAAGAATTTTTATCCTATGCCTTGCATTGATGATTTGTTTGACCAACTTCAGAGAGTAGTGGTGTTTTCTAATATTGATTTGAAATTTGGTTAACATTAATTGAGAATTTGGGCTGAGGATATCCCAAAAATAACTTTTAGCAAATGTTATGGTTATTATGAGTTCCTAGTGATGTCGTTAGGCTTGACTAAAGAGTGAGCCACCTTTATGGATTTGATGAACTAAGTATTTAAGCCTTATTTGGATTCTTTGGTGATTGTGTTCATCGATGAAATTCTTGTGTATTTGAGGAGTAGAGAGGAGAATGTGTAGAATTTGAGGATCATGCTCTAGACTTTTAGTGATTATGTATTTTTTGCTAAACTTTCCAAGTGTGAGTTTTTACTTGAGTCAGTAATATTCCTTGGACATGTGGTTTCTAAGGATGGAATTATGGTACACCCACCTAAGATTTAGGTGATTCGTGATTGGGCTAGACCTATATCTTTGACTGAGGTTCGTAGCTTCATTGGTTTGGCAGGTTATTATAGAAGGTTTTTGTAACGCCTCAAATTTTGGACAATGAAAATTTCTTGCTCTTTGAGCTCACTAACTTTATTACGACTTGACCATACGAGTAGTATGGTGTCTTGATGGGTCAGATGACCCTATTTGTAGGGTGTCCAATGGATGTTGTTTGGGTTTCTTCCTTGGTTACGACTTTGGGGATACGAGTCGTAAGGACTGGTGATGGGTTGTTAGGATGAGCCATGACCAAATTAGTAAGTTTGTTACTTGACTCTGCTCTGAGTATGAGTGACTCACTAAGAGTCATGATGATGGTTTACGAGTCGTGAGGTGAAATAGTAGGTTGTCCAATATCTAACCCATTTATGTTTTGGGTTTCCTACGATTGGACCTTACAAGTCATAGAGTCCGATTAAAAGTTGGGTGGCTGAGTTGTAAAATTAGTAGTATATGGGTGTGTTGGTCACTATCTTTGTTACAACTCGTGGTCATGAGTTGTAAGGTGTGGGTATGAGTCAAGGGGTCGACTCATAACTGAAGACGGTTCTTTTTCAGCTTTTAAGTTGAGGGCACTTTGGACATTTCCCACTTTAACCCCTTGGACCCCATGACTTAAAACCTTCATTGGAACTTCAGTATCACATCATTCCCAATAAACTCCTGCTAACATTCTTTCTCAAACTTTCGGTTCTAGCTAAGGCTAGGATTTCAAAGAAAGAGGTCATCTAGGGTTCTAAGGGTTCAATCTCATCCAAATTTCTTGGTATTTTAGGCATGTTACTTCTCTCTTATTGTTATTTTTTAAAAGCACATATTTTGATATATGGTTTTCATGGTTGTAACGCCTCGAATATGGTACCCAGAACACCACTCGGTGCTAATGACCCCGAAGGACCACAAGCTAACCCATGACTGATATCTATACTGACCAGTGCATAACATACTGTATAAATATGAAATAAAAGACTAAAAGGCCATAAGGTTCAAATATCTGATAAAATATAACATCTAAATAATACAGTATCACCATACCAAAACTAAAATAATTGTCTGAACATGCTATAGTCTGGAAGCCTCTAAACTTCTTAAAAACTGTGGAGTTGATGGGACATGTCCCCAACTAATTCTGAACTACTAAAATAATAAAGAAATAAAATAATCATATTATCCTCGAATGATGAGAACTCACTGCTAGTCTGGATGCTGAACATCTGATCTACTAAGGATGCTCTAGAGCTCATACTTCTGAACCTATGGTATAAAAGACCATAGCCCAAACGCAATAGTATGATTGAATGTACTGGTATGCAAGTGAGGTAGGCTAAATGCAAGGGGTTTATATACATGAACAATACTAACTGACTGAATAACATGAACGTGAGAATACATGCATGAATACATGAGCTGTAACTGAGATCATGACATTACTAAATCTGAATAATGATAACATAAGTTTCGTATGATTGATATACTATTATCTAAATGACTGCGTCTGATAGTCCTATTTCTAATGAAACTAGTTGAGTTTTTTACTGAGCAGGGTGACTGTATCTGATAGTCCTAAATTCTATAGAACTATCTGAGTTCTATTACTGAGACTAAGACTGAGACTGTAACTGTGGGAAGTAGTCATCTAACTTATATACCCTTAATAGGCTATTATAGCTGAGTTAGGGTCTAATCTATAACCCCAATTGGAAGGGTATCATTACTGTACCACTGGTAAGGACAAGCTGTGGGTGACCCTCATCTGATAGTGTCCCCAAAAGAGAATGGTGGGACCCTTATTTGATAGTGTTAATCCACCTCATTAACCCTCATTTGTCAGTATGGATGTCTCAACCTATGCTGTCTATATAGTTCTAGAATGCAAGGATTGCTTCTAAGGATCACACCCTCAACTGTCAGTGTGTTCCCTCATCCTTGGGTTTACTCGGTTCTAATTCCTACTCCCATCTAAATAGACATTGAAATATGATTAAATAATCTGAACTAACTGAGTTCAATGAGTTTGGTTGACTGACAGAATACTACTGAGATTACTAAGTTACTGAGATTTCTGAGATTACTGGGATTTCTGAGTTTTCCTGAGTCATGAGTCTGACTGAATTCTACTGAGCATGGCTTGACTAAGAGTATCTTGAAAACTAACACTGGATCTAGGCACACAACAAAATTATCAGGTACAAGTACCCTAGGACTCTATAGCATGAAACTGATAATACATGTCAATTCCTGGACTCACGACCATAATCAACAATCCATAATACAATCATTGGGGAATTTCATGAGGTACTTGATTATCATGGTTTGGTACATGAATAGTAATGCATATAAACATGTCATAATTTCATAGGGCTAATCTCGTGAACAATCCCTCAAACAATTTCAATGCATAACAATAACATGGAAGTCATTTTGAACATAAGGGTAAATGGGTTCATCAATTTTGTCATAATTGAATCCTAAAGCATGATTCTTGTTCTCTTGGGTATTTTATCAAACACATTGCATACATAACCTTAGTCTTAGGAATATACACTAGTTCATACATCATGGTTACTTTAATCAACTCAATTTAGAAGTTTCCAACCAACATACTAGTATAATTTCATGAAAAGTACATAGACACTCCAATTTAGGATTCATACAACTATATCAACATAGTTAAAATCAACCCACCACATGGAAATCACAATTAATGAGTTTAAAAATGGGATTCTTGAGCTTCATGGGTGAAAGAAACCCATGAATCAACACTTTACATACTTGGGTGGATGATTTCTTGAAGATTGGTGAAGGAAAGCTTGAATTCTTGACTTGGGATTAAATACCTAGGGTTTCTTGTTCTTGGGGATTGATCTTTGAGAGAAGACCTAATTTGGTGTTGTGGATTAATAAAGATGTTATGAGGTCTGGTCTTGTATAATTAGGGGTTAAAATAGATGGAAAAAGACCCAAATACCCTTTTAAAAATGGCTTAAAATTAGTGATCGGAATTGGCGACGATTTGGGCGACGGTCCGTCGCTAGCTCGATGGTCCGTCGGTCCATCCCGTCGTACTTGGCCAGAACCTGATCTTTTTGCCTCGTCTGCGACGGTTTGGGCGATGGTCCTTCACTAGCTTGACGGTACGCTGGTCCTGACCATCACCATTGACCAGAAGTTAGGTTCATTGCCTTAGTCGCGATGGCTTGGGTGATGGTCCATCGATGGTTCGACGGTTCATCAGCCTGACCATTGCTTTTGGGTAGTTTTGATAGTTCTCTGTAAAATGTCCATAACTTTTTACTCCGATACCAAATTTGGACGAAATTGGTATCATTGGAAAGCTAATTCAATTTCCCACATGATAAATAAGTCTAAATTGGGGAAATTCTATTTGATTTAAACATTAATCATTTATAAAGTTATCACTAACTCTTCTGGAGACTAGATTTGACTTAAAGAAAGTTCAGGGTATTACGATGGTACTATTATATTTTATAAATAAGGGATGGGGTTTTTGATTCTTAATGCCAATATATGTTTTCCCATGGTTTAATTCTGGTTTTCATGTTTTAAATATGGTTCTGAACATATGGATGTATGGTTTTGGTGGTTGAACTTGACAATGATACTTTTCTCTAAACTTGTGTCTTTTGAAGTAGTTATAAACCTAATCTTGTATTGTAAAATTGGCTTGTAGTCATTAGAAAGGTGGGAATTTGAATTAGGGGTACAATGGAATCCCTCAAGTGTTTGGTTTAATTTATTGCTTGAATTAATGCATTGTATAACTAACAAAATAGTTAATGATAGTTTTAAAAACCTTGTGAGGAACATAGGAATCCCCCAGGTTATTGTTAAAATGAAAACCTTGAGGGGTACACGGGAATCCCTCAAGTGATTTTAATAATAGAGTCTGTGGGGTACACAAAAATCCCCTAAATCTTGGATTAATGACATTGCTTGCAAGCTATAGTAAGTATGACGATACCACTTAATAATGCCTTAATAATTGACTCCTGTAATTGGCATGTTGGTTTATGGGTTAAATGCTTTAATTGGGTAATAATGAGGGTTTTGATAGCTAGCCGTAAAAGTGAGAGTTCAAAGGATGGACACTAGAAACTCATGTTTGCCAACATGAGGGTTGGTCTTAATTATCATATGCTTATGGGATATAAGGTGATCCCTCAAGACTATACATGTAAGTATGTATCATGGAGGGCAAAGTGTACAAGGGAATCCTCTACCATCTATTATATCTCCGGTTCATGCGCACCCATATAGCCCATGGGTGGATTTATTATGGTAAATCTACATAACCCAGACTAATATTTTATGATGCATTCTAAACATTATTACCTATCCTGACACGGTATATATGTATATATGTAATTGCATATGGTTACTCGCATTGGTTTGATTTGGTTTTGAATTAATGGCATTACTTTATCTTTATCCCTGAGTTACAAGCTAGAGTTTTCCCCACTAACCATCTTTAGTAACTGTATCCCTATGTGATATAGTAACCAACTATACTTTCACTCCTCCTGCTCAGTGACTTGGTGATTCGGGAACAATTTTTGAGTTCGACTGAAGTGGTGATCTTTTATACTCCGGAAGACCCCATTTCATGCTTTGGAATTTTGTATGTCATTATTATTTCTTTGTTTTTGGTAGTGGCTATGGTCGGGGAAATATTCCGACAGGATATTCTTTGGTTCTAATTAGAGGCTTTGTTGGACTACTATAGGCATGGGCGGTGTCGGTATTGGTATTAGTATTGGTATTGGTATTGTCATTGGTATTTGTATTGGATGGTTAGTTGTTGCAAATGTTTGGGTTTTTTTATTGACCCATTTTATCTTTTTATATGTTCAGAATATTCATCTGACATGGGGTGAATGATGGTCAATGGTTTAGGTATATGGATGGTCTCTGATCCTTATTGGACTTGAGAAACCCGACATGGCCATGACTTAGTTTAGGTTGGGTAAAATACTTCTAGATCCTAGGTTTATGGACAATTGTGTGTCCACAAAGTCGTGTCGAGTAGGGTCTCTTTTAAAGGTACATAGCAAGCCAGACTCATAAGGGAGAGGATACAAGGCATTTAGGAATGTTTCTTTTTCTTGTGTTCTGCTTTCAGGATGTAGATTTTAAATTCCTGAAATCTTCACTAATTCCTATTTGTTCGCTTTTTGTATCATGCCTCCCAGATGATATGAAGGTCATGGAAAATCCTATGTCCTACCCGGGGGAAATATTAATGAGACACACCCTGCTTATGTGATCCAAACCCAGTCTAGGGGTGTAGTTCCTAATTTCCATTTAGAGTTCTACCGGTCCCCTCCTGTCCTTCTCGAGTTTCTCAGGTTGATGTGATGAATGTTTAGTTTTGTTAGTTTATTCATATATTGGATCAATTGGTAGATTTTTAGTCTAAGCACGGTGCTTCTGTTACTCTATCTTCTGAGGCCACATAGGTTGGCCAATTTATAAGGTTTAAATCTCCAATATTTATGAGGATCCTCAAAGTTTCCTTAATGAGATAGAAAAGATCTTCCATGTGATGCATGCCACTAATGTGGAGGGCATTGAGTTAGCCGCCTACTAATTGAAAGATATGGTGCATCAGTGGTATAAAGAATAGGACTAGTCAAGGGGTGACGATGTTGAGTCAGCCTTGTGAGATGATTTTTCTAATACTTTCATGGACTGCTTCTTTCCTCAAGAATTGAAAGAGGCTATGGGAGAAGAGATTATTAATATGAAGCAGGGCATGATGTCAGTCAGAGAGTATACCTTAAAATTTAACTAGTTATCTTGGTGTGCTCTGGAATTGGTATCTAGAATTAGGGATAGAATAAGAAAGTTCACTTTTGGGTTATCCTGAGACTTGATTTTGGAGAACAAGGTTGCCTTGTTGAAAAAAGATATGGATATATCCAAGTTGGTTATATACATACAGTAGGTTGAGGAAGAGAAGAAAAAGTAGATAGAAATAGGGGAGAGGTAGAGTAAAAAGTTTAGATTTTCTGAGCTGGGTGGAGGTCAATAGTAGAGTGGAAGGGATAGTGGAAAGTGGTCCAAGAGAAAGTAGGGCAACTATAGGTCCTACTCGACAGCTAGTACTCCCTACCCAAAGCCTTCTAATGACAGGCATTTTCACGATGACGATAGTTCTAGGGCACAGGTTGCCCAATCTCAGGCTATTGGGTCCTAATCAGTTCCATCATATCCTCTCTATAGATTTTATATTCGATTGCATTGTTTTTCTTTGATAAGGGAAGGGACAAGTATTTCCATTATGATTAGCCAGGGCCTATGCTTAGAAACTATCTCATGTATCAGGTTGCTTCTGGGGTAAACAAGGTTCCGAAATCCTCTTCATCAGCTCCTACACCAAAGGGTGCACCATCTAGCTTCGGCACTGGTCGGAGCTGACTCTATGCTATCACTACCCGTCAGGAGTTTGAGGTATCACCTAATGTCATTACTGGTATGTTGACACTCTTTTCCCGTAATATGTACCATTTACTTGATCTGTGGTCCACTCTTTCTTATGTGACCCTATTTGTGGCTGTGCATTTTGGTTTTGGTCCCAAGTATATTTCAGACCTCTTTTATATTTCTACCCAGTAGACGACTCTGTGGTTGCTCAAATAGTATATAGGCGTTATGTGGTATCTGTGGGTGTTCGGGAGACTTTAGTGGATATTTTTGAATTAGACATGGTTGATTTTGTAGTTATATTTGGGATGGATTGGTTGCATACAAGTTGTGCTTTTTTATTTTGTCAGACCTGTAAGGTCATCTTTAAAATTCCTAATAAGTTAGTTATTGAGTGGGAAGGTGGTTGTCTCGTTCTTAAGAAGAGGTTCATATCTTATCTTAGATATTAGAAGTTGTTTCCCAAGGGATGTGTTTATCATTTGGTTCATGTTAAAGATTCTAACTATAAGGGTCCTTCAATATATTTCATCCTAACGGTGATTAAATTTCTTGAGGTCTTCCCTGATGACCTTCCTGGTGTCCCCCCCGATGGGGAGATTGATTTTAGGATTGATCTGGTTTCTATAACTCATCCAATATCTATTACCCCGTATAGAATAACTTTATCTGAGTTAAAGGTGCTTAAGGAGAAATTAAAGGATCTTTTTGAAAAGGGCTTGATCTGTCCTAGTGTATAACCATGGGTTACACCGGTATTGTTCATGTGTAAGAAGGAGGGGTCTTTTCGGATATGTATTGATTATTGATAATTGAATAAGGTGATAGTAAAGAATACGTACCCTTTTCCAGGGATAGAAGATTTGTTTGATCATCTTCAGGGTGCTAAATTTTTCTCTAAGATCATTTTTCTCTAAGATCAATCTTCAGTTTTGGTATCATCAGTTAAATATTAGGGAAGTAAATATCCCTAAGACCATTTTTTATGCCTGATATGGGTATTTTGAGTTCTTATTTATGAATTTTGGGTTGAATAATGCCCTGGTGGACTCTATGGACTTGATAAATATGTCTTTTGTCAGTTTTAGGATTTGTTTATCATTGTATTCATAGACTATATTTTTGTGTACTCCTAGAGCAAGGTGGATCATACCGATCACCTTCGTATTATATTGCAGACCATGAAAGGGAAACAGTTGTATGACAAATTTTTGAAATGTGAATTCTGGTTGAATGCTTTCACTTTTTTGGATAATGTCATTTCTCGTTAAGGTATCATAGTGGACCTGCTTAAATTTGCAGTGGTTAAGAACTGGCCTATACCTATGACTCCAGCAGATATCGAAGCTTCTTGGGTTTAGCTTGTTACTACCAGGTATTTAAGAAGAGTTTCTTTTCTATAGCTGACCCGTTAACTAATGTAACTCGGAAGAAGGTAATGTTTTTATGGTCTGATGCATAAGATGATAGTTCTGAGAAATTGAAGGATAAGTTGACTTCGGCTCCAGTCTTGATGTTGCCTAAAGGCACTGATGGATTTGTGGTCTATTATGATGCATCTCATATGGGGTTTGGTTGCATTTTGATGTAACATGGCAAGGTGATAGCTTAGACCTGTAGGCAATTGAAGGTGCATGAGAAGTATTACCTGACTCATGACCCAAAGTTGTTAGATGTGGTGTTCATGTTGAAAATCTAGCGTCACTATTTGTATGGAGTTCATGTGGATATCTTTTTAGATCATAAGAGCCTACAATATGTTTTCAACTAGAAAAACATCAATCTAGGTAAAGGAGATGGCTTGACAAGCTCAAGGATTATGACATGAGCCTTCACTATCACCCAGGTAAAGCTAACATTATTGCTGATGCTCGTAGCAAGTTATCTATGGGAAGCTTAGCTCATGTGGATAAGGAGAAGTGAGAACTGGTGAAAGATATTCACTGTTTGTCTAACCTTGAGTTCGCCTCTTGGACTCGATGGATGGTGGCGTGTTTACTTAAAAGTGGTGCAGTCATCTCTTGTTACTGAAAGAAACAGTTATTGGATCCTGACTTAATGAAGATTAAGGAAGATATAGGTCAACAAAAGGTAATGGCTTATGAGAGTGGTGGTGATGGTTTCTTAAGGTACCAAGGTAGACTATGTGTTCCCGATATAGATGGATAGCGAGAAAGAATTTTGGCTAAGGCTCATGGGTCGCATTATAATATTCATCCTGGTTAAAAAAAGATGTATCATAATCTTAAGGAGATTTATCAGTGGAACAATATGAAGTGAGATGTGGCTTGTTTGGAGGTTAAATGCATGGTGTGTTATCTTAAAAGATTGAGTTACTATTTGGAAATAAGTGGTAATAAATATGGATTTAGTTACTGGTCTTCCCCGATCTCAGATTTAGTTTGATTTGATTTCGGTCATCATGGATAGGATGACTAAGTCTACTCACTTCTTGCTAGTGAAAAGTAATTACTCAGCTAAGGAGTATGCCAAGCTATTTCTTAGGGAGATCATAAAGTTATATGGTGCTCTAATTTCTATCATCTTGGATCATGGTACACTGTTTACATTTCACTATTGGCGATCATTTCAGAGAGTTTTGGGAACTAAGGTGAGCCTTAGTACTACTTTTCACCCGCAGACGGATGGGTATGAAAAAATGATAGTTTAGGTCTTCAAAGATATGTTTCAGTCTTAAGTGATTGACTATGGTGGTAGTTGGGTCAATAATTTTCCTCTCATAGAGTTTAGGTATAATAATAGTTATCACTCCAGTATTAGTATTGATCCTTTTGAGGTATTGTATGGTAGGTGGTGTCGTTCTCCTATTGGGTGGTATGAAGTTAATAAAAATGAATTGTTTGGTCCTAACTTAGTTTACCAGGCCATGGAAAAGGTAAAGGTGATTCGAGATAGGCTTAAGACTTCCCAAAGTCACCAATAGTCCTATACAGATGTGAGGCACAGGGAGTTAGAGTTTGAGGTTTGTGATTGGGTAAATTTAAAGGTGTCCCCCTAAAGGGGGTGTCCATTTTGGTAAGTAGGGAAAGCTCAGTCCTCATTAAGTTTGTCCATACTTGGTTTTGAAGAGTATTGGTAATGTTTATTATGAGTTGGATTTTCCTCCTAGTTTGTGATGTATTCACCCGGTGTTCCATGTGTCAATGTTGAGGAAGTGTGTGGGTAATCCATCATTGATTGTGCCTATCAAGGATATTAGTACTTCAGATTCCTTGTCTTTTGAAGAAGTACCTATTAAAATTTTGGATCGGCAAGTTTGTTGGTTGCGAAAAAAAGATGTAGTTTTGGTAAAGGTTCTATGGAGGAACCATAAGGTTGAAGAGGCTATTTGGGAAGCTGAAGAGGACATAAAGTCCAAATATCTATTCCTATTCCCTGTTTTGGAAAATCATGCTTTAGGTATGTGTTATTCTTACCATCTTTTCCTTTTTAAGTTAGTTAAAGGTAAGCGTAGAGGTATATAGAGTCCTATTGTGCTTGTGTTTCCTTGACCCATCATTCCAGGATGAATGATCCATGTGGGGGAGAAGGTAACGCCTTAGATTTGGCCATTAATAATTTCTTGAGCATTGAGCTCACTGCCTTAATTATGATTTGACCATACGAGTCATATGGTGTCTTAATGGGTTAGATGGCCCTAGTCGTAGGGTGTCTAGTGGATGGTGTTAGGGTTTCTTCCTTGGTTATGACTTTAGGGATACGAGTCATAAGGACCGGTGATGGGTCATTAGGATGAGCCTTAACTAAATCAGTAAGTTTGTGGCTTGACTCTACTCTGAGTATGAGTGTCTCACTAAGGTCCATGAAGATAGTTTGCAAGTTGTAAGGTGAAATCGTAGGTTATCCAGTGTCTAACCGATTTGAGTTTTGTGCTGCCTATGATTAGACCTTACGATTCATAGGGTCCAGTTACGAGTTTGGTGGTTGAGTCGTAAGGTTGGTAGTGTATAGGGGTCTTGGTCACTATTTTATTTACGACTCATTGCCACGAGTCATAAGGTGTGGGTACAAATCAAGGGTTTTACTCATAACCAAAAGGCGGTTTCTTTTAGCTCTTAAGGTGAGGGCACTTTTGACGTTTCCCACTTTAATCCCTTGGACCCTACAACTTATAACCTTCTTTGGGACTTTATTATCATATTATTTCCAGTAAAATACTCCACAAATTCTCTCTCAAATGCTCTATTCAAGCAAAGGCTAGGGTTTTAATGCAAGAGGTCATCTAGGGTTCTAAGGGTGCAATCTCATCCAAATTTCTTGGTATTTTAAGCATGTTACTCCTCCCTCATTGTTATTTTGTAAAAAACACATGTTTTAACATATGACTTTCATGGTATTGTTTTGGTTTTGATATAAGGGTTGGGGATTTTGAATGCTTATTGTTGATATATGTTTTTCCATGATTTAATTCTGATTTCCCATGTTTTAAATATGGTTTTGAATATGTAAGTGCATCGGTATGGTGGTTGAACTTTAGAATGGTAATTTTCTTTAAACTAGTGACTTTTGAAGTGGTTATGACCCCAATCTTGTATTGTAAAATTTGTTTGTCATCATGAGAAAGGTGGGAATATGAATTAGGTGTACAATGGATTCCCCAAGGTGTTTGGTTTGATTTATCACTTGAATTAATACATTGTATAATTGTTAAAATGGTTAATGATGGTTTTGAAAACCTTGTGGGGTACATAAGAATCCCCAAGAGATTTTTAAAATGAAAACCTTGAGGGGTACATGCGAATCCCCTTAATTATACTAATAGTAGAGTCTGTGGGGTACATTGGAATTCCCTAAGTCTTGACTTATTGACATTTCTTGCAAGCTATAGTCAAAATGATGATACCACTTAATAATGCCTTAATAATTGACTCATGTAAATGGTGATTTTGTTATGTGTTAAATATTTTAATTAGGAAATAATTGGGGTTGTAATAGCTAGCCGTAAAGGTGTGAGTCTGAAGGACTGACACTAGAAACTCATGTTTTCCAATATGAGGGTTGGTCTTGATCATTATGTGCTTGTAGGGTACAAGGGAATCCCATAAGACTATAAACGTATATATGTATCATGGAGGGCGAAGGGTACAAGGGAATCCTCGACCATCTATGGTATCTCCGATTAGATCGGTTACACGTACTAAGGCCCGTTCAGTGGGTAACACGGACCCATATAGCCTATTGGTGGATTTATAATGGTAAAGCTACACACCCCAGGGTATTGTTTTAAGATGCATGCTAAACATTATTCCCTATCCTTAAATGGTATATATGTATATATCTAATTGCATAGGGTTACTCGCATTGGTTTGATTTTGTTTTTAATTAATGGAATTACTTTATCTTTATCCCTCAGTTACATGCTAGTGCTCACCCTGCTAACCATCTTTGGGCACTGTATCCTCATGTAATGCACAAACCAACTATACTTTCACTCTACTTACATAGTAACTTGGTGATTCAGGGATAACTTTTGAGTTAGACTGAAGTGGTGAGATTCCGTAGTTTGAAAGAACCCATTTCATGCTATGGATTTCTTTATGTCATTAATATTTCTTTGGCTTTTATTTTGGCTATGGTCGGGGACATGTCCCATCTTGATGTTCTTTGGTTCTGATTAGAGGCTTTCTTTCCCTACTATGGGCATGGGCGGTGTCGGTATCTGTATTAGAATTTGTATTGGTATTGGCATTGGGATTGGTATTAGATGGTCATTTGGTTGTGGATGTTTGGTTTTGGTTATAGAATCGTTTTAATGTTTTTAATTAAATGTTGTATTATCTTCTTATATGTTCAAAATTCATCTGACATGGGGTGAGGAGTTGTTAATGGTTTAGGTATTAGGGGTGGCCTCCGATCCTAGTTGAACTAGAGATACAAGACATGAACATGCCCTGGTTTGGGTCGTGTTAGTTTGTTAAGGGATTTGCTACTATTTCAGGACCTATGACCTGGTTGACTTGGAATAAGAGTCCTTCTTGATGGTTCGAGGAGTATGAGGTGAGCTTTGGAAAGCTCAAGGATTTTATCACTTCAACCCATTTTAGCTCTTCTTGTTGATGGTAAGGGATTCATTATGTTTTATGATGCTTTTGATGTTCGTCTAGGTTGTGTATTGGTGCAGCAGGGTCATGTTATTTCTTATGCTTCTAGATATCTTTAGGTGAACGAGTACAACTACTCCACTCATAATTTGGACTTGACGGTTATAGTTTTCACTCTTAAGATTTGGAGGCATTATCTTTCTAGTGTGCATTGTATCATTTTCACCAATAATCGCAGTCTTCAGTATCTTTTAACCTAAAGGGAGATTAATGATAGACAATTTATATGGATGAAGTTTCTTAAGTATTATGATATTTTCATCTTTTATTATCCGAGCAAGGAAAATATTGTAGTGATGTCTTGAGTCGGAAGGCAGTGAGTATGGGTAGCTTGGCTGGTATTTCAGTTTCTCAGTGGCCGTTGACATGAGATATTCAGTCCTTATCTAACTTAATGGTTCGCCTTGATATTTCAGACCCTAGTAGACTTCTTGCTACTGTTAAGGTGAGGTTTTCATTATTTGAGCAGATTTGGGATCGTCAATTTGAGAATAGTAAGCTTCGCTCCCTTCGTGATAAGTGTAGAGTTGTGAGTCCGAGAGGAACACCATAGATTCTGAGGGTATTTTGTGATTTGATGGATGTATTTGTGTTTCGTAAATCAATGACTTCATTCTGTTGATTTTTCATGAGGCTTACAGCTCTAGATATTTCCTTCATCCCAGCATAACTAAGATGTATAGAGATTTGAGAAAACATTATTGGTGGAGTGGTATGAAAAGATATGTGGTAGATTTAATATCTTCTTGCCGATGCTGTCAGCTGGTAAAGGTCGAGCATCAACGATCAGGCGATTTAACTTAGAGGTTACTATTTTGCGAGAGGAAATGAGAATGGATTACCATGGATTTTGTTTGTGGCTTTCCTCATACTTCCCGTGGTTTCGATGGTATTTAGGTCATGGTAGATTGTTTGACAAAGTCAATATATTTCATTCCTATTCAAATGACCTTCAATGCTAAGAGATTAGCCCATATCTATGTTCGGGAAACAGTTCATTTGGATGGTGTGACCTTTTCTGATATTATAGACTGTGGTTCTTTGATCAATTTGTGATTTTAGAGGGATTTTGTGGAAAAGTTGGGTACTCAGGTAGATCTTAGTACAACCTTTCATCTGCAGACAGATGGTCAGTGAGAGCGGACTAGTTAGGTTCTTGAGGATGTACTTTGAGCCTGTGTTATGGATTTTTGAGTCTAGTAGGAGCAACACTTATCTTTGGCAGAGTTTCCATATAATAATAGGTATCATTCAATTATTAAGATGATGCCTTTCGAGGATTTGTATGGTAGGAGATATCATCTTCCAGTTGGATGGTTTGAGATTTTTGAGGTTAGGCCTCATGGTACTGATTTACTTTAGGATTCATTGGTTAGAGTTACAGTGATTCAAGATAGGTTGAGAGCAGCTCATAGTAAGAAAAAGGCCTACAATGATTGTAGGCTTTGTGCCTTGAGATTTGTAGTTGGTGATCATGTATTCCTCTATGTATTGCCCATGAAGGGTGTGATAAGGTTCGGGAGGAAGGGAAAGCTCAGTGCTAGATATATTGGACCTTTTGAGATTCTTCTCGCAGTTGGTGAGATAGCCTATGAGTTATATCTATCCCTAGATTTTGTTATTGTCCATCATGTTTTCCATGTCTCTACGATGCGGTGATGCATTCCTTATCCATCTCATGTGCATAGATGGGACTCAATATAGTTGGATAAGCGTTTGACCTTTGTAAAGGAGTTGGAGCTCATTTTGGCCAGTGGTGTCAGACGGTTGTTCACTAGGGAGATTTTTGAAGTTAAGTATTAGTATAGGCATTGCCTAGTAAGAGGCTACTTAGGAAATCAAGAGCGAGATACGGGCCTAGTATCCTCACCAGTTTGAGACTTCAGGTATATGCTAATCTTTAACTTTCAGGGATGAAAGTTCATTTAGCAGTTGATTTGTAATGAAACTTCATGTCATTTGATATATTTCCATTTATTTTTTCCATTAGAGATTTTCCATAGCTACCTTAAGTTTTTCATGACTTAGTGGGACTGACTATTTAGTTAGCGGGTAGTTTGTTTGGTTTTTAGAGCCAATTCCCTATTTAGATGTCTTCACTGGTTTCAAATGACTACCTGGCAAAAACTCCAACAAAATGAACTCGAATGCAAATTCTGACTGTGCCAACAACTCTAGAATGTTGATTATAGGCTAGGTAGACCTTGGTTCGGGTCCCAAGGCACCCGAGCTCATTTCGACATATTAGTTAAAAAGTTGAGAAAATAAAATATGGGTGTGGAACCCATATTTGGTTGAAACGACCTTGAATGGAAAATTTGAGTGCGCCATTGAGTCTGAAATGTCAAATTTAGTGTGTTTAAATAACTCTTTTGCACATATGGGATTCCAAATGAATCTGTAGAGGTTGGAAGAGACTTAGAAAAGTTTCCAAGTCATAGTGGCGATCCCCATTCAAGGGCCATAATCACGGTACCCTTTGCATGGGAGATGGTGCTATTGTGATTTTCTGTCATGATCACAACTCTAATGGCAGGCGGGAGATAGTGCAATCGCACATATGTTGGTCACAATAGCGACTGCCGAGGCCCTGGACTGGGTATAAATTGAGCCCTTTACCATTATTTTTAGCATTATTCATCTTTCCCCTTGAGATCTATATCATAAAATACTGTGTTATCTTAAAATAAAAGCCTGTTGGTGATTGGGAAGCTTAGGTAATATTTATTTTCTTGATTATCATCTGATTTAAGGTAAGAATTCACCCTTTTCTTGGTGAAATTTCTTGATTATTTGCTCAAAACCCTAAACCTTTAGGGCTTGATCTTAGCCCCAATTTAGGTTGGTTTTGACCCATTTTTTAGGGTAATAATTTCTCAGAGCTTGTATGAATATTGAGTTGGTTTCGGAACACGATATCCATAAGTAGGATCCGTATGGGGTTTTGATGTTATTTTAATATACAAAGAACAATGGCGCAATAAGGGTAACGTTATTCTCCTATTGATGAGTAGAATGTGTTTTTGAAAGCATGGCATCTTGAGGAGGCTTCTCAAAATGGAAAAGTGAAGGTTTACCGATTCGTTGATCTTTCCTTAGCGTTATAAGTATAATGTGTTTTTGATAGCTTGGAAACTTTAGGAGGCTTCTCGAATTGGAAAAGTGAAGGTTTAGAGGGTTGCTTGAGCGTTTTTTAATGTCGAGGTAGGCTAGTTTTATTCCTTGTTAGACTGAAAAATCTTATAGTATTCATATAATATTGTGTTAGATTTGGGATGTGTCTAGGTATTGGATTGATGAAATGCAAAACTTAGGATAGTTTGACCGTTTAGTCCATATTGAAATTGTGGTCGAAATACTTTGCTTGTTGCCTTAAACCTTAGTGCATTAGACATCATTACTCATGTTTAGCATGAGAATGCCTTATTTTGCTATAAAAAGGTGAAATGGTCTAGTTTATCATGCTTAGGGTGAGTTCGGCCTTAGTTGACTACACTAATGAAGTTTGTCTTAGTTCCACTGGACTTAGTTAAAGTTCTTGATTAGAACCTCTACCTTAGGACCTATTGTTGCTTTCTATACATCTAAGAGTGGATTTACATATCTTAGACTAGTTCGGGGTAGAAATTGACCTTGAATGTATTTCGGGGATTAAGAAGTGGGCTCTTTGACCCACCTTAATTCAAGATCTATGATAGTTCCCTTTAAATTCTTTGTACGCTTGTTAAATGCCAAGTGAATGCCCTTTTGGGGAAATGTTGAGGAACCTTGGTACTTCTTGGTTATGATGAATGGCATTAAAAGTAATGCCTAACGATTATGCCATATATGTGATGTATTTGCTAAGCTTATGATGAGCTATTGATTATTCTATTGTTATGGCTATTGATTGGGCTACCGAATATACTATTGAATGAGCCCTTGACTATGACATTGTCTAAGCCATAAATTGTTTGATGGACTAGGCTATGAATAAATTATAGATTATTCCATGGATTAGATAATACTCAATCTATTGATAACCTATCTATTATGCTAATGATAAATCATTGAATATACTATTGACAAGTCATTGCTCATAATATTGCCCATGAAAATGATCATGCTAAACAATTATGCTAGTAATCATGTTAGAAAGCATCCTTATTGATGATGTTAGCAATTGTGTTCTATTTGTGCTATATCATCAGTCTGATTCATTTAATGATATTGTGCCATGAATTATATTATAAATCTTGAATCTTGACTACATTCAGACTTATGTAATTGATTATATACCTGGATAAATTTTGGAAGATGATGTTGATATTGATTATACCCGGAAATACTGGAGGACATTAGGATGATATATTGATGCCCAACAAGTCCCAATGATATTACGATAACATATTGATGCCCGAAAAGGCCAGAGGAAATTGCGATGATATGTTAATACACGGCAAGGTCGGAGGGTGATTATGATGATATTGATTCCCGAAAAAGTCTGAGGGTGTTTATGATGATGCATTGATATCCCACAAGGTTGGAGGATGATTATATTGATATGCCTATATGTACATCTACTAGTTCGAGTCCGGCTATGCCCATTTATGGGAAATATATGCTTATATCTACTTATATGAAATTTGGGTATGTTGTTGATATTAGTAATGTTGGTTATAGTCTATTAGTGATAAATGTTTATAAAGTGGTATAGTTGATGATTAGGGATAAATATGGAATAGTGGTGGATATTGTTAACTAACTAATAATGACTAGTTGACAATCAAGGACTAGTTGGTAAATGTGGATTAGAAAAATAATTGATGTTAGATGAGAAATGATGATTTTTTTATGAATAGTGATTAGTGGATATGTGGTGAACAGTTGTTGAATTATGACAAGATGTTATGTGATGACTAGTTATTAAATGGATTAGTTAATAGGAGATGTTTAACTAATAAATTGTGACTTTGAAGCATCGATGATAAAGTTGTAAAATGATGGTAGGATTATAATGCCAGTAAATGCCGTATTCATGATAATTTTTGAAGGATGATTAAATGACAATGAAAGTTAGCTATAATGTTGGCTAATTGCTTGATTTTTCTCTTGAATGTACACACCAGTCATATGGAAGGCTATGATGAGTTCTTTACTTTTTGCACTAATTGGTGTATGGGAGACAATTTTATTATTTGTGGTTTCTTGTGTTAATGTTTTATGCTACATTATTATTCTGAATTGCTTTCTTATTATGCACGACGATATTGACATTTGTTGATGCCTTATGTTATATTGTTATTTCAGTTTAATTACTCATTATGTACAATGATGTTATAGATAATTTGGGTTCGTTTCTGTACCGTGACCTATTTATGTTATCTTATATTTTATCATACTTATATCATGATTTAGCTTAGTCGGCCGATGATGCTTACTAAGTACCTATTATTTTTGTACTCATACTATAATTCTATATCTTTTTGGTGCAGATCTGAATACTATCTGTCGTTGTTGATAGTTGCTCGTATGGTGACTGATTTCTATAGATAGGGTGAGCTCTTAGAGTTTGAGTCATCTATTTGCCTATATCTTTATTTTCAGTCTTTGGTTTCAAGAAAGATGTATTGACTAGTCTAGACTTTTGAGTTGTTCTGACACTATTAGATGCGCTTGTACTGGCTCTACTAGGTTGTAGGATTGGTATCTTGTATTGACCATTTTTATCTATATAGAATTACTTGTATTTTTATATATTGTGTTCTTGAATTTAACCTATGATGGGCATTCCCTATCGAATTAACCCATTACCTTAGCTCTGGGTTATGGTTTTGGATTACCTACTTGCGAGATTTAATAGGTTCCATCATGACTCATTAATTAGGTCATGACACGTATTGATGAGTAGAATGTGTTTATGATAGCTTGGCATCTTGAGAAGGCTTCTCGAAAGGGAAAAATGGTGGTTTAGTGGATAGTCGAGCTTTCTTCATCGTCAAGGTATGATAGGTTTTCCCTTGTTAGATTGAGCTATTTCATAGTATTCTTATTATATTGTCTTAGATTCGGGATGAATTTTAGATGTTGGTCTGATAAAATGCAAGACATGGGTTAGTTGGACCATTTAGGCTATTTTGAAATTGTAGAGTTGAAACACTTGTCTTGTTTCCTACTGCCTTAAGTGAATGGGACTTCATTTCTCACGTTTAGCATGAGAATGCCTTAGATTATTCAAGTTAGGTAAACGTGCTTAATATACTCATGCTTAGGGTAAGTTTGGCCTTAGTTTCTTACACTAATGAAGGTTTCCCTAGTTTCCACTGGACTCAGTTAAAGCGCTTGATAATAATATCTACCTTAGGGCTAATTGTGACTTACTATACATCTAAGAGTGCATTTAGATACCTTATCCTAGTTCGGGGTAGAATTTGACTTAGAATGTAATTTGGAAATTTAGAAGCGGGATCCTTGACCTACCTTAGGCCAAGATCGATGATTAGTTTCTCTTTAAATCCTTATAAGCTTGTTGAATACCTACTGAATTCCCCTTGAGGCAATATTGAGGAAACTTGGTACTTGATGGTCATGGTGATGATGACATTAGAAGTAATGTTCATAGACTAATGCTATGAAGAGATATGGATCATATTGCGACAAGCTATTGGTAATACCATGTATAAGCTATCTATTATGCTACTGATAAGCCTTTGAGCATGCTATTCTTAATTTATTGCCTATGCTATTACTTGTGATATGATCAAGCTAACAATTATGCTAATAATTATGCTAGAAAATATCCTTATTAATGATGTTAGCAATGGTGTTATTATTTGTGCTAGAATCATGCTTATTAATTTTAAGGGAAGTTATGCTATTAATATGCTAGAAATCATGATGCTTGACTATATTAGCATTATGACTATGATGATTATATACCCGGTTCAAATTCAAAAGATGATGTTGATATTGATTATACCCAGTTCAATTCCAGAAGATGATATTGATATTGATTATACTCGGTTCAATTTCAAAAGGTGATGTTGATATTGATTATACCCAGTTCAATTCCAGAAGATGATGTTGATATTGATTATATCGATTTAATTCTAGAAGATAATGATGATACATTGATATCTGACAAGGCCGAAGGATGAGTATGATGATACATTGATACCCGATAAGGTCAGAGGATGATTTTTATAATACATTGATACCTAACAAGGACGAAGGATGATTATGCTGATACATTGATACCCAATAAGGACGAAGGATTATTATGATGATGTACTTATTTGTACATCTACCAATTTGAGTTCGGCAATTTATTATGATATATATACATATACATACATATATATATACATATACAAGTTGGATATGATGTCTGTAATAGCGATGTAAGTTATAGCCTAAAAATTATAAGTAATTATAAGGTAGTATAATTGATGATTAGTGATAGATAAGGATTGGTGATAATGTTGGTTAAGTGATAAATATGACTAGTTGATAAGCGAGGATTAGTTGGTAAATAGTGATTAGTGGATATGTAGTGAATAGTTGCTAATGATGATTAGAGGTTATATGATTACTAGTAATCAAATAAATTAGTTAAATAAGAGTTGGTTAGCTAATAAATAGTGGCTAATGAGTAACAATGTTAATGTTATTAAATGATGGTAAGATTGTGGAATGTGGGTACACTATCGAATATTGGTAAATTGTGGAATATTGGTTAAATAAGGAATTGGTTAGTTATAACGATGAATGATTGAATTATTATATCTTTGAGTGTACTCTCCATGTGTATGGGAATCTGTGATAAGTTATTTACTTTTCTCACCAATTTGCATATGGGAGCCATTTTTTTAATTTGTGATTGCTTGTGTGATGCATTATTATTCCAACTTATTTAATTATATTATATGCCAATATTGGCATGTGTTGATGCCTTGTGTTATATTGTTATTCTAGTTAAATTACTTATTATGTACAATAGTATTGGAGATGATTCAAGTTCGTTTATGTACCTTGACTTAGTTATATTATCTTGCATTTTATCATACATATATCATGATTTAGCTAAATCGACCAATGATGCCTACTAGCTACCTATTGTTTTAGTACTCATACTACATTTCTGTACCTTTTATATCATTGAGACAGATGTTGAGACATATGTTGTTGATTATTCAAATTCTTGAATTGTATTATTATGAGATGCTCTTATACTGGCTTTACCAGTTCGTGGGATAGTATCTTATATTGACTATTTTTATCTATTTAGAACACTTTACTTATTTATTAGTATGTTGTTAATTTTTGCTTATGATCGGGCCTTTTTCACCAAATTAACCCATTGTATTTAGCTCCGAGTTATGTTTTGTCTTACCTACTAGTAGGGTAAAGTAGGTGTCATCATGACACGTAAATTGGGTTGTGACAATCGTGTGGAGTAGTTATGGATCAGAGATTTGGGGTGATCGCCTAATGTTTTGAGCATTTCTACTCTTTCTTTTATAGATTAGACTGATCTCTATTTTGTATTCAAAGATGGGTTGTACATGTATATTTAGTTAGTATTTCATTTCATACTCTAATTGTCTTTGAAGTTGTAGTACAAACTTTACATGGTCTTGCAATTTATATATATACATATTACCCCTTGTTCCATATTTATTCTGTATTTTTTTTTATTTATTTTGGATAGTCATTAATAGCAGTTTTGAACAATGGGTCGGCTTATCTACTGGTGGGTTATAGTAGGTGCCATCATAAACTGAGAAATTGGACCATGACAAATTGGTATTAGAGCCTAGGTTGACCAATGTGTTGGTACAAGAGCTAAGTGTCTAGTACATTATTGTTGATTGGTTCAGAGACATCTGTCTCTCATATTTGGGAGGATACAGGGTATTCTTAGGTAATTTTGTTCTTGACTCTTTATCATGTGTCCATATTTCTATGGAACTTTTATACATTTTTTTACTCTATTTTGTTCCAGATGGACGATATGAGGTTTCCGATAGATGTGGTGGGGACTTTAGCATGTGTTTCTAGAGCTTCAGCATAACATTAGAATAGGGAGTCAGAGGTCAATATCGATGATCTTTAGCATCAACATGAGGATTTGGGACTATCCCAAGCCTCGATAGAGTTTGTGACTACTTCAGCCTTTCAAAGTTCAACATTGGTAGTTCTGAGTCTTTTTATGAATACTTCACAACTAGAGATGATGTCCGGTGCATTGATAAATTCTAAGGCTAGAATTGGGTTTGTTGGTATTCAGTAAGGTTCTTTATTGGTTCAAGAGTATGAGGTTGGATTTCAAGAGTGAGCTAAGCATACTCATGTGCTATATCCTTTAAAGCATGAGATTGTGTGTTGATTTATGCATTTGATAGCAACTGGGTCATCTTTCTCTCAAGTTTTTGATCACATGAAGGACACAAAGAGAGCATATATTAAGACTTATGGAGGTGGCTTTAAGAAGCGATGCCATTAGTATTGCAACAACCCTTTAGGTCATTTTCTATATTTGTATCATTTTCTATATTTGCATTCATTTTTTCCGTTTTGAGCTTTCTTATAACGACCCCAAGTCATTTGTGACTTACTGGAACTGATAGTTTGATTTTTGGGTAGATTATTTGGTTTTGAGAGAATTCCCTATTTTGAAGCCTTCGCAAGTTCAAATTAGCTATCGGGCAAAATATTCAGTCAAATGATCTTGTATGCTGATCTGATAGTTCCAACAACTCTAAAATGTTGATTATAGTCTAGGTAAACCCTTGGTTTGGGTCCTAAGGCTCTCGAGCTTATTTTGAGCTATTGGTCGGCAGTTACAAAAAATAGCAAGTAGGTGTGGGACCTATTTTTCTTTGAAATGACCTCAGATGGAAATTTTGACTGCATCATTAATCCTGGACCATCGAATTTGATAGGGTAGAATAGTCCATATACGTATACAAATTTTTGTGTGTCTTGAGGGCTTGGCAAAAAACTAAATTAATTTGATATTTTTGGTGGTGCAGTCAACTGGTGCACCCGATAAAGCAGCGATTTGGGCCACTTAAGTGGAGGTCCAATAAAGCACCCAATTGATCGCTTAAGTGGTTAGGCTGGCATGGACAAATGATTATAATGCAAAATAACTACCCTGGTAAAGCGGAAATGGACCACTTAAGTGGTACTTGTGTAGTTGTTAGGGTATCGCTAAAGCGATACTAGGTTGCTTAAGCAGTAACCACTTAGGAGACCAAGTTTCCTCTTAAGCGACACACGTCGACCTGGGAAGGGTATTAATATCCTACTTACCCTATTTTTCACCATTTCTCATTCATTTCCAAGATATCTAAACACTAAAAAATGGGAAAGCTTGGGGACAACATTTGTGGGTGATTTTAGGGCTTGGATAAAGATTATTTATCCATTTCTTCTTTAATTTTGTGGTGAATTTCAATTAATTTCTTGCTAGAATTCTCTTTCTTTTCCTAAAATCCCTAAAAGCTTGGTGACTTGATTTTAGTACCATTATAGCTCAGAATTTACCCATTATTATGGGTAAATATTCCTTGAGCATAGTGGGACATTAAGTTGGTTTCGAAAATACAATTTTCATAAATGGGCCCCACATGGCATTTTTATGTAATATTAGACCCAAAGAACAATAGTGCGATATGGATATCTTTGTTCTTTTTTTGATGAGTAGATTGCAATTTTGTTAGTGTGGCACCTTGCTAAAGTTTCTCAAAAGGAAAAATTGATGATTTAGCTAATTCTTTAGGCTTTCTTCGGTGCCCAGGCATGCTAAACTTACCTTCTTCATAGATTGAGCTATTTCATAGTATAATTATTATATTATGCTAGATATAAGATGGGATTTAGTTGTTGGAAGTATGGATGAGAGTGTTTGGTTGATTAGGCCATTAGGCTAACTTGAAACCAAAGACTTAGAGTAGCTAGCGTAGTTATTCATGGCTCAGGTGGATTGAGCTTTGGGGTACAAATTTAGAATGAAAATGCCTTAATTACTCAAGGTAGGTGAAGTTGCCCTAGTTATTCATGTTATAGTAGAATTGTTCTTATTTTCATAAATTAAGGGAATTGCCTTAGTTTTTATTGTTCTAGGTAGGATTTCCTTAGTAACTCATGTTTGGGAAGGATTTCAATCTTAGCTCTAATTGTGGTGTGCTTGACATCTAAGAATGAACTTGGATACCTTAGCCTAGTCAGGGGTAGAAATTTCCTAAGAGGACTTTTTGGGATCAGAGTGGGCCCCTCAACCCCACCTTAGGCCAAGACTTGTGATAACCTTGTAGATTTATTTATGTATGATATACTCTTATAAATGGCAGTTTTGGAACTTGAGGAGGTTGGATATAATTATTAAGTATGTTAGTTAGATATTGAAGGATTGACTTTAATTTAAAGTATCGCTAATGATATTTCTCATATGTATGTCTAAGGATATAATTTATGAGTATGATTGATTGCTAATACATGTGATTATTGGTATGGCTTTCGAATATTATTATTAACATGGCCCATTGATATGCTTAATACTATAGATATTGGCATGATTAAAGGTTTATGGCTACTAAAGATGATGTGATTTGTGTGAGTATATTGATGATAGGCGTATTTACACGCCTAAATTACTATAATTTACCCATATTTTAGCTAAGTTTTGAGGACAAAATATATAATTCATGCACTTTTAGTCCCTTTTCCTGTAAGTGAGCTAACAAACGTAATTAGCAAGCTTTAAGGTATAAATGACGAAGATTTCAGAATTTTATGGATAACTTGACGCCCAAGGAAGCTTCACGAAAGAAGGAAAGGAGAGCTTGGACGCCTAGGGACTAAAAGTGACGCATGGAAAACCTGTCTCGGGCAAAAACAACATTTCTAAAGACTTTGGGGATCAGCAGTAACTTAGTAGGATTAGGATAATGATGCAGTAACCTAGTAGGACTAGGATAAGTAATGCAGTATCTTAGTGGGAATAGGATATGGGTGTTATAAATACCCTATTTTGTTGGAGATTTTTATTACTCCCATCTATCCACCATCCATCCATCCATCAAAACAATACTCCACCACCCTCATCCCTATTCTATCCTTCTCCTTTTTCTTCATTAATTCATTGTTGACATTATTTTTCATATATTCGACTTTTAATTTTTACAACAAGAGAAAAGCTATTTGCAAGGAATTCACGTGAGATTTTTATGATGATAATGTCTATTGTGTATTCCGTTGCACTCATGCGTAGCTAAACTTCTCCGTTGGGGTTATGGAAGCCTTATGAGATACTATCTATTGCTATGAGTTTGTGAATTCGTGACACGTGTGCTGCTTATATCATTACTCTTCAACTTAATTCAAATTCTTGTGGTTGCAAACACATAGAATACGCCAGTATAGCATTAACTTGTTCGAAAGAAAAGTTATATGTCTGGAAAAGAGATAATGTCAAGGTAATAAGGCACCAACCCCTGTTAAAAAGTTAGTGCCGTAACTGGATTAACCTCTTGGAGAATTTGTACCGTTAGATACGCTTTAAGATCGAAAGAGTTAAAGTGAAATAATCCTTGATGGTCGAAAGACGCCTGGATTTACCATAGAATACAATTCTCTATAAGCACATGCATGTCTGAATTCCGCATAACTCATAGCCAATAGAGACGTATAACTCATAAGGTGGACATAACCCCAACTCTCAATTCTCATTGGTTAAACATCTTACTAAACATTCTTTCTTTTTACTTTGCTATTTTCTGTTTTTACTCTATTATTTTGTTTTCATTATTGCACGCTACAAAATCCCCCCTTTTACGAGACTTGCACCAAAAGTCTAATAATCTTTGCTTACTTAGTGACCAAGTATTCTCTGTGGGATCGATACCCAACCCAGTTGGGTTCTATATTTGACAACGACCGCTTACACTCTTACGAGAGCTGTAGTTTGAGCGTTATCAAAAATTGGCGCCATTGCCGGGGAATACAGTTGTCAACTAAGTTTGTGATAGTTACTAGACCCTTTGGTCAAAGATTCTCGTACTTTACTTTTAGTTGTTGTTTTTGTTTTCTGCAGGTTTTGTTCAGTGCATGCCCCATACTCGAAGTTCTGGTCAACCGTTATTACCTATCAATCCTGAACCACATCGTATTGGCAGAATGGAGGCGCAACGTGACATTGAAAGAAGGGATGCTCAACAGGAGCAGGCTAGATTAGCTGCTTTGGCCGCCGCTCAAGTGCATCAACAGAATATTGATAACCCTAGGCAAGCAACAAGTACTGACGATGAGGACCTAGGTGATGACGAGTTACTAAACCCTAGGCGTGATGCCGAGGTGGCGACACCTGCTAATAGAAGAGATCGTCAAGTCAGATTTAGACCGGAACGCCGAGCTATGAAGATTCCGTTTGATGATGATGATGATCTGGAAGGAGCTGGTGCCACAGGAGCTATTATTCCTCCGCCCTTGGCACCCGGAGCCAAGTTTAATATCACTAGCACCATGATTCAGCTTTTGCAACTCAAAGGTTTATTTGGTGGACTTGCAGGCGATGATCTGAATATGCATCTGATCAACTTTATTTCTACATGCAAGTCATTCGACAATCCTGGCATTGGACAGAATGCAATTCAACTACGCTTATTTCCATTGTCTCTGTCTGGGGAGAAAACTCTATGGTTGAATGGGCTGACTCCTGATTCTATTACTAATTGGAGGAAATTGAAAGACACTTTCCTAGAAAGATTCTTTCCGCCATCCAAGAGAGCACAATTGAGAGATAAAATCAGCAATTTTTGACAGCTTCCAACTGAAGCTCTCCACGAAACATGGGAGAGATTCAAGAAGAAGCTTATGAGATGCCCAAACCATTATATGACCAAAGTCCACCTAATGGAGATGCTATACAGAGCCTTGAATTCAATAACTAAACCAGTGGTGGATAATACGGCTGGAGGATCATTTATGGACCTCACCTTTGTTCAGGCAAGCAATATGCTAGACCGGATGACGAAGAAAAGTAGAGCTTGGCATACCAGGGATTCTGAGGTAGCAAGACCCACTTTATCTATTGGCATAACTGCAGAACAAAGGAGAAGAGAAGAAGAACGTGACCAAGATATGGCCCACATGAAAACGCAGATGGATCTTCTTACCAAGCATTTATTATCAGGGAAGACCAAAAAAGTTAAGGCCGTTGTAGCACATGGAAGAGATGAATCTAATTTTGAGGAAGAAGCTAACTACTTGAATAATCAGGAGGGTTTCAGAGGCAAAGCCCAAGGAAACCAAGGTCGGAACTATTATGATAAATCAGGATACAAGGACCGTGATCAAGGTAGTTAGAAGAATAAGACTGATAGGAGTGGTTTGTATGTTCCTCCTGGAAATTGTGAGGCTGTGGCGTCTGGATCTGGGAAGATGTCCATGGAAGATATGATGGCTAAGCTATTGAAAGGAGTGGAGGCAACCAACATGGGCGTAACCGAGGTGAAGAATGATTTGTCTTCAATAAATCAATTGGTTAACTCGCATTCTACTGCAATAAAACAGCTGGAGCAACAATTGAGTCAACTGTCAGCGGCATTCAATCAAAGAAAGGCTGGAACGCTACCTAGCGACACTGTGCAAAATCCGAGGAATGATGGATCGTGTATGACTATTACTACCCGAAGTGGTAAAGTGTTGGAAAATCCATCCAAAGGCAAGCAGGTGGTTGATAATATAGCAGAGAATGTTAGTGATGCAGATTTTGATGATTCTGTAGAAGCTGCAAATCAGAATGAGAGCGTTCATGAGAAAACAATTCCCCTTCCACCACCACCTTTTCCTCAGAGACTGAAGAAGAAGGCTGATGACACTCCTGAAAAGGTTGATAATCGGAAGCAAGATAAAGAGAAAGTGGTGGAGAAAATGATTCCCCTTCCACCACCACCTTTTCCGCAGAGATTGAAGAAGAAAGATGATGACACTAGGTTCAGCAAATTCATAACGATGTTGAAGAAGCTGACCATTAATGTTCCTTTGGTGGAAGCGGTAGAGAAAATGCCCGAATACGCTAAATTCATGAAGGACCTTTTGACAAAGAAGCGGGCAGTAAGTTATGACTTGGCAGATGAGGTTCATTATTACAGTGCGATTGCCACGAGATCGTTAGTTCAAAAGAAGGCAGACCCTGGTGCTTTCACTATTCCTTGCACAATTGGGTCGTTGGATTTTGCTAAGGCATTGTGCGATTTGGGAGCTAGCATCAATTTGATGCCACTATCTATTTATAGAAAGTTGGGGTTGGGAGACCCTACACCAACCAATATGCGGCTTGTAATGGCAGACAGGTCGGTAAAACGACCTATTGGTATCCTACATGACGTGTTGGTGAAGGTTTCCACCTTCATCTTTCCTGCAGACTTTGTGATTTTGGATTGTGAGGTGGATTCTGAAGTTCCCATAATCTTGGGATGTCCTTTCCTTGCAACAGGAAGTGTGCTTATTGACATGAGAGCTAATGAGCTTTTATTTCGGTTGAATGACGAAGTGGTCCGCTTTGATATATGCAAACCAATGAAGCAGCCCAGCGATATGAATGTATTCTCTGTAGCTGATGTTCATTATGAGGATAAGAAAGCATTATCTGTAGAGAAACAGCTTACTGTTGAGCCATTGTCTACTGCGCTGCTGAATGTTGAGCATGAGGATGATGAAGATTATGAAGAAACTATGTGTGCTCTAACAGAAATAGGGTCCTATTCTCATACTCCTAAGCAGACGGACCTTGAACTTAAGAATCAACCGTCACCAACAGCGAAGACTTCTATTGAAGAGCCCCCAGTGCTAGAATCAAAAGAGCTCCCCAATTATCTAAGGTATGCATGCTTGGGAAGTAGAAATACACTTCCGGTGAGTGTGACGGATGATTTAAGTGAACAGCACGTAGAGGCTCTCATCTCTGCTCTAAAGAGGTATAAGAGAGCCATTGGTTGGTCTATTGATGATATAATTGGTATCCCACCTGGGATATGTATGCACAAGATGCATCTCGAAGAAGATTGCGTTCCCACAATGAAGCATCAGCGTCGTCTGAATCCATTCAGAAAACGATGCACCAAATATCTCGGTGAAGTCTAAGTAATCGAGATAACTATGTCGTGCCGCGACAATAAATCAAGCGCTTGGTGGGAGGCAACCCATCATTTTTAATTGTTTTTGTTGCTTTTGTTTTCTTAGGATTTTGTCGAGCCACAACCAAAACTAAGGCGCTTGATGGGAGGCAACCCATCGTTCTAATCGTTTTTGATGTTTTTGAGTAAATGTAGGTACAAGAGGTGTAAAGAAGGAGATTGGTTTCAAATTTTGATTTGGAAGTATTGCATGTTTAAGGTGGTAAGTTAGGAATGAAGAAGAAAAAGGCTATGGGTTAGGCATTGCTTATGAAAATATAGGCAAAGAACAAGGCAAGGCCTATGTAAATCTAGGCCACGAACAAGGCAAGGCCTATGCAATGGCATAAGCTCTCGGATTCTAGAGTGCCATAGCATAGGCACCGCCTATGCTCAACAATGCCATAGCATAGGCGCCGCCTATTCTCAACAATGCCATAGCATAGGCGCCGCCTATGCAAAAGCCTTCTGCTCAACTAGGCAAAGCATTAGGCATGGCCTATGCTATGGCCTTCTGCTCAACTAGGCAAAGCTAAAGGCGCCGCCTTTGCCTCCCAAAACTCTCAAAACTTTTATTTTTGCTCTTTTAACTTTGTAAGAACATATTCCGAGGCCATCAACAAAGTAAGTACTTCTTTGCTCTTTTTTATATTACGTAAGTATTACAATACTACGCCTATAATAAGTTGTTAAATCGTGAAGTAGTGTTGGTGATTTGAATGTGGTTGATACAACTAAGTGAGTGAAAGAATATGTATGGATGCTCTTGAATTGTTTCCAACTTGTATTTGATTTTGATACACTGTCATACTTTTGCGAAATCGACATGGTCAAGATAATTGCATAATCTTGTAACTTGAAAGCTTACATGTTGAAATGATTTGTCCATTGAGATGAAAATCATGGGTGACTACAAACATGCGATGTTGTGATTATTTCTATTCCATAAATTGATACGATATCTATGTAGTAGTTTTGTTCAAAAGATGCATTAGTCCAAACACGAAAGCATTGTCAAGATTGCATAACGTTAAGAGGAAATGAAAGTATGACTGTGCTGAACATATTGTTGGAACATATCACCTAAATGTATGTCGATGAAGTCTGAGTAATCGATATCATTCACTTAATTAGTTTGTGTCAACAAATTAAGTGTGGGGTGGTGCCACTATTGTCTGTTTGTCGATTGAATCTTCCGACATAAAGCTAACATGACTTTATTGAGATCTCAGGTAGAATGACACAAAAAGGACGACAAGGAAAACAAAAAGCAACCACTTCACAAAAAGGCCAGAAAAGGGGATGAAAAGAGCAAGGCGAATCCTCTGTGCTGCAAATACCTCGACGCACTCTTGGAATTAAGTGGGATACTTATGAGGAACTTCTGAGGATGATGACTCTGATGATGATTCCGACGCAGGGGGTATGACCCCAGACATAGAGGAGGAGTCTGACTAACCAGGTTCTTCTTATTTATTTTCCACTGAGGGCAGTGTGTCCCGTCTAAGTGTGGGGTGCTGGTATTTGTATGCTTTACTTCTTTATCTACATTTGCATCTATCTATGTTTGTTTGTTTTGTTTGTTAGTAGTTAAATTTTTTAAATTTTTTTTAACTTTGCATGAAATTTTTCTGAGGGGCAGCATGGTATTATAACAAGAGTTTGTTCTAAAATCATTACTATTGAGATGTTTAGGCTCTAATTGTGACTCACTATGTGATAATTGTGTGGTTCAATTCCTTCATCTGTTGGGTCAAGAGTCTATACTACTCCCAATAAAGACGACCATCTGCCTTGTGTGTGTGAGGATATAGTATATTCTGTTTTTGTGGCTGATGCTAGAACTTGCCTGGTGTGTGTGTGAAGCGAAATAAAGAGTGTGAGTTTAGGAGATGATTTAGGCATTTCTTTTGCAACCTGTAATTGTTTACCTTCATTTTACCTACCCGTGGACATTATCCTAGTCAACCCTTTTGAGCCTTTAAGCCTATTTTCTTTGACAGCCTCATATGTAAGCCTAATCCATTTTTTTCAAGACCATAATTTGATCTAAATTCCTAAGAGCTTTAAATTGTAAAGTCATGTGACAAAATAAGAGGAAATTGGATGAGTGTGATGCCTTAGAATGTATTGGTGCTTGAATTCGTTATGAAAAAGAATTGCTATCATAGAGGTGTATTATGAAAAGAAAAATGAAAAGAAAACTAAAAAGTTAGTTATGTTTAAAATTGAAAAACAAAAGAGGTGAGAAGGGGTGGTAGATTAAAAGAAAGTAGAAAGGTTGTTCAAAAGAGAGTGTTAAACGGCATAATGTGATGTATTAAAGCGCTTAGGAACATAGTCACAATTTCTGGCCAAAATAGTCCTACCCGTCCCTTAGCCTACATTACAACCTGTAGAAGACCTATTTGATCCTAAGATTAGCATTCTGATATTTAGTGGAGCATTACACTAAGGGAAAGCCTATGGTCATCAGTTGCAACATATGAATTCTTTGTGAGAGCAAGAGCAAGGATAATCATACACCCATGCTTCGATAGATGAAAATACTTGTGAGTGATTATGGGTGATATATTGTGAGACACACATGGTTGATGAGTTTTGGGTAGTTGTGTATGATTCTTTGTGCCTTAACTTTTGAATACGAATTAGCCATCATCACGAGTCTATGTTAGAGGTTAAATTGTTTCTAGTAGTGATCAGAAAACTACTCTTTGTTAATGATTGTCGTGCCTGTCTTGATGAATATTTTGTGCTGTTACTGTGAAACCCTAAGTAGATGTTTAGATGGACATGATATTTTGTTCGAGGACGAACAAAGCTTTAAGTGTGGGGTGTTGATGATAGGCGTATTTACACGCCTAAAGTACTATAATTTACCCATATTTTAGCTAAGTTTTGAGGACAAAATATATAATTCATGCACTTTTAGTCCTTTTTCCTGTAAGTGAGCTAACAAACGTGATTAGCAAGTTTTCAGGTATAAATGATGAAGATTTCAGCATTTTATGGATAACTTGACGCCCAAGGAAGCTTCACGAAAGAAGGAAAGGAGAGCTTGGACGCCTAGGGACTAAAAGTGACGCATGGAAAACCTGTCCCGGGCAAAAACAACATTTCTAAAGACTTTGGGGATCAGCAGTAACTTAGTAGGATTAGGATAATGATGCAGTAACCTAGTAGGACTAGGATAAGTAATGCAGTAGCTTAGTAGGAATAGGATATGGGTGTTATAAATACCCTATATTGCTGGATTTTTTTATTACTCCCATCCATCCACCATCCATCCATCCATCAAAACAATTCTCCACCACCCTCATCCCTATTCTATCCTTCTCATTTTTCTTCATTAATTCATTGTTGACATTATTTCTCATATATTCGACTTTTAATTTTTACAACAAGAGAAAAGCTATTTGCAAGGAATTCACGTGAGATTTTTATGATGATAATGTCTATTGTGTTTTCCGTTGCACTCATGCGTAGCTAAACTTCTTCGTTGGGGTTATGGAAGCCTTATGAGATACTATCTATTGCTATGAGTTTTTGAATTCGTGACACGTGTGTTGCTTATATCATTACTCTCTTCATCTTAATTCAAATTCTTGTGGTTGCAAACACATAGAATACGCCAGTATAGCATTAACTTGTTCGAAAGAAAAGTTATATGTCTGGAAAAGAGATAATGTCAAGGTAATAGGGCACCAACCCCTATTAAAAAGTTAGTGTCGTAACTGGATTAACCTCTTGGAGAATTTGTACCGTTAGATACGCTTTAAGCTCAAAAGAGTTAAAGTGAAATAATCCTTGATGGTCGAAAGATGCTTGGATTTACCATAGAATACAATTCTCTATAAGCACATGCACGTCTAAATTCCGCATAACTCATAGCCAATAAAGACGTATAACTCATAAGGTGGACATAACCCCAACTCTCAATTCTCATTGGTTAAACATCTTACTAAACATTCTTTCTTTTTACTTTGCTATTTTCTGTTTTTACTCTATTATTTTGTTTACATTATTACACGCTACAAAATCCCCCCTTTTACGAGACTTGCACCAAAAGTCTAATAATCTTTGCTTACTTAGTGACCAAGTATTCTCTGTGGGATCGATACCCAACCCAGTTGGGTTCTATATTTGACAACGACCGCTTACACTCTTACGAGAGCTGTAGTTTGAGCGTTATCATATATATATATATATATATATGATATGGCTCATAGATGTTATATAGCTTAAAAATATAGTACAACTTATAAATATGATAGGATATGGCATATAAACATGGCATGGCTTATATGTATGCTATGATATATGATATGATAGGGCTTATGGATATTATTAATGGCTTATAGGTACGATAGGTGGCCTATTGATATGATATTGATATGAATTCCGTATATACTTCATAATATTTCTTGTCAATATTATTATTTCTATGGATTCCAGATATGGCTAATAATATGGCTTATAGATGTGATTATGGATGAAACTTATGGTTATGATTCTTACTCCAGTGTATAAAATGAGTAAAAGTATGGGTTATAGCTATGATCATTGGTATAATCTATGATGTTTAGCTTATTAAAATGGCTCACTAAAATTCTTCATTGGTATAGTTTATAATTATGAGTTTCGGTTCAAATTCAATAATTGCAGATGGTATTGATAATATACATTCTGGTTCAAGTCCAACAAAATTGATGATGATAATGTTAATTCACTTGAGTTTCGGTTCAAGTCCGACATTGGGCGTTATTTATGATGCGATATGGAACGGATGGATTCTTGGTTATGGGATGACAACTGGTAAATGGTTATTTGGTTGTTAGTTTCCTTGATTTTACCCTCCAGGTTTTTGGGGGCCTGCATTGGGTTATTTACTTTTCCACGCTTATTGGTTTATGGGGACAATCTTGTAGTTAATGGTGATTTTTATGTTATCATTCTCGTATGATTTTATTTATCTATGTATAGTGATATCAGAGCTGTTTTCAAGTTTTGTCCTATTTATCTTGACTTAACTTATATTATCTTGTATCTTATCGTATTTATATCATTATTTCGCTCAGTCGATAGGTGATTCCTACTGAGTACCCGGGGTTTGGTATTTATACTACACTTTTGTACCTTTTAGTAAAGATCTGAGTACTAGTTGTTGCCGCTAATTTGACATTTGTACAGAGTTGATTTTGAAGATTGGGTGATTTTTGGAGTGGGAGTGATACGGCCCGACTGGGGGACTTGTCTTAATGGGCATCCCAAGTACGACTGGAGACCACCTCCATTACCCAACCCAACCTCCATCTGCATGCCCTGAGTTGGCTGAATTTCAAGCATATAACAAGATAGTGTAACAACTCACATGAAGACTTTGGGATAGGATCACAACAGTGACAGACCCAACCAAGTTCAACCATCCTATACCAACCGTCCAACTATACCAAACCAAGCAAATTCGAAACAAGGCCCATAAACTAGGCCATGACCAAATGAGTTCCAAAACATAATATGATTAATCCCAAAATGAAATATGAAAGAACAGTGAGAAATTATGTCCAATGATGTTAGCCCCAATTCAAATGGCAATAATAAGGAAGACACCAATACCGATTCTGCCTATTCCAACCCATAGCAGTTACATAAATCCTCTAATCAAAAGAGTAAGAATATCCGGTTGGGACATTCCCCCAACCATAGACAAAACCAATATCCAGAAATAAATCAAAATTTCTAAGAATATCCATAACATGAAATGGAGCCTTCCCAAAAGATAGGAGCTCACCAATTTAATCCAACAGTTGTCCCCGAGTCAATCACTACGTAGGAGAAGTAGAATGGTTGATTATTGTATAGCGTGGGTAAACAACAACCCAAAGAAAGGTTAGTGAGTTATCTCTAGCATGAACTTAGGATAAGGATAAAATAATTCCATTTATAAAACCAAGTAAAACCATCCATATGCACACAACCATACATATAAATATAACTATGCTGGGAAAGGGGACTAGGTTTAGCATGTCATTAAAACCTTTAGCTGGGTTGTGTAGCTTTGACATCCTAAACCACCCACGGGCTCTATGGATTAGCTCCCCATACTGACAAGGACCTAGTGCGTGAAGTCGTACGACCAGCGAAGAAAACCATGGATGACTAGGACATCCCCCAAATATAAAGTGTGACATTATGCACACAATCACTAAGACCTAACCTCACATCAGCCAACATGAGTTTCCAGTTTTGGTCCCCCCGGGACCTCCACCTTCCAGGGATTTGCTACATACCCCGCCATTATATCCCAATTAAAACTATTTTAAAGCAACCAACCAATCCATTAACCATTTATTAACCAAGGTTGTTAGTAGCGGTATCACCATACCAACTATACTTGCAAGTTTTGTCCATAGCCAACCATATATAGGTTTAAGGGATTCCATATACCCTTCATGATTTCCAGTTAACCAAACCCATGGCCACCAAGCCCTTTCCAATCCATTTAAAACCATTTAAACCATTCATACCATTTAGGGTTATATTACCATGTTTGAACCATGCTTAAGTTTGATTGAAAAACCAATATAATATTGAAAACATTGTTAAAGGTATTTTATCAAACACATTGGGTGCATAGCATTTCCAAAACCAAAGTCTATTACCAAATACCATTCCCATGTAACCAATTATCCAAAACCACTATTAATGCATATGAAAGCATAATTAAAACATGGGAAAATCGTAACCAAGCATTTATAACCAAAACCCCCAAATCATATTTGAAAACCCAAAATCATACAACATTCAAATCATAAAAGTATTGTATAAAACCATGCCTTTAGTTGGAACTAACAATGAGGGAAGAGAACATGACTTAATTGACAAAGTAGACTGATATAAACCACCAACAATATCCCCAATTTAGTCCTCTAGTTGAAACCCTAGTTTTCTTGCCCAAAAGCTTTTGAGAGAATTATAGAGTGTTTAAGAAGAGTTTCTAAGTGTTAATGAATAGAATAATAGGGTAAATAGCCGCCCAAGTGAGTTAGAAGTCTTGGGACCTTATTAGGGTAAGTGGGGAAATGTCCAGATTGCCCCCACTTAAGTTGCACAAAAATACCATCACAGGGGTACGATTAATACTCACAAGTCATACCCTTTGATACGAGTAGTACCCACCACTCATATCCTAAGCCTCAAACCTTGAACCCAACACTGTCCAGTGTACGAATCATCCTACCCAAGTCATATTGACTACATACGATCTGTACCTTTCACCCGTATCCTTGTAAAGATAGAAACACTGATGATTTTAACACTGTCCACCATACGAGTCTTGGGTACGACTTGTACCATGGATTAAGGCTCCTGGTGAGCCACTCGTACTCAAATTCAACATAAGTTACAAAGTCCAAGGTTAAGTAAAGGAACCAAATGATTCGTATCCAACCATACGACTCATACCACCAAGTCGTACCCATTCCAGTTACGAAAATTCACCCCACCAACCAACACTGGTCAGCATAAGACTGGACAATACCATTCGTACCCCAACATCCGGCTCGTACCCATGAGTCGTATTGGATCCAGATACCAGAATTCCATGAAGTTTTTTAAGGTCCAGAAACTAGGGTGTTTTAGTCTACCTCACTTGGAACATTCATCCCCGAATTACGGACAAGGTAGGGGTAACCACACACACGAGTTATTTGCATTATCAAATATATTTCCAATCTTTAATAAAGTTTGAAAACAAAGAGGCAAAGATATTAATTTTTCCATTAACAAACTCATAAAATAAAGATGTGTTTAAGACACATACCTTCCACATGAATCCCAACAACAAAAAATAGATGCGGATACTTGGACTTCATGTCCTCCTACACTTCCCATGTAGGTTCTTCCACCTTATGATTCTACCACAAAACCTTAACTGAAGCCACATCCTTGGTTCGCAAACAACGAACCTGCCTATCCAAGATCTCAACCAAGACCTCTTCATAAGAGAGATAGTACGAGATACCCAACCTTTCTAAAGGAACAATCGAAGAATGATCACTAAGACACTTCGTTAGCATGGTGACATGAAATACTGAATGAGCCGAGACTAATCTAGAAGAAAACTAAAATTCACAAGCAATATTTCCAACCCTCCGTGAAACCACATAAGGAACAATATATTGGGGAATAGGCTTCCCCTTTTTGCCAAACTGCATTACCCCCTTTATGGGAGATACCTTGAGGAATACTTTATCCCTAACCTCAAACTCTAAGTCTTTATGCCTAACATCTGCTTATGACTTTTGGTGACTTTGGGAGGCCTTAAGTCTATCCCGAATCACATCCACCTTTTCCATAGCTTGATAGACCAAATCTGGACCAAACATATTCACGTCATAAAGCTCAAACCAACTAATAAGAGATCAACATATCCTACCATACAATGCCTCAAATGGGGCCATACCAAAACTAGAAAGATAGCTATTGCTGTAAGCAAACTCCACCAAAGGTTGATGCTTAACCCAACTTCCACGATAATCAACCACATACGCCCTAAGCATATCCTCCAATGCCTAAATAGTTCTTTCTGCTTGCCCATCCGTCTGAGGATGAAAACCGATACCCAGGCTTACTTTAGTACCCAATCCCATTTAAATAGACCGCCAAAAATGGGATAAGAACTGCGTACCACAATCAGAGATAATCAAAATAGGTACTCTATGCAGCTTTACAATCTCCTAAAAATATAACTTCGCATAATATTATGCCAAAAACGTAGCTCTTACTGGAAAGAAGTGAGCATACTTCGTCATCCTATCCACATTGATCCAAATCGAATCATATGGATTCTGAGATCGAGGAAGACCGATAATAATGTCCATATTGATTGCCTCCAATTTCCATTCGGGAAGAATAATCTCTTGATACAACCCACCTGGTCTCATATGCTCAACTATAGCTTATTGACACACCAAGCACTTGGCCTCAAAATCAGCCACATCCCTTTTCATACCATTCCACAAAAATATCTCCTTGAGATCATAACATATCTTTGTCGATTTGGGATGTACAACGTAGCGTGATTCATGTGCCTCATCTAAGGTCCTTCGTCATAAACCATCGGCATTATGAATGCACAACCTTCCTTGGTACCGTAAAGTACCATCACCACTGATCTCAAATGCCATTACCTTTTGCATACCCACATTACTCTGGATTTTTATTAAGATAGGATCCAGGGCTTGGTTCTCCTTGATCTCTACACTAAAAGATGATCGAACCACTTCCTTTACCTTTACCCATCCATCCTTAGAGTCCAAATGGCAAACTCTAAGATTAGCTAAATGGTGAATATCCTTCACCAACTCCAGTTTTCCTTTATTCACATAAGACAAACTCCCTATGTACAACGTGCTAAGAGCATCAACAACCACGTTTGCCTTACTTGGGTGATAGTAAAGACTCATGTTGTAGTCTTTGAGACCAACTATCACCTTTGTCTGAGATTTAGACCCTTCTGAGTAAACACATACTGTAGACTCTAATGATAAAAAAAGATGTCTACGTGAACTCCCTAAAAATAATACCATAAGATTTTCAAGGAGAAAACCATCGCCGACAACTTCAAAACATAAGTAGGATAGTTTCTCTCATGTACCTTCAACTTACTGGAAGAATAGGCAATCACCTTCCCATGCTACATCAAAACATAACCAAGACCTACTTGAGATGCATCACAATGACCACGAACCCATCATTTCCTTAATACAAAGTCAGAATTAGAGCCGAAGTCAGATCATATTTCAACTTCTCAAAACTCCCCTCACAAGTACCAAGAAAACTTAACCTTCTTCTGAATCAACTTAGTTAAAGGAGCAATTATCGACAAAAAGCCTTCCACAAATAGCCTATAATACACAGCCAAGCCCAAGAAGCTCTAGATGTCGGCTAGAGTCGTTGGTCTATGCCACCTCTTAACCACAGCCTCCTTTTGTGGATCCACTATGATGATAGAAATAATATGACCAAGAAAAGTCACAACATTGAACCAAAACACACGTTTAGAGTACTTAGCATACAATTGTTGTTCCTTCAAGGTCTGCAATACCACACAGAGGTGATTAGCATAATCCACCTCACTTTTGGAATAAATCATAATGTTATAAATAAACATAATGACAAAGAAATTTAAGAACTTTTTGAAAACCCTATTCATCAAGTCCATAAATATTGCCAGGTTATTCGTTAATCTAAATAACATCACAAAGATTTTAAAGTGCCCATACCGAGTATTAAAATCCATCTTAGGGATATCTTCCACCCTAATCTTAAGTTGATGATACCCAGATCGAAGATCTATCTTAGAAAAAACTTGACACCTTGAAACTGATCAAACAACTCATTTATCCTTGGAAGAGGATACACGTTCTTGACCGTCACCTTATTCAATTGTCGATAGTCAATGCACATCCGAAGGGAACCATCCTTCTTGCGTACAAAGAACATCGGTGCACCCCATGGAGATACACTAGGATGAATAAAACCTTTATCTAGAAGATCATTAAGTTGCTCCTTGAGTTCCCTCAACTCAGTCGGGGCCATTCTATAAGAAGGAATATATATTAGATGAGTGTTCAAAACCAAATCAATACAAAACTCTATTTCCTTATCCGGAGGAACACCATTAAGATCATTTGGAAATACCTCAGGAAACTTATTTACTATCAAAACCGAAAGAAAAGATGGACCCTCTGAGTTAGAATCTTTAACCCAAACCAAGTAATACAAACAATCTTTAGAGATTAACCTCCGAGCTCTAAGATTAGAAATAAACCACCCTCTAGGAGATAGGGAACAACCCTTCCACTCTATAATCGGTACACCCGGGAACCTAAAGACAACCTTACGGGTCTGATAATCCAAGGATAGGTAACAAGAGTGTAACTAATCCATCCCTAGAATAACATCAAAATCCACCATATCAAGTTCGACATATTCACTAGTCACTAAAACATTAGCTTACTTGCTACATGCCTTTTATAACTCCAAAATTCAAAACCTATATCACAACCATCCATTCCTTACAACAATTGACTTTATACGAACACAATCCACTTTTCGAAAGGTCTAGGATTACTAATTATTCATTCTCTCCATAACAAATTTCCTCTATCTAATGAATCTATAAATCCTATATCAGGTCAATTAATAGTGGAATCATGGAGATAGTGGGTTCATATAATTTAACACTTAAAAATTTTGCATTAAAAGTCATTGACAACACAATTATTCCCAACCATACCCCATAGCCGCAGGCCTAAATGTGTATCTCTTTTCAACTATATCATGATTATATCCTATAACCTAATTCTACTACACATTTAAAGTTACGATCTAACAAGACTTAAAATAGGGCCTAGTCGTATCGGGTGCCTCAAGTCCGACCGAAATCTGAGACCACCCCTAATACCCAACCATAACTACCCTACAACCTATGTCGAATGAAATTTTAACATATAACAAGATAGAACAATAAATACTCAAAGGAAATAATGGAATCCATAACCATAACCAACCAATAATCAAACAAAATATCCAATCGGTGTCAACACAAATACAATTACCAATGCTAAGGATGAAACTAATAACAACACTTCCCAAGACCATAGTAGTCACACAAAGCCTCTAATCGAAATTAAAGAACATCCGATCGGGACATGCCTCTGACCATAGCCAAAACCGAAGTCTATGAAATAAACAAAAGTATGAAAAGATATCCATAGTACAAAATAAAGTCTTTCGGATTATGGAAGCTCACCACTTCTGTCTGACACAAAAGTTGTCCCTAAATCCAAGTCACTTAATAGGAGAAGTAGTATGGATGGTTCTTGAATCGCGTAGGGATACAGCGCCTGAAGATAGGTAAGCGAGTGAATGCTAGCATGTACTAAGGAACAAGGATAAAGCAATGCAATTATTCAAAACCAAAGTAAATAACCATATGAAATCATATGCATATATATACAATGCTGGGAAAAGGAACCTATTTTAGACTGCATTTAAAACTTTAACCTGGGTTGTGTATCTTGGCCATTCTAAAACCACCCACGGCCTATATAGGTCTAGTGTTACCTCCTAAACGGGCCACAGTACGTGTAGCCACACGAACTAAAGATAACTAGGGGCTGGGGATTTCTGTATACCCTTCTCCCTCTATGATACATATATACAAGTATAACTTAGGAAATTACCATGTACCCCACAAGTATAAAGTCACCATGCCCAACCCTCATGTTGGAAAACATGAGTTTCTAGTGTCCATCTATTAGACTCACACCGTCACTATTAGCTATCACAACACACCATTATTACCCAATTTAAAACCTTTAGCACATAACAAAACCATCAATGCAAGAGTTAATTACCAAAGCATTATGAAGTGGTATCATCATACCGACTATAGCTTGCACAAAATATCATTAGCCAACACTTAGGGGATTCCAATGCACCCTACACGTTAACCAATTAAACTAAGTCATGGCTTCCAAGTCCTTTCCAATCCATTTAAAACAATTTATACAAATATAGGTTCCATTAGCATATCATGGAATGCAAGGTTATCAATAAAATTCAAACAATGTGACAACACGATTCTGATAGGCATTCTAACAAACATATTCAGGGCATATAGTTTCCAAAACCAAAGACCAATTTACCATTCCCATGCAACCACATGTTAAAACCACAAATATAACTCAAAACTATTAGAAAAAACATGGGAAAACATTGTCCAACCAAGAATAACCAAAACCCCCAACACATATTTCAAAACCAAAAATAATATCACAATTATGCCATGAAAAACATTAAGTAAAATGCTTTGAGATTTAACTAACAATGGTGAAGGAGTAATATGCCTTAGATACCAAAGAAGACAGAGAGATTTACTCTTGAAAGCCCCTAATTGAATCACTTTGAGGAAACCCTAAATGTTTCTTGAATGAAAAGCTTGATAGAGATTTTAGAGAGTTAGAGTGTATTTGATTGACAATAATAGGGTAAATGAAGTCCCCAAAGTGTTTTAAGTCATGGAGTCGAAGGATTGGAAGACGGGAAATATGTAGAATATCTCCAACTTAAATTGTAAAAATTCCCCCAAGTGGGTATGGTTTGGACCCCTCACCCGTACCCAATCATACGAGTGGTACCCTCCACTAGTACCTTGATCAAAAAGTTGGACATCACACACTGTCCACTATATGATTCCTCTTGAACAACTCGTATCCATAATATACGACTTGTAACCCTTCAAGTAATACCCTAAACAGAACACAATGAATTCACTGTACAACTCATACCCTGAACATGCGACTCAACACCATCAAATCATAACCACAATAGAAACTTGACCACCAAACACTGGACATCCTACGAGATGGGTTACCAATCCCATACCTTTACCATATAACTAGTATAGCGAGTCATAACAAGAAACTCAAAAGCTCAGGCAATTTCCAAAGGCCAAAACCCAAGGTGTTTCAATTTTGCCCTAATTGGGTCATCCATCCTCGAATGATAGAACAAGGAAGTATAAGCATGTTTACACCCCAACACATCGACTCTGACCTTTAACAAAGTTAGAAAACAAAGATGTAAGGAAATCAATCTTTCGTTTAATAAAGTTAGAAAATAAAAGTATGATGAAGAACACATACCTTTCGCATGAATTTTTGGATAAAAAAATAAGAACGAATAATTGGACATCATGTCCTCTTCATCTTTCCAAGTAGCCTCTTCAACCTTGTGGTTCCTCTATAGAACCTTTTCCAAGGCCACGTCCTTGGTCCACAACTAACGAACCTGGAAATCCAAAATCTCAACCAGGACCTCCCCAAAAGACAAAGAATCTGAAATACCAATATCCTTGATAGGAAAAATTTGAGAACGATCATCCATACACATCCTGAACATAGAAACATAGAACACCGGGTGAATGGAGCTTAAACTAGAAAGCAATTCCAACATATATGCAACATTTCCAACCCTTTTCAAAATAAAGTATGGACCGACATATCAAGGACTAATCTTCCCCTTCTAACTAAATTGTATCACTCCCTTCATAGAAATACCTTCACGAACAGCCTATCCCCAACCTCAAACTGTAACTCCCTATGCCTCACATCTTCATATGACTTTGGGTAACTTTGTGAAGACTTAAATCTATCCTAAATCACCTTCACCCTCTCCATGGCTTGGTGAAATAAATTCAGGCATAATATATTCGCCTCACCAATCTTGAACCACCCAATAAGAGACCTACATCTCCTACCATATAACGCTTTAAATGGAGCCATCCCAATGCTAGATTGGTAGCTATTATTATAAGAAAACACTATAAGAGGTAAGTGCTCAACCCAACTACCATCATTGTCAATGACGTAAGCACAAAGCATATTCTCTAATCTCAAAATAGTTCTCTCTGCTTGACCATTCGACAGCGGGTGAAAACCAGTACTCAGACTCACCTTATTCCCCAACCTTTTTCTGAAACAACCACTATAAGTGAGATAAAAACTGCGTACCATGATTTAAAATGATAGAAACTGATACCCCATGCAGCTTCACAATCTCATGGAGATATAACCTCTCATAATCCTCAGTCGAAAAGTTAGTCCTCGCTAGGAAAAAGTGACCCAACTTTGTCATCCTATCCACTATGACCAAAATTGAATAAAATTGATTTTGAGACCGAGGAAGGCTAGTAACAAAATCCTTGTTGATCAATTCCCACTTCCATTCAGGCAAATCAATTTCTTGATACAAACCTCCGGGCCTCATGTGCTCAACCAACACTTGTTGGCACACTATGCACTTGTCCACCAAATTATCCACATCCTTCTTCATATTGTTCGACCAATACATCTCTTTGAGGTCATGATACATTTTCATCAAACACGGATGAACAACATAGCCTGAATCATGTGCCTCAACCAAGATCTTTTCTCATAAACCATCAACATCGTGAATACATAATATCTCTTGGTACTGCAAAGTACCATCACCTATAATCTCAAAGGCCATCACATTATGTCTACCAATTTTACCCTTGATCCTCATCAAGACAGGGTCTAACATCTGCTTCTCTTTAATTTTTGCACCAAGAGACGACTGCGCCTCCTTCTGAATGAACAAAGTACTATCCTTAGAGTCTATAAGACGAACTCTAAGGTTAGCTAAATGGTGAATATCCTTCACCAACTCCCATTTCTTCTTATCTACATGAGCTAGACTCCCCATGGATAACCTACTAAGACCATCAACAACCATATTAGCTTTACCAAGATGGTAGTGATAACTCATGTCATAATCCTTCAGGATCTTAATCCATCTCCTTTGCCCAAGGTTAAACTCTTTCTGAGTAAACACGTACTGGAGGATCTTATGATCCAAAAAGATATCCACATGCACTTCATACAAATCATGATGCCATATTTTCTACATGAATACCACAACCAACAATTCCAAGAAACGAATACCACAACCAACAATTCCATGTCAAGAGTCTAATAATTCCTCTCATACACCTCTAACTATCTAGTAGAATAAGTTTTCACCTTTCCATGCTTATTATTACAAAACAAAGTCCCACACGGGATGCATCACAGTATACCAAAAACCATCAGTGCCTTTAGGAAAATTCAAAACCAGAGTTTAACTTAGCTTATCCTATAGTTTCTCAAAACTAACTTCACAAGCATCAGACTACAAAAACTTTACCTTCTTTTTAGTCAACTTAGTCAATGAGGCAGTATAGAAGAAACACTCTCAATAAACCTTTGGTAGTAGCCCACAAAACTTATGAAGCTGTAAATATCAGTTGGAGTCATGGGTCTAGGACATTCTTAAACACTACAACCTTCTATAAATCTACCATGATCCCTTTACTAGAAATGATTTAACCCCAAAAAATGACCGCGTTAAACAAAAATTCACATTTTAAAAATTTAGCATAAAACTGCTCCTCCTTCAAGGTCTGCAACACCACACTGAGGTGATCAACATAATCCACCTCACTCTTAGGGTACACCGTAATATTATTTATGAAAAAAATGACAAACAAATCCAAAAACTGATGGAAAACCCTATTCATCAAATCTATGAATGCCATTGAGGCATTGGTCAAACCAAATAACATTACCAGGAAATTAAAATGCCCATACCTGGTACGGAAAGCAGTCTTATGGATATCCTCATCCCTAATATTTAATTGATGATACTCAGATCGAAGATTATTTTGTTGAAAAACTTATCACCTTGTAACTGATCAAATAAATCATCTATCCTTTGAAGAGAGTGCTTATTCTTTACTGTCAACTTATTCAACTTCTGGTGATCAATACATATCCAAAGGGTACCATCCTTCTTACGCACGAATAACACTAGTGCACCCCACAGGGACACACTAGGACAGATGAAACCCATATCTAAAAGATACTTTAACTGCTCCTTAAGCTCATTCAACTCTGTTGGGGCCATTCTATACGGGGGAATAGAAATTAGATGAGTGACCAAAACAAGATCAATCCCAAACTCAATCTTTCTATCAGGAGGAACACCAAGAAGGGAATCAAGGAAGACCTCAAGAAATTCATTCACCACGAGGATGGAATGAAAAGAAAGACTCTCCAAAGTTAGAATATTTACCCCGAACAAGATGATAGAGATACCTCTTAGAGATTAATCTCTGAGCTTTAATATATGATATGAACATTCTCTTAAGAGCTAGGAAACCATTCTCTCACTCAATTACTAGATCATTAGGGAACTTAAAGATGACCTTATGGGTCTGACAGTCCAGAGATGCATAGCACGAGTGCAACCTGTACAACCCCAATATAACATAAAAACCCACCATATCTAATTCAAACAGATCCACCACTATTTTTTACTACCAACAAATACCACACACCTCTTATAGAATCTTTTATAAATCACAAAGTCACCTACCGGGGTAGAAACAGAAAAGGGTTCGAAATACACTCCAATCTAAAACTAAAATGCACAGTCACAAATGGGGTCACATAAGATAGAGTGGACCCCAGATCAATAAAATAATACACATAATGAGAAAAGAGTTTCAACATACCAGTCTTGACATTATGCGATGCCTCAGACTCCTATCAGGTAGTGAGAGCATAAAGACGGATTTGAACAGTACTGGAGCCAGATGGTGCACCCTTTGGTGCCAAATATGAAGAACAGATAACATGAACCTTGTTTGCCCCAGAGTCATCCTTACTAATAGCACAGTTTCTAAGCATGTGCCCTGGCTAACCATAGTGGAAGAACCTGCCCCTTTTTTTATCATAAAACACCCAAAGAAATCTACCACAAAACCTGCAAAGAGGATATTATGAAGATGAATGAGTTCCACTGGCCTAATATTGTGCACCTTCTTCCCTAATGTTTTCACCATCAAGGAAATACCTATCACCCGATGACTTTTGGTACGAACACTATCCGTCGATTAAGACCTAGAGTTTCTCCACTTCTTCTGAGGCCACTTACTACCATCCTTGTAACTCTCTTGTTGTCCATCACTCTTCTCTGAGAACCTTAATTTCTTACCCTTCCTGTCCCCTATCTCATCCTACTTCTTCTTTTCTTCCTCCACTTATTTCATGTACATAACCAACCTGGGGATATTCATGTCTATGATCAACAAGGCATCTTTACTTTCCAAAATCAACTCTTAAGATAAATTGAAAGCAAACTTTCTCATCCTCTCCCTCATACCAAAAACCAACTCCAGAGTATACAATGATAACTTGTGAAACTTCAAGGAAACTCTAGACTATTTTGCTTTTGTTTCCCTCATCTTCTTAGGAAAGAATCGGTCTAAAAAAGCATTAGAAAAATCTTCCCACTGAACTGACTCAAAATCTTCACCCTTTAATTGATCCTATTTCTCGCACCATTGTTTGCCACATCCTTTAGCTGGTAGGTAGAAAACTCTATATCCTCCATATTTATGGCATGCATAACACGAAAAATCTTTTTTATATCATCTAGAAAACCTTGAGGATCCTCCTCAACCCTAACACCCATAAAGGTTGGAGGGTTCAACCTCATGAACTGTCCAACCCTTGTGGCCTTGGAAGATAGAGTAACAAGAACACTACGCTCATACTGAGTAGCTACCAAATGTGATAACATATGAATAGACTAATGAAACTCAGCATTCATCACTTCAACTAGAGTAGTTTGAGATAGAATAGAGGGAATCAGTGGAACTCCAAAAGGACAATTAGGAACTGGACCCCTAGACTGAGTATGGATCGCATGAGTAGAGAGAGTCCCATCAACATTGACCATAATTGGGATAGAGGAATTTTTGGGAGCTTCAGATCATCGAGGCATGATTTGAAAAGAAAACAAAAAGGAATTAGAGAAAAACTTAGGACATAGACTCTACATCTCAAAAATAGAATACAAGAATGAGAAGAATTGCTAAATGCCTTGTAGCCTCTCCATTTTGAGTGCAGCATGCAACACCCTTAAATGAGACTCTACTCAACACAACTTTGTGGACTCCTAATTGACAATGAACCGTGGGATCTTATATAAATCTAACATGACTAGAACTGGGGCCTAGTCTTGTTGGGTGGTTCAAGACCAATCGAGACCTGTGACTACCCCTAATACCCAACCACAACTGCCTTGCAACCTATATCAGATGAATTCTGAACATATAACAAAATAGAACTATAAATACTCAAAGACAATAATCGAATCCATAACCATAACCAACCAAATATCAAATCGGTGTCAGCCAAAATACCAATACCAATACTAAGGCTGACAAAAATACTAATACCGCCCAAGCCCATAGTAGTCATACAAAGACTCTAACCAAATATAAAGAACATTCGGTCGGGATATGACCCCGACCATGGCTAAAACCAAAGTCCAAGAAATAAAAAAAAAAATTAAAAGATATGAATAGGATGAAATGGAGTATTTTGGAGTATAAAAGCTCACCACTTAAATCTGACACAAATTCCATCCCAAAATCCAAGTCACTAAGTAGGAGGAGTAGTATGGCCAGTTCCTGCAATGCGTAGGGATAAACCGCCCAAAGATTGGTTAGTAGGTAAATGCTAGAATTTACTCAGGAATAAGTATAAAGTAATGGTATTATTTAAAATAACAGTAAATAACCATAAGAAATCACATACATATATATATACCATGCCGGGAAAGGGAACCAGGTTTGGAATGCATTTAAAACTATAACCTGGGATATATAAATTGAACATCCTAAAACACCCACGGGCTATATTGGTGTAGTGTTACCCCCTGAACAGGCCCCACTGCATGTAGCCACAAGAACCGAATATATCATAGGGCGGGGATTCTCGTGTACCCTTCGCCCTCAATGACACATATATACAAGTATAACTTAGGGGATTCCCATGTACCCCACAAGTATAAGGTCAGCATGACAAAACTCATGTCGGCAAACATGAGTTTCCAGTGTTCGTCCATTGGATACACACCTTCACGGTTAGCTATCACAACCCGCCATTATTTCACTATTTAAAACCTTTAGAACATAACCATACCACCAATTCCAAGGTTTAATTACCAAGGGATTATTAAGTGGTATCATCATACCAACTATAGCTTGCAAGAAATGTCATTAGACAACACTTAGTGGATTCCTATGTACCCCACAAGTTTACTAATTAAACCAACCCATGGATCCCAAGGACTTTCCAATCAATTTAAAACCATTTAAACCAATTTGAGTTCTATTACTTTATTATGCAATGCAAGGTTATAAATAAAAGCCAAACTATGTGACAAAACCATTCTCCAAGGCAGTTTAACAAATATGTTGAGGGCATATCATTTCTAAAACCAAAACTAGGTAGCTATTTACCATTCCCATGCAACCATATGTTCAAACCACAATTATAACTTGAATACAGAAGAAAAACATGGGAAAAATTATCCAACAAAGAATAACCAAAACCCCCAACACATATTTCAAAATAAAAAATAATATCACAATTATGCCATGAAAACCATTAAGTAAAATAAGCTTTTAGTTTATACTAATAATGAGCGAGGAGTAACATGCCTTAAATACCAAATAAGATAGAGAGAGTTAATATTGAAAGCCATTAATTGCATCACCTTGAGGAAACTCTATCCCTTTCTCAAAAAAAAGGTTGAGATAGATTTGAGAGCGTGTGTTCAGAATGTGTTTGATTGAGAATAATTGGGTAAATAAAGTTGCAAAACTATTTTAATTCATTGGGTCAAAAGAAGTTAAGAGGGTAAATGTCAAGGCTACCCCCAACATAAACTGTAAAATTTCCTGCAGGTGGGTACAGTTTGGACCCCTCACCTTGTAACCCTCCAATTTTCTAAACCAGAATGCTACAGGGTGTTTATGACCTCGAGGTACCACAAGCTAATCCATGAATGATATCTGTACCTGTATACAACAATTCATGACATAATAATGCAGAAAACATGAACATATAGGGCATAAGGTTCAACTGAAATAATATAACATCCATATGGGCAAAAAATACCCAAAATAACTGAAAACTGAATCTGAAAGCTAAATCTGAGTGTAAATCTGAAAGCCTCTATGTACTATATAAAATAAGGAGTTGAAGGAACATTTCTCAAACTAACTCCGTAAAACTAAACTGAAGAAATAAATGAATAAATCAAATAATGTCGTCCTCGAATGAAGAGGACTCACTTCAACTCTGTATGCTGAATGTGACTGCTACTGCTGGTCTAGGACTCGTGCCTATGAACCAATGGTGTATCATAAAAAGAAATCACCATAATGCAAATACGTCAGTATAACTGGAGTACTGAGTATACGAGTGAGGTAGGCTAATGCAAAGGGTTTACACGCATGAACAATACTACTAACTGACTGATATGAACGTAAGAGTAAAAACATACATGCATAGTAACTAAGATTGTGAGTACATGATGTCTAAATCTGTACGCTAATACATGGCTGGAACCATAGTTCTGATAACATGGATAATTGTAACTAACAACCCTAAATCTGGTTGAACTCTCTGAGTTTCATGCTATAACTGAATTTGACTGTATCTAACAGTCTTGGTATACTGATATCTGAAAAACAGTCAGAGTTCATTTACTGAGACTGATATTGAACCTGTGGGAGGTAGTTTTTTAACCGAAATGCCCCATATATGCCATTATGGCTAAGATGGGGTCTAATCTCAGCCCTGACTAGAATGGTGTCAATACTGTGCCACTGGTAAGGACAACATATGAGCAACCCTCATATAAAAGGAAAATCTAGTGAAAATTGAGGGAACCCTCATATAATAGGTTAATCCATATTATCTACCCTCATATAACAGGATGCGATGTCTCAACCTATGCTTGCTACATAGTTCTAGAATGCAAGGATGACTGCTAAGAATTACACCCTCATATGCAGGTGAGTTCCCATCCTTGGGTTCACTCGGTGATAACTCCTACTCCCATCTGAAGAGACTAAACATGATTCAACTAACTGTACATAGATAGATTAACTGACTTTCGTTGACTGACGGAGTAGTACTATTATCTGAGAGTTAACTGGGATCATGAGATTTCTGAGGTTTCCTGAGTCACATGACTGACTGAGTTCTATAGATTATAGGTTGATTGAGATTATCATGCCAACATGACATGGCTCTAGGCATACAACTAAGTTTTTTGGGTATGAATACCCCCAGGACTCGATAGAAGAAAACTGACACACATGACATGACTTGATCATAAGATTGGAGTTCACAATTCACTATATCATAAGTAGAAGATAGTATAGTTCATGTATTTAATCAATACCTCAAACATGGTAGGGAATAATGGATACACAAAATTCATATTTCCATCATCATACATACTTCATGCCAACACCATAAGAATACATAAATAGCATGGGCATTCATATTGAAGTGTATCTCTAACATAGACTTGTTATTTAGATAACATGAAATCATGCAAATATGAACTGCTAACATCCTAGGCATTTTATAAAACACCTTACATGAATTCTTTAAGGCATAGGTGGATTTCATACTTACATTAGTTCAACCCACCCAAAGTTCATGATTTTCAATCAAAATCACATATATTCCATAAAAAAACGTCCTTAGATATCATCTTGAAACTTGAACAACAATCATCAATGTGTACATGCTTGTATCACCACAAAATCTTACAAAATAACATTTAAAAGCATGGTTCTTAAACTCTATGAACGAATTGAATCCATAGATGAACACTACGCATACCTTAAATCTTGATCTTGAAATAGATCTAATGTTTTTGAAGGTTCCTGAAGTAATCCTTAGGCTTTCCCTTGATTTTTCTTGACTAGGGTTTAACCCATTTGGGAAAGAATGTTCTTGTTCTTGATGAGATGACCTTGAGAAAAAACCCTAATCTTATGGTTGAAAGTGTATGAGAGAGCTTTTTGAGATGTTTTAACTAAAGAGAATGGAAGATAATACGTTCCTTGAGGGTTAGAAGTCGTGGGAAGTGAGCGGAAAAGTCCAAAATACCCTTATGAAATAAATTCCCAGTTGCTAAAAATAATAGCTGACGGTATTTGTGACAAGGCGTCAAAAATATGGTAAGCCGTCAAAAATGTCGTCACACAGAAGTTGGAATTGATGGTTTCTGCCTAAGTCTGACGAACTTCGTGGTAGGGGTCACAAATGTGGTAAGCTACCACGAATGTCGTCACTTAGGATCTGGCTTCTGCCTAAGGCTGACGACCTTCATGGAAGGGCATCACAAATGTGGTAAGCTACCACGAAAGTCGTCACACAGGAGATGGTTTCTGCCTAAGGCCGATGACATTCGTGGTAGGGAATCACAAATGTGGTAAGCTACCATGAATGTCATCACACAGGAGCTGGATTCTGCCTAAGGATGATGACCTTCGTGGTAGGGCGTCACAAATGTAGTAAGCTATCACGAATGTTGTCATATTGTTTCTAGCCTGACATGCTGGAGTAAAATAGGATTAACTCTTAGCTACGATATCAAATTTAGGCTAAATTAATATCTTCTAAAAGATAATTCAATTATCTATCTGTTGATAGGTTGTGAGCTCAAAAATTCCAAGTATAATAATAGATATGCTCGTTTGAATTTGACTATACCAATATCCTTCTCAAGAATTCAATCGGTAAGAAATGTTTTGATTCGTCTGATAGCTGGGAGTTATTTGAAGACTTAATATACATCTCACTTAATCATAAAACTATAAAAAAACCATGATGTACGATGCATAATCTTGGTACATGGCTCTAATATTGGTTTGGATTTTTGGGGTATTACAATATCCCCCCTTGGAAACATTCGTCCTCGAATGATGACTGCTTAAGAGAGGAGAAAAGATAAAATGATGCATACACTGATCATGTTCAACTGGAACATGATTTTAGGACTGTATTGAATTCTAAACTGAATATAGCCCAACTAAACATGCATATTTGATGCATGACTGATAAGCTGAACTCATGAATACCTGATAAGCTATGCACTGATACTTCGTACCAATTGTATACTGGAATTTTGAACATGTAACTACATAAGCTTAAGTAAAATGGTTACCTCGAGCTAACTCTGAATTAGCAGAGAAAAGATGAGGGTAATAGAGGGACTGTTTTGTTCCTCAGCCTACGAGTCTGATAGTCTAGGATTTCGACTAGAATCTCTTCATAAGAGAGGCTATTCTGAATGTAAACGCTCTGAATAGGGACAACAACTGCTGGGTCACCTATGCACATCTTGAGCAAAGAGACATGGAAGACTGGATGGACTGAGGCTAGATCTGAAGGCAATTCGAGCTCATAGGCTATCTTGCTGAAGCGACTGAGAATCCTGAAGGGACCGACATATCGGGGACTAAGATTTCCCTTCTTACCGAATCTCTTCACTTCCTTCATGGGAGAGATCTTGAGATAGACATAGTCATCGACCTCAAATTCGAGATCCTTTCTATGAACATCCGCATAAGACTTCTGTCGGCTCTGAGCATCCCGGAGTCTTTCTCTGATAAACTGAACTTTCTCTACGGCATCGAATACTAAGTCAGGCCCTATGACTATGGTCTCACTAACTTTGAACCAACCGATCGGAGACCCACATCTCCTACCATAAAGAGCTTCGAATGGAGCCATCTAAATACTGGAGTGATAGTTTTTGTTGTATGCGAACTCAATCAAAGGCAAGTGGTCTTCCCAGCTTCCCTTGAAATAAATTGCACACACCCTTAGAATATCTTCTAGAGTATGAATGGTCCTTTTTGCTTGACCATCTGTCTGAGGATGAAATAATGTACTGAGATGAACTTGGGTACCAAGACCCTTTTGGAAAGCTTTCCAGAAGTGAGAGGTGAGCTGGGTACCTCTGTCTGAGATGATAGATAGTAGAACACCGTGTAATCTGACCAAATCTCTGATATATAGTTTGGCATAATCCTCGATTGAGTAAGAGGTACGAACTGGAAGAAAATGAGTTGACTTAGTCCTTCTGTCTACAATGACCCAAACTGAATTATGTTGATAACGTGCTCTAGGCAAACCCGTCATGAATTCCATGTTCAGTTCTTCCCACTTAAAAGTAGGAATAGTGAACTTCTGTATGGAACCACTAGGTTTATGATGCTCTATCTTAACTTGCTGATATGTAGAGCACTTAGACACAAAGTCTGAGACATCCCTTTTTATCCCACTCCACCAATAGATCTCCCACAAGTAGCGGTAAAGCTTAGTGGCCCCTGGATGAATAGAGTATCGCGTACCATGTGCTACTACAAGGATTCGCTGCCTCAATTCATCTACACCGGAAACACACAGACGACCCTGACAACAAGAACACCATCTCCCCCTTGGGAGAAAACCTCTACTTCCTGACTCTGAACTGACTCTTTTATCTTGACAAAGCTAGGATCCCTGTCTTGCTTCTCTTTCACCTCGGAAACTAGAGATGAATCTGAACTACTCTGAATACATAAACCATCCTCTGAAGAGTCGACTGAAAGAATGCCTAGTATGGTAAGCTTATGAATCTCCTGAGCTAATTTCTTCTTACTATCCTCAACATGGGAAACATTACCCATGGAAAGTCTACTGAGTGCGTCGGCCACTACCTTGGCCTTGCCCGAATGATAAAGGACACTCATTTCATAATCCTTCAAGAGATCTAACCACCTTCTCTGATGAAGATTGAGATCTTTCTGGGAAAAGACATACTGGAGGCTTTTATGATCTGTGAAGACGTCTACATGAACACCGTATAGATAATGCCTCCAAGTCTTTAAGGAAAAGACAACTGTTGCTAACTCAAGGTCATGAGTAGGATAATTCTTCTCATGGGGCTTTAACTGTATGGAGGCGTAGGCTATGACTCTACCATTATACATGAGGACACAACCTAAACCTACTCTGGATGCATCACAATATACTACAAATCCACCGGAACCATCGGGAAGTGCTAAAATTGGAGCTGAGGTGAGTCGAGTCTTCAACTCCTGAAAACTCTTCTTGTAAGGTTCTGACCACTAAAACTTGACCTTCTTCTAAGTCAATCTAGACATAGGAGATGCAATAGAAGAAAATCCCTTGACAAATATTCGGTAATAGCCAGCCAAACCCAAGAAACTCCTGATATCTGATGGAGAGACAGGGCGAGGCTAGTTTTTTACCGCTTCAGTTTTCTGAGGATCTACTCTAATGCCATCATCGGAAATAATGTGGCCAAGGAATGCTACTGATCTTAGCCAAAATTCACACTTACTAAACTTGGCAAACAACTGGTGATCCCTGAGAGTCTAAAGAACAATTATGAGATGGTCTAAATGATCACTCTCTATGCGAGAATAGACCAAAATATCATCTATGAAGACTATGATGAATATGTCCAAGTACTGCTTGAACACCTGGATCATCAAGTCCATAAAAGCTGCAGGGGCATTGGTAAGACTAAAGGGCATGACTAGAAATTCAAAGTGACCATACCGAGTACGAAAAACTGTCTTCGGAATGTCACATTCTCTAACTCTAAGATGATAATAGCCTGATCTGAGGTCTATCTTGGATAAATAACAGGCACCCTAAAGTTGGTCAAACAAGTCATCCATCCTAGGAAGCGTATACCTATTCTTGACCATGACTTTGTTGAACTGACAATAATCAATACACATTCTGAGAGAACTATTTTTTTTGTGCACGAAAATGACTGGCGCACCAAATGGGGATACACTAGGCCTAATGAATCCCTTATCTAAGAGATCCTTCAACTGATCATTCAGTTCCTTGAGTTCTGCTAGTGCCATTCTGTATGGAAGAATAGAAATAGGCTGAGTATCTGGGAGAAGGTCTATGCCGAAGTCTATTTCCCTTTCGGGAGGAATGCCTGGAAGATCTTCGGGAAAGACGTCTGAATATTCATTAACCACTGGGACTGATTCGAGACTGGGAGATTCAGAACTAGAATCCTTAACATGCACGAGATGATACATACACTCCTTAGAAATCATTTTACTTGCTTGAAGGAGGAAATAAGCTGACCCCATAAAGATGAAGTACTACCCTTCCACTCTAGGACGGGCTCATTCGAGAACTGAAACTAAGCTATCCTATTTCTGCAGTCGACTATGGCATAGCAGGAATGAAGCCAATCCATGCCGAGAATGACATCAAAATTAGTCATCTCTAACTCGACTAAATTTGTTGACGTGGATTTCTGAAATATCATAACTGGGCAGTTCCTGTATACCAACCGAGCTATGATGGTTTTACCCACTGGGGTAGAGACTGAAAAGGGCTCTGCTAAAATTTCGGGACTGATTCCAAAATCGCCTCCTATGTATGGAGTGACAAAAGACAAGGATGAACCTGGGTCTAGCAAAACATAAACATGAACATGTAAAATCTGTACCGTACCAGTAACGACATTAGGAGAATTTTCCTAATCCTATCAGATCTAAAGAGTATAGAGTCTATTTGGGCATTGCCCACTAGTAGCACTGGAAGTGGCACCCTGCTGGTACGAGCGACCGGACTGAGCTGTGGAATGATTCTGTTGACCCTGAGGACCTGGCTTAGGACAGTCCCTAACTCTGTGGCCTGGATTACGACAACCAAAACAAATGCCTTGACTCACTCTACACATACCCTGATGGTGCTTACCGTAGGTCTGACACTATGGATAAGTGCGGGCACTGCTAACACTGCTCTGAGATTTAGAGCCTGGTACTCTGTCTCTGTTGCCATCCCTGAACTTTGGCACTGGGGCAGTAGCGGAGGAAGGGACTGGAACTGCTAACTTAGGATGAAACTGCAAACAATTTCCTCCCTCTGATTTGGGCTGAGCAAAACTAAAACTGCCTGCTCTTGCTCTCTTGTTCTGCCTCTCCCTAGTCTTAACCTTCTGCTCCTCTCTCTGTTAAGTGTGGATTATGAGCCTGGCTAAAGTCATATCACTGTTCAGCATCAGCATCGCATATCTACACTCATTCACCATGCTATCATTCAACCCTGACACGAACTTGCTCATCTTAGCCCTATTTTCTGCAACCACATGAGGGGCATACCTGGCTAGCTGAGTAAATTTGAGAGAATACTCCCTAACCGTCATATTTCCCTGCCTTAGATTGATGAACTCAAGAACTTTGGACTCTCTCAGATCTTGGGAAAAGAATCTGTCTAAGAAAGCTGTGACAAATTCTTCCCACTCAATAGGACCTGGATCCTCTAACCTTTCTGCTAACCACTGCTTGTACGAAGTGTGAGAGACATCTTGCAATTAGTATGCGGCTAACTCGGCACTCTGAGAAAAAGTGACTCCCACGATATCAATGACCTTCTGTACTTGGTCAATGAATTCTTGAGGGTCTTCATCAGACTTAGACTCATGGAAAGATGGAGGGTTCATTCGGGTGAAGTCCCAAATCCTAGCTGCTGCGGAATTTTCCACTACATTGGCCAGAATAGCTGGTGGCCTTTCATTTTAGGCATCTACAGACTGAGCAAGTATGGTGAATATGGCTCTAAACTCCGCATGAGAAAGTTCTCCCAAAGGAACTTCGGGCTGAGGAGCTGGCTGGTTTTTTCTCTTTGGGACCATATTCTGAAACAAGAGAAGAATGAATTAGACTGGGAGTTCAACTTGAGATTATGCTTACTAGCACGACATGAATACTGAAAGAAGGGAAACTATTTCTAAAACATCTTATAGCCTCCTGTAAATAAATGGGGCACACAACACACCCATGAACAAGACTCTAATAGATGCGGCTTTAAGACTTCCTAGGACTCTACTTAACCTGACTCCGATACTAAGTTTGTAACACCTCAATTTTCTGAACTGGAATGCTATACGATGCTTATGACTCCGAGGGACCACAAGCTAACCCATGACTGATATCTGTACCTGTATACAGTAATTCATGACATAATAATGCGGAAAAAATGAACATATAGGCCATAAGGTTAAACTGAAATAATATAACATCCACATGGGCAAAAAAATACCTAAAACAACTTAAAACTGAATCTAAAATCTAAATATAAGCGTAAATCTGAAAGCCTCTAAGTACTGTCTGAAATAAGGAGTTGAAGAAACATGTCTCCAACTAACTCCGTAAAGCTGGACTGAATAAATAAATGAATAAATCAAATAATGTCGTCCTTAAATGAAGAGGACTCACTGCAACTCTGTATGCTGAATGTGACTGCTACTGCTGGTCTGGGACTCGTACCTCTGAACCTATGGTGTAATATGAAAAGAACGCACCATAGCGCAAATGCGTTAGTACAACTGGAGTACTGAGTATGCGAGGGAGGTAGGCTAATGAAAAGGGTTGACATGCATGAATAATACTACTGACTGACTGATATGAACGTAAGAGTAAAAACATACATACATAGTAACTAAGATTGTAAGTATGTGATGGATAAATCTATACGCTAATACATGGCTGGAACCGTAGTTCTGATAACATGGATGACTGTAACTGACAGCTCTAAATATAGTTGAACTCTCTGAGTTCCGTGCTATGACTGAATTTGACCGTATCTAACAGTCTTGGTATACTGATATCTAAAAATATGTTTGAGTTCTATTACTGAAACTGTGGGAGGTAGTTGTTTAACCGACATGCCCCATATGTGCCATTATGTCTAAGATGGGGTCTAATATCTGCCCTGACTGGAAGGGTGTCAATACCGCGCCACTAGTAAGGACAACATGTGAGCAACCCTTATATAATAGGTAACTTTAGTGAGAATGGTGGGAACCATCATATAACAGTTTAAGACACCTCATCTACCCTCATATAATAGGCTGTGATGTCTCAACCTATGCTGGTTACACAGTTTTGGAACACAAGGATGACTGCTAAGAATCACACCCTCATATAAAGATGAGTTCCCATCCTTGGGTTCACTCGGTGTTAAATCCTACTCCCATCTGAAGAGACTAAACATGATTCAACTGACTGTACATGGACAGATTAACTAACTTCCATTGACTGACGGAGTAGTACTATTATTTGAGAGTTAACTGGGATCATGAGATTTCTGAGGTTTCCTGAGTCACATGACTGACTAAGTTCTATAGATTATAGCTTGACTGAGATTATCATGACAACATGACATGGCTCTAGGAACACAACTATGTTTTTTGAGTACGAATACCCCCAAGACTCGATAGAAGAAAATTGACACATATGACATGACTTGATCACAAGATTGGAGTCCACAATTCGCTTTATCATAAGTAGGGGATAGTATACTTCATGTATTTAATCAACACCTCAAACATGGTTGGGAAAGCATGCATATAATTCACACACAAAATTTATATTTCCATCATCATACATAATTCATGCCATCACCATAAGAATACATAAATAGCATGGGCATTCATATTGAAGTGTATCGCTAACATGGACTTGTCATTTAGATATCATGAAATCATGTAAATATGAACTTCTAACATCCTAGGCATTTTATCAAAAACCTTACATGCATTCTTTAAGGCATAGGTGGATTTCATACTTGCATTAGTTCAACCCACCCAAAGTTCATGATTTTCAACCAACAATCACATATACTCCACAAAAAAAACATCCTTAGATATCATCTTGAAACTTGAACAATAATCATCAACGTGTACATGCTTATATCACCACAAAAGTTTACAAAATAACATTTAAAAGCATGGTTCTTAAACTCTATGAACAAATTGAATCCATAGATGAACACTACACATACCTTAAAGCTTGATCTTGAAAGAGATCTAATGTTTCTGAAGGTTCCTGAAGAAATGCTTAGGCTTTCCCTTGATTTTTCTTGACTAGGGTTTAACTCCTTTGGGAAAGAATATTCTTGTTCTTGAGGAGATGATCTTGAGAGGAAACCCTACCCTAATCTTGAGGTTGAAAGTGAATCAGAGAGCTTTTTGAGATGTTTTAACTAAAGAGAATGCAAGATAATATGTTCCTTGAGGGTTATAAGTCATGGGAAGTGAAGGAAAAAGACCAAAATACCCTTATAAAATAAATTCCCAGTTGCTGAAAATAATATCTGACGACATTTTTGACAAGGCGTCAAAAATGTGGTAAGCCGTCAAAAATGTCGTCATACAGAAGCTGGAATTGATGGTTTCTGCCCAAGTATGATGATCTTCATGGTAGGTCATCACAAATGTGGTAAGTTACCATGAATATCGTCACTTAGGAGCTGTTTTCTTCCTAAGGCTGACGGCCTTCGTTGTAGGGCGTCACAAATGTGGTAAGCTACCACGAATGTCGTCACACAGGAGTTGGTTTCTGCCTAAGGCTGACGGACTTCGTAGTAGGGCATCACAAATGTGGTAAGAGACCAAGAATGTCATCACACAGGAGCTGGATTCTACCTAAGGCTGACGACCTTCGTGGTAGGACGTCACAAATGTGGTAAGCTACCATGAATGTCGTCACACTATTTTCAGCCTGACATGCTCGAGTAAAATAGGAATAACTCTTTGCTCTGATATTGGATTTAGGCGAAATTGGTATCGTTGGAAAGATAATTCAATTATATATCTGTTTATAGGTCATGATCTCTAAAATTCCAAGTATAATGAGAGATATGCTCGTTTGAAGTTGACTATACCAATATCCCTCTCAAGAATTCAATCGGTAAGGAATGTTTTGATTCGTCGGATAGCTGGGAGTTATTTGAAGCCTTAATATACATCTAACTTAATCATAAAACTATAAAAGAACCATGATGTACTATGCATGATCTTGGTACATGGATCTAATATTGGGTTGAATTTTTTGGGGTATTACACACCTGTACCTAATCATACAAGTGGTACCCTCTACTCGTAACTTGATCAATAAGTTAGACATCATAAACTGTCAACCATACGGATCATCTTGACCAAATCGTACCCATACCATACAAATTGTACCCCTTCAAGTTGTATCCTAAGTCAAAATACCTAGGGTAAACACTGGACAACATACGGTTTTACTATACCACTCGTACCCTGAACAAAAACTCAACACCATTAATTCGTAACCACAATAGAAACTTGACCACCAAGCAATTCGCATCCTACAATATAGGTCACTTGATATGTATCCTTAACATATGACTCATATGGTGCGTTGTAAAAAGAACAGAGAGCTTAGAAGCTCAAGAAATTTCCAAGGGCCAAAACCTAGGGTGTTTCAGGATACCTTGGAACAAAGATGATGCAACAATCAAGCCGTACAAAATATGCTTATACTCTTACTTTACATTTTTGAATGATAATTTATCTAATAAATAAACAATTATGAGAGTAATTATTCAACGCCTCTCCAAACAACCAATATAGGAATTTGAACCACTAGTTCTGCCTTTTCATGGTCAATATCATTACCCAAGGGTTAGTTAAACTTCAACTAGTTCTATTATACATATAACATGTCCATTATGTAGTTTTAAAGATAAAGATTTCATCTTAAATTCAATGACCCCAACTATGAAAACTCATATTTTAGAGCAACAAACTCAAGCGGGGATTCGTTATCTTACAATCTAGAAGCAAGTCTATATGATATTATCAAAACCAATTGGTTTTCCCCAAAATTTCATAAACTTGGTATTCTAATCCCTATGAATTTTACCATTAAAGATTATTATAATGATTTGAATAGGTTATTAAACTTTAAACTAAGAAAATAATGGAAGAACTTACCTCAATGAAGAGATTTCTGCCTAGACCTTGAAAATATACAACTCTGGAATGACGTTTTTGAGTTTAAACTTAAAAAGCATCAAAATAAGGTTAATAAAACCTGTTTATTGTTGTAGAGACCCTTTCATCTCTACAACGATGTTATTATGGCGACTTAACTTTTAGCATAGACTGTTTTCAGTAAAATGAGCAAAAACTTTAATCCAAAAGTGGATTAACAAATGGTCAAAGGCATTTCAGAAGTCTAACAAATATTTAGTTTTGTTTTATTGGTCCCCATATCTCATTATACTTAAGTAGGAGTGCTTGTTTGAAGAAATCCCTGGTTTAACTTAGAAGAAAATTGGTCATTAAGGGCACTTCCAGCTTACTTTGTGGTAGGGGTTGTATGACCTTAATCATGTCTAATGCACTCCCATACTAAAGAATTGATCCTATAACATATTATGCATATGGTTCTTATTCTTTTTACATAGATATTTTCAGTAAAGATGGAACAAATCATTATAATAGACACCAATTTTCCCACTATTCATCCCTGAATGGGTACTGTGGCTTTGAGAGTGAGTTTTTTAGCACGATCCTTAAAAACCAGAATTTTGAAAATGGTATTAAATGTGACTTCCTATCTATTTCTAAAATAATTTTTTAATACTTGCCAAACTGTCGTCCCATATGTAACACAAAATACTTACCTAACCAACCTACGCTCTATGGGCTACTACACTAAGCTCTAAGAACAACTTATGATCACTCTATCCCGAGGAATATATTTCATAGTAAAATTTATGTAAAAGGTCATCTAAAATACTTGGTCCGCCTTACAATAGTAAACCAAATAATTTTTTTTGATGAATAGAATCCCACTTCTACCATCATTGTAGCGATCAAATTATTGATGCAACAACACTACCGCAACAACGAATGGACCGCTACATTGGTAATTAGACAAAAAGTTAGAAAGACTTCAGATTTATCGTCATTACATTGTGCAAAACTCAATTTTTGAAAAAACAAATTTTTCCTAACGCGACAACCTCTATAACAAAAATTCAAGTAACCTATTTGACATTCTAAAACATCCCACCAAACACTATATCCATTGATTATTCAAAAATAATATAATGAACACTAATCATCCATCTTTATCCATGATTCAAAACAAAACCATACAACCCCAAATTATCAACCAAAATCACAATACTCTATGGTCTTTCATTTACATACTAGAAAAAGTCTAGCAAGGTACTTAGGCCTTAACAATATTATAACTTACAATAACCATTCACCACATCCATTTCCCATTGACAAAAATGTATATGGCCCTACAATAACTCAATTAACAATATGCTCCATGAACAATCGTATATCAACCAAAATGGGAGGAATATGCTCCATTATATATAATAACACTAATCCACTCAACTCTTTAACTTACCCAACCTCATTCTCTTATACCACAATCACTTAACTCTGTACAACATAACAAAAAAATCATAAGTAATATGCAACACTAAATTTACCCCATCTACAACCATGGAACTCACCAACTCAATTCTTACTTTATTAACTCATGTTTAACAAGGCTACTAAACTCACATGTTTTGGTGTTAAGCCATAACTTTATGATCTAATATATAACTATTAGTAATATTAATTTAAAAGCTAACCCTAATGGCTTCCCTTACTAAGGTTACATATTCCACAAAATGGTTGCCATCTATAGAATATCTTATTAATGCACTGTATTCCACTCTATACTCTAACCATGAGAACAATTTCCACAGACATAACCCGTCTTAAAGAATACATAGAAATTCATTACTTATAGTCTTGAACAATTAACCAATCAATTTATTATGCTAAATGATTAAACAACTTCCATTCAATCAAGGTCTCACATGCTAGACTCGTTTGATTTGACTATTGTGTCTGTAAAACTATATCAAAAGAGTTTCAGAAAGGTATAAGAATAGGGAAGAATGATAGTCCCCTATATTCCCCACCCTTTCCAACATAACTATCAATCCATCACTTAAATCATCTAACCTCTTATTCCATGATGTACACTCTTATCCACCTACCTCGACTTATACCTAACAACCAAGATTCAATAATAATTGATCTTTATTATATAATAGACCACCTATTATAACAACCAATTATGCATCCACAATCTTAGTGATGTGTATAATATTAAATTTCTATGTCAACTCCATGATTTACATACACCCAAAATAATTTTGCTATTTACCTCATGGATATATCATTGTCTTGACAAGTTTTAGGAACCAGATCACACTAGGTCTAATTAGATAACATAACAGAATAAAACTAGCCCACACAAGGAGAACAAAGGCACTATAAGATCAACAAATTGTCCACTCAAGAAACATCTCGTATAACCCCAACTGACAAATAAGAAATAATAGTCAAAAATCATATTTATCCAACAACATATTCAATATATATTAAGGTCATGAATTACACTACTCAATTATCGCAAGTATTTGTTTTCACCACTTTGCATTCAAGTACCAAGTAGACACTTTAATCGTAACACCAAACAATATTAGAGAGTAAACATAAGCAATAAATAAATATTTGATTACACTTTCCAATATCACTACAATCACAATATTCCCTATAATAAAAAATAATCACCACATAAAGGAAACACATAACATTCAATCAAATCACTAAAAAAATATAGGAACATAAATTCTACAAATCCTATTGACCACTACCGGTTAGAATAATAAATTTCCAACATTGTTAATACTATAAAGATTCAAATTGGGACCAAATAATCCCAATTGTGATGGTTTATATACAATTTGGACTCAACTTGGGGAGACAATAGCGAGATAACACGATAGAGAGGAAATTGTAAGATTGATTTCATAGATACCTTATAGCTTCTTAGATATTTGATATGCACATCAACACAACAATCGGTAGGAATCTACCCGATATTTCCTCTTATATTAGAAGATTGTCAACATGGGCTTTATTACCATCTTGTCATGACCTAAATAACAAATTATGTGGGCACCTACCCAACTTAACCATAGATAGGAAAAACCTTACAACCTAACCCTTAGAACAATGTAATACAACTATGAATCTTTCAACATTAGTAAGTAAGAACCTTTTATTTTATACAAAAAAATTATTATAATAAAATAGATAGCAGAACTTAACTCAACAACTTTTGAGAACCTAGTTTAAATAGGTACAAGAGAACTAAATACAAGAGGGATAATTCAAGACATCTTGCATGTGAGAGTACAGTACTAGGAGCTATTGTAGAATGATCACTACTGCACTACAAAACTTTTGTTGACCTACATCCAAGGCTTTGCCAACAAAAAGAGATATAGTAACAATAGTATTAGTAAAAACACATATACCGGTAGGCATCATCGACCGACCAAGGTTAAAATACATAACATATTATATAATTCAGAATTAGCACATATAATAATATAAGAGTTTATTAATAACGCTTAAATTACATGGTTTAATAAGTGTGGCAGATATTGTAAATATATATTTTACCCAAAAAGTAGTTGGGATCGAACCACAGGTAGTGAATACATGGAATTAAAGGCTTGGAAGGGTTAGAAGTCAACTAGGAGTTGACCCATAGTTTGTATAAAATAACATAAATGTAAAATGAAGGGATAAGTTAGAATATTTTTAAAGTAACAATTTCATTGCTTTTAGAATACTATATCGTGGTTGAAAATACTTAGAGTGTAATCAATTGGGAATAAACCTTGGGGTTATGGGTAGTTGGGAATTTATACAAATTTATCTAGAAATCATGTGTATGCTAGATTTAGAGGTATTACTGTTAATCTTTAACTATAACAACAAATTTTACAAATGAGTTCTTTCAAACACCTCATAAGTGTAAAAATTTTACAAATCTATTGCCTCAATTAACATCCTTATGTCTAAAGGATGTATTAGATGAAACAATTCAAGTTATTAATTTCATTTATTCCTCACTCATACCCCCTTTTTAAAGGATGCTATGGGTTCAAAGGTAATTGGGGGTTGCAAACCCTATTTCATAGTAAATCATGGAATAAAAGGAAATCCCATAACAAATAGCTAATTATGAATATAAAGAAACAACACTCATGTACTAATCAAAACCTATTCAAGCATAACAAAAACAATTAAAAATTAGCTATTCATAGAGAGAGAAAGTATGGATATACCAAAATTTCCATTAAATTGATTTGTGAAAAATAAAAGGAATGAAAATCCAAGCTTTGATTTTCAATAAATCACCAATAAAAAGAACTAATACTTCACTTAGGAATCACTCAAATGTATTATCCCCTAAAAAATAATATAATAATGTTCAAAGATAATGAAAATGAGCTGAAACCCCATATTTAAGCCCCAATTCCACATTTGCTAATTATTATAAAAATGCCACCCGACTCTTGATATGCTTGAGTAGATCAAACATATATCGAGAGAAGATCGAAAGAATATCCGTAGCAGATCCAGGGAATATTCAAAGTGGATCCGTATAAAATTGTGAGATGATGGGGTTGTTTTTTTCATTTTATCCACTCGTTTGCATGGGTGGCCTCCTGATACACCCATGTTATCTTTAGTGCTCTTTTCTTTCATATTTAGCCTATCATTGACTTGGACGGCTTGATAATCTTCCCTTTTCAACCCTTACCAACACAAATTATCATTAATCATGAGATTAGCATCAAGTCAATGGAAAATCATGATTATTTAAGCTTAAAAGTTGCTAACAATTCATCAACTTGATAACTTATCAATCACCCAAACTTAAACTATTGCTTGTCCTCAAGAAACCAGGAATAATTCAATAAGATAGGGTATTTACAACTCAAATCCATCCAAAATAAAGCTATACTAAAGTATTAATCTACAAATCTCTACAAAAACTTCTAAAACATGTTATGGCAATAAGTAAACCAAAATATCTCAATAAGGACATAACTATGAAGCAAGGATGCAAGTTTGTATCATATGAGCCTTTCAAATCCTCAATGAATGTCAAGAGGTGATACAAATCTTCTAATATCATCTCAATCTTACCAATGTAACATACCTTTCCCATTTACCTAAATCGAGAGTAAGACTTTATCCTCTACCCCAAAGTATCGATACCGATCATATGCGAGTTATCTCCTCACACAAAATACATTTTAATTCTTAATAAATATCAAATAATGAAAGAATTCACACTGACTCCTGCAAGGAAATTCAAGTATAATAAGTAGAACCATAGATTTTTCCTTTGTGTTTTTCGCCTTTATTTTAGACTTACCTAGCTTGTAATCATCGAGGTCTTTCGGGTCTAGATGAAGGTTTAATTTGCATAAAGGAATATATGGATCAAGTAACTAAAACACCTCCTTCAACACAATCACTCATCCCCTTCTACCCAACTTTTTCAAGTTATCCACCTTATTCACTGTCAAATCAATTCTTTTATTTTCCAACACCTTTAACTTAGAATTTACCAAACAAATTCAACCCACCATTATCTTTCTTCACTTTTTTTTCTTTTTCAAAAGATTTTCTAACTTTAATCTCTTCTTCACCCCTCATTTGTGTATTTTCTCTTTAGGTTCTATAGTCTACGCTATACAACTTTATCATCAAGCATATCTAATATAACTTAAGCACATGATTAGAAAACATTACATACACCATTCTTGGCTTATCTTAGCATGTTACATTCTTTCCCCAAACTTTGAGTTTGAACTCTGTTACATTATTCTTCCAAATACACAACCTCACAAATATAGGATTTTGCTTATAATTAATTATTTTGACTCATACGATGTATAAAAGGAGATTAAGTGCTAAAAGGAATATTTTAAAAAGGGTTTAGGTATTTTCACATGGTTATCATTACAAGAAGAAAAAATGGGCAAAAAGCTAAAAAATGATTACTAGGGAATAATGTTAAGGTGGAAATTTGGCTATGTAATAGGTTAAAATGGCCTCTGATCATCCTCCAAATGAAGCTTTCTTAGGATTTTGCTTTGAGTACACTCAGGGAAAGTTCTAGACTACACGTATGTACAATAATTATTCAAAAAACTCACCACACGAGGCATCATACTCATAAAGCAAAAAATTAGTCTCCAAACCAATTTGATCAATTTAAGGTTTAATAAGTTATGCCAAGTCAAAGTCTCATCCTTTTAAAAGAGTGTCAGAAATTTAAAAGACTAGATACTTCACCTAAGGATGTTACCTTATCATCCATCATGGGTGAACTATCACTCGGTTCGACAAAGAAACTACACCAAAATAAAAACAAAAGATCAAAAGAAAGACAAAATAAAATTTTGCTATTTAGGAAAGAACCAAGTTTCAAAGAAAACCCTTCGAGTTTATTGGACATGAATATCTATAAAAAGGCAACAAGAACAATGAGCGATAAATCAGGTATCTAATATTAAGCCTATGACATAAGTCCTAAAAGAATGGTATCATCCAAAACTATTATCAATATACCCAATAAGGGCCAATCCAAACCCATATCGATAATGAGGAACAAGCCCCACTAGAGTTAAAGTAAATAAACATTAAAGTACAAGCCCCATGAGATCTAAAGTACATAAACCAAACAAATGTAACATGTAAAATGTAAAAATACAGTATGAGTATGTTTATGAGATCATCTACACTAATGCCATCAAATAAAAAAAATAGGTACAAACCATTAAATGAATAATTAGAATGCCCTAATCCCAGTTTTAAAGCCTTGCATTATCCCCATATAAAATAAAAAGATAGTATAGGAGGGTAAGGACTATCTATGGCGCAATAGGAGCTCAAGTCCATGTCGGTGAGTGGTCGTAATATCTCAGGATGAGCCTCATCAGATTGGGCTCCTCTAAGCAGGAGCACAATAAAAAGGCAACTCATCCTAGTTTGCATGTTTGAGCCTTGTTGGATCACTTTATTTTAAATGGTGCCTTTCTTAAAATCCCATGGAAAATTCAACCTTGGAGTCATACCTATGAAAAATCAAAAAACCAAAACCAAAAGAAAAGAAAATGGGCAAAACATATTTTTAGGGTTTTCATATATTAAGAAAGAAAATAAAACTAAAGAATAATAAAGGTGGATGCAAGGTAACTTCATCATTATGATTCATGGGACTCTTTTATCATAATACTCATCTATTTGGACTCTACATTGTCACACATTCTTCACATTTCACCATTCTAACTCGTAGAATAACTATGGCACTAATAGAAATAAAAATGACTCTATACCCTTAAGAATGTTTTCATCCAATCTATCATAGGTCAAGGAAAAGAGTCATGTCTCTCGGATTACCCGGACTTCACTCGTGAATGCTATGATAAGCACATTTTACCAACCAAAAAATAGAAGTGACATTTATCAACAAAATTAATAGAAGTTTTCCACCATTAAGGAACAGTTGGTCTCACATTTATACCTTAAGGATGAATACATTAACGACAAGTAAAAATCAAGACATCCCTCTCTCATTGATATTTTAATAAACACATGGTGCGCATGAAAGGTAAGAACTTGAAAAATAATTTAAAAACACACATGAGAAATCTCAATTCACAAATTCATCACCAAATAAACCATTGGTAATTGTACTAGCCCTGTTAGATCACTCACCACTCAATTAAGCAAACAAACTACAAGTTGGTATTTCATCAAACACATAGTATGCACTAGTTTATGGAAATAAGAATTTGAAATTGATAATGTAAAACAAGGCACACATTCAAGAACATTCATCAGAACAACCATATTTCACCAACATAAGCTCAAATAAATTCAATTTGAAATGAAAAGAAACCATGGAATGTGAACACCTTTTATACTTTAAAAAGAATTCCAAAGAGAATTTAACAAAAGATCATACTTATTTAAGTTAACTAATGAGTGAAAAATGATTGAAGCAAAGTCCAGTATAGTTAATCGGTATTGCATTCTTGAGATAAGAAATGTAGATATTTGCAATGAGGTAGAATTCATGTGAAAAACTTCAACTATTTGGCTAAAAAAAATAGCCCATATGTTTGCACTATATGCTAGACATGTTCCTAGACTGCTCAAGCAACTCCGGTACAGGTAAAAACTGTATGCTGCCTAGTAATTTTTTCTCTCCTGCATTCAAGATGCCCTTGGCCTGTGCTTGGACGGATCAATCCTGTCTAGCACAGGTTGAGGCAGTGTTGTTGTTTTCCTCTGTGTCCAGGATTTTCCTGGTCTATGCTTGGACTACTCAATCATATCTAGTGCATTTCCATGAAGTCAAGATTGCTTCTAGATTAGCTCAAGCAGCTTATGACCTATGCTTGACTTTTCAAGCATGTCCAGTGTTGGTCAAAGCTGGTGCAACAAAATTTGGAGTGAAACATTGACTCAATAGTAGCTCAGGGTATAGTTTTGAGCCCCCAAACCTTTCTTTACCCATTATGACTTAAGTTATCACCTACAAACACCCAAAAATAAGAGAAAATTAGTATCAATAACTTTAGAAAACGTCAATTAAAATTCTTGGAATGCCTCCCAAGAAGCGCCTTAGTTGAAGTCATTGCACAACATCATTTAATCACCATATTGGTTTCTTAAATTTAAGTGACTCATCTATAGTCGCTTTGATTCCACCCATGTGTTAATACATCAATCCTTGTCCCCTCATAATAAGCTTTATTTTCTTATGATCCTTTAACTCAATTTTTTCATTTGAACACATATTTTAGACAATGAATGGGTCCGACCTCTTAAAACTTTTCATAGAATATTTCAATGTAATGTTTAGAAGAAATATATTATCACCCACACAAACCTCTCGGTTAAATTTTTAACTTCATGCCGCCTTTTCTTCTTGGCTTTATTTGAAAAATGTCTGGGAATGATGCCTTTTATGTCCTGTACAGGACACCCAAAACACTAGTGAATTTTTTTACCATCGATTTTAAGGTTTCCATTTGCTGAGGAAATAAACTATCCACCACAATGGTTGGTAAAGTATAACTCTTCCAAGGTTTTCTATTGAAATAACCAAAAATAATCATCAAATTAACCATCTCATCTTTTTATTCATTCACATCACTCCCCAAGTTCCGCCATGCACCCACTAAGGGGTTATCCACAAGATTCTTCTTTATTGTGTTCGTCATCTCATCATCAACCATATCAATCACCAAAACAACTTGCACATCCTTAGGTTTTTTCATAGACGTCACACATTTAAAGAGACCTTTTCATTATTCACATGAAACTTAATTTCATCATATTCAACATCAACTAAGTCTATTTTGGTAGATTAAAATATCCTACAAAAATGATGGGTAACTCATTATCCATCTCACAATCAAGAATAACAAATTCAACTAGGAAAATGAACCAGTCCACTTTCACAAGAACATCACATAGAATTCCCACGGGCTTCTTGATAGAATGATCGACCATTAAAAGCCTCATTGGGGTTGGTTTGGGGATATCCTAACCTAATTTTTCAAACACTACAAATGAAATCAAATTAATGCTTTCTCCAAGATCACACAATTCTTTTCCAAACTTCTGCACCCCAAAAGTGCAAGGAATAGTTAATGCATTTGGGTCTTCCCTCTTCACCACCATTGCGATAGACATTATGGAATAATAATTATATATTACTTCTATAGTTTCAACATAAATGACTCATTTTTGGTAACCATGTCCTTCATGAATTTAGCATACCTAGGCATCCCTTGTAATGTTTCCAATAATTGAATATTCACAGCTTCCAACAATTGACTATTCATAGATTGGCTGCTAAATTTGGAAAGAAAATTTTTAAACTTGGTATAATCCTCCTTATTCTTGAGCCTTTGTAGGAATTAGAGAAGAATTTTGATTTGAGAAAAGGGAATAACCAAAGTTTCATCTGGTTATGGAGCATCACCATCAACCACTTTTGGAGCTTCCTCACTTTCACTCTTTTTTCAACTACCTTTAGCTTATAAATAATTTACTCATTGGTCCTTGGAACTACATCCTTAGACTTCTTTAGAAACTTTTTAATTTTATTTTCTCTTTCATCACTCCTCGTTTCATTAGAATCTTCATCGAAATCAACATATTTACCAATTGTCTGACCATTCTTAGTAACAATGGCCATGATGTGAGCATCATTCTTAGGGTTAGTAATTATGTAACTAGGCAATCCACCCTTAGCATTACACTGAGATGAGCCGAGATTTGACCCATTTGAGTCTCAAGTTTCTTTATAGAGTCTGAATGAAAAGTCACATTTGATTTAGTTTTGAGAAATCTTTTCTAAACTCTCTCACCTGCGTATCAATTTCCTCAACACACATCAAAATACGAGCAAGGAAATCCTCACTTTTGAACATCTCTGGGTCAATAGGGATTGACTCTTGACCCTTAGCCATATCTCATGTAGGTATGTACCTCTTATGATCCCTATCCTTATCTGTCCAATCCCGGCCTCTAACACGCCAATATCTATCATGATTTTTTTCCTTCCAACCTTGATTCGCACCTTAGATTTGATAGTTTGCCGAGAACCCTCGTTTGGTCTGACAAGAAATGAATTTCATCATCAAGACACTTTACTTCATTTTTATCATAAGTTTTAACACTCTTAGAAGAAACGACATTAATCGTCTTTTGAGGATCTCCCATTACATGGTTGGTTAGAAGATCAAGTTGTGTCATCACTTTATCTATCTTCTCATCTCTTTTTCACCCTTTTTCCTTTGTTCTTGGCTTACAAAATATGCATAAAGATCCCACACGGCTACCTCGGTATATCTTGTGTGCCAACCTCTACTTTTGTTTTTCACTTGATCTAATAAAACCGCCGCAACACCATGAGACTTTTTTATAATAGATCCTCCGTTACATTATTGGCTACCCTCTTGTTCAATTGATCCAAATCCCTATAGAAGATTTGAAAAAGCATTTTCTATGGGACCTCTTGATTTTGGTATTTCATTAAATTATTGTTGAATCTCTTCAAAGCCTCACATAATTGTTGAACATTTAGTTAGAAAAACTTAATGATTTCATCCCTTAGTTGCATCATTCGGTAAGGAGATAAGTATCTATCCAAGAATGTTTCCTTAAGTACAACCCAAAAAGTGATAGAACCCGTGGTAAAAGACAACATCCATAAGATTGTTTCTCCTATCAATGAGAATGTGAAAAGATGCAAACATATTGAATCTTGAGATCTGTGGGCTATGTCTAACGGAGGACACACATCAACAAAATTCTTCAAGTATAGAGTGGAAACCTCATGTGCTTGAACTCCAAAAAATCCTTTCATTTGAAAAAAATGAAAAATCATGCTTGTAATGTGAAATACTCTATTTTTTTTTTTCGGTGAAATATGATAGTACTATCTCCACCAGCATCTCCTATGTGATCCTCCACCTAGAAATGCTCATTACATGTACCGACATTACTAACGTGTTGGCACATAGTATTGTGTACACTATTATTCTTACCTGAGAAAGAACAAAAACAACAAACAATGTAAAAGAAAATACTACGGTTAACCCAAAGTTATAAAAAACACTACAAGAATAAGAACTATGTTTCATTCCCCAACAACGGTATTGCTTTTTATAATACTCAAATTACACTCTTGAAAGGTGAAGTAGAGGTTGTCAATTAAATTTTACCTAGCAAGGAGTTAGGTTTGAGCAACATGGATTGAGGACATGGAATTTAAGGATTGAAAATGTTAGAAATCAACTAGGATTTGACTTGTAATTTTTATAAAACAACATAAATGTAAAATAGGGGGATTAGATAGAATGTTTTTAAAGTAACAATTTCTTTGCTTTTAGAATAATATCTCATGGTTGAAAATACTTAGAGTGTAATAAATTGGGAATAGACCTTGGGGTTATGCCATTCTAGGTGTGAACACATGCATGGGAAATCAGGAAATTATCCAAATTTAGCAAGGAGTCATGGGTAAGATAGTTTTGGTGATACTAGTGCCAATCTTTAAATAAAACACAAAATTTCACAAATGGGTTCTTTTTAACACCTCAGAAGAGTAACAATTTCACCAATCTATTGCCTCAATTAACATCCTTACATCGAAGATATAAGTTGATATCTTCGAGGATGATATAAGTTGAAAGGTAATTAGGGTTTTCAACCCCCAATTATATGTTAAATCATAGAATAACTTCAACATCTATAACAAATAGCTAATTTGGAAGATAAATAATCAACACACATACAATAATCACAATCTATTCAAGCATAACCCTAAGAATGAAAAATTACCCACTCATAGAGAGAGAAAGTAAAGATATACCAATGTTTAAATTAAATTGTTCCATGAAAAATAAAGGAAATGAAAATCTAAGCTTTGATTTTCAATAAATCTCCAATAGAAAGCACTAACCCTTCACTTGGGAATCACTCTAATGTATTATTCCCTCAAAAGTAATACAATAATGCTTAAAGTAAATGAAAATGAGTTGAAAACCTAAATTTAAGACCTGATTCCACATTTGCCAAATATTACAAAAATTCTACCTTACTCTTAATCTACTACAGAAAATCCAAAGTAGATGGAAAATAGATGGAGAGCAGATGAAAAACATATCTAGAGTGGATGTAGAGTATATGTAAAAGGGATCCATAACATATTGGGAGCATATGGGGTTATTTTAGTCATTTTGGTAACTTTCTTGCATGGTTGGTCTATTGATACACCCATGTGATCTTTAGTGCTATTTTCTTTCATATTTGACCTCTCATTGACTTAAAAGTCTTGCTCATCTTCCCTTTTCAACCTTTACATAAAAAAATGTGCATTAAGTATGAGATTAACATCAAGTCAATGGAAAAGCTTGATAATTTAAACCTAATAGGTATAGCTGACATTGTGAATATATAGTTTTCCCAACAAGGAGTAGTAGTCGAACCACATGGAGTGAAGACACAAAATTCAATGCTTGAAAGTGTTAGTAGTCAACTAGAAGTTGAACCGTAATGTGTAAGAACAACATAAACATAAAATGGAGGGATTAGTTGGAATGTTCTTAAAGTAATAATTTCATTGATCTTAGAAATACAATCTCGAGGTTGAAAATACATAGAGTGCAATCAATTAGGAATAGACCTTAGGATTATGCCATCGTAAGTGTTAACTCATGCATGGATAATTGGGAACTTATCAAAATTTACATAGGAGTCATGTGCAAGCTAGATTTAGAGGTATTAGTGTTAATCTTTCAATAAAACACCAAATTTCACAAATGAGTTCTTTCGAACACCTCATAAGTGTAACAATTTCACCAATCTATTGTCTCAATTAACATTCTTATGTCTATGTGATTCTATTATATAAAATAATTTCAAGTTATTGTTTACATTTATTCCTCAACCATACCCCCACTTTAAAGGATGATATGGGTTCAAAGGTAATTGGGGTTCGTAATGCATGATTCTTAGTTAAATCATGGAATAAATGCAAAACCCATAACAAATAGCTAATTAGGAAGATAAATAAACAAACCTATGCACTAAGAACAATCTATTCAAGCATAACCCCAAGAATGAAAAATTAGCTACTCATAGAGAGAGAAAGTAAAGATATACCATGGTTTAATTAAATTGATCCATGAAAAATAAAGGGAATGAAAATCCAAGCTTTGATTTTCAATAAATCTCAAATTAAATTCATGAATCCTTCACTTGGGAATCATTCAAATGTATTCTTCCCTCAAAAGTAAAACAATAATGTTCAAAGTCAATGAAAATGAGTTGAAACCCTACATTTAAGCCCCAATTTCAATTTTGCCAAATATAACAAAAATGCCACCTTACTTTAGATCTGCTAGAGCTGATCCAAAATAGATGGAGAGCAAATAAAGATCATATAGAGAGAATATTTAGAGCAGATGCAAAGCGAATCCATAGAAGATTGGGTGGAAAAGGTGTTGTTTTGGTTATTTTTTCCACTCGCTTGTGCGGGTTGCCTCCCAACACACACATGAAATGTTTAGTGCTCTTTACTTTCACAATTGACCTATCGTTGAATCGAATGACTGGATAATCTTTCCTTTGTACTATTTACCTACACAAGTGAGCATAACTCAATGAAAAATCATGATAATTTAATTATAAAAGGTACTAGCAGGTCGTCAACTTGACACTTATGATTTCTATAACCCAACAACCTTATTTTATACTACCTCACATACTATATCTTATTTTCATCAATCCATAGGTTTCTAGTCTTAGCAATATCATTGATTTAGACAACTTTAATAAGTAAGCCAAACTTACCACAACACACTAACTCAAACATTCTATCCTTTCACCTACAATAGCATGTATTAAGTCAGTTATTACCCTGTTATTTCTTATTATAACAATAATCAATTATATACTTAGTCAATTATCTTGTATTAGTGATATAAACTACATAACTCACCTTACGTTTATGTCACAAAAGTTGAGAAAAACAACTTTGTCCATCTTAGTTTAAGCAATTACCTATTAAGTAATCATTAGAATGTCAACTCAGTAATTGGTTATTCATACAAGGATGACCAAATAGCACTACTGGTCAACATATATTCATCAATGATCATACCAAAGAAAGTGATACAACTCAAACCAGGGCCTGGCCATGTCGGGTATCTCAAAGTCAACTAGGACTGGAGACCACCCCTAATATCCAAACCATTAATCACCTTACACCCCCTGTCGAATGAAATCTGAATGTATAACAAGATGAGATAATATAAATTTAAAGAAAATATGATAAGTCTATAACTAAAACCACCACCATAATAATACAAACAACAAATACCGCTTATGTCCACAGTTGTCTAACAAAGCCTCTAATCAAAACTAAAAAATATTCAGTCGGGGCATGCCTCAACCATAGACAAAACCTAGACCAAAAGCAAAATAAAGACATAAGTAATCCATAGCATGAAATAGGGTCTTACGGAGTATGAAAGCTCACCACTTCAGTCTAACTCAAAAGTTATCCCCAAATCACCAAGTCACGAAGATGGAGGAGTGAAGGTATGGTCGGTTCCTGCATCGTGTGAGGTCCAGTGCGTGTAGCTGCATGAACTGGAGATATTATAGATGGAAAGGTATTCCTTTGTACCCTTCACCCTCTATGATAGATATGTACGTGTATATACTTGGGGATTCCCTTGTACCCCATAAGAATATGGCCAGCAAGACCAATTTTCATGTCGGCAAACATAAGTTTCCAATGTTCGTCCCCCAAAGATTCACACCTTTATGGATAGCTATAATAACTCCCTTTATTGCCCAGTTAAAACATTTTACACACAACCAAACCAAAAATTCTAGGAGTCAATTATAAAGTGGTATTATCATACCAACTATAAATTGCCAAGCAATGTCAGTAGCCAACACTTAGGGGATTCCCATGTACCTCGCAGACTCTATTTTTAAAATCACTTGGGGGATTCCCGTATACCCCATAAGGTTTTAATTTTAACAATCATATGGGGGATTTCCGTTTACCCCACAAGGTTTTCAAAACTATCCATAACTATTTGACAATTTATACCATGCATTCGTTTCAAGAAATAAGTGAAAAAAACAAACAATTTGGGGATTCCACTATACCTCTAATTCAAATTTCCAGCTTCCTCATAACAACTAACCAGTTTCACAATATAGGGTTGTGGTCATAACCACCTTAAAAGTCAAAAGTTTAGAGGAAGTTACTACTATCAAGTTCAACCACCATACCCATGCACCCACATGATCAAAAAAAATTTAGAATAACAAAAACCATAATTAAACTATGGGAAAACATAAATCAATAATAAGCATTTAAAAACCCCCAACCTTTATTTCAAAATCAAAAAAATACCACAAAATCCATACATTAAAACATATGCTTTAAAAAAAGGGATAAGAAACATGCCTGAAATATAAAGGAATTTAGAAGAGATCGCACCCTTAGAACCCTAGATGACTACTTTCTTTGAAACTGTAGCCTTAGCTTGAACAGAGAGTGTGAGAGAGAATTTGGGAGTGTTTTATTGGGATCGATATTATAATATAGCCCCAATGAATGTTTTAAGTCATGGGATCAAAGGGGTTAAAGTGGGAAATGTCCATAGTGCCATTAACTTAAAAGCTATAAAAAGTCGTCCTTGTCTACGAGTAAGCCAATTGACTTGTCGCCACATCATAAGACTCGTATCCTGAGTCTATCTTGGACAGTGAGTTGGACACCCATACACTATCAACCTTACGACTCTATCATCCCACACGTTACCTGACCCTTCTACTTATAGGGACTAATCGTGACCAACATAGTACCCAAAACGGGTTAGACACTGAAAACATATGACTCAATCCTACCACTCGTAACATAGTCTTACAACTCGTACTTAGAGTAGAACTTAGACAATTCTACACTGGTTGGGTTATGACTTGGGCCTCAAGACCCATAATCATGCCATACGACATGATGATAAGTCGTTTATAGGGAAGATAGGTTAAAGATTAAGGAATTCTAAAGGTCCTAAAATTTGGGGCATTTCAGTCTCCCCCCTTAGGATCATTCGTCCTCGTATGATGGGACAAGACATTAAATCTTACTTTTATATAAGTTAGAAAACAAAGATGCCAAGAAAATCAATCTTTCCTTCAACAAAGTCAGAAAATAAAGATGTTAAGAATAATACGTACCTTAAGCATGATTTTGAAAAACGGAGATCAAGAATGAATATTTTTGTCCTCTCAAAATTCCCACATAGCTCCTACGTCCCAAAAAATACACCTAGCAACTCCAAAAATCTTTACAAATAAAGAACATACTCCCTCATTCAAAAATTTACTACACTTCTACAACCATTACAACCCTAACATAAGAGGGGTCACAAAGGAACTAGAGTACAAACATTAAGAATTGGGGAGTTACTTCCCAACTACAACTCCAATTTGTTGTACTATTCAAGGCGAGAACTGCAAAATGAGACATGGTTTTAATAGGCATGAGGTACTCCATAGAAAACACCTAGGTTACGAATGGAGGATTGTTTTAACACAAACACACCGTAGAATGAGTCTTTAGTAGTGGTCACTGGGAGAAACATGAATGCATATATCATGGGTAATGTGACGTAAAACAGAGATTTTTTTTCAGGGAACAAAGAGAGGATTTCAGCTTGAAAGTAATATTTCTTGGAACCAAGCATGGCGTGAGACATGAATATACAGATCACGAGTGTCCTGACATAGTTCTTGAACACTTGGAAGCTTAGATTGCTGAGAACCATTATTGCCTTTGGTTCAGGGGAGAGAGAATGGACATATGCGACACATAGAATATGGGCCTTATGTATAATCATTATTAGAATGAGTGCAACACTAGTAGAGTTACCTATTAACCGAACTAGGAGGGAATTACTAACATAAGAGTAAATCCACCCCGACTTTACCTTGTTTTCCACTGCTAGGAGAAAATTTAAGATTAGAATTTGATCTCCATCTTACTGCACCTCTAAGCACAACACTTCGCTCTAAGGGGTATCACCATGGACATGTACCAGGGACACTTGGCTCTCTTATACTTAAGACCTCATAAATCCAGATTCTAGCTAGGTTCAGCATAGTCTTATCTATGCCCTAACTCATTCAATGACTTAGCACCTTAATCCATTAGTTCAACTTGTACCTCCGGTCTATATATCACTACTTTCCCACTCCTATATCCCCTAAGTCATCAACCTAATCTCTTTTGAACACCTTACTAATCCTTCTAATCTATCCCCATAAATCTCATAATACTATCATCAAACTAACATACTCTTTTCACCAAAATAAACACCTAAGGTACAAACATAGTTCTATTAACCATCATGCACTACTAAAAGAGTACCCCACGAGAAAATGCTAGGGTGGACAACCCCTTGTCAAAAGGATACTTCAACTATTCCATAAGCTCCTCCAACTCAACTGGAGTCGTTCGATAATGAGTGGTAGGATATAATGAGTGTTCGTAAAGATATCAATCCCAAAATCAATCTCACCACTGGGAGGGATACAAGGAAGGTCATCAGGAAAGACCTATAAAATTTCATTAACCATGAGAATAGAAGGTAACAAAGTCTTTTCAAGTTAGAATCTTTAACTCGTACCAAATGGTAAACACAACTCTCAAAAATCAGCTTACAGGCTCGAGCATATGATATGAGCCTCCCCTTAGGGACTAGGTAACTCCCTTCCTTTTTCTAAAACCATCTCCTTAAGAAATTTAAAAAATGAAAAATTGGGTTCGACAGTCTACAGAAGAATAGCACCAAGTGCAAAAAATCCACCCCCAATATGACATCGAAACAAAACATGTCTAATTCAAACCGATCCACCGAAGTCTCTCTACCTCCCACAGAAACCATAAAACCTCTATAGGTACCACAGAGTCACCCACTGAGGTATTAAAAGAAAAGGGGTCTTAAATACACTTGAGACTAAAAACAAAATGCACAACCACATATGGGGTCATAGAACCGAATTAGAGAGCGATACACATCACAGGAAAAAAGTTGTAACATACCAGGAATGACCTCTAGTGACGCCTCAGACTACAGATAGGTGGACAAAGTATAAAGATAATTTTGGCCAGTGTCGATATCAGAAGCAACAAGCCTTGGTGCAAAAATTGAAGAGTCAGCAACTGTAATCTTATTGGCCTTAGTAGCAACACTGATTGGCGAACAATGTTGATGTATATGATTGGGTCGCCCATACTTAAAATCTCAATTCTTTCCCTCATGGAAAAATCCACGATGCCATTGACCACAGAACCCAATAAGTAGTATAGGGAGAACTAGTTTGGCTCCACTAGACTGATACTGGGCACCCCATGCCTTAAGATCTACACTCTTTAAAAAAATAATGATCACTAGATAGGTTTTGGTAGGGGGATCTAGGCGATGGGTTAGAACCAGAATTTCCCTTACTTCCCCCTTAGTCCACTATCTCCCATGTCTACCATTCTTGTGATGGCCACCACCCTGCTTTGAATATATGAACTTCTTGTTCTGTCTTTCCCCCCCACTTGCTCGATTCCTTCTCCCTCTAACAAGACTAAACTGGTGTGACAGAGAGAATATTATTTAGGTTAACAGATAAATGGAATGTAGAAACTCAACATTGGTAACATCTCCTTCAGGTGATTGAGCATGAGTACAACCTTTCCGAGTAGGGTGAGTGAAGACTAGTGGAACTCTATAGAAGAAACAGAAGTAGAGACCCTTGACCAGGTCTGTACCGCATAAGTTGGACAATATCTGTCCACGTTATCCTCTAGTGGGACACATGAGTTTCCATGTGTTTTTTATTTTCTAGAGGGCATGATCTGAAAGGAAACAAAAAATGATTTAGAGGAGAGTTAAAGACCCTAGACTCTATAGCTTGAAAATAGAACAACAAGAAAGATAAATATTCCTAAATTCCTCGTATCCTCTCCCTTGTGAGTTGCTGCACTACACACTTATAAAAGAGACTTTAGTTGACACATGTTTGTGGATACCCCATTACACCGAAACCTAAGGCTCAGATACAAATCTGACATAATTGAAACTAGGGCCTGGCTGTGTCAATTTTCTCATGGTTAACCAGGACCAGAAACCACCACCAATACTCAAACCATTAACCACCATACAACCCTTGTTGGATGAATTCCAAACATATAAAAACATAAGAGAATATCAATCTAATGACATTATGATAAGTTTATAACTAAAACAAAACAACCAACTAATGTCACCCATGTCCGCAGTAGTCCAACAAAGACTCTAATCAAAACCGAAGAATATTTATTCGGGACATGACCCTGACTATAGCCAAAATAAAGACCAAAAGAAAAATAAGGATATAAACAAATCCATAGAATAAAATAGGATATTCCAAAGTATGAAAGCTTACCACTTCAGTCTGACTCAAAAGTTAGCCCCGAATAACTAAGTCACTAAGAAGAAAGAGTAGAGGTATGGCTGGTACCTGCATCCCATGGGGATACAACGCCCGAAGACGATTAGTAAAGTGAACACTAACATGTAACTCAGGGATAAAGATTAAGTAATATCATCCATTCAAAACCAAGTTAAACCCAATGCACGTAACTATAGAGGAATAAATATATATATATATACACGTATACCATATCGGGATAGGGAATAGTGCTTAGCATGCACTTTAAATCCTAACCTGGGTTGTGAAGTATTATTGTCATAATCCACCCACGGGTTATATGGTTGCAATGTGACCTCCTGAATGGGCCTAGTGTGTGTAGCCGTACGATCTGGAGATATCATAGATTGTAGGGGATTCCCTTGTACCCTTCACCCTATATGATACATATATACGTGTTTATAATTAGGGTATTCCCTTGTAACCTACAAGAATATGGACAAAAAAACCAATTCTCATGCCAGCAAAAATAAGTTTCCAGTGTTCGTCCTCCCCAGGACTCACACCTTCACCACTAGCTATTATAACCCCCATTATTGCCTAATTAAAACATTTCACTCAAAAATAAACCACCAATTCTAGGAATCAATTATTAAGGAATTATAAAGTGGTATCATCATACCGACTATAGCTTTTAAGAATTTTCATTAGCCAATACTTAGGGGATTCCCATGTGCCCCGTAGACTTCATTATTAAAATCACTTGGGAAATTCTGATGTACGCTATAAGGTTTTTATTTTAACAATCACTTGGGGGATTCCCATGTACCCCTAAAAGGTTTTCAAAACCATCCATAACCATTTTCTAGTTTATAAAATTCATTAGTTACATGAAATAAGTCAAAGAAAATACTTTGGGGAATCCATTGTACCCCTAATTCAAATTCCCACCTTCCTCATAACAACTTACTAGTTTCACAATACAGGGTTAGGATCATAACCACTTCAAAAGTCAAGAGATTAAAGGATGTAATCATTATCAAGTTCAATCACCATACCCTTCCACCCACAAGATCAAAACCATATTTAAAATAAGAAAAACCATAATTAAACAATGGGAAAACATATATCAACAATAAGCATTCAAAAACCCCCAATGATTATTTCAAAACCATAACAATACCATGAAATCCATACATAAAAATATGTTCTTTAAGTAAAATAACAATAAGGGAGGATTAACATCCTAAAATACCAAGGAATTTTGATGAAATTGCACCCTTAGAACCCTAGATAACTACTTTCTTTGAAACCCTAGCCTTTGCTTGAATAGAGAGTTTGAGAGAGAATTTGGGAATATTTTATTCGGAATGATGTTATAGTAAAGACTCAGTGAATGTTTTAAGTCATTATATCCAATGGGTTAAAGTGGAAAATTTCCAGTGTGCCCTCAACTTAAAATTTGTACAAAGCCATCCTTGGTTATGATTCGACCCATTTACTCATCACCATAGCATATTACTCGTATCCCTGAGTCATATCCTAGATAGCGAATTGGACACCAATACACTATCCACCTTACGACTCCATGATCCCACTCATGACCTGACCCTATAAATTATAGGGTCTAGTCTTGACCATCACAGTACCCAAAGAGGGTTAGACATTAGAAAACATACGACTCAACCCTACCACTCGTAACATGGTCTTATGACACGTAGTGAGCCACTCGTACTTAGAGTAGAACTTATCCAATTCTACATTGGTTTTGTTACAACTTTGGCCCTTAGACCCATAACCCCACCATATGACTCGTGTGATAAGTCATCAACAAGGCAGTGAGCTCAAAGGTTAAGAAATATTCAAGGACCCAACATTCGAGGTATTTCAAAAGGATCTCAATTATAATCATCAAAGGTTCATACCGCACAAGGATCCCAAGTATATCATCAAAGACTAAATAAAAATCAAGAGATACTTAAAATCACAGAAATCAAGACATACATCATAATCACAAATATAGATATACTTTAATATAACACCTAACCTTAATGATTCACTAGAGTAACAACTCATCTCATATAACTCATAATAATAATTACACTTAAAAAAAATTAGCCATCAAATAGTAAAATAATAATTTCGTCAGTGCAAAAACAATCCATGCATTCCTGATATATTGTAACATATACTAGGGCCAAGAAGGACTTAGTCATAACCTGCAATAGATGAGCTCAGTCAATTTCACATAACAATATAGTACGCAATCCTAATATCAACCATACTGGCATGGTATCTTTTACCAATATGAATCTTACAGTCATGGTTGTATTTTCCAAACCATTATAATAGTGAATAGCACAGTATTAGAACTCGAACATGATAATAGAATCAAAAAAGAATAATCAAATAAAACAAAACTTATATAACTTAAAGTATATCATTAAAGTACATAAAGTCAAGTACCTCTATTTACATCATCAAACCCCAAAGATCACAAGAATGTCAGAAGGGTAATAACATCCATTTATCACAAGTATAGGCATAGAATTTAAATAATGTTTATCAATAATTTTAATGGCCAAAGATAAATTAATTCTTAATCCACTTTTGTTTTAGAAATATACTCAAACATAATTATATCAGGTTAAAATCATGTATTATGTGTTATGAGAATAATTTATATACAATTAGAATTATTGCATTCCCATATTAATAAATAACACTTAATGTTAATAAACATACTTATTGATTATTTTAATTACCTTACTGCCTGCATGTCTTTAATACTTCCACCTTTAAACCCTACATCAAAACCATATGTTCCCTACTATAAAAAATTTATCCTAACACAATCCACCTTTTGATAGGGCTAGGGTCACTAACTATTCATTTTCACCCTTAAAAATTTCCTCCATCTCAGGAATTTTTTTTATCATATCTCATATCAATAAATAGTAAAATCATGATGAATGCAACAACACATGAAATTATTGTGGGTTCATGTAGTTTAACTCTTAAAAGGTGTATATGTAATGTAATTAACAACACAATTATTCCCAATCATACACCATATTGATGTCCTAAAATAGAATCTCCATCAACTATATCATTATTACATTCTTTGACCGATGTCTACTACATATTTAAGTCTAGGATACCTAGGTGCTAAGATTCTTCTAAAGGTAAGTCATACTATAGCTAATCATATTTTTCCTTCATATTTCCAAATGATAATTTATCTAATAAACAAACAATTGTCAGAGTAATTATTCAACTACTCTTTGAATAACCACTATAGGAATTTGAACCCACTAGTGCTAACTTATTCATTGTATATATCATTACCCAAGGGTTATTTAACAATTAACTAGTTTTATTATGCTTAATCCATCTCCATTAATGGAGTTTTAAAGATAACGATTTCATGTTTATTAAATTCAAGGCCCCCAACTACCAAAACTCATATTTTAAAACAACTAACTCATGTTAGGATTTCATAGATTACAATCTATATGTAATTCTATATGATATTATCCATACCCAATGGTTTTCCCTAAAATTTTCTTAACTTAGGGTTTCAATCCCTAAGAATTATACTGTTACTGACCATTTTAATGATTTGAAGTTGTTAGAAAATTTAAAGACCAATAAGATGATGGAAGAATTTAACTCAATGAAGAATTTTCACCCTAGACATTTAAAATATATTGTAATGTCCAAATTTTTGTTCTTAAAAATATTTTAGTTTCTAGACTTGTTGCCAGACGATGACGCTCCCTACGAGTCATCATAGGTCATTACGGGTCTTAAGGACCCAATTGTAGCCTGACCAATATGTTGGCCTAGAGTTTCTATTATGATTGTGATTAGGGGTTATGAGTCATAAAGACTCAAAACGAGTCATATGGCCCCATCCGTAGCCAAACTAGTGCAATTCCTAATATATTCTACTTGACTACGACTTGGACTCAATGAGTCATAGGGTCTCATAATGAGACATAGGGTGTGATTTGTAGTGTTACTATTAATGGTTTCCTCAGCTGCTGTCAAGATAATGGCTCGTTGTTACAAGTCATAGTAAGCCTTTTCGAGTCATATAGTGACCCATAGTCATAGGCGATAATTTTTTAGTTTTGTATTAAGGGAATTTTAGACATTTCCCCATTTTCCCACTTAATACCCACGACTATAAAGCACCCATGGGCTTTTATTTTTAATATTGAAGGACTCAAAGCACTCTCTCAAACTCTCTAAATTCTCTCAAGTAAGATACTTTGGGTTTCCAAGAAGTTGACAAATTAGAGGTCCCAAGGGAAAATTCTCTCTATAACTCTTTATATTTCAGGCATGTTATTCTTCCACAACTATTACTTTATGACAACATGTTTTTAAAATAGTTTTCCATGTGCTTTTGATGTCGATTTTGAGACGTGGGTTTAGGGTTTGATGATTATTATTTATGTGATAATTTACGTTTACATATGCATTGTTCATATTGTAAATGGTGGTTTAAAATTAATTTGATGCATCGACATGGTGAATAAACTAAAGGATTACAATTTTTCCAAATTTTATGAATATTGACAATTAAGTTGATTATAATCCCCTACCTAATTTTAGTGGAAGTGGTTTTGAGTATGAGTACAATTGCATTGAACTACTTCTTGAAGAACTGAATGATATAAAGAGATATTTGAAATACAATGGTTTGGTTTAATGAATAAAGGTAGTCGATGATCCCCCACCTTGTATTAATGAACAAAGAGAGTTGTTCTCCTGAGTTAATGGAATTAATTTTGCATATTGATGATACCTTGCATGTGTAGTTGGTATGACGATAAAAATAATGTATGAGTTAATATGTATTATGGTTAAATGAAAGGGTATGTGAGATAAATGTTTTATTGAGTCTTAAAATATGGTTATGTAGCTAGGCTGTGAAAGTAGCAGTCCCGAGGGACCATTACCGGAAACCACATTTGCTGGCATGAGGGTTTAAACAACCTAGGTTTTGAGTCCCCTTGCTTATAACCCAGTGTTTTGAGTCCACATAATTATATGATTGGGAGGTTCGAGTCTACTATAATACATTACATGATCGGGTACTTAAGTCACCTTAGTATATGGTTGGGAGGTTTGAGACCCTCGTGCATATATATGTGATTAATCACTAATTCATACAACTACACATACTGGGGATTGACTAGGGGTGAGAATTGGGTCTCGTATAGCTTCTGCGTACTGATATATGATGGTTAAGCTACACAATCCATGTTAAAGTTTTACAGTTCATGTTATGTCTTGTTCCCTATTCCTATATTTTTATATAATTATATATATATATATACACATGTACGTGAACATGTACATTAATTTGAACTAGATTTTGAATTGTCATTGTCATTTTTATTGTCAGAGTCAGAGGCATGTCTTAACTCAGATTATTTTTGGTTTAGTAGAGGATTTATAAATATAACTGTTGACTTTGGTATTGATTATTGGCTATTCGTAACCGGTTATCGGTATTTGATAAATGATAAATATATTTTAAGTTATTAAATATGTTGTCTTATAATAAGTTTGAAATTAGGCCTTTGCTAGTATTATACCCAATTTGACTAGGCAAAGGGGCGGTCTCCTGCCCTCGGTGGGTACTTGAGATACCCATCACAGCCAAGCCTTGGTTCGGGCCATGAAAATATTTTTATCAGAGCCTAAGTTTGGCGTCGTAGGGTGTCAACACAGTTATATCAAGTAAAGTGTATTTTATGGGTGAGTAGCATGCCATATTTATAATAGGGAGGCTATGAGATATTTAGGAATGCTTTTATTTCTTGTTGTTCTATTTCAAGCTATAGAGTCAAAGGTTTTGAATCACTTCTAATCCTTATTTGTTCGCATTACAGATCATGCCTCCAAGAAGATCTGACGCACTTGGAAACTCTTTTATCACATCTAAGGAAAATGTCAATGGATCTCATTCTACTTATGGAGTTTAGACTCGATGTAGGGATCCAAATCCTAATTACTCTTATGGATTTCCACTTTTCCTTACTAGTCCTCCTCAAGCACCTTGGGATAATAATGATCATGCCCCACCACCCAAGAAAGACATTTCTAATGCTGAGTTTTACCAATTTATTCATCTGTTGACTGAGTTGGTGACATCTCAGCCACGTTAGTTAGTTCCTGCTGGTACTATTATGAGTTCTTTTCAGTTTACTCGTGTTGGGTAGTTTATAAGGCATAATCATCGACCATTGCAGGCTCTAAGGTTAAGGAGGATCCTCGAGGATTTATAGATAAAATCGAGAAGATATTTTTAGTAATGCATAATTCTAACTCTGTGGGTGTTCAGTTTGCTGAATATCAATTTAAGGATGTGGCATACGTATTGTACAAGAAGTTGGATCAGCGTAGAGGTGATTATGCTGAGGTGGCCTTATGGGATTATTTATTTAGCGCCTTTTGTGACCATTTCTTTCCGTAGGAGTTAATGTAAGAAAAGGTCAAGGAGTTTTTGAATTTAAGGCAATGAAGGATGACTGTTATGGAGTATGCCTTGAAGTTTCACCATCTGTCCCATTATGCTTTTGTGTTTTTTTCTTCCATGAGTGAGAGGAAGAGGAAGTTTACTTCTGGGTTATCCCATGACATTGTATTTAAATACAAGGCCTCTTTTTTGAATAATGACATTGGCATTTCCAAGTTGGTTGTTTGCATGAAATAAGTGGAGGATGAAAAGAAAAAGCAAGAAGAAATTAAGGAGAAACAGAGTAAAAAGTTTCAATAAATTAGGGTGGAGGTCAGAACTATATTGGTAGTGACAACAAGCAGTGGTCTATGAAGAAGGTTTGGGGAAAGTTTGGTTCATATTCGATGGCTAGCACGCCATATCTTAAGCCATCCATTGATCACTGTTTCCATAACACTGATAGTCCCAGGTCACATGGTGCATAGTCTTAGGATAGTGGAGCTCAGTCAACCCAATCTTATCCCCCTTATTATTTCTGTGGGTAGGTGTATCATTGATTTTGTAAGGAGGGAAAGAATAATGGCTATAAGTATGGTCAGTTGGGCCCCCTATAGTGAGATTGCCCATCAGTCTGGGTTGCTATCAGGGATAATAAATTTTTGATTATATCTTGCTCAGCTCCTCTACCAAAGTGTGAAATGTTTGGCTCCAGCACTGGTCAGAACCACCTTTATGATCTTGCCACTCATTGGGAATTTAAAGTTTCTCCTGATATTTTAATAAGTACATTACAACTCTTTTCCCACAATGGGTATTATATTCTTGATCCAAGGTATACCCTTTCTTATGTTACCCCTTATATAGCTATTCATTTTATTTTTCCTCCCGAATCTATTTCAGATCCTTTTTTCGTTTCTACTCTGGTGGATGCCTCTGTTGTGGCTAAAAAAGTGTATAGGGGTCGTGTGGTATCTATCCCTTGTAGGTATATGTTAGTGGATTTGATAGAGTTGGACATGTTATAATTTTGATGTGATTTTAGGAATGGATTGGTTTCACTCGTTCTATGCACCTCTTGACTGTAGGATCCGAAGGGTCAGTTTTCAATTTCCAAATGACTCGGTGATTGAGTGGGAAGGTAGTTCCGTAGTGACTAAGGGAAGATTTATTTCATATCTTAGAGACCGAAGGTTGATCTCGGAGGGGTGTCTACATCATTTGGTTCATGTTAAAGATTATAGTTTTGAGGGTCCATTATTTTAATATATCCTAATGATCTGTGAGTTTCTCGAAGTGTTCCCTAATGAAATTCCCACTGTGTCTCTCAATAGGGAGATTGATTTTGGTATTGATATCTTTTTGGAAGATCTTCCTATCTCAATCCCTCCCTATAGAATGGCTTTGACTGAGTTGAAAGAACTTAAGGAGAAGTTGAAATCTTATGGAAAAGAGTTTTATTCGTCCTAGTGTTTCCCCATGTAATGCTCCTGTTCTATTTGAGCGTAAGAAGGATGGGACCCTTCAGATGTTTATAGATTACCGCAAGTTGAATAAGGTGACAGTGAAGAAAAAGTATCCTCTTCCTAGGATTCATGAACTATTTTATCAGCTTTAGGGTGCTAAGTAATTGTCTAAGGTTGACCTTTGGTCTGGTCATCATTAGTTTAATATTAGGGAGGTAGACATCCCTAACAATACTTTTCAAACTCATTATGGTTATTTTGAGTTCTTGGTTATGTCCTTCAGTTTGACTAATGTTCCATCAATATTTATGGATCTAGGAACTGGGTATTCCATCACTTGCTGAACTTATTTTTCATCACCTTTATTGATGACATCCTAGTTTATTTTAAGAGCTAGGTGGATCATGTTAATTACCTCCGTGTAGTTTTGCAGACCCTTGAGGAGCAATGATTGTATGCTAAATTCTCTAAGTGTCAGTTCTTGTTAAATGTTTTAATCTATCTGAGCCATGTGGTGTCTAGTGAGGAGATCATGATGGATCCATAGAAAGTTGAGGTGGTTAAGAAGTGGCATAGACCCATGACTCCAACTAACATTCGGAGATTCTTGGTTTTAGGTGGTAATTATAGGAGGTTTATGGAGAGTTTCTCGTCTATTGCTGCCTCATTAACTAAGTTGACTGAGTAAAAGGTAAAGTTTTTGTGGACAAATGCTTTTGAGGGTAGTTTTTAGAAGTTAAAGGTCTGGTTTTGACTCTACCTGAGCGTACCAAGGTTTTTGTTATTTATTGTGATGCATCTCATGTGGGATTTGGCTGTGTGTTGATGCAGCATGATAAGGTTGTGGCCTAGTATTCTAGAAAGTAAAAAGTTCATGAGAAAAATTACATGACGCACGACTTAGAATTGCTGGCAGTGGTTTTGCTTTGAAGATTTGGCACCATTATTTGTATGGGGTTCATGTTGACATCTATTAAGATCATATAACGCAGCCCGAATCGGGGCCTAGTTGTAATGGGCATCCTAAGTCCAATCAGTTCTGGGGACCTCCCCCATAACGCAACCCAACCACCTTATACATCATTGGATGAGCTAAATTTTGAGCATATAAAAATATTGCGTAATGCTCTCATGTAGACTAGGGGATAGGGTCACAATCATGACAAAAACTTGACACTCGCACATGGACATTGAAGACCCTAGTAGGTGTAGTCAAATGACCGGGCAATATCACTGGTATGACTAGTACATCTCTCCAATATAAACTTGACACTCGCACATGGACATCGAAGACCCCTCATATCAGAAAATATGAGTTTCGGGTTTTGATCCCCTAGGAAAGCCACCTTCCATAGCTTAGCTTACACTCTCTGCTATTAATAAACAATCCAACTATCTATTTATTAACAAACTCTATTCAATAAACCAGTGGTATCTTCATACAACCATACTTGAAAGAATTATACATATCTGAACCATTTAGATTAAGGGGACATTTAAGTGCCATATCATTAGCCATATTAAATCTCTTGGGAGACTACGATGTCCTCTACAAGCATAACCAATTATCCATTAACCTTTGTAAGATATTGAAAAACATTTAAGGTTTCATATATAAGCCAAAAACAAGCAAGAATTCCATTAAAATAAGCCAATGTAATGAACATATCTTTTTAATCATTTTATTAAACACCTTGGGGGAATAATATAACCAAAACTAAATTCCATTATCATTAAACCATTACCATGCAATTCAATTGTCCAAAACCACCGTTAATGCATAGAAATCATAATTAAAATCATAGAAAATTATAGCCAAGCATTGAACATCAAAACCCCCAAATTAATAGTTGAAAGCCATAATCATGCAAGAGAAAAACCATGAAATCAACCATGTAACGATGCCTTTAAATGAAATTACAATTAGGGAAGAGAATCATGCCTTAAACCAAGAAGATTGATGGAAATAATTCACCAAGACAAGCCCCAAAGTAATCCCTTAGTTGAAACCCTAGCTTTTTGCCCCAAAACCTTTTGAGAGAATTATTATATGTTTAGGAAGAGTTTCTAAATGTTTAAGAATAAAATAATAGGGTAAATAACCTTCTAAGTGTATTAGAAGTCATGGGTCCTTATTAGGGTAAGTAGGAAAATGTCCAAAATACCCCCATTTAAATCCCATAAAAACCCAACAGAAGGTCACGACTGACCTCCTTATGAGTCATAACCTCCCTTACGATTGTTACCCACATGATCTCAAACATGACTTAACCATGGATCAAACACTTTTCAGTATATGACTCATCCATCTATGTTGTGATCTAAGCATAAGATCCATACCCATGACTCGTATACCTGGTAGAATGTAACACCAGGAGGATCAAACACTGTCCACCTTATGAGTCACCTATATAACTCGTACCCAACCATACGACACTCATCCCTAAGACGTATCCATTCCAATGAACAAAACAATCCCACCAACTAACACTAGCCATCTTACGATCGGACTTCACCACTTATACCCCAGCATACGGCTCGTACCATGAGTCATATTGGGTCCGAAAAATAGGATTCTAGGAAATTTTCAAAGGGTCCAAACCTAGGATGCTTTTGTCTCCCCCACTAGGAAGATTCATCCCTGAATAATGGATAAGGTAGGGGTAACATCACATAGAGTCATTTGTATTATAAAACATAAATCCCACCTTCTTGATGTCTCTACTCTTACCTTTACAAAACAGAAAAAAAATGCAAGAGATGCAACTCTTCCTTTAACAAACTCAGAAAATAAAGATGTGTTCAAGAACACATGCCTTCTACATGAATATCAAGACAAAAAATTAAGAGTGGATAGTTGAACTTCATGTCCTCCTCCGCTTCCCACGTGGCCTCTTCCACATTGTGGTTCCATCATAGAACCTTAACCAAAGCCACATCCTTGGCCCACAACCGACGATCTTGCCTATCTAATAACTCAATCGGGACCTCTTCATAAGACAAAGAATCCGAGATATCCATCCCCTCTAAAGGAACAATCAAAGATGGATCCCCAACGCACTTCCTCAACATAGAAACATAGAACTTCAGATGCAACAAACTCAAGCTTAATGGCAACTCCAACTCATACACAACATTGCCTGCTCTCCGCAAAATATCATAAGGACCAATGTACCGAGGACTGAGCTTTCCTTTTTGGCCAAATCGTACTACTCCCTTCATAGGAGAAACCTTAAGGAAAACCTTATCCCAAACTGCACACTCCAAGTCTCTATGCCTTACATCCGCATAGGACTTTCGATGACTCCGGACAGCCTTGAGCCTATCCTAAATCACCTTCACTTTTTTCATAGCTTGATAAACCAAACCCGGTCCAAAAGTATTTGCCCCAATAAGCTCAAACCAACCAATAGGAGATCTACACCTCCTACCATACAACACGTCAAAAGACACCATAACAATAATATTATGATAGAAATTATTGTAAAAAAACTCTACCAAAGGTAGATGCTCCACCAAACTGCCACGCTAATAAATCACACAAGCTCGAACGATATCCTTTAATGTCTAAATAGTTCTTTTTGCCTGCCTATCCGACTACGGATGGAAAGCAGTACTCAAACTCACCTTAATCCCCAGCCCTTTCTTGAAAGACCACTAGAAGTGGGATGTAAACTGCGTAGATTTATTTGAAATAATTGAAATAGGCACCCAATGTAGTTTCAAAATTTCTTAGAGATAAAGCTTCACATAATCCTATGCCGAAAAGTTAGTCCGCACAGGGAAGAAATGCACAGACTTTGTCATCCTATCCACGATGACCACAATTGAATCAAATTAGTTCTGAGATCGAGGAAGACCAGTAATGAAATCCATATTGATCTTTTCCCACTTGCATTCAGGCAACTAAATTTCTCTAAATTTCTGGATAAAACCCATAAAGACTGATGTGCTCAATCTTAACTTGTTAACACACCATGCATTTGGAGACAAAATTAACCATGTCCTGCTTCATGCCACTCCACTAATATATCTTTTTGAGATCATGGTACATCTTAGAAGAACTAGGATGAACAACATAGCATAACTCTTGCCCATTAGTCAAGATTCTTTGCCGTAAATCTCTACATCAGGAACACATAACATCCTTTGATATCGCAAAGTACCATCGCCGCTAATCTCTAAATTCTCCACCTTTTTCCCACTAATGCTACCCTTGATTTTCATCAAGGAAGAATCCAACATTTGCTTCTCTTTAATCTCTAGACAAAGAGACGATCTAACCACTAAGAGATGATCTAACTACTTCTTCCAGCATCATACCACCATCCTTTGAGTCCAAGAGATAATACATAAGATTTGCCAAATGATGAATCTCTTTTACCAATTCTCGTTTCCCTTTTTCCATATGAGCCAAACTACCCATGGACAACCTGTCAGCAACTATGTTAGCTTTATCTGGGTGGTAGTGAAGACTCATATCATATCCCTTGAGATGCTCAATCCATATCCTCTTCCATAGTTTGAGCTCTTTAATAAAGAACACATACTGTAAACTCTTGTGATCAGAAAAAATATCCACGTGAACTCCATACAAATAATGCCGTCATATTTTGAAAGAAATCACAATGGCCAACAACTCTAAATCATAAGTAGGATAGTTACTCTCATGCTCCTTCAACTACCTCGAATCATAGGCTATCACCTTCCCGTGATGCATATAAACATAATCAAGATGAACCTGAGATGAATTATAATAAACCACGAACTCGTCATTTTGCTCTAACAAAGTCAGAACTGGAGACGAAGTCAACTTATCCTTCAATTTCACAAAACTCCCCTCACACACATCTGACTAAGAAAGCTTAACCTTCTTCTTTGTTAACTTAGTAAAATGAGAAGCTATCAATGAAAAACTCTCCACTAACCCCCTATAATAACCGGCTAAACCAAAGAAGCTATGAATATTAGATAGAGTCATAGGTCTAGGCCACTTCTTCACTACAACCACCTTCTATAGATCCACCATGATCCCTTCACTAGAAATGATATAACCCAAGAAAGTCACATCATTCAACCAAAATATGCACTTAGAGAACTTAGCAAACAACCGTTGTTCGTTTACGGTCTGAAACACTGTATGGAGGTAATTAGAATAATCCAAATCACTCTTCGAATACACCATAATATCATCAATAAACAAAATAATCTAGAGGTCCAAATACTACAAAAACACCCAGTTCATCAAATACATAAATGTTACTAGGGAATTTGTCAATCCAAATAACATCACCATAAACTCATAATGTCCATAATGAGTGCGAAAAGTCATCTTAGGGATATCCACCTCCCTAATCTTAAGATGATGGTACCCAGACCGGAGATCTATCTTAGAGAAGAACTTGGCATCTTACAGCTGGTCAAACAGATCATCTATCCGAGGAAGAGGATATTTGTTCTTGACCGTAACCTTATTCAAATAACTATAGTCAATTCACATACGAAGAGAACCATACTTCTTATGCACGAACCACACCGGTGCACCTCATGGAGAAATACTAGGATGAATAAACCCTTTATCTAAAAGATCCTTAATTTTCTCCTTGAATTCACTTAACTCAGCCAGAGCAATTCTATACGGAGGAATAGAATTGGACGAGTGTCTGGATATAAATCAATACCAAACTCTATTTTTCTATTTGGAGGAACACCTGGAAGATTATCCAGAAAGACCATTGGAAACTCATTAACTACCAAAACTGACTATAACGAAGGACCTTTCGAGTTGGAATCCTTAACCTGGACCAAGTAAAAAAGACAACCATTAGAGATTAACCTTCGAGCTCTAAGATAAGAAATAAACTTTCCCCTTGGAGCTAAGGAACAACCTTCCCATTCTATTTCCTACTAACTAGGGAACCTAAAAATGACTATATAGGTTTGACAATCCTAATTTGTATATAAAGAATGCAACCAATCCATGCTCAAGATTAAATAAAAATCTACCATATCCAACTCAAAAATATCCACCAAAGTTTTTGTCTACCACTCACAGATACCACACACCCCCATAAACCCGTTCAATAATGACCGAATCTCCTATCGGGGTAGAGAAAGAAAATGGATCTGAAATAATCTTTGGATTAAAACTAAAAGACACAGCCATATAAGGAGTCATATAGGAAAGGGTAAAGCCTGATTAAAGTAAACAATATACAACACAAGAGAAAAGTTGTAATGTACCAGTAATAATATCAGGTGATGCCTCAGATTCCTGATGGGATGCCAAAGCGTACAACCTATTCCTACCAATACTGGAACCAAGAGCAATAACAAAAGTAGATTCCACACCACCAGGTGTAGGGAAAGAATATTATACCACCAGAATCTTATTTGCCCCCGTAGCAACTATGGTAGACGAACAATCACTGAGATGATGGCCTACTTGGCACACTTGAAGCACTTATTCCTTTCCTTCTTATAGAATCCCCAATAAGGACAACTGTAAAACCGACAAGGAGGACATGAAGAAATAGACTGATCTTCTTTTGCCTGAGACTGGGCTTCCTGTGCTCGAGAATTATCGCCACCATGATGACGCCTGTAGCCTAACTGCTAGGGGTAAGGATCACTCGTAGTAGAGAAGGAACCAGAACTCCCCTACTTCTTTTTCTGCCATTTCCCACCATCTCAACCATCCTGAGACTGGGCACCTCCCTAATAAGAAAACCTACCCTTCTTACCTTGCCTGTCTCCATATTCTGCCTGCCTTCTCTTCTCATTCTTAACCTACTGCATATAAATAGTCAACCTCGACATGTCCATATCCTTCATAAGCAAAAAAAAATTTCTCTCAAGAAGAAGATCTATGTTCAGCCAAAAAATGAACTTCCTCATTCTCGACCTCATATCATCTAACAAATTAGGATCATACTTCAACAATTGATGGAACTTTAAAGCATACTCCTTCACAGATATTCTCCCTTTCATGAGGTTCACAAACTCCTCCTTCTTAGCTTCCCTAAACTCCTGAGGAAAGAACAGACCTATAAAAGCATTAGAAAAGGCCTCCCATAAGCGATCCTCTTCTACATCACTATTATCTCTATCCCATTCCTCAAACCACAAATAAGAAACCTCTTTGAGATGATAAGCTGCAAATTTTACTCCTTCCATATTAGTAGCCTTCATTACATGAAAGATCTACTCCATCTCATCAAGAAAGCCTTGAGGGTCTTCCTCAACCTTCACTCTCTCAAAACCATGAAGAACCCATCTTTATAAACTGTCCAAGCCTAGAGGCCTCAGAAGACACTACACTAGTCATACCCCGCTCAGTTGATCCATAACCAATTGGGCAATAACATACATATACTGAAGAAACCCTGCATTAGTCATATTTCCTTGAGGGTCCTGAGGAGTAGTAGGATGAAAATGAGGAACTCGGGTACAATCAAGAATAAGAATTGCATAATTCAAAGATATAACAAGATTCCATAATTCTCTCATGAAGACTCTAAGATAGTGTCACAATTATCACCGACCCAATTAAGTCTGACCATACCAAACCAACCATCCATTCCATACTAAACCATTTAGAAAATATCAAACATAATATGCAAATCAAACCTAAAATGTAATACAATGGAATAGTGTGAAATTATGTCCGATGATGCCAGCCTCCCAACTTATTCCAATGCCAAGGCCAACACCAATACTGATCCCTCTTATACCATAAAGCCTCTATCCAAAAAATACAAATATCTGCTTGGGACATGCCCCTGACCATGGACAAAACCAGTATCCATAAAGAAAGTAGAATGTCTAAAAATGTATAACATAAAATAATGCCTTATGAAAAGATGGAAGCTCACTATGTCAGTCCAATAAGTTGTCACTGAATTAAGTACTATGAAGGAGGAGTCGAACGGTTGGTTCCTGTATAGTGTGGGTATACAGCCGCCAGTACATGGGTTAGTGGGTGAACACTAGCATGAAACTCGGGAAAAAGACAAAGTAATGCCAATTATAAAAACCATGTGAAAACCATCCAATGCAATAAACTTACATATATATAAGTGTTGGGAAAAGGGACAGAGTATAATATGCCTTTTAAAACCTTTACCTGGGTTGTGCAGCTTAGCCATCGTACCACCAACAGGCCATATGTGTTCAGCTTTCCCTGATTAAAGGTTCCCAGTGCATGTTGCCACACGACTAATAAATATTCCTGGGATGACTAGTATATCCCTCCAATATAAATGTAACACTCGCACATTAATGCCCGCCATTAATGCCTAATTAAAACCATTAACAACAATACAACAATCCATTTATTAACCAAGTCTATTGAATAAACAAGTGGTATCGTCATACCACCGTACTTGCAAGCATTATCCATAGCTAAACTATTTAGAATAAGGGGACATTCAAGTGCCCTATAATTAGTAATATTAAACCTCTTGGGAGACTACCATGTTCTACACAAGCATAACCAATTATCAATTAACATTTCTAAACCATTGAAAAATATTAAAGGTTTCATATATAAGCTAAAAACAAGAAAGAGTTTCGTTACAATAAGCCAATGCAATGAGCATATCTTTATATGCAATTTGTCAAACACCTTGGGGCATAATATAACAAAAAACCAAATTCTATTACCATTAAACCATTACCATCCTATTCAATCGTCCATAACCATCGTTAATGAATAAAAATATAATTAAAATCATAGGAAATCATAACCAAGCATTTAACATCAAAAACCCCCAAATCAATAGTTGAAAGCCATAATCATGCAAGATAAAAACCATGAAATCAACCATGCAACAATGCCTTTAGTTGAAGTTACAATTACGGAAGAGAATCATGCCTTAAACTAAGAAGACTAATGGAAAAATTTTATCAAGAGAAGCCCCAAAGTAATCCCTTAGTCGAAACCCTTGCTATTTTCCCCAAAAGCTCGTGAGTGAATTATGATATGTTTAGGAAGAGTTATAAGTATTTAAGAATAATATAATAGGGTAAATAACCTCCTAAGTGTATTAGAAGTCGTAGGTCCTTAGTATAGTAAGTAGGGATATGTCTAGAATACCCCTACTTAAATCCTATAAAAACCCAACACAAGATCCTGACTGACCTCCTTATGAGTTTATAACATCCCTTACGATTAATAGCCACCTGATCGTAACCAAGCCTCAACCATGGATCAGACATTGTCCTGTATATGACTCATCCACCTAATTCATAACCTTAGCATATGATTTGTAAACATGACTCTTATCCCTATAAGAATGTAACACCAGGAGGATCAAACATTGTCCACCTTACGAGTCACCTATACGACTCATGCCCAAACATACTACACTCACCCCTAATTCGTATCCATTCCAGTGACCATAACCATCCCTCCAACTAATACTGGTTAGCTTATTATAGGACTTCACAACTCATACCCCAACATATGGCTAGTACCATTAGTCATATTGGGTTCGAAGAATGGGATTCTAGGAAATTTTCTATGGGCCAAAACCTGGGATGCTTTATCATAATAGATTGCAATATGTTTTTATCCAAAAGAAGTTGAATTTAGAGCAGAGGATATGGGTTAAGTTGCTCAAGGTATAAGATATGCATCTTCATAATCATCCATCTAATGCTAATATAGTTACTGATGATCTTAGCAGGTTATCTATGGGGAGTTTATCCTGTATAGATGAAGAAAAGTGAGAATTGGTGAATGATATTCCTCAGTTTGCTAATCTTAGTGTTTATCTATTAGACTTTGAAGATTAAGGTATTATGGGGAAAGAGCTATTAAAGTCATCTATTTGTGCTAAGATGAAGGAGAAGAAGGTTTTGCATCCTATCTTAATGAAGATTAAGGGTTATGTGGGCCAGCAAAAAGTGATGGTTTTTTATATTGGTGGCTATAGTGTCTTGAGATTCTAAGGTAGGTTGTGTGTCTCCGATGTTGATGGATTGTGAGAGAGGATCTTAGCTGAGGCTCATGAGTTGAGGTACACATGTTCATCCTGGCTCATGTACCATGATTTGAAAAAGACTTAGTGGTGGAATAACATGTAGCGGGATGAAGTGAATTTTGTGGCCAAGTTTGTGGTTTGTCAACAAGTGAAGATGGTGCATTTGAGACCTGATGGGTTATTTCAAGCGATTGAGTTGCCCAAATGGAAGTGGGAAGTGATTAATATGGATTTTATTACTGGTCTTCTATGGTCCCACCATCAATTTGTTTTGATTTGGATCATCATTAATAGGATGGCTAAGTCCACTTATTTACTACCTGTGAGGACTAATTACTCTGCTGAGGATTATGCAAAGTTTTTCATTCAAGAAATTGTCAGGTTGCAGGGTGCACCCATTTTTATTATATCTGATAGTGGTACCCAATTCTCCTCTCACTTTTGGAATTCCTTTTAGAGAGGTTGGGGAACTGAAGTGAACCTTAGCACCATTTTCCACCCTCAGAAGGATAAGAAGAAAAGACCATTCAAACTTTGGAGGATATGCTAAGGTCTTATGTGTTTTACTGTGGTGGTAGTTGGGTTGATCATTTGCATCTTATAGAGTTTGCGTATTATAATAACTATCATGCAAGTATTCAGATGTCTTCTTTTGAGGCTCTTTATGGTAGGTGGTTTAGTTCTCCTATTAGGGGTTTGAGGTTGGGAAAAATAGATATACGATAGAGACTTGGTTCTCCATGCCATTGAGAAGGTGAAGGTGATTCAGAACTAGTTTTATACTTCCCAGAGTCGCCAAAGGACCTATGTAGATATACGGTGAAGGGATTTAGAATTTGATGTGGATGATTTCATATTCTTGAAGGTGTTTCCCATGAAGAAAGTAATGCAGTTTGGAAGGAAGGGAAAGCTCAGTCCCCATTATGTTGGTCCATACCAAATTGTTAAGCGAGTGGAAATATAGCTTATGAGTTGGATTTTCCTCCAAGCTTGGGTTCCATTCATCCGGTTTTTCACGTTTCAATGTTAAAGAAGTGTGTGGGCAATCCTTTCTTTGTATTTCCTTTTAAGAGTGTTGGTGTTTTAGGCTCTTTGTCATATGAGAAAGTCCTGATTGAGATTTTTTATCGGCAAGTCCATCGATTGCAGACTAAGGATGTGTCCTCTATGAAGGTTCTATGAAGGAACCAAAAGTTTAAATAAGCTACTTGGGAAGTTTAAGAGGACATGAAGTTCAAATACCCATTCTTGTTCCCTATTTTGGATACTCGTGCTTAAGGTATGTGTTAAGGTTATCATCTTTTTTTTGTCTTTGTAAAAGGTAAGTGTAGTTGTGTTCCATTTTAATCCGTGCTAAGGGACTCCTTGCCTCATTATTTTGGGACGAATGATCCTAAGGGGTGTAAAATGTAATGCCCTGGATTTTTGTCATTGAAAAATTCTAAGTTTCTACACTTAGTTCCCAGATGACAACCCTCCATATGAGTCGTCACATGTCATTATGGGCCTTAAAGACTCAATTACGGCCTGGATAATATGTTGGCCTGGATTTTCTATCTTAATTACGACTAGGGGTTATGAGTCATAAAAACTCAAAATAATTCTTATGGCCCTATCTATATCCAAACCAGGGCAATGCCCAAAGTATGTTATCTTAAATAAGATTTGGACTCTATGAGTCATAGGGACTAGTAACGAGTCGGAGCGTGTGAGTCATAGTGTTACCAGAAATAGGTCTCTTGGCTACTGTCCAGACTATGCCTCGTGGTGACGAGCCCTAGTGAGTCCTTACGAGTCGTATAGTCACCCATAGTCACTAGGGATAATTTTTTAGATTCTATTAAGGGCACTTTTGACATTTCTCTCTTTACCCACTTAATATCCACTACCATAAAACACCCTTGGGATGTTTTTTTCAACATAGTAGCACTCAAAGAACTCTCTTAAACTTCCTAAATTAACTGAAGCAAGATCCTTAGTGTTTCCAAGAAGGTGACCAATTAGAGCTCCCAAAGGAAAATTATCTCCATAATTATTGACATTTTAGGCATGTTACTCTGCCCCAACTATAACATTGTGAAAGCAACTGATTTAAATAGTTCTCCATGTGCTTTTGAGGTTTGATTTAGAACATGGGTAGAGGGTTTGAATGATTGTTGTTTATGTGATGTTTTCTGGTTACATATGTATTGTTTAAGATGAAAATGGTGTTTGAAATCAATTTGATGCATGATAATGGTGAATAAACTAGAGGATTGTGATTTCCCAAAAAAATTAATATTGACAATTGAATTGATAATAATCCCCGACCCAATTTTTGTGGATGTGGTTTTTAGTATGAGTATAATTGCATTGAACTACATTCGAAACAACTGCATTATATAAAGAGACATTTGAAACACAATGGGTTGGATTAATGAACAAAGAGAGTCGTTGTTCCCCTACCTTGTATTACTGACAAAGTGAGTTGTTCTCCCGAGTTAATGGAATTGGATTTCCATGTTGATGATACCTTACAAGTGTAGTTAGTATGAAAATACTAACAGTGTACATCTAAATGTGCATAATGGTTCAATGAATGGAAATGTGTGATAAATATTTTAATGGCGCTTGAAAGAGGGTTGTGTAGCTGGGCCGTGAAAGTTGCGGTCCTGAGGGAACAATACTGGAAACCGTACTTGCCAGTGCGGGAGTCTAAATGTACTGGGGTTTGAGACCCCTTTCTTATGACTGTTTGGTTCGAGTCCACATTATTATATCATTGGTAGGTTTGAGTCCTCCATAATAAATTACATGATTGGGTGATTATGTCACCTTTGTATATGGTTGGGAGGTTTGAGTTCCCCATGCATATATATGAGATTAATCTCTGATTCATGTGGTTAAACGCACTGGGGATCCACCAAGGCATGAGAGTTAGGGGCCATATAGACCATGGGTACTGATATTTGATGGTTAAGCTACACAATCCTGGCTAAAGTTTTAAAAAGCTTGTTAAGCCTTGTTTCCTATCCCAGCATTTTATATAAATATATATATATATATATATATATATATATGCACACATGTATGTGAACATGTACATTTAGTTGAACTAGATTTTAAATTTTCATTGTTAGGGTCGGGGGCATATCTTGTCTTAGATTGTTTTTGGCTTAGTAGTGGTTTTGTGGATATTACTATGGACTTGGGTATTGGTTACTTGATAATGGTTATTAGTTACAGGTTATCGGTTTTCGGTTGTTTAAAATCCGAAAATATCTTTTAAGTTCTTAAGCATGTAATTTTTTATATGTTTGGAATTCAGCCGTTGCTAGTGTTATACCCTATTTAACTAGGAAAAGGGGGTAGTCTCCGATCCTCGGTGGGTACTTGAGATACCCAGCATGGTCAAGCCCTGGTTTGATGACACGGCTCGAACTAGGGCCTAGTTGTGTCGGGAATCTCAAGTCCAACAATGACCGGAGACCACCCCAAACACCTAACCATAATGCCTTGCACCGTATGTCAGATGAATTTCGAACATATAACAAGATAAAACAAGAATAGTTTAAGGACATTAAATAAAATCTATAATCCAAAATCCAATAACCTAAACCAATTATCCAACCGGTGTCAACCCCAATGCCAATACTAATGCCTAGGCCAAAACCAATACCAGCATCGCCCATGCCCATAGTAGTCTGGCAAAGCCTCTAACAAGAATCAAATAACATCTGATCCGGACGTCCGCCCGACCATAGACAAAACCAACATCCAAGAAATGATAACAATGAAAAGAAGTCCATAGCATGAAATGAATCCTTCCGTAGTATGGAAACTCATGACTGAGCAGGAAGAATAGTTGTATTTCCAGTTCTTGCATCACATTGAGATATAACTCCTAAAGATGGTTAGCAGAGTGAATGCTAGCACGTACTTAGGGATAAGATAAAAATGTCAGTAATTCATAACAAAAGTAAGTAACCATATACAATCGCATATATACATATATATCTTGCCGGTATAGGTAACCGTATTTAGCATTCATTTAAAACCTTTACCGAGGATGTGTAGCCTTGCCGTCCTAAAACAACCAATTGGATATATGTATTCATCTCCCCCTGCTTAAAGGGCCCAAGTACGTGTTAGCCGCATGACTGGAGGAAAGAACCTTAGATGTCTAGTACATCTCCCAAAATATAAAGTGACATCTTACACACTATCTCCTTGACCAAACCTCACATCGGTATACATGAGTTTCCAGGATTGGTCCCCCCAGGACATCCACCTTCCACGAGTTTGCTACACACCCCCTTTAAGCCTATATAAAAACCATTTACACATTCCAATAATTTACCAAGTAGTGTTTAAATTAGGCATTAACCATTGGTATCGTCAAACCAAAATTAGAGCTTGCAAGTCTATCATTTTATGACATTAAACCAAATTGACTCCAAAGCTTCCAATTAAACCAAGACTAGGCCACAAGGGCCTTTCAAAATCATTTAAAACCAACAAAACCAATTAAAGTTCCATTACAATTTATGCAATGCAAAGATTTTATGAATAGTCAAACTATGTGACAAAATCATTCTCATTATTCTTTTAGCAAACACGTTAAGGGAACATAAGTTTCAAAACTATAACCAAGTAATTTGGGTAATTCATAATACCAAAAATCCATTTACCATTAATATGCATCCAACAATGTCAAAATCATACAAAAAGTATGAAAGAATATATAATTAAACCATGAGAAACATTATTCAACCATAAACATCCAAAACCCCCAACCATTATTTCAAACCATAATAATATCATAAAAATAATACATGTGAACACATGTTCCTTGTAAAATAACAATGAGGGAGAGTATCATGCATTAGATACCAAGGAAGATGGAGGAATCACTCTTGAAAGACCCTAATTGATTTCCTTGAAGAAACCCTAACCTTTTTCTTGAATAGAGAGTTTAAGAGAGATTTTAAGAGTGTTTGATTGAGAATAATAGGTTAATGAAGTCCCAAAAGGTGTATTATGTCATGGTATCCAAAGGAGTGAAGAGAGAGAAATGTCCAGAATACCCCCAACTTAAAACTGTAAAAATACTGAAGGTAGTTATGAGTCGACCCCTTGACTCGTGACCACAACATATGACTTGTACCATCGAGTCGTCACCAAGATAGTGAGTTGGACACCCACACACTATAAACCATATGACTACATTGCCCCCTGTCATGACCAGACCATACGACTAGTATGGTGCAGTCGTACGCAAGATAGAATCCAAAAGGATTGACATAGGATAACATACGACTTCCCACAACAGCAAATGACCTATCCCCACAACTCTAATAAGCCACTCGTACTCACAGCCAAGTCAAGTAAATAAATTGTTGATTAAGTAAAGGATCATCATAACGGCCCATCACCAAACCTAATGACGCATACAACCAAATTATAACCATAATCAAAACCCAACCACCATCACTAGACATCTTATGAGTTGAATCACATGACCATACCCACATTGTATGACTTGTACAATGAGTCATTACAAGAACAGTGAGCTCAAAGCTTAGGAAATTACAATGGGCCAAAACCTAGGGTGTTTCAATTCTCCCCCACTTGGATCATTTGTCCCCAAATGATGGGACAAGGCAGTACAAGTACGATTTGGACTTCACATGCCTCTACTCTTACCTTTAACTAAGTTAGAAAAAAAAGATAAAAATAAAATCAATCTTTCCTTTAACAAAGATAGAAAATAAAGATTTTTAGAACAACACAAACATTACGCATGAATTTCTGAAGTTAAAAATAGGAATGGATACTTGGACTTCATCTCCTCTACAACTTCCCATGTAGCCTCTTCTACCTTGTGGTTCCTTTAGAGAAACTTTTCCGTGGCACATATTTAGACCATAATCAACGAATCTTATGATCCAAGATCTCAACCAAAATCTCCTCATAAGATAGGGAATCTAAAATACCAATACCCTTGGTAGGCACAATTTGTGATGGATCACCCATACACTTTCTCAATAAGAAATAAGAATACTGAGTGAATGGATCTCAAATTAGGAGGTAACTACAAATCATAAGCAACATTACCAAACCTTATCAAAACTATATAAGGACCAACATTCTAGGGACTAAGCTTCCCCTTCTTCCTAAACTACAACACTCCCTTCATGGGAGACACCTTCAAGAACACCCTATCCCCATCCTAAAATTCTAACTTTCTTCACCTCATATTTGCATAGGACGTTTAGGGACTTTGGGCTACCTTAAGTCTATCCCGAATCACCTTCACTTTCTCCAGGGCTTGGTGAACCAAATATAGGCCAAAAATTTCTGCCTCACCAACCTCAAACTACCCAATAGGAGATCTACTCCTCCTACTATACAATTTCTCAAACAGATGCATTTTAATGCTGGAGTTGTAGCTACTATTATAGAAAAACTCTATAAGAGGAAAATGCTTAACCCAACTACCACCATAGTCAATTACGCAAGCCCGAAGCATATCCTCTAATGTCTAAATAGTCCTATCTGCTTGCCCATCCGACTGTGGGTGAAAAGCAGTACTAAGAGTCATCATGGTCCCCAAACCTTTCTAAAACGACTGGTAAAAGTGAGATTAAATTAGCATAACATTATCCGAGATGATAGGAACATGCACCCCATGCAAATTTACAATCTCTTGGAGGTAAAACCTTGCATAATCCTCTGCCAAAAAATTTGTCCAGACTGAAAAGAAATGAGTAGACTTTGTCATCTTATACACGATGATCCAAACTAAATCAAATTGATTCTAAGACCAAGGAAAGTCGGTCACAAAATCCATGTTGATTACTTCCCACTTCCACACGGGAAACTCAATCTATTTATACAATTTTTCGAGCCTCATGTGCTCAACTTTCACTTGTCGGAACATCATACACTTAGCCATAAAATTAGTAGCATCTCGCTTCATATTGTTCTACCAATAATTTTTTTTAAGGTATTGAAACATTTTTGTTGAACCATAATGAATAACATAATCCAACTCATGTGCCTTAGCCAAGATCCTTTCTCAAAAACCATCTATGTTGGGAACACATAACCTCCCTTGGTACCGTAAGGTACCATTATTACTAATCTTGAAGGTCATCAACTTTTTCCATCTACATCACCTATTATCCTCATCAAGACAGGATCTAACACATCTTTCTCCTTGATCTCCAAACCACGAGATAATTGTGCAACGTCTTTCACAAAGACACCACCGTCCTCAAAGTCAAAGAGACTAACTCCAAGGTTAGCCAAATAGTGAATATCCTTAACCAACTCCGACTTCTTCTTTTCAACATGAGCAAGGTTCCCCGTGGATAACCTACTAAGAGAATCAGCAACCACTTTAGCTTTACCTTAATGGTAGTGAGGACTCATGACATGATATTTGAGCAGCTCAAGACATCCCTTTTTCCTGAGGTTAAGCTCTTTCTGAGTAAACACATATTATAGGCGATTATGATCTTAAAAGATATCCAGATCAATTCTATAAAAATAGTAATGCCATATTTTTATCGCGAACACCATAACCAAAAGCTCCAAGTCATGAGTTAGATAATTCTTTTTATCAACCTTCAACTGTCAAGATGCATAAGCTATTACCTTGCCATTCTACATCAAGACGCAACCAAGCTATACACAAGATGTATCACAGTATACCACAGATGCATCTGTGCCTTCGGGGAAAGTCAAGATAGGATCTAAAGTTAGCTTATCCTTCAAATTCTCAAAACTATCCTCACAAGCATCCGACCACAAAAACATCAATTTCTTTTGAGTTAACTTGGTCAATGGGGTAGCTATAGAAGAAAAATATTTCACAAACCTTCTGTAGTAACTACCTAAACCCAAGAAGGTTCGAGTATCGATTGGAGTCATGGGTATAGGCCACTTCTTCACCACTACAACTTTTTGTGGATCAACCATGATCCCTTCACTAGAAATGATTTGACATAGAAAAGTGACAATGTTCAACCAGAATTCACATTTTAAAATTTTGGCACAGAATAACTGCTCTTTCAGGGTTTGTAATACAATGCAGAGGTGATCGACATGATCCACCTCACTCGTTCAGTACACTAAAATATCATCTATGAACACAATGATGACCAAATCTAGAAACTGATGAAAGACTATATTTATCCAATACATGAATACCGCTGGGTCATTGGTCAATGCAAAAATCTTACCAAAAAACTCAAAATGCCCATATCAAGTACGGAAGGTAGTCTTAGGGAGATCCACCTCCCTAATTTTTAACTAATGATACCTGGAGCATAGACCGATTTTGGAGGAAAATTTAGCACCCTGTAGCTAATCAAACAAATCATAAATCCTTAGAAGAGAATACTTATTATTTTTAATAACCTTATTCAACTGTCGATAATCAATGCATATCGGAAGGGAACCATCCTAATTACGCACGAATAGCATGGGTGCACCCCATGGAGACACAGTAGGACAGATAAAATCCTTGTATCAAGGATCCTTTAGATTCTCCTTAATCTCCTTAAACTCAGCTAAATCCATTCTATACGGAGGAATAAAAATCCAATGAGCTTCCAAAATAAGATAAATCCCAAACTCAATCTTTCTATCAGGAGAGAAACTGGAAGGTCATTAGAGAAGACCTCACAAAATTAATTCACCATCGAGATAGAATGTATACAAGAACCCTCTTAGTAGGAACTTTAACTCAGACCAAATGATAGAGACACCCCAAAGATATTTATCTTCGATCTCTAAGATATGATATAAACTTCCCTTGAGGGGATAGGGAACCACCCTCTTACTTAATAACTAACTTAATAGGAAATTTAAAGACAACCTTACGGGTTCAACAGTCTAGAGAAGCATAGTACGAGTGCAACCAATCCATCCTCAATATGATATCAAAATCAACCATGACTAATTCAAATAGATTCATCAGAGTCTCCTGACAACCCACAGATACCACAAAACCCCTATAGACTCTTTTTGCCACCATAGAATCACCCATCGAGGTAGAAATAGAAAAGAGGCCGAAATACACTCAGGATTGAAACCAAAATAAACAGTCACAAATGGGGTCACATAAGAGAGAGTGGACCCTTAATCAAGTAAACAATACACATCATGAGAAAAGAGTTTCAACATATCAGTCACGACATCAAGAGATACCTAAGACTCCTGAAGGGTAGTGAGAGCATAGAGACGGTTGTGACTAGTGCTAGAACTAGATGGTGCACCCCACGTGTGCCTCAGCTGATAAAGAGGCAACATGAACCTTATTTTCCCCTGAAGCAACTTTGGCCACTGGACAACTTTTATCGATATGCCCTGACAGACCACAGTTGAAGCACTTGTCCTTTCTTTCACCACCGTAACCCTGATGCAATCGACCATAAAATTTTAAGGAAGGATATAATAAAGCTAACTGTTCCCCGATAACCTTAGATTTGTCACCCTATGCCCTAAAATTATCGCCACCTTAAAAATGTGTGTCACTTAATGATTTAAGATAGGGAGAACTATCCATCGAGTAAGACCTAAAATTTCCCCACTTCCATTTTGGCCACTTCCCACCATCCCTACCACTTTGCTATTAGCCACCACCCTAAATAGAAAATCTAAACATCTTTCTCTACCTCTCTATTATCTTAACCTGCTTCTTTTTCTCTTCCTCTAACTATTACATGTACATAACAAACCTAGAGATATCTATGTCTTTGTTAAAAAAGTTAGCTTTACTCTCCAAAATTAGGTCGTGAGACAATCCATAAGTGAACTTCCTCATTCTTTCTCTCATGCTAGAAACTAACTCTGGAGCATACTGAGATAACTAGTGAAACTTCAAGGCATACCATTTCACTAACATCTTACGTTGGTTCATATTAACAGACTTTTCCATCTTTGCTTCCCTCTACTCTTAAGGAAAGAATCAGTTCGGGAAAGCATTTGAAAAATCTTCCCACAGGGTTAACTCAACATCATCAAACCTTGATTAATCACATTCCTCATACCACTGGTATGCCACATCTTTCAGCTAGTAGGCGGTAAACTCTAAATCCTCCACATCTGTGGCTTACATAACATGAAAGATCTTTTTAATCTTATCAAGAAAACCTTGGGGATCCTCCTCCACCCTAACACCATTAAAGGTTGAAGGATTCAACCACATGAACTAGCCAACCCTTTTGGCCTCAAATGAAATAATAGAAGTACCACGCTCACCCTAAGAAGCTATCAACTATGCCAACATATGAATAGACTGGAGAAACCCAGTATTCATCACATTAGCTTGAGGGGCTCAAGAAGTACTGGGGGGAACAGGAACCCTTGATAGAGTCTGGACCTCATAAATAAGATGGGTCCTATCATCATTATCCTCTAATAGGATAAAAGAGTTTCCATGAGCTTCAGATCTTTGAGGAGACATGATCTAAAAAGCAAACAAATAAAAATTAGAGGGGAATTACGGATCTTAGACTCTACAACTTAAAAACATAACACTAGAAAGAGAAATATTCCTAAATGACTTATAGCCTTCTCTTATGAGTGTGGCGCGCTACACGCCCTTAAAAGAGACTCTAATCGACACGGCTTTATCGGACACCCAATTAAACATAAAAGTAAGTCTCTAATACTAATATGACATGACTCAGACCATTTCTGAGTCGTATCGATCATCTCAAGTACAACCAAGATCGGATACCCCTCCCAACACCAAACTAGAAGCTCCCTACACCCTATGTCGGATTAATTACAAACATATAACAAGATAAAACAATGATAGTTTAAAGACATTAAATAAAGTCTATAATAAAAAATCAAAAAACCTTAACCAATTAACCAATCGGTGTTAACCCTAATGCCAATACTAATACAAAGGCCGACACCAATATCGACACCGCCAAAGCCTACAATAGTTTGAAAAAGCCTCTAACAAGAATAAAATAACATCCGATCATGGCACGCACCCAACTATAGAAAAAAACAAAATCTTAGAAATAATAACAATGAAAAGAAGTGCATAACATTAAATGGAACCTTCCAGAGTATGAAAGCTCACCACTTCAGTCTAACTCAAAGCCGTCCCCGAATCAAAGTCACTAAACAAGAGGAATGGTAGTATGGTCAATTCCTGCATCGCGTGGAGATACAACACCTGGATATGGTTAACAGAGTAAACGCTAGCATGTACTCAAGGATAAGAAAAAATAATGGCAATAATTCAAAACCAAATAAAGTAAACATATTGTTGTGCCCATGCGCACATGCAAGTGTATGTGGTCTCACCAAGTAGTAAAGTGGCCCTTTAGATGAAAAGTATCGATCCCAAAGGGGCTTGTTTTAATAACTATTGAATTCAAGTTTAACAATTGAAATTAAAGTGGTGTAAACGTGACAAATGGAGTTTTTGAGAATTATGATTTAAAAGTAAAGTAAACAACGCGAGAAAGTAAAAGTCTTGGAAAATCAATAAAGAGATGCCTAGGGTCAAGGCTCTACAATTAATCATACTACATTGTTGAACTTCATTGTTTAGATTAATTATCTAGGTTTTTTATTTACAGGGTTTATAGTATTAATATGGTCTCCCGATCCTCTAATCTTCTACCTAATTAGACATTGCAACTACATCTTTGGGCGGGTATGCAATAATCTATTTAGATTCATTAAGATGTTATCCTACAAGTGAATCAAACAAGTCTTCTAGGTATATCCCTATCCTAGACGCTAATTCAAATCCCTTATTTTATAAAAGAATAAGAACCTTACTCTATTTATCCCCATATTACATCCTCTTATTCCCCCTCCCAAGATCACAAAGACGATAATGGATGTATTCTAAGGGTAGATAATAGTTAAAATAGTTATGAAAAGGATAAATAAACAACCAAATATTATAATCAATCAAAACCAAATTAATTCAACCAATGGCAATCATGTTCTTTGCCTTAACCCCAGAAAGGGGGCTTTTAGCCACTCATGGATATAACTGTAATCAACATCTATGAATACATGATAAAATCAATAAATAAAGTAAATTAAAAGAAGAAAAAACATAATTCAAATGTTTTCCAGCCCCTCTCCATTTTTCAAAGCCATACAAGGTATATAACATCACGTTCAGGTGTCCTATATATAGGAGGAAAATATTGTTGCTTTTTGCACTAGGTTTGCATCGTGGTGAAAATTATCCACAATATCCTCTGCAACGTGCCATAATCATAGAGACACATTGTTTTGGATCTCTTTTGAATCTTCCTATGTGTGGAACGGCCCTATAGCCTTTATTTGGGCCCGCGGTGCATCATGGACATCCAAAGTGTCCATTTTACATCAAGTCTTGTCTTGTGCTTTCGTTGATCTATTCCAAACCTTTTTGTGTTGTTTCCACTTGATTTACAGCTTGTATATCATTATTATATTATCATCATCAACTAACCAAGCATACTATATCATTAAAAACCAAAAACTATAACTCAAAACAACACACAATCCACAACAGTAAACTAGCAAATTAAGCTAAGAATACTAGTTTTGCCACTTTTCATATTAAACTTTGTTTTGACTCATGGCTTGATTTACTTGCACTTCAAATACTATAAACAAGTTGTTACACACATAATTACACAATAATAACCTTAGTAACTCATTACACTCACTAGAATCCATTGATATCAACCAATAAAACACCTAGCTCAAGCTTGTAACACTAGTTTTCTCATTTGAATTCAAAGTGACCAAATTAAGTACAAATTTGTTTGAAAGACACCTTAAACATTATAATTAAGTACTTAAACAATTTTATTCTAAATTATATCATTGTTGACTCATTTAGCATACTAGCAGTCCTTATAACAAAACTAAGCAAGCCCGGATAACAACACTAAAGTGCATAAATCCACCTCAGATCATCACCCTACATTAAAGCCTTGTTCATCCTCGAACAACTCTTTACTGTAAGCATCATAAGCTTAGGATACTCTAAACCTCTACTAAAATAAAGATACTCAAGATAGTACTACAATGACTACATAGAATGCAAGGCTCTACACTCAGAATGTTACAAACACAATTGACAGTTCAAGACTACTACTACAAAACATCCTAGCCTAAAAAATTGGCTCACCTAGTTGGAAAACTCATACATATTGTTCAATCAAAGACATCATAGAAATCACCCAAATACCATCAATCATTTTCCCTCACAACAAGAGAGTTACCCATAATAACTCACATATATGCAATTTATTACAAATTGGGTATAAGAATTAAATTACGCTCACTTTCACAAAGAATTCACAAGATATACAAGATAAACCATAGGTTTTACCTTAGTATAGTACTCTACTAATATTAGAATAGTAAATATAAAGATCAAGTAGGTCTTTAAAGGTTTTAATGCAGGCTAAGGGATGGGTAAGAACTATTTTTCCTGTAAAAGTGACTATCTTCCCTAAGCGTTTTAACACATCACACTTATTGTTTAATTTACCTCTAAAAACCACTTTACACCACTTCTATCTACCCCTATATTTTGTTTTCCCTATATCATTAATCTCAATCACATACAATATAGAGGAAGTATTGTCTACTAATTCACCATTCAATTTTTAGCACAAATTTCTTTCAATCCCAACCATAACACATCAATTGTACACACCAATAACTGTTACTTTGGGGCTTCAATTACACTTTTCTCCTACTTGGATTTCAAACTCCTTAAATCAATTAAATTTAACTAAAGAGATTAGGAGCTTTGGATCAAATTAAGGCCAGTCAAAGAAGGGGATACAGTCTACTTATAAGGCAGCTAAAGAAGAAAACCTAAATTTTCAATGGGGCTAACTAGGATTATGAACAATGGTAGGTCAAAAAAAGTATAAACATTCTATAAAAGAAATACCTATATAATCTCCTAAACCCACAATCCTTATTTCCCTTTGCATACAAACTAGGAAAGTTCTATACATCACATCCACCAAGGAATACACAACAACCTTACATGTTACATGGTCAACTCAAGTCGGATCCTCATTGACTCTCACCCAAACAATAACATCAATTCAATCTTTAAGCCAACAAGTACAAGAGTCATAATAATGAGCGTAGAAGACTCACAAGTAGTAATTCATAAAATTAACACACTTTTACATCCAAAACACTTGAATTATGCAGTCAAACATACTTCCAACAAGAACATCCCACTTATTCCTAACATAAAAAAATTAAAATTACTCCTAAAAATAGGAATTTCCCCACTCTACACTTTAAAATCTACTTTGTCCCCAAAGTGTACTTAAAAGTATATATAGAAATACTCCCTGAGGTTTCTCTGCCTAGCTAGTAGCATCTTTATACATCAAGGGGGTCAGGGGACACCACATTTAGTATTCTCTATGCTCCTTAGCTTAGGTTTTCTGGTACCCAGACTTCCCATCAACCTGTGACTCAAGAAACCAAAAAGTATGTGAATTAAAATCTAAAAACACTAAAAATAAAAACCTACCTTAACTTGGGTTGCCTCCCAAGCAGCGCCTAATTTAGTGTCGCGGTACGACCCACATCAACTTTTTTCTCTACCTTGAGGATATAAATTTCACCCCCAATCTCACATCCATTATTTTGTTATGCTCATAGGTTGTTGGTATAAAGATGAAAGAACAGAGCGTATTGTGCATGGTAAACCACTCGGACTTACAGTGAGGTAAGTTTTATTGGTGCTTTCCTTGGGTAAAACTAAGAATATAGGATTTTTATTCCTTATCTTCACAATCTTCTACTATTTTAAATGACCCCACATATATTTCATAACCTAAAAATAATGTAGAAAAGTGCTCTGAATGAGGGACAACAAATCACACTTCAAAACATACACAATCCACAACACACTAACTTTTATTTTTCTTTTCAATTTCAGTCTCAAGAGAAAGATGACAGTTGAATGGCTAAAATTCTTGTGTTTTCTCAACAAATTGGCTAGTATCCTCCTTTGCTTTACTCAACCTCTATGGAGATGGTGGTGGTGGTATCTCCTCAACCTGTTAAGCAACTTTAGTTTATGAGTACTCAGACTTCCTCGAATTATCAGCAACTTTGTCTACAACTAATTTGGGAGCCAACTCTTTATCTACCTCCTTAGTTGTCTTTTTAGGATATTCATTGATCCCTTTACCATTTCTCAAAGTGATTGAACTAACTAGTCTTGGAGGTTCAGTATCACTTGGTAAATAACCTTGAGACCTAGCATTTTATGATTGTTGTATCTGCCCTAACTGATGCTCCAAATTCATCAGCAGTGCTTGCTGATTTTTAAGTTCAACAAACAACTGTTCTTAGGTGTCCATGAACTTCTTTAACATCTGCTCTATATTACCGGCCTGTGTATTTTGTTGTAGCTGCTGAAACTGTTGCCACTGGTTGTTGATCCATGAATTATTTGGTTCCTAATTCTGCCTCTTTTGGTTTTAGGTATTACCATAATTTAGCCTTTGACCATTTCATAAAAAATTGATTGACTTAGGATTTGCACCACACATATCTACAGAATGACCGTTATTGCCACAAACCTCACACCAACCGGTAGTCTGCTTAAAAGATAGGATACTATCCACCTTATAATATGAAGGTCCCTTCCACGTTCTTCCATTAAAATCTAGATAAAAAGCCTCTCAATAGGGTCCCCTATAAAAACATAAAGAATTATCATCACTCGAAAACCATCTATCCCAAGCGACATATCAAGAAGTGTGAGATGAAAAAGTAAAAGACACTAAAAAGAAAAAAATAATAAACTATGTACAACTCAATATAGCTAAAGTAAAAATTAGATAGTTGTCAATTTACAAGTCCCCTGCCACAGTGCCAAAAACTTGTTGCACCCATGCGCACACACAAGTGTATGTGGTCTCAGCAAGTAGTAAAGTGGCCCTTTAGAAGAAAAGTATCTATCCTATAAGGACTTGTTTTAACAACGATCAAATTCAAGTTTAACAATTGACATTAAAGTGGTACGAATGTTACATAATGAGTTTTTGAGAATTATGATTTAAAAGTAAAGTAAACAATGCGAGAAAGTAAAAGTCTTGGACAACCAATAAGGAGATGCCTAGGGTTAAGGATCTACAAACAATCATACTAAGTTATTCAACTTCATTAGTTAGATTACTTATCTTGGTTTTTGATTCGCAGGGATTATAGTATGATCATGGTCTCCTTATCCTCTAATCTTCTACCCAACTGGACATTACCACTAAATCATTGAGTGGGGATGCAATAATCCATTTAGATGAATTAAGATGTCATACTACAAGTGAATCAAAAAAGGCTTCTAGGTATATCCCTATCCTAGAAGCTAATACAAATCCCTTATTTTATAAAAGAATAAGAACCTTACTCTATTTATCCCTATATTCTATTCTTTTATTTCGCCTCCCGAGTTCACAAAGACGATAATAGATGGATTCTAATGGTAGCTAGTCCTTAAAATAGCTATAAAAATGATAAATAAGAAATCAAATATGATAATTAATCAAAACCAAATCAATTCAAGCAATAGTAAACATGTTCTTGGCCTTAAACCCGGAAAGGGGGCTTTTAGCCACTCATGGATATTATCGGAATTACCATAGATGAATACTTGATAAAATCCATAAATAAACTAAAGTAAAATAATAAGAACCCTAATTGAAGTGTTTTCCAGTTCCTCTCCAAGTTTCAATGCAATCCAAGGTCTATAACATCAAGTTCAAGTGTCCTATTTATTGGAGGACTAAACTGCCACTTTTTGCACTATGTAATACCGCACATGTTTCTAAGCTAGGAAGTGAATAAGTTTTCCTACGTATGAAACCTCTTATCCTGTGACTAGCATTTTAGTGCATGATTACAATGAATATCCTAGTGATAAGATAGCTTACAATGTCTTAAGCATGCTCATATGAGTCACTTAAGGTAATACAAGCTAAGAGTTTTTGAATCCGTCAAGTTTTAGTGTTTGATTTTGCAAGGGTCTTCTTTGAATGAGTATAACTCGATGTTAATGTGGTATTTTTGATTATTTAACCCACCAAATTTTAGAGAATCAAATTATCTTTCCAACGATACCAATTTTGCCTTAATCCAATACCCGAGCGAAAAGTTATGCCTATTTTCGTGAGAGACAGTAAAGATAGGCGATTGGTTAGGCACCACCCAACCTATCTTGGGAAATTACTGGGGCGCCGCCTAAGTCAGTTTCAGGTGCCAAAAACACTCCGTTCTGAGTTATTTTAAGGGTAATTAAGTGTTTTAACACTCCTTACACGTCCCTAAACTTAACCCTACGAAATATATAGCTTATAAACATATTACAACCCTATTATCATCTCAAAGCTCATCATCCAAGAGAAATAAAAGTGAAAAACAACTAGGGTTGTATAATTAAGCTTGAAGATCCGATTTCAAGGAAATTCCTCCATTAATCATCAAGAATCTTTCTTCTACGGTATGCGTGAGTTGATTCATGGACTCCTTTCATCCATGAAGCTCAAGAACCATCTTCTAAATTATGTATTATGATGTTTATATTGTTGGTGGTTGATTTTCATGTGGTTGCAGTTTGATGATGCCTAAGATGGGATCTTTGTATGTTTTGTGAGAGGATATGGTGGTATTTAACATATAAACATGTGAAATTGGTAGTTGAATGTTTGAAATCTTGATGAATCCACCTATGCCTAAGATGTGCATGTAAGGTGTTTGTGAAAATACCTAAGGGAATAGAAATCATGCTTTTATGACATAATAAGTCCTAAATGACTAATCCATGTTCTAAGTTTATGTTCAATGTGATCCCCATGCTATTGTCTTGAATTGAAGATTTTTTATGAGATGCTCATAATATTGTTGTGATATGGAATGACCATGTTATTGAAGCCATGCAAGTATATACATGTTGTGTGCATTCCCGATCATGTGATAGTTTGTTGAGAATCATTCTTATTATGAAATCCATACTTATGATATTGTGCATTGTGGACTCTACTCTTATGATCAAGTCAGTCATGTGTGTCAGTTTCCTTCCATCGAGTCCTGGGGGTACTTGTACCCGAAAACTATAGCTATGTCCCTAGAGCCATGTCATGTTTCACGATATCCAAATTCAAGCTATGATTCCATAGACTTCAGTCAGTCATGTGACTCAGGAAAACCTCATGATCTCAGCCAGTTATCAGATATCAGTAACATTCCGCCAGTTAATGGAATTCAGTAAGATTAAGTTATGTAAAGTCAGTTATTCATGTCCAGTCCCTCCAGATGGGAGTAGAGGTTAGCACCGAGTGAACCCAAGGACGGGAACTCACCCGTCAGTTCAGGGTGTGATTCTTAGTAGTCATCCTTGTGTTCCAGAACTACGTAGCCAGCGTAGGTTGATACATCTTAAACCATCAGATTAAGGTTGATGAGGTGGCTTAACTCGTCAGTTTAGGATTCCCACCGTTCTAATTGTGTACCTGCCAGATATGGGTTACTCACAAGCTGTCCTTACCCGTGGCACGGTATTGAAACCCCTCTAGTAGGGGTAGAAATTGGACCCCATCTTAGCCATAATGGAATACATGGGGTATGTCGGTTAAACACTACCTCCCACAGTTTCAGTATCAGTCTCAGTAAAAGAACTCAGAGCATTCTTCAGATTTCAGTATATACAGGACTGTCAGATACAGTCGTCCATTTTATCAGTTGTAGTATCAGTTATGACAGTTATCAGTAAACCATGTATTAGCTTACAGTTCATGCTATCTCGTATTCACGGTCCCAGTTTCTATATATGTGTGTTTTCACTCCCACGTTCATATTAGTCAGTCAGTGTTGTTCATGCATGAAACCCTTTATTTTTAGCCGACCTTCCTTATATACTCAGTACTCCAGTTGTACTGATGTATTTACGCTATGGTGCTTTTTTTTCATGTTACACCATAGGTTCTGAGACACGAGCTCCAGCCCAGCAGTAGCGGTAGCATTCCAGTCACAGAAACATAGTGAGTTCTCATTGATTCGAGGATAATATGATTTGATACATTTATTTATTTCTTCAGTTCAGTTTTATGGAGTAAGTTGGAGACATGTTACTTCAACTCCCTATTCATATAGTTTAGAGGCTTTCAGTTTTATGTTCAGATTTACGTTCAGACTTAGCTTTCAGTTTTAGTTGTTTTGGGTATTTTTACCCATATGATTTTATTCAGTTGAACCTTATGGCCTTACAGTTTTACGTATTCCGTATTATTATATCATGATTTTCAGTATATAGGTACAGATATTAGTCATGGGTTAGCTTGTGGTCCCTCGGGGGTCATGAGCACCGTGTAGCATTCTGGTTCAGCGAATCGGGACGTTACAAACTTGGTATCAGAGCCTAAGGTTCAATAGAGTCCTAGGAAGTCTGAAAGACGCATCTAGTGGAGTCTTGTACATGGGTGTGTTGCGCACCACATTTATGTGCAAGAGGCTATAAGATGTTTTAGGAACAGTCACCTTTCTTCAGTATTCATGTCTGCTAGTGAGCATAATCACAAGCTAAACTCTCAGTCTAATCCATTCTTCTCTTATTCCAGACCATGGACCCAAAGAGAATAAACCAGCTAGCTCCTCAGCCCGAAGATCCTTTGGGCGAACATGTTTCCCATGCGGAGTTTAGAGCCTTATTTACCACACTTCCTCTGTACGTGGCTGCACAGAATGAATAGCCACCAGTCACTCCGGCCAATCCAGTGACCAATCCCAAAGCAGCTAGGGTTCGGGACTTCACCCGGATGAACCCTCCATCTTTCCATGGGTCTAAGTCTGATGAGGACCCTCAGGAATTTATTGACCAAGTCCAGAAGGTCATTGACATCATAGGTGTTACTTCCATTGAGAGTGACGAGTTATCCGCCTACAAGTTACAGGATGTTTCTCACGATTGGTAAAAACAATGGAAGTCTGAGAGGTTAGATAATGCAGGCCCTATCGAGTGGGAGTAATTTGTCACTGCCTTCTTCGACAGATTCTTTCCCCAAGAGCTGAGGAAAGCCAAAGTTATTAAGTTCATCAACCTCAGGCAGGGGAATATGACGGTTAGGGAGTATTCTCTCAGATTTACTCAGCTAGCCAGGTATGCTCCTCATGTGGTTGCAGACAATAGGGCTAAGATGAGAAAGTTTGTGTTAGGGGTCAACAATATTATGGTAAATGAGTGTAGATCTATAATGATGATCGGTGATATGACCTTAGCCAGACTCATGACACATGCCCATCAAGTAGAAGAGAAGAAGGTTAAGACTAGGGAGAGGCAGAACAAGAGAGCAAGGTCAGGTAATTTCAACTTTGCTCACCCCAAGTCAGATGGAGGAAACCGTTCACAATTTCGCTCCAAGTCATCCATTCCATCTCCTTCCTCTGCCAGCGCTCCAGTGCCAAAGCTCAGAGACGGCAATAGAGACAAAGCGCCAGGCTCTAAATCTCAGGGCAGTGTTAGCAGTGCCTAAACAAATCCCCTTTGTCAGACTTGTGGTCAGAACCACAAGGGCATTTGTAGAGCCGGTAGTGATATCTATTTTTGTTATGGTAAGCCAGGCCACAGGATTAGGGAGTGTCTGAAGTCAAGTCTTCAGTGTTAGCAAAATCATTCTATAGCTCAGTCCGGTCGCCCGAACCAGTTGGGTGCCACTTCTAGTGCTACCAGTGGGCAACGCCCAAACAGACTCTATGCTCTTCAGTCCCGGCAGGATCAAGAAAATTCTCCTGATGTAGTTATTGGTACGTTACATATTTTCCATGTTCATGTTTATGCTTTACTAGACCCAGGTGCATCCTTGTCTTTTGTTACTCCATACATAGCAGGCGATTTTGGAATCAGTCCCGAAATTCTAGAAGAGCCCTTTTCAATCTCTACCCCAGTGGGTAAAACCATCATAGCCCGGTGGGTATACAGGAATTGCCCGGTTATGATATCTTAAAAATCAACGTCAGCAGATTTAGTGGAGTTAGAGATGACTGATTTTGATATCATTCTCGGCATGGATTGGCTTCATTCCTGCTATGCCACAGTTAACTAAAGAAATAGGATAGTTCAGTTTCAGTTCCCGAATGAGCCCTTCCTAGAGTGGAAGGGTAGTATTTCAGCGTCGGGCAAGGAAAATGATTTCTAAGGGGTGTGTGTATCATCTCGTGCATGTTTAAGATTCCAGTTCTAAATCTCCCAGTCTCGAAATAGTCCCTGTTGTTAATGAATACTCGGATGTCTTTCCCGAAGATCTTCCAAGATTCCTCCCGAAAGGGAAATAGACTTCGGGATAGACCTTCTTACCGATACTCAACCTATTTCTATTCCGCCATACTTCTGGCACCAGCAGAACTCAAGGAACTGAAAGATTAGTTGAAGGATCTCTTATATAAGAGATTCATCAAACCCAGCATTTCACCATGTGGTGCGTCAATATTATTCATGCGTAAGAAAGACGGTTCTCTCAGGATGTGTATTAATTATCATCAACTAAACAAGGTCACGGTCAAGAATAGATATCCTCTTCCCATGATTGATGATCTATTCGACCAACTTCAGGGTGCTAGTTACTTCTCCAAGATAGACCTCAGATCAGGCTATCATCAGCTCAGAGTTAGAGAATGTGACATTCCGAAAATAGCTTTCCGTACTCGGTATGGTCACTTTGAATTTTTAGTCGTGTCATTTGGTCTTACCATTGCCCCTGCAGCTTTCATGGATTTGATGAACCGTGTGTTCAAGCAGTACTTGGATATGTTTTTCATAGTCTTTATAGATGATATTCTGGTCTATTCTTGCATAAAGCATGATCATGCAGACCATCTCAGGATTGTTCTTCAGACTCTCAGGGATCACCAGTTATTCGTTAAGTTCAGCAAGTGAGAATTTTGGCTAAGATCAGTAGCATTCCTTGGCCATATTATTTTCGGTGATGGCATTAGAGTAGATCCTCAAAAAATTGAGGTAGTAAGAAACTGGCCCAAACCCGTATCTCCATCAAATATCAGGAGTTTCTTGGGTTTGGTTGGCTATTACAAATGGTTTTTCAAGGGATTTTCTTCTATTACATCTCCCATGTCCAGATTGACTCAGAAGAAGATTAAGTTTCAGTGGTCAGATTCATGTGAGAAGAACTTTCAAGAGTTGAAGACTCGACTCACCTCAGCTCCAGTTCTAGCTATTCCAGAGTATTCAGACGGTTTTGTAGTCTATTTTGATGCATCCAGAGTGGGTTTAGGTTGTGTCCTCATGCATCATGGTAAGGTTATAGCCTACGCCTCCAGACAGTTAAAGCCACATGAGAAGAATTATCCTACTCATGATCTTGAGTTAGCAGCGGCAGTTTTTGCCTTGAAGATTTGGAGTCATTATCTCTATGGAGTTCATGTAGATGTCTTCACAGACCATAAAATCCTCCAGTATGTCCTTTCCTAGAAATATCTCAATTTTCGCCAGAGAAGGTGGTTAGATCTCTTGAAGGATTAGGACATGAGTGTTCTTTATCATCCGGGCAAGGCCAATGTTGCGGCCGACTCTCTCAGTAGACTCTCCATGGGTAGTATTTCTCACGTTGAGGGTAGCAAGAAAAATATGGCTCAAGATATCCATTAGCTTGCCAGACTAGGCATTCGCTTATTCGATTCTTCAGAGGGTGGTGTATGTGTTCATAGTAGTTCAGAGTCATCTCTAGTTTCCGAGGTGAAAGAGAAGAAAGACAGGGATCCTAGCCTTGTCAAGCTCAAAGAGTCAGTTCAGAATCAAAAAGTCGAGGTTTTCTCCCAAGGGGGAGATGGTGTTCTCCGTTGTCAGGGTCGTCTATGTGTTCCAGGTGTATATGAATTGAGGCAGCAAATTCTTGCAGAAGCGCATCGTGTAAAATACTCTATTCATCCAGGGGCCACTAAGATGTACCGCGACATGCGGGAGATCTATTGGTGGAGTGGGATGAAGAGAAATGTTGCAGAGTTTGTGGCTAAGTACTCTACATATCAGTAGGTTAAGATAGCATCAGAAACCTAGTGGTTCCATGCAAGAGTTCAACATTCCTACTTGGAAGTGGGAAGAAGTGAACATGGACTTCGTGATGGGTTTTCCTAGAACTCGTCATCAGCATGATTCAGTATGGTTCATTATAGATAGAAGGACCAAGTCAGCTTATTTCCTTCCTGTTTGTACTTCTTATTCAGCCGAGGATTATTCCAAACTCTATATCAGGGAGTTAGTCAGGTTACACGGTGTTCCACTATCTATCATCTCAAACAGAGGTACCTAATTCACCTCTCAGTTTGGAAAGTGTTCCAAAAGGGTCTCGGTACCCAAGTCCATCTCAGCACAGCATTTCATCCTCAGACAGATGGTCAAGAAAAGAAGACCATTCATACTCTTGAAGATATCCTAAGGGCGTGTGCAATTGACTTCAAGGGAAGTTGGGATGACCACTTGCCTTTGATTGAGTTTGCATACAATAATAGCTATCATTCTAGTATTTAGATGGTTCCAGTCGAAGCTCTCTATGGTAGGAGATATAGATCTCTGATTGTTTGATTTGAAGTTAGTGAGGCCTCAGTCATAGGTCCTAACTTAGTATTCGACACTTTAGGGAAAGTTTAGTTGATCAGAGAGAGACTCCGGGCTGCTCAGAGCCGACAGAAGTCCTATGCAGATGTTCGTAGAAAGGATATCGAGTTAGAGGTCAATGACTATGTCTATCTTAAGATCTCTCCCATGAAGGGAGTGAAGAGGTTTGGCAAGAAAGGGAAACTCAGTCCCCGATATGTCGGTCCCTTCAGAATTCTCTGTCGCTTTGGCAAGGTAGCTTATGAGCTTGAGTTTCCTTCAGATCTAGCCTCAGTCCATCCAATATTCCATGTCTCTTTTCTTAAGAAGTACATAGGTGACCCAACAGATTTTGTCCCTATTCAGAGCATCGACATTCAGAACAGTCTCTCTAATGAAGAGATTCCAGTTGAAATCTTAGATTATCAGACTCGTAGATTGAGGAACAAAGAAGTCCCTCTAGTCAAGGTTCTTTGGAGAAATCAGTCTCATGAGGTAGCTACTTGGGAAGCATAAGAAGATATGCGTACCAAGTATCCTCACCTCTTTCCCCGCCAATTTAGATCAAGCTCAAGGTAACAGTTCTCCTTAAGCTTATTCAGTTACATGTTCATGTTTCCAGTATAAACTTGGTACCTACTAACCATTGCATACTCAGTCATGCATTCATGTATTAGTTGTCCGTGCATCAGATATGCACAAGTTCAGTATGTTTAGCATGTCAGTCATAAGATCAAGTTTTAGTTCTTCATGTTCAGTTCAAGTTCTATTGTCTTGTATCCCTTCTCAGTAAATTCCCATTCGAGGATGAATTTTCCCAAGGGGGAGATATTGTAATACCCCGGATGTTTCTAAGCTAGGAAGTGAATAAGTTTTCCTACGTATGAAACCTCCTATCCTATGAGTAGCATTTTAGTGCATGACTTACAATGAATATCCTAGCGATAAGATAGCTTACGATGTCTTACACATGCTCATATGAGTCACTTAAGGTAATACAAGCTAAGAGTTTTTGAATCCGTCAAGTTTTAGTGTTTGATTTTGCATGGGTCATCTTTGAACGAGTATAACACGATGTTAATGTGGTATTTTTGATTATTTAACCCACCAAATTTTAGAGAATCGAATTAGCTTTCCAACGATGCCAATTTCACCATAATCCAAAACCCGAGTGAAAAGTTATGCCCATTTTCGTGAGAGATAGTAAGGATAGGCGATTGGTTAGGCGCCGCCCAACCAAACATAGGCGATTAGTTAGGCGCCACCCAACCTAGCTTGGGCAATTACTTGGGTGTCGCCTAAGTCAGTTCCAGGTGCCAAAACACTCCGTTTTGAGTTATTTTAAGGGTAATTAAGTCTTTTAACACTCCTTACATGTCCCTAAACTTAACCCTACGAAATATATAGCTTCTAAACATATTACAACCCTATTATCATCTCAAATCTCATCATCCAAGAGAACTAAAAGATAAAAACAACTAGGGTTGCATAATTAAGCTTGAAGATCCGATTTCAAGGAAATTCCTCCGTCAATCATCAAGAATCTTTCTTCTAAGGTATGCGTTAGTTGATTCATGGACTCCTTTCATCCATGAATCTCAAGAACCATCTTATAAATTATGTATTATGATGTTTATGTTGTTGGTGGTTGATGTTCATATGGTTGGAGTTTGATGATACCTAAGATGGGATCTTTGTATATTTTGTGTGAAGATATAGTGGTATTTAACGTATAAACATATGAAATTGGTGGTTGCATGTTTGAAATCTTGATGTATCCACCTATGCCTAATATGTGCATGTAAGGTGTTTGTGAAAATACCTAAGGGAATAGAAATCATGCTTTTATGACATAATAAGTCCTAAATGACTAATCCATGTTCTAAGTTTATGTTCAACGTGATCCCCATGCTATTGTCATGAATTGAAGATGTTGTATGAGATGCTCATGATATTGTTGTGATATGGAATGACCATGTTATTTAAGCCATGAAAGTATATACATGTTGTGTGCATTCCTGATCATGTGATTGTTTGTTGAGAATCATTCTTATTATGAAATCCTTACTTATGATATTGTGAATTGTGGACTACACTCTTATGATCAAGTCAGTCATGTGTGTCAGTTTCCTTCCATCGAGTCCTGGGGGAACTTGTACCCAAAAACTATAGTTGTATGCCTAGAGCTATGTCATGTTTTACAATATCCTAATTCAAGCTATGATACCATAGACTTCAGTCAGTCATGTGACTAAGGAAAACCTCATGATCTCAGTCAGTTTTCAGGTATCAGTAACATTCCGCCAGTCAACGGAATTCAGTAAGATTAAGTCATGTATAGTCAGTTATTCATGTCCAGTCCCTCCAGATGGGAGTAGAGGTTAGCACCGAGTAAACCCAAGGATGGAAACTCACCCGCCAGTTCAGGGTGTGATTCTTAGTAGTCATCCTTGTGTTCCAGAACTACGTAGCCAGCGTAGGTTGAGACATCTTAACCCGTCTGATTAGGGATGATAAGGTGGATTAACCCGTCAGTTTAGGGTTCCCACCGTTCTAATTGTGTACCTTCCATATATGGGTCACTCACAAGATGTCCTTACCCGTGGCACGGTATTGACACCCCTCCAGTCGGGGTAGAGATTGGACCCTAGCTTAGACATAACGGCATACATGGGGCATATCGGTTAAACACTACCTCCCACAGTTTTAGTATCAGTCTCAGTAAAAGAACTCAGAGGGTTCTTCAGATTTCAGTATATACAAGACTGTCAAATACAGTCGTCCATGTTATCAGTTACAGTATCAGTCATGATAGTTATCAGTAAACCGTGTATTATCTTACAGGTCATGATATCACATTTTCACGGTCCTAGTTTCTATATATGTGTGTTTGCACTCCCACGCTCATATTAGTCAGTCAGTGTTGTTCATGCATGAAACCCTTTATGTTCAGCCTACCTTCCTCATATACTCAGTACTCCAGTTGTACTGATGTATTTGCGCTATGGTGCTTTCTTTTCATGTTACACCATAGGCTCCGAGACACGAGCTCCAGCCCAGCAGTAGCGGTAGCATTCCAGTCGCAGAGACACAGTGAGTCCTCATTGATTCGAGGATAATATGATTTGATACATTTATTTATTTCTTCAGTTCAGTTTTACAGAGTTAGTTGGAGACATGTTTATTCAACTCCCTATTCAGATAGTTTAGAGGCTTTCAGATTTATGTTCAGATTTACGTTCAGACTTAGTTTTCAGTTTGAGTTGTTTTGGGTATTTTCACCCACATGATTTTATTCAGTTGAACCTTATGGCCTTACAGTTTTACATATTCTGCATTATTATATCATGATTTGCAGTATACAGGTACAGATATAAGTCATGGGTTAGCTTGTGGTCTCTCGGGGTCATGAGCACCGTGTAGCATTTTGGTTCAGCGAATCGGGGCTTTACACACTAGGTCCATGTTGCGGTGGTAATTCTCCATGATATCCTTCACGGAGTGCCCTCATCGTGAATACACGCTGTTTTGGGTCCCTTGTGAATATTCCTATGTGTTTCACGAACCATATAGCCTTTGTTTTTGTCCGCGATAAACCATGGACATCCAGAGTATCCATTTTATGTCAAGTCTTGTCTTTTGCTTTTGTTGTTCCATTCCAAGACTTTTTCTGTTGTTTCTACTTGATTTCCAGATTTTATATCATTCATATATCATCATAATCAACTCAACAAGCATTCTATATCATTAAACACCACTTATTAGAGCTTAATTAAACCAAGTTGACTCCAAAGCTTCCAATTAAACAAAGACCACGGCCACCAAGGCCCTTTCAAACCATTTAAAACCAACCTAACCAACTTAAGTTCCATTAGCTTTTATGCAATGCAGAGATTTCAAGAATAGTCAAACTATTTGAGAAAATCATTCTCACTCGCATTTTAACAAGAAGGTTGAGGGAACATATGTTTCACAACCATAACCAAGTAATTTGGAAAATCCATAATACCCTAAAATCCATTTACCATTAACAGTCATCCCACAATGTCAAAAGCATACTAAAAGCATGAAAGAAAACATAATTAACCCATGAGAAACATTATTCAACCATGAACATCCAAAAACCCCAACCTTTATTTCAAATGCAATAATATAATGAAAATTATACATTAGAACACATTCTCTTTGTAAAATAGAAATGACGAAGGATTAACATTACTTAGACACCAAGGAAGACGGAGAGAATCACTCTTGAAATCCCCTAATTGATTGTATTAAAGAAACCCTATCCTCTTGCTTGAATAGAATGTTTTAGAGAGATTTTATAAGTGATTGATTTAGAATAATAGGGTAATGAAGTACAAAAAGATGTTCTATGTCATGGTATCCAAAGGAGTTAAGAGAGGAAAATGTCCAGAATACCCCCCAACTTAAAACTATAAAAATAACGCAAGTGGTTACTAGTCGATCCCTTGACTCGTGATCATAACATACAACAAGGGCCATCAAGTTGTCAAAAAGATAGTGAGTTGGACACCCACACACTGTCCACAATACAACTCCATTTCCCACTCATGACCAGACCATATGACTCATATGATCAAGTCATACCTAAGACAAAATCTAAAGGTATTGACATTGGACAACATTAGACTTCCCACAATGACTCGTGACCTATCCTCATAGTTCTTAGTGAGCAACTCATACTCAAAGCCATCTCAAGTCACTAAGTTTCTTATTAAGTGAAGGATCACCCTAACAACCCATCACCACAATTAATGACCCATACAACCACACCGTAACCACAACAGAAACCCAACCACCATCACTGGACACCTTACGAGTTGGGTTACTTGACCCGTACCCATATCATATGACTCATATGATGAGTCATTACAAGAACAATGATCTTTAAGATCAGGAAATTTCTAAGGGATAAAACCTAGGGTGATTCATTCGGGTCGTTACATTTATTACTTCGGAATGATGTTTTTTATTTAAAAATAAAAATCCATAAAAATAAGGTTAATACTACCTATTTCCTATTGTAGAAACCCTTTCATAATGTCAACGATGTTGTTTTTGCGACTCAATTTTTACCATGGATTGTCGAGAGTAAAATGACCATAAATTTTTCATCTGAAAGTAGATTAACGAATGGTCGATGGCATTGAATAAAAGATTCACAGATCTTTAGTTTTGTTATATTGGGCCTTTTAACTCTTTATATTCTACGAGGAGTGATCATTTTAAGTCGTCCTGGTTTTAAACTTAAATAGAAACTCAATTTGTAAGGACACTTTCAACTTAACTTTGTGTTAGGGGTATTATATGACCTTAATTCATGTCGAATGCACTCCAAAACAATGTACGTGATCATATAACATATAATGAATGAGTTTCTTATTCCTTTTCCAAATATTTTTTCACTAAAGATGGAATGGGTGTGGTAACTTTGACATTAAAAATTTGAGTTGTTATTCATTTAATTTTGACATAAAAAATATATCCAAACATAGCAACCTCTATAACAAAAATTCTAGTAATCTATTTGTCATTCCTTAAATTCCTATAGAACATTGTATAATTTGAATGTCCAAAAATAATCTCATCACCATCAATCATCACAATGTGATCCACAATTCAACACTAAACAACACAACACCATATTTTAAGCAAAAATCACACTACTCCAAGGTTCGTCAATCTCATACATGGAAAAGTCTAGCAGGGTACTTAGGCCTTAACAATAATATAATTTACAATAGGCATTCACCGTAACCATTTCCCATTGGCACGATAGTAATATGTCCCTTGAATAACCAACTTAATAATACCCACCATGTATATCGTATAACAATAGATAAAGGAAAGATCACACACCACCACATGTCGTAATACTAATCTACTAGTCTCTTAACTTACCCAACCTCATTCGTGTACTATGATCACTTAAATCTATAAAACCTAACAAAGACATCATATACAATATACAACAATGAATTTACCCCATCAACAACCAAGGAACTCATAAACTCAATTTATACCTTATCAACTACACCCTTCAACCGACACAACAAGGCTACAAAATTAACATGTTTTTGTGCTAAGACAACTTCATTATCTACTATTCAACTATTTCTAATAATAATTTAATAGCCTACACTAGTTGCATCCCTTACTGAGGTTATCAAATTCTACAAAATGGTTTACATCGCAAAAATTTCCTATCAAGGCGCTACTTTCACTCTACATATAAACAACAAGAACAATTTCCACAGTCGAAACCCACCTTCCAGGAAGACATAGAAATTAATTAAATATAGTTATGAACTTTTAATCAATCAGTTTATTTTGGTTAATGATTAACCTGCCTCTATTTAGTCAAGGTCTCGCATGCTAGACTCTTTTGCTTCAACTATTATATCTATAAGATTTTATCAAAATAGTTTGAGAAATGTAGAAGGTTACCAAATGGCTGATAGTCCCTTGCATTCCCTACCCTTTCCAACCCAACTATCTATTCATCACTAAAATCACCTAACCTCTTAAACAACATATACACTCTTATCATCTTACGTCGAATTACATACAATAACAAGGATTCAAAAACTATCAATCTTTATCATATAACAAATAACCAATTATACCATAACCAATAATATATCCATGATCAGTGATGTATATTAATATTAAATTTCTATGCCAACTACATGATGGTCTACCAAAATAGTTTTTCTACTAACCTCATGGATATATCATTATGTTGTCAAGTTTTAGGAATCAAATCATAGAGGGTCCAATTGAATAAGAAAAAGCAATAAAACTAGTCAATACATGTATCTAAGGTCAACAAATCCTCCACTCTAGGAACAGACTCTTAGACCCCCAAGTCACAATTCATACATAATAGTCATCAGTCATTTTAATCCAACAACAATTCAGTATATATTCAGGTAATAAATCAAATAACTATAAATCAAATAACTCACTCAACACAAGTATTTAATTTCACTATTTAGCATTCATGTACCATGTAAACATCTTAATTATATTAAAAAATATTAGAGTAAACATAAACGACAAATAAACAAAATACTACACATTCCATTATCACTAAAATCACAACATTCTAATTTATAAAAAAACAATCTTCGCATAAAGGATACCCATAACACTCAATCAGATTACCATAACAATATTAGAATACAAGTTCTATGTATTATATTGACCTTGATCAATTAGAATAACAACTTTCCAAATAATGCAAATAATGAGATAGGATCATACGAATTGTGATAGTCCAGATACCAATTGTAATCTGGCGACTACCAATTGGATGCAACTTGAGGAGACAAAACTGAGATAGAACGATGGGAGAGAAGAAAGTCAAATTGATTTTCTATATGGCTTATTGCTTCAGTTAGCTTTGATGTGGTCATCAACACACAAATATGTAGGATTCTACTCGACATTTTCTATGACACTACTCAACATTTTCTCTTAAATTAGGATATTAATAACATGGTGTCTGATACTATCCTATCACGAACCAAATCACATATCATGTGAGAACCTACCTAACTCTACCTTAGATAGAAGAATCATTACCACTCATTCATTAAAACTATGGAAGACCATGATTAAGCATTCGACATTAGTATGTAATAACCTTTTATTTAATTCAAAAATTCATTACTATAAAATACATAGTGGATTTTGCTAAACAACTTCCCAGAACCTAGTCTAAAGAAGTACAACAATGCTAAATATAATAGAGAAAATTAATGAAACATCTTCCATATGAGAGTGGAGTAAAAAGAGATATTGAAGAATTACTATTTCTATACTACATAAAGTTCAACGAATTTACAACCATGGCTATACCCCGTAAAAGCGATATAGAAATTGTAGTATTAATACAAATTCTTATATTGGTTGTTATCATCAATCGACTAGGGTTAAAACACATAACATAATAAAGAATTCAGCATCAACACATGTTGGAATCTAAGAGTTCACATACCCCCAAAAACCTTTCTTTTACACTACTTCTCATAATCCACTCTATTTTCATCTATCGGGAGGTTTCTAGTCTAAGCTATATTACCGATACACTCAACTTTAATAACTGAGCCAACTTACCACAACTTACTAACCCAAACATTTTCAGCTTTAACCTACACCACTAAGGTTGTATTATACACTTAGTCAATTTATTATGTATTAGTGATATCAACAATGCAACTCACCTTATGTTCAAGTCACCAAGGTTGTGGAAGCAATTAAGTCCATCAAAGTTTAAGCAATTACCTATTAAGGATTTATTATAAAGTTAACTCATTGATTGTATTATCCATACAAGGATGACCTACTTACACTTCTAGTCCAGATATAACCATGAAATATCAAACTACATAAAGATCTCAATTATAATCATCAAAGGTTTGGACGATACAAGGATCCCAAGTATATTATGAAAGGTCAAATAAAAAGCAAGATATACCTCAAATCATCAAAGCAAGACATACATTATTATCATAGAAATTAACATAGACATCTAAATTACAACTACTATTTATGATGAAACGGATATTCAATTGTAAGAACTCATCTCATATAGCTCATGATAATCACTTAAACTTATAAAATTCAGCCATCAATTAGTAAAGAAAAAAATTTAGTCAATCTGATAAAAATCCATGCATGCCCAAAATGGTGTACACATTCACTAGGCTTAGTATAAATCTTTGTCATGACCTGCAGTGGATAAGGTCAGTCCATGTACTATATAACTTAGTACCCAATCCTTCTATTAAACATATTGACATGGTACCTTCTCAAAATATCAATTGTACTTGTATGTTAGTCATTCCCGAAACATCATAATAGGGTATATCAAAATACAAGAACTCAAATATTACAGTATCATCAATCAAGTAAAGAATCATCAATCTAGTAAACATTTAACAAAATCAACACTTATGTGACTTCAAGTACATAAAGTCAAGTACCTTAATGAACATCAACTCAATTCATAGATCATAAGTATGACTGAAGTGTAATCACAATAGTTTATCCAAACTATAAGCTTAGAATTCAAATCATGTTTATCAGTACTTTTAGTGGCTAAAGCTTAATAACCTTCTTAATCAATTTCTATTTTATCAATCTACTCAAACACAATTATACCACGTTGAAACCATGTACTATGTGTTATAAGAATATTACATAATCAATTAGCATGAAACCATTCCAATGTCATCACATAACACTTAAAGTCATTAAACATATCCACTAGTAACTTAATTATTAGCTTACTGGGTACATGCCTTTAATATCTCAAACATTCCAAACCTATATCACTACCATCTATTTCCTAGTATAACCTACTTTAACCTGATAAAAGCAATCTTTTCAAAGGGCTAGGATTACCAATTATTCATTCCCACCTTTATGAATTTTCTCTATCTCAGGAATCTTTGTATCCTACTTCATATCAATAAATAGTGAAATCACGATGAATACAAAAACATATATAATCATTTATGGGTTCATATAGTTTAACACTTAAAAGTTTTATGACAAGTCATTAACAACAATTATTCCTAATCGTACACCATACCTGTGGTACTAAACATGGAATCTCCCATCAACTATTTCATCATCCAATCCTTTGACTAAAGTCCATAACACATTTAAACCTAGGATACTTGACTTCCAAGATGATGCTAAAAGTAAGTCATATGACAGGTAAACATACTTTTACTTTAATTTTCAAAATGATAATTTAACCAATAAAAATCAATTATAGGAGGAATTATTCAACTACTCTTTATACAACTAATATTGGAATTTGAACCCACTAGTTTTACATTATTAATGTTCTTTATTATTCCACAAAGGTTAATTAACCATAAACTAGTTCTATTATACTTAAATCATCTCCATTAAAGAAGTTTTAAAGATAAATATTTTATTTTTATTAAGTTCAAGATCTCCAACTATAAAAACTCATAATTTAGAAAAAAATTCAAACTAGAACTCGTTAGGTTGCAATCTAGAGGCAATTCTATAAAATATTATCAAACCCATTGCATTTTCTAAATTTTTTGAACTTAGGGTTCTAATCCCCAAGAATTTCACCATTAAATATTATTCTAATGATTCAAAGATGTTATTAAATTTAAGATGAATAAGATAAGAGAAGAACATACCTCAATGATTAATTTTTCACATAGACCTTTGAAATATATGACTTTGGAATGATGTGTTTGAGTTAAAAGTCAATAACCATAAAACTATGGTTAAGTAATTACTATTAATCGCTTTAGATACCAATCTATCATTGCAACAATATTATTGGTGTGACTCAGTTTTGAAGCATAGACTGTCTTCCATAAAATTATCACAACTTCTTACTCCAAAAATGGATTAACGAATGGTCAGATGCATCACAAACAAGACTCATTGATCTTTAGTTTTGTTGGTATTAGGTCCCATAAATTTTTATATTCTAGGAAGAGTACTCGTTTAAGGTTGACCCTTGTTTAAAATTTCATCAAAACTCAATCGATAAGTACACTTCTAGCTTAACTTGATGGTTGGGGTATTATATGATATTAATTCATTTACAATGATTAATAATTCTAAATAATTGATCCTATAAAATATGATGTATGACGTTCTTATGACTTTACTATAGATATTTTGAGTAACTATGGAATGTGTCATTACACTTTATGACTAGCATGTTGAGTTATCAAGGACATAATGTTCCAATATAGATCTTTGTAATTCATTTAAAATTATACTTTACCCCTCTGTTTTGGATGACAAAGAAGAGAAAAGACACTGTAAAGACCTAAAAGTGGTAGAGCTTTCCAGAACTAACAATCTTTTTGTGATTGTAGAGATCTATGGATGAAGAGTGAGCATCGATATCATTCTTAAATATCTAAAAAATAATAAGATTAAAAAAAGCACATGATGTTCAGAAATGTTTTTTAGATGTCCACAAAGACAAAAATCCATAGTTTTTTTACATTTGAAAGAACCCTTATTTTTATATTCTATCATAATAAAGGGATGTTGATGGAAAATAAAATTGTTTGCTCTATGTTATGAATAATTCACTTAAAATATCCTTACAGTTTGCTTGTGGTTACTAGCAAAAGTGACACTATGTCTATTAACCATCAACCTTTAGAACATGTATGCACAAAGGGTTCAAAATAATAAAGCGGCCAAATGGATCAATTGACAAGACAAGCCACTTTTAGCCCTAAGATAGTAATTCTACAAAAAACATGAGCAAATAAGCTAATTATGTCCAAAATTTGGGTCCATAAATAGGCTAAATGATTAAAATAATACTAATCATACAATAAAGACCTAATTACCATCCCCATATCTAGCATAACATCATAACTATACTATGAATTAGCTCAATCTATAAGGAAGGTAAACCTAGCCTAACTGGACGCCGAAGAAAATCCTGGTGAAATCTGCTAAATCGTTGATTTGTTTTTTTGAGAAGCTTCGAAAAGATTCCATGCTATAAAAATTATAATCTACTCATCAATATGAGAACAATAATTCCCATATTTCACTTTTGTACTTTGGGTATAAAATCATGTAAAAATCTTATGTGGGGCTCGCTTGTAGAATTCTAATTTTGAAATTGACAACACATCCCTCTATGCTCAAGGAATATTTACCCTCTATAATTGGTGAATTCTCATCCTAAGTGGTACTAGAATAAACCCACCAATATACTAGGGATTTTTTGGAAAGTACTTATTAGTGAACGTCTGGTGACCAAATATTCTAGATTCTACTATGACAACACTTCCAATGGATTCTGCCATTGTTATCTCTTTCTACACAAAATTACTTTATTCACTTCTCAAACATACAAAACTCAAGCTCAACCATCAACTAGCCTTCAACTAAATTGAGAAAGACCGATGCATGCAAATTCGATCTACGACATAACACGTAAATCAGGTTGTGATAAATTGGCACCAGAACCAAGTTCACCAATATTATTGGTACAGGAGAAAGTGTTTAGTAGTCCTGCAGGTCAAAATGATAACCTCTATTATATATCATTGTCAGGAAATAGGAAATTCTTAGGAGGTCTTCACTTCTTACACTCAGTTATTTAGTATATTATCAGTTACTTATTCTCTTGACTTCACCCCTAAGGTTATGAGGACCCGCAATTGGTTATTTACTTTTCCATACGTATTGGCTTATTATTATCATAATTTTTTATTTTTTATCTACTTACTTACAGTATTTAGAGCATCATTCTAGGTTTGTCCTTCTACTTGACAAAGTATGTTAAGATATCAGACCATTTATTGATCCAAATAACAACAATATTATAAATTGATTCACTCAAGGAATACAAAATACCATCATGCACATATCTTTATATATATATATATCTAATATTGGATGGAGTATAGTAATGATTATGATTATTGAAAATCCTTGATCGGGACCAAGTAATGTATACAAATTTTCCTTAATCCCTTAGTGGCCCCTTCGTCTATAAGCCATAGTGTCAAAGATGAAAGGTTGTCATATGTTCTGCATTTGTGAATTCTTAAGATAGAGTATGTGTATAAACTTGGTACATTGTGAAACTTGTATCATATATGTTTCCTAAATTTTTTTATCATTTGCAATAAATTGACTGTTTTCTTCAATTCAGCAATTAAACTCCTACATTCATCTTCATTATGATAGGGAAGTTTACAATTCAAGAAATACTTTAGGAGAAAGTCATATTGTTTATTTATCCTCTCCATTTTTTCTTCATTAATACAACTATTCACCATCTTTATTTCTACTTTTTATGGCGGTTTATCTAGTAAGTCCTCTTAGACTTTGAATGGCTTCCTATCTGGTTGTGCTATTACAAACCAAATTTTTCTATAGGGAAAGGAAGATGAATAAACTATCTAATATAGTACAACCATTATCGGGTAATAGTAGGCATATTTTGTATGTCCAAGTGTCCATTATTACCCATATGTGTACTTATTCTATGAGCTAAATCTTTTGAAATATCTTAAGTTTATGCTTTAAATTACACTCTTTAGCTAATGGATATTATTAGTGTTGCATGACCTGAATTCGGTGAAAATGATCATGATTGGGAATGAACATCAAGCTATCGATCAGTGAGGGTTCTAGGAGCAACATAGTGAGCACAAAGAGAGTTGAACAAAGCTTGTAAAGTATGGGATTAAGGACAAAAAGAAGAAGAGTGCACAATAAGCTTGAAATGCAAAACTTTACCAAAAACATGCCACGAACCCTAGCTTCCGCAATAAGGGCATAGCACGTTGGTTGTTTAAAAGTTGAAGGAAATTACCAGTGGTCAAGCGTGATAATGGCATGCCACACCACTTAGTCTCCATGATAAGGGAATACCAAAGAAGAGGTTTAAAATCAAAATGGCACTTTCCAATGTGCCTCTATGATATTACCATGCCACAAACCTTAGACTCCACAATAAAGGTTTGACACATTGATGAGTTAAAATCGTGTATTCTATCCCAACTATAAAAGGTAGACATGTAATAATTTATCTTATATTTTTCATATGTGTAGGGAAGGAAAAATATACGAGGTCTTTATTTTAGGCTTATTTCACCATTCCATTCCCTTACTTTTAATTTGTCATGATTATTTCTATTTTGTTGATATTTATTACGAACATGAGTGGATAATCGCCTTTGTTCTAGGGTTGAGGCTGAACACATGACTGTAGTTCGTTATTCTTACAGTTGGATAAATGTTTGTTTTCATTGTGTTGTTCTTAATCACTTGTTCTTACTATTTTGATTATTGGACACAATTGAATTACATGCTTAATCCTTTTGTGAACTCATAAGGATGATCATTAGGATAAATTAAATTTAAGGAACAAGCTCTTATCATTTAAACTTTAAAGAATTTGTATTAACTTCTATGATAGGAATATACCTAGAACACCTTATTTGATTCAACTATAGAAAGATAACGTAAAGCACTAAAATGGATTATTGCATACCCACTCAACGATGTAGTTGTGATATAATTTTAGTTAGATGGTTAGAGATTCAAAAGACCATAATCATATTGTTACCCAGTGAATCAACAAACAGGTAACCAATCTGATTAATAAGAAAGATAACAAAATTGCTGAGAGAGACTTAACACTGGAATCTCCCCTCGTACAAATCACATCTTTTTCTATGATGTGATGGTTATACTTTATTACTCTCTTAATTTTTATTAGTTACTAAACTTTCAATAACTCTTTGGTGCCTTACAAAACTTAATTGAAATATTGTCAAAAACTAAAGTTAAGTGAATTGCTAAATAAGTAGTCCATGCGGGTTCGACACACGTCTCTTTTGAAACACTATAATACTTATCTGACCAAGTAAACTTTCATGTGCAGTAAGCCGTAACAAGTTTTTTGTGCCATTATTTGGGACTCAAGTAATTAGAAATTTTGAATCTTTCTTTTGATAATATTATTCGAGAGTTAACAACTTGATCTTAGGGGATGACTTTTTCATGTGTAATTTATACGTCAGACTTTCAAGAGGGAGAGAATTGGTTAATACATATTTTGAACAAGAGCAAGTATTTTATCAGTGGCAGAGGGCAGCTATACTCCAATACCCAATTCAATAACTACATATGGCAAATTTGACAGATATTCTTCCGGTTAATGCAGCAGTGTCTAGACTCATTCATGAAGTGGCAATCCACTCTTAAAAAATGTTACAAATAGCATTCACAAACCAAACTATGGGAGGCCGGTTTGAGCTGTAACAAAATTTGGTGCAACTCTTATACACAAATGGGCAATTCACTAGTTTATCTCATGAGGATCCACACTGGCATTTATAGAATATCCTTGAGATTGGTGATCCATACATTCCCACTAGAGTATCGACCGACTATGTTAGACTTACTCTTTTCTCGTTTTCTCTTTTGGGGGAAGCAAAGAGGTCGATGAAGGCGGAGCCACAAAATTTCATCACTTTCTGCGATGACCTGGCTCAAAAATTTCTTCCCTTCTTCCCATCCTTAAAGATTGAACAATTGAGAAATGAAATTTCGAGTTTCAGGAAAAAAGATTACGAGAATATGTAGCATGATTGGAAAAGATTTATGTCTATGCTTCGTGATTTTTCTCACAACTAGACAATGATGTTTTGGCCATACTATTATTTAGGGGCTCGAGCCAACTATGAAGATTATCCTGGATTAGTTGCAGGTGGACAAGCACTGAAAAAAAATTATGACGAACTATGCATGCTGTTGAATCATATTTCATGAGGGAATCTCGAGTGGAATGTAGATATATCGAGAAGCACTCCAAAGAAATTTGTAGGAGTTCCAGATGTTTACTAGTTAATTACTATTGGAGTACAAATTGCTTTATTACATAATTGGATAAATACTTAATTTTAATGACCCTCCTAGTCATTTCCTTGATTTTCATAAATATTTGGCATTTTGATCTTTCCCATAGCGGCTACAGGTTATTTATGACTGTTGAAACTACGTTCGGTGATCAGACAGTTCATTTGGATTTTAGCCTCATTTCCCTATTTTGGAACGTTCATAATTTAGGATTTGGTATCAAACCAAAACTGTTAGTATTTGACCTTGGATGAAAATCTAGCAATACCATCAACTCTGGAACCTTGGTTCAGGTCCCAAGGCTTCCAAACTCATTTTAGGCTATTGGATGAATTTTGTGAAAAATAAAACTATAGGTGTGGGTCCCACATTAGTCCAAACGACTTCAGATGAAAGTTTCAAAGGTTCCATTGAGTTTAGAACAATGAATTTTTTATGGTAACATATTTTTTTCCATGCATGGGGTTCTGAATAAATCCCAACCACTCGATTAAAGTCCATTCTAAAATTAGAAAAATATCTGGTGCATCAGGTTCGGTGTGACCAATATCACAAAGGGTTGATCGCAATCAGCCTATGTGTTTTATCCCTTTTTCCTAGATCGGATTGCAAAGGGTAAATCGCAATCTCTACATACATTTACCGTTTATAGGTCGCGATAGTAAATCTTGAACCCAAATATAATCCCTTCTTCCACCCAATTTTCCAAAAACTTTTCTACCATTTTGAGATATCAAATAAGGTAAAATAGAGGGAAATCATCAAATTAAGCTAAGGTATGCTAGCCTAATATTTTTGGTTATTTTCCCTTTTATTTCCACCCAAATTGATGGTAAATTATTAAAAATTAGGGCATTGAATTCCTAAACTTTTAGGGTTTATTTGAGACTAGATTTTTGTTCAATTTGTGCTCAACTTTTGAGAAAAACTTCTTTATCCTTTGAGTGACCTCGTGACTATTTAATTTTGGATTTCATTCGCTAGCCCCCGCGGGCCTGTTCTTGACCCAAAACCTGACCTGAACTATTATATGAAAATATGGGTGTCATTTAACTTCTAATGATTTATAGATTACAATTATGAAAGCTTTTCCACATTTTGAGATCTTGGAGTAAAGAAAACTTTTAGTGGACGACTTAAGGACTTGCATTTTGATATCGAAGTAGGATTCTATGTAATCTTCTTCACAAGATTATGTGTTTATATATTGCATGAAAATGATAATGCTAAGATTCTTTAGGGTAGAACACCATGATTTAGTTTTTTTATTGAAATTTAGGGATTAGATAAATGATTTAACCCGTGATGTAAAACACTGATTATACTTCTAGGTTCCTAGTACTTTCTTCATATGTTGAGATAATTCATAGAATGATCATGGTGTTATGCGAGATTTTGGATTTATTTTAGGCACTGGAAGCATGATTTATATGGCTAGCCTTTTTTAGACTATTTAGCTATCTTGAAACCATAATATAGGCGGAGTTGACTTAATTGCTCATATTCTAGATGGAATTCCTATATTAGGGATAATTATGTCTTAGGTACCATATAGAAGTCAATTTAGATAACTTAGCCCAGTCCAGGAGAGAAATTGCCTAAAAGATTTTGAGGATTAGAAATTGGCTAATCCGGCACACCTTAGGCCAAAACTTGTGTTAGAATTTGCTAACTTATTTATGCATATTATACAGTTTAGAATATTGAGCCTTTTAGTATAGGTTAATTTGTGACTTGATTAATGGTGACAGTTTTCCTCGATTAAGATTTATGTCCTATAGATATGATATGCCTCATAGATATGAGATAACTTATGAATGTTATTATTGATATGTGTTTTGGATATTTATGTGTGCATAAGGACGTTATTATGATGTTGTAGTTATTCATGACACATTATTGTTCCCAAGGCCATGATTATGATACTGGTTGGATTCTGAGAAATGGTTCATCCTTGAAAAGGACGTTGGCGTAGTTTGTAGACATATTAATGTTATGATTACATTGTTTGAATAATTGTAATGGCATGAATAGATTTGGCACATTCATTATCATTAACTATGGTAAATGGTATGATTTTAACTAAATATGATTTTACTATTATTTTTCCTAAAAGGGGATTAAATCCTACTTTTCACATTAAAATAGATTTATTCATAATGGGAAGCGTACTGTCGAAATGGATGACTTTTGTGTAATGAAATTGAAAATAATTTTTTAAAGATTTGACTGAGACAGATTCTGGTCTATGATTTTGATACTACTACTTACTCCAGTCATGAGAGATTCTAACCCTTTTCTAAAATTTTATGAAGATTTAGTCTCAGAGTTTACCCCAAGCAATGAATTTACGGATTTATACTCTTTTAGCCACGGATCTTGTCATGCACTTATATATATATATATATATATATATATATATATCTTTGGTATTTATGATACAGGTTTTGGGTCAATCTTGATGATTGATGATGATACTGATAATATTATTTTTGAGTTAATCCCAGTAATTTATGGTGTTGATGATATAGATGACATTCAGAATATTGGTTATAATATTAATTTTATACATACATGTACCAGTTAAAGTCTGAATATTGATTATAATATTAATATTACGTATATACATCTATTGGTTAAAGTATGAATATTGATGATGATATGGTGGTTAAGATATTATGTATTCACCTCATTTTATTCATGCATGTGCATTTCCTAATACTAGTATTCACTTATATCTATCATCCTTTTTGAGGGTTGCATAGGTATCGGTAATGAGCATGGCTTGTTATGTATTGTATGTTTATTAGACCTTTCCAAGCCTATATTGGTGGAGATTTATGGAAAGCCTGATTAGGTATTCTTTTCCTGAACTAGACTGTTACTCACATTGTCATTGCTATTATTATTATTATTATTATTATTATTATTATGAGGATTGTTATGGCTAGTTTGTGGAAAAATGGTTAATGATCCGGTATCGATATTTGAATTATCATTTTTCCTTTTTATCTTATTGTTATATTATTATGTAGGATTATCTCATGATTAGACGTATGGATTGGAATCCCTGAATATACTAGCACTAGTTCCTGCTATAATTATGAGCTCTTAAAATGCTATTCTAATGGTTTAGGTTGTACCTCAACTTGACCTTATTTATTTATCTATGTATATCTATCTATGTTTAGCTATGTCATTACCAATTATCCCCTCATTCCTTCATTCATTCAGATTGTGTATTCATTTCTTGGCCTTATGTACTATTATATATCCTCTTTTCACCATTTATTTATATTTTGGCCAGTGATATATGGTATAGTGTTGAGATTCTTGAGTGTGGCTTGAATAGGATAGTTAATCCTTAATACTTCCTTATCCTTATTATGTTAGTTTCTTAGATATGAGTATAAAGTTTATCCTTATGGTAACACCCCGCATTTTGAGCTAGAACAAAAAACATCCTTTCTACGTGTAGATGTTCCAAAATCCATAAATCCTATGAAAATTTGGTATGTTAATCAATTATGTAGTGTGGAAACCTATTTGAGCATGAATTGAGATCATAGAGATCCCCTAAATCAAGGTCAAGTTGAAAGCTTTTCGATCGTTCGAGTTTTAGTGAGTGTCAAAACTCGAGTTGATTTCAATCGACCATAACTCCTTGTATATGATGAACTGTGTGGTCTACTATATATCAAATTAAATCTCTTCAAATTATCTTTCCAACAATATCAATTTTGCCTAAATCCGATATTAAAGTAAAAAATTATACCTATTTTACTTCAGCATGTCAGCCTTGAAAATTGAGTGATGACATTTCTTATAACTTATCACGTCTGTGATGACTTAGCACAAAATGTCATTAGCCTTAGGCAGAAATCTATAAATTCCATCCCCAAGTGACGACATTTTTTATGACTTATCAAAAGTCTGACGACTTATCACAAAATGTCATCAGGCTTAGGCAGAAACCCATAAAATCCAACTCCCAAGTGACGACATTTGTGACAACTTATCACGTCTAACGGCTTATGAAAAATGTCGTCAGCCGAGATTTTCAGCAATTGGGAAGCGGTTTAGTAAGGGTATTTTGGACTTTTCCTTCACCTCCCACGACCTAAATAATCAAAATCACGTACTTAATCATCATAAATCAGCTTAAACAACCCTTAATCCTCTTTATTCCCAAGAAAAATATTAGGGTTTCCTCTTAAGATCATCTTCGAAGAAATTCAAAACTCCATTACTCCTTCTTCAAGATAAGCAAGAATCTAAGATTTCTAAGCCAAGAAGTTCAAGAAAGTTCCCAAGAACATTAATTAAGGTCATCCTCTTCAAGAAAGAAACTAATAGTTTAGCATCACAATCCAAAAATCTCAAGAAAGCTTTCAAGATCATCTCCTAGGGTTTCAAGGTTAAGTTCTCTACATCAAATCAAGTCTATTAAGGTATGTGAGTTTTGAACAAGAACAATCTTTTGTTCTCGTGCCCAAAAGTTTTAGTTTTTCTTAAAGAATTTCGTATTTACAAGAATGAATTCATATTATTTTGCTATATTTCAAGTTTATGAGATTATGGAATTGTTCAAGTCTTGAATTGCATTATTATCTTATTTAATTTTGGTATAAATTGAGAGTTCATGACATAAATTGCATATTCCTATATTGATATCATATTTTCAAGAATTTCCAAGATTTGTTGTCGTGAATTGAGCCTTATTGTGAAATTGTGCATCTTTGAGAATGACTTATTGATACTTTTTAAAGTGTTTCAAGAAGAGTACATATATTTCTATGTTATTTAGACTTTAAATCTTATTCATGATAAGTCTATCAAGATTTCAAGAAATAAGTGAGTTTTGATCCTAAGTTAAGAAAGAAATCCACATCCTTGATTTTGATATAAAGGGGATGCATTTTAGCTCCCATCACATATTTTTGAAATTTTTTTAAGGTGGATTTCCATAAGTTATGAGATAAGTAAGGGATTAGTATTTAGCACCGAGTTGGGCTTGATTCCGAGGTCTCATACCCTAGAACTACGTGACCCCGTAGGTTTCTGATTTACCCCAAGTGGGTTAAGATAGTGATCACTAAAGTTAAGGTTCTATCCAATGGCAAGGATAGAATAGCTCTCCCCAATGTGGGTAAGACGTTGGACTCCATGTAGCTCACATGGTTTATGTCGGTTAGAAGAAACTCCTAAAGATGTCCCCCACTCTTGAAATAGTTTTATTGATTTAAAGTATTGAGATAAAGAGTTTACTATGCAGAATGAGTTTCAGTTTTCATCTAGCTTGCATATTTTGAGAATAAGTGGAGAATACAAATTTTAGAAGCAAGTGAAATGACTCACGAGATTTATACATGTTTCATTATTCATGATTTACGAGATTTATATTTCAGATATTATTCAAGATATGTGAGTCATTTATGTCAGCATGCATAATTTTATAAACTATGGTGATATTGAGATATTGCTTACTTATTGCATTGCATCCCTATATACTCAGTATATTCCCAAAATGCTGATACACATGTACATCTATGTGCTACATTGTCTCATAATGTAGGTACAAGACTTAGTATGCACATTAAGATTCAGTCCGCTCACAGCTTCCAGTCAGCAGGTGATGAATCCTTTTAATTCAAGGGTTTAAGCCAGAGAGACAGTTTGAGTAGTTCTTTATTTTCCTATTTCAGTCGTATTGAGTTGGGATAGTTGGGATTCATGACCCGGCTATCTAAAGTTAGTACTAGTAGAGGCTTCATAGACAATCAGTAGAAGTTGATGTATTCAGTTTCAGTTTTGATTTGTAAAGTAGAGTTGTACTCTTGTAAATTCAGTTTTGTATTGATCAGGTTCAGAAAAGTTTTATGTTCTTGCAGATTTTATAGAGATTTAAGAATTTTATTCAGTTGCTTATGAGTTATACTAGTAGAAGGGTTAGCTTGGGGTCACTTATGACCCTAAGCATCGTGTGACGTCTCGGGACTCATTTTTGGGGTGTTACACTTATATTCTCACTAACTTTACTATGTGATTTCTAGACATTTTGTGTGTAGTTTCTATTTCTTATTATATATTACATGCATTTGCATTATCTTTGGAGCTTAGTCAGCAGTTTCCTACTAAGTACCATATGATTGGTACTTATACTAGACTTCTGAAACCTGTATATTATAGTACTATTATTGTTGAAGTAGTGTCAATCATCTAGAGCAAACATGGTTCAAAGAAAATAAGTGAGCTCTTGAATAAACTAGTCTCTATGTTGTATTCAGAGATAGGTTTTATCAGAATATACCCTTGGTTCTTCATTTTGTAGTGTTATTATGTTAGATTCTTTTGTACTAATTCCACTAGGTTTTGGGACTATCTTATTTAAGTTAGTTTTTTACTCTATTTATCTTGCATTCTTTCATTTATTCTCTCAGTAGTCCATTACCAATAGTTCTGCACTACAGTTTGGCTTGCCTACTGGTAGGTCATAGTAGGCTCTATCATTACCTCAGAAATTAGGTCGTGATAAATTGGTATCACCAGTGTGTTGGTAAAAGAGATAAAGATTTTGTAGAGTCATATGAATCAGTGGAGAGATGTTTGTAACCTATTTTCAGAAGGCTACATGGCATTCTTAGAAATTTATGTCTAGACTCCTTATCATGTGTCTGTACTTCTATGAGCCTCAAGTATATTTTTTGACTATATTCCAACCCATCTCGGTGATACAAGGTTGTTGATAGATACAGAAAAACCTTTGGCATGTATTTTGAGAGCTTTAGTACAACATTAAATAAGGGAGTCAGAGATAGATGTCAGAGATCTTTAGTGTCAATTAGAGGATTTAGGACTAACCTAAGTTCCAGTAGAGCTCGTGACTACTTCAACCCTTTGAGGTTCAACTTTAGGGATACAAAGTCTCATTATCGATACCTCACAACCAGGGATAATATTTGGTTCCTTGAGTAGTTCTCAAGTGAGAGTTGGATTTGTTATTGTTCAATCGGGTTATTTATCTATTTTAGAGTATGAGATTAGGTTTCATGAGTAGAATAGACATATTTCTATTCTATATCCTTCATAGAAAGACATGGGGTGTGGATTTATTAGAGGATTAGTATTTTAACTCTATTTGGCATCTAAACACCTAATAGTAGTTAAGTTTTCTATCTTTTAGGATGTTAATAATGCGAGGGCCATGGAGAGAGCATAAATTGAGATTTATAAAGGTAGTGGTAAGAGGCCATACAATCAATATAGCGATATTGGTATTTCATTCGAGAGTATGGATGCTTTCGGTGGGGTCAGATTCAATTGTAGCCTATAAATTCTACATAGGTAGTGTTTCAGACTATGGGTGGCTCTCAAAATAGTTGTGGTGATCATTATGGGCAGAGTTTTCATCAGACCTTGAAGAGTTTTAAACATGGTTCTTCAAGTTATGGTTGTCATTCTGTAGTAGGATAAACAATATCTCAGAGTATTCAAGAACCTTGCTTTGGTTATTGTGAGATGGGTCATTGGTCTAGAGAGTACCCTAGATGTGAGTTGGATGTTCATAAAGATTATTAATGTATTCCCTACCAGCCTAGAGTTCTTGAGGTTAGTTTTACCATCCAACTGATGATTATGGTAGTAGAGAGTGCTCTTAGTATCAATTGGCAAACTAATTGGGCTCAGTTCGTGTTTCTTGCTAGGTTAAGGCTTTGGGAGTTTTCTATGATTGTAGAAAGCTCTATCACTAGTCTACAAAGAGTCCTAGTTTGTGATTAATAGTCATTAAGCTCATTCAAATTAGCCTCATGATGTAGTGACACCTTCAGTTATAAATTATACGTTTTAGGCCTTAATTGGTGATTCAATTTATCAGTCCAAGTTTGGGTCCATTAAGATTTATTCTCTATTAAACCTATCATGCATGTGACAGTGGATTTAACCATGATAGGTGTGCTTTCATTCCTTATATTTACCTTTTTATTTTTGTGTATTGGGGTTTTCATACCAATTAATGATTATATGCCTTGATAAGTTCATATTGGTTGTTGTGTGCCTTGTTATAGAGTTCATGATTACATGACTACCATCCGTGGATGATTTTTTTATGAGGTGGATATGGTAGATCAGTGTTGCTATTTCCTTGTGGGTGTAGCATTTGGGTTCGAGTTCTATTTACCTTGGAATATTGGCCTTATTATGGCCCTTGAGTGGTACTTACTATTAATTTCTGCTTATTAACTATATTGATGTTTATATTGTTGTTATTATTATTTCATTTTATTGATCCTAGTTTGTTAGATTGCTACACTATTGGCATCTAGTTAGAATTTTCCCTTCTATGCTGTTCTTAGTCTTTGGCTCGAGTAGCTATAACATGATTGAATTATTTCTCTTCTATAGTGATGTGGGGATTGGCTATTTTTCTCTTTTATTATCTGTGATAGATTTATTATGGAATAGATTATGGTGTTGTTGGTAAGTTGACCTTCTGTAGTTCTATTACGGTTCTTGAGTTGTTAATTTAGCCATATCATTCATTCTCGAGATTGGGTTTCTTGGACTTACCTCCAGGTTATGAAGGCTTTTATTTTGGCTATCCTTCTTTATGTAGCTCATTTTTTAGGTTGACCAGTTTGGTGTCCAATTTTTCTAATTTGACTAGTTGATTGCTCGATAGTGGCTTGGCGTTGACCTTGGGGGGTTTTAGATTTTTCTTTCAGGATTGATGGGTTTATCTCATGGTAATGGCATGTTTTTGGTTTTTTGGTGGAGTCATATACTTTATTCCTATCGTGATATGGTTCTTGTTCTAGTGGAGTTAAGAGAGTTGAAGATAGGTAATAATTTTTGCGACCACTTCCTAAGTTGGAAAATTAGAAATTCTTAATATGGAGTTGCTTGGTTCATTTTCATGTTGTGATCTTGACCTTGACATTTGTGACGAGCTTGGTATTTTCTCCTTCGATGAGGTGATTCATGGGATGAATGAGTTATGATATTCTTATTGGGATGGATTTAGAAAATCCTTTTTAAGAACTTATTACGGCCTAGTGAAACTTGGTGGAGTACTTCTTCTTGACTATATGTGTTTATGGGTATTCTTTACTGAGATGGAGCATTGGATTGATTAGTTTTTTTACTAAAGCTGTATTTCTTCAAGTTTCTAAAGTTCTTGCAATTACTAGTATGGTTTGTTGCCTTGGGGAGTTTGTGATGATGTTTTGGTGGTCTATGCCCTCCAGTAGCTATGGAGTTAATTTCTTGTGTTTTTAGCTTATGATTTATCCTCTATTTTGATATTGTTCTCTAGCTATGTTTTGATTTTTGCATGACATAATTTAGTACGGATGTGTCTGATTCAGACAGTATGGTCGATTTGAGTATTTGAGCATAGTTTAGACTTGTTGGCTCATTTTTTGATATAACACATTTGAATGGCAATGTGTGAGTTATGATATATTTTTAGTTTGAATTCTTACCCATATTCACGGTTTTTGGTTAGTTGAGATCAAATAATTCAGCCTTGGTATTGAAATTTCATCTAGAAATTGTAGAGCATGAGTTCATCCTTCATTTTTATATTGTCTTGGTTGGGATTTCATTTATAGTCGGACCGAGCCTACTCTGTGGTTACCTATTTGGTCTTCTTGATTGCAGATGGAGTATGGTTGATAGGCATTCAGATGATAGTCCATGTACACGGTATTTGTTCCCTCGACTTTTACCGTGGTAATCTATATTGTGTTCTATGATAGCTCCATATGCACATATTCTCATGTTTTCTATATGAAATCTTAGTAGATCAACATCAGTTCTTTGAGTTTCTTGTGATGAGACTCAGGTGATTTTCTTTCTAATTTGGTGTGAATAGTAGGTGTGCAATGGGAGAGAAAGGTGATATTTAGATTTGGGGTAGGTTGCATAACTCATGCCTTGATTTCCCTTTGACTTGGATGAAACTTTATTATATTGATCTTGTATTGTGTTGTATTAGACTGTCATTGTTAGAATTTTCATGCTTTAGCCTTCCTTGATTTAGTTGGAGGCCAGTTGGTGTTTGAGGTCAGGCTTTGGTTGTTTGAGAAACTAGAGAGATGGTTGAAAAATGGATACTTGTGGCAAAATCCCTTGGAAGTGTTCTCTCTTCTTGGAGTTCATCTGGGGAGTCGTGCTCAAAGCATGTGATCCCAGTACTCACCCTCTTGAGCTTTTAAGATCTTTCTATCCATTAACTTTAATGGACGAATGTCCTTTTAGTAGTGGATATTGTAATAACCCTCCAAGTAACTTCCTCAATTTACATGTATTTATGGATTTTAAGAATTTCCACAACGGGTACAGGTCTTTTATGACATGCCAAAACTGTCGATTTGGTGATTCGATAGTTCGTTTAGATTTTCAGCCCATTTCCATATTTTGGAGCTTTTGTTGTCTAGAATTTGGTCTTGAAACAAAACTCTGAGTAGATGACCTCGAATGAAAATTCTAACAAATCTATCAACTCCAGCATGTTGATTTTAGGCTAGGGGATCCTTGGTTTAGGTCCTGAGGGTTCTGAACTCATTTTGGGCTATTAGGCGAATTATGTGAAATATACAGCTATAGGTGTGGGCCCTAAATTTAGTCAAAACAACCTCAGATGAAAGTTATTATGGTTCCATTGGGTTCGGAATATCGAATTTGGTATGGTAGCATATTTTGTTTGTGCTCACAGGATTCTGAATGAATCCTAAACACTCAGTCGAAGTCCATTCCCGATGTAGAGAAATATTTGGTGCACCAGGTCTTGTGTGACCGCGATTGTGAAGGGTAAATTGCGATTGCCCTATGATTTTTCTTCCTTTTTGCTAGATTTTGTTCGTTAAGGGTAAATCATGGTAGCCATATGTGTTCTACCATTTCCAGGCCATAATAGCAATTTCAGTCATGATAGCGACTCCCGGCTCCATAGTTAGTCCCCTTCTTCCACCCAATTTTCCAACATTCTTTCCTCTATTTTTACACTATTTTGAAAGCTCAAAGAAGGTAAAATAGAGAGAAATCATCCGAATAAGCTAATGTAAGCTAGCCAATTTCTTTTTGGTCATATCACATTGATTTTCCCTTTTATTTCCACCCAAATTCATGATAAATTCATAAAATTAGGGCTTTGAATTACTAAATGGCAAACGTCTATTTGATACCCAATATGTGCTCCGTTTGTTCTCAACTTTTGAGCACAACTTCCTTATCCTTCGAGGGACCTCATGATGAGTTGAATTTTTTATTCCATTTGCGGCCCTCGCGATCCCTGCTCCTGACTCAAAATTTGACCGACTAGTTATATGGCAATATGGGTCTCGTTTTACTCCGAATGACCCATAGATTAAGAATTTGATAGCGTGGTGAAATTTAAAGATCTTGGAGTGTTGACGGATGTTTTGTGGATGACTTAAGGACTTGCGGTTCGGTATCAAGGTAGGCTTCTTTATACTAGTCTTACAAGATGATGTGTGCTATATAATACATGTAAATGAGAATGTTAAGATTTATTATGGGTAAAACACCGTGACTTAGTCTTTAGTATAGAAGTTTTGGGATTAGATGAGTGATTTAAGCCGCAAGGTAAAATACTTATACTTCTAGGTTCCTATTATGTTCTTCATTGGTTGAGCTAATTAGTAGAATGATCATTATATTATGCTAGATTTGGGATGTGGTTTAGGCATTAGAGGCATGATTAGTATGACTAGCCTTATTGGGACTATATAGCTATCTTTAAACCATAATTTAGGTAGAGTTGACTTGATTTCTCATATTCTAGTTGTAAATTCTATTTTAGGTCTAATTATGGCTTATGTACCATCTAGAAGTCAATTTATATACCTTAGCCTAGTCGGGGTAGAAATTGCCTAAATGTGAATTTCGAGGATTAGAAGTCGGTTCATCTGGCCCGCCTTAGGCCAAAACTTATGTTAGCCTTTGTGAACTTATTTACACATGTTAGACATAGTTAAGACTATTGAGTCTTTATTATATGTTACTTCCTGACTTGGGGAATGGTGACGATTTTCCTAGGTTATGATTTATGGCCTATAGATATGATATGCCTCATAGATATGAGATGGCTTATAGATGTGTTTATTGATATGGGTTTTGTATATTTATATGACCCTAAGGTTGTGATTATAATGTTGTACTTATTCCGAACACATTATTGGTGCCAAGGCCGTGAGTATGATACTGGTTGATTATAACATTATTGATGTATTAATGTTTATGATTACATTGTTTCAATAATAGTGATGGCATCCATATTTTTTGTACATTCATGATCACTAAATATGGAAAATGGTACGATTCTAACTAAAATATGATTTTACTACTATTTTTCCAAAAAAGGGATTAAAGCCCACTTTTCACCTTAAAAATGGATTTATTCATAACGGGAATCGTACTATAGAAATGAATGACTTATGTGTAATGAAATTGAAAATTATGTTTCAAAGATTTGACTAAGACAAATTCTTGTCTATGATTTAGATACTACATTTACTTTAGTCATGAGAGATTCTGACCCTTTGTTACACCTTTAGGACGATTTAGACCTAGAGTATACTCCGGGCAATGAATTTATTGATTTAGACTCTTTTAGCGACAGATCTTGCCATGCACTTAAATATATAGATATATATCTCTAGTATAAATGGTAGGAGTTCAGGGACAAGCCCGATGATTGATGATGGAACTAATGATATAAGTTTTACGACAAGCCCGACGATTGATGATGTTGAGGATATTGATTATAATATTGATGTTATGTATACATCTATGGATTAAATTCCAAATATTAATTAAAATATTGATGTTATATATATACATCTACAAGTTAATGTCTGGATATTGATTATAACATTAATGATGAATAGTAGTTAGGTTAATATGGATTCACCTCACATTCATTCATGCATGTGCATTGCCTATCACCAATATGAGCTTATATCTATCATCCTTCTGCATGATTTCATCGGCATAGGTGACGGTATGGCTTGTGATGTGTTATATATTTATTTGACCTTTATGAGCCTATGGCGGTGGGGATATATAATAGCTATTATTTTCCCGAACTAGCCGGTTACTCGCATTGTCGTTGTTGTCATTATTATAATTATGACCATTGTTATGGATAGTTCGTGGCATCTTAGTAAATGATTCAGTTTCAAGAAGTGAGATTAATGATTTGTGGTAGCTTGTATACTATTATTGTCATGAAATGAGACTACCATCTAGTCGTAACACGGTTCTTAGAACCACAGGTGATCCCAAGATAACCCATGAACTAGCATACTGCTTGAGCAACTAATATAAATTGTATAAAAAATAAATATTACTTAGCGGAAACATGATCATAAGAAGGTATGAATTAAGGTAATACAGATAAAGTTTACAACATGATAAAATTGAAGAAAGAAACTAGAATTACATGTAATGACTCTGACTGACTATCTACGAAGCCTATACTATACTGACTTTAGATAGCTGGAAATGCCTCCAACTACCACTAATCAATACATAGGAATAATAACAATATACTACATGAACTACAACTGACTGGAGTCCCCAAAACAAGAGAACTCATCACCTGCTAACAGGAAACTGAGAACTTTTTGACCCTGGTGTGTGGACTATATCCGGTACCTACATTATGAAGGATGTAGCCACAAATGCATATATATGGTCAATAAGTTGGAATGTACTGAGTATGTAGAGACATGAAATAAATTATGAAAATATTTAAAACATGATTTAAAACTAAAGACATAAGTTATTTTTAAAAAATGTATTTAAAACATGGCTATACATGAAAACTGTAAGTTATTGTGAAATTTATAAATCATAAGCTAAAACAATTCTGTAAGTTGGGAAATAATAAAACATTAATACTGTATGTGAATCTCATATAAATTTGAACATTTTGTAAAACTGAACTGAGGATCATGTGTTGATACTGAGCATGTAAAATTAAGAAGGCAAGACCAAGTAAAGTATGTACTAAAATGATTTGAATAATAGTATAACTGAAAAATCTAATTACTTGGTAAGGAAAAGCATAACTTGTATAGATTGGGTGTTTACTGAAACTGTGGGAGCTATCATGTAACCGATAAGCTCCAGTCAGAGCTATTGGAGTCCAACCTTTAAATCCAGTTAGAAGGGTTTCAGTACCTTTCCAGGGGTACCAACACTGGCTATATGGATCCACTAATCTGATGTCCCAAAGGATTAGGGAGTCAGTCTTAAACTGGCTGGTAACCCCCAAAAGAATTTCAGTCCTAAAATGGTGGGTGACATCTCATAATCCTATGTTGGTTACGTAGTTCTGGAACTTCAGGACTACTACTAAGGACCAAGTCCTAACTGGATGGTGAGAACCCATCCCTAGGTTCGCTCGATGCTTAATTCTACTCCCATCTAAATGACACTGGTATTATTATGGGTCTAATCTGAAATAATATTATATTGATAAGTGCTTAACATGAACATAGTAATCTAAATATAATAATGAAAATATGATTTGATAGACTTGTAACTTGAAAATAAAGACATGTATAAGAAAATAGGTATTGGGTGGTCATCACTCTCTAGCACTGAATGATTACAAAAATGCGATAACAAGGCTTAAAACTATGGTATAAAATCAATGTTCAAAGATCCAAAACAAAGGGCATTTGAATAACTTGATAAATTACTTGAATGTAAACATGGGAATGACATAACCTTTGGAGAACAACATATTATAGAGTTTAAAACATAATTCAAAAATTTGGCGTGATGCCAACTGAATATGACCTAGGATTTTAGAACTTCAAAAATGTAGGATCAGGATTTTCACGGAGTAAAACTACTAGCATAACATGAATTTAAAACAATGAGGAAACATGGAGGGATTTTATGATTTATATTGAACTTTTTCATAAACTAGAGTATAATTTATTATTTAACCAAAAAGTGGATTTTTTTGGGCTCAATAGGTGAAAGTAACACATTTATGTATATTCCACATACCTCAATTAGATGACTTCTTGAAGAAAGATTGAAATTGGAACTTTAATCCTTGATTTCTTGAGGACGAAAGCTTGAATTTCTTGTTCTTGGTAATGGAGGCTTGAATTGCTCATTCTTGGGAAGGGGGAAGGTTTTACGTAAGTAAATCTCACTAAAAGTGGGCAATAATGTGTTTTAAAGCCCCTTAGTATATTTAAAAATGATTAGGTACAGTTTAGGGGTGTGAAAAGACCTCAACTCCCTTAATATAAGTCAAAATAGAGCAACATTTGGCACTTTGATTTTGTTGTGTGGCGCATGCAAATAGCACAGCTCATCTAGTGGCTATTTGCGATTGTCATGCGACGTACGACCTTAGCATGGTCATAACTTTTCGCTCGGGTATCGTATTAAGGAAAAATTGGTATCATTGGAAATATTTTTCAATTATATACAACTTGGTGGGTTTTGAGATGCAAAATTACTTATATGTAAAAAGTTATACACATTCAAAGCTGATCCTTGTATCATCAAATACAAAAATTTGGCTGAATAAATGGCTTTTAGCTCAACTTTGCTCTAAGTGATTTCTATGAATATTTTTCATATCATAAGCACTTCATAAACGAGAAAAAAAATCATGACACGTGTATTCAAATATAAATCATGGGATTAGAGTTTATACACGTAGGAATGATGGTTCAAAGTCTAGCCAAAAAAAGTGGGGTTTTACATTATCTCCCACTTTGAATCATTCATCCTCCAATAATGGGTATGAACTTATTGAAACTTTAGAAGTATGTAATAAGGTACATATGAAATGTATTCAAATGAAATACATAGATGAGATAAAACATTAAAACTTTTATAATGAAATTGATTTCTTAGCTGACTTGACTCTATTGACTATAAGGAGCTGATTCATGCTGAGAATTTAGAACTCACTTGAAATGTTCATGATGCAATCATACATATAGAACTGCGAAGTGATAATTGATGTAAAATAACCCCAAGAGTTACCAAGGATGGAATAAAGTACATAACTTCTCATTAGGAATTGTCCCTTAACAAAACACATATAGTGATCAAAATAAAAGGGCTTCATGGCATCACCAAGTACATTATATAAGCACTAATTGTGAGATAATGAGTCAAAGGTCGTACAATGGGTATTACACTTTCTGAGCTGGAATACTTGGAAAATTGAGATCATTCACAGAATAATTATGAACTGAATCATGACTAAAAATCAAAATTGGAGACATAATGCATTGACTGAACTAAATTGCTAAACGTAATTGCTGGATATACTAGCTAAATCATACTAAAAGTTTATACTCAACTGGAGTATTTATCCAACACTTTTCTAAGAAGTTCTAATAACATTAGGGATCAAAGAATTCCTGGCATGATCAGAATAAGATATCTGAATAAGGAATCTCAATATGGATATTAATCTGCTACATGGAATATAGGCCTATAAAACCTAAGCTATGATAAAATTACTATGCCTTAGCCAAGGCAACTGCTAACTTTCAAACTTAGCCACACTTCTCAAATACTACCTCAACTATACTTTTCCCCTTAAATACCATGGTCATTTGATACTTCTTATAATTCTTACATAAGTTTGTATGACTAACCTAGCCAAAGACTAAGTTTAACTACATACCCTCACTATGTTAAATCCTAAATCGAAATCACAAAGTACAGTACATAACACCATAATACTAGTCAAAACCATCAATTTAATACCCCATACGTGTTTCACAGCTCTTGACTTAAGAATAATTCTTCTTACCACTTTAACAAATAAACTAAACCTCTTACTAGGAATTTACATGAGCATAATTCACCCTTCCACTTATACATCAACATAACATTCAAGCCTATCATTATAACCACATATGAACTTTTAGGCAAATAACCTACCTAAGCATCTTTCCTATATTCTCTAATACCTCTTGTCAGCAAGAACTCCCATGCACTATCCCTAATAAAACACACACTAAATTTTTCAACTAACCATGAAATATTACAAAATCTTAGCCTCAATATTCCTTCACACTTATAGCCTTAGATAAAATAAGCATACAACAATATTTCCTCAACAATAAATATTTAATTTCTCCCATGTAAACAATCTTCCATCAACGCTATCATTTCATTAGGAGAGGTCACTAAATGGTTAGAATATGAGGACTTGAAGCATGAAAAAAAAACTTTGACACTTAATAGAGGTCTAAGAAGTAGATTTTCAAAGGAATGAATTCTTTAAAGATATCTAAACTGAGGACATACATGACATAATTTGAATTTCACTGGTCATTTAGGAGTGTAGCATGAGTACCTGGAACTAATCGTACTATAAAGCATGGGTACATGAGTCATGAGTTGCATGACCTAAGTTTAGGGTTAATAAACTCATGGAATATGATTGGTACTACTGAATGAACTAGAACTCCTCATATAAGTAACTGGAAGCGTACATAATTTAAGTGCATGATTATGAGCTATGATCCTTAAGATGACATGTAAGGCATGGGTAGATGTCGTAATGAAGAAAGTACAAAACTTTTCACTGAGATAAGAATAGTTCGATCATCTTCTTCCCTTACTAATACTCCACAATAAATTGTATTACTACTAGAATCTGAGATCCTGACTTGGTTACTTTTTCTATCATCTCCCCCTAAGATTTAATCCATCATTCTAAGTCTGTGGACCCATTTAATAAAATATAAGATGAACTTCAACCAATTTACTTTAGAGTCAAAGATATAATCAATACACATAAGTAATAAACTCACTCTAAAAGACTACACCCAAAAGTGTAAAACCCGCTACTAGTACTTTCTTCTGAAATACAACTCTTAACTTTCTATAAGCCCACTAGTCATCATAATAACTGGAACCCTCACTAACTTAGAATCTTCATGAGTATCATCATACATTGAGTTTACGCCATCTAAAACTTTAACTCTTGTTTATATTATCTCAATCATCTAAGGTTCAAACTTAGATTCTAACACTTACATGGACATTCCCAAACTTGTAACGAACTATACTAACTTCCTTAATAGCCTACTAATATCACACCTTTAAACTTATACTTTTCCCTAAACCATAGAATTACCATTACACCAACTTACCTAATATTAACAACCATAATTCATAACATAGCTTGTAAGAACTTTATTTACTATATTACAAGCCTTATTCGCACTTAAAAACTCATGCGTACTATATAAACACACACACTTCAAAAACATAGAAAAAATACAATCCCATATAACCTTGGGTAAAACTCTAGATCATACCCACATCATCATACATAATTTCGAATCAACAAACTTAAATTCTTTCATACACTATTTTTCAAGCCTACTGGATCACCTTTCATACAACTATCCCCATGGATACATAATTGACTAAATCCAGATCAACACTTTCGCCACTTTACTACTGTTAGACTTCTAAGATCATGCTTCTAACTCTAGATTATATACTGTCATAGGATTTTAAGGAGGGATTTGAGGGTGTATCTGACTATGTCTTAGTGCATGATTTTCATGAACAAGAATGAAATATTTCATGCTTTTTAACATAAAGGCACTGGTTGGATACTTTTTGAGCCAAAAAGTAACCTCATTGTGACTATTTGAGAAAATTCCATTGCTAGGAACTTAAGCTTCACTATTTTTGTTACCTTAAAAATAAGGCAAAATTGACATGAATGGATCATGATGACAATAGGTATAAGTTTCTTAGAGAACATTTCTATAGAAAGATCTGAGATATAAAAGAAAGAAAATAATTCTTAAATGCCCTCAAGCCTCACGAAGAGAAGTACAGATGTCTCTATACCAGTCTGCAAGACTCTACTAGACATAACTTCGTAGATACCCTAGAACACGTGAACTTTGTTCTCTAATACCAAGTTTGTCATGACACGATACTACCCTCTAGTCGTAACACGGTGCTTGAAACCACAAGTTATCCTGACCTAACCAATGACCTGGCATACTACTTAAGCAACTGATTTAAATTGTATAAAAACTAAATTTACTAAGTAAAAACATGATCATAAGAAAGTTTGAATTAAGGTAATACTAATAAAGTTTACAACATGATAAAATTGAAGAAAGAAACTCAAATTACATGTAATGACTCTGACAGACTATTTGTAAAGTCTCTATTATATCGACTATAGATAGCTGGGACATGCCTCCAACTAGCACTATTCAACACATATGAATAATAGCAATATACTATATAAATTACAACTAACTGGAGTCTCCAAAATAAGAGAACTCATCACTTGTTAGCTGGAACATGAGAACTGTATGATCCTAGTGTGTGGACTATATCTGGTACATATATTATGAAGGATATAGCAGGAAATGCATATATGTTGTCAGTACATTGGAATTACTTAGTATGTGAAGACATGCACTAAATTGTGAACAAATTTAAAACTAAGGACATAAGTTACTTGCGGAAAAATGTATTTAAAACATGGCAATACATGAAAACTATAAGTCATAGTGAGATTTATAAATCATGATCTAAAAATAATTCTATAAGTTGGGAAATGATAAAACATGAATACTATATGTGAATCTCATATAAAGCTAAACATATTGTAAAACTAAATTGAGGATCATGTATGGATACTGAGCATGAAAACATCAACATGTAAAACTGAAAATGCAAAACCAAGTAAAGCATGTACTAAAATAATCTTGATAATTGATAACTGGATAACTAATAATTTGACTATTAGGTCAAGCAAACCTGAACTTGTAAAGACTGAGTGTTGATTGAAACTGTGAGAGCTATCATGTAACTGGAATGCTCCAATATGAGCTATTATGGTAAAACCTTTAACCCCAGTTGGAAGGGTGTCAGTACTTTGCCTCGGGTACCAACACTGGTTGTGTGGATCCACTAATCTGATGTCCCAAAGGACTAGGGAGTCAGTCCTAAACTGGCGGGTGACCTCTAAGAGTGTGTCTATCCTAAACTAGTGGGTAACATCACAAAATCCTACGATGGATACATAGTTTTGGAACTTAGGGACCACTACTAAGGATCCAGTCCTAACTGGCTGGTGAGCCCCCATACCTAGGTTCACTCGGTACTAAATCCTACTCCTAACTAAATGACACTAGTGTTATTATGGGACTAAAAAGACATGATATTGTCCTGATAAGTGCTCAACATACACAAGGTAATGTGAATATAATAATGAAAATATGATCTGATAGACTTGTAACTTGAAAAAAAAATATGTAGAAGAAAATAAGTATCGGGTGTTCATAACCCTTCAGTACTGAATGATTACAAGAAAGTGATAAAATGGATTAAAATAATAGTATCAAATCATAATTCAAATATCAAAACATAGGGCATTTTAATAATTTCATAAATTACATGAATGTAAACATAGGAATGAGGTAACCTTGGGAGCACAACATATTTTTACAGTTTAAAACATAATTCAAAAATTTAACGTGATACCAACTGAACATGACCTAGGGTTTTGGAACTTCAAACATATGGTATTATGATTTTCACCAAGTAAAACTACTAGAAATCTTGAATGTAAAACAATGAGGAATCATGGAGAAATTTCACGATTTACATTAAACTTGATCATAAACTAGAGTATAATTCATAATTTAACAAAGTAGAGGATTATTTTTAGGCTCAATGGGTAAAAGGAACCCATTGATGAATACCCCACATACCTCAATCAGATAACTTCTTGAAGAAAGCATGAAATTGGAACTTGAATCCTTGAGTTCTTGAAGAAGAAAACTTGAATTTCTTGTTCTTGAGAAGGGAGGTTTGAATTACTCATTCTTGGGAAGGGGGAAGGTTTTATGTAAGTTAATATTATGAAAATTGGGCAATAACGTGTTTTAAATCCCCTTAATACGTTTAAGCATGATTAGGGATGATTTAGAGGCGTGAAAAGATCTCTACGACTTTAATTTAAGTTAAAATAGAGCCAATTTTGGAACTTTGATTTGGTTGTGTAGCGCACACAAATAGCACGCCTGAGGTTGTGCAGCATACGCCAATAGCGCATCCATGCAGTGGCTATTTTTGGTTTCCATGTGATGTAGGACTTAGTATAGTAATAACTTTTTGCTCGGCTATTAGATTAAGGTGAAATTGGTATCGTTGGAAAGATAATTCAATTATATAGAACTTGGTGGGTTTTGCGATGCAAAATTCCACTTGTGTAAAAATTTATACACTTTCTTTAACGCCTCGAAATATCATCCCGAGATGCCACACGGTGCCCAAGGCTACACGTAGCCTCAAGCTAACTCTTTAAGCCAAAACACTACCCTTGGGTTCCAACACAACAACATACACGCTACACTAAGGATATATATATAAGTACATATCATATCACATCTCACATGGCAATAAATATCCTTAGACTATACATATATGGAATGTCTATACACAAAGCAACCCAACAATAAACTAGTCTGGAAAAGCCTCTATACAGCAAAATAAATGAGCCATTGGGACAAACCCCCAACTGACTCAACAGACCAAAGGGATCACAAAACAACAACACCAAAACTAGCAATTTGGTCCTCGGACCATGAAGACACACCACTGAAGGAACGTAGATGCGGCACTCGGATATCACTGTCGCGGCTGCGGCTGAGTTCCTGAACCTACATCATGGTAAGAATGTAGCCCATAGAGAAACATGTGGGTCAGCATAACATACGTACTGAGTATGTGGGGGCACATGCAAAATATAAATAATATCATAAATTTCGTAAAAACGTACATACGGACCATAATGACACACCTGTCTAGAGTGACATTGAATCATGGAACTCATAACATCTTAGATAGGAAATGTAGGAGAAAAAACTCATAAATCATTATAGATCATTATAGGCAACTTGATTTACCACATCAAAACTCGGAGTGACTCGGTATTTCAATAAACATGACTCTTATGAACAGGGGAGTTTCCTATAACCGACAACCCCACGTGAGCTACGTGGAATACCAATATTTGAAACCCCCATAGGCGGGAGCGTCATACTCTTTGCCAGGGAGTACGACCTTAAAACTGCAATAATCACAATCGGGCTCTCTAGCTAATAATATCATCATCAAACAACCCTACGGTGGCACATAGGTTTGGGGAAATACCAAATTTCCCTCTCGGTGCTAAGTACTACTCCCCGACAAGCTCAGAATGCGTTAGGAAATCCACCACAACATCACAAGGGTATATCATAAAGACCAAATCAAATCTCTTTCTCATTTATCAAATCATATCAATTTGTGGATTCCTAACTCAACACATTTTAGCTCAAAACATTTTAATCTTCCTCAACATCAACAAGGTATCAATGCATTGAACCATAACCGACTCGACATTTGGATAAGGATATGAAGACTCAATACATAATATTTTCAACAATTTAACTCATCAAAACCATCCGAAAAATACCAAGACTCATTGCAACTTCAATATCAACATTTCTCAATTTTCCATCCAACTCTCATTTAAAGGTACTTGAGACATCAACCCATAGTAGGGATATATAATTTCCAATATCAATTATAAATTAATAATAAGAAAATATTGGAATGATAGTATAAATCAAGGCTTAACAAATTAAATCATCATACTCTCATAATCAAATACTTTTTGGACATAATTCCATCTCAACATCATACACATATCGGATGACATAATCCCAGAGCTCATGGACAATAATATAAGATAAAAAACCATATTTCCAATTTATGGTAAAACATGTAAAATCTCATGTCTATGTAATTCAACAAAAATAACGGGCACAAGATCGAAAGGATAATCTTGTTCAAAGCCCCACATACCTAAAAATGGAAGATGAATATGAACTTCCGACTCCGAAACTTTATTCACAAAAATAAAGGGTGCTTCTGGAAGCCATTAACATGATCAACTCGAATCTCAAATCAATTTAAAATTTCTACGGTTCAATCAAGAAACATAGAAGGATGAAATTTGGAGTAGTAGGGTTGGGGTTTGAGCCTTAGGAAATTTTGGAGAAAAATAAGCTATTGAATGCTCTTAATGGACTTAAATCCATGGTTTACCCGGATGGATTGGAGTGGGAATGAGCAAAATACTCTTAAAAATCAAATAATGTCTCTGTCCTTTGGTGGACAGTTTTGATAGGTTGACGTAAATCGACCATAACTTTTTGCTCCGATGGCCAAATTGGATGAAACTAATTTCATTGGAAAGAGGACTTTCAGAGATTTCTGTTGATATATAGTAGCACACCCAGATTATTATGTACAAGGAGTTATTATCGTTTTAAGTTGACCCTAAAATTCGCCTGGCCTCAGTATTTTTTCTGCACATTTACTGTTCACCACTATTCACGGTTAGATCGGAATGATCATAACTCATTGCTCGAGTATCCATTTTGGATGATCCACATATCGTTGGAAATCTTATTCGATGATCAACGTGATGACGGGTCGCATATCCATATATTCCACACAGAAAAATTATTAATCACGATAAAGAACAAAATTCAACACATTTTCGTCCGAGATCTTAACTGAAAATTTTTCCGGGGCATCACATCATCTCCCCCTTGGAAACATTCGTCCTCGAATGTTGATAGGTAGGTCAAGAATACTATGAAAATGAGTATATAGAGAAAAATCATCTTGCCCAAGCATATACTCCATTCTAGATTTTTTTGGATATCATAGAAAACACACAAGCCAAGATAAACATAGCAATAAGGATTAAATCAAAAGAAAATGATACCTTTGACATGCTCAGGATTCGTAGGAAAAAAGGTGGGGATATTTGGAGTGCATATCCGCTTCGGCTTCCCAAGTAGCACTCTCCACGGATTGATTTCGCCAAAGCACTTTAACCAAAGGAACTTCCTTGTTTCTTAGCCTATGAACTTGAAAGTCAAAAACCTCAACCGGAATCTCTTCATATGAAAAACTATCTTGAATACCCGAGCTTTCGGAAGGATCAATCACAACAGAATCACCAATAGACTTCTTAAGCATAGAAACATGAAAAACCGGATGGACGTTAGATAACTCCGCGGGCAATTCAACCTTATACGCTACTTTCCCAATGCGATTCACAATCTTATAGGGACCAATGTAACGGGGACTTAGTTTCCCTTTCTTCCTAAATCTCTTCACTCCTTTCATGGGTGAAACTTTCAAGTACACTAAATCACCAACATCAAATTCAAAGTCTTTCTTCCTTACATCTGCGTATGATTTTTGACTACTTTGGACGGTTTTCAACCTTTCCCGAATTAACTTAACCTTCTCCATGGCCTCGAACACCGCATCTGATCAAGTCGCGGCAGCCTCACCAACTTCAATCCAACCAATGGGTGATCTACACCTTCTACCATACAAAGCTTCAAACTGGTCCATTCCAATAGTAGCATGAAAACTGTTATTGTAAGCAAACTCGATTAATGCTAAGTTCTCATCCCAATTACCTTTAAAATCAAGAACATAAGCCCTCAACATATCTTCTAAAGTCTGAATGGTCCGCTCGGCCTGACCATCTGTTTGCGGATGGAAAGCAGAACTTAAACAAATTTGGGTACCGAGACCCTTCTGGAAAGATTTCCAAAACTGAGAGGTAAACTGAGTACCTCTGTCAGAAATAATAGCCAAAGGGATTCCATGAAGTCTGATGAGTTCCTAAATATATATTCTAGCATAATCTTCAGTTGTATACGATGAATGCACAGATAAGAAATGAGATGATTTCATCAGCCGATCTACGACAACCCAAATCGAATCATGATGGCGACGAGAAGGAGGCAAACCAACTATGAAGTCCATATTCACTTCTTCCCACTTCCAAGTAGGAATGCTAAACTCTTGCATCACGCCACTAGGCCTTTGATGCTCTATTTTAACATGTTGACACGTGGAACACTTCACCATAAATTCTGCTATGTCCCTCTTCATACCGTTCCAAAAATAGATTTCCCACAAATCATGGTACATCTTGGTAGCACCAGGATAGATGGAGTATCGCGTATCATGCGCTTCCGCCATAATCCTCTGCTTCAAGTTATCAACATCAGGAATACATAATCTTTCTCGGAGTCTCAAAATGTCATCTCCCCCTTGGGAGAAAACCTCCACCTTTTGGTCTTTAACTGACTCTTTTAACCTGACCAAGGTAGGATCCCTGTCTTGCTTCTCCTTCACTTTCGAAACTAAAGAGGATTCGGAACCACTTTGCACTCCTATACTACCTTCAGCATCACCAAACAACCTAACCCCCGATCTCGCCAAATGATGTACCTCACGGGCCAACTCCTTCTTACCAATCTCCACATATGCTACACTACCCATGGACTTCTGACTAAGGGTATCTGCTACTACATTGGCCTTTCCCGGATGATATAGCATGCTCATATCATAATCTTTCAATAGTTCTAACCATCGTCTCTGCCTAAGATTCAACTTCTTTTGGGTGAATACATACTGCAAGCTCTTATGGTCCATGAAGACGTCAACATCGACACCATACAAATAATGTCTCCAGATTTTCAAAGCAAAAACCACGGCAGCTAATTCAAGGTCATAGGTAGGATAATTCTTCTAGTGAGGCTTTAGCTGCCTGGAAGAATAAGCTATAACCTTGCCCTTTTGCATCAATACACAACCCAAACCGACTCTAAAAGCATCACAATACATCACAAAACCATCAACACCGTCAGGCAAAGTCAACACAGGGGCTGAAGTGAGTCGAGTCTTCAAATCTTGAAAACTCTTCTCCCAAGATTTGAACCACAGGAACTTCACTTTCTTTTGGGTCAAACGGGTCATAGGAGATGCAATAAATGAAAACCCTTCAACAAAACGACGATAATAACCAGCTAGACCCAAGAAACTTTGGATATCAGAAGGAGAAATAGGTCTAGGCCAACTCTTTATAGCCTCTATCTTTTGAGGATCAACTCTAATACCTTTGGAAGAAAAAACATGACCCAAGAAGGCTACAGAGTTTAGCCAGAACTCACACTTACTGAACTTAGCATACAACCGATGAGTTCAAAGAGTTTCCAACACGATTAGGAGATGATCCGAATGATCACCCTCACTTTGGGAGTAAATAAGAATATCATCCAGGAACACTATTACAAATAAATCCAGATATGGCCGGAATACACGGTTCATAAGATCCATGAAAGCCGCTGGAGCATTAGTTAACCCGAAAGACATCACTAGAAATTTAAAATAACCGTAACGGGTTTGGAAGGGTGTCTTGGGGATATCACATTCCTTAACCTTAAGTTGGTGATAACCGTATCTGAGGTCTATCTTCTAAAAGTAGCTCACACCTTGCAATTGATCAAATAAATCATCAATTCGAGGAAGCGGATATTTATTCTTGATAGTAACCCTATTAAGCTGCCGGTAATCAATACACATCCGCAAATAACCATCTTTCTTATGCACAAACAAGACAGGTGCACCCCACGGGGACACACTAGGTATGATAAAGCTTTTGTCTAAAAGATCTTTCAATTGATCCTTCAACTCTTTAAGTTCCACGGGAGCCATGCAATACAGAGAAATAGAAATAGGCTGAGTATCGGGAAGAAGGTCAATCCCAAACTCTATCTCTCTAGATCAAGAGGTACTCCAGGGATATCTTCCGAAAAGATATCAAAAAACTCAATAAGAACATTAATTGACTGAATGGTCGGGGTTTCAGACTTAGTGTCTTTAACCCGAACCAAATAGTGGATGCAACCCTTGAAAATCAACTTCCTAGCTTTGAGATAGGATATGAAACGACCCTTAGGAATCACAGAACTCCTGGACCATTCGAGGATAGGTTCATCAGGAAACTAAAACTTGACCATACGGGCACGACAATCATAGACGCATAGCATGAGTGAAGCCAATCCATACCCAGAATGATATCAAAGTCAACCATATCTAGCTCAATTAAATCAGCATACATAACTCGATGAAAGACAGTAATAGGACATTTCTTATACACCCTCTTAGCAATGACAGACTCTCTTACCGGAGTAGAAACCAAAATAGGCTCAGAAATTAGTTCAGGATCCGTTTCAAAATTTACAGCAACCAGAGGTGTCACATAAGAAAAACTCGAACCGGGGTCCATCAACACATAGACATCAAAATAGAAAACACGGAGCATACCAGTGACAACATCGGGAGAGTCCTTCTGCTCCTGATGAGGTTGTATAGTATAGAAACGATTCTGGTATTGACCGCCAGCAGTACTAGATGAAGCACCCTGAGAAGGAACTGGATTGGCTGCGGGAGGCGGGGCACTGGTAGCCTAACTCTGGGGACAGGCATCACGACTCCACTGTCTGGCATACGGGCAGTCTCTAAGTATGTGGCCTAACTTACCACAACCAAAACATCCCCACTTCCCTATATAACACTCCCCAAAATGGTCTTTACCACACTTAGCACACGAAGGAGGATGAGGCCGGTTGCTTACACTGTCCTGAGACCAGGGAGGTACCGACCTATTCCCAAGCTCCTGCCTGTCCCGATATACCGTAGAACTATCTGAGAAAGGCACAGGTATAAATGGACATCTCTGAAACTGAGGGCGACTCTCTCCAGAGAATCTAGTCTGACCAGACCCCTATTGCTCCGATCTGACTCTCTTAATCCCTCTTACTCTTTCTCTTTCCTTTATCTTGTATGACTCAATCTGTTGGGCGTGAATCATTAACCTAGGAAGATCAATCTCCCTGTTGATCATAGCAGATCTACATTCTTTCACCACATAACTCGACACCCCTGTTAGAAACTTGCTCATACTAGTCCTCGAGTCAGCCATCATATTGGGAGCGTACTTCGATAGATGATTAAACTTAAGACAATACTCCTTAACCGACATGGAGCCTTATCTCAAATTCATAAACTCTTGTATCTTAGCTTCCCGTAACTCAAGAGGAAAGAATCTATCCAAGAAAGCATCTTGGAACAATTGCCAAGTCACCAGAGCGGTATCTTCTTCTCTACCCTTATTCCACATCTGCACCCAGTCATAGGCAACATCCTTTAACCGATAAGAAGCTAGCTCCACACTTTCTTCCTCGGTCCATGCATAATCTGTGTAATTTTCTTCATTTCATCAATATACATCTGCGGGTCCTCACCTTCTCTCGACCCATAAAACTCTGGCGGATTCATCTGCATAAAGTAATGAATTCGTGCTGCTACCGAATTATTTTCCTGTGGAGGTGGAGAGTTAGCCTGAGTGTTGGAGTTAACTGCCTGGGCTAGCGTCTAAAAAGTTGCCCAAAATTTGGCATGGGATACCGTCTCATGTAACGTATCAGCGGGTTGAGGTTGATTGTTGTTTCCGCAAGCTCGATGTGGAGGCATTTTTAGTCATAAGAATGCATGAATTAACAGCAGAAGGAAATAGTTGTAAGCACGATAGACTCTTGTATAAAGAAAGAAATGACTTTTCCTAGAATGCCCCGCAGACTCTTAATCATAGGTGTGGCGCGCTACACACCGATGCTTAAGACGCTACGTAACGCGGCTTGTCAAACTCCCTAGGACTCTTCACTACCTTAGGCTTTGATACCAAGTTTGTAAAGCCCTAAAATATCTTCCCGAGATGTCACACGGTGCCCAAGGCTACACGTAGCATCAATCTAACTCTTTAAGCCAAAACACTACCCTTGGGTTCCAACACAACAACATACACGCTACGCTGAGGATATATATATAAGTACATATCATATCACATCGGACATGGCACAAAATATCATTAGACTGTACATATATGGAATATCTATACACAAACCAACCCAACAATACACTAGTCTGACATAGCCTCTATACAGAAAAATCAATGAGCCATTGGGACAAACCCCCAACTGACTCAACAGACCAAAGGGATCACAAAACAACAGCACCAAAACTAGCAACTTGGTCCTCGAACTATGAAGACACACCACTGAAGGAAGGTAGATGCGTCACTCGGATATCACTGTCACGACTGCGGCTAAGTTCCTAAACCTACATCATGGTAAGAATGTAGCCCATAGAGAAATATATGGGTTAGCACAAAATACGTACTGAGTATGTGGGGGCGCATGAAAAATATAAATAATATCATAAATTTAGTTAAAACGTACATACGGACCATAATGACACACCTGGCTTGAGTGACATTGAATCATGCAACTCATAACATCTTAGATAGGAAATGTAGGAGAAAAACCTCATAAATCATTATAGATCATCATACGCAACTTGACTTACCACATCAAAACTCGGAGTGACTCGGTATTTCAATAAACATGACTCTTATGGACAAGGGAGTTTCCTATAACCGACAACCCCACGTGAGCTACGTGGAATACAAATATTTGAAACCCCCATTGGCGGAGCGTCATACTCTTTTCCAGGGAGTACGACCTTAAAACTGCAATAATCACAATCGGGCTCTCTAGCCAATAATATCATCATCAAACAACCCTACGGTGGCACATAGGTTTGGGAAAATACCAAATTTCCCTCTCGGTGCTAAGTACTACTCCCCGACAAGCTCAGAACGTGTTAGAAAATCCACCACAACATCACAAGGGTCTATCATAAAGACCAAATCAAATCTCTTTCTCATTTATCAAATCATATCAATTTGTGGATTCCTAACTCAACACATTTTAGCTCAAAACATTTTAATCTTCCTCAACATCAACAAGGTATCAATGCATTGAACCATAACCGACTCGACATTTGGACAAGGATATAAAGAATCAATACATAATATTTTCAATAATTTAACTCATCAAAACCATCTGGAAAATACCAAGACTCATTGCAACTTCAATATCAATATTTCTCAATTTGCCATCCAACTCTCATTTAAAGGTACTTGAGACATCAACCCATAGTAAGGATATAGAATTTCCAATATCAATTATAAATTAATAATAAGAAAATATTGGAATGATAGTATAAATCAAGGCTTAACAAATTAAATCATCATACTCTCATAATCAAATACTTTTTGGACATAACTCCATCTCAACATCATACACATATCGGATGACATAATCCCATAGCTCATGGACAATAATATAAGATATAAAACCATATTTCCAATTCATGGTAAAACATGTAAAATCTCATGTCAATGTAATTCAACAAAAATACCGGGCACAAGATCGAAAGGATAATCTTGTTCAAAGCCTCACATACCTTAAAATGGAAGATGAATATGAACTTTTGACTCCGAAACTTTATTAACGAAAATAAAGGGTGCTTCTCGAAGCCCATAACATGATCAACTCGAATCCCTAATCAATTTGAAATTTCTACGGTTCAATCAAGAAACATAGACGGATGAAATTTGGAGTAGTAGGGTTGGGGTTTGAGCCTTAGGAAATTTTGGAGAAAAATGATCTATTGAATTCTCTTAATGGACTTAAATCCATGGTTTACCCCAATGGATTGGAGTGGGAATGACCAAAATACCCTTAAAAATCAAATAATGTCAAATTTGTCCTTTGGTGGACTGTTTTGGTAGGCTGAAGTAGATCGACCATAACTTTTTTATCCGAAGACCAAATTGGATAAAACTAATTAAATTGGAAAGAGGACTTTCAGAGCTTTCTTTTGATATATAGTATGTCAGCCAGATCATTATTTGAAAGGAGTTATGATCATTTGAAATTTACCCTAAAATTCGCCTGGCCTCAGTATTTTTCCTGTACATAAGTTCACCAGTATTCACGGTTAGATCGAAATAATCATAACTAATCGCTCGAGTGTCCATTTTTGATGATCCACATATCGTTGGAAAGCTTATTTGATGATCTACGCGATAATGGGTTGCATATCCAGAAATTCCACATAGAAAAATTATTAATCACGATAAAGAACAGAATTCAACACATTTTCGTCCGAGATCTTAACAGAAAATTTTTTTGGGGAATCACACTTTCAAATCTTACCCTTTGTAGAATCGAATAAAAAATTTTGGTTGAATCAAAGACTATTAGCTCAACTTTTCTCTAAGTGATTTTTATGAACATTTTTCACCTCATTAAAACTTCACACACTAGGATAAAGATCACGACACATGTATCAGATTAACACTTCCTTATACTAATTAGGTTAGTTTCCTGGATATTAGTTGGATAGTTTACCCTTATATTTTCACTAGCTTTACTATGTAGTTGTTCGACATTTGGTTGTAGTTTCCATTTATGTTTATATGTAATATTTATTTGCATTATTGATGAGTTTTTATTTTACCACCCATTTTCACTGAATAATTGTGGACACTACTATGACTTGAAGATATAAGTGAGACAAAGTGGTGCTTAAATGCACTAATATCTATATTTTAACGACATATAATCTAGGAAAATTAAAGATGTGGACTTGAGCTAAAATGGAGCAAAGAATGAAAAGAAATGCAGTTGAAAGACCTGGAGCAATCAAAAGCCTCAGTTACCGTGATCATGCTCTGTAGGCCTTGATAGCAGTCAGTCAAGAAGGTCAAGAGGCCGCGAACGCAGAGTCATTATTGCGGTTGCGGTAGCCGCGATTGCAGACAATCTTTTGCAATCATAGCAAAGCCAAAAAATTTCTGGGAATAATTTTGTCATATTCCCTATCCTAATACAAATCCTTATATGGTCTAAAACCATTTCTTCTTAGGGCATTCAAGAGACTCACAAACTTTGAATTTGAACTTGAAACCCTAAATTAGGCAAGAATTGTAAATTTTATTTGGAGATTTGGATTTTTGTATTTGTAAAGAATGGATTCCTTGAACAATCCTTTTGGTATACATTCTTTCTATTCTTAATGAGTATCTAAATTTTTTAGTCTTGGAATAATGTTGAACTAAGGTGTAATTAGTTATGGGTTTTGATGTATTTGTATATATGCTAGTTAGTTGAAAGGTTCTACTATTGTTTAACAAAATTGGTTGGGATTTGTAGGTGAAAGCCCAAAATACCCAAAATGGGTTTGTGGGTGAAACCCCCAAACTCTTGAAAGCTCAAACCATCCTTGAAAGAGGGGTGATACGATAATAATCATGGATATTGACTTATGAGAGTGCATATTTCTCCCGATACTTGAAATGTGTAAAATATGGCCAAAACACACCAAAAATCAGTCCACTTCTCACACTTGATGGGCGCCCCATCCTTGAAGGGTATTTTGGTCATTTTACTTTCTATTTTGTAATGTACTAGATAAGGAGCATTGTAGGGTTTCTTTAGTTAGATTTTGGATGATATTTGTAAGTCTTGTATGACTTGAAACACCATAGTTAGGGCTTGGAAAAGCCACCAACCGAAACTAGGGCTTATACAAGTGTGGAATCACTTGTGTTTGTATTTTTCTTGGAAAAGTCGATGCCGGAGAGGTGGAATACAATCTAGTGTCACATAAGAGATAAAAAAAATTTGTGTGTGGCGTTAAAGGTCCAAGAGTTGAATAATCTCTTGGTTTTTTAAGATTATACCCTCAATTGTCTATCTATCTATCCCTTTACTTTTTATTGTAATCTTGTTAGTGTTTGTAACTTGGAATCGTTTCTTCTTGTTTCTTGTGAAGTCGTTTCTTGTTGTTTTTCTCATATTGTTATTGATCTTCATCTTGTGTTGTTTTAAATTAGTTTGGGAGGATGTTTTGGTTTTGAAATACACCATTTTATCTGATTCTTGTTGTTGTTGTTGTAGTGAATCCGAGTGTGGTCACCAAATAGGTCCATAGGCTCATCAGACTAGTGAACTATTTTGGTGTTTGTTTCATCTTTCCATTATTTTATAATATAATTTGGTATAATATCATGGCTTGATCTTGTTACTAAAAGATCAATCTTGGGCTTTCTTGTTAGAAAATCAAAAAAAAATATTTGAGAAGCTGAAAATTTCAGAAAAATTGCAATATGTCCATTGTTGTTGTCTTGGCCGTAATTGTGTTCTTGTGGTGTTCTTGGCAGAGATTTGTTTTTTAGTCTAGGTCTAGAAGTATTTTACTTGTCTTGTGTGTTTGTATTGTTAGTTTTGTTCCTTACTAACACTTTGAGTCGATCCAAACTTGAGTTTGAACTGTTAATATTATTGTTATGAACAAAGTATGGCCGATTGGATATTGTTGTTGTTCTTGACTTGACCGTGTTGAAGGCCTTGTGTTGTAATTTTGTTTTATATCTTGAAAGTTTGCTGTTTTGTTCTTGTTGTTCATCACAACCTTCACCTTTTGTAAAACCAAAAACACAACACAAAGAGGACTTAGCCTATTATTGTTGCTATCCTTGTGCTCTTGGCCGTGAGATTGTTGACCTTGTTGTAGTGGACTTGTTTTTCTTGGGAGATTGCTGTTGGTTTTTCTTGTTGTGTTATTCAAGTTCTTCACCATATTCATCACCTTGTTAATATTAAAGTGAACTTAGATCTTAAATAGGTGAAAGACAAAGGTGTCGTATTTGTTAAACCTTGAAATACCTCCACCCACCAAAAAGACTTTATATCACATCTCAACCTTTTTCCATAAAACAAGGGTCCATGTTTTAAGGAGAAGTACAAGTCTATTCAAAGACTTTTGAGTCTTGATCTTTGAATTGAAAAAGGAACTCCAAGACTAGTTTTTATTTCCTTCCATTGAAGAATTTCCACCAAAGTTCAATTTGTGAATTATGAATTAAAATTTTTCAAGAACCCACTAGTGGATTGCCACATTATTACTTTTATTGTTTACACAACATTTTTAATCTCAAATTTTAATATTCTAGTTTCAATTTGTTATTTTCTTGGTTTTGTTTGTTGATTCCAATACTAATTTACAAGCTAATGACCATTTACTAGATTGTAAATTAGTTTTGAACACGTTCTTTGTGTTAACTTTTCTTTGTGTGTCTTAATTATTTTGAGTCATTGTAATATGTCTTTGTGTTTTACTTACTCTTTGGAGTCTTTGCCAACATTGGATTCACCTGTTAACACCACTCGGAGTACAAACAATCTTGCAACACTTGCATGATTGAATGTGAGGGGTCCGAGAGTCAAGAAATAAAAAGAGAGAGTGGGGATATTTTTGTACAACAAACATATATTCTATTTTTATAGGTAACTCCTTGCCATAATGGACACCTTTTTTGCCCACCTTGATGTTATTGCCCAAGAAATGGCTAAGTGGAATGCATGTTTTGAAAAATTAGGCTCGGATATGTCTACTGTACTTGAGAGGTTTGATCTATGGAATTCTCGTGTTTCTACTTCCAAAACTGTAACTCAAACAATCAATCCTCCAAGACCACCACCAAATGACATAGACATAAGCCAAGCCCTAAAATACCCTCCAACCCGAGACCTAAGTAGATCATTTCTCCCTCAATTCGATCAAGTAAAAAAAGGAGACTTGGAAGCCAATCTCCTCCAATCTAAGCACCACAACTGAAGCTCCAAATTATTAAATCAATCCTTTCACCCAAAACTCCACTTCACCAACACCGATATGTCCACATAGAGGAGTGTGGTAGAAAGAAACATGGGTGACATGGAGTATACAATGATACGTGTATAATGGAAGAGAAGTTGACGGGAAGACATAGGGAACCACAAGGAACCCGCCTCCAAGAAAAGAGGTTGGATGTATTTAGTGTTTCCTTTGTCTTTCACTATATGTTTCGGATGAGGATGAATACAAGGATCAAGAAGGAGAGAAAGCCGTGGTTCAAAATGAAGGATTTGACCAAGACTTATGTTAATGAGCTACTTGGTTCCTTATGTTCTTTGCGGACTATTTTTGTGCCTTCTTATGTTTTTCGTGGGCTGTTTTGAGTGGTTTCTTTTGAAGTGACAAAGTGAACAAGGTGAAGCCATGATTTTGTGAGGATAAAGAGGATAATACGAGAATAATTATGGATATAGACTTATGACAGTGCGTATTTGGACCGAGACTTGGTGCGTGTACTTGATGTGTAAAAGATGGCCAAAACACACCAAAAATTAGTCCACTTGTCACACTTGATGGGCGCTCCATCCTTGAAGGGTATTTTTGTTATTTTACTATTTATTTTGTAATGTACTATATAAGAAACATTGTAGAGTTTCTTTAGTTAGTTTTTGGATGATATTTGTAAGTCTTTTAAGACTTGAAACACCATATTTAGGGCTTGGAAAAGCCACCAACCAAAACAAGGGCTTATACAATTGTGGAATCACTTGTGTTTGTATTTTTCTTGGAAACGTCAATGTCGGAGAGGTGGAATCCTATATAGTGTCACGTAAGATTTAGGTTTTTGTTGTGTGTGGTGTTAAATTTCCAAGAGTTGAATAATCTCTTGGTTTTTTAAGATTATACCCTCAATTGTCTATCTATCTATCCCTTTACTTTTTATTGTAATCTTGTTACTGTTTCTAACTTGTAATCATTTCTTCTTATTTCTAGTGAAGTCGTTCTTGTTGTTGTTCTCATATTGTTGTTGATCTTCATCTTGTGTTGTTGTAACTTAGTTTGGGTGGCTGTTTTGGGGTTGAGATACACCATTTTATCTCATTCTTGTTGTTGTTGTAGTGAATCCGAGTGTGGTCACCAAATACGTCCATGGGATCTTCAAACTATTGGACAATTTTGGTGTTTGTTTAGTGTTTCCATTGTTTTATTGTATCAAGGGGTTTGGGTGAACTTTTGGAACCCACATCATTCTTGAAAGAGGGCTGTGAGAACCAAGGCAATAGTAGATAATTAAAGGATTTAGTTTACTAGTTGTCACTATCTTAGACATAAAAGTGGGTATGAAGTTGACTACATCTTAGGTATCATCCTAGAAATAGGGATATTCAATTGAGGTACTAGGTGAATATAATTAACATACTTATTAGGTATCTGAAAGGTTCAATAGGTGAAATTCTTCAGGTTTTGTTGACAAGCTATCCTCAAGGACCCGGGACCTAGCCTACCATATTATTAACAACTAGCATGTGGACCGAATCTAGACTTACCCATACCTAATTTGCCCTTTGGTAGACATAATCCCAAGATTCTCCTAATATAAACATGGGACAATCTATCCAAATGTGAAATGAGATGAACAGGGGACAATAGGGTTGCATAAATGCCCTTAGTCACCACGATCATAGGCCCTAGGCCGCTATTAAGGTCATCAACGTATGCGCGATCGCGGTCCCCTGACGGTGATCGCGGATGCCTTAAATTTTTGACCATCTAACTCCCTAATTCCCTCACAATCCATTTTTAACTTGTCTCTCTAGTTGGACCCATTTCTAGCAAAGTTTGTAAGCACTCTAATAGCATTTTTTCACTCCTCTTGCATCACTTATCTGGTAGGTGTCTTGAATCTATGCTTTGATTATTGAAAATACACCATAAGATGCCTGTTGTAGAGAAGGCTTGAATTTATGATTTTCATACTTAAATATTCTTTAATTGTGCTTGTATGGTGTTTCGCTGCTAGAGCATGGTGTGAACATAAGTGGGAAAGTCTTGAGTACCCAAAATTATGTATGAAATTGAGACAAATTAAGAGTGCACATCAAGTGCTTGAGATATTGCCTGACTGAGAGTTCAGTAATGGGTCTTACAGTTTAAGGGCATAATAGAGTACCTAGTAGTGTTGTTCAGCAGTCTTAATATGAATTCCTGTTGTAAAATGTACTTGGGGCATAGAATTTTAATGTTTGAACATGGGAAATGGGTTTAAAATAGGTCTCAGATACCACAATCATGATCATCGGCACTGTAATCATGGTAGCACGATCTCGGCTTCATGGCCCGTAATTGCAGTAACCAAGTGTGATTCTTTTCCTTGTACGAAAATCCTACACTTTAATTTTTTCTCCAAACACCGCCAAGAAACTATCCAAGGAGTTTTAGTGGACAATATAGCATAGTTTTTACATAAAATATTAATTATTGATGTGTGTGTTTTATGTTGTTTTTTAGGATAATCTCTTGGACAAATATGACCACATCCGATTTATGGCATTAGAGTGCCACACTAACTACTGTGGTGATCTTTTGAGGAAAAAGTTGCTCCCGAAGAGAGGAATATGTTTTAATAATGAGCTGGAAAAGCTTTCAGCATTTTATGACTGGCTTAAGGCTAATGGGTGGCGTTGTTTTGCCCCGGCCGTGTAAGACAAATGAGCAATAGGTCCATAAATTCTATGACAACCTTAGCGCAGTGTCTTTCTCAGACCTGTCCAACATGACTATCAATATTCGAGGAAAAATGGTGAAATTTAGGGAAGAGAAAATTAATGATATCTATGGGCTCCCAAATGCAAACATGGGATACTTTAAAGAAAAGGGTGTGAGCTGGGAAGCTGGTTGGCGGAAAGATTGGGTCCCGTATAGGAACTCTTGTGGGAGAAAACCAAGAGTAATATCCATATGGATGACTTTACTTCTAAGTCTCAGATTTTTTTAAACATAATATGTATCTGAGTCTCCTCTTGCACCCACATGACATCAGTCCCAAATTTGTGGGCCTGGATGGTCACTTGTATTCTAGATGACATTTCTTTGGATAATGGTTAGTTTTTGGTTTTTGAAATGAAATTCTTAAAGAACCATGACGGTATGCATATCTTATTCCCCTAATTGATTACTGAGCTTTGTAGAAGTGTTGGGGTTGAAGAATACTCTGGAGATACTTGGGTGCACCCTAGTACCCCCATCTATCATTTGAGAATTCGAGAAGAGGGTGCAACAGGTAAAAGCAAAAATGAAAAGATAGACTTGGGTAAGTCAACATATGAGGATCTTGAGTCTTATAGGCCATCCACCACCGGGCCTCTTAAGAATATTAGAGTTGATATTATGGCCATCAATGAGTTCGTGTCAAGTTTACCAAGGGACCAAGAGAGCCATCTACCGCTCGACATTCATGTGTGTCATAGGCTGATTATGCAAAGTATCAAGAGGACCAGAAGAAATACGGAGCTACCATCACTAGGCTGGAGAAAGCCTACTCATACTTACCAGTGTCACATCGTGAACTCTGGGTTGCATATGAAAAGATTGTCATAAGGGAGAAAAAAGTGATAGGTTCTTCAACAAGATATGGAAGAGGGTAAAGGGCTTTTGTAATATCCTAAAACCTTATGATCGACTTCCTTCATCCCAAGTGGAGATTAATTATGAGGACCTAGAAGAGTGGTCTGGTCTTAAGGAGGCTGATGATGATGTGGAGTCTAAGAGTGACAATATCTCTTGATGCAGTTTAAGAGAGCACCTTTATCTCTCTTTATGCTTGATTATTTATGCAAGGAGAAAAATGCTACCTTTTAGGTTGGGGGGCCTATCTCCGTATTCATTTGATCAGGGCCTGTATGATTGAAATTTTTTGGTATTTTGCTATTTCTTTTTGATGATTTTTATTTTTAATTGGGTTGTAATATTTGGGCACTCTGATTGTGCCTAAATTTGCATGGATTAGTTGTTTTGTCCTTAGATTTTTACTTTTTATTTAGTTTACTTATGGAAATATTTGATGAGATTTTCCCTATGTTAGATTGAGGGACGACATTCTTAAGGGGAAAGCGTCATGTTTGGGTTTAGAGCCATGTATACATGGGAAGTCTGAGTACCCGTAGCATCAAACTAACAAATATAGGGAAAGTAAGAGTACCTTTAGTATTTTAGATTTTGGTTCCCCATTTATATGTATGGCGAATATCGAGTAGCCATATGGTTGGTTCACCCTACAAAAACTACAATGTGAGATCAAGGCTTGGGTTGGTTCTATAATAAGCAAATTATGTATGGTGCAAATGTAAAGTAAACACCCCCCTTCATCCACAATTTTTTAAATATCAAGGGCATGGAACGAGCAACCTTGTAACAAATCTTTTTCTCTTTTAGTGACTCTAAAATTTTGACTTGTGAAAATTGGAAGATACTCTATTTTTATCTCTAGTGAAAGGGGCAATTGAACCACCTTGGTGAATTTTTCATGTCGTGTGTAGTGGGATTATATGTCCAAATCTCATGTGTACTTGTACCATATAGAACTTGTCCCTTAGTCCCTCAAGGATAATTTTGATTGTTCTTGGTTGGAGAGATGATCTTAGGCCATCTTTGTGACATTGGAAGTCCCCTTTAACCTAAAAAAAGCCTACCCTTGCATAGATGTTATCCCTAGTCACCAACTTTGAGTCTTTAGACATTTCTTTGGCAAATACATTACAAGCTTTGAGCCTTTCAATCCTTATCCCTCTTTTTACCCTACCCTCTTTGAACTTAAAATTACAACTTGAGGCTAAAAGCCTAAGTTGGGGTGGTAATGATGGAAAGAGGTAACTTCAGGCCATGAAATTGTAAGTAAGTGCCTATGAGATTAAGTATTGAGAACAAATAAATAAGAAAAGGAAAATATCCAAAAAGGAAAGAGAATCACAAAGGGTGAAAGAAAAAGAAATGAAAGGAAAATCGGTGAACTAAGGAATCACAAAGGGTGAAAGAAAAAGTAATGAAAGGAAAAAAAGGTGGACTAAGGAAATAACAAGTACGTGCATTTTTAAAGAGTGAAAACAAAAGAAATAGCCCAAGATCAAAGTTTAGATGGAATAGTGCGATGTAGATGTTCAAGGAGGGATTAGCTATGTTGTTCCTAAAAGATATCCTACTCTACCCCGAACCTACTTTACAAGTTCAAAAATCCCTTCATGATTTCCAACCAAGTATTTTCATTGTAGTGTCAATTTAAAATAGGGTCAATCCTATGGCATGGTTCTTGTTAGCTTCGAGAGTTCTTGAGAGACAGTGTGTTTTACACTTAAATTCCTTGTTGCATAATTGATGACTTGGTATCTGAAATTTTCTTTCTTGTAAGGAGGAATGTAAGTAAGTTGAGGTGGGTGATTTGTTTATCTCCCAAAAAATGAGGCAAAAAAGAGTTTAATGTAATTGACGTCAAAGATGAGTCAATTTTAAAGTATTAGTGATTCTTGCATAGTTGCTCTTTAAAGTCTCTTGCATCTTTGAAAAATCACATTTTATGTTGAGTGGTGTGGTAAATATAGTTTTTACCATGTTTGATTAGATAAATTTTGGTATTAATTAAGTTTGAAGACTTTATGATCATTTTGGTCATTCAATTTGGCAATACATTTACAATTGTCTTATTATGAGAAGTAGTGTTGCTTGAGGACAAGGAAAGTTTTAAGTTTGGGGTGTTGATGAGTGGTAATTTTACCAATCATTTGCACTCTATAATTGTTCATGCTACTAATATTTGAAGATATAGGTGAGAAAAAGTGGTTCTTAAATGCACTAATATCCACATTTTGCAGGCATATAAGCTAGGAGAATGAAAGATGTGGACTTGAGATAAAATGGACCAAACAAGGGAAAGAAGTGCAGCTGAAAGACCTGGTGCAGTCACAAGCCTCAGTTACTCCAATTGCGGTTTGTGTTCCACGATCATGGTCAGTCAAGAAGGTCAAAAGGCTACAAACGCAGAGTCCGTATCGCGGTCGCGATAGCCGCGATAGCCGCAATCGCAGACAATCTTCTATGATCGTGACTAAGTGGGAATTTTTCCTATGGATGTTTTGTTATTTCACCTAGATGAATCCAAATCCTTATATAGGCTAAAACCATTTCTACTTTGGTCATTCTAGAGATGAGAAACAATTTGAATTTTAACTTGAAATCCTAAATTGGTCAAGATTTGTAAATTTGATTTGGAGATTTGGAGATTTGGATTTTTGTATTTCTAAAGAACTAATGTCTTGAACAATCCTTTTTGTATATGTTTATTTCTATTCCTCATGAGTGGCTAAATCTTTAGTCTTGGGATTATGTTGAACTAAGGTATAATTAGTTGGGGCTATGGTGTATTTGTGCATATGCTAGTCAGTTGAGGATGGTTTCTAATATTGTTTGACTAAATTGGTTGGGATTTATGGATGAAAGCCCCAAATACCAAAAATTGGTTTGTGGGTGAAAACTCCAAACTCTTTAAAACTCAAATCATCCTTAAAAGAGGGGTTTGGGCAAACTTTTGGAACCCACATCATCCTTGAAAAAGGGATGTGAGAACCAAGGAAATAGTAGACAACTAATGGATTTAGATTACTAATTCTCACTATCTTACACATAAGAGTTAGTATGATGTTGACTACATCATGTGTATCTTCCTAGATATAGGGATATCCAATTATGATGTTGACTACATTATGTGTATCTTCCTAGATATAGGGATATCCAATTATGATGTTGACTACATTATGTGTATCTTCCTAGATATAGGGATATCCAATTGAGGTACTAGGTGAATTTAATTAACACACTTGTTAGGTATCCAAAAGGTTCAATAGGTGGAATTCTTGAGGTTTTGTTGACAAGCTAGCCTCAAGGACCCTAGACCTAGCCTACCATATATTTAACAATGATCATGTGGTCCAAATCCACACTTACCCATACCTAGTTTGCCCTTAGATAGACATAATCCTAAGATTCTGTTTATATCGAAGTTAAATTACAATTATTGTGTAGTTCGTAAAACTGAGTTACTATTGTGTCACACACTCCCAAAATCAATCACCCCTCACTATTTTAAATCATGGTTTTTACTTTATTTGCACTTCGGGTGATTTCTTAGTAAGTGTTAAGACCCATAAGACTAGATTTCTACTTTTCACTCCTTATGGATTCGGCCTCAACGAGATTTAAGCTATTAAAAATGACCATATTGTAGTACTTTAGATGGTATAGGTGAGTGTTATCAATTATCTTTGGAGATCAGTCGGTAGTTTCCTACTAAGTACCATATGTTTAGTACTCATACTACACTTCTGCAGCTTGCAGATCATAGTATGGGTTATCATCATTTTGTATGCATCATGTGGAGAGGCCATGGTTCGGAACCTTTATGTGAGCTCTTGATGACATAGTATTACTTTCTTACTCTTAAGTACTAGACTAGTCTCTATATAGTATTCAGAGATTTATTTGGTATCTTTATTATGATAGAAGTTATTTACTAATTCCACCAGGTTTTTGGACTATCTTATGTATGTTAATCTTTTACTATGTTTATTCTACATTCTTTACTTTATTTACTAGGTAGTACGTTTCCAGTAGTTTTCAACTACAGGTTGGCTTGCCCACTGGTGGGTTATAGTAGGTTCCATCATGACCTGAGAAATTGGTCATGAAACTAGTTCAACAATTTGAGTTTGGGGCACACACCAGCAACAACAAATGTTGTATATCAAACTGGAACTTTATGCGAGGTATGCGATAGTAGTGACCATGCCACAGATGTTTGTGCAGAAAATCCAAAATTTGTTAATTAAGTTGGCCATGCACAACATCAGGGGAAATTAGGGACAAAGTGCAAATCAATATTGAGGGCCAGGAAATCAAAATCAGCAGCAACAAACATAGGGTAATTAAGACAATACTCAATCAACCAATAGCGAGGAGATGCGGAAATAGATTATGTTTACTCAAGGGCATATGGAAACTTAGATGGAAAATCAATAGTTAGCAACTAAGACACTAGATTTTTAGTTGGGTGATCTTGCAGGAACACAAAATACTAGACCTCATCGAGGTTTATCGAGTGATATTAATTTAAATCCCAAGCAAGTGACTACAATGTCTACTCGCAATGGATTGTAATTAAAATAATTAGAACCGAGGAAGGCAACTCATAGATATTCTTCTAAGGATGAAGAGTAGGATAAGAATGACAAAGCGCTAAAACCAAGTTGAAAAGTGTAAAGCCACCTCCACCATCCCCATGAGGCTAAAAAAGCAATCAGAAATTTATTAACTTGTTGAAACATGTTTACATTAACCTTCCTCTTCATGATGTTCTATAGGGTACAATAAATATATTGTGGAAAATAAGAATTGGATAATCTAATATGACACTTTTTCTCTTACTGAGGAGTACACCTCAAGAATTTAAAATAGGCTACCAAGGAAGCTTAAAGATTCAAAATCTTTTACTATTCTGATCACTATAGGGAAATCTGTTTGTGATTAAGGCTTATGTTATATTAGGGAAAGTACAAATGGAACGCCCCGAATTTGGTACCCGGAACTCTACACGATGCTCAAGACCCCGAAGGACCACAATCTAACCTATGAGTGATATATGTACCTTTATACTGCATAATATACTATATAATGTGGAAACATGAATTGAAAGTCCTTAAGGTTCAAAACTGAGACATAATATTTGATAAAATATAACATCTAGTTGGGGTATGAAATACCTAAAACTAACTGAAATAAACTATCTACACATATTGTAGTCTGAAAAGCCTTTAAAACATAATTGTCTGTGTAAGGAGTTGATGGGACATGTCCCTACCTAACTCTAATTAATAAATTAATTAATGAGATAATAAAGAAATGGTCATGTCCTCGAAAGCTGAGGACTCACTGCTAACTCTAACTGCTGAGACTAGAATGCTACTGATGCTCTGGATCTCGTCTCTCTGAACCTATGGTATTAGACACCATAGCGCAAATGCATCAGTACTTTGAACGTACTGGTATGCATGTGAGGTAGGTTGAATACATGGGGTTCATACGTATGAACAATAATGACTAACTTACTAATATAAATGTAAGAATGCATGCATGAATACATAGTAACTATAACTAAGATCGTGATAACATGAATTTACTGATAACTAACATGACTGGTAACTCCGTTCTGATGACTGATATAACTAATAACATGAGTGACTGTATATGACAGTCCTGGATCTGATAGAACTAGCTGAGCTCCGTACTGTATCTGAGTTGAATACATCTGACAATCCTAAATTCTGTAGAACTATCTGAGTTCTTTTACTGATACTAATGTTGAATCTATGAGAAGTAGTTATCTAACTGACATGCCCCAAATAACACATTATAACTGAGTTGGGGTCCAATCTATAACCCCAATTGGAAGGGTGTCAATACAGTGCCACTGGTAAGGATAAGCTGTGAGTAACCCTCATATAATAGGTAACTCTAGTAACAATGATGGGAACCCTCATATAACAGGTTAAGCCACCTCATCTACCCTCATATAGCAGGCTATGATGTATCGACCTATGATGGCTACATAGTTCTAGAATACAAGAATTGGTTGTAAGAATCACACCCTCATATAGCAGGTGAGTTCCCATCCTTGTGTTCACTCAGTGCTAATTTTTACTACAATCTGAATAGACACTAAACATGATTAACTGAACTGACTGGACTAAGTTAACTAAGTTCCGTTGACTGATGAAATATTACTGAGGTCTGATAACTGACTGAGATTTACTGAAGTTACTGAGTTTTCCTAAGTCATGAAACTGACTTAATTCTACTAAACATAGTTTGACTGAGAGTATCTTGAGAACATGACATAGGCTCTAGGCATACAACTAATTATCGGGTACAAGTACCCCCAGGACTCGATGGAAAGAAACTGACAAAGCATAACTTTCTTGAATAGATGACCAAAATCACAATCCATTATTCATTTATTAAGGCATTTCATCAAACACATGGTAATCATAGTATATGTAGACAACATTATACAAAAAATAAACATCATGATTCAACTATAATTTCATCATCCAAGGGTTTAATCATAGGTTCACATGAATCTACACCTATACTAATCAATTCCACATAAAATTGATCACCCAACATGTATTAGATTTCAATTGGTCATTATAAACATGAATAAAAGAAAACCCAACATGAAATTCATAAAGAAATCCATGCACTTGAACTTTGAAAAGAGATTCTTGCGCTTCATGGACGAAAGGAGTCCATGAATAAACACTATGTATACCTGGTAGTGAGTTTCTTGATGTTCTTGAACTTGAAGAATTTGAATCTCTTAGTTCTTGAAGAATATTTGGATTTTGTTGCTTAAGGATTGCTCTTAGGGAGAAAACCCTAATTTTAATGTTGTGGAAGAATAATGAATTTAGGAGCCTTGGTCAGATATTACTAGAAATATAAACGGGTGATAAAAGACCAAAAATCCCCTTTAAAAATAACTGAATGGAACCTGTGACGGGTCATGCGATGGTCCTTCACTGGATCGATGGTCTTCGTTTCGACCATTGTAGGTGGACCAGGACAGGGACTCACTTCCTAAGTAGCGATGGCTTGGGCGACGGTCTGTCGCAAGTTCACCGGTCTGTCAACCTGTCCATCACACCTTATCTAGAAGGTTGCCTCACTGCCTTGTATACGGCGGTCCGTCGCTAGGTTGATTGTCCGTCAACCTGGCCGTCGCACCTGGGCGATTCTGGCAGCTCTGAGTAAAATGTCCATAACTTTTTACTCCGATACCGGATTTGGACGAAATTTATTATCGATGGAAAGCTTATTAAATTTTCCATGTGATAAAAAGTGCAAATATTAAAAATTACATATGTACAAAATTGAATTCATCTTTCAAATAAAGATTTTAATATTCTTGGGATGATTTCAGCTAGGGAAAAAAATATGGGGTATAACAATATCTCCCCCTTGAGAACATTCATCCTCGAATGAAACTGAGAATGAGAGGAGAAGATAAACCGATGTACATACTGAACATGAATGACTGAAAAATGATTTCATGACTGACATAACTGATAACTGAATATATCATACTGAGCATGCATATTTGATGCTTGTGTAACTAATTCATAAATTCATGGCTGAAAGTTGTGATGAACAAAAGTTCTCATAATGAGAATGCATGTCTCATACATGATTATATAACTGAACTGATATATGGATGCATGAATGAATATGCAATGGTATTTAATACCATGTTTGTGATGAAATTCTGAACATGAACTGTATACCAAGCTTGTAACTGAAGTCTGAATATGAAACTAAAATGCTTAAGGAGAACTGTTATCTTGAGATTGATCTGAGTTGAAGGAAAAGAGGTGAGGATAATTGGTACGCATGTCTTCTTCTGCTTCCCAAGTAGCTCATTCAAAGGACTGATTTCGCCAAAGAACTTAAACTAGAGTGACTTCTGTGTTCCTCAGTCTACGAGTCTGATAGTCTAGGATTTTGACTGAAATCTCTTCATAAGAGAGGCTATTTTGAACATCTATGCTCTGAATAGGTACTACAACTTCTGGATCACCTATGAACTTTTTTAGCAAAGAGACATGGAAGACTGGATGAACTGAGGCTAGATCTGAAGAAAATTCGAGCTCATAAGCTACCTTGCCAAAGAAATTGAGAATTTTGAAGGGACGGACATATCGGGGACTGAGCTTTCCCTTCTTACCGAACCTCTTCACTCCCTTCATGGGAGAGATCTTTAGATAGACATAGTCACCAATCTCCAACTTGAGATCCTTTTTACGAACATCTGCATAAAACTTATGTCGGGTCTGGGCAACTCGGAGTCTTTCTCTGATCAACTGGACTTTCTCTAAGGCATCGAATACTAAGTCAGGCCCTATGACTGAGGCCTCACTAACTTCGAACCAACCGATTGGAGATCTACATCTCCTACCATAGAGAGCTTCGAATGAAGCCATCTTAATACTGGAATAATAGTTATTATTGTATGCAAACTCAATAAAAGGCAAGTGGTCATCCCAACTACCCTTGAAATCAATTACACACTCCCTTAGCATATCTTCTAAAGTCTGAATGGTCCTTTCTACTTGACCATCTGTCTGAGGATGAAAAGTTGTTCGAAGATGAACTTGGGTACCAAGACCCTTTTGGAATGCTTTCCAGAAATAAGAGGTGAACTGGATACTTCTGTCTGAGATAATGGACAATGGAACTCCGTACAATCTGACCAATTTTTTTATGTAGAGTTTGGCATAATCCTCGACTGAATAAGAGGTATGGAATGGAATGAAATGAGATGATTTAGTCATCCTATCTACAATGGCCCAAACTAAATCATACTGATGACGGGTACAAGGAAAACCCATCACAATGTCCATGTTCATAATTTCCTACTTCCAAGTAGGAATACTGAACTCCTGAATGGAACCACTAGGCTTCTGATGCTCTACCTTAACCTACTGACATGTAGAGCACTTAGCCACAAACTCTACAATAACTTTCTTCATCCCACTCCACCAATAGACTTTTTGTAAGTCATGGTACATCTTTGTGGCACCTGGATGTATAGAGTAGCAGGAACCATGCGCTTCTGCAAGAATTCGTTGCCTTAAGTCATCTACACCTGGAACACAGAGACGACCCTGACAATACAGAACATCATTTACCCCTAAGGAGAAAACCTCTACTTTCTGATCCTTGACCGACTCTTTCAACTTGACTAAACTGGGGTCTCTATCTTTCTTTTATTTCACCTCGGAAACTAGAGATGATTATGAACTACTCTGACCCTATATATCACCCTCATCTATATCGACTAAGAGAACGCCTAGTCTGGAAAGATGATGGACTTCTTGGGATAACTTCTTCTTACTGTTCTCGACATGAGCAATGCTACACATAGACAATCTACTGAGAGCTTCAGCCACTACGTTGGCCTTGACCGGATGATAAAGCACACTCATGTCGTAATCTTTCGTGAGCTCTAACCACCTTCTCTGATAAAGATTAAGATCTTTCTGAGAAAAGACATACTGAAGGCTCTTATGATTCATGAACACATCTACATGAACACCGTATAAATAATGCCTCCAAATCTTCAAGGCAAATAGTACGGCGGCTAACTCTAGATCATGAGTAGGATAATTCTTCTCATTGGGTTTAAGCAGTCTGGAGGCGTAGGCTATGACCTAACCATGCTACATGAGGACATAACCAAAACCTACTGTGGATGCATCACAATACACTATGAAACCATCTAAACCAATTCAACTCATGAAAACTCTTCTAACAAGAATCTGACCACTGCAACTTGACTTTGTTCTAAGTCAATCTGGACATAAGGGTTGTAATAGGAGAAAATCCCTCAACAAATCGCCTGTAATAGCCAGCCAAACACAAGAAACTCCTAATATCTATTGGAGAGACAGGTCTGGTCCGGTTTCTTATCATTTTGGTCTTTTGAGGATCTACTCTAATACCATCACCTGAAACAATATGGCCAAGGAATGATACTAACCTTAGCGAAAATTCACACTTACTTAATTTGGTAAACAACTGATGATCTCTGAGAGTCTGAAGTACGATTCTGATATGGTTTGCATGATCACGCTCACTGCGGGAATAGACCAGAATATCATCTATGAAGACTATGATGACCATGTCCAAGTAGTACTTTAAAACACGATTCATCAGGTCCATAAAAGTTGTTGGGGAATTAGTAAGACCAAAGGACATAACCAGAAACTCGAAGTGACCATACCAAGTACGAAAAGCTATTTTCAGAATGTCACATTCTTTGAGTCTGAGCTGATCATAGCCGGTTCTGAGGTCTATCTTAGAGAAATAACTGGCACTTTGATGTTGGTCAAATAAGTCATCAATTCTAGGAAGAGGATACTTGTTCTTGACCGTGACTTTATTGAGTTGACGACAATCAATACACATTCTCAGAGAACCATCTTTCTTACGTATGAATAAAACTGGTGCACCTCATTGGGACACACTAGGCCTGATGAATCCCTTATCTAAGAGATCCTTCAATTGTTCTTTAAATTCTATGAGTTCTGCTGGTTCCATTATGTATAGCGGAATAGATATAGGCTGAGTATCTAAAAAAAGATCAATGTCGAAGTCTATTTCCCTTTCAGGAGGAATTCCTGGAAGATCTTTGGGAAAGATATCTAAATATTCATTCATTGCTGGTACTAATTAAATCATGGGAGTTGCGGAACTAGTGTCTTTAACTTGAATAAGATGATAGACACATCCCTTAAATATCATTTTCCTTGCCCAAAGGAAGGAAATAAGCTGACCTCTGAAAGCGGATACACTACCCTTCCACTCTAGGATAGGTTCATTTGGAAACTAGAACTGGACTATTCTATTTCTGTAGTCGACTGTGGCATAGCAGGAATGAAGCCAATCTATGCCGAGAATGACATCGAAATTAGTCATCTCTAATTCGACAAAGTCTATTTAAGTTACTTTCTAAAATATCATAATCGGGTAGTTCCTGTACACCCACCGAGCTATGATGGTTTTACCCACTGGGGTAGAGACCGAAAAGGGCTCTGCTAGAATTTTGGGACTGACTCCGAAATCAACTGCTATATTGGGAGTATCAAAAGACAAAAGAGATCCTAGATCTAACAAAGAATAAATATGCACATGAAAGATCTGTGATGTACCAGCAACTACATTAGGAGAATTTTCCTAATCTTGCTAGGACTGAAGAGCATAAAGTCTATTTGTGCGTTTCCTACTAGTCGCGCTGGTGGTGGCACCCTGCTGGTTTAGGCGACCAGACTAAACTGGGGAATGGTTCTGCTGACCCTGAGGACCTGGTTGAGGACAGTCTCTAACTCTGTGGCCTGGCTTTCCACACCTAAATTAAAGACCACTACCAGCTTTGCATATACCCTGATCGTGCTTACCACAAGTCTGGCAAAGAGGATAGGTGCAGGCACTGCTAACACTTCTCTGAGACTTTGAGCCTAGAGATCTATCTTTGTTACCATCCCTGAACTTAGGAGATGGAGCACTAGGTGAAGAAGGAGCTACAACTGATGACTTAGGACAAAACTGAGAACGGTTTTCTCTTTCTGATTTGGGCTGAGCAAAGCTGAAACTACCTGTCCTTGCTCTCTTATTCTGCTTCTTCCTTATCTTAATCTTTTGATCTTCTATCTACTGAGCATGAGTCATAAGCCTGGCTAAAGTCATGTCACTATTCAACATCACAGTTCTACACTTGTTGACCACACTATTATTTACCCCAGACACAAACTTATTAATCTTAGCCCTACTGCCTGAAACCACATTAGGGGAATATCTGTCTAATTAAGTAAACTTAAGAGAATACCCTTTCACCGTCATGTTGCCCTAACTGAGGTTGGTGAATTATAACACCTTAGCTTCTCTCAACTCTAGGGGAAAGAACCTATCTAAGAATGTGGTGATAAACTCCTCCCACTCAATAGGCCATGCATCATCTAGCCTTTCTGACTTCCACTGCTTGTACTATGTGTGAGCAATATCCTACAACTGATATGCATCTAGTTCAGCACTCTCAACAGATGATACCCCCATAACATCAGTAACCTTCTAAACCTGATCAATGAATTCCTGAGGGTCTTCATCTAACTTAGACCTGAGAAAGGATGGATGATTCATTCGGGTGAAGTCCCAAATCCTAGCTAGAACTAAATTGTCTATTGGGTTGGTCAAAACGACAGCTGTTCATTCATTCTAAGCACCAATTGACTGGGCAATAGTAGTGAATACAACTCTGATTTCCGCATGAGAAACATGTTCTCCCAAAGGTACTTCGTGCTGAGGGGATGGCTGATTCCCATTTCTTTATTTTGGAGGTATGTTCTACTGAAGAAAGGGAGAAACAGATTAGACTGAGAGATTCACTTGAGATTATGCTCACTGGAACGACATGAATACTTAAAGAAAGGAAACTGTTCCTAAAACATCTTATAGCCTCCTACAAATAAATTTGGTGCATAACACACCCATGTACAAGACTCTACTAGATACGACTTTCAAACTTCCTAGGACACTATTGAACCTTAGGCACTGATACCAAGTTTGTAATGCCCCGAATCTGGTACCCAGAATGCTACAAGGTGCTCATGACCCCGAAGGACCACAAGATAACCCATGACTGATATATGTAGCTGTATACTGCATAATATACTGTATAATGCAGAAACATGAACTGAAAGGCTATAAGGTTCAAAACTGAGACATAATATTTGATAAAATATAACATCTGGGTGGGGTATGAATTACCCAAAATTAACTGAAATAAACTATCTTCACATACTATAATCTAAAAAGCCTTTAAATCATGACTATCTGAGTAAGGAGTTGATGGGACATGTCCCTAACTAACTCCAACTAATAAATTATTAATGAGATAATAAAGAAATGGTCATGTCCTCGAAAGATGAGGACTCACTGCTAACTCTGACTGCTGAGACTGGAATGCTACTGATGCTCTGGAGCTCATGTCTCAAAACCTATGGTATAAGACACCATAGCACAAATACATCAGTACTCTGAATATACTGGTACTCATGTGAGGTAGACTGAATACAAGGGGTTCATATGCATGAACAATACTGACTAACTGACTAAATGAATGTGAGAATGCATGCATGAAAACATAGTGACTATAACTGGGATCATGATAACATGAATTTACTGATAACTAACATGACTGGTAATTGAGTTCTAATGACTAATATAACTGATAGCATGAGTGACTATATCTGATAGTCCTGGATCTGTTGGAACTAGTTGAGCTCCATACTATATCTGAGTTGATTGTATCTGACAGTCATAAATTCTATAGAACTATCGGAGTTCTTTTATTGATACTGATACTGAAACTGTAGGAAGTAGTTATCTAACTGACATGCCCCAAATAATGCATTATAGCTGAGTTGGGGTCCAATCTGTAACCGTAATTTGAAGGGTGTTAATACCACGCCACCGATAAGGACAAGCTATGGGTAACCCTCATATAATAGGTAAATCAAGTGAGAATGGTGGGAACCCTCATATAAAAGATTAACCGATTGAGATTTACTGAAGTTACTGAGTTTTCCTAAGTCATGAAACTGACTTAATTCTACTGAACATAATTTGACTGAGAGTATCTTGAGAACATGACATAGGCTCTAGGCACACAACTAATTATCGGGTGCAAGTACCCCCAGTACTCGATGGAAAGAAACTTACAAAGCATGACTTTTTAAAATACATGACCAAAATCACAATCCATAGTTCATTTATTAAGGCATTACATCAAACACATGGTAAGCATAGTATATGTAGACAGCATTATACAATAGATAAATATCATGATTCCACTCTAATTTCATCATCCAAGGGTTTAATCATAGGTTCACATGAATCTACACCTATACTAATCAATTCCACATAAAATTGATCACCCAACATGGATTAGAATTTAATTGGTCATTATCAACATGAACAAAAGCAAACCCAACATGAAATTCATAAAGAAATCCATACACTTGAACTTTGAAAAGATATTCTTGGGCTTCATGGATGAAAAGAGTCCATGAATGAACACTATGCATACCTGGTAGTGTGTTTCTTAAAGTTCTTGAACTTGAAGAATTTGCATCTCTTTGTTCTTTTAAGACAATTTGGATCTTTTTGCTTAAGGATTGCTCTTACGGAGAAGACCCCAATTTTAATATTGTGGAAGAATAATGAATTTAGGAGCATTGGTCGGATATTACTAGGTATGTAAACGGGTGTTAAAAGACCAAAAATCCACTTTATAAATGACATAAAAATAACTGAACTGAACCAGCAATGGCTCATGTGATGGTTCATCACTGGATCGATGGTTCATTTTTTCGACTATCGTAGGTGGACCAGGATAGGAACTCACTGCTTAAGTAGCGATGACTTGGGCGACAGTCCATCACAAGTTGATGGTCCGTCAACCTGTCCATCATACCTTATCCAGAAGGTTGTCTCACTACCATGGCTGCGATGGTTAAGGAGACGATCCGTCGCTAGGTCGACGGTCAGTCAACCTGGCCGTTGCACCTGGGCTATTCTAGCAGCTCTGAGTAAAATGTCCATAACAATTTACTCAGATACCGGATTTGGATGAAATTGATATTTTAGGAAAGCTTATTCAATTTCTCACGTGATAGAAAGTTAAAATCTTAAAAATTCTACATGTACAAAAGTGGATTCATTTTTCAAAGAAAGATTCTAACATTTTTGGGATGATTTCATCTAGGAAAAAAAATATGGGGTACTACAATAAACCTCATGGTTATATTGTTGTTCAATAAAATAGGGTTGGGTAGCCCAAAACCCACCACAGTGATTTTATAGTTAGTGGACCATTCATTTGCCAGGATATATCAAATAGTAGAATATGTGTTGGTGCAAGTGGAATCTTTAATATTCCTAGTGAAATTCATTATTCTGGATTTTGATGTTGATTCAAAAGTCCCATTTATTTTGGGATGTGCCTTTTTAGCAACTGGGTGTGTGTTGATCAATGTAGTAGCAGGGAAGTTGAAAATGAGAGCTCATAATAACGTTGAGGTAATTAATGTGTACAAGGATATGAAGCTACATGCAATATATGAGGAATTGTCCTCTATCAAAGTTATAGACCTTGAGTCTAAGATTCCTCTTATTATGTCCAAGGCTCTAGTAGAGAAAGAATTGATGGGCTATGATACTTTTGTGATGCTGAAGCATATGAAATGGCTCAGCTTCTGAATATTACAAAGTGTCTTTATACATTAGGGTGACTTTAGGCCATTGAATAAGCCCCTTTGGTCCTTCTACCAAGCCATCTATTAAGGACATCCCTAAAATTGAGCTTACAGCTCTACCTTCCATGTGAAATATTCTTTTATTGGTAATAATGAAATTTTACATGTAATTCTCTCTACAGGTTTGTCACATGTATAGGTAAATAAGGTATTGGAAGTGCTTAAAAGAACAATGAAAGCTGTTGGATGGAAAATATCAGAAATCCAATGAATTAATCATGTTTTTTTCATGCACAATATATATATATATATATAGAAGCAGGTTAGAAGATGAGTGCACAACAAAAAAGAAGATTAAACCCAGTGATGAAAGAGGTATTCAAAAATAAAATGATTAAGTAGCTCAATATAGAAATGGTTTATACTATCTCAGATAGCAAATTTGTCAATCCCGTTTAGTGTGTCCCAAAGAAGAGAGGTATGATAACAACTAGTTGATCTCGACTCATACTATTAATGGATGGAGAATCTATATGGACTATCAAAAGCTCAATACGGCCACCCCAAAGGACCATTACCCTATCCGTATTATTGACCATATTCTTAACAGACTTGCTCAACAAGAATACTATTGCTTCCTTGATGGGTAATTCGACTACAATTAAATACTATAGCACCAGAGGAAAAAAAAAAGACAAAATTCACCTATTTGTATGGAAATTACTTTAGAAGAATGCTTTTTGAATTATGTAATGCACCCGCTATTTTTAAAAGGTTCATGATGGCCATTTCTATGACATAATGGAGGATTTTGTTGAGGTATTTATGGATGACTTTTCTATATTTGGTAACTCCTTTGATATATGTTTTCATACCATAGATAGGGTCTTGGCTTGATGTGAAGAAACTAATTTTGTATTGAACTAGGAGAAATGCAATATTTTGGACAAGGGAGATATCTTCCTTGTCCATAAAGTGTCACAAAAAGGGTTAAAGGTTGGAAGAGAAAAAATGGATGATATTGAGAAGCTACCACCACTAGTATCAATTAAAGGAGAGTGACGTCTTCTTAGACAGGTGGGGTTTTACAGAAGGCACATCAAAGACATCATGAAGATGACATGTCCAATGTGTAAGCTACAGGAGAAAGAGGTAGAATTTGTATTTAGGGTTGATTGTTAGAAATCATTTGAGGAATTGAAGAAAAAATTAACAAAAGCTCCCATATTGATTACTCCTGATTTCGGATTACCATTTAAGCTGATGCGCGATGCTAGTCGCATGACAATAGGAGTAGTTTTGAGGAAATGAAAGTAATAGGTTTTCACTCCATCTATTATACTAGTAGGCCTTAGATGATTTTCAAATAAATTACACTATCACAGAGAGAGATGTTTTCCTTAATATATGCATTTGACAAATTTTGAGCGTATCTAGTGGGCACAAAGGTGATAGTTCATATGATTCTTGTGAACATCAGATATTCATTCAATAAGAAAGATGCAAATCCTAGGATAATAAGATGGATCCTTCTACTAAAAGAATTTTCTATAGAAGTACGGGATAGAAAAGGAGCTAAAAATCAAGTGGCTCACCACGTATCAAGGTTAGATGATCAATCGCATATACTTGATAATGGTTGTATTCAGGAAAAGTTCCTAGATGAACAATTAATGTCAATAAGCATAGAAGATCTCCCATAGTATGATGATATAGTAAAATTTTTGGTCAGTGGTGTAGATCCTCCAGATGCCACTAGTTAGCAAAAGAAGAAATTTTATCATGATTCTCACTCGTATATGTGGGATGAGCTTTATTTTTTCAGGTAGAGGGTTGAATGATTAGTGAGTATATGTGTTCTATAATATGAATCCAAACAAGTACTTGAGAGTTTCTATGCATCAACTTATGGAGGTTATCACGAAGGTGAACGAATAGCACACAAGTCATTACAATCGGGTTTCTCTTGGCCTACGCTATTCAAAGATGCCTTTGCTTTTTTGGAAAAATATGATCAATGCCAAATAATGGGTACTATCTCAAGGCATCATGAAATGCCCCTAAATAATATTCTTGAGGTGTAGGTTTTTGATGTACGAGGGATAGACTTCATTGGCCTAGTTCCACCAACTTATGGTAATCTCTATATTTTGGTGGTGGTAGATTATGTGTCCAAGTAGGTAAAGGTTTTAGATTTCCCCACTAATGATGCAAAAAAGGTAATGAAGTTTGTCAAGAAGAATGTGTTTTCTTATTTTGTCACACCCAGAGCAATCATTAGTGATGGTGAGACTCACTTTGTGAACCATTGGTTTAACAACCTGCTAGAAAAATATAGGGTTAGACATATAGTGGCCAAAATATATCATCCACAGACAAACGGCCAAGTGAAAGTATCCAACAGTGAGATTAAATAGTTTCTTCATAAAATGGTGAATGTTTAGCATAAAAATTAGTCGGTAAAATTGGATGATGCACTACGGGAGTATAAGATAGCCTACAAAACACTGATAGGGACCACACCATATTGGTGTATCAGAAAGAATGTCACCTTCCCATAGAGCTGGAACATCAAGTTTATTGGGTAGTTAAGACGTTGAATCTAGATTTGGAGATTTTAAGAAAGAAAAGGATATTTCAATTACTTGAGCTTGATGAGTTCCGCCTGCATGCATATAATAATTAAAAATTATATAAAGAAAAGACCAAGAGATAGCATGATAAGCATACTCTGACCCGAGTCTTTGGGCCCAACTAGAAGGTTTTGTTATTCAACTATTGGCTAAAACTCTTTATGGGTAAGCAGAGGCCTAAATAGTCTGGGCTATTTGAAGTTGTTATAATGACCCCTCAAGGGGAGAGTGAACTATGGTGAGAAAAAAAATTATGAAATTTCTGGTAAAAGGTCAGAGGGTTAAGCACTATTGAGTATATTATGTGGATAGATAGAAGAAGTCTATCACATTTACAGATGAGTGAAGTGGAGTTTTGGCATGTCGTCACACTAAATTAGGTGCTACATGGAAGTCAACCCACAAATGTAATATAATAGCATTGTTTTTCCTTTTTATTTTAAAAAAAAAATCAAAAAATACAAAAAAATATGTTGAGCTACTACGAAAACTCTGATACTAGGTAGGAGGTAGCCCACCTTTCTTTAATTTATTTTGTTATTTTTGATAAGATTTGCAAGATTGAGAATGTATAGACATGGGAAAAGAACAAAATATGTTTTTGGGAAGGCTATTAAGTATGATAATACCTATTGATACGATGAAAAACAAAGGCAAGCAAAGGGGGAACCAAAAATTCCTTCAAGTTGGCAAAACAGTGCACCTTTATGATAGGAGTGTCGCACGGTTCATATTCTCCAAGATAAGGGCATGGAACATTGAATGTTAAAGTTAAGGGGGAAGTTTAGTAAGCTTCAGCGATAATGGTGTGCCACTCTACTTATCCTCCACGATAAGGGAGTGGCATAGAGGTTAAATAAATATGGTCATTTTAATTTAATAGTCGGGTTTAAATTGAATTTTACTCATTTTACCTAAATTCACCCTTTTTAAACACCTAAAAATCCCTAATACCTATCTCAATACCACAAACCTAACATGTCACCCCCAATTTTCTCAATCTTAAAAGTGTTTCATTATTCAAAACCCACATCTAATTATCTACATTCTCCTCTACGACTTCAAAGCAGGTACGTGCTTACTTCTATCTCTCTTTTACTTAAATCCTTATGATGTAGGTAATAAGTGTTTTATATTATTGTATGTTTGTTTATATGATTATACCAATTATGGTATGTGATTTTATGGGTGTGATGTTCAACTTCACAAGGTATAACTTTGTGTGCTCTGACTAGTTACTATTCCACTGAACTTTGAGAATAGCATGTGCTAATTACATGAGTGTGACTTGATGACTTGTACTTTGAAATAGGATTAAAAATTTTCTTTAGTGAGTGTGCATGTGTTTATGGTTGTATAATGGTGCTCGCTGTTGCGATTGCTCTTGTTTTAAATCATTAAAACTGAAATAGGGAACACGATGCTTTCATTGAAATGTCGTGGTACATGTGATGTTTGTTTTCATGAGTAACATCCTATGGTGTTGTTTGTACACAAGGTATTCTTGGTAGTTTTGTGATGTTATTTAAGAGTGGTGACTACACACTTATACTCGTTGAACTCTTTTGACACATGTGTTTGAATTGGAAAAACAATGTTAAATGTAGCATGTGAGGTGGATCTTATCTTTCATGATGGAAGTGGTATGATTTTTGTAATATGAAAAGTGTGGTCAGTGCTTGAAGTCTAAGTAAAGTAGTGTGACCTCAAGTTGTAATCTTGTGGACAGAAACTTTAGCCCCAACATGGTTGAATGTTTATTTATGTAGTGTAGTTGTATTATTGAACTATTGAACGGGGAAAGTTTGAGTACCCTAGCCTCCTTCGTACACCTACGCTAGCAACTATGTTTCGGGGAACCCCTAAAGCATCATACACTTGGTGTGTCTTGTTTTATAGGCATTATTTTTACATGGTTATTACATTTTGAACTGGCAGACACTTCCAAGTAGAGCTCAGAAAGGGAAAGATATTGTGGGCCTTCGAAGGAACTAAAGAAGAGAGTTCATCTAGCGGCTCATGTGCCTAGAGCACTAGCTATCCTATGAGGTCAAACTCATAGGTACGTGTCTCAGTAGGTTGATGAAGAAGGAAAAAAAGGGTACATCATACACACTAAGTCCAAGTATTCCTTAGACGAGTTCATTGATAGGTAGAGGTTAAGGAGAGAGTTCCCCAGAATGGTTCAGAAAATTAAGTAGTTGAGGATGAAATTTATTTCCGAGCATCCTACTTCGTGCAATCTGCACTTGATTAGGGAATTATATGCAAACTAGGAACTAACAGATCCCAATTCAGAAGTTAAGATTCGCAGGCAAGTGATGACATTTAGTACACATTACTTTAATGCCCTTTCGGGAAACACCGAAGAGGATTTACTTTAGCTAAGATAGATGAAAATCACTCCACCTTATTATGACATCAGACACTTTTTATGTGGCCAAAAATCGATCGCTAAGTGGATTCTCTACTAAGATCGAGGCTATCATATGACGTTTCCCTATGCACGGATGAACAAGGAAGCTATAATATGGATAAAGATCATTTTTTACTACTTCATTCCTTGGAAAAATATGATAGAGGTCACTAGGGACAGAGTTTGTCTAATTTATTCATTGATGCAGGATGACTTCACAATAAACCTGGGCATTATAATTATTTCAGTAATAAGACGGCTTGCTTTCATTAGGTATCTATATATGGTTTTTGTGGGCTACAGAATCAATTTCTAAGGGGTTATATTATAGAGGAGGATGACCTGGACTAAATATAGTTATTAGACACGTGTCTAATGAATGTAACCCAAATATGGGATCTTAATATTGCTCATGGGCTAGTGCTGACACTACTCAAGCATCATGCTTGGCATAATAAGATCATATCCTGCATGTATGGGTTACAGATTCTACAAGTTAGAGTAGAGCTAGTGCAGCCACTAGAGAAGAGATATTAATGATGGCATATATAAGGAGTTTCCATGGAGTTTTTACATCACACTATATTTTTGTTTTGTTTTATATCTGCAAGAAGTAGGGACAGTGCAACATGTTAAGTATGGGGTGGTGGAGAGTACTCTCATTTTGTTAGCTATTCTAATTGAATTGCTATTTATACTATTTTGTGGATTATTATTTGTTATTTTCTGCTAAGACAGATATTATAGTACATTCGGTCTAGTAGTTAGTAATTATTATCATTTTGAATTTAGGTGTGTAGTAGTTAGCAGTAATTGTATCATTTGTTATTCCAAGCTTTGTCATTTTAGTTGCTTAGTTATTTTCATTTCAGTTTTAGGAGTAATTTTTTGTCTTTAGGATGCATTCTAATAACTCGTCATAGTTTAGGTGTCTTTCTCGATGATGGATTGATGAAGACCATCCTAAGAGGAATTGGTCCTAGAGTGTGAATAGGTGGGAGAACTTGATCATTAATAAAATGCAAGGTACTTTCTGTTGGGCCATATGACTATGTAACATGAAAAATATTTTTCTATGAAGAAGAATATCAAACTAAAGTGGGGTGCTAATTTTTAGATGCCTAGGCTCAATTATATGACACTTTGTTAGTGTTGGCTTGATTTTCAATTTGTTCAATTTTTGGGACTAAAGTCTATAGGGATCCTACTTGAATTTAGCATGCACTAGGTATGAGTGAGGTTTTCTATATATTCCATATGCATGGTGATGTCAAGAACACGCCCAGTGAATTTACAAAAAGAAATGGAGAGTATTGAGTTTAGGAGAAGATATAGACATTTCTTTGACGATTGTATTTTGTACCTTCTTTGTCTACCTTATTGCATGTCCTTAGTCAACCATGTTGAGCCTTAAGTCTATTATTTGGTAGCCTTATAAGTAGCTTAATCCTTTTCTTTCAATTTTCCCCAATTGGATCCCAAAACACCTAAGCACTTTAAGTAAGAATTAAGTTGTTAGAGAGTGAAAAACAGAAGAGGAAAGAGTGAAAGTAATGGCCCAAAAATTTACCTTTAGGTATAGTATAGTTTATATGTTGAATAATGATTGTAGGGAGTAGTGAAATTAATAGAACAATGATACCAAATGAATTATGTGTAGTTAATACTCTCAGCATACAATTTGCATGCTAGCTTAAAGAGATGGGGTGGGAAAACATAAAAAGGCAAAGGGTGACTCATAAGTTGCGGAAAATAGGGCAATTGGAGAATTGTTTTGTAAGAGAAAAATAAAAATCAACAAAATAAAAAAATACATGCTGATCCACGACCAAAACGATGGCGCTAGGAGGGAGGAAACCTACCTTCTAGTCCTAAAGACATATCGCCTAAGTTTGGGTAGACATGATCATCACCTCATGTCATGCCAGTTAGTCTCCATGATAAGGGTATGGCAGAGAGGAGGTTTATATATGAAATGGCACTTTCCAGTATGCTTCTGTGATATAGGCATGCCTCGGCCCTTAGCCTCCGTGATAAAGGCGCGGTATGCTTATGTGTGAAAATCTTGTATTCCAGACAAACTATTAAAGGAACACTTGTAATATTTTATATTATCTTTTACATACGTCTAGGCAAGGAAAATGTATAAGGGCTTTGTTATAGGGTTATTACACTATTCAACTGCCTCATTGTTAATTTGGTATGATTATTTTAATTTTGTGGATGTTTATTACGAACATAAGTGGATAATCTCCCTTGTTTTAGGGTTGAGGTCGAATGCATGACTGTACTTCGTTATTCTTAGATTTGGTTAAATGTTGGTTCATCATTAGTTTTCCTTAATCTCCTTTTCTTACAATTTGGATGATTGACTACCATTAAAATACATTTTTGTCTTTTTGTGAACCCAAAAGGATGATCATTAGGATAGATTGAAGGGTTTAAGGAACAAGTTCTTATTGTTTAAACTTCAAAGGATTTGAATTCGCGGGTAGGGTAGGAATATACCAAGCATGCCTAGTTTGGATCAGGAAGATAACATAAAGCACTAAAATGGATTACTGCATTTCCGCTCAACGATGTAGTTGTTATATCCTTTTAAGTAGATTATTATAGGTTTGAAAGAACATAATCATACTATTAACCCTGTGAATCAATAATCCGGTAACCAATCAAACCATTAAGAAGGATAACAATTTACATAATTTTTTAGAGTTCCTTAACCCTAGAATCTCCTCTCATGTTGATTGCATCTTTTCCTACATTTCGATTGTTGTATTTTATTACTCTCATACTTTTTGTTTGTTACTAAACTTTCAAAAACTCTTTGGGTCCTTACAACATTTGATTGAAATATTTTTGAAAACTAATTTTAAGTGAATTTCTAAACATGCAGTCCTTGTTGGTTCTACACCCGGCTCTTTATAGTCACTATATTACTTGTGCGACCACGTACACTTGCATGTACTATAGGCGCAACATCAGACAATAGCACATATAAGATCAGACTGAATATTTGAAGGATATGGTTCTGGTTCTCTTCTTTCGTGTTTAGATTTGTTCTCTCTCTGGTCCTTCATACATGTGACTTTGTATTTTGTCGTAATAGGTATGCTTTTATTTCCTTCGTTTACCTTTTTATTTATGTGTATTAGGTTCTCGGACCCATTAACGATTGTATTCCTTGGTATGTTTTTATTGATTGTTTTGTGCCTTTATATTTAGTTAATGATAATATTACTACCCTTGTATAATATTCCCTTTAGTAGTGGATTGGGTGGATAAGTATTGATATTTTTTCTATGGGTTTAGCATTTGGGATGGAGTCCCATTTACAGTGGCATATTGTCCTTTTTATGGCCCTATAGTGGTATTTACTATTAGTCCTCATTTTTATACCACATATATCTTTTATTAATGTTTATATTGTTGTTGTTATTATTTTCATTGCAATGATGACACCTACTATGACCCATAATAAGGAAGCCAAACCCTTAGTGCAGAACTGCTAGTAATAGATTACCAAGAGAGAAGAAGGAAGAGTGCAAAATAAATGTAGCAAAATACTAAAATACATAAAATATCTTAAAACCTGGTGGAATCAGTACAAGAGCTTCTAATTTAATAAGATTTTATAATAAATTTCAAAATGAATATATACTAATACAATCCATATATGAATGCATTATAGAGACTAGTCTTGTACATAAGAGATAAAGCGGGTATTTTTGGTAGTTTTATACATATTTTATCTTCTCAAAATAGCTTTCCAGTGCCTCTACAAAAATAATATTTAAAGATTTTTCCTTCTATATGGAAATAAATTTTTGGAATTGTCATTTTTCACTATCTTTTTTATCCTTGGGGGGAATGGAGATAGAGATTTAGGGATTGGACCTTCTGGGCTTATGGGAGGTTCTATTAGGTATTGGTTGTTCGGATTATCTGGTTACTTTATTATTGTTATTGTTATTAGTTTGAATAAGATTGATTATAGACTTGTACCTGAGGTAGATGGTACGATTATGATCCTTTTCAATCTTATGGTATCCCAAGTCTTTTTGTGGATACCTCCCATTAAAAGATGACATCCGGTTCGTCAAGAATTTCTCAGGCCAAAGTTGGGTTTGTTGGTGTAATGCAGGGTTCCTTGTCAATCCCAAACTATGAGATTTCCTTTCTTGAGTGGGAGAAGCATATTTCTATGTTGTATCATTCAGATATGATGCAGTGTGTGGAATTATTTCACTTACATGTTTTTGACATTTCAGCCATTTTCTACCAAAGTAGCCCATTACATATAGCTCCGGGAAATAGTTTGACATACCTATTTGTGGAACTTATACACTCTATCCCACTCTAGTCTATAATTCGTTGGCATTTCTAGAGTCAAATTATCCCTTTGATAAACTTGGTCAGCTATTTTATGAGCTCCACCCTTGGCGGGTATTGCTCTTGCTATTCCCTTCCCCTAACCCTACCTTTTCCTTATCCCCAAAAAGTTGGTTCCATAGATAAAGTTGTTTGTTATGGTGATGCTACGCATGCTCTATTTGATCTAGTATTGATCATCCATATACAAAAGAATGAAGAGGTCAGATATCAATTGGATTCCTAGATACTAATTGAAATTATGTTACAACATAAAATAAGAAATAGTTTTATAAAGTCCTACATCCTTTTAAAGAGAAGTCTGTACATCTCTGTACTATTATGAAAGCCTCTACTAGACCTATTTTGATACAACTTGATCAATGAACCTAGGGTCTGACACCAACTTTGTCATGACCCAAAACTATTTTGAGTGGCACCCACTCTAAATCTCTTATGGGAGAACCAACTATCAATATGCAATACTATAACAAGAATATGAATATAAAAAAGCATAAAACCATATCCTAGGACTTGAAATTAATTGTACCAAAAGTCTAAGTAATTTCAAAAATAGGTATGCAACCCAAAAGATCAAAACTAACATTTGCATCCTAAAAAACTGGACCAAAATAGTGTTAAGAACCCATGGTATCTCAAGAGATGAAGTTCAATCTTTTGTTTGGATACGGTTTGAATCATAACCAAGGTCTTGAAATAGTTGTTTGAAAATTCTCTTTACTCAAAAAAAAAAAGATCATATATAGTATCAACAAACAAGAAACAATGGTGTGCCAATAGGGTCATTGGCCAACACAAAATGAGAAATATGAACATATTACCATAATATTACCATAATGTAGTACAATAAGACAACCATGAACCCTATCAAGCAACACTATTTCAAGTTCATAACATAACCTTGTAACAAGTACAACATAATGTTTAATAAATATGAGTCTACACGGTGTACGACCCAAGACAACCCCTAATTGTAACACAATTCTTAGAGCCACAAGTAACCCCAACCTAACACATGGCCTGGCATGACACTTAGAATATAGGAAATAACTGATAAAACATTTAAGTGGAAGTATAAATAAATGATGAAATAATAACCATAAGGAAGAGAACAAAAATACATGGGTTTAAGACACCAAGTTGATCGACTAATTATATATCAAAAGTCTCTACTACGATGAGTTGTTGCGATAAACCCCCATCTAACTGTAACTTTCTGCAACTGAAATAAAACAAAGTGAAATGCTAATATTTGTTCCGAAATAATGAGGACTCACCAAAGTACTATTGTTGACATGGTAGGACATTGTATTAGGTGTTATCTAAATATTTAGCATCAGACGCTATATTATAAGAAAATATAGCGCAAAAGAAAGTTTGTGATTAGTACTTTTATTGCACTTAGTATGTGATATAGGAAATAGCCGGTACAATATGAATAATATGCAAGCAACATGGTAAAATGATGCAAGACCAAGTAATAAATATGCACTACAAGAAAAAAATAAATCACTGAATACTAGGTTAGGCAAGTATCTAAATTTAATAATATGAGTTATGGACCGTGGGATAAACTAATAACCAACATACCCTTACAATACCTATTTAGGGTACAGCATATAACCCCAACTATAAAGGTTTTTGGTACCTTTCCAAAGGTATAATCACTGACTGGCGTCAATCTACTAAATTAATATCTAAACAGAACTAAGGTGTCAAGACGGGTCTGAGGAGTAACATTCATAACCTACGGTGGGGACTTAGTTGTAGGACATAGGAACTTGTTCTAAAGGTCTCAACCTAACTTACAAGTGAGCCTTCTCCCTGCATCGGCTTGATGCTAACTACTACTCACGATTAAATGAAACATGTAACTACAATGCTCAATGATTATAATAATCTAAAGACTGAATATAAATGCATTATCTAAAATAAAACATATAAGATCTAGGATTTTATCATCATAAATATATGCATGAAATCCTAGGTCATTGGGTGTTCATGACCCACCATCTCTGAAGAATGCAACCATATATTAGTTTCATAGTTCAAGTGAAATTAAGAAATTTAATAACTCTTGTCCAATATTATGGGTTTCACAATATAATCAAGGTTTATAATGATGGACATGTAATAACACTGAAATTCATGGTAAAACATTGGTTACAACTTAGTAACACGATGGAACTAGGATTTCAAGGAATTTGACAACACACCAATGAACCCTAAATTGTGAAAAAGAAACTGAACTGGAGAATTTGGGTTACGTTTGGTACTCAATGGGTGAAATGATACCCATTGATAAAATCTCACATACTTGGAGATGAGAACCCTAAATAAACTTTTGAAATTGGAATCCTAAAGATGATAAACCCTAGCTCTTCCTTAAAAGAAGAAATTGCCTATTTTCTATGTTGGAAACTAAGTGTCAGATCTTTTTTGAGTACTGAGGGCTTAGGGTAATATTAACCATAATAATCATCCTTCAAAAAACTTAAGTGACATAGTTTATATTTTAAAAGAATATAAAAATACTGATGTGGCTCTTTAAAATTTGTAATTTAAAGTTGTTGGAAGAAATGTATGGGACCTTCCAATAGTCATGGGACCAAATAAAATTATGGTTGTGATCATGGTTGGGAGATGGATGAGATCTCTATTAACATGATCAAATGATCGTTGGTATGATTATGATACATACCTATGATCATACATTTGATCGCTGGTTTGAAAGTTCGATCAAGATTATCTTTGGGACTCACAAATGTGCCTAGGATCATGATTTCAAAGCACAGTTGTGGTTAAATTTCATGGTTGGAAGGTATACTGACAAATTTTAGATTTTGGGGTTATCTCAATCAGACGATGCCATTATACGATTGTGCAATGATACCGCGATTGTGGTTGGGATCTTGACGTCTTACTGTTGGAGAATGCTTTACTATAATGGTCATAACTTGTGACACTAATATTATATTAAGGAAAAACTAGGTGCACTCAATATATAATCCAAATATCTGTCTTTTCCTTGATCTTGAGCTCACAAATTATTTAGAATCTACAAGTTATGATTATTTAAAGATGATAATAGCAAGATATTTATCAAGGAATAGATTTGTAAGAAAGGTTTTGTCTTTGATACGAGGTAGGAGGCACTTGTGGCCTTAGTACATGTCTAACTCCTTTATCATACTATTAAAACATGATGTTTAATATTAAATATACTTGAAACATGGTTCTAGTCTTAGCCTGAATTTTTAGGGTATTATAATATCTCTCCCTCAAGGTCATTCATCCTCAGATGGAAACTTACTAAGCTAGAAAGTTGGGGGGAAAGAGTTGTGATTCCCATACTTTCTTCACCTTTTATCCTTATATTGTAGAAACCCTTTACAATATCTATACCTGAAATTCCTAAAAAAAGTTTCTAATATCTGAATGTTGGTAAGATAACTGAGTTGGTAACTAAATCATTGTCTAGAGAGGACACATGAATGCATGATATGACATTAGAATAGTTGGGTAACATGAAACAAAAAAGAATCAATTAATTAAGGATAATATATTACCTTATATTGGGACTGAGTTTGCAGGAAAGTGGTTCATATCTATCTATGTTTCCCAAGTAGCTCCCTCAACTAACTGATTTCTCTAAAGAACCTTTACTAACGTGACCTCCTTATTCTTAAAATTATGAATATGGTGGCAAGGATATCAACTGGAATATCTTCATAAGAGAGACTACTTTCATGCCCAAACATTTTAAGGGAACAACCAAAATGGGATTACCAGTGCATTTCTTTAACAAGGAAACACAGAAGAAAACATGCACTGACTCTAAGTATGTAGGTAAATCTAACTCATAGGCTACATTTGAAGAATTACCTTCAATCTCATAAGGAAAAATATAGCGAGGACTGATCTTTCCTTGCTACTAAAATCTCCTTACCTTATTCTGGGGTGAAACTTTCAAGTTAACAAAATCACCAATATCAAACTGAAGTTTGTTTCTTTTCATATTTTCATAGGACTTATGACGACCCTAAGCTATTAATAGTATTTTCTTAATCAACTAAACTTTCTCAATAGCTCATGCACTGAGTCTGACCTTATTAGTGTAGCTTCACCAACCTTAAACCAACCAATAGAAGATCTATGCCTCCAATCATAAAGTGTATCCAACGGGGCCATCTAAATACTATAATGAGTTGTTATTATAAGAAAACTCAGTTAATGGTAAATTATCATATCAACTACCCTTGAAATCAACCTCATATGATCTTATTATGTCCTCTAAGGTCTGAATATTCCTTTCTACCTTATCTTTTCTATGCGAATGAAAAGTTGTACTAAGATGAACGTGGGTACCAAGAACCTTCTCAAATGTGTTCCAAAATCTAGAGGTAACCTTAGTACCTCTATCTAAAATTATAGTTAAAGGGAATCCATGCAATTACACCAACTCATTTAGGTAAAGTTTAGCATAGTCCTCAGCAGAATCTGAAGTGTTAACTAGCAAAAACTGACCCATTTTAGTCATTTTATCCATGATAACCTAGTGGAATCATGTTGTTATTATAAGAAAACTCAATCAAAGGTAAAGGATCATCCCAAATACAGTTGATATTGATTGCACATACTCTTAATATGTCCTTTAAGGTCTTAATGTTCCTTTCTACCTGTTCATCTCTCTACGGGTGAAAAGTTATACTGAGATGAACGTGGGTACCAAGACCCTTCTAAAATGACTTCCAAAATTAAAAGGTAAACTTAGTACCTCTATCTCAAATGATAGTCAAATGGACTCCATTCAATTTCACCAATGCCTTGAGGTAGAGTTTAGCATAGTCCTCGGCTGAATTTGAAGTGTTAATCTATAAAAATAGGCTAATTTAGTCATTTTATCCATTATAACCTAGTGGAATCATATTGTTAATGAGTACAAGCAAACCCTGTGATGAATTCTATATTCATTATATCCCACTCTTAAGTAGGAATATTGATGTACTGAATCATGAAAATAGGCCTCTATTGTTCAACCTAACTTATTTGTAATTTGGACACAGCCAGAAATTTTGCAATATCTTCCATCATGCCATCCAATAGAATTCCCGTAAATAACATTGAATCCTAGTTACTTTTGGCTGAATAGATTACTGAGAACCATTAGTTTTTGTTAGCATCCCCTACCTCAATCATCTAAATTCAAAACATATAGTCTTCCCTGATAGAAAAGACCACCATCTCCTAATCGGGAGAGAACCTCAACCTTCTCAACCAAATCAAAATAGGATTTCTATCTTTTTTTTCTTTTACCTCGTCTATCAAAGAGTATTCTGAACCATTTTTAACCAAATTACTACCTTATCTAAAACAACTATCTAATCTCCCAATCTAGCTAGTCTATGGACCTCGCAAACTAACTCTTTCTTCTTATCATTCTCTTAGATAATTTTCTAAGAGCGTCAGCCACTTTATAAACCTTACCTGGATGGTACAAGGCACTCAAATAATAATCCTTCAACAACTCTAGCCATCTCCTCTAACAAAGATTTAGATCTTTTTTACTAACACATACTAATGATTTTTGTGATTATTGAACACTTCAACATGAATATTGTAGAGGTAATGTCTCTAAAACATTTAGGCAAAAACAATTATTGCCAACTCACGATCATGAGTCGGGTAGTTTTCTGGTGATGCGTGAGCTGTCTAAAGGCATATGCTATAAACTTTCCCCTCTGCATCAACACATAACCAAGTCCCACTCTGGAAGCATCACAGTAAACCAAAAAACCATTTTAGCACTCAGGTAAAGTCAAAACTAGAGTGATGATGAGTCGAGTATTAAACTCTTGAAGACTCTTGTCATTAGAGTTGCTCCACTATAATTTGAATTTCTTCTGATTCATCTACGGAATGGTATAAGGAATAGGAAAAATCCTTCAAGAAACCATCTGTAGTAACCAACAAGGTCCAAGAAACTCCTAATATCTGTTGAAGAGATGGGTCCAGGCCATTTCTTTATTGCTTTTATCTATTGAGGGTCAATCTGAATGCCTTCATTGAAAAGAATACAACCGAGGAATGTTATTGATTTCAACCAGAATTCACACTTTTAAAATATAAGAAATAATTGGTGATCTTTATGGGTCTTTAAGACAACCCTCAAATGGTTTCTATGTTCATCCTCACTCCTAGAATAAATGAGGATGTCATCTATAAAGACTATAACGAACATGTCCAAGTACTTTTTGAACACTATGTTCATCAAGTAAATAAAATTTGTAGGAGTATTTGTTAGTCTAAAGGACATAACAACAAATTAAAAGTAACCACACAATGTTTTGAAGGTTGTCTACAGAATGTCATGTACTCTGACTCTGAGATTATATAGCCTTATTTTAGGTCAATCATGGAGAATTTCACCCTAAAGTTTGTTTAATAGGTCATAAATCCTGAGAATAGGATGCTTATTTTTTTTGTGACCTTTTTCAACTGAGAGTAGTCGATGCACATTCTGAAGGAACAATCTTTCTTACATACGAAAAAACTAGAGCACCCTATGGAGAATTATTAGGACTGATAAAACCATTGTCCAGGCAGTATTCCAACTGTTCTATATGATTTCGAAACTTAGTTGAAGCTATTTTATAGGGTGGAATTGAAATAGCCGAGGTATCTTCAAGGAGATCTATTTTGAGGTCAATTTATAGGTTTGAAGAAACTCTAGGTATATCTTTTTGAAACTCGTTTACTACTAAAACAGACCCAGGAATTGGGTATTCAGATTTTAAATCCCTAACTCGAATAAGATAATATATTCACTCTTTGGAGATCAATTTTCTGAACTGAAGGTAAGAGATGAACCAACCCATGGGCACTAAATTACTACCCTTCTACTCTATGACTAGCTCATTTGGGAACTCAGATTGGACTAATTTATTTCTACAATTACTAGAGGCATATCAAGAGTGTAGCCAATTTGTGCCAAAAATGACATCAAAATATACCATGTCTAACCTAAGGTCAACTGAGGTGACTTTATTGGAATTAAGACTGGCAATTTCTGTATATCCACTTAGCTATGATTGAGTCACCAAATGAAGTAAAGACTGGCAAAGTTTTTTTAAGAATTTCAAGATTGACACTAAAGTCTACTATTATATAGGGAGCTACAAAAAATGTGGCTCTAGGATTTAATAATGCATAGACATGAATATGGAAGACTTGTAACGTAGCATTTACTACATCTAAAGAACTCTTCTAATCTTGTAGAGTTTGAAAGTCATAGAACCTTTTTTGACATTTTTTGCTAGTTGCACTAGATGTGGCACCCTACTGAGTTGGCTGACCTACTGGAGCTTCTAAAGAGTTGGACTGACTTTGTTGACGATAATACCTTCCTCTATGAAGCCATTGGACATTTCCTCAATCTATGGCCTGTCTTTCCACACCCAAAGAAAATATCACACTCAGTTATAAATTCACCCTTGTGGTTTTTGCCATATTTTATGAATACTGGGTTAGTACAAAAACTATTTATACTACCCTGGGAATTAGAGCCTTGTGCTCTATCTCAATTATTTTTCCTAAAGTTTTTAGTGGAGCACTAGAAGAAACGTGGATCGAGATAAGGATTTTTTGCAAAAACTGAGAATCATCCACCATTTGACCTTTATGGGGAGAAATTGAAACCACTTGTTTTGGCCCTCTTACACTATCGTTCCTTTTCTTTAATCTTCTCTTCATATATTTATTGAGTATGAACCATCAACTTGGATTTATCGATTTCCCTTACTAACATAGTAGTCCTTCAATCTTTGACCACATCCTCAAAAATACCCAACACAAACTTGATCATGCAGGACCTGTAGCCAGAAACTACAACTAGACCATACCTTTCCAATTAAGTAAAATTAAGAGAATACTCATTCACGCTCATGTTTCCCTATTTGAGATTCATGAATTCCTACACCTTGTCCTCTCTCATCTCAAGGAGGAAGAACCTGTACAAAAATGCAATAATAAACGCATCCCACTTTATCGATCCTTTCACTACACCTCTATCCTCCTTTGATTGCTAATACTAGGTATGAGCCACTCCCTTCTGCTCATAGGTGGCCAAGTCAGGAATTTTAGTTGGAGTAACACCCATGATATCTATAACCTTCTTGATACTATCTAAGAACTCCAATGGATCCTCTTTAAACATGGACACCAAGAACACTTGAGGATTCATCAAAATAAATCTCAAACTCCGGTTGTTGTTGCATTCACTGTTGTGTTGGCAGGGGCCTAGCCCACTAGTTACTTTGGGTGGTCTTGGACTGGGCTAAGTCTATGAAAGAAGACTTAAATTTAGCATGGGAAACTTGTTCATTTAGAGAGTTTGATGGAGCTGGTGGTGGTGCTTTCTGATCTCAATGCCATTATCATTTCCATTCCTCATTCCGTCAGTTCTCTTGGGAGGTATATCTTTTAAATCTGTAGAGAAAGAGTTAGAAGAAGGTTTTAATAGAGCTGACACTCTATCACATAGTATGAATATAAAAGAAGTGAAACATTTCCAAGAATGTTTCATAGCCTCTCACTCCTAAGTGTGGCATAATTCACAAATATGAAGAAGACTCTATTTAACGTGGACTTTAGAAAACCTAGGACACTTTAAACCTGATGCTCGAATACCAATTTTGATACAACCTGAAACTACTACTAGTTGTAACAAGGTGCTTAGTGGCATGAATGACCCTAATCTAACCCATGGCCTAGCATGACACTAAGAAATCTAAAAAATAACTGATAAAACACTTATCTAAAGCTAAAGTAAATGATTAAATAATAATTAAAAGTATTTCTACAAAAATATCTGAGTTTAAAACAACAAGTTAAACATCTAATTAAATGTCTGGCAACCTCTACTATGATAAGTTGCTAGGATAATCCCCCAACTAACTCTAATTGTCTGTAACTAAAATAAGACAAAATAAAATGCTTAATAGTCCTCAAATGATGAGGACTCACCAAAGTATTGCTTCTAACATGGTAAGAGATCATGCTAGGCATAATTCAACTGCTGAAAATCAGAACCTATATTAGAGACAATATACCGCAAAAGAAAGTATGTGACTAGTACCTTAAATGTACCGAGTATGTGAAATAGGAAATAACTGATATATGTTGAATCTAATGTAGATAACATAGTAAACTAATGCAATACCATGTAATAAACATGAACTGTAAGCTAAACTATATAACTAAAGAGTAGGTCATGTAATTATCAGAATTTGAACTATGAGTTGTGGACTATGGGAGCTACTAATAACTTACATACCCCAATTTGTGCTAACTGAGGTCCAAGTTGTAACCCCATCTAGAGATTTCAGTTCCTTAAAAAGGGTACGAACACTGACTGACTTGGATACACTAAAATGATATCCAAGAAGTACTAAGGTGTCAAGGCTGGTCCGATGGGTGATCCTTTAGAATCTATAGTGGTACCTTAGGTTTGGGACTTCTACTAAAGGTCTCAGCCTAACTAACTGGTGATCATTCATCCTTCTTCCGCAATATGCCAAGTATGACTTCCAACTAAATTTCATGGGAGACTACAATGCTTAATATTAAAAATATTCTGAAGACTAAATATAAATACATTATTTGAAAGAAAACATGTAAGCTGGAGGATTGTTATCCTAAAAAATACGTTCATAAAATGCAAGAACACTGAGTGTTCACAACCTACCATCTCTTAAGAATGCAACTATTATGCTAGTTTCATAGTCTAAGTAAAAGTAAGGAATTTAACAAGTCAAGTCCAATATTATGGGTTTCACAATATAAATAAGGTTTATAATCATAGACATGCAATAACACTAAAATTCATGGTAAAACATGGGTTACGACTCAGTAATACCTATTAACCCTAAATTGTGAAGAAGGAAATAAATTGAAGAATTTTGATTAACTTTGGGACTCAATGTGTGAAAGTAGACTCATTGATGAAATGCCACATATCTGAAGATTAGAATCCTAAAGAATCTTTTAAAATTGGAAGCTAGAAGAAGATGAACCCTAGCCTTACCTTAGGGGGATAAATTTCCTCTTTTCGCTATTTGAAACTAAGGGTCGCGTGATTTTTTGAGTTATGACAGCTTAGGATAATATTAACCTTAATAATCATCCTTAAAATAACTTGAACGATGTACTTTTGATGTTAAAAGATGGGAAAAGACATATGAGCCTCTTTAAAATTCATAACTTGAAGTTGCTGAATGAAACGCATGGGACCTTACTACAATCATGGAACCAACCTATGATCATGGGTGGTTCTTGTGGTTAGGATTTGAATTAGAGATCTATTAACATGATTAGATGAGCCTTAATAAAATTGTGTGATCCACCTATGTTCATAACTTGTTTCGTAGGTTTGAAGGTTCAATTAGGATTATCTTTTGCACTCACGAAAATGCATAGGATTGTGGTTTTAAGGCACGATCATAGTTCTGTTTCGTGGTGAAAGTTATACTTGTCAACTTTCAAATGATTGGGGTTGTCTCAATCAGATGAGACCATTATATGGTTGTACAATGAAACCATGGTCGGGGTTTGGCTCGTGCTATCTCACTGTAGGAATGTGATTCACTAAAATAACCATAACTTTTCACCTTGATATCGGATTAAGGTAAAACTGAATGCATTCAAATGATCCAAATATCTATCCTTTAGTGAGTCTTGAGCTCATAAATGTGTCAGAGTATAGAATTTATTCTCATTTAAATTTAACTATAGCAAGATCTTTCTCAAGAAATCGATTGGTTAGGAAGGTTCTTGATTGTTTATGAGTTAAGAGTGACCCGAACCAACCCGGGGCCTTGTAGTAATGGGCGTCCCAAGTCCGACAGGGATCGGAGATCACCCCTATTACCTATCCCAACCACCAGTCACCTGCACTAATTTGGCTGAATTTTAAACATATATAAAGATAGCATAACAGCTCATATGAAGACTTTAGGCTAGGATAACGACCGTTACCAAGTCTAACCATCCCATACGAACACTCCAACCATACCAAGCCAAACCAAGACCATAGATCCGATTGTAACCAAGTAAGTTCCATTATTTGTTAAATATATAATCCAAAAATAAAAGAGGATGGAACAACCAACAATACATTCAGTCAGTGTCATCCCCAATACCAATACCAATGTTAAGGCTAACACCTATACTGATCTGCCCATTCCAACCCATAGTAGTTCCACAAAAGCCTTTAACCAAAGGAAAATGAAAATTTGTTTTGGAAATTCCCCCAACCATAGAAAAACCAATATCCATAAATAATCCAAAGTATGCAATAACATCAATGAAATGGAGCCTTCACCAAACATGAAAGCTTACCACTTCAATCCAGAAGTGAACCCCGAATGTTCGAATGCTAAGCAGGAAGATTAAAACGATCGATTCCTACATCACATGAGGATACAGTTAACCAAAGATGGGTTAGAGGGTGAACGCTAGAATGAACTCAAGATATGGATAAAATAATGCCATTTAAGAAAACCCAGTAAAACCATCCATATGAACACAACCCATATATATATATATATAGCCATGCTGGGAAAAGGAACCGGGTTTAACATGCATTTAAAAACTTTCACCTGGGTATGTGAAGCTTAACCGTCCTAAAACCATCTACGGAATTTACGGGTCCAGTGTAACCCCCTGAACGGGCCCCGATGCATGTTGCCGCATGAAGCGGAGATACCATAATAGTTGAGGATTCCCATGTACTCTTCACTGTCCATGATACATATTTACAATGTACCTAGAGGATTCCCGTGTACCTCATAAGTATCATATAAGGTCTCTATGACCTACCCCTCATGTTGGAAAACATGAGTTATCGGTGCTCGTTCATTGGACTCCCACCATCACGGTTATCTATCACAAACCACCATTATTGCACAATTAAAACCATTTCCAACCAAATCATTATTCCATTATTATTTACCAAGGCTATTAGTAGTGGTATCGCCATACCGACTATAACTTGCAAGTACTTTCGTTAGCCAAACCTTTTAGTGGTCAAGGTATTCTCATGTACCCATAGACCCTGAAATCCAATTAACATGGGGGATTCCCATGCAACCAATAAGTATTCATTACTATATTAAATTAGAGGATTCCCTTGTACCCTACAAGTATGTTTATTAAGCTAAATTTTTTGAAAACCACTTAAACCATTCATATTATTTAGGGTTCCATTACCAAGTTTAAACCATGCATAAGACCTATTGAAAACCCAATATTATGGTGAAAACATTGTTATAGGTATTTTATCAAACACATTGGGGGCATAGTATTACCAAAACCAAAGCCAATTACAAAATAATCAATCCCATGCAACAAATTATCCAAAACCACTATTAATGCATATAACAGCATAATTAAAATATGGGAAAATTACAACCAAGCATTTATAACCAAAACGCCCAAATCATATTTGAAAACCCACAATCATACAACATTCAAATCATGAAGACATTGTATAAAAACCATGCCTTTAGTTGGAACTAACAATGAGGGAAGGGTAAATGCCTTAAACCAAGATGATGATGGAGAGAAATCACCAAGACAAGCTCCAATTTACTTCATACTATGGAACCCTAGCTTCCTTTTCCCAAGAACTCTAAAGAGGATTTAAGACTATTTTCTAAGAGTTTAAGAATAGAATAATACGGGAATTAACCTAACAAGTGCAAACCTTATTAAGATAAATGGGGAAATGTCCAGATTGCACTCACTTAAACTACACTTAATTCCCATCATATGGTATGACTGACCCTTATTAGTCGTACCCATCATGTACGAGTGGTACCCATCTCTCGTACCCTAGGCTTTCCCCATTTGACCCAATAATTTCCAAGGTATGACATACTGAAAACAAGGTTGTATCCATGTGTATGACTAGTACCAATAAACTATAACCCTGGAAGAATAGAATCCAATGAGGTTTGAACACCGTACTCATGTACGAGTCCTGGGTACGACTCATACCCTGGCGTACGGCTCATGGTGAGCCACTCGTACTGAGATCCAACTTTCATGGTGAGCTACTCATACTCTTATCCAACCTAAGTTACAAAGTTCAAGGTTAAGTAAAGTAACCAAACAACCCGTATCCACCGATATGACTCGTACCACCTAGGTCATACCAATTTCAGTAACTAAATCCACCCCACCAACCAACACTAGTCAGCATACGAATGGACCATACCACCCATACCAAAGTGTACAACTCGTTCCATCAGTCGTATCTTTTCCAAAAACTAGAAATAAAGGGAATTTTCTAAGGTCCAAAAAACAGCGTGTTTCATTCTCCCCGACTAGGAACATGCGTCCCCGAATGACAGACAAGGTAGGTCTAACCACAAACATGAGTCATTTGCATTATCAAATGTATTCCAAGTATTTAACAAAGATTGAAAACAAATATGCAATGATATTAATCTTTCCTCTGACAAACTCAAAAAACAAAGGTGTTGAAGAACACTTACCTTCCGCACGAATCCCAGGAACAGAAAACAGATATGGATACTTGGACTTCATGTCCTCCTCCACTTCCCAATGTAGCTTCTTCCACCTTATGGTTCCTCCAAAGAACATTAACTGAAGCCACATCCTTAGTCTGCAATCGATGAACCTGCCTATCCAAGATCTCATTGGGGATCTCTTCATAAGATAGAGAGTTCGAGATACTCAAACCCTTAAAAGTAACAATCGAAGAAGGAACACCAAGACACTACCTCAACATTGAGACATGAAATACCAGATGACTGGAGCTGAAACTAGAAGCACACTCCATTTCATAAGCCACATTATTAACCCTTTGCAGAACTACATAAGGACAAATATATCGGGGACTGAGCTTTCCTTTTTACCAAACTGCATTACTCCCTTCATGGGAGATACCTTTAAGAACACCCTATCCCCAACCTAAAACTCCAACTCTCTATGCCTTACATCTGCATAGGACTTTTTCTGACTTTGGCCATCCTTAAGCATATCCTAAATCACCTTCACCTTTTCCATAACTTGATAGACCAAATCTAGATAAAACATATCTACCACACCAAGCTCAAACCAGCCAATAGGCTATCTACACCTCCTACCATACAATGCCATAATAGGGGCCATACCAATAGTAGAATGATAGCTATTGTAGTAAGAAAACTCTACCAAAGGTAGATGCTCAACCCAACTTCAACCATAGTCAATCACACATGCCTGAAGCATATCCTCTAATGTATGAATAGTCCTTTCCACTTGCCCATCTATCTAAGGATGAAAAAAAGTACTCAAACTCACCTTAGTACCCAATCCCTTCTGAAAAAATTATCATTAATAAGATGAAAACTACGTACCATGATCAGAGATATTTGGAATAGGTACCCCATGCAGCTTTAGAATCATCTGAAGATACAACTTCACATAATCCTCTACCAAAAAGGAGGTCCTTACTGGCAAGAAGTGAGCAGACTTTGTCATCCTATCCACGATGACCCAAACCTAATCAAATTGATTTTGAGATCGAGGAAGACCGCCAAAATCCATATTGATTGCCTCTTATTTACATTTGGGCAAATCAATTGCTTGATACAACCCACCAGGTCTCATGTGCTCAACTTTGATGTGTTGACACACCATGCATTTGGCCACAAAATCAGCCGCATCACTTTTCATACCATTCTACTAATAGATCTCCTTGAGATCATAATACATCTTCATCAATCCGCCATGTACAATGTAGCATGATTCATGCAGCTCAACAAAGATCCTTTGTCTCAAACCGTCGACACTAGGATTGCACAACCTCCCTTGGTACCATAAAGTACCATCACCACTGATCTCAAACACCATTACCTTTTGAATACCTATATGTCTCTTTATTTTCATAAAATTAGAATCTAGTACGTGTTTCTCCTTAATCACTGCACCAAGAGATGACTGAACCACTTCTTGTACCATCACACCACCATCCTCAAAGTCCAAGAGACAAATACTAAGATTAGCCAAGTGGTGAATATCCCTCACAAATTCCCACTTCTACTTATCTACATGAGCTAAACTCCCTATGGATAAACTGCTAAGAGCATCAACAACAATATTAGCCTTACATGGATGATAGTAAAGACTCATATCATAGTTCTTGAAAAGCTCCAACAATCTCCTCTGCTTAAGATTTAGCTCCTTCCGAGTGAACACATACTATAGACTCTTATGATTAGAAAAAATATCTATGTGCACTCCATATGGATAATGTCACCATATTTTCAAAGGGAAAAAACACCGCCAACAGCTCTAAATCATGAGTAGGATAATGCCTCTCATGCACCTTAAACTACCTAAAAGCATAGGCAATCACCTTTCCATGATGCATCAAGACACAACTAAGCCCCACCTTAGATACATCACAATAAACCACAAACCCCTCATTACCTTCAGTTAATGTAAAAACCAGAGTTGAAGTTATATTATCTTTAAACTTCTCAAAACTCCCCTCACAAACATCCGATTATGAAAACTTTGCCTTTTTATGAGTCAACTAAGTCAAAGGAGCACCTATCATCGAAATCCTTCTACAAATAGTCGATATTACCCAGCCAAACCTAAGAAGCTCTGAATGTCGATTGGAGTCATGGGTCTAGGCCACATTTTCACCACCATAACCTTTTAAGGATCCACCGTGATCCCCTCACTATAAATAATATGATCCAAGAAAGTTATAGCATTCAACCAAAACTCACACTTGGAGAATGTGACATACAACTATTGTTCCTTCAAGATCTATAATACCATACGAAGGTGATTAGCATGATCCACCTTAAATTTGAAATACACCAAGATATCATCAATGAACACAATGACAAAGATATCCAAGAACAGCCTAAAAAACTTATTCATCAAATTCATGAATGTCGTCGAGGCATTAGTGAGGCCGAATGACATTACCAAGAATTTAAAGTGCCCATACCAAGTACGTAAAGTCGTCTGAGGGATATACTCTTCCCGAATATTAAGTTGTTGACACCCAAACCAAATATCTATCTTAAAGAAGAACCTTGCACCTTTCAGGTAATCAAACAAGTCATCTATCCTTCGAAGAGGATATTTGTTCTTGACCGTCACCTTATTCAACTGGCGATAGTCAATGCACATCCGAAGGGAACTATCCTTCTTACACACGAACAATACTAGCACACTCTGTGGGGATACACTAGGATGAATAAACACCTTATCTTGAAGATCCTTAAGTTTCTCCTTGAGTTCCCTCAACTCAGCCGGAGCCATTCTATAAGGAGGAATAGATATTAGATGAGTGTCCGAAACTAAATCAATACAAAACTCTTTTTCTCTATCTGTAGGAACACCAGGAAGATCAGTTGGAAAGACCTCAGGAAACTCATTTTCTACCAAAACCAAATTTAAAGAAATACCTTCTGAGTTAGAATATTTAACACGGACCTAGTGATAGAGACAACCATTAGATATTAACCTCTAACCTTTAAGATAAGAAATAAATCTCCCCCTAGGAGCTAGGGAATCACCCTCCCACTCTATAACCGATTCACCATTTACCCTAAAGACAACCTTACTGTCCTGACAATCCAAAGATGCATAACAACAACGTAACAAATCCATGACCAGAATGACATAAAGTATACCATACCCAGCTCAAACAAATAAACCAAAATCTTCCTACAACCTACAGATACCACACACCCATTATTGACTCTTTTAGTAATAATTAAGTCACCTACAAGGGTAGAAACAAAAAAAGAATCCAAAAAAACTTCAAGATCCAAACCAAAATACATAGCCACAAATAGGGTCACATAGAAAAGAGTGGACCCCGGATCAAGCAAACAATCACATCACGAGAAAAGATTCGTAATGTACTAGTAATGACATCAGGTGATATGTCTGATTCCTGTCGAGATGGAAGAGAATACAACCTATTTTGGCTTGTATCGATACAAGAAGCAGAAGCAGATGCCAAAGCTACACTACTAGGTACAAGAGCAGAAGACTAAGAAACCAGAGATTTGAACTCTCCTGATACACTATTTCCAATCGGATAATTTCTTAACATATGGCCTGGCTAACTATATTTAAAACACTTGTCCCTAACTTCATCATAATATCCTCGGTGAAGATGACCATAGAACCGGTAAAAAGGGCATGAAAAATTTGACTGACCCCCACACGCCTGAGATTGGGCACATTGTGCCCAAAAATTATCTAACGCCTGTCATCCAACAACCTCGAGTAAGGAGCACTAGCAGTAGAGAAGGAACTAGAACTTCCCAACTTCTTCTTCGACCATTTACCTCCATCCCAACCACCCTGTTGCTGAGCACCACTCTGCTTAGAGAACCTGCTCCTCTTACCCACTTTTTCCCAAAACTCTGCTTATTTTCTTTTTTCTTTCTCCACCTACAGCATGTCGACAACCAACCTTAAAATATCTATATACTTGATCAGCAAAGCATCCTTTCTTTAAATGATTAAATCCCTAGATTGTCCTGAAGTGAACTTTCTCATTCTTAACCTCATGTCAGCCACCAAATTAGGAACATACCTTAATAGCTAATGAAACTTCAAGGAATATTCCTTGATAGGTATTTTGCCTTGCTTGAGATTCACAAACTCATCCATCATTTCTTCCCTCAGCTCATAGGGAAAGAAACGATCTAGAAAAATATTAGATAACTCATCCCATAAGGAAAACTCCTCCACATCACCTTTATCCCTATCCCACTCATTGTACCATTGGTACACATTATATTTGAACTAATAAGTTATAAAATTCACCCCATCCATGTTAGTGGACAGCATCACTCTAAATATATTCTCTATTTCATCTATGAAACCCTAAGGATCCTTCTCCACAATCACATAAATAAAAGCAGGACGATTTATCTTTATGAACTAGCCAATCCTTGTGGCCTCAGCAGATAAAACACCAGATATATCCCTCTTAGCATGAGCAATAGTATGAATCAACTGAAGAAATTCTGCATTAGTCACCTACTTTTAAGAGGACTAGTAGTAACTAGGGAAACTCTTGAACAATCAGTGGCAGTTCCGTAAGAATGAGTGCAAACTCTAGGTGTAGGACGTACCTCATCCACATCATCCCCAGATGGGACAGAAAAATTTCAAAGTGTTCTAGATCATCAAGGCGTGATCTGAAAAATGAACAATCAAGTATTAGAGGACAATTCCAGGACTCAGACTCTAAGCTTGGAAAAAGAATACCAAGAATGTGAAACATTTATAAATGCCCTGTAGCCTCTCACTTAAGAGTGCGGCGTGATACACACCCCTAAAAGAGACTCTACCATAAATGGCTTTGTGGATTCTGAAAAGACCATGAACCTAAAGCTTTGGTACCAACTTGACACAACCCGATTCGGGGCCCTGTCATATTGGACGTCAAAAGTTCGATCGGGATCGAATACTACCCTCGTTACCCAACCCAACCTCCAGCTACCTAACCTGAGTTGGCTAAATTTTGAACATATAAAAAGAGAGCATGCCAGCTCACATGAAGACTATGGGATAGGATCACGACCGTGACCAACCCAACTGAGTCCAGCTGTCCAACCATACCAAGACAAACCAAAACCATAAATTTGACCCTAACTAAGTAAGTTCCATTAATAATTAAATATATAATCCTAAAATAAAAAAGGATAGAACAAGAAACAATATAGTCATCCTGTATCAACCTTAATACCAATACCAATGCTAAGGCTAACACCCACACCAATCCCGCCCATTACAACCCATAGTAGTTCAATAAAATCCTCTAACAAAAGGAATACAAAAATCCATTTGGAACATGCCCCCAACCATAGCCAAAACTAATATCCATAAATAATTCAAATTATAAAATAAAATCTATGAAATGAAGCCTTTCGAAAGGATTGAAGCGCACCACTTCAATCCAAAATGGACCCCCAAATGTCAAAATACTAAGCAGGAAGAGTAGAACGGCCGATTTCTGCATTGCATAGGGATACAGTTGCCCGAGGATGGGTTAGCGGGTGAACACTAGCATGAACTCAAGATAAGGATAAAATAATACTATTTAAGAAAACCCATTAAAATCTTCCATATACACACAACCCATATATATATATATATGCCGGGAAAGTGAACTAGGTTTAGAATGCATTTGAAATCTTTAACTTTTTGTATATGAATCTTAATCTCCCTAAAACCTCCTACAGGGTTTAAAAGGGCCAGTGAAACCTTCTTAATAGGCCCTAATGCGAGTAGCCACACAAACCAGAGATACCAAAAGAGTAGGGGATTCCTATGTACCCTTCACTCTCCTTGATAAATATGTACAGTGTACCTAGAGTATTCTCGTGTACCTTATAAGGATCATATAAGGTTGGCATGACCTACCCCTTGAGTTGGAAAACATGAGTTTTTGGTGTTCATCCTCGAACAACTCTTTACTCTAACTATCATAGGGTAAGGAGACTCTACACTTCTACCACATGCAAGATACTCAAGCTTGTACTACCATGATTGCATAGAATGCAAGTTCCTACACTAAGCATGTTATTTACATAATTTAAAGCTAATGAACACTAGTCCAAAATATTCTAGCCTCAAGAATTGAATCACCTAGTTTGTAAACTCATATTTATCATTCAATCAAGGATGTCATACAAATCACCCACATTCATCAAACATGTACCCTCACAACAAGAGAGTTACCCATAATCACTAGCAATTATGCCATTTATCACGATGGGTACAAGAGTCAAATTACACTCACTCTCACAAGGAATTAACAAGTTACACACAATGAACCATAGGATTGCACTTAGTATAGTGCTTCACTAATATCAGAATACCAAGTATAGGATCAATTAGGTCTTTTTCGAGTTGTAATATAGGCTGAGGGGCAGGTTCGAACTATTTAGGAATAGTGACTAACCTATATAATCACTTTAATATACTACATTATACATTTAAAACAAATTTTCAACAACTAAATTACACCACTTTTATCTACCTATAACTTTTGTTTTACCCCATCTCTTTTAAGCATTTTCACAAACACATGGTGGAAATATTGTTTATTACCACAAGAACCAATTTTTTTATTTTTTAATTTTCACAACTATGGTAATATTTCTAGAATAATGTCTATCACAACTATCCACCACAAATAAATTATCAACACCAATAACTATTACCTTGGGGCATCAAATTTACTTTTTTTCTCCTTCAATTTCATACTCCTTACTTAATATTTCATTAAACCATCTAGAAGCTCTTTGGATCAAATTAAAGTATATCAATCAAGGGATTAGGATATATATGAGGCTGCCAAAGAAAAAGCTAAGGGATCAATGGGGTTTAACTAGGATTAAGCATAAAGGGTAGGTCAAAAAGAAGGTATAAAACAAGGCTATCAAAGAAATGTCTATATCATCTCCTAAACCACACTCTTTATTTCGCTTCGCACACACATCAAGCAAGTTGTAGACGTCACATGCTACAAGGAATATACAAAAAACTTACACGCACATGACACATGCTCAACTTAATAGGATCATCATATACTCTCAACCAAACAATAACATGAATTCAATTTAAGCCAAATAGTATAAGAGTTAAAAACTTGAGCCTAAGAGTTTCAACTGTAGCAATTCACTCATTCAACATGCTTTTACGATCAAAACACTTGCACCATGTACTCAAAATAGCACCAACAAGAATATATTACACAAAAAAAATTAAAATTGGGCCTAAAATTAGGAATTTGCCCACCCCACACATAAAAATCTACTTTATCCCCAAAGTGAACTTAAAAGTAAGTGATAGAAATACTCCTTGAGGCCTCTAGGCCAAGCTAGTAGCATTTTTTTGCATTAAAAGGGTCCAATGACCCCACACTCCGTCTTTACCATGATCTTTATCTCAGGTTTTTGGTACTCAGACTTTCCATTGATCTGCAACTCAATAAAAAACAAAAACTATGTGAAACAAAACTAAAAACTGAAAAAAAAAAATAACCTACTTAAATTGGGTTGCCTCTTAAGCAGCGGCTGATTTAGTGTCGCGGCACGACCTAATTAATGACTTAGTCATTCTCTTTCTTTCTCTTTCTCACACTTGGTCTCGTTCTTTTTATTCTTTTTATCCCTCTTGGGTGTGACTTCTCAAGGGTAGCATATTTCACTACTTTAGCCTTTTTAGGCTCATTAATTAACACCAAATTGGGGTTAAGTGGTTATGGCATAGGCAGCTCAATCAGGAAGTCTGAAGAGGCCTTTTGCAGACCAACCACCCTACACTTGTCCCCTTCAATAATAGTGATCATACATTAATATTTATATTAGGACTATGTGTTTAGTTATTGGCAAACATTAAATACCGCCTCTTCATCCTCCAACCTCATGGTGAGCGTACCCACTCTAACATCAAGAAATGCTACTCCCGTTTTAAAAAATGGATGCCCTAAGAAGATTGGTACCTGTTCGTCTGCCTTAAAATCAAGAATAACAGCACAAATGATGAATTTACCAACCTTAATGAGGACGTCCTCTATGTTCCTTCTGGACGGGATATAACCCCAATTGCCAACTGCCAAAGCACGGTGGTCGGTTTAGGCTTTCCCAAGCCCAATGTATCAAACAAAGAGAGGGGCATCAAGTTTATTCTGGCAATTAGATCACTGAATGCATTGACCATTCTACTTCAAATTTGGATAGGGATAGTAAATTTCCCTAAATCTATCAATATTTTAGGGATTTTCTGTGTCTTTACCATGCTAAACTTTTCAATGAGTACCATGGTCTCAAACTCCTGTAGCTTAGTTTTATTTGCAACCACATCCCTCAAGTACTTTGCATTTTTTGGCATACCCTTCAAAACGTCTAACAAAGGTAAGTTAATGTGAAGCTCTCTATGTGTGTCAAAGAATTTCTTAAACATTGCATCCTCCTTCGCTTTTGTTTGCTTCTTAGAGAAGAAAAGTGGAAACATCTTCTTCCTCTCTGGTTTAGCAACTTTTTCTTTCGAGTTCTCAGACTTTCTCAACCTTTTAGCAACTTTGTCATTAATTTCTGGGGGAGTCAAATCTGCATCTACCTCCTTAGTTACCTTTGAATGTTCTCCTTGAAGCTCTCTACCACTCCTCAAAGTGATTGCCATAAATAGTTTTATATTTTTTATTTCTGCTGGCAACCCACACTAAGGCCTGGTATTCAGTGCTTTTTGTAACTACCCCAAATGCAACTCTAAGCTTCTCTGGGATGCTTGCTGATTTTTTATATCTGCAGCCAACTGTGTTTGATTATATAGAACCTTCTTCATCATCTCTTACATATTTCTAGTTGACTGATTTTATTGTGCCTGTGGTTTCTAAATTTGTCGTTGTTATTCGTTCCACATCTGAGTCTGCCACTTCATGTTGTAGGCATTACCATAATTAGACCTTTGAGCATTGCTCATATACATCACCAATTGTGGATTTGATGCACACATAGTAGTTGCATGGCCACTATTTTTGTAAATTTCACACCAACCTATAGCGTGTTTGGATTGAATTGTCTATGGATGCAGGTTATGTAGTTCCAACTTTTAATCTCCTGAACTGAGTGTTTATCAAATTTTGTAAAGCAGACACCTGAGCTGATAAGCTATGAATCGGTCCACCTCAAAAACACCTGCAATTCTTTCTGTGGCACTCCTCAAGTATGACTACCATTCTGGGCTCCCTTGAGCTATGCCATTTAATAAAGTGTACAACTCATCATACGTCATCTCAAGGACTTGACCACCTACAGCTGAATCTAACAAAATTTTCTTATTGTGGTCAAGATCCTCTACAAAAGTATAAGCAAGTACCTCATTGGACTATTAATGGTGTGGACAGTTCTGAAGAAAAGCATTGAACCACTCCCAAGCATGATAAAGATTCTTGTCTAGCTTCTGTTTAAAGTACACCATCTCACTGCGAAGTATTACAGTCTTACCAGACGGGGAGAATCGAATAAGGAATTTTTTGGACATCTCATCCCATGAGGTGATTGAGTTTAACGGTTCTTCATTCAACCAATTTTTTTCTTCCCCAATTATGGAAAAGGGGAACAAAGTCATCCTCACATAATCTGTATTCACACCCATTAGAATGAATGTATCATTAATTTCCTGAAAGTTTTGCAAGTGGACCTATAAATCCTAGTGTGAAATCCCTATGAACTGCCCACTACTATTTAGAAGCTATAACATATTCTGTTTAAGATCGAAATTGCCTCTGGCTATTGGCTTCTGAAATGGAGAGATCAAATTCGTTGGAAGTGGGATTGCCACTTCTCTGAATGTCTTGCGGGCTGCTTGTTCATCAGCCATGATGGAAAGATTCTCTTGGTTTTCTTTGATTTGTGGAACTTAGAGGAGAGGGTTTTCTTCTCTCCTGCATTGACGGAAAGGTTGCTTAGGTTCAGCACTTGGTTCAACCAAGTCCTGATCCCTTTCTAGCTTTTGTAAACCTATTTCTTGAAAAAACACAACCAAGACCAAGTAGGTGTTAACAAAGGTTTTAGCTATTGCAGATAGTAGGTGTTGAAAATATGTTTCATCTTGGGACCACAGAAAAACCTCTACCATTTTACCTTATTTAATCAGTGGTTTCACCCTATCAGCTTCTTCACTCCACCAAATAGTATGCTCTCTAAAATATTTTGTACCCTTCTTCTTCATGTTTGTTAAGGATTTCTCATCGAGAACCAAATCAATATTGTATTAAAATTATTGAAAAAACTAATTATCCATATTATTTCAAATATAAAACATTTCAATGTCCTAATCGACTAACTATTTTAAAGCCGGACTGAGAGAATCTCTCTAAAATAAGCTATGAGAGATTCATCTTTCCCCCTGTATCCTCTTAATTAATTATAATATAATATTAAGTGTGCCACAAAATCACTGTGCCCATCAAAATTCTCAAACTTTGGGATAATAAAGACAAGAAGAAGGTTAACACTTGGAAACAAACACAAGTACCTATAGGAAAAACTTTTGTAACCCCTAAATCCGGGTAGGTTTTTACATCACCTATTCCAAACTCTGCCTCTTTCTATTTATTTCTTCATGTTCTTCAATCATGATTGGCTTCTTAATTTCAAAGGAAATTTAGATGGTTAAGCATAACAATAAGGATCAATTAACTTGCACGAGGACTTTGGAGTATAGTGTTGGTTGCTAGAAATTTTAAACACAAGCTCACTAGTAGATTGAGGGAGTAAACATATTAGATGAACCAAAAAAGTAGGAGCCTTGGGTTAGGGTAGAGCCAAAAAATTAGAAATAGTAAGTGATGGTAGGTATGTGGTAGTTACATGTTGAGGATCTAGGAAATGGGTATTGCTAGTGTTTGGATAGTTCTGGCGTGTAGTAAAGCCTGATGCATGTTGTAATGTTTTCACAAATATAGGAAACTATCCATGTGACCTTAGTGGAAAGCTAGAGGGATTTTTGTCATTATCAATTGGAAGAGTAGAAGGACGAAACTCCTTATCTAAAGTTTGGTGTCAATCTATCAGTTGTTGTCTTAGCTTCAAAACCACTTCATTAGGTTTCACAACCAAATTTCATGAGTTATGATGGCATCTACTTTATCCCACCAGTAGGTAAGCCAAACCGTAGATCGAACGACAAGTAATGGGATAGTTTATGGAAAATAGCCTAAATTCCAGAATTATGCAACTAATTAGATTAAAAGACCTAAAACATAAGAATCATAGCATAACTGAATATAAATAAGAAAGGGAGTATCAATATCCCATGACCTAGTAAGGTCAGTACAAGAGCCTTTAATGTCACGACCCGAGACTAGGCCTTAGCCGTGACGAGCATCCCGAACCATGAAGGCCCGAACACACATTCTCTATCTGGTTATCATGCACAATATTCATAATCATAATAAAATGCGGAATTGAAACTGAGTACGGAAAACATGGTCAAGTTCTGCAACATTTCTGAATAATACTATCTGACATCAGTCTGCGAAATCTCTACTAAGAACATAAACATCTATCTGAAAAGAAACTGGGACAAGGCCCCCAGTAAACCAAAAACATAATAAATAAGATAATGTCTGACATAATTAGGCCTTCCGAATAATAGAAGGCTCACCACTGTGAGATCAAGTCTGCAAATCTGAGAATATCTACTGAGTAGCTGGACCCCTAGACTGTGCCTCAGAACCTGGAAGGAGGGGAGGTCAGCACAAAAGTACGGGCACGCGAAGCAATCCAAAAAAATAGTATAATGGAACATACATATATATATATATATATACATATTAAGTGAAAGAAATTTTTCATAAAGACATCATGTATAAAACTGTTTCTGAAAAATACATGGGCACTTTCTGAAAACATGTAACTTGTCTGTTCATTTCAAATCATGATCTGTGTTTTACTTCTGAGTTAGGTGGTATTCCCCTACAAGTATGATATTCCACGGGCTGTATGGAATCCGTCATTGACTCGGCGGGGAAGCCCCCAACCCAAGTGTGCCGCAAGGGTTGGAGTGTCTGAGTCTGATACGCCACAGGACATTTAATTCAGCGCATAATAGTATACCCGGGTCGGCAAACCACGGTTTTAGGCAATGAGTCTCTTGAAATCAAGCCCTCTTCGGGGAACCACCTAACATCTCTGTATGCCCATTTTTAACCTTTTCTGTACATGCAACATTCTGAATGTCTAAAATCATGAAAGTCTGAAATGTCTGTTAGTCTGAGTCTGATATGGCATTAGTCTGAGTTGGTATCGTCATACCAAGACTTGCAAGTCATGATTTTTTTGAGCCATAATGTATTAAGCAAGAGCTTTCATTCAAAACATAGTTTAGACCACCAAAACATGTAACTGATGTAAAGGATTTCATATTCCGAAACATAAAGTTCAATTCATGCAGAAATTTCATCAAACACCTGGTGGTCAAATGTCTTTAGCAAGTTCATGTATTCAAAATTGAAACACATTCATTCATATATGTATATAAACTGTCAAATCGCTTTGGAGATGGTCAAAAGACCAAAACAATGATGTTAAAACATCTTATACATAAATATATATACATAATTTAAAACCCCATTCTAAAACATGATTTTTCTATGCCCATGAGAATTTAGGAAAACCCCGCGTACCTTGTTCTCCACGAATTTTGGGTGTCTATCGAAGCCTACGTCGAGAGGATTCCAAATCTGTAATTTGTTTCACGAACCCGCGGTTGAATCTTGAGTTGCTTGGGTTTTAATGTTGAAACCCTAGGGAGAGTTCTTGAGAAATTTTGGGAAAAGCATGTGTATTATGGTGTTTGAGGGATTAAATCCCGTGTTGGTGGTATATATATGGGTGGAGGATTACCAAAATACCCCTAAGGAACAATTAAGGTCAAATCTGTCCCTCAGTTGACAGTTTGGTAGACTGGAGTAAATTGATTATAACTTTTTACTCATATACTCAAATTGGATGAAACCAACTGAAATTGAAAGAGGACTCGAAGAGATTTCGTTTTATATATTATAGCTCACACATTTCATTATATACAGGGAGTTATGATCGTTTGAAATTGACCCTGAAATGCTGAAAACTGGGCAATAGTCTATGCGTTTTGCTACTGTTTTTAAATCCAAACGCAGCCTTATGCGTTCCGAAAAATTCCGAAACTTATCCGAGATGTACTATGAGATTTCCCGATCATAACGCAGCTTGAAAATCTAAAAGCGGATTTCGTGAAGGTTGAAAAGTTGTATCTCGAAGATTGCCAGCTAAAATGACTCTAAGTCCTCATTACACTTAGAAAAATTTTCAAGTTTTTAAGTCTAAGGGCACTCTATTAAAGGCTAATCCATGCACGACTTTTACCGGGTGTTACATTATCTCCCCCTTGGGATCATTCGTCCTCGAATGATGTGTAGGAACTTGTTGAAGCCTTAAATATATGGAATAACGCGGACATGAATGTCCTCTAATAAAAATACACTGATCTGAACATTTGGAATCTGAATTTAATGCATGATGCATGAACTGGGCTATACTCGTAACTACTGGTATACTCTATCTTTGACTAGTAGCATGTCTGAGATTTCGAGTAGCATGAATAAGTGCAAAGACAAGAAAACAAGTCATGCGAATCTGACTGCTAAACTGACTTATTGGCCATACAGACTGAATTATACTACACCCTCATACTTAACTGGAGTATTCTCTTCAACACTCTCTCTAAGGAAGCTCTAGCAGTAATAGGGAACCATGAATCTTGGGTATGGATTACACAAAACATCCCACTGAGGAAATCACAACATTGACACTACTCTGCAGTCTGGAATATAGACATATAACTCCTAAATTAGGATAGAATTTTCAGACCTTTGGCAATACAACTTCTTACTTTAAGGCTTAGAGAACTTCCCGAATATCCCTTAACTATACTATTCCCTATAAATATCATATTCATTCAACTCAGCTTAAAATTCTCATATGAGCATTGATAATGTTTTTTTTTCTACTAATGTCTAAAATATCTTAATCCTTACCCCGCGATCAAGCCTAACTCTAAATCACAAAAATACAACATGCTACACCACGCTATTATTCTAAACCATATGATGCCACCTTCTATACCTCTTTTAAAAATCACATCCTAAGCATAACATGCCTTACCACTTCAATGACTACACTGAACTCTTAATATGAAGTCGCTAATGCATATGGCGACCTTCCACTACAATCCCAAAACGTCGTTCAAGCCTAATTTATAACCACATGTTAACTTCAAGGCAAACACCCATAAGTAGATACTTCACATAGTTTCTAAACTACTATCAATATAACTCCCACGTGCTATCCTAAACACATACACACACAAACTTTTCCACTAACCATCACATGTATCAAAGACTTGGCCCCAAATCTTACTTCATACTTATGGCCTTATCTAAACAAGCATACTATGATCTTCCATCAACAAGAACATTTACATCAACACCACTATCATTGCATAGGAAGGGTCACTAAAAGGTTAAAACATAAGACCCTCAAGCGTGAAAAAAATCTTTATATAGGACTGAGCACACTATAAAGAGTGAGTACATGCGTCATGAGTTGCATGACCTCAACTAGAGTTCATAACATAAGGAATGTGATTCCGACTACTTGAATGAACTAGAACTCATTATCTTGGAATTGGAAGAGTACGTGACTCTTTATCATATACCGGAATCATGAACTATTATCACGGAACTGCATCGTAAGGCATGAGTAAGCATCCGGATAACAAAAAAAAAATATTGAGGTAGGAATGGGTTGAGATTCACCCTTACTTTCTGATGTTCTAAATCATACTGCATCACTACTAGAATCTGAGAGCCTTACTTGGTTATTCGTTCTATCATCTCCCACTTAGCTTCAAGTCATTATCTAGCGTTTGGGAGATCCCTTACCAGATTCTAACTGAACTACACTTACTGCACTCTAGGGTCTGAAAAATTGACAATACATGCATATCATAGAAATCAACCCAAATGACTACCTTCTGGGATACACTCTATCTTTCCATAGCCACCAATAGTCAAAGTATAATGCTTGCACACTTATTTCTATCCGTTCAACCTTCAAAACTCAAACTTAGATTCTAACACTTAACATGGATATCACCAAGCCTTTGATGAACCATACCACTTCCGTCCTAGCATACCAATATTGCTACTCCAAACTTATATCTCTCTACCATGAGAATCGAGATCACATCAAAAGGCTCAACACTATCAATCAAGGCTCCTTAACTTGGCTATCTAGAACACCATATATCATCTAACTAGTCTTTTTCCAACTAGCAACTCCATGGTACCACTAGTCACACACAACATGTAATAGTCTTAGAGAAATGCCACAACTCCATATCGCCTTGGGAATACTTACACACCATACCCACAACATTATACTTCATTATGAATCAATTTAAACTTAAGCCATTTCACACACCGTTCAAGCCTATTAGATCACTTTCATATAACTAACATCATTGATCAAGAAATCATCACATCCACCTTTATGAACTTCAACTATTCAAACTTAATATCTAGTGCTATGCATGACTTACAACCCAACCTTACATAAAATTTTTACTTGGAAACTATAAGTAAGCATCACGAAACACTAGTGCACTAGAACTTCATAACCACAATAATCGATCATGACCTAACGGTTTACCTTATCATCATTTCGTTAGCATGTACTATTTCAGCACCTCAAGCCTACTAAATTAATCCCACAAAATATGTATCAACAAACTCTTGCCACTATTTACCACCACACCATTTAAATTCAAGCCTATAGTTTAGTATCAATCATCTACCACCAATGAAGAATGCAACATAATATAAATACACTAATCCATCAAATTGGGATATTCTACCCAAATATCTCAAAAATCTACTACATATCTTCTCACAAGTAGCACTAGTTTACAACTACCAATGAAAAGAGGGTCAAGGGGGTTAAAGCCTCATAATAGACATGGTCAACCTTAATCTTATATTATAACCCCGTACAATTGTATCTACTTATACGGATTTCTCACCTCATACTTACTCACTCATTCATACATTTAGAATGCCTTCAAATTCCTCAAACAACCATGAGTCTATAATCATAACTTACTCGCTAATATAGCCATTTCCACATTCAAGCAATCAACAAATCACCCTGACCAACAACTCCTTCTCTACCTTCAACTAATAACACACAAGGATGAATCACTTCATTACCAACTCTATCTCATGCAAACAGATTCAGCCATACATATATTAAACCAATGAAATAACAACAAGTTGGACAACAAGTTGCTAGTGAATCGAAACAGGCCTCACATGGCTTCACTAGACTTTGGTTTTGTATTTTGAACAAGAAAATGAGATGGATGACAAGGCAACTATGCGAGTGAATCGAAAGAGCCCCACACGGCTTCACTAGACTTTAAATTATTTTTTTTCAAAAACATCATGATAACAAGATTACATATTACAAGGGATAGAAAATTGATACCTAATATTTAATGGTCTAAGAATATACATATTATTCTGTATAAATAAAAATCTGAGTAAAACACTTCCTCCATGGACTACCATACAATCCACACATGCTGCTAGCTACCACATTAGTTTATCACTATAAAGGGGTAAATCATCCTCAAACATCGATTATTCAACTGAAATATTCATTTACACAAAATCACCCTCACTCTGACTTCTAACTTTGTGACTTTACATCACCAACTTCTTGGTCCAATATCACTACCAATAGGTCATGACAACAACACTTTAACTTATGCTACTATTTGGGTAGAAATATAGTTCCAACATTTTGCTATACATTGTCCACAACTGTAACAAGATTTTGAGAGGGACAATATACACTTAATACCATAAGCTGGAATGCACGATTCCATTAGGATCAATATTTACATCAGAATCAGCATATATTGATGCACTAACAGACTCTTATCGAGTTTTTCCATAATTTTTAAAATCTTATAGAACGTAATCGAAAAGGACTATATCATGTATACTCTAAACTTTTTGCACTTGAATCAACCCAATAATGGGACAGTTTAGACTCTGAAGAACGAACTAAATCACAAAGAAGGTAAACATTCCTAAACGCCTAGTAGCCTCCTATTTATAAGTCTGGCGCGCTACACACCCATAAACAGAACTCTACTCGACGCGATTTTGCAGACACCGTGGGACCATGAACCGTGATTTGATACCAAGTTTGTCAAGACCCGAGCATAGGCCCTAGCCGTGACGAGCATCCCGAACCATGAAGGCCTGGAACACCCATTCTCTATCTGGTTATCATGCACAACATTCATAATCATAATAAAATGAGGAATTGAAACTGAGTACGAAAAACATGGTCAAGTTCTGAAACATTTTTGAATAATACTATCTGACATCAGTCTGTGAAATCTCTACTAAGAACATAAACATCTGTCTTAAAAGAAACTGGGACAAGGCCCCCAGTAAACCAAAAACATAATAAATAAGATAATGTCTGACATAATTAGGCCTTCCGAATAATAGAAGGCTCACCACTGTGAAATCAAGTCTGCAAATCCGAGAATGTCTACTGAGTAGCTGGACCCCTAGACTGTGCCTCAGAACCTGGAAGGAGGGGGGTCAGCACAAAAGTACTGGCACGCGAAGCAATCCAAAAAAATAGTATAATGGAACATACATATATATATATATACATATTAAGTGAAAGCAATTTTTCATAAAGACATCATGTATAAAACTGTTTTTGAAAAATACATGGGCACTTTCTGAAAACATGTAACTTGTATGTTCATTTCAAATCATGATCTGTGTTTTACTTCTGAGTTAGGTGGTATTCCCCTACAAGTATGATATTCCACGGGCTGTATGGAATTCGTCATTGACTCGGAGGGGAAGCCCCCAACCCAAGTGTGCCGCAAGGGTTGGAGTGTCTGAGTCTGATACGCCACAGGACATTTAAGTCAGCGCATAATAGTATACCCGGGTCGGCAAACCACGGTTTTAGGCAACGAGTCGCTTGAACTCAAGCCCTCTTCGGGGAACCACCTAACATCTCTGTATGCCCATTTTTAACCTTTTCTGTACATGCAACATTCTGAATGTCTAAAATCATGAAAGTCTGAAATGTCTGTTAGTCTGAGTCTGATATGGCATTAGTCTGAGTTGGTATCGTCATACCAAGACTTGAAAGTCATGATTTTTCTGAGCCATAATGTATTAAGCAAGAGCTTTCATTCAAAACATAGTTTAGACAACCAAAACATGTAACTGATGTAAAGGATTTTATATTCCGAAACTTAAAGTTCAATTCATGCAGAAATTTCATCAAACACCTGGTGGTCAAATGTCTTTAGCAAGTTCATGTATTCAAAATTGAAACACATTCATTCATATATGTATATAAACTGTCAAATCGCTTTGGAGATGGTCAAAAGACCAAAACAATGATGTTAAAACATCTTATACATAAATATATATACATAATTTAAAACCCCATTCTAAAACATGATTTTTCTATGCCCATGAGAATTTAGGAAAACCCCGTGTACCTTGTTCTCCATGAATTTTGGGTGTCTATCGAAGCCTACGTCGAGAGGATTCCAAATCTGTAATTTGTTTCACGAACCCGCGGTTGAATCTTGAGTTTCTTGGGTTTTAATGTTGAAACCCTAGGGAGAGTTCTTGAGCAATTTTGGGAAAAGTATGTGTATTATGGTGTTTGAGGGATTAAATCCCGTGTTGGTGGTATATATAGGGGTGGAGGATTACCAAAATACCCCTAAGGAACAATTAAGGTCAAATCTGTCCCTCAGTTGACAGTTTGGTAGACTGGAGTAAATCGATTATAACTTTTTACTCATATACTCAAATTGGATGAAACCAACTTAAATTGAAAGAGGACTCGAAGAGCTTTCGTTTGATATATTATAGCTCACACATTTCATTATATACAGGGAGTTATGATTGTTTGAAATTAACCCTGAAATGCTGAAAACTGGGCAATAGTCTATGCGTTTTGCTACTATTTTTAAATCCAAACGCAGCCTTATGCGTTCCGAAAAATTCCGAAACTTATCCGAGATGTACTATGAGATTTCCCGATCATAACGCAACTTGAAAATCTAAAATCGTATGTCGGGAAGGTTGAAAAGTTGTATCCCGAAGATTGCCAGCTAAAATGACTGTAAGTCCTCATTACACTTAGAAAAATTTTCAAGTTTTTAAGTCTAAGGGCACTCTATTAAAGGCTAATCCATGCACGACTTTTACAGGGTGTTACATTTAAACAAAAGAATAAGAGCACTATAAGTAGGAAATACACAATAGTATTGAATAGAAAGACCATACAAAAATTGAGGAAGGAGAGAAAGTTGACTCCATCTCTGAGAGCTCATCCTATCTCTGAAATCCAACCAGCACTAACATGGCGATAACTAGTACTCATTTCTATGTCAGAAAAAGATACAGAAGTATAGTATGAGTATTAAAGAAACAAGTACTCAATAGGCATCATCGGCCGATTGACCTAAATAATAATATAAACACAATAAGATACGAGATAATTAAAAAAGCCAAGGAAAAAGGGAAAACTTTGAATAATTCTCCAAACGTTGAAAGTAAAGAACCGAGTAAATAACATAAAGAGGACGTAACTAACTAAAGTATAACTGGGGGCCCCTATAATCCTAGACAATGTAAAATAGAGTAAATAATCTATGCAAGCCCCCATAAGCCAGTGGATGAAATAAAAAAGAAGTAATGATAGTAAATATTCCAACCATCCATCTAAAAATCATAATTGTGGATCCTGTCATATCGTAAACATTGAACTCAAATCAATTCCATAACCATCATAAGTAACCTTTAAATGCCAGACTCAGAACAAAAAATAGCATCTCACATGCTGGACTTGAACTAGAAAAAATATCATGAATACCTAACTCAAACCAAAAGTAATATCAGCACAGATGCCGAACTTGAACCGGTCTTATTATCATAATTTATCGGACTTGGACTAGTATTAATATCTCACAAGTACACGTGTAGAACAACTCAGAATATGTCTAAATCCTCCTCAAGATCAAGAATATACATTGGATAATGTATAAAGGCTTATTGAGTCTAAAAGGAGCTAATAGTAATCTTTATCTGAAGTGGGCCAAAAAGGCCCACCAAAAATAACAAAAATCTTTTCTCAGGCAATTTCTACTCGAAACTAGGATATGGTCAGCGAATCCTACTACAAGGTGATAAATAACTCTCACTGAGTCCTAAGATAGTAATTGAACCTAAGAAATGGGTAGTTAAGTTAAATACATCTCATTACAATTCACTAACCGACAAATAATTTGCATTCGCCAAATATGAAACTAAGTTGTAATTCCCAACCTAAAGCTAGAATAATATCAGACCGATACTATAACTAAGTTCAATCTAAGATATGGGTTAGCCAAGCCTACCTAGAAGCTGAAGAATGCCTGATAAAGTCAGCTAAATTGGAGGTTTCCCATTCTAAGAAGACTTTGCATAATGGTTCTCTATCAATATAGTGATCTACATATTAATATGAAAAACAATGATACAGATATTGCATTTTTATTCCTCATGTCCAAAATTGAGTCAAAATCCAATGTGGATCCTGTTTGTAGAATTACACTTTCAAAACTGTCAACACATCTCTCTATGCTCAAGGATAATTTTCCCATAAGAATGAGTAAATTCCGAGCTCGAACGATACATAATTCAACCCATAAAAGAACTAGGGATTTATGACTGAATCACAGAATTAAACAAAGAATTAGATGAAAACTTACCTGAATTACAAAGAGGAAATGACTTTCCGGTGGTCACTAACACCACACGATCGCCCAAAAGTAAATCTTCGAATTCACCAATCTCTCTAGCTGTCATGACCCGATCCAAGTCATGGCCGTGATGGGCATCCAAAGTCCACCGAGGATCGGAGACCGACCCCTGAGCCTATTCGAATACAAATAAGAATACCTAGCAGCGGATGAATACCAATATAAGACAATATGTAATAAGAAATCCAAGAAGGATCTGTATCGGATCAATACCCAAAAACATCCACAATACCCACGTCCACAGTATCCACAAAGCCTCTAACAAAAATTGAACTCCAGTAAAGTGTCGGGATGTGCCCTCGACTATAGACAAAACCAATCTGAAATAATGTCTAAGGAATGAGAAATCAAAACATGAAATGAAGCCTTCCGAATGATGGAAGCTCACCACTTTAAGTCAAATCATGAAATAAACACGAACACCTGATCACTGCGAAGGAAAGATAGCCTTTCCTTAGGACCCTGCATCATGTGGGGATAAGTTTCTGAATTCAGTTAGCGGTTGGAGCACTAGCATATAACTCAGGAAAAAGGAAACAAGTAATGCCATGTCAAATCCATAGTAAAATCCATATGTACACCATGTAAATACATATATATAAAAGATAACATGATGAGGATAGGGAACAAGGATTAGCATAAACACTTAAAACATTAACCTGGACTGTGTATCTTAAATGTTATATAATAGTACCCACGGGCTATATGGGCCCCAGCTCTCACCCCGTGGTCGAGCCCCAGCACGTATAGCTGCATGAATCAGAGAATTATCTAACATATATATACTGGGGACTCAAACCTCCCAATCATCTACTAAAGTGACTTAAGCACCCAATCATGTAATGTAATATGGGGGACTCAAACCTCCCAATCATATAATAAGGTGGACTCAAACCACTTGGTTATAAGTAAGGGGACTCAAACCTCCAAGCCATTTAGACCCCCTCCCCAGATAGCGCAGTTTTTAGTATTTGTCCCTTAGGGCCGCCACTTACATGATTATATAAACAATCCCCTATTAATCCCAATTAAAACATTTAATACACATTCCCATTTTATTAAACAAGTTATGCATCAAGTCAATCCATTGGTATCGCCATACCCACATCTCTTGCAATATAATATCATCATGCCATGTCAATTATTTAGCCAGCTGGTACTCGAACCCATCGGCCCAAAACACACCAAGTAATTAAATATTTGCAACTCAAACCCGTTTAACCAACCGAACCCAAAGGTTCTAAATCAAAATTAATTCATGGCCACCAAGGCCATTCGAAATCTATTTTTACTTTATTAATCTTCTAATGCCAATGCCTTAGTACAAGTGAGTAGTTCAGATGATGTGACAAAATCATGTTCAATGTCAATTTTAGAAAACGGTGAAGGGCACATAATTTCCAAAACTATATGTCAAGGCAAAATCATCAAATTAGGGTTTAATTATGACCCATCGGTTTAATTACCATTACCATGCATTCCATAGTGTTCAAAATCACTAATGAAACATAATAATGCATAATAAACCATGGAAAATATCACAACCCAAACTAGGTCCTGGCCGTGATGGGCATCCCAAGTACACCAAGGACTAGAGACTACCCCCTGAGCCTATTCCAAACCAACTAAAAATTCATAGTAGCGGATGAATACCAATATAAGATAAAATATAGGAAGAAATCCAAATAGTATATGTATCGGATAAACTTCGAAAAACCTCCACAATACCCAAATCCACAGTATTCCCAAAGCCTTTAACAAAAATCAATTACCAATAAAGTATCGGGATATCCCCCAACCATAGACAAAACAAATACAAAAATAAAGTCCAAGACAATAAAAACCAAAGCATAAAATGAAGTCTTCCGAAGGATGGAAGCTCACCACTTTAAGTCTACTCATGAACTAACCACGAACAGCAGATCACTACGTAAGAAAGGTAGACTTGCGTTCTGACCGTGCATCGCATGGGAATACTGCGTCTGAAGATGGATAGTAGTTAGAGCACTAGCATGTAACTCAGGGATGAGAGAACAACTAATACCATGTAAAAACAATAGTAAAATCCACACAGACAATATACTTATGTATATATGTATAATATAACATGTTAGTGGTTGGGTACAAGGCATAGCATGATCTTTAAATCCTTAACCTGTATTGTGTAGCTTAACTATCATATGATCCACCCACGGGCAATATGGGTCCAGTGGAACCCCCTGGACGGGCCCCAGTGCATGTTAGTCGCACAAATTGGAGATATCATAGAAGGTAAGGGATTCCCTTATACCCTTCGCCCTCTATGACATATATGTGTATATACACTTGGGGGATTCCTTTGTAGCCTGAAAGAACACGTTCATTAAGAATGACCCTCTTATCGGTAATCATGAGTGCCTAGTGTCAGTCCTTCGGAATCACACCTTCACGACTAGATAAAAAAACCATTAATGCCTAATTAAAACATTTAACACATAACCCATCCACCAATTTCAGGATTCAATTAACCAGGCATTATTAAGTGGTATCGTCATATTGACTATTTCTTGCAAGCAAAGTCATTAAGCCAAAACTTAGGGGATTCTTTCGTACCCCACAAACTCCATTATTAAAATCACTTAGGGTATTCCTTCGTACCCACAAGGTTTTCCTTATCTTTCTTATCCATTTAACTAGTTATGTAATGCATTAGACTCAAAAAGAATAGCCAAACCAAGTGATAATTCACATTCAAAAACCAAATATGCAAATGGGTTGGGGTTACTACCAATTTTTATACCAAAACCAATTATTTGGGGATTCTATTATACCTCTATTGCCATATCTTACAAATTTGGGGAGTCCATTGTACCCATATTCCATCCACTATTCCCATGCACCCCAATTAATTTACAAACCATCAATTTTAGAAAAATAATTTCATAATAATCGTGAGAAAAGAATTTAAACAATTCATATCCAAAACCCACAACCCATAGTTCAAAGCAAAACATGAAAACCATGAATAACAAATCAATTTTCATTCCATTAATAAAGTACAAATATATGAAAAGAGTTCGATGAAACTCACACCCTTATGACCCTAGATGATCACCCCCTTGAACCTTAGCCTTGAATTTAAAATGGAAATTTAAGAGAGAGGATGTTTAAGAGTGAATAATGACCTTCGTGTAATGAAAAACTAATGAGAATTGGTCCTTGCATTTTTAAAAGCCATGTATACGTGAGAAGACCTCACTAACCCCTTCCCTTTTTAATTAAGCAAAACAGTCACAAAATAACATAGGTCCATGCGCGGACCTGATCGTGGAGGCTAACCTCCATGACATGGACCCTATCGTAGAAGCAAGACTCCATGACAAGGATCGTATGGCGGAGATTATCCTCCGTGACACGGGGCCATCATAGAGGCTTACTGCATGTATGACCCAAAACTATCCCAAACCCTATTGAAAAATTCCAAAACTCATTTAGGTTACCCTTTTAGCATCCCTAACATAATTTAAGTCAAAAATAAATATTTCAAGCACAGTAAGGCCAAAAATAAAATACCTAAAATATATAAGGTGTTACATTATCTCCCCCTTAAGATTATTCAACCTCGAATGATGATCTAGAATATATTTCGAATGAGAATGATAACAACACACTAAAATCAAAAGATAAACCAGGATATTAACAAGAAAAAAAAAATTCATACCTCAAACTTCTTCATCCATCACATGGAATAGAGATGGATACTTATCCTTCATGTCCTCTTCTGCTTCCCAACTGGCTTCTTTCGCTTTATGGTTCCTCCAAAGGACCTTTACCAATGACACATCTTTAGTCCGTAACCTATGAACATGTCTATCCAAGATCTCTATCGGGACCTCTTCGTAAGATAGGGAAGTTGAGATGCCAACATTCTCAATAGGAACCAACAAGGAAGGATCGCCCATGAATTTCCTCAACATGGACGCATGAAACACAGGGTGAGTAAAACCAAAACTCACAGGCAATTTTAACTTATAAACAACATTCCCCATTCTCTCTGAAATCAAATAAGTAGAGACATAATAGGGACTGAGCTTCCTTTTCTTTCAAAAAATCTCCATTCCCTTCATGGGAGACACTTCCAAGAATACCCAATCAACTACATCAAACTCCAACTCTCTTTGCTTCAGGTCAATATAGGACTTTTGGTGACCTTGGACAGTCTTAAGCCTATCCCGAATCACCTTCACCTTCTCCATAACTTGATGAACTAAATTTTGACCTAACAACCTCGCCTAATCAACTTTGAACCACCCAATAGGAGATCCACACCTCCTACCATACAATGTCTTAAATGAAGCCATACCAATGCTAGAGTAATAGCTATGGTTGTATGCAAACTCTTCAAGAGGTAAGTGGATGACCCAACTAACACCAACGTCAATTATACATAACCAAAGCATATCCTCTAAAGTATGAATGGTATTTTTTTTGTCCATCCATCTGTCGGTCAAAAATGGTACTAAGGGTTACCTTAGTCACCAGACCTCACTTAAATGACCTTTAAAAGTGAGATGAGAACTAAGTACCATGATCTAAAATAATGGAAATAGGAGTACCATGCAACTTCACAATCTCTTGAATAAACATCCTTGCATAATTCTCTGCAAAATAGTTAGTCCTCATCGGCATGAAATGAGTAAACTAGTCATCCTTCCAACGATAATCCAAATAGAATCAAACTGATTTTACAACTGTGGAAGACTATTAACAAATCCATATTTATCGCTTCCCACTTCCACATAGGTAACTCAATTTCTTGAGAGAACCCACCAGGCCTTAAGTGCTCTACTTTCACTTGTTGACACACCAGGTACTTAGCAACAAATTATCTATATCCTTCTTCAAGTTATTCCACCTGTATATCTCCTTAAGGTCATGCTACATCTTTGTCGAACTAGGATGAACCAAATAATGCGACTCATGAGCTTCAGCCAAAATCCTACCGCACAACCTATCCATATCAGGAATGCACAATCTCCCTTAGTACCTCAAGATACCATCTCCACCAACCTCAAAATTTATTACATTCTGCCTACCCACATCATTCTTGATTTGCATCAAGATAGGATCTAACACATACTTCTCCTTTACCTCAGCACCAAAATATGACTTTACCACCTCTTGCACAAACACACCACCATCTCAGAATCTAAGAGATTAACTCCAAGATTAGACAAATGGCAAATATCCTTTACCAATTCATGTTTCTCCTCCAAATAAGACAAGATCCCCGTTGATAACCTGCTAAGAGTATTAGCAACCACGTTAGCCTTACTTGGGTGATTGTGGAGACTCATGTCATAGTCCTTGAGCAATTCAAGCCACTTTCTTTGCTTGAGATTCAACTTCTTCTTGGTGAAAACGGACTACAAGCTCTTATGATCTAACAAGATGTCAATATAAACCTCATATAGATAATGCCGCCGAATTTTCAATGCAAACACCATCGCCAACAACTCCAAATTATGAGTTGGATAATTCATCACATGAACTTTCAACTTCCTAGAAGCATACACTACCACCTTGTCATGCTACATCAATACACAACTAAGTCCCACATGGGATGCATTATAATAATCCATAAATCCATCACTACCTTCGGGCAGGGTCAAACTCAGAGTAGAAGTAAATTTACCTTTCAGCTTCTCAAAACTCCCTTCACAAGCAACGAACAAGAGAAACTTAACCTTTTTCTGAGTCCACCAAGCCAAAGGTACAACAATCGATGAAAAGCTCTCCACAAACCTACTATAATAACTTGCTAATCCCAAGAAACTCTGAATGTCAGTTGGATTTATGGGTCTAGTCCACTTCTTAACCACTGCAACCTTCTGTGGATCCACCATGATCCCTTCACTATAAGAAATATTACCCAAAAAAGTAACAGCATTCAACCAAAACTCACACATTAAAAACTTAGCATATAATTGCTGATCTTTTATGGTCTGCAACACTAAAAGGATATGATTTGAATCACCCACCTCACTCTTTGAATATACTAAAATATCATCTATTACTACAATCACAAACAAATAAAAAAACTGACAAAATACCCGATTCATGAGATCTATAAATGCCACTAGGGTAATTGTCAACCCAAAATACATAACCAAGAACTCAAAAGATCCATATCGAGTATGAAAGTTAATCTTAGGGATATCCTCTTCCCTAATATTATGCTGATAATAACACGACCAGAGGTCAATCTTAGAGAAATACTTATCACCTTAAAGTTTGTCAAATAGATCATTAATCCTAGGAATAAGGTATTTATTTTTCACCGTCACCTTATTTAACTGACAAAAATCAATACCATCAGAATAAATCTATCCTTCTTACGCACGAAAAGAATAGGATCACCCCATGGAGATACACTAGGAAAGATAAAACCCTTGTGAAAAATATCTTTTAGCTTCTTCTTAAGCTCTTTTAACTCAATCAGAGTCATTCTATATGGAGGGATATAGATAAGACGTGCGTCTAGAATGAGATTAATCCCAAAATTAATTTCCCTATCTGAGGGAACACTAGGAAGATCATTAGGGAAGATTTTAGAAAATTGACTAACCATAAGAACAGATTGTAAAGAAGGACCCTCCGAGTTAGAATCTTTAACCCGGACTAAATGATAAAAACACCCCTTGGAGATCAATTTTCGAGATCTAAGATACAATATGAATCTTCCCTTAGGCCCTAGGGAACTCCCTTCCTATTTAATTACTACCTCATTAGGGAATTTAAAGATAGCCTTTTGGGTTCGATAGTGTAAATAGGCATAACATTAGTGCAACCAGTCCATCCCTAAGATAACATCAAAATCTAGCTTGTCTAATTCAAACAAATCCACCAATGTTTCCTTACCACACAACATCTATAGACCCTTCAAACAACCACCTAGTCACCCATTGGCATAGAAATAGGAAAGGGATCTAAAATACACTCATGATCGAAACCAAAATGCATAACCACAACTAGAGTCACATTAGAAAAATTATGACCCGAATTATGTAAATAGTACATAACAAGAGAGAAGAGTTTTAACATACTAGTGCCGACACTAGGAGATGCCTCATACTCCTGATGAGTAGTACGAGCATAGAGATAATTTCAAGCAATGCCAAAGCCAGAAGTGGCACCTTTTGGTGCAAGAGCTTAAGAAGTTAAAACTGGAACCTTATTAGCACCCAAAGCAACCATTCCCATAGGACAATTTCTCAGTAAATTTCCAAATTGACCACTATTAAAACACCTATCCCTCCCCTTATCACAGAAACTATGATCCAACCGACCATAGAATCTACATGGAGGATACGACATAGCTGACTGGGCCTCATTGTCCTAAGATTGGGTACCCTATTCTCTAGAACCATCACCACTCTGAAGTTGATAATCCTCGAATGACTTCTGAGAAAGAGCACTAGCTTTTGAATACAAACTTGAGTTACCCTACTTCTTCTTGGACCACTTCCCACCATCTCTACTATTTTGATGCTGACCTTAACCCTGATCTTTATACAAAAATTTCTTACTCTGTCTCTCCTCATATCTACTTGACTCTTCATTTCCTTCTCAACATGTTGTCTATACACTACCAATTAAAAGACATTTTTATCCTTGTTCAACAAGGAAACCTTGCTCTACAAAATCATCTTATGAGATAAACCAGAAGAAAATTTCCTTATTCTAGACATCATACTAGACACTAGGTCAAGAGAATATAGTTACAACTGGTGGAATTTCAAGGCATACTCCTTCACTATCATCCTGCCTTGCTTTAAATTCACAAAATCCTTTGATTTTGCCTTCCTGAACTCCTTAGGAAAGAAGTAGTCAAGAAACTAACTAGAAAGTTCATCCCACATGAAAGACTCAGCATCATCACCCCTAAGCCTCTCCCACTTGTCTTACCATTGGTACGCCACATCCTTCAATTGAAAAGCAACAAATTATATACCCTCTACCTCTGTAGCATGCATAACCCAAAAGATCTTCTCTATCTCATCTACAAAACTTTGAGGATCCTCCTCAACATCAGTACCATAGAAATTATGAGGGATCAACCTCATAATCTGACCAACTCTAGTGGCCTCAGAAGAAGTCCCAGCAAAACCAACAGATCTGACTGTCGTTATTGAGATGTCACAAACTAAGTCAACGGATAAGTTAATTGGTAAAATCAGCATTAGTAATATCTCCCTGAGGTGGTTAAGTATAAATTCCACCAATAGAAGAAGGATCAGTGGAGATAGGTGGAACTCTATGGGGACAATCAGATACAACAACCCTAGATAAGGTTTGTATCCCAGGAGTAGGACGAACACTATCCACATTGACCTTAGGTGGGACAAATAAGTTTCTACAAGATTTGGATCATCTGGGAGGTATGATCTCAAAGGAGAATAAATGAGAGTTTGAGGAATCCAAGACCTTAGACTCTATTTCCCAAAAATAAGACAACAAGAAAGGTAAAAACATTCCTAAATGCCTCATAGCCTCTCTATTATAAGGGTAGTGCGCTACACACCCATAAAATGAACTCTACTTGACATGGCTTTATGGACACCTAATACACCAAAACCTATGATGTGATACAAACTTTGTCATAGCCCATACTAGGGCCTGGCTGTAAAGGGCATCCCAATTCCACAAAGGATCAGAGACCACCCTTAAGCCTAATCCAATACTACTAAGAACTCATAGAAGTCGATGAATACCAATATAAGACAATATGTAGTAAGAAATCCAAAAAGAATTTGTATCGGATCAACTTCCAAAAACATCCATAATACCTAAGTCCACGGTATTCACAAAGCCCCGAACAAAACTCGAGTATCAATGAAGTGTCAGTGTATGCCCCCAACCATAGACAAAATAAATTTAAAATAAAGTTTGAGACATAAGAAACCAAAATATGAAATAAATTCATTTAAAGGGTGGACGCTCACCACTTTAAGTCAACTCACGAATTAACCACGAACATCTTATCACTGCATAGAAAAAGTAAACTTTCCTTTAAACCCTATATTGTGTGGGGATACTCCATCTAAACATGGTTAGCTGTTGGAGAGCTAGCATGTAACTCAGCGACAAGGGAACAAATAATTCCATGTCAAAACCATAGTAAAATCCATATGCACACAATGTACATAGGTATATATATATATATGATATAACATGCTGGTGGAAGGGAACAATGATTAGCATGATCGTTAAAACCTTGACTTGGATTGTGTAGCTCAACCATCAGAAAATTGACCCATGAGGTATATGGGTCCAGTGTCACCCCCCGGATAGGCCCCATTATATGTTAGCCATACTAATCGAAGATATTTTAGAAGGCCGGGGATTCCTTTGTACCTTTCACCCTCCATGATACAAATGTACATACATACACTGGGGGAATTCTCTTGTACCCCGCAAGCACAGAGTCTTTTAGACCAACCCCAACATCGGCAAACGTGAGTTTCTAGTCTCAGTCCTTTGGACTCACACCTTCATGACTAACTGACACAACACTTTTTAATGTTTAATTAAAATAATTAACACAACCCATCTAGCAATTTCAGGATTAAACTAAAAAGCCATTATTAAGTGGTATTTTCATACCGACTATAGCTTACAAGCAATGTCATTAAGCCAACACTTACAGGATTCATTCGTACCCCGCAGCCTTCATTATTAACATCACTCAGGGGATTCCTTCGTATACCACAAGGTTTTAATTTTACTTTTAATTTATTTAACGAGTTATGGAATGCATAGTTTAAAAGAGAATTCCCTAACAAAATGATAATTCACATTCCAAAACTAAATATGCAAGTGGGTTAGGGTTATTATCAATTTCCATACCAAAAACAATTACTTGGGGATTTTTTTGTACCCTAATTGCCATAGTTTACAAATTTGGTGAGTCCATTGAACCCCTATTCTTGCCACAATCCCCATACACCCCAATACATTTAGAAACCATCAATTTAAGCAAAACAATTTCATAATAATATATATCAAAAACCCTCAACCCATAGTTCAAAACCCATTATCAAAACCACGAATAAATAACCAATTTTCATGTCATTAATAAAACACAAGTATAGGAAACAGGTACATGCCTTTATAGCCAAGAAACTCGAAGAAAACTACACCTTTAGGACCCTACACCTCCTTGAACCCTAGCCTTGAGTTTAAAAGGGGAATTTGAGAGAGAAAATGTTTAATAGTTAATAATGACCTTTATGTAATGAAAAACTTATAAGAATTATTCCTTGTTTTTTTAAAAGTCGTGCATAGGTGAAAAGACTTTACTACCCTTCTTCGCTTTTTATTTAAGCAAAACAGCCTCAAAACAACATTGGTTCATATTACAGACCTCATTATGGAGGCTAACCTCTGTGACACAAACCCTATAATAGAGGTTACACTTCATGACACGATCATATAAAGGATATTATCCTCCATGACATGGGGCCATTACAGAGTCTTACTTCATCTATGACCCAAAACAACTTTAAACCCCGTCTGAAAATTTTGAAACACTTTGGGGTTACCCTTTTAACATCCCCAAACATAATTTGAAAATTGGGTTCTGTGTTGACTATGATTTGACCCTACGAGTAATAAAGAGACACTTTGGTTTCTGGACCTTAGAAAATATCTTGGAATTCTGATCTCGAGACCCAATATGACTCATGGGTATCAGCCATATATTTTGGTATGGATGGTATCGTCCAGTCGTATATTGACTAGTGTAGGTTTGTGGGTGGATTTTGGTTACTGAAATGGGTATGACTTAGGGGTATTAGTCGTATTGGTGGTTACTGATTATTTGGTTCCTTAACTTAATCAAAGATTATTTTGTCTCTTAAATTAATCTTAGTCTTGGTTACTTAGGTTGGATCTGAGTATGAGTGGCTCACCATGATCCGTAAGCTAGGGTACAAAGAGTACCCAGGACACGTAAGGAGAATATTCTCTAAATCTTCTGTGGGTTTAAATATGCTAGGTGTATGGATGAATGGTATGGATCGTATGTTTGAGATACAACATAGTTGGATGATTTATATGATGGAAAGTGTTGATCCAAAGGCTGAGGCTTAGGGTATGAGTGAAGGGTACCACTCATACTGAAGGGTTCGACAGGTGAGGGTCAGTCGTACCCCTATGATGAGATTTTGGTACAACTTAAGTGGGGATATTTTGGACATTACCCCACTTACCCTAATGAGTCCCCATGACTTCTAACTTACTTGGAAGGTTATTTACCTTATTATTCCATTCATTAACACTTAGAAACTCTTCTAAACACTCTAAAATTCTCTCAAAATCTTTTGGGAAAGAAAATCTAGGGTTTTAATTAGAGAATTTATTTGGGGCTTGTCTTGGTGATTTCCTTCCATCATCATCTTTGTTTAAGTCATGTTCTCTTTCCTCAATGTTAATTTTATCTAATGGAATGGTTTTTTGAATGTTTTTATGATTTCAATGAATGTATGTTTCTGGTTTTCAAATATAATTTGGGGGTTTTGATGTTAAATGGTTGGTAATGGTTTTCCATGGTTTTAATTATTATTTTAACTATATTAATGGTAGTTTTGGATAATTGGATTATATGGGAATGGTTTAATGGTAATTGAAATTGGTTTTGGTTATATTATGCCCCTAATGTGTTTGACAAAATACTTATAAAGATATTTTTATTGCATTGACTATTTTAATGGAACTCTTGCATATTTTAAAACTTGGTAAAGTAATTGTGCATGGTTTAAATAGCTTGTAATGGTAAATGGCTAATGGTTATGCTTGTGGGGTACATAGAATCCCCCAAGTGGTTTTAAAATGGTAAATAGAAGGGCACTTAAAGGTCCCTTTAAACCTATAAATGGTTGGGTATGGATGATACTTGCAAGTAGGGATTGGTTTGATGATACCAATATTAATGTCCTTGGTTAATAAATGGAAAATGGTTTGGTTATTTGGAAATTGGTTTTAATTGGGCAATAATGTCGGGATGTGTAGCAATGTCATAGAACATGGCAGTATAGGGGGGACCAAAACTGGAAACTCATATTTACCGATAAGAGGTTTGTCTTGGTGACCATGTGCATGATGTCACACTATATTTTTGGGGATGTACTAGTCATTGTAGGAGTTTCTTCCCTGGTCGTATGGCTATACGCACGGGGGCCCTTTCAATAGGTAAGTTGAACCCATATAGCCCATGGGTGGTTTAGGACAGCAAATCTATACATACCAGGTAAAGATTTTAAAGGTATGCCAAACCCGATCCATTTTCTCGGGATGGTTATATATATATGTATGGTTGTGTGCATATGTATGATTTTACTTGGTTTTATTAATACAATTATTTTATCCTTATCCTGAGATCATGTTAGCATTCACTAGATAACCCGTCTACTGGTAGTTTTTTTACCCACGCTATGCATGAACCAAACATTCTACTCCTCCTACATAGTGATTGACTCAAGGACAATAGTTGGACTGAAGTGGTGAGCTTCCAACCTTTTGGAAGGATCCATTTTATGTTATTGAAATTTTTAGACATTTTAATTTTATTCTGGATATTGGTTTTGGCTATTTGTTGGTGGCATGTCCAAATTGGATATTATTATTCTTTTTGCTAGAGGCTTTGTGGTACCTCTATGGGTTTAAATGGGCGGGATCGGAATAGATTTCGTCCTTGGCATTTGAATAAGCATGCGGTTTGACATCATTGGACGATATTTTTGGTTGTTATATCCTATTTAATTTTGGGATTAATTATATTATGTTTTAGAACATGTTTGGTTATGACCTGGTTTATGCCCCTTTCTTTGGTTTTGGTTTGGTATGGTTGGATTCAGTTGGGTCGGTCGTGATTGTGATCTTATCCTATAGGTATCATGTGAGTTGCTTACATGCTCAAAATTCAGCACACTTAGGGAAGGAAGCTGGAGGTTGGGTTGGGTAACTTGGGAAACTTAGGGCAGGCGGCCGTTCCCGATCGGACTTGGGAAACCCATTATAATAAGGCCCTCGATTGGGTCATATCAAGTTGGTATCAGAGACAGGTTTATGGTCAATTGGGAGTCCATAAAGCTATGTATAGTAGAGTCTCTTTTGGTGGTCTGTAGTGTGCCACGCTTATTAGGAAGAGGCTACAAGTCATTTAGGAATGTCACACTTTCTTGGTATTCTATTTTCAATCTTGGAGTCTCAGTCCTAAAATCTTCTCTAATCCTTGTTTGTTAATCTTTTATATCATGCCTTGTTGATATGAAACACAAGGAAATTCTTCTATCTCATCTAAGGATAATGCTAAAGGGGTCCATCCTACTTATAGGGTTCTTCTTCGATCTCATGATCCTATCCTTGATAGTTTTAGAGTTCAACCAATTGCTACTAGTCCTCCTGAAGGCAAGTTGACTAATATAGAATTTCACCAGTTTTTAATGCTATTGCTAAATTAGTTACTACTCAAGCTGAGCGGGATGTGTCTAGTGCTTTGTTTACTGAGGACATAAGGGTTTTCCAATTTATGAAAATAGGTCCTCCCACTATTTTTTGAGTGAATCTGGAAGAGGATCCACATGGTTTTTAGATTAAGTAGCAAAGATATTTTGGGTGATGCATGCTACCATTGTAGAAGGGATAAACTTTGCAGCTTATCAACTCAAAGAGGTTCCATATCAGTGGTATAAAGAGTGGGATAGGTATAGAGGAGATATGTAGGAGTCATCCTTATGGGATGCCTTCTCTAGTGTTTTTCTAGATTATTTATTCTCCCAAGAGTTAAGGGAAGAAAAGATAGAGAAGTTTGTGAACTTCAACCATGGGAGGATGTCTCTCAAGGAATATTCCTTGAAGTTTCACCAATTGTCAAGGTATGCTCCTAATTTGGTAGCTGGTATGTGGGCTAGAATAAGAAAATTCACTTTTGGGTTGAATCGAGATTTGATTTTGGAGAGAAAGAGTGTCTTGCTGATTAAGGATATGGACATCTCTAGGTTGATTGTACACATGCAATAAGTGGAGGATGAAAAGAGAAAGTAGGCAAAGTTTGGGGATAGGCAGGGGAAGAAGAGCAGGTTTTTTTAGTAGGGAGGTGCTCAGTATCTGGACGATCGAGATGGTGACAAGTGGCAAAAAAAAAAGTGAGTGAGTTTTTGTTCCTACTTTTCTGCTAGTTCTCCTTAGAAGTAGAGAGACATGCGTCATCATATTGGTGATAATTTTTTAGCACAGGGTGCCAAATCTTAGGGAAGCAGAGGTCAGTCAATTTCTTTATGCCCTCCTTGTCAGTTCTGTAGTCATCCACATTGAGGTTATTGTGATAAATGAAGGGATAAATGCTTCAAGTATGGATAAGTAGGCCATTAACTCATTAATTGTCTAGTTAATAAGGTTGCTAACTGGCGTAAAAGATTTTATGGCTTCATCTTCTGCCCCTACACCTAGTGGTATTGTTTCTACTTCTGTAACTACTCCTGGTTCTAGTATTGGTTAGAATAAGTTGTATGATTTGGCTTTCTGACAGGAATTCAAGGCATCACCTGATGTCGTTACAAGTACATTACATCTTTTCTCTCATGACTTATATTGTTTGCTTAATATGGGGTCTACTCTGTCCTATGTGACTTTTTATATGGTTGTATCTTTTGGTTTTGATCCAGAAGTTATTTTGAATCCTTTTTTTGTTTCTACCCCAGTAGGTGACTCAGTTATTGATAAGAGAGTCTATAGGGGGGTGTGGTATCTGTTGGTAACTAGCAAACATTGGTGGATTTGTTTGAGTTGAGTATGGTAGATTTTAATGTTATTCTTCGGATGGATTGGTTACACTTTTATTATACGTCTTTGGATTGTCAAACCCATAGGGTTATCTTTAGGTTCCCTGGTGAGCAGGTTATAGAATAGGAGGGTGGTTCTCTAGCTCTTAAGGGTAGATTTATTTCTTATCTTAGAGTTCAGAGGTTGTTTTCTAAAGGTTATCTTTATCACTTGGTCCAGGTTAAAGATTCTAACTTGAAAGGTCCTTTTTTCCAGTCAGTTCTAGTGGTTAATGAGTTTCCAGTGGTCTTTCTGGATTATCTTCTTAATGTTCCTCCAGATAGGTAAATAGAGTTTGGTATTGACTTGGTTCCAAATACTCATCAAATTTATATTCCTCCATATAGAATGGCTCCGACTGAGTTGGGGGAACTCAAGGAGCAACATAAGGATCTTCTGGATAAGGGGTTTATTCATCCTAGTGTATCTCCTTGGGGTACACTGGTAATGTTTGTGTGCAAGAAGGATGGTTCCATTTGGATGTTCATTGATTATAAGAAGCTAAACAAGGTGACGGTCAAGAACAAGTAACCTCTTCGAAGGATAGCTGATCTGTTTGACCAGTTGCAAGGTGCCAAGTTTTTTCTAAGATAGATCTTTGGTCTAGGTACCATCAGCAAATATTAGGGAGGTGGATAATTCTAAGATGAGTTTTCATACATCGTATGGGTTCTTTGAGTTTTTTGTAATTCCATTTGGCTCGACTAATGCTCCGACGAGATTTATGGATCTGATAAATAAAAGTTTTTCATTAGTATTTGGATCTTTTTGTATTGTGTTTATTAATGACATTTTGGTTTTATTTTAAGAGAGAGGTGGATCATACTAATCAACTCCGTGTTGTGTTGCAAACCTCAAGAGAACAACAGTTATATACCAAGTTCTCCAAGTATGAGTTTTGGTTGAACGTTGTAACCTTCTTGGATCATATTATTAGTAAGGTGATCATGGTGGATCCACAAAAGGTTGTTGTGGTGAAGAGGTAGCCTAGACCAATGACTCCATCCAATATTTGGACCTTCTTGGGTTTAGATAGTATTATAGGTGGTTTGTGAAAATCTTTTCATCGATAGATGCTCCTTTGACTAAGTTAAATTAGAAGAAGGTTAAATTTTCTTGGTCGTAGGATTGTGATGGAAGTTTCAAGAAGTTGAAGGATAAGTTAACTTTGGCTTCAATTCTGACTTTGCCGGAAGGTAATGATGGGTTCATCATTTATTGTGATGTATCTCGAGTGGGGCTTGCTTTTGTGTTGAGGCAGCATGGGAAGGTGATTGCTTGTGCTTCTAGGCAATTGAAGGTGAATGAGAGGAATTATCTTACTCATGATTTAGAGTTGTCGGAGGTTGTGTTTTCTTTGAAAATATGGTGGCATTATTTTTCTGGTGTGCACGTAGATATCATTTATCATCATGAGAGTCTACAGTATGTGTTTACTCAGAAGAAGCTTAATCTCAGGCAGAGGAGATGGCTTAAACTTCTCAATGACTATGATATGAGTCTTCACTATCACCCAGGTAAGTCTAACATAGTTGCTGATGCTCTTAGTAGGTTATCCATGGGGAGTTTAGGCTCATGTAGAGGAACAAAAGTGGGAATTTGTGAAGGATATTCACCGCTTGGCTAATCTTGGAGTTTTTCTGTTGGACTCCAAGGATGGTGGTTCAATCTTCTCTTAGTGTAGAGATTAAGGAGAAACAAGTTCTAGATCCTATCTTGATGAAAATCAAGAGTAACGTTGGTGGACAAAAGGTAGTGGTGTTTGAGATCGGTAGTGATGGTACTTTATGGTACCAAGGGAGTTTATGTGTTCCCGATGTCGACAGTTTGTGACAAAGAATTTTAATTGAGGCATATGAGTCGCGCTATGTTGTTCATCCCAATGCGACAAAGGTGTGTCATAATCTCAAGAAGATCTATTGGTGGAATGGCATGAAGAGGGATGTGGCTGATTTTGTGGCAAAGTGCATGGTGTGTCAATAGGTTAAGGTTGAGCACAGGAGGCTAGGAGGGTTGCATTAAGAAATTTATTTGCCTAAATGGAAATGGGAAGTGATCAATATGGACTTCATTATCAGTCTTCCTCGATCTCGGGATCAATATAATTTATTTTAGGTTATCGTGGACTAAGTTTGCGTACTTTTTTGCTAATATGAACTGCCTTCACGGTGGAGGATTGTGCAAAATTATATCTTCAGGAGATTGTGAAGCTGCATGGGGTGCCTGTTTTGATAATTTTTTATCATGGCAAGTAGTTTAGGTCTCACTTCTGGAAATCTTTTCAAAAAGGGTTGGGGACTAAGGTTTGTTTGAGTACTACTTTCCATCTGCAGAAGGATGAGGAGGAGGGGAGAACTATTTAGACACTGGAGGCTACGCTTTGGGCTTATGTGATTGATTATGGTGGCAATTGGGTTGAGAATCTACCTTTGGTGGAGTTTATTTACAACAATAGCTATTATCCAAGTATTGGTATGGCCCCTTTTAAGGCATAGTATGGTAGGAGGTGTAGGTCTCCTATTGGTTCTATCGAGCTTGGTGAGGTATACATATTTTATCTCGACTTGATTTACCAGGCTATGGAGAAGGTAAAGGTGAGTAGGGAGAGTCTTAAGTCTACCTAAAGTTTCCAAAATACCTATGCGGATACTAAGCATAGAGACTTAGAGTTTGAGGTTGGGTATAAGATTTTCCTCGAGGTATCTCCTATGAAGAGAGTAGTGTAGTTTGGTAAGAAGGGGAAGCTCAGTTCCTGGTATGTGGGTCCTTATGAGCTTTTATGTAGAATTGGTAATGTTTCTTATGAGTTGGAGTTACCTTCTGATGTGGCGTGGAAACACAAAATTTTAGATGCTTAAAACCATGAATATATGCATGAAATTAGGGTGTTTAGTTATATATGATGCACTTTGGTGTGAATTGTAGGTAAAATAGGTTTATAACATAATCTGAGCAATAAGAGGAGTAAAAGACCTAATAAGGACCATCTCTGGTTAGTATACGAATCCTCTCGCGATCCATAATCATTTGATATGACTCATATGCTGAGTCCTACGAGGAACAGAACAAAAAAAACAAATCAAGAAACTAAGTGTAAGGAAGATACGACTCAAGTAGTCCATTTGAAAGAAATGGTACGAGTTGTATGCTGAAGTCATAAGCATAATAGAACCTAAGCTACTATCAAAATATTGAAGTATCAGAAGGATACAAGTTGGAAGTCTGAGTATGACTCGTATTGGGATGTCGTATCCTAACCAGTGTTCAAGACTCAAAAAAAATGAAGTCCCAGGCAGATACGAATGAAGATTCCAAGTCATATATGTGGTTATGACTCATAAGTTGAAGTCGTAGGCTGAGCATAGAATTGAATCCATGGGAAGATTAGGAACTAGAATGGTTACTACAAGGCAGGGTACGAAACGTAAGCTAAGGATATGAGTGACAATCGAGTCGTACCGGTTGTCAACTTCACTTTACCTTTCCCATTTTTAATAGGATTTCTATGTTATTTTGAGATACTATAAATACCCTAGGGTTTATCTTTAATTAGGTTATGCATTACGATATTATTTAACACACAGTTACTTTTTTCTACATTATTTCTTGAGATTTAAGGTTTTATTCCATTAAAGTCTTTGGAGTTTACTCATATTGATCTTGTGCATTCGATTTTATGTGGTCTTCATTGATAATCATGGTTTCTTGCACAAACATGAGTGACTAATCTCCTTAACAAGGGTTGTGGGAACCCTGGCGGATTAGCTTCGTAAAGAAAGTGTGAGATTCAATTGTTATAGGGTTTCTGCATGTATCTTAATTCTCTATTGCATTAATTAGCCTCAAGTAGCTACATACACTTGATATAGACTGTATTCACATTTATTTGATAACCAAGAATTTTGTAATTGGGTAGCGAGGATTAAGACAGTTGTACGATAACCAAGTATGACTGGGGCCAGAACAAGGGGCAATAAGGTAACACTCTGAGATGATAACCAAGTCAATAAATGAAATTATATCTTCTATATAATACCTAACTTGTAGGATTTGCATGAAGAACAATGGAATAATTGGGTTGAACATGAGAAATTTATGTAGTTGAGAAGTTAGGGGGAACACAATTCTAGCATTCGTACCTTATTGATTTCAACTAAAAAATACTCAATAGTTGGTTACTACTTACTACTGATACCAAAACCCTCCATTTACTTTATTGTACTGCTTGTGGATTACATCAAGGCCTGCAACTATTCATATTTTCCCTGTGGGATCGACCCCAACATTATTGGGTTATTATATTTATAATCAACTGCTTTATACTTCTAGTGGAGGTATATTTTGGGTTCCATTAAATTTTTGTGTCATTGTCATGAAAGATAGTTTGTACGATTAATTGAATTGGTGAAGCTCACAAGTTTTTAATTTTTAAGATTTTTGTTTGGTATATGTCGGTGAATGCCAAGAACTAGGAGTAGAGACAGTCCCTTACTCCCTTTTGATCCAAAACCCAAGAAAATCCTTCAAACATCAAGAAGGATGGAAGAACAAGTTCGTTGATAGGGTTCAAGATCCCCCCAGTGGATCCAAATGTGGCACTCCTATGTGGTCTAATAGATCCACAAGAAATTACAGACTTACGGATATAGCAGCTATTAGTGCGAGAACACAGGGAAGCCAATAGGCTAGAGCTGCCGCAGAGGCAGGAGTAGATCTGCAACATGGGCTAGTCAGACTTAGATAGATTGTTGATCATCGAGTACAGAGAGGTAGAGCTTCATTGATGAGGGAAAACCAGCATTTGAACCCATATAAGGATGAATCTGATGAAGATCTGGGTTATGCTAAGCCTGTCGAATCAGGAGCCATCATTCCTCCAATATTAGCCCCTAATGTGATGTTTGATATATCTAGTTCTATGATCCAATTGTTGAATCTAAAAGGTGTATTTTCTAGTGCAGCTAAGGATGATGCGAACATGCATCTTACAAATTTTGTAGGGATCTGCACAAACTATAATATTCAAGGGTTAATCAGGAGGCATTGAGACTGAGGTTGTTCCCATTTTTGTTGACTGGAGAAGCATTTTTATGGATAAAAGAACTTTCTAAAGGATCTATCACTACCTATCATGAGTTAAAGATACTATTTCTAAACAAAATTTTCCCTCCTGCACGGATGCTGCAATTAAAGGATGACATTTATAATTTCAGTCAACTACCTGCAGAGTCCATGTATGAGGCATGGTTTTAGTTCAAGAAGAAGTTGATCATGGTACCAAATCACAGAATTAGAGGATCTCACTTGTCTGAGTTCTTCAATAGATCATTGAAAGAAAGTTCAAGAGCTATGTTAGATACAATTTCAGGTAGAGCTTTCATGCATCTTCCTTGGGAAGTTGCATAGGAAATGCATAATGATATTATGGGTACTAATAGAGTATTTCATACTCGAGATTTAAAACATAGTGGTAGTACATATGCAATTAGGGAATCAAATATGGATGGATCAGCAAATGATATGGTAGCACAAAAGGTTTCACAACATTATGCAGATATCTGGTTGCTAACAAAACAGTTTTCTTCAATGAGTTCTTAGAAAGTAAAAACAGTTGTTACATAAGGGTAAACAACCAAACCATTTGAAGAATCTAAAGAAAAGGTGAATTTTCTTTATCATGGGTTGGTGGATTTCCGAGCTTAAGGGCAATGAAATCAAGGTCGGAACTATTATAATGATATGTATAGAGATTGAGATGGTGATTGGCTGCATAAGGATGACTGTAAAGAGAAGAGTGATAAATATATCAACCAAAAAGTTGAGATACGAAGTCCAGAATGGAGACACTCCTGGGCAAGTTGGTTAAAGGGAAAGAAAGTCAAGAGAACTGCTTGAAGGATATCAAAGCTGATTTGTCAGGATTGAACCAGAAAGTTGAGTCTCATGCTGCAACAATCAAATAGTTGGAGCTGCAATTTTGTCTGATGTTAGTTGCAGTGAATCAGAAACAACCAGGCACTTTTTCGAGTAATATGATAGTAAATCCCAGATATGACAGTCAATGCTATGCCATTACCACTTGTAGTGGCAAGGTTACCATATATCCACCTGTACCCATAGTTGATGAGTAGAAAATTGAGAAGGAGCCGATTGATGTAGGGATAAGAAACAAGCTAAATATAGCAGAAGAAAAGATGCCAGAGCCTGTGCTGAAATCCATTTTAAGACCAGGGGCTCCCTATCCACAAAGAGTAAAAAGGTAATAAGAACAAAGTAAGTAAAAAAAAAATTGTCAATGCTAAAAGAATTAATTGTCAGCATACCACTTGTAGAGGCATTGGAAAAGATGCCTGGATATGAAAAATTCATGAAGGATTTGATCACCAAGAAGATGGTCATTAGCTCTGAGGCAGTAGACAACATTCATCATTGTAGTGCAATGGTTACTAGATCTCTGGTAGAGAAAAGAAGGACCCTGGTGCTTTCACAATACCGTGTAAGTTCGGGTCTTTCCATTTCACTCAAGCATTATGTAGGGGCTAGAAAAAATCTCATTCCCTTGGCCATATTCAAGCAATTAGAATTTGGAGCTCCCAAATTAAACACAATGAAACTAGTGATGGCTGATAAAACTGTAAAGATGCCTAATGGTATCCTTAATGATGTTTTTGTAAAAGTTTTTTCTTTTATATTTCCTACTGATTTTGTTATATTAGACTATGAAATGGACTTTTAAGTTCCTATTATCTTGGGAAGACCATTTCTGGCTACAAGTACGATATTGATTGATCTGGAGAAAGAATATCTGATGTTGAGACTCAATGATGAATAGGTGATATTTTATGTATACAAATCTATGAAGCAGTATACCAATTTGAGAGTGATCTTGGGGATTGATGTAGATGATAAAGAGGCAAATTCATTCCATGATGTTGATGTAGTAACCTTGTGGTATGATGGGTTTTATATAGTTGTTCTTGTTGAAGAAAGATTAGGTGTTGAGGCATTTGCGACTATGATCATGAATTTTGATTTTGAAGGTATTAATGAGTATGAGGAGATGGTAGGTGAACTGCAAGGGAGTGGTTATAAATATGCACCAAAGAAACTTGATCAAGATTTGAAAAAAAGAACTACTCCACCATCTTGTCTATCTATTGAAAAACAGCCGGTGTTGGAGTTGAAATTCCTCCAATCACACTTGAAATGTGCATTTTTAGGAGCTAAAAATACCTTATCAATGATTATTGTAGCTGATCTGAGACTGTCAAAAATTAATGCACTGTTGTTAGTGTTACAAAATTTCAAAAAGGCCATTGCATGGTTCGTTGCAAATATTGTTGGTATTCCACCTGGTTTGTGAACTCACAAAATTTAGCTTTAACCGGATTGTGTTCCATCTACTAAATACACGGGATGACTTAATCCTCCTGTGAAGGATATGGTTAAGAAAGAAATTATCAAGTGGTTAGATATAGGTGTGGTATTTCCTATTGGAGATAGAAAGTGGGATAGCCTAGTTCAATGCATTCCAAAGAAGGGCGGAATAATTTTCGTGCGTAATGAGAAGAATGATCTAGTGCCTTTGTGACCTATCACTGGATGGAAAGTATGCATGGATTACAGAAAGTTGAATGCTTGGACTCAGGAAGGCCACTTTCCAATGTCATTTATGGATGAGATACTATATAGGTTAGCATGCAGAGGATGGTATTATTTTCTTGATAGGTACTCTATTTATAATCAAATTACTATTTCACAAGAATACCAAGAGAAAACCACCTTTACATGTCCTTATGGGACCTTGGCATTCAAACGAATTACATTTGGTCTATGCAACGCCCCAACCATGTTTCAGAGATGTATGATGTCCATTTTTCTGATATGGTAGAAGATACCATTGAATTTTTTATGGATGATTTTTTGGTGGTGGGGGACTCTTTTGATGAATGTCTAAAGCACTTGGCAAAAGCTCTACAGAAGTGTGAAGAATGCAACTTGGTACTTAATTGGGAAAAGTGTTATTTCATGGTTAAAGAAGGAATTGTGCTTGGGCACAAAATTTAAAAGAGAGGAATAGAGGTTGATCGAGAAAAAGTGAAGGTGATTGGAAAATTACCGTATACAATTTCTGTAAAAGGTATTTGGATTTTCCTAGGACATGTAAGTTTTTATAGATAATTTATCAAGGACTTCTCGAAGATTGCTAGTCCACTTTGCAAGCTGCTCGAGAAAGAGGTAAAGTTTGATTTTGATGAGCCATGTAAAAAATCTTTTGAATACTTAAAATAGAAGTTGGTGCCTTCCCCAATCATTGTGTCTCCTGATTAGTCTTTGTCTTTTGATATTATGTATGATGCTAGCGGATTGGCCTTAGGGGATTTACTTGTCCAAAGAAAAGAAAAGATCCTTCATCCCATCTACTATGCAAGTAAGGCACTAAACCTTGCTCAAAAGAACTATGCTGTGATGGAGAAAGAGTTATTGGGAGTGGTTTTTTCCTTTGAAAATTTATATCTTACTTGATTGGGACAAAGGTGATTATGCACACTGATAATGAAGCATTAAGGTACTTAATAGCTAAAAAAGATGCAAAGCCAAGGCTTATTCGGTGGGTTCTATTGTTGTAAGAATTTGATTTTGAGGTAAAGGACAAAAAAGGTATAGAGAATCATGTTGCATATCACTTGTCTATACTAGAGGATAAAGCTATGCAAAAGATTTATAAGGGTTTGGAGATTGACGATAGCTTTCCAGACGAACAGATATTGTCATTTTCAAATGATTTAATTCCATGGTTTGCAGATTATGCAAATTACTTAGCAAGTAACCTAATCCTAAAAGATCTCTCATATCAGCAAAGATGGAAATTCATGCATAAGGTAAGAAAATTTTTCTGGTATAACCTTATCTTTTCAAAAATTATGCAGATGGAATCATTCATAGGTGCATACCTAAGGTAGAGATGATGAGCATACCGGAGGCATATCACTTATCACCAGTTGGGGGTCACCATGGAGGGGCCCAAACAACTCATAATATCATACAATGTGGATACTATTGGCTGGCCATATACAAAGATACACATGACTATGCTGCTGCCTATTATCAATACCAACGACAAGGTACTATTACAAAAAGACATGAACTACCTAAGACCCACATCTTAGAATAAAAAGTGTTTGATGTATGGGGCATATACTTCATTGGACCTTTTGTGATTTCGTGTGGGATAAAGTACATACTAGTAGTTGTTGACTATGTGTCAAAGTAGGTGGAAGCGATTGCACTTTCTAACAACGAAGAAAGAAGTGTCACAATATTTGTGAGAAAGAATATCTTTTCTCGATTTGGTATGCCACGTGTTATTATTAGTAATGGAGGGTCACATTTATGCAATCGTCTATTCAAAAATCTGCTTGCAAAATATGGAGTGAAACATAAGGTGGCAACACCATATCATCCGCAGACAAGTGGACAAGTTGAAGTATCTAATAGAGAAATTAAGTCCATATTGACAAAGACTGTGAATGTTAATTGGATTAAGTAGGAAAGAAGGTTAGATGATGAATTATGTTCTTAATGTAAAGCTTACAAAAACCCCATAGGCGCTTCACCTTATCAGCTTGTGTATGGAAAAACTTGTCATTTACCAATTGAACTTGAGCATAAGGTACTATGGGCATTGAAGAAACTGATTTTAGAGTGGATAGATGCAGCAAAATCTATGATGAATAGCATAATGAGTTGGATTAATTCTGGCTCCAGGCATATGGAAGTTCATCACTTTACAAGGAAATGATGAAGTTGTATCATGACCGGGAGATTGAGAAAAGAGTGTTTGAAAAAGATGACCAGGTGCTATTGTACAATTCTAAACTACACTTATTTCCAGGTAAGCTAAAGTCTAGATAACATGTCCCATTCAATGTGATAAGAGTGTATCTCTATGGTGCATTAGAACTAATGAAAGATGGCATAAATCCATTCAAGGTTAATGGACACGCAGTTAAGCACTATATGGGAAATGCAGAAGAAGTAAAGGAGCTACCTGATATTGACCTCGACGAAGTCTGAGTAATCAAGGCAACCATATTGTGTCATGATGTTAAACCAAGTACTACGTGGGAGGTAACCCATGATTATGGTTAGTGAAATCTAAGTATCCAACTTAGCCACATCGTGCCGTGATGTTAAATCAAGCGCTGCGTGGGAGGTAACCCATGTTTTTTACTTGTTTTAATTATAGGGTAATGTGTTTGTTCAATGTGCATGACATAAAGAATGCAGCCAAAATCCAAACAAGTTATAAAGGGTATCACATGAACTCTTCACGAGTCATATCTATATAGTACAACTCATGATTAGGAGTCGTAAGGAACTAGGAGATGAATCAAAATCTGAAATTAAATTTTAGAATACTTATGACTCTTGGTACGAGTCGTAGTCTCTGGTTATGGATCGTGACCAGGAGTCAGACCCACTCCAGAATCCTGGTAAGAATCCCAGTCCATACGAGTCAAGGAAAGCATCCCTAAGCCTGGGTACGAATCGTATCGACAATTCGTACCCCGGCTTACTAGGTCAGCCCTCGGGTTAACCCAATCCAAAATTTAAAGAAAAAAGGAAAATTTTTACCCGATAAGACACTCGAAGATTCTCACTTGTACCCACACAATTTTTTTCCTAATTTTCAACTCAAATCCTAAATATTGACTTGTTTTCAACTCAATCTAACTACCAAAAACATCAATTTCTCGATTTGGTACAATTTTCAACTCAAATTTGAGGCTTTTTTGGATCCAAAATTGATATCCTCTACTATACACAAACCAAGTAAGTTCTTGATTCTATTTTGGATATATTGTAAGTTTAAAAGTGTTGTATGAGGTATTATTAACTTTGTATAAGTAGATTTTCTTCAAATGACAATTGTTGGTACCCTGCATTTGAATTTTGATTTTGAAAATAGGGAATAGGGATGAACTATCATTTGTACTCAGAATTTATTGTGCTTATGTGTTGACAAATGCTAAATATAGATGATTTGAGTAGTTGGTATATTAGGAATTTCATTGGAGACAAACTTTAATAGTTGGACTTCTATTTTGCAGTGGATACGGGATTTCTTACGACTCGTAACCATCGTTAAAGGAGTTGTAATGAGACTTGTACCAACTGACAATATGGAAGTTTGACAAATTCAAGTTCTGGAATGGATATGACTCAAACTTATGAGTTTTATACAGACCATATGACTCGTACATATCAATCATACCCACCTGGGAAGAAAATAGAATTGAACTAAAGTTTCTGACTAGCTTACGACTGTTGGTCACGAGTCGTAACCACCTAGTACAACTAGTAAGGAGGAGTCGTAAGATGGAAAGTAAACAATGATAATACATTATTTGGGTTATGATTCATGTATACGAACTGCACCTAGTAGTTATGACTGGTAAACACACTCGTACCCAACTGAATCAATACTCATTGAACTTTTATTTTTAGTTTTTCTTTTCTTTTCTTTTCTTAATTACAAACTTTAGCATATTTCTAGGAAAAATTCCTCCAAAGAATACATCATCATCCAAAACTATGGCAAAGAAAGTAAATAAACAAAAGTTGGTGGAAAGTGAAGAAACCAGTGAATCTGTAAGCTGGACAAAAAGTAGTAGTGATGAGTATACCGAGACATCTTTTAAGAAAGCTGCACAAAAAGGAAAAGAAGCATCAAAATCCAAGGGGAAGGATGTAGTTCCCCAAGATTCTAATACTTCTCCACCAAAAAAACTAAGAAGAAAGAATGCCACCATCTTACCTCTATATACACCAGTACCAGCTGATGACAATAATAATGAGGCTGAGTCTAGTTCAGCCATGGAAAGTGTAGAAAAAAAAATGGTCCCAAGGTTGATGTACCCTCGATAGCTAGATAGGACCCCCCACTAGCATTAGCCCCTGCTCCGATGCCTGTTGTTGAACGATGAGGGTACCCCGGTATGCAAGCAACATTTACCATAGTCCTATCTCATATAGCAATTGGGAAGGCTAAGAGAGTTTTATATGAGTAGCGGAGAATGAAAACTATAAAGATGGATGAGTTTCCTGAGTTTATGGAACGTTTCAGATAATATGGGTTTGATTGGATGATGAGATCACCAGGTAGGTACAGTGAGGTATTAGTTTGCGAGTTTTATGGCACTTACAAAGATGAGTTGATGAGACAGTACCTGCAAGGTATGTTGTGGAAAGGAGGTGACCCTGTGTTTTCACTGAAAATTCGAGAAGTTTGGGTGGATATATTGCCTAGAATGATAGGAAGGTTTGTATATGATCAAGCATATCAAGCCCCAACCAACTCAACTAAGATGGACCAGAGAATGGCAGAGATGAGGAAGATCACCAGCCAAACTTTAGGTATGGATGACAAGATAGTGGTGTTTTGATGGATCGCTGAGAAGATTATTGCACATGGAGAGCATTCCACTTGGGTTGAAGGTGATATGGGAGATTCGATACAAATCAAGATGAGCTCCCTCACTTTTAAGGGTAAGGCACGGTGGACTATAGCCCGTCATAGGTTATATCCAACTACAGGTGATGATATACTAAGTCTATTTAGGGAAGCGATGATAACTGGGTTTACACTAGGCTATGATTTTAATGTTGAGGTATTTCTAACCCGATAATTGAGAGATAGGGTTGTAGCAGAATTGAAGGCATTACTCACATACCCCTACATAATCATGAAAATATGTTTAGTTGTAGAGGTATTAGAGATTTTCAGCATTGATAACATGAGGGAGGCCTATCGGACATTTGATATTAGTCTGATACGTGATGTATCCAACCCTCTAGCCTGACCTATGAGGCAGGCAGAAAATGCTATGGAGGGAGCTTTCCCATAAGAGAAGCAGACAAATGTTGCTGCTATGGCTTATGTCGCCGAGCTAGGTGCGCGATCTGAGAGTGCACCAATATATAGAATAAGTACTTCTAGTGATCCACCACCATTTTAGTTTATGCCACCTAGGCCATGAGTTATGCCCCCTGGAGTTATGATGATATCGTAGGCTACGTGAATAGAGGTTGTGACCCAATTAGCTACACTAACTACAAAAGTAACCAACATAGAAGGTGGTGTAAAAATTTGGATGAGACAAAAACTGGAGGTATAGGATAGGCTCATGCAAGACCGCCTAGATGCATTTGAGTCAAGGATCACTCGACAGTTAAGTAGTGGGCAGTCACCTAATGGTGCTGAGATCTGAGCAGATATTATAGGTATGAAGGGTATGGTTGCTAATTTGTCTAAGAGGATGATGGTTTCTGAGCCTATTATAAAGATTGAGATACCCGCAATCGAAGTGCAGAATATTTTGGCAGTCTCGATAAATGAGCAGATTATGCAGACCCATGTAGAAAGATCAGAAAAGAAGATGAATAATAAAATAAGAAGAACAAATATAGAAAGAGGCAAGAGCTACCAAGAAAGTCAGATGTAGTGGCAGTCAGGGTGGAAAGGACCAAGAGATGGCTAGTAGATCTAGCAGATTAAGAGATCTAGCTTCTGATACTGAGGGGGTCTATGAGGTTCCCCTACTTGTTATTGATCCAGTCCCAGTTGGCACAGTTGTTGTTGAGAGTGGGACCCAATCTGAGGCCCCACATGCAAATGTTGATGCTTCGGTGCCTAGGTATGACTCTTTTTACCTACTTTATTGTATTCTTATATCACTAAGGATAGTCCAATATTCTTAAGTTATGGGTAAGGGTACCAAAAAATTTGGGATATATTTTATGATTTTCAGATGTAGCTAAAACTAAAATTCTATTGTGACTTCAAGTTTGAGGCAGGCAGCTGAGATAGGGAGTAGATTAGCACACCTATGGCAGCAGATAGTTTTGAATTTTGATGATAGTTTTATTGATGATTTATTATGGATTTTTTAAATTTGGGTTGTATTTAAAAATTCTGATTCGGATTTGTTGTTGTGATTGCTAAAACACTGCTAATGGTTATGGATTTTTGAATTAATCTTGAGAAAAGTATAGTTAGATGTAATAAAGAGTTTAAACAATTGAGTTCCCCTTAAAATTTTCTTTAGATAATGGCATGATTTGTATATTATGTTGAAACTATTGAATATCTGAGAATGGCATTAGGATTAGGGATTATATATGTAGGGACAGACCAAGTGTAAGTTTGACATCTTGTACTTAGTAATGTATCCCTGTGCAAGTGAGCGTAAGGTTTACCAAGTTCCCGGTTATGTTGGAATCTAGAACTTGCTCGATTGCTTTTACTGAGGTCTAGGATAGTTAGGTACGAAGTCATCATAGGCCCTCTTTATATGAGTCCACTTAAGCCTTAAATGCATGAACCAAATGAGTAATTCCCCTTGATCAAAATATTTGAGCCTTAATAAACCATTTTTTTCTTTTTAAACCAATCAAATGACTGTTTAGCTAAAATAAATTTATTGTTGACTCTGATCCTCTTGAGAATATTGTGCACCTCAACTCAGGCAAATAACTTAAGTTGAAAGTGACTATATTTGGGGGTGCGTAATAGCAAATGAGTATGAAACAGGGGGTAGAGAAAAAATAGCTAAAAAATGGGTAGGCATAAAATAAAATAAAAGGGATGAGTATTGCAACAGAAAGTTAAGCAGAAGAAAATGCTAAACCTAACCCGATTATAATATACTTAAAAGAAAAAAAACATATAATGGTGAAAATAAATGAAGAAGTGGAAAGTCCCCCCAAGAAAAGTATAGTGTCCAGGAGATGTAGTCACTGAAAGAATTCCAAAAGATGTCCTACCAGCCCCTAGCCTACATTACAAGACAAATAAAGTCCTATAGTGATCTTATCTCGACTATCTAAAAGCTTAGGAAAAGAGAATAAGAGAAAGCCTATGGTATTTTATGCACACCAGTAATACTTCTTTGTGAGAGCGAGCATTGTTTGTTATATCCTAGAAAAGATTAATACGCATAATGAGAGAAAATTGGATTTCTTGAATGTGAGTACACATGAGTTATGCTGCAAAGTTGCTAGATTGTTTGATGGATCAAAAATAGTTTTAAGCATGAGTAGCTATTACTAATGTAATTTCATCATCAGATCCCTTCGTGTTCTCTCATGTGTTGAATTGCTATACGCAAATTTGAAGTGAAAACTTAAAATTAAGAGGGGAACAACAAAATTGAAATTTAAGTCAAAATCACTGCCATTGGTTGTTTGAGATCTTCTTGTTTTGAGCATTGCCTCGAGTGTAGAAAATGATATTTCGTCTTGTTTGCCTGAGGACATGCAAAATTCTAAGTTGATGGTGTTTATGTTCCATGGAAACACGATACTTTCGATGCTCAAAACCATGAATTATGTGTAAAATTAGGGTGTTTTTTAGATATGATGCACTTTGGTATTAATTGTAAGTAAAATAGGTTAACAACATAATCTGAGCAAAAGAAGGAGAAAACGACCTGAAAAAGACCAACTATGATCAGTATACATATTTTCTCATGAGTGGTAATCATTCGATACAACTCGTATACTGAGTCATATGAGGAACAAAACTAAAAGACAAATCAAGAAACTAAGTTTGAGGAGGATACGACTCAAGTAGTCTAGTTGTAAGATAGGGTACAAGTCATATGCTGAAGTCGTAAGCATAAAAGAACCAAGTTAGTATCTAGAAATTAAAGTATCAGTAGGATATAAGTTGGAAGTTTGAGTACGACTCGTATAGGGATGTTGTATCCTAACCATTGTTCAAGACTCAAAAAGACTAAAGTCCCGGGATGATACGGATGAAGAATCCAAGTCATATGCATGTTTATGACTCATAATCTAAAGTCGTAAGTTTAACAGAGAATTGAAGATATGGGAAGATTAGGAACTGGAATGGTTATGGTAAGGCAGGGTAGGACTCGTAAGCTGAGGATACGAGTGAAGACAGAATTATATCGATTGCCGACTTAACATTACCTTTCCCATTTTTAATAGGATTTTTATGTTATTTTGAGATATTATAAATACCCTAGGGATTAACTTTAATTACTTTATGCATTGCGACATTATTTTACACATAATTACTTTATTTTACATTATTTCTTGAGATTTAAGATTATATTCAATTAAATACTTTGGAGTTTATTCATCTTAATATTGTGCAATTGATTTTATGTGTTATTCATTGATAATCATGGTTTCTTGAAAAAACATGAGTGGCTAATCTCCTTATCTAGGGTTGTGGGAACCCTGGCGGATTAGCTATGTAAAGAAAGTGTGAGATTCAATTGTTCTAGGTTTTATGTAGGTATCTTAATTCTCCATTGTATTAATTAACCTCAAGTAGCTATAGACACTTGATATAGGTTATATTCTCATTCATTTAATAACCAAGAAGTTTGTGATTAGGTAGCGAGGATTAAGACAAGTGTACGATAACCAAGTTTGACTAAGGCCGGAACAAGGTGTAATAAGGCGACACTCTTAGATGAAACCAAGCCAATGGATGAAAATAATCTTCTAGATTAGACCTAACTTGTACGATTTGCATGAAGAACACTGGAATAATTGGGTTGAACACGAGAAATTTATGTAGTTCAGAAGACGGAGGGAACATAGTTCTAGCATTCGTCTCATATTTATTTCAACTATATAATACTCAAGTATGGGTTACTACTTACTACCGAGACCAAAACCCCCATTTACTTTACTGTACTACTCATGGATTACATTAAGGCATGCAACTGTTCATGTTTTGTATGTAGGATCGACCCCAACCTTGTTGGATTATTATATTTACAATCAACCATTTTATACTTGTAGTGGAGGCATATTTTAGGCGACATAACTTTCTCTCTTAAGAATTGTTCATCCGGTCTTTCATGTTTCCATGTTGAGAAAGTGCATAGTGATCCTTCTTGGGTTATTCCTTATGAAGGATTAGGTATCACTATTTCTTTGTCCTATGAAGAAGTCCTAGTTAAGATTTTGGATAGGAAGGTTCGTTAGTTGTGGACCAAGGATGTGGCTTCAGTTAAGGTTCTTTTTCAAAACCATAAGGTGGAAGAATTTAATTAAGAAGTGGAAGAGGACATGAAATCTAAATATCTGTATTTTTATCTGCTCCTGGGATTCGTGCGGAAGGTATGAGTTTTCAACACATCATTATTTTCAGAGTTTGTTAAAGGAAAGATCAATATCTTTGTCTTTTTTATTTCAAACTTTGTTAAAGATTAGGAATATATCTGATAATACAAATGACTTTTGCGTGTGCTTACCCCTACTATATCCGTCATTCGGAGATGAATGTTCCTAGTGGGGGAGACTTAAACACCTAGGTTTCTGGACACTAGAAATTTTCCTAGAATTTTGATCTCTGCACCCAATACAACTCATAGTTACGAGCCATATATTGGGGTATGGATGGTATGATCCAGTCGAATGCTGACCAATAATGGTTAGTGGGATGGATTTTGGTTACTGGAATGGGTACGACTTAGGGGTACGAGTTGTAATTGTGCTTATGGATCATTTGGTTCCTTAACTTGATCTTAGACTTTATTACTTAGGTTGGATATGAGTATGAGTGGATCACCATGAGCTGTAAGCCCGGATACGAGTCATACCCAGAGTTCGTATGGTGGACAGTGTCTAAATCTTTCTTGGGATTAAATCTGCTAGGGGTACGGAAAAAGGTATAGATCATATGCTTTGGACACGACTTGGTTGGATGAGTCATATGTTGGACAGTGTTTGATCTGAAGGTTGAGTCTTAGGGTACGAGTGGCGGGTACCACTCGTATTGGAGGATACGACTCGTGATGGTCAATCATACCATTGTGATGGGATTTTGGTACAACTAAAGTCGGGGTATTTAGGATATTTCCCCTCATATCCTAATAAGGCCCCACGACTTCTAACCTACTTGGAAGGTTATTTACCCTATTATTCCCTTCATTAACACTTAGAAACTCTTATTAACACTCTAAAATTCTCTCAAAAAATTTTTGTCAAGGAAAGCTACGATTTTATATAAAGGATTGATTTAGGGTTTGTCTTTCTGATTTCTTTAAATCATCATCTTAGTTTAAGGATTATTCTCTTCCTACATTGATAGTTTTATCTAAAGTCAAGATTTTATGAATGTTCTTATGATTTCATTAATTGTATGATTTTGGTTTTCAAATATACTTTGGGGTTTTTGATGTTAAATGGTTGGTTATGGTTTTCCATGGTTTTAATTAAGCTTTTATATGCAATGATGGTGGTTTTAGATAATTGAATTGCATGGGAATGGTTTAATGGTAATTATAATTGGATTTGGTTATATTATGCCCCCAATATGTTTGACAAAATTCTTATAAAGATATGTTCATTGCATTGACTATTTTATAGGAGCTCTTGCATGTTTTAAAACTTGATAAAGGAATTATGCATGGTTTAAATGTCTTGGAATGGTAAACGGATAATGGTTATGCTTTTGGGGTACACAGAATCCCCCAAGTGGTTTTAATATGGTAAATGGAAGGGCTCTTGAAGGTACCCTTAATCTTATAAATGGTTGTCTAGGGATGATACTTGCAAGTAAGGATTGTTAAGATGATACCAATATCAATGCCCTTTGTTAATAAATAGAAAATGGCTTGGTTATTTGGATATAAGTTTTAATTTTTCAATAATGGAAAAATATGTAGCAAAGTCTTGGAAGGTAGAGGTCTCGGGGGGACCAAAACTATAAACTCATATTTGTCGATATGAGGTTGGTCTTGGTGACCGTGTGTTGGCTATCACACTATATTTTGGGGGATATAATAGTCATCCCAAGGATTTCTTTCCTAGCCATGGGGATACACGTACTGGGGCCCTTTCAGTAGGGGAGTTAAACTCATATAGCCTGTGGGTGGTTTAGGATGGAAAATCTACATAACCTAGGTAAAGGTTTTAAAGACATATTAAACTCGGTCCCTTTTCCCAACAAGGTTACATATATGTATTTTTCTATGCATATTGATACTTTTACTTGATTTTATAAATGGCATTATTTTATCCTTATCTTGGCATCATGCTAGCGTTCACCCACTAACCCATCTACTGGAGGTTGTATACCCACGGTATGTAGGAATCAATTGTTCTACTCTTCTTACATAGTGATTAACTCAGGGAGAGCATTTTGACTGAAGAGTTGAGCTTCAATCCTTTTAGAAAGATCCATTTCATGTTGTGGACATTTTTAGACATTTTGGTTGTATTTTGGATATTGGTTTTGGCTATGGTCGGGGGCATATCCCAATCGGATCTTAATATTCTTTTGGCTATAGGCTTTGTGGTACTTCTATGGGTTAGAATGGGTGGGATCTTTATAGGTGTCGCCCTTGGAATTGGAATAAGTTGGTGGGCTGACATCATTGGATGTTATTATTGGTTGTTCCATCATATTTCATTTTGGGATTAATTACATTATGTTTTGGAACATTTTTGGTTATGACCTGGTTTATTGTAATTGTTTCAATAGTGGTTTGGTATGGTTGGACTCGATTAGGTCGATCACAGTTGTAATCTTATCCCAGTGTTATTGTGTGAGCTGTTGCACTATGTTGTTACATGCTTGAAATTTAGCCAACTCATGGCAAGCGGCTGGAGGTTGGGTTAGGTAATGGGGGTGGTCTTTAGTCTCGTCGGACTTAGGACATATATTATGAAAAGTCCCCCATTCGGGTTGGGTCACATTGTGTCTCATTTCAAGTAGTATAAATTGAGTCATAGGGTCCAGAATGTGTGGGGTCCTATAGAGTTTCTTGGTTACGACTCGTGGTGTGAGTCGTAAAGAGTGGCTACGAGTCAACAGTTGACTCGAAGTCAATGACGGTACTTTTTTAGCTTTTAATTTAAGGGCATTCTATACATTTCTCTTCTTACCCAAATTGAAACCCACGACTTGTAACACCTTTAGGGTGTCATTATCACTTAGAAACAAATCTAAGAAACTTATCAACCACTCCAAAAGGCTCTCTAAATTCCCTTAAGCTAGTCAGGCTAGGGTTTTATCAAGTTGGTCATCGAAGGTCTTAAGGGTCAATTTCTCTAGAAATTTCTTGTTATTTAAGGCATATTACTCTACCCTCATTGTTAATTTGTTAAAAGCATATATTTTAAAGTATTGTACATGAGATATTCATGTTGGTTTTATAACAATGGTTAAGGGTTTTAAATGCTTGTTGTTGAACAATGTCTTTCAATGGTTTATTTATGATTAATCAAGCTTTAATTATGGTTTTGAACTTGTACGTGCATGTGTATAGTGAATAAATAAGGGAATTATGATTTTCCAAAACTTGTGACTTTTGAAGTGGTTATGACCCCAAGCCCACAATATGAAATTGGTTTTTAATTATGAGAAATGTGGGTATTTGTAAAATTTAACTAAGGGGGGTTGTGAATTTCCCTAAATGATGTACTTATTTTTGCATGTTATTGTTAACTTTCAAGATTAGTTAGTAACGATACAAACAATGTATGCCTAAATATGCATTGTGGTTAAATAAATGGGATAAATATTTTAATGGGGGTTGTGTAGTTGAGTCATGGAAGTGATGGTCTGAGTGACCGATACTAGAAACTCCATTTGCCGACACGGGGGTTAAAGTGACTAGGGAGGTTCAAGTCCCTCTCATTAGTATTATATGATTAGGGAGGTTTGAGTTCCTCGTAAATCAATAGACTATAGGGTTCTTAAGTCAACTTAGTATAGTATTAGGAGGTTTGAATCCCCCCAGACATGTATATAAGATTATTCTCCATTTGTACAGCTACACGTACTAGGGCTCGACTAGGGGTGAGATCTAGGTCCCATATAAACCATGAGTATATGTTATGATGATTGAGCTATACAATCAACGTAAAATTTTTAAAATCCAAGTTAATCCTTGTTACCTATCCCAGCATGTGATATTTCTATATATATGCATTTGATTTTGTACATTGGATTGAAACAGTTGATCATGACATTATGTTATCCTTATCCCTAAGTTACATGCTAGCATTCACTCTGATAACCATCTTCAGATATTGAATCACCATGCGATGCAAAAAAATTTCATACTTCTACTCATCCTACTCAGTAATTAGGATTCAGGATCAGCTCATGAGTTGACATTAAAGTGTTGAGCTTCCATACATTGTAAGTCTTCATTCATGTTTTGGACTCCTATGTCTCATACTGTTTAGACTATTTTTGCTATTTTCGGGGGCATATACCTACATTTTATTGAAATTCAATTTTGGTTCTTTATTTGGAAGTATTTGTTTGGACTAATATGGATAGTAGGCAGTGTTGGTCAATTTTTTGGCCGATCATCGGTCCCCAGTTATAAGCATATTTTAAATTTTTTAAAGTTTTTAGATGCTATACTGTTATATATTTGGAATTTATCCGACATAGGGGGGTGTTGTGTTTGGTTTGGTTAGGTTAATGGGTGATCTTCGGTCCACGTGGGACTAAGATATCCATCATGGCCAGGACCTTATTTGGGTCATGACAAAGCTTGTATTAGAGACTAGGTTTGTTGTCATTGGGTGTTACAAAGCAGTGTTTAGTAGAGTCACATTTATGGATGTGTAGAGTTCCATACTAATAAGGGAGAGGCTATAAGGAATTTAGGAATGTTTTCCTTTCTTGTTATTTTCTTTTAAGCTATAGAGTCTAAGGCCTTGAATCTTCTCTAATTCCCATGTGTTATATTTTCAGATCATGCCTCCCAGATGATCTGGTGGTTGCAACAACTCTTTTATCCTTTCTGAGGACAATGTAGATAGACCTCATCAAACTTGAGGAATTCGTACTCGACCAAAGTTCGTTGCTTTTGATTTCACTAAAGGATCTCCACAAGTTCCCCCTATCCCTTTTCAAGCATCTCGAGCTGATGTTGCTTATGCTGAGTTTGGCTAATTGATTTATTTGCTTACCTAGTTGGTGGCCTCCTAGACTAAGTGTGTTGTTTCTGTTGGTCCATTATCTGAGGCTACTAGGGTTAGCAAATTTATTAGGTTGAGTCCTTCTACTTTTATTGGTTCTAAGGTGGAGGAAGATCCTCAAAATTTCATAAATGAGGTGGAAAAAATTTCCGTATAATGCATGCTACTAATGTGGAGGGAATGGAATTCATCACTCACCAATTGAAGGATATGGTGTATTAGTGGTATGAGGACTAGGACTAGTCTAGGGGTAAAGGTGATGAGTCAGCCATGTGGGATAATTTGTCTAGTGCTTTTTTAGACTGCTTCTATCCTCAGGAATTAAGGGAGGAAAAAGTGATGGATTTTGTAAACCTGAAGTAAGGTAGGATGTCAGTCAAGGAGCATTCCTTAAAGTTCCATTAGTTATCCCGGTATGCTCCTGAGTTGGTATCTAGCATGAGGGCTAGAATGAGGAAGTTTACTTTTGGGTTTTCCCATAAAATAATCTTAGAGAGAAAAGATGCCTTGTTGAACAAGGATATAGACATCTTTAGACTTGTGGTGTATATACAAGAGGTGGAAGAAGAAAAATAGAAGTAAGCGAAGATAAGTAGAAGGTAGAGTGAGAAGTTTCACTATTCATATTAGGGTAGAGGTCAATAGCAAATTTGTAGAGATGGTTGGAAGTGCTCTAAAAAGAAGTGGGGCAACTTTGATTCCTACAGTACGACTTATACTCCCTATCCTAAGTCATCGGGTGACCGTTGTTCTCTATATGATAGTGGTTTTAGAGCACCAGGAGCCCAATCTCAGGAAAGTAGGGCTCAGTAAGCTCCATTTTATCCTTCTTGTAGATTTTATGGTTAGGTATATTTTGGTTTTTGTGAGGAAGGTAGGAACAAGTGCTTTAAATATGGTCAGACTAGTTATCTACAGAGGGATTGTCCTTCTAAGGTTGCTTCCAGGGCGAATAAGATTCATATTGCTACTGCATCCGCTCCTACACCTAAGGGTGCTACTTTTGCTTCTGGATCCTAAACTTATTATAACCATATGCAAGCTCTTTCCACTCCTTAGTATTTTGAGGCATCCCCTGACGGTGTTACTAGTACGCTTAAACTATTTTCTCATGATGTATATTGCCTACTTGATCCTGGATCTACTCTCTATTGTGTGACCCTTTATGTGGCTATTCATTTAGGTTATGATCCTAAGTGTGTTCCAGATCCTTTTTCTGTGTCTACCCTAATGGGTGACTCTATTATTGCTAGAAGGGTATATATCGGTTGTGTGTTGTCGGTTCATAGTAGGGAGACCTTGGTGAATCTGATAGAGTTAGACTTCTTAGACTTTGATATGATTTTTGGGATGGATTGGTTGCATTCATGCTATGCAACTCTTGATTATCGAACCCGAAGAAAATAGAAAAGTAGTTCCCTAGTTCCTAAGGAAAGGTTAATCTCGTATCTTAGAGATGGGAAATTTGTTTCCAAATAGTGCCTCTATCACTTAGTGCATGTTAACAATTCTAGAGCCGAAGTTCCTTCATTGCAGACTCTTCTTGTGGTTTGTGAATTTCCCGAGGTATTCCCTTATGATCTTCCTGGTGTACCTCCCGATAAGGAAATTGATTTTGGTATTGATGTTCTTTCAGACACTCATCCTATTTCTCTTCATCCTTATAGAATAACTCTGGCTGAGTTGAAGGAACTCAAGGAGAAGTTGAAAGATCTTCGTGACAAGGGTTTTAAATTCCCTAGTATGTCTCCATAGGGTGCTCCTGTGTTGTTCGTGTGTAAGAAGGATATTTATTTTTAGATGTGTATTGATTACTGCCAATTGAATAAAGTAATTATGAAGAGTAAGTATCCACTTCAATGAAATGATGATCTCTTTGATCAATTTAAGGGTGCTAAGTTCTTTTCCAAGATTAATCATTGATCTGGGTACAATTAGTTGAATATTAAAGAGGCAGATATCCCTAAGACTGCCTTTCGAACAAGGTATGGTCATTTTGAGATTTTGGTGATGTCATTAGGTTTGATAAATTCCCTGGATGCATTTATGGATTGTATGAATCATTTTTTTCATGAGTTCTTAGACTTGTTTGTCATTGTATTTATTGAAGATATTTTGGTGTATTCTAAGAATGGGATGAATCATGTCGATCACCTCAGCCTTGTATAGCAGACCCTAAAGAATCAGTGTTTTTTTGCATAGTTTTCTAGGTATGATTCTGGTTGAATGTTGTGACTTATTTTGGTTATGTTGTTTCCAGTGAAGGGATTATGACGGATCCACAGATGGTTGTGGTGGTTAAGAAGTGGTTGAAACCCACGACTCCATATGATATTTTGAGTTTCTTGGGTTTAAAAGGCTACTATAGAAGGTTTATAGAGAGTTTCTCTTAGATTGTAGCCCTATTGAATAAGTTGACTCAGAAAAAGGTGAAATCCTTTTGGTCTGATGCTTGTGAGGGTAGTTTCGAGTAGCTGAAGGATAAGTTGACTTCGAGTTTGGTCTTGACTAGACCTAAGAAAACTAATGGTTTTGTTGTCTATTGTGATGTGTCCAGAGTAGGGCTGGATTTTGTGTTGTGCAGCATGGCAAAGTGGTTTCTTATTCTTCTAGACAGTTAAAAAATATAAGAAGACTAATCCTACCTATTACTTAGAACTGTTAGCTGTGGTGTTTATTGTTTGGAGTCCATGTTGATAGTTATTCTCATTATAAGAGCCTACAATATGTGTCACTCAAAAGTAGTTAAATCTTAGGCAATGGAGATGGATTAAGTTTCTAAAGGACTATGACATGAGTCTCCACTATCAGCCAGGTAAAGCTAACATGGTTGTTGATTCTCTTAGCAGGTTGTCTATAGGAAGTTGTCTCATATTATGGTGCTGATATAAAGAAAAAGGAAGTGTTAGATCCTATCTTGATGCTAATCAAGAATGATGTAAGTATGCAGAAACTGATAGTTTTTGAGATTGGTGGTGGTGGTATCTTGAGGTACCAAGGAATATTATGTGTTCTCGATATTGATGGGTTGAGATAAAGAATTTTGGCTGAAGATCATAAGTCCCATTATACTGTTCATCCTGGTTCGACAAAAATGTATCATGATCTTAATGAGATTTATTGGTGGAATAATATGAGGAGGGATGTGGTTAATTTTATGGCTAAGTGCATGGTGTGTCAGCAAGTAAAGGTTGAGCACTTGAGGCCCTGTGGGTTGACTCAGGAGATTGAACTATCGGTGAGGAAATAGAAGATAATTAATATGGATTTTGTTACCTCTCTTTTGTGGTCTTGCCAGTAATTTTATTCAATTTGGTTCATCATTGGTAGGATGACTAAGTCTGCTCACTTTTTGCCAGTGAGGATTAATTTCTCTCTTGAGGATTATGACAAGTTGTTAATTGAGGAGATTGTGAAGTTGCATGGTACTCCAGTTTCCATCATATCTGATTAGGGTACTAAGTTCTCATATCATTTTTAGAGGTCCTTCCAGTGAGTTTTGGAGAATAAGGTGACCCTTAGTAACTCTTTCCACCTACAGATGGATGGGCAAGAGAAAAGGACAATTCAGGTCTTGAAAGATATGCTTCAAGATTGTGTATTTGTTTTTGGGGGTGATTAGGTTGACCACCTGTCTTTCATAGAAATTTCCTACAACAACAGTTATCACTCTAACATTGGTATGGCTCCATTTGAGGCCTTATATTGTAGGAGTTGTCGATCTCTAATTGGGTGGTTGGAGGTTGGTGAAAATAAGTTGTTTGGTCCTGATTTGGTTCACCAAGACATGGAGAAAGTGAAGGTGATTCGGGATAGACTTAAGGCTTCCCAAAGTCATTAAAAGTCCTAAGCGAATGTGAGGCAAAAAGAGTTGGTGTTTTTTGTTGATGATTGGGTTTTTTTAAGGTGTCTCCCATGAAGGGAGTGATAAGGTTTGGTAATAAATGGAAGCTTAATCCCCGTTATGTTTGTCCATATGCGATTTTGAAAAGGGTTTGTAATATCGTAAACGAATTGGATTTTCCCTTTAGTTTGAGCTCTATTTATCCAGTGTTTCACTTGTTGATGTTGTAAAAGTGTGTGGGTGATCCTTTGATGTTTGTTCTTTTGGAGGAGGTGGGTATCTTAAATTCCTTGTCTTATATAGAAGTCTCGGATGAGATTTTGGATAGGCATGTCCGCCTGTTACAGACAAAGGATATAGCATCGATAAAATTTCATTAGAGGAACCAAATGATTGAGGAAGCTACGTGGAAGTTGAGGAGGACGTGATGTCCAGGTACCCGTTCTTGTTTCCCGTTTTGAATAATAGTACTTAAGGTTTGTGTATTCCTTGACTTTATTGTTCTATGACTTTGTTAAAGGAAACGGTGATTTCCTTGGCATCTTTGTTTTCTTTCTTTGTTAAAGGTAAGAATTATGGTATGTGGATTTCAAATCATGCTAATAAATGCCTTGTCCTATCATTCGAGGAGGAATGATTCTAAGGGGGAGAGTATATAACACTTCGAGTTTTTGGCCCTTGATAATTTTCTGAGTTCTGAGTTTACTGCCTTGACTATGACTTACCCAACAAGTCTTAGGATGTCTTGATAGGTCAGTGACCCTAGTCATAAGGTGTCTAGTGAATGGTGCTTGATTTTCTTTCTAGGGTAATACTTGGGTCACGAGTCATAAAGTAAAACACCCTAGCAATAAGACCCTTACAAAGTTTCCTTAGTTTTGGACTTACTGGACTTGATACGACTCAAAGGTACTAATCGTAGCCTTGAATGCAACTCGTGGGATGGATTGAGAGTTCAATGATATGTCAGGCAGTGTACTTGTCTTGGTTACTTCCCAGGATACGAATCATCAAGGTACGAGTCATATCCAAAGATATGAGTGGTGCAAGGCAAGTTGTATGGTGCTTGATTAAGTTGTATTGTGGAGTGTTCCTATGGTATGATTGGTGAGTACAATTGAGTGTACCACTCGTACCCTTAGGTACAAGTTAGAGAAGTGTGAGTTGTATAGGAATCAGCATGTAAGGCCCTAGGAAGGTCTTGAGTATGAGTTAGGGTACCACTCGTACCCTAGGATACGGATGGTATAGGTGATTCATACCCTTAGATGTGGTTTGTTGTTAATTTTAAATCAAATATAGTCTGAACATTTCCTAATTCAAAGCCTCTATGTTCTCATGTTATATAATCCTTGGTGGCCTCTCTTAACACTTATTAAAGGATTGAAACACTATAAATACTCTCTCAAACTCATTCTTGAAGATTGGAGGCTAGGGTTTCTCAAGTGCTCTTCAAAGGGGCTTAAGAGACATGTTTCTCTTTGGAATCTTCTTGTATAAGATAGGTACTCCTTCCCTTATTTTTAGTTCCAACTAAAAACATGTTTGTTATGTTTTAAACATTTATTTATGAATCATTAATGGTGGTTTTTGAAATATATGTTGAGGGTCTTGATGCATATGGTTTGGTATTGGTTTAAACTATATTTTTACATGTTTTTGGTGATGGATTGCATATATTAATACTTGTTGGTTATGGTTTAACAAATGGGTCTTGAGTAACCCTAATAATGGTATTTTATTTATTGGTTTTGGTCTTGGTAATGGTATGCCCTCAACATGTTTGATAAAATTCCTAAAAGAATGTTTTCACTCTATTGTTGAACTTTAATTAGAACTATTGCATAATTTTGTTTGGTAATGAACCCCTAAATGGATTTGGTTGGTTTTGCATGTTTTTAAATATTTTAAATGATATAAATGTTTTGAATGGTCATAAATGGTTTGGAATGGTCTTAAATCATATAAATGGTGTACATGGTATGGAAGGATTAAATGGTAAAGCCTTGGTGGTTATGAAATTGGTTATGCTTATGGGGAACATAAAATCTCCCAAGTGGTTTAATATGGTAAATGGAAGGGCACTTGGAAGTCCTCTTAAACCTATTTATGGTTGGCAATGGATAGTACTTGCAAGTATGGTCAGTATGACAATACCACCGCTAAATGGCCTTGGTTAAAAAATAGTAAATGGATTGATTGGTTTCTTGGTAATGGTTTTAATTGGGCAATAATAGTAGGATATATTGCAAAGCTCTTGAAGGTCGAGGTCCCGGGGGGGACCAACACTCGAAACTCATATTTGTTGATGTGAGGTTGGTCTTAGTAACCATGTGCATGATGTCAGACTTTATATTTGGGGGATGTATTAGTTATCCTAGGTTTTCTTCCTTGGTCATGCGGCTACACGCACTAGGGCTCTTTCAATAGGGAGAGCTGAACCTATATAGCCCGTAGGTGGTTTAGGATGGCAGAGATACATAGCCCAGGTAAATTTTTTAAAGGCATGCTAACCCTTTCCCATCATGGTTATATATACATATGGGTTTATGAATTAGGGATGGTTTTACTTGGCTTTTTAAATGGCATTATTTTACCCTTATCCTGAGTACATGCTAGTGTTCACCCACTAATCAATCTTCGGGCAGCTATATAACCACGCTATGCAGGAGTCAACCATTCTACTTCTCCTACTTAGTGATCGGATTCGGAGATAGTCAATGTTGAATTGAAGTGGTGTGCTTCCATATTTCAAAAGGCATTTATTTCATGTCATGGTATACTTTACGTAATTCTCGTCTTTTATAGACTCTAGTTTTGTCTATGGTCGGGGGCATGTCCCGACTAGGTACTCTTTAGTTGGTCTAAAGACTTTGTATGGATAACTGTTGACTTGGGTATTGTATAGATATTTTTATTATATGTACATACATACATTGGCTTATTATCATCGTATTGGTTTATGGTTTCTGCATTATTTTGGTAGGTTATTAGGTGGTTGGACTTGGTTGGATTGGTCTAGGATATAGGCCTATTCGAGAGTCACCACATGGTTGGATACACTACCTTATTATATCTTTGGACTTTTGTCGATTCAAGGTATGCGTTCGGTGGTTGGGTTGGGAAATAGGGGCGGTTCCTGATCCTGGTTGGGCTTGGGATTGCGCATTACGACAAGGCCGTAGTTTGAGTCGTGTCAAGTTGGTATCAGAGCTTTAGGTTTCAGTGTCATGGCGTGTCCCCCAAGCCGTGTTGAGTAGAGTCTTTCTTATGGATATGTCATATACCATACTTATAATTAGGAGGCTACGAGGGATTTAGGAATGAATTTCTTTCTTGGTTATTCTACTTTTGAGCTATGGAGTCTAAGGTCTTAAACTCTTCTTTGAATCATCCTTGGTTCACTCTTCTAATCATGTCTTCTTAATGATCTAAAGTTTATTGAAACTAACCTATCCCACTGAAAAACAATATGGATGGATCTATTCTAACTCATGAGGCACAGGTCCGATCTGGGGTCGCAACTTCTGGTTTCTCCGGTGGTGCCTAATCCTCATCATCCTATTTTCTTTAAAGATTTTATGGTTGTTTGCACTGTGTTTATTGCAAGGAAGGAAGGAATTGGTGTTTTGGTTTGTCGTCAATTGGGTCTCGTGTGATGGGAATATCCTATAAGGGTTGCCGCTTGGGCAAATATAGTATTGGCTACTACCTTTGGCTTTGACAAGGGTCGGGATTGTTTTGATGTTCTTACTATTCCTTGAGAGTCCGAGGCATGTTTTGATGCCGATGCTGGGGTGTGGAAAACTCTTTTCCTTTTGGTGTGTATGGTTTACTTGGTTGGGAGTCCTTTATCTTTTGTGACATTATTTGTGGTTGTGTATTTTGGTCTCAAGATTACTTCAGACTCTTTTCTTTTTTTCTACCCCAGTAAGAGACTTTATAATTACAAAAAGAGTCTATGGGTATGTGTGGTATCTTTTGGTAATAAAGGAGTCTTAGTGGATTTGTTTGACTCAGATGTGGTGGATTTTGATGTCATTCGGGAATGGATTGGTTGCACTCGTGGTATGCCTCATTAGGCTGATGTATCTGTAGAGGTTGTCTTTAGGCTCCTTGGAAAGTCGATTATGAAATAGGAGAATGTTTTCATTCGAGTCCCTTATTTTAAGGGACAGGTTATATCTTGGAACTTGGAGATTGGTTTCCATAGGGATGTCCTTATTAGTCAGTCTGGGTTAATGATCCTAACTTGGAAGTTCCTTCTTTGGATTGGATTCGGTGGTGGATAAATTTCTTGAGGTCATCTTGACGGCCCTCATCGTGTCTTTCTAATTAGGAGGTGGGTTTGGGATTGGTCTTGTTTTGGACATTTGTCAAAATTTCTATTCTTTCTTTATAGAATGGTTTTGGTGGTGTTAAGGGATCTTAAGGAGAAATTAAGGGATCTCTTTAATTAATGACTCATCAGTCTTAATGTTCCTCTATGGAGTGCTTTTGCTCTTGCATGTATAAGAGGAATGGTTTTCCCTGGGAAAGGATAGGTTGTCAGTGGGTGACTAAGGATTTTAGAGTGTCCTCCTTATAGAGCTGGACCTTATATGTATATTCCATTCTATATGGGGTATTTTGATAGTATTGAATGGTAGTTGGTAGATCCTAAGCTTGAACCTAGGTTCTTGATTTTGATTTAATAGAGTATGATAAGCTCGAGAATAAAAATGTGGGATTCGTGAAGGTAAACTTCTCGGATGGATGAGGTTGATGATTTGTGAAATACAACAGTGGGAGTGTGGTGCCATATAGGTCAGGAGTTTAGGTTGAACGGGGGGACTGTGGGTCAAATCATTAGATAGGTTAGATTATGGAACTTGCACGTACCTTTGTCCCTATATTTGTATTTTATTGTTGGCATGAAAATGATTATTAAATTAATGGTTTTGGATTTAGATTTTGGCACAATTGAGGGCTTTGACATGATTACTCATTCAATTGATTTTCCACGGATTATGATGCATTATTCATGATTTATTTATGTTTATGAACATTGTGGGATGCATGGGAAGGTTAAATGGATTTCGGGGTACTATGGATTCCCCAATTACTTGGTTTTGGTCTGGAAAATTATATGCCCTCAAACTATTTGTGAAATTGCCATCAAATATAATTTTTTCATATGGTTTGACTATTCTTAAATCTTTGCATTGCATAGATGGTTAAGAAAACATGGATTAGGTTTTGGTTAAATTCAAATGATTTTTGAAAGGCCTTGGTGGTCATGGTTTGATTTTAAATGTTTTTATTTAAATTGGAAACCTTGGAGTCAATTTTATCTGATAGTGTATGCATATCTATGTTGGGCTCAAGGTAGCATTGGGATGAATAACGTTTTGGGTATAGGAGAACCAAGTGTCCCTGTTGTACGTCTTTGGTAATACCCATTAGGGCAGAGAATCGTGTTCATTGGTATAATAGCATGGAGGTAGGTGGTTAATCTAGAATTTTCTTTTAGTAGTGGGCTTCAAGGAAAGTTTGGGTTGCATATTCTGGTGATACTCCTCTCTCTCAGTTAAGAGATTACTCTACTAGTGTTGCATGCATTCTTATAGCACGTATGACTAAGGTTCACATTTTGCATTTGCCCTATTACCTGGATAAGACCCTTGACCTTGTGTTAAGTTCCTCATGGTATATATAGTTGTGTTTCTTTCGGTGTCCAGCCATAAGGACTACTCTTATGATATGGTTTAGTCGGGAAGGCTGTTCATTATGGTCTAGGTGGTTGTTGTCAAGTACTTCATGCCTGTATTGTCGTGTCTTATGTCTAGGATCTTGCCTTAGGAGCCATAGATGACTCTTGTAATTCAGTTTCTTAAATGACTCTTCTTATGTTAGGATGGTAGTGGTTTAGGGATGTGTTGAATTAGGGAATGTAGAAATCCCTAAGTAGGGGGAGAGTCTAGGGTGACTACTAATAGTTAAGGTTTCGGAAATTGAGGTAAGATTGTTGTCATAGGAAATTGATAGGAAAGGAACAAGTGGTGAAAGATCCTTGTGTAAGTGATAGAGGGTGCTATATCTTTTGATGAATAGACCATACCGCGGATATATGAGTGGTAGCCTTAAATGTTCAGGTTGGTAGATATACTAATAAGTTGTGATGGGTACTTGAGAGGTCTGGTAATGGTTTTATGAATTATTTTCATGGATTAGTAGTTGTATTATTTTAGGAGTTTAATTATCATTGGGGGGAGTTTTGGTTCTAGTTGTTGGACAGGGTATGCACATGTCTTTTACTCATTGTTTTCTTGTCATAATGATGATGGAAGCGGAGTAGTGTTTAGGGATAGATGTAAGGAGTATATCTCGGTGGCTTAATTTAACTCCTTTCAGCTTTGGATAGGCTTGAACATGGAGGTGGGGCATAGCTAGTCTAAAGCTCTTATAGTGGTGTGTCTTGGTAAATTCTAAATTGAATTGGACTTGCCCTTGCATGAGTCCATTCAGCCGGTATTCTATGAGTTTGCATTGGGGTAAGGTGTGAATGGTCCTTGGTTGGTTGGTTTCTTTTGATGGTATTGGTATCTCGAATTCCTTTTTCTTTAAGGGGTCCGAATGAGGATCATGGAATGGTAGGTTTGCTGTTTATGAACAAGAGGTGTGGCTTCAGTAAAGGTTCAATGGAGGAACTAAAAGTCCGAGAAAGTCATTTGGAAAGTGGAAGGGGACATGGAGTCCAAGAGTTCACATTGGTTCTTTATTCTGGAAACTCGTGCGTAGGGTATATGTTATTTATCACATCTTGTTTTCTAACTTGGTTAAAGAGGAGGAATGGTTCCTCTTGCATCTTTGTTTTCTTAGTTAGAGGTCGGAATGGGGGTGTTGGGGTGTAAATCGTGTTTTGGGTTATGTAGTGATCTTCTCACCTTGATTTTATGTTCTTGCTTCATATTTTGGTTCAGAAAATGTTTATTGGGTGTTAATGTGTTATCTAGGGCTTGTGCCTTACCCTTACCCATCATTTGAGGACGAATAATCCTAGTAGGGGATACTGAAACACCCTAGGAATAGGACCCTTGCAAAGTTTCCTTGGTTTTTGACTAACTGGACTTGGTACGACTCAAGGGTACAAATTGTACCCTTGAATACAACTATTGGGATGGCTTGAGGGTTCAATAGTATGTTAGGCAGTGTTCTTGGCTTGGTTACTGCCCAGGATGCGACTTATTAAGGTACGAGTCAAATCCAAAGATATGAATGGTGCAAGGCAAGTCGTATGGTTCTTGACTGAGTTGTCTTGTGTAGTCTAACAATGGTACGGTCGGTAGGTATGATTGAGTGTACCACTCGTAACCTTAGGTATAAGTTAGCACTACTGGAAATTACCCCTATGGTGACAGTTGCAAAATCGTTGCCATAGACAACAAAACCTTGACATAGCTCTACTGCAACGCTTCAGCAAGCATCCTATATATGGGTGTTGCGATAGGTCTATGGCAACAATTTATATGACGGTTGCCTAAAACCGTTGCAATAGGTCAAGCTATGGCAATAGTTGTCTAAAATAGTCGCCATAGGTAAAGCTATGGTGACGGTTATTTTTTGACCTATTGAGACGCCTATTTTCATCTAATACAACGATTAGTAACCGTTGCATTAGAGTTTATTGCAACGACATTAAACTGTTGTAATAGCATTTATTGTGACGCTTTTGTTATTCTATTGCAATGTTTTTTTAGTACCTACTACAACTATTTCATTACTTATTGGGACGACTATTTTCATCTATTACAACGATTACTAACCGTTGCAATAGATTCTATTGCAACGACATTAAATTGTTGCAATAGCATCTATTGCGACGCTTTTGTTATTTTGTTGCAACTCTTTTTGACTACCTATTGCAATAGTTTATTGATCTATTGCAATGATTGTTTTCACATTTTATTAAATTGAAACGATTTATATAAATAGACACTCGTACTAACATAAATTTTTATTTACATACATAATAAATTACAACACAATATATAAACATCAGAAAACAAAATCATTCATTAATAATCTCATAATTCAAAATATGATTAAGTTCTACATATTTCGCAAGAGGTAACACTACTTACAACCAAACATCATTGTGACGTCCGCGTTATCACACACTTCTCCATCTAGTATCAATTCTTATTTTCTCACATCAACCCAAAGTCTACTCTGAACTATTCATATATCCTGAAGAAGCAGCTGATCTCTCGGGTCCACAGTTTAATAATGTAAGACATCATCTTCACTTTTATTATGGCGGTGGTACCATCGGATACCTGCTACCAACTTCCACTTGCTTGATACTTGATATTTACTTGAATGAAAGATTAAATGGATGAGAGTAGAAATTTCCCATGAAGACAAATAAAGAAAGAACCACCTCTACATTTTAGTAACCATCAAGTATAGTCTCCAGATTTCCCAAAGTCTTCTCCAAGGATAGGGAAGGATTGGGGATTAGGAAACCATAACAATCCAAACATATAAAAAAGGAAGAGAGGCTTACAAAGAAAAAAAGTAAGCATATATACCTCCTCATTGTCCAGCCAGATATTAGATAGTATAACAAACATTGCATTTATAGCATTTTTCTCCAGCTCTGCAAGTCTTAGCTATTGCAGAAGTTAGGGAAGTTTCATATCTATTTAGGCTACCACTATTAGTAGCTATGGTATTTTTTCTTTTCTATTAATGAATCAAGTCAAAAAGGATACAGTTTCCTCTTTAATAAGAATACCACCACCAAAGAAGTCTAGGCCTGCAAAAAATGCCATGGACTTTTCTCTCTCCTCTAATGGAGAAAATCCGCATGTCCTGACCTGCACGATACTTTTAGCATTTTTGCTATAGACTAAACCACAAATCGTATAATTAGTATATCCAAACTCAGCCTTAAATTTGACATCAAACTCAGCCTTAGCATATCCAAACTCAACCTTCAAGATGAGAACTTTAACCCTATGTAGGCAAAATAAAAGGTCAGGTCTCATTTGCACAAGTTCAAAACTGTGTTGCTCGGACTCTACAAAAAAGTCAACGAGTGTGTTTCGGATTCCCCAAAACTAGTGTATTTTTGGAGAATCCGACACGGGTGCGGTATCGAATGTGAAGAGTCTAGAGGCTACTCCAGTAAATAAAAAGTCATGATAGAATAAGGTATTGATGCTTCATGCATCCTGAAAGAGTCCAAATAAGATGGTGTAACAACAATATAAATGTGTAATTGAAGATTTAGAGCCCAACATAATAAAAAAATTGAAAGGTTAAACAAGTTGGAAAGAAAGAGAATAACTAATGACATTACATGTACGTTGGTATTGAAAACAACTGCAGTAGGATACCTCCAGTTAGATCATTGGATGATAGGTCCCTGTGATAGTCAAAAACATGCATGAACTAAACAAAGAAACATCAACCAACAACTACTTCTTACTGTGATTCAATCTATATTGTTCGGACCTTCCAAAATGCATAGCTTTTGAAGGATTTTGAAGAACATTGAGCAACATAGGATTCAATCCAACCAAAAATTACAAAGGAAGAGATAAAAACTCTCGTAAGGTTAACATAGTTCTTACAGTTGTTTTAAGCCTTTGATATTTATAAGTGAATTTAAAACGGTTCCAGTTATGCAATTTTCTCTCATGACCCTAATGTAGGACAAAGGGATATATCATAGAAAGAGTTTGTTGCAAGAATGGTCTTAGTCTTATGTTGCTTATAGACTCTCCAAAAATGTTTTTGTACCTGTGTTGGATCCATCAAAAATGAATTTGCTTCCATTTTTGAAGATTCTAAACAACATTTAATGGTATCCTGGGAAAATGGGGGAACAAAAGTACTACGAAAAAATAAATACTGAAAATCTTTTAAGGTTGTAGAGTTGACCCCAAGCTGGTGGAATAGGACCATTGAGACTATTGTTTGTATGTTCATGTTTTGTAGATTTGAAAAGTTGCTAAGGAAATCAGGTAAGGCACCAGATATATTATTGTTTTGCGAATCCCTGCATAGACCGTGATCATTTTAGCAACAATCAATAAAACTTACCTAGGCCCACGGAGACACTAAGGATTAGTACTAGAAGTGGAGTTACGATTTTGACTTTATGGGTTCTTGGTGAGGATTAGAATCAGACACGCAGTATTTCAGTAATTTTAGTACAAAACACAACATACTTACAGGCTAACAAAAAAATTCAAATTGGTTATCAATGGCAAAAGTGTTCTTGAGAATCCATTAGAAGCTAAGCTCCTGTTTGATTACAACAACAGTTATGCCTCAGTCCCAAACAAGTTAAGTTCGACTATATGAATCCACATGATTTACTTAAAATAGAAAGAAAAGAACTTTTACAAGGAAATGACATTTCCATTTCTGCATGTAACATGAGACCAACTGAAACATGCGGACACAAAATTAATGTTCCAATTTGTAATTCTATTATTTGAATCATTCGGAGACCTAAGCAACTCAATTGAAAATTCCTGAACAAAAAGGCTTTGGACATTGAATTTTCTCTATCAACCAGATGAAAGAATCCACTTGATCCTTCTCATTTTTTCTGATACTCTATACAACAAAACAATAACAATTACATCTCAGTTCCAAAAATGTCTAGTTCGGGCATGTAAATTTTCACTTCTTTATTTAACCTTAATTCATGTTTATGATATTCTTAATCGAGGGGGTTCAAATAAATCCCCTCTGCCGGAATATTACCTATCCTAAGGTGCAAAAACTAAATGACATACTTATTTCTACAATAGCTAAGATACTTATCTAATACAGAAAAGAGATAAGTTGTTAAAGCCAGAATTCAGAACCTACTATTCAATTAAGATTAATTTAATCAAAGATAATTGTCGATGATTGCTCTAACAGTTAAAATTAATTTTATCTACATCTCAAGGGGATAAGAGGGAGGGTGCGTAAGTACAAACCTTCTAAGGGGCTATCAACTTCTCAACACAATGTAATGCATTCATAGCTCATTTTTAACCCCATCAACCTGAAATGAAAGGAAAATCAATCTCTTGGTTATGCAATGAATACTAAATACCCCAATTTTTATAGTTTAATTCTCTTTAATCATATATTAATTTCAATTGTATATTCCATTTCTCTGGTATGATAGGTGTAGTGGTAAATTATAGTTCTACCCCTGAGGTAGGATGAACCAGCTCAGCGTGAGCAAAGCAGAATTCATATGAAGTGCTCCATTTATTAGGTGCGTCCTGCCTAATTATACATGTTTGCTCTGCGTGTTCTCCTTCTGATTAACTGGAATATAGACGTTACTACTCCATGTATCTCTTCCAGTTAAATAACAACATTCTTATTCGAGAATTTTGTCAGATAGGTTCATAATATCAAGCTTAAAAATATATTTCACACAAAAGTTCTAACGCCAAATATATAAGACCACATCTACACTTACCTTATACAATCAGGAATCCTTCTAAACATTCAAGATTTACTTGTGTCAATGTTTCTCCCATAAAACCAACAATGAAGATCCTACCATCAACATTGAGGTTGTCAACATTTAGCCTACCGAGCAACTTATGACAAAGCCTACCACGAATAATATCCTAAATTATCCCATCTTTCATGAACATTAGTACCATTAATGATATGAATAGACAAGTACTCATTGTTAGTTTCCATCAATTTAGCATAATACGAGCAGAAATAAGGAAATACATTATCAACCTAGAAAGAGGTACCAACTAAAAACACCTAAATTAAACCCATTCTTAAATGTTCGGTCAACAATCAAAGTGAAGAGGAAGAAAACCCAAAATAGAAACTCAATAATTAAGTTAAAATCATCTATTAAAAGAATTAACTAACCTTATAATCTATAAATTAAAGAAAAGCCCAAATTTCTCAAACATTGAAGTGAAATTGAAGTGGTTTTTGGAGAAGAGGAGGAGCACAAGTCGGAGCATCTTTGAAATTGAGGTACGGTGATCGCACTTTCCAGCTTCTTTAAGTGTTCTGAGTTTAGAAGGTATTGGACCAATAACAATGCCAGAGTGAGCAAGTTGAGTTAACTCAGAGAGACTAGAAATAGATGGAGATAATGTACCAGCAAAACCATGTGAATTTGAAAGATCAGTACCAAGAATGAGAATAATTCCTACAAAAGAGGAACATGGATCGGAGCAGCTTCAAAATTGAGGTATAATTGTCAGAGTAGTGATATGGTGGTCAGAGCAGTGGTACAATGGTCGTAGAATGGTGGTTGGTGTAGTGGTATAATGGTCATAGTATGGTTGACGTAACAGTGGTGGATCAGACTTGGTCAGAGCAGTAGCAGTGGCGGTCTTGGATGTGGAATTATATGCTAAAAGGATTGTATAGGGGTTTATATTTGGCTGACCTTAGTGAAATTTTGTGGTGGGTATAATAAATAAATCATTGTAATAGATTTTTTTCCTAATAAAGCACTGTCATAACTTACTCTATGGCAAAGGTTCAGGAAATTGTTGCGATAAAACACCCTATTGCAATGGTTATCAAACAAATAACAATGGTTGAAATCGTTGCAATAGACCCTCTATAGCAATGCTCTTAGAATTGTTTCCAAAAGTTCCATTGCAATAGGGATAATTTCTTGTAGTGTAGGGAGGTATGAGTCATATAGGAACCAGTGTGTAGGGTCTTGGGTACGAGTGTGTGTACCACTCGTACCTAGGATACAAATGGTATAGGTGAGTCGTACCCCTGGACGTGGTTTGTTTTTAATTTTAAGTCAAGGGTAGTTCGGATATTTCCTACTTCAAAGACCTTATTTTGTCACATTATATAACCCTTGGTGGCCTCTCATAACACTTATTAAAGGATGGAAACACTCTAAATACTCTCTTAAACTCATTCTTGAAGATTAGAGGCTAGGGTCTCTCAAGTGTTCTTCAAAAGGGCTCAAGAGTCATGTTTCTCTTCGAAATTTTCTTGTATAAGGTATGTAGTCCTTCCCTCATTGTTAGTTCAAACTAAAGGCATGTGTATTATATTTTAAACATTGATTTATGAATCATTAATGGTGGTTTCCAAAATATATGTTGAGGGTCTTGATTCATATGGTTTGGTATTGGTTTAAACTATGTTTCTACATACTTATCATAATGGTTTGCAGTTGTTTTTACTTCTTGGTTACAAGTCAATGATTAACCCATAGTCAATGGCGGCACTTTTTTACCTTTTATGTTAAGAGTATTCTGGACATTTCCAATTTACCCAAATTGAAACCCACATCTTATAACCTCTTTAGGATGTCATTAGCACTCAGAAACAAATCTAAGTAACTGCTCAAACACTCCAAAATTCTCTCTAAATTCCCTCAACCAATTCAAGCTAGGGGTTAATCAAGTCGGTCATCTAACGTCTCAAGGGTCGATTTCTTAAAATTTATTATTGTTTAAGGCATGTTACACTTCTCTCATTATTAATTTGTTAAAAGCATATGTTTTAATGTATTGTACATTAGATATTCATGTTGGTTTTATAACAAGGGTTGAGGGTTTTGAATGAATGTTGTTGAACAATGTTTTTCCATGGTTTATTTAGGATTAATCATGCTTTCATTATGGTTTTGAACTTGTGGGATCATGGGTATGGTAAATGAACTAGGGAATTGTGATTTTCCCAAACTTGTAACATTTGACGTGGTTATGACCTCAACCCCATAATGTGAAATTGGTTTTTAATTATGAGAAATATGGGAATTTGAAAATTTAACCAAGGGGTTTTGTAAATTTCCCCAAGTGATGTAATTGTTTTGGTATGTTGTTGTTACCTTGCATGTGTAGTCGGTATGACGATACCAAAAATGTATGCCTAAATATTCATTATGGTTCAACTAATGGGATTGTGTGATAAATTTTTTAATTTGTCTTTTACGGGGGTTGTGTAGCTGAGTCATGAAAGTGGATGTCCCAATGACCGATATTGGAAACTACGTTTGCTGATGCGGGGGTAAAAGTAACTAGGGATGTTCTAGTCCCCCTAATTATTATTAAATAATTAGGGAGGTTTGAGTCATTCGTAAATCACCACAAGATCGGGTTCTTAAGTCACCTTAGTATATGATTGGGAGGTTTGAGTTCCCCGTGCATATATATGAGATTATTCTCCAATTCATGCGGCTACACGCACTTGGGCCTGACTAGGGGGTGAGATCTGGGGCCCATATAGTTCGTGATTACATATTATGATGGTTGAGCTACACAATCTAGGCTAAAGTTTAAAAATGTATATTAAGCCTTGTTCCCTATCCCGGCATATGATATATCTATATATATGTATTCAATTTTGTACATTGGATTAAAACTGTTGATTATGACATTATGATATCCTTATCCTTGAGTTACATGCTAGCGTTCACCCAGCTAACCGTCTTTGGATGATGTATCCCCACGTGATGTAGGAATTGGTTATACTTCGACTTCTCCTATTCTATAAATAGGATTCGGGATCAACTCATGAGTTGACATAGAAGTGGTAATCTTACAGACATTGAAAATCTACATTTCATGTTTTGGTCTCCTACGTCTCAGACTATTTAGACTGTTTGGCTATAGTTGTTGGCATGTCCTGACACTTTATTGATATTTAGTTTTGGTTATTTGTTTAGAAGGCTTTATTTGGACTACTGTCGATATTAGGCGTTGTTCGTAGGTTGTTTGGCCGGTTAACGGTTGTCGGTTCAAAACTTATTTTAAATTTTCTTAAGCTTATTGTACGCTATCTTGTTATATGTTTGAAATTCATCCGACCTTGGGGATGTTGTGTTTGGTTTGGTTAGGTCCAGGGGGTGATCTCCGGTCCTCGTAGGACTTGAGATACATGTCACGGCAAGGACCTAGTTGGGGTCGTGACATTTCCCTACCACCAAAGGATACCACACAACCCCTATAGACCCTTCTAGAAACCACTGAATCACCAGATAGGGTAGAAACAGAAAACGGGTGTGAAATACACTTAGGATCAAAACCAAAATATAGAGCCACAAATGGAGTCACATAAAAAGGTGTAGACCCCGGGCTGATTAAATAGTACACATCACGAGAGAAGAGTTTTAACATACCAGTGATGACATCAGGAGATGCCTCAGACTCTCGACGAGTATTAAGAGCATAGAGATAGTCCCAATCAATGTCGGAGCCAGAAGGAACAACCTTTGGTGCAGTACCTGATGAAGTAGTAATAGGAACCCTATTGGTCCCAGAAGAAACCTTTAAAGGACAATCTTGTAGCATATAGACTATCTGACAACAACCAAAATGACCTATTCTTTCTCTCATCAATAAAACAACGATGCAACCGCTCAAAAAATTACAAGTAGGATATGATGGAGCTAACTGGGCCACACTGGCCTGAGATTGGGCACCCTGCACCCTGTAACCATCACCACTCTGAAAATGACATTCCCCGGACGGCTTTGGATAAGGACCACTAGCCTTTTAATATGAACCAGAGTTGCCACATTTCTTGTTATACCATTTTCCACCATATCTACCACTCTGCTACTAACCTCCACCCATATCTGAATACCGAAACTTCTTACTCTACCTCTCCCCCATATTTTCTTTCATCCTATTTTTCTCATCTACCTTTTGCATACACCATAAGTCTAGAGATGTCCCTATCCTTGTTCAACAAGGTAGCTTTACTCTCCTAAATCAAATCATGAGATAACCCAGAAGAAAATTTCCTTATCCTATCCCTCACGCTAGACACTAGGTACGGAGCATATTGCGCCAGCTAGTGGAATTTCAAAGGATATTTCATCACCCTCATCCTTCCTTGCTTCAAGTTCACAAATTCCTCAGCTTTTGCCTCCATCATCTCTTGAGGAAACAAGCGATCCAGATAGGCACTAAAGAAATCATTCCACAAATAAGACTCAACATTATCACCCTTAAGCTTCTTTCATTCCTCATACCATTAGTACGCTACATCCTTCAACTGATAAGCAACAAATTCCACATCCTCTACTTCAATAGCCTACATAACCCGAAAGATCTTCTCCATCTCATATATAAAACCATGAGGATCCTCATAAACCTTAGTACTAGTGAAAGTTGGAGGGCACAACCTCATACACTAGTTGACTCCAGTGGCCTCGGATGAACTCCCTGCAATACCAGCAGAACTCATCTGATGTGACTGAGATATCATCGATAGGGTCAACAGATGAATGGATTGGTGAAACTCAACATTAGTAAAATCTCCCTGAGGTGGTTGAGTATGAGTGCCATCAGCTGGAGAAGGATTAGTGGAGATAAGTGGAAATCTACAGGGAAAATTAGAAGTAGCGACCCTAAACTGGGTGTGCACCCTATAAGTTGGATGAGATTCACCAACATTGTTCATAGGCAGGACAGATGAGTATTCATGAGCTTCAGTGGCATGATTTGAATTGTGGATAAATAGGAGTTAGAGGAATCCAAGACCTTAGACTTTATAGCCCAAAGATAAGACAACAAGAAAGGAAAACATTCCTAAAACCCTCCTAGCCTCTCCCTTATAAGTGTGGCCGCTACACACCAATAAAAGAGACCCTACTTGACACAACATTATAGACACCTCATGACTCTGAAACCGAGGATCTGATATCAACTTTGTCACAACCCAAACCAGGTCCTGTCCGTGAAGGGTATCCTAAATCCTTGGAGGATGGAAGATCACCCCCTGAGCCTATTCCAATACAACTAAAAACACCTAGCAGCATATGAATACCAATATAAGACAAAATGTAATTAGAAATATAAGAAGGATCTGTATTAGATCAACATTTGAAAACATCCACAATACCCATATCTACAGTATCCATAAATCCTCTAACAAAAACCGAGTACCAATAAAGTGTTGGGGCATGTCCCCGACCATAGACAAAACAAATCTAAAATAAAGTCTAAGACATGAGAAACCAAAGCATGAAATAAAGCCTTTTGAATAATGGAAGCTTACCACTTCAAGTCAACTTATGACCTAACCACGAACGTATGATCACTACGCAAGAAAGGTAGCCTTGCCTTTAGACCCTGTAGTGATTGGGGATGCACCTTTTGAAGACGGTTAGTTTTTAGAGTGCTAGCATGTATCTCAGGTATAAGTGAACAAGTAATGCCATATCAAAACCACAGTAAAATCCACTTGCACGCCATGTACATATATATATACATATATATATACAATATAATATGCTAGGAATAGGGAACAAAGCTTAGCATGATGCTTAAAATATTAATTTGGACTATGTAGCTTAACCATCATATAATAGTACCTACAGGCTAAATGTGCCCCAGCTTCACCCACTGGTCGGGCCCCAGTATGTGTATGATGCGACCCGATTGGGGGCCTTGTCGTAATGGGTATCCCAAGTCCGACTGGGATGGGAGACAACCCCTGTTACCCAATACAACCTCCAGCCGCCTGCCTTGAGTTGGCTGAATTTCGAGCATGTAGCAAGATAGTGCAACAACTTGCATGAAGACTCTGGGATAAGGTCTTAACCGTGACCGATCCAATCAAGTTCAACCATCCGATGCCAACAATCTACCATCCTATGCAAACAATCATAACCAAAGATGTTTCAAAACATAATATAATTATTTCCAAAATGAAATAGGATGGAACAACCAACAATATCATCTAATGATGTCAGTCCATCGACTTATTCTAATGCCAAGGACGACAGCAATATTGATCCCTCCCATTTTGATCCCATAGAAGTACCACAAAGACTGGTTGGGACATGCCCCCAACCATAGCAGAAAACCAATATCCAAAAACAAACCAAAATGTGTAAAAGTGTACATAACATGAAATGAAGCCTTCCAAAAGGATGAAAGCTCACCACTTCAGTCCAAGTTTTGTGTTCGAGTCAATCACTATGTAGAAGGAGTAGAACAGTCGGTTCCTACATAGCGTGGGTATACAGTCATCACTAGATAGGTTAGTGGGTAAACGCTGGCATGATCTCAGGATAACGATAAAATAATGCCATTTATAAAACCAAGTAAAGCCATCCATGTGCACATAACCATACATATATATAACATGCCAGGAAAGGGGATCAGGTTTAGCATGCTTTTAAAACCTTTACCTGAGTTATGTAGCTTTGTCGTCCTAAACCACCCATGGGCTATATGGGTTCAGCTCCACCTACTAAAAGATCCCCAGTAAGTATAGTCACACGACCAGGGAAGTAAACCTGGGATGACTGGTACATCCACCATAATATAGTGTGACATCATGCACACGGTCACCAAGATCAACCTCATATTCCAGTTTTGGTCCCCCTGGGACCTCTACCTTCCACGACTTTTCTACAAATCCCACAATTAATGCCTAATTAAAATTAATTTCCAAATAACCAAAAAATTATCCATTTATTATTCAAGGCCATTAATATTGGTATCGTCATACCAATCACTACTTGCAAGTATTATGCATAGTTAACCATATATAGGTTTAAGGGGACTTTCTAGTGCCCTTCTATTTACCATATTAAACCACTGGGGGATTCCATATGACCCAAAAGCATAAACATTAGCCATTTCCTATTCCAATCCATCTAAACCTTGCATAATTATTTTACCAAGTTTTAAAATAAGCAAAAGTTCCATTAAAAGTAGTAAATGCAATGAAAATATCTTTATAATTATTTTTTCAAACAAATTGGGGCATAATATGACCAAAACCAATTTCAATTACCATTAAATCATTCCCATGCAATCCAATTATCCAAAACCACCATTAATACATATAAAAGCATAAATAAAACCATGGAAAACCATAACTAACCATTTAATATCAAAACCCCCCAATTCATATTTGAAACCCAAAATTATACAATCAATGAAATCATGAAAACATTCATAAATACCATGACTTTAGATAGAATTAACAATGAGGGAATAGAACATGCCTTAAACTAAGATGATGATGGAAAGAAATCACCAAGACAAGCCCCAAATCAATCCTCTAGTTGAAACCCTAGCTTTCCTTGCCAAAAATCTTATGAAATAATTATAGAGTGTTTAGAAGAGTTTATAAGTTTTAATGAATGGATTAATAGGGTAAATAACCTTCCAAGTAGGTTAGAAGTCATGGGACCTTATTAGGATAAGTGGAGAAATGTCCAAAATGTCCCCCTTAAGTTGCACCAAAATCCCGTCATAGGGATACGACACATCACGAGTCGTACCCTTCCAATATGAGTGGTACCCTCCAATCAAATTCTAGACTCAACCCTTGGAACATTGTCCAGTATATGACTTATCCAACCATGTCGTATCCAAAGTATACAATTCGTACCTTCTACCCCTACCCCTGGCAGATTCAAACCCAAGGAAGATTTAGACAATGTCTACCATACAAGTCCTAGGTATGACTCATACTTTGGCTTACGGCTGATAGTGAACCACTCATACTCAAATCCAACCTAATTAACCAGTCTAAGAATAAGTTAAGGAACCAAACGATTTGTATCCCTAATACGACTCATACCCCTAAGTCGTATCCATTCCAGTAACCAAAATCCATCCCACCAACCAAAACTGAACAGCATAAAACTGGACCATACCATTCATACCCCAACATACGGATTTTACTCTCAAGTCGTATTGGGTCCAAAGACCAAAATTTGAGAAAATTTTCGAAGGTCTAGAAACCAATGTGTTTCAATCTCCCCTACTAGTAATATTCCTCCTCGAATGATGGATATGGTAGTGGTAACCACACACAAGAGTCATTTGTATTATATAAAATATTTCCAATCGCTAACAAAGTTTGAAAACATAGAGGCAAAGATATTAATCTTTCCTTTAACAAACTCTGAAAATAAAGATGTGTTGAAGACACATACCTTCCGCACAAATCCCAGAAGCAGAAAACAAATGCGAATATTTAGACTTCATGTCCTTCTCTGCTTCTAATGTAGCTTCTTCCACCTTATGGTTCCACCAAAGACCCTTAATCAAAGCCACATCCTTTTTCCTAACCGACAAACCTCCCTATCCAAGATCTCAACCAGGACCTATCCATAAGATAGAGATTCTGAGATACCCAATCTTTCAAAAGGAATAATCAAAGAAGGATCAACAGTGCACTTCCTAAACATGGAAACATGGAAGACCATATGAACCAAGCTCAAGATAAAAGGCAACTCCAGATCATAAGAAATATTACCAATTCTCCGCAAAACCTCATAAGGACTAACATACCAAGGACTAAGTTTCGCTTCCTTGACAAAATGCACTACTTCATTTATGGGAGATACCTTGAGGTAAACCTTATACACAATATCAAACTCCAAGTCTCTACACCTAACATCCGCATAGGACTTTTGGCGACTTTGGGCAGCCTTAAGACTCTCCCAAATCACCTTCAGCTTCTTCATAGCCTGGTAAACCATGTTAGGACCAAACATATCTACCTCAATAAGCTCAAACCAACCAATAGGAGAGCTACACCTCCTACCATAAAAGGGGCCATGCCAATACTAGAATGATAGCTATTGTTGTAATTAAACTCCACCAAAGGTAGATGCTCAACCCAATTTCCACTATAATCAATCATACAAACCCAAAGAATATCCTTCAATGTTTGAATGGTTCTCTATGCTTGCCTATACATCTGTGAATTAAAAGTAGTACTCAGACTAACCTTAGTCTCCAACCGTCTCTAGAAAGATCACTGGAAATGAGACATAAATGGTGTGCCACAATCAAAAATAATTGAAACAGGCACCCTATGCAGCCTCACAATCTCCTGAAGATATGGCTTTCCATAATCCTCTACAGAGAAGGTTGTCCGCACTGGTAAAAAGTGGGCAGACTTAGTCATCCTATCCATGATGACACAAATCGAATCATATTGATTTTGAGACTGAGGAAGACCATATTGATCATTTCCCACATCAATTTAGGAAAATCCGTTTCTTAATACAACTCTCCTGGACACATTTGCACAACCTTAACCTGTTGATTCCCAATGCACTTGGCCATAAAATCAGACACATTCCTCTTCATGCCATTCAACTAATAGATCCCCTTGAGATCATGATACACCTTAGAAGAGCCGGGATGAATATCATAGTATGACTCATGTGCCTCAGCCAAAATCCTTTGTCACAAACCATCGACATTAGGAACACACAACCTTTCTTGGTACTGTAAAGTACCATCACCACCAATCTCAAATGCCACTACCTATTTCCCACTAATGTCACTATTTATTTTCATCAAGATAGGATCTAGAACTTGCTTCTCCTTAATCTCCGCAACAAAACACAATTGAATAACTTCTTACACCATCACACCACTATCCTTAGAGTCCAAGAGGTGAACTCCAAGATTCATCAAGCGGTGAATATCCTTCACCGATTCCCTTTTTCCTTCCTACACATGAGCCAAACTCCCCATGGATAACCTGCTAAGAGCATCAACAACCACATCAGCCTTACCTAGGTGATAGTAAAGACTCATATCGTAGTCCTTGTGAAGCTCAAGCCATCTCTTTTGCCTTAGATTAAGCTCTTTATGTGTGAACACATACTGTAGACTCTTATGATCAGAAAAGGTACATGTGCACACTATACAAATAATGCCACCATATTTCCAAGGCAATCACAACCGCCAACAGCTCCAAATTATGAGTAGGATAATTCCTCAATGCACATTCAACTGCCTATAAGTAAAGGTAATCACCTTTCCATGCTGTATTAAAACACAACCAAGCCCTACCCGAGATGCATCACAATAAACCACGAACCCATCATTTCCTTCCAGCAAAGTCAAAATTGGTTCCAAAGTTAACTTATCCTACAACTTCTCAAAACGCCCTTCACAAGCATCTGACCACAAAAACTTAACCTTCTTCTAAGTTAACTTAGTCAAAAGAGCAGTTATTGATGAAAATCTTTCCATAAACCACCTATAATACTTGGCAAAACCCAAGATGCTCTGAATATTAGATGGAGTCGTAGGTCTAGGCCACCTCTTCACCATAACAACTTTTTATGAATCCACTATGATCCCCTCACTAGAAAAAATATGCCCCAAGAAAGTTACAGCGTTCAACCAAAACTCATATTTAGATAACTTGGCATATAACTACTATTTCTTTAAAGTCTGCAACGCCACACAGAGATGATTAGCATGATCCACCTCACTCTTTGAATAGAACAAAATATCATCAATAAACAAAATACTAACAAAAAACCTTATTCATCAACTCCATAAATGTTGCAGGGGCATTAGTCAACCCAAATGACATTACCAAAAACTCAAAGTGCCCATACCAAGTATGAAAAGCCATCATAGGGACATCAACCTCCCTAATCTTTAGTTGATGGTACCCAGATTGAAGATCTATCTTAGAAAAGTACTTGTTACCTTGCAACTGATCAAACAGATTATCTATCCTTAGAAGAGAATACTTTTTCTTGACGGTCACCTTAGTCAATTGCATATAGTCAATGTACATCCGAAGGGAACAATCATTCTTATGCATAAACAATATTGGTGCACCCCAACGAGATACACTAGGATGAATAAACCCCTTATCTAGAAAATCCTTAAGTTTCTCCTTGAATTCTCTCAACTCAGCCGGAGCCATTCTATATGGAGAAATAGAAATTGGATAAGTATTTGTAACCAGATCAAAACCAAACTCTATTTCCCTATCCAAAGGAACACTAGGAAGATCATTCGAAAAGACCTCTAGAAACTCATTAACCACTGGAACTGACTTGAAAGAAGGACCTTCTGAGTTAGAATCTTTAGCCCGGACCAAGTGATAAAGACAACCTTTAGAGATCAACCTCCGAGCTCTAAGATAAGAAATAAATCTCCCCTTGGGAACTAAAGAGCCACCCTCCCATTCTATAATTGGCTCACCAGGGAACTAAAACATATTTGATAACACTCAACTTACACTTCAATTTAACTGCAAGGCGGTCATTGTTAATATATATATATCCAACTTTAGAGTCGGGGTCGAATCCACGAGGAACAATGTGAGAGGCAATTAAGTTAAATCAAAATAATAGATAAAATTTAAATTCAAACCAATAATACAAGAAGATAAAAGTGGGGGACATAGGTATCTACACTAATGTTTCTTTTTGGGGTTTTCTAGTATAAATTCGGGGCTACAAAAAATTAGAATTTTATAGATAGGCACGGATCTTGGGATTATGTATTACTAAGGGAAGTGACATGTGCATGCAAATAGTCAAAATCATTTTAGTAGATCAAATGTGGGTAGGTTTGGTTATAGGTTTTGATGCTAGTCTTTAAACAAAACACCAAACTTTCATGCATTGATTCTTTCAAATACCTAAGGGGTGTGTTCAACAATTATTAACCAAACCTCAATTTAGGCATCCCTATTTCTAGGATAATACCCATGGTATAGTCAACTTCAAAAATCACCCTTATGTCTAAGATAGTGATAGATTAGAAAACTACACACATAATTGTCTACTATTGCTTTGGTCTTCGTATCCCTATTTCAAAGATGATATGGATTCCTAAAGTTTACTGAACATTTCTTTCAAAGATAGCCTTGAGCTTTCTAGAGTTTGAAGCTTTCACCCATCAAACCCATATGGGTATTTGGGGCTTTCACCCACAAATCCCAATCAAATTGGTCAAGCAATGATAAAACCCATCAACATGAACTATAAAGTAGATGCTAACAACAACAAACCACACAAATAATAATCCATATTCATACATAACCCCAAGAAGGATATCTAGCTACACATAAGATAAATAAGCAAAGATATAACCATAATCACCATTGAAATGACTTATTGATGATTAAGTGAGTGTTACTTCAAACTTTTCACTCCCATAAATCAACAATGGAAGTGAGATACTCCTCCAATTAAAAGGTCTCCAATGTATTCTTCACCAAAAATTTATACCATATTTTTTTCTCCAAGTATGGAGGCTTTGAACTCAAGTGCTAAACCTAAAAAATTGGGAAAGATGGAATATGATCCATAATTCTAGGGTTTGAGATTTTTTGTCAAAATTGGGATCAGCCACGTGCATTTCCAGATTTGCCCTTGGTCTGAACTCTTCCGCTAAATTGCAATCTCACTAGCTTGGCCGCAACCGCTACCTCCACGACCGTGTTGACTTACCCGACCGTGGTTGGTTGACCCTGCTTGACTATCATGATCACGGTTAGTAGACCGCGATCGTGTTAACTGAGGCCCTTCTGCTCCGGGTCTTCAGCTGCACTTTCTTGCTCCCTTTTTGATCATTTTAATCTCCAATACACATCTTTCTATCTCGTCAACTCTATGAATACAAAGAGAGGATATTTGTGTATTTAATCACAATTATGTCTCATTTATTCATTCAAAATAAGGTAATGTGCATGAATATTGAGTGAGAATGAGTGGTAATGTCACCACTCATCAACACCCCCAACTTAAAGCTATTGCTTGTCCTGAAGCAACACTACCTCTTACTCTGAGACACAATCATCAATGCCCAACCTTTATGACTTAAATATCACAATGACCTCAATATTAGTCATAACCACAAGTAGCTCATTACACAATGCTAGCTAGTTTCACTATAACCCTCATTATAAAATTATAATATATAAGGATGCATAAGACTTTAAAGAGCAATAGGGAAATAAGAACTAATACTCTATAAATGGCTTCTTTTTACCACAACTAAGTTATTCTCCATTTGACTCAATGTTCAGGAGGTGACACAATCACTCACCTCAAATTATTCACATACCAACCTCACAAGAAAGAGAATTCCATACAACAAACTACCAAATATGCAACAAGGAATTTTATGTGCAAAAACTCTCTTCCTCACAAAAGAAATCTCTATGCAATAAGTGTCATACCATAAGCTAGACCCTATTTTCAATTATTACTACAAAGAAAGTAAATGGTTGGAGATCTTGAAGGAATTTCTAAGATTGTAATGTAGGTTCAGGTTAGGGTAGGATATCATTTGGGAACAACATGGCTACACCCTTCCTTGAACATCTACATCACACTTTTCAATCCTCCTTTTTGACGATGGGCCACTCTTCTTTATTTTCTCTCATTTTTCATGCCTATATTTTGCCTTCTTTGTTCACCAATTTTCTTCCATTTCTTTTTCTTGCACTTTAGTGCAATTCATTCCTTTGTTTGATCCTTTCTTTTTCTATTCATTTGCGTTCAATGCTAAGGCACAATAGGCATTTTTTTTAAGACTTCGTGTCCTCAAATATACTTCCATCTATCTTTACCACCCCCAACTTAGGATTTTAGCCTCAAGTTTCATTTTTAAGTTCAAGGAGGGCATGGTTCAAAAGAGGGATAAAAAAAGGTTCACGGTTTGTAATGAGTTTTCCAAAGAAAGGTTTAAAGGCTCGAAGTAGGTGACTAGGGATTATATTCATCCATAAGTAGGATTTTTAGGCTATAGTGAGTTTCCAATGTCAAAAGATGGCCTAAGATTATTTCTCCAACCAAATACAATCGACATTAGCTTTGAAAGACTAATAGGGCAGGTTTTAGATAACACAAGTATACAAGAAATGAATTAAAATAGCACACCACTCATGCCATGCAAAAAATTTCCAAAGGAGCTCAAATATCCCTCTTGCTAGAGACAAATTTGGAGTATCCATTTTTATTCACAAGTCAAAACTTTACAAAGCCACAAAAAGATGAATAATTTGTTACAAAATTGCTCACGTCCATGCCCTTGATTTTTCAAAAATTTTGGACAGAGAGGGGTTTTTGTTTTGCATTAGCATCACACATAATTTACTAAATTATGGATACAACCAAAGCCTTAGCCTTATCTTTCTGATTAAAATGGTAAAACCACATATATGGATACTTCGACTTCTCTAATGGTGTATATATTGATCCCAAATTTACAATTTACAATGCCACAGGTACTCATACTTCCCTTGCATACATGACATTTTTGCTACGGGTACTCAGAATTCCCCTTCACCTGTGTCTCAAAACCTAAACACAACGCTTTACCCTTAAGAATGTTGTTACTCAATCTATCATAGGACAAAGCTATTCATGTATCATAAAAATCCAAATAGAACTATAGTAAGAAGAAAAAAAACCTAAAATAAAAACATAATAATCCATAAAACGTGGGCACCATCAGAGTTCCCAAAGATGTAGCATCCCAAAACAAAATAAAGTAATATCTAGAATGTCATCCCAAAAGAATAACATAAAAAGAAATATCCAACAACAAACCATCAAAATAATACAAATCCGAGGGCAGCCTCAACTAAAAGGAATGTAAGTTCTCACTGCATGCGTAATAAAAAAAGAGTAAGAGAGGTCTCCCTTAATCTACATCAAGATCTTATCTCTCCCACTGACTCTACACCATCACCATCAGCATCATCAACAGACTAATATGTAGGGGTCTCATCTTCACTATCCAACCTTGTTCAAAGTAGTCAGTAGTTGGGTTTGATCACCTTGAAGATGCCTTTTACCCCCTTCCAATGCTTCTTAAAGAACATATCTTTTTTCTTCTCTCTCTTCACCATCTTCTAATGTGAATCTTTGAGGTCCCTGTATTCTCTGGATAAGGCTAAGTAGGCCCTCTCAAACTTGGCAATAATGACTTGCTGCTTCTTTTGCTCCTACCTATATTTCTCATAGTTTAATTGGGCTACGTACGAGTGGTAAGCAGTGGAGAACTCTCCCAGTCCCTGAGGCAATCTCGACAATAGCTCCCTAACCACTCACATCTAACCTGATATATCATTGATGGGGTTGACTGTTAAAGGTCTACAAGAGTTTTTGTCCTTATGGGTTGATTTGCCGAAGTCCGCCTTCTTCTTCTTTATTTGGATCGGGGCACCCTTACCCCTGAATTTGAGTGGAATGATGCAGGGACCTGGATGCACCTAAGTATCTACAACATACTCCCCCACTTCTGTCTTTTGCAAAGCTCAGTGATAAGGGAAAGGAAAATAAGATACGTACCTCCATGATTTTTTAAATACCGCCACTCTGAAATAAAAATCTTGCCCACATTAAGAGTGATTCCAGATAGGATTCAAACCACCATCTGAGCTCTCAAATTTGTCATAACGGTCATATAGGTGCATGGCCATACTCGACAGCATGTGATGTTCAGCCAAAGCCTGGCCTCTTTCTTAAAGTCATTTATCAAAATATCTCTCTTGGTAATGGCCCAGGGAACTACTTTTCTAGGACATAAAATGTTTGGCATCTAGGTCCCTGACTCATATGCTCTTGCCTAGAAATGCTCTATGTCCATATCCGCCAGCCCATACACCTCATTGATCTGCTCCACTCTGAAGTTTACTTGCTTACCCTATATCATCATTACTGGGTTTGTGAGAGAAACTACGTTGAGGTTTTCATAGAACTAACATACCTAGTTCTTAATTGCATAGTAGGGGTCCGGGGCAAAGCATATCCACCGGGTCACAGTGAGTTGAACATGGAATTCTGGGAGCTTCTCCTCCACCTTTTCTAGGCTAATACCCTTTTGAGGAAGTAACTTAGTCCTGTAGAAATCCGCATAGTAGGGGTGTTGGCATTGTGTGGCCATGAACCTGGTGTAGTCAAAATCTCCCATCTTTGAGGTTTAGAACTTGTAACCAATGCAACTCAAACCATCATTATCATTATCATACCAAGAATATGTTAGGTCAAACATATAATCTTATGTGGCAGCATTATAGAGGGTTTTGGGGGAAGAAATGGATGTGCAATAATTTTGGTTCCTTCAGACACCGCCCTCAAGTATGGCGATCGTGGAGCATTGACCGCGACCATGGTGCCGCGACCGCGCAGTCGTGATCATGGTCATCAGGATCACGATTATGGTACATGAGACCTTAGTCGGCAGATTCTGCACAGAACAAAATTTTAACCCTAATTCTTTGTTTCAACTAGGCTTATCAATATTATAAGAAAGGAATTTAAGCCTAGACTACGTGATTATGGTCCCAAACTTGGAAGAATTCAAATTGAACTCATTTAGGGCATTAAATTGAACACATGGTGTACACAATCATTTCAACCATTTTAGGCCTAAATTTGGGTACTCAAGATTTCCCCGTTAGTATGTACACCAACTACATTAGCTAACCACAGCAATGATCATCAACAAGCATGCATTTTGTAATTAAAGCATTAATTCAGGCCTTTCTCTAAATTACAAGTTCTAAGCATGCAATTAAGTTAAAAATTAGGGAGTTAGGACAAAATAACAATTTTGGATGATGCAGTTGGAATGAAATGACACTTGGATATGTAATGCAAAGCCCAAGGTTTGAAAGAAATTATGAGAAAATACATGTGGGAAATGGGCATTCGGATGGTCATTTAAACTAATTTGACTGTGAAGCAGTCCTAGTTATGCAATCAAGTTCATGAAGCCTCCACGATCATGGTGGCATGGATCGCGGTTGCGGTAACTGAGACTTAACAATTGGGTCTTCTACACTTCTCATTTAGTCTAAACTTGCCAATTTCCACATTTCTCTTTTCAAATTAAAGAAAAGTTTCTCTTAGCACTAATATTTCATGGATTATGCATGAACAAATGCAAAATAAAATCTACTTTATCATGGATAAAATAAAAGGATATAGGACACTTTTAGTGGTGTGATGGGTTGCCTCCCATCGAGTGCTTAGTTTAACGTCGTGGCACAACTCCTCCACCATTTCCTTTTGTTCTTCCACTAAGAAAATTTGAATCTACGTCACAACTTTTTTCACTATGCATAGTGGAAGAAGGACAAAAGATTCAGATCTTCCAAGTTGAAACTTGGAAGAAGTGAGAAAATGACGAGGGAGTTGTGATCTCGCCATTTGGAAGACTTAAACCTTTTACCTAATTTTGCATCAAATTTTTGGTTTGGCTCCTTGGGCAAAGGTGAAGACATCAATAGGCCATTATTTGCACATCGGAAGTTGATGTCCTTGTCCATTGATGGTGGGGCTTCCATGTTCTATTTTGGAGTGTCAAATCTCAAAATATAGAGATTGTACTCCTTCTCTTCACAATCCCCCATTGTCCTAGGTAGATAGATTCTCATCACATCATCTAAGCACAATGTTTAAAAGAGATTTGAATAAGGTCTAACCCCTAACTCCAAAATTTCCTCCTCCGTAGAACTTTCACCGCGAAATGAACTAGAGTTTTCATAAGAGATGTGCCTTGATTTTTCTTTTGACTCTAGTACCATTTCTTTTATTTGGGAATCTTCTTCCTCATTTGACTCAGTTGATTAGGAAATCACCGAGGAGTCTTCTCTACCAATCTCATCATCATAACTTGGTTTCTCTCTTAATAAACCTCCTCTTGGGAGATTTTCAAGGTAGTGGGACTTTCAACCTTTTCTTCTTTGCCCATTTCCTCCATCTTGACACTTTTCCATCCTAATGCCTCTTGATGCATGTCTTGTATACTCTCCCCTGTTGTATTAATCCAATCCAAAATAGCTAGTAGCCATGTGTCAAAGATATTGGACTTGGTATGTTGCTCTTCCTTTTTCTAATCATAAGACCTATCAAGCTCATAAGAAGAACTAGTAACCCGGTTAGCATAATAGAGGGAAGGGGCATTTGGATAATCATCCCAATGTCCATCTCGACCACTACATAAAGAATAACTATACTCCCTAAAGGATAGAGATGATGGATCCATCTCTCTCCAAGGAGCATAATTACAATCTCTCCTGAAGTGTAGTCCATCATAAATTGGACATGGGCCGTCACGATAGGATTCCCAAATACCGACATCATACTTGTCGAAAGATGCCACAGTGAAAACTAAATTAGAATAAAAATATACCTAAAAAAATTACAAATAAATATTTACATGCTTGAATTCAAGAAAGTAAGCTAAAATTCTAAACTAACTTAATAACCAAATTGTTCCCCGGCAATGGCACCATTTTTGATAATACTCAACCTACACTTTAATTGAAGTGCAAGCTAGTCGTTGTCAATATATTTACCAACTTTGGAGTTAGGGTCAAATCTACGAGGAACAATGTGGATGGCAATTAAGTTAGATCGAAATAATAGATACAAGTTAAATTCTAATCAATAGTACAAGAAAATAAAAATAGAGGAGATAGGTACCTACACTAATGTTTCTTTTTGGGTTTTTCTAGTATAAATTCGGGGCTACGTATAATTAGAGTTTAATCGATTAGGTATGGATCTTGGTATCATGTAATAGTGACATGTGGATGCTAATAGGCAACATCATTTTAGTAGATCAAGTGTGGGTAGTTTGGTTATAGATTTTGATGCTAGTCTTTCAACAAAAAATCAAACTTTCACCTATTGATTCTTTTGAATACCTAATGGGTGTGTTCAATAATTGATAACCAAATCTCAATTTAGGCACCCGTATTTCTAGAATAATACCCATGGTATAGTCAACTTCACAAATCACCCTTATATCCAAGATGATGATAGATTGGCAAACTACACACATAATTGTCTACCATTTCTTTGGTGTCCACATCCCTCTTTAAAGGTTGACATGGATTCCTAAAGTTTAACGAAAACCCTTCTTTCGAAGATAACCTTGATCTTTCTAGAGTTTGGAGTTTTCACCTATCAAACCCATATGGGTATTTGGGGTTTCATGCTTAAATCCCAATCAAATTGGTCAATCTATGATAAAACTCATCAACATAAACTACCTAGTAGAAGCTAGAAACAACAAACCACACACACTTTAATCCATATTCGTACATAATCCCAAAAGGGAGATCTAGCTACACATAAGATAAATAAGTAAAGATATACCCATAATGTCTACTGGAATGACTTGTTGAAGATTACGTGAGTGTTACTAGAAACTTTTCACTCCCACAAATCAATAATGGCAGTGAGTTATTCCTCCACTAAGAAGGTCTTAAATGTATTCTTCACCCAAAATTTATACCATAGTTTCTTCTCCAAGTATGGAGGCTATGAACTCAAGAGCTTAACCTAAAAAATTGGGGAAGATGGAATATGATCCATAATTCTAGGGTTTGAGTCTTTTTGTCAAAATTCGGATCAACCACGTATATTTCCTGATTTTCCCTTGGGCTGAACTCTTCTGCTAAGACGTGATTGCACCAGCTTGGCCACGACCGTGGCCTCTGTGACTGTGATAGACTTATACAACTGCAGTGGATTGACCATGCTTGATTATCACGATCACGATCAGCAAACCTCAACTGCGGTAACTGAGACCCTTCTTGTAATGACCCAAAATCATCTCCAGGGACATCACACGGTGCCTAAGTCTATGAGTAGCCCTAAGTTAACCCTTAGAGAAGGTTTCCACCAATGAAACTCAATTCAAGATAAGAATGGACTCAACACTAGCATAGTCATATCACACAAAAGAAAATATGGAAAAGATGCTCGGTCCATACGACCACAATATAGAGAAATCTTAACAAAACCACAATATCGAACCCTCGACACATTATAAGTCTGACACTAGTCTGACAAGCTTCTATAAATCAAAATCTAGAGAGCCGTTGGGACAGGTCCCAAACTGACTTGAAATGAACTGAAGATAAAACATAGTCTCTCAAGTACGGTAAATATCTGAAGATCGGTCCTCGAATCATGAGGACTCACCACTGTAGAAAACGTAGGCAATGAACTCGAAGAATCACGGGCGAGGCTTGGACTTAGCACCTAAACCTACATTATGATACAATGTAGCACATAGACATATATGTGGATCAGTACTTGGAATGTACTGAGTATACAGGGGTGAATGCATATGAATAAAATAGTAACAATCTTCTTTAATCAAATCATGTATGCATTATGAGACGACTCACATGGCTTGAAAAAGTATAAATTATAAAGCTCGTAAGTCATGTAGAATGGAGCATGTAACACAAATCTCGTGAGTCATCATTGTTTAATATCAAAATTCAAAATCTTCTCTTGTTCTCAATACCCAAAGGCTAAGGGACTTTAAACAATACTTTCAACTCATGCATAAGTCTCATGGAGAGTAAAACTTCTTCAATGCTCAATATTTCATAAGTATTTAGAACTCATATACTTGGAATTCGGAATCATATAACTTGAAAATATACTGGAAGGCATTTCATTCAATTTAGGAAAATATCTCATCTCAAGCTTTAGGGAAATCACTCCATCTCAAATGAAAAGGCATTCTATTTTATAGAAACAACTTATCTCGAGGCTTTATAAAAAGTACTATAATGAGGGAAGATGCTTTCATTTAGGAAATAAATCACATCAAAAAAATACTTTAGTTGGGGAAACATCTTTGCAATTCAACCATTTAGGAAAATAGCTTATAGGGAAGGAAAATAAGTTTTTGATCTCAAAGTCTAAATGTCAAGGGAGGTTCTCATAACCGACATAAACCATGCGAGCTACATGGAGTCCAACGTTTTATCCTACTAAGGAAGAGACCCCACATTGGGGAGAAGCGTCATAATCTTGCCAGGGAGTATAACCTAGGTCTAGTGATCACAAAACAAAACTCGGCCTCGCGCCCAATCATAATCATCATAAACTCAGCCTCAGGCCCAACCTACGGTGGCACATAGTTTTAGGGTAAGAAACCGTAGTAACTTACACACTCGGTGCTAAATACTACTCCCTTTAGATTATCGGTGCTAAAAACTACTCCCTTTAGATTATATGCAACTTTGTTTCACCATGTAACACAATTTTGGAACATGGAAACTCACTTAGTACTGTACTATCACTGATGAAAATTTGACTATCAGGTAATTTAGAGTGGATTGATAACTATCAATAGTTGAGAAGCTATAGAAATAGTTATATGAGTTTGTCTCTCGCTTCTTTATCAGTGTTATGAATTTTGTCTGTATCATCATCCTGGAGGTTTTAAATCAGTCAGTAAAAGTATCATTTACATATGTACTTTGATTTTATAAATACATTACTAATATGTCTAGTACATTATAGATGGTAATATGAATGATACATTTCTTTAGATATTTAGATGTATTATGCACAAAAACATATAAATATATGTAACATTTGCATTTATAAAAAAACCAATGAATTTACTCTCAATATATACATGGATTTTGGCCTAGAGAACATTAAGATATATTAGTTTTATATATATGTCAATTACTTTCTGGTTTCTATGACTTTGTAACACCTTGCATTTTTGGGCTAGACTTTGAACCATCATTCCAGCGTGTGTAAACTTTACTCCCATGATTTGTATGTGAATACATGTGTCATGATCATAATCATAGTTTTATAAGATCTATCGAGATAAAAATTGTTCATACGAATCACTTAGAAAAGTGTTTTAAGGCCTTTGATTCCACCAAATTTTTGTGTTCGATTCCACAAGGGTGTCTTTTAAATGTGTATAAATTTTTATATACAAAGAATTTTTCATCAAAATACCTACCAAATGATATATAATTGAATTACCTTTCCATCGATATCAATTTCTCCTTAATCCTATACCCGAGCAAAAAGTTATGTCTTTTTTCGTGTGAGGCAGTAAGGGTACGCGATTTGGCCGCAGTGCATTGTCTCACAATGAGATAAGGGGAACAACGCATTGTTTTATCAATGTTATAAGTGATGCAACACAAAGCTTATTTCCCATATTTTTCAGTTTCTTAAGGGTAAAGGGGCACTTTGGTCCTTTCCCCCCAACCCCAATCGTCCAAGGCACGAATTAAAGCACGCATAAAGAAATTATTTGACCATATTCTTCAAATCAACTCATGTAAAAACCCTCCTCTTTACCAAGAACAATAATAAAATCTTTTCCTCTCAAGCACCCAAGGATTCAACCTTCAATTTCAAGGATTCCTTCATAAATTCGTTCAATTAAGGTATGTGGGGTTTATGAACAAGGATTCTCTCTCATCCTTGTGCCCAAAACTTACTTTAAAGATTAAAGTTCATGATTTTCAATTAGGTTTCATACCCAATTAGCCATATTCTTAAATTATGGTATTTCTATGAGATGAAAGACTTTAAGTGCATCAAGATTTACTTATATCCATGTTTTCTCACTAATTTTACATTCAAGCCATGTTATTAGATTTATCATGTAAATTATGGTTCTATATGATTCAAACCCCAAGCTTACATGTCATGGTTGGTCAATACCAAGTCAAATTGTTAAACTCGTGTATTTAGCCCTGTAAACATGATCCCATTTTCAAGTTTGCTTACTTCCATGTCGTAGCCCTTTGATTTCATGTTGAATCCCTGAAATATGAAATTAGCCATGTAATCATGTTTATTTCTCATGTCCAAGACATTCCCATGTTCAAGTTAATGATTTTCATATGTTTGATGAAATTTCTATGCTTTGTGTCTTTGAACTATGATTACATATTACAGTATTTCAAGTTTCATATTATATTTTATGAATCATTCAGTGTTGGCTAGTTATGAACACCCGGTACTTATGTGATTTACATAATTTCAGATTTTCAAGTAACAAGTCAGCCAGAACCATGATTTTATCCCCATACTCAAATTATCATTTTTATAACAAACCCACTAGTATTATTTCTTATTATATACCTCAGTTTACAAGTTCATGGTTACTTCAGATTATGCATCCACTATCAGTTTTCAAAACACCATGTTTTACCATATCAGTCTTCAATGCATGCACCAGTTCATGATTTCAGTGCCATTTCAGTAGGTAGTAGGACTTAGCACCGAGTAAAAGTAAGGATGGCGTATCCCCCCTTAGTTAGGCATGAGGCGGTAGTAGCCGTCCCTAAGTTCCAGACCTATGGCACCACCGTATACTTTGAGGGGTCTCTCATCAGTTAGACATGACACCCTCATCCTTGGGGACATTAGCATTGTAGGTACATATAGTCAGTCAGTGTTTGTACCCTTGGCAAGGTACCAGCACCCTTCCAACTGAGGTTACAGATTGGACCCCAATAGAAGATTTGGGGAATGTCAGCTATAGGTAGCTCCCATAGTCTCAGTATAGCGTTTAGTGTATTCAGTTCAGGTTTGTTTGACCTAGTGAAAAGATTTTTAGTTATTCATTTATATAACTTTAAGTCTTTTAGATCTCAGATTAGCTCAGAATCATGTTTATGCTTGGTCTCGCATTCTCATATATTACATGTTCATGCATTCATGCTCAATATAGTTATATATTCAAATCCTCAAGTTATGTCAATTTATACTTTAGTCAGATGTGCATTATTTTGTGTCAGTTTCCATGAAATAGTTTCAGACCTAGTATCCATACATGATCCTCAGTTTAGTTCTACAATATGTTCAGTTTTACATGAGATTTACATATAGTATTCATGATTTACCGCTTCCTAGCTTCTGTCCTACTTATTCTATAAAAGTAATGTTTTAAGAAACTAAGTGTAGTGATACACCAAATAGTTAGATTATATTTGTTACGCATGTTTTAAGATGCTTCAGCTTTCAGTTCATTTCAGTCTCTTGGTGAGTCTGCTTACACTTAGCATGCATGTTTTAAGATTACATATATATTCAGCTTTACTTATTACACTCACCCCCACTTACTCAGTACATTCCAAAGTACTGATCCACATATATGTCTATGTGTTAATGTCTCATAATGTAGGTATCAGTTGTAGACCACGCATCATAATCAGACAGTGTGCAGTTTTCATCCAGCAGGTGATGAGTTCTCTAATTTCGGAGACTCCAGTCCGTTGTAGTCCATGTGTTGTTCTATTATTATTCATATGTAATGATTAGTGGTAGTTGGAGGCATATCCCAACAATCTATATTCAGTATAGTAGAGGCTTCATTATTAGTCAGTCAGAATCATGAAATGTAAATTCTAATTTCTTTCTTCAGTTTTATCATGATGAAAGCTTTATCAGTATTATACTTAATTATGTTTCCACTCAGTAAACTTAGTTTTTATAACATTTAAATCAGTTTCTCAAGCAGTATGCCAATTCATGGGTTAGCTTGGGATCACTTGTGGTTCTAAGCACCGTGTTACGACTAGGGGGTAGTCTCGAGTCGTGACAGACTTGCACTGGTCTCTACCAATTGTTGGTTAATGTGGCACCTCATTGATCATTAGCATGGCTAGGTAGATCCTTGAGACTATCCAATTTATGACAACAACCAACATCGCCTAGTCTATGTTTAGGGTCATCTCCACTTGGATTGTTAGTTCCAACATTAAACTATAAAATAATACATACTACATCAAAAATATCTAATTGATATGAATCTCCTATATTTCATATTCAATTATCTTCTCATCTGGAAGGTACTTCTGCTACAAAGCTTTCATTATGTCTGTGTATTTATTAGTCACTAATATCTCAAGGTCCTTGAATTATGACCAATCTTATCATGTAAACAATTGGATATTAGTAGTGAAATTAAGCAAGCTAATCAACGTACAAATACAATTGATACTTACGTAGGTCTTGGCATAGGGATTTACTTCATCTAGATCCATTTTTAGCAAGGTTTCTTTTTGTTTCCTGTTAGAAGAGGCGTCAAAATACTTTCAGCCTTATATTTTCAGGAAGTCACTTGTCACGACCCAATTCCTCAGGTCATGATGGCGCCTACCACAACCCGCCGGTAGGCAAGCCAACCCATAGTCTGGAACGGCTAATAACAGACTACTCAATAATATAAGGAAAAGAATACGGAATAAATGAAATAAAGATCAATACATAATAGAATCCCAAAACATGGTGGTATCAGTACAAAGGCTTATAAAATATCAAGAGTACAAAAGTGAAGTGTTAAGGAGAGATACCCTAATAAAACTTTTCTCCAAATACAACATAAAGAATAGTCTAATAAATAGGATAGAGATAAGTAATAATCTTAACTCTATGAGCTCACTCTAAGTCTTTGATCCATGACTTCTCCGCATGATGTACACACCAACGGTGATAGCCCGTACTATGATCTGCAGGCTGCAGAAGTGTAGTATGAGTACCAAACAAATGGTACTCAGTAGGCAACTGCCAACTGAGCTCCAAAGATAAAGTAGTTATATACAGCATATAAATAGAATGGAAACTACACCCAAGAGTCTAGAAATCATATAATAAGTCAACGACAATAATGAGGAACAATTATCCAGTTCAAGTATAAGAGTATAACATAACAAGACTAAGGAAGTATCAAGGTAAACTATACTATTCCATCCATAATCAATAGACGTCAATACTATACTTTATATCCCAGGACAATTTATGAATGAAGAGCAAAGAAAGATATATATAGAAATATACAAGGCTAAGAATAATATACAATATGTAAAAATAAACGGATATACGGTAGTGCCATAACTTTATATAGCTATATATATATATAAGCATAAGGTCATCTTAAAGCATAATGTAGATCATCATATCTTTATTTTAGAACCTCATTATAATACTACCAGGATTTAATACTATCAAACTCAAAGCTTCTAATCCACATGGCTAGACTTGAAATAATCATGCATAATTCTACCATCATAAGATAGAAGAGGTCGTAGACATACCTCAGATCTTGACACCGGATCAATGATAAATCATTTATAAGGTAGCCATAATAATGATCATAACATTGATAACAATGATATCAATAATAGCGTGAATAACTAGCTACTCCAAACAACCCAAATATCTAGACGAGCCTATGTGTACCCCCACTACCCGAGACTCCGAAGGTCCAATCAACATACAACAACACAAGGCCTACTCTTTACCTATATCTATGCAACCGTCCCATACCGGTTGATATACATAGGTGCTTACTGGTGATAGGCGATGAGCATGTAGGAATGAATGCAAAGTACAAAATTAATATCACAATTTAAATGTCATAACCATCTCTATCATAACTTTCATCATCATGACCATCATCAAGGTAACCTACCTCGGCCTTATCAGGTATCAATGCATCATCACAAGTCTGCATAATTAATATAAAAATCTCATCATCATAACCATCTCTATCATAATTGTCATCATCATGACTGTTATTAGCATAATCTACCTCCAGCCTTGCCAGGTATCAATGCATCATCACAGTATCTTCTGGCCTTTTCGGGTATCAATATCATCATCACAATATCCTTCGTCCTTGTCGAGTATCAATATATTATCACCATATCCTTCGGTCTTGCCGTGTATAAATATATCATCACAATATCCCTGGCCTTTCCAGATATCAATATATCATCACAAACAATAGTACGCATATATTTATAGACATATAATAGGTGCAAGGTCTCAAGACGTGCAAAAAAAGAGGGTAAATCTACAAGCCTATCAGTATACTCATAATAATAACCATATCATCATAAAACATCTAACTTGTCGTGACTTTACAACTATTCGATATTAGCTAACCAATACTTATTATCACTAAACCACTAATTCACTAATCTTTACATGACCTCTAATTAGCATAAAAATTATCCTTCACATAATCTTTATTCATGGGACAACAACTAACTATTATTAATTTAGCAGCCAATACCTAACATCTAGTCAAGATTCAACACTTGGCCAAAATCATCATTTATTCACTAATCGGCATTATATACTAATCATCCTATATCTATTATTCATTACTAGACAACACATTAAGATTTAGCATCTAACCATCTTTTAATTGCTAACACTATTCACTAGTTAACCATTGTTTACCAACTAATCCTCCTTAATCAACTATTCAACATTATTAAATAGTCGTCTCTTATCACTAACATCTCTTACTATCTAGCCTTATTAATACACAACTCCTCATTTAACAACAAATCGGCAGCATGACCTTGGTCATCAATATCAACTATTCTTCACCTATGTTAAACCCGACATCATCATTAGCTATGTATCAACCATCACTCGCTACCATATTTCAACTAAGCAAGGTTTATTAACTAGAATATTAGATTCCTAACCATCAAGTGTTATAGTCACCTAATAGACAACTAGCTACCACATAACTTAACTCTTAAGTAGGAAAATAGTCGTAAGATCATATTCTAGCTAGAATCACATAAATTACCGATGTAATAATTATGAATGTACCAAATCTATGCATGACATCACCAATATTCAGTCAATGGAACAATAAGCATCATACTGTATCTTCCTCTGTCCCATACATGATAGATGTGTACACAAACATGTATATCCATATTCATAAACTGTAATTGCATTCTTTATAATGATAAACACTTCTTGGATATCCACTCAATATCGTAACATGACCCTTGGCCAATAATATACTCAAATAATCACAACATCATAATCACGTCCTATGACCCATATATATATTCGAACGCATATCGATAATCATATTTATAAGCAGTAGCTTTTATCTAATAATCTCATAAATAGGGAAAATCTCACATATGGGAGGCATAATATCAATAAGCACATAATCATCTCTCACATAAGAGGCATCTTACATCTAGGAGACACAATATCAATAAGCATTTACTCAACTCCCACATAAAAGGCATCTCACATCTAAGAGGCATAAAAACAAGTATATAATGTGTATAAACATCTCATAACTATAGATCATACATCATGACTATGAGGAATGTTGCCTTTCCACGACAATTATCATATCTCAAAGAAACATCATCTTTATAGGCCTAATAATCACAACTAAGGGAAAGGAGATCTCTATAGGCCCAACAATCATAACTAAGGGGAAATATTATCTATATAGGCCCAAATATCATTATTCAAGAAAAATACATCATTATTTAATAATACATGAAGTAAACTTATACTAAGGTTTACTAATCTCAACTACGCATAACATCCGCAGCTAAGTCCACAAGGCTAACATAAGTCTTGGACTAAGTGGGCCGAACAATCCCACTTCTAATTCTCAATTCCCATATTTATCCATCTATGCCCCAAACTAGGATAAGGTATCTAGTTCATCTTCTAAATGTCAAGTAAGCCATATTCAAGCGTAAGATAGGAACTTCTACTAGAACAAGGGCATTCAAGTCAACCCTACTCAAATCATAATTTCAATACCACCACACTAGCCTAATAAGATTAAATATACTAATCGTACTTCCAATACTAAAACCACATCCCAAACCTAGAATTATATCATATTCATGCTATAATTGACCCAAACTAGGGATAAGGCAACAGAATTCTAAAAGGGTTATAAACATACTATCTTACAGGTCCAAAACCATCATCAAACCCCAAAACATCAATAATCAAGGCTAAGTTATTCCACTCAGAATCAAGCCTAACATACAAATTCACATGTAATATATATATCCATCATCATCTATGAATAAAAGTAGACAGAAGCCTACCTCAATGCCAAACCACAAAACCTCACTTCATACACCATATGCTCGTCTTCACTTCACAATCCTTAAAATGCCATCATGCTATTAAAACATAATCTACTCATCAATATGAGTCTAATGATACCTATAATGCACTATTATGCTTCAAGTCCAAAAATGACACCAAAATTCCAAGTGGGTCCCACATGCAGAAAGTGAGTTTTTGAGGCCAACCAAATGTTCACACATGAAAAAGAAGACATAAACCTCAATAAATGGGTGAAAATCAGACATTAATTTTGGCTAAAATCAAGCCCTAAGCTAAATTGAGGTTTTGGGTCCAAACTAGGAAATTCAAGCATGAATTCAAAGGATTCTTACCTTAAATTTAAAGATAATCGCTGATAAGTGGTGAATTTACCACTCATCGACATCCGAATTAGTGAACACTACTACTTTCTAAAGGTATGAATGAGAATATTTTGTAATTTAAATGCATTCCCATGTTTTGCAGGTACAGAAGTACTGAGACGAAAAGAAGCAAAACGAGCTAAAAAGGGATCAAAAAGGGAAGATAAGTGTAAAACCTAGAAAACCATGCAGGTTGGGCCTCAGGTATCGCAATCATGGGGTGGCCACCACAATTGTGATATAGCGGGATTTCCAGCTAGGGGGGAAATTTTCATTCCACACTACCAATCCAAATTCTCACATAAAGGGATCAAACCTCTTATTATCATTATCATCTTTCCACAGGCCTACCTCTCATTCTTAGTTTAGGATTTTTGTAATTTCTTGAAGCTTGAAGCTTAAATATACACTAATTTGAGGCAAGATTTAATCAGAGAAACTCTAAAGGGTAGATTTGGAATTGTCTATTGAAGATTCATTCGAGTCTAAAGTTTCTTTTTTCTCTCTTTATTTTTTCTTAGGAATAACTTTGATGGACATCTTGGTATATTTGTTTTCATTATCCTTATGATGTGCTAGATCTACCTCTTGGCTTATGCTTTATTAGGGTACATTTATGTGGGGGTTATTATGTATATTTATGTAGATTATAGTTGGTTAATGATGGGTTCTACTATTGCTTGGTTGAATTGGTTGAGATTTGTGAGTGAAATCCCCAAATACCTAAATGGGTTTGATGGGTGAAAATCTCAAGCTCTTGAAATCTCAAACCATCCTTGAAAAAGGGGTTTAGGTGAACTTTAGGAACCTTCATCATCCTTGAAAAGGGTATGTGGGAATCAAAGCAATAGTAAATAATTATTAGGTTTAGTTTGCTAATTTTCACCATCTTAGACATAAGGGTGAATATGAGGTTGACTATCCCTTGGGTAACATCCTAGAAATAGGGGTGCCTAATATAGGTATTGGTTGGCTTTAATTGACACACTCGCTAGGCACTCGAAAGAGTCAATGAGTAACATTTTTGAGGTTTTGTTGAAGAACTATCCTAAAGGACTTTTGACCTAGCCTACCAGATAATCAATGGTTAAAATTTGCGTCGAATTATCGTGTTCCCATGCATAATTTTCCCCTAGTAAAGCATAGTTCCAAGATCCATTTTAATTGATTATACTCTTATTATTCTTAGTCTAGAATTAGTCCTTAGAAGCCCAATAATTGCCTTTACATTCAACAATGTTGGAAACCCCCCAACCCATTTTGTACCATAGGTTTGACCCTAGGAAGAAACTTTTCTTTCAAATTTACTCAATCGGCACTCACATTGTTCCTCGTGGATTTGAGCTCAACTCTTAGTTTGGTAAATATATTGGAAACAACCGCATTGCACTTAAATTAACATGTCAGTTAAAGGTTATAAAAAACGGCACCATTGTCGGGGAACAATTTGGCTTATTGAGTTAGTTTAAAATTTTATCTTACTTGCTTAAATACAAACTTATAAATTAGTGTTTGTTATTTTATTTTGTTTCTTGTGTTCGGTAGATTTTTATTTTTATTTAATTTTCTCTACGACATCTTGGGACTACTATGATTTTGGAAGTTGGAAGTCCTATCTTGACGATCCATGTCCATATTATGATGGACCTCACTTTTTGAGAGATGGAATCACCATCTCGATCCTATTGGGAGTATGGTTGTTCTTTATGTGGTGGTCGATATGAACATTGGAGTGATTGTTCGAATTCCCCATCCCCCATTATGTTAACCTAATTGCTAGTTCTTCTTACGAGTTTGACAGGTATTATGATCCAATAAAGGAAGAACAACAAGCCAAGTCTAATAGTTTTGAAGCAATGCTTCAAACTATTTTGGATCGGGTAACTACAATGGGGGAGAATGTGCAAGATATATATCAATCCATAGGGAAATGTATAGACGAGATCGCCAAGATAGAGGAAATGGGAAAGGAAATAAATCTTGTAAATATCATAACCTTGCCTACTTCCCAAGAGGAGGTCAATAAAGAAGAGAAATCAAGCTATGTGGTCAATAATGCTCTTGGTCGTGAAGAGTCTCGGTTATTTTCCAACAAACCAAACCAAATACTCTTGAAGATGTCAAAGTCGAGGAAATGGTGCTAGAGTCAAAAGAAGAAGCCAAGCAAATCTCTTGTGAAGACTCTAGCCTATTCCGGGGTGAGAATGTTAAATGGATGCAATTTTAAAATTAAGGAATAGACCTCATTCTAACCATTTTTCAATGTTATGCTTGGTGGATTTGATAAAAGTCTATCTACCCAAGCAAATGATGGATTTTGGAGAGAATGGACTCCATCCTTAGGTTTTATAGTTTGACGTCCCAATAGAGCACATGGAAACCCCACCGTCAAAACATAAGGATCTCAACTTACGATGTTAAATTAATGGCCTTCTAATTTTCCAACCATTACCGAATGAGCCCACATGAAAGTTTGATGCAAAATTGGGCAAACGATTTAAGTCCTTGAAGTGGCGTGATAGAACATGTGTCATCATGACCTTGCATTTTCCCAATGCACCTCAAATATATAAGTATTAGAAACTGGGCAGGAAATTCAAATCCTCGAAGTGGAGACATAAATAAGTATTAAAGAGACATCGTGTCGCAACGTTAAATCAAGCTCTTGATGGGAGGCAACCCATCGTTTTATGTTTGCTTCATATGCTTTTGAATAAGTCACATAATTTTGATGTTTTGTAGCTGCTTTGGATCGGATTGGAATCCAAGAATAGGGGAAACCCAAGTTTAAGAAGTGTGGCAGCCTTGCAGAAAATAGGGCAAAATAGGGGGGTAAAACGCCTCAGGTATCGCGCTCGCGGCCTGAGGATTGTGATTGAGGTACCGCGATCGTGAAAGCTTCTCCAGCCTGCACTTTGGTTATCACTGTGGTTTTAGGGAGCCCTTTAACCCTTATTATGCTTTTGTATTATGTAGTGAGCTCACTACAACTTTTACATTTGGGGGTGCAGCCCTACCCTTTTGTGTATTCATTGATTTGCAATACTCGAACTTAGTTCACTCAAAGCACAAAAAATTTTGTGAATTGGTTTTTTTATTTGTAGTTGTGTATTTCCTTTAATAATGATGTTGGGAAATCTTTTCCCTATGATAGATTGAGTGATGACATTCTTAAGGGAAACTCGTGAGCCATATCTGTAGGGGAAGTCTGAGTACCCGTAGCATCAAGGCTATAAATAAAAGGGAAGTCAGAGTACCTATAGCATTGTGGATTTGGGATTGCACTCATACCATTGGTGAAGTCTAAGTAGCCATATGGTTGGTTTGCCCTTATGAAGACAAAATGTGAGATCGAGACTTGTCTTGTTGCCACAGTTAGCAAATTGTGCATGGTGCAAATGCAAAGAAAATTCCCCCCCCCCCTCCGTCTAAAATTTTTCAAAAATCAAGGGCATGGACATGAGCGGCATTGTAACAATTATTTTCCTCTTTTTGTGACTCCAAATATTTGACTTGTAAATATTGGTAGATACTCCATTTTTGTCTTTAATGGGAGGGGAAATTGAGCCTCATTAGCAAATTTGCATACCATGTGTGGTGAGTTTATATGTTTGAATCTCATGTATAATTGCACCATCTAGAACTTTCCCCATTAGTCACTCAAAGATAACTTTGACTGTATTTGGTTGGGGAGATGATCGTAGGCCATATTTACGACATTGGAAGTCCACTTTAACCTAAAAATCCTACCCTTGCATAGATGTTATCCCTATTCACCCACTTTGAGCCTTTATACCTTTCTTTGGCAAACACACTGCAAGTCGTGATCCATTCAATTCTTATCCCTCTTTTGAACCCTATCCTCCTTAAACTTAAAAATACAAATTGAGGCTAAAAGCCTAAGTTGGGGGTGGTGAAGATTGGAAGAGGTAACTTTGGGCCACGAGAATATATGTTAGTGCCTAAGAGCTAAGTCTTGAGAACAAATTAATAGGGAAAAAAAGGGACCCAAGAAAGGAAAGAAAAACATGAAATGTACAAGGAAAAAGGGTGAAAAGAAGATGTTTTCCAAAAGATGGGTGAATCAAGTTAGTAAAAGTATTCACATGTTTAAAGAGTGAAGATAAAAAAAATGGCCCATGGAAAAAGTTGGATGAAAAAGTATAATGTAGATGTTCAAGGAGGGTATAGTCACTTTGTTCGCAAATAATATTCTACCCTATCCCAAACCTACATTACAAGCCCAAAAGCCCTTTGAGATCTCCAATCAAGTGCATTTATGGTAGTTACGATTTAAAATAGGGGCAAGCCTATGGCATGGTACTTGTTAGCATCAAGAGTTCTTGAGAGAGAGAGAGAGTTTTGTACTTAAATTCCTTGTTGGATATTTGATAACTTAGTGTGTGGAATTTTCTTTCTTTTGAGGAGGCATGTAAACAAGTTATGGTGGGAGATTTTGTCATCTCCCGAAAAATAAGGCAAAAGGAGTATAATGTAGTTGAGGTCAAAGAGGAGTCATTTCTTTAGTATTAGTGATTGTTGCACGATTGCTCTGTGAAGTATTTTGCATCCTTGAAAATTGTGTGTTATGTTGAGGGTTGTTGTGACAATAGTCTTGCCCATGTTTGAAGAGCTATTTGTGGTAGTAATCAAGTTAAAGTCATAATGATCATTTGGGTCATCTAATTTGGGCATAAAAGTGTATTGTCTCATTGTAAAAGATAGTGTTGCTTGAGGACAACCAAAGCTTTAAGTTAGGGGTGTTGATGAGTGGTGAATTTACACTCTTCAACATCCGAATTAGGGCATACCAATTTGTCATGACTCAACTTTCCGAGTCATGATGGAACCTACCACACCCCACCAATAGGTAAGCCGATACCGTAACCCGGAGCTAATGCAATGGGTTACCTTGGTAAGAACGTCCAACATGGACCCTATGTGTGAACACAATTTAACCACAACTAAGACAGCTGATATTCAAATACCAACCCCAAGACTTGATAGTATTAATACAAGAGCTTCTACTCTTGACAAGAGGAATTTACAATCTCTAAATCTAAAATGTCTTAAATAATCTCATACATTTGTCTCGAAAGCAAAAGAAAAATAAGGATAGAGAGGAAAGAGGACAACTTGGTCTCTAAGAGCTCACCCTGTCTCTGAATAGTTAACTCGCACAAACTAGATCAACGGCAGAAACTCGAACCTGGGTCTGCACCAAAAAGGTACAGAAGTGTAGTATGAGTACCAAAACACGGGTACTCAGTAAGCATTATCAGGCAACTGAGATCAAATATATTGTAAATATAAAGTAAGACAATAATCTTAAATTCAAGGGATAGGATCGAACCTGAATCTTCTTTGATACCACTGTAACAACATCTAAACTACTAAAGCAACATGACATACTATCTCAATATACTTCATAATCTCCATAACAACTGTGTATCATTTTGAAAGCGTAAAGCCATATACATAATAGCAAACCATCTACTTGCCTTAATCATCATCAACCATCTTTAGAATATAAACACAAGAACTTACCATGACGTCCCATACCGCCAGGAAGTATATGAAAGAGAGTACAACAAAGAACTCATCATGGCATCCCATACCACCAGAGAGTACACAAAAGAATATCAAATAAGAACTCATTGCGATGTCCCATAACACCAGAGAGTACACCCAAATAATACAACTAATAATACAATAAAGTAAAACTATTCCATCAATTGACCAAAACCCCGGGTAGCTCAATCCTGCCATGGCTCACTACAAAAATCCACTTCCAAATACCCATACCGTAATTTAACATAAAGAAAGCAACATTTTCATAGCATAGGCATGTAGTCATTAATCCGATAATTCATTGATAAACACTGCGTGAAGTCGATACTAGTTATCCTTATCCTTCCATGAATCAATAGATTACAAGTCTTATCATTACTAGCCTTCAAATTGGATAAAACTACAAGCCACCCATGTTATAGGTTATTCATCTATCATAAGGCCATTCTTCAGCTAGCATCTTCATGATATGAGTTATCAATTAATCCATCTTAACCTCACAAATTAGAAGATAATTTAACCAACCATCATGCAATACTAGGTCCATCATCACTAAGCATGTCACGACCTTAAGGACTAATTTCCATATTTTAATCAAGTAAAGTCCACCAACTAGTTTACTAGGTTTCTAGCCTCCAAATATTAATCATATATTTTAAAAGTAGCTAGTTGTCGCATAAGCCACCTTACTAGGCAAGATTTCATAATTTAACCTCTTATTCAAGTCAAAGATATATATGTATATATATATAGGTTATCCCTTGATTCTACGCAAGATTATTCATACCACTAAGTCTTAACTCGATATTAGGTATAGATTTCCTCTAGTTGCTAATTTAGCATCAACAAGGGTCACACATCTTATTTAGTGATTTAGAACATGAAATGAATAACAATTTACCAAAAGATACCTCATATTTTAAACACATAGGAGGTTGGCCACACACGGCCTAACCTTACAAATATCAATGCATATAAGTAAATTTGCCCCACACGGCAACGTAATGTTCTTACATCTTTTGGATTCACTGGGTATTATCATAATATCAACATATTCCTCCAGATTCACTGGTCATCATCATAATATCACATATTCCTCCGAATTCACCGGGCATTATCATAATATCACATATTTCTCCGGATTCACCAGGCATCATACTAATATCAATATTTTTCTCCGGATTCACTGGGTATCATTATAATATCATATATTCCTCCGGATTCACCGGGCATCATCATAATACCAATATATTCCTCTGAATTCACCGGGCATCATCATAACATCACAAGTCTCCCAATGCAACAACATACATCCATATGCATAGCCGAAATAATAAACATATACAAAAGGTTCACAATGTAACGAAGTAGGGATGTAGGATAACACTTTCCATTTCACCTTACTAATAAGCTTCACACGTAATATGAACATAAACAAGAGCATGAGTATTTACAAGACATGCAAAATAATCACCTAATAAGATTATTCAAGTCATGATCACAAGATAATCTGATAATCGAGTTCAACCATCACGACTCCTATGTATATACAGTTTAGACAATCACCACACATCTAGGTCACTAAGCATTTTCCTAGTTCAAGCTTAAGGTGGGTCAAGTCCCACTTATAAATCCCGAGAATTCCAAGCTTACTAACACAAGTCTAGCTTCTACCCGGAATTAAGCTAGGTCATCTATACCTCACCATAAGGGCTTACCAATCCTTTCTAGGTCTATAGGGAAAGTCTCTTCAAGAATCCTTCCTAAGTCAATTCAACACCAAGGTCATCTCCCATCAAGGCATCATATAGGTCAATACACTCCTAAGGATAGAGAGGCATACTATTCATGTCTACTTAGAATAACTATAGTGTTCTCATACTAGTCATGAGACCACAAATAAGCTAACCAAGTTCCTAGACTAAGGGTCAAATATCATACCTTACAAATTAATAGTCTATAGAAATCAATAAATCCCAAGTTCACTATTAAATCAACTATCGTCTAAATTCCCCATCCAATATAGAAAGATATCAATAATTACATTACAAACAAGATCAATCTAGTCTACGGGTAAGCCTAACCAACCTTGAATCCAAGCAACTCATGAACAAATAAGCTTTTCCTTTCTTTTTTTAGAAGTTCCCTCTTCCACAAGCGATGATATCAACATTACAATCTAGTCATTAAAATAAGAATGACAATACCCATTATATCACCATTGTGCCATGGGTTTCAAATGGACGCCAAAACCCCAATTAGGTTTCACCCATGGAAAGGAGTTTCCAAGACTAACTCATAGCCTAACTATCTTTAGGGAGTTAAAACCCTTAAATAGCTTGAGTCAATCACTATATTTTAGGGCTACAATTGACCCACAATGATCTAGGGGTTTTGAGTCAAGAAACCATGAAATCAATACCAAATTAGAGAAATTCTTACCTTAGATAGTAGCAAGAATCAATCACACAAGTTGTTTAAGCTCCAATTCAACCCACAACAAACACTTAGAAGGTTTTTCACTCTATTAGGATTTACCCCAAGATGGAAGCACAAAATAGCCAAAATATCGACCAAAACAACCCTTAAATATGGGCCAACCAGCCCACTGATGGAGTGGTCGCGGCCCCCATATCACCGCGGTCGCAGTCTTGCTGTCGTACCTTCTTTGCCGCGGTCGAGGCACGTCGATGCATGCTATGCATGGCTAAACCTTGGAACTTGGTTTCGACCTTTGGCCAATTCCTTGGAATGGATTCGAGGTCTGTTTCAAATAAATAATATATGAAACCCTATATTTTTTTATGTTTCAAACGCGCTGGTGAAGTCTAATTTTGCATACAAAGTTGTTTTACTAAAATTTTTGATCAGTGGTCAATTAGGACCAACAAAGACTTCAAATTGAGAAAGGGGGTTATAAAACCCAAACGAACCATCAGGTAGCTAGACTATCGGTCCCCGCAAGTCATTAATAACTTGGGACAGCTATGGAGAAGCTCTATCAGAGGAAGCAAGCAAGAATACAAATAATAACCTGAAGGGTCATTACGCACTACTATGCTCTAAAGGAATGAATGAGACTATTTTGTGATTTAAATGCACTAATTCTGATGTTTTGCAAGTACAAAATTATTGAAACAAAAAGAAGCAAAATAATCTGAAAAGGAGAAAAAAGGGAAGATAAGTGCAAAAGCTGGAAAAATATACAGGTTGGGCCTCATGTATCGCGATCGCATGGTAGCCACCGCAATCGTGGTAAATCAAGAAAGTCAAAATGCCATAATCACATGAAGAATGAATTGATTGCGGAGCCACGATTGTGGATAAGCCAGTGCGATTGCGGTATAGCGGAATTTCCAGCCCAGGGAAAAATTTTCATTCCACACTACCGATCAAAATTCTCACAAAAAGGGCTGAAAACCCACATTATCATTATCATCGTTCCACATCCTTACCTCCCATCCTTAGTTTAGAGTTTTTGTAATTTTTTGGATCTTGGAGCTTAAATTTACACTAATTCGAGTAAAGATTTATTTAGAGGAACTCTAAAGGGTAGATTTGGCTTTGTCTATTGAAGATTCATTCGAGTCTAAAGAGTGGTTTGTCCTCTCTTTATTTTTTCTAATGAAAAACTTTGATGGACATCTTGGTATATTTGTTTTCATTGTCCTTATTATGTTCTATATCTACCTCTTGGGGTTATGCTTGATTAGGGTACATTTGTGTATGGGTTGTGATGTATTTGTGTAGATTCTAGTTTGTTGATGATTGGTTCTATTATTGCTTGGTTGGATTGGTTGGGATTTGTTGGTGAAAGCCCCAAATACCCAAATGGGTTTGATGGGTGAAAATCCCAAGCTCTTGAAAGCTCAAACCATCCTTGAAACAAGGGTTTGGATAAACTTTAGGAACCCTCATCTTCCTTGAAAGAGGGATATCGGAACTAAGGCAATAGTAGATAATTATTGGGTTTAGTTTGCTAATTTCACCATCTTAGACATAAGGGTGAATATGAGGTTGACTATCCCTTGGGTACCATCCTAGAAATAGGGGTGCCTAATAGAGGTATTGTGTGGGTTTATGATTAGGTACTCGAAAGAGTCAATGAGTGACATCTTTGAGGTTTTGTTGAAGAACTATCCTTAAGGACTTTCCACCTACCCTACCTCATCATTAATCATTAGAATTTGCATCGAAATATCATGTTGATAATTTTCCACTAGGAAAGCACAGTTCCAAGATCCATTGTAATTGATTATGCTCTAATTATTCTTAGTATCGAATTAGTCCCTTAGAAGCCCAAGAATTGCCTTTACATTCAACAAGATTGGTAACCCACCAAACCATTTTGTACCATAGGTTTGACCTTAGCAAGAAACATTTATGTCAAATTTACTCAATCGTCACTCACATTGTTCCTCGTGGATTCAACCCCGACTCTTAGTTGGGTAAATATATTGATAATGAACACCTTGCACTTAAATTAACGTGTAAATTAAGAGTTATCAATCGTGATAAAAGATGATAATCAGTCTCCCAAGTCACCCACCATGACCAATTTGTGATTAGCACACCTTAGTAGGGTTTTGAGGTCTCCATGGAGGAAGAAGATGGCCGATTCTCATCAAAAATGGGTATATAAACACCCTTTCTAGGCCCTCAACTAGGGAGATCATGAACCCATACGTGTCACAATTGCGGCATCACGATTGTGAGTCTCTTTCCACGATCGTGGTCCTTTGCTTCACTATATGACAGCTGAAACTTGGAATTTGATTTCAAGTTTCGGCCAATGCCTTAGGATGCACCCATAATCCAATTTTCATAAATGAAATATGTAACCATACTAAATTTAATGTTTTGGATGCGTTGGCAAAATTAAATTTTCAATTTGAGGTCGTTTAGACCAAATATGGGTCCCATACCTAAACTTTTATATTTTTAACTTTCTGGTAGATAGGTCGAAATGAGATCGGGGGCATTGGAACCCAAACAAAAGGTAAAACAAGCCTAAAATTAATATTCAAGATCTTTTGGCGCAGTTGGAATTCGTATCCGAGATTGTTTAGTTAAAATTTTCTCCCGGTGGCCATTTGGAACCAGCGAAGACTTCTAAATAGGGAATTGGTTCTAAAAATAAAATGTATTGCCCGGTGGACGAACCGTTGGTCCCAATAAGTCACAAATGACTTGGGGAATCTATGGAGAAGCTCAAACGGTAAGATAAGCATAAATATAGAAAATAACCTGAAGGGTCATTACATTATCCTCTACTAAAAGGACTTTCCTCTCCGAAAGTCAACAAATAGAAAAAATCTCAAAAGCTCAAACGGATGAGATACTAGGCCAGTATGCTCCAAGTATGACTTTCCAGATAACCTCAGGAGAGAGAAAATGCTTCTAAGGGATTTTGGCACAGGTATCCCTTTTTTAACCGCACTGTCTGTTACGCCCCAAATTTGGTACCCGAAATGCTACACGGTGCTTATGACCCCGAAGGACCACAAGCTAACCCATGACTGATATATGTACCTCTATACTACATGATATACTGTATAAATATGGAAATAAAGGTTGAAAGTCCATAAGGTTCAAAACTGAGACATGATAGTTGATAAAACATAACATCTGGATGGGATATGAAATATCCAAAATAACTGAAATAAACTGTCTGAACATACTGTAGTATGAAAATCCTCTGACTGACTGTACTGTCTGAATAAAGAGTTGATAGGACATATCCCAACTAACTCCAACTACTGAAATAAACTAATTAATGAGATAATAAAGTAATGGTCATGTTCTCAAAGGATGAGGACTCACTACTAACTCTGACTGTGGAGACTGGAATGCTACTAATGCTCTGGAGCTTGTGCTTCTGAACCTATGGTATAAAACACTATAGCGCAAATGCGTCAGTACGCTTGAATATACTGGTATGCATGTGAGGTAGGCTGAATGTAAAGGGTTCACATGCATGAACTATACTAACTGACTGGATAACATGAACATGAGATTACATGCATGAATACATATTGACCATAACTCAGTTCATGATAGCATTATTATTGAGTCTGAGTACTGATAACAAGAGATAATGATATTTGTATAACTGAAATAACTGATACTGAGCGACTGTATTTGACAGTCTAGGTTCTGATGGAACTAGCTGAATTCTGTACTATTCTGAGTTGCCTGTATCTGACAGTCATGAATCCTATAGAACTATATAAGTTCAATTACTGAGACTGAATGACTGTATCTGACAGTCCTGATTCTGTACTGAAACTTTAGGAAATAGTCATCTAACTGACATTCCCTTAATATGCCATTTTGGTTGAGCTGGGGTCCAATCTGTAACCCTAATTGGAAGGGAGTCAATATCGCGCCACTGGTAAGGACAATCTGTGAGTAACCCTCATATAACAGGTAACTCTAGCGAGAACAATGGGAACCATCATATAACAGGTTAAGCCACCTCATCTACCCTCATATAATAGGCTTTGATGTCTCAACCTACGCTGGCTACGTAGTTCTGGAATTCAAGGATTACTTCTATGAATCATACCCTCATATAATAGGTAGGTTCCCATCCTTGGGTTCTCTCGGTGCTAATTTCTACTCCCATCTGGATAGACACTGAACATGATTAACTGAACTGACTGGACTGAGTTAACTGAGTTTTGTTGACTGACGGAATACTACTGAGATTACTGAATTTCTGAGGTTTCTAAGATTACTTAGTTTACTGAGTTTTCCTGAGTCACATGACTCACTGAATTTCTATGAACATGGCTCGACTGAGAGTATCTTGAAAATATGACACTGGCTCTAGGCACACAGCTAATTGTCGGGTACAAGTACCCCCAGGACTCGATAGCATAAAACTAACAAAGCATGATTTTCTTGAATACATGACCAACATCACAATCCATAATACAATAAGTTGGAGAATTCATGAAGTACAAGTTCTAAAGCACCACAATGGCCACACATATATCCATAACTCATTGACTAAGACATTTCATCAAATACTTGTCATGCATAAACTTGTACATAAATGGGGATTTCATATTCTCATACTAGTATGGCACTTTTCCCTCACATAGGCATTTAATCAAACACATGGGGAACATACTTTGGTTATACCATCATCAATGCATCTAATAATCATGGATACACCAATCAACGTATAAATTTAAGGGTTTATCATGATTATTATGCAAATCATCCCATCCTAGGGTCAATCATTAGAATATGTAATTTCAAACATGAATCAAGACCCCACAACATCATGAACATAATTCAATTTGAATCATGAACATTCATAAATACAAAAAATTTGGCTTTTGAAAAGAGATTCTTGAGCTTCATGGGTGAAAGGGACCCATGAATCAACACATGACATACCTGGGTTGTGAGTTTCTTGAAGTTCTTGGACTTGAAGAACTTGGAATCTCTTACTTTCTTGAAAATGATTTGGATTTTGTTCTTGGGGATTATCTTTGAGAGAAAACCCTAATTTGATGTTGTTAATGAATAATGAACTTATGAGCTTTGGTCTGATATAATTAGGGGTTAAAACGGGTGGCAAAAGACCCAAATACCCTTTTAAAATGACTTAAAATTCGCTGAACGGGACCTGCGATGGCTCGTGTGACGGTCCATTGCTGGCTCGACGGTCCGTTGTTTTGACCGTCGTACGTGGACCAAAAAAAAGACTCACTGCCTTATAGCGACGGCTTGGGCAATGGTCCGTCGCAAGTTCGATGGTCCGTCAACCTGTCCGTCGCACCTTATCCAGAAGGTTGACTCACTGCCTTGGCTGCGACGGTCCGTTGCTAGGTTGACGGTCTGTCAACCTAGCCGTCGCACCTGGGCAATTTTGACAACTCTAAGTTAAACGTCCATAACTTTTTACTTCGATACTGGATTTGGATGAAATTGGTATCGTTGGAAAGCTAATTCAATTTCCCCCATGATAAAAAGTGAAAATCTTAAAAAATCCACGTGTACAAAAATGGATTCATATTTCAAAGTAAGTTTCTAACATTCTTGGGACGATTTCAAGCTAGGTAGAAGTACGGGGTATTACACTGTCATTCGTCTTCCAAACAGCCAAAACTCAACTTAACTGCTAACTGAACTCAAACTAAACTAAAAAGACTGATGTACGCACATCTGACCCACAACACACTGATACCATCTCCATATCCGCATAAATCAACAAAGGCTTATCCAAGCCAAAAACAAACCAAGACATGAGACATGCCATAAAATCCAATTCCAAATATACACTCCTTTTAGCATTTTGCACCTCCATCTACTCCAAGCTAGGAGAGAAATCACTTGAGTCTCGCCCGCGCGGTCATATCACGAATAACTCAAAGAAATGAAATTGATCCATTGGAAGTCTAAGCTCTTAAGACAGTGTTTGGGCACACAAATTCAGATAGAGGAATGCAATCCATACAATATTGCAACCAGTTCGAATAAAAATCAAACTGAAATCTCAAAATCCAAGTTATAACTACTCATCAGGATGTATCATCCTTCGAGAATGAAGTCATACTAAATCCAACTCGAGTATATTACTCTTATTGATTAAATCAATCAAAATCCCAAAGAAAACTTGAGACTCAATGTCAAAGATGTAAAAACAATATCGGGTCCATGGGCTATCATCTGAATACTTATCAACCATATTCCATTCAAAGTCAAGGAGACCAAACAAGCAATCCACGTAGTAGGCTCAACCAGCCTATAAATGAAATCTAAACAAGGCCAAGTCCAAAACAAAAGTTGAAATCTCAATACCAAGGATGAATCGTTTGGTCTCACATATCTAAAATAAAACTAAAAATGGGTCGACATTAATGCTCCAAGTTTATCACAACTTCCAAATCGACATTCCAAGGCGTCAAATGAAAAACAGAGCCAATAAGGCTATATCAATGTTAACTATCTCAAATTGACTTTAGTATACAAATATAACACATACGAGATAAATCATGCCAAGTCATAGTCGAGACATATCTAAAGAACAAAAACCACCACAGGGATAACTATCGACTAAAATGCAAGCAACCAACTCTATATCAGTTGGAGGGTATGAAATATAGCCATAAAATAGGAATCATCCCAAAGAACAAATCACTAGATAAAAATGTGTATAACCCACTCCATATCCACTGGAGGGCATGAATTATCCATGCATACACAAAAACAATCCAAGGCTGAAAACCATACTAGTATTGGTAAAAACTCTAGCAACTCGGAGAAATGCAACTTAGCCGACAGCTAATCAATCCAACACTCCATCTCAGCAAAGAATAGCCACAGGCATATATCACCAAGGAGAAACACTTCATTAAGACTTATTAGATAGAACAAAATTTGAAATGGGAATCTCCTAAATCCCAAGAATCATATCATCAAAGAAGAAATATGCCAATCCTAAAACCATGGTCAAGGTCAAAAACCAGCACCAAAAAATCAATGACTTGAGATAAAGAATTTCCAATTTGCCAACTTAAGAATCAATCACAGGAAAGGCCACCTGTCTTTAAGTCTCCAACTCCACTAGACAAAACCATAACATAATAATAAAGGAGTATCCAACCTCTACACTAACAACAGGGCAAACCATCTTAAGGGAACGAACCCAACAAACTTATGAGATGTATCCAGGACATCTCAACATCAATATCAAAATCTCTATTAGGCGATGAACTAGAAACAGATGAAGGATAGACCCAAAAACTAGTTAAGCTCAAAATGGGCTAAATTGAAAAGAATAACCAAGGTGAAAACCTTCTCAACCCTAAGGTCAAGCCTACGGATATCAAACTCAATAATAGGCAATATAACTAAATTGCCAACTCTAGGGTCATAACAGAGCCAAAAAAGGTCAACCTACCTTCGATATCACAATACATCCCTGAATCAATCTAATACAGCTAACTAAGAGGGAACACAGTCAACCTCATTGCGCTAGGGGAAAGAAATCATCATATCTAACTATATCAACTCAAGCCACTGAATAATATCACAAGAAAATGAAAGTCTAACTAGATAACACTAGTCTATACAGCTACCCAGCAAGAATTAATTAAATCAACAAATAATATCAAGCAACATCAATAACCTCAAGAAGTGGTAGCAATAGAAGCAACAATATCAAAGTCAACATACTGAACTGGTGGTACCCAAAATGAACATAAATATCATGTACCACTCAAGAGCCATAATAGGGCTAATGTGCCAAGATAAATGGGACTTGAACCCAAAAAACACACCCATAGGGAAAAACATCAATATAGATTTACTTCATCCACTACTAAAAGAAATAAACCACAGAGTGGTAACATAATCATGAATTCAACAATAAGGTACATAATGACCGATATCAATTCATCAAGACATATAATCATCAATAGGTATGAAAACACCAATACACATAATAAGAGATAAATATGGGAAATAAAAGCACACCAATTGTGGTGACATCCACAATCATATTCTTGATGGGCATAGGAAAAAATAAATATGAATGGGTCCAACTCGGATAGACTGACTGAATCATCAACTAAGGGGCCACACATACTATCTCTAACTAAAGATGCCACAATATTATGAGGATTATCTGAATGAGCTGAATGATTGGAAATCTCATGTCGGGACACTCCCTAGACTAGTAGACGATTTATCTACAGCCATAGCAAACTTTTGAAGCACTAGCATGGCGAGAACACAAACTGAGCCTAAATGACTGGCCAACTGATATTGAGAGAAATCTGCAAAATTATGTTCATACTTTTGAAATCATATCTTATCTCAAGAACTCTAGGTTGGCGAAGAATATGTGCTAACTCTAGTTGGTCATTTATCTCATATCTGGGGTATTCCCTAAATCAGTGTTTTGTCAGGACACAACCAAACCAAAATCCTAGGATACCTTGAGAGACTGCCCTACATAATCCAGAATGGTATGCTATACTTTGTAAATCTGATGGGGACTCTGCCTACTATGATCATCATGACTAATTTGAGAATTACTCATAGTATGGAATACTGTTTGCGTAAAGCTGATGGACTGCAGGTAAAGCTGAACTCTACCAAAAAATCTTCACTCTCATATAAGATACTAATAGCACTATACTGATGGCATGCCTCTTGTCGCCATTTCTATAACTCTCCATGCATTCTCTCTATCGACCTCTCATAATCAACAACCTAAGGGAAGGAAGATTTGACTGCTATCCAGTGCTCCGATGCCAAACGAAGTGACCATACTCACCTTCTAACAGATCCATCCACTAATTTCCATCTCAAAAAAAAGTAGCACAGGAAAATGTCTAGACCACATGAGAAATCCAATCTCGTACTCAAAATTTGTAAAAAAAACCCTAATGAACACCAATAGACTAAACTTTAGTCTGAGAATGGCTCGATGAATCAAAAATCATCCATCGCTGAGAGGGATCTAACACATGACTCAAATTCCCAATGCTAAACCTTAAAGGTTGAAATAGTCACAAGCTCAACTGGAGCCAAAGCTAGACCAAATCATTTTTGGCTACCACTGAAGATATTTGATATCTATATCTGACTCTCTACTCTGATGTTGCACTGAAACTCTAGAAGCACGTATTGAAGTCTCGTCTACATCTATCGACAATGTCGCATCATCCTTCGAAGATAGAAAAGAGTCAAAGAGTTTGTTCGACGTTCATAGAAATGTGGGAATAAGATAAGGAGTCAAGAAGTGAATTTCCTAAAATATCATTGTAGCCCTCCGAAGATAGGTTACGGACATCTCCACACCGATCCACAAGATTCTACTAAACACTTAGCTATTGTACTAACACACCAATGAAACCTAGGCTCTAGTACTAATTTTTCATGATACAATTCCTCAGGTCATGATGGCGCCTACTAAAACCCTCTGGTAGGCAAGCCAACCCGTAGTTCAGAACGGCTAGTAACGGATTACTCAATAATATAAGGAAAATAATGCAAAATAAATGAAATAAAGACCAATACATAATAGAATCCCAAAACATAGTGGTACCAGTACAAGGGCTTCTTATATATCAAGAGTACAAAGAGAAGTGTCAAGGAGAGTACTCTGATACAACTTATCTCCGAATACAACATAGAGACTAATCTAATACATAGGAGAGAGATAAGTAATACTTTAAATGTCAAGAGCTTACTCTAAGTCTCTAATCCATGGAAGCTTTGTCTGATGCACACACCAATGGCGATAACCTGTAATATGATCTGTAGGCTGCAGAAGTGTAGTATGAGAATCAAACGAATGGTACTCAATCGGCAACTGTGAACTGAGCTCCAAAGATAAAGCAGATATATACAATATATAAATAGAATGGAAACTACACCCAAGAGTACAAAAATCATATAACAAGTCAATGAGAATAATGAGGAACAACTATCATGTTCATGTCCAAGAGTCTAACATAATAAGACTAAGGAAGTATCAGGTTTAACTATCTTATTCCGGCCATAATCAATAGACGTCAATACTATATCGTATATCCCTGACCAATATACGAATGAAGAGCGAAGGAAGATATATGTATAGCAATATACAAGGCCAAGAACAATGTATAATATGTAAAAATAAAGGAAGGGATATACGGTAGTTCCATAACTTTATATAGCTCTAGATATATATATATACATATACATATATATAGGGGGGGGGGGTGTGTGTATATATATATATATATATATTAAACGCACGTGTAATGTATGATTATTTAAAATTAAATTATTTTACCTATTACAGAGATTTTTAATAAAGTGGAAAAGTTCAATTCACTTTCCAAAAATCTTTCACACTTTAATATAATAATGTAAACATAAATACATACACATATATGTTTTACCACTAGAAGTTTCAAGTGGTTGATGGATCATTAATTTTGCATTTACCATATAGTACCTCTTTCCCTTGTTGCCACAAGCTAAAAAAGACGGATCAATTTGAACCATATTTGCGTTACGATTATTTCTTTTATATTTAAAATTGTTCCTTATTTTTAAAGTCAAATCTTTAAAAAATCACTAATTACGTTCTTATTACGTACTTAAAACTTTTAAAAATCTAGTATATCTTAAATTTTTTTACTCTAATAGTTTTATATTATTTCTAGATTTTTCAAATCTTCGTAAAATCAAATTTAGTTGATTTAGAGTTCTCAAACAAATGGAAAAAGTATCAGTTGTTATTAAATAATAGTGAAAAGATGATTTTTTCTAAAGTAAGGACTTTTAGTGAAGGGCAAAAAGTTCAAACAACATTTCTAAGGCCCTTCACACTTTTAATATATTATAGATATAGATATAGATATATACATATAAACATGAGGTCATCTCAAAGCATAACTTAGATCATCATATCCTCATTCTAGAACCTCATTATAATACTACCAGGATTTAATACTATCATACTCAGGGCTTCTAATTCACATGGCTAGACATGAAATAATCATGCATAATAGTACTATCATAAGATAAAAGAGATTGTAGACATACCTCAAATCTCAATACCGAATGAATGACCAATCTATCATAAGCTAGCTATAATAATAATCATATCAATGATAACAACAATATTAATAACAACATGAATAATCAATTACTCGAGACGAATAAATACTCTTCACCTACATCTATGCACTCGTCCCATACCGGCTGATAGACATAGGTGTATACTGGTGATAGGCAATGTGCATTCAGGAATAAATGCAAAGTACAAAATCAATATCCCAATCTTATCATTATAACTATCTCTATCATAACTGTCATCATGACCATAATCAGTGTAATCTACCTCCGACTTTGTCGGGAATCAATACATCATCATAGTATCTTTCAACCTTGTCGGGTATCAATATCATCATCACAATATCCTCTGAACTTCGTGGGTATCAACATATCATCACAATGTTCTCCAGCATTGTCGGGCATCAATATATCATCATAATATCATCTAGTCTTGCCGGGTATCAATATATCATCACTATATCCGTAGGCTTTATCGAGTATCAATATATCATCACAGACGTCAGTAGACATATATTTATAGACATATAATAGGTGCATGGGCTCAGAAAGTGGGAAAAAAGGTTAAATCTACAAGCCTATTAATATACTCATAATCATAATTATATCATCATAAAACATCTAACTTGTTGAGACTTCCCAACTATTCAATATTAGCTAACCAATGCTTATTATCACTAAACCACTAAACCACTAGTTAACTTGTCTTAACATGACCTCTAATTGTTAGCCTAAACCTTATCCTTCACATAATCCTTATTCATAGGACAGAAACTAACCATTATTAATTTTGTAGCCAATAGCTAACATCTAGTCAAGATTCAGAACAAGGCAAAATTCATCATTTATTCAAAAATCAGCATTATCAACTAATCATCCTATATCCATTATTCATTACTAGACAACACATTACCATTTAGCATCTAACCATCTTTTATTCGCTAACACCATTCACTATCCAACCATTATTTACCAACTAATCCTCGTTAATCAACTATTCATCATTATTAAATCACTAACATCTCTTACTATCTAACCTCATTTATATACAACTCCTCATTTAACAACAAATCGACATTATGAACTTAGTCTTCAATATCAACTATTCTTCACCTATGTTAAACCCGACATCATCATTAACCACATATCAACCATCGCTAGCTACCATATTTCAACTAAGCAAGGTTCATTTACTAGAACATTAGATTCCTAACCATCAAGTGTTATATATTCACCTAATAGACAACTATCTACCAAATAACTTAACCCTTAAGTTGGAAAACAGTCATAAGATAGTATTCCCACTAGAATCATATCAATTACCCATATAATAATCATGAATGTACCAAATCTATACATGTGATTACCAGTATTCAGTCAATGGAACAATAAGCATCATACCACATCTTTCTCTATCCTATATAGGAGAGATGTGTATATAAACTTATATATATATATATGCATATTCATAAACTGTAATCGCATCATTTATAATGATAAACACTTCTCGGATATCCACTCAATATCATAACACATCCCTCAGCCAATAATATGCTCAAAATAACCATAACATCATAATCATAGCCTTTAGCCCATATACATATCCAAATGCATATTGGAAATCATATTTATAAGTCGTAGCATATCACTAATCATCTCACACATAAGAGGCATCTCAAATATAGGAGACATAATATCAATAATCATGTAATCATCTCTCACATAAGAGGCATCTCATATATAGAAGGCATAATATCAATAAGCATGTAATCATCACTCACATATGAGGCATCTCACATCTAGGAGGCATAATATCAATAAGCATGTAATTATCCCTAACATAGGAGGCATCTCACATCTAGGAGGCATAACAACAAGTATATAATATGTATATAATATCTCATAACTATAGATCATACATCATGACTATGAGGAATGTCACCTTTCCTATAACACCCTGTAGTTTTTGAGCTAGAAATTAAACCATCATTCCTACATGTGTAAACTCTAATTTCATGATTTGTATTTGAATACATGTGTAATAAAAATTAACCTAGTTTTAAGAGATCTTATGAGGTGGAAAATTTTTCATAAGAATCACTTAGATCAAAGTGAGCTAAGAGCCTTTGATTTGGCAAAATTTTGGCTTTCGATTCCACAAGGGTCAGATTTGAAAGTATATAACTTCTTATATATGTGGAATTTTTCAGCTCAATACCCACCAAATTGTATATAATTGAATTATCTTTCCAACGATACCAATTTCTCCTTAATCAGATACCCGAGCGAAAAGTTATGGCCATGCAAAGGTCGTGCATTGTATGACAATCACAAAAGGCCAGTGGAAAGGGTGTGCGATGGCCATGAGTCAACCACTTGGGGATGTGCAATAACCATGCGTTACCCATCTTAACTTAGGATATCTTTGTGCGTTTCATGGTGATTGCATAGTGCCAAAAATACTCTGTTTGGACTTATATTAAGGGCGTTGAGGTCTTTTCACAGTCCTAAATTGTCCCTAATTACTCCTAATCGATATAAGGGGTCTTTAAACACGTAAATTTCATTCCCTTAACCCCAAGTATTCAATTCATGATTCAAAAACTCTCCTCCTCTCCCAAGAACAAAATCCAATCCTCTTTCTTATGAAATCAAGAATTCAAGCTTCCAAGTTCAAGAAACCCTCAAGAAATCTTCAAGAAACCATCTACTGAGGTATGTGGATGTTCATCAATGGGTCCTTTCACCCACTTATCCCAAAAACCCCTTTTTGAGTAAAGTATGGGTTTTTCCTCTATTATAAAGTTTATTATGTTCAAGATAAGTTAAATTCATGTTGTTTCTTAGTATTTTGAACTCAATTCATGTTCAAGTATGATTCCATGAAAAGTTAGGTTATCTCATGTTTCAAGATTTGATCACTCATGTCATATTCAAGTGAATTTCATGTTATAATGTCAAGTTATGATCTTAGTCACATAACCATGCTCTTTTCTCATGTTTTAAGACATTTTCATGTTCAAGTTCATAATTCTCACATGTTTGATGAATGTCTACTTTTTGGTCTTTGAACCATGATTTAATCCTAAAGTGTTGATCTTTAATATTGTATGTTGTGATCATTCAGTGCTAGTGGGTTATGCACAACCGATACCTATGTGTTTACGTGATTTCAAAATTTCAAGTACTAAGTCTGCTAAGCCATGAATCTTATTAGTATACTCAGATATTTATGACTATGCTAAGCACTATAAGAAATAAAGTTCAATTGAATTCAGTCTAGTTTAGTACCAATGTCATATAGTTGGTAGTAGGATTTTACACCAAGCAAACCTAGGGATGGGGGCTCAGCCACCAGTTAGGACTAGGTCCTTGTAGCAGTCCCTAAGTTCCAAAACAACGTAGCCACCATAGGATTATGAGATGTCACCCACCAGTTTAGGACTGAAACTATCTTAGGGTCATACACTAGTTTAGAAAGGACTCCCTAGTCCTTCGAAACTCACGATTAGTGGATCCACATAGCCAGTGTTAGTACCTGTAGCACGATACTGACACCCTTCAAACTAGGGTTATAGGTTAGACCTCGATTAACTTAGATTGGGATATGTCAATTATGTGATACCTATTAGAGTTTCAGTCAGTATTTAGTATATCTCTATTCAAGTTTTCTTAACTAAGTGTACAGGTTTTTTGTCATTCAGTTATACAGATTTCAGTATTTCAGATTTTAGATTTATTTTAGATATATATTTATTCTTGGTCTTGCATTCTCAATTTTACATGTTCATATTTTTCATGATCAGTATCCATACATGACCCTAAGTTCAGTTCTACAACATGTTCAAATTTACATGAGATTTACATATAGTATCCATGATTTACCACCTCCCAGCTTCAGTTCTACTAACTCTAAAAAAGTAAAGATTTAAGTAACTAAGTGTAGTGATTCACAAACTTATCATATTATGTTTATTACTCATGTTTGAAGATACTTCAACTTTCAGTTGATTTCAGACTCTTAGTGAATCTACTTGCACTAAGCATGCATGTTTTAAGATTATATACCTAATCAGTTTTACTTTTTGTATTTCACCCCCACATACTCAGTACATTTGAGTACAATCCAGAAGTACTAATCCATATATATGTCTATGTGCTACATTGTCTCATAATGTAGGTGTCATTTGTACTACATATATCATAATCAAACAGTTTGCAGCTTCCAGCCAACTTGGTGATGAGTTCTCCTAGTTCGAGAATCTCCAGTTGATGGTAGTTTATATACTATATTATATTTATTCATACGGATTGATTTTTTGTAATTAGAGGCATGTCCCAACTATCTATAGTCAGTATTATAGAGGCTTCTTAGATAGTGTCAGAGTCACGAAATGTAAATTTTATTTCTCTCTTTAGTTTTATCAGGTTGTAAAATTTATCATTATTTTATTTATTCAAACTATGCGATGATTATGTTTCCGCCAAGCAAACTTAGATATTTTATATATTCTAAATCAGTTACTCAAGTATAACACCAGTTCATGGGTTATCTTGGGATCACTTATGGTTCTAAGCATCATGTTACGACTAGGGAGTAGTCTTGAGTCGTGGCAAACTTGATATCAAAGCACAAGGTACAAGTGTCCTAGGGTGCCGATGAAGTTATCTCTACTAGAGTCTTGCGAAACAGTACAAAGACATCTGTACATTTCTTCGAGAGGCAATAGGGAATTTAGGGAATGTTTCCCTTCTTTCATATCTCAGATTGTGCTACAGATATGTTCTCTAAGAAACTTATACAGATTCCCATCTTTCTCTATTCATGCCAACTCCGCCTTATTTTTGAGGTAACAAAAATAGTCATGCTTAAATTCCTATAGATAAAGTTTTTATCAGACAGTCCTTGTAGATAGTTATGGGATTGCATACAGGCTCAAAAGTACACCGTCAGTTCCTTTATTTTCCAAAGTATGAAAGATTTCATACATATTTATGAAAATCGTCCACTAAGCCAAAGTCAGATATGCTTTCAGATCCCTTTTTTAGAATCTTATGATAGCATGTGATCTAGAGTTAAAAGCATGAACCCAGAAGTTTACTAGTAGTAAAGTGGGGATAGTGTTATCGAAATTTAGTAGATTATATATCCATGGGGATAGTTGTATGAAGGTAAACCAGTAGCCTTGAATAGTGTGTGCAAGAATTGAAGTTTATTGATTTGAAATTAAGTTTGATAATATGTGTATGATTAAGAATTGTGCCTAAGGTGTTATGGGATTGTAGTATTTCTAAGTTCTTAAAGTGTGTGTTCTTAGATAGTACCCTTGAGTTGTTAAGTGAGAATGAGTCTACATAGTATATGATGTTCTTACCAGCTAAGTTATGGGTTATATATTGTTGATATTGGGTATGTTGGTGTAATGGTAATTCTCATGGATTAGGGAATATACAAGTTTAGAGATGTGATATTAGTAGGCTATGAAGAAAGATCGTATAGTTCATTAAAAAGTTTGGGAATATCCATGTTAAGTGTTAGAATCTAAGTTTCAATCTTGGTTGATTGAGCTAATAGAAAGAAGAGTTGAAATTCTAGATGATATGAACTTAGGATATGGTGATACCCTCAAAGATTCTAAGTCGGTGACTGTTTAAGTTGTTATATGATGACTATTAGGGCTATAGAAAGTTAAGATTTGAATCTCAGAAGAAAGTTCTGGCAGCAGGTTTTACACTTTCAGGTGTAGTTTGTTACGGTGAGTTTAGTATTCATGTGTATTGTTATATCCTAGACTCAAGAGTAGAGTTATTTTAGTTCAATTGAGAGTTTATTAAAAGGGCCTACAGGAGTAGAATGATGACTTAAATCTAAGGGTGGAGATGATAGAACAAGTAACCAAGTCAGTCTCTCAAATTCTAGTAATGATGCTAGTATGGTGTAGAACAACAGTAAGGAAGGATGATGGCCACCCCATTCGTATCTTAGTGTGATGTTTTGTACTTTAGTCATCACAATATCTACTCATTCCTTTCATGTCATCTCTATGAACATATCTCATATTCATGCACTTTATAGAAAATCATATATGCTCTCTGTTTCTAGAATAAGGAGTTCCAGTTCACTCTATAGAACAAATCATGCTCCATGAAATCATAAACTCCAAACTTAAGTCATGCAGCTCATGACTCATGTACTCATGCTTTATAGTATGCTCAGTTCCCATCACTTATGGTGCACCCTTAATGACTAGCAAAATTTTCATATTATGTCATGTATGTCCTCAATTTTGATCTCTTTAATGAATTCATGTTTTTGGATACTCTATTCTTCTGTCCTTAGTTAAGTTTCAAAGATATTCATATTATTCTTTCATGCTACAGGTTCTCATGTTTTGACCTTTCAGTGACCTCTCCTTATGTCAACTGTGGTGAGGAGTAATTGTTAAGATGGAAGAGAATAAATGTTTCATATTTTGGAAAATTGTTGTATGCTTGTTTCAACTAAGGTTACAAGTGTGAAAGAAGATTGAGGTAAAGTTTTCTGCATATATCATGGTTGGTTAAAAAAATTTGTGTGTTTCATTTATTTTGCAGAAATTTTGACTTTTAAAGAGTCGCCACTTAATTCTGAAAACGAATTCAGAAACTATTATAAGATACTTTCAATAATCCAAAATAGAATAATCATTTAAAGTTGAAAAATTCTGAGTACGCGATTCCTATTAATGTTTTAGGAAGGTTTAAGGCACCTAAAACGTCCGCTAACTTGCGATTATCCGGACTATTTGAAAATATCTTTAGGCTAACTTTAAAAAGATCGATTTGAAAAGTGATTGATTTTAGGAAGGACTTGTTTAAAATAGGTTTGGACGACTTAGTAGGAATTTTAGCTAAGTATAAACAAATTAAAAAAACAAATAAACACATAAAAGGAAAAGGAGGAGGAAGTAAAAGACTTAGGCCATTGGGCCCAAATCAACGAAATCTATCCTAAACTAATTGGGCTTTCGGCCCATTTTTCACCTGTCCTAATCTATGTTTTTGAGTCTTTTGACCCAAACCCACTTCACCTATATTAAATTTACAACTTTGGCTTTGAGACCCAAATGAATGAATAATGAAATATTGAAATAAATAATAATAAAAAGACAAAAACAAATGAATAAATGAATAAAATAAAAATGAGATTTTCGAGTCTCGTGGCCGCTTCAAAGATGAGACTTTAACCCATTTTTCTTCTTCCGACTCTCGTATCCATACGCCATGAGAATGGTCTTTGAACCTTCTTTGAGGAAGAATTGAGAAGATGGGCCTCATTAACCCATCGACATTGCAATAAAAGAAATGAACAATCTGGATAACCAAGAAGTTACACTCCAAAGAAACTACTACTCCCTAACCAAAGTCTCTTTTGAAAAGAAAGAGAGAAAAAAACTCTTCAGTTAATCACGTATGCATCGATTCTTACAATAAAATAACAATATTTCAAGATAAAATTTGGGCCTTAGCCTCCCTACTCATTAACCGGCATCGGAGGGTAATAAATTAAACATAAATGGAATTCTAAAGAACAAAACTTATCTCGTTGATGAAACCAAAGGATAATAGAAATGAATCAAGCACCTTATGTCTCTCTCATGTGATTAAAAAAATTTTACATGGGAAACACAGAGAACTTGGGACCCAATTGGAGCCTAAACTACCATGAGACATAAGAAAAGACTCTTGAACACAACAGTTGATCACCACAAGACGGGCTAAAGAAATCTTTTACACTCAATTCTTCAAGCATAACACATAAATGACAAAGAATCAATATTCATCAATGGGTTTTGAATATTAGAAGACTTTAGAGATGAAAACATATCATAGAAAGCATACGTCTCATTTATCAAGTTTTTAATTTTTGAGAAGAAACTATTTCCGTTCTTGAGCCATTGACATTTTACCAGTATTGGGAATTGGAGGAAATCAATGGACAACACAGCTTCAACAAGGAGCTTGGTTTAACCAGAAAAAAGCTTACAGTATTCCCAATACTTCAGCAAAATAAAAAAAAACACTTTGTAGATTACAAATATGCTCAAATCAGCTTGTGTTTGGTTAATAAACAAATATATGGCTAAGGGAAAACAAGAAATCAATCAATGATTGAAATAAATGAACATGCACACGAATCAACTCACAAAACACATCAAAAGACTGGAACAATGATTCTAAATAAAATCTCGAATGAACATCAAGAATAATATCATTCTTAATTTTTTCAAAACAACCTATGGCTTTCAAAGCCGTCTAAAGCGAACAACTCTCAGCACTCAAGATTATAAAAATAAAACTACGAACAAGGCAACATGAGGCTGAAAACTATTAAGCGAAAATCAAAATATAATCTTTAACCATGAACCAGCGATTCAAACCACAAACAGTACACAAGATAAGACACTAGGTCGAAAATTAATCAATAACGCCAAAAGTAGATGACAAATTACGAAATCGAGATAAAGATGACGGAAACCACATATCAGACAATCAGAACAGGAATTGATACTAACATAATAATACAACCAATATTTTATTTCACTAAAACAACAACCTATAGTCTTTAAGACCTCTACAGTAGGCAACCAAGTATACAAGATTTTTGGAATAACACTTATGACTATAGAATGAAGAGATGAAGTAGAATACGATCGAAACTAAACGGAAATTGAATGTTACCAGTTCGGGAGCAGAAAAATGTGACTCAAACTTTTCAGAATCAATCGCTGCCAAAATACGTCATCTTCAGTTCAGAAATTCCAATTTCTGACTAATTTCCCGAAGAAAAAATTTTTGCTCAAATTTCTACTAAAAGAAGACTGTATCTTTTTTTCTTTTGCTCGAAGGTCCCCCTTTTTTGTTTGAGATTTTTTCTCTTGTTTTTTGCTTCTTACCTCCCAAAAGAAATTTTTCCACCCTCTGTTATGATTCCCAAAACCAGCTTTACATAGAAGGGAAAATAGGGGTTAATTTTTTAAATTCTAATAGAGGAATTCAAATATTGAAAAAGAGATAAGATGGTTGAGCTGGAAATCGTACCATTCAGTACAGATTGAATTTATAAACGTTGGTAGCTTAGTTGTCCAGCTTCTAGAATTTTCTTTGAAACCATGGCGGATACGGGTCGGGTTACTAGGATAACATCGCGGTTGAGTTCGGGTCAACTAGTTCGGAGTGTTACAAGGGTCACTGGGTTGGGTCGGCGCTGGCTGACCCGGTCATCATTGTTGTTGTATGGTTGTTGATGTTCGATGTTGGTGTTATTATTTGTTGTCGTTGAAAGCTTTAGATAAAATCTTATTGCTCGTACGCTTGGCTATTATTCGTTGGGTTTAGGTCGCTAATTTGGGTTGCAAATGGGTCGGAGATTTGGAATTGTTGGTCAATTTTCATTGCTGTCAGTTTTGTTGAAGGTGTTGCCGTTAGTGTCGGCTATTATTGAAGTCGTACGTTGTTGTAGCTGGTTAAAGAAGAAAGAAATATGGGTCGACGGGTCGGGTTGATCTGTTGGGCTAGGAAAAAGAATGGTGGTTGCTGATGCTAAATTGGGTTATTTATTGGAGTGGGCCTGGGGCGCTGATTTGGGCCTGGATGAAAAAATTTTAATGTTGGTGCTGAAATTGGGTTAAAATTGGGTTTTAATTGGGGTTATTCAATAACTTTTAACCCCAATTAGATTTAATTGGGTTACAATAACCCTAATTAAATTAGAAAATTGATAGTCTTCGAAATTATTTTAAAAAAAATCTCAGTTAGACTAAAGGTTATAAAAATAATTCCAATTATGATCAATCCTATTCTGTTTAAATTTTGATCAAATTAAAAGTTAATTGGCCAATTGTATTGCAATTGTGGCCAATTTTGTTTCAATTATGATCAAATTTAATAGATTGGTTAAATTGAAATTCGATACAAATTAATACCTTGTTTAATTCCGAGCTTCTTGATTTAATAAAATCGACTAATTATTTTCCAAATACATTATTTTCAATAATAAATTATATTTAAATCAAGATTTTAATCTTTTAAATTTATTTTCCAAATAATCCTTAATTTAAAGTCCAATTTTGATAAAAATGTTCAATTAAATGACATCATTTATACAATCTCGTATATTTAAATATGAAAATATATAATTATCACTTAAATGACAAATTTAGCACAAAAATAGTCATGCTTAAATTCCTATAGATAAAGTTTTTATCAGACAGTCCTTGTAGATAGTTATGGGATTGCATACAGGCTCAAAAGTACACCGTCAGTTCCTTTATTTTCCAAAGTATGAAAGATTTCATACATATTTATGAAAATCGTCCACTAAGCCAAAGTCAGATATGCTTTCAGATCCCTTTTTAGAATCTTATGATAGCATGTGATCTAGAGTTAAAAGCATGAACCCAGAAGTTTACTAGTAGTAAAGTGGGGATAGTGTTATCGAAATTTAGTAGATTATATATCCATGGGGATAGTTGTATGAAGGTAAACCAGTAGCCTTGAATAGTGTGTGCAAGAATTGAAGTTTATTGATTTGAAATTAAGTTTGATAATATGTGTATGATTAAGAATTGTGCCTAAGGTGTTATGGGATTGTAGTATTTCTAAGTTCTTAAAGTGTGTGTTCTTAGATAGTACCCTTGAGTTGTTAAGTGAGAATGAGTCTACATAGTATATGATGTTCTTACCAGCTAAGTTATGGGTTATATATTGTTGATATTGGGTATGTTGGTGTAATGGTAATTCTCATGGATTAGGGAATATACAAGTTTAGAGATGTGATATTAGTAGGCTATGAAGAAAGATCGTATAGTTCATTAAAAAGTTTGGGAATATCCATGTTAAGTGTTAGAATCTAAGTTTCAATCTTGGTTGATTGAGCTAATAGAAAGAAGAGTTGAAATTCTAGATGATATGAACTTAGGATATGGTGATACCCTCAAAGATTCTAAGTCGGTGACTGTTTAAGTTGTTATATGATGACTATTAGGGCTATAGAAAGTTAAGATTTGAATCTCAGAAGAAAGTTCTGGCAGCAGGTTTTACACTTTCAGGTGTAGTTTGTTACGGTGAGTTTAGTATTCATGTGTATTGTTATATCCTAGACTCAAGAGTAGAGTTATTTTAGTTCAATTGAGAGTTTATTAAAAGGGCCTACAGGAGTAGAATGATGACTTAAATCTAAGGGTGGAGATGATAGAACAAGTAACCAAGTCAGTCTCTCAAATTCTAGTAATGATGCTAGTATGGTGTAGAACAACAGTAAGGAAGGATGATGGCCACCCCATTCGTATCTTAGTGTGATGTTTTGTACTTTAGTCATCACAATATCTACTCATTCCTTTCATGTCATCTCTATGAACATATCTCATATTCATGCACTTTATAGAAAATCATATATGCTCTCTGTTTCTAGAATAAGGAGTTCCAGTTCACTCTATAGAACAAATCATGCTCCATGAAATCATAAACTCCAAACTTAAGTCATGCAGCTCATGACTCATGTACTCATGCTTTACAGTATGCTCAGTTCCCATCACTTATGGTGCACCCTTAATGACTAGCAAAATTTTCATATTATGTCATGTATGTCCTCAATTTTGATCTCTTTAATGAATTCATGTTTTTGGATACTCTATTCTTCTGTCCTTAGTTAAGTTTCAAAGATATTCATATTATTCTTTCATGCTACAGGTTCTCATGTTTTGACCTTTCAGTGACCTCTCCTTATGTCAACTGTGGTGAGGAGTAATTGTTAAGATGGAAGAGAATAAATGTTTCATATTTTGGAAAATTGTTGTATGCTTGTTTCAACTAAGGTTACAAGTGTGAAAGAAGATTGAGGTAAAGTTTTCTGCATATATCATGGTTGGTTAAAAAAATTTGTGTGTTTCATTTATTTTGCAGAAATTTTGACTTTTAAAGAGTCGCCACTTAATTCTGAAAACGAATTCAGAAACTATTATAAGATACTTTCAATAATCCAAAATAGAATAATCATTTAAAGTTGAAAAATTTTGAGTACGCGATTCCTATTAATGTTTTAGGAAGGTTTAAGGCACCTAAAACGTCCGCTAACTTGCGATTATCCGGACTATTTGAAAATATCTTTAGGCTAACTTTAAAAAGATCGATTTGAAAAGTGATTGATTTTAGGAAGGACTTGTTTAAAATAGGTTTGGACGACTTAGTAGGAATTTTAGCTAAGTATAAACAAATTAAAAAAACAAATAAACACATAAAAGGAAAAGGAGGAGGAAGTAAAAGACTTAGGCCATTGGGCCCAAATCAACGAAATCTATCCTAAACTAATTGGGCTTTCGGCCTATTTTTCACCTGTCCTAATCTATGTTTTTGAGTCTTTTGACCCAAACCCACTTCACCTATATTAAATTTACAACTTTGGCTTTGAGACCCAAATGAATGAATAATGAAATATTGAAATAAATAATAATAAAAAGACAAAAACAAATGAATAAATGAATAAAATAAAAATGAGATTTTCGAGTCTCGTGGCCGCTTCAAAGATGAGACTTTAACCCATTTTTCTTCTTCCAACTCTCGTATCCATACGCCATGAGAATGGTCTTTGAACCTTCTTTGAGGAAGAATTGAGAAGATGGGACTCATTAACCCATCGACATTGCAATAAAAGAAATGAACAATCTGGATAACCAAGAAGTTACACTCCAAAGAAACTACTACTCCCTAACCAAAGTCTCTTTTGAAAAGAAAGAGAGAAAAAAACTCTTCAGTTAATCACGTATGCATCGATTCTTACAATAAAATAACAATATTTCAAGATAAAATTTGGGCCTTAGCCTCCCTACTCATTAACCGGCATCGGAGGGTAATAAATTAAACATAAATGGAATTCTAAAGAACAAAACTTATCTCGTTGATGAAACCAAAGGATAATAGAAATGAATCAAGCACCTTATGTCTCTCTCATGTGATTAAAAAAATTTTACATGGGAAACACAGAGAACTTGGGACCCAATTGGAGCCTAAACTACCATGAGACATAAGAAAAGACTCTTGAACACAACAGTTGATCACCACAAGACGGGCTAAAGAAATCTTTTACACTCAATTCTTCAAGCATAACACATAAATGACAAAGAATCAATATTCATCAATGGGTTTTGAATATTAGAAGACTTTAGAGATGAAAACATATCATAGAAAGCATACGTCTCATTTATCAAGTTTTTAATTTTTGAGAAGAAACTATTTCCGTTCTTGAGCCATTGACATTTTACCAGTATTGGGAATTGGAGGAAAATTAATGGACAACACAGCTTCAACAAGGAGCTTGGTTTAACCAGAAAAAAGCTTACAGTATTCCCAATACTTCAGCAAAATAAAAAAAAAACACTTTGTAGATTACAATTATGCTCAAATCAGCTTGTGTTTGGTTAATAAACAAATATATGGCTAAGGGAAAACAAGAAATCAATCAATGATTGAAATAAATGAACATGCACACGAATCAACTCACAAAACACATCAAAAAACTGGAACAATGATTCTAAATAAAATCTCGAATGAACATCAAGAATAATATCATTCTTAATTTTTTCAAAACAACCTATGGCTTTCAAAGCCGTCTAAAGCGAACAACTCTCAGCACTCAAGATTATAAAAATAAAACTACGAACAAGGCAACATGAGGCTGAAAACTATTAAGCGAAAATCAAAATATAATCTTTAACCATGAACCAGTGATTCAAACCACAAACAGTACACAAGATAAGACACTAGGTCGAAAATTAATCAATAACGCCAAAAGTAGATGACAAATTACGAAATCGAGATAAAGATGACGGAAACCACATATCAGACAATCAGAACAGGAATTGATACTAACATAATAATACAACCAATATTTTATTTCACTAAAACAGCAACCTATAGTCTTTAAGACCTCTACAGTAGGCAACCAAGTATACAAGATTTTTGGAATAACACTTATGACTATAGAATGAAGAGATGAAGTAGAATACGATCGAAACTAAACGGAAATTGAAAGTTAACAGTTCGGGAGCAGAAAAATGTGACTCAAACTTTTCAGAATCAATCGCTGCCAAAATACGTCATCTTCAGTTCAGAAATTCCAATTTCCGACTAATTTCCCGAAGAAAAAATAGAAAATTTTTGCTCAAATTTCTACTAAAAGAAGACTGTATCTTTTTTTCTTTTGCTCGAAGGTCCCCCTTTTTTGTTTGAGATTTTTTCTCTTGTTTTTTGCTTCTTACCTCCCAAAAGAAATTTTTCCACCCTCTGTTATGATTCCCAAAACCGGCTTTACATAGAAGGGAAAATAGGGGTTAATTTTTTAAATTCTAATAGAGGAATTCAAATATTGAAAAAGAGATAAGATGGTTGAGCTGGAAATCGTACCATTCAGTACAGATTGAATTTATAAACGTTGGTAGCTTAGTTGTCCAGCTTCTAGAATTTTCTTTGAAACCATGGCGGATACGGGTCGGGTTACTAGGATAACATCGCGGTTGAGTTCGGGTCAACTAGTTCGGAGTGTTACAAGGGTCACTGGGTTGGGTCGGCGCTGGCTGACCCGGTCATCATTGTTGTTGTATGGTTGTTGATGTTCGATGTTGGTGTTATTATTTGTTGTCGTTGAAAGCTTTAGATAAAATCTTATTGCTCGTACGCTGGGCTATTATTCGTTGGGTTTAGGTCGCTAATTTGGGTTGCAAATGGGTCGGATATTTGGAATTGTTGGTCAATTTTCATTGCTGTCAGTTTTGTTGAAGGTGTTGCCGTTAGTGTCGGCTATTATTGAAGTCGTACGTTGTTGTAGCTGGTTAAAGAAGAAAGAAATATGGGTCGACGGGTCGGGTTGATCTGTTGGGCTAGGAAAAAGAATGGTGGTTGCTGATGCTAAATTGGGTTATTTATTGGAGTGGGCCTGGGGCGCTGATTTGGGCCTGGATGAAAAAATTTTAATGTTGGTGCTGAAATTGGGTTAAAATTGGGTTTTAATTGGGGTTATTCAATAACTTTTAACCCCAATTAGATTTAATTGGGTTACAATAACCCTAATTAAATTAGAAAATTGATAGTCTTCGAAATTATTTTAAAAAAAATCTCAGTTAGACTAAAGGTTATAAAAATAATTCCAATTATGATCAATCCTATTCTGTTTAAATTTTGATCAAATTAAAAGTTAATTGGCCAATTGTATTGCAATTGTGGCCAATTTTGTTCCAATTATGATCAAATTTAATAGATTGGTTAAATTGAAATTCGATACAAATTAATACCTTGTTTAATTCCGAGCTTCTATATTTAATAAAATCGACTAATTATTTTCCAAATACATTATTTTCAATAATAAATTATATTTAAATCAAGATTTTAATCTTTTAAATTTATTTTCCAAATAATCCTTAATTTAAAGTCCAATTTTGATAAAAATGTTCAATTAAATGACATCATTTATACAATCTCGTATATTTAAATACGAAAATATATAATTATCACTTAAATGACAAATTTAGCACAAATAAATATTTTAAAATGCATTTATTTGAAAAAAATAATTGTTGTGATTTTATTTGATAATCGAAGGAACTCGAGTTTAAACATAGTTGTGGAGGACAATAAATTAGGTATTAACAACTGCCCTCTCCCTTTGGGTAGGATGGATGCAAGAAATACTGGGCAAAGGGAGGTTGACGTTTCTAATTTTTGTCTGACCACAAATTTAAATCTTAAAAAAGGTTGGCTTTTGCATGAATTTTGGAGTTATGGCCGGACCTTGGTATTAGATTTCCTACATATCTCAGGTTACATGATGTAATACCCCAAACTTTCTTTAAGTCAAATCTAGTCTCCAAAAGAGTTAATGATGACTTCCTAAATGATTAATGTTTAAATCAGATATAATTTCTCCAATTTCAACTTTTTATCATGTGGAAAATTGAATTAGCTTTCCAACGATACCAATTTCATCCAAATCCGGTATCGGAGTAAAAAGTTATAGACATTTTACAGAGAACTGTCGGAACTGCCCAAAAGCGATGGTCAGGCCGATGGACCGTCGAGCCAGCGATGGACCATCGCTCAAGCCATCGCAACTAAGGTAGTGAACCCGACTTCTGGTCAAGTACGACGGTCAGGACCGGCGAACAATCGAGCTAGCAAAGGACCATCGCCCAAACCATCGTAGACGAGGCAGAAAGTTTAGGTTCTAGCCAATGACGACGGGATGGACCGACAGACCATCGAGCCAGCGACAGACCATCGAGCCAGCGACGGACCATCGCCCAAACCATTTCCACTTCCGATCAGCGATTTTAAGCAATTTTTAAAAGGGTATTTATGTCTTTTTCCACCCGTTTTAACCCCTAGTTATACCAGATCAGAGTTCATAACTTCTTTATTCATCCACAATACCAAATTAGGGTTTCTCTCAAAGATCAATCCCCAAGAACAAGATACCCTAGGTGTTTAATCCCAAGTCAAGAATTCAAGCTTTCCTCCACCAATCTTCAAGAAATCATCAACCTAGGTATGTAAAGTGTTGATTCATGGGTTTCTTTCACCCATGAAGCTCAAGAATCCCATTTTTAAACTCATGAATTGTGATTTCCAGGTGGTGGGTTGATTTTAATTATGTTGATGTGGTTGTATGAATCCCAAGTTGGAGTATTTATGTACTTTTCATGAATTTATACTAGTATGTGGGTTGGAAACTTTTAAATTGAGTTTATTTAAGTAACCATGATGTATGAACCAGTGTATATGCCTAAGCCTAAAGTTATGCATGCAATGTGTTAGATAAAATGCCCAAGAGAACAAGAATCATGCTTTAGGACTCAATTATGACCAAATTGATGAACCTATGCTTTACCCTTATGTTCAAAATAACTTCGATGTTATTGTTATGCATTGAAATTGTTTGATGGATTGTTCATGAGATTAGCCCTATGAAATTATGACATGTTTATATTCATTCCTATTCATGTACCAAACCATGATAATCAAGTGCCACATGAAATTCCCCAATGATTGTATTATGGATTGCTGATTATGATCGTGAGTCCAGGAAGTGTCATGTTTTGTCAGTTTCATGCTATCGAGTCCTGGGGGTACTTGTACCTGACAATTTAGTTGTGTGCCTAGAGCCAGTGTCAGTTTTTAAGAGTAGAATTCAGTCAGACTCATGACTCAGGAAAACTCAGAAATACCAGTAATCTCAAAAATCTCAGTAATCTCAGTAGTATTTCGTCAGTCAACGGAACTCACTAAACTCAGTCCAGTTCAGATCAGTTAATCATGTTTCAGTGTCTATTCAGATGGGAGTAGAAATTAGCACTAAGTAAACCCAAGGATGAGGGCACACACTGACAGTTGAAGGTGTGATCCTTAGAAGCAATCCTTGCATTCCAGAACTATGTAGCCAACATAGGTTGAGACATCAACATTGAAAAATGAGGGTTGATGAGGTGGTTTAACACTATCAGATGAGGGTCCCATCATTATTTTTTAGGGATACTGTCAAATGAGGGTCACCCACAGCTTGTCCTTACCAGTGGCGCGATATTGATACCCTTCTAATTGGGGTTACAGATTGGATCCCAACTTATCTATAATATCTTATTAGAGGCATGTCGGTTAGATGACTACTTCTTACAGTTACATTCTCAGTCTTAGTCTCAGTAATAGAACTCAGATAGTTCTATAGAATTCAGGACTGTCAGATATAGTCACCCAGTTCAGTATAGAACTCAGCTAGTTCCATCAGAAACAGGACTGTCAGACACAGTCATTCAGATAATAGTATATCAATTATACAAAACTTATGTTATTTAGTGATGTCATAATCTCAGTTATAGTTCACATATTCATGTATGTATTCTCACGTTCATGTTATTCAGTCAGCTAGTATTGTTCATGCATATAAACCCCTTGTATTCAGCCTACCTCACTTGCATACCAGTACATTCAATCGTATTGACGCATTTGCGCTATGGTGTTTTATACCATAGATTCAGAAGTACGAGCTCCAGAGCATCCTTAGTAGATCAGACGTTCATCAGCCAGACTAGCAGTGAGTCCTCATTATTCGAGGATAGCATGAATATTTTATTACTTTATAATTTCAATAGTACGGAGTTAGTTGGGGATATGTCCCATCAAATCTATGGTTTTTAGACAGTTTAGAGGCTTCCAGACTATAGCATGTTCAGACAGTTATTTCAGTTTTGGTATGGTGATACCATATTATTCAGATGTTATGTTTTATCAGATATTTGAACCTTATGGCCTTTAAGTCCTTTATTCCGCATTTATACAGTATGTTATGCAGTGCTCAGTATAGATATCAGTCATGGGTTAGTTTGTGGTCCTTCGAGGTCATGAGCACCGTATGGTATTTCGGGTACCAGATTCGGGGCATTACACATGAGAATTCAGATCACTTGTAGTTCATAAAGCTTAATTTAAAGAACGATTTCAAAATATTCATACGTTATCTCGGCTTTGGAGTTTTTGGTAAAACTGAGAAGCTGGAAAAAAGGAGATTTGGGGGGAGGTTGGAATGCAGTCAAGTTTTACACATAGAGCCCAACCTATATATCCCTGAGACTCAAGGAATTAGGATGCTTATAGTTTGACTCGATCAGTAGAAAAGATAGTGTTTTATTTTAGACGATCTTTGACTCAGGATGAGTGACAAGTTGTTCAAGTTATGAAAAGAGGCTTGTAACCTCTTAACCATGAATGTGGAGCTCTTCACGTCCATAGGTGAGAATATACCTGGACATAATTTCCAAAACTCTTGGTGTGTTGTCACCTGAATTTGAATGAAATAGAAGATTACCCTCAGTATGAGTTTAGAAATATCCTAAAGGTGAAGTTGAAACTCGAATATCCCAAAATACCCACATACCTTCTAACAGGGGTGTGGTTTGATTGGTGGTGGTGATGATCCTTTAGCTTGCGTCCAAAGAGTTTGACGTCCCTCTCTAGACTATGTCCCATTTTGCTGCTAAGAAAAAGTTCCACGTTGTTCTGCATCCTATCTGTAGTTGTCCGCACCTGTGGTTTTGATTTGAGATTTTCATCCTTTCAGATGCTCTCGATAATGTTTCAAACAAAAGTGTTAGTGCTAAACATATTCACGAAAGAGATATATAGTATTTACCATATCTCCACGTGAGTTGCACAGTCATTCCTTTTATATACCTATTTGGAAGGAAATAACTTACAACAATAGACATAACAACCTTATTGGTTGTTGCATAATTATCTTATTTGTCGAGTGAATATGTCTTTAAAGTGGGGTGGCCCTCTTGGACACCGATGACACTTTATGCATAACGGTCTCTGCAACTGCTTAATCTTGCATTGATGTGGAAACCCTTTTGAGTCACCTATGGTGCTTGTGGAATGATAACCTCTCCAATTATTTCTAATAATTCTTTGTATATGATCTCGAGTAGGTCTTGCGCATCTTTTGTATCGATAGAGCTTATAGATTTTTTTTTGAATTGTAAACCTTTGGATAATCTCATGCATTACTTAATGTTGGATACGAGGCGACTTACAGATATCCTTTGAATTTCTAGTTTCTAGGTGATCCTACACATTATCCTACCTTGGATAGGAGATGGATTACATATATCTCTCTAATCGCTAGCTCTTAGGTATTCCTGCACATCATCTGACTTTGGATATAATATGACTTAAAGATATCTCTCAAATTGGTAGTCTTTAGGTAATCCTACACATAATCGATCTTGGATATGACACGGATTATAGAGAATCCTTGGACTTATCAATTTGACAATCTTGCATATTCTCCGGTAAGGATTTAGTTACGACTTACGGATAACTTTCAGACTATCAATTTTTGGGTAACCTTGCACACTATCCGGTAGGATGTTGTTGCGTCTTACGAATGAGCTATGGGCTATCAACTCATAGGTAAACTTTCTCACTATCCTATTTCAAATAATATGACTTATAGATAATCCTTAAATTATCAATTTCAAAGAAATCTCATATGTCTTTTGCTTTCAGATAGCGACTTACAGACATCTCTTTGAATCATGTGCTTTTGATACATTCAGATGTTGATTCATAAAATAATGAGATATCCTCGACATCAGCATATTATATCTCACGTGTTAATATATATTATATGTCGATAATATCCTCGATGTCAGCATATGTTAACTCACGCGTCAACAGATATTAGATGTTGATGATATCCTTGACGCCAGCGTATGATATCTTACGCGTCATCAGATATTTAATACAGATGATACCCCCGATGCCAGTGAATGATATCTCGTGCATCATTAGATATTTAATGCAGATGATACCCTCGATGCCAGCGTATGATATCTCGTGCGTCATTAGATATTTAATACAGATGATACCCTCGATGCCAGTGTATGATATCTCACACGTCATCAGATATTTAATGCAGATGATACCCTCGATACCAGTGTATGATATCTCACACGTCATTAGATATTTGATGATGATGATATCCTTGACGCCTGCGTATGATACCTCGCGTGTCATCAGATATTTAATGCAAATGATACCCTCGATGCCAACGTATGATATCTCACACGTCATCAGATATTTAATGCAGATGATACCCTTGACACCAGCGTATGATATCTCACGCGTAATCAGATATTTGATGATGATGATATCCTCGATGCCAGTGTATGATATCTCGTGCATCATCAGATATTTGATGATGATGATATCCTTAATGCCAGTGTATGATATCTCATGTGTCAATAGATATTAGATGATGATATCCTCGACACCAGCGTATGATATCTCGCGTGTCAGTGTATATTATATGATGATGATATCCTCAACGCCAGCGTATGATTTCTCGTATATCAACCGATATTAGATAAGTATATCCTCGATGCCAGCATATGATATCTTACGTGTCAATAGATATTGATGATGATGATATCCTCGACGCTAGCATATGATATCTTGCGTGTCAACTTATATTGATGATGGTGATATCCTCAATGCCAACGTATGATATCTCGCGTGTCAACAGATATTAGATGATGATGATATCCTCGACGTCAACGTATGATATTTTGCGTGTCAATAGATATTAGATGATGATATGAAATAGTTCTTCCGGTGATTTGAAAATAGTTTTACCTGAGTTCGTTTGTCTGCATCTTGCTTTCTACATGTACCTGTACTCAAGGTAGACAATTAGTAGACACAATTTCGCTCTCATTGGTGACCAAAGTCAAGCTTTATGATAGTTTAATGACAAATACTAAGCATAATAATTTGAATGGCTTATTCTGCTATTAATTTTCTTTTTTAGAAGAAATGATTAAATAGTAAATCCACCAGATGCAAATAAATGGGGCAAACCCTTGTTTAGGGATTACTCAAATACCGTTGCTTTGCTTCAAGACAAATTTTGAGGATGACTTTCTGCTCTTTCTCCTGTTGAGAGATCCTTTGATTGTTTATTTATTATGCCAACTCCCTTGAATGTTTCTTTGCTCAAGGTAAATATTTATTAGACATAAAGTCGCTTTTGCTAGCGATTATTTTTTAGAAAAATTCTAAATACGATATTCATGAAAAAGATAAGACGTCTTTCTTTGTCCTTCATGATCTCAATAAATGAGATAGTCAATTCAAAAGGCCCTTGCTAAGTGGGTATTAAACCCATTTTTAGGGCTATCCAAAAATATTGTTCTTGATCATTTTATGCTTTGGAGTGGCTTATAACTCGCTCGGAGATTTTTGAAAAAGACTCTCATTTTTTGTGTATTGATCCCTGCATCCACAAAAAAATCGATTAGTTTTGAGTGAAACTACTCCATGTTGACCTTCTTCGATCCTTGGTTTGTCCCTCGCCATCTTTTAGGTACCCCGTCATGTTGGTACCTCCACCCCGGCTCCTTGCTCTAATAGACGTCTAGGCAATCACTAAGTAAAAGATTTGTATAGATTTTTGAAAGTAGTCTTAATTTTAGAAAATAGTTTCGAAAGTTTCTAAAAAGCTTTAGAAAATCTCTACCAGTCATGTTATGTACTAGCTCAACAAATTCCATCCTCTTGGTTTTGACGATATTTGATGGAGGATTTTCACAACTCATTATCATTGTTGGAGGGTTCTTCAAATAGTTCTATCATAGCCGAAAATTGAGTCTACCTAGACTTTGTCGAAACTGATAACTTCAAAAGTTTGACTTTGACCTCTAGTGCTGGGAAATTTAAAATATATTCCAGTGTTTGGTGGAAATTTTGAGGTTCCTCAAAATTTCTGCCCCAGTTTAAAGTTGTTTGAGATGATATCAACTCAAGAGGATCCGAAGTCTTTATCGGTCTTTGTTCTCTTTGTTGGATGATGATCTTCCTCTTGTGAATTTTTGAGATTCCTTCTCAAAAATTCTAACTCAGTTTTCATTTCCTAGGGTTACATGATCAAGACGTTGGGGCGCCTGCATATTCCGTTGAAGCAGTAATCAGGTCAAATGTAGTTCAGGACTACGCTAAGGATATATAGAAAAGTCTAATAGGTTGATCGAAGACGACATAGGCCGCCTACGTATCCCTTTTTTGGGAATTCAGGTCATCACGTAGTTCATACATAAAAGAAAAAAATAAAATCCTAAGGGGTTGACCGAAGACGATATAGGCCGCCTACATATCCCTTTCTTGGGAATTCAGGTCATCATGTAGTTCATACATAAACGGAAAGGATAAAATTCTAAGGGGTTGACCGAAGCTGACATAGGCCGCCTACATATCCCTTTCTTGGGAATTCAATTCAAACGTAGTTCGTACATAAAGGGAAAAGGATTCTAGGCAATTAAACATCATAAAACAAATACTATGAAACAGGCGATTACAAATAAACCAAGGAAACACGAAACTAAAACATCCTTCAATCATAGTATCTCTTTACCGCATCAAAATTGATTGGTTTGGTCCACTCTTGACCATCCATCTCAGGTAGGATTAGGGTTCCTCTAGGTTGGGCTTTTTTCGGTTTTCAAATTTCTCTATATCTTCCACTAACTACTCCTTATTATCATTTTTTGTTCATCATCATCCTTTTCGCTTTATTCGTCTAACCTTTTTCATAACATGACATTGGCAGGTTTCTTAAATTATTGTTATTAAAATAAACCATGTTAGATGATAACAAGATAATAAAAGATAATAATATAATCATATTTTAAAATAACTTCTTAAATAAAGGGAAGTCTTTTGGAAGAGAAATAAAAACTATGGCTCACGACCCGCGCAAATACGAGCCCATGCCTTTTTAAACACAATAAAACACGAAAAGAAAATTTGAGACACAAAAAGGTGAATCACGGAGCCTCCTTCGGATCATCGCCAATTTTTGAAACTACTAGTAATTGCCCTTTCATTTATCACGACGAGCGACAAATTATAAGCGGAATAGAGGTCCAGTTTTGCAAAGCCTCTCCTAGTGTAACCTTCCTCACCTTATCAGACTTTTGGAAATCCTTCGGTATATCATTGCATCCCTCGAGCATATTTCTTATCCCATCCCCAAGACCATCATCTTTTGACATCTCGCACACAATAAATGACTGGTACAGAGTGGCAACAGTTTGGACAGACTCATCTTTGACTTATCTTCAATTTCTTCTTCCTTTCTTGGTCGGTACCCTATCCCTTGCTTAAATGATTTTTTTGGGACCATAATGGGTTATTTAATTCCTTCTAAATTCTTACTCGAGACACTCAAGGAAGCTGCGACTTTCTCTATCTTCTCCACTCCTATTGTCTTTTTGAAATTTTCTGAATTTGCCTTAGTAATAATCTTGCTAAATACCCATTTATCTGCTATTTCGATCATGCTAACTGTGTCTCTCCCATGGTTAGGCAATGGATTAATGGAGATATTTGGTGTCGGCGCCTGAAGAGTGATGATCTTCTGATCAGTCAAGTCTTGAATCTTATGTTTCAGATTGATGCAATCTTCCATATTATGCTCGGGCGTTCCTGAATGATAAGCGCAAACCTGATCATCCTGAAAGAATCGGGAATTGAGATTAGTAGGCTTTGGAGGAATAGGCTGTAAATAACTAGCTTTCATCAATCTTTCGAAGAGTTGGGTACGACTTTCAACTAATGGAGTGAATTTTCTAGGAGGCTTCTTTTTTAGGTTTCCACGTGGAGGGTTATACTGATTTTTATTAGCGGGAGAGGTACTTGATGATAGTTTGGAGGCGCTTGGATATTTATTAGGTTGTTTGGAAGAGTAGCTTGAACATGAAACTGATAATTTGGCTGCGGAACTTCGTATTGGGGTAAAATATTTGTAAGCAAAGCTTGGTATTGGGTGTAGAATACAGGCTGAAAACTTGATGATGGAGGTGAGGAAAGAATATTCCTTGGCTTGAATTTCTTCTTTAATTTATCCACAAAATTAGTAGAGACCGGAGTCACATCCTCTCTTTTCTTAGTTGAGAATGCAGAAGATTCAGATGATGTTGGGGTTTTGATAATCATTCCTTTTCAAATGCCTTTCTCTAGCGATTCCCCAATTTTTACCGAATTTGTAAAAATTGCCCTAACTGCGGATACTATCCTAGTGTAAAATTCTCCCTCCTGAGCGCAAGAGAAAATCGATACCATTTTCTCTTCAGACATGGGAGGTTGTATTTTGGCAGCTTCGTTCCTCTAATGGAAGGCATAGTCTCAAAAACACTCATCATTCTTCTGCTTGATCCGGTCTAATGAGTATCGGTCAGGGACTATTTCTATGTTAAACGCAAACCTATCAAGGAAATCATTAGATAATGCCCTCCAACTAGTCCATTTTTTCAGTTTTTGAGACGTGAACCAATCTAGGGCTTCGTTGCTTAAGCTCCGGCTGAACAGGGCATTTCATTTTATCACAATACCTTCTGAGATGGTCCATTGGATTTCCAGTACCGTCGAATACTTCAAATTTAAGGACCTTCTATCCTTCTGGTAGATCTACTCCAGGGTGAACACATAGATCATCGTAACCTAGGCCATCATTGTCCCATGTCCCATGAGATTTCTTGATCCTCATAATCTCTTCATTTAGAGCCAATAACTTCATTTCATGATCGGTCCTCTACTCTTTCTCCTTCTCCTCATAATGGTCTATCTCAGGATTAGGAAGGAAATTGTAGATGTCAGGGGATATGATGACATGAGGAGGATTGGGAAGGGTATCTTGATTTTGAGGATGAAAAAATGTTGGTTGGTTTTGTGGAATTTGAGAGTAGTTTGGTGGGATCTTAAAAGGATTTTGCAGATTCGAAGATATATTTGGCGGATTTGGTAGATTTGGGGATGGATTTTGTAGATTTGAGAGCGAATTTTTGGAATTTGGAAGCGGGTTTTGTGGATTTAAAATCATGTTCTGGGGATTTGGGAATGAATTTTGTGAATTTGGAGATGGATTTTATGGGGTTAGGGATAAATTTTGTGGATGGTAAGCATCTGGGTTATTTTCTTGATTGGTGTTTTGGACTAGTTAAGGAGTGGAGACGAATAATATGTTATTTGGATAGTCCCCGAGAATAGGCGTACTGAGGAGAGGGATCTGGCGTGGAGTTTCGTGTCCTCCTAGAGCGGGAGCATTGACAGTGATAGCCAGGTTAGCCAAATCTCGAGCATGATTCATTTCCTCCTGAAGTATTTCTAATTTTCTCGCGAGTTCAGCAATCATCTCGTTTTGTTCCGTTATTACATTGTCCCTGATGGTCAATGCATTTTCTTTATCACTCCCAGTCATATTTGAATGATGATTAGGGGATGGGATCTTATGTGCTTTTGACCGGGTGAAGTAAGGATGTTCTGCCAACTTATTTCAACACGGAGTAGTTTTCTATTATCTGTAAAGTAAAATAACTCAAAGGATGTGTTAGTTTCCATATGTGATAGGTAATGCAAGATACTTGGCAAGAAGTAACCACATAGAGTTGTTGGTGCCATAGACAAACTGATCCACGGGATCATAGTGGATAAATCTTCCTTTGACTCAAATAAACACACGTAAACACATAAGGTAGTTATATCACATAAAAATTATAATAGCGTGTATCCTAACTGGGGTGACCCATTTGAGCCAAGGGTTTTGGCCTGACGAACTTTGAAGAAAATATATGCCTTTTTTAAAGCAAATACATTATCCTCCAATTTAATAGATATACAAAAATGGCATAAATGCCTACAAAAGTTGCACAAAAAGGGTACAATCTTTAGGGAAAGGGAAATAACATGAGGATAAGAATGATGTCCCACGCAGGGGACAGGAAATACTAACTCCTGAATGCTTCTTCTATCGGCCTTCGCCTTCTTAGCTTTGTCCACTTCTTTTCATTGGTGACATCCGTTGATGAATCAAGCGATTTTCGTATGGATGTACCTTAGATGCAACCGCCCAAATCGATCAATTTTTTGCTTGACTTGCTTCGATTCCTCTCTTAATTGGTGTATAATTGAGGCATCCTTACACGAAAGTAAGCAAAGCAAGCTTTTTTTCCGACCCCTAAAGGATAATGAATTAGATTAAATAAACATATATTTCTTCAACACATAAATATGATTCGTCTGTAATTGACTCGGGGTCAATAGACGCAGGGCAAGTTTTCTAATGGGCTCAATACCCCCTCGGGTATTGGGTCGTCCTAGGATTATGCCTAAAATAGTGTTTTGGTTTAGCTCTATCCTAGGTGTCTAGAGTGGATTTGAACCAGGTTCCCAAGCGGACTACTTGGGTTTGAGAATAGAACAATCATCAGATGAATCACGTGCTAATAAACCATCGTATTTCCAACACTTTATTTGGAGTTGAACAACAGAGGTCGGGACATCCACGAAACCCCAAAATAATTTAATGAATCAATGCAGGATTACGCTATGAGATGCAATAATTAAAATTCAACAAAATTGAAACATATAAACACGTAAGCGATTAAAAAGTTAATCAAAAATGAAATCAAACATTTGGTTAGAACCCAATTAAATATCCCCAACAGAGTCATCATTTCTGTTTTGCCAAAATTTTGACTTTTGAGTCGCCACTTAATTTTGAGAAGAAATTAAGAAACCATTATAAGATACTTTAAACGATCCAAAACAGAAAAATCATTTAAAGTTGAAAGATTCTGAGTAAGCGATTCCTATTAAAGTTTTAGGAAGGTTTAAGGCACCTAAAACATCCGCTAACTTGGAATTATCGGACTTTTTGAAAATATCTTTTGACTAACTTTAAAAAGATCGATTTGAAAAGTGATTGACTTTAGGAAAAGACTTGTATAAAATAGGTTTGGACGACTTAGTAGGAATTTTAACTAAGTCTAAACAAATTAAAAAAAACAAATAAACAAGGGGAAAAGGAGGAAGTAAAAGACTTATGCCATTGGGCCCAAATCAACGAAACCTGTCATAATCTAATTGGGAATTTGACCCATTTTTCACCTGTCCTAATCTATGTTTTCGATCCTTTTGGCCCAAACCCGCTTCACCTGTATTAAATTTACAACTTTGGCTTCGAGGCCCAAATGACTGAATAATGAAATGAAGAAATAAATAATAATAAAAAGACAACAACTAATGAAGAAATGAATAAAATATAAATGAGACATTTGAGTCTCGTGGCCGCTTCAAAGATGGGACTTTAACCCATTTTTCTTCCTCCGACTTCTCGTATCCATACGCCATGAGATTGGTCTTTGAACCTTCTTTGAGGCAGAATTGAGAAGATAGGCCTCATTGACCCACCGACATTGCAAAGGGAGGGAGTCCATTGTGGACTCGAGAACAAATTCACCTACCACACAAAGAAAAATGATATCGAATTAATACATATTCTGGGTATGGGCCATTAACGTATTAATATCACGAAAATGCGCTGTCGTATAAAAATAATGATAACAATGATAATAATAGTGCTAAAAGGAAATATATATATATATATATATATATATATATATATTACAACTAGAGAAAAAAACCCACAAATGATTCAGTAAACTCGAAATGATAGAAACAAATAAAAGAACACAAAGTGAAAAGTTCATGGTTTACCAATTTTAGATTGAGGTGCCACAGGCAAATTGAGCAACAGAAAGGCAGTGATTCAATCTATCTTAAAATAACAAGTTTAAATAGGCTAGGAAAGCAAAATAGTAACAAATTAGGCACAAATGCAATAAGAGAAACGAACAATCTTGATAACCAAGAAGTTACACTCGAAAGAAACTACTACTCCCAAACCAAAGTCCCTTTTGAAAAGAAAGAGAGAGAAAAAAGACTCTAAAGTTAATCACGTATGCATCAATTCTTAAAATAAAATAACAATCTTTCAAGATAAAATTCGGGCCTTAGCCTCCCTAGTCATTAACCGGCATCGGAGGGTAATAAATTAAACATAAATGGAATTCTAAAGAAGAAAACTTATCTCGTTGATGAAACCAAAGGATAGTAGAAATGAATCAAGCGCCTTATGTCTTTCTCATGTGATTAAAAAAATTTTACACAGGAAACACAGAACTTGGGACCCAATTGGAGCCTAAACTACTATGAGACATAAGAAAAGACTCTTGAACACAACAGTTGATCAGCACAGGACAGGCTAAAGAAATCTTTTACACTCATTCTTCAAACATAACACATAAATGACCAAGAATCAATATTCATCAGTGGGACTCGAATATTAGAAGACTTTAGAGATGAAAACATATCATAGCAAGAATACGTCTCATTTCTCAAGTTTTAAATTTTTGAGAAGAAACTATTTCCCTTCTTGAGCCATTGACATTTTACCAGTATTAGGAATTAGAGAAAAATCAATGGACAAACAGCTTCAACAGGGAGCTTGGTTTAAACGGCAAAAAACTTACAGTATTCCCAATACTTCAGCAAAACAGAAAAAAAAACTTTGTAGATTACAAATATGCTCAAATCAGCTTGTGTTTGGTCAATAAACAGATATATGGCTAAGGGAATACAAGGAATCGATCAATGATCGAAATAAACGAGCATGCACACGAATCAACACACAAAACACATCAAAAAACTGGAACAATGATTCTAAAAAAATCTCGAATGAACATCAAGAACAACATCATTCATAATTTTTTCACAACAACCTATGGCTTTCAAAGCCGTCTACAGCGAACAACTCTCAGCACTCAAGATTATAAACATACAACTACGAACAAGGCAACATAAGGCTGAAAACTTTTAAGCGAGAATCAAAATATAATCTTTAACTATGAACCAGCGATTCAAACCACAAACAGTACACAAGATGAGACAATAAGTCGAAAATTAATCAATAACGCGAAAAGTAGATGACAAATTACGAAATCAAGATAAAGGCAACGAAAACCACATATCAAACAATCAGAACAGGAAGTGTTCCTAAAGTAACAATACAACCAATATTTTCTTTCACTAAAATAGCAACCTATGGTCTTTAAGACCTCTACAACATGCAACCCACCATACAAGATTTTTGGAATAACACTTATGACTATAGAATGAAAAGATGAAGTAGAATACGATCGAAACTAAATAAAAATAGAATGTTACCTATTCGGGAGCAGCAAAATGTGACATGAAGTTTTCAGAATCAATCGCCATCAAAATATGTCGTCCTCAGTTTAGAAATTCCAATTTTCGACCAATTTCCCGGAGAAAAAATAAAAAATTTTGCTCAAATTTCTACTAAAGAAAGACTGTATCTTCTTTGTCTTTTGCTCGAAGGTCCCCCTTTTTTTGTTTGAGATTTTCTCTCTTATTTTTTGCTTCTCACCTCCCAAAAGAAATTTTTCCACCCCCTTTTCTGATTCCTAAAAACAGCTTTATATAGAAGGGAAAATGGGGGTTTATTTTGAAATTCAAATGGGGGAATTCAAATTTTGAAAAGGGAATAAGATGGTTGAGCCGGAAATTATACCATTTAGTACAGATTGAAATTTTGAACGTTGGTAGCTGAGTTATCCAGCTTTTAGAATTTTCTTTGAAACCATGGCGGATACGGGTCGGGTTACCAGGTTGACATCGCGGTTGAGTTTGGGTCAGTTGGTTCGGAGTGTTGCAAAGGTCACTGGGTCGGGTCGGCACTGGCTGACCCGGTCATCGTTGTTGTCGTATGGTTGTTGATATTCGATGTTGGTGTTGTTGTCTGTTGTCATTGAAAGATTTGGATGGAATCTTGTTGCTTGTACGCTGGGCTGTTATTCACCGGGGTTGGGTTGCTGATCCGGGTTGCCAACGGGTCGGCGATTTGGAATTGTTGGTCGATTTTCATTGTTGTTGGGTTTGTTGAGGGTGTAATCGTTAGTGTCGGCTGTTATTGAAGCCATATGTTGTTGTTGCTGGGTAAAGAAGAAAGAAATATGGGCCGACGGGTCGAATTGATCTGTTGGACAAGAAGAAAGAATGGTGGCTGCTGATGCTAAATTGGGTTGTTATTGGAGTGGTCCTGGGCACTGATTTGGGCCTCGATGAAAATATTTAATGTTGGGGCTGAAATTGGGTTAAAAATTAGGTTTTAATTGGGGTTATTTAATTACTTCAATTAAATTTAACTAGGGTTAAAATAACCCTAATTAGATTTAATTGGGTTACAATAACCTTAATTAAATTAAAAAATTGGTAGTCTTCGGAATTATTTATAAAAAATAATCTCGTTAGAATAAAGGTTATAAAAATAATTCCAATTATGATCTAGTCTATTCTATTTAAATTTTGACCAATTTAAAAGTTAATTGGCCAATTGTATTGCAATTGTGGCTAATTTAGTTTCAATTATGATCAAATTTAATAGATTGGTTAAATTGAATTGAAATTCGATACGAATTAATACCTTATTTAATCCCGAGCTTCTTGATTTAATAAAATCAACTAAATATTTTATAAATAAATTATATTTAAATCAGGATTTTAATTATTTAAATTTATTTTCTAAATAATCCTTAATTTAAAGTCCAATTTTGATGAAAATGTTCATTTAAATGACATCATTTATACAATCTCGTATATGTAAATACAAAAATATATAATTATCACTTAAGTGATAAATTTATCCCAAATAAATATTTTAAAATGCATTTATTTGAAAAAAATAATTATTGTAATTTTATTTGAAAATCGAAGAAACTCGAGATTAAACATAGTTATGGAGGGCAAAAAATTAGGTGTCAACATTCTTCATGATAGTGCATGAAAGTTATTGATATAGGTTTAGAGAATATGAGAAAGATGCTTTGATGGGTTGTTTGCCTAAAATTTCATGTGTGGTCATAAGGATAGTCTTCAAGTCATGTTGGTATATAAGTGGATGGGTGCATTGTGCGTTAGTGAATTCTTAGTAAGAGGTTGAATTTAGTTATTGAAGTGGTAAGAAGAATTTCTCTTGAGATGAGCAGTTGTGAAAACACATGGGGTATCGAATTCATGGTTTATACTAGTAAAATGGTGTTATGTGTTATACCTTGTAATTTTGAGTTAGGCTTGAACATGGTGAGAGCATGTAGTTCAACTCACACTTTGGCTGGAGTTGTTATATGTACCCATGCGAGTATTTACGGAGCGAGGTTAAGCTTGAATTGGGCAGTTGTGTTGCCTAGGCCTAGTAATTCTATCCCAGCTTATGTTTCATAGGCCTATATTCCATCACTACAACAAATTCGACTATCAGTGATAAAATATTTTGTCATGAAAAAAATTATATTTTGTCATGAAAAAATTATATTTTGTCACAAAAAATCTTGCGTGACGAAAATATAATCATCACTTGTTCGTCTCTAAATCATGGGTCGATGAATGTATATTAAGACAACTTAGTGCTTCGTCACTAGATAATTTTGCATTAACTACAAAAATATTTGTTGTCCCCAAATGCATAGTTTTTATGACGATCTTGTTCGTCATAGAAATTATATTTTTTGTAGGTAATAGTATTTTTTTTGTCACTAAAGAAGTTATAATGCTGACGAGAATGATGTGTCACTAACTATTTATTTGAATTAGTGGTGAATTAATTTGTCTCTAATCTTCTATGTATTTCATTGCGGAACAAAAATTATTTCGTCACTTAATACTATCTTTTACATACACATTCTCTATTTGTCTCTAAATAGATAAATTAGTGACAACATTACTTTCTTATCACTTTGTAGCTGAAAGCGATCAAGTCGGCATTAAAAATACTTTTTTTACCTATGAAATAATTTTGTCACTAGAATATGTCATAATCAGCGACGATAGCTATTGTCACAAAATACAAAGTTGATTTGTAGGTAATAAGTGGGCTATTTAGGGACAAAATTTACTCTTGTCACCAAATGTTCTAATTTGGTGATGAATATGTGATTGTCTTAAAAAGTAAAAGTAAAGCTTTTACGGATAAAATGTTGTCACTAATCACAACCATTTGTATTTAGCTAGCTAGATTTTCAAAATTTGAAACTGAAATCATATATAAATATCTTAAACTTCATTATAAAGAGAATTATACAAATTGAAAAAAAACAACATACTAAAAGAAATAAGATAATAGCAAAAAAAAAGAACATTGTCATATATTAATTAAGAAAATCCAAAATGACATTCATGAGATGATATCTCACTTACATACGCTTAAATAAAAATTAACATTGACCAAAATTCGCCCAACTTGAAAGTCTAACTGAGATATACTAAATATTAACAAAACAAAGATAATAAAATGGAGGTTGCTTCTTAAAATATCATTGCAAAAGCATTTTTTGTAGCAACTAGTCTTGATTTCTACATTCCACAACCTATGTAAAAAAAAATTCAAGATTAGAATTCATATACTATAATGTCATGATATACTACAACAATAATGATATTCTTGGCGTAATTTTATGAGTTCAAAAAGGATTTGATGTACGCAGACTTTACCTCTTTCATTGCGAGGTTAGGAAGAGTGTTTCAATAGACTCTTGAATAAAAATAAATGTAAAAAATGTAAAAACGTATATGCTTTGTTCAACACAACCTCATTATCCATATTTTCTACCATGAGAACAAACTAATAGTAAATAGCAAATTAATAGTTTGACATCAAACTAAGAGTAAACAACAGATTTCTAGTTCAGGAACAGGAACAACATAACATGAAAACAAAATAAACAAAAACAATTGAGATCTCTCATAGAACTTCTATTTAGTTCGGCAATTTAATTTTTGATGATTGGGAATTCAACCCCAGGTCTAATTGGTAAAATAAACAAAGAAAGATTTAAAAATAAAATTACTTATATGGTGCATATTTATTCGAATATAGGTTACCTTATGCTCCGGATCTGACCATATGTCACAAAGCCTATTCCAATTTTCGGGTGTCAGTTCTGGTACTTTAATTTTACAAGCATCTTTCTCAGAACATGCACTTTCAAACATCTTTTTTAATTTGTAACGTCATTGATGACTTCTATTTTTTAGGATATCTTCACAACTATCTTTGACGTAATGTTCATCCAAATTAATTTCAAACTTCTCCTGGAGAAAATGTTTAAAGAGATAAACATAAAAAACAAGATCCCTGGCATATTAAAAGGATATATATCAGTGTTACAAGATAAAAAAGTGTAAAAAAAATCTTACATGACATTTAATCAGTGCAATATATTTTTCCTCTTGTGTAAGTTCCTTTCACTTGTTTGGAAGCATAAGAAAATTTCGCGCAATTATCCCCAACTCATTTGATAGTTTTGATGATTGAACCGCCTTAACTGGCCTTCCCTTACCAACTGAAATTTCTATTACCATCTTTTTCCCCAAAGTCCTCTTAAGCTTTTCAAGACCTTTTTACCTAATTTTTCCTTGACGCTTCTTAATTCTACTTGTATTATCTGAGCAGAAGAAGTCAGTTGCAAATAGTGGTATATACATCATAGCATTTCTAAAATTATATTTAAAAATAACTTTTAATGGATGAATCTTATTAGTCAAATTCGACACGTGTAAGTTAAGATTGCAGAGTAATAAAAAAAAGTAACTGTGAAAGATAAGAAAAGAATAACAAATTAATTTTATGAAATATGACACACTACCTCAACTAATTAATTTTGTCGAGTAATTACAAATTCGGCACTCCAACCAATTTCTTTTGTTATCATCAGTGTTGATAATTTTTTTCTTAGATTTGTCATGCAATTGTTTGTGGACCAGAACTTAATTTGCTAACATACAAGACTACTTTTATTTTTCATACAAGAGAGACGCAATTGGATGGAGAGTAATTACAAAAGAAATTGCGACACACTACCACAATTGCAGAGTAATTACAAATTCGACAGACTACCTTAACTAATTAATTTTATAAAATATTCATCATCTTTCATCAACATAAGTACCGAATAACTTAGTTTAACCAAGCTTTCATGTATGGTATTACCTGTAGTAGTTGCAGGACTACTTTTATTTGACTCATCGACAAATTGGGTAGCTGAAATAGTTTCTCCAGTAAGTGCCTTTTGCTTATATATACATCCTCCTGGTGCCATGACTTTGCTTATATTCCTGCTAAATATCATAGCATATGAATTGTAATGATTAATTATGAAAATTCAATAGTTTTGAATATCCCTCAGTTATATTCCTGCTCATGGTAACTCATGTCAACCATGAGCAAAAGAAGACAACTTCTTTTTTTCTTTTTTGCCCTTAACATTAATTTTTTTTTCTAAATTAATTTGAAGATACAATGTATGCATCATTTAATAGGTGTACTATGATAAAATAGTCATGTCATTAATTATTTTCTTAATAGATGTGTCAACTCAAAATGTGATAAATAAAATCGAACGAAGGGAATAAATACAATAGAATAAAAATATTGTCTATCACTAGTACGGACCACACAAATAACATCTTTCTAACCACCTAAAGAAAGTACTCAAAGATAGCTAATCCTAATCCGCACACAAGCTAACTTCAGGTATACAATTAGTTTTGAAGTGATTCCACTTGACACCCATCGTAATAATAAATGGCTCATCTCTAGCTATTTTTTTGACAAACATCGTGATCAGTAATGCGTACTCTAGGTAGGATAAAGGATTTAGTATTACTAGAATATCTCCTCTTTGTATTAAACAAGCTACTAATATCCAACATTTTGTATCTAGCACTTTGTCTTTGGTAACAATGGGAACTTGTTCCCCTTCTATAGTAGTAATGGTACTAGTACTGTATGTTCGACTAATGATGGGTTTAATCCCACATCTGGTTCTGTAATGGCTACTTAATTATATAAATAAAATATCTTTCTTTCAAAAGAAAAACTCCATCTCCAAACGATCACACCTGCTCAATTTTATAAAGCTTTAATAATTTTCATAAGTTCCTATGAATGAATTTTCTCAAAATTTCTATGTTTGTGCTGCGGAACTAACAGAATCAAATTATGTAACGATGAAGACAACACAATCTGTCTAAACATTGTATTCATTAAAATAATACAATACAACATAATACAATATGATACATTGTAAAACAATACATAACAACCATCCAAATAAAGTGTTATATGAGATCGAGACCATACAACAAGTAAATTAAAAAGAAGAGTTTCAAAGATTGAAATTCTCTAGGAAGATAAAAAGAAACTCACTAATTATTATCTGAAATTGCAATTTAGCAAACGCAATGTAAAAGACTCAAAACCTGTTCCATAATGAAAATGTTTTTTGAAGCTTTTAGGAGGTTTTATGGATTATAGATACGGAGAAGAAATAATGGTACAAATATATACTAATTATAAGTTGTAGAAGATGGAGTTGAAGAGACACATTGTTACAATTACTTTTATTATTAAAAAGGAAAAATATTAATAAGCATTTAGTAGAAACAATTTAATTATGAAAGTTGTAGAACTTAGACTAAACCGTGTAATAAGCTTTATTGCATTTGATTGCTATACTTAATTGGGTTCTGTGAAGCTTTTATTATGATGGAATGTTTCAATAGAAAGCAACAATTAAAATGGAAGATATTTTATGGAAAGATATTATATTAGGATACAAATATCCAACATAATATTTTAATCATGGAATGTTTTAAAAAAATTAGTTGATCTTAAATTACTTATCAATTAAATTTAGCTGACATTCGTGTCTTTATTTTTATATATCTTACAAATAAGTATTACTAATTAAACTAAAATTATATGAAAAAAAAAAAGTAAAAAGACGATTTTATCTATTGTGTACAATTAATTGTAGTGTCTTTATGTTAGGATATGGATGACCAACATAATTTTTTAACTACGGAATGTTTCAAGAAAAAGGAAAAATTAACATGGAGGGTATTTTAATTGGGAAGAAAATTTTACAACTAATTTTATTCTCTTTACATTAGGATACGGATGCCAACACAACATTTTAACTATGGAATGTTTTTAAAAAAATTAGCTGACCTCAAAATACTTATCAATTAAAACTAATAACTAGATTAAAATTATATGAGAGAAATAGTTAAAAGACGACTTTGTCAATTATGAAGTCTTTTAATGAAGGGCGAAAAATTCAAATAACTTTTTTAAGGGTCTTCACACTTTTAATATATTGTAGATGTAGATGTAGATATATTCTTCTGAAATTCAGTTTGCAGCCAAAAATTCAGATATTAAGCGCCAAAACATTCTTTTGCATTTTATCTCCAAATATGATTTAGTTGTTGTGGGACTTAGCAAAGTAATTTGAAATATTTAAACAATAAGGACAAACAAAAAAACAGAACACTGTGATGGTCCATTACATTTTTTTATTTGAAGCATTTGAATAGATAAGGAAAAATTAAAAAAAAATAGAACACAATGATGGTCCCTTGTGTTTTTTAAAGAAGATAAAAATAAGCCACAAAAAAAAAATGATTCAACTATCTTGGCATAGTGATATTTTGACTCGCCAAATTCTTGTGGAGGTGTTTGGCATGAGGTATGAGGTATGAGGTATGAGGTATAAGGTATAATAATTTTGAATTCTATATACGTCGTGGAATAACTTATTCCAAGATAGCTAATTTCGGGATAGACTATTTCCAACCAAACGAATAATAAAATATTGTAATAATAAAACGTGTGCGCATAAATTACTTAAAAGAAAATTTAATAATAAAATGTTATAGTATGCACACGACAAAAGACGTCCACAGGGTGTGGTACCAATGAGAGTCCAATTCTTTAAAGCCGGAGAAATTATGTGGCCATTGGGACACCTGGTGCCCTAAAGGTGCCACTTCTTGTGTGAGGAGGAAATATCCCACGAGGCACCGGACTGGACGTGAGTAAGTGAAGTCAGATTGAGTTTTGGAGAAGGGTATTTTTTTCAATGATATGCGGTGGGTATTTTTTCCCAATGATATGCATACACCTTATATAAGCTAAATGATGATTTTTGTGAATGTTTAAGCTGATTGGAGATAGAAATATGTGAGGAGACGAAGTGACTGAGGCTTAGAGTTTTACTGTATTAACCTCGATTTTATGAATGATGCATTTTATAATTGTGTAATTAAGCTAATCAACAAATTTCATCATTTTCACAAAATCGATAAAATTCATTGATTTCAAACTTTTCCTTACCAATTAATCAGTGGACTCTGTCGATTTTTCTTATGAAACACTTGAATTTTTTTCAGGTGTTACTTGTAATCATTAACAATAGTAGCCAAAGAAAATTTTGTATTTTGCTACAAATTATTTTCGTCGCAAATAGTTGAATTATTCAACTACAAATTTTGAAGTCGTCGCTATTTATACCATGCAAATGTTGTGACAAAATTTCTATTGTCATTAAATCATAGATTGATTAGAGACAATAAAATGATCATCACTAATTATATATATTATTAGTGACAAAAACTAATGTCACAGTTAAATATAAAGTTTATGGCTAAAGCTTACAATATTTAACTACAATATATAATTTGTTACTATTGTAACAACATATTTTTTGTGACAAAATATTTTTGTGTCCAAAAATTAATTAGTTTTAAGACAAAAAGGTGGTTTGTCACAAACTAGATAAATTATTAGTGACAAAATAATGTGTCACTGATAACACATAATTCGTGACTAATGTTGCTTAATAAAATGGTGTCAACTCATCTTTTGGCGGAAAACTTTAGAGGACAAAATTGCACTAAGAAAATTTACATTTTATCACTAAAAATATGTGACCCATGTATTTAAAGACGAAAAGTAACTTTTGTCATTAAAAGCGAACAATTAGTGACGAATTTTATGTCGTAGCTAAATATCACATTTGTTGTAGTGCATGTTTTAGAGTTATAGCCATATTAAGATTCCTTACTCAGATATCTTATTCCGATCATGCTTAGGAATTCTTTTCTCCCTAAGGTTATTAGAAATTCTTAGAAAAGTGTTGGATAAATACTTCAGTTGAGTATAAACTTTCAGTATGATTCAGCCCGTACAACAAGCAATTCAGTTTAGCAATCAGACAGATAAGCTCCTATTGATTTTCCATCTTTCTATTTATTCTTACTATCCGAAGTTTCATGAATGTGGAAATTTGATGAGGTAATTCATTTACATCCATGCAAGTTGTGAATTCAGTTCAGTCCATGTATCATGTCTTTGATTCAGATGTTTAGTCATAATTCAATTCATAAGTGTTCAGTGAATGATCTTAGTTTTTCAAATCAGACAATCTAATACCCATTGTACGACCTTAGTCTTGTTATCTCATGATTCATGCTTATATAATGTACTTGGTGATGCCATGAAGCCTTTTTCTTTTGATTCTTATACGTGTTTTGATGACGGATAATTCGTAATGAGAAGTTATGTAGTTTATTACATCCTTAGTAACTCATGGGATTTTATTGTATCAGTTATTACTTCGTAGTTGTATATGTATGACCGTATCATGAACATTTCAAGTGAGTTCTAAACTCTCAGCAAGAATCAACTCCTTATAATTAATAAAGTTAAGTCAGCTCAAAAATTAATTTCATGATGGAAGTTTTAATGTCTCAGCTCAGCTATATACTTTGTTAGCAGATATGTCATGTCTATATTATTTCATACTTCTAAAGTTTCAATAAGTTCCTATCATCATTCAAGGATGAATGATTCCAAGGGGGAGATAATGTAACACCCCGTATTTTTTATGCTAGAAATCGAACCGTCGGTTCAATTTGTGTAAACTCTAATTCCATGATTTATATTTCAATACATGTGTCAAGATCATAAGCCTAGTTTGAAGAGAGCTTATGAGGTGGAAAAATGCTCATAAGAATCACTTGGAGCAAAGTGAGCTAAGAGCCTTTAATTTGGCCAAATTTTGATGTTTAATTCCACAAGGGTCAGATTTAAACGTGTATAACTTCTTACATATGTGGAATTTTTCAGATCAATACCCACCAAATTATAGATAATTGAATTGTCTATCCAACGATACCAATTTTGCCTTAATCCGATACCCGAGCGAAAAGTTATAGCCATGCAAAGGTCGTGTGTCGCATGTCAATCGCAAAAGGCCACTGAAAAGGGTGTACGATAGCCATGCATCGCCCACTTGGGGCTTTGATATGGCCATGAGTGTCCCACCTTGGCTTGGGTGATTGATGTGTATCGCATGGTGATTGCATAGTGCCAAAAGGGCTCTGTTTTGACTTATATTAAGGGCGTTGAGGTCTTTTCACACTCCTAAATCATCCCTAATCACTTCTTATCGATATAAAGGGTCTTTAAATACATAAATTCCACTTTCTTAACCCCAAGCATTCAAGTCACGATTCAAAAATCCTCCTCCTCTCCCAAGAATAAAATCCAAGCCCCTTTCTTAAGAAATCAAGAATTCAAGCTTCTAAGTTCAAGAAACCCTCAAAAGATCTTCAAAAAACCATCTATTGTATGTGAATGTTCATCAATGGATTCTTTCACCCATCGAGCCCAAAAACCCTTTTTTGAGTAAAGAATGAGTTTTTCCTCTATTATGACATTTATTATGTTCAAGATGAGTTAAATTCATGTTCTTCCTTAGTATTTTGAACTCAATTCATGTTCAAGTATGATTCCATGAAAAGTTAGGTCATCTCATATTTTAAGATTCAATTTCCTATGTCATATTCAAGTGAATTTCATGCTATAATGTCAAGTTTTGATCTTAGTCACGTAACCATGTTGTTTTCCCATGTTTTAAGACATTACCATGTTCAAGTTCATGATTCTCACATATTTGATGAAATGTCTATTTTTGGGTCTTTGAACCATGATTCAATCCTAAAGTTTTAAGCTTTAATATTGTATTTTATGATCATTCAGTGCTGGTGGGTTATGAACACTCGATACCTATGTGTTTACATGATTTCAAAATTTCAAGTACTAAGTCAGTTAAGCAATAAATCTTATCAGTATACTCAAATATTTATGCTCATGCTGAGCACTACTAGAAACAAAGTTCAGTTGAATTTAGTCTAGTTCATTACCAATGTCATTCAATTGGTGGTAGGATTTAGCACCGAACGAACCTAGGGATGGGGTCGCCCTCCAGTTAGGACTGGGTCCTTAGTAACTGTCCCTAAGTTCCAGAACTACATAGCCCATGTAGGATTATGAGATGTCACCATCTAGTTTAGGACTGACACTCTCTTAAGGGTCACCTGCCAGTTTAGGACTGACTCCCTAGTCCTTCGAAACTCACGATTTGTAGATCCACACAGCCAGTATTAGTACCCATGGCATGGTACTGACACTCTTCCAACAGGGGTTATCGGTTGGACCCCGATTAGCGCAGATTGGGGCATGTCGGTTGTATGATACCTCTCACAGTTTCAGTTAGTATTTCAGTATATCTCAGTTCAGGTTTGCTTGACCAAGTGTACAAGTTTTCAGTCATTCAGTTATACAAATTTTTAGTCTTTCAGATTTTAGTTTATTTCAGAAACATATTTATGCTTGGTCTTGCATTCTCAGTTTTACTTGTTTATGTTTTTCATGCTCAGTATCCATACCCTAAGTTTTGTTCTATAATATGTTCATCTTTGTATGAGATTTACATACAGTATTTAGATTTACCACTTTCCAGCTTTAGTTCTACTTATTCAAACAAAGTAAAGATTTAAGTAACTAAGTGTAGTGATTCACCAACTTATCAGATTATGTTTGTTACTCATATTTTAAGATACTTCAGCTTTCAGTTAATTTCAGTCTCTTGGTAAGTCTACTTGCACTAAGAATGAATGTTTTAAGATTATGTACCTAATCAATTTTACTTATTGCATTTCACCCCCACTTACTCAGTACATTCCCGAAGTACTGATCCATATATATGTATATGTGATATATTATCTCATAATGTAGGTACTAGTTGTAGTACACACTTCATAATCAAACAATTTGTAGCTTTTAGCAAGCAGGTGATGAGTTCTCCTAGTTCTAGAATCTCAAGTCAGTTGTAGTTCATATACTGTATTGTATTTATTCATATTGACTGATTTATGGTAGTTAGAGGCATGCCCCAACTATCTATAGTCATTATATTGGAGGATTCATAGATAGTCTGTCAAAGTCATGAAATGTAAGTTCCAGTTCTCTTTTAAGTTTTATCAGGTTGTTAGCTTTATCAGTATCATATTTATTCAGAAGATGCCATGATTATGTTTCCGCACAACAAACTTAGTTATTTTATATATTCTAAATCAGTTGCTCAAGTATCACACTAGTTCATGGGTTAGCTTGGGACCGCTTGTGGTTCTAAGCACCATGTTACGACTAAGGTGTAGTCTCGGGTCATGAAAAACTTGATATCAGAGAAGAAGGTTCAAGTGTCCTAGTTGTCTATGAAGTCGTGTCAAGTAAAGTCTTGTGGAATGGTACAGAAACGTCTGTACTTATCTTCGAAAGGCTATAGGATATTTAGGAAATGTTTCCATTTCTTTTATATCTCAGATTGTGTTGTAGAGATAGTCTCTAAGAAACTTATTCAGATTCCCATCTTGCTCTATTCATGCCAACGATGCCTTATTTTTGAGATAATAAAAATAGTCATGCTTAAATTCCTACAGGTAGAGGTTTTCTCAGACAGTTATAGGATTGCACGCAGGCTCGAAAGTATCCCGTCAATGCCTTTATGTTCCAAAGTATGAAAGATTTCATTCATATTTAAAAAATCATGCACTAAGTCAAAGTTAGATGTGATTTCAGATCTCTTTTCATAATCCTATGATAGCATGTGATCTAGAGTTAGAAGCATGGACCCAGAAGTTTAGATGCAGTAAAGTAGGGATAGTGTTATTGAAATTTAGTAAATTATGTATCCTTGGGTCTAGTTGTATGAAGGTAAACCAATAGCTTAAAATAGTGTATGCACGAATTGAAGTTTATTGATTTAAAATTAAATATGATGATATGTTTATGATTAAGAGGTATGCCTAAGGTGATATGGGATTATATCATTTCTAAGTTTTTAAAGCGTGTGTGCTTAGATAGTACCATTGAGTTGTTAAGTGTGAATGAGGCTACTTAGTATATGATGTTCTTACCAGCTAAGTTATGGGTTATATGTTGCTGATGTTGGGTATGTTGGTGTAATGGTAACTCTCATGGTTTAGGGAAAATATAAGTTTAGAGATGTGATATTACTAGTCTATGAAGGAAGTTAGTATAGTTCATTACAAATTTTGGGAATATCCATGTTAAGTGTTAGAATCTAAGTTTGAATCTTGGTGGATTGAGCTAATAGAAAGAAGAGTTGAAGTTTGACATGATGTGAACTCGTGATATGGTGATACTCCCAAATATTCTAAGTTAGTGAGTGTTAAGTTGTTATATGATAACTATTGGGGCTATTGAAAGTTAAGATTTGTATCTCAGAAGAAAGTTCTAGCAGCGGGTTTTACACTTTCAGGTATAGTTTTTTAGGGTAAGTTTAGTATTCATGTGTATTGTTATATCCTAGACTCTAGAGTAGAGTGGTTGTAGTTCAGTTTAGAGTTTATTAAAGGGGCCTACAGACTTAGAATGATGGCTTAAATATAAGAGGGAGATGATGAAATAAGTAACCAAGTCAGGCTCTCAGATTCTAGTAGTGATGTCAATATGGTGTAGAACAACAATAAGGGAGGATAATACCCATCCTATTATTATCTCAATGTGAAGTTTTGTACTTTAGTCATCACGATATATACTCATACCTTACATGTCATCTCCATGACCATAGCTCATATTCATGCGTTTTATAGAAAAATTATGTATGCTCTCAGTTCTTAGTATAAGGAGTTCCAGTTCACTCAGCAGTACGAATCATGATCCATGAAATCATGAACTCTAAACTTATGTCATGCAGCTCATGACTCATGTACTCATGCTTTATAGTATACTCAGCTCCCATCACTCATGGTGCACTCTTAATGACCAGCGAAATTCAGATTATGTCATGTATGTCTTTATTTTTTTATCTCTTTAATGAATTCATATATTTGGATACTCTATTCCTCAGGCCTTAATTATATTTCAAAGGTATGCACAGTATTCTTTCATGTTACAGGTCCTTATGTTTTGACCTTTCAGTGACCTCTCTTTATGAAATAATGGTGGTGATGAGTAATTGTTTAAATGGGAGAGAATAAATATTTAATGTTGGGGAAAAATTATTGTATGTTTGTTTTATCTAAGGCTATAAGCGTGAAAGAAGATTTAGGTAAAGCTTTTGGTATATATCATGGTAATTTAAAATTTTGTGTGTGTTTTCTTGATGGTAGTACATAAAAGTTGTTATTGATAGAGGTTTAGACAATATGAGAAAGATGCTTTGATGAGTTATTTGCCTAGAAGTTCATGTATGGTTATAAGGATAGGCTTCAATGTCATGTTGGTATATAAGTGGATGGGTGCATTGTACATTAGTGAATTCTTAGTAAGAGGTTGAATTTAGTTGTTGAAGTGGTAAGAAGAATTGCTCTTGAGATGATAAGTTGTGAAGACGCATGGGGTATCGAATTCATGGTTTATACTTGTAAATGGTGTTATGTGTTATACCTTGTAATTTTGAGTTAGGTTTGAACATGGTGAGAGCATGTAGTTCCACTCACACTCTGGCTAGAGTTGTTATATGTACCCATGCGAGTATTTAAGGAACTAGGCTAATCTTGAATTAGGTAGTTGCATTGACTAGGCCTAGTAATTCTATCCTAGCTTATGTTTCATAGCCTATGTTCCATGTTGCAGAGTTATATCCATAATATAATTCCTTACTCAGATATCTTATTCAGATCGTGCCCAAGAATTCTTTGCTCCCTAAGGTTATTAGAACTTCTTAGAAAAGTGTTGGATAAATACTCCAGTTGAGTATAAACTTTTAGTATGATTCAGCCCGTACAGCCAGGAATCTAGTTTACCAATCAAACAGATAAGCTCCTATTGATTTTCCATCTTTCCATCTAGTTTTACTATCTGGAGTTTCATGAATATGGCTATTTGATGAAGTAATTCATTCACATCCATGTAAGTTGTGAATTCAGTGTAGTCCATGCATTATGTCTCCGATTCAAATGTTTAGTCATGATTCAGTTTATAAGTGTTCAGTGAATGATCTCAGTTTTTCAATTTTTCCATCTCAGATAGTGCAATACACATTGTATGACCTTAGTCTTGTTATCTCATGATTTGTGCTTATATAATGTACTTGGTGATTTCGTGAAGCCCTTTTCTTTTGATTCCTATATGTGTTTTGTTGAGGGACAATTCCTAATGAGAAGTTATGTACTTTATTCCATCCTTAGTAACTCTTGGAATTTTATTGCATCAGTTATTACTTCGCAATTGTATATGTATGATCGTATCATGAACATGTCAAGTGAGTTCTAAACTCTCTGCATGAATCAACTCCTTATAGTTAATAAAGTCAAGTCAACTCAAAAATTAATTTCATGATGGAAGTTTTAATATTTCATCTCAGATATATCCTTCGTTAGCATACATATCATGTCTACATTATTTCATACTTCTAAAGTTTCAATAAGTTGTTATTCATCATTTGAGGATGAATGATTCAAAGGGGGAGATATTGTAACACCCCGCATTTTTTGAGCTAGAAATCGAACCATCATTCCTACGTGTGTAAACTATAATTCCATGATTTATATTTGAATACATATATCATGATCATAAGCCTAGTTTGAAGAGAGCTTATGAGGTGAAAAAATGTTTATAAGAATCAGTTAGAGCAAAATGAGCTAAGAGCCATTGATTCAGCCAAATTTTGGCGTTCGATTCCACAAGGGTAAGCTTTGAACATGTATAACTTCTTACATATGTGTAATTGTGCATCTCAAGACCCATCAAATTGTAGATAATTGAATTAGGTTTTTAACTATACTAAATTTTGCATTAATCCGATACCCGAGTGAAAAGTTATAGCCATGCAAAGGTCGTGCATCGCATGACAATCACAAAAGGCCACTGAAAAGGGTGTGCGATGGCCGTGCATCGTCCACTTGGGTATTTGATATGGACATGTGTGGCCCACCTTGGCTTGGGCGATTTTTGTGCGTCTCATGGTGATTGGATAGTGCCGAAAGTGCTCCGTTTTGACTTATATTAGGGGCGTTGAGGTATTTTCACACCCTAAACCATCCTTAATCACTCCTAATCGATATAAGGGATCTTTAAACACGTAAATTCCACTGCCTTAACCCCAATAATTCAAGTCACAATTCAAAAATCCTCCTCTTCTCCCAAGAATAAAATCCAAGCCCCTTTCTCAAGATATCAAGCTTCCAAGTTCAAGAAACCCTCAAGCAATCTTCAAGAAACCATCTATTGAGGTATGTGGATGTTCATCAATGGATCCTTTCACCCATTGAGCCCAAAACCCCCTTTTTGAGTGAAGTATGAGTTTTTCCTCTGTTGTGAAGTTTATTATGTTCAAGATGAGTTAAATTCATGTTCTTCCTTTGTATTTTGAACTCAATTTATGTTCAAGTATGGTTCCATGAAAAGTTAGGTTATCTCGTGTTTCAAGATTTGATCTCCCATGTTATATTCAATTGAATTTCATGTTATAATGTCAAGTTATGATCTTAGTCACGTAACCATGCTATTTTCCCATGTTTTAAGACATTCCCATGTTGAATTTTATGATTCTCACATGTTTGATGAAATGTCTATTTTTTGTGTCTTTGAACTATGATTCAATCCTAAAGTTTTAAGCTTTAATATTTTAATTTATGATCATTCCGTGCTGGTGGATTATGAACACCCGATACCTATGTGTTTACATGATTTTAGAATTTCAAGTACTAAGCCAGTTAAGCTATGAATCTTATCAATATACTCAGATATTTATGATCATGCCGGGCACTATCAGAAATAAAGTTCAGTTAAATTTAGTCTAGTTCAATACCTGTGCCATTCAATTGGGAGTAGGAATTAGCACTGAGCAAACCTAGGGATGGTGGCTCACCCGCCAGTTAGGATTGGGTCCTTAGTAGCAGTCCCTAAGTTCTAGAACTATTTAGCCCGCATAGAATTATGAGATGCAACCCACCATTTTAAGACTGACACTCTCTTAGGGGTCACCTGCCAATTTAGGACTGACTCCCTAGTCCTTTGAGACTTGTAATTATTGGATCCATATAGCCAGTGTTAGTACCCGTGGCACAGTACTGACACCCTTCCAACTGTGGTTACAGGTCGGACCTCTAGTAGCTTAGATTGGGACATGCCGGTTATATGATACCTACCATAATTTCAGTCAGTATTTCAGTATATCTCTATTTAGGTTTGGTTGACCAAGTGTACAGGTTTTCAGTTATTTAGTTATATAGATTTTAGATTTATTTCAGAAACATATTTATGCTTGGTCTTGCATTCTCAATTTTACATGTTCATGTTTTTCATGCTTAGTATCCATACATGACCCTAAGTTCAGTTCTACAACTTGTTCAGCTTTTCATGAGATTTACATATAATATTCATGATTTACCGCTTCCCAGCTTCAGTTCTACTTATTCTACAAAAGTAAGGATTTAAGTAACTAAGTGTAGCGATTTACCAACTTATCAGATTATGTTTGTTAATCATGTTTTAAGATACTTCAGCTTTCAGTTGATTTCAGTCTCTTGGTGAGTCTACTTGCACTAAGCATGCATGTTTTAAGATTATGTACCTAATCAGTTTTACTTATTGCATTTCACCCTCACTTACTCAATACATTCCAGAAGTACTAATCCACATATATGTCTATGTGCTACATTGTCTCATAATGTAGGTACCAGTTATAGTTCACACATCATAATCAGACAGTTTGCAGCTTCCAGCCAGCAAATGATGAGTTTTCCTAGTTCGAGAATGTCTAATCAGTTGTAGTTCATGTACTGTATTGTATTTATTCACATGGATTGATTTGTGGTAGTTGGAGGCATTCATAGATAGTCGGTCATAGTCATGAAATGTAAATTCCATTTCTCTCTTCTGTTTTATCAGGTTGTAAACTTTATCATTTTCATATTTATTCAGACTATGCCATTATTATGTTTCCGCATAGCAAACTTAGCTATTTTATATATTCTAAATCAGTTGCTCAAGTATCACATCAGTTCAGGGTTAGCTTGGGATCACTTGTGATTCTAAGCACCGCGTTACGAATAGGGGTAGTCTCTGGTTGTGACATTTCTAGGACAATTATCATATCTAAGAGGGACATCATCTCTATAGACCCGATAATCATAACTAAGAGAAAGGAGATCTCTATAGGCTCAACAATCATAACTAAGAGAAAATTTCATCTCTATAGGCCCAAACAATCATAACTAAGAGGAAATATCATCTCCATAGGCCCAAATATCATTATCCGAGAAAAATACATCATCATTCAATAAGCTACAAAATAACCTTATACTAAGGTTTAATAATCTCAACTACGCCTAACATCTGCAGCTACGTCCACAAGGCTAACACAAGTCTAGGCCTAAGTGGGCTAGACAATCCCACTTCTAATCCTCAATTCCCATATTTATACATCTATGTCCCAAACTAGGCTAAGGTATCTAGTTCAACTTCTAGATGTCAAGTAAGCCATATTCAAGCCTAAGATAGAAACTTCTACTAGAACAAGGGCATTCAAGTCAACCCTACCTAAATCATAATTTCAATACCACCACACTAGCCCAATAAAATTAAATATACTAATCATACTTCCAACACTAAAACCACATCCCAAACCTAGCATTATATCATATCCATGCTATAATTTACCCAAACTAGGGATAAGACAATAGGATTCTAAAAGGGTTATAAACATACTATCTTACGGGTCCAATACCCTCATCAAACCCACAGGTCCAATACCCTCATCAAATCCACAAACATCAATAATTAAGGCTAAGTTATTCCACTCAGAATCAAGCCTAACATTCAAATTCACACGCAATATATATATCTCACATCATCTATGAAGAAAAGTAGACAGAAGCCTACTTCAATGACAAATCGCAATACCTTACTCCATATACCACATGCTCATCTTCACTTAACAATCCTCAAAATGCCATCATGCTATCAAAAACGCAATCTACCCATCAATACCAGTCTAACGATACCCATATTATCCTATTGTACTTTGGGTCCAAAAATGACACTAAAACCCTAAATAGATCCCACATGCAGAAAATAAGTTTCCGAGGTCAACCCAATGTTCACATATGAAAAAGGAATCATAAACCTCAAGAAATAAAATCAGGCATACTTTGGGCTAAAATCAAGCCCTAAGCTAAATTGAGGTTTTGGGTCCAAACTAGGAAATTCAAGCATGAATTCAAAGGATTCTTACCTTAAATTTGAAGATAATCGTGATAAAAGATGATAATCAAGCTCACAAGTCACCCACCATGACCAATTTGTGATTAGCACACCATATTAGGGTTAACCCACTATAATCAAGCTCTCAAGTCACAGTATTAAATAAGTTGTCAAAGAAGTTTTTCTCAATATGAATGGGATCCAGATTATGAGGCAGAAGATTATCCTTCTCGTAATCCAACTCCCAAAATATGTTTCGTTTAGTCCAGTTATGTGTTACACCATAACCAGGTATCCTGGATGGTGGAGACTCTGTTACCTTAGGCAGATTCCTCACTCTATCCCAAATTTCTTCTCGCGACAAAATTGGCGGTGGCTCCTCAAAATTAGTCTTATTCTTTATAAAATCACTAGTATTTCTCCTAAACTCATGTTACATTGGAAAGAATCAACGGTGACAGTCAAACCATGAGTTTTTACCCCCATGTTTCAAAGTGAATGCTTTTGTGTCTTCCATACAACAAGGGCAAGCTAACTTGCCCGCAGTCGACCACCCAGACATCATTCCATAAGCAGGAAAGTCATTTATAATCCACATCAAAGTAGCACGCAATCTAAAGTTTTATTTCATTGATACATCATATGCTTCCACACCTTCATGCCACAATAAGTTCAACTCATCAATCAATGGCTGCAGATATACATCAATCAAAACTTTTGGATTGCGAGGACCTGGAATAATGCAGGTTAGAAATATATACTGACTAGTCATACACAATTCAGGTGGAAGATTATAAGGAGTCAGAAACACTGGCCAACATGAATATGGTGTAGCTGAGATAGAAAATGGAGTGAATCCATCAGTAGATAATCCCAACCTAATGTTTCTTGGTTCACTAGCAAAATTTGGATACACACTATCAAAATGCTTCCATGCTTCTCCATCTGACGGATGACATAAAACACCAGGTGGTCTTTTATTTTCATAGTGCCATCTCATATGAGGGGCAGAGCTCATTGATGCCTACAACCTCTTTAACCGTGGTATAAGGGGTAAGTAATGCATCGACTTCACAAGAACCTTCTTCCCTTTAGCATGTCTGACTTTCTTATAACGAGGCTGATTACAAAATTTGTAATGTTCTAAATTTGCATCTTCCTTATAGAATAACATGCAACTTTTGTTGCAATAGTGAATCATCTCTGATGAAAGTCCTAACTTAGAAACCAACTTCTTTGTTATGTAGAAATCTTTGGGTAAGTCAAGTTTATTTGGGTTAAGTTCATTCATAAGTCCAATGATAGAGTTCATGCCCTCTTGAGAAATTGAATAATCTGACTTAATACTCAGTAACCGAACGACAACAGATAACTTAGAATGCATTGATCCTTCATACAATGGATGACTAGCTTCCTTTAACTGTTCATAAAAGTGCTTAGCCTCATCATTTGGTTCATTTTGAGCCCCTGAGTATGTCCCAAAAGCATCCCTGACCATCTCACTATATCGTGAACTTTCAACATTATTCTCTCTTATTAGATTTTCAACATAATTTTAAAAAGTAAAATTATTAGCAACACTACTCTCTCCATGAGTTGTCCACACTGTATAATTCAACATAAAACCCTTCCTATAAAGATGTAATGTAACAGTATCTGGACTCAATAACTTACAACACTTGCAATTCCAACAAGGATACCTAATTGTCCCTTCAATAAGAAAATCATTAAGTGTTATTGCTTTAGCAATAAATCCAGCTACCCCACCCTTATATTCCTCTCTTAACCCCACACGGTTAGGATAAAGTCTATTATATATCCATGTACAATCTTCATTTTCCATCTACATAAGAATGACAACAATAATAATAGAAAAGAAAAACAAAAACAAGAGAAACAAAATAATAACAGGGTTGTTTAGAGATGCTACTACGCATGGACACAAGAAGAAAACTAAGAGATTCAATACAACATAGTAAAGAAGCCAGCAACAATAGAATATTTTAATTAAAAGAAGAATTTTTTTATCAGTGAAAGGTATCCAATCCATATGATAGCTATTTACTTATTTAATATCTTGAAATTTTTTTATCAGCAACAATAGCTATTTACTTGTTTAATATATATGTATGATTTTTTTGTGGCCAGGAGCAACACTTGGAGAGGGAACGGGTGCTACAATGTCTGATGATGAAAATAAGCTACAGATGGATTTTTCATTAGACCAATCTAGAGGTGATGCACATGACTTGATGGGTATGGGATTTGGCCTTCCTACTGAATCTGAAAGGTCTCTAATGGAGAGGGTCATACAGGAACTCAAAATTGAGCTCAAACAATTTCCACCTAACCACTTTTATGACCAACTATCTTTTCTTTTTTTTTTGGTCGAGATATCAAAAGTAGTGTTATTACATTTATTTTTTGACACATTATATAGAAAAAAATAACATTTTTTTCACCAATTATCTGCTGCCCTCTTACAATTTGAATAGAAGAAAATAATTTCTATAGATTTCTAGAGTGTAAAAATGAAAGAACTCTTCTAAAAAACACATAAAACTAAATAAAAAGGGTGAGGAACCATATGACTAAAAACATTTGAGGATTAAATTTTCATAAAATCACTTCCAAAATTTCAGACCCATTTGCACAAGAAAATTAAATCCGAAGTTTCTTAAATCAGATTCTTGGATGTTCATAACTTGGTGAAATTAGGATAAAAAAATTCTGAGGATTTTTGAAAGATGACATCTATGTTGTTTCATACTAGATTCGTATCTAAAATGAAATTTGAAATTGTTGTCTTAGTACAAATATATACAGATCTATATATATTGCAAATTGCATATTAGCAATCCATGAGAAGAACTTCTTTGACAAGACAATATATAGTGGTACATGATAAACGTGAAACAAAATAAGTTTTCAGTATTGAGCTCAATTTACTCCAAAGAAGATTCACCAAGTAAGTTCATTTTTTACCTCGAATCAGTGAAATTGACCGTCACCGTTACCACTTCTTGTGAGAGACGCAACCTTTACGACCAACTTTTGAGAGAGACGGTGGAGAGAAGAGAGCTGAGAGAGAGAAGCGAGAAACGTTCCCTAGAGAGAGAGGAAGTGAGAAAGAGAGACAGAATTGGGAAAGTTGTGCGTTTAGGGTATATTAAAAGTAAATTTTCGACTACTTCAGTCGGAAATAAATTTAATATGTTTAATTATTTAAAGCTTCCGACTACTTCGGTCGGTTAAGTATTTAATATAATAAATTATGTATTGAAATTAATTATTTATAAGATTTCCGACTACGGTAATCGGAATTTTTTTTATTTTATTTAATTATTTAATATTTCTGACTACATCAGTCAGTTATATATATTTGATATTTGATACTTACAATTTAATTATATATTTAAATTAATTAATACAACTTAATTAAATATTTAAATTAATTAATACAATGTGAAAGACTACCGTGTAACTTATATTTTACATATAATTATTTATTTAATAATTAAATATAACGTTCCGACCACTACAGTCAGTACAAATTAAATATATTTAATTATTTAATTATTTAATTAATTATATTTCCGACTACAGTAGTCGGAAATACATATTTAATTATTTATTTAAATAGTTATTTAATTTTGGTGTAAGGGTACGATTATATATTTACTAATATATTTAATTAATTATTTTCATTTTCAACTACAACAGTCAGAAATATAGATTTAATAATTTATTTTACTTATTTTTAAAATTTCGCATAAGAAACTGCTTATACATTTAGTAATATATTTATTTAATTATTTATATTCACGACTACGGTGGTCGAATATATACTTAATTACTTTTAATTTTATTTAGTTATTAGTATTTCCGACTACAGTAGTCGAAAATATAAATTTAATAATTTATTTAAATAATTATTTAATTTTCATATAAGGGACTGATTAGATATTTAGAATTATATTTATTTAATTATTTATATTTCCGACTACAGTAGTCGGATGTATATTAAATTAATTATTAATTTTATTTATTTATTACTGTTTCCGACTACTGTAGTCGGAATTTATATTTCCCGAAATTTGCCGCCAAACATTCTGACTGTTTTTGTCACAAAAAGTATTGAAAAAATATTTTGTAAAAAACAAAAATAAAAAAATTAATATTTCCTACTGAAGTAGTCGGAAATCTCTGACTACTTTTTTAAGTCGGAAATTTTCAGTCGAAAAATAGCAAATTTCTGGTAGTGGTTTCTAGGTCTCAATGGAGAAAGAAGATGGCCAATTCTCGGCAAAAATGGGTATTTAAACACCCTTCCTAGGCCCGCAGCTAGGGCCATCACGAACCCACGTGTGCCGCGATCATGGCATCGCGATCGCTACTCTCCTTTCGCAATCGCGGTCCTTTGCTTCACTATAAGACAACTGAAACTTAGAATTTGATTAAGTTTCAGCTAATGCCTCGGAATGCATTTAAAATCTAATTTTCGCAAATGAAATATGTAACGTTACTAGATTCGATGTTCTAGACGCGTTGGCGAAGTTGAATTTTCAATTCGAGGTTGTTTTAACCAAATGTGGGTCCCACACCTAAACTTTCAAATTTTCAACTTTTCGATCGATAGATCGAAATGAGCTCGGGGGCATTGGGACCCGAACCAAAAGTCTACCTAGCTTAAAATTGATATTTCAGATCTGTTGGCAAATTTGGATTTTATATCTGAGATCGTTTCACTGAAGTTTTTGCCCGGTGGCCATTTGGAACCAGCGAAGACTTCTAAATAGGAAATTGGTTCTAAAAAACAAACGAACTGCCCGGTAACCGAACCGTCGATCCCAGCAAGTAACAAATGACTTGGGGTAGCTATGGAGAAGCTCAAATAGTGAAGATAAGCGTAAATATGAAAAATGACCTGAAGAGTCATTACATCACTGGTGCTATATGTTGATCATGAACAAACCAAGCTGATGTATCTTTATCTGCTTCAATAATGGGGTCATCAAGAGATTTTGATATTCCGTGGGACTGTTTTCCTTTTAGTGGAGATGTTGTAGATTTCTTTGTTTCTCATTCACTTTCAGCTTTTTTGGCACAATAAAACTCTTTCTTCTCTTTGGCAGCTGGGCAAATGATGTACCAGAATCATGCTTAGCTTTCTTTAGAAGATCTTCATGTGGTTTAGTACTAATGTTCTCAAAACCAACAGGTTCAAATATAACGGTTAGTTTAGTCGCTTCAGACTCTATTTGCTTGGGCAGATCAGCTTATGTACTTGGTACAAAGGATGTGGTAGGATCATACGATGCAAGACTCAATAGATTAGGTAAATCAAGTTTATCTAATTCCTTCACTATAGGAGCTAGTATGGAATATACATACTGTAATTATCAATTACAAAGAAAATAGTCAAGTTAAAAATTATTACAATATCATATACATACAGATGTATCAGATACATATATAACAAAACATGAATTAATAGTTTTGTTGTATCAGGTAAACAATTAGTTTTGTTTCAGGGTGTCATATATATCAGTTGTGACATTTTTCAATATTTGTCAGCCTTATGTAGTTATGTATCAGGTTATCCATGCAACTAAATAAGAGTTAACTGTTTTAATTAGTAATGTATTGGATATGTTATAATACATACTTGTTTTAAATTAAAACAAATACAACTAACTTATCTTTAAAACAAAACTAACTTAATTTGATTATGAGATTTACCTTGCTAAATATCCGTGCAATAAACTTCTCGCGGTTTGGCTTAATTTCTACAACTTGTCAATAATTAAACATCCTCGAAATTTAATTATCCTGATGAATAGCTTTATGTTCTTCAACTTCCAAACAACATTCATATATCCTAACATTCGTTACGTACAGCATGTCACCTAAATGATGTAACTATTTTTTAACATTCAAGAATTGTCTCAAGGATTACAACAATTTGAAAAAGGATAACATTCCCGATGAAAATTATTTATATCTGTCATCCTCTACCATATTCAAATATGCAAAGGGAATTGGTGCATCGTGTAGTTGTGAAATCACAAATGTGTTCATAAAGTATAACCATCTGGACATCATCTTCATTGTTATCAAAATTGCCCATCTTAAAACATTGAACTAACCAGACTTTGTTTACATGTGTTGTTGCACCAGGGAAATACTTCTCCATAAGCCTATTGGGAGGGGAGTTGGAATAGTCAAAATCTTCTATATTACCAGTGCATGATATCCTTAACGCAGACATGAAATTCAATTGAATTATTCTGCTCTACCTCAAGCGTCAAAAGGCACATGGTAATTTGACCTTGAAAATTACGTTGGAGTATATTGAGATATACTCCAAAGCACGTTCGTCGGAATAACTCAACTTTTTCCTAGATGAGACACACCGTAAGGTCTTCTACAATATTAGAATTGCATGTGCCAACCTGCGAGGATGTTCATGCATATCTTTGAAAACATACTTCATCCACTACATTTCGATACATTCGAAATTATAATTTACATAATTACAAATCATTCAGATACATAACTTTATTCAGATCTTTAGTCTAATACATACCTTTTTGTATCAGTGATTTATCTTCACCATGAAAATGAGTCTGATACATAGCTTTCGTGGCTTCTTAAGAGGGTCATATGATGTATCTTGAACTCCTTTGCCGTTTGAAGCCACAATAATTGGATTTTCCCCCCTCAAACCTTGCCTCTTGGCGTAACTTTTTCATCATCATGAGGTGGTTGTGGTGTTTTGATCTATTTTCATGAAAACTATCTACATCAATATCAAACACCCAGAACAAAAGTAACTACATCTGTGATTTGAGATTTGTTTAATTGAGAAATACCAAGACTAAATGAGAATTCTGAATCCATTAATTGACTTAAAATTTAGGTAACAATGTTAAATAGAACCTTTAATGACAATTGTTTGATCTACACAACTTAAAAATACTATGAACACAAACTAACCTCTAAGAATTGAAGAAAATAAAGAAATGGAGATTGTAAGTTGTTTATTGAACTTGTAAGTTGATGAAATTGAAGAATAATTGGGGCGGGGGGACACTATTCGATGAATGTACGTAGATAACTGCTAGATATACTTTGCAGATCTTCAGCCGATAATGGAGGAGCAGTACCTTTTGTTGGGTTAATAGTAATGAAAGGGTGTGAATGGAAATGTTAAAACATGCAGGAACGCGTGAACAGTGACAGTTTCGCGTGAACAGTAGCACTGTTAGTGCACTGCTTCACGAACTGACGCGTGAACAGTGACTGTTTTGCGTGAACAGTAGCACTGTTACGTGAACAGTAGCACTGTTTCGCGTGAACAGTGCACTGCTTCACAAACTACTGCAACACTGTTTCGAACTGATGCAATGTTTCACGAAATGGTGTACTGTTTCAGAAAATTACTACAATGGTCTAAGTAAACAGACATGTATTTTCAGAAAAAGACACACACCTCTAAATTGAACCAATGCCACCTTTCAAAGGGGCATCTTGTGGCTATAAATAACTTGCTTTCTTCCACAGGTTAAGACAGAAAAAAATTTCAGAATTACAAGCTTCTTCTTCTTCTTAAAAATACACTTTAAATACTCTAAGTGTGATCATACAAACCGTTAGTGTGTTCGAAGAATCCGCCTATTTGAGGTACCACTATAGTCAGATTGAAGGCCATTTTATCCTGGGAGGAAGATTCCATAACCTCGGGTACAGTGAGGGGAATTATTCCTTAAGGAAAGTCCGTGAATTCGGACGACTTGGCCTTAACAATTTCTGTTTCATCTATATTTCTGAAATATAAAATACACCTCTTGTAAAGATCATTTTGATCTTGTGTTGAGGGTATTTGTTCAACTTCGTTGTGTTCTTGTTCATACTTGAACTCGAGTTGAAGTTGTTATTCTATTAAACAGATTCTACGTACCCGTATTGTGGAAAATAACAATCTTAAGGAATAACTTTACAGAATCTGTATTGCTTGTTTTTGGAGATTAAAGCTTAGGCTTTCTACTCCGCTTGAATTTAACTAGTGATTAGAAGACATAAAATCTTCATCACAAGTTAAGGTTCATTCGGTTGACGATTCGAAGTAATAAAAACTTCATCGTTAACTAGAAACAAGAAGAATTGTTTCAAGTTATTTAACTTTATAAATAGTATTATGAAAAATACTAAATTTTCTATCTTGTGGTGACAGGAAAAATGACAACTGAAAGTCAAATGATGGATGCGACAACGTCTATGGGGGAAAATAATATTTCCACATCAAGTCGCACAAATGTTCCGCCAATGATGGCACCGGCGGAGAAGCCCGAAATTTTTTTTGGCATTGACTTCAAGCGGTGGCAACAAAAGATGTTCTTTTACCTCACCACTTTATGTCTACAACGGTTCACTAGCGAAGACGCTCCCGAGGTGCCCGAGGGAACCTCGGACAAAGACCGCTTCGTTATTGTAAATGCTTGGAAACATTCAGATTTTCTTTGCAAGAACTATATGCTGAGTGGTCTCCAAGACGACCTCTATAATGTCTATAGTGGAACCAAGACATCAAAGGAACTGTGGGGGCACTTGAACGGAAATATAAAACGGAGGATGCGGGAATTAAGAAATTTCTTGTTGCACGGTTCCTGGACTTCAAAATGATTGATAGCAAATTTGTTGTCTCTCAAGTACAGGAGTTGCAAGTCATCATACATGATCTCCTAGCAGAAGGTTTAATTGTGAATGATGTTTTCCAAGTAGCAGCAATAGTTGAGAAGCTACTACCTTTGTGGAAAGACTTCAAAAACTACTTAAAGCATAAGTGCAAGGAGATGACCGTTGAAGATCTTATCGTTCGACTTCGTATTGAAGAGGACAATAAAGCTACCGAAAAAAGGTCAAAGGGAAATTCTACAATGAATGGAGCCCATATTGTAGAAGATGGTCAAAACAACTCGAAGAAAAGAAAGAAATTTGAACATGGAAGCAATCAACCCAAGAAAAAGTTCAAGGGAAAATGCTTCAATTGTGGCAAAATTGACCACAAGTCCACAGATTGTCGAGCCCTGAAGAAAGGAAAGAAAAAGGACCATGAGAACATGATTGAGTCCAACAAAAAATTATGATGATTTGTGTGCTATGTTCACGGAATGCAACTTGGTGGGGAATCCACGCGAATGGTGGATGGATTCTGGTGCCACACGCCATGTTTGCGCAAACAAAGAGTTGTTCTCGTTATTCGCTCCAGCTCAAGCAGAAGAAATGCTTTACATGGCCAACTCCGCTACTGCTAAGGTGGAAGGAATAGGGAAAATGTGCCTAAAGATGACTTCCGGCAAGGTCTTGACACTGAACAATGTGCTATATGTTCCAAAGTTACATAGGAACTTAATTTCTGTTTCACTGCTAGATAAGAACGGATTCAAATGTGTAATCGTTTCTAGAAAAATTGTAGTTAGCAAAGGAGAAATGTATGTAGGAAAAGGCTATCTCACGGAGGGCCTTTATAAGATCAATGTAATGACTGTTGAAATGAATAAAAGATCGAATTCGTCTTATTTGCTTGAGTCTTATAATTTATGGCATGAACGTTTGGGCCATGTTAATTACAAAACGTTACGAAAACTTATTAACTTAGAAGTTTTGCCAAACTTTGAGTGCAATAAATCAAAGTGTCAAACGTGTGTAGAATCGAAGTATGCAAAACATCCTTATAAGTCCGTTGAAAGGAATTTCAATCCCTTAGACTTAATACACACTGACATTTGTGATATGAAGTCAACACTATCTCGTGGTGGGAAAAAGTATTTCATAACTTTTATTGACGATTGCACTAGATATTGTTATGTCTACTTGCTAAATAGTAAGGATGAAGCAATAGATGCGTTTAGGCAATATAAAACTGAAGTTGAAAATCAGTTAGACAAAAAGATCAAAATGATAAGAAGTGATAGGGGCGGAGAATATGCATCTCCCTTTGCGCAAATATGTGTAGAGAATGGAATAATCCATCAAACTACGGCCCCGTATTCACCTCAATCTAATGGAATTGCGGAAAGGAAAAACCAAACTTTGAAGGAAATGATGAATGCCTTACTTATAAGTTCTGATTTACCGCAAAACTTATGGGGAGAGGCTATCCTTACGGCCAATCATATACTCAACAGAGTTCCCCATAGTAAGACACAATCAATTCCTTACGAAAAATGGAAAGGAAGAAAACTTAACTTGAAATATTTTAAAGTGTGGGGGTGTCTAGCAAAGGTACAAGTTCCTATACCTAAAAGGGTTAAGATAAGACCTAAAACGGTGGACTGCATGTTCATAAGATATGCTAAAAGTAGTAAAGCATGTCGATTTTTGGTTCATAAATCTGAACATCCGGATATTAGTGAAAATACGGTAATTGAATCAGACAATGCTGAATTCTTTGAAAATATTTACCCGTATAAAATTAGACACGAACAGTCTAGTGGAGGTTCTAAACGACCCCGAGATGAACCAAGTGAGAATGTACATACTGAAGAAAATCCAAGACGTAGTACACGTCAAAGAACATCAACTTCGTTTGGATCGAATTTTGTATCATTTCTCTTAGAAAATGAGCCTCAAACATTTAAAGAAGCGATGTCTTCATCAGACTCATCCTTTTGGAAAGAGGCAGTCAATAGTGAGATTGATTTAATCTTAAACAACCATACATGGGAATTGGTTGACCTTCCTCCTGGAAATAAACCTTTAGGTTCTAAATGGATCTTCAAAAGGAAAATTAAGGCGAATGGTACTATTGACAAATACAAGGCAAGACTTGTAGTAAAAGGCTTCAAACAAAAGGAAGGACTTGATTACTTTGATACATACTCGCCAGTAACAAGGATAACCTCGATTCGAATGTTAATTGCCTTGGCGGCGGTATATGATCTTCAAATTCATCAAATGGATGTAGAAACCACATTCCTAAATGGAGATTTGGAGGAAGAAATTTACATGGAACAACCTGAGGGTTTTGTGGTTCCAGGAAAGTAAAACAAGGTGTGTAAATTTATTAAGTCATTATATGGACTAAAGCAAGCACCAAAACAATGGCATGCGAAGTTTGACCAAACCATGTTGGCAAACGGATTCAAAATAAATAAATGTGATAAATGTGTTTATATTAAAGACACTCCAAATCACCAAGTCATTGTATGTTTATATGTGGATGATATGTTAATCATCAGTAGAGACATTTCTGACATAAATGCAACAAAACGAATGCTCGAGAGCAAGTTTGATATGAAGGACCTTGGAGTTGCAGATGTGATCTTAGGTATAAGAATCCATCGAACTCCACAAGGGTTGACATTGTTATAGTCTCATTATATCGAAAAGGTACTTGTCAAGTTCAAGTATGTGGAATTCGGTATTGCCAAGACTCCATTGGATGCGAGCTTTGCACTTCGAAAGAATGAAGGTGAAAGTGACTCGCAATTGAAGTACACAAGAGTATTGGGATGTTTAATGTATATAATGAACTGTACACGACCAGACATAGCATGCGCTATCAGTAAATTGAGTCGGTACACGAGTAATCCCAACAAAGCTCACTGGATGGCAATGAAAAGAGTTTTGAGGTATCTTAAATACACTCAAAATTATGCTTTGCATTATAATAAATATCCTACGGTACTTGAAGGATATAGTGATGCAAATTGGATCACCGGATTGAACGAAGTAAAATCCACAAGTGGATATGCATTTACTATCGGTGGAGGAGCAGTCTCTTAGAAATCATCTAAACAGACGTGTATTGCTCGCTCTACAATGGAATCTGAATTTATCGCATTAGATAAAGCCGGTGAAGAAGCAGAATGACTCCGAAATTTCTTGGAAGATATTTCGTATTGGCCCAAGACAGTGGCACCAGTATGTATACACTGTGATAGCCAAACAGCAATAGGTAGGGCAGGGAGCATGATGTATAACGGTAAATCTCATCATATAAGACGAAGACATAATACCGTTAGAAAACTTCTCTCTAGTGGAATTATCACTGTAGACTATGTAAAGTCGAAGGATAATGTGTCGGATCCACTTACAAAAGGCCTATCTAGAGAAGGAGTAGAAAGGACATCCAAGGAAATGAGTTTAAGGCCTAGGACAAATCAGCATGGCGGTAACTCTACTTAGCAGACTGGAGATCCCAAGAGCTAGGTTCAAGGAGATCAAACAAAGTTGTGTCTGACAGGTTCAACATTGTCAAATACTCAACCCATTCTCATGATGTAGACAATGTATAGTAAACAAGGATAAGACTTAAGGCGAAAAGTTTTTTAATGATTATCTAAATTTGGCAGATTTGACCAAATAGTTTAATCTATAGGATTGAACGTTTAGAAATCACCTATGTGTGGGCGAAGTGGAAGCCGCTTCAAAGAGAATGTTAGTAAAGACCTATTCTCTAAGCTCTCATGAAAACCGGAACATGTTCATGGCTGAAATGAACAAAACCGTAAGAACCATAAACGGTAAAAGGCTGGTTGTGTGACATGTGTTGTCTAGGTGTACATTAAAGCTCGACGGTTCAAAGATATCAAATCTACCGATTGACCGAGTGCATCCGATGCATGTTCACTACGGAAAGTTTAAAGGGAAACCCATTTATCCAGATGCAATCAGTCTTTGCTTGATGATCACATACTTGTCCGTAAAAGTTTTACGAAAATAATAGTCATTCCCCATTCATGTGGGGGATTGTTAGGTTCATAGTAATGAAAGGGTGTGAATGAAAATGTTAAAACATGCAGGAACGTGTGAACAATGACTGTTTCGCGTGAACAGTAGCACTGTTACGTGAACAGTAGCACTGTTTCGCGTGAACAGTGCACTGCTTCACGAACTGACGCGTGAACAGTGACTATTTCGCGTGAACAGTAGCACTGTTACGTGAACAGTAGCACTGTTTCGTGTGAACAGTGCACTGTTTTACGAACTGCTGCAACACTGTTTCGAACTGATGCAATGTTTCACGAAATGGTGTACTGTTTCAAAAAATTACTACAATGGTCTAAGTAAACAGACATGTATTTTCAGAAAAAGACACACACCTCTAAATTGAACCAATGCCACCTTTCAAAGGGGCATCTTGTGGCTATAAATAACCTGCTTTCTTCCATAGGTTAAGACAAATTTTTTTTTCAGAATTACAAGCTGCTTCTTCTTCTTAAAAATACACTTTAAATACTCTAAGTGTGATCATACAAACCGTTAGTGTGTTCGAAGAATCCGCCTATTTGAGGTACCGCTATAGTCGGATTGAAGGCCATTTTATCCTGGGAGGAAGATTCCATAACCTCGGGTACAATGAGGGGAATTATTCCTTAAGGAAAGTCCGTGAATTCGGACGACTTGGCCTTAACAATTTCTGTTTCATTTATATTTCTGAAATATAAAATACACCTCTTGTAAAGATCATTTTGATCTTGTGTTGAGGGTATTTGTTCAACTTCGTTGTGTTCTTGTTCATACTTGAACTCGAGTTGAAGTTGTTATTCTATTATACAGATTCTACGTACCTGTATTGTGGAAAATAACACCTTTCTCCTTTTGTGATGTATCCGTATAATTTAGAGAAAGAAAGTAAAATAAGGGATAAAATGTATTTAAAAAAATTGAGATTTTATACAAATACGATAAGTTAAGTAGTGCTTTAAGGTAATTTTTCCATAATTATATGATATATCAAATTAATTGAATTTAATATAAATATGAGTGTGTGCAAATATTGTATGTCCGTACATAAATTGGTACAGCATGAGAGGTGAGTAAAAAGCACGACACTTCTACCTCCTCTTTGGCGTCCATTTCTCTCTTCCATCCCCCATCAACCACTCTCTTACTTGTCTTCCATATTCACCAAACGCACACCCAGAAACAGAAAAAAATAAAATTAGAGAGATTTTAGGATCAGATTTCTGGGGTTTTACTTCTGTTGATCCTCTAGAGGTCTGATCTATTATAACATACCTGTTTCTTCCTTTTTAACATCCAAAACCAAAACAAAATAAAATAATAATACATAAGGTACAAAAATGGTTCGGTGCAGCAATTGCTTTCTGACACTGCTTAATTTTATCACATTGGTGGCTTCGTTAATACTCATACTGATGGCAATGTCGTTCATTAATAACTCAAATGCTACCACCTGCCAGAAAGTGCTTCAAAAGCCTCTGATGATATCAGGGGTGATCCTTTTGGTAATTTCTTTGATGGGAATTGTAGGGGCGGCATGCCATGTCTCATTTTTGTTGTGGATATATTTGTTCTTGCTGTTCTTGGTCATTACAGGGATGATAATTTACTCCGTCTTCAACATTGTTGTCATGTTGACACATCTAAATAATCATACACCAGAAAAAGGCGGATGGGAAGACCAGTTTCAAGAATACTCACAATGGTTGAAAAATCGTGTGCCTGATGAACGACAATGGGATAAGATTAAGAGTTGTATGATTGATACCAAATTTTGTAAATATATTCCCAAGGACAGAACTGAGGATTTTTACAAAAATAAGCTCACCAAGATGCAGGTTCTCTCTCTTTCTTTCGCTTTTATATATTTATTGGAGATTAAATTTGAGAGTTAATTCTTCAAAATGTCATTGAACTTGCGTAAACATTCACTAAAGTAACTTTTGTTTCTTTTAGAACAATATTGTCATTGAACTATGCACTTCTTTCTATTATAAGGTAAAGCTAAGAAATTATTGAGTATATGTTTGGAGAACCATAAGAAAGTGAAATTAGATTTAATTACATAGTCCAATTCTCAATTAGGAATAGAGAATTAGGTGCAATTACGTGATGTAATTACAAAGTCACATTTTATTTCTTTTTTAAAATTTTAATTTCTTTTGCTTTTAATTTTATTTTTTATTTCTATTATTTTAACTTCTTTTTTTAATTCATTTTACATTATTTATCTTTCATCTCTTTTCTTCTCATTTTCCAACCTTTATTTCTTATGATTCAATATATTTACTCGTATTTTTTTCTTCATTTAATGCATTATTGCATTTTTATTCTAGTATTTGAATTAAAGTAGTATTTCATTATTGAATGAGATGACTTATGTGTTTTTCCTTTCTTTTGAATTATTTACTTGTTGGAATTTTATATAAGAGTATTGTGTTTTTTTCTTGAATTTTCAATTTCTGTTTTGTTTTATGTTTCAATTCATTTGTTTTAGTACTATAGACTTGTTATTTTATATTGCATGTCACTTCAAATTGTCGAGTTAATTTTTTAAATTGTCATTGAACTTGTGCAAACATCCTACTAAAGTAACTTTTGTTAATTTCTTTTAGAAAAATATTTTCATTAAACTATGTACATCTTTCCAAAATAAGGTGAAATTAAAAAATAGTTAAGGACATATTTGAAAAGCCATATAAAAATTAAAATTATATATTATTAGACAATTTGCAGTGACATGCAATATGAAAATAGCATGTCTATAATACTAAAATAAATAAACCAAAACATAAATTCAAAATCCAAGAGAAAAACATAATACTCTTATATAAAATTTCGATGAGTAAATATAATTCAGAAGAACGAAAAACACATAAGTCTATAATCTCATTCAATAATAAAATACTGCTTTAATTCAAACACTAGAATAAAAATTATAAAAATTCAATAATGCGCTAAATAAAGAAAAAAATATGAGTAATTATATTGAATCATAAGAAGTAAAGTTGGAAAATGAGAAGAAAAGAGATGAAAGATAAATAATGTAAAATGAAATAAAAATAAAAAAGAAATTAAAATAATAGAAATAAAAAAGAAATTTAAAAGAAAAGGATATTAGATTTTATTTTAAAAAAAGAAATAAAATGTAGCTTTGTAATTACATCACGTAATTGCACCTACTCCTCTTTTTCTAATTGAGAATTGGACTATGTAATTACATCTAATTTTACTTACTTGTGGTTCTCCAAATATATCCTTAACAATTTTTTAGTTTTACCTTATAATGGAAAGAAGTACATAGTTCAGTGACAATATTGTCCTAAAAGAAACAAAAGTTACTTTAGTGGGATGTTTACACAAGTTCAATGACATTTTGAAGAATTAACTCTAAATTTGGTTAACACACCTCTTCAAGTTTTCAATTAACAAAACGACTTTTTTTTATTTTTTTATTTTAAAACAAAATAAAAAATAATTTTAATGAAGAATTGAACTATAATAACATATTAAAAATTTTGGAAGCTATTTATAAATATACTTAAAACATAAAACACTAACACATTTTTTCAATTTCAAATTACTTTTTTCCCTCTTTTTGACTTTTTTCTCCGCCATTTTTATTAAAAACTCACTGTTTCTTTAACTTTCTCATTTTTAAAGATCGTATTTTATTTTTAAATATTTTGTCTCCTCTCAAATTTGTAAATTTTCTACTTTCCTTTAATTTTAGTATCATTTTTTTTCAAAAGAAGAAGGTTTATGTATAAATATGTAATCGATCGGATAAGCAGAGATCGATAGTTAATTTGTCGGATAAGAAATGATCGATAATTAATCTGTCGGACTAATAACTATAATCGATCAACTATTGAATAACATAGAAGACTGTCAGTCGGATCGATAATTGATCTGTCCATATATCGGTCAGATCGATAAACGATCTATCCATGTATTAGCCGGATCGATAATAGATCTGTCCATCACAAATCAGGTTTTGAATTAATTTATAAAAAATTTAAAAGATTTTGGTGGGAAGAATTTTGTTTAAATTCTGCAAGTTGGTGATTTGTGAACTAATTTGTAACTTTTAAAACTCGTAAATAAATTATAAATCACAAATAAATTTAACTATTCAAAAGTGGATCATTTTCCTTAAAAAAAACTTGTAGTCCATTTAATTAAAAAAATAGACTTGAAAAGATTATTTAACAAAGAATCTTTCTTCAAGTTTTCAATTAGCAAAATGATTTACTTTCGTTTTCTCATTTTAAAACAAAATAAAAAATAACTTTAATGAAGAATTGGACTATAATAACATATTAAAAACTTTGAGAGTTATTTATAAATATAATTAAAACATAAAACCCTAATATATATTTTCAATTTCAAATTACTTGTTTTCCCCTCTCTTAACTTTTTTCTCTTCCATTTTTATTAAAAACTCATTGTTTCTTCAACTTTCTTATTTTTGAAGCTCATATTTTATTTCAAAATGTTCTGTTTCCTTCCAAAATTATAAATTTTAGACTCTTCTTTGATTTTAGTATCATTTTTTTCAAAAAAAGAAGGCTTGTGTATAAATATATAATCAATCAAATAAAAAGAGATCGATGATTAATCTGTCAGATAAAAAATGATCGATGATTAATAAGTTGGACTAATTATCATAATCAGTCAGCTATTAAATAACATAGAAGATCGATGTATAGCATCGACCGAATCGATAATCGATCTATCCATATATCGGTCGGATCGATAATCGATCTATCCATATATTGATCAGATGAATAATAGATCTGTCCATCGTAAATCAGATTTTGGATTAATTTGTAAAAAATTTAAAAGATTTTGGTGGGAGAGGTTTTATTTGAATTCTATAAGTTGATAATTTGTGGACTAATTTATAACTTTTAAAACTTGTAAATAAATTTAAATATTCAAAAGTGGGTCATTTTCCTAAAAAAAAACTTATAATTCATTTAATTAAAAAGTAGATTTAAGAAGATCATTTAACAAAGTATTCCTATTTAATTATTGTCGTTTTAGATTTATTATCATCTCTCTATATGTGTATATTGTCTCTATTTGTAAGTGAGTATGTACGTAGCGTCATGGTTGGTTCTTTTGAGTTGGCAGAGAAAATAATCAAGCATAAAAAGGTTGGAGATAGGCTTAAATCATCGATAGGACCATATACTTGTTTCGTAATTTCACTTAAACCCCTCGACTTAGACTTGTACCTATCAGGCCCCTAGCCCACCTGAAATTTGATCCACCCAGACCTTTTTTGCCCACATGGCACATCGCGTGATATACACTCTTTGTGAGCGCGTGAATGAATCAAAATAATATTTTATTTTTATTTTTTCTAAAAAATTTTACTTAATAAATGATAATTTATTAATTGAAAAATAAAAAAAGCAACCCCACCCCACCACCCCCATGTTGTCATCTTCTTCACCCCATTCTTGATGTCATCTTCTTCACACCCATTTCTTGATTTTAAAGCACTTTGAAATCTATAAAGAGAACAATTTTTTTAACTCAATAAATATTCTTCCTCTCCGTCTTCTTCGATAGTCACTCTTACTGTCCATTTCTCTGCTTGATCACTACTCGAGAGCCAAATGAAATTCATTTTCATAAGATGAAATGCAAGGAAAATTCTACCACTTCTCAACCCAACTTTTCACCTTTTTCTACAAATCAAACCCTCTTGAGAGTTTCATCGAATACCTTATATACACTCTTTTTTCAATCCCAAAATCGTCACTTTTTATCCTTTTCTCCATCGCAGAAACAACTAAATTCTTCCTCCATTTAATTAACTCCAACCTGAATACCTCACAACCATTAGAATCCCTAAAGCTCACTTGACAAATTTGAAAATACTCAAAAAATTCGGGTAAAAAGCTCAACAAATAATCATGAGGCAAACCCAAATCAAATTTAAACTTATCAACAACACAAAAAGAAAGTCGTTGCGCTCTCAATAGATATAAAAAAACACCTATAAAAAATGAAATAAATTAAAAAAGAATAGAAAAGGAGAAGCAAATGAAGAAGGACAGAGAGGGAGGGTGAAGAAGTCGATGGCTTATCAGTTTTTCTCGTTTTCTTTAGAAGAAAAAGTTTTAAAATCAGTTTTTAAATTTTGTTATGTATTATAATTTAGAATATTTTTTTTGACTCACTTGATATGTGTCACAATATAATTCATCAAGTTTCCACGTCGCCGCGAGGGTAATGCACCCATTTTATATTTTTAGCTCATTGTCAAAAAATGTTTAATTGGTACAAATTCGGAAGGGTATATATGTTCAATAGGTACAGGTCTGAGTTGAGGGGTTCAAGTGAAATTTCGAAACAAGTTTAGGATCCTATCGATGACTTAAGCCTTGGGAGATAATATCTACCGTCTCTCAACTTTATTGAGTTAGAAGTTTGAATGTTCGTTAATTTTCGATAAGAGAAATAATCAACATAGAAAAGGTTGGAGATAATACCTATGGTCACTCAACTTTATTGAGTTAGAAGCTTGGATGTTCACTTATTTTTGGATAATCCGTCAATCAACTTTGTGTTATGCTGCAAAGTCATTCAATTTTAGATAAATTAATCACCATAATCGCTCAACTTTGTATGCATTTTTCAAAAGTCACTCAACTTTGTCTGATTATCTTCCATGATCATTTAAGGGGTAAAAATATTTTTCACTATCTATTTAATGATGTCGCACCTATAACCTTTTTTTTAAAAAAAATTATGTTAAAATATTAATATTTATTTAGTAACAATTATTGACCCAACCGCTTAATCAATTTTTTAACAAAACATTTAGTTAATTAATCATTAACGGATGAATATTATTTGTCATTTTTAAAGTACTTAAGCTATAAGGGGTAAGAAATATGAAAATATGCAATTCAATGTTAGATATTACTTTTTAATAAATAGATGGTATAACCTGACCCCAAATATTCGACGTTAGTTCAATGTTAGGTATCGATATAAAACATTTTTTGATAGACTTGGAGTATTTGTGTTTGATTAAAATAATCCTGACTTTCCCACACCTTGTCATTAAAATGTGCTATTTTTTGTCTTAAATAATATTTAAAAATATATTATATATGTAAAATTGCAATTAATAATATAGCTCAAAATGAAGTAACGAAACTAATTAAAAAAAGAGAACGTAATAAATATAAACAACATGAAATTGTAATATTGATACTAGAATTTATTGAAAAGCAATATGAAGAATTTATTTATATCGGTAAATTATAGTACGTTAGTCGTTAGTGCTAAAACCATTTCTCTTTTCAAACAATCTCAGTGAAAAATGGACTATACATGCACCACTTGTCAAAACTTGAGCACTACTATTTCAAACTGAAAACAAAAAGAAAACGGAAAAGTTTAACAAAATTTTACGATCATTTGTGTCAAGTATGCAACTGCAGATTAAAAGAGGAAGAAAAAATGCTAACTAATTTAGTTAATCATCTTAAATGTCAACGTAGTTAAGTTTTAAATGACGGCTTGAAAGTCAACTTTGAGAACCCATTTAATTTTAGTTCAATGTTAACTATGGTTACTAAAAAAAAATGAAAATTATAAAAGATCTCTAACATTAAACTGCAAATTTTCATATTTGTCACTCCTAATAACTTAAGTACTTTAAAATTACAAAAGATCATTGCTCGGCTAATGATAATTAACTAAATATTTTGCTAAAATATAGAATAAGTGGTCGGGTCAATAATGAGTTCGGAGCCTGAAGAACAAGTTTTTTCATTCAAAATTTCAAAGGAGCATATGAAAAAAAAAAAAAAATTCAAAACGGCAAGGTAAATGTTGGTGTTTTCCTTGTTCATTAAATGTTAATTTCGTCAGTTAGCTGGTAAACTACAAGGTAAAATCACGGTTTTACCTTATCAGGTAAATGGTGTCACTTATCTTATCCTTTGAATGAAAGAATATAATAAAGTTCACATACCTGCAATAACAAAATAAAATCATTAGTGCGGTGCGACTTCTCCACTGACGCACAACACAAACAAAAGTAGAGGTACGATAGCATAGCGGTTCTCCAAACTTGTGTTGACATTGCGAGGAAGTCATGCATGTCAATCAAAAATTTTGTACTAAATTTATTCCGGGACTTGTCGGGGAATATTGTTTCGCTGCACAATCAAAATAGGTTCAACCTAACTCTTCGTTGCACCTCTTCTTTCTCAGTTTCAATTATTTTCTTTTGATTTTTTATGTATTCCTCTAATCTTAATAAATCCAATTTTCTTGAAAAAAGTTTAGGTCAGGTATTCATCTTGTTAATTCGGCAAACATTTGATGTCTGTAAATAGGTAACATCTGAGCAGCGCCTGGATGAAGATCTAATGGAAGTTCCATTTGCGAAAATTTTAAACATGATTTCCATGTCTTGTAAGGTTATAGTTGCTTCACCCATTCTCAGGTGAAAGCTATGCATTTTTGACCGCCACCTTTCAACCAGTGCAGTAATAAGGAAATAATTGCATGGAACGTATCCAAAATCTATAACGCCCCTAAAACCACAAATATTAAAATAATTAAGAATACAGGAATGGAATGGATGATCTCTAACATGTTTCCAAAAATCATCATCATCATACCGCACTGCCAAACATGTCTTTTCTCCCTTTAACATGCCTCTCCAAGTAGCATCGGACGATGCTTTCTTTGCGTGGCATATACATCATACTGTAATGGTCCTGGATAGATAAACTGTTGATATTCTATATCTATATAAAAATAAAATTAGTTTTGATACGTTATTCATGAACATTTATGTCAAGTAATAATTTGACGAAATCAATTTACATATGCATGCAACTAAATGGAGTCTGGAGCCTAAAGGGTAAGTTTTCTTACACATGCATGACAAAATTTAACATCTTTGTTGTGCAAATAATAAATTAAAAAAGAATTAGATAGACAATAAAGACTTAATTAATGTAGGTTTAGGCTTAACATGTTGGAACGATAACAACAATATTTGACAAATTAGTAAGCTAAAAAGATGATTAATAATATTAGTACTACATGTTTGTTAGGTATTGAAATAATTATATAAAAAAGTGATTAAAATATACCTTAAAGTGCAAGATTTTTTATGAATAGACTTTGAACAAGAACAAACACCCAAAATAATATGAATGACGAAAGTGAAACGAGTGAACAAACAAATAATGTGAAGAAGAAATGAATGAAATGAGTGGTTTATAAAAGAAAATTAATAAGGTAAGGAACATGTTTTACCTTGTAAGATAAAACCATCTCCCAACCTTGCAATGCAGTTGGAATAAATTCTTCACTAAATACTCCATCTGTCCATAAATACTTGTTCACTTTTGGCTTGACAGATGTCTTAAGAAACAATAAATAGATGGATGATTTTATTATATCACCCTTTGAATAAATTTTTTGCTTAAGAAACAATAAATAGATGGATTATTTTACTATATCACCCTTTGAATATATTTTTTATTTTGAAAAATGCAATGAGTGATGTATTGTATTTAGGAAAAAGGCTCAAATATGACATTGAACTTTTTAAAATGATCCATCTATGCCATCCGTTATAAGTTTTGTTCATCTATGCCACTGCTATTTAAAGTGTGGCTCATCTATGTCACTGTCGTTATAGAAATGATCATTCATGCAATTATTTTGTAATAGTGATTTTTTGCAAACTATTTTTGCCACGTGGCTTCTTATTAGAGGTCCAGATTACCAAATTCAAATCAATCAATATTACTTAAAATAAAAATTGATATTCCGAATCCATTAAAATAAAATTTGATCCATATAGTTAAAATAAAAATTGGACTTATTAAAAATAAAAATTGAACTAATTAAAAATAAAATCAATCTCATTAATTGTATCAGATTTTATTTTAATGGTTATGATTTATTTATTTTGAGAAAATGCTCTATTTCACCCTTGAACTATAATCAAAACGGCTGAGACACACCTCAACTTAAAGGGGGTCCTATTACCCCCTGAACTAATTAAAAGTGTGATTTTGACACCATTAGTGCCTACGTGGCATATACGTGGCACAACACACTGAAGGGTCCACGTATGTGCCACATAGGCACTAAAGGTGTCAAAATTATACTTTTAATTAGTTCAGGGGGTAATACGACCTCCATTAAGTTGTGGTGTGTCTCAGCGGTTTTGGTTATAGTTCAAGGGTGAAATAGGATATTTTCTCATTTATTTTTATTTAAGTATTAGTGATTGATTTAGATTTGGTGATATGCACTCCTAATAAGAGGTTATGTGACAAAAATAGTTTTGCAAATTACCGTTACAGAATAATGACACAAATAAACTTTTTTGTAACGACAGTGACATAAATGAGCCAAACTTTTATAGACGGTGGAACGGATGAGCTAAACTTATAATGAATGTCAGAAATGAGTCATTTTCGATAGTTCAATGACATATTTAAACTTTTTCATTGTATTTAATACCAAGGGTAAAATAGATAAATTATCTATTAATTTTATGAATCAGAAAAGTATTGTTGGACATCCCAAAATAAATGGACAAATAAAGATTGTTGGAGGGAGTACAACATTGTCATTAATTCCTAATCCTCACCAACTTTTTCAGTCAAAGAATAAGGTAAGTGACTCAATTTACTTGTAAGGTAAAATCATGATTTTGCCTTGTACTTTACCAACTAACTGACGACGTTAAATTTCAATGGGCAAAGTAAACATCTGTGTTTACCTTATCCGTTTTGAGATCTTTTCATTTTTATATGCCCCTTTGGAATTTTGTTAGGCTCCGAACTCGGCAATAATTAGGTCATAAATAAATTTAATTATGATTTTAATGTTTTAAAATATTCTAAAAAGTTACAAATGTCACATTATTAAATCGGTAGAAGAAACTATATTTACCCCTAAAATGATTATGAAAGCTAATTATTCAAAATTAGGTTACATAAAAGATAAAATAAAGTTGTGTGACTATGATGATCAATAATCAAAAGTTCAACGATGAGCTAAGTTTTCAGCTCCAGATTTATTATATAACAAAAAAGTCATTGAATTACTGACATTTCACCTAACAACTTATCCAACCAGTGTTGCAAAATATGCAGAAAGAGAATATGAGAACGTAGATCGATTAGGTGACCTTTAAGTTGAAACATTATTTGTTGAGTGATTTTTGGGTTACATAATAAAATTTAGTGACTTTGTAAGAAAATTGCCCTAAATAGTTGAGGGTCCATTGGAGATAATAGTTGAGGGTCCATTGGAGATATTATCTCGAAAAGGTTTAGTGTAATCAAACTTTGCCTTGAATTTATCTGCACAATCTATTTAATTAAAATCAGAAATATGTGCAAGTTAACACCTTTTTTGTCACCGTGGCATTGTTTATTTATTTTCTAATTGACAAAAAAGGAATTGTTAAAATCTCAACATTACCATGAGAAGGATGGTGTCCCTTGGAGGCCCGTAATTTCTAAATCAATTTTGAGAGGATACTGCGTTGAAGCTGCTTTCTCCTCCGGCTGGGACTAAATGATGTTAGGGTTCGAAAAAGATGTATTTTAAGTAGTGTGCTTAGTTATATGTATGGAACTTAATATATGTACTAGTGCTATAAAAAATATTTATAGTTTATACAATCATCACAGTTGCATAATTAGGTCGGTGAAAAGCGGGAAAAGAAATGCTAATTTATGTTTTTGGTCAGTCTGGTTGTTGCAAACCGCCGACATACTGCAACTTTCAGTTCCAAAATGCATCGACTTGGATCGTGCCAAAAACTGGACCAATAGAGGGAGACGTCGACTGCAAGGCTTGGAGCAACGAACAGAATGGGATGTGCTACAACTGCAATTCGTGCAAGAAATCTGTCTTTGATGACATCAAGAAATATTCCAGGCATACCTCTCTCATAAGCCTTTGTATCTTCATTTTTCTCTCCATTGTTTACTCTATTGGCTGCTGTGCTCTCACTAATAATAGTTACAGAGAAAGGGCGTACGTCTACCATGGATACAGACCCTATGGTCCTGGCCCTTATGGTCACCCATGATCCATATATCTTTTCCCAAATTTTGGATTCATTTCGCTTATTGAAAAGCTTCCATATAGATTAGTACTATGGCAATATTCATCTTGTCTCCTATGGACTCGCAACTTCTTGTAATAATATACGTATTACTTTTACTAGACTAAAATAGACTTGTTGAGTCTTTATCATCTGTTGGGCAGTTTGGATTTTCTTGCTATGTCACAAATTTGATATCCTTGTATAGTTTGTAACATTATTACGTACTGAACCTAAAACAATAAGGATACTTCAAGATTCTCACATTGAAAGTACGAATGCAAATGTGACACTTAAGACATTTTAAGTAAAACATAAAATCGGATCGATTTTAATTAAATTTGAAACAACTAATGAGTCTGATTTTATTTTTAATGAGTTGAGTTTGTATTTTAATGAGTGCGATTTATATTTTAGCGGTGCAGATGATTTTTATTTTAATGGATTCATGTTTTATTTCGATTTTAAATAATATTGGTTGATTTGGATTTGCTACTCTGAACCTCTAATAAAAGGCTACATGACAAAAATGGTTTCGCAAACCTTTGTTACAAATTAATGGCACGGATGAATCTTTCTATAACTGTAGTGGTATAAATGAGCCAAACTTTTAAAGACGATGTCATAGATGAGCTAAACTTATAACGGATGACACAGATGAGTTGTTTTTAATAGTTCGATGACATATTTAATCAATTTCTGGTAAGAAAATATAGTATATGCTCATTCAATCATTCTCCTAGTGTCCATTTTATATGATGTTAATCGAATGATACATAAGATTTGGCTCCTCTCCTTTGCATCTTCTCTCCATTTTCCCAAATACATAAGTGGAAGAGTAATACTTGTGTTGTTCATTTATTAAGGGTCTAAATTGGATTAATTTAACAAATAATTTAATCACAGTAAACAGGATTAACTTATGGAAAACAGTCTTAATATGGTAAGGAATAATATTTCTCTACAAATTTTGATATCAGCTAATATCATTAGTTTTATTTACGTCCAAATATTAAAATTGTATTGGACATCCACATTAATAAAACCTCACCCCCACCATACAGCACCCCAAACTGAAGCTTTTTATGAAGAAAAATAAACTCAATTTCTTTCTTATCTTAATTTATTTTTCTATTCAGCATTAGTAAAAGTTTAATTTTCAATTTATAAAAGTACTCATTGATGTTACATATGTTTGTCTTTATAAACTTACCTACTTTTTGATGCAAGTCGAGTCTCCTCAAAATTGTGCACACAAAGTCGAGCGAAAGAATTTGTAAACTTTTCATTGAGCCGCTACTCTGGAGCATGGGAGGGTACTTGGGATGAAGACTTTGTGGAGGTTAATGCTTCTTAAAGCATTTTGGTGTAATGTAATGAATAAAGAAATATGTTTTAAACAAAATGAACGAAACAAAATGAACCTACGTTTCAAATGGAAAAAATCAGTATCGGTAACATTTGATTTTATTATACTTTGAGTTAATGGTTCTTTAATATCATTAAGTTTTATTAATAAACTCCACTTTCTAATCCTATATAAAGGTTGTCTTTGGAGTAGATAAACACACCACAAAAAGAAAGAAAACATTTTCCTCCTTTCCTCTTCCTCTTGAATTATTTTGTGCAATTGGTTTGGACAACCTCCAAATTTTCAGCCACGAGTGCACGTGTTTGGAAGTAGCTGTGGAACCTTGAGGAGCGACTGGATAAAAGGATTTGCATCGGAGTCGGGCCGAAATCACTTTCAAGGCATTGGCTTGCCACAATACAGTATTTGTGACTATTTTAATACTATTATTAATTTCATGTCCATATCAATATTGTAGTATTTTTTCCAACAATTTGAAAGCGATTTCATTACATACAATATTGATAGATGGTTATTTCTTTGAACAAAACTTTTTCTGATTTGTCAAAACTTGAGCCATTGGACGAAAATAATTTAACCGTTGGTCATAAATTTTTTTGATTTTCTTAGAACAATATGAAGTTGATTATATTTTGTTTAATGATGGTTCTAACATTATTACTGGTTCTAACACTGCTATGATTTTTGATGAATTTTCTAAAAAGAAGGTCAAAAAGGCTAACATAAATGCTAGAGGACATTTATTGAGTCATATGACTAATACTTTATTTGATTTATTTGTTACTTACAAATCTGCTAAAGAAATATGGGTTGCAAAACTCAAAACAAGGAGGACAAAATGATGTCCAAGTTCATCTTGCTGAGGGTGATGAAGTGATTGCGGCAGTAGTCGTCGAGATGAACCTGGTGTCTAATAAGACTGAGTGTGTATTGGACATAGGGACTTCAAGACATTTCTGCGCCAACAAAAAGTTATTCCATGACTTTGAGAAATCCACCAATGGTGAGTGTGTCTACATGGGTAACTCCACTATTGCTGGAGTTATGGGTAAATGAATTTTTTTACTTAAATTAACTTCTGAAAAAATATTATCCTTGAACAATGTTCTGTATGTTTCCTCGCTCCATAGAAACTTAGTTTCTGGAGCACTTCTCAACAAAGTAGGCCTTAAACTTGTTTTTGAAGCTGATAAAATAATTATTTCTCGTGAAGGAGACTTTGTTGGGAAGGGATACCTTAGGGGGAGATTATTTGTACTGAACATTGATTAAGAGATTATCAATGCAAATATTTCCAATTCTGCTTATATTGCTGAGTCTATTAATTTATGGCATGGTAGACTAGGTCATGTTAATATTGCTTCTATTAAAAGACTTAGAAAAATGGGATTAATTACTGCAGTAAATATTGATGATATTTCTAAATGTCCTGTATTTGTAGAAGCAAAGCATGCCAAGAAACCTTTAACTATGTTACTAATAGAAGGACCGGGTTGCTTGAACTAGTATATTCAGACTTAGCAGATTTTAAGAACACTATTAGTAAAGGTGGAAAAAAGTATTACATTACTTTTGTTGATGACTTTTCTAGGTACACTAAGGTATACCTCCTTAAGTCTAAAGATGTGGCTGAAAGAATGTTTTTAAAATTCAAAACAAAAGTAGAAAATCAATTAGACAGGAAAATCAGGAGATTTAGATTTGATAGGGGCAGTGAATATAGTACTAAAACTCTAGAAGATTTTTGTAAGAAAAATGATATTATCCATGAGTTTAGTGCTCCCTATACTCCCCAACAAAATGGTGTAGCCGAATGAAAGGATACAACATTAAGAAAATGATGAATTTTATGGTTTTAAGCTCAGGTCTACCTAACTATATGTAGGGAGAAGCTGTCTTATCTGCATGTTATATTCTTAATAAAGTCCATCATAAAAAGTTAGACAGGACCTCATATGAATTGTGGAAAAGATTTGCTCCTAACTTAAAATTTTTGAAAGTGTGGGGGTGTTTGGCTAAGGTTGGTCGACTTGATTTTAAATGAGTAAATGTAGGTTCTAAGACCTTTAACATTTTCTTTATTGGTTATGCTCAAAATAGTTCTGCATATAGATTTATGTCATTTAATAATTATTCTATTTGTGAATCTAAAGATGCAGAATTTCTTGAGCATGTTTTCATTTGAAAAATGATGTGTCTAGTAATGTGAAAAATAATTATTTTGTATCTACGTCTGTTAACTCTCATGTTATGCCTGCATCTAATGTTATAATGAGCATGCAAATGAATTTAGAAGGAGTAAAAGACATAGAACTGAGACTAATTTTGATCCTGATTTTATCACCACCTTCTTAACTGAGAATTTTGATATCGATACTTTAAATAATAAATTAGTGTCTATCTACTTAATAGAATAAGACCCTAAAACTTATGATGAATCATTGAGTTCAATAGATGCAATAATTTGAAAAGAGGCTATTAAAAGTGAATTAGACTCTATAGTCTCTAATCACACTTGGGACTTGTATGATTTGCCTATAGGTTGTAAACCCATAAGTAGCAAATGGATATTTAAGAAAAAATGGAGGCCTAATGGTACAATTGATAAATATAAGGCTAGATTTGTGATTAGGGATTTTTTTACCAAAAGAAAGGTGTTGATTATTTTGATACTTATTCTCTTGTGACTAAAACAACGATCATTAGGACTCTTATTGCTCTAGCTGCTATTCATAGTTTAGTGGTACACCAAATGAATGTCAAAACTGCATTTTTAAATGGAGATTTAGAGGAAAAGATCTATATGACTCAACTTGAGGGTTTTGTGGTCCCAGGACAAGAGGATAAACTATGAAAATTAAGAAAGTCCTTATATAGACTTAATTAGGCACCTAAACAGTGACATAAAAAATTTAATTTCACATTAATGGATAATGACTTTGTTGTTAATTTATTTGATATCTGTGTTTATTCTAAAATGATAGGATCGGATTGTATGATTATATGTTTATATGTGGATGACATGTTAATTTTTGGCCCTAATGTGAATATTGTAAATGAGATTAAGAAATTTTTATTTTCTAAATTTGAAATAAAAGACCTTGGAGAAGTTGATATGATTTTAGGGATAAATAAAAATCAAAAGAACTGTTAATGGTTTCTCTTTGTGTCAGTCTTATTATATTGAAAAGATGTTGAACAGGTTTGATTGTTTTGATGTAGTTTCAGTGAGAACTCCTTATGATCCTAGCATACACTTGAAAAAGAATAGATATTCTAGTGTTTCTCATACTGAATATGCTAAAATAATTGAAAGTGTAATATTTCTCATGAACTATACTCGGCCTGATATAGCTTATGATGTTAGTAAATTGAGTAGATATACTCATAATCCCAGTATTGAACACTGGAATGCTCTTCATTGCTTGTTAAGGTATATGAGAGGTACTACGGATTGGTTTTTGCATTTCAATAAATTTCCTGCCATTTTAGAAGGTTTTTGTGATGCAAACTAGGTGACTAACAATGATGAAGTTAGCTCTACCAGTGGCTATGTGTTTACTTTGAGTTCATGTGCTATTTCATGGAAGTCTTCAAAGAAGACTTGTATAGCACGTTCTACCATCGAATCTAAATTCATTGCTCTCGATTTGGCAGGGCAAGATACTGAGTGGCTGAGAAATCTTTTGGCAGATGTGCCTTTATGGGGAAGACATGTGTCACCAGTCTCTTTATATTGTGACTCATAAGCGGCAATTGAGATTGCTAAAAATAGTGTATACAATGGTATAAAGAGACATATCCGCATCAGACATGGTGAAATTAAACAATTGTTGAAACATGATGTTTATTTCCTTGGAATATGTAAGGTCCAAAAAAAATTTGGCGGATCCTATGACCAAGGGTTTGACAAGAAAAATGGTCCTTGAATCATCGAGGGGGATGGGGCTAAAGTCCATGGACTGAGGTAATATGGTGGATACCCATTTGCAATCAAATAAAGCCATATAGACCTTTAATAAACACTACATATCCTATCCCTATGGTGTAAGGCAGTGTATTATAAGGTTGAGCTTATTTTTTCTCTTAATGATCCATAGCCTTAAGGAGGTCTATGCGATAGACTTAATGGATCACCTACGTGAGGGTAAAAGGTTTGTCACCTTTTTATGAAAGACATAGGTTATCTTTCTAGAGCACTCATGAGACCCACGGTTTGTGTAATACCCTGTATTTCTCGAGCCTAGATTAACCCTCAGTACATGGGTTATCCTAAATAATTTTTTTGAAATACTCAGTAATTTTTAGATTAGAGCCTTTCATTGCATAGGAAATTCAATTAGCTTTCCAATGATATAAAATTCGCCTAAATCCAACTACCGGGTAAGAAGTTATGGCAATTTGAAGTTTCAGTCGTTAAACATCTTTATTCAGGCTTGTAGCACATCGCGAAGAGTGCCAAAATAGCAGTTGTCAATTTCTAGTGTTGCTCCACGATATTAGCGCATCGCACCATAGACCCAGTTCACAAATGTCAATTTCCATTGTACCAACGCGATTCCACCGCATCGCGGTGCACTTCCAATTCACAAATAAAGTGGCAATGCGATACCACCGCATCACACCACCAAGCAATTTCCCAGTTGTTCTTTTTCCAGTGACACGGTGCGATAGCACTGCATTGCGCCAAAGGCCTAGATCGGGATTTTTCAGTTAATTTCCAATTTTAAATTCCGAGCTTTTAAATCATTCCAGGGGTATTTGAGTCTTTTTTCATGGCCCTAGTCAGCCTTTAACACGAAAATCAACCCTAATAAACCTAGTTACACCATTATTCATTCAGTTTTCCCCAAATTAAATCATTCTCTCTTAAGAGGCAAAAATCCTAGTTCAAGAATCAAGGTCAATCCTCAAGAATCTCTCCAAGAACCTTCAAGAACTCTTCTTCTCAGGTATGTTAGGTATTCATCTATGGGTTCCTTTCACCCATAGAGTCCAAGAATCCCTTTTTAAATATACAATATCTCAGATTTATGGTTTTCATATTTGAATTAGATTGAATTCATGTTCATGATAGTAACTAGGTTTCAATCCATGATTTAAGTGCAAGTTTCATGAAATTGAATAGCATGTGTGGTTAATATATGATTATATTGATAAAATCTTGAATTTACAAAGTGATTAATGTGTCTATAATGTTAATTGGGTTTTAATCCATGATGATTATATGATTCGTGAAATTAGATTAGTTCTTATATGAGGAATTATATGAATTGTATGCTAAACCCACGAAATTGCAATTTGAGCATTGTAGTTGCCGTGTTTATATGTTATCCATGACTATGTTCATGAAGTTGTGCTCCCTAAGTGTTCGATAGAATGTCCATGTGAATAAAGTGATGAAATCATGACATATTAGTATATGAACAAGCTTATGCCTTACAAGTGTTTGATGAAATGTCTCTTTGAATGAATTATGCCCAAGTGAACATTGTTATGTTATTCAAGATTATGCTTTTCTTTACTTTTCATGCTATCGAGTCCTGGGGGTATTTAATACCTGCCAATTTAACTGTTTACCTAGAGCCAGTGTCAGTTACAAAATAGTATTAGTCATGTCATGATCTGTACTCTCATTCCATTACAGAACACAACAGAACTCAGTCAATTACAAAACTTAGGAAAACTCAATAAACTCAGTCTCAGTCCAGTCCAGTTCAGTCCAGTCCAGTCCAGTATACTCTGTTCAGTGTCTTTTAGTTGGGAGTAGGATTCAGTACCGAGCGAGCCCAGGGATGGGGGTATTCCTGTTAGTGTAGGGTTTGACCCTTAATAGAAATCCCTGAGTTACAGAACTACGTAGCCAACGTAGGTTGAGATGACTTCCTGCTAGATAAGGGTTGACACATCTCTCATGAGTTTTCCTGTCAGTGAGGGTTGAAAAAATATCTTCCTGCTTGTTAGGGTTAACTTACAGCCAATGTTAGTACCCGTGGCACGGTACTGACACCCTTTTAATTGGGGTTATAGATTGGACCCCTATCAGTTCAGATTTGAGGCATGTCGGTTAGATGATTACCTCCTACCGTTTCAGTCTCAGTCTACAGTTCAGAACTCAACTCAGTTTTACAAAATTAGGACTGTCAGATACAGTCAATCAGTATCAGTTAATCAGTTATTAGAATTCAATACTTAGCATAAGAAAAGTTCAGATACAGTTTATATATATATGTATATGCACAAATTACATTCTCAGATTCTCCAGGTACTCTCATGTTCAGTTATTCTCATTCAGTTAGTTATATCTTCATGCATATGAACCCTTGCATTCAGCCTTACCTCATCTAGAATACCAGTACATTCCCACGTACTGACGCATACATTTTTGCGCTATGATATTTTATATCATAGGTTCGGACGCTCAGGTTCCTGATCATGCATAGTAGATTCAGGTTTAGCCAACAATAGTAGATTTAGCAGTGAGTCCTTATCATTCGAGGATATTATACTATTTTATATTTTCAGTAGATGCATTAGTTCAGTAGATAGAGTTAGTTGGGGGATTGTCCCATAAACTCCACTTTCAGACAGATTCAGTTAAAGGCTTTTTAGACTAGTTTTCAAACAGTGTTCAGTTTTTATCAGATGTTGTTATTTATCAATATTTCAGATATTTTGAACCTTATGGCATTTCTTATCATTTTTCACATTAATTATAGTATTATTATTCACTGCTCACAATAGATATCATTCATGGGTTAGCTTGTAGTCATTCGGGGTCGTAAGCACTGTGTGACGACTAGGGGGTAGTCTCGGTTTGTTACAGTTTGTGTGCATGACTGTAAAAACACTTTGTAGTATCATGGAAGTTGCTTTAAATCAAGGATATAGTATGTATTGTGGGGTCTCAACTTATGTCCATCTAGTTCAAGAGTACTTTACTTTTTGAATATTTGTTGTTGCCTCATATCACTACGTGTCAATTCAAATAGAAAGATATTGGCACTTAAGTACATGTTCCTTCCTTTTTCCAGAATTTATTCATATTATTTATCTTTGCATTAGTGGGGGATTGTGGAAATTAATGCTTCTTAAAGCATGGAGTTAATTCTTCTTAAAGCATTTTGGTGTAATGCAATGAATAAAGAAATATGTTTCAAACAAAACGAACCTACATATCCGTTCCAAATGGAAAAAAAGTATCGGTAACGTTTTATTTTATTATACTTTGAGTTAATGGTTCTTTAATACCATTAAATTTCATTAATAACTCCACTTTCTAATCCTATATAAAGGTTGTCTTTGGATAAGATAAACACACCACAAAAAGAAAGAAAACATTTTCCTCCTTTCCTCTTCCTCTTGAATTATTTTGGGCAATTGGTTTAGAAAACCTACAGACTTCCAGCCATGAGTTCACGTGTTTGGAAGTAGATGTGGAACCTTGGAAAGCGATTGTTAGAAGGATTTGCACCAGAGTCGGGCCGAAATCGCTTTCAAGGCAGTGGCTTATCATGATACAATATTGTGACTATTCTTTTAGTATTAATAGTTTTGATTCGAATATCAATATTGTAGCATTTTCCTAATAGACTTGAAGTCCAACAACTTGCTTAAATGAAAGTACAAGAAAGGAGGAAAACTAAGAGAGAACCATACTTCATCAAGCGAGACCCATACTTCATCAAGCATAAAATTTTAATGGCTAGTGTCTTCCTTTATATCCTAATGTAAGAAGTGTTTTTATCATGTTTGAAGGTATGCTTATTTTGATATTGAATACTCAATACTCTTTCGTGAGTTTGAGAGTTTATTGAAACTCTTGATTGTGTTTGAGTTTAGAAAGAAGGATTACTTAGGAATCTAATTTCTTCGAGGGCTTTCAATTAGGATAACGTGCTTAGTTGGATATTCAAAGGACCTCTATACTTTAATATAGTGCTGGTTGCCTTTAATTTTAGTATCTACCTTTCTATTCTTTTATCCTTTCTTTATTTTTAATTCTTTATTCGTATGGCTTTCACATTTTCTCTATTGTATTATTTGGTATCAGAGTCTGGATAAGGTTTTTTTCTATAAACCTAAGTCTTGGTGTTTTGGTACTTTCATAAACAAAAATTCTAAAGTCATCCAGGAAAAAAATCTAGAAATTTTTTTATTTGATTTTGAGGCCTCCTTTAACTTACCTAATGTGCTTATTTTCTTTTGTTGAGTCTTTTAATAGGTACCAATGGAGGGTCATGAAAGGAAAATTGAGTTCCCACCAGAGAGCCTACTTTAGGTAAATTATTATGTTTGTTCACTATTATCTCTATCCGAATGGACGGATAATTGGATTGATTGAGTACTCAAATTAATTGATTGCAGCTTATCATTCCACCTACTTTCATTAATCCTCATCATGAAACTTTGGAAACTTCTTTCAAGTCCCATAAACATAAGAGACAAATGATTAATACGAGAAAGGGGGTGCAAAGTGACAACTCTAGAATGGAAGAAGGAGAGAACTTATGGAGTGATGTGAGGGAGTTGCCTCAAGACCAATATAAAATCTTTCAATGTCCTCTTGTAAATAATTTTGTGTAGTTATAATCATAATAAGTGAAGGAATACAAGGTAACGACGATCATCCTTGTTAGCTTCAAGATAAAATAGCTAAACTTGATACTTTAAATTTTTCTAATGAACAAAGTGTGAGTAGCATCTAGTATTTATTTGAACTTAATGCCTCTTTACCATGTTTTATAATGTAATTATTGAGAATGATCATAAACTAGTTGATTCTATTGATGATCAAGGTGATTCTTCTAGTAAGATCAATTTATGTTCACCTAGTGTTGACACTTGTATTTTGAATTATAGTATATTATCATGTGATATTTGTGTTGATTATCTTGCTTGTGATTGTGGTTCACTAATTGAAAGATTTTTTTTGATGTGATTAAGGAGCCTCAAATCGGTGATGGCGTTGACAAAGTTCGTAATTGAAATATGAGTGACTATTTGAGCATATATTTTGTCGAAGATCCTATTACTTATTTTAATCATAGAGATCATGTGAATGAAAATGATTTAAAATATGGCCTTTATCTTTATGAGAGTGAAGTGACATACTTTATTTTCCTTCTTTGCTTCATTATTTTAATTAATCTTTTTTAAGTACAATATTTTATTTTTAGATGATGAGATCACTACTAATGAAGTTCATGAAGTTCCTAGTGGTATGAATCATGATAGTAATAGATATCTTGAGATCTATACTTTGTATAAAAATCCATTGTGGTGTGAAGACATTGTTCCTAAAGATGAAAATTTTCCTTGAAAAATGAGAGTACACTTGTGGAAAAAGATCATCTTGAAAGGAAAGGTGATATTTGTTTTCCGATTGCGTCTCCTACTTTGTGTGTCCTAATAATTGGAGGTACACTCGATGGCATTGAGTCTAATAGTGGTCTTAGATATGAGGACATTTTGGATGAAGACATTTTGCACGTCATCTTTTGTATAATCTATTTGCAAAAAATGATACTCATACTTGTATGAAAAGTATATCTTATGTTAATATGAGTACCAACGGAGTAAATTGGAGGATCCTTGACTAAATTCGATGTTATCCCCTTCCATTTGATTCCAATGTTGGCTTAAAGTGTAATTAGTTTAATAGTAATTTTTTTTCATTCGTGTGATTCCTGATTGATGTTGTTATTAGACTTAATTATGACCTACTATGTGACATATTTACCAACTTGTGTGTGGTCCTTTATATCTGATCCCAATGATGAATTGGGAGTAGTCCTATTTTTGAAGATAGCTAGTACATTCAGTGGAGTATAAACATGGGTTGACCTTGTTTATGACATTGCACTTAGCTATGGAGGTTATTATGTGATCCTTGACATAAAAAGGGATTTACGTTTGTCTAAATGTGGAACCAATGAGAACTTTTATGTGTGGTTCTGACACGACCCAACCCAGGGTCTTATCGTAATGCGCATCCCAAGTACCACCAGGACTGGAGACCACCCCCATTACCCAACCCAACCTCCAACCGCCTGCCCTGAGTTGGCTGAGTTTTGAACATATAACAAGATAGAATAATTATCCAGATTACAAACTCTGGGATAGGTCTATTACCGAGACTTACCGAACCAAGTCCAATCGTTCCAACCCAACCAATAGCAAAACCAAACCATAAACCATAACCATATGAGTTCCATAATAATTATATATAATCCAAAAATAAAAAAAGATGGACAACTAACAAAACAGTCAACCGATGTCAGCCCCAATACCAATGCCAATACTAAGGCTGATACCCCTACCAATCTATCCCATAGCAACCCATAGTAGTTCCACAAAAGCCTCTAACCTGCCCCCAACCATAGACAAAAATATTATCCTTAAATAAACCAAAGCATGAAATAAAATCCATGAAATAGAGCCTTATAGAAAGATGAAAGCTCACCACTTTAATCCAAAAGTTGATCCTGAATGTTTGATCACTATGTAGGAGGAGTAGAACAACCGGTTCCTACATAGCATGAGGATACAACCGTTGAAATATCGGTTAGCGGGTGAACGCTGGCATGAACTCAGGATAAGGATAAAATAATGCCATTTAACAAAACCAAGTAAACAATCCATATGCATACAAATCATATATATATATAACTATGCCAGGAAAGGGAACCGGGTTTAACATGCATTTGAAACCATTAAACTAGGTATGTGTAGCTTAACTATCCTTAACCACCCATGGGATATATGGGTCTAGTGTAACCCCCTGAACGGGCCCCGATATGTTTAGCTGCATAAATCGGAGATACCATTAGAGTAGGAGATTTCCAAGTATCCTTAACCTCTATGATACATATGTACAGTGTACTAAGAGGATTCACATATACCTCATAGTATCATATAAGGTTGCCATGACCTACCCCTCATATCGGCAAACATGAGTTTCCAGTGTTCATTCATTGTACTCCTACCTTCATGGTTAGCTATCACACCCAACCATTTTTTCCCAATTAAAACCATTTTCAACCAACCAAACCATTGTTATTAACCAAAGCTATACATAGTGGTATCAACATACCGACTATAACTTACAAGTATTGTCCTTAGCCAAACCTTTTAAGTTAAAGGGATTCCCGTGTACCCTTTACCAAATTAACTTGGGGGAGTCCCATGTGCCCCATAAATGTTCTATTATTTTTTCTTGGGGGATTCCATTGTACCCCACAAGGATGATTGTTAAATCGAAAACCATTTTATTTTTACCATTCCAAACCATTAACCATTTATAGTTCCATTACCAAGTTTAAACCATGGAATAGTTCCATTAAAATCCAACAATGTAGTGAAAACATTGTCATGGGCATTTTATCAAACATATTGGGGGTATAGTATTTTCAAAACCAAAGCCAATTACCAAATAACCATTCCCATGAAACCAATTATACAAAACCACCACTAAAGCATATAAAAACATAATTAGAATATGGGAAAACCATAAACAAATATTTATAACCAAAACCCCCAAATTATATTTGAAAAGCCAAAGCCATACAATAATCAAACCATGAAAACATTGTATAAAATTATGACTTTAGTGTACCTAACAATGAGGGAAGAGAACATGCCTTAAACCAAGAATATGATAGAGAGAAATCACAAATACAAGCACCAAATTAGTCCTTAAGATAAAAACCTAGCTTCCCTTTACCCAAAAGCTTTAGAGTCAATTATAGAATGTTTAAGAGAAGTTTCTAAGTGTTAATGAATAGAATAATAGGACAAATAACCCCCCAATAGGAATATAAGTCATGGGGACTTATTAGGTTAAGTGGAGAAATGTTCAGATTACCCACACTTAAACTCCCAAAAATCCTGTCAGGTGGGTACGATTATCCATACCAGTTGATGTTGGGTGTATTTATGCATTCTAGTGTCACTATTATAATCGTTTTAGCCTTGTTTTGAGGATGATTTTATGCTATATGGGTTGATAATGAGATAAATGTTTAAAAAAGTGTTAAAGCATGTATTTATAAGGTTTGAAGTGAATTCCAAGTGATTCGGTACTTCAAAGAGTCAATTAGAGTTCAATAGAGAAAACTAGTCTTTCTAGCTTGAGCTAGTTTCTTGTCTAGTCTATCTTGTTGGATTATATTGCATTATATATGTTCATTATGGTTTTAAATGTGTTATTATATGTGTAAAAATTTGATACAAGTGTACAAAATTCAATTGAGTTAAGGAAAGAGTCAAAACAATAAGTGGAACATCATTGTGAATTTGCCTATCTTAGCTCTTGTTTTGATTCGTCGTTGAGAATATTGTATTGTTTGGATATCTAATTTGTGGTGTATGATTATGTATGAGGATTTGTGAGCTAAAAACGGTGATATATTATTGATAAAAGGCCAAAAATTAATTGAAAAATACTACAAAAAGCATAGGCAAAGAAGAGGACGCTCAACACTTAACCAAAATTTTAGAAGCAAATTCCAATGAGTCGACGCGAAGTCGACGCGTCTCATCGACATTCCTATTGCTTCCAGTCCAGCGACACGTTCAGTGATGCATCGCGTCTCTCTAATTAGAACAATGCAAATTTAATTTAGCACCTACATGGATTGGAGGCTTTATCCCATCAATAATATAATATACTTTCTGGTGGGAATCTTTTAGGGGATTTTCTTGAAACCCGTGCACTTCATTAATCCTACTAATAGTAGGACTATTATATATATATATATATATAAAACAACTTTGGACAAATTTGGGAGAAATGTGGACACCTGGACAACTTTGGCATATATTAAGCGGTGGACAACACCTGGAACGGGACTTGGACAATTCTGGGACTTCGTGGAATATTTGTGGAGACGGATACACGGTATTTTTAGGTTTTATTATTTTTTAATTAGTCTTTAATTTTTCACATCATGTATTCAATTATTTGGATTGTGATTATGAATATTATCATCTAAACACCCTCTTTCCGAGGTTGAAGCCAAGAACATGAGTATTATTGCTATGGATTAAGTTTGTTTTATTTGTTTATCACTATTGGTTGTTTGTTTATTCTCGTTTTAATTATTTTTAGGATTGATCACCCTTAGAATACATATATTGTTGACCTTGTGAACTTGGGAGAGGGAATAGAGAGATAGAATATGGGAATAAGCAGAGTATGGTTTGTATTTCTTTATGAAATAAGGAATTTAAATTAGTATCTAGGATAGGGATGTACTTAGTTACCGTACTTGATTCACATGTAGGATGATATTTGTAAAGAATTTAAGTGAACTATTACATCACCGCTCAATGATGTAGTTGTAAGGTTTAACTTAGATAAAGGATTAGAGGTTGGGAAACCATAATCATGCAAGTAACCCTACGAATCAACAAGCATGATAACCAAGTTAATGAATGAAATACAATAGCATAATATGATTGTTCAGAGTGATTCAACCCTGGGTTTTCTCTCATTGATTGTCTTAAGACCTTTACTTTCAGCATTGTTTACTTTTATATAGTTTACAAATTTCCAAACTCTTTTTGGTTACTCTCGCATCACGTAAATCTCAATTGTGAACTAAAATTAAATCGTTGCCAAATCAAGTCTCTATGGAATCGATACTTGGCTTTTATTAGGCTACTTTACTACTTGGTGGACCACGTACACTTGCGTGTGCACTATCAAGTTTTTGGTGCCATTACCGGGGACTTGTATTTTGGTAATTATTTATTTTAGTTTTACTTTTAGGTTTATTTGGTGTTTTTACACTTGGTCTTGGTTTTGTTTTTGCAAAAAATAGGTTGTAGGATATTAAGCTAGTAAAGGTTCGGTATTTGGTTGAACCAAGCCCGAAACCTGAACAACTTTTTCATCAATGCAGGAGAGAAGCAATCCTTCTCCCATGAATTTTGCAAATCCAAGAAGGCCGAGAGTATACTGTTCCAATAGCTGAACAACAAGCAGCCCGAAGGACAGTTAGGAAAGTGGTAGTCTGTAACGCCCTGAAATTTGGGTCCCGGGATGTCACACGGTGCTTAGGGGCGCAAGTGACCCCAAGCTAACCCTCCTACTGGCATAACTCATAAACAACTGGATAAAATGCTTAAATCTATATAAAGTTAGAGAAAATATAGAACTTCTCTGAACTTGATCAATATAAACATGAACTTTACAAGATTACAACTCTACTTTTACAAATGAAACTGAAACTGAATACATCAACTTCTACTGACTGTCTATAAAGCCTCTACTGGTACTGACTTCAGATAGATGGGTATTGACTCCCAACTACCCAATCTCAATACGACTAAAGTAAGAAAATACAAAACTTCTCGAACTGTATAACTGAATCATGCCCTCAAATCAAAAGGACTCATCAGTTGCTGACTGAAAGCTGCGAACTGACTGAATGTGGTATCTGTGCAATAACTTGTACCTACATTATAAGGCACTGTAGCATATAGAAATATATGGGGGTCAGTACTTTAAGGAATGTACTGAGTATGTGGGGGTGAAATGCAACATTATAAATAATATCATAAATGATTATGAAAATCATGCATGCTGATGATAACAACTTTCTTCGCTTGAATTAACTGAAATATATTCCTTGTAAATCATCAATAGTAATACAAGCATTATAAATCTCATAAATCATTATACTTAACTCAACCTCTTTAAATTATGACTTAGAGTGACTCGGTAACTTATGAAACTTGAACTCTTATGGACTTGGGAGTTTTTTATAACCGACATAACTACACCATGTGAGCTGCATGGAGTCCAACTTTTTTCCCTCCTAAGGAGAGAACCCCACATTGTCGGGGGTGTCGTACTCTTGCCAAGGAGTACAACCTCAATTTCTCAATCACAATCCCATACTCGTCCTCTGGCCTACAATCATCAATATCAATCCTACGGTGGCACGTAGTTTTGAGAAAATACCATATTTCTCACTCGATGCTAAATACTCCTCCCAGACTCAGCTCAGAACGCATTAGGAAATCCACCTTAATCAATATCAATTCGTGGGTTCATTATAAAGACCAAAACATAAATATATATCTTATCGGTAAATCATATACAAATGTGGATTCCTAACTCGACTCAAAATCAAACAATCTTTCTCAACATCAAGATGTATCAATTCATTTAGTCATGGCAACATCAATAACTTTGAGGAAATATAAAGACTCATTATAACAACTTAATCTTATGAATCAATATACTCAATAATCCAATTTGTCATAAGGAAGCTTAAAGCTTGACACATGTCTTGTAAGTACTTGAAATACCAACTCATGGTAGAACATGAAATTCACAATATTAAATATTAAGTCATAATTTGGAAGTTGTAAAATAATCATGTATCAAAAACTTCAAGAAAATATCATAGAACTCATTCTTGACTCTCAAGCTCAAATATCAATATATATATATATATTCAATAATAAAAATTCTCATAGAAAAGCTTAAATCATGACTCTTATCTCAAATCATTCGAAAATTATCAACTCATAATAATAATATTCAACTCATGGCATAAGTTCTCAATTTGAGAAATAAAATGATGAAATAGTCATGTGTATCGATCTTGAATAGCTCAAATATTATAAATCAGTAATAAAGTAATTTGGGTGTAAACCCACTTTGCAAAATCATGGATTTCCATAGTAGAAATTAAATCTTTGGGCACAAGAACGAAAGAAGTGTTCTTGTTCAAACCCCACATACCTTGATTATGGATTTGAATGAAGAAACTTGTTATAGAATCCTTTTCCACTTCTTGAGTTAGGGTTCTTGATGCTTTTGACTTGGGTACCTTGAATCTTGAACCAATTTATAAAATCTATGGTTGGATTCTTGATGTTCTAGGGAAATTTGGATTGAATTTTTGAGAGAGAAACCCTAGTATTCTTGATGAAATGAAAGAAGAATGAAGTTTTATTCTTTACTTGGATATATATAGAGGGTCAAAATGGGTGAAAAATACCAAAATACCCTTTTAAAAATGCCCCTTAATTGCTGAAAAAAAAGGCTGACGACATCCGTGATAGGCTGTCAGACCCATGATAGGCCGTCACGAAATATCGTCACAAAAGGGTTGAATTTTTGAGTTTCTACCTAAGGCTGACGACATCATCAGAAATGTCATCAGAAAGTGACAACGTCAGAAATGGCATCAGAAACGTGACAGCCCGTCAGAACCGTCGTCACCGTTTTCCAGCTTGACCATGTTGGAGTAAAATGGGCATAACTCTTTGCTCCGATATCGGATTTTGGAGAAATTGGTATCGTTGGAAAAATAATTCAATTATATATATTTTGATAGGTCATGATATCAAATATTCCAAGTATAATGAGAGATATACTTATTTGAAGTTGACTAAACCAATATCCTTCCCAAGAACTCAATCGGTAAGGAATGTTTTCATTCACCCAATCGTTAGGACATATTTAAGGCCTTAATACACACCATAATTGATTATAAAACAACCAAAAAACTATAATTTATTTCTCAAGAGCTTTATTCATGGTTGCACTATTGGTTAGAGTCTCAGGGAATTACAAAATGGCTCTAACTTCCTCACCGGGTGTTTGATTCGGGTGAATCTTATGTCGATGGAAAGCTTATCCAATTCTCCACATGATATAGAGTAGAATTTAGGGAAATACAACATGATTTAAATAACAATCAATTTGGAAGTCATCCATATTCACTCAAAATATGGATTTAGGCTTAAGAAACGATCGGGGTATTACACAGTCCCACTTTCGATGAACTTGACTTCCCCAATTCAAAGACCAACAGCTGAGGGGAATTTTGAGTTGGAACACAATATGGTCTAGCTTCTTATTAGCAGTGGAAAGTTTTTAAGGCTTTCACATGAGGATCCACAAGTCCATCTACAGACCTTCATTTAGCTTACTGATACATTCACTCCGACTGGGGTGAGTCCAGATAATGTGAAGTTGACACTGTTTCCCCATTCACTTTTTGGGGAAGCTAAAAGGTATTTAAATGTGGAGCTGGACAATTCAATTACCACATGGGATGATTTAGCCAGAAATTTCCTCATCAAATTCTTTTCATCAGGCAAGACTGTGAGACTTTGTAGTGAGATAGTAAGCTTCAAACAGAAGTCTGATAAAAATCTATTTCATGCTTGGGAACATTTCAAGGCTCTTCTTTGAGATTTTCCACACCACCAACAGTCTAATGAGGTACTTACTCATACTTTTATTGAATCGCTTGATCACAATAAGAAGATTTTGCTAGATTCAGTCGCAGGTTGTTAAGCACTGGAATTGACTTATGATGAGCTGTACACATTACTGAACCGTATAGCATAAGGAAATCCAAAGTGGTATTCAAATTCTAAAAGTTCCACAAAAAAAATTGCGGGTGTATTAGAGGTGGATCAATTCACAACCCTATTAGTATAGGTTTCTGCCTTACAAAATTTAATCAACACATCATTCAGTAGCATAAAGTTAGGAGCAGCACAATCTGTAGTCATAATCAATGCCGTCCAACAAGCTATAGGTTGGTGTGAGGTATACAAAAATAGTGGTCATGCTGTGGCTATGTGCACTTCAAATCTAGAATCTGTGATGTATGTAGGTAATGCTCAAAAGCCAAATTATGGTAATGCCTACAACATAAAGTGGCAGACGCAGCCACCAAATCAGTCATGGAATGCCCAACAGCTACAAACCCAACCAATTTAGTCAAACTAGCAACATGGAGGAGATGATAAAACAACTCTTAGCTAATCAGGCATAGTTTGCTGTAGACTTGAAAAATTTGTAAGCGGCCACAAGAAGTTTAGAGTTGTACATGGGAAAAAACTAGCAAGCATTAACTACTAGACCATAAGGTGGGTTGCCAACAGATATAGAAAATCCAAAGAAGGTTATGACAATCACCTTGAGAAGTGATAAAGAACTCCAAGAAGAACCTCCCAAGGCAACAAAGGAGGTAGATACTGATATGGTGACCCAACAGGTAAATAACAGAGTTGCTAAAAATTCAAGAAAGTCTGAGTACTTGAAAAAAAAAGTTGCTGCAGAAGAAGTGAAGAATATGGCGTCACTACCCTTCCCTCATAGGCAAATAAAAACGAAGGAGGATGCAATGTTCATAAAGTTCTTTGACACATTCAGAGAGATTCATATTAATTTACCTCTTTTTTATGTTTTGCAGAGTACGCCCAAGTATGAAAAGTACTTGAGGGATATGGTGGCTAGCAAGGTGAAACTGTAGGATATAGGAGCTATAACACTCACCGAAGAATGTAGCGCTGTGATGACAAAGAAAATCTCTAAGAAATTGAGAGATCAGGGGAGGTTTTCTATCCCTATTCAAATTAGGAGCAAGGTGGTCCATGCATTGAGTGACTTAGGGACAAGCATAAATTTGATGCCCCTATCGCTGTTTAAAACATTGGGCTTAGGAAAGCTAAAATCGACCATTGTGGTGTTTGTAGACACGTAATTTTATCCCTTCGAAAGATTAATTTACCCAATTTTACCTTATCCTACCGTGTACCCTCATCCATGTTATTATACCCTCACAAAATACAAAAAAAATAACAAACTCCCTAACAAATTCTATCCTATCCTAACCCCTTTACATCTTATCCTAACAACCTACCTAATCAAAATAAAATACATCACACCCTACCACTACCCCCACCCCACTATTCACGTCACTCCACCCATACACCTACACACACAACACTCTGAGATATATATATATTCCATTCATATACATCAGGGACGGACAGAAAAAGAGAGAAAATATGGAGAGCCCCTATTTTTTTGTTTCTTCCTCACAACAACAATATGGTACATTTTTTCTCTTCTTTCACTAACCTCATGCCATAGACACATACCAAAACCTCACCATACGCACACACACGATAGAGTTTAAGGGAGATAGAGTTTCGGAGAGGAGATACAAGCTGAAGTCGAGAGAGAGAGTCACAAAGAGAGATCAAGATCGGGAGTTCGAAAGAGCAGATTTTGACCAAAAAATCAAGTTTTCTGATCACTCGTCACCAAGAACCAGAACTTTCTGATCGAATCAGCCTGAAACAAGCCTGTTCGGGTCGATTCCAGTTTATTTTGGTTGATTCCGACAAAGATCAGACTGAATCCAGTGAGAATTGGGGGTGCGAGTCTTGTTGTTCCTCAATTTTGTGGAGAAATATAGCCGAAAAGTACTGGGTTTTCTTGGAATCCAATTCCTGTTCCATCATCTTGCTGCCAAGCTCACCGGAGCTCTGGTATCGTGAGTTTTCTATTATTTTTCTTTCTTTTGAAATTCTAGTCCTGGTACTCGTTGGTCCGTTCGGGTCAGTTTCGTCTGTTAGGATCGATCCCGGTAAGTTTTTGAATTAACTCCGATGGAAAAGTCATCAAGAACCAAGATTGAACAATGAAATCCATCTGAAATCTGCCTGAACGGGTTGATTTCGATTGGTTTGGATCAGATTTTGGACTGGTTTGGGTTAGATTTCGATTCGTTCAGGCTGTGTTTTGGTGTGTTTGGGTTAGATTTTGGTCCGTTCGGGTCAGTTTTGTCTGTTAGGCTCGATCCTGGGCGTGTATTGAATACTTTTAGTCGCTTTGTGAATTGGTTATTTGAATCGGACTTCGGGTTTTAATTTCCCAAATACTGAGCTGGACAGATTTATCGTTGGAGCTTAAGTCGAGGTTATCGGAGGTGAGTTTTCTTTATCTCATCGAATAATATTGGTCAAAGAGTGGTTTAAGGTCCATCCCTCAACTCTATATTCTTGTTATTATCTCAAATGTGTTTAATTATTGTGATTATGTGTGATGTGATCGTAGTTGGTGAGTTTTTTATTGACGTTATGATGTCATGACTTTGTGCTTAACACTGTGTTTTCGATGATACATGGAATGAATAAGAGTAGTAGTGGGTGTAATTGATGAAAAATGAAAGCCAACGTGGTTGGTTGGAATTGACATTGATAAAAGCAATCATTAATTTATTTTGATTCATTAAATGACGTTGAAATGAATAGGCGAATATAGGTTGGGTAAGCAAAGTTTAGGACTTATTTTTTTGAATATTTGAGATTTTGTTAAATAGTTTGATTTTCTCGCACTAAAGTGTATTTATTTGGCCGGGGAATGCCCCGACGTATTTGTGTTTATTTGTCGGGGAATGCCCCGAAGTATTTCGTACCCGGAGGATGTTCATGATGGAGGCCCGAGGCAGCGGGTTGGAGTGTAGTTTAGGACTAGCTTAGAATAGAATAGGTTTTACATTTCCGTATGTTTTTATTTTTGGACTGTGTAATTGGACTGAACAGTATTATTTTGGTTTTGGGATTGTTGTCTGACGTGTTTGTTGCTTGTTTATGTGTTTTATGTGGTTTATACATTCTTAGTGTCAACGTTAGCCGATACGTTCCACCAAGCGACCGTGGTCGAACACGGGATCGAGGGATGCCTAACACCTTCCCCTCGGTCAACAGAATTCCTTAGCTGGAATCTCTGTTTGCTACCAGTCTTAAAGAGTCAAACTGTTTTGAAAAAGGATTTTTCAAAGGTGACTTGGCACACCGGATTATGCCAAGTGGTGACTCTGAATAAAAAATGTAAATAATCCTTTTTCGAAATAAATTTTTATTTTTCGTCACTTTGATAATAAAAACCCTTTCGAAACTAAAAATTAATCTTTTGGATGTTGAAAAAGGGGGTGTGACTGCTCTGGCGACTCTGCTGGGGATTTGTTCAGAATTCGAGCTTATTTTGAAGTCGTATCATCTTTGTTTGACACTATGGGTGTATAAATATTTTGTTTGTGTTGTTTTATGTTATTTTCTTATCATTATAGAATGTTTTCGTGCTCTTTGTGTACAGTATTTATCCTATGTGTTACCACTTTTATTTCTGGCATCATGTATCCACCCCCCGACTTTCTTTCTGCAACAAGTCCGTAGTACACGTGTTGTATACGACCTCTAGTTGAGTCACCCTTATTTTAGGGGGGGAGCCGTCGGTGTTATGGAGTAGGTGGAAAGCTGTTGCAGCCATTCTCGACCATACGCTCCCCCGAACAACTTTATTAGTGAACCCCAACGTAGGTCAGCCTTTAGGTCATGCTTATGTGCATCATATTGATACCTAGCGGGGCCCACTTAGTCCTTTGTAGGAGACTCACCTCTAACGCATCCCTACGTGCTAAATGTTGCATCTTTGAGGGTAATGGGGTCATTTGACAGACTGATTTGGTGAAAACATGTGTTAGAAGTAAGGTGCGTAGGCAAGAACTATTGAAAAAAAATAGAGAAAAAAAGTGAAGTGAGTCGAAAAGAAGAAAAAAAAAGAGAGTGTCGTAGCTTTTAGTGTTCTTTATGGCTTTTGTTCTTCACAATCCAAAAATAAAATAAAAAAAAAGATTTTTACCTTTTGCACTCATTTCTCAAAAACAAAAATATCAAAAACATTTTTCCTTTGTTTCGTTTAGCATGCATTCACAATTCGAAAACTTCAAAAAGATTTTTCATTCATAGGAGTTTTTATAAAAGAAAAATGCAAAAATTGTAGGAGTTTTGTACATTTCACGAAAAATACCAAAAGATTTTTTCTACGTAGTTGTTGGTGTCATTTTTAGCTGAAGTGTCTAATTAAAAACCCAAAAAGATTTTATTCGTTTGCCTTTGGTTATGTCTCTTAAGTTAGGGTCAATCTGTTAGTTAATCGTTAATTGTCTAATCTGGACGAACTACCCATACCTGATTCCTGTCTCTTGGGGAGGGATACGTAGGCAACCCTCGGTGGGTCCGGTAATTTTAATTTTCATTTTTTGGCCTTTGTCTTAGTCTTAGCCTGGGTTATCCTTCTTGTAATCTAGTGTTGTTAATTAATTCTTGCCAAGTAGGCTGATTTTATTCGGCGGTACTGTTCGGTGAATTTGAGTTATAGGTCGGTCTGTCCCTCTATGTCACATGATATTTTTTTTTCTTCTAAGCTAAAATCCTGAGGGTCGGGAATTCCTTGTCTAGTTTTGAATTTTTGAGTGGTAAGTTTGGCTTTCATTACAGGATGAAGCCTACAGGGTCTAGAGTCTTGATGGTTTCCAAAGTGCCCAAAAAGTTAATAAAGTGGTGGAGCACGTTCAACTACGCTGACCAACAAGAGCTATTTAAGATATTAGGTGATCTTACGAAACTTCTGCATGTCCCACCCCGTCCAGACCTAATAGATGCTGTGCTGACCTTTTGGGATCCTAGTAATTTGGTGTTTGGTTCAGAAAGTGTGAAATGACGCCCACGTTGGAAGAATTATCTGGTCTGCTTCATTTGCCTTATATTGATAAAAGTATGATCCGAGCTCGAAATCACTCGGGAAATAGGTTTCTACAAGGGTGTGGTTTGAAGAGTAATAACAGACATTTGGGTTGTCTGAATCAATCATGGATTTCTTTAGACTTTCTATTCGCTAGATTTGGGTCCTCGGAAGGTTTTGATTGCTTTTGGGATGAATTTCATATGACTAAGGAGAAGTGGGAGAGAAAGCGTCTTGAAGTCTTCACCCTCGCTTTGTTAGGTATTTTAGTGTTTCCACTAGAAGAAAGACGTATTAATACCCGTTTGCAATCTGTGGTGATGGCTCTATTTCATAAGGATCAAAACGACAAGGGCATTAATCAAAAGGGCAGGTTCACTCTCATACCCATGATCTTAATAGAAATATATAAGGCTTTAACCGAAGTGAAGGGGGGGATGAGATTTTTTGAGGGCAGTAACCTGATATTGCAGTTATGGCTGATGGAGCATTTGCATGCGCCTTCTTTAGTTAGACCAGACGTGGTAGATCGTTGTATTCCCAATCGAGTGAAAGCCATGGACTCCAGGTTGCGTTTGGATAAATTCTCACTACCCGTGGGAGTCGACGCTTGGATTGAATTTCTTGAGTCAAGAACCGGGGATAACATTTTGTGGACTTATCTGTGGCTTCGACCAAAGATAATCTTGTTGGGTTGTCAGACGCAGCTCCCTTTAGTTATGTTAGGGCTCAATTGCACTAGACCATACAGTCCTTCTAGGGTAATGCGCCAGTTGGGTAGGCTGCAGGACGTGCCACCAGCAATGGATCTTCTGAAGGATGTTGAGTACTTCAAGGACCAAGCCTTAGGTGAGAGAAAGTACGAGCAAGTTTGGAAGCATGCAACAAAGCTAGTTGTGGACACACTCAAAGAAAGTTTGGATAATCCAGGATACACTCAGGGATATGGGGGATGGCTTTAATCTATCCCTCGGGGTATCAGTCAACCCTTACCAACGCAGCTTAGAGGGAGAATACAAGAATAATGCATAGTTGACGACCATCAGGATGAAAGTGCGGGGTCCAAAGTGGAACCACTGAGAGTTCAGTTAGCAGATTTGTTCAAGACGGTAGAAAGGTGTCAGAATAATCTTTCCAAGTGCACTCCTCATGAGGCAGGAATACGGGCCCAAAGCTTCTTCCCTAATATCAGGGTGTCTTTACAAGATATGCTACAAAGTTTAAATGGGAGAAAGAGAACTTCACAGGCAGGTCCATCTCAGCCAGGGTCATCACGCAGAGCACCAGTCTGAAAGAGCATTTCTTATCTTTATTCAGTTTGAGTCTTTTATGTATTTGTCATTGTAGGGTGGTGTCTGCTTTAAGTCAAGTCAAGTTGTTTTTGGTATTAGGGTCTTTATTAGTAATTTCACGTATGTCGTCTTAGGGGTCTAGAATGTTATTTCGTATTTATTTTTTAGTTTTAAAGTGGTCCTAAATTCTTTGTATATTTTTGTTGTTTCTTTCGTCAAAATGTTATGATGTTACATCTTTCCTTTGTTTGTTTATTTTCGTTTTCTCAAAAAAAAAGTGATGTTTATGCACATGCTTCCCGAACTACGCAAGATCTGATTCATGTACAACATGATACGTAGGCAACCTACTATTGGGTTCGATCTAATCATTTTGTTTCGTTGTTTTTCACTATTTTTCCTCTTTTAAAGAAAAACAAAAGCCATAAAGAATGATAAAATAAAGGTAGATAACGAGAGAAGTGGAAAGAATAGAGATGGATGCGGAAAAAAATAAAATAAAATAATAATAATAATAAATAATAATAATAAGTGTAGATAAAAATCGGGATGATGTTTAAATGACCTCGCTACCCTCAAAAGCTGGTAGAAATGAACATGAATTTAGGACAATTTTACCAATGTGATTCCTATGCTTGTTGTGTGCCTTAATCCTAACGGATGTCGTCTTTGATGAGCATGTTCTTTCATACAACAGTGGTAGGTTTGCAACACTCTGTCTAGTCACCCATACTTTACTAGATCCAAAGCAAAGTTCGCCATGGCTAGCAGGGAGATTGAAAATTTGCTCATTGACCCGGATCAGGATCACAGGGAAGAAAGTTCAGAACACAATGATGAGGTAGTAAGGCTCAGTCAACAATTGATAGATTTACACCAGGTATGGGCCAGCGAAATGCCTCCTCCTTCGCTCCCTGAAGGTCTTGGGAATATCTCTAATTGCCCACCGCTCTCTCAGGCCCAATTTTCTGCTCCTACTGAGTCACCTAAGCACGCTCCAGGATTCACTCCGTGACATTATTATCCTGGCAGTTCTGGTGTGCCCTTGGCAGCTCCCCAAGCAAGACCCGCTACTCAGCCAGCGCCACTAATCACACCGATATTCGTGGCTCCGCCACCACATGAAACTCCCATATATGCTGTGCGTCCCACAATGAGGCTTCCTAGGTCTGCCAGTGAGCCAGTACTGAAGGTTCCAGATAGTCAGTATTATGCCTCGGAGCCTACTTTGAAAATGAATGAACCGTATGGGTACACTCAGCCGCCTACATTTCCATTTGATACGGAGAAACCTGTCGCAACAGAGGAACAAGATATTGTAGCCCAAAAGTTGAAAAGTTTAGAACAGGCTATGAGGAATTTTCAGGGAATCGGATAATATAGGAGTGTTTCCTATAAAGATCTTTGCATGTTCCCAGACATCAACCTTCCCCTCGGTTTTAAAATGCCCAAGTTCGAGAAGTCTGCAGGGCACGGTGATCCCGTGGCATACTTGAGACGTTATTGCAACCAGTTGAGGGCTGCAGGAGGAAGGGAAGAGTTGCTCATGGCCTTCTTTGGCGAGAGTCTTTCTGATCTGGCTTCAGAATGGTTTATCGATCGAGATATCGACAAATGGAATAGCTGGGATGACTTAGCTTTTGAGTTTGTTCAACATTTTCAGTATAACATCGACCTGATTCAGGAAAAAAAATCCTTGGTCAACATGAAGAAAAAAGGCACCAAAGGTTTTAGGGAATACGCGATAAGGTGGCGTAAACAGGCCGCCAGGGTAAAGCCTCCAATGAAAGAAAGTAAGTTGGTAGAATTTTTCATTCAGGCACAGGATGAGACTTATTTTCAATATTTACTTCCGACAATGGGAAAATCTTTTATTAAAGTCCTCAAAATGGGGGAGATGATAGAGGACGAAATTAAGACCGGCCGAATAGTGAGTTTTGCCGCATTAAAAGCCACCACATAAGTGATTGAAGGTGGATCTGACGCATTCAGAGGTAAAAAGAAGAAAGAGGACATGGCGACTGTCGTAGCTGGAACCCATTCCTATCCCAAAAGACCACCTCGCCCCTATCCCCAATCCCAAGCCCAAGTCTACGCCCAAGCTTCATATATTCCTCTCCACCATTACTACCTTCCACAAAACCCTTTATATTCCATTCCACCAACCCTGTACCCAGTATATAGCGCGCAACCATATGCCCAAACCCCTTCTTACCTGCAGTGGCGCGCGCAAGCTCCATAAAATTGCCCATTCGCTCCACCAAATTACCAAAACCCCTCCAGACCCGGTTTTCAACCTAGGCCCGAGTATAAGAAAGAGAAGACGGTCAAAAATCAATTCACACCTCTTGGGGAGTCATATGCTAACTTGTTTGATAGGTTAAGAAAGCTGAAAGTCTTAAGCCCAATTCAAGGAAGGCTTTCAAATCCACCGTCGAGGAATCTCGATTATTCTTTAAGGTGTGCGTACTGTTCTGACATGCCAGGCCATGATATCGAGAAATACTGGCATTTAAAGATAGTTGTCCAAGATTTATTTGACATAAATCAGATGCTGGTCCAGGCCCCGGAGGGTCCAAACATTAACCAGAATCCGCTGCCAACCCATGCTGAAGCCAATATGTTAGAATTGATATATGATGGGAAAGAGTCTTCAAGGTGTTATAAGCCTATTGTCAAGATACAGACCATTGAGGAGAAATCGGTGAATGTAGCAGAGTCTTTAAAAGCAATGTCATTGAGATAGAAAGGAATGAGAGAAGATAAAGCCCAAGAAAGCACAAAGAAACCCCTGATCACAGTACAAGGCACCAGAAGGTATATTGATTTAAGTCAGAATAAACCTAAGTTGACAGTGGTGGGAGCTCTAAGTCAGCCCATCTTGACGGTGAAAGGAGCACTGGCAGCGCCTATTGTCCTCAAACCGGTGACCCAACCTCCGATAGTTGATACGAAAAAGGTTCCCTGGAATTATGGGCGGACTATGATGACCTATCATGGGAAAGAAGTAGTGGAAGATGTAGATGAGGTAGGGGGTGTGACTAGGTCAGGAAGATGCTTCGTGCCTGAAAGCTTAAGAAAGTCCAAGCTAATGGTGAGTGGACCGTCATCTATCAAGAATCCTATCACCGAAGAAGAAGCCGAAGAATTTTTGAAAAAGATGAAATTGCCTGAGTATTCAATAATAGACCAGTTGAAGAAAACCCCTGCTCAAATTTCCCTCTTATCTTTGCTGTTACACTCCAAGGAGCATCGTGATATTTTACTGAAGGTATTAAATGAAGCATATGTTCCTAAGGAGATTACAATAAATCATCTTGATAAAATGGTCGGAAAAATCTTTGAGGTCAATCGAATCAGCTTTTCTGATGATGAATTGCCTGTTGAAGGTACAGGGCATAACCGGGCCCTTTACATTATAGTGAAGTGTGAAGATTTCTACGTCACTCATGTTATGATTGATGGAGGTTCAGGTGCAAATATTTGCCCTATTTCTACTTTGCAAAAGTTGAATATTGGTGCTGATAGGATCAGGCCCAACAATGTACGTGTCAGGGCTTTCGATGGTGCAAAATCAAACTCCATTAGCGAAATAGAACTAATATTGATCATAGGGCCTGTTGAATTCGTCATAGAGTTTCAAGTATTGAATATAGACTCCTCTTAAAATCTGTTGTTGGGAAGGCCGTGGATCCACAAGGCCAAGGCGGTTGCATCTACACTGCACCAAATGATTAAGTTTGAGCATCACAGGCAAGAAGTGGTAATTCACGGTGAAGGAGATTTTTCCGCCTGCGAAGATTCTCCCTTGTCTCTTATTGAAGAAAATAACATAGAGGAGACATTCGTCTATCAAATTTTTGATACAGTGCCAGTGAATCGTATCCTTGAATGACAGGTTATACCAGGACCACAATTTTCTTCTTCTTCTATCATGATGGTGACTGAACTTTGGAAATACGGATTTGAGCCAGAAAAGGGTTTGGGAGTGTCTCTGCACGGTATAGTTCGTCCCATATGTCTGAGTGAGAACGTGGGAACGTTTGGTCTGGGATTTGAGCCTATGGCGAAAGATCTAAAGAAAGCCAAGGGAAGAAAAAAGGAAACATGGTCACTCCCTCGCCCAATGGCACTACTCAGTGGATCATTTGTTAAGAGCGGTGTCACGAAGCATGTGGAATTTGAAGTTGAATTGGTTGATGACTTCCAGAACCTTTTTATTGATGTTGATATGGTCGAAGCAGGAGAAGGTACCGGTATGGAAGATGTGCAATTCATAGGTCCAGCTGTCCGGCTCAATAATTGGGAAGTCACTCCTCTTCCCGTCAGGAGGGAGTTTTGGTAGTTTATTTTGTTTTTCTTTCTGTTTATCCGAGTTATTTCAGGGTTGTAATTCAGATTTTAGTTTGTTTATGTTATGTTGGCATCTATGTTTAAACCCTTCTATCTTTTTATTTAATGAAATGCAATGTCCCTTTTGATTCGTGTCTAATATATATTGTTTTTTTTTATATATACAGTTCTCTTTATGCTGATTCTAATGACATGACATACATGCGGAATTTTTAGCCTGACCTTAAAATCCAAACTAATCAAGATGTAATGAAGCAGGATGGGGAATATGATGAAGAAGAAACACTAGAAGAAATAAGCAAAGAGTTGGAACAGTTTGAAGACAAACCAAATCCTAATTTGAATGAGACTGAGCCAATAAATCTAGGGGATCAAGAAGATGTTAGGGAAACTAAAATCAGTGTACATGCTTTGCCACAACTAAAGGATGGAATGATTCAAGCATTAATTGATTATAAGGATGTTTTTGCATGGTCTTATGATGATATGCCTGGTTTAAGCACTGAATTAGTGGCTCACAAATTGCCAACTGATCCCGCGTTCCCTCCTGTCAAACAGAAGTTGAGGAAGTTAAAAACTGATGTAAGTATTAAAATCAAAGAGGAAATTATGAAACAACTTAAAGCCAATGTAATTCGAGTGGCTCGTTATCCCATGTGGTTATCCAATGTTGTTCCCGTACCAAAGAAAGATGGCAAAATTTTAGTGTGTGTTGATTATCGTGATTTGAACAGAGCAAGTCCAAAAGTGATTTTCCACTGCCCAACATCCATATTTTGTTAGACAACTGTGCTAAACATGAGGTTGCCTCTTTTGTGGATTGTTATGCCGGATATCACCAGATCATTATGGATGATGAAGACGCGGAGAAGACGTTTTTTATCACACCATGGGGGACCTATTGTTATCAAGTGATGCCATTCAGTTTGAAGAATGCTGGAGCAACATACATGAGAGCCATGACCACTATGTTTCACGATATGATGTATAAGGAGATTGAGGTATACGTGGATGATGTGATTATTAAGTCAAAAAGTCGGTCTGACCATGTTCAAGATTTAAAGTTCTTTGAAAGGCTTCGCAGGTTTAATCTCAAGCTCAACCCGGCAAAATGTGTATTTGGAGTTCTGTCTGGAAAGTTGTTGGGGTTTGTGGTCAGCCGTCAGGGGATTGAATTGGATCCCTTGAAAATTAAAGCCATTCAGGATTTGCCCCCGCCCAAGAATAGGACGGAGGTGATGAGTTTGCTTGGTAGACTGAACTACATTAGCAGGTTTATTTTTCAACTCTCAACCACTTGTGAGCCCATATTCAAGTTGCTGAAAAAGAGTGCTGCGGTAAAATGGACTGAAGAATGTCAGGAAACATTCGACATAATCAAAAGATATTTGTCAAATCCGCCCGTGCTGGTACCCCCGTAGCCTGGTAGGCCTTTGATCTTATATTTATCAGTCATGGACAATTCTTTTGGTTGTGTCCTAGGTAAACATGATGTCAGAGGCAAAAAAGAGCAGGCTATTTATTATCTTAGCAAGAAGTTCACCGCATATGAGGCCAGGTATACTCTTCTTGAAAGAACGTGTTGTGCCCTAACTTGGGTAGCATAGAAGTTGAAGCATTATCTCTCATCCTATACTACTTATCTCATCTCCCGCATGGATCCTTTGAAGTATATCTTTCAAAAGCCTATGCCGACAGGTCGATTGGCAAAGTGGCAAATATCGCTTACCGAGTTTGACATTGTATATGTGACTCGAACCGCCATAAAAGCCCAAGCCTTGGTAGATCATCTTGCTGAGAATCCCATCGATGAAGAGTACGAGCCATTAAAGACATATTTTCCTGACGAAGAAGTATCGTGTGTCGATGAAGTCGTTATAGATGCTGATCCAGGTTGGAAGTTGTTCTTTGATGGAGCTGTCAATATGAATGGAGTCGGAATAGGTGCGGTTCTTATCTCTGAATCGGGACAATATTTCCCGATAACAGCACAAATTTAATTCTACTGTACTAATAATATGGCAGAGTATGAAGCCTGCATTCTTGGTTTGAGGTTAGCTGTTGATATGGGAGTCTAGGAATTATTGGTGTTGGGGGATTCGGATTTTCTCGTCCATCAAATTCAAGGCGATTGGGAGAGGCAACATTTGAAGCTCATCCCGTATCGACAATGCTTGCAGGAGCTATGTCAACGGTTTGTGTTAGTAAAATTTAGGCATATTCCAAGGATTCATAATGAAATTGCTGATGCTTTAGCCACTCTGTCTTCAATGCTCCAACATCCTGATAAAGCCTACATCGATCCAGTGCATATATAGAGTCGTGATCAGCATGCTTACTGTAATGCGATTGAAGAAGAGATCGATGGAGAACCCTGGTTCTTGGATATCAAGCAATACATTCAGTCAGGAGAATACCCAACATATGCCACCAACGATCAAAAGAGGACTATTAGGCATTTGGCTAGTGGATTTTTCTTAAATGGGGGAATCTTATATAAGAGAACCGCAGATCTGGGACTTTTGAGGTGTGTTGATGCAAGAGAAGCCTCGACAATTATGGTTGAAATACACTCTGGAGTATGCGGGTCGCATATGAACGGTCATGTCTTGTCAAAGAAGATTCTTCGAGCAGGTTATTACTGGCTTACTAAGGAGAGGGATTCTATTCAATTTGTTCGAAAGTGTCATCAATGTCAATTGCACGGTGATCTGATACGTTCTCCTCCTGTTGAGTTGCATGCAATGGCCGCTCCATGGACGTTCGTGGCTTGGGGAATGGATGTGATTGGACCGATTGAGCCGAAGGCATCAAATGGACATAGATTCATTTTGGTAGACATTGACTACTTCACAAAGTGGGTAGAAGCAGTAACTTTCAAGTCAGTGACAAAGAAGGCTGTGGTAGATTTTGTTCATGCCAATATCATTTGTTGGTTTGGAATTCCTAGGATGACCATTACAGACAATGCTGCCAATCTCAATAGTCATTTGATGCAAGAAGTGTGTCAACAGTTTAAGATCGCACATCGAAATTCTACTCCATATCGCCCAAAGGCCAATGGTGCTGTAGAAGCCGCCAATAAGAATATAAAAAAGATACTGTAAAAAATGGTACAAGGGTCTAGACAGTGGCATGAAAAGTTGCCGTTTGCGTTGCTAGGTTATAGCACCACTGTTCGCACTTCAACAGGGGCAACCCCATATTTATTGGTGTATTTGATAGAAGCAGTCATCCCTATGAAAGTTTAAATTCCCTCTCTTCGAGTCATTGTAGAAGCAGAGATTGATGATGACAAATGGGTCAAAACCCAACTGGAATATTTAAGTTTGATTGAGGAAAAAAGGCTAACATCTGTGTGTCATGGCCAGTTGTATCAGAAGAAGATGGCTCGAGTGTATAACAAAAAGGTCCGTCCCAGGAATTTTGAAGTTGGTCAGTTGGTATTGAAACGTATCCTTCCTCACCAGGTTGAAGCAAAAGGCAAGTTCTCCCCTAACTGGCAAGGTCTTTTTGTTGTGAAGAAAGTGTTGCCCAATGGAGCCTTATATTTGACAGATATTGAAGGCAAAATGGCAGAAATGACTATCAATGCTGATGCGGTCAAAAGATATTATGTATGATATTTGATCCTTTGTTGATTTTATTGCATGTTTAGTACTTGCATTTTGAAGATTGATATGATAAAGTCATTTTATTCTTCTATCCAAACATTGTGTCATCCTTTGTTTACCCATTTGAGCTTCATTTTATTTTTCTTTCATATCCCTCTATTGGAATCAAAATAGAGTCAATGATAAATGTCAAGAAAATAAGAATAAAAGAAAGAGTTCAAAAATAAAAGAAAAAAATCAAATCAAAACAAAGAACAAGCTGATGGAACTACGTGCGACCTAATTCTTCTCTCTTGGGAGTGAGATACGTAGGCTACCCTATTTCGGGCTCGGTCCAACCAAATAAAGATTTAAGATTCACCCAGTCAACAAAAACTGGGGCATGAGTTAATGTCTTGTTTGAGTCGATTCCAAAAGTTGTAAGTCCCACCCCCACTTCAAGTGTCGTTTGAACCTCTTGCCATCTTTCTCTAACCTTATTCGAAATCCAAGTTACAACCAAAGAAAGTCCTTCAGATCAATTTTTGATAATGTTAAGGCTAAGCATGCAATGGATATGATGATACATTATGAGGTACCACGTGTTTTCCTCAGCATAAGAAATCAGGAAAGAAATACAAAATGAGAGTCTTGTTGGTGAAAACCCCGTGGGCGTCATAAGGCGATGGTGAGTTGAGAGAAAGGAAAATGAGAGAGTCTTATTAGTGAAAACTCTCGCAGGCACTATAAGGCGATGGTGAGTGAAGAGAAACAAAAATGAGAGAGTCTTATTGGTGAAAACCCTCACGGGCACTGTAAGGCGATGGCGAGTTCAAGAGAAAAGTGAAAAGTGAAAAGAAAGAGATTTGTTAGCGAAAGTTTTTTGAGATGCCGTCAATCAAATGTGATGTATGAGTCCAATGGATTAGAAAAAGAGGCTCAGCAGCAAAGGCACGAACTCAACAATAAATAGGGAGTTTGGATAGGAAGATCAGACAGCTTAATCCAAAATGCATGTCATACTCATTGGAGTTGGTTGCCATATTCAGATAAGTTTTCTTTTTGAATATGGGACATTGCCTTTTCTTTCATTTACATATTCATGCTTTTTGTCTTTTTATGTCATTTATCAAAATAAAGTCACTATCATTTCTTTACATTTTAAGTCAAGTCTCTGTCAAAACAAGCGAGAAAGGATTTCAAAATTTACTACCAGTCTTTCCAATTATATGAGGAAAATCCAAGGAATAGCACAGGAAAGAAAAATGACCGTAATTCAACACGAAACAAAGAAAGTCTATCAACCGACAGGCTGTTAGATTCGTGAAAGCATTCAGATTCGGGAAAAGAGTGCACCTCAGGGACATGGTAAAATGGAAACCCATTGTTCGAGTCAGAACTCATTTCCCTCAATCTGGATCCGGGGCAATGATGCGGCAAAACAGGGCAAGTATCAGCGATTTGGAACAAAGATGAAAGGAACGAGTGCTGGGGCAGATACCTGAGAAGCCAAGAGCTGCAAGCCACCACTAAGTTTTTAACTGACAAATTTTCTTTGTTGAAATAGGGGCAAATTCGCTTCACTTAATTCAGCTACTATTGGAAATCCACATCCGTGAGATTTTACTTTATGCACAGGACCCTCCTGAAAAATGGGATTTTACTTTATGTTCAGGACCCTCCTGAAAAAATGGGATTTTACTTTTTGTTCAGGACCCTCCTGGAAAATGGGAATTTACTTTTAACTCAGGACCCTCCTAAAAAATGGGATTTTACTTTATGTTCAGGACCCTCCTGAAAAATGAGATTTTACTTTATGTTCAGGACCCGCCTGGAAAATGGGAATTTACTTTCAATTTAGGACCCTCCTGGAAAATGGGAATTTACTTTCAATTTAGTACCCTCCTGGAAAATAGGAATTTACTTTATGTTCAGGACCCTCCTAAAAAATGGGATTTTACTTTATGTTCAGGACCCTTCTGAAAAATGGGATTTTACTTTATGTTCAAGACCCTCCTGAAAAATGGGATTTTACTTTCTGTTCAGGACCCTCCTGAAAAATGGGACTTTACCTTCTATTCAAGACCCTCCTGAAAAATGGGACTTTACCTTCTGTTCAGGACCCTCCTGAAAAATGGGATTTTACTTTCTGTTCAGGACCCTTCTGAATAATGGGACTTTACCTTCTATTCAGGACCCTCCTGAAAAATGGGATTTTACTTTCTATTCAGGACCCTCCTGAAAAATGGGATTTTACTTTCAATTCAGGACCCTCCTGAAAATTAGGATTTTACTTTCTATTCAGGACCCTCCTGAAAAATGGAATTTTACTTTCAATTCAGGACCCTCCTGAAAAATAGATTTTACTTTCTGTTCAAGACCCTTCTAAAAAAATGGGATTTTACTTTATGTTCAGGACCCTCCTGAAAAATGGGACAGCGCTTTCAAAAATGAAATACTACCTTACTATAATTTTTGTTCGGGATAATTTTCGTTCTAGTTTTAATTTTGGGTTTCAGGAGCCCGCCTGGAGAATAGGGTGATGAAACGAAAAGTCAAGCAACAAAGTGATGAAATAGCAAGTCAGGAGCCCGCCTGGAGAATAGGGTGAAGAAACGAAAAGTCAAGCAACAAAGTGATGAAATAGCAAGTCCGGAGCCCGCCTGGAGAATATGGTGAAGAAACGAAAAGTCAAGCAACAAAGTGAAGCAATTGAAAGCCAGGAAACAAGTTGAAAAAAATTGTAAGTCAGGAGCCCGCCTAAAGAATAGGGTGATAAAAGTCGAGTCAAGAGCCAACAAAAGCTGTATAGATAGGATTTTATAATTTCATTTATATTTTAACTTGTAATTTTCATTTTTTGATGTAATGATAGAGCCGCGGACCGGATCCTCGATGGAACCTTACTCGACTCTCCAACTCGGTATAGTCCACTTCTCTTCCAACCCTTTGAGATACTTGTGATTTCCTCATGACTTGGGTAGATAGGGTGTCCGACATGAGTTGATTGTCCTTCTTTTTTTTACTCCTCTCTTTGAATAATGATCGGGACAAAAATTCGGTCTTGTTTTTTACTTCTTTGCCTGAAAACACTGCATGTTTACATTAAAAGGGGGCATGATGTAGACACACATGATAGAGTTTAAGGGACATAGAGTTTCAGAGAGGAGATACAAGCTGAAGTCGAGAGAGAGAGTCGCGAAGAGAGATCGAGATCGGGAGTTCAAAAGAGCAGATTTTGACCAAAAAATCAAGTTTTCCGGTCACTCGTCACCAAGAACCAGAACTTGCTGATTGAATCAGCCTGAAACAAGCCTGTTCGGGTCAATTCCAGTTTAGTTTGGTCGATTCCGACAAAGTTCAGACTGAATCCAGCGAGAATTGGGGGTGCGGGTCTTATTTTTCCTCGATTTTGTGGAGAAATATAGCCGGAAAGTATTGGGTTTTCTTGGAATCCAATCCCTGTTCCATCGTCTTGCCTCCAAGCTCACAGGAGCTCCGGTATCGTGAGTTTTCTATTATTTTTCTTTCTTCTGAAATTCTAGTTCTGGTACTCGTTGGTCTGTTCGGGCCAGTTTCGTCTGTTAGGATCGATCCCGGTAAGTTTTTGAATTAACTGCGGTGGAAAAGTCATCGAGATCCAAGATCGAACAATGAAATCCATTTGAAATCTTCCTGAACGGGTTGATTTTGGCTGGTTTGGGTTAGATTTTGGACTGGTTTGGGTTAGATTTCGATTAGTTTAGGCTGTGTTTCGGTGTGTTTGGGTTAGATTTTGGTCCGTTCGGGTCAGTTTTGTCTATTAGGCTCGATCCCGGGCGTGTATTGAATACTTTTAGTCGCTTTGCGAATTGGTTATTTGAATTGGACTTCGGGTTTTAATTTCCCAAATACTGAGCTGGACAGATTTATCGTTGGAGCTTAAGTTGAGGTTATCGGAGGCGGGTTTTCTTTATCTCGTCGAATAATATTGGTCAAAGAGCGGTTTAAGGTCCATCCCTCAACTCTATATTCTTGTTATTGTCTCAAATGTGTTTAATTGTTGTGATTATGTGTGATGTGATCGTAGTTGGTGAGTTTTTTGTTGACGTTATGATGTCATGACTTTGTGCTTAACAGTTGTTTTCGATGATACATGGAATGAATATGAGTAGTAGTGGGTGTAATTGATGAAAAATGAAAGCCAACGTGGGTGGTTGGAATTGACATTGATAAAAGCAATCATTAATTTATTTTGATTCATTAAATGGCGTTGAAATGAATAGGCGAATACAGGTTGGGTAAGCAAAGTTTAGGACTGGTTTTTCTGAATATTTGAGATTTTGTTAAATAGTTTGATTTTTTCGCACTAAAGTGTATTCATTTAGCCGGGGAATGCCTTGAAGTATTTTGTACCCGGAGGACGTTCATGACGGAGGCCCGAGGCAGCGGGTTGGAGTTTAGTTTAGGACTAGCTTAGAATAGAATAGGTTTTACATTTCCGTATGTTTTTATTTTTGGACTGTGTAATTGGATTGAACAGTATTATTTTGGTTTTGGGATTGTTGTTTGACGTGTTTGTTGCTTGTTTATGTGTTTCATGTGGCTTATACATTCTTAGTGTCAAAGTTAGCTGATACGTTCCACCAAGCAACCGTGGTCGAACACGGGATCGAGGGGTGCCTAACACCTTCCCCTCGGTCAACAGAATTCTTTAGCCGGAATCTCGGTTCTCTACCAGTCTTAAAGAGTCAAACTGTTTTGAAAAAGGATTTTTCAAAGGTGACTTGACACACCGAATTATGCCAAGTGGCGACTCTGAATAAAAAATGTAAATAATTCTTTTTCGAAACAAATTTTTATTTTTCGTCACTTTGATAATAAAAACCTTTTCGAAACTAAAAATTAATCTTTTGGATGTTTAAAAAGGGGGTATGACAGTGTTGCAGCTGGAAGATGGGTCATTTACACATCTGAATGGAATAATTAAGGATTTTCTCATAAAGGTTGGTAAATTCATTATACCTGCTGACTTTATTGTTCTTGATTTTGAGGTAGATGAACAAGTACCAATCATCTTAGGGCATCCATTCTTGGCAACTGGAGGGGCCTTAATTGATGTTAGAGAAGGCACGCTCAAGATGAGGGTAGATGATGAAGAGGTGGTATTTGATGTTTATAAATCACTTTATGTAATGTCCCAAGTTAGAGATTTATGTGTGATCAATGTTATTGAAAGGGACAAGCGTGGGGTGATTAATCAACTAAAGAACTCTTCGAATTACCTGATTGTTATTGGTGCTATTTTTGATTACATGATGCAAGTGGGTTTGTTTGTAAAAGCATGTTGATTGGTGTGAATTGCTACTTTTGAAACTCTTTGGCTCATGTTTGTGACTCTTGTACTTGTTGGCTTAATTTTGAATTCATGCTATTGTTTGGTTGGGAGTCTATGATGATCCTATTGAGTTGATCATGTTCCATTTGCATGTGAGATTTTAGTATATTCCTTGTTGCATGTGATGTCTAAAACTTGCCCGATGTGTGTGTGAAGAGAAATAAAGAATGTGGGTTTAGGAGATGATATAGGCATTTCTTTGATAGCCTTGTTTTTATACCTTCTATTTGTCCTACCCTTGTTCTTTATCTTAGTCAACCCCTATTGAGCCTTTAGCCTTTTTCTTTGGCAACCTCATATGTAGCCTAATTCTTTCTTTGATAGACCATAATTTGATCCAAAAAGCTCCTAAGTGCTTTAATGAAAAATTGATTTAGTAAGGAGTTTGAGAAATAGAAGAAGGAAAAGGTGAAACTGATGTGAGGGGCACATGTTTGATGAATGCGGGTGATTTGTAAGATGTCCTTGATGGATAAGTATGCATGATTTTGCCACTAGGTGAGTCAATTCTTGAGGCTAGGATGTTTTGGAGTAGTGTTCATGAGCTATCAATCGTGTAAATAACATGCTTAGTGTAGTAACTTGCATTCTGTATAGTTATTGTAGTGCTAGATTGAGTGTCTTACATTTAGTATAAGTGTAGAGTCTCCGTAGTTGATGATGACTATAGTTATGAGTTGTTTGAGGACGAACAAGGCTTTAAGTGCGGAGTGGTGATGTTGGGAATATTTATGCATTCTAGTGTCACTATTCTTATTGTTTTAGCCTTGTTTTGAGGACGATTCTATTATATATGGGTGTATAATGAGATAAATATGTAACAAATTTTTAAATCATGTATTTATAAGTCTTAAAGTGAATTCCAAGTGATTAGGTACTTCAAAGAGTCAATGAGAGTTCAATAGAGAAAACTAGTTTTTCTAGCTTGAGCTAGTTGCTTGTCTAGTCTATCTTGATGGATTCTATTGTGTTCTACGTGTTCCTTATTATTTTAAATGTGTTATTATATGTGTAACAACTTGTTAGAAGTTTACTAAGTTCTATTGAGTCAAGGAAAGAGTCAAAACAATAAGTGGAACATCATTGTAAATTTGCCTTATCTTAGCTCTTGTTTTGATTCGTCGTTGAGAATATTGTGTTGTTTGGATCTCTAATTTGTGGTGTATTATTATGTAGGAGGCTTTGTGATCTGAACACGGTGATATATTATTGATAAAAAGGCCAAAAATTTATTGGAAAACACTACAAAAGGCATGGTCAAAGAAGAGGACGTTCAACACTTAACCAAAATTTTAGAAGCAAATTCCAGTAAGTCGACGCGAAGTCGATGCATCGCGTCGACATTCCCATTACTGCCAGTCAAGTGATGTGTTCATAGATGCGTCACATCTCCCTATTTAAAATAGTGTAAATTCAATTTAGCACCGACACATATTGGAGGCTTTATCCCATTAATAATATAATATACTTTCTGGTGGGAATCTTTTAGGGGATTTTCTTGAAACCCGTGCACTTCATTAATCCTACTAATCTTAGGATTATTATATATTATATATATATATATATATATATATATATAACAACTTTGGACAAATTTCTGAGAAGTGTGGACAACTGGACAACTTTGGCATATATTAAGCGGTGGACAACACCTAGAACGGGACTTGGACAATTCAGGGACTTCGTGGAATATTTGTGGAAACGGCTAAACGGTCTTTTTAGGTTTTATTATTTTTTAATTAGTATTAATTTTTCATATCATGTATTCAATTATTTGGATCATGATTATGAATGTTAGCGGCTAAACGCCCTCTTTCCGGGGTTGAAACCAAGAACATGAGTATTATTGCTATGGATTAAGTTTATTTTCTTTGCTCATCACTATTGGTTGTTTGTTTATTCCTGTTTTAATTATTTTTAGGATTTAGTACCCTAGAATATATATATTGTCGACCTTGGAACTCGGGAGAGGGAATAGGGAGATAGAACATGGGAATAAGCAGAGTATGGTTTGTATTTCTTTATGAAATAAGGAATTCAAATTAGTATCTAGGACAGGGATGTACTTAGATACCGTACATGATTCACATGTAGGATGATATTTGTAAGGAATTTAAGTGAACTATTACATCCCCGCTTAACGATGTAGTTGTAAGGTTCAACTTAGATAAAGGATTAGAGGTTGGGAAACCATAATCATGCAAGTAACCCTACGAATCAACAAGTAAGATAAGCAAGTTAACGAATGAAATCCAATAGCATAATATGATTGTTCAGAGTGCTTCAACCCTGGGTTTTCTATCATTGATTATCTTAAGACCCTTACTTTCAGAATTGTTTAATTTTTATATAGTTTTCAAATTTCCAAACTCTTTTTGGTTACTCTCGCATCAAGTGAATCTCAATTGTGAACTGAAATCAAATTGTTGCCAAATGAAGTCTCTGTGGGATCGATACTTGTCTTTCATTAGGACACTTTACTACTTGGTGGACCATGTACACTTGCTTGTGTGCTTGGGCGCTGTCACCAGTAACCCTGGTAGAGTAGAATCCCAAGAGGATTGAACACTGACCACCATACGAGTCCATGGTATGACTCGTACCCTGTTTTACGGCTCATGGTGAGCCACTCGTACTCAGATCCAGCTTAGTCTACTATGTCAAAGATTAAGTAAAGCAACCAAACAACCCACATCCACTAATATGAATAGTACCAACTAAGTTGTATTTATTCCAAAACCTAAATCCAACTTATCAACCAACACTGGTCAGTATACGACTAATCCATACCACTCGTATCCCAGTGTACGAGTCATTTCCTCTAGTCGTATCCTGTCCAGAGACCAGAAATCCTAAAAATTTTCTTGGTCCAGAAACCCAGGGTGTTTCAATCTCCTCAATTAGTAATATTTATCCCTGAATGACGGACAAGGTCGGGTAAGAACAAGCACGAGTCATTTGTATTATCAAATATCTATCCAACCTTTAACCAAGTTAGGAAACACAGATGCAAGGATATTAATCTTTCCTTTTACATTATCAGAAATTAAAGATGTCTTCGAGAACACATACCTTCCACCCGAATCTTAGGAGCAGAAAAAAGATGCGGATACTTGGACATCATGTCCTCCTCTGGTTCCCATGTAGCCATTACCACCTTGTGTTTCCGCCATTGAACCTTAATCGAGGCCACATCCTTGGTTCATAACCGAAGAACCTGACTGTACAAGATTTTAACCGAAACCTCTTCATAAGACAGAGAATTAGAGATACCCAAGCCCTCCAAGGGAAATACCGGAAAAGGATCACCAAGACACTTTCTCAACATGGAGACATAAAATACAGGATGAATGGAGATCAAACTAGAAGGAAACTCTAATTAATCAGCAATACTACCAATCCTCTGCAAAACCACATAAGGACCGATAAACCAGGTACTGAGCTTCCCCTTCTTACCAAACCATATTACTCCCATTATGGGAGATAGGCTTAGGAAAACCTTATCCCCAACCTCAAACTCCAAGTTTCTACACCTTACCTCTGCATAGGACTTTTAGCGACTTTGGGAAGCCTTAAGCCTATCCCAAATCACCTTTACCTTTTCCATAGCCTGATAAATAAAATTCTGACCGAACATATTCGCCTCACCAAGCTCAAACCAACCAGTAGGAGATCAATACCACCTACCATACAATGCCTCAAAAAGAGCCTTACTAATACTAGAATATTATCTATTATATTAAGCAAACTCTACCAAAGGTAGATGCTCAACCCAATTGCCACCATAATCAATCACACATGTCCAAAGAATATCTTCCAATGTCTGAATAATTTTTTCTGCTTTCCCATCCACCTGAGGATGAAAAGCAGTACTCATACTCACCTTAGTACCCAATCCCTTCTGAAAAACCACCAGAAGTGAGAAGAAAATTGTGTACCATTATTAGAGATAATCAAAATAGGTACCCCATGCAACTTTAATATCTCATGAAGATACAACTTTGCATAGTCCTATGTCAAAAAGTTAGTCCTCACTAGCAAAAAGTAAGCAGACTTCATCATCCTATACACGATAACCCAAATCAAATCAAATTGCTTCTGAAATCAAGAAAGACCGATAACGAAATACATATTGATCACCTCCTATTTCAATTCAGGAAAATCAATTTCTTGATACAACTCTCTAGGCCTCATGTGCTCAACTTTAACATATTGAACACCATACGCTTGGCCACAAAATCAACCACATCCTTTTCATACCATTCCACTAATATATCTCTTTGAAATCATAATAAATCTTCATCGAACTAGGATGAACAACATAGCACAATTCATGCGCCTCAACCAAGATCCTTAATCGTAACCCCTCAATGTTAGGAACACACACCCTCCCTTTGTACCATAAAGTACCACCACCACTAATCTCGAATACCATTATATTTTTCCCTCCTACATCACTCTTGATTTTCATAAAGATAGGATTTAGCACTTACTTCTCCTTGATCTCTAAATAAAGATAATCTAATCACTTCTTGTACCATCACAACACCATTCTCAAAGTCCAAGAAACAAACTCCAAGATTGGTCAAGAGGTGAATGTCCTTCACTAATTCCTGCTTTCCTTTCTCTACATGAGCCAAACTTCCCATGGATAACCTACTAAGAGCATCAGTAACAACATTTTCCTTACCTGGATAATACTGAAGACTCATATCATAGTCCTTGAGAAGCTCCAACCATTTTATCTGCCTGAGATTTAGCTCCTTCTGAGTGAACACATACAACATACTCTTATGATCAGAAAAGATGTGCACGTGCACTGCATAAAAATAATGTCACCATATTTTCTAAGCGAAAACCATCGTTAAAAGCTCCAAATCATGAGTAGGATAATTCCTCTCATGCACCTTCAACTGCCTTAAAGTATAAGCAATTACCTTCCTATTCTGCATAAAAATGCAACCAAGTACCATCCTAGACGCATCACAATAAACCACAAAACCCTCATTGCCTTCAGGCAATGTCAAAATTGAAGCCAAAGTTAGCTTATCCTTAAGCTTCTCAAAACTCCCTTCACACGCTTCTGACTAAGAGAACTTCACCTTATTTTGAGCTAACTTAGTCAAAGAAAAAGCTATCGAAGAAAACCTCTCCACAGACCTCCTATAATACCTAGCCAAATCCAAGAAGTTTCAAATGTTGGTTGGAGTCGTGGGTTTAGGCCACCTTTTCACCACCGTAAAGTTTTGAGGATCCACCATAATTCCCTTACTAGAAATAATATGACCAAGAAAAGTTACAGTATTTAACCAAAACTCACACATTGAGAACTTGGCATACAAATGCTTCTCTTTCAAGATCTGCAACACCACACAGAGGTGATTGGCATGATCCACCTAACTTTTAGAATACACTAAGATGTCATCAATGAACACAATGACAAAAAGATCCAAGAATTGCCTGAAAACCCTATTCCTCAAATCTATAAATGCCGCTGGGGTATTAGTTAAGACAAATGACATAACCAGGAATTCAAAGTGCCGATACCAAGTACGAAAATTCATCTTAGGGATATCATCCTCCCTAATCTTAAGTTGATGATAACCATATCAAAGGTCTATCTTAGAAAAGAACTTGGAACCTTGCAACAGATCAAATAAGTCATCTATCATTGGATGAGGATACTTGTTCCTGCTCGTTACCTTATTCAACTGCCAATAGTTAATTCATATTTGAAGGGAACCATCCTTTTTGTGCACGAACAACATCGGTGCACCCCACGAAGATACACTAGGATGAATAAAACCCTTATCCAAAACATCCTTGAGTTCCTTCAACTCATCCGGAGCCATTCTATTAGGAGGAATAAATATTGGACGAGTTTCTAGAACCAAATCATACCAAACTCGATTCCCCTATCCTGAGGAACACTAGGAAGATCATATGAAAAGACCTCAGGAAACTTATTTACCACCGAAACCGAGTGAAAAGAAAGACCCTCCGAGTTAGAATCTTTAATTCGGATCAAGTGATAAAGACACCCTTTAAAGATTGATCTTTGAGCTCTAAGATAAGAAATAAACCTACCCCTATGAGCTAGGGAACCACCCTCCCACTCTATGACCAGTTCACCATGGAACCTAAAGACAACCTTATGAGTTTAAAAATCTAAGAATGCTTAATAAGAGTGTAACTAATCCATCCCCAGAATAACATCAAAATCCATCATATCCAGCTCAAACAGATCTACCAAGGTCTGCTTGCTACCAAATAATACCACACACCCCCTATACGCTCTTTAAGCAATAACCGAGTAACCTACTGGGGTAGAAATAGAAAAAGGATCCAAATCAACCTCAGGATCAAAACCAAAGCATTCAACCATATATGGGGCCACATAGGAAAGAGTCGACCCCGGATCAAGTAAACAATATGTGTCACGAGAAAAGAGTTGTAATGTACCAATAATGTCATCAGGTGATGCTTCAGATTCCTTCTGAGATGCAAGAACATACAACCTATTCCATCCTATACCAGTACCAGAAGCAGGAGTAGATGTCGAAGCCACACCACTAGGCGCAGGAGCAAAAAATGAAGCAACCGGAGCTTTGACTGCTCCCAAAGCATCCTTACTAACTGGATTATTTTTGAGCACATGGCCTGGCTGGACACATTTAAAACACCTGTCCCTCCCTTCATCGCAAAAACCCCTATAAAGACGACCACAAAACCAACAAGAAGAATGTAAAGAAGCTGAGTGCACCCCACTCACCTGAGATTTGGCACCCTGTGCCCAGAAATTATCACTACCTTGCGGATGCCTATCACTCAACTGCTTCGGGTAAGGAGCGCTAGTAGTAGAGAAAAAACCATAACTCCCCCACTTCGTCACCATTCATTTGTCTCCATCCTGACCACCCTGCTACTGAGCACCACCCTTCTCAAAGAACCTGCTTCTCTTACCCTACCTTTCCCCAAACTCTGCCTGTTTCCTCTTTTTATTCTCCATCTACTGTATGTGGACAACCAACCTTGAAATATCTATATTCTTAATCAGTAAAATAGTCTTTCTTTCAAGGATCAAACTTTGAGATATCCCAAAAGTCAACTTTATTATTCTCTCCCTTATATCAGCCACTAAATTCAGAGTATACCTTGAAAGATAACAAAATTTCAAGGCGTATTCGTTGACAGACATTATCTCTTTCTTAAGATTCACAAAATCCTCCATCTTTACTTCCATCATATCTTGAGGAAAGAAGTGATCCAAGAAGGCATTAGAAAAGGCTTCCTAAAAAACTCTTCCACATCACCCCTATCCTTATCCCACTTCTTGTACCATTGGTATGCAATATCTTTGAGCTGATAAGCTACAAAATTCACCCCTTCTACATTAGTGGCCTACATTAATCTAAATATCTTCTCTATTTCATCCAAGAAACCTTGAGGATCCTCCTCCACCTTCACACCAATAAAAGTAAGAGGATTTATTTTTATGAACTAGATAACACTTGTGGCCTCCGTAGATATAACACCAGATGCATCTCGCTTAGCCTAAGCAACAGCCAACTGAGAAATAGTATGAATCGAGTGATGAAATTCTACATTAGTCACGTCACCTGGAGGAGGACTAGTAGCAACTGAGGAAACTCCAAAACAATCAGGGATAGGACCCTGAGATCGAGTGCGAACTCCAGGTGTAGGACGTACCCCATCAACATCATTTCCAAATAGGACAAAAGAATTTCCTTGCATTCCAGATCATCGAGGCATGATCTGAAAAGCAAACAAACAAGGATTAGAGGAAATTCTAGGACTTAGACTCCATCTTGAAAACAAAATACCAAGAAAGTGAAACATTCCTAAATGCCTTGTAGCCTCTCTCTTATAAGTGTGGCGTGCTACACACCCCTAAAAGAGACTCTACTAGAAATGAATTTTTGGACTCCCAATTGATCATGAACCTAGTGCTCTGATACCAGCTTGACATGAGCCGATCGAGGGCCTTGTCGTAATGGGCATCTCAAGTCCGACTGAGACTGAGGACCACCCCTATTACCCAACCCAACCTCCAGTCGCCCGCCCTGAATTGTCTAAATTTTGAACGTATAAAAAGATAGCATAATTATCCAAATTACAGATGTTGGGATAGGTCTATTATCGAGACTGACCCAACTGAGTCCAACCGTCCAAACCCAACCAATAGCCAAAACAAACCATAAACTATAACCATATGATTTCCATAATAATTATTTATAATCCCAAAATAAAAGAGGATAAAACAACCAACAATGCAGTCAATCTGTGTTAGCCCCAATACTAAGGCTGACACACCTACCAATCCCGCCCGTACCAACCCATAGTAGTTCCACAAAATCCTCTAACCAAAAGAATACCAATATCCAATTAGGACGTACCCCCAACCATAGATAAAACCAATATCCATAAATAAACCAAAGCATAAAATAACATCCATGAAATAGAGCTTTTCAGAAAGATAAAAGCTCACCACTTCAATCCCAAAGCTGATCTTGAATGTCAAATCACTATGTAATAGGAGTAGAATGGTTGATTCCTACATCGCATTAGGATACAGCCACCCAAAGAAAGTTTAGTAGGTGAACGCTAGCATGAACTCAGGATAAGGATAAAATAATTCCATTTAACAAAACCAAGTAAACCATCCACATGCATACAAACCATATATATATATATATATAACCATGCCGGGAAAAAGAATCGAGTTTAGCATGCATCTGAAACTCTTAACCTGGGTATGTATAGCTTAACCATCCTTAACTACCTACGGGCTATATGGGTCCAGTGTAATCCCCTGAATTAGCCTCGATGCGTGTATCACATGAACTGGATATACCATTAGAGTAGGGGATTCCCAAGTACCCTTACCCTCCATGATATATATGTACAGTGTACTAAGAGGATTACCAAGTACCTCATAGTATCATATAAGGTCGCCATGACCTACCCCTCATGTCAGAAAATATGAGTTTTTAGTGTTCCTTTATTAAACTTCCACCTTTACAGTTAGCTATCACACCTCACCATTTTTTCCCAATTAAAACTATTTCCAACCAACCAAACCATTATTATTAGCTGAGGCTATACATAGTGGTATCATCATACCCACTATAACTTGCAAGTATTGTCCTTAGACAAACCTTTTAAGGTAAAGGGATTCCTATGTACCCATTTACCAAGTAAACTTGAGGGAATCCCATGTACCCCACAAGTGTTCCATTATTTTTGCTTGGGGGATTCTATTGTACCCCACAAGGATGATTGTTAAACCCAAAACCATTTTATTTTAACCATTCCAAATCATTTAACTATTTAGGGCTCCATTACTAAGTTTAAACCATGCAATAGTTCCATTAAAATCCAACAATGTAGTGAAAACATTCTCATAGGTATTTTATCAAACATATTGGGGTATAGTAAACCAAAGCCAATTACCAAATAACCATTCCCATGCAACCATTTATCAAAAACCACCAGTAAAACATATAAAAGAATAATTAAAACATGGGGAAACCATAACTAAGCATTTAAAACCAAAACCCCCAAATTATATTTTAAAACCCATAGCCATACAATAATCAAACCATGAAAACATTGTATAAAATCTTGCATTTAGAGGAACTAACAATGAGGGAAGAGAACATAGCTTAAACTATGATTATGATGGAGAGAAATCACCAATACAAGCCCAAAATTAGTCCATAAGATGAAACCCTAGCTTCCCTTTACCCAAAATCCTTAGAGTTAATTGTACAGTGTTTAAGAAAAGTTTTGAAGTGTTAATAAATAGAATAATAGGGAAAATAACCCCCAAATAGGAATATAAGTCGTGGGGTCTTATTAGGTTAAGCGGGGTAATATCCAGATTACACTCACTTAAACTCCCAAAAATCCCGTTAGGTGGGTACATCTATCCATACCAGTCGTACCCTTCAATACGAGTGGTACCCACCAATCATACCCAAGGTCATCTACCTTGGAAGAAAAAATGTACAAGGTAAGACTCACCCCAAACCATGTCATATCCGAGTATACGACTAGTACCTATGATCTGTACCTCTGATAGAATAGAATCCCAAGAGAATTAAACACTGCCCACCATAAGAGTCCATGGTATGACTCGTACCCTATATTATGGCTCATGGTTACCACTCTTACTTAGATCCAACTTGGTCTACCAAGTTTAAAATTAAGTGAAGTAATTAAACAACCCGTATCCACTAATACGACTCGTACCACCCAAGTCGTATCCATTCCAGAACCTAAATCCAACCCATCAACCAATATTACTCAGCATTTGACTAACCCATACCACTTGTATCCCAGTGTACGAGTCATTTCCCCAAGTTGTATCTTATTCAGAGACCAAAAATCCAAGAAATTTTCTAAGGGCCAAAAACCCAAGGTGTTTCAGGTTCCCAAAATACATTGGTTCTTATGATTTACCCCTTTTTTAGTGTTTCTTATGTAACCTAGTATCTCTTTATTTGTTGGGTTTCAGGCCCTTTGTTGATCATTTTGATGCTTTGTTACATGTTAAGTTTATGCGTCCAGGGCATGTCATTGAATTTTTATCGTTAACACTAATCCTTATGCCATGATGATCTTGTTATTTTTTTTTTAATATTTTGTAGGGTTTGAATTCAAGAATGAATCCTTTTCCAGAAAGGAAAAATGATGCATTTGGATCCTTGAAGGGTACTTGGGATAAAGATTTAAAGTTCAACAACTTGCACAAATGGAATTTCAAGAGAGGAGAGAGAAATGGGGTTACATATGCAAAATGGCTTTTTCATGAATTGTCATGAATTCAACCAAAAGGAAGACAACCATACAAGTCCCTTAATTTTTAGGGATAAAATTATAATAGTTAGTATCTTTCTTTCTATCCTAGTATAAGTAGTGGTTTATTATTATTTTTAAAGGATAGATTATCTAGTTAATGAATACTAAATACTCTTTTGTGAGTTTGAGATCTTGTTGAAGCTTTTGATTGTGTTTGAGTTTAGAAAGAAAGGTTCTTGAAAGTCTAATTCCCTTGAGGTCTTTCTAAAAGGTTTAAGTGTTTAATTTTATATTCAGTTGAGGTCTATACTTTAATATAGTATTGGTTGCCTTTGATTTTACTTTTGTGTATATATTTCGATCCCTTAATCTTTTGTTTATATTTTTTTTTTCTTTATTTGGCTTCAACATTTTCTCTGTTGTATCATTTGGTATCAGATCTTGGATTAGGTTTGTTTCTACAAACCTAAGTTTTGGGGTTTTGGTATTTTCAAAAACAAAAATCTTTTAAAAAAATCTGATTTTTTTTAATTTTGATTTGTTGTTTTCAACAGTAGATCTTTGTTATTATGTGTTTCTTGCGTTCAAATCTGTAAATTTCATCCAATTTTGAATCGTTTGAAAGATTTTACTATTACAAAGGTTGAAGCTTTGAAACTTGGAGGAATAGTTAAATTGGATTTCTTGATTTGGGTATCGATTGAGGTTAAAAATTATTGGGATTGTTCTTGAGATCAAGAGGAAGTTACATAAGAAATTAGCAGTGATTTGGAGAAGATTTGAAGTGGTGTGTGTTCATGTATATCTACAAGTTGTTCTTAAAGAAAAAGTCTCAAAAAGTTACCTTATATCCAAGTCAAAAGTCAATTTTCACCAAAAGGTGTTTATAGGGTCCACAAGTGGAACTTAATAGTTAAGGAAAATCAGATCTCAAAAAAAGATTGAAATAGAAAATCCGCGTGGACGGTCCATACGATGCCAACACCAATTGACACGCCAGTGACACATATCTACCACATGAAATGCAAACACAACAGGTTACTACTCAGCATCCTATGAAGGGTAAAATGCTTGCTGAAATGCCCAAACTAGTAAGCTTTTTAAAGCTAAAAAAATCCTGAAAACTTTCTAAGTGTCAAAGGTTTCTAGTTTTTCATCTACACTCATCTTTCTTTTGATTTCTTAGCTACTTACTATCTAAGTAGTGAGTTTAGTTACTGGTTGAATAGATCTTCTTATACATTTCATTTTTTTTAATTCTTACATCAAAACAACATAAGTAATTCCCTCTACTTTGGTTGCTTAGTTCTTGAGTTTGAATTTTTTTTATCATTTTTCTTTACCTTTTATTATTTCTTATCCATCAAACTTTCTTGATGCCTATACTTAGATTTTGACCTCAAGTAGATATTGGGCCCTTTCAACTCATACCACCAAACAAAATACAATCATTAGTTGAAATAATTTGTAAGGGCAAACCATGGTGTAATTTCTTGAGTGATTCAAAGACTTTCTAGAACTATCCTAACATCTTTATTTTCTTTGGTCGAGTTTTTTAATAGGTACAAAGAAAGGCAAAGAATAGAAAAATTGAGTTCCCACTGAAAAACCTACATTGAGTGAATTGTTAAGCATGTTTACCACCCTCTCTATCTGAACAAAAGGATGATTGGATAGATTTAGTACTCAGATTAATAGATTATAACTTATATTTCCAACTACTTTCAATAATCCTCATCAATAAAGTTTAGGCACTACTTTCAAGACCCATGAATATGAGAGAAATATTTTTCAAAGAGGTAAGAAAGTGCAAGGTGGCAATTTTAGAGTAGAAGAAGGAGAGGATGAGTGGAGTGAAGTGCGGGAGTTTCCAAAAATCCAATCTAACATATTTTAATGTCCTTCTCATTTTAAGTACTTTTGTGTCTACAAGCATAACAAGTGGAGGAATACAAGGTAACAACTATCTTTCTTGGAGATTCAAGGTAAAATAGCTAAACTCTACAATTTAAATTTTTTAATGAACAAAGTGTGAGTGATAGATTATATTTATGTGAACTTGATGACCTTTACAATGTATTTCTTAAAATCATTGCTGAGAGTGATCATACAGTAGTTGATCCTATTGATGAACAAATTGATTCTTCTAGTAAGATCAATTTATTTTCACCTAGTGTTGACACTTGTTTTTTGAATGATGGTACATTATCATGTCATAGTTGAGTTGATCAACTTTCTTATGATTGTGCTTCACTAATTGAGAGATTTTGTGATGTGATTAAGAAGCCTCAAATTAGTGATGATATTTAAAAAGTTGACCATCTATATAGGAGTGACTCTTTGAGTATATCTATTGTTAATGATCCCATTACATTTTTCGATCATAAAGATAATGTGAATGAAAATGCTTTGAAAGATGGCATTCGTATTTTTAAGACTTAATTTACATGCTTTTATTTTACTTTATTGCTTGATTATTCTCTCTTTAAGTATAATGTCTTGTTTGCAGATGATGAGATCACTCCTAGTGAAATTCCTAGTGGTCTGAATCATGTACAATAACCTTCTAGGTCATTCCCTTTGTTTCATGCATTTTCTGTATTTAAAGTATTTTTATAGCAGCCCAGGTCATTTATGACTTGTTGGAACTGACAATTCAATTGCTAGATAGTTTTTTTGGATTTTAGATCTACTTCCATGTTTAGGAATTTTTGAAGTTAAGAAATCAGTCCCAAGCCAAAACCTCAAGTAAACAACCTTAATTTTATTTCTGATAGTCTCAACAACTCTAAAATATTGACTTTAGGCTAGAGGGCCCCATGGCCTGGGTATGGATACTTCTCGAATCATTTTGGTCTATTATGTGGAATTTGGCAAAAATAACTCCTTGGAGTGTGGGCACACTTTTTGTTGAAATAACCTCTGATGGAAATTTTGATGGTGCCAATAATTTTGAAATATCAAATTTGGTATGCTAGCATTGTGCTTTAGCATGCACGAGATTTTGAACCAATCTTGAGCATCAGGTCAAAGTTCATTTGGACATCTAAACTTGGTTGGTGCCAAATATTTGGTGCAACCTCTTAAGCAGCTAGGGGACCGCTTAAGAGATGATCGCTTTAGAGGCAACAACTTAAGCAACCCTTGACCACTTTAGCAGACCTGGCTGGCTGGGGTAGGGTTGCTTTAGCAACTCTTGGGCACTTAAGAGGTGTTTACTTAAGTGGTCATTTGCTACTTAAGTAGACATCATTGGTATTTTATATATACACCATTCTTCCTTATTTCAAATATTTCCCCTAAGTTTTAAACTTCATTATAGACCCCTTAAACACTGATTTTATATGGGATTTTAGTGCTCGATGCTGAGATTAGCGTCAGGGCTCATTAGTGGGATTATAATCATTATTATCTCCTTAAGTTTCATCCAATTTCTAGCCTACTTATCATATTTAATTCTTGATTTCTCCATTGGATGAGACTGATTTGGGGATGTTTAAGCCTAGATTTAGCTATATTTTCATTTGATACTTGAGCTACATGGAATGCTGTGATGGTTTTAGTTTTTTGATTTTGCAAGCGAGCCCCACGTTGGGACTTTTAGTACAACTGCTGACCTAGTGCATTTGTATGCTTTGTTGGTTATTATTTTTCTCGTCTTGATCCATTAACTATTATTTTGATAGCATGGTAACTCTCGAAGGCCTTTTAGAAGGGAAAATCTTTGGTTTAGAGGATTTAATAAGCACTCGATGGAATCCAGGTAGGCTAGGCTTATCCTATCTTTAGAGTGAGTTTATTTATGTTATTAGCACACAACTAGGCTTATTCCATCTTTAGAGCGAGCTGAACTCACTTATGGCATTACCATACAACTAGGCATATACTATATTTAGAGTGAGCTTATTTATGTTATCACTGTACTATTATGTTTGTGTGGGCTAGTAATTTTAGCCCGATTATCAATTTGGTAGCTTACACCTTATTTAGCCAGTTAGGACCCCATTTCAGTAGTATCCAAGCTCATTATTCTCTAGTACAGTGTAGTATCATTATTTATGATTAGTACTATTAGTGCCTTCAATTTTGAATAGAAAACCTTAGACTAGACTAGGTTAGGTTCCAGCCTAGATTTTGTTTTTAGGACCCCATAGTGGGCCCTACTACTCTCTTTAGCTAGTATGCTTGGTTTAAAGACTCTTTAGGCTTAGTTATACTCTTGAATACCATTTTAGGCGATTAAATTTTGTTGGTTTTGACCTAGACTTGTTTTCTAGCATTTTTAGTCCTTTTTTCCTGGGTAGCATAGTGTTTGACCTAGACTGCTCTTTTTTGACCTAGTAATTGGGGATCTTCCATGCCTTAGTTTGCTTTTTTCCCGAGAGTGGTGTTTATAACCTCATGGTGCGGAAATAAGCTTAAAAACCTTGGATTTCTATAGTTTATCTAGTCATGTGCATATTTATTTAAATGCATTTCAGTTTTGGTTTATGATCGTCATATACTTTATTTCTACTATTTATCATGAGTCAACTATGGCATTGGTTATGGTATGATTGTGGTATCAGTTTTATAGTTGAGATTTACTATCTTTGGGTAATTGGTTTTCAGTATGGTATGGTTACTATGAGTTTTTATTTAAGTCTTTCATTTGGTTATGATATGATTGGGCTGTTCTAGTATTGATTACAGTTGTTCTGAGAATATTGATAATGGTACTGAGTTTTGTTTTATATGATTTATGTATCCTCTTATTATTACCCACTGTTTTTGGTTCAAACTCGGCATATGGCCTCTCATTATTGTCCATTATTTTTGGTTCGAGCCCGGCAACTGTCCTTTCATTATTATCCATTTGTTTCAATTAAAGCTCGATGCAAATCTAGATAGTTTTATCATATATTTGGGATCAAATGGTTTCCTAAGATCAGTTCAGCTACGATTACTTAGGATTTTATTTTTGTCACTTCTGTATGCACCTATTTATTTATGGGGGCTTGATATGGTTAATATATTTGTTCACTCCCATCTATGTTATTGTTGTTGTTGGTTTTAGTTCTTATTTCTTTTCATCTTCCACCCGTTAGGCCGTTACTTATTATTTCAGGGAAAGGCTTGTCTCACCTATTGGTGGGCTAGATTATGTGCCATCATGCCTGTAAAATTAGGTTGTAACCACTTGGTATCAAATCTTAGGTATCACCTATATTATTGGCACAAGTAACAATGTTTAGTAGAGTCGCGCGGATCGACACAAAGACATCTATATCCTATCTTTTAGAGGCTATAGAATATTTTTAGGAAAATCTTATCTTTTTGTTCACTTTTGTGTGTTGCATCCTATTGATTTATAAATTTTTATTTGTTTTACTCTTTTTTAGATTGCTAGGATGTAAGGAGATGCAGCTGGGGATTAGGACCCTGAGCTAGCTACTAGATCTTTAGTTAGAGGCAGAGGTCAAACCCGAGGTCGAGGAAAGGCTAGGGTTGTAGCCCCAATTTAAGATCAGGGTTGGGATCCATCGCTAGATCGAATTTTTTCTCCTGAGCCTTAGATGGATCCAGAGATTCTGCTACTATACAACCATATGTCCAGGGGAATCTAGGCCCCCAAGCTTGTATATTATTTTATTCTCTGGGATGCATATGTTTATTTATTAGGATTATTTGGCAGTCCGCCAACCAATGTTGCTCAGCCAGCAACACAGGGTAGTATTTATATAAGGGTGCTTCCTATAACTGTAGCCCCTAGAGTAAAAGTTTCACTATCACCAGTAGTCCCACAGCCAGTAGCAGCCCAAGCCGTTATGTCTATGGAAGAGAGAAAGACTCAGGGCTGATTTCTGAGATTGACTCTATCTAGGTTTGCTAGAACCCCTAGGAGAGGATACTTATGAGTTCCTTACCAGTTGTGAGGGCTGTTTATGTAATTTGGGCTTAGTTGAGTCACGTGCAGTGGATTTATTTACTTATCAACTAGACATCAAAGCGAAGGTGGTGGAGAGGTTATTTTAATACATGCCAGCTGGATCTCAATCTATGACTTAGACTCAGTTCTCCAATGCTTTCTTAGGGAAGTATATGACTCACAACATGTGTAATTACTTGAGAGATGATTATTTGGCTATGTATAGACGAGTATAAGGAAATATTTTATGTGTTATCTAGACAACCTCTATAATTCTGCCTATAGAGTATGTGCCGATTTGATTCTTTGTTAGGGGTTTGAGACTACCGCTTTTTAGGGCAACTCAAAGTTTGGTGATTTTAGGGAAGTATTTTCAAATACTTCTAAGCATGTATATTCTATTGAGGAGATGCATCATAAGGTCCAAGGGGCAGTGATAAGAGACCCTATTATCTGGGTAATTATAGTGGGAGCCATAATGACTCTCAGTTAAAGGCAGAGGATTTTAGGGTAAGTACCTCCAGCATTAGTCTTATCAGCATCAGGGTCAACCTAGTAAGATATTTTAGGTAGTAGTTCAGATATCATATGGGGGTCAAATGGGTTCTAGTGATTTTGGTGTTGAAAGTAGTGGTCAGCCGTACAGAGGTGTTCAGTCAGGGATGTCAGTCTAAAATATTCATTCTTAATTAGTTGGAACTTCTAGATAGAGCAGAGATCTAAGGGCATGATATGACTGTGGGGTTGTCAGTCACTTTGCTTGAGAGTCTCCCCAGCATAGGAAGATTGAGTCATTTGTTTAGATTACATAATTGATCAGATTAGTGTTGCTTTTAGCTAGAGGTGGTGCATTAGAACGTAGGGGTACTCGTCAGAGTTTGAGAGGCGATCCTTATGAAGGTAGGATAGGTGGCCAGTCAAGCACCCAGTATAATAAAGTACATGGCTATTTATATGTTGTACAGAGTAGATAAGAGGCTGAGGCTTTAGATGCTGTGATTATAGGTATAATTTCACTATGCCATTAGCCATGTTTTGATTTGTTTTATCTTGGATCCATATTTTCATATATTTATGCTTATTGTGTACTGCGTTTGGCTTTGTCTTTGGAGTTGTTATCTGTGCCTTTTCATGTAGCTACCCCCGTGGGTGATTCCTTAGTAGTGGATCAGGCATATAATTATATTTGGTGACTGTTTGGGAATGTAATACTAGAGTTGATCTCATTGTATTGGATATGGTAGATTTTGATGTAATTCTCGGCATGGACTGGTTATCCCTCTATAATGCAATCTTAGATTGCTTTACCAAGACCATTACCTTATCCATGCCTGGCATACCCCCGAGTGTATGGCAGGGTTATTTTAGCTATGCACTAATGGGGATTATTTCTTATATATCATCTAGGATACTGATATCGAGTGGTTATAGGTTCCTTGGTTATATTTGGAATGTTAGTCCGGCGAGTCCTTCGCTTAACTCCATTCCTATCATTTGTAATTTTCTCAATATTATTCCTACCGACCTACCTAGACATTCTCTTGAGTATTGAGTTTTTTTATTGACTTTGAGCTACGCCTCGATCTATTTCTATCGCTCCTTATTATATGGATCCTACAGAGATAAAAGAGCTAAATGTTCAGCTTTATGATCTTTTAGGTAAGGGCTTTATTAAACCTAGTGTATAATCTTAGGGTGCTCCTATTTTGTTTGTGATGAAAAATAATGGCTCTATGCATGTGTGTATCAACCAAAGGCAATTGAGTAAGGTGATGGTGAAGAATAAGTATCATATACCTCGTATGGATGATTTGTTTCACTAGCTTCAGGGTGTAATAGTGTTTTCTAAGATTCATTTGAGGTTTGGTTACCATCAGTTAAGGATCAGGGCTAAGGAGATCCCTAAAACAACCATTAGGACTCATTACTATCATTATGTGTTCCAGGTGATGTCTTATGAGTTGACTAATGCCCCAATAGTATTTATGGATTTGATAAACCATATTTTAAGGTCATATTTGTACTCTTTTGTGATAATATTGGTTGATGACATCTTGGTATTTTGAGGAGTAGGGAGTAGCACCAACAATATTTGAGGACTGTGCTCCACACAATGAGAGATCATAGGCTTTATGCCAAATTCTCAAAGTGCGAGTTCTGGCTTGAGTCTATAGATTTCTTGATATGGGTCAAATGATCACCTTAGCTTTTGATGACATCATTTGAAGTCAGTACATAGGGCATCAAGCTTTGGTCACATTGAGGACATGGGATCTTACATGGAGGGGCCAATTTGAGTACACCAAAGAGCAATCACGCGTGTGAAAGATTTCTTGGAGTATTGAAGATTGAGGACTCATGGTTTTGGGGCCTTCATTAAGGGCATTTTGTTCACTTAGCTTTGTCCAAGTAACACTCCATGGCTGCCCCACCTCATTAAGGGTATTGGAGTCATTTTGTCTTCCATTACGTAATAAGGCTATATATAGTCTCTTTTAGGTATTTTCTCTTTAGCTTTTGAATGATGAATATGTGAAAGAATTCTTGTCTCTTTGAGAGTGTAACAACCATAGTGTAGGGCTTGGAAAACCCATTATTGATCTTTGCTTAGAAATGGTGGTTGTAAGGTGGAGTTATTCCCTTAGCGGTCACTGTAAGAAGATTGGTGTTTGTTGTTGTGAGTTTAAGGGTCTTATCATTTAATACACGGTTTGGTTCTTCTTTCTTCGTAACTTCTTATGTCATCTTATCTATCCCTTTATCTTATTATATTTGTGTATTTGTGTCTTATCTTCTTATTCTCGGATTCTTTGTATTGCTGCCCATGCTTGTTTTGTATCTTGTTCTTGGTTTTATCTTGTTTTTCTTGGATGGTTTGTGTTTCTTATCTTGTCCCTTATCATTTGGTATCAGAGAAAGGATTGATTTTGTTCCTACGGAATCAATCTTGGGCTTGTTAACTCAAAAATCACAAGAAAAAAGTGTTGAAAAACCAAAAATCCAGAAAGAAACATTCGGTCCCATTTTTGGTGTCTAGACCAAAATTTGTATCTTAGGTTTAGGAGCTTTTTATGTGCTTTGGTTGTTTCTAGTGTTAGCCTCTTCTTCACTAACACTAAAAGAGTCAAGATCCAAATTTTGAGCCATTTCCGAGTTGTTCTTAAACTTTGATAGTTGATGTTTTTTGAGGATTAATGGCTTGAAAGTGTGTTGTTGATGTTTGTGGTTGAGGATGTGGGTTTGAAATGCGTTGTTGTTGTTGTGGAGTTCAACGTGAGCTAAAAGAAACAAAAATCATTCAATTTGGAGCTCATTTGGGTTGGTTTCTATTTTTGAATGTTCTTGTTGTTCTTCATGTATTGTTGAGCAAGAACATTCAAAAGGGAGTGGTTTGATCTAAAAGGGTGAAGAAAGGAGTGTGGTTTTGTGTTTGTCTTGAAAGACACAATCCCAAGACATCTCAAAAGAAAAGGGGACAAAAGGGATTTCAAAAGTCATGTTTACCAAAAGGGAGTAAGAGCTTATTCCAAGACTAACAAAAGAGGAAAGAGCCAACAACCTTTCAAAAAGGTGTCTTGCCAAAATGGTGCAAGGAAGTCAAACCTTTTTGAAATTAAAAAAAAAGGCTCCAAGTTTTGTTGTTTCCCTCCCAAAGCTGATTTTCACCATTCCAAATTAAAATTTGACCAATCCAAATTACAAATTGCCACGTCACTAAACTGCCATGTCATCACCCTCAAAAAATAACGTTAGTCTCAAAATTTCAGATTTCTAAGTTTATTTTCTTTGTTTCCTTAGTTTTATTTCTTGAGTCTAGTTCTTATTAGCAACTAGTAATTACCTACTAGATTGTGAATTAGTTGTTTGAGTCTGCTTTTTTTCGTGTTTTTGTTCTTTGTGTGCTTTTCTCATTTTGATTAATTGAACTTCTTTGTTTCAAGTTCGTAAGCAGAATTTTCTATTTTGTGTCTTGAGCTGATCAAACAAGAATCTATTTTAGCTGCTAAGTAGTGATTGACACCTTATTGACTACCGGAGTATAAGCAACTTTTAATATTCGCTGCTCCGATTGTGAGAATCACAAAGATGAGTGTATACGAGTATTGGAGAGGAACTTTAACTACTAATCTTGTTTGTTCTTTTTGTAGGTTTAAAAGGTGATATAAAGAGAACCCGTCTTCAATAGCCGGGGATTATTGTGACTACAACATGGGAGACTATGATTGTAGTGAGGGATTATATTGCTACGAAGTTGAGGGAGATTGTGTGGGCTATGAAAATAGCCATGATCAAAACTTGGGAATATTTGAGGGTGACGGTTTTAGGGAAGAATATGAGGAAAATGAAGTGCCTAACCCTTATGGGGAATATGGAGATGATGTAGGACCTCATGATGGTTCTTGTGATAAAGTTGGGGCATGTGAGGAGTGTTACACTTCCCACTCTGAGCCTAGATTTGGTGTTAGGTATAATATTTTCATTCACAAAGCTTATGAGAGCTATGATGAAAGTACATGTGAGGAGTGTGAAAATTTATTTTATTCACCTTATAGTACTTCTTATCAAGATCGACTTGGTGTGAATGGTTATCCTAGCTACAGTAGAGGTTGTCCCACAAGAAGAAGAGGATATGCATCTCAAAAGATAATGGGTAATTATGTGCCTTACAATGGTTATCCGAGAAGGAGTGTACCCTCTGGAAAGGTGACAATTTATGGGATACCGGGCTGCCTCGTTGTATTAAATGATAGGTACTATAGAAACTACATCCTTCCATACATGGTTGACTACTTGGGGTTGTTTCGAGAGCCTTTACTTGTTCTATATTTCTTGGATGGGTTTAAGGTTACCAAGAGGGTAAAAGTTGTTTTCTCCCAATTTGATTACCATGGGTAGGTGTGGTGCAATCTGAGTGATGATGAGAGAAAAAAATTGAGAGGAGTAAGGGTGTGCAAGGTGGTAATCCAATAGTGGAAAAAAGAGAGGTTGTGTGGAGCGAAGTGAGGGGATTGCCACCAAACTGAGATAATATTGTTTATCCTTCTATTTCTAAGGACATTTGTGTAGGTACCGACATAGAAAGTGAAGGAGAGCAATACCGAAGTGAATTTGCTGTCCAAGCTTGTGGAGGACCTTCACAACATGACAAAGGAGAGTCTACTCAAGAACTTCAAGGTAAAATAGATAACTCTTACACTTTGTGCATGCGAATGATAATTGTGTGTCTAGTATCCCATTGAGTGTAAGTAATGGCTTACTTACTTATGAGTCTAATGATTCTTTGCCTCTTGTTGATGATGTACATTTTTTAAGTATGGATATACTAGTTGATACTATTGATGGCAAAATTGACTCTTCTTGTAAGATTAATTTATGTCCACCTAGTGTTGAAGCCTATATGCTGAACGAAAGTACATCGTCTTGTGTAATTGGTGTTGATTAACTTATTTGTGAAAATTATCCACCACTTGAGTATGTGGGTGATGTAATTAGTAGATCTCAAGTAAGTGAAGTACTTGAAAATATTGGTCAACAAAATAGGAGTGAACCCGAGAGCTATTCTTGGGATAATCTTGTACTTAAAACCTCTTTGAAACTTGATATTGATCTTTTAGAGAGTGAAGAACTTTCTTGTTCCAAATCAGCCTATGAGATAGATCATGCTCTCTTTAGGTATAATTTCTTGTTTGAAAATGATATACACACTCCTAAGGAACCTAGTGGATAAAATGATGGTATAGATCGTCTTGAAGTCTATAGCCGATATGCTAATCCACTATGGTGTGACAACATTCCTCCTAAAGATGGAAATAATTTTTTGAAAGATGAGAGTACTCTTAAGTGTAAGGAATGTGTAATCCTTCTTGAAAAACCAAGGTTAAAGATGTCATTGAATCCTTGGGGTAATGTTTCTAAATGCGCATCCTTTCTTGACACACTTGTGTTTGAGTTACGTGAATATCAACTTGTGGATGCCGAGTTGTTTATTTATTTGCAAGAACGAAAGTGTATGTCCTTAATTGGTTTGTCTTCATTCGTCTATGTCTCTACACTTGATTCCTTTCTATACTACCTCTTTGCCTATGATGACATCCATACTAGTTTTGGATTTGTTTTATGTAGAGGTAGGAAATTTGTTGGTAAGTCCATTTGTGTGAGTAATAGTGCTATATGGATCTCGTGGAATTTAGAACTAATTGAATCATAACCCTTGGTATGGTCTCTTAAAGAGATTAAAAGGCAATAGTGTCTTGCAGCTCATACGATCCTAATTCTACTTTTTGTTAAGACCCTTGTAACTTCCTTATCTCTTAGTGATTCCCGTAACCAAATCCTTTATGCATTTTTCATTGAGTATTTAATATTTAGTTGAAAGAATCCTTGGTTATATTTTAAATATGTGCAACCTTGGCATGTTGAGATTATTTGTCGTGCTAACCCTAACCATCATGCCATGAGGAGTTTGTATTTATTTGTCCTTTCTTCGGTTTTGCAAGGTTTGGATTCGAGGTCAAATCCTTTTTAAAAAAGGAAGGATGATACATATCAAATGGACGCCTTAGCTTTTGATGACATCATTCGAAGTCAATACGTGCGGCATCAAGCTTTGGTTGTATTGAAGATACGAGATCCTACATGGAGGGGCCGATTTGAGTATACCAAAGAGTAATCCTGCATGTGGAAGATTTCTTGGAGCATTCAATATTGAGGACTCACAGTTTTGGGACCTTCATTAAGGGCATTTTGGTCGCTTAGCCTTGTCCAAGTAACACTCCATGGTCGCCCCACCTCATTAAGGGTATTGGAGTCATTTTGTCTTCCATTATGTAATAAGTCTATATATATAGTCTCTTTTAGGTCTTTCTTCTTTAGCTTTTGAATGATGAATATGTGAAAGACTTCTTCTCTCTTTGAGAGTGTAACACCCTTAGTGTAGGGCTTGGAAAATCCATTATTGATCTTTGCTTAGAAACGGTGGTTGTAAGGTGGAGTTGATTCCCTTAGCGGTCACCATAAGAAGATTGGTGTTTGTTATTGCGAGTTTAAGGGTCTTATCATTTAATACATGGTTTGATTCTTCTTTCTTCATAACTTCTTATGTCATCTTATCTATCCCTTTATCTTATTGCATTTGTGTATTTGTGTCTTATCTTTTTATTCTCAGATTCTTTGTATTGCTGCCCGTGCTTGTTTTGTATCTTGTTCTTGGTTTTCTCTTGTTGTTCTTGGCTGGTATGTGTTTCGTATCGTGTCCCTTATCATTTCTTAGGGTACGTGGTGTTTAAGAAATGTATTTTAATGGATCAATCAAATATTAAGGCTATTTATAGTTGAGCTAGGCCTACATCTCCCACAGAGGTTTTGCAGTTTCATTATGTTAGCAGGCTACTACAAGTGATTTGTTGAGAGATTTGCTTTTACTACAACCCCTATGACCAGGTTGAGTAGGAAGGAAGTTCCATTTTAGTGGTCCATAAATTGTGAGGCGAGCTTTCTTAAGCTTAAGGACTTGCTCACTTCAACTCCTATTCTGACTTTTTTAGTTGAGGATGAGGGGTTTATTGTCTATGATGATCCTTCTGGTGTTGGTTTGAGGTGTGCTCTGATGTAGCAGAGTTGTGTTATTACATATGTGTTTATGCAGATGAATGTGTATAAGTGCAACTACGTCATTCATTATTTTGAGTTGGTAACAAAAGTCTTTACGCTTAAGATTTGGAGGTATTATCTCTATAAGGTCCATTGTGAGATCCTCACTAACTATCATTGTCTTCAATACATTATGACCCAGAGAAAGATTAATTCGAGAAAGTGTAGATGGATTGAGTTGTTGAAGGACTATGATATATCTATTCTATACCATCCGGGCATGGCGAATGTGATAACAAATGCCTTTTGCTGGAAGGCAGTGACGATGGGTAGCATGACCTTTACTTTTATTTTACATTGCCTTCTGGTGCTGGATATCGATCCCCTATCTAACTTGAAGGTATGTCTTGATATTTCAGTCCATAGGAGGATTATTTCTATTATCGACTCCAGATCTACCTTGTTGGAGCTGATTCAGAGTCATTGATTTGAGTATAACATGTTTCATAGCATTATAGGGTATGTAAAGACCTTCCTGGGGTCACTTCTATATTTTCTCTTATTTTTATCATTTAGAGCTTTCCTATAGCTGTCCCAAGTCATTTATGACTTGATAAAAATGCAGATCAGGTATCGGCCAGTTTATTTGTTTTTTAGAGCTAATTCCTATTTTTGAAAGTCTTTGTTGTTTCAAATTGGCTATTGAGAGGAAATTTCAGTTAAATGACCATGTATGCCAATCATGACAGTCCCACTAGCTCTGGAACATCTATTTTAGGCTAGGTGGTCCCTTGGTTATGGTTTTGAGTCTCCCAGACTCATTTCAGGCTATTGGTCAGAAGTTAAGAAAAATGGCACATTGGTATGGGACCCACTTTTCATCAAGATACCTCAGATGGAAATTTTAACTGTGCCATTGAGTCTAAAATGTCAAATTTGATAGGGTAGCATAGTTTGTTTGTGTATACGATATTCCAAATGAATCCTAAGGGGTTGGTGGAGACTTGGAAGATTTCCAAGTCTCAGCTGGTGCTAGTGCGTCGCTTAAGCGCCCAATGGATCACTTAAGCGACCTGGATTAGCCCAGCAAGTACGTTCTAAGCAATTCATTTGGTGCTTAAGCAATAGTTTCTTAAGTAGCCAGAGGTCGCTTAAGCGACAGTGTGCAGGGTGATCGGTATCACTAAGTGATGCGAGGTTGCCTAAGTGATGTGGCATACGCAACCCAGTGTCCTCTTAAGTGGTACCCGAATACCTGGGGAGGGTATAAAAACCCAGTTATCCTGATTTTCCCATTTTTACTTATTCTCAAGTGTGTAGAACCCTAAAAAATGTGGAAACTTGGGAGAATCATTGATGGGTGATTTTTGAGCATTGTGGACTTAGATTATGCGTTTCTTTTTTGAATTCTTTGTAAGTTTCATCAAATTCTATGGCTAATTTCTCATGATTTCCCAAAATCCCTAAAATATTATTGGGTTAATTGTAGCACTATTAGAGCTCCGAATTCACCCATTTTGAGGGTAAATGTTTCTTGAGCACAAATGGACGTTATGTTGGTTTTGAAAGTGTGATTTCGCAAATGGAGCCCACATGGTATTTTTATGTAATTTTAGAGCTGAAGCACAATAGTGAAATATAGGTATCCTTGTTCTCATTTTGATGATTAGGTTATGATTATTTTGATGGTGTGGCATCTTGTGGAAGCTTCTCGGAAGGGGAAATTAGTGGTTTAGTGGATTGTTCGAGATTTTCTTCAGCGTCCAGGCAGGATAGGTTTACCTTTTTTATAAATTGAGATAATTCATATTATAATTATGGTATTATGATAGATATGGGATGTGATGTTAGGTATTGGAAGCATGATTGGTATGATTAGTCTTATTTGGACTGTTTACACTATCTTGGAACCGTAATCTATGTAGAATTGACTTAGCAGCTCATATTTTTGGTGGAATTGACTTAGTTGTTCATATTTTATGAAGAATATCTTAGGTCTAACTATATCTTATTTAACTGCTAGAAATGAATTTAGATACTTTAGCAGAGTCTGGGGTAAAATTTGCCTAAAAATGGATTTTGGGGATTTGAAGTGGGCTTTTCCAACCCACCTTGGGCCAAGACTTGTGTTAGATATTGTAGGCTTATATAATCATATTATACCCTTTGAAATGCTTATTTTGGTACTTTAAGGAGATTAAGTACTTAGTGATTATGCTAGTTTGGTATTTGGGAGTTGATGCTAATTTCAGGTAAAACTCGGTGGTTTATTTATATGATTTATTGATATAGTCTATTGATATGGTTTATTAATATTTTTATTGATATGGTTTATTAATATGATTTATTTATATGAGCTCCGGTTCAAGTCTGCCAATTAATATGGTATTGATAATATGAGTTTCGATTCAAGTCCATGAAGTGATGACGATATTGATAATATGAGTTCCAGTATAAGTCTGGAAAATGAGGTGAAGAGGTTGATACTATTGAGGATGTTATGATGATTATGATGACATTTCCCATTTGATTCAAGAATGGAGAGCTAGTGCTATATCTTGTTTTGATGATGATCAGCTAACAACAAAGGACCTGAGTCTTCATAAAAACATACAACTGTCACTGTCCTGCGCAGTTTTGTCTGTTTGTGTAATAAACTATGCAGGTGAGATGCATACTATTAAGGACACCTATCCCAATAGAAATTCTACCCTAATAATTTTCTAACTATAAACAGAAAAGAGTTCTTTTCAATTCACCAGTGTTTGTAATCTGATTATTCAAGAAACAAATCGGTGAAAACTCAAATATTGCTTAACTTCCAAGATTTAATGTGCTTCGAGAGTGTTTCTTCTTGAGTCAAGTCTTGGTTTCTAATTGAATTACTCATATTATAAGAGTAATGCTTTTATTTTTTTTGTTGAGTGCTTAGGTAGAGTTACCTGAGTTGAATTTGGTTAGAGTTAATCAATATCAAGGAGAGATCTTGACAGAGTTGTTAAGAAGAGCTTTTAATAGAGTTATTGAAAACTAGTTTAGTCTAGAGTTAGGATCTAATGGAGTCCGTAATCATGTTTTATTATAGTGGATTCTTGATTGCTTATGAGGGAAAGCCATTGTTTTTCCTCCCTTGAGCAAGGAGGTTCTCACGTTAAATCTTTGTGTTCTTTAATTTCCTGCAAAGTGTTGTTTACTTACTGCTTTACTATTTTATTGGTTGTGTCTGACATGAAGGGACCTGGTCCCTCATAGTGTGGTGCAGCCCCCACATTTAAAAAAATTATATCAATGGCAGGTCACTCTAAACTTTCATACCTAGAGTTCTTAATTGATCATGACTGCTCCACCTAATATGGTAGAAGGGTAATCTACCACTAGACTATCCTTCTTTTATGGGCAGTACTATGGGTAGTGGAAACCAGGATGTATGACTTCATTATGGCCAAGGACAGTGAGCTGATGAATGTATTACTTGATAGTACTTATGTGCCTATTCAAGAGGTAAAAAAAAGAGACGTAACAAGGATTGTTGTCAAAACTAGGAGAGAGTTAGATGATGAAGATCGAAAAAAGGTTGAGAAGAATTACAATGCTATGGAATTGCTTGTCTGTGGCATAGGACCTGATGAATATAACAAGATTTCTTCTTATGAAAATGCTAAGGAAATCTTGGATTGCTTAAGGACTGCTCATGAAAGAACCACTGATGTGAAGGATTCAAAAATTGATATGCTGACTACTCAGTATGAAACCTTCACCATGAAAGAAGGAGAAACTATCCAACAGATACATACCAGATTTACTTTAATCACCAATGAGTTGCACTACTTAGGAAAAGTTATCCCTTTGTATAAACAAATGAGAAAAATTCTAGGTGTTCTTCCTAAATCCTAGGAAAGCAAAGTGGATGCTATCACTGAGGCAAGAAACTTGAAAACTCTCACAATGGATGAACTTATTGGTAATATTAAGACTTATGAACTTAAGAAGTTGCAAGGGCAAGAGAAGAAGAAAGCAAAAAGAGAAAAATCTCTGGCATTGAAGGCTTCAAAATCTGACTCAAGTGAAAACGACACTGATGTTGCCTATTTGGCAAAAAGAATTGTTAGAGAAATAAATAAAAGTGGTCAGTTTTAAAGAAGGGAAAGTAGAAGCAAAAAGGGAGGCACTGTTGAGTTTTGTCTCAAATATGGAAATCCTAAGCATTTCATTAAGGATTGTTCAATACCAAAAATGGATTATGAAGAATATCTCAAGACTGGAGGTGACAAAGGAAATAATAGGGACCAGGTCTCTGTATAATCAAGAAGAAAGTCTACAACTGATTATGCAGTAAAGCAGGCCTTAGCAGTCTAGGGAGATTCCTCCAGTAATTTGATGAAGCCGAGTAGTTTGTAAATGTATCTATGCTAGATGTGGAAGATAGTGAAGTTATCTATCATTCCTTATTTGCTCTTATAGAAAACACAAAAAATGAAGAAGAAAATGGCGTAACTCTCTCAGACATTGAGGAAAACTTAGATAACTACTCTGTTAGAAATATAAGGAAACTAAAAAATGTGTTGATTGGCTTTGAGCATGAGTTGACTGCTGAGAAAAATAATCTAGAAGAGAAATTAGAAAATCAAGAGCTTGAATTGATTGCTTTAACTCTCCAGATATCTAAAATAGATGAATTGTTCACAAAATTTAAATCTAAAAATCAAAGTTTAATGAGTCAACTTGAGAAAACAAATGATTCTGATGGTAAAGGGAAGAAATAAGCCTCAAGGCTTCAAATTGATCTTAAACAAAAGTTGAGGGATTCTCAGAAGCATCTTATGAATACACTTCATAAGAATGAAGAATTAGTGTCACGACCTGAGACTACTCCCTAGTCGCAACACGGTGCTTAGAACCACAAGTGATCCCAAGCTAACCCATGAGCTAGTATACTACTAGAGCAACTAATTTAAAATATATATCTAAGATAAATATGTTGAATGGAAGCATAATCATGAGAAAATCATGTGATACTGTAAAAGATTACAATACGATAAATCTGAAAAAAGAACTTGAGTTACATATAACGACTCTGACTGACTATCTATGAAAGCTTTACTATACCATAGGTAGATAGGACATCCCTCCAACTACCACAAATCAATACATAAGGATAATAAAAATACAATACATGAAAAGCAATGGATTGGAGTCCCTAAAATATGAGAACTCATCACCTGCTGGCTAGAAGCTATAATCTATTAGACCCTGGTGTGTGGACTACAATGGGTACCTACATTATGAAGGAATATATCTATAAATGCATATATATGGTTAGTACTTAGGAATGTACTAAGTAAATGGGACATGCACCAAATCATGGAAATGCTTAAAACATGCTTTAAAGTTGAGGATATAAGATATTTCATGAAATATAAATTTAATTCATGGCTGTACTTAAGAGTGTAAGACATAATGAAACTTCTAAATCATGAGGATCATGTATGAATACTGACAATGAAAGCATGAACATGTAAAATAAATGCAAGACCAAGTAAAGCATATACTAAAATAATCTCTAAAACTGACTGACTAAATAGCTGGTAAATTGAATACTTGGTCATGAAAACCTGAGCTGATACAATCTGAATACTGAACCGAACTAAAACTGTGGGAGTTATCATGTAACATACATGCCCCAATCTAGATAATTGGGGTCCAACCTGTAACCCCAGTTGGAAGAGTGTTAGTACCTTACCATGGGTACTAACACTGGCTGTGTGGATCCACTAATCTGGTGTCCCAAAGAACTAGGGTGTTAGTCCTGTACTGGCGGGTAACCCCTAAGAGAGTATAAGTCCTCTAATGAAAGGTGTCATATCATAACCTACGCTGACTACGTTATTCTGGAACTTAGGGATTGCTACTAAAGGTATCTACTGGCGGGTGAGCCTTCATCCCTAGGTTCGGTCAATGCTAAATCCTACTCCTAACTGTACTGACACTGGTACTAATTAAAGTTAATAGGACATCACATCTAATAAGTGCTCATCATGAATATAATAATCTAAATATGATGATAAAGAATCATGATCTGACTGACTTGTTACTTGAAAACAGAAATATGTATAAACATATAAGTATTGGGTGATCATAACCCTTCAGAACTGAAAATACTTTAAATACAATAACATTATCACTACCTTGTAAAAAAATTCATGATTCGTAGACCTAAATCAAAGTACACTTGACTAAACTGATGAAATTCATGATTTTGAGTATGAGGATATGTTAAACTTAGGAGGACAACATGTTCACATGGTTTAATTTCATGAATTGGTAAATTAACATGGTAACAACCGAATAGGATGTGGTTGACTGAAATTCAAAGCATGTAATAACATAATTAACATAGGAAAACATATTGGCATGGATTGAATTTAAAACAACTAAGAAAACATGGATAAAATTAATAATTAATATGGATATTTTCATAGACGAGGATAAAAATATCATACTTGAACAAAGAGGAATTTTGGGACTCAATGGGTGGAAGGAACCCATTGAAGAATACCCCGCATTCCTAAATGTAAAAGATTTGGATAAAATTTTTGGGATTGAAATTGAACTTGAAGAACCCTAGTTGGATTCAGGGAGAAAGGAATCACCTCTTTTTGCTCTGAGATTAAGGATTTCTGAGTTATGATAGGTTAGTTTAATATTTATTCTTGATAACTATTGTTTAGTGGGTGAAACAACGTAGTTTTACAGTTAAAAGAGTGGGAAAAAAACCAAAAAACCCCTTAGAAACCGTTTGGAAGTCGCTTGGAAGTAGTTTCAATGACTTATGTCTTGACTTGTAGGTTCTGACCTTGAGTCGTGCATTGAATCATGGTCAAAAATTCAATTTTTTCCTCTACAGCCCAAACTATGACTCTCTCCTAATGATCTATAATGAGACATTGCGAGTCGTAGTTTGGGAAGCTTTGACAGTGCTTCAGTATTTTGGCCATAACTTTTTACCCCGGTATCGGATTAAGGAGAACTTGGTATAGTTGGAAATATAATTCAATTATGTATCTTTTGGTTGGTATTGAACTCAAAAATAATTCTTATAAAAAGTTATGCTCATTGGAATCTGATTATAATTATATACTTCACAAGAATTTAATCGCTAAGGGATGTTTTGACTTGTCTATAAGCTAGGAGCTATTTGTGACCTTAAATATCTATAAATCACTATAAAACTATCAAAACATGATGTTTGATCTTGCATGAACTTAAAGTGTGGTTCTAACATTTTGGATTTTTGAGGTGTCACAATTAGAAAGGGACCTAGTCCGTCTAAGGAAAGAACTTAACAAATCACTAAAATGGACCATATCCTTACAAATACTTTCTAATATAACTGGACAGGGTGTCAATAGGTCTTGGATATAAGTATAAAACCTAATAATTTGGTCTCAAGGGAAAGTTGTTCATGGTATTAGAAATAAGGTCCACAAACCTCTATGTATTCATTGTGGAAGAGATGAACACTTGAAGGAAATCTGTCAGTTTTGGCTTAGAGCTAGGATGAGCAGTACTAACTATATCCAGCAGGAGAATTATCATCCTAAGGGTTCCACGCCCTTGAGAAATGTGAAGAAAAACTCTCCATTTAGATGGGCCAATAAATATTTGATCACACCTTTGTTTTTCTACTGGAAACTCAAAATCAAGTGGGTTCCCAAATCTAACAAATTATTATATTTTCAGGCAAGAGAAAGGCGATGCAGTAGGAATTGGTTCATGGATAGTGGATGTTCAAAGTATATGACTGGAAGGACTGACTGCTTTCTTTCCCTAAAGACACTTCAAGGTAGAGGTATCTCATTTGGAAATGGTAAAAAGGGTTATATTCATGGTGTGCGAAAGATTGGGAAATCACCTGATCAAGAAATAAAAGATCTGTATTATGTGAATTGCTTTAAGTACAGTCTTCTAAGTGTTTCTCAAATCTATGACAAAGGTAATAAGGTCAAATTCTTATCCGATGGATGTACTGTGTCAAGCTTAAAGTCTAGGAGAGTTATTCTCAAAGATAAGTGGATAAAAAATATGTATGTAGCTGATTTAGAGTCTGTGGCTAATGAGGAATTAACTTGCTTAAGTATTCAAAGTGAAGATGTTGATTTATGGACCAGATGTCTGGAACATATAAGTTCCTCTTTGCTGAACAAGTTGATTTCAAAGGACCTGGTCCGTGGCATACGAAAGCTGAAATTTCCAAACAACAGGGTTTGCAATGCTTGTGTTAAGGGTAAACAAACTAGGTCTTTATTTAAGATGAAGAAGCAGGTGAATAGTTCTAAACCCCTTGGGAAGATACATATGGATCTATGTGGAACTTTTAAAGTCTAACGTAGAGGAGGAAGAAGTACATGTTTGTCATTATGGATGACTACTCCAGGATCTCCTAAACAATGTTCTTCAGAACCAAGGATGAAACCTATGAGGTTCTGCTTATTTTTGCCAAACAAATTCAAATGAAGCTGAATTGTAAGATTGATGAATGAAGATCTGATCATGGAACTAAATTTGAAAACTCCCAAGTTGTAGGATTCTGTGCTGAAAATAGATTCAGTCATAACTTTTCTTCCCCAAAGACTCCCCAGTAAAATAGAGTTGTTGAAGAAAGAATAGAATCCTCATAGAGATTGCCAGGACCATGTTGCTTGACAATGGGCTTACAAAAAAACTTTAGGATGAAGCTGTAAATACTTCTTGCTATATGACAAATAGGTGCTTTATTAGATCACTCCTAAACAAGAACCCGTATGAGTTTGTGTTCACTAGAAAGCCTAAGCTTGACTACTTAAGACCTTTTGGGTGCAAATACTTAATTATAAATAAAGGGAAGAATGATCTTGGAATGTTTGATTCCAAAAGTGATAAAGCAGTAATTGTGTGCTATTCCTCAATAAGAAAAGTATACAGAGTTTTGAACAAAAGAACTTTGTGTGTAAAAGAAAATGTACATGTGGTGTTTAATGATTCATCAAAACTTATGAATCCAGGTGATAGTGAAGATTCAAAAATAGAAGAACTCATTCCTATTCAAAGGGATGATATTACTGAAGATGATGGTCAAGGTCTAAATAATGCAAATGAGATGAAAGTGATGGTGATCCAGGATCTCATGCACAGACCCCTGCTCCAGTTAAAGAACATCAAGAGAGGTCCAGTCAAACTCCTCAGGGATCTGGTCCCAGTGGAACTCATCTCAGAAGGTCAAACTAGAGGCATAAATCTTCTCATCCACTTGAGAATTTGACTATACCTTTGGAATGTGGAGTGCAAACAAGAGAACAAGCTAGAGATTTCATGGCATTCTCAGCATTCTTATCCCAAACTGAGCCTAAAAATATGGAAGAAGCTCTAAAAGATGCTAACTGGATCAATGCAATGCAAGATGAGCTTCAGCAATTTGAAAGAAGTAAAGTTTGGCACCTGATCCGGTTCCCTAACCTATTGACAAAGCTATTATTGGGACTAAATGGGTGTACAGAAATAAGTAGGATGAATATGGAACTATCAAAAGAAATAAATCAAGGCTGGTTGTCCAAGACTATAACTAGGAGAATGAAATTGATTATGATGAGACATTTTCCTCAGTAGCAAGGATAGAGGCTATCAGTATTATTATTGCTTTTGAGGCCTATATATATAGGGTTCAAAATCTTCCAAATGGATGTCAAAAATGCTTTTCTATATTAAACTGGTAGGAAGAAGTCTATATCAAAAACCCCCAAACAACCTCCAGGTTTTAAAGATGCAGATTTTTCTCATAATGTTCTTAAATTAGACAAAGCTCTCTATGGGTTGAAGTAAACACCTAGGGCTTAGTATGAGATACTTTCAAAGTTTCTTCTGGAAAATGGCTTTAAAAGAGAAAAAATTGATAATACTTTCTTTTCAAAGAGCAGAGGTAGCAGCTTATTGATTGTTCAGATAGATGTTGATGTTATAATCTTTGGAGCTACTTCTGAATCCCTATGTGAAGATTTTACAAAGCTAATGGGGAGTAAATTTGAAATGAGCATGATAGGTGCACTGAGTTTCTTCTCGGGCTTACAGATTAAGAAACCTTCTTAAGGGACAATGACATGTCAACAGAAGTACATCAAGGAGATTCTAAAAAATACAACATGGGAGATGTCAAGCAAATTGAAACTCCAATTGGAACTAGTTCCAAGATGGATAATGATGAATTTGGTCCCTTAGTTAATAAAACCATGTATAGAGGTATTATAAGATCCTTACAGGGGACGTAGTCCTGTACTATCCTTTTGGAGTCAATTTTGATCTAGTAGGATATGTTGATGCTAATTATGTTAGATATCTAGTGGATAGAAAAAATACCTTAGGAATGGCTCATTTTTTGGGTTCTTCCTTAATCTTCTAGGGTTAAAAAATGCAGAATTTAGATGCTTTATCTACTGCTAAAGCTGAGTATGTGGCTACAGCTTCTTTTGTTGCTCAATTATTATGGATCAAACAACAACTGAAGGACTTTGGGATTGTCTCAGACACTATTACTCTTATTTTTGAAAACATAAGTGGTCTTAACATCGCTAAGAATCTAGTGCAACATAAGAGGACCAAGCATATTAATGTGAGACATTATTTTCGAAGAGATAACATTGAGAAGGAAGATACTTTCATAAAGTTTTGCAAGACTGAAGATCATATAGCAGACATTTTCATTAAGGCTCTTCACAAGGAATAATTTATGAAGAACAGGTCGAGGTTGGGGTAGATCAAAATAACCTGACCATCTAGATGAATTAGTCTTTATCTCTAAAATTATCTATGATCAAGAGACAAGTATCATTTATAAATTATATACTTATTGGTCTAACTCAGTATCATACCTTTGAAGGTATACATATATGGAAATAATTTTGGAGGAAGACATACGTGACATACACAAATTTAAGGATTCACTCAAGAAACAGAGGGAACTGGTACCTTCTCTCAAGTTAGTAAGGTGAGTATGCATATTTTGTTCTGATAGAAAAAGGCACGTCTTCTCTATCTGTGTCAGAAATTTGTCTTATACAAAAAATAAAGGTGAGTCACCCCAAAATTGAAATCAAACTTTTCTCACTCCTACAAAATCTCATCCTAGTGCACATATGTTCCCCTAATGCCTTTTCAAGATCTATGGTCTTTTTACTTTAAAAGTAACACCTAATCTGAAATAATGTTGTCCTCAAAATTCAGTGTAGATAAAAACCCACTCTCAAACCTTCTTCAGAACTTCAAGCCTACTTCATCCTTTCTATCCCTATTAGGAAAACACATGATTGAACCACTCTTCACAGACACCTTCATGGATGAACTTCAAGTGACTGAAATCCATAAGAAAATGGTTGAGCTTCTTCCTAAAGTCTCATTGTCTACAACTCTCCTTTAATTCAAATAGTAAACCAGGTTAAGTCATCCTATCCTTAAAATATAGACGCCTTATTCAGTCAACTCGTTGATGCACATTTATCCCCAAAAACACATAATCTTTCTGACAGTGTAATGACAAGTGATGATTGGGTTGCTAAAAATCTCATTTTGCTATCAACTAACCCCAAAAGGAGTCTGTTTAGTCCTAAGACACAAGATGTCAGTTTGAAAACAAGAAGTACTGGAGTGAAATATAGGAGTCCTACTATAAAGCAACAAACTTCAGAGGGAGTTGGTCCCATAAATAGGAAATAACTGAAAGGGAATCTATCATTATTCTATTAGAAGGAAATGGGAGGAAGAAAGTAATCTTGTGCCCAAGAAAGTTAGAAATAGTTTCTTTAGAAATAAAAAAATACTGAATGGAATTATTTGAGCTTATTAAACATCAGAAATGGCTCCATCTTATGGAAGGACCCATTCCCATAGTCTTTGTGAGGTAGTCAGGGAATTCTATTCCACATTGGATTTTTCTGAAGACAAATAGAAGATAACTTCTGTTGTTCAAGGGAAAAAGCTGAATCTTGATGTTGCATTACTTGGGAGAATTCTGGATGTTCCTATCAATGGTGTGAGGACTGTCTCAAAGCGACAACCTTCAATAGAGTTTATGGAAAATGCATCAAAAATTAAAGAAAAATATATGGATGTAGTAAATGAGAATCACTCAAAAGTGAGTTTCAATTAGTCTTTGATTTTGTTAATAAAGTGATTCTACCTAGATCATAAAAGAAGAACATTAGTTCAACTATTGATTTGTATGTGATGGAGTGTTTTAGCAGTTTTAAGATCATTAGTTTACCTACTTTAATAATGGAGAACTTACAAAAAGTTGTCCATGGGAAAAATAGAAAACATAGCATGCCTTATGGATACAAGTTGAACAGAGTGTTTGATCATTTTGGTATTGTCTATGAAAATAAAACTCCTGGAACCGTGATACAACTATTTGGTTTGAAGACTCTGATCAAAATTGAGTGTGTGGTAAAAAAAATAGGAACTATCTCTCAAAAGAAGCTCAACAATGAAATACAGGAATTAAAGCTCAACACAACTTCTAATGATACAGAGATTAGCAAATTACAAATGATAATTCAACATCTTTTTAACAAGGATCCAAGATTATTTGAAGATCTTAGAACTTAGAATGCTAAACTAAAGAAGAGAGTTTTAACTCTAATTGATGAGGTTCTTAGCTTGAATGCGGAGATAAAATAGCTAACCAAGGAATTGTTACACTGTCATGCCACAAAAAACAATAACATGACTCTACTTCTCCAGACCCTCTTTCCACGCCTTTCACCTATTTAAATTTTCTTAATTCATGTGGCTTTTTCTGTGGAACATTTAAATTGTGCACTAAAATGATACTTATCCTTTACATATGAATGAATCCTTATTTGTGTGTTTCATCTATCTCCTCTTTACTTTTAAAGATGTTCTTTATGTTAGGCATGAGTTAACTAACTTGTGTTTATTTTACTCTTAGTTTACTGTTATCACTTTTCCATGATGCCAAAAAGGGGGAATACTAAATCCATATGGTAGGGACCAGGTAGCATGTATAGGTGTTGAAGTGCAAATGTAGATGGACGTGTTGAATTTCGGTAAATCATAATATGACATACTAATAGGGGGAAGTAATGCTGGTACATGATGATAGGGAAAATCATGGTGTATAGTGATAGAGGGAACATTTATCAACAACAGTGGTGATCACTCTAATTGAATGAGATAAATGAATGTTGATGCTAAAAAATATGTGGTTTGTTTGTCTTTATTAAACATGGGGAAATTTCTGTATCTTATTTTTATGATGATCAACTGACAACAAGAGGCCAAGTGCTTGGTTCTTCAGGAAAATATATAGATGTCACTGTCCTGCATAATGTTTTTCTGTTTGTGCAACAAACTGCACAAGTGACCAGTGTATCAGGACACCTGGCCAACAAAAATTCTACACTAATCCTTATCCAACTATAAATAGAAAAAATGCTTCAAAATTCACCAATTTTTGCAATCTAATTATTAAATAAAGACATCGATGAAGACTCAAATATTGCACAAGTTCTAAGCTTTAGTTTGCTGAGAGAGTGTTTGTTCTTGAGTCAAGACTTGGTCTGTAATTGAGTTGATATTGGTTAGAGTTAATCAATATCAATGAGAGATCTTGATACAGTTGTCAAGGAGAGTTTTTAATAGCATTATTAAAACTAGTTGAGCCTAGAGTTTGGTTCCAATGAAGTATGTAATCATCAGTTTGATTATAGTGTATTATTGAGTGCTTGTGAGAGCAAACTATGGTTTTTCCTCCCTTGAGCAAGGAGGTTTTCATGTTAAATTGTTGTGTCTTTAATTTCCTTCAAAGTGTTGTTTTCTTGCTACTTTACTATTTTATTTCCTGTATTGGACTTTAAGAGACTTGATCCCTTATAGTGTGGTGCAACCTCCATATTTCAATAGTTTGATATGATATGATATGAAACGGTATGGATGGTTTGATGGTAATAGCTGATATTCGATAAATTTATGGATCTTGAGTTATTTTTTTCCTTTGAATGTACTCTCCAGGCTTATGAAGTCTACATTGGGTTATTTACTTTTTCACATTTTTTAGATTATTGGGGCCCGTATTATAGTATTTATTATGCTTTCTTTCATATTATATTTGTTCTAATTATTTATTTAGTATGTTGAAGCTTATTTCCAGCCTTACCCTTTTTCCTTAACATAGACTATTTTATATTATATCTTACCATACTTATATCATAATTTAACTCAGTCGACCGATGATTCCTACTGAGTACCCATGGTTTTTTTAATCATGCTCATTTATTTTACCTTTTTGGTTAAGATTTGAGTACTAGTAGCTGCAGCTGATGTAACATTCATGTTGAGTTAATTTCGGCGATAGGGTGAGCTCTTAGAGTTAGAGTTGCCCGTTTTCCTTCTATTATGTATGTCTAGTCTTTCAACTTCCGAGACAAATTGTATTTGACTATTTTAGTATTTATGTTCTATTTTTAGTAGCTCTTGTAATGATCGAGTTGCACCATGACATTTGTGCGATGGTGGTTGATACTTTATCTATCTATTTGACTATTATGACTGTCTTATTGTTGTTATAAGCCTTTAATTGTTAACTGATACCAGAAAAACAATGAATGTACCAAAAACAAGCCAAAACAGTCTACAAACACACTATAAACCCGAGAGCTTGAAAGTAATAACTCTAAAATATGAAAACAATAACAATAATGAGATTTTGAAGGAGTAATAACACAAAAATAGTAGCTACACAATATGAATAGCAAGATGAAAATAATATTAACCAACGGTTTCAACAACACAAGAAACAACAACAAAAGATTACACTAAACAAAGAGGTAGTTAGATAGACTACATGAAGGCATAATCTTAAGAACCCAAGAGATTATTCCACTCTTGGACCCTTAATAATACACATGAAAATTCACCTATATCTTACGTTGGAACAAGAGGTACCTCGATCTCCCAAGCATCAAATATTTTCAAGCTTGAATTAAACATGAGTGAGTCCATACTCAATATTACCTTGTTACAATGTTTCGGCCATAGGGCCTTTCTCACTAGACTGAGTGTTTTAAATGTTACGACTTTCAATATTCATAAAAATCTAATGAATGAAACCTTACATTATTCTATATATAGTGTTTTACAAATAATAGGTAAAATGACCAAAAGAACCCTTAGTGAAGGGGCGCCCCTCTAGTGTATATAGTGAACTATTTTTGGCATCTCTAGTTTATGTAGTGGACTATTTTGGTGTGAATTTAGGTCCTATTTTACACTTAAATTACACACACTAAGTCTCGGGTCCAACACACTCTCCCATAAGTTCATCTACGTGATCGTACTTGTATCATTGACTTTTGGATTTTAGGCCATTTTCCACCAAGTTAACCCATTAATTATAGATTCAGATATGATTTGGATTACCTACTAGTGGGATAAAGTAGGTGCCATCATGACTCATAAATAAGGCTGCAACAAATTGGTATCAAAACCAAGGTTCAATGATATTGTTGGTATCACAACAATGCTACCACTAGGACATATGCTACTGCTACACGTGATGAGGATCTCAAGATAAAGCGTAGGGACACTATTGATATTCATAAATGACCTAGAGGTTGTGGACATCCTAGGATGTGTACCCATTTAAGGGATAGGATATAGGGCCTTCACCAGACCCTATACCTTCTCCAAGCTAGATATTCTTTTTTCCCAACCAGTGGTGGGATAGGTACCAACATAGGATCCACTGAAACTTATTCTTATTCAGTTCTCAGGGATGAATTAGTTCATGTTTTGTGGTTAGTTGGTGATGCACCATCTTATGGTGAACAGTTTATGAATTAGAGTGGTACTGAAGTGAGGGCATAGCCTGTAGCTGTAGATCTCCAAGTTGAGGTGCCTTTTATACTGGTGGTTGCTCAGCTGGTAGTTACCTAGCCTACTATGTCTTTTGAGAAGCAGAAGATATTGGGTAAGTTCTTGAGATTGGCTCTACCTAAGTTTTCTGGTGCATCGAGAGGGGATGCGAATGAGTTCTTAATTATTTGTGAGGATACGATCCTTAATTTGGGCCTAGTTGAGACTCATGGTATGTATTACATTAATTTTTAGCTAGACTTAGAAGATTAACATTGGTGGAGATTTTTTCTTGATTTTATTCAAACTGGATCCCCTATTGACATGGACTAAGTTCTCTGAGTTCTTTATGGAGAAGTATATTTCCTGTAGTCTTAGGGATCATTTGAGGGATTAGTTTTCAAGTTTGAATCATGGCTCCATAACTATTATGGAGCATGAGTCTTGATTTCTCGAGTTGGCTAGCATGCTGCTTCCATTCTAATTACTGAGTACAAGAAGATTTGTTTCTTTATTAAGGGGGTTAAGAATTCCTCTTCAAATGTCTACAAAAAGTTTGGTTGCTACGAATAGATATTTTGAAAAAGTTTCTGATTATGATTAGGTTATGGAGGAGATGCCTAATGAGGTCTAAGGGGGCAATGATAAGCGGTATTTTATTAGGTTAGTTTCAGTGGGAGTCGTAGTAGATCATGATTCAAAGGCAGTGGTTATCAAGGTAGGTACCCTCCGTATTAGCCGTATCATTATCAAGTTCAGTCTAGTAGGCATGTACAAGTTGAACTTTAGATTATTGATGGAGGACTATCTAGTTTTAGTGATCACCCTTGCTAGGGTAGTGGTTAGTCTTTGAAGGATTGCTTTAGGTTATTCTAGTCATGGTGATTATTTTAGGTCAGGCGGATCTTTGAGTTTTTGTTCAGCTCCTTAGGCATGTTATGGTTGTAAAGCTTTTCGTCAATTTTTGAGATAGTGCCCCAGTTATGGAGCAATATAGTTCCTTCAGTTCAATGTGTTCCATTGATTTGGGCAGTTTTTCCCCCAAGTAGATATGGTATACATAGTTACACGGGTCGTCCCTAGAGTGATCGTGGAGATTCTTAGGCAGGCAGTATAAGAGGTTGGTTAGGAGCCCATCCATGTGGTGAGCATGGTCAATTGTATGCCATACCAACTAAACCTAAGGTTGAGTCTTCGAATGCTGTTATCACAGGTATGATATTGGTGTTCCATCAGTCGGCTTTTGCTTTATTTGATCTGAGATACACTTATTCTTACATGCCTGCTTATTATGCCCCGCAGTTAGAGTTATCTTGGGATTTTTTTCTGTGCTATTATATGTATCTACTCTCATGGGTGATTCTATAGTTGTGGATGTGGTTTATAGGTCATATGTTGTGACTGTTCAAGGGTTTAATATCTGGGATTATCTTATTCTGTTAGATATGGTGGATTTTGACATGATTCTAGGCATGGATTGGTTATCCCATAATCATACAGTCTTGGATTATTTTGATAAGACAGTTACCTTATCCATGCTCGGCGTACCCCTGGGTGTATGGCAGAGAGCTATTAGCTACGGGTCGATAGGGATTATTTCTTATATTTGGTCTAGGAGACTTATTTCAAGGGGTTACGCATCTTATCTTGATTATATTTATGATTTTAGTATGATAGTCTTTTGCTTAACTCTGTTCCATTAGTTCGTGAGTTTCCTGATGTTTTCCCTACCTATATACCTGGTCTTCCTCTTGAGCATGATCTAGAGTTTGTTATTGATCTTGAGCTGGGCACCCGACCTATTTCTATAGCACCTTACCGCATGGATTTTGCTGAGATTAAGGTGTTAAATTCTCAACTTTAGGATCTTCTTGGTAAGGGTTTCATTTGACCAAGTGTGTCTCATTGGGGAGCTCTTATGTTGTTTATGAAAAAGAAGGACGATTCCATGTGGATGTGTATTAATAATAGGTAGCTTAATAAGGTGATGGTGAATAACCAATATCCTATGCCTCACATTGATGATTTGTTCGACTAGTTTTAGGGTGAATCACTGTTCTCTAAGATTGACTTGAGATCCTATTACCATCAGTTAAAGATTCAGGCATAGGATATCCCAAAGACAACCTTTTGTCCTATTATGGTTATTATAAGTTTTAAGTGATGTCTTTTGGATTGACCAATGCCTTAACCACATTTATGGATTTGATAAACCACATGTTCAAGCCTTATATGGATTCTTTTGTGATTGAGGTCATCGATGGTTTCCTTGTGTATTTAAGGAGTAGGGTGGAGCATATTCATCATTTGAGAATTGTGCTCCAGACTTTTAGAGATCATAGGCTTTTTGCCAAATTCTTTAAGTGTGAGTTCTGGCTTGAGTCAGTGATATTTCTTAGTCATGTGGTGTCTAAGAATGAGATTATGGTAGACCCAATGAAGATTGAGGATATTTGTGATTGATCCAAGCCTACACTCTATTTGGGGTTCGTAGCTTCATCGGTGTTTCTATTTACTATAGATGATTCATCAAGATTCACCACTATTATAACATTGATGACTATATCGACTTAAAAGAAGGTTCCTTTTTGATAGTCCAAGTAGTGTGAATCGATCTTTTGAAAGATCAAGTGATTCCTCACTTCAACTCTATATTGGCTCATCCTGTTGAGTGTGAGGGACTTATCGTATATTGTGATGCTTCTGTTGTCAGTCTAGGTTGTGTGTTGATGCAATAGAGTTAAGTTATTGCTTATTTATCAAGGCAGATAAAGGTGCACAAACATAACTACTCCACTCATAATTTAGAGTTGGAGGCGTTAGTTTTGCGCTTAAGATTTGGATACACTGTCTTTATGGCATAGATTGTGAGATCTTTACAAATCATCATAGTTTTCAATTTCTTATGACCCAAAGAGAGCTTAATTCCAGGTAATGTAGATGGATGGAATTGCTTAACAATTATGAAATCTCTATTTTTTCTCATTCGAGCAAGGTAAACATAGAAGCGAATGCTTAAGACAAAAGTGGCGAGTATGGGTAACTTGGCTTCTATCTCTGTTTCTAATAGGTCATTGGCATGGGACATTTATCCTTATCCAACTTGATTGTGCGACTTGATATTTCATACCCTAGGAGGATTTTTGATAGTAATGAGCTAAGGTCTTCACTTATTGAGCATATTCGAAGCCATTAGTTTATAAGACTTTGCATCATCGGTGATCAAGTGTGGAGTGGTGAGTCCAAGAGGGATATTATAGATGTTGAGGGTATTCTAAGATTTGATGGCCGCATTGTGTTCTGAGGGTTGGAGACTTGATTCAGTTGATTTTGCATGTGGCTCACAACTCAAGATATTTTATTCACTTAGGTATAACTAAGATGTATAGTGATTTGAGGCAACATTATTGGTTGAGTGGTATGAAGAGATATTTAGCAAACTTTGTAGCTTGTTGCTTATGTTTTCAGTAGGAAAATGTTGAGCATTAGATACCTGGTGGCTTGATTCATAGGTTGTCCATTTTTGAGTGGAAGTGGGATCGAATTACCATAGAATTTGTTAGTGGTTTTCCTCGCACCTCCTGTGGTTCCGATGATATTTGGGTCATTATGGATCAGTTGAACAAGTTGGCATATTCTATTCCAATTTAAATGTAATTCAGTGCCAAGAGGTTAGCCTGCATCTATGTTCATGAGATAGTTTGTTTGAATGGTGTGCGCGTATTTATTTTTTAGTCTGGGGTTCATTGTTCACTTCTAGCTTTTAGAGAAAATTTTTAAGAGGAGTTGGGTACTCAGGTGGATCTTGATATAATATTCTATCCTCAGACCGATGGGCAGTTAGAGTGGACTATTAATGTTCTCGCTGATATGCTCCGAGCCTATGTTATGGATTTTAGAGGTCAGTGGGAGCAACCCTTAGCCTTGGAAGAGATTGCGCATTATAATAGCTACAATTCAAGTATCGAGATGGCACCTTTTGAGGCCTTGTATGGTAGGAGATTTCGTTCTTAGTTTGGGTGGTTTGAGATCTCCTAGATTAGACCCCGTGTATTGAATTGCTTTAGGAATTGTTGGATAGAATCAAGGTTATTCAGGATAGGTTGAGGGTAACTCAGAGTTGGAAAAGACTTATGTAGATCGTAGATTTCATGCCTTGAGATTTAGAGTTGGTGACGAAGTATTCCTCTGTGTTTCACCTACGAAGGGTGCGATGAGGTTTGGGAGGAAGGGCAAGCTCAACCCCAGATATATTAGGCCCTTTGAGATTCTATACACAGCTGGTGAGGTGGCTTATGAGTTAGCCTTATCCCCAGATTTTGTTTGCGGTCCATCTGATTTTCAATGTTTCTATGTTGCAGTGATATATTCCTTATCATCTCATGTGCTTAGATAGGAATTAGCTTAGTTAGACGAGTGGTTGACCTTAATGGTGGAGCGTGTGCTCATATTGGCCAGTGATATCAAGTGGTTGTGCACTAAATAGATTCCACTAGTTAAGGTTTAGTGGAGACACCACCCAGTAGTGGAGGCTACTTAGGAGATTGAGAGAAAGATGCGGACCCAGTATCCTCACCTGTTCGAGGCTTTAGTTACATCCTAATTCGTTACTTTTGTGGATGAAATTTCTTTTAGTTGTGGATATTATAATGTCACGACCCAAACCAGGGCCTAGCCGTGACGGGTATCTCAAGTCCGCTGAGTACCGGAGATCACCCCCTTTACCTAGACAAACAGAACACAATACAGCTAGCAGCGGCTGAATTCCAACATATAACAAGATTTGCCACTCAGAAAAGAAATTTCAAAATTTCAACAACATCCCAATCCACAGTAATCCACAAAGCCTCTACACAGACCAAAATATTTCTAAGTCGGGACATTCCACCGACGATAGCTAAAAGATTCCACTGGAAGTAGTCTAAGACAAAAATGAATCAGGACTTTAAAATGATATACCTTCTAGAGGATAGAAGCACACCACTGTAAAGATGACTACTGACAACTCAGATATCCTTTCACTGCAAAGAAAAAGTAGATGTGTCTTCGGTTCCTGCATTGCATGGGGATATAGTGTCCGCACACTATTAGAAGGGTGAACACTAATATGTAACTCAGGATAAGGAAAAAATGATACCAATTTCAAAATCCAGTCCAAACTCAATGAACATGTTCACATATATGCATACATACATATGTATATATATAATATGTTGGGATAGGGAATAAGTCTTCGTATGCAATTAAAATATTAGCATAGACTACGTAGCATAACCGTCATAAAAAGGCACCCATAGGCTATATGGGTCCAGCTTCCTTTGCTGAAAGGGCCCTAGTGCCTGTTAGCCGTACGAACTAGAGGTATCAAGGAAGACCAGGGAATGCCCCGACCCTACATCAATCATGGATACAAGTAAATATCATTAGTTTGAATCACGCACACGGTCATTAGGACAAACTCTCAGGCTGGAAAGTGCGAGTTTCCAGTATCAGTCCTTTAGGACCTCCACCTTCACGACTTAGCTGCATAATCCCCATTAATCCCAATTAAAACAAGTTTCACATAATCCATCTATTTAAGCAAGGAATTGACCTCTAAGGCACACCATAGGTATCGTCATACCTTTATGCTTGCAAACTTATAATTTTGCCATCACAGTACTATTACCTTCGTGGAATGTCTCGACCCCCTTTGTTCTTTAAATCAATGCGGGGAATACCTGGACATATTTTGTTTATCAATTCAACCTGGTGAATAGCTCGACCCTCAAACATCATATATAAAATCAAAGCATGACCAACAAGGCCTTCAAAAATCCATGTTTACCAGTTTAACCATCTATGCAATGCAATAGTATAGGTGAGTAAGTAAAACCATGTGACAGATAATATTCGAAGCCAATTAAACAAGCGGATTGAGGGAACATAATTTACGAAACCAAATTCCTGACAAAAATTATCAAATTGGGGGAATGACTTGACCCCTTTCCAATTCCAATCACCGAATTATTTTAAACACTATTGATAGAGCATTAACAATGCATTAAAAATCCTGGGAATCCGATTCGAATAACATTCATTCCAAAACCCTCTGTTGTGCCCCATTTTTATCGCAAAAAGTAGGAATCAGCGTAACTACTCTTTTTGGGATTGTTGAAGGAGAGTGAAGAGTCTCCACCAAACCTATTTTGTTATTTAGTGTTAGTTTATCAGAAATTCGGGTAAGAATTCAAATTATCTCGAAAGAAAAATTTTAGGCACCTTTCAAGGTCCATAAAGGTGGATCCCGATTGAATTAATATTTTACGTGGAGATTCTACGTGATAAGCAATAATCACTAATTTTATTGAATTAATGTCTCTTAAGTGGTAAAGTCATGAAAAAAGAAACATGTTATTTGATTATTCCTATATGTTAATTATTTAAGTGATAAACAATACAGGAAAAAATAAGAATGACAAGAATTATAGCAAAAGGGACTTCTTATAAATTAAATAACTACCCCAAATAGATAAGTATATAAAGTAAATAAAAACAAATTCAAATACAAACCGAGAAATAATTTGATTTTATTCGGATCAGAACCTCAACTTGTTAATCATTATCCGACATTAGCCAACAACTGGATTCTTAGAAAAGTGACAATTCATAGATCCTGTAATATAGGTTGGGTATCATCACTTCCAAATATCTACCCCAGATTGATTGTTAACCTAAAAACGTTCTAAAATAAAGGATAAAACTAACGTCTCTAAAATTCTAATCGTCTAAACCTATCGTACAAGAGGCATAGAACTTTGCTATTTTGGATTTATGGTTTAGAAAAATAAAGCTAGGTTTCCAAGTTGGACTCAAAGCGTGTAAAATACATTGGATAACAAGTAGCGCATAATGGTCTCAAGATAAGCCTCTTGATTAAAGGACTTGGTTAATGTGATTAACATCCTAAGATAAATAGTTATATATTTATTTATAGTTAAACCTATAGACATGCTTGTAGGTGATAATGAGAAATATTGTCATCAAGCTATTTTAGCAATGTCGTATATACAAGACGTGTCAAAATAGATTAACTATGTTCGGGAGTAGTTCCTATTAATTTTATTATGCAAGACATGTTGTAAACTAATGACAGTGTTGAAAACTAAAATTACATGTTGAAAATTATTACTGACATTCATTTTTAATGCTAGAAAGTCCATTGACATGCTGAAAATTCATTTTTAATGCAGGAAAGTGAACTAACATGCGAGAAAATATATCAACATGATGGAAAATATATTAACATGCTTATAATTAATGCTAGATGCTGAAAAATATATTAACATACTTGAAATTATTCAAACATTCCAACCGTTTGCTTAGACTAAAAATATGATGGGAATAGATTACCTTATTCAACTAACATCAATATGGATTTAATATTATGAAAAACAATGACAATGTCGGAAACATGTTGCAATTTATCTAAACCATAAGTTAACTGATTCCCTTAACGAAATGCTTTCTATATGACTACGTAAGTTCCATTGTAAATCCTAACTTATTTTTTCCTCGGTGATTCACGTAGCACACAAATTCCCGCCCCCCAACAAGTCCTAAATTTATTATTACTTCAAAGTTTTACAAAGATTTGTTGCAGTACAATGAATGAAAAACAAGTCTATACTAGTAATATCATAAGTAGTCCCCTTTTCCCATAAAAAGAACGGAGACTCTTCAAATCCCAAAGAAATAACTAGCTACACCTGTTAGACATGAACGAGAAAAGCAAAGAAATCACAAAAAGTGAACAACACGCTTTCTAACACAGAAATAACTAACCACAGATATAGTAATCAAACACATTCCGCAATATCATAAAGTCATCAAAAGAAATTTATGTCGATAGAGACTTACTAGTATACGATGAAGGAATAGTAAAGAAGATTTTTAAGCAAAGCAATTTCAATAATAAAGTAAATCGACTGCTTCATCAAAAATAAAAAATTGTGCTTCCCAAAATAGTAGTAGTCGCAACAGTCTCAAAATTAAAGCCAAGAAATATCTTAAAGTGTGAAAAAGAGAGTAAATGTTCAGTGCTTAATAAGAGAATGTCATAGTAGGAGTAAAAAACTGTTCCCAAAATAGTGAAGAGAGGTGTTGTTTATATGGTAAAGATTATTAGAGAATTAAATAAAGGAGGAATATTTTAGAATCAATTAGGGAAAAATCATATTCCTTAAATAAACATAAAATCCATTAAAAATAAAAAAATCCTATTTTACTTAAAAAGCAAGTCAGAATATATTTAAATTAAAGAATATGACAGAAAAAAGTTAATCAAGCCGTGAGGTCGAGGAAAAACAATTTTTTACCATTTGCAATTAAAAGCACATAGTCATACTTTACTTACCATAATTAAGGGTGATCATCTATTTTAATTAAGACAACAAAAATCAGTTATTGAACAAATGTGATACTTTACTTAAATTAGTAACATTAACCACTCACAATTAAAACAAACGAATGGAAAATTGCCATAAATAGAGAAGTATGAATCATAGTGGCAAATCAGTACCATTAATAAATCACAATTAAAACAAATAGATCAAAACATGATTATAAATAAGAGAGTAAGAATCATAGAGCCAAATAAAGCATCTGTTAAGGCTACAGACATAAAGAAAGACTAATCAAATAAGAGTTTCATAATTGAATCAATCTCATTTTCATCATAATACTAAAAATAAAAAATAGTCCAATATCAACAATTAAGCATAAAAAAACTGTTGATAACCAACAATAAAAGTTGTCCAAAATTGCAAAATCATTGAAACATCAGCTTGTAGAAAATTTGGGGTTTAATAAAAGTCCATAGAATTTGGGGATTTTCTCATATATTAATCAATAGACATAAGTAGACACGTAATTGAAGAAGTTGAATCAAAATTAAAAGTCAAACGCCACATACTTTAAATCTAAATGTCTAATTTGGATAATTCACAAACAAAGCAAATAAAACGTGCAATTGAAAGTATTAAGAAATTAAATTGGGCTAAAATCTCAGTGAAGCTCACCAAAAACCTCATCGGTCATCAACTCCGGTAAGAAAACGATGAGAAATAAATAGTGGGGATAGAGAAGAGCCTTTCATTGAGGATTTTATCGGTGGATTAGTCGGATTTGACATTAGAGCTATTTTCCAATGACTGTGGGGAACGTAGGGATGGTGAACGGTGGAATAGCTAGGCGGTTTCACCGACAGTACTAGCTGGTAGCTCCACCGGGGTTGTTCCGCAATGGGAGGCAGTCGGGTGCTTGCCGAAGGTATGTTGGGATGGAACTCGGGGAGGCTGGTTGACGGCGGAGATGTAGCAGTTGCTTCACCGACCAAAATAGTAGAGTGGTGGTAAGGGCGACACTAGTTATGGTGGAATTCCTAGCAATGATAGTCGTGGTTTTGCATCTATTCTTTAGAGAGAGAAGGAGAGAGTAGAGAGTAGTAAGAGAGAGAAGGAGGTGCGATTGTTATTAGAAAAAGGGGAATAAGGTTTTGTTTTATTAAAAAGGGTAGAAAGGATGAGTTAATATCAGTCGTTGGATCAATTTTGATCAACGGATAAATTTAAAATAATTTTTTAAAAAATGGATCAACGTTTGAGTTAAATAAAAAAGCTAGTTTGGAATTGGCCAAATTGATTTAGGCTAAAATTTTCATGAACTGAATAGAAAAAGGCTATAATTTAAATGAATTGGGAAAATGAATAGAATTAGGCTACTATTTAATAAATGACGTACTCTTAGTAATAAAGTATCGATATTAAAATAAACAACGCATGTAAAATTAATGTTGCATAAAAAATATTATATACAATTATGTATAGTAATAATAATAATAAAAGGAAACAAAATAATTTGTATATTTTTTAAATCATGAATGTGACATGCCGTTACATATATAATACAAGAATAATGTGTACAAAATATTAATATTAAATAATTTTTGCAAAATAGCAGTCTAAGAGAGCATCGGGAGGTCAAAATTAGGTGTCAGCAGCTACCCCTTCATTGCTTGAGAATGATGAAAGACTTTTCGAGCAACAAAAGTTGACATAATATCCAATTTTGTCCATTCAAGAATAAGGTTTGTTGGAATGAAGACATAGGGGGTAATTTTAAAATAGTGTGGCTGAGACTTTTGTTTTATTTCGCCTACATATCTATGGTTTTATGAGAATCAGGTCGTGTGTAGTTCTAGATTTAGGAAAGAATGATATTCCTACATATTTTTAATGATAACGGATGGGCGCAAACAACAATGTCATGGGTCGATAAGATGGGAGTTAATAGAATTTTGAAAGGTGAAATATGACTAGATTGGATGATAGTGAAATAAAGAAAATTATCTTTCAGAACCAGGAGGAGAATAATTCTCAAATGAATTTCATTATAATGCTACAAGATAAAAATGGTTAGTACAGATAAAACATTAAACAATGCGGTGAAAACAAGCATAATGTAACAATAAAGATAAGAGGAGATAAGAAAGCGTATCTGTCATGAGATAGAAATGACTTACTAATAAAACTTTAAAGAGGTTATGTTTAATCTACACCATATTAAGTAAAGCAATAGCCTTGAGTGATGTCGAGGCAGTTATGCTTAACACATTAATTATCAGAAAACAATATTCATATTTGAGTAACCCAATCAACTTTCAGAGGACAATGCTTAGCCTCAGGCAGTTTCTTGATAGAGTCATGCTTAACTAAATTGAATTTCCAAAAGAAATGCTTAGCTTTGGATAATTTCTCAAGAGAGGGTGGGTCGTTCTTAACACAATTAACTTTCTAAGGACAATTCTTATCCTTAGAGAGTTCTTGATAAGGTCACACTTAACTCTATCAAATTTCTAAAATAATACTTATCTTTTGATAATTTCTTGAGAGAGGGTAGTGCTTAACCCAACTAACTTTCAAGGAAAATGCTTAGCCTTAATTAGTTTCTCAAGAGAGGGCAGTGCTTAGCCCACTTAAATTTCGAAGGACAATGCTTAGCCTAAAAAATTTCTTGATAGAGTCAAGCGTAACTCTATTAAATTTATGAAACAATGCTTAGCTTCAAATAATTTTTTTGAGAAAGGGCAGTGCTTAACCCAATTAACTTTTCAAGGACAATGCTTAGCCCCAAGCAGTTTCTCTCGAAAGGGTAGAGCTTAACCTGCTCAGAATATAGAATGACAATAATTAACCTTATATATCTTCTGATGGTGTGAGCATACTCAATATTTGTACTCGTTACTCTATTCCTGCAGCCAGAAAAAATTGTTAGTTTAAAAAAAAGAGAAGATTGATTCGTGTTTCTTCCAGTTACTTTGCTTCAAGTTTTGAATATATTGTCTTTGATCATAAACTCTGTATCACTCTCTTGAGATTCAATAATTAATGAAATTTTTGAGGAGGATTTCTCAAAAATTTATGCCCAAGTTTCATAGGCCTAATCTTGCTAGCCTTGTAGAAATTCTTCTTGATAGAATTTTTGAGATCCTCTCAAAAATTCTGCCCCAGTTACATATATTGTTAGTCTTAAACTTTTAGAAATGATTCTCTATAAAAATTTTAAGATCCTCTCAAAAATTCTGCCCCAGTTTAATACTCCAAGAAAAATATAAAAATTTTATTATGATAAAACTAAACTCCATAGGAGAGCCTACGTATCCTTCTTAAAAAGAAATCATGTCAAACGTAGTTCAAATTACATAGGAGAGATTCATATTGTTCCAAGCATATATAAATATTATGGAAACACAAATGCTTGAGAGTCTGGAATGAGAAAACAATGCCATATCCATTAATTAATGTCAGATAGATGCCAATCATGTTTAATCTACATCAAGATATGGCCCCATCACATTTATCGCCTTAGTTTTAATCAATGTTTGAATTTTGTCTTTTAAAGCATGACATTCTTCTGTGGTGTGGCTTGTCATTCCTGAATGATAAGCATAAACGTTGAAATTATCAAGCCTTTTTGCACATGTATTCATTACAATTACAGGAATTAGAGTAATGTAGCCATCAACTCTTAATCTCTCATAAAGTTGGTCTACACGCTCATCCAAAGGAGTGTACTGTCTAGACTGATTTTTCTGAAGCTTAGCTCGAGGTCTGACAAATTGATTGGGTCATAGATTTTTTGTTTGATATTCATAAGCTAATGGTTGTTGGAAAGTAGTTGGTGAAATTTGAAAGTAAGTAGGTTGTACAAGATAGTTGGTAGGATTATAAGATAGTATAGGACAATTTCATGTCATAGTGGGAAATGGATATGAAGGTGCTTGATGTATGGGTGTTTGGTATTAAAGAGGAGGAAGTGGTGTTTGGTAAATTGTAGAGGTTTTAAGATCTTGTGTAGTCAAGAAAATATTTATTTCCTTCATGTCATTGTTCTCATCGGCCTATGAAGTCTTAATCGCTTGCAGTACCTCCAAATTTATTATCATGCCATGTTTAATGCCTTCTTCAATTTTCTCACCCAACTTGATGATGTCAATAAGCTTTTGATCATCTATAAGCATCATCTTTTATTAATTCTCCAACAGTGTCTCCATTTCATCACGCTCCATTTTTATTGCGAAAAGCAGGATTCGACGTGAGTACTTTTTTTGGGATTAATTAATAGGAGTGAAGAGTCGCCACCTAACTTATTAAGGTGCATTCAGGAACTATTCTAGTATAACTATGAACTTATTTTGGTATTTAGTCTTAGTTCACCAGAAATTTGGCTAAGGGTTTAAATTACCTCGAAAGGAAGGTGTTAGGTACCTTTCGAGGTTCACAAAGATAGTTCTCGACCGAATTCATATTTTACGTTGGGATTCTATGTGATAAGAAACAATCACTAATTTTATTAAATTAATGTCTCTAAGTGATAAAGTGATGAATAAACAAACATGTTATTTGATTTTTTCTATTTGTTAATTATCTAAGTGATAAACAACACAAAAAATAATAAAGGAACAATACAGGAAAAAAATAAGAATGACACGAATTATAGCAAAAGGGACTGCTTATAAATTAAATAACTACCACAAAAAAGATAAGTATATAAAGTATATAAAAAAAAATTCAAAAACAAACCAAGAAATAAGTTTGATTTTATTCGGATCAGAACCCCAACTTGTTAATCATTATCCGAACAATTATCCAGCAGTTGGATTCTCAGACAAGTGAGAATATCATACGTTGTGTATTATATGTTAGGTATCATCACTTTAGAATGTCTACCCCCCACCTAGACTAATTGTTAACCTAAAAACGTTCTAAAATAAAGGATAAAACTAACGCCTCTAAAATTTCTATCATCCAAACCTATCGTCCAAGAGGCATTGAACTTTGCTATTTTGAATTTATGGTCTAGATGAATAAATCTAGGTTTTCTTGTTGGACTCAAAGCGCGTAAAACACATTGGAAAACAAGTAGCACATAATGGTCTCATGATAAGCCTCTTGATTAAAGGACTTGGTTAATGCGATTAACATGCTAAGACAAACAATTATATATTTATTGCTAGTTAAACCTTCAGACATGCTCCTAGGTGATAATGAGAAATATAGTCGTCAAACTTTTTTAACTATGTCGTATATAAAAGATGTGTCAAAATAGAATGACTATGTTGAGTTGTAGTGCTCATTAATTTTATTTTGCAATACATGTTGCAAACTAATGACAGTGTTGAAAATTAAAATTACACGCTGAAAATTATTACTGACATTTATTTTTAATGCTGGAAAGTCCATTAACATGCTGGAAATTCATTTTTATTGCTGGAAAGTGAACTAACATGCGGGAAAATATATTAACATGCTTAAAGTTAATGTTAACATGCTGGAAAATATATTAACATGCTTGAAATCATTAAAACATACCAACCCTTTTCTTTAATGGAAAATATATCGAGAATAGATTACTCTATTCAACTAACGTCAATATGGATTTTATATTACAAAAAATAGTGACAATGTTGGAAACATGTCACAATTAATCTAAACCGTAAGTTAATTGATTCCCTTAAAGAAATGCTTTTTATGTGACCACGTACGTTCCATTGTAAATCCTAACTTACTTATTTTTTTCCTAGGTGATTTACGTAGAACACAAATTCCCGCCTCCCAACAAGTCCTAAATTTATTTTTACTTCAGAGTTTTACAAAGATTTGTTGCAGTACAATGAATGAAAGATAAGCCTATACTAGTAATATCATAAGTAGTCCCCTTTTCCCACAAAAAGCCCGGCGACTCTTCAAATCTCAAAGAAAAAACTAGCTACACCTGTTAGACATGAACGAGAAAAGTAAAACAAGCACAAAAAGCGAACAACACGTTTTTTAACACAGAAACAACTAAGCACAAATATAGTAATAAAAAACGTTCCTCAATATCATAAAGTTATCAAAAGGAATTTATGTCGATAGAGACTTACTAGTATACAATGAAGGAATAGTTTAGAAGATTTTTAAGGAAAGCAATTGCAATAATAAAGTAAACCAACTGCTTCATCAAAAACCAAAAATGGTGCTTCCTAAAATAGTAGTAGTCACAGCAGTCTCAAAATTAAAAGCCATGAAATATCTTAAAGTGTAAAAAAAGAGTAAATGTTCAGTGCTTGATAAGAGAATGTCATAGTAAGAGTCAAGAACTGTTCCCAAAATAGTGAAGAGAGGTGTTGTTTATTTGGTAAAGATTATTAGAGAATTAAAGAAAGGAGGAATATTTTAGAATCCGAGAAAAATCATATTCCTTAAATAAACATAAAATCCATTAAAAATAAACAACTCCTATTTTACTTAAAAAGCAAGTCAGAATATATTTAAATTAAAGAATATGACAGAAAAAAGTTAATCAAGCCGTGAGGTCGAGGACAAACAAATTTTTACCATTTGCAATTAAAAGCACATAGTCATACTTTACTTACCATAATTAATGGTGATCATCTATTTTAATTAAGACAACAAAAATCAGTTATTGAACAAATGTGATACTTTACTTAAATCAGTAATATTAACCACTCATAGTTAAAAAAACGAATGGAAAATTGCCTAAAATAGAGGAGTAAGAATCATAGTGGCAAATCAGTACCATTAATCAATCATAATTAAAATAAATAGATCAAAACATGATTATAAATAAGATTGTAAGAATCATAGAGCCAAATAAAGCATCTGTTAAGGCTACAGACATAAAGAAAGATTAATCAAATAAGAGTTTCATAATTGAATCAATCTCATTTTCATCATAATACGAAATATAAAAAATAGTCCAATATCAACAATTACACATAAAAAAACTGCTGACAACCAATAATAAAAGTTGTCCAAAATTGCAAAAGCACTGAAACATCAACTTGTAGAAAATTTAGGGTTTAATAAAAGTCCATAGAATTTGGGGATTTGCCCATATATTAATCAATAGACATAAACAGACTCGTAATTAAAGAAGTTGAATCAAAATTCAAAGTCAAACGCCATATATTTTAAATCTAAAAATTTGATTCGTATAATTCATCAACAAAGAAAATAAAATGTTCAATTGAGAGTATTAAGAAATTAAACCGGGCCAAAATCTTAGTGAAGCTCACCGAAAACCTCATCAGTCATTAGCTCTGGTAAGAAAATGATGAGAAATAAATAGTGGGGATGGAGAAGAGCCTTTCATTGAGGATTTTACCGGTGGATCATTATTATTTGACATCAGAGCTATTTTCCAATGATTGTGGGGAACGTAGGGAGGTGCACGGTTGCATAGCTAGGCGGTTTCACCGACAGTGCTAGCTGGTAGCTCCACCGGGGTGGTTTTCTGATGGGCGGAAGTTGGGTGCTTGCAAGAGCGGTGTTGGGATGGAACTCGGGGAGGCTGGTTGATGGCGCAGATGCAGCGGCTGCTTCACCGACCAAAATATTTGAGTGGTGGTAAGGACGACACTAGTTTTGGTTGAATGCCTGGCAATGACAGTCGTGGTTTTGCATCTATTCTTTAGAGATTGAAGGAGAGTGTGGAGAGAAGGAAGAAAGAGGAGGAGGTGCGACTGTTGTTTGAAAAGGGGAATAGGATTTTGTTTTGTTAAAAAGGGTAGAAAGGATGATTTAATCTCAGTCGTTGGATCAATTTTGATCAACAGCTAAATTTAAAATATTTTTTTAAAAAATGGATCAATAATTGAGTTAAATAAAAAAGTTAGTTTGGAATTGGCCAAATTGATTTAGGCTAAAATTGTCATGAACCGAATAGAAAAAGGTAGAATTTAAATGAATTGGGAAAATGAATTGGATTAGGCTACTATTTGATAAATGACGTACTCATAGTAATAAAGTATCGATATTAAAATAAACTACGCATGTAAAATTAATGTTGCATAAAAAATATTATATAAAATTACGGATAGTAATAATAATAATAAAAGGAAACAAAATAATTCGTGTATTTTTTAAATCATGAATGTGACCTGCCGTTACATATATAATACAAGAATAATGTGTATAAAATATTAATATTAAATAATTTTGGCAAAATAGCAGTCTAAGAGAGCATCGGGAGATCAAAATTGGGTGTCAGCAACTACCCCTTCATTGCTTGAGAATGATGAAAGACTTGTCAAGAAAAAAAAGTTGATATAGTATACAATTTTGTCCATTTAAGAAGAGGGTTTGTTGGAATGAAAACATAGGGGTTAGTTTTAAAATAGTGTGACTGAGACTTTGGTTTTAATACGCCTACATATCTATGCTTTTATGAGAATCAGGTCGTGTGTAGTTCTAGATTTAGGAAAGAATGATATTCCTATAGATTATTAATGATAAAGGACGGGCACAAAAAACAATGTCATGGGTCGATAAGATGGGAGTGAATAGGATTTTGAAAGGTAAAATATGACTAGATTGCATGATAGTGAAATAAAAAAAATTATCTTTCAGAACCAGGAGGAGAATAATTCTCAAATGAATTTCATTATACATGCCACTAGATAAAAATGGTTAGTACAGATAAAACATTAAACAATGCGGTGAAAACAAACGTAATATAACAATAAAGATAAGAGGAGATAAGAAAGCGTATCTGTCATGAGATAGCAATGCCTTGCTAATAAAAATTTAAAGAGGTTATGTTTAATCCACACCATATCAAGTAAAGAAATAGCCTTGAGTGACGTCGAGGCAGTTATGCTTAGCATGTTCAGTATCAGAAAATAATATTCATATTTGAGTAACCCAATCAACTTTCAGAGGAAAATGCTTAGCCTCAGACAGTTTCTTGATAGAGTCGTGCTTAACTCAATTGAATTTCCAAAATAAATGCTTAACTTCGGATAATTTCTCAAGAGAGAGTGGGTCGTTCTTAATCCAATTAACTTTCCAAGGACAATGCTTAGTCTTAGAGAGTATCTCGAGAGAGAGGGTAATGCTTAACCCAATTGACTGTCCAAGGACAATTCTTAGCCTCAGAGAGTTCTTGATAGAGTCACACTTAACTCTATCAAATTTTTAAAATAATACTTAGCTTCGGATAATTTCTCGAGAGAGGGTAGTGCTTAACCCAAATAACTTTTGAGGACAATGCTTAGCCTTAATTAGTTTTTTGAGAGAGGACAGTGCTTAGCCCACTTAACTTTTCAAGGATAATGGTTAGCCTTAGAGAGTTCTTGATAGAGTCATGCTTAACTCTATTAAATTTATGAAAAAATGCTTAGCTTCAAATATTTTTTTTGAGAAAGGGTAGTGCTTAACCCAATTAACTTTTCAAGGACAATGCTTAGCCTTAAGCAGTTTCTCTCGAGAGGGTAGAGCTTAACCCATTCAGTATATAAAATGACAATACTTAACCTTATATATATTCTGATGGTGTGAGCATACTTAAGATTTGTACTCGTCACTCTATTCCTGCAATCAGAAAAAATTGTTAGTTTTTTAAAAAGGGAAAGATTGATTCGTGTCTCTTCCAGTTCCTTTGCTTAAAGTTTTGAATCTATTGTCTTTGATCATAAAATCTGTATCACTCTCTTGAGATTCAATCATTGATAAAATTTTTGAGGAGGATTTGTCAAAAATTTATGCCCCAGTTTCATAGCCTTAATCTTTCTAGCCTTGTAGAAATGCTTCTTGATAGAATTTTTGAGATTCTCTCAGAAATTCTGCCCTAGTTACATGTCTTGTTAGTCTTAAAATTGTAGAAATAATTCTCTATAAAACTTTTGAGATCCTCTAAAAAAGTCTGCCCAGTTTAATGCTCCAAGAAAAATATGAAAATTTCATTATGATAAAACCAAACTCCATAGGAACGAATCCCTCTTAAAAGGGAATCAAGTCAAACATAGTTCAAATTACATAGGAGAGATTCATATTGTTCCAAGCATATATAAATATCATAGAAACTCAAATGCTTGAGAGCCTGGAATGAGAAAACAATGCCATATCCCTTAATTAATGTCAGATAGTTGCTAATCATGTTTAATTAATATCAAGATATGGCCCCATCATATTTATCTCCTTAGTTTCAATCAGTGTTTGAATTTTGTCTTTTAAAGCATGACATTCTTCTGTGGTGTGGCCTGTCATTCCTGAATGATAAGCACAAATATTGAAATTATCAAGCCTTTTTGCACATGTATTCATTACAATTGCAGGAATTGGAGTAATGTAGCCATCAACTCTTAATCTCTCATAAAGTTGGTCTATAGGATCAACCAAAGGAGTGTACTGTCTTGCCTGATTTTTTTGAAGCTTAGATTGAGGTTTGACAAATTTATTGGGTCATAGATTTATTGGTTGCTTTTGATAAGCTAATGGTTGTTGGAATTTGAAAGTAAGCAGGTTGTGCAAGATAGTTGGTAGGATTATAAGATAGCATAGGGCAATTGTATGTTATTGCGGGAAATAGATATGAAGGTGCTTGATGTATGGGTGTTTGGCATTAAAGAGGAGGAAGTGGTGTTTGGTAAATCGTAGAGGTTTTATGATCTTGTGTAGTCAAGACAACATTTATTTCCTTCATGTCATTATTCTCATTGTCCTATAAAGTCTTAATCGTTTGCAGTACCTCCGAATTTATTATCATGCCATGTTTAATGCCTTCTTTAATTCTCCTACTCAACTTGATGATGTCAATAAGCTTTCGATTATCTATTAGCATCATCTTTTAATAATTCCCCAACAGAGTCTCCATTCTATCTAGCCCCATTTTTCTCGCAAAAAGCGAGATTCAACGTAACTACTCTTATTGGGATTGTTTAATAGGAGTGAAGAGTCTCCACCTAACGTATTAAGGTGCAATCAGGAACCATTCTAGGCTAACTATGAACCTATTTTGTTATTTAGTCTTACTTCACCAGAAATTTGGCTAAGGGTTCAAATTACCTCGAAAGGAAGGTGTTGGCCACCTTTCGCGGTCCACAAAGGTTGTTCTCGGTTGAATTCATATTTTACGTGGGGATTCTATGTGATAGGAAACAATCAATAATTTTATAAAATTAATGTCTCTAAGTGATAAAGTGATGAATAAACAGACATGTTATTTGATTTTTCCTATTTGTTAATTATCTAAGTGACAAACAACACAAGAAATAATAAAGGAACAATACAGGCGAATAATAAGAATGACACGAATTATAGCAAAAGGGACTGCTTATAAATTAAATAACTACCACAAAAAGGATAAGTATATAAAGTAAATAAAAAAAAATTCAAAAACAAACCAAGAAATAATTTTGATTTTATTCGGATCAGAACCCCAACTTTTTAATCATTATCCGACCCATTATCTAGCAGTTTAATTCTTAGACAAGTAACAATGTCATACTTCGTGTAATATATGGTGGGTATCATCACTTCCGAATGTCTACCCCCACCTAGATTGATTGTTAATCTAAAATCATTCTAAAAGAAAGGATAAAACTAACCTCTTTAAAAATCCTATCATCCAGGAGGCATTGAACTTTGCTATTTTGAATTTATGGTCTAGACAAATAAATCTAGGTTTTCTAGTTGGACTCAAAGCGCGTAAAACACATTGGAAAATAAGTAGCACATAATGTTCCATGATAAGCCTCTTGATTTAAAGGACTTGGTTAATGTGATTATCATGCTAAGAAAAACTGTTATATATTTATTGCTAGTTAAACCTACAGACATGCTCCTTGGTGATAATGAGAAATATAGTCGTCAAGCTATTTTAACTATGTCGTATATAAAAGATTTATAAAAATAGAGTGACTATGTTGGGGAGTAGTGCCCAATAATTTTATTATGCAGTGCATGTTGCAAACGAATGACAGTGTTGAAAATTAAAATTACACGCTAAAAGTTGTTACTAGCATTTACTTTTAATGCTGAAAAGTCCATTAACATGCTGAAAATTCATTTTTAATGCTGGAAAGTGAACTATCATGCGGGAAAATATATTAACATGCTTAAAGTTAATGTTAACATTTTGAAAAATATATTAACATGCTTGAAATCATTAAAACATACCAACCCTTTGCTTTAATGGAAAATATATCGGGAATAGAATACTTCATTCAACTAACGTCAATATGGATTTTACATTATGAAAAACAGTGACAATGTCGGAAACATGTCGTAGTTAATCTAAACCGTAAGTTAATTGATTCCCTTAAGGAAATGCTTTCTAGGTGACCACGTACGTTCCATTGTAAATCCTAACTTACTTATTTTTTTCCAAGGTGATTCACATAGCACAGAAATTCTCGCCCCCAACAAGTCCTAAATATATTATTACTTCAGAGTTTTACAAAGATTTGTTGCAGTACAATGAATGAAAGACAAGCCTATACTAGTAATATTATAAGTAGTCCCTTTTTCCCAAAAAAATCCCGGCGACTCTTCAAATCCCAAAGAAATAACTAGGTATACCTGTTAGACATGAACGAGAAAAGTAAAGCAAGCACAAACGGTGAACTACACACTTTCGAACACAGAAATAACTAAACACAAATATAATAATCAAACACGTTCCGCAATATCATAAAGTCATCAAAAGGAATTTATGTCGATAGAGACTTACTAGTATACGATGAAAGAATAGTAAAGAAGATTTTTGAGCAAAGCAATTGCAATAATAAAGTAAACCGAAAGCTTCATCAAAAACCAAAAATGGTGCTTCCTAAAATAGTAGTAGTAGCTACAGTCTTCAAATTAAAAGCCAAGAAATATCTTAAAGTGTGAAAAAGAGAGTAAATGTTCAGTTCTTAATAAGAGAATATCATAGTAGAAGTCAAAAAATGTCCCCAAAATAGTGAAGAAAGGTGTTGTTTATTTAGTAAAGAGTATTAGAGAGTTAAAGGTAGGAGGAAAATTTTAGAATCAATTAGGGAAAAACATGTTCCTTAAATAACTATCAAGTCCATTAAAAATAAACAGCTCCTATTTACCTTAAAAAGCAAGTAAGAATATACTTAAATTAAAAAATATAAAAGAAAAATGTTAATTGAGCCGTGAGGTTGGGGACCGATGAATTTTTACCATATGCAATCAAAAGCACGTAGTCATACTTAACTTAACATAATTAAGGGTGATCATCTATTTGAATTAAAGCAATAGAAATCAGTTATTGAACAAATGAAATACTTTTCTTAAATCAATAACATTAACCACTTACAATTAGAACAAACGGATGAAAAATTTCCATAAATAGAGGAGTCATAATCATAGAGGCAAATCAGTACCTCTACATCACAATATGTGAAAATATTTTCTATATTCTCTATAGCCTCTAAAAAAAGTACAGATGTCATTGTACTATTTTATAAGACTCTACTAGACACGACTTCCTAGACATCCTAGGACACTTGTACTTTATGATGTGAAACAAAGTTTGTAATTACCCAAGGCTACCACCTAGTCATAACATGATACTTATAACCACAACTGATCCCAAGCTAACCCTTGGTACTATATTATGCAAGAGAAACTAAACCAAAGCATAAAAAATGGAAATACTAGGGAAGCAAATATAATGAGTTGAACTTCGCTAATAAAATACAATAACTAGGATGTACAACAACTATTCTAAGATAAACTGGAACTAAATACTTTCTGCTTCCTGGTTATCTATCTATAAATCGTCTACTAAAACTAACTATAGTTGGTCGTGACTTGACTCTCACTATCTCTAATTAATGTATATGAATAGAAATATAATGCGGTGTCTAGTAAAGTCTAACTGGAGTTACAAATATAAGAAAACTCATCATTTGTTCACTTGAGGTTTAAATTTCGACTGACCATAAACATGAGAATTTACACTGGAATTTACATCACTTGAAAAATATAGGCAGAAGAGATATGCAATCAAAACTTTGAATGTACTGATCATGCGAGTTATGCAATAATAATGAAAAATACTTATAAATGTGCTTTTAAACTAAGTATTAATGCCATAAAAAATCATGAAAAATATATATAAAAAATATAAGGATGAAAATATTCAATAAATGTAACGCCTCGAGAGCACACCCTGAGCATCACATGGTGATTACAGTCCCGAGGGACCACAAGCTAATCTATGAGATGATACCTGCTGTGAGCACTGGATAACATGATCATAAATGCTTAAAAATACAAACATGCCATAAGGTTTTAATATCTGAATTCAAAACTAAAATATGAGTCTATAGTAATAACTGACTGAATCTAATAAAATACTGATAATCTGGATAACTAACTGCAATGTCTGAATATTGAATAACTGACTCTAATGTCTGATAAGCCTCTAAAACCGAATGAGTGTGAGTTTATGGGATACGACCTAACTAATTTCAACTAACTGCTAAACTGAGACATGAAATAAAGTAAGCCTGTCCTCAAAGTATAAGGACTCACCACTGCTACTGTTGAGAATCTGATAAGTCTAATCGTGAATCGAGAACTAAGCGTCATAACCTATGGTATAATATATCATAGCCCAAAATAAAAGGTATGAGATCTATACTTTGAATGTACCGGTATGCTAAATGAGGTAGGCTGATATACATGGTTTCATGAACAAAACTAATAATTAACTGAATATGCATGTAAAGCATGGAGTACTGAATAAAGAGCGTGAAATTTGTAGGTACTGGAAATATGTGGAAATCTATAAATATCGAGTATGCATAAAAATCTATAAATACTGAAGATACATGAAAATCTGTAGATACTGAGGATGCTTGACCAAGATTCTAACATGAACCAAGTAAAATCTATAAACTGAAATACTGAAATATCTAAAATCTGTATGCGTTGGTCAAACAACCCTAAGACTGAATAACTGAACTGGGACTATAACTGAGACTGTGTCTGAGACCGTGGGAGGTATTATCTAACCGAATTCCCTTATTTGAGCTAATCGGGGTCCAACCTGTAACCTCAGTTTGAAGGGTGTTAATACCGTGCCATAGGTACTAACACTTGCTTTGTTGATCCACTAAACTGATATAATATCCAAAGGACTAAGGGTTTCAAGAATAAACTAATAGGTTACCCTTGCGATATTGTCAAGCCTAATCTGATGGGTGACTTCTCATATCCTACGCTAGCTACGTAGTTCTGGAGTATAGGGACTTCTACTAATGACTCTGCCTATCTGACGGGGAGGCGTCATCCCTACACTCACTCGGTGCTAAATCCTACTCCTAACTGAAAGACACTAAGATACTAGACTGTTCTGAGTTTAACTGACTGATGTTTGACTATTCTGATAATACTTATAGTATGTTCTAAAGACTATTTTGTAATGTACTGAGACTAGACTACATAAAAAACTATGCTTTTCGGGTATTCAATACCCCCACGATTCAAAAACAACAATGGTAAAATAAAACTAAAGCTTGGCGGACAAAGCATAAAGGCTTTTACTAAATCAATCACTCTTGTAGGCATTTTATCAAACACTTGTAGTTCATGGTTTAAAACAATAATAAAAATGTAACGAAACTTATTGAAATAGCATGAATTCAAAATAATAGTATTAAATCATGATTTAATTCAATAAATAATAATATTAAAACATGCAGGATTGAATACCAACAATAATTTTATTGAATCGGGGTATAAATCAATAGTACATGTAGATTCATAGGTGAAATCACAATTTAAAATCAATTAGCTCTAAAAGATCAAAATTTTATAATTTAAATAGGATACCTGGACTCCATGGATGTAAGGAATCCATGGATGAACGTCTAACATACCTGAGATAATGAATTTAGACGGATCGATGGAGAGTTCTTGAGATTTGGCCTTGAATTTGAGAATTAGGGTTCTTGTTCTTGAAGAGAGTTGATTTTAATTTGAGTGAATAATACAAAATTGATCAAATAATTTTCTCTTAGGGATAAATCCCGTGTTTAAACGGATTTGGGGAAATGGGAAAAGACCAAACGACCCCTGTAATTTAAAATTGCAAAACTAGAAAAATTCTCTATTTTCACCCTTGTCGCGAAGCGCTACTATCGGATCAAACCACTGGAAAAGGGAGAATTGGGAATATGCATGGTGGTGGGATATGGAATAATCGCGTTTCCACCTTGTTTGTGACCTGGAAGCTCACCGCAATGCGGTGGAATCGTGGAGAGTCACTGGAAACTGCCAAATGCCAATTCTTGCACCTTCACAGGATATTGCCAATCTTCATTTAGACTGTCTCCGCGATGCTCTAAGGTTTAAAATGATGGTGTTTAATGATTGAGACTTAAAATATCCATAACTTCTTACCTAGATATCGAATTTGGGTGAATTTTATATCGTTGGAAAGCTAATTCAATTTCCTACTCAATGGTTGGCTCTAAAGTGATAAATAATGAGTGTTTTGAAAATTTTATATATGAATACTCATGTATTTGGACTTAGATTACGCTAAGAAAATATGAGGTATTACAATATATTCCCCTTGGGATCATTCATCCTTGGATGGGACTGGTTAAGCTGAGGGAAAACTGATGGACTGAGCTTACACACTGAACATGCATATATGATTCATGGAATGCATGACTAAACTAACTCATGAATGCATGAATGACATGAACATGATGTGAAACTAATGTGGATTTGCGGAGAAAAGATGAGGGTACTTGGTCCGCATATCTGCCTCTGCTTCCCAACTGGCTCTCTCAACGGACTAATTTCGCCAAAGAACTTTGACCATTGGAACTTCTTTGTTCCTTAGTCTACGAACTTGATGATCAAGAATTTTGACTGGAACTTTCTCAAAGGAAAAATTTATTCTAAAGGGACCGACATATCGGGGACTGAGTTTCTCTTTTTTTCTGAATCTCTTCACTCCCTTCATGAGAGAGATTTTCAAGTACATAAAATCACCAACCTCAAACTTGAGATCCTTTCTCCTCACATAAGCATATGATTTATGTCAGCTCCGGGCAGCCCTAAGCCTTTCTCTGATCCACTGAACCTTCTCTAACATAGAGCCTCAAATAGAGCCATACGGATACTGGAATGATATCTATTATTATATGCAAATTCAATCAAAGGAAAATGGTCATCCGAACTACCTTTAAAATCAACTATGCTTGCTCTCAGCATATCTTCTAGAGTCTGAATGGTCCATTCTACTTGACCATCTATCTGAGGGTGGAAAGCGGTACTGAGATGGACTTGGGTACCAAGACCCTTTTGGAATGCTTTCCAGAAGTGAGAGGTAAACTGGGTACCTCTATCTGAGATGATAGATAAGGAAACACCGTACAACCTAACCAACTCTCTGAGATAGAGTTTGGCATAGTCCTCGGCTGAATAAGAGGTATGGACTAGTAAGAAATGAGCTGATTTGGTCATCCTGTCTACGATAACCCAAATAAAATCATGCTGATGATGAGTATGAGTCAAACCTATCACCTAGTCCATGTTAAATTCCTCCAATTTCCAAGTGGGAATACTGAACTCCTGCATGTACCCACTAGGCTTTTGGTGCTTAATATTAACTTATTGGCACGTAGAGCATTTAACTATAAACTCTACAATATCTCTCTTCATCCCACTCCACCAATAGATCTCCCACAAATCACCATACATTTTAGTGGCCCCTGGATGAATACAATAACGTGCACTATGTGCTTCTTTAAGAATATCTTGCCTCAAGTCATCTATACCAGACACATATAGCTGACCCTAACAACGCAACATGCCATCTCCACCTTAGGAGAAAACTTCCACCTTCTGATCTTTGATTGATTCTTTAAACATAACTAGACTGGGATCTCTATCCTATTTTTCCTTTACCTCAGAAACTAAAGATGATTCGGCGCTACTCTGTACCCACATACTACCCTCTGCTAAATCGAGTAAGCGGAAACTTAGTCGGGTAAGCCGATGAACTTCATGAGCTAACTTTTTCTTACCATCTTCTACATGAGCAACACTACCCATAGACATTCTACTGATTGCATTAGACACTACATTGGTTTTGGCTGAATGATATAAAACACTCATGTCATAATCTTTTATGAACTCAAACCACCTTCTCTGACGTAGATTTAAATCGTTCTGAGATAATGCATACTGAATGCTCTTATGGTTAGTGAATACATCAACGTGCACCCCATACAAGTAATGCCTCTAAATCTTTATGGAGAATACAACTGTTGCTAACTCCAGATCATAAGTAAGGTAATTCTTCTTATAGGGTTTAAGTTGTCTGGAGGTATAGGCCATAACCTTACCTCTCTATATGAGGACACAACCCAAACCTACTCATGATGTATCACAATACACAACAAACCCCTCTGAACCATCTATCAAGGTAAGAACTAGGGCTGATGTGAGTCGAGTCTTCAACTCCTGAAAATACTTCTCGCAGGAATCTGACCAGCAAAACTTAACTTTTTTCTTAGTCGATCTAGAACTAGGGGACGAAATAAAATAAAATCCTTCAATAAACTGATGGTAATAGCCAGCTAAACCCAATAAACTCTTGATGTCTAATAGAGAGATGGGTCTAGTCCAGTTTCTCACCACTTCAGTCTTTTGAGGATAAACTCTAATGCCATCACTGGAAATAATATGGCCAAGAAAAGCTATTGATCTTAGATAGAATTCACACTTACCGAATTTAGCAATTAACTGGTGAGCTCTAATAGTTTGTAAAACTATCTAAGATGGTCTTCATGATCAGTTTTGCTACGGGAGTCAACAAGAATGTCATCAATAAAGACTATGATGAACATGTCCAAGTTCTACTTGAACACTATCAAGTCCATGAAGGCTGCTGGGGCATTCACGAGACTATAGGAAATAACTAAAAACTCGAAGTGACCATACAGGGTTTGAAATGCTATTTTTGGAATGTCATATTCCCTGACTCTAAGCTGATGATAGCCTAATCTAAGGTCTATATTTGAAAAATAGCTGGCACCCAGAAGTTTATCAAACAAGTCATCGAATCTAGGAAGTGGATATGTGTTCTTGACTGTGACTTTGTTCAACTGACAGTAGTGTATGCACATTCTGAGAGGACCATTTTTTTTACGCACGAATAGAACAGGTGCACCCCATAGGGAGACACTGGGTCTTATGAATCCCTTATCTAGGAGATCATTTAACTGTTCTTTTAACTCCTTGAGTTCTGTTGGAGCCATGCTATTTTGTGGATAGATATGGGCTGAGTATCTGGAAGAAGGTCTATTCCGAAGTCGATTTCCCTTTTGGGAGGAACTCCAGGAAGATCTTAAGGAAATACATCTGAGAATTCATTTACTGCTTGAACTGATTCAAGAGTTGAAGTGTTTGAGTTAGAGTTTTTGACTCGTACAATATGGTAAATACACCCTTTTGATATCATTTGTCTCACTCTAAGGTATGGAATTAAATAACCTTTAAGAGCTATGGTCCTACCCCTCCATTCAAGGACTGGTTCATTTAGGAACTGAAATTGAACTATTCTGTTTCTACAATCAACTGAGCCATAGCATGAGTAGAGCTAATCCATGCCTTGAATGACATTAAAATTAATCATCTCTAACTCCACAAGATCAACTGAGGTAACTTTCAGAGATATTTTGAACGGATAGTTCCTGTATACCTGTCTGGATACAATGGAACCACCTACTGGGGTAGACACTAAAAAGGGCTCTGCTAGAGTTTCAGGACTGACTCCGAAATTGACGGCTATATATGGAGTTAAAAAAAAAAAATGCTCCAGGGACTAGTGAGTCATAAATATGTTAGTGAAAGATCTGCAATGTACCAGTAACTACGTCAGGAGAATTTTCCTGATCTTGGTGGGACTGAAAAGAATATAATCTATTCGGACGCTGACCACTGGTAGCATTGAAAGTGGTAACATTCTGAGTTGGGCAACCAGAATGAACTAACGACTGATGGGACTGGCCCTGTTAGAGCACATCTCTACCTTTTTTAGCAACTACCCAAATCTGATGGCTTGGCTTACCATACCCGAAGCACACATCACTACCCATTATACACTCACCTTGATAGTGTTTTCCACATTTATGACATAGAGGATTTGTACAAGCACTGCTAACACTGGCCTGGGAATTAGATCCTAGTGCTCTATCCCTATTTTCATTTCTAAATTTGGGTACGGGACCACTAGCTAAAGAGGGTGTTGGGGATGAAGGACTCTAATGTAACTGAGGATGATTACCACCCTCTGACTTTAGCTAACTAAAGTTAAAACTACCTACCCTAAATCTCTAGTTTTCTCTCTCTCTCTTCTTAATCTTCTGCTCCTCTATCTGTTGACCATGGACTATTACCCTAGAAAAGTCCATCTCACTAATCAACATTGTGGTCCTGCACTTCTTGACCACACTATCAGATACGCCAAAATAAACTTACTCATCTTAGACCTGTTATCAGCTACTATATGAGGAGCATATCTAGCTAACAGAGTAAACTTAAGGGAATACTCCCTCACGCTCATGCTTCCCTACCTAATGTTAATTAACTCTAACACCTTGTCCTCTATTAACTCTAATGGGAAGAATCTTTCTAAGAAAGTTGTGGCAAACTCTTCCCATTATACAGGACCTGCATCTACACCCCTATTAACCTTCCACTACTTAAACCAAGTATGGGCTACATCCTATAACTGGTACCTTCCACTACTTAAACCAAGTATGGGCTACATACCAAGTTTGTAACTCCTCGAGAGCATACCCTGGGCATTACATGGTGATTACAGTCCCGAGGGACCATAAGCTAACCCATGAACTGGTACCTACTATGAGCACTGGATAATATGATCATAGATGTGAAAAAATACTGACATGCCATAAGGTTTTAATAACTGAATTCAAAACTAAAATATGAGTCTATAGGAATAACTGACTGAATCTGATAAAATACTAATAAACTGGATAACTAACTGTAATGTCTGAATACTGAATAACTAACTCTAATGTCTGATAAGCCTCTAAAACTAAATGACTATGAGTTGATGGGAGAGGCCCCAACTTAGTCCAACTAACTACTAAATTGAGACATAAAATAAAGTAAGACTATCCTCGAAGTATGAGGACTCACCACTGCTACTGCTGAGAATCTGAAAAGTTTAATCGCGAACCGAGAACTGAGCATCAAAACCTATGATATAATACATTATAGCGCAAAAGAAAAGGTATGTGATCAGTACTTTGAATGTACTGGTATTCTAAATGAGGTAGGCAGATATACATGTTTCAAGAACAAAACTAATAATTTACTAAATATGCATATAGAGCATGGAGTAGTAAATAAAGAGCATGAAATTTATAGGTACTGGCAATATATGGAAATCTATAAATAGTTAGTATGCATAAAATCTATAAATACTAAAGATACATGAAAATCTGTAGATACTGAGGATGCATGAACAAGCTTATAACATGAACTGAGTAAAATCTGGAAACTGAAATACTGAAATAACTAAAATCTATATGCTTTGGTCAAACAACACTAAGACTGAATAACTAAACTGGAACTGTAACTGAGACTATATCTAAGACTATGGGAGGTACATCTAACCGACTGTAACAACCCAATTTTGTAGAATCGGAACGTCACATGGTGCTCATAATCCCGATGGACCACAGGCTAACCCTTTACTAATATCTTTACCAGGACACTACATAATATAGATAATAAATACGGAAATGTTCCATAAGGTTCAAAATATCTAAAAATACTCAAACTTTAAAACTGAATACTGATAAATCTATCCAAAAAGCTTTTAAACTATCTGAACTATCGAGTTGATGGGACATGTCCCTAAATAACTCTATCTACTGAAAATAAATAAAATTTGATACAAAAATGATAAAAGGATCATCCTCGAATAAAGAGGACTCACTGCTACGTCTACTGCTGCTGATAGGAATTGAACTGCAAAGGGTAGTCTGGATCTCGTGCCTCTAAACCTATGGTGTCAAAAAAAACACCATAGCGCAAATGAGTCAGTATGGGAATGTACCAAGTATAAGGATGAGGTAAGGCCAAATGCAAGGGCTTATAAATGAACATTTACTTAACTGAATAATCATGAGAGTACTGAATGAGAACACATGCATGAATGCATGAACCATAACTGAAATCATCATGACTCAAAATATTGAAACTCGGATACTACTTTACTGCCATTTGAACTCACTACTAATGCCTGAGATATTGAATACTAAATTATTTGAGACCGATAACTGAGTACTGGAGTTGATATCAGTCTTATCTAGGGAGTGATCTCAAAAACTGATGATACTGAAACTGATTAACTCAATCTACTCATATCAATGACTAAATTCTGAGATTTTTACTCTCGACTGACTGCATCATAGATCAAACCTCTCTAACGGATGATTCCAGAATCTACTATCAATGATAAGAAATGATCATGTCCGAATCTTACAACAAGAATACTCAACTAAATCTGAGACTGAGATCAAGACTATCTGATGGGTTATCTCTAGATCTGATAACAAAAATACACAATTGAATATGAGACTGAGATCAAGCCTATCTGACGGGTGATCTCTAGATCTGATAACAAGAATACTTAACTGAATCTTAGACCGTGATCAATCCTATCTGACGAGTGATCTCTAAACCTAATAACAAGAATACTCAACTGAATCTGAGACTGAGATCAAGCCTATCTGATGAGTGATCTCTAGATCTGATAACAAGAATACTCAACTGAATCTGAGATTGAGATCAAGCCTATCTGACGGGTGATCTCTAGATCTAATAACAAGAATACTCAACTGACTCTGAGGCTGTGATCAATCCTATCTGACGGGTGATCTCTAACTCTAATAACAAGAATACTCAACTGAATTTGAGACTGAGATCAAGCCTATCTGACAGGTGATCTCTAGATCTGATAACAAGAATACTAAACTGAATCTGAGACTGAGATCAAGCCTATCTGACGGGTGATCTCTAGATCTGATAACAAGAATACATAACTGAATCTCAGACTAAGATCAAGCCTATCTGATGGTTGATCTCTAGATCTGATAACAAGAATACTCTACTGAATCTCATACTGAGAATAAGACTATCTAACAGGTGATCTCTAGATATGATACTGAATAACTTTATATGGAGCCAAGCCTATCTAACGGGTGGTCCATGAATCAATGGAACTATCTGATTTTATCATTGAGATAGATGACTGTATCTGATAGTCCTAATTTTTGAAGATTGATACTGAAATTGCAACTGTGGGAAGTAGTCATTTAACCGACATGCCCCAAATCTCAACTAGTGGAGTCCAACCTATAACCCCAGCTCGAAGGGTGTCAATACCATGCCATGGGTAAAGACCTCTCTGGTCAAGCCTATCTGACAGGTGACCCTCGTAAAAAGTCAAGCCTAATGCAATATAATAGTCAAGCCTATCTGACGGGTGACTAGCCTTTCCTGATGGGTGACTTCTGCATCCTGCATTGGCTACGTAGTTCTAGAGTTTAGGGATTTCTCCTAACGACTCAGCCTCTCTGATGGGAAACTGCCATCCTGCCCTCACTCAGTGATAGATCCTTCTCCCAACTGATAAACTCTGAACTGATTCTTAGCTAAACACAAACTAAGCTGAATCTGATACTGATCAAGTTTCTTGAATGATCTGACTGAGTTAAGCTGAATTCACTTGGTTTCGTATCTGATGAAATACTATCAAATCTCATTATCTTACTGAACAACATTGAGCTTTAAATAGAGTACTCGATTACTACAGAGGTCAAAACTGAACTCTTGAATACGACTAGATCTGAGATGGGTACAGAACTGAGGCTAGATTACTAGCAATATTGAGATTATGGTGATTATAGAGATTTCTTAAGTTATGTATCTGTCTGAGAATACAGAGTTCTATAACTCACTGAGTTTTGATAATCATTGCTCAACTGGAATTATCGTGAAAACTGACACGGGCTCTAGACAACAGCTAAATTATTGGGTATAAATACCCTCAGGACTCGATAACATAAAAGTAAAACATAACTATTCTTGAATAATCAAGACATGGACAATCATTCACCATTACAATCACTAAGGCATCACTTCAAGCATTTCAGAATCCTAAACCTGTAATAACATAAGGGGACATGCTGTTGGATAATACTCCATTCAACAAGGTCTTGCATCAAGCACTTCGTACTTATTTAAGTCTTGGCATGTGCCGGAGAACATATAATTGGGGAACTTCATTCTACCATGTTACAATTTATTCATCAAACGCTTAACATGTATTAAAGTCTTAGTATGTATCAAAGAACACATAATTGGGGAATTTTATGCTATCATGCTATAATTCATTCACTAAGACTTTTCAACAAACACTTGGCATACGTGGGCTTACACACAATTGGGGATTTCAAGTCAACATGCTATAATGACTCTAATTCATTCACATAAGCATTTTATCAAGAATATGGGGAACATGCTTTTCTTATTCAACAATTTCTACACTTAATTGACATGAACACATCACTTAACAAGCAACTTGAAGAGGGTTTGTCATGAACATCACATGGGTATCACATACTAGGGTTAAAGCTTGAAAACCTTACAAACAACCATGAATCAAAACATAATAATAGAATGGACATCAATTTCAATTCACATGAATCATGAAAACTCATAAACATAAAATCTTTGAATTTTTTTGAAAAGGGTTATTGAGCTTTTTGGATTAAAGGGACCCAAGAATCAATATCTACATACCTTAGAGAAACTCTTTCTTGAAAGCCCTTTGAGAGATTCTTGATTTCTTGATTTCTCTTGAAGAAGAAGGAAAGGGATTTGATTTTGGAACCCTAGCTCTTGTTCTTGAACAAATTTGAGAGAAACTAGTATTTTTAGGTTAAAATGAGGCCAAATCCCATTTTAAGGAGTATATGTAGGGGTAGTAAAATGACCCCTTTCGCCTCTGGAAATAAACTAAAAAATCTCAATTTTACATGTTGGCACTACACACCATAATCGCGCCAGCTCACTAGCAATTGGACAATCGTGAAACTGCTTAATGGCGTGATGCGGTGGAAATCGCGTTGCCACCTTGGATACGAACTGGAAGGAACCATGACACGGTGATATTGCGTTGGTGCACTGGAAATTGACAATTCTGAAATTAAGCCTTGGCGCAATGCACCATAATCACGGAGGCTCACTGGGTTTTGTAGATTGCCATTTTGGCTGGCTCCACGACGCGCTAAAGCTCCAGGTGGCACACTGTCTCACTAAAATGGCTCTAACTCTTTGCTCAAGTGTCAGATTTGGGTGAATTTGTTATCGACGGAAATCTTATTCAATGCTCTACATGAAAAAAAGTCGATATTAGGAAAAGTATACACGGTTCAAAATTTTTCTCACTTGGGAAGACACTTCTCAATCATTGAAGGCCGAATTTACGCTTCACTTGACACGCTTTAGGTCTCAGACTATGAGAGAAATTTGCGGGGTCTTACAATATCTCCCCCTTGGAAATGGGAGAATCTGAAACATGACTATGCAACTGGAACTACTATTATACTAAGCTCTCATACTGGCCATGCATATCTGATACATGGAATACTCGACTGATGCTACTCATAAGCTAAATTCTAATAATATACATGTATATCTAATGCATGGATGCATAACTGGGATGATCTCATGAATGCATGACTAAACACACTGAAAAACTGAACTCTTTCTACTGAATATGAATATCTAATGCATGAATGTCTAACTAAACTGACTCTCGAAAGCATGACTGGCTATGCAATGATCAGTGATGTTAACTTCATAAGGAGAGTTTGAACATGCAAATCAATGAGTCTAACAATATGATAGCATCACAATATCATTGTGTATCTCCCCCTTGGGACTCTATATCCTTCTATAAATACCTTGCCGAAATACTGAGGCGGTGTACGAGGCACCTATGAACTGGGTCATGATTGATTGACTTAGATCTGAAACTCATGCATGACTTATGCTGACATATAAGAATAAAATGGAAGCAAAGGATCTAGCAATTCATATCACAAAGATAAAGGACTCATAACATACCCGAATCTATATCAGGGAAACTTTTCTGATCATGGAGAGCCTGAAACGAATAGAGACTGTTATGACATTGACCACTATTGGTATCGGAAGGGGCACTCTGCTGAAAGAAATCTCTACCACTCTGAGCTATCCCTTTATACTATGGTATTCTGTGGCCTGGCTTACTACACCAAAAGAATACATCACTACCGGCTCTACACACACCTAAGTGGCTCTTGCCACACTCTCCACAAAACGGATTAGTACGAACACCACTAGCACTACTCAGGGATTTGGAGCATGGTGCCTTATCATAACTAACATCCTTAAACTTCGGTGTGGGTACACTAGTTGAGGATGGAACTGGGACTAAAAATCTTTGACTATACTGAAAACGGCTACCACCCTGGGACCCTGCTTGAGAGAAACCATGACTACCTGTCCTGGCTCTCTCACTCAATCTCTCCTTATCTGCCTTAATCTATTGTACATGTATCATCAGTCTAGAAAGGTCCATATCTCTATGAAGCATAGAAGTTCTACACTCTTTCAACACTAACCAGGACACACCAGTCACAAACTTACTCATACTCGCTCTAGGGTCAGCTATTAAGTCAGGAGCATACTTAGCTAACTGGTTGAACTTAAGACAAAAATCCTTCACAGTCATGGAGCCTTGCCTTAGGTTCATGAAATCTTCTACCTTAGCTTCCCTCATATCTAGCGGGAAAAACTTATCTAGAAAAGCATCCTGAAACTCTTGCCTAGTCACGAGAGATGCATCCTCCTCTCTACCCTTCTTACATATCACTACAGAATCATGAGCAATATCCTTCAGCCTATAGGATGCTAACTTCACACTCTTCTTCTAAAAAACATGCATAATCTGGGTAATCTTCCCCACCTCCTATAGATAAAGCTATGGGTCCTCACCTGCTACTGACCCAAAGAATTTTGGTAGGCTCATTTTCATGAAATCTCTAATTCTGCCTGTGACTAAACCCCCATCTTACTGAGGTGGGGCAACAGCCTGACAGTTACTATGAACATTAGTCACAGGTTGGGCTAGCGCCTGAAAAGATACCCAAAACTCTGCATCTGACATACCCTCATTCTCAGGATCTACTGGCTAAGAAAGATGATCATCAACCCTATGGGTATTATCACTGCGAGGAGGCATACTCTGTAAATGGAAGAAAGAGGTGTATTAGACTGTGAATCAACTCGATATCATGCTCATTTGCACGACATAAATACTGAAAGAAGGGAAACTGCCCTTAAAATATCTTATAGCCTCTTGTACATAAATATGGCGCGCAACACTCCCATGCACAAGACTTTACTAGATGTGTCTTTTCAGACACCTTAGGATACTATTAAACCTTAGGCTCTGATACTAAGTTTGTAACGACCCAATTTTCTGGAACCAAAATGTCACACGGTGCTTATGATCTCAAAAGACCATAAGCTAACCCTCTACTAATATCTATACCTGGATACTGCATAATATAGATAATAAATGCGAAAACTAGCCATAAGGTTCAAAACAACTAAAAATACTCAAACTTTAAATTTGAATACTGATACATCTGTTCGAAAAGCCTCTAAACTATCTGAACTATGGAGTTGATGGTACATGTCCCCAACTAACTTCATCTACCAAAAATAAACAAAATATGATAAAAAAATGTTAAAAGGATCATCCTCGAATGAAGAGGACTCACTGCTACGTCTACTATTACTGACTAGGATTGAACTGCTAAGGGTACGCTAGATCTCGTGCCTCTAAACCTATGGTGTCAAATATAACACCATAGCACAAATGCGTTAGTATGGAAATGTGCCGAGTATGAATATTAGGTAAGGGTAAATGCAAGGGCTTATGTATGAACAATTACTTAACTGAATAATCATGAGAGTACTGAATGAGAACACATAAATGATTGCACAAACCATAACTGAAATCATCATGACTCGACACGGTTCAAAATATTTCTCATTTGGGAAGACACTTCTTAATCTTTGAAGGCCAGATTTATGCTTCACTTTACATGCTCTACAGTTCAGACTATGAAAGAAATTTGTGGGGTCTTACACCGACATTCCCCAATTTGAGCTAATCAGGGTCCAACCTGTAACCCAGTTAGAAGGGTGTTAATACCGTGCCATGGATACTAACGCTGAATGTGTGGATCCACTAAGATTATATAATGTCCAAAGTACTGATGGTGTCAAGCTTGAACTGACGGGTGACCTCTGCAAGATAGTCATGCCTAATCTGACAAGTGAATTCTCATATCCTACGCTGGCTACGTAGTTTTAAAGTATAGGGACTGCTACTAACAACTCTGCCTATATAATGAGGGATCCGCCATCCCAACACTCACTCGGTGCTTAATCCTACTCCCAACTGAAAGACACTGAGATACTAGATTGTTCTGAGTTTAACTGACTTATATTTGACTATTCTGATAATGCTCAAAGTATGTTCTAAAAACTATTCTGTAATATACTAAGACTAGAATACATAAATAGCTATGGTTTTTGGGTATTCAATACTCCCAGGACTCAAAAACAACAATGGTAAAATGACACTAAAGCTTGGGGGACAAATCATGAAGTGTTTTATTAAATCAATCACTCTTGTAGGCATTTTATCAAACACTTGCTGTTCATGGTTTAAAACAATAATAGGAATGTCATAGAACTTATAGAAATATCATGAATTTGACAAAATAGTATTAAATTATGATTTAATTCAATAAATAATAATATTAATGCATGGAGGATTGAATAACAATAATAATTCCATTGAATCAGGGTATAAAATCAATAGTACATGGAGATTCATGGGTGAAATCATAATTTAAAATCAATTAACATGCAAATATCAAAATTTTATAATTTAAATAGGATACTTGGACTCCATGGATGAAGGGAATTTATGAATGAACATCTAACATACCTGGGATAATGACTTTAGGAGGATTGATGGAGAGTTCTTGAGATTTGACCTTGAACTTGAGAGTCAGGGTTCTTGTTCTTGAAGAAAGTTGATTTTAATTTGAGATAATAATGCAAAAGTGAGAGAATAGTATTATCTTAGGGTTAAACCCCTTGTTTTGGTAGATTTGGGTCCATGGTAAAAGACCAAATGACCCGTGTAATTTAAAATCACAAAATTGGAAAAATTCTCGATTTTAACCCTTGGCGCGATGTGCCACTATCATGCCAAGGCACTGGAAAAGGGACAATTGGGATAATGCATGGTGGAGCGACACGACGTAATCGCGTTGCCACCTTGTTTGTGACCTGTAAGATCACCGTGATACGGTGGAATCGTGGAGAGTCACTGGAAACTGCCAAATGCCAATTTGGCCTTTGGCGCATGCGCCAAGATCGCACTCCTTCACTGGAAATTGCCAATCTTTATTTAGACTATCTGCGTAATGTGTTAAGGGTTAAACTGACAGTGTTTAATGAATGAGACTTAAAATCATCATTTCTTACCGATTATTAGATTTGGACGATGTTTATAACGTTGAAAAACTAATTCAATTTTCTACGCAATGGCAGACTCTAAACTTACAAATAATGAGTGTTTCAATTTTTTTTTATATGAATACTCATATATTGGGACCTAGATTATGCTAAGGAAATATGGGGTATTACAATAAATATGTTATGAAAATAATAAGTGATAAATCATGAATAAAAATAATTTAATACCTAATATTTGATGAAAGCATAAATGCTTCATATGATTTAAAATTGTTACTAGAAAATAGAATATCAAAGTTGCAGTACAGTGACACAAAAGTAAATCTTAAACTGTAAACATAAGGCAAAACTATAATCCATGAAATAATTAATTTAGTTGAACCTATGGTTCAAGTACTTACGTCATGTTAAAATTTACTCTTAACAAACATAAACCATATGAGCTAAACTTAGAGTTTGATGTATACACCTCATAGAGAGGATCCAATACACCTTGCCAGTATGTAAAGGCATGGATGCATGATCAATAAACTAAGTCTGTTTGGGAAAATATAATACCTATGGTGGCACATACTTTTTGGGACTAGGATCCTTTGAACCCTCACTTTCTCAGTTCTAGATACGACTCCCAAAATCATACTATTTGCTCATATCATAGATAATCTTTAATAAATGTAAGAGATAGACTAGTTTTAAATTAAACTAATGACTATATTCCGAACATGCTAAAAACTAGTCATGCTTCCTTACTATTTTAATGAAATCATGGAAAGTATTCTAAGATTCTAGCTAAAATTAAGACCGTAAGGTCAAATCATGCCAAATAGTATAAATCTTGCTAAAATCATGCAATACTTTCTAAATCATAAGATTTTAGGTCAAATATAAATATTTTAAGTCATGGGTTTCAAATAATGTAAATAGGGTTGTGAGTAACCAGTAGTTCATGAATTCTAGCGAGGATATATATATGTATGAAATCATAAAAGGCATAACATCCAACATATTGAATTTTTGGTTTGAACCCTAGTTGATAACTGTGTAATTTATTAATTGAAAATGATAATTTTGGTCACAAGGATGAAAAGGGAATCCTTGTTGAAACCCACATACCTGAACATGATGATTTCTTAATGACGAACTTGAGTATAGAGTCTTAGCGGATAAATTTCTAAGAGAAACCATTGTTTTCATTTTTTTGAGAGTTTGGGAGGAGAATAAGTAATTTTATGGTAAGTAAAAAGCAATTTTTTTATCAGTTATAAGGTTATTTGGGATACAAAAGACTAGTTTTTGTTCTAAAAAATGAGTTAAAAAGAGTTTTTAACATCTGGAGATCACCAAGTGTGAGACGCTGTCCAACACACTATTTTAGCTTTGTCACATGCTACCAACACTCTAGAATGTCTCTATAGCATGCGAATAATGCATAGGCCTACTTGTTGGCAGTTGTTGCATGCACCTCACTAAAATTCCCATAATTTTATGCTCTATAATGGGATTTATGAAATAGTTGGTGACGTTGGGAAGAAAACTCTTTTTATTTGGTGGGAGGGCCATGAAATTCTATATATTATAGGAGTAATAATCATTACAAGTTGACCTAATTAAGATCACATACTAATACTCAATCAATAGAAATGTTATCAACTAATCTTATACTAAATGTTACTTATGACCATGATTCGCATTAAAAGAACTCCCCACACTAGAAAACTAATCATTTAACTTATCTATAGAGAGAAATCATTGATATTTAGAAATATAAACATGAAAAATAGCTTGAATCTTAGCTAAGAGTTTGTGGGGTGTTACAAGTCTAATAATAGATTGTCACCTATATCATAATGCTTCACAGGATCCATGAAGGTATATTGTTATGGTTATAAGAGTATCACCACCACTTGTTGCACAAAATTATGCTAGCGCTATGTTGTAATGTGAAATAAATTTTTATAGTTCATTATATTATATTGAAATTGCTATACCCAAGATTCCAAAGGCAACATATCCCAAAAGGCATAGAAATCGATTCTATTACCGTTGAAAGATGCCAAGACAAGGAATGAGGAATCGACACTTGGGTATGTTTAAGAGACCTCTATATCCTCTATAGGTGTCTCTTTTGTGGTACTTGTCCTATTAAGTAATGTCTTCTAAAGCGATACTTGTGCAATATATATATATATATATATATACCCATTTTCACAATTTTTTTTACCATTTTTGACACTTGTAGCTTGGGGTTTTGTAGTTTTTGGGTTATTTCTTCCATTTTCAAACTTAGGTAAGCTCTAATTCCCTATTTAAAGTATTTTCATCAATTCTTGTAATTTAAATCTTGTTAGAACTCGCTATCAAAAGTGAAATTTGTGGATTATGGCCCGAAAGGCCTAAATTAGTAATTCTTCAAATCAAACCCCAATTTCAACCCATTTTCACTTGGATATTATTCTATGTTATCCTTTTATTGTGGGTAATATATTCTAGACTAAAATTCTAGTTTTACCTTTCTTTTTCAAAAATCCATTTCGAGGGTCCGTTTTGACTCTGACCAAGAAATAAGAAATATGGGTATCATTGAATTCCTTTTGATGTGTTGATTCTATAATTATATGTTTTAGTTTATTTTGAGTCTTTTAATTAGGATAAGGCTCTATGTTAAAGGCTTTCGAATCCAATTTTATTCATTCTAGGTAGGTTATGGTTTAAGTTTCTTCCGACTCAGTTGTGTAGTTAATATTGGTATAAAACCATGTTATGGGTGTTGGAACTAATCATGTAAATGGCTGTTTTATTGTTTTGTTCCCGTGAAGGGGCTTGATTTGTTGTTATTTGGTGATTTTGAGATATTATTTACTATGTGCGACTGTGTTAGGTCTTATACAATGTTATTGGCATGGTATTTAAGCCATCAATTGTATTCTTCTTGGTGGAAAATTATCTAAGTTGGTATTTGTGTTGTATCAAATGACATATTATTGTATATATTACTCTATTGGTTTATGGACTATATTGGATAATGGATGTCTGGCATATTAAGCAGATTTGTGGCTCACATGGTTGGTGTAACACCCCATACTTTTACCTAGCTTATATTTATCCCAATAATGTCAAAGACTTTATTTAAAGATGAATACACCTTTTTACATGTGGAATTTTCAAGATTTTTGATTTCATTGTGTGCGAAATTGAATAAGCTTTCCATTGCTATAAAATTTGCCCATTAACATGCTGGAAATTCATTTTTAATGCTGAAAAGTGAACTATCATGCGGGAAAATATATTAACATGCTCAAAAATATATTAACATGCTTAAAGTTAATGTTAACATGCTAAAAAATATATTAACATGCTTGAAATCATTAAAACATACCAACCCTTTTCTTTAATCGAAAATATATCGGGAATAGATTACTTTATTCAACTAACATCAATATGGATTTTATATTATGAAAAACAGTGACAATGTCGGAAACATGTCGCAATTAATCTAAGCCGTAATTTAATTGATTCCCTTAAAGAAATGCTTTCTATGTGACCACGTACGTTCCTTGTAAATCCTAACTTACTTATTTTTTTCCTAGGTGATTCACGTAGCACACAAATTCCCGCCCCCAACAAGTCCTAAATTTATTATTACTTCAGAGTTTTACAAAGATTTGTTGCAGTACAATGAATGAAAGACAAGCCTATACTAGTAATATCATAAGTAGTCCCTTTTTTCCACAAAAATCTCGGCGACTCTTCAAATCCCAAAGAAATAACTAGCTATACCTGTTAGACATGAACGAGAAAAACAAAGCAAGCACAAAAGGTGAACAACACGCTTTCTAACACAAAAATAACTAAACACAGATATAAAAATCAAACACGTTCCGCAATATCGTAAAGTCATCAAAAGGAATTTATGTCGATAGAGACTTACTAGTATACGATGAAAGAATAGTAAAGAAGATTTTTGAGCAAACCAATTGCAATAATAAAGTAAACCGAATGCTACGTCAAAAACCAAAAATGGTGCTTCCCAAAATAGTAGTAGTCGCAACAGTTTCAAAATTAAAAGCCAAGAAATATCTAAAAGTGTGAAAAAGAGAGTAAATGTTCAGTGCTTAATAAGAGAATATCATAGTAGGAGTCAAAAATTATCCCCAAAATAGTGAAGAAAGGTGTTGTTTATTTAGTAAAGAGTATAGAGAGTTAAAGGAAAGAGGAATATTTTAGAATAAATTAGAGAAAAAACATGTTCCTTAAATAAATATCAAATCCATTAAAAATAAACAACTCCTATTTACCTTAAAAAGTAAGTCAGAATATATTTAAATTAAAGAATATAAAAGAAAAATGTTAATTGAGCCGTAAGGTTGGGGACAGATGAATTTTTACCAATTGTAATCAAAAGCACATAGTCATACTTAACTTACCATAATTTAGGGTGATCATCTATTTGAATTAAAGCAATGGAAATTAGTTATTGAACAAATAAAATACTTTTCTTAAATCAGTAACATTAACCACTTACAATTAGAACAAACAGATGAAAAATTTCCATAAATAGAGGAGTAAGAATCATAGAGGCAAATCAGTACCTCTACATCACAACATGTGAAAATATTTTCTATATACTCTGTAGCCTCTACTAGACACGACTTCATAGACATCCTAGGACACTTGTACTTTATGACATGATACCAAGTTTGTAATTACCCAAACTAACCCATGGTACTACATTATTCAAGAGCAACTAAACCAAAGAATAAAAAAATGGAAATACTAGGGAAACAAATATCATGAGTTAAACTTCGCTAATAAAATACAATAACTAGGATGTACAACAACTATTCTAAGATAAAATGGAACTAAATACTTTCTACTGCCTGGTTATCTATCTATAAAGCCTTTACTAATACTAACTATAGTTGGTTGTGACTTGACTCTAACTATCTCTAATTAATGTATATGAATAGAAATATAATCCGGTGTCTAGTGAAGTCTAACTGGAGTTCCCAATATAAGAAAAATCATCATTTGTTCACTGGAGGTTTAAATTTGGACTGATCATAAACATGAGAATGTACACTTGAATTTACATCACTTGAAAAATATAGGCAGAAGAGATATACAATCAAAACTTTGAATGTATTGATCATGTGAGTTATGCAATAATCATGAAAAATACTTATAAATGTTCTTTTAAACTACAGATTAATGCCATAAAAAATCATGAAAAATATATATCAAAAATCTAAGGATGAAAATATTCAATAAATGTAATACCCCAAGAGCACACCCTGGGCATCACACGGTGCTTACAGTCCCGAGGGACCACAAGCTAATCTATGAGATGATACCTGCTGTGAGCACTGGATAACATGATCATAAATGTTTAAAAATACTTACATATCATAAGGTTTTAATATATGAATTCAAAACTAAAAGATGAGTCTATAGGAATAACTGACTGAATCTAATAAAATACTGATAATCTGGATAACTAACTGTAAAGTCTGAATACTGAATAACTGACTCTAATGTCTGATAACCCTCTAAAACTGAATAACTGTGAATTGATGGGATACGCCCCAACTAATTCCAACTAACTACTAAACTAAGACATGAAATAAAGTAAGCCTGTCCTCGAAGTATAAGGACTCACCACTGCTACTGCTGAGAATTTGATAAGTCTAATCGTGAATCGAGAACTGAGCATCCAAACCTATGATATAATACATCATAGCAAAAAAGAAAAGGTATGAGATCTGTACTTTGAATGTACTGGTTTGCTAAATGAGTTAGGCTGATATACATGGTTTCATGAAAAAAACTAATAATTAACTGAATATGCATGTAAAGCATGTACTGAATAAAGAGCGTGAAATTTGTAGGTACTGGAAATATGTGGAAATCTATAAATACCGAGTATGCATAAAAATCTATAAATACTGAAGATACATGAAAATCTGTAGATACTGAGGATGCTTGACCAAGATTCTAACATGAACCAAGTAAAATCTATAAACTGAAATACTGAAATATCTAAAATCTGTATGCGTTGGTCAAAAAACCCTAAGACTGAATAACTGAACTGGGACTATAACTGAGACTGTGTCTGAGACCGTGGGAGGTATTATCTAACCGACATTTCCTTATTTGAGCTAATCGGGGTCCAACCTGTAACCTCAGTTTGAAGGGTGTTAATACCGTGCCATAGGTACTAACACTTGCTTTGTTGATCCACTAAACTGATATAATATCCAAAGGACTAAGGGTTTCAAGAATAAACTAATGGGTTACCCTTGCGATATTGTCAAGCCTAATCTGATGGGTGACTTCTCATATCCTACGCTAGCTACGTAGTTCTGGAGTATAGGGACTTCTACTAATGACTCTGCCTATCTGATGGGGAAGCGTCATCCCTACAATCACTCGGTGCTAAATCCTACTCCTAACTGAAAGACACTAAGATACTAGACTGTTCTGAGTTTAACTGACTGATGTTTGACTATTCTGATAATACTCATAGTATGTTCTAAAGACTATTTTGTAATGTACTGAGACTAGACTACATAAAAAACTATGCTTTTCGGGTATTCAATACCCCCACAATTCAAAAACAACAATGGTAAAATCAAACTAAAGCTTGGCGGACAAAGCATAAAGGCTTTTACTAAATCAATCACTCTTGTAGGCATTTTATCAAACACTTGTAGTTCATGGTTTAAAACAATAATAGAAATGTAACGAAACTTATTGAAATAGCATGAATTCAAAATAATAGTATTAAATCATGATTTAATTCAATAAATAATAATATTAAAACATGGAGGATTGAATACCAACAATAATTTTATTGAATCGGGGTATAAATCAATAGTACATGTAGATTCATAGGTGAAATCACAATTTAAAATCAATTAGCTCTAAAAGATCAAAATTTTATAATTTAAATAGGATACCTGGACTCCATGGATGTAAGGAATCCATGGATGAACGTCTAACATACCTGAGATAATGAATTTAGACGGATCGATGGAGAGTTCTTGAGATTTGGCCTTGAATTTGAGAATTAGGGTTCTTGTTCTTGAAGAGAGTTGATTTTAATTTGAGTGAATAATGAAAAAGTGAGCAAATAATGTTCTCTTAGGGTTAAATCCCATCTTTAGGTGGATTTGGGGCAATGGAAAAAGACCAAACAACCCCTGTAATTTAAAATTGCAAAACTGGAAAAATTCTCTATTTTCACCCTTGGCATGATGCACCACTATCGCACCAAGCCACTGGAAAATGGACAATTGGGAAAATACATGGTGGCACGATGTGTAATAATCACGTCGCCACCTTGTTTGTGACCTGAAAGCTCACCGCGACGTAGTGGAATCGCGGAGAGTCACTTGAAACTGTTAAATGCCAATTTAGCCTTTGGCGCGTTGCACTAAGATCGCGCACCTTCACTGGAAATTTACAATCTTCATTTAGAATTTCTCCGCGATGTGCTAAGGTTTAAAATGATGGTGTTTAACGACTGAGACTTAAAATAGCCATAACTTCTTACCCGATTATCGGATTTAGGTGAATTTTATATCGTTGGAAAGCTAATTCAATTTCCTACGTAATGGAAGGCTCTAAACTGATAAATAATGAGTGTTTTGAAAATTTTATATATGAATAATCATGTATTTGGACTTAGATTATGCTAAGTAAATGTGGGGTATTATAATATATCCCCCTTGAGATTATTCATCCTTGAATGAGACTGGTTAAGCTGAGGGAAAACTGATGGACTGAGCTTACACACTGAACATGCATATATGATGCATAGAATGCATGACTGAACTAACTCATGAATGCATGACTGACATGAACATGATGTGCAACTAAACTGTGCATGATCGAGAGAAATCTTAAGAAGATTAGTACCTTATACTTAATATGGATTCGTGGAGAAAAGATGAGGGTACTTGGTTCGCATATCTACCTCTGCTTCCCAACTGGCTCCCAAAACGGACTAATTTCTCCAAAAAACTTTGACCATTGGAACTTCTTTGTTCCTTAGTCTACGAACTTGATGATCAAGAATTTCAGCTGAAACTTTCTCAAAGGAAAGATTATTCTGAATTTCTACACTTTCTAAGGGAACAACTACAGCTGGATCACCAATACACTTTTTCAACAATGAGACATGGAACACTGGGAGTACTGAGGCTAAATATGAAGGCATCTCAAGCTCGTAAGCTACCTTTCCAAAATGACTAAAAATTCTGAAGGGACCGACATATCGGGGACTGAGTTTCCCTTTCTTGCCGAATCCCTTCACTCCCTTCATGAGAGAGATTTTCAAGTACACAAAATCACCAACCTTAAACTTGAGATCCTTTCTCCTCACATCAGCATACGATTTGTGTCAGCTCTGGGTATTCCTAAGCCTTTCTCTGATCCACTGAACCTTCTCTAACACATAAAATACCAAGTCAAGCCCTACTACTGTGGCCTCACCTACTTTAAACCAACTAATTAGAGATCTACTTATCCTACCATAGAGATCCTCAAATAGATCCATACGAATACTGGAATAATATCTATTATTATATGCGAATTCAATCAAAGGCAAGTGGTCATCCTAACTACCTTTAAAATTAACTATGCTTACTCTCAGCATATCTTCTAGAGTCTGAATGGTTCATTCTACTTGACCATCTGTCTGCGGGTGGAAAGTGGTACTGAGATAGACTTGGGCACCAAGACCCTTTTGGAATGCTTTCCAGAAGTGAGAGGTAAACTGGGTACCTCTATCTGAGATGATAGATAAGGAAACACCGTTCAACCTGACCAACTCTCTGAGATAGAGTTTGGAATAGTCCTCGACTGAATAAGAGGTATGGACTAGCAAGAAATGAGATGATTTGGTCATCCTATCTACGATAACCCAAATAAAATTATGCTGATGACGAGTATGAGTTAAACCTGTCACAAAGTCCATGTTAAATTCCTCCCATTTCCAAGTAGGAATACTGAACTCCTGCGTGTAACCACTAGGCTTTTGGTGCTCAATATTAACTTATTGGAGCGTAGAGCATTTAGCTACAAACTCTGCAATATCTCTCTTCATCCCACTCCACCAATAGATCTCCCGCAAATCACTGTACATCTGTGTGGCCCCTGGATGAATACAGTAACGTGCACCATGTGCTTCTGCAAGAATTCATTGCCTCAAGTCATCTATACCAGACACATATAGCCTACCCTAACAACGCAACACGCAATCTCCCTCTTGGAAGAAAACTTCCACCTTCTGATCTCTGATTGATTCTTTAAATATAACTAGACTGGGATCTCTATCCTGTTTTTCCTTCACCTCAGAAACTAAAGATGATTCAGTGCTACTCTGTACCCACATACTACCCTCTGCTAAATCAAGTAAGCGTACACCTAGACGGGTAAGCCGATGAACTTCCTGAGCTAACTTTTTCTTACCATCCTCTACATGAGCAACACTACCCATAGATATTCTACTGATTGCATTAGCCACTACATTGGATTTGTCTGGATGATACAAAATACTTATGTCATAATTTTTTAATAACTCAAACCACATTATCTAAAGTAGATTTAAATCATTCTGAGAGAACGCATACGGAAGTCTCTTATGGTTAGTGAACACATTAACGTGCACCCCATATAAGTAATGCCTCTAAATATTTAAGTCGAATACTACTGCTACTAACTCCAGATCATAAGTAAGGTAATTCTTCTTATAGGGTTTATGTTGTCTGGAGGCATAGGCTATAAACTTACCTCTCTGCATGAGAACAAAACCCAAACCTACTTATAATGCTTCACAGTACACAACAAACCCATGTGAATCATCTGGCAAGGTAAGAATTGGTGCTGAGGCGAGTTGAGTCTTCAACTCCTAAAAACTCTTCTCGTAGGAATCTAACAACTAAAACTTAACTTTATTCTAAGTCAATCTGGACATGGGGGATGCAACAAAAGAAAAACCTTCAATAAACCAATGATAATAGCCATCTAAACCCAATAAATTCTTAATGTATAATGTAGAGATGGGTCTAGGCCAGTTTCTCACCACTTTAGTCTTTTGAGGATCAACTCTAATGCCATCACTGGAAATAATATGGCCTAGGAAAGCTACTGATCTTAGCTAGAATTCACACTTACCAAATTTAGCAATTAACTGGTGAGCTCTAATAGTTTTTAACACTATTCTGAGATGGTCTTCATGATCAGTTTCGCTACGGGAGTAAATAAGAATGTCATCAATGAATAATATGACGAATATGTCTAAGTGCTACTTGAATACTATCAAGTCCATGAAGGCTGCTGGGGCATTCGCGAGCCTAAAGATAATAACTTGAAACTCTAAGTGACCATACTGGGTTTGAAAAGCTATTTTTGGAATGTCACATTCCCTGACTCTAAGCTGATGATAGCCTAATTTGAGGTCTATCTTTGAAAAATAGATGTCACCCTAAAGTTTATCAAACAAGTCATAAATTCTAGGAAGTGAATATGTGTTCTTGCCTGTGACTTTGTTCAACTGACAGTAGTGCATGCACATTCTGAGAGAACCATTTATTTTACGCACGAATAGAACAGGTGCACCCCACGGGGAGACACTGGGCTTATGAATCCTTTATCTAGGAGATCCTTTAACTGTTCTTTTAACTCTTTGAGTTCTGCTGGAGCCATGCTATTTGGTAGATAGATATGGGCTGAGTATCTGGAAGAAGGTCTATTCCGAAGTCGATTTCCCTTTTGGGAGGAACTCCGGGAAAATCTTAAGGAAATACATTTGAGAATTCATTTACTTCTTGAACTGATTCAAGAGTTGAAGTTTCTGAGTTAGAGTCTTTGACTCGCACAATATGGTAAATACAACCCTTTGATATCATCTGTCTCGCTCTTAGGTACAAAATAAACTAACCTTTAAGAGCTATGGTACTACCCCTCTATTCAAGGACTGGTTCATTTGGGAACTGAAATTGAACTATTCTATTTCTACAATCAACTGAGCCATAGCATGAGTGGAGCCAATCTATGCCTTGAATGACATCAAAATTCGTCATCTCTAACTCCACGAGATCAACTGAGGTAACTTTCAAAGATATTTTAAATGGACAGTTCCTGTATACCTATCTGGATATAATAGAAACACCTACTGGGGTAGACACTGAAAAGGGTTCTGCTAGAGTTTTGGGACTGACTCCAAAATTGACGGCTATATATGGAGTTAAAACAAAAGAAACTCCAGTAAAAAAAAAGAAGCTCCAGGGTCTAGTAAGGCATAAACATGTAAGTGAAAGACCTGAAATGTACCAGTAACTACGTCAGGGGAATTTTACTGATCTTGGTGGGACTGATGTGCATATAATCTATTCGGACGCTACCCACTAGTAGCACTAGAAGTGGTAACCTTCTAAGTTGGGCGACTAGATGGAACTGACAACTGATAGGACTGGCCCTATTGGAGCACATCCATACCTTTCTAAGAAACTACCCGATACTCCCGAATCTGATGGCCTGTCTTACCACACCCGAAGCACACATCACTACCCATTCTACACTCACCTTAATGGTGTCTGCCACATTTCTGACATAGAGGATTTATATGAGCACTGCTAACACTGACCTAGGACATAGAGCCTAGTGCTCTATCCCTATTGTTGTTTTTGAATTTGGGTACTGGACCACTAGCTAAAAAGGATGCTGGGGTTGAAGACCTATAATGAAACTGAGGACGGTTACCACCCTCTGACTTTAGCTGACTAAAGTTAAAACTACCTGCCCTGAACCTCTAGTTTTCTCTCTCTCTCCTTAATCTTCTGCTCCTCTATCTGGTGACCATGGACTATTACCCTAGAGAAGTCCATATCACTAATCGGCATTGTGGTCCTACACTTCTTAACCACACTATCATATACGCCAAACATAAACTTACTCATCTTAGACCTGTTATCAGCTACTATATGAGGAGCATATTTAGCTAACTGAGTAAACTTAAGGGAATACTCCCTCACGCTCATGCTGCCCTACCTCAAGTTAATTAACTCTAACACCTTGTCCTCTATTAACTCTAATCGGAAGAATCTGTCTAAGAAAGTTATGGTAAACTTTTCCCATTATACAGGCCCTGCATCTACACCCCTATTAACCTTTCACTACTTAAACCAAGTATGGGCTATATCCTATAACTGGTATGTATCCAACTCAGTACTCTGACTAGATGTCACCCCATAGCATCCGTGACCTTTTGAACCATATCTATGAATTTTTGTGGATCGTCTTCATACTTGGATCCCGTGAAAGAAGGAGGATTCATCCTGGTGAAATCCCAAATTCTGGTTGCAGCTGTATTGACCACTAGGTTGGCTGGAACAATATCTAGCTGTTCATTCTGTGCTGCTACAGAGTTTGCTAGACTAGTAAAAGCAGCTCTAAATTTTACGTGAGAGACATGCTCATCCAGAGGATCTTCCTGGATGGGCTGAGGGGCTGGCTGGTTTCTTGTTCTTTTTTTGTTCTTATTTGGAGGCTTTTTCTATAAACGTAAGGAAGAAATGGATTACACAGGGAGTTTAACTTAAACTCATGCTCACTCACATGACATGAATACTGAAAGAAGGGAAACTTTTTCCTAAATGCCTTGTAGCCTTTCGTCCTTAAGTGTGGCACGCTACACACTCATGGACAAGACTGTACTTGACGCTGCTTTTATACTTCCTATGAAACTTTAAAACCTTAGGCTCTGATACCAAGTTTGTAACGCCACGAGAGCATATCCTGGGCATCACACGGTGATTACAATCCCTAGGGACCACAAGCTAACCCATGAACTGCTACCTGCTATTAGCACTGTAGAACATGATCATAAATATGGAAAAATACTGACATGTCATAAGGCTTTAATAACTGAATTCAAAACTGAAATATGAGTCTATAGGAATAACTGACTAAATATGATAAAATACTAATAAACTGGATAACTAACTGTAATGTCTGAATACTGAATAACTGACTCTAATGACTGCTAAGACTCTAAAACTAAATGATATGAGTTGATAGGATAGGCCCCAACTTACTCCAACTAACTACTAAACTGAGACATGAAATAAAGTAAGCCTATCCTCGAAGTATGAGGACTCACCACTGCTATTGCTGAGGATCTGATAAGTTTAATCATGAACCAGGAACTGAGCGTCAGACCCTATTATATAATACATCATAGCATAAAATAAAAGGTATGCGATTAGTACTTTGAATGTACTGGTATGCTAAATGAGGTAGGCTGATATACATGGTTTTATGAACAAAACTAATAATTAACTGAATATGCATATAGAGTATGAAGTAGTAAATAGAGAGCATGAAATCTGTAGGTACTGGTAATATATGGAAATCTATAAATAGTGAGTATGCATAAAAATCTGTAAATACTAAAGATACGTGAAAATCTGTAGATACTGAAGATACATGACCAAGCTTAAAACATAAACTGAGTAAAATCTGTAAACTAAACTAATGAAATAACTAAATCTGTATGCTCTGGTCAAACAACACTAAGACTGAATAACTAAACTTAGACTGTATCTAAGACTGTGGGAGGTATCATCTAACCGACTGTAATAACCCAATTTTCTGGAATCAGAATGTCACACAGTGCTCATAATCCCGATGGACCACAGGATAACCCTCTACTAATCTATATACCTGGATACTGCATAATATATATAATAAATGCAAAAACTGGCCATAAGGTTCAAAACATCTAAAAATACTCAAAATTTAAAATTGAATACTGATAAATCTGTCCAAAAAGCCTCTAAACTATTTGAACTATGGAGTTGATGGGACATGTCCCTAAATAACTTCGTCTACTAAAAATAAACAAAATATGATACAAAAATGATAAAAGGATCATCCTCGAATAAAGAGGACTTACTGCTACGTCTACTGCTGCTGATTGGAATTAAACTGCAAAGGGTACTTTAGATCTCGTTCCTCTGAACCTATAGTGTCAAATAAAACACTATAGCATAAATAAGTTAGTATGGGAATGTACCGAGTATGGAGATGAGGTAAGGCCAAATGCAAGGGCTTATGCATGAACAATTACTTAACTGAATAATCATGAGAGTACTGAATGAGAACACATACATGAATGCACAAACCATAACTGAAATCATCATGACACAAAATACTGAAACTCGGATACTACTTTACTGCCATTTGAACTCACTACTAATGCCTGAGATACTGAATACTGAATTATCTGAGACCGATAACTGAGTACTGGAGTTGATATCAGTCTTATCTAGCGAGTGATCTCAAAAACTGATGATACTGAAACTGATTAACTCAATCTACTCATATCAATGACTAAATTCTGAGGTTTCTACTCTCGACTGACTGCATCAAAGATCAAACCTCTCTAACGGATGATTCCAGAATCTACTATCAATGATAAGAAATGATTATGTCTGAATCTGACAACAAGAATACTCAACTGAATCTGAGACTGAGATCAAGCCTATCTGACGGGTTATCTCTAGATCTGGTAACAAGAATACTCAACTGAATATAGGACTGAGATCAAGCCTATCTGACGGGTGATCTCTAGATTTGATTACAAGAATACTCAACTGACTCTGAGAATGTGATCAATCCTATTTGATGGGTGATCTTTAAATCTAATAACAAGAATACTCAACTGAACAAGTAAATCACTAAGGCATCACTTCAAGTATTTAGGAATCCTAAATAAGTAATAACATAGGGGGACATGCTATTAGATCATACTCCATTCAACAAGGCCTTGGGTCAAGCACTTCGCACATATTTAAGTCTTGGCATGTACCGAAGAACACATAATTGGGGAACTTCATGCTGTCATGTTACAATTCATTCATCAAATGCTTAACATGTATTAAAGTCTTAGCATGTATCAAAGAACACATAATTGGGGAATTTCATGCTATCATGCCACAATTCATTCACTAAGGATTTTCAACAAACACTTGGCATGCATGGGATTACACACAATTGGGGATTTCTAGTCAACATGCTATAATGGCTATAATTCATTCACATAAGCATTTTATCAAGCATATGGGGATCTTGCTTTTCTTATTCAACAATTTCTACACTTAATTGACTTGAAGACATCACTTAACGAGCAACTTGAAGAGGGTTTGTCATGAACATCACATGGGTATCACATACTAGGGTTAAAGCTTAAAAACCATACAAACAACCATGAATCGAAACTTAATAATAGAATGGACATCAATTTAAACTCACATGAATCATGAAAACTCATAAACATAAAATCTTTGAATTTTTTTGAAAAGGGTTCTTGAGCTTCTTGGATGAAAGGGACCCAAGAATCAACATCTACATACCTTAGAGAAACTCTTTCTTGAAAGACCTTTGAGATATTCTTGATTTCTTGATTTCTCTTGAAGAAGAAGGAAGGGTTTTGATTTTGGAAACCTAGCTCTTGTTCTTGAACAACTTTGAGAGAAACTAGTATTTTTAGGTTAAAATGAGGCCAAATCCCGTTTAAGGAGTATATATAGGGGTAGCAAAATGACCACTTTCGCCTCTAGAAATAAACTAAAAAATCCCAAGTTTACATGCTGGCATGATGCATCTTAATCACGCTAGCTCACTGGAAATTGGACAATTGGAAACTGCTTAATGGCGCGACGCGGTGGAAATTGTGTTGCCACCTTGGATGCGAACTGGAAAGGCACCATAACGTGGTGAAATTGCGTTGGTGCACTGGAAATTGACAATTCTAAAATTAAGCCTTGGCGCGATGCGCCATAATCATGGAGGCTCACTGGGATTTGATGATTGCCATTTTGGCTGGCTCCGTGACGCGCTAAAGTGCCAGATGGCACACTGTATCACTAAAATGGCTCTAATTCTTTCCTCGAGTGTCAGATTTGGACGAATTTGGTATCGACAGAAATCTTATTCAATGCTCTAGAGAAATTATACATGGTTCAAAATATTTCTCACTTGGGAAGACACTTCTCAATCTTTGAAGGCCGAATTTACGTTTTACTTGACCTCCTTTAAGGCTCAGACTACGAGAGAAATTTGCGGCGTCTTACAATATCTTCCCCTTGGAAATATTCATCCTTGAATGTTGCATGATAGGATAAGAATACTAATCGACTGAACTTGCTCAAGGAATGGGTGCATCTAAAACATGACTATGGAACTGGAACTACTGATATACAGAGCTCTCATACTGGACATGCATATTTGATGCATGGAATACTCGACTGAAGCTACTAATAAGATGAATTCTCATAATAGACATACATATCCGATGCATGGATGCGTCACTAGTCTGATCTCATGAATGCATCACTAATCAATCTGAAAAGCTGAACTCTTTCTACTGAACGTGCATATCTAATGCATGAATATCTAACTGAACTGACTCTCAAAAGCATGACTGGCTATGCAATGATCACTGATGTTAACTTCATAAGGAGAGTCTGAACATTCAAATGAATGATTGAAGAACATGAGAGAATCACAATATCATAGGGTATCTCCCCGTTGGGACTCTATGTCCCGCTACAAATACCTTGCTGAAATACTGAGGCGGTGCACGAGGCACGTTTGAACTGGGTCATGATTGACTGACTTAGATTTGAAACTCATGCATGACTCATGCTGAAATATAAGCATAAAATGGAAGCAAAGGATCTAGCACTGCATAACACAAAGATGAAGGACTCATAACATACCTGAATCTATATCAGGGAACCTTTTCTGATCATGGAGAGCCTGAAATGCATAGAGACTATTCTGACGCTGACTACTATTGGCACCGGAAGGGGCACTCTGCTGAAAAAACTCTCTACCCTTCTGAGCTAGCCCTCTACACTCTTGCATTCTGTGGCCTAGCTCACCATACTCAAAGCGCACATCACTACCAGCTCTACACACACCTAAGTGTCTCTTTCCACACTCTCCACAAAGCGGATTGGTACGACCACCACTAGCACTACTGAAGGATTTGGACCCTGGCGCCTTATCATAACTGACATCCCCAAACTTTGGTGCGGGTACACTAGCTGAGGATGGAGCTGGAACTAAAAATATCTAACTATACTGAAAATGGCTACCACCCTGGGACCCTGCCTGAGAGAAACCATTACTACCTGTACTGGCTTTCTCACTCTCTCTCTTTCTCTCTTTATCTACCACAATCTGTTGTGCATGCATCATCAGTCTAAAAAGGTCCATATCTCTATGAAGCATAGTAGTTCTACACTCTTTCAACTTAACCCGAACACACCAGTCAGAAACTTATTCATACTCGCTCTAGGGTCAGCTATTAAGTTAGGAGCATACTTAGCTAACTGGTTGAACTTAAGACAATACTCCTTCACTTTCATGGATCCTTGAATTTGCTTCATGAACTCTTCTACTTTAGATTCCCTCATCTCTAGTGGGAAAACTTATCTAGAAAGGCATCCTGAAACTCTTGCCTAGTCACGGGAGCTGCATCCTCCCCTCTACCCTTCTTTCACATCACTACCTAATCATGAGTAATATCATTCAGCCTATAGGATGCTAACTCTTCACTCTCCTCCTTAGAAATATGAATAATCTGGGTAATCTTCCTCATCTCCTATAGATAAAGCTATGGGTCCTCACCTGCTACTGACCCAAAGAATTTTGGTGGGCTCATTCTCATAAAATCTCTAATTCTAGTTGCAGATAAACCCCCATCTTGCTGAGGTGGGGCCACATCCTGACGATTACCCTAAACATTAGTCACAGCTTGTGCTAACGCCTAAAAAGCTTCCCGAAACTCTGCATATGACACACCTTCATTCTCAGGATCTATTGGCTAAGGGAGCTAATCATCAACCCTATAGGTATTATCTTTGTGAGGAGGCATACTCTGTAAATAGAAGAAAGAGGTGTATTAGACTGAGGATCAACTCGAGCTCATGCTCACTCGCATGACATGAATACTGAAAGAAGGGAAATTACTCCTAAAACATCTTATATTATCTTGTACATAAATGTGGCATGCAATACACCAATGCATAAGACTCTACTAGATGCGGCTTTTTAGACACCCTAGGACACTATTAAACCTTAGTCTCTGATACCAAGTATGTAATGGCCTAATTTTTTGGAATCGAAACGTCACACGGTGCTCATGATTTTGACGGACCACAAACTAATCCTCTACTGATATCTATACCTGGACACTGCATAATATCGATAATAAATGCAGAAACTAGCCATAAGGTTCAAAATATCTAAAAATACTCAAAATTTAAAATTGAATACTGATACATCTGTCCAAAAAGCCTCTAAACTATCTGAACAGTAGAGTTGATGGGATATTTCCCCAACTAACTTCGTCTACTGAAAATAAACAAAATATGATACAAAAATATTAAAAGGATCATCCTCGAATGAAGAGGACTCACTGCTATATCTACTACTGCTGACTGGGATTGAACATCTAAGGGTACTCTGGATCTCATGCCTCTGAACTTATGGTGTCAAATAAAACACCATAGCGTAAATACGTTCGCCCAAAAATGTACCGAGTATGAAGATGAGGTAAGGCTAAATGCAAGGGCTTATGTATGAACAATTACTTAACTGAATAATCATGAGAGGAATGAATTAGAATACATGCATGAATGCAAGAACTATAACTAAAATCATGATGACTCAACGCGGTTGAAAAAATTTCTCACTTGGGAAGACACTTCTAAATCTTTGAAGGCCAGATTTATGCTTCACTTGACACGCTCTAAGGCTCAGACTATGAGAGGAATTTGTGGGGTATTACACCGATATTCCCCAATTTGAGCTAATCAGGATCCAACCTATAACCCAGTTAGAAGGGTATTAATACCGTGCCATGGGTACTAACGCTAACTGTGTGGATCCACTAAGCTTATATAATGTCCAAAGAACTAAGGGTGTCAAGCTTTAACTGATGGGTGACCTCTGCGAGATAGTCATGCCTAATCTGACAAGTGACTTCTCATATCCTACGCTGGCTACGTAGTTCTGGAGTATAGGGACTGCTACTAACAACTTTACCAATATAATGGGGAATTCACCATCCCAACACTCACTCGGTGCTAAATCCTACTCCCAACTGAAAGACAATGAGATACTAGACTATTATGAGTTTAGCTGACTTATATTTGACTATTCTGATAATGCTCAAAGTATGTTCTAAAAATTATTCTGTAATGTACTAAGACTAGACTACGTAACCAGCTATGATTTTCGGGTATTCAATACTCCCAGGACTAAAAAAACAATGGTAAAATAACACTAAAGCTTGGGGGACAAGCATTAAGGATTTTATTAAATCAATCACTCTTGTTGGCATTTTATCAAACACTTGTAGTTCATAGTTTAAAATAATAATAGGAATGTCATAGAACTTATAGAAATATCATGAATTTGACAAAATATTATTAAATTATGGTTTAATTCAATAAATAATAATATTAATGCATAAAGGATTGAATAACAACAATAATTCCATTGAATCAGGGTATAATATCAATAGTACATGGAGATTCATGGGTAAACTCATAATTTAGAATCAATTAACTTGCAAATATCAAAATTTTATAATTTAAATAGGATACTTGGACTCTATGGATGAAAGGCATTTGTGGATGAGCATCTAACATACCTGGGATAATGAATTTAGGAGGATCGATGGAGAGTTCTTGAGATTTGCCCTTGAATTTGAGAGTCAGGGTTCTTATTCTTGAAGAAAGTTGATTTTAATTTGAGAGAATAATGCAAAAGTGATCAAATAATAATCTATTAGGGTTAAACCCCCTGTTTAGGCAAATTTGGGGATGTGGTAAAAGACCAAACGACCCATGTAATTTAAAATCATAAAACTGGAAAAATTCCTGATTTTAACCCTTGGCGCGATGCGCCACTATCGTGCCAAGCCACTGGAAAAGGTACAATTGGGATAATATATGGTAGCGCGACATGGAGTAATCGCGTTTCCACCTTGTTTGTGACCTAGAAGATCATCGCGATTCGGTTGAATCGCGGAGAGTCACTGGAAACTACCAAATGCCAATTTGGCCTTTGGCGTATGCGCCAAGATTGCACACCTTCACTAGAAATTTCCAATTATCATTTAGACTATATCCGCGATGAGCTAAGGGTTAAAATGACAATGTTTAATGAATGAGACTTAAAATTATCATTTCTTACCGGTTATTAGATTTAGACGAATTTTATATCATTGATAAGTTAATTCAATTTCCTACGCAATGGAAGGCTCTAAACTGACAAATAATGAGTGTTTCAAAATTTTTTATATGAATACTCATGTATTGGGTCCTAGATTACGCTAAGGAAATGCGAGGTATTACAATAAATATGTTATAAAAATAATGTCATAAATCATGAACAAAAACAATTCAATACCTAATATTTGATAAAAGCATAAATGCTTCATATGATTTAAAATTGTTACTAGAAAATAGAATATCAAAGTTGCAGTACAGTGACCCAAAAGTAAATCTTAAACTATAAACATAAGGCAAAACTGTAATACATGAAATAATTAATTTAGTTGAACCTATGGTTCAAGTACTTACGTCATGTTAAAAGTTACTCTTAACAAATATAAACCATACAAGCTAAACTTAGAGTTTGATGTATACGCCTCATAGAGAGGATCCAATACACCTTGCCAGTATGTAAAGGCATGGATGCATGATCAATAAACTAAGTCTATTTGGAAAAATATAATACCTTTGGTGGCACATAATTTTTGGGACTAGGATCCTTTGAACCCTCGCTTTTTCAGTCCTAGATACTACTCCCAAAACCATACTATTTTCTCATATCATAGATAATTTATAATGAATGTAAGATATAGACTAGGTTTAAATTAAACTAATGACTATATTCCTGACATGCTAAAAACTAGTCATGCTTCCTTACTATTTTAATGAAATCATGGAAAGTATTCTAAGATTCTAGCTAAAATTAAGTCCGTAAGGTCAAATCATGCCAAATAGTATAAATCTTGCTAAAATCATGCAATACTTTCTAAATCATAAGATTTCATGTCAAATATAACTATTTTAAGTCATAGGTTTCAAATAATGTAAATAGGGTTGTGAGTAACCAGTAGTTCATGAATTCTAGTGAGGATATATTTATGTATGGATTCATAAAAGGCATAACATCCAACATACTGAAATGTTGGTTTGAACCCTAGTTGATAACTGTGTAATTCATTAAATGAAAATGATAATTTTGGGCACACGGATGAAAGGGAATCCTTGTTGAAACCCACATACCTGAACATGATGATTTCTTAATGGTGAACTTGAGTATAGTGTCTTGGCGGATAAATTTCTAAGAGAAACCATTGTTTTTGTTTTTTTGAGAGTTTGGGAAGAGAATAAGTAATTTTATGGTAAGTAAAAAGGGTTTTTTTATCAGTTATAAGGTTACTTGGGATAAAAAGACTAGTTTTTGTTCCCAAAAATGAGTTAAAAAGAGTTTTAAATATCTGGATATCACCTAGTGTGAGACGCTGTCCAACACACTATTTTAGCTTTGTCACATGCTGCCAACACTCTAGAATGGCTTTATATCTTGCTGATAAATAAGAGGCCTACTTGTTGGCAGTTGTTGCATGCACCCCACTAAAATCCCCATAATTTTAAGCTCTAGAATGGGATTTACGAAATGGTTGGTGACGTTGGGAAGAAGACTCTTTTTATTTAGTGGGAGGGCCATGAAATTCTATATATTATAGGAGTAATAATAATTAGAAGTTGACCTAATTAAGATCACATACTAATACTCAATCAATAGAAATGTTATCAACTAATCTTATGCTAAATGTTACTTATGACCATGATTCGCATTAAAAGAACTCACCACACTAGAAAAATAGTTATTTAACTTATCTATGGTGAGAAATCATTGATATTTAGATATATAAACATGAAAAATAGCTTGAATCTTAGCTAAGAGTTTGTGGGGTGTTACAAGTCTAATAATAAATTTTCACCTAGATCATAATGCTTCACAGGATCCATGAAGGTATATTGTTATGGTTATAAGAGTATCACCACCACTTGTTGCACAAAATTATGCTAGTGCTATGTTGTAATATGAAATAAATTTTTCTAGTACATTATATTATATTGAAATTACTATACCCTAATTCCAAAGGCAACATATCCCGAGAGGCATAGAAATCGATTCTATTACCGTTGAAAGGTGCCAAGACAAGGAATGAGGAATCGACACTTGGGTATGTTTAAGAGACCTATATAGAATCTATGGGTGTCTCTTTTTTGGTACTCTTCCTATTAAGTAAATTCTTCTTAAGCGATACCTGGGCAATATATGTATATACCCATTTTCACAATTTTTTACCATTTTTGACACTTGAAGCTTGGGGTTTTTGAGTTTTTGGGTTATTTCTTCCATTTTCAAGCTTAGGTAATATCTAATTCCCTATTTCAAGTATTTTCATCAATTCTTGTAATTTAAATCTTGTTAGAACTCGATATCAAAAGTGAAATTTATGGATAATGGCCCGTATGACCTAAATTAGTAATTCTTCAAATCAAACCCCAATTTCAACCCATTTTCACTTGGATATTCTTCTATGTTATCCTTTTATTATGGGTAATATGTTCTAGACTAATATTCTAGGTTTACACTTCATTTTCAAAAATCCTTTTCGAGGGTCCGTTTTGACTCTAACCAAGAAATAAGAAATATGGGTATCATTGAATTCCTTTTGATGTGTCGATTCTATAATTCTAAGTTTTAGTTTATTTTGAGTCTTTTGATTAGGAGAAGTATCTATGTTGAAGGCTTTCGAATCCAATTTTATTCATTCGAGGTAGGTTATGGCTTAAGTTTCTTCAGACTCAGTTGTGTAGTTAATATTGGTATAAAACCATGTTATGGGTGTTGGAACTAATCATGTAAATGGCTATTTTATTGTTTTGTTCCCGTGAAGGGGCTTGCTTTGTTGTTATTTTGTGGTTTTGAGATATTATTTACTATGTGCGACTGTGTGGGGTCTTATACAATGTTATTGTCTTGGTATTTAAGCCATCAATTGTATTCTTCTTGGTGGAAAATTATCTAAGTTGGTATTTGTGTTGTATCAAATGACATATTATTGTATATCTTACTCTATTGGTTTATGAACTATATTGGATAATGGATGACTGGCATATTAAGAAGATTTGTGGCTCACATGGTTGGTGTAACACCCCATACTTTTACCTAGCTTAAATTTATTCCAAAAATATCAAAGACTTTATTTAAAAAAATGAATAAACTTTTATACATGTGGAATTTTAAAGATTTTTAATTTCATTGTGTGAGAAATTAAATAAGCTTTCCATCGATACAAAATTCGCCCAAATCCAACACCTGGTCAATGAGTTAGAGCAATTATAGTAAGACAGTGTACCACCTGGTACTCTAGCGTATCACAGAGGTAGTCCACATGGCATTTGTCATTTTCCAATGATACAACGCGATACCACCGTGATGTGCCACTATCCTTTTTCTCAATTGTCACTTTGTAGTGTGACTCCGCGATCATGGCGCATTGCGCCAGAGGGAAATTTCACAACCAGTGAGGCACCGTGATGGTGCCACCTCGCACCATCAACCTATTTCGTAGTTGTCCATATTCAAGTGGTATGACACAATAGTGGAGTGTCGCGCCAGGTGTCCTGTTTGAAAAATTTTCACAAAAAATTAAAAGGATGCCCAGGGTTAAAGCTATCCTTTCCCATGATTTTATTATGCCCAGATATGGGATTTAATCCCTATAAACGTCCTTAGATACTCATTATTCAATTCATCCCCAAATTTAAAAGCATTCTCTATCAAAGAGGCAAAAACCCTAGTTCAAGAAATCAAGAACAAGTTTAAGGATTTCTTCAAAGAACCTTCAAGAAAGAATCTTCCAATTTAAGTTAGATGTTCATCCATAGATCCTTAACTTCCATGGAGCCCAAGAAGCCTTTTGTAAAATGTAAGATTTATAATTTATGATTTCCATGATTGAATTAGATTGAATTCATGTTCACGATGTTGTTTGAGTTTTAATCCATGATTTAGATTACAAGTTCCAAGAATTGATTCTAGTATGTGTTGAATTACATGATATTCATGATAAACCCTTCAATTTGCAAGTTGATTGTTGTAACCATGTTAACCCTAAGTGTTTATGATTTAATGAACCAAGTATGCTTCTTTTGTGTTTGATAAATTATCTATGAGAATGAAATAATTCCATTATAGCATGCTAACATGTATTTCCCATCCATGTATGAGTTAATGCATTACAAGTGCTTAATGAAATATCTCTATGAATGAATTATGACCAATTGAACATTGTTATGTTATTCAAGATGATGCTTTGCTTTACTTTTCATGCTATCGAGTCCTGGAGGTATTTAATACCTGATAATTTAGCTGTTTACCTAGAGCCAGTGTTAGTGACAGAATATATCAGTCATGCCACGATCAGTAGAACTCTCAGTTAGTTATAGAACTCAGTAGAACTCAGTCAGTTACAGAACTTCGGAAAACTCAGTAAACTCTGTATCAGTCTAGTCCAGTTCAGTATGATTATATCAATGTATTTCAGTTGGGAGTACGATTAAGCACCAAGCGAGCCTAGGGATGGGATCTCACCTGTTAGCTAGGACTGGGTCCCTAGAAGCAATCCCTAAGTTCCAGAACTACGTAGCCAATGTAGGATAAGAGATGTCACCAATTTGATAGGACTAACATACTCAGGGATCACCTACTAGTTTAGGACTGATTTAGGGGTCACCCGTTAGTTAGGAATGACTCCACAATATTTGTTAGTACCCGTGGCACTGGGCTAACACTCTTCTAATTAGGGTTATAGATTGGATCCCAACTTAGTTATCTTATCTTATTTGGGGCATGTCGGTTAGATTATTACCTCCCATAGTTGTAGATTCAGTCTTCAGTTTAGAACTCAGTTTAGTTTTACCAAATCAGGATTGTCAGACACAATCAATTAGTATCAGTAAATCAGTTATCAATAACTGCAGATATTAGTTACTCAGTTATCAAAACTCAGTACTTAGCTTCAGAAAAGCTCAGTTAGAGTATACATATATGCACAGTATTACGTACTCAGTATTTACAGTAGTTTTAGTTATCCATGTACTTTCATATTCAATTACTCCATATCATTTAGTCAGTTACTATTCATACATATGAACCCTTGCATTTAGCCTACCACATCTAGCATACCAGTACATTCCCATATACTGATGTATACTTTCCTACGCTATGATATTTCATATCATAGGTTCAGATGCTCAGGTTCCCTACCATGCATAGTAGATTCATTTTGGGCCAACAGAAGTAGATTTAGTAGTGAGTTCTCATCATTCGAGGATATTCTATTATTTCATATTTTAGTAGATATAGTAGTTAAGTAGATGGATTTAGTTGGGAGATTGTCCCATCAACTCCACTTTCAGATAGATTTAGTTAGAGTCTTTTCAGACAATATTTAGCTTTACAAATGTTATATTTTATCAGAATTTCAGATGTTTTGAACCTTATGGAATTTCAGCCCATTTTCCACATTAATTACAGTATTATTATTCAGTGCTCACAATAGATATCATTCATGGGTTAGCTTGTGGTCCTTCAGGGCCGTAAGCATTGTGTGACGACTAGGAGGTAGTCGTAGGTCGTTACAAACTTGGTATTAGAGCTTAAGGTTCAACAGTGTCCTAGGAAGTCTTAAAGCTGAATCTAGTAGAGTCTTGTGCATAGGTGTGTAGCGCACCAAACTTATGGACAGGAGGCTATGAGATCTTTTAGAAAAAGTTTCCCTTCATTCAGTATTTATGTCGTGCGAGTGAGCATGAGATTATGTTACACTCTCAGTCTAATCCGCTTCTTCCTTTCATTTATAGAACATGCCTCCCAAAAGGACTAACGAAAGAAGAACCGAAAATCAGTCAGCACCTCATCCTGTTCAGGAAGATCCCCTGGATGAGCATGTCTCTCATGTAGAATTCAGAGTTGCATTCACTACTCTAGCCAATTCAGTCACAGCCTAGAATGAATGGCCAGTGGACAATACTGCTGCAACCAAAATTTGGGACTTCACCTGAATGAATCCTCTTTTTTTATGGGATCTAAGTCAGAAGAGGACCCACAGGAGTTTCTCGATCAGGTTCAGAAATTCACAAATATCATGGGAGTGACTTCCAGTGAAAGTGCCGAGTTAGCCTCCTATAAGCTATAAGATGTAGCCCATATGTGGTTTAATTAGTGGATGGTAGACAGGGGTACAGATGCAGACCCCATAGAGTGGGAAGACTTTGCTACTACCTTCCTAGACAGATTATTTCCCTTAGAGCTGAGAGAAGCCAAAGTATTAGAGTTCATTAATCTCAGAAAAGATAGTATGAGAGTAAAAGAGTATTCCCTCAAGTTTAGTCAGTTATCCAGGTATGCTCCCCATGTAGTAGTAGACAATAGGTCCAGAATAACCAAGTTCGAATCTGGGGTGTCATATAGTATGGTTAAGGAGTGCCGAACAATGATTTTTTTTAAAGAGATGGACAAATATAGGCTTATGGTCTATGCTCAAAAGATTGAGAAGCAGAAGCTTAAGAAAATGGAGAGAGAATAAGAGGGCTAGAACAGGTAGCTATAATTTCAGTTAGCCTAAGTCAGAAGGTGGTAACCATTCCCAGTTTTATCCAAAGTCTTCAGTTCCTACTTCATCCTCAACTATTGCGCCAGTACCGAGGTTTAGGGATGATAGCCATGGTGGGGTGCCAAGCTCCAAAACCCCGGGTAGTATGAGGAGTGGTCGTACCTATTCTCTTTGCAAAAAGTATGGTAGAAATCACCTAGGTGTGTGTAGAGCTGGCAGCGATGTATGTTTTGGATGTGGTAAGCCAGGACACAGGATATGGGAGTGTAAAATGGATTAGAAGGGAAAAGATTTATGTCAGCAGGGCGCCACTTCCAGTACCATAAGTGGTCAATGCCTGAGAAAATTTTATGAACTCTACTCTAGCCATGATTAGGGAAGTTTTCCTGATATAGTTATGGGTACGTTATGAGTCTTTCATCTTTATGTTAATGCTTAGTCAGATTCCAATGCTTATCTTTCTTTGCAACCCTTATATAGCCATCAATTCGGTATCAGACTCGAAATATTAGTAGAGCCCTTCTCAGTGTCTACCTCAAACTCTTCAAGTAAGGTGGTGACATTTTAGTTTGGAGTTTATTAAGTGATCCACAGATTTAGAATAATGGATTTAAAGTCAGGCTTTCAGATTTTAGTAGTAATGTCAGTAATGTCAGTACTCATGTCTTATATGTCAGCTCTATGATCATAGATCATATTCGTGCACATTATCAAAAACCATGCATGCTTACAGTTCCTAGTATAAAGAGTTTCAGTTCACTCAATATTCAGTTCTAGTATAGTCTAAGTTACCATCTTAATTATAGTCTCAGTAACAGTCTTAGCCCAATAGTCAGATCAGTACCTCAGTTTATAGACTATTTCAGAATCGTGTTATATGCTTGGTCTTGTGTAACGACCCAAAATCATCTCCGGAGACGTCACACGCTGCCTAAGGCTATGAGTAGCCCAATCTAACCCTTAGAGATAGTTTTTACCAATGATACTCAATTCAAGATAAGAATGGACTCAACACTAGCATAGTCATATCACATGAAAGGAAATATGGAAAAGATACTCGGTCCATAAGACTACAATATAGAGAATTCTTAATAAAACCACAATATTAAACCCTCGACACATCACAAATCTGACACTAGTCTGACAAGCCTCTACAAATCAAAATCTAGAGAGCCGTTGGGACTGGTCCCTAACTGACTTAAAATGAACTGAAGATAAAACATAGTCTCTCAAGTACGGTAAATATCTGAAGATCGGTCCTCGAATCATGAGGAATCACCACTTTATAAAACGTAGGCAAGGTACTCGAAGAATCATGGGGGAGGCTGGGACTGAGCACCTGAACCTACATTATAAAACAATGTAGCACATAGACATATATGTGGATCAGTACTTGGAATGTACTGAGTATGCGGAGGTGAATGCATATGAATAAAATAGTAACAATCTTCTTTAATCAAATCATATATGTATTATGAGATGACTCACATGGCTTGAACAAGTATAAAATATAAAGCTCATAAGTCATGTACAATGGAGCATGTAACACAAATCTCATGAGTCATCATTGTTTAATCTCAAAATTCAAAATCTTCTCTTGTTCTCAAAACCCAAAGGCTAAGGGACTTTAAACGATACTTTCAACTCATGCATAAGTCTTATGGAGAGTAAAACTTCTTCAATGCTCAACATTTCATAACTATTTAGAACTCATATACTTGGAATTCAGAATCATATAACTTGAAAACATACTTGAAGGCATTTCATTCACTTTAGGAAAATATCTCATCTCAAGCTTTAGGGAAATAACTCCATCTCAAATGGAAAGGCATTCTAGTTTATGGAAACAACTTATCTCAAGGTTTTATAAAAATTACTATAACAAGGGAAGATGCTTTCATTTACGAAATAACACACATCAAGGAAATACTTTAGTAGGGGAAACATCTTTGCAATTTAACCATTTAGGAAAATAGCTTATAGGGAAGGAAAATAAGTATTTGATCTCGAAGTCTAAATGTCAAGGGAGGTTCTCGTAACCAACATAATCCATGCAAGCTACATGGAGTCCAACATTTTGTCCTCCTAAGGATGAGACCCCACGTTGGGGAGGAGCGTCATACTCTTGCCAGGGAGTATAACCTAGGTCTAGTGATCACTAAATGAAACTTGGCCTCGGGTTCAATCATAATCATCATAAACTCAGCCTCAGGACAACCCTACGATGGCACGTAGTTTTGGGGTAAGAAACCATAGTAACTTACCCACTCAGTGCTAAATACTACTCCCTTTAGATTATCTGCGCTCATCTCATAAAAATACACTTTTAGAATAATCACATGGTTCACCATGAACCTAATAATCAAATCGATAATATCATATAGTGAAGTGGATTTCAAAGTTCAAGGACCATTAGGTCAATTAATTTCTCAATCATCTCAAAATACTCAAAATATGGGTGCTCATAGCACAAGATTTCATAATTTCACAGTCTCAAATAGGGATTTCTAACCCATTATTCAATCTCAAGTTAAAGCTTATCAAAAGCATAATATATAACATATAGATTCATAAATCATGTGGAAATCTGGGAATTTCAGCAAGTTGCCTCAAAATCTCAATAGAGCTATATGCTTCAATATATCAACTATGCAAATATTAGCTTATCATGGAGTAAAATCATGGGGTTTATACCCAGCTATAAATACTCAAGAAAACATGTAGAAATAATGCCATTTGACTCTTAATTTATGGGAAATATCAATATAATGCATTCAATAGTAATGGGTGAAAAAGCCAATTCAAATTCATGTAAAAAAAAACCTCATATATTTCAAGAATTTCATGATGTAAATAGCCTTTTGGGCACAAGGGTGAAAGGGTTACCCTTGTTCAAAACCCCCACATACCTTGAATTAGAAGCTTTTGATGAACTCTCACTTTTGGAACTCTATTCGTGCTCTAGAATGAGGGTTATTAAGGTCCTTGACTTGGGAACCTTGAATCTTGATTCAATTTAGGAAATCCATGGTGGATTCTTGAGATTCTTGGAAGAGGTTTGGGATACTTAGGGTTTATGTTGAGAGAAAACTTGAGAAAAACCTCATAAGATGCTTGTAAATGGCTTTGATTTAGTGTTTCCATGATTTTATAGGCTTGAAAAAGGTCCAAAGTGCCCTTTTAAATATCTGTGCAAAACTATAAAAATTGAACTAGAACCCGATTTCATTGGCCTCTGCAACGAGCCACTTATCGCGATGGATCATTGGAATTTGACAATTGTGAAATTAGCATCCTCTGCGACGTAGAGCCATCGTGTTTTCCCACTGGTTGGGACCTAGGAATCCTCCGCGATGCGCCGCTATCACGAGGTTCCACTGGAAATTGACAATTGTCAAATCAACCCTCTCTGCAATGTGCCAGGTAGTTAAATGATGCATTTTATGACTAAGGCTTAAATTAGACATAACCTCTTACCCGAGTGTTGGATTTGGGAAAATCTTATATCTATGGAAAGCTTATCAGATTTACCATGTGACAAAAAGTAGAAATTAAGGAAATTCGATATGGTTAACACGTTACTCACTTAGGAAGCAACTTCTCAATCTTTTAGGGCTAGAATCACGCCTCACTCGACATGCCCTATGGCTCAAACTACAAGGGAACTTTACGGTTCCTTAAATCATTCATTCTTAAATAATACCATTCTCATAAATTCATGCTCATTTATCTCATATTACTCAGTCAGTCCTTTCCTTATATTCATAATACTCTACAGCTTTTGAGCAGTTTTTCAAACTAAGTACAGTTCACTCTCACATGCCTAGTATTCTGCTATTAGCCATTTAGTTAATTAGATAAGTTAGTAGGTTTAAGCATTCGTGCTCATTACCTAAATAAATATTTTCAGTAGTCGCAAGCAAAGTGTCGTACTAAGGTGGGGTGTATTGTTGAGCGAGTATTCGAGAAATATTCCTAAGCTTGAAAAATTTGTAGTTACAGTACATAAGGCTCCGTCACTCTATGTTAAGATGATGTGTCATATGCCTCACCTCATGTTATAGGATTTTAGCCATGTTACGATTTCTTATTCAAACATTTTGCTCAGCTCATGCCAAGATCCCTTTCTCCCTAAGTCCATTAGAACCTCCTAGAAGGAATGTTGAAGGAATACTCTATTTAAGTATATGTTTTCAGTACGAGTTAGTTCATAAAGCTAGCAATTCATTTTAGCATTCAGGCAGACAAATTCTGACGGTTTCCCATCCTTCAATCTAGTCGTTCTATCCCGAAATAGAACATCCTAGTAGTTGTGGATTTAACTGAGTTCATGTATTATGCCCCATTTTATGATCTCAGATATTCAGTCACGATTCAGTTCGTAGGTTCCCCGTGCATCGTCTCATGCTTTTCCTTAGTATCTCAACCAAGTCATCATTCTTGAGGGACATAGTGTCCCAAGGGAGAGATACACTATAACCCCTGAGCTATCATGATCTAAATCTTTCATTTTCTCTTCACATAACTAATCTAGTTGGAGTAATGGGTCATCATAGTTGACCCTCTAGTTCCAATCTCAGCAGTAAGCTATGTACTAAACGGCTCAGTTTAGTTCACGATATTCAGTTCGTGTATCATATTTTAGACTCATTCATGTTCTCATGTTCCCATTCATACATGTTCAGTAAATAATCTTAGGCTTATAAGTGTTCTCAGCTTAAGGTAACTGTCTTCCTTAGATCTACTCAGTTCCATGTTCAGTTACAACCATAATCTTACTATCAGTTATCGTTGCATATTCAGTCACAACTTCATTGATCAGTTTAGTCATGTATTCCATGCATCAGATATGCATGTACCGAGTATAAACCTAGTCTATTAGTAGTCCTAAGCTTAATCAATTTTATTCGAGGATGAATGTTCCCAAGGGGAGATATTGTAACACCCCGTACTTTTACCTAGCTTAAATTCATCCCAAAAATGTCAAAGACTTTATTTTAAGATAAATACACTTTTATAAATATGGAATTTTCAAGATTTTGGCTTATTACTATGTGCGAAATTGAATAAGCTTTCCATCTATACTAAATTTGCCCAAATCCGACACTCGGGCAAAGAGTTAGAGGCATTTTAGTAAGATAGTATACCACCTGGTACTCTAGCGTATCACAGAGGCAGTCCAAAGGACATTTTTTATTTTCCAGTGAGACAACGCGATACCACCGCATTGCGCCACTAGCCTTTTTCCCAATTGTCACTTTCAATTGTGACTCCGCGATCATGGTGCGTCGTGCCAAAGGGAAAATTTACAACCAGTGAGGTACCTCAATGGCGCCACATAACGCCATCAGCCAAGTTCCTAGTTTTCCACTTTCTAGTGGCACGATGAGATAGTAACGCATCGCGCCAGGTGACCAGTTCGGAAAATTTTCATGAAAAATTAAAAGGACGCCCAGGGTTAAAACAGTCCTTTCCCATTATTTTATTTTGCCAGATACGGGATTTAATCCTTAAAAATGTCCTTAGCTACTCATTATTCAATTCATCCCCAAATTAAAAGACATTCTCTCTCAAAGAGGCAAAAACTCTAGTTCAAGAAATCAAGAATAAGTCTAAGGATTTCTTCCAAGAACCTTTAGGAAAGAATCTTCCAAGGTATGTTAGATGTTCATCCATGGATCCTTACCTTTCATGGAGCCCAAGAATCCTTTTTTAAAATACAAGATTTATGATTTCCATATTTGAATTAGATTGAATTCATGTTCATGATGTTCTTTGAGTTCATAATAAGAGTCGTATGGTGTGTTGATGACTCTTGAGGTAACTCATATCTTGATCAGACTTTGTCTTTCTACATCTTTTTCTTCCATTTTCATCCCAACACTATTGTAGACCTATTTTACCTGCAATAAATACCTGGGCATATTATTTCTACTAAAGCAACTAAGGTCCTAGCATAAATTTAAGGCTTTAAGCATCGAAAGGTCATGTTTCCATGACACATCACATGCAGGCATATTAATGTAATTTTCTGCCAGTTTCACCGGGAATTAGCATCATCATACTATCCTTTGGCCTTGTTGGGTATTAATATATCATCATAACATACTCCGGCCTTATTGGGCATCATCACATCATCATAATATCCTCCATCCTTGCTAGGTATCATCGTATCATTGTAATATTCTCCGGCCTTGTCAAGTATTATCATATCATCATAATATCCTTTGGCCTTTCCTGGTATCATCATATCATCATAATATTCTCTGACCTTGTCGGGTATCAATATATTATTATAATCATAATTGGTGGCAAAATCAATAGCACATGCAATCTTATAATTAAGTATCATGATTTTACACCTAATGAATGGCATCAAAATCCCAAAATAATCAGTAAGCATGACTTTTAACATTATTCATGGTACAATTGCTAATATCATCATTAGGAATATTTTATAGCATAAATTTTTAGCATAATCATAATCATAATCATAATCATAATCATAATCATAATCATAATCATAATCATAATCATAATCATAATCATAATCATAATCATAATCATAATCATAAGCAATATATTAGGAACAATGACTCATTAATAACTTATCCAATAGTCTATCATTATCATAACTATAACTTATCAATAGCTTGAGAAATAGCTACTATGGCATAATCTATAGATTATTCATAGAATGGTCCATAACATAGTTTAAGATTTCAAAACATGATGGTCAAGGGCTCATAGTATGCTTGGTAGCCTAATCAATAGCTACATCAGTGGCTCATCATAATATCTACCAATAAATCATACATATGGCATAATCATTAGGCATTACTTCTAACGTCATTCATCATAACCAATAAGTACCAAGGTTCCTCAACATTTCCTCACAAGGGCATTCTCTAAGAATATAATAAGCATACAAATGTTTTAATATAACTAACATTAATCTTGACTAAAGGTGGGTCAAAGAGCCCACTTCTAAATCCCTGAACTTTATTCTAGGTCAAATTCTACCTCAAACTAGACTAAGGCATCTAAATCAACCCTTAAGTAAATAGCAAGCCATGATTTGACCTAAGATAAAGGTTCTTCGCAAACACAACAACTAAGCCACTATAGAAACTAAGGAAATCTTTATTTGGTGGAAGAAACTAAGGCCAATGAACCCTAAGCATGAGTAACTAGATAATTTTAATTAAAGTAGAGTAAGCTTAGTCATTCTCATGCTAAACATGAGTAATGAAGTCTAATGCACTAAGGTTCAAAGAAATAAGCTAAGCATTTCAACTTTACTATTTCAATTTAGCCTAAACTATCCAACTAAACCCAAGTCTTGCATTTCATCAATCCACTACCTAAAACCCATCCTAAATCCAACATAATATCATAAGAATACTGTGACATAGCTAAATCTAACAAAATATAAACCTAGCCTACCTCGATGTCGAAGAAAGATCAATGAACTACTAAACCTTTATTTTTCATTTCTAAGAAGCCTATAAAAGATTCAAAGATCTCAAAATCACATTTTATTTGTTAATACGAGAATAACAATACCCATATTGCACAATTGTGCTTTGGTTCCAAAAATGACATAAAAACCCCCACGTGGGTCCCACTCACATAAATTACATTTTTGAGGCCAACCCAACATTCATACATGATCAAGGAATCATAAACCTCAAGAATGGGTAGAAACCAAGCTAAATTAAGGCTAAAATAAAGCCCTCAAGCTATTGGAGTTTTTATCACAAAATCATAAAAATTTACCAAAAAAGGGTGGAATATTACCTTAATTTAGAAGGTGAGAGTTGAATTAAATTCATATAGTAGGAGTAATAAGGCGACACCTTGAGGCCCACAACGTAAAGGTTAAGATTTATAAACATGTTCATAAGACGTTTGATAATACATGGCTAGTCGACTTTATATGCAGAGCAGCAGAATAGGTGGGTTGAACACGAAAATTTTACAGAGTTAAGAAGCCAGGGGAAACACAGTCTTAGTGTTTATTTTCAATTTATTACAACTCAAATCACTCTAGTTCAGTTACTACTTACTGATTACTTAAAAAATTCACCATTTACTTTACCGCACTGCTCATGAATTACATCAAGTTAAGAAACTATTCACCATCTTCCTTGTGGGTTCGACTCCAACTTTAGTAAAACCACCTTAAATACAAAATCCTACTTTGCCAATGCATCTGGAATGTCAAAATCTATTTGGTTACATATCTTATTTGCTCAAAATGGACTTCAGATGCATCTCGAGGCATTGGCCAAAGCCTGAAACTAAGAAACAAGCTTCAGCCTTAACCTAGCATAGAGAGATATACCATGACCGTAGTGGGAGAGATGTGAATGTGGTGCCGCAACTGCGTCTTTGCGGGGTCCATCACTGCGCTACCTGAGTCTTGTGAAAAGCCTATTTAAAGGATATCTTGCCTAAAACTTTTGCATTTTGTGCCTCCCTCTTGAGCTCTAACCCTAATAGAGTGTCAAACCTTCAAAGTGAGTCTTGTGGGTTTATTAGGAGCTTGAATAACCTTTGTAATCAATTTTTTCTACAAATTTAAGGTATGATTCCTTTTAGTTTGGTATTAATTTCTTCATTTCTAGACCCAAAACCCATAAGACTTTGAGGTACTAGTGCAAACACAAATGTTATTGATTTACTCTAATTTATTGAGGGTTATAGATCCCTAATAATAGTTGAGCAATGGGTTGGTCTTGGAAACTTATTTTCTGAAAGTGGGACCCACTTTGGGATTTGGTGTCATTTTGGAACCATAACATAATAGTGCCACAATGGGCATTGTCATTCTTGTGTTAATGCTTAGTTTGTGTTATGATATCTTGGCTCGTGGAAGAAGATTCAAGAAAAAGAAAGGCAAAGCTTGTTGGTTCATGAGCAATTTGAACTCAAGGTAGGTTAGGCTTACTTCTAGTAAGATTGAGCTTAATTATAGTATATTTATTATATCTTGTGAGATTGGGCGGGGTCTTAGATGATAAATGGGTGAATGATGATACTTGGAATTAGTTGATCCTCATAGGCTATTAAACTTGTAAAATATGATGCTTTACTATAGCCTAAGACCTTGGGTAGTTCTACTTGTAGTCTCATGATTAGTATGAGAATACATTAGTGGCTCTAGTAGAGGAGAATGGTGTTTTTGACTAACCTTAAGAGTATGTTGACCTAGATATGACTAGTTATGAATTGGCCTTAGCATTTGGGATGACTTAAAAAGGATACTTGAAGAAGATTTTCCCTTATAGTTCTAGTAAGGATCGATAAGCCTTTATGATGTGATCTAGATAACCTAGCTTAATTTTGGGTAGATTTTAGTCTTGTAGAAGTGAACTTTGGCATTATTGGGATTTGGGAGTGGGACTTGACCCACCTTAAGCTTGAACTATGTTATTCCTTAGTGACTTAGATACCTGATAAAAATCTAAGTTACGTTATTAAGATTATAATGGCAAACCCGGTTGTCAGATATGCATGTGGTCGATCGATGGGTAATATTTATACTTGATTGATTTTCTTGTTTTCATGATATGGATAGCCTTGGAAAGTCCTGTAAATTGAACCTATAGTTATGCTATCTCTTGGCTTATTGATTAGTTCACCAAGTGAACCTCTAATTATGTATCACTCTTGCTACAACCCAAGCCTAATAATTAAGATAATATTTATGTGAAGTATTTTCCTTTAGGGTTAGTGTTGTGAAAAGTGGGGTAAAAGAGGTATCTAGAGAGACTTGACTTATAATTGACTTGCTAAAAAACATGTTAACTTGGAAAAGTGGTGATTGCATATATCATTTAGATACTCATGATCATGCATCTACTTATATTATGTAGTGATGATTAATAGTAATATATGATGTTATGTGTTACCTTATATAACTTATACTCTATCACTGTGGGTTGTATATACTTATTGAATTGTCTACATATGTATGTGTATAATTATATTATGATAATGCCCGATTAATTCAGAGGATATATTTATGTTATGATGATCCCCAATAAATCCAGAGGATATAATGATGTTATGATGATGCTTGGTGAATTTAGAGAATATAATGATGTTATGATGATGCCTGGTGAATTCGGAGGATATAATGATATTATAATGATGCCCGGTAAATTCAGAGGATATATTTCAGTTATGATGATTCCCGGTGAATCCGATGGATATATTTATGTTATGATGATGTCTAGTGAATCCGGCAGATATAATGATGTTATGATGATGCCTGATGAATCCAGAGGATATAATGGTGTTATGATGATGCCCGGTGAATCTGGAAGATATGTTTATGTTATGATGATGCCCGATGAATCCGGAGGATATAATAATGTTATGATGATGCCCGGTGAATTCGGAGGATATAATGATTTTATGATGATGCCAGTGAATCCGAAGGATATAATGATATTATGAAAATGCCCGGTGAATCCAGAAGAGGTAATGATGTTATGATGATATTATATATGGTGAGTATATTTATATTAATATGTGGATGTATGTGAGGTTATGCCATGTGTCACTAAACCCATTTGTGTACTTGGGACATGATGTCTTCCTTGGTAAATTGTTATCCATTCTTTGCCATTAATTCCTAGATAAGAGATGTGACCCTTGTTAATTCTAATTAGAAGTAGAAGTAGATTATGCCGAGTATTAGGTTAAGGCTAATTGATATGTGTAATCTTGTGTAGAAACAAGGCTCACCAAGTAAATCTACTCGACTTAGATAAATGGTTACATTACGGAATTTTGCCTAGTAAAGTGGCTTATGTGATAACTAGTTGTCTCTAATAAATGAGTAAGACTTGTAGTTTAGAAGCCTAGTAAACTAGTAAGTGGACCTTACTTAGCTAAAATATGTAACCTAGTCCTTGAGGTTGTGATATGCTTAATGATTATAGACGTAGTATTATATAATGAGTGGTTAAGTTGACACCTAGTATGTGATGCCGTGATGGTTTAATTGATGACTTATATAAGTGGGAGGCTAACTAGAAGATGGCTTTGCGATGTGTGAATAAATAATAGTGTTGGTAACTTGTAGCTTCTCCTTAATTAATGACTAGTAAACTATTAGATTTGCAAACTAGTGGCTCGTGAAAATGGAGGCTAGCTAGTATAGGCTAGACATTAGTTTATAAATGAGTTAGATATTAAATAAATATATAACCATGTTATGGTGATATTGGCTTTGTTTTATCAAATTGCGGTATTGATAGTGATTGTAGACCTCAGTATGAGTCCATGTCGAGAATGTACAACCTGCTACTTTGGTGAGTTTCTTGTGTAGTTGTTCCTTGATATGTTGATGGATTGATCTTTTTGCGTACTCTCTGATGGTATGGGATGCTGTGATGAGTTCTTTGTTTGTTTTCATTGAGTGTACATCCCGGTGGTATGGGACGTCGTGTTAAGTTCTTTTGCATTATAGTTTAATGATGGTAGTTGTGTTGATTATGGCAATTGCATGATTGTTATTGTATATATGTGGCTTTACACTTCCAAAATGATTACTCATGTCGTATGAAAGTAATGGTATGTCGTACTATTGTTCTAGTTGATTAGTTATATTATACACTGATATCAGAGAAAATTCAGGTTTGATTTTGTACCCTGACTTTAGATTATTGTTATTTTCTTACACGATATCGTCCTTATATTATAATTAAGCTCAGTCGACTGATGATGCCTACTGAGTACCCATGTTTTGGTAATCATACTACACTTTTTTACCTTTTTCATGTAGACCCAAGTTCTAGTTGCAACCGTTGAGTCGAGATCATACGATGTTGATCATCAAAAGATAGGGTAAGCTCTTGGAGTTTGAGTTGCCTCTTTTCTCTTATATCTTTCTTCTGTCTTTGTATTCGAGACAAATGTATGAGACTATTTAAGACTTAGATGTTGATTTGTAATTTCTATTTTTGAATATAGAGATGCTCTTTCACTAATACTATCAGGTCATGGGATTAGTATTCGAATGTTAGTTGTTTCTTTGTAGAATATTTTAGTTATATTGGGTTCCCATATAGGGTATATGTTGGACTTTCCTACCAAGGTAACCTATTGCATTAGCTACGGGTTACGGTATTATCTTACCTACTGGTGGGTTATGGTAGGTGCCATCATGACTTAAAAATTATGTCGTGACAAGAATGTTATAGATTTACAGATGTAACAACAAATAGTTGTTACTGAGGAAGAAAGAAAAGAATCCGAAGAAGCTTGATTAGATGAAGAGGATGGGTTAGCTCAATAATGAGATAGAGTTCAGAGAGGCAAAGCTCTATTGATTCCAATATATCAGCACTTACACCCATAGCTAATGAAGAGGATATGGGTTATGTTGAACCTCCTGAGATAGGATCCATCTTTCTTCCTGCCTTACCATCTAATGTGATGTTTGAAATTACTAGTGCAATAATCTAATTGTTGAACTTAAAAGGTGTATTTTCGGGATCATCTACTGATGATGCAAACATGCATCTTGCAGATTTTACTGGGATCTACACATCATATACTATTTCATGGGTGGATCAGGAAGCTTTGAGATTGAGGTTGGGCCCATTTTCATTGACTTGTGAAGCATCACTATGGTTAGGGGAACTTTTAAGTGTTTCAATCACTACTTGGAATGAGTTGCGTAAAAATTTCTTAATAGATTTTTTCCTCCTCCAAAGAGGCTATAGTTGAAATTCAGACAGTTTCCTAGAGAATCCTTGTAGGAGGCATGATTTACTCCCAAGAAGAAGCTGAGCATGGTAAAAAATCACATAATCAGAGGGTTGAATTTGTTGGAAATCTTCTATAGATCACTAAATGCCAATTCAAGAGCAATCACAAATATAATTTCAGGAGGTGCACTCATACATCTTTGGTGGTATGCTAGGTAAAAAATGCTAGAAGATATTTCGGTGACTAATAGAGGATGGCATCCTAGAGATGTTGAGCGTGGTGCAGGTATATATGCTATTTGGGATGATAATTTTTATGGAACTGGTCATGATATGGTTGCACAAGAGGTTACACAACTTTCGACAGACATTGGGCAGCTTACAAAATAATTCACGATAATGAGTGCTAATAGAGTAAATGTAGTTGCAACACAGGCATATACTTCAGGGACTTTTGATATTATCTGGATCATATGTTTGCAGATTTCTGAGTCCAAGGGAAAGGGAATTAAGGTCAGATCTATTATAATGACAAATATAGAGATAAAGATAGAGATAGAGATGGTGATTGGAAGCGAAAAGCTGACTACAAGGAGAAGAGTGACAAATATGTTCTACCAGGTAGCCAAGATACCAAGTCTAGAGTAGAGGTAATATTTTCAAAAATTGTCAAAGGGCAAGAAAGTCAAGAGAGATTTCTTAAGGAGATTAAGGCAGATATATCTAGGCTAAATCAGAAAGTTGAGTCACATGCTACGACAATCAAACAACTGAAGCAACAGTATGAACAAATTTTGGACAGATTAAATCAAAGGAAACTTTGAATTCTTCCTAGTAATTCTGTTGAAAATCCAATAAATGATGGTCATTGCTATGTCATTACTACTCGGAGTGGTAAAACCACCATAGACCCAACTATTTTGGTTGTAGATGAGAAAAAGAATAAGGATGACCCTATTGATATAGAAATTAGAATCAAGAAAGATAAAGGAAAAGAAAGGGTTGAGGAGGCTGGGTTGAAGACCAGTCCGAAACCTCTTCCTCATTTTCCTCAACAACTTAAAGAGAAACAAGAAAATGGTAAGTATCAGAAGTTTTTGTCAATGATAAAAGAGCTGTAAGTCAACATCCTACTTGTAGAGGCATTACATCAAATGCCAGGATATGAAAAATTTGTGAAAAATCTAATCACCAAGAAGAGGTTATTTAATTACGAGCTAGTCGACAATATTCATCATTGTAGTATTGGATCTTTTGAGTCCGCTCGCACACTATATGATTTGGTTACTGGCATCAACCTCATGCCATTTGTAGTGTTTGAATAGATGGGGTTGGGAGCACCTTAACCAACCAATATAAGATTAGTGATGGCTGACAGAATGGTGAAAAAACCAGTTTGTATTTTATATAACATATTGTTAGAGGTGGATTCTTTTATTTTTTGTGTGGATTTTGTGTTATTAGATAGTGAAGTGGATTATAAAGTCCTAATTATTCTGGAAAGACTGTTCTTTGCTACAAGAAAGATGTTGACTGATTTGTAGATAGGTCATCCGATGCTGAGACTCAATGATGAGAATGAGATATTCAATATATGCAAACCCATGAAACAACCTAATGTGTAAAGAGTGATAACAACAATTTATGTATTTGATGGAGAAATAGACTCTTTCCATAATATTGATGTTGTATCAACTTAGGAAGATACTTCTGATATTGATCCTATAGAAGAGAGGTTGGATGTTGAAGCTCTAGCAGTAGTGATCATGAACTTTTATAGTGATGGTATTGAGGACTATGATGAGATGATATGTACTCTCTGTGGGAGTGGTTCTTACACTTATGCACCAAAGAAGATTTATTTGGATTTGAAAAATAAAACCATTCCACCTGTTCGTCCATCCATTGAAGAGCCACCGGTCTTAAAGTTGAAGGCCCTCCCTTCTCAATTGTGATATGCATATTTGGGGGACAAAAACACTTTGCCGGTAATTATTGCAACCGATTTGATTGACTCAAAAGTGGAAGAATTATTATTAGTATTATAGAGACTCAAAAGGGCTTTTGGTGGTCCATTGCAGATATTATGGGAATCCCACCTAGTTTGTGTACTCATAAAATTGATCTTAAACCGGAATGTATCCCAAGTATAGAGCATCATCATTGACTCAATTCTCTTATGTAGGAGGTGGTGAAGAAAGATATAATTAAGTGGTTCGATACTGGTGAAGTATATCCCCTTGCAGATAATAAGTAGGTCTATCCGGTACAATGTGTTCCAAAGAATAATGGATTTACTGTTGTGCGTAATGAGAAGAATGAGTTAGTGCCGATGAGGCCAATCACAGGATGGAGAGTATGTAAGGATTACAAGAAATTCAACGCATGGACTCAGAAGGACCATTTTCTCATGCCTTTTATGGATTAGATTTTAGACATGTTAGTGGGTAGAGGATTGTACTATTTTCTTGATGCGTATTCAGGTTACAACCAAATCACTATTGCATCTGAATACCAAGATAAGACTACCTTCATATGTCCTAATAAGACTTTTGTATTTAAACGTATGTCATTTGGCCTATGTAATGCTCCAGCCACATTTTAGAGATGTATGATGTCTATCTTCTCTGATATGGTAGAAGACACCATTGAAGTATTTGTGGATCATTTTCAGTCGTTGGTGATTCTTTTGATGACTACCTAGTGCACTTGGCTAATGCTCTTAAAAGGTGTGAAGAATGCAACCTGGTACTTAATTAGGAAAAATGCCATTTCATGATTAAAGAAGGTATTGTGCTTGGGTACAAAATCTCAAAAAGAGGTATTAAGGTAGATAGAGAAAAGATTGAAGTGATTGAGAAATGACCTCCACTAATTTTTGTGAAGGGCGTTCGTAGCTTTTTAGGTCATGCTTGGTTTTATAGGAGGCTCATCAAGGATTTCTCTTATATTGCCAACCCTTTTTGTAGGATTCTTGAGAAAAAGGTAAAATTTGAGTTTACTGAAGCATGCTTGAAGGTTTTTAAGTGTCTGAAAGACAAGTTAATGATTGTTCCTATAGTTGTATCTCCAGACTGATCCTTGCCATTTGATATTATGTGTGACGCGTGTGGTTTGGACTTATGGGTTGTACTAGGTCAGGAAAAATAAAAGATCCTTCATCCAATCTACCAAGCTAGCAAGGGACTAAATCCTGCTCAAAAGAACTACACTGTGACGGAACATGAATTTTTGGCAGTGGTTTTTTTCTGTTGAGAAGTTTAGGTCTTATTTGATTGGGACAAAGGTGATTGTACACATTGATCATCCAACATTGCCGTACTTAATAGCGTAAAAGGATGTTAAACCTAGAATTATTAGGTGGGTGCTATTCTTGCAGGAATTTGGTTTCTAGGTCAAGGACAAAAAATGCATTGAGAATCAAGTTACAGATCATTTGTCTAGACTTGAGGAGGAAAATGTGTAGAATGTTTAAGATGGGCTTGATATTAATGACAGTTTTCTAGATGAGCAAATATTAGCAGCTTCCTAAGATGTAATTCCATGGTTTACGAACTATGCAAATTATCTGGTAAGTTGATCTAATTCCAGAAGATCTTTCCTTTCAGTAGAGAAAGAAGTTTACGCATGAGGTAAGGAAATTTTTCTAGAATAGGGCTTATTTATTTAGAATAAGTGCGGATAGGATTATTCGACGATATATACCTAAGGCAGAGATGATGAGTATACCTGAGGCTTGTCATTTTTTGCCATTTAGGGGTTATCATGGAGGAACCCGCACAACCCACAAAATCTTGCAATGTTGGTATTATTGGCTAGTAATCTACAAAGATGCACATGATTTTGCTTCTGCTTGTGATAAATGTTAACGATAAGGTAACACCTCTAGACACCCTGAACTCCTATCTTAGAATTGGAATTGTTTGATGTATGGGGTATAGACTTCACGGGTCCGTTTGTCAGTTCGTTAGGCATGAAGTATATTCTTGTGGCTTTGGATTATGTTTCTAAATGGGTGAAAGCAATTTCTCTTTCATATAATGAAGCACGTAGTTTCATTGTATTCTTTAAAAAGAACATCTTTTATTGATTTGGTACGCCACACACTATCATTAGTGACAGTGGGTCATATTTTTGTAATTGTCTATTTAAATGTAACGCCCCAAATCTGGTACCTGGAATGCTACACAGTGCTCATGACCCCAAGGGACCACAAGCTAACCCATGACTGATATTTGTAACTAATAACAAAATAATATACTGTAAATATGTGGAATGTAAGTTGTAATGCCATAAGGTTCAAAACTATATTAATATTGAATATAAAACAATGTCTGTAATGGGGTATAAAAATACCCAAAACTAAAATAAACTGTCTGAAACATGTTGTAGTCTGAAAGCCTCTAAATTATCTGAAAACTGTGGAGTTGATGGGACATGTCCACAACTAACTCCAAACTACTAAAATAATAAAGTAATAAAATAATCATGCTATCCTCGAATGATGAGGACTCACTACTAGTCTGGCTGCTGAACGTCTGATCTACTAAGGATGCTCGGGAGCTCGTGCTTCTAAACCTATGGTATAAAATACCATAGCGCAAATGCTTCAATACATTGAATATATTGGTATGCAAGTGAGGTAGGATAAATGCAAGGGTTCATATGCATGAACAACAATAACTGATTATATAACATGAATGTGAGAATACATGCATGAATACATAACTGTAACTAAAATTGTGATAACTCTGACTCATGAATTTTGATAACGTGGATTTATTGAAATCTGAGTATTGATACTAGGATACTAACTGACTAAGTATACTGAATACTGAGGATCTAATTTTATATTGCTAAGAAAGAAATGGTTGTTTCTGACAGTTCTTATTAAGAAGAACTGGTCTAATTGACTGTATTTGATAGTCCTGAAATTGAATACTGATAACATGGGTTTCATATAATTAATATAATATTAACTGAGTTCGTGATAACATGATTACTGAGTCTGAATACGGATAACATGAGCGACTATATCTGACAGTCCTAATAATGATGGAATTAGCTGGGTTCCACACTGTGCAGATTTAACTGTATCTGACAGTCCTGGATTTCTGTAGAACTAAACTGAGTTATATTACTGAAACTAGATCTAAAACTGAGATTGTAGGAGGTAATCATCTAACCGACATGCCCCAAAACTAAATTAGTGGGGTCCAACCTATAACCCCTGTGGAAGGGTGTCAGTACCGTGCCACAGGTAAAGACACGCTATGAGTATACCCTCTCCGATAGGGAGATCTTCCGTCAACCCCTCCAAGTAGGAAACTCAAATGAGATGTATAAATCCCTAGACTCGTAGGGGACATCTCAACCTTACCCCTGCTAGTAGAAAACTTAAATGAGATGTATAAATCCCTAGACTCATAGGGACATCTCAACCTAAGATGGCTACGTAGTTTTGGAATGCAAGGATTGCTTCTAAGGATCACATCCTCTACTGACTGACAGTGTGTGTCCTCATCCCTGGGTTCACTCGGTGCTGAATCCTACTGCCAACTGAAGAGACACTAAACTTAGTTAAACTAAACTGAACGATTACTGATCATACTGTTTAACTGATTTGAGCTGAGTTCACTAAATTCCACTGACAGACGAAATACTACTAAAATTTGATAGCTGACTGAGATTACTGAGATTACTTGAGATTACTGAGTAAGACTGGATTGATACTGAGTTTACTGAGTTTTCCTGAGTCTTGTGACTGACTGAATTCTATGATCATGGCTTGACTGAGAGTATCATGAAAACATGACACTGGCTCTAGGAACACAACTAAATTATTGGGTACAAGTACCCCTAGGACTCAATAGCAAGAAACTGACAGGACATGACACTTCTTGAACATATGACCAATATCAACAATTCATAATACATTAATTTGGGGATTTCATGAAGCACATGGTAATCATAGTCTTGTACATAAATGGAATTAAATATAAACATGTCATACTTTCATCAACCTAATCTCATGGTAATTCCCTCAACCATTCATAATGCACACAATATCATGGAAGTCATTCTTAGTCATAGGGTAAAGCATACTCTTATCACTTGGGTCACAATTAAGCTATAATGCATAATTTCTATTCACTTAGGCATTTTATCAAACACCTAGGATGCATGACTTAGGTCATAGGCATGACCATTAAATTAATACAACGAAACTCCATATTTCAACTCAATTTCACATATTTCAGACTACATACTAGCATAGGTTCATGAAAAACACATAAAGATTCCAACTTGGGAATCATACAACCATAATCACATGAACATAATCAACCCACAACAAAATATTCACAATACAAGATTTAAAACTTGATTCTTGGGCTTCATGGATGAAAGGAATCCATGAATGAACACTGTGCATACCTTAGTTCTTGATTCTACGAAGATTGACGGAGAGATTCTTGAATTTTAGTCTTTGATTTGAAACCCAATTGAAAACCCTAGCTTGTTCTTGAGAGAAAATTGAGAGAAACAATAAATTTTGGGTGAATTATGGATGAATCACGTGTTATTAGGTATATATAGGGGTGAGAAATTGACCCTTTTAACCCTTGGACACGTATTTTAATTCTATGAAATTTTCCTGACCCGGACCCCTGGCGCGATGCGGCGCTATCGCGTCGTGTCACTGGTACTTGACAACTATGAATTTGAGCCTTGGCACAATGCACCATAATCACGAAGGTTCACTGGATTTTGAAGATTGCCATTTTGGTTGGCTCTACGATGCGTTGATGGCTCAGGTGGCACACTGTCTTACTAAAATGGCTCTAACTCTTCGCCCGAATGTCGAATTTGAGCAAATTTGGTATCGATGTAAATATTATTCAATTTCCCACATGGTAAAAAGTGAAAAATCTTGAAAATACCACATGTATAAAAGTGGATTCATCTTTGAAACAAGTCTTTAACATTTCTAGGATGATTTTAAGCTAGGTAGAAGTACGGGGTATTACATTAAATGTCTTATTAAGAAGTATGGAGTGAAACACAAGGTAGGACATCTTATCATCCACTGAATAGTGGAAAAGTTGAGGTGTCCAATAGAGAAATTAAATCTATCTTGGTGAAGACGGTAAATGCCAATAGGATTGATAGGTCCCGAAAATAGATGATGCTTTATGGGCTTACTGAACAACCTTCAAGACCCCTATTAGTTCTTCACCACATAATTTAGTGTATGGAAAGGCTTGTCACTTTCCTAGTGAACTTGAGCATAAAGAACTATGGGCTTTGAAGAAGCTGAATTTTGAGTGGCAAGATTTAGCCAAGTCAAGGATGAATAGTATGAATGAGTTGGATGAATTATGACTCCTGGAGTATGAAAGTTAGGAACTTTACTAGGAAAAGATAAAGCTATATCATGATCACAAAATTGAGAAAAGAATCTTTGAAAAAGGTGACCAGGTATTGCTCTACTATTTAAGGCTTCGCTTATTTCTAGGTAAGTTGATATCTAGATGTTATGGTTCCTTTACTGTGCTAAGAGTGTTTCCATATAGTGATTTGGAATTGAGGCAAGATGGTGAAGCCTCGTTCAAGGTGAATGGGCTATACGGGTAACACTAAGGAAATTAATGTGATTTTTAGGATGGACTTTAGTAAAGGCTAAGTAACAAAGGTAATTGTGTTGTGCCACGATGTTAAATCAAGCATTACATGAGAGGGAACCCATGAGGCTAGTGTGTGAAATCCATGCATCCAACTTATCACCTTCGTGCCATGACGTTAAATCAAGCATTTTGTGGGAGGTAACCTATGGTTTGTACTTATTTATTTACAGGGTAATATGTTTGTTTAGTGTGCAGGACTTAAGATTGCAGATAAGATCCAAAAAAGTTCAAGTAAATAGGTTATACGTACTCTTCAAGAGTCGTATCTAGATGGTACAACTCGTGAGTAGGATTCGTAAGGACATGAGAGAAGATTTAGAATCAGGTAAATGTTTCTGGATTGGATACAATTCTCATAATGAGTCGTACCCTTAAGGTACGACTTGTCACATTGAGTGGTATCCACTCCATAACCCAGGTAAGGTTCCAAGTATATACGAGTTAAAGAAAAGGCCCATAATCCTGGGTACACGTCGTACCCATGACTCGTACCCAAGTTTACCCAGTCAGCGGTTGCGGGTCAACCCAACCCAGCACTTGAATTAAAAGGACAAAATAGGGTACCCGTCGGGTACCTGATATCCAAAAATCAACAACCTATATTTATGGTCAAATTTCAAGATTCTAAAGCATGATTTCACGTTGAATCACATACTACCTTTCTCGAATTCTTTCATATTTCACAAATTAGACATAAATTTGGAGAAGAAAAGTTGAAATCAGGAAACACTAATAACTCATCTAAACCATTAAGATTTCAAATTTAAGCTCCTTACATTTCTATTTAAAATATCAAATGTGAGTTATCTTCTACTTTCTTTAAGTTAAATTTTTGTGTTGGTTGAATTTTGGTGCCCTAGTTTATAGGTTCTTAGTTAAAAATGGAAAATAGGGGTGAAATTGATTTTAAGTGTTGATATTGTGTATGTTTGGACTGGAAGTGGGTGATATTGCTGCATAAAGCTAGGGGTAGTTTTGGAAATTCAAATTGTAGTCAACTTTAAGGTTGAATTTTTATGTTTCAATGGATACAAGACTCCATATGACTTGTACCCACTGGTAATGACATTGCAATAAGACTCGTACCCACAGACAACATAGATATTAAAATATGTATAGGTTTTGGTATGGGTACGACTTGCCTAAATGAGTCGTATCCATACCATATGACTCATACATAAGAGTCGTAAGGATCTGGGTAGATGTAATATATATTATGTTATTTCTGATCTACTTACAACTGTTGGTAATGGGCCATACCTTGTTGGTACAACTAGTTAGGAGGATTAGTAAGCAGACCAGTGAACAATTGTATTGTAATGTTTAGCATACGACTCATACCCAGTCAATACGACCTGCACCGCCACTCTTACCCTATACAAAACTTGCACAGGGAATTTTAGTTTCTTATGTTTTCTTTGTTTTCTTTATTTACATACTAATGATTGTGTACTTTCAGGTAAAATGCCTCCGAAAAATACATCTTCTTCCAAACAAGTTGATAAAAAGGGAGACAAAAAGGCAAAATATTCTAGTTTTGAGGCTACTGAGTCAGCCAATAGTAGCGGTGACTTATAGGAGTACCCACAGAAAGACAAGGTTGACCCAAACGTACAAAAGTCCACAAAGGGGAAAAAGGTTGCAATTCCCAAGAAAACACCTCTACACAGTCCATGGAGAAAGAACATGAATATATCCCCTCCTTACTTACCTTAACCTTAAGATACAGAAGATGATGCTGAAATTAGTTCTGAAGAAGCAAGTTCTAAAAAAGCTAATGGTACAGAAGATATTGATGTTCCACTGATCGATGTGTAGCACCCTTCTCTAGCACTTAAAAAAGCTTCGGTACCCATCATTAAACGATGGGGGTACCTCGGTATGTAGGAGATATTTAATGATTGCCTGAGTGGACTCCGTAATGGAAAAATCAAGCAGATTTTATATCTGAAGAGGAGGTTGACTATTACTAGAATGACGGATTTACCTAGGTTTAAGGCACACTTCAAGAAATATGGATTTGAGTTTATCATGATAGAGCCTGGGAAGTAAAGTAATATGCTAATAATGGAATTCTATGTAACGTACAAGGGTGAGTTAAAGAGATAGTATCTACAGGGTCAATTTTGGATAGGTGGTGACCTTATCGCTTCACTAACTATTCATGGAGTGAGGGTAGACATTTCCCTATGTACTATTACAAGATTCCTGTATGGACCATATTATCAACCTGTGGTAAAAAATGGGGAAATAGACTACTTGATGGCGACAATGAGAAAGATCACTCGAAAGCAATTAGGATCAGATAATAAGATGGGTCACTTCAGATAGATTATCGAGTTTATAGCAACAAATGGTGAAAATGTTGTATGGGTAGTAGGAGGCCTAGGGGTGGCCTCCAAGAAGATTTAGAAGCACACACAGACGTTCAAAGCCAATGCATGGTAGACGCTGGCTCGACAAAAGCTATGTCCCACTATTGGGGATAATGTGTTGAGTCCAATTCAGGTAGCTATGACAGCTGGGTTTATAGCCGGTTATGATTTTTATATAAGAGAGTTCCTAGCTCGGGATATGAAATACCAGGCTGTAGGTGGTGAGAAACTCTTATTGGCATACCCATGAATGATTATACAGTTGTGTTTGGCTGTAGAAGTGAGGGAACTCTTGAGTATTAATGAGATGTTAGAGGATATAAACACCACTGACCTAGACCTGATAAGAGATACAGCTAACCCATTAGATAGGCAGAAAAGGAAAGAGGTAGAGATGTTGGACGTGATGTATAGACAGAGTGATCAGAAGGAGACTACTGATGCTGCTGAGGCAAGCAGATAGACCAAGATCGCATAGACTTTTGATTCAACGGGTGCATCTAGTGCCCTACCTCTAGTACAGTATGTACCACTATGCTCAAGAGGTATTACTTCTATTTTTATGATGATTTCATAGGCCATATAGACCGAGGCGATAATGATATTGGGCATGCTAGAGTCCAAGGTTTAAAACATAGAAGGAGGCGTGAAGCCCTGGGTTGACACGCAATTGGCGAGTCAGGATAGACGAGTATAATAGAGACATGATACTTTTGAGTTGAGGATTACTTAATATTTTGGTAGAGTCCTGATCCAGATATTACAGAGGTCAAAGCCGATGTTTCTGAAATTAAGAAGATTACCATAGAGTTTTATGATAGACCTATTATCCCAGAGTCGATGACTTAGATAATTGTGCCTATGACCCATGTGAATAATATTTGGCCTATTTTAGACCTGGTTGAGAAGACTTGAGTGGAGACCCGGAAGGCTATAAGAGAAATAAAAATGAGGAGCCATGAAGAGAAAGATGATACAAAGAAGGCTATGACAGATAGCCTTCATGATGAGTAGGACCAAGAGGCGAGGGTCCGTGAGATTACTATTAGAGCTAGTGGTTTGAGACAACCAATTATTGTAATTAAGGGAGGCGGTGATGCAGGCCCACCCTCAGATAGATCATTGAGTTCACCGAACACAACTGATGGGATGATTGCTAATTCAATGCCCATAGCTGAAGGGATGTGTGCTGGTGATAGTGGGACCCAATCCGAGGGCCCACATACTGATGTTGTATGAGTTGGCGCCTTGAGAGCCTAAGTATGACTTCTCATCCTTACATTACATTATTTTGGCAGTAGGGACAGTGCATGATTTTTTAGATGGGGCTGGGGGTGTATCTAAGTAGGTAAAAATCTATTATATCTTGCAGGTTTTGTACTGAAAAATAGATGGAAAATTTGTACCTACGACAGAAGACTAATTTTTGAGTGTTTTTGAAGAATTGTTCTTAATTTTGTATTTTAATGAATTGTGGTTTTTAAATTTGATTTGTGATTCTTGAAATATGATTGATTGTGGATTTGCAATTATTATGCTGAAAGTATTTGTGTTTAATTAAATTTGGCTAAAAAATTTTGACCCCTCCCCTTCCTAAATTTTTGTTAACTATGTGATATGTATGAGTGCGATCATTGTGAATATGATAATGGCATTAGGATTAGGGATAAAACAATGAGGGAAAACAGTTTCATAACTAGATAGTAGTACTTAGCAACATAACCCTGTGCAAGTACGTGTACGGTATTACTAAGTTCCTGACATATCGAAATCTAGAACTTGATCGGTCACTTTTACCTAGGTCTAGGATAGTCAAGTTAGAGATGATCATAGGACTTTTTTTTTATAAATAAACTTTAACCTAACTGCTGAACCAAATGAAGCATAAATCTCTTTTATCCAAATATTTGAGCCTTAATCAACCAAATAACTTATTTACACCAATTTCACCTTCATATTTCTACAATGTACTTGTATCGGCCTTGGTCCTCCTTGGACACTGGGAACCACAACTCAGGCAAATTTCTTAAGTTGAGGGTGGCTAGTATGGTGGTGCATAGAAAGAATGACCGTGAAAAAGGACGTATGAAAGAAAAAATGAAGAAGATATAGGTGCGGTAAGAATAAAAGCGAATAAGAGAAAAATTACAATGAAAGAAAACAAAAGAAAAAGGACAAAAATAAAGTTATAAAAGAAAACCACACGTGGACCATGAAATGTGCATAAAATAAAAAGGGAGACATAAGGGTGAAAATAAAAAGAATAAGTGCAAAATAAAGTGGACCCCAAAAGCAATCATAGTGTCAAGGAGGCTTTGTCAATAAATAAATCCCAAAAAGATACCATACCATCCCCTAACCTAGGTTACAAGTCAAATAAAGTCCTTTTGTGATCCTACCTCAACTTTCCAAAAACATAGGAAGAGAGCATAAGGGCAAGCCTATGGTATTCTGTATACACTATGATACTTCTTTCTGAGCGAGAGATTTATTTGTTATATCCCTATATAAATTAATTGATCCATGCCTAGAGTGAATGGGATTTCTTTGACAATGAGTGCACATGAGTTATGTTGTTAGGTCACTAGATTATTGGGTGAATGTAGTTTATGTCTAGGCTCGGTTGTCTATTATAAATGTAATTCCATCATCGGATTTTCTTGTGTTTCTCCATGTTATTAATAGTTATACGTATTTTGATTTTGAAAAGTTAATATTAGAGGGGGAGTAACATGGTTAAATATTGAGTTCAAAATATCTGCCATGGGTATGTTTGGATCTTCCTATTTAAGCATTGTTTCTCAGTTTTGAGATAGCTTTTAATTTTTTATTGCCTGAGGACACACAAAAGTCTAAGTTAAGGGTGTTGATGTGTAGTGGAAACATGGCTCTTTCGATTCATACAACCTTGAATTTATCCTTAGACCTCTATTGTTGTAGTAGATAAAATGCACTATATTGTTTATTGCAGGTAAAATAGGTCTACAATAGTGTTTGGATGAAAATGGAAGAAAAAGATCTGGAAAGACAAAGTCTGATCAAGGTAAGATTTACTTCACGAGTCGTCAACACACCATACGACTCGTATGATGAATCATAAGAACAACAAAACCCTAAGCCAAACTGATCTAAGTATGAAAAAGATACGAATGAGCATCCAAGTCATAAGTTAATGTTACGGGCTGTGACAAAGAAACGTAATCATAAAATAATCTAAAGCTACTATTCAAGATTGTAGTCTCAGAAGAATAAAAGTCGAAAATCCGTGTAAATCTTTTATAGGGAAACCATAAACAGACCAATGTTCAAAGCTTGGAAAGACAGAAGTCCCAGGTGGATAAGAGTGTAGGCCACGAGTCATTTTGTAAAGGTATGACTCGTGAGCAAAAATTATAAGTAGAACAAAAAGATTAAGCCTTTGGAGATCAGACACTAAAATGGATACAAGAGGCACAATATGACTTATATGATGAGAATACGAGTTGATGAAAGTGTCATACCATGTGCTGACATAACTTTACCTTTCCCATTTTTATTAGGATTTCTTATCATTTTCTGAGAGATTATAAATACCCTAGGGTTTATCTTTTTTTGGGTAACATTATTTAACATCTTTTTACATTCCAATATACTTTATTACATAAATTTACTTTGTTCTTGAGATTTTGGGTTTTTATTCAATAGTAGATTTTGGATTTTCTTCTTCTCATTATTGTGCAATTAAGTACATGCTTTCTTTATTTATTATAATGGATTGTTGCATGAACATGAGAGGCTAACTTTCCTAACAAAGATTATGGGAACCCTAGTGGATTAACTATACAAGGGAATTGGGAGATTCATCTATTCTAAAGTAACCTGCATGTATCTTAATCTTCTTCATCATAATTGACCTTATAGCCATTGCAGAAGCTTAGGGATAGCCTATATTCATAAACATCCTTACCAGGGAGTTTATAATTGAGAAAAGATGAGTAAGACAGTAATTTGAGATTTACTTCCATCATATTATTCCGCCATCAAATCTAATCAACTCGAGACTCAAAAGGTGAGAGTTGAACTAAAGTCATAGAAAAAGAACAACAAGGAGAGACCCTAAGAACCACAAGGTAAAGGGTGATATTTATCAACACGTTCACAAGACTATTGATAATACATAGCTTGTCAACTTTACATGTAGAGAAGTAGAATAGGTGGGTTGAACACGACAAACTTACAAAGTTAAGAAGTCAGGAGAAACACGGTCCTTGTGTTTGTTACTACTTATTGATTACTTCCAAAACCCCCCATTTTATTTTTCACACTGCTCAAGAATTACATCAAGTAAAGAAACTTTTCCAAAACTTCTCTATGGGTTCGATATCAACCTAGTTAGGTTAGTATATTTGGCATCAATCACAATATAATTCTTTTGAAGGTTAGTTTTGGGCGACATCAATGTGTACCTCTATTGATTTCAGTCCAGATAGCCCTATATATGGCAATTATATGATTATATTTACTTATATGAAACTTGGGTATGTATTTGATACTAGTGATGCCAGTTATAGATTATAAGTGTTAAATGTTTATAAAAGGGGTATAATTATTTATTAATGATAATTGATGATTCATGATAATGAAAGTTAATGATAATTATTAATTGTGGTAGATATTCATTTAGATGGATAATAATGACTAGTTGGTAATTGAGATTATTGGTAAATATCGACTATATGATAATTAAAGCTATCTTAGTAATGATGATTTTCCTAATGAATAGTTTCTAGTGGCTATGTGGTAATTAGTTATTGAATGATGAATATAAATTATGATTACTAGTAGTTAAATGGATTAGTTAATAAGAGATGGTTAACTAGTTGATGGTGACTAGTTCATATTGATTCTTATATTGTTAGATAATGATAATATTATGGAATGCGAGTACCTTGCTTAATGTTGGGGAGTTGGGATAGTGTTGGTAAATTGAGTATTGATGAAAATCATTGAATGATGATCCAATGACGGTGAAAGTTGACTATTGGGTTGGTTGATTATTTTATTCTTCTATTGAATGTACTCTCCAATCATCTAAGAGGCTATGATGATTTCTTTACTTTTCTACACTAACTAGCGTATGAGAGAAAATTTTATAGTTATGTTTGCTTGTGATGATGTTTTGTGATGCGTTATTATTCCGAATTGCTTATGTATGTTTGCTCGGTGATATTGACATATGTTGATGGATCATGTTATATTGTTACTCTAATTTTATTACTTTTCATGTAGAATAATGTTAGAGATGATTTAGGTTCATTTATCTACCTTAACTTAGTTTATGTTATCTTGTAGTTTATCATACTTATATCATAATTTAGTTAAGTAGACCTATGATGTCTACTGAATACCCATTACTATTCTACTCATACTATACTTATATACCTTTTGGAGTACATTCGAGTACTAGTTGTCGCCGTTGACCATTATTTATATAGAGTTGATCTTTCGGAGATAGGGTAGCTCATGGAGTCAGAGTCACCTATTTCCATCTATCTTTATGATTCAGTCTTTTGTATCAAGACAAATATCTGATTTTTCTAAGTATATTGAGTTGTATTACTAGTTAGATGTCCTTTTACTGGCTCTACCAGGTCATGGGATTGGTATTCGTGTATTGATGGTTTTATCTATTAGAATACTATGTATTTATAACTTGGGTGTTTATCAAATATGGCTTATTCTGGACTTTTCTTAACAAATTAATCTATTGCATTTAGGGATGGCAATGGTACGGTGCGGTGTGGGTGTGGTGCGGGTTTTGAGCTATGCGGGGCGGTGTGGGTTTTAAGTTATGCGGTGTGGTGCGGGTGCAGGGCGGATTAAAGTAAGATTTCTTTTAAATGGTGCGGTGCGGTGCAGGTTATGGGTATATACGAGTTTAAATTAAAATAAAGCTAAAAATTAGTATTGTTCTCGTGAATATACCAAAAATTATATGTATTATTTACTTAAAATTTTATAATATTTAAAACGACATGTATAACACTACAAATAAATAATTTTATAGTAGCTTTTTTAATATCTCTATTCATTTTTATAAAAATATGATTACTTGTACACGTTATACTTTTTGACAATATTTTAGTGAAAAGTGATACAATAGAAATTAGTTATTATTTCCTAGTTGTAGATTTGAAAATATTATGATTTTCAATGGAGTTATAATTTTTTCAAAAAATAAATAAATAAATAAAAACATGCATGGGGCGGTGCGGTGCGGTTATGCGCGGGTATGAATGTGGGATGGATTTATTCGGGTTTAAAGGTGATATGGTGCGGTGCGGTGCGGTTTTAAAATTTACGGGTTTAGAAAAAACCCGCACCGCACCGCACCATTTCCATCCCTAATTGCATTAGCTCCGAGTTATGGTTTGGCGTACCTGCTGGAGGGATTTAGTAGGTGCCACCATGACCCATAAATTGGGTCATGACATGTATATTGTAGAACTTTAAATGGAGATGATGTGGGCTACTATTTGGGACATTTTTTTATTGCAGGTGACACGCCCATAGTGTGTATTTTATATGTTTTATTTTTTACATTATTCAGTGAACCTATGATACCTACTGATTACAATTGGACAATACTAACCCATATTGCACTCTTTCGATGCAGATCTAGGTACGAGTGCACCGCATGATAGCTAATTTAGGAATTTCTAGGTATGAGTACACCACACGATACCTAATTCTTGAAGTGTTTAGAGTATCTTCGAGGTAGAGATCGACCTATGCTTCAAGAGTTGATCTACTACCTCTCCTTGTTTAGTTTATGTCTTGTTTTAGTATTCATAGACATATTACGTTCCGTTTTGACAATCAATTGTATTTTTTGACTTCGAGATGTATTATGTTTGTTCTTAGACTATGACACCAGATTTTGGTGGATTTATGGCATCTTTGTTAAACATCTTTTAGCTATTATTGTATGTGTTGTTCAACTTTTTTCTAGAAGCCTTACCTTGGGGTTTTGTTTTGTATTCCTTCTTTCATATCAGTTTGGGTGATAGACTTACTTGTCAAGGCTTGCCATGACAAGTTCCGGCATGACACTTGTTTTTTGGGTCATGAAAGTTGCAACGTGTGACATCATAATCAATCTCCCTGTCTCCTTGATTCTTTCTCTTTAAGAGGACAAATAATATACAATGAGATATATAAATCCAAAAAGTTCAAATGTTAGTGGAAAAATATTAGTTGTGTGTATTTTTCTTTTGTTTTCAAACATGTCTAATAGAGTAGATGTGCTACATATATAATATAGTAATTCAAACTAATAAATTGACTAACATACCAAGTTGAAAGAAGCTATTTGTAACACATTGAACTTTCGAGCTAAAATTCGGTCTACTCCACATATGTTGTTAAACTTGAATTTAGAAAATATGATTGTATATAGTTATAATGGTCTTTTTTAAGTGTTGTAGGGGTATTGGGTATGAATTAAGGGCATAATAAATATCTAAGATGAAGTTGAGTTGAAAGGGCCTTTAACGATTAAGTTATCATATTGGTTCATGCAAGGGTTTACGTCACACACAAATTCCTAGGAGAATTTTTAGAGTTACATGATCTATTACCTATCAAATTAAGAGGGTTTTAGTCTTCTTTTCAATTCCACCATCCATTTGTCAGTGCAAGATTTGTGCAAATTTTTTTGCTTATTTTACCACGCATTAAATAGGCCACACATCCAGTTACATTCTAGGAGGAGGATTTATGTCTGGGTCTTTTTTTAGTACCCCTACAAGATTTAGGCCCTCTATTCTATCAATTTTATGACGTTCTTAATCACCCAACATCCTTTTTCTTCTCCTCAAATACAACACTCAAGAATTTAAGAGAAATTGGTCTCAGGAATCAAATCTAGCCTCTTTCACTCCAATCGCAAATTTTCTCTAGAGTTTTGAGGCATGTAATCCTATTAATTTCATATATTCCACTTGTTACATTCTTTCCCATTTCAAATTACTCTTCGAGTGACTAGGGTTGAAGAAATTTCTATCTCATCAATTAAATTTAATTCTTACAACAAGTTGTTGGGATTTTTGTTTGGATACTTCTTTATTTCCCGATTTCTCTAAAATTATGTGAATTTTAATGATGCTCGTGATTTTATGTGAGAACATAAACCTTATAAATTCTAAAACTTATGAAAATTATGGATTTGGTGATTATTCTTTTATGATTTGAATTGTACGATGCAACCTAGAAATCTTCTTGGATTTTTCCTCCAAATTGAGAATTTGATAAGGGATAGAATTTCTCATAATGTTTGATTTTAATCCCTTTGTTTCCCTTACAATAATTTGACCTGAACCTGGATTGTTAATTTTGATATAATAACTTGAGCTCCTTCACCTTTAATATATGATATATGATTTTCAATAAGAACATTCTCCTTGCTCCTTAATTCCTTTAAATGTTATGAAGACATTGACATAAGCCCTTTTTGTTTTAATTTTAAACTAAAAGAGGTGTTCTCGATTTCTTTACTTTTGCATGATGCTTAAATATGCTATAATGAATTGAATCCTTCAATATCTCCATAATCTCCATAAACTCCACAAGGTGATAAAATCCCTCTCTATATGAACTATGGTATAATAATATGATCAGTATAATTTCTAGAACTACAAATTAGTTCTAGAATGGCTTCATGAGATTATGATATGATCTTAATAATTTTAAGTTATTATAAAAATGACAATGTTTTAAAAGCTCACTATCCATAAAGTTATGAAATAATATGGCATAATAAATTATGATTCTACCTCTAATGAGTCATCAATGATGCTAATGAATGTTGTAACTAATAACATAATGCAAAAAATTAATTATCCACAATTATAACCCTAAGGTGGATGAATCTCATATATGAATCCAAGTTGGTTAATTCTCACACATGAGCTCTAAATTGGATAAACCATGACTATACACCCAATATAGATAATCTATGTTCAAGAATCAGTAAGATAACATTATGATCTTAAGATATCAAGTTAGTTTAAAGACAAGTCGTAAGTCTAAGTGATAACTGCCTAAACCTACGTTTGTCAATGTAGGATAAATATTATACCACAAGTCGGAGTACTCTTTTTTATGTATCGTAAAGGGGTCTAATTATGAATTATTAGCCCTGGGGATAGTGCAAGATTTTCCAGATATGGGTGAGGTGTATTTAAGTAGATGAAAGTCTTTGAGGTAGCGATCAACCTATACTTCAAGAATTGATCTACTACCTCTCCTTGTTTAGTTTATGCCTTGTTTTCATATTCATAGGCATATTATATTTTGTTTGTACAATAAGTTGTATTTTTTGACTTTGAGATGTATTTGGTTGGTTCTTACACTGTTACAACAATTTATGGAGGATTTATTTTATCTTTGTTAACCATCTTTCCACTATTATTGTATATGTGTGGTTTGGCTTCTTTCTAGAAGGCTTACCTTGGGTTATTGTATTATTTTCCTCTTTTGCATATTAGTTTGCGTGATAAGAATTTCTTGTCAAGGCTTTCCACAACAAGTGTCATCCTGACCCTTGGTATTTGGTTCATGATAGATGAAGTATGTGACATCATCATCAACCACCCTATCTCCCTGATTCTTTCTCTAAGAGGACAAATGGTATACAATGAGATATATAAATCCAAAAAGTTCAAATGTTAGTGGAAAAATATTAGTTGTGTGTATTTTTCTTATGTTTTTGAACTTTTTCCCATACATTAGATGTGATATATATATAGTATAGTAATTCATACTAATAGATTGACTAACATACTAAGCTGAAAGAAGATATTTGTAACACCTTGAACTTTCGGGCTAAAGTTTGATTTGCTCCACAAATGTTGTTGGACTTGAATCTAGAAAATATGATTGTATCTAGTTATGAGGTCATGTTTTAAGTGTGGTAGGGGTATTGAATATGAATTAAGTATAAGAAGTATCTAAGATGAAGTTGAGTTAAAAGGGCCTCTAACGATTAAGTTATCATATATGTTCATACAAGGGTTTATGTCAAACACGAATTACTACAAGAATATGTAGAGTTGCATGATATATTACCTATCAAATAAATGGGTTTTTAGTCTTCTTTCCAATTTCACCAGCCATTTGTCAATGCAAGATTTGTGTAAAAAGCTTTGCTTATTTTACCTAGCATTACACAGGCCACACATCCAGTTACGTTCTTGGAGGAGCATTTTTGTCCGGGTCTTTTTATATTACCCTATATGATTTAAAACCTCTTTTCTATCATATTTAAGACGTTTTCAATCACCCAACATCCCTTTTTTTCTCATCAAACAAAACTCTCAAGAATTTAAGAGAAATTAGGCTCATGAATCAAATCTAGCCTCTTTCGTTCAAATCTTAAACTTTCTCTAGAGTTTTGAGGAATGCAAGCCTATTAATTTCACATATTCCTCTAGTTACATTCTTTCCAAATTAAAATTACTTTCTAAGTGTCGAGCGTTGAAGATATATCTACCTTATAAATTAAATTTATTTTTTAAAACAAGTTGTTGGGATATTTTTATGGATACCTCTTTATTTCTTGATTTCTCTGAAATTATGTGAATTTTAATGAAGTTCATGATTTTATGTGAGAATGTAAATCTTATAAATTTTAAAAAATATGAAAATCGATTTGGTGATTATTTTGTTATGATTTGAATTGTGCCATGAAACATACAAATCTTCTTGAATTTTTCCTCCAAATTATGAATTTGCTATGGGATAAAATTTCTCATGTTGTTTGATTTTAGTGCCCTTGTTTCCCTTACAATAATTTGACCTTACCTTGGATTATTGATTTTGACATGATAACTTAGAGCTCCCTCACCTTTAAGATATGAGCTATGATTTTCAATAAGAACACTTTTCCTTGATCCTTTATTCATTTAAATGTTATGAAGTCTTTACCATAAGCCCTTTTTGTTTTACTTATAAACTAAAAGAGGTGATCTCGATTGATTTACTTTGGCATGATGCTTAAATATGCTATAATGAATTAAATCTTTCAAAATCTCCATAATCTCCATAATTTGCACAATATGATAAAATGCCTCTCTTATGAACTATGGTATAATAATATGATCAATATAATTTCTCGAACTACAAACTAATTCAAGAATGGATTCATGAGCTTCTGATATGATCTTAATAATTTTACGATATTATAAAAACAACAATGTTTTAAAATATGACTGTCTATAAAGTTATGAAAATCCTTAAATTTATGAAATAATATGGCATCATGAATTATGATTCTACCTCCAATGAGTCGTCAATGATGCTAATGAATGTTTTAACTTATAAACATGATGCAAAAGTGGATTATCCATGGTTATGACCCTAAGGTGGTTAAATATCATACATGAATCTAAGTTAGTTAATTCTCAAGCATGGTATCTAATCCATGACTATACACCCAATATTGATAATCTATGCTCATGAATCAGTAAGATAATAGTACGAGATTAAGATATATAATTAATTGAATGAAAAGGCATAAGTCTAGATCATAGATTCCCAAAACAACTTTTGCAAATGTAGGACAAAAATAATCCCATAAGTCGGAGGACTCTTTTTTTATGTATCGTAAAAAGGGGCTAATTGTGAATTATTAGCCCTGGGAACAGTGCATGATTTTTCAAATAAGGGTGGGGGTGTATCTATGTAGCTGAAAGTCTTTTATGTCTTGCAGGTATGGTGCTGAAAAATAGGAGGAAAATTTATACCGATGGCAGAAGACTGATTTTTGAGTGTTTTTGAACAATTGTTCTTAATTCTGTATCTTAAAGAATTGTGGTTTATGAAATGGATTTTTGATTCTGGAAATATGAATGCTTGTGGATTTGAAATGATTGTCCTTGAAGTATTTATTTTTAATTGAATTATGCGGAAAATTTGAGACCCCTCCCCCTCCTAAATTTTTGTTAACTGTGTGATATGTATAAGTGAGACCGTTGTGAATCTGATAAAGGCATTAGGATTAAGGTTAGAACAATCAGGGCAAACAGTTGCATAACTGGATAAGTAGTACTTAGCAATGTAACCCTGTGTAAGTGCGTGTGAAGTATTACTGAGTTCCTAGCATATCGGATTCTATAAATTGTCAGGCTGCATTTACCTAGGTCTAGGATAGTCAAGTAGGAGATGATCATAGGCCATTTTCATTATAAATCCACTTGAGACTAAATACCCAATAAAGTGAAGCATGAATCCATTTGATCCAAAGATTTGAGCCTCCATCGACCAAATTTCTTATTTATACCGATTTCACAAACCCATTTCTACAATAAACCTGTAGTGGACCTGGTCCTCCTTGGAAACGTGCACCTCAACTCAGGCAAATCAGCTAATTTAAGGGTCGCTTATATAGGGGTGGGTAAGAAAAATGAGTGTGAAGAAAGACGTGCAAAATAAAAAATAAAAAAGGGACAGGTGTGGTAAAAATAAAAGCAAATGAGAGAAAAATTGCAATGAAAGAAATAAAAGAAAAGAAAAGAAAAAGAAAGAAAAGACAACCGCACCTATACCATGAAATGTGCATATAATAGAAAGGGATTCATAAGGATGAAAATAAAAAGAATAAATGGAAAATTAAGTGGACGCCAAAAGAAAGCATTGTGTCAAGGAGGCTTAGTCAGTAACTAAATCCTAAAAAAATACCATACCATCCCCTAAACTATTTTATAAGTTTAATAAAGTCCTCTCTTGATCCTACTTCGACTGTCTGAAAACTTAGGAAGACAGCATAAGGGAAAGCCTATGTATTCTATATACACCGGAACGAGAGATTTATTTTTTATATCCCTGAATAAATTGATTGATCCCTACTGAGAGTGAATAGGAATTCATTGACAGTGAGTGCACACTGGTTATATTGTTAGGTTACTAGATTATTTGGTGAATGTAGTTTATGTCTAGGTCGGTTTGTCTATTACGAATGTAATGCCATCATCAGATTCTCTTGTATTTTTCCATATGATAAATCGTTATACACATTCTGAGTTTTGAAAAGTTAAAATTAGGAAGGGAGTAACATGGATAAAAATTGAGTTCAAAAGCACTACCATGGGTATCTTAGGATCGTCCTGTTCAAGCATCATTTAAATGTTTTGAGATATAGTTTAATTTTTGTTTTGATGAGGACATGCAAAAGTCTATGTTAAGGTTGTTGATGTGTCGTGGAATCGTGACACTTTTTATGCTTAAAACTTTTAATTTATGCTTGGACCTCGGTTGTTTTAGTAGATATGATGCACTCAAGTGTTTATTGTAGGTAAAAGAGGTCTACAATAGTTTTGGGGTGAATATAGAAGAAAAAGATCTGGATAGACAAAGTATGATCAAGATACGAGTTACCACACGAGTTATCAAAACACCATATGACTTGTAGGATGACTCGTAAGCACAACAGAACCCAAAGCCATACTGAGAATCTATGTATTAAGAAGATAAGACTAGTACGTCCGAGTTCTAAGATGAAGGTACGGGTCATGAAAAGGAATCATAAGCATAATAGAACCTAAATATACCCTTTAAGATTGAAGTCTCATATGAATATGAGTCAAAAGTCTAAATACGACTCCTATAGGGAAGTCATAAGAAGACCAATGTTTAAAGCTTTGAAAGAAAGAAGTTCCAGGTAGATACGATTGAAGGCCATGAGTTTTACGGTCAAAGTACGACTTGTGAGCAGAATTCATAAGAAGAACAAATAGTTGAAGCATTGGGAAATTAGACACTGGAATGGATACGAGAGACAATACGACTCATATGATGACCATACGAGAGGATGAGCAAGTCATACCATTTACCGACATAACTTAACCTTTCTTATTTTTATAAGGATTTCTTAATATTTTTTGAGATATTATAAATACCATAGGGTTTATCTTTTATTTGGTTACATTCTTTAAAATCTTATTACATTTCGATATACTTTATTACATAATTTTGCTTTGTTGTTGAGATTTTGGGTTTCTATTCAATAGTAATTTTTGGATTTTATTCCTTTCATTATTGTAAAATTAATTACATGCTTTCTTTGTTGATTATCATGGATTGTTACATGAATATGAGAGGCTAACTTCCCTAACTAGGGTTGTTGGAACAGTGGTAGATTAACTATGCAAGGCAGGTAGGAGATCCATCTATTCTAAAGTAAACTGCTTATATATTAATCTTTTTCATCATACTTTACCTCAGGGCTACTGCAGAAGATTAGGGATAAACATCCTCACAAGGGAATTTAAGATTAGGAATAGAGGATTAAGAGCATAATTTGAGATTCATTTCCATCTTATTATCATGTTATCTCATCTAATAAACTCAAGACTCAAATGGTGAAAGTGGAACTGAAGTCATAAACAAGGAGTAATAAGGAGACACCCTAGGACACACAAGATCAAGGGTGAGATTTATCAACAAACTTACAAGATTGTCGATAATAAGTGACTTGTCGATTTTATATGTAGAGCAGCAAAATCGACGGGTTGAACACGAGAAACTTATGGAGTTAAGAATCCAGGGGAATATAGTACTAGTTTTTATCTTCTATTATTTACAACTCAAAGAACTTAAGTGCAGTTACTACTTACTTATTATTTAAAAAATTCCCCATTTACTTTTCCAAACTGCTCGTGAATTATATCAAATTAAGAAACTATTCAGAATCATCGCTGTTGGTTAGACCCCAACCTAGTTGGGTTACTATATTTGTCATCGATCGCAACATACTTCTTTAGGAGGTTAGTTTTCAGTGATATCAATGTATACATCTATTAGTTTGAGTACATATAGCCCTATGTATGGAAATTATATGATTATATTCACTTATATGAAAGTTGGGTATGTTGTTGACACAGTGATGTCGGTTATAGGCTATAAGTGTTGAATGTTTATCAAGAGGTATAATTGTTGATTAATGATAATTAATGATTTGTGATAATGAAGATTTAATGATAATTCATGATTAGTAGGGGATATTATTTTAGATGGCTAATAATGACTAGTTGGTACTTGAGATTTATTGGTAAATATGGATTAGATGATAATTGAAGTTATCTTAGTAATGATGATTTTTCTATTGAATAGTATCTAGTGGCTATGTGGTAATTAGTTGTTGAATGATGAATAGAGGTTATGATGACTAGTAGTCGAATGGATTAGTTAATAATAGATGGTTAACTAGGTAATGGTGACTAGTGCATATTTATTCTAAGATTGTTATATAATGATAATACTATGGAATGCGAGTACCTTGCCTAATGTTGGGGAGTTGGGATAGTGTTGGTAAATGACATATTGATGAAACTCATGGAATGATTATCCAATGATGATAAAAGTTGACTATTGGTTGTTTGATTATTTTCTTCTTCTCTTGAAAGTACTCTTCATTCGTACGGGAGGCTGTCATAAGTTCTTTAATTTTCTACACTAACTGGCGTATGGGACCTAATTTTATAGTTATGTTTGTTTGTGATGATACTTTGTGATGAGTTATTATTCCAAACTGATTTTGTATGTTTGGATGATGATGTTGGCATATGTTGATGCCTCATGTTATATGGTTACTCTGGTTTAATTACTTATCATGTACAACAATGTTGGAGATGATTCAGGTTCACTTCTATACTTGACTTAGTTTATGTTATCTTGTAGTTTATTATAATTATATCATGATTTTGTTTAGTCGAATCATGATGTTTAATGAATACCCATTGTTTTACTACACATACTATACTTCTATTCCTTTTGGGCGCAGATCCAAGGACTAGTTGTCACCGTTGACCATTGTTCATGGAGAGTTGATATTTTGGAGATAGGGTGAGCTCTTGGAATCAAAGTCACTTATTTCCTTCTATATTTATGATTCAGACTTTTGTATCAAGAAAGATACCTGACTATTCTAAGTATTTTGAGTTGTATCACTATTTAGATATTTTTGTACTGGCTCTACCAGGTCATGGGATTTGTATTCATGTGTTGAAGATTTTACCTATTAGAACATTATTTATTTATAACTTGTGTTTTCATCGAATATGGCCTATGTTGGGCATTCCTTCCAAATTTATCCATTATGTTAGCTCTGGGTTATGGTTTTTCTTACCTACTGGTAGGATTTAGTAGGTCCCATCATGACTCGTTAATTAGGTCATGATATGTGTATTGTAGAACTTTTAATGGAGATGGTGTGGGCTATTTTTTGGGACATTTTCTTATTACAGGTGACACGCCCATAGTGTGTATTTATATGTTTTATTTTCTACTTTGTTCAGTCGACCTATGATACCTACTGAGTACAAGTTGACCATACTTCTCCCTATTGCGCCCTTTCGATGCAGATCTAGGTACGAGTGTGTAACACCCCAAAATCTAATCTCGGGACGTCACACGGTGCTCAAAGCTATGAGTAGCCTCAAGATAACCCTTTGAGCCTACTACTAAGTCTGAACCTTACCTCAAGATCATCTAGTCAAGAAGTAATACTATATCATAACAAAACTGAACTGAATAAACTATAGATAAGGTCTGAAAAACAAATATTGAAAGTATGTAAATAAACTCGTAGTTTGACAAGCCTCTACTACTAATAAAGAACTAGAGAGCCATTGGGACAGGCCCCCAATTGACTCAGACTAAATTGAAAATGATAACTCAAATACTATAAAATCTAGAAATCTGACGAAGTAGGCCCTCAAATCATGATGACTCACCACCTATGGGAGCGTATATAAAGATGCTCGAACTACTCACGCTGTTGATACGGAGCACCTGAACGTACATTATAAGACAATGTAGCACATAAACATATATGTGGATCAACACTTTGAAGATGTACTGAGTATATGGGGGTGTAATGCATAAGTAAACATCATCATAATTAGAAAGTAAATGCACATGGATGTATATGACTCACATAATCTTGAATATCTAACATATCGAAATACAAAATCATGTATAACAAATCATACTAGTAAATCTAGTGAGTTATAACACTTAACCTTATAAAAGCTTTTCTATCATTCTTTTCTTTTGAAACTTAGAAGCTTTAGGACTTAGAGACTTTGGGACTCAGGGACTTTAGGCTTGGGAGTTTCTTCTAACTGACATAAACCATGTGAGTTGACATCGAGTCTAACATCTTTCCTACATTGGGAGAGCTATTCTACCCATGCCATCAGAATAGAACCTTAACTTGAGTGATCACTATATTGGTCATCCACGTAGAAGTGGGAATAATCTTAATCCTATGGTGGCACATAGTTCTGGGGCATGAGACCTTGGTTGGAATCATACCCAACTCGGTGCTAAATACTACTCCCATTTTATGCTCAGAAATTTAGGAAATCCACTTGAAAATAGCATAAGGGCTTATAATTAAAATTGATTATGCTTCTCTTCTTTAAAATTCAAACTATGTGAAAAATGTGAATTCCTTGTCTTAGCTACGGATCAAAAGATCAATCTTTGCACTTGAAAGCACTTATCAAAACTTTTCAATAATACTTGAGATCACAATCTCCTTGTAAACTCATTACTTTTACTTTAGGACTCAAAGTATAAAGCTTTGATACATAAAAATCATATTTAAACTTCATGTTCAACAATTATCTTAAAAGCTTTGAACAATGTTAATCAAGATAGTGGAAAATAACTCATAATATAAATCTCATGATTTCAAACATGGATATATGTAATTCTTTTGCAATTGAAGCCTTAAATAACATGATAATTTCATAAACAAAAAATAATAAGAATTGGGTATCAACCTTAACTTGCAAATCATGTAACCTTTAAAGAAAATCAAGTTTTTGGGCACAAAGATGAAAGATTTGTCCTTGGTCAAACACCACATACCTTAGATGATGAACTAAATGAATAAGCTTGCTTTTTAAGATGCTATTTGTGCTCTTGAATGAAGATTCTTGAAGCTCTTTGTCAAGGGATCTTAAATCTTGAAACAATTTGGAAAAGGATGGTGGAATTTTGAGTTTCTTGGAGATGAATGTTGAAGCCTAGGGTTTTAGGTGAGAGTAATTTTGATGAAACTTAGCATATAATTCTTCTAAAAGGCTTTAATCATGTGTTTGGACTGATTGGGGGTTGGGAAAAATTCCAAAATACCCCATTTAACTCTTGAACGAATCTGGAAAAATAAATTGGGGTCCTCAATTTTTTTCCTTGGCACGATGCGCCACTATCGCGCCAGGCCACTGGAAAATGTCAACTGGGAAAATGCTTGGTGAAGCGATGCGGAGGTAACACGTTGCCACCATGGATGGGACCTGGACACTTGGCGCGATGCGCCAACATCACGGTTCTTCACTGGAATTGGACAATTGGAAATTTGGCTCTCTCCGCAAAGTGTCAATATCGCAGAGGGTCACTAGAAATTGAAAGTTAGGAATTAACACTGCTCCACGAAGATCTAAGGGTCCAAAGGACGGTGTTTTGCGACTGAAACTTAAAATAGCCATAATTTATAACCCGGTTATCGAATTTAGGCTAATCTTACATCGTTGAAAAGCTTATTCAATTTTCTACACAATGGAAAGTCTAAATCTAAGGAATTTCATACAAAATAAATAATATTCATCTTAGGAGATATCTCTTAACACCCTAGGGATGGATTCTAGCTAGAAAAGGTATGGGGTATTGTAATAGCTCCCCCTTGGAAATATTCATCCTCGAATGTGGCTAGTTAAACTGAAATTTCTAAGGAATCTGAGAATATAATAAAGCATGCACAACAGAAATGAACTAAGCAACCGGATATAAATCATTCTGAGCTTCTGAGTAACTCTGTGAGTGCATGAACTTATATAAGGACATCTACATTGCTGAATATCTGATTAGAAAGGAACTGAATAAAGAAAGAGTATTACCTTCTATTAGTCTGAGTTTGTAGAGAAAAGGTGAGGGTACTTGGCTCGCATATCTGCTTCTACTTCCCAAGTAGTGTCCTCAACTGACTGATTTCGCCAATGAATTTTGACCAAGGGAACTTCTTTGTTCCTTAGTCTATGGATCTAATGATCTAAAATCTCAACTAGAATCTCTTCGTATGAAAGTATGTTCTGAATTTTTGAGCTTTCTAAAGGAATTACAATGGTGGAGTCATCAATGCTCTTCTTAAACATAGAGATGTGGAATACAGGATGACCGGCTGACAAGTCTGCCGACAACTTAAGCTCATAAGCTACTTTCCCAACATGACTCAAAATGCTGAAAGGGCCAACATACCGGGGACTGAGCTTCCCCTTCTTTCCAAATCTCTTCACCCCTTTCATGGGTGAAATCTTCAGATACACTAAATCACCAACTTCAAACTCAAGATCTCTCTTTCTCACATCCACATAATATTTCTGACGACTCTGGGCTGTTTTCAATCTTTCTCTAATAAACTTGACTTTCTCCATGGCTTCAAACACTACATCAGGACGAAGAAAAGAGGCCTCACCCACTTCAAGCCAACCTATGGGTAACCTACGTCTCCTCCCATACAGAGCCTCAAACGGGGCTATCTGAATGCTAGAATGGTAACTGTTATTATAAGAAAACTCAATCAATGACAAATGCTCATCCCAACTACCCTTGAAATCAAGATCATACGCCCTCAATATATCCTCTAGAGTTTGGATGGTCCTCTCTTCTTAGATATCTGTCTGAGGGTGGAAAGCTGAACTAAGATAGATTTGGGTACTAAGACCCTTCTGAATGGCTTTCTAAAATTGGGAAGTAAATTGAGTACACTATCCGAGATAATAGACAAGGGAACTCCATGCAATCTGACTAACTCTCGGATGTTCAACTTAGCATAGTCTTCAGCTGTTTAAGATGCGTGAATTGGCAAGAAATGCGCTGACTTAGTCAATTTGTCAACAATAACCTATATAAAATCATGATGACGATGCGATTGGGGTAAACCAGTCACAAAATCCATATTTACATTTTCCCACTTCCAAGTGGGGATACTGAACTCTTGCAAAGTACTCCCAAGTCTTTAGTGCTCTAACTTAACCTGTTGACAAGTTGCACACTTTTCAACAAACTCAGCTATATCTTTCTTCATACCACTCCACTAATAAATTTTATGTAAATTGTGGTACATCTTTGTAGCACCGGAATGAATAGAATAATATGCACCATGCGCTTCAACCATAATTCTCTATCTCAGATCATCTATATAAGGCACACACAATCTACCTTGGTATCTCAACATGCCATCTTTCCCTTGGGAGAAAACCTCTATTTTTTGGCTTTTAACTGACTCTTTCAGTTTGACCAAACTAGAATCCACATCTTACTTCTCCTTCACTTCTGAAACTAGGGAAGACTTGGAACTACTCTGAACCCAAACATTATCTTCAGCTGAATCAACCAACCTAACACCCAATCTAGACAAACGATGAACTTCTTGAGCTAATTTTGTCTTTTCTTTCTCCACATGAACAATATTATCCATAAACAATCTACTAAGGGCGTCTGCCACTACATTGGCCTTGCCTGGATGATACAACATGCTCATATCATAATCCTTCAACAACTCCAACCACCTCCTTTGACGAAGATTAAACTCTCTCTGAGTAAAACAAACTACAAGCTTTTGTGGTCCGTGAACACATCAACATGAACGCCATAGAGATAATGTCTCTAGATTTTCAAAGAAAAAACCACAACAGCTAACTCCAAATCATAGGTTGGGTAATGCTTTTAATAAGGCTTCAACTGTCTAGAGGCATAGGCTATGACCTTACCTCTCTACATCAACACACAACCCAAACAAACTCTTGAAGCATCACATTACACAAAAAAACCATCGGTACCATCAGGTAATGCTAACACTGGGATGAAGTGAGTCTAGTCTTCAACTCCTGAAAACTCTTCTCGCAGGAATCTGACAATTGGAACTTAACTTTATTTTGGGTCAATCTAGACATAGGAGATGCAATAGATGAGAAACCTTCAACAAAACAGTGGTAATAGCCAGCTAAACCTAAGAAACTCCTAATATTTGATGGAGAGATAGGTCTAGGCCAAATTTTTATGGCTTCTATCTTTTTGGATCAACTTTAATGCCATCGGTGGAAATAATATGACCGAGAAAGGCTACTGATCATAGCCAAAATTCACACTTGCTGAATTTGGCGAACAATCAATGATCTCTAAGAGTTTGCAAGATAACTTTAAGATGATCTGCATGGTCATCCTCACTAGGGAGTACACAAGGATATCATCTATGAACACTATGACAAACATATCTAGGTATTGCTTGAACACTTGATTTATGAGGTCCATGAAAGCTACTGGAGCATTGGTTAGCCCGAAAGACATGAATAGAAACTCAAAATAACCATAACGTGTTCTAAAAGCAGTATTTGGAATATCATATTCCCTTACTTTAAGATAATGGTAGCCGAATAGAAGGTCTATCTTTGAGAAATAACTTGCACCTTGCAATTGATCAAACAAGTCATCAATTCTAAGAAGAGGATTATTGTTCTTGACTGTAACTTTATTCAACTGATGGTAGTCGATGTACATGCGCAAAGAACCATCTTTCTTTCAGACGATTAGGAAGGGAGCACCCCATGGTGAGATACTAGGCCTTATGAAACCTTTATCTAAAAGATCTTTAAGTTGCTCTTTCAACTCCTTAAGCTCTAGGGGATCCATATGGTAAGGAGGAATAGAGATAGGCTGAGTATCTGGGAGAAGGTCAATACCAAATTCGACCTCTCTATCGGGAGGTACCCCTTGGAGATCTTCTCGAAAGACATCAAGAAACTCACTTACTATATTGACGGACTAAACTGTTGAAGTCTCAGACTTTGTGTCTTTAACTCAAACTAGATGGTAAATGTAACCTTTGGAAATAAACCTTCTCACCTTAAGATAAGATATGAAATGACTCTTGGGAGACATTGAATTTCCTGACCACTCAAAGACTGGCTCATCTGGAAACTGAAACTTCACCACTCAGGTGCGACAATCTATAGAAGCATAAGAGGAATGAAGTCAATCCATACCCAGAATAAGATCAAATCCAACCACATCTAACTCTATCACGTCTGCTAACATGACTTTATAAAGGACAGTGATAGAATACTTTTTGGCAACAACTGACTTATCTACTATTGTAGAAACCAAGAAAGGATCAGGGATCTTTTCAGAACTTATCCTAAAATTTACAGAAACTAATGGGGTCACATCAGAGAAACTCGAACCAGGGTCTAACAACACATAATCATCAAAATTAAACACACAAAGCATACGAGTCAAAACATCTGGAGAATCTTGTTGATCCTAGCAGGATGGCAAAGTATAAAACCGATTCTAGCACTGACTGCCACCGATATTAGATGATGCGCCCTGAGGAGGAGCTGGGCGACCTATAGGGGCTGGTGCACTGGTAGCTTGAGTATGAGGACGAACATCTCTGTTTCCATGCTTAGCATATGGACACTCTCTAATTCTATGTCCCAACCAAAACTACTTTTCTACTCGGCCAAGCACTCACCTGGATGTGTTCTACCATACTTAGCACATAGAGGATAATTGTGCTTACCACTCACATTATTCTAGGATGTAGATATAGAAGACTTACCCCATTGTTCCTGCCTACCTCTGGGAGAGAGAGCACTAGTTGAAGACGGCAATGGCATAAATGAACAATTTTGAAACTGTGGGTGATTTCCCCATGGGATCTAGTCTGACTATACTCAAACTACCATGTTCTAGCACTCTTATTTACTCTCTGTCTTTTCTTCATCTTCTCTGCCTAATTCTGATGAGCATGCATCATTAATCTAGAAAGATACATGTCTCTATTGAGCATAGCAATTTTACACTCCTTAACTATCAATCTAGACACACCTGTCATAAACTTACTCATGCTTAACCTTGGGTCAGCCATCTGATCTGAGGCATACTTAGACAAATGGTTAAACTTGAGGAAATACTCTTTCACTGTCATAGAGCCTTGCCTTAGGTTCATGAACTCTTCTATCATGTCTTCCCTCATATCAAGGGGGAAGAATTTGTCTTAGAACGTATCCTAAAATGTTTGCCAAGTCATGGGAGCTGCATTCTTCCCTGTACTCTTCTTCCACATCACTACCCAATCATAAGAGACATCCTTCAACCAATAAGATGCCAATTATACACTCTTCTCCATAGTAACATGCATTACTTTAGTGATCTTCTTCACCTCATAATGATATAGTTGTGGGTCCTCACCGTCTTTTGACCTAGAGAATTCCGGCAGGTTCATTGTCATAAAGTCACAAATTCTGATTGTGGCTAAATCTCCATCCTGTTGAGGTGGGACTGTATCCTGATGATTACCTTGAACATTAGCAGTCACAGCTTGGGCTAGTACCTAAAAAGCTACCCAAAAATCTGCATGTGACATATTCTCATTCAAAGGATCTGCAGGTTGAGGCGGTTGGTTATCATATTTATGGGAATTAGCTTTATGAGGAGGCATATTCTGTTATAAAAGATCCCAAGTTAATAATAGATAGATACAGTTGTAAGCACGATGGATTATGAAAGAAAGAGAGGATTTTCCTAAAATGCTCCAGACCCCCTTGCTCATAGATGTGGCACACCTCACACCGATGATCAAGACTCTATGTAATGCAACTTGTCTGACTCCCTAGGACTCTCTAAATCTTACGATTTGATACCAAGTTTGTAACACCCCAAAATCTGATTTCGGGACGTCACACGGTGCTTAATGCTACGAGTAGCCTCAATCTAACCCTTTGAGCCTGCTACTAAGTCTGAGCCTTACTTCAAGATCATCTCATCAATAAATAAGACTGTATCATACCAAAACTGACCTGAATAAACTGTTGATAAGGTTTGAACAAAAAATATTGAAAGTCTATAAATAAAATCGTAGTCCGACAAGCCTCTACTACTAATAAAAACTAGAGATCCATTGGGACAGACCCCCAACTAACTCGGAATAAATTGAAAATGATAAATCAAACACTATAAAAGTTAGAAATCTGAAGAAGTAGGTCCTCAAATCATGAGGACTCTCCAACTGTGGAAGTGTAGATGAAGATGCTTGAACTACTCACACTATTGATATGGATCACCTGAACTTACATTATAAGACAATGTAGAACATAGACGTATATGTGGATCAACACTTTAAAGATGTACTGAGTATATGGGGGTGTAATTCATAAGTAAACATTATCATAATTAGAAAGTAAATGCAAATGGATGTATATGACTCACATAAGCTTGAATATCTAAAATATCAAAATGCAAAATAATGTATAATAAATGATACTTGTAAATCTAGTGAGTCATAACACTTAGCCTTATAAAAACTTTTCTATCATTCTTTTCTTTTGAAACTTACAAGCTTTGGGACTATCAGAATAGAGACTTTGGGACTCAGGGACTTTAGTCTTGGGAGTTTCTTCTAACCGACATAAACCATGTGAGCTGACATGGAGTCCAATGTCTTGCCCACGTTGGGGAGAGATATTCTACCTTTTCCATCAGAATAGAACCTTAACTTGAGTGATCACTATCTTGGTCATCCACATAGAAGTTGGATAATCTTAATCCTATGGTGGCACGTAGTTCTAGGGCATGAGAACTTGGAATCATACCCAACTCGGTGCAAATACTACTCCCATTTTATGCTCAGAACTTTAGCAAATCCACCTTAAAATAGAATAAGGGTTTATAATTAAAACTTATTATGCTTCTCTTCTTTAAAACCTAAACTATGTGAAAAATAGGGATTCCTAGTCTTATCTTAGGATAAAAAGATCAATCTTTATTCTTGAAAGCATTTATCAAAACTTATCAATAAAGCTTGGGATCATAATCTCCTTGTAAACTCATTACTTGAACTTTAGAACTCAAAGTATAAAGCTTTGATACATAAAAATCATATTTAAACTTCATGCTCAACAATTATCTTAAAAGCTTTCAACAATCTTAATCAAGATAGTGAAAAATAACACATAATATAAATCTCATGATTTCAAACATTGATATATGTAAATATTTTGCAATTGAAGCCTTAAATAACATGATAATTTCATAAACAAAAAATAATAAGAATTGGGTATCAACCCTAACTTGTAAATCATGTAACCTTTAATGAAAATCAAGTTTTTGGGCTCAAGGACGAAAGTTTTTTCCTTGTTGAAACCCCACATACCTTAGATGATGAAATAAATGAATAATCTTGCTTTTTGAGATGCTATTTATGCTCTTGAATGAAAATCCTTGAAGCTCTTGGTCTAGGGATCTTAAATCTTGAAATAATTTGAAAAAAGTATAGTGGAATCTTGAGTTTCTTGGAGATGAATGTTGTAGCCTAGTGTTTTGGATGAGAGTAATTTTGATGAAAATTAGAATATAATGCTTGTAAAAGGCTTTAATCATGTGTTTGGACAAATTGGGGGTTGGGGAAAAGTCCAAAATACCCCCCTTTAACTCATGAAAAAAACTGGAAAAATAAACTGGGGTCCCAATTTTTTGCCTTGGCGCGACGCACCACTATCGTTCCAAGCCACTAGAAAATGCCAACTGGGAAAATTCTTGGTGGTGCAACGCGGAGGTATCACGTTGCCACCTTGGATGAGACCTGGACACTTGTCTTGACGCGCCAACATCGCGGTCCTTCACTGGAATTGGACATTTGAAAATTTGGCTCTCTCCATGATACGTAAATATCATGGAGGGCCACTGGAAATTGACAATTAGGAATTAACACTACTCCGCGAAGCGTTAACGGTCCAAATGACGATGTTTTGCAACTAGAACTTAAAATAGCTATACCTTCTTATCTGGTTATCGAATTTAGGAAAATATTATATCATTGGAAAGCTTATTCAATTTCCAATGCAATGGAAATTATAAATCTAAATAATTCCAAACAATATAAATAATATTTATCTTGGGAGCTATCCTTTAACACCCTAGGAAGGAATTCTAGCTAGAAAAGGTACGGGGTGTTACTGAGTGCATTGTACGATATCTAATTTGGGAAGATCTAGGTATGAGTATGACACAAGATGGCTAATTTAGAAAGTTTGCAGTATCTTTGAGGTAGTGATCGGACTGTTCTTCTAGAGTTGATCTACTACCTCTCCTTGTTTAGTTTAAGTCTTGTTTTTGTAATCACAGACATATTATGTTTTGTATGGACAATAAGTTGTATTATTTGACTTTGAGATGTATTTAGTTTGTTCTTACACTGTGATACCAATTTTTGGTTGATTTATGGTATCTTTGTTAAACAACTTTCCGCTATTATTGTATGTGTGTGGTTCAGCTTATTACTAGAAGTCTTACCTTTTATTTTTGTGTTGTTTTCCTCTTTTCATATCAGTTTGGATGATAGACTTACTTGTAAAGTCTTGCTACGAAAAGTGAAATTATTACCCCTTATTTTTGGGTCATGATAAATGCGGCTTGTGACATCATCATCAATCTCTTTGTCTTCTTATCTCCTTGATTCCTTCTCGTGAAGAGGACAAATAGTAAAAACTGAGATAAATAAATCCAATAATTTCAAATATTAGTGGATAATTATTAGTTGTGTGTATTTTATATTCTTAAACTTTTCTTATAGAGTAGTTGTAATGCATACATAATATAGTAGTTCAAACTGATGGATTGACTAACATACTAATCTAAAAGAAGCTATTTGTAAAACCTTGAACTTTTGGGCTAAGAACTTGGTCTACTCCATAGATGTTATTAGACTTAAATCTTAGAAATATGAATTATCTACGTATAAAGGTATTTTTTTTACTATGATAGGGGTATTGGATATGAATTAAGGGCATAAGAAATATCTAAGATGATGTTGAGTTGAAAGAGCCTTTAACGATTAAGTTATCATATAGGTTCATACAATGGTTTACGTCAAATACGAGTTCCTACAAAAATATGCAGAGTTACATGATCTATTACCTATCCAATTATGGATTTTTAGTCTTCTTCCCAATTCCACCAACCATTTGTCAATCCAAGATTTGTGCAAAAAGTTATGCCTATTTGACCAAGCATTGCACAGGACACATATAAAGTTACGTTCTAGGAGGAACATTTTCGTCTGGGTCTTTTTATATTACCCCTACATGATTTAAACAATATTTTATATAAAATTTAATATTTTTTCCACCACCCAACATTCCTTTTCCTCTCATAAAATACAACTCTCAAGAATCTTAGATAAATTAGGCTCAAGAATCAAGTCTAGCCTCTTTTGTTCCAATCACAAATTTTCTCTAGAGTTTTGAGGCATGTAAGACTATTAATTTCACATATTTCTCTTGTTACATTCTTTCCCAATTCATATTACTCTCCGAGTGTCTAGGGTTGTGGAAATTTCTATCTTATCAATTAAATTGAATTCTTAAAACAAGTTGTTGGGATATTTTTATGGATACCTCTTTATTTCCCGATTGCCCAGAAATTATTTGAATTATAATGAATCTCATTATTTTATGTGAGAACATAAATCTAATAAATTTTAAAACATATGAAAATCATGGATTTAGTGATTATTCTTTTATGATTTGAATTGTTCCATGAAACCTACTAATCTTCTTGATTTTTTCCTCCAAATTGAGAATTTGATATGTGATGGAATTTCATATAATGTTTGATTTTAATACCCTTGTTACCCTTACAATAATTTGATGTGAACCTGAGTTGTTTATTTTGATATGGTAACTTGATCTCCCTCACCTTTAAGATATGATCAATGATTATCAATAAGAACACTTTTCCTTGCTCCTTAATTCCTTTATATGTTATGAAGATTTTGACATAAATCCTTTTTATTTTACTTTTAAACTAAAAGAGATGATATCGATTGCTTTACTTTGGCATGATGCTTAAATATGCTATAATGAATTGAATCTTTAAAAATCTCGGCAATCTCCATAATCTCCACAATGTGATAAAATCCCTGTCTTTATGAACTATGGCATAATAATATGATCAGTATAATTTCTAGAACTACGAATTTATTCAAGAATGGATTCATGAGATTATGATAGGATCTAAATAATATTATGTTACGATAAAAATGGCAATGATTTAAAAGCTCACTATCCATAAAGTTATGAAAATACTTAAATTTATGAAATAATATGGACTAATAAATTATGATTCTACCGCCAATGAGTCGTCAATGATGCTAATGAATATTGTAACCTATAAACATGATGTAGGAGTGGCTTATCCATTATTATGATCCTAAGGTGGCTAAATATCATGTGTGAATCTAAGTGAGTTAATTCTCAAGCATGAGCACTAAAGTTGCTAAACCATGACTATACCCCTAATATGGATAATCTATGTTCATGAATTAGTAAGATAACATTATGAGCTTAACATATCTATTTAGTTGAATGAAAAGACATATGTCTAAATGATAAATTCCCAATCTACATTTGTCAATGTAGGATAAATATTATCCCATATATTGGATGATTCTTTTTTATGTGTTGTAAAGGGGGCTAATTATGAATTATTGCTAGTAAGTCAAGTCATGTCATATCCTATGTTAGACAAGGTACTGGATACCTTAGTTTATTGGGGTGATATCAGACTCAATGTGCTCACATGGTGGTTTATGAAATTTACCATTTGATCCCATAAAGAATAAAAAGGATTAATTCACTTTATGTTACCATTTATTACTTCAGTTTATGCTATTGTCCCTTCAACTTATCATTTTAGGACTGTACCTATTATATTTTATTTTCATACTTTTCCATTTCCCTAGTGTGTTTTTAGACACAAATACATTCTACGTATTGATCATCTTGGATGTTGCATCATTTTATGATGCATGTTCGAAGATGTGCATTTGTGATTGTGTGTTTGTGATTCTATGCACTACTAGGTCCATTGAAATCAACTACTGTTGAGTCTTTCATTTATTTATGGAAGGAATTGTTTGTAATATATCAAACTAGTTCTAAATTTTAAGCCATGTCAGGGTATTGTCCCTATTAACATTGATTTATGTGCTTATAGGCTTCTTACACAGATAACATATTCAGTTATGTTCTTATGTCTTTTGAAATTTCCACATTATGATTTAACACTTTTATCATAAAACAAGTGGAATTTTCTTCAGTTTATGTTTATTATTTAAAAAGTTTCTTACGCACTTATGGATGGATTCTCATGATGTAAGCGAAGTGGTTCTCTACGAATAGTAATGGTTCCGGGTGCTGGTTACATCCATGGCCTAGGCTAGGGTCATACACTATTTTTCATGACCCAATTTCTCATGCCATGATGTCACCTACTTTATCCCTCCAGTAGGTATGCTAGTTTAGAAATACAAGTAATGATCTAATGGACAAAAAGTAAGGAAAATAAGAAAGTTGTAAGTGAAAGAAGGGATATATATATATACACACACATATAATGTATTTTAATAGAGAGGGAGAGGAAGAAATGCACAAAAATAATCCTTCCAAAGACCCGCAAATGTCGGTACTAGAGCCACCACCACAAAAGAAAGAGTACTACACAACATCCAAAAATATGTATATGCAGTAGTCTTAGAATACAAAAGTCTATAACAAGAACAGATGGAAGAGGATAAACCTCAGACTCTAAAAAGCTCACCCCTTCTCTGGATCAACAACTGGGCCAGAGATGACATCAAATGCAGCAGCTCGTACGTGGATCTTCATCAGGAAAAAGATGTAGAAGTGCAGTATTAGTACAAATGAAATAGGTACTCTGTATACATCATCGTCCAACTGTGCTTATCTATAGCAAAAACATAAATATAATGTAAGTGGGTATATGAAGACAACAGTAACACAGGTAGAAAAATAAATATCTACTGAAATAGGCAAGATCAATAAAGGAACTAAATAAGTCAAAAAAAATTAATGCAACAACTACAACCTAATTGCGCCCCATAAGCCTTGAAGGCATACACAAGAAAGAAATTAATCCTACCAAGCCCCAATAAGTCAGTGGGTGCAGACAATAGGAAACTAAGATAGAAAACATAATTATCCAATAACTGAACCGATCCTAAGTAATCTTTGTTCCCAAATCCATGATAAAAAATCCTTGTATGTAGCAGGCTTGAACCGGAACTAATGGATAATAATGAGAGGCCAGACTTTTAATTCAAACTATATATAATGGATAACAACAAGAGGGCACATAAGTGAAAAAACAAAAACTCAACACCAATGCCCAAACTCCCAGTAACAACCATAAATAACATCAGAAATTCCTAACGGTAATCCTAAACATTTGGCAAACTCGAACCAAAACTCATAGTAATCATACTGTGTCTAGAAAAAAGTGATCCTATGAGTAGCCAACCTCAATTGTAAATTGATACCAATGCCCAATTGGAGCTAACAAATACTAAAGAAATTATAGCTATAACTGATGTCAGTATCGTGCAAAATCTCATAACAATAATTGCAAGAAAGCATATGCCAGACTTGAATCGGAACTGAAATATACTAACTTAAATATAAGTATAACTATCATATAGGAAGAAACCCAAGGGTTCTAATCCTATCTCCAAATCATAAAGTCTAAAATATAATTCTTGAGAAGATTAGTACAGTAAGGTAAGGGGTCTTGAATACCAGGTTAAGGAGGTACGATCAGGGCCTTTTGCTACTCTACTAAAGAAAAAGAGCTATAATAGTCCAACTATTAAGTCAATGTTAAACCTGACCTAAGGTAACAACCTAAACTAGTCCCCGGGAGTCTAGATATGCCTAAAGAAACAAAATGCCAAGTATACTAGCTAAAATAAGTATGGGGTCCACTACCGGGACCTGATAATAAATCCTAGGCTAGAGCCTAGATGATTCTATTTTAAGTCTTCCCCATTCCCATATACAGGTACTAATATCCCTAAAGGATGATACTACAGCATGCTAGAGGATAATGGACCTGAAATCTACAAAAATGGTGCTCTAACCACTTAATAAGGCTTAAAAGTAATAAAAGATGCTCGAATTAAATATACTTGCCCAAAACTAGTATAATAGTAAACAAATACCATAGTTAAGCTCACTATGAAAGTAGGGTAAACTTAGTCATTCCAAATGCCACCAAACGATGGCCAAATCCACTAAACCAAAGGTTTCCCCTTTTGTGAGGCCTCCGAGAGTTGTCACACTATCAAAATAATAATAAAAACATCAAAAATGAGAAAACTGATACCTATATTACATATAATCACTCTAGGTAAAAAAATCAGACAAAATTTCCACAAGGAGCCCATTTGCGAAATTGTTAAATTGAAACCATCACAACGTCCCAAAAAATTCAAAGATCAATTGGCGCAAAAATTAAGCTAATTTGAGCTCAAACCACTCCCAAACTAGTCCCAATAATAGCCTAAAATAAATAACTAAAAGTGGATTATTAATCAAGAAATTAAGTGGAAGTTCACGAGAATTCAAAGATATAGGTCCCACAAATACGTTTCCAAGCTATTCCTAGCTCAGTTATATGATTCTCTTATAATTTAAAAGCTTATTAAATCTACAATGACATTGGTTCTTAGAAAACATAAAGGAAAAATAATAAAGAAAGCATATATATAGATAAGGGTTCCTCTTTTAGGAACACATGATCCCGATTGCAAATGCGGGTGTCGTCCTAGACACATCTTCATGAACATAACCAGCTCATTGTGATGGCAAAGAGAAAGGATGGATCGGATTGGCCGACCTCTATTTCATTAATGTGAAGAATAGTCTGCAAATGAGGATGGTCAAAATCTTTACCCTCACAAATGTGGCAAAGATCGCGTAAACATGATGTCTATTTTTGGCTTGTACCATATGATGATGTACGAACAACTTTGGCAAGTTGCAAATATATTAACTGTGCCATCTGGATTTTCTTGAAGTACTGTGAACACAAATGAACTATTCTACACTAAAAATTCATCATTCTAGACACAATGGAGCCATCAAAATTTCTATCTAAGCTCATTTTGATGCAAAGTGAGTCCCACACCCCTATGGGATGTTTTTGCCAAATTCAACCCCATACCTCAAAATGAGTTCAAATGCTCTATGACCTATACCAGGGCCCCCTATCCTAAAATCAATGTTCTAGAGATGTTGAGACTCTTAGAAATGTCATCCAAGGCTATTTACCAAAGTATTCGACCCAGGACCCATTTCTTAATTTCTTAATAGAAAAATTCCCTTAAAAACAAAATGAATTGTCCAGTAATCAGTTAGTTGCATTAGTTCATAAATAACATGGGGCTATTATAAGAAAGATCTAAACATATAAAAAGCATCAAAATAAAGGAAATGACCTAGAGGGTCATTACAACATCCACTACTAAAAGGACTTTCATCTATGCAAGTAAAACATCAAGAAGTACCTGTAGGATGAAATAGGTAGGGATTCTTGGTTCATATATCATGCTCGATCTCCCAGATAGCCTACTTAACTAGATGATGACTCTACTAAACCTTAACTACAAGAATGACATTGGAGAGCGACTGCCTGATGTAATACCCCATATTTTTCCTAGCTTAAATTCGTTCATAGAATGTTAAGGCATTTTAAAGTTGATAGTGTGCCACCTAAGAACTTGGAGCATCATGGAGACGTCAAAATCCTCAATTGTCAAATTCCAGTGGCCCTCGCATCGCAGAGAAGCACATTTTCCAAATTTTCCCATTCCAGTGACACTCCACGATGCTGGTGCATCGTGCCAAGGGCTAAAATGGCAATTCAAGGGGCACCATGATTGTAGCGCATCGTGGTGACAACCCAGTTCCCATTCATTCTTTTCTAGTGAGCCACCGCAATAGTGGCGCGTCGCGGTGGACCAGTATATTAAGATTTTCTGTCATTCTTCTAGTTCCTTTAGGAGTTTAAAAACGGTACTTTGGTCATTCTCCCAGCCACTAATCCATCTTAATCAATGAATTAAACCCCTTCAAATCACTTTACATCCACTTTTCATCAAATCTCTATCAAGAAAAAATCTTATCTCATCAAACATTCTCCCCAACAAATTCAAATTCCTTCGTTAATTCTCCAAAAAAATTCGAGATTGAGGATTTCCAACACAAGGGCTCTAAGAATTCATCTCCAAAGCATCAATTGAAATTCAAGATTCAAGTTTTTCATCAAAGATCACCAATCAAGGTATGTGGGGTTATGAACAAGGACAATCCTTTCGTCCATGTTCCTAAAACTTATTTTAAATTCAAATTTACTAACTTTTTATCTATTATTTCCCATGAAATTCAAGTTAGGGTTTACACCCATTATTGTTATTTACAATATTATGATATTTCTAATGATTTAGAAGTTGAATTCCATGATTATGTTCATATTTTCATGCATATTCCTGAAATTTTCAGATTTTATGCTGAATTATAAATGTTTATATTACCAAGCATGAATTTTAAGATGTTTTATGATAACGCTCAATCTACAGCTCTCGTAGGAGTGTAAAGCGGTCGTTAGAAAATATAGAACCCAACAGGGTTGGGTGTCGATCCCACAGGGAATAGCTTGGCCAACAAGTAAGCAAAATTACTAAACTTTTGGTGCAAGTCTCGTAAAAAGGGGGGATTTGTAATGTGTCACCAAAATAATTAAATAAAAGCTGAAAATAGCAAAGTAAAAGAGAAAGATTGTTACGTAAGTTGTAAACAATGAGAATTAAGGCGTTGGGGTTATGTCCACCTTCTGAGGTATACGTCTCTATTGGCTATGAGTGTGTAGAATTCTGACATGCAACTGCTTATAGAGAATTGTATTCGATGGTAAATCCAGGCGTCTTTCGACCTATTCGAGGATTATTTCACTTTAACTCTTTTGAGCTTAAAGCGTGTCTAACGGTACGAATTCTCCAAGAGGTTAGTCTAGTTACGGCACTAGCTTTTTAGTAGGGAATTTTAGGGGGTGACCCTACTACCTTGACATTATCTCTTTTCCAGAATGATAACCTTTCTTTCGAACAAGTTAAATGTTATACTGGCGTATTCTTGCGTTTGCAACCACAAAGAATGTAGACTAAGATGAAGAGAATAATGATATAAGAAGTATACGTGTCGCGAACTCACAAACTCACAGCAATAGATAGTATCTCATACGGCTTCCATAACCCCAACAGAGAAGTTTAGCTACCCATGAATGCGAAGGAGATCACGATTGACATTGTTGTTATACCACAAGATTGGGTAATTTCGTGTAGCTTAGGTGGTAGGCGTGAGGCATGAATTCCTAGGCAAAGTAACGATTCTCTTGTTGTGGAATTTAAGAATAGAAGAGTAGAAGACGAAAAATAGAATTAATGGAAAGATTAGAAGTGTTGTAGAATTGTTTGTAGTGGAAGATGAGAGGGATGGAAAGAATGTTGTGGTCTCCCCCCCCCCTCCCCCCCCCCCCCGATTCCTCAAAATCTCTAGCATGATAGGGTATTTATAATACCCATATCCTAATCCTACTAGATAAATAAAATATCTAACCAAATCCTACTAGGCTAATGTAATACTTAACCCAATTGTACTAGGTTAATGTAACATTATCATAATCCAAATAAACTAATGAAATACATAACCCAATTGTACTAGGTTAATGTATCATTGTCCAAATCCAACTAAGTTACTGCAAATCCCCAAAGTCTTCAGAAATGCAGTTTTAGCCCGGGACAGATTTTCCATGCAGCAGTTTTGGTCCTTAGGCGTGTAAACTCCCTTCCCTTCCTTCGTGAGCTTTCTTTTGCGTCAAGTAAGCCATAAAATGCTGAATTCTGCATCATTTATACCTGAAACTTTGCTAATCATGTTCGTTAGCTCATTTACAGGAAAAAGGACTAAAAGTGCATGAAATATATAATTTGTTCTCGAAACTAGGCTAAAATATGGGCAAAATATAGTGCTATAGGCGTGTAAATTCGCCTATCATCAACACCCCACACTTGAAGCTTTGTTCGTCCTCGAACAAAATATCATGTGCCTCTAAACATCAACTTAGGGTTTCACAGCAACAACACAAAATATTCGTCAAGACAAGCACAACAATTATCAACAAAGAGTAGTTTTTCGATCATTAGTAGAAACAGTTTAACCTCTAGCATAGACTCGTGATGGTGGTCAACTCATATTCAAAGGTTAAGGAACAAAGAATCATACGCGACTACCCAAAACTCATCAACCATGTGTGTCTCACAATATATTACCCATAATCACTTACAAGTATAGCATATTTTTCAAACATAGGTATCAAAATATCCTTGCTCTCGCTCTCACAAAGAATTCATATGAAGCAACTGATGACCATAGGCTTGCCCTTAGTGTAATGCTCCACTAAATGTCAGAATGCCAAGCTTAGGATCAACTAGGTATTTTGATGGTTGTAATGTAGGCTAAGGGACGGGTAGGACTATTTTGGCCAGGAATAGTGACTAAGTTCCTAAGCGCTTTAATACATCACTTTGTATCATTGACACTTTTTTTTCCAACCTTTCTTTCTTTTATTCTACCACCCTTGTTCTCCTCTTTTGTTTTTCAATTTTAAGCACAACTCGCTTTTCAGCTTTCTTTTCCTTTTTCTTTTCACAACATACTTCTTATGATAGCACTTTCTTTTTCATAACACATTCAAGCACCATTACAATTTATAGCATCATACTCACCCAATTTCCTCTTATGTTGTCACATGAATTTTTCACTTTAAAGCACTTAGGAATTTGGATCAAATTACGGTCTTGAAAAAAAATGGATTAGGCTTACATACAAGGTTGTCAAAGAAAATAGGCTAAAGGCTCAAAAGGGTTTAACTAAGATGATGTCCATGGGTAGGTAAAACTGAAGGTAAACAAATATAGGTTGCCAAGGAAATGCCTAAATCATATCCTAAACTTACACTCCTTATTTTCGCTTTGCATACATACCAGGCAAGTTCTAGCATCAGCCACACACATAGAATATACGATTATCTCACACACACAAGGCACATGGTCGACTTGCTTGGAAGTAATATAGACTCTCGACCCAACAAGTGAAGGAATTGAACCACACAATATCACATAATGAGTCACAACTAGAGCCTAAACGTCTCAATAGTCACAATTGTAGCACATACTCTTGTTATAATCTCATGCTGCCTATCAAAATAATTTCATGCGAAGCTAGAAAAAACAACAAAAACAAAAAAACTAAAACACGAAAAAAACAACAAAAAAAACAACAAAATAAACAAACATAGATGCGATAGAGAAGTATAGCATACGATACACCGCCACCCCACACTTAAACGGGACACTGCCCTCAGTGGAAAATAAATACGAGGAACCTGGTTAGTCGGACTCTTCCTCAATGTCGGGGGTCATACCCCCTTCGTCGGAATCATAATAAGAGTCGTCGTCAGAGTTCTCCTCCTCGTCAGAGTCTGGCAAGCGTCGATCGTCATCAGTCAGCACATCATCATCTAGAGGTTCCTCAAAGTATACGCCCACTCCACACATCTCCCGTGCATGTATGTTCATGGGATAGTTGTGGTCCAGCTGTTGGAGCTCTGCAGTAGTTGGAACACGTCCACCACTCATCATAGTAAATCGTGTCATGCCATAAAGATGACGGAAGAAACTCTCATCACGAGCATGTCTTTCCGCAGTAGTAAGGTTGACACCATGAGTTGTTTCAGCATCTTTGACCTTAGTAAGGTCAACCTTCTTTGGGTTATGTGGGAGTTTGTGGTCAGCTGGTTCCTCTTCGATATCCTCCTTCCGCAAGATTGCTGTCAACAGATTTCCAAAAGTGAAGTGGGACCTTTTGTGGAGTCTGGCCTTCCTCATGGTAGAGCGAATGATTGCCCCAAAGTTGATAGGGACATTCGTCATCAAAGCATAGACCAAACACACTCTATCTCTTGATATCTTGGTGTATTGAGTCCCAGGAATAAGGCATGAGTTGACAATACGCATCCAGATTCTTGCTTCCCTATTCAGTGAAGCATAGGGGAAGGTGTTGTGTCGTCCTGTGTCTTTATGTATGCCCCACCTTGCCATCGATCTACTTCCACAAAGTGTGTGTCTAATTGTTCTATAAGGAGGCCTGTTGTACAGCTCTTTGAATGGTACTGGGTCGACCGAAGGTAAGCCAAGAAAAGAGTTGATCCAGTCCGCGTTGAGTTGTAACACTTGGCCCCGAATTTTGACTTCGTTGCTTGTTGTTTTCGGCGACCAGTTGGCGTAAAACTCTCTTGTCAAATCAAGATTACATTCTCCCATATCGTGGAAGATGAAATCCAGCTTCAATGCCATGATTTTCGCCAACATACGCGGCTCTTTCTTCGCTAAGGTGTCCTTGTGGATCAGGTCGATGTGAACATATCTTCTTTCTTTATTGTTTCTGTACCATTCTTTGGCTTCCTCCTCAAGAACCTATTTTATTCCAAACATTCTGCGGGGTAGTTGTGTTGAGGATGATTCTCCTTGGTCCTTTCTACCTCTCTTCTTGCCCTTTTGGGAAGTGGTAGCCTTCTCCTTGCCTTGCCTCGCTTTAGGTGCCATTGTACCTGAGACTAGAAATAGTGTTAATGGCAGCACAATCTCAGTCGATACAATCTATAAACAAGCAGTAGGGGTACCACCCCACACTTAGTTTTGTTGACATAAATAGTGAAGTGAAAGTGGTCGATTCCTCAGATTTCGTCGACATACGTTTTAGGATTATATTTCGTCAAGAAAATCAGTAATGTATTACTACTTGTAGCCATTGCACTACTTTCATGTTAGATATAACAACACTACTACATAGGGTTTGTAACATGGTATGGATTTTTTTCAACAATCGCAACCTCCTAAGTCGGTAGGCAACTATAAGGCTTATCCCGATGAACGGGATAGTCTAGCATGTAAGTATCCAAGTAACAAGATCATAACATGATAGTCAATGTTCGTCACCATAGCAATTCCGCAAATCGTATAACAATGCTATTAAAACTAAATTCTAGTCGAAAACAAGTCAAGATTTTCCTACGTATATGTTTACTCACATAATTTTGTATCAACGATCAAAACACATGAACATCACCAATCAATCTTATACGATGTAGAAATTTATAATAGACATAGCAATGTAGTACTTACGAGAAATAAATGAAGAATAAGAGAGTGCTTACTTGCTTGAAGCTTTTGGAGATGGTTTTGTGAATTGGAAGAGCAAAAAGAAAAATTTTGGGATGGTTTGGAAAGGGAATGCGGCGCCTTTAGGTTAATTTCTAGTGTGGTTATGTTTCAATACTAAGTCCCCTTTATATAGGAAGAGAATGGGTCGGGTTTTGACCCATTTACAATCGGTTTTGGAGACAAAAATGCTACATATGCGGCGCATAATGCTCGGCATAGACATAGTATGTGCGGCGCATAGTCTATGGCATTTAGGGACATATGCACCTCATAGTCTATGGCATATGAGATCCTGAGACCTAATGCTATAGCATAGGCGGCGCATAGTCAAAATCACACTTAGGAATGGGCGGCGCATAGTGTATAGCACACTAGATTCCGAGACCTAAGGCTATAGGATAGGTTGTGCATCGTTTGTGGCCTAGTTTTACCTAGGCCTAGCCTTTCTCGATGCCTAGTTTGGCATGAGCAATGCTCAATCCATAGCCTTATGCATCACTATTCCTAACTTACCAACTTTACCATAAAATGCGTCCAAATCGTCAATTGAAATCAATCTCCTCGTTGAATACCTCTTGCACCTATTTTTGCTTAAAACCAACTGTAAACGATTAGTACGATGGGTTACCTCCCACCTAGCGCCTTAGGTTTGGTCGTGGAACGACTCTTATTTTTGGATTTTCATTATAAAAAGCAAAACAAGTAAAAAAGAATGATAAAACGATAAAATGATGGGTTGCCTCCCATCTAGCACTTTTTTTATTATCGTGGCTCGACATAGTTACCTCGAGTACTTAGACTTCGTCGAGATAAGTGATGGCCATAGAATTCATCGAGTCAAGAGGACCGATATAAGGCTTAACACGTTGGCCATTCACCTTGAAGACAACACCATGGTTGTCTTCCAATTCGACTACTCCAGACGAGTAGACTTGGATAACTTTGTATGGACCAGACCACTTAGACTTTAACATACCTGGGAAGAGCTTCAATATGGAGTTAAAGAGAAGTACCATATCACCCCTTTGGAAGTTTCATCGAACAATCCGCTGATCATGATACTTTTTTATCCGCTCCTTGTATAGGTCTGACCTTTCATATGCATGGAGACAGAATTCATCTAGTTCGTTCAGCTGCTCCAACCTCAGATTCTTCACATCATCCCAATTCAAATTTAATTGCTTCAATGCCCACAATGCCTTGTGTTCGAGCTCGATGGGTAGATGACAAGCCTTCCCATAGACTAGTTGATAAGGAGACATGCCAATGGGTGTCTTAAATGCAGTCCTATACGCCCATAGTGCCTCATCTAGATTTCGAGACCAATCCTTCCTATTCGCATTAACCGTCTTTGCAAGGATTTGCTTGATCTCGCGATTGGAAACTTCTACTTGTCCACTAGTTTGGGGATGATAAGGCGTAGCTACCTTATGTTGCTTGACACCATACTTGGCCAAAACTGATTTGAATAGCTTGTTGTAGAAGTGAGATCCTCCATCATTTATGATAGTACGTGGTACTCCAAAGCGAGAGAAGATATTCTTCTTTAAGAACGCTACAACACGCTTTCCTTCGTTGTCGGCCAATGCTACAGCTTCTACCCATTTCGAAACATAATCCACAGCAACCAAGATGTACTTCATTCCAAACGAATTCACGAATGGACCCATGAAATCAATACCCCACACATCAAAGAGTTCTACCTCAAGAATTTTGGTCATGGGCATTTCATGGTGTTTTGAAATCGCACCTTGACGCTGGCATTGGTCACAGCTTCTAACATAGTCGTAGGCATCTCTGAATATCGAAGGCCAATAATAACCACTTTGCAATACTTTTCTGGCCGTCCGATTGCCTGCGTGATGTCCTCCAACTTGCGAAGTGTGGCATGCTTCCAAGATAGTAGGCACCTCTTCATGGGATATACATCGTCGAATGATACCATCCGCACATCGTCGATACAAATAAGGCTCATCCCAATAGTAGTGTTGTACGTCATGCATAAACTTCTTCCTTTGGTGGTAAGATAAATTGGCAGGTATCATATTACTCACCCCAAAATTTGCAAAGTCGGCATACCATGGTAATTTCTCCATTGTTGTCGCTAATATCTTTTCGTCCGGGAATGCATCATCAATCTGAATTTCAGGTTGCGCTACATGCTCATTCTCAAGTCGAGATAGGTGATCAGCCACTTGGTTCTCGCAACCTCGTCTATCTTTGACTTCAAAATCAAACTCTTGCAGCAGCAATACCCATCTAATCAACCTTGGTTTTGCATCCTTCTTTGTCATTAGATACCTAAGAGCTGCATGGTCTGTATGAACGATCACCTTAGTACCCAATATATAGGCACGAAACTTCTCAAATGCATACACAACCGCTAGGAGCTCTTGTTCAGTAATAGTGTAGTTCCTTTGGTCTTCATTTAGGACCTTACTCTTATAGTAGATAGGATGAAATAATTTCTCCTTTCTCTGACCAAGAACAGCACCAACGGCTACACCACTAGCAACACACATGACTTCAAACGGGAGAGTCCAATCTGGTGCTACCATAATAGGGGCTTCAATGAGTTTTCCTTTAAGGCATTCAAATGCCTTTAAGCAATCGTCATTGAAGTCAAACTTTGCATCTTTCTCCAATAGTTTGCACAATGGACTCACAATTTTGGAGAAGTCTTTGATGAACCTACGATAGAAACTGGCATGGCCAAGAAAACTACGAACTCCCTTCACCGAAATTAGAGGCGGTAGCTTCTCAATAACCTCAATTTTTTCTCGATCAACCTCTATTCCTCTTTCAGAGATCTTGTGCCCAAGAACGATTCCTTCTTTTACAATGAAGTGGCACTTCTCCCAATTCAGCACAAGGTTGAACTCTACACATCTTTGTAATGCCATGCTCAAGTTTGCCAGACATGCTTCAAAAGACTTACCAACAACTGAAAAGTTGTCCATAAATACCTCCAAAGTATCTTCAACCATATCAGAGAAAATAGACATCATACAACGTTGAAAGGTGGCTGGTGCGTTACATAACCCGAATGGCATACGTTTGAAGGCAAACGTACCATATGGGCATGTAAACGTTGTCTTCTCTTGGTCTTCGGGTGCAATACAAATCTGATTATAGCCTGAATAACCATCCAAGAAGCAAAACCATCCTTTCCCCGCTAATCGATCTAGCATTTGGTCCATAAATGGCATTGGGAAGTGATCCTTGAGTGTTCAAGAATTCATCTTGCGGTAGTCCATGCATACTCTCCATCCAGTGACGAGCCTGAGTGGAATAAGTTCATTCTTTGCATTCGCGACCACCGTCATACCTCCTTTCTTGGGAACACATTGTACAGGGCTTACCTATGTACTATCAGAAATAGGATACACAACTCCTGCGTCTAACCACTTGATGATCTCTTTCTTCACCACTTCTTGCATAGGTGGGTTTAGATGCCTTTGATGCTCAATGGTGGGTGTGTAATTTTATTGAAGCTGAATTTTATGTGTACAAATCCCAGGTGGAATACCAATAATATCCGCAATGGTCCATCCAATAGCTCTAATATACTTGCGTAGAATAGCAATAAGAGTTGCAACTTGTCGCTCACCCAAATCGGTTTCCATAATGACTAGAAGAGTGTTTCCGCTTCCTAAGAATGTGTACTTCAAATGACTTGGCAGATCCTTCAATTCTAACGTGGGTGGCTCTTCAATAGATGGCTTAGCTGGTGGTGTAGGCCGATTCTTGAGATCAAGATCCAGCTTCTTGGGAGTATAGCGATATGTTCCTAATCCCGATAGAGCACAAATGGCTTCTTCAGAATTTTCAGCATCTTCACTCTCTCCATTCATGAGCACGCCCTCCAAGGGATCATCAATAATTTGCTCTTCTTCAAGTAGTTCTTTCTCATCATCAAAGAAATCATCAGCCACCGAAAATACACTAAGATCTTTGGGTTGCTTCATTGATTTGCAAACGTCAAAACGAACCACTTCATCATTTATTCGAAATGAAAGTTCATTAGCTCTCAAATCAATGAGCACACTTCCTGTAGCAAGGAAAGGGCGCCCCAAGATTATGGGAACCTCAGAATCTGCTTCACAATCCAAGATGACAAAGTCTGCTGGAAAGATAAATGAAGAAACTTTTACCAAGACATCGCATAGAATACCAACAGGTCGTTTTACCGACCTATCTTCCATGACGAGCCTCATATTGGTTGGAGTAGGATCTCCTAACCCCAACTTCTTGTAGATCGATAATGGCATCAAATTGATGCTGGATCCTAAGTCACATAATTCTTTGGCAAAGTTCAAAGATCCGACGGTGCAAGGAATAGTAAAAGCTCCGGGGTCTGCCTTCTTCTGAACTATCGATCGGGTAGCAATTGCACTACAATGATGCACATCGTCTTTCAGCTCATAACTTGCTTCCCTCTTCTTTGTCAAAAGATCCTTCATAAACTTCGCATACCCAGGCATTTGATCAAGTGCCTCCACCAATGGAACATTAATGGTCAGTTGCTTTAACATAGTCATGAATTTGCTGAACTTAGTGTCATCCGCCACCTTCTTCAGTCTTTGGGGAAAAAGTGGTGATGGGTATGAAAGTGTTCTCTCCACGGTTTTCTTCTTCTCTTGCTTCCATTTTTCCATTTTGTCAGGCTGCACATCACTGGGCGTGACATCCTTGACGTCAGGACTGGTTGTTGCGGCATCTTCTCCTTTTGCGTTATCATCCATGTCCGCAACTTCGTCAACCACTTTCTTGCCTTTTGCTGAAGGTTCCAGCACCTTACCACTTCTGGTAGTGATGGCCATGCATGACCCATCATTCCTTGGGTTTTGCACAGTATCGCTAGGTAAAGTGCCAGCCTTTCTTTGATTGAGTGCTGCTGAAAGTTGGCTCAATTGCTGCTCTATTTGCTTGATTGAAGTGGAATGAGAATCAACTAGTTGTTTCATGGAGTACAAATCATTAATTACCTCAGTAACTCCCACGCTCGTTGCTTCCACTCCTTTCAATAATTTAGCCATCATGTCTTCCATACTTCCAGAATTAGATGTGGTGGTATCACGTCTACCAGAGGGAACGTACAAACCACTCTTTTCATTGTTTTTCTTCCAACTACCTTGGTCTTTGCTTCTAGATTTATCATAATAGTTCCGACCTTGGTTTCCTTGGGTATTCCCACGGAAACCCCCCTGATTGTTCAAGTAGTTAGCCTCCTCTTCCGAATCAGATTCGTCTCTTCCTTTTAGCGCGACATCTTTCACTTTTTCGGTCTTCCCTGATAATAAATGCTTTGTCAGAAGATCCACTTGCATTTTCATGTGCGCTAAATCTTGATCACGTTCTTCTTGTCTTCTTCTTTGGTCTGCAGTCATGCCTATAGATAAAGTGGGGCTTGCTACCTCGGAATCCATGGTATGCCAAGCTCTACTTTGTTTCATCATGCGATCTAGCATATTGCTTGCTTGACCAAAGGTGAGGTCCATAAAAGATCGTCCATCTGCGTTATCCACCACTGGCTTAGTTATTGAATTTAAGGCTCTATACAATATCTCCATGAGGTGAACATTAGTCATGTGATGGTTTGGGCATCTCACTAGCTTTGTCTTGAACCTCTCCCATGTTTCATGAAGAGCTTCAGTGGGAAGCTGACGAAAGTAGCTAATTTCATCTCTCAATTGTGCCCTTTTGGAAGGCGGAAAGAATCTTTCTAGGAAAGCGTCTCTCAATTGCCTCCAATTTGTAATTGAATCAGGAGTCATCCCATTCAACCATAGAGTTGCCTCCCCAGACAGAGACAATGGAAATAGACGTAATTGAATTGCATTCTGACCAACACCAGGATTGTCAAATGACTTACATGTAGAAATAAAGTTGATGAGATGTATATTCGGATCATCGCCTGCTAGTCCACCAAATAATCCCTTGAGTTGCAATAACTGAATCATGGTGCTCGTGATGTTGAACTTGGCTCCGGGTGCCAATGGTGGAGGAATAATGGCTCCTGTGGCTCCGGATCCATCAAGATCATCATCATCATCGTCGAAAGCTGGCTGCATAGCTTGGCGTTCAGGCCTAAACCTAGCTTGACGATCTCTTCTGTTGGCAGGTGTTGTGATTTCCGCATCATGCCTTGGGTTTAGTAATTCGTCATCACCTAAATCCTCATCGTCAGGATTTGTTGCTCGTGCAGGGTTATCAATGTTCTGCTGTTGAACCTGGGCTGCGGCAAGGGCAGCCAATCTTGCTTGTTCCTGTTGAGCAGCCATCCTTGCGATTTCAGCTTGTGTTTCCATTCTACCAATGCGTTGTGGTTCAGGATTGATTGGTAATAACGGTTGACCAGAACTTCGAGTATGGGGCATGCACTAAAATAAAAACCTGCAGTAGACAAAAACAAAAACTAAACGTAAAAGTACGAGAATCTTTGACCAAAGGGTCTAGTAATTATCACGAACTTGATTGACACTTGTTTTCCCCGGCAACGGCACCAATTTTTGGTAACGCTCAATCTACAGCTCTCGTAGGAGTGTAAAACGGTCGTTAGCAAATATAGAACCCAACAGGGTTGGGTGTCGATCCCACAGGGAATAGCTTGGCCAACAAGTAAGCAAAATTACTAAACTTTTGGTGCAAGTCTCGTAAAAAGGGGGGATTTGTAATGTGTCACCAAAATAATTAAATAAAAGCTGAAAATAGCAAAGTAAAAGAGAAAGATTGTTACGTAAGTTGTAAACAATGAGAATTGAAGCGTTGGGGTTATGTCCACCTTCTGAGGTATACGTCTCTATTGGCTATGAGTGTGTAGAATTCTGACATGCAACTGCTTATAGAGAATTGTATTCGATGGTAAATCCAGGCGTCTTTCGACCTATTCGAGGATTATTTCACTTTAAATCTTTCGAGCTTAAAGCGTGTCTAACGGTACGAATTCTCCAAGAGGTTAGTCCAGTTACGACACTAGCTTTTTAGTAGGGAATTTTAGGGGGTGACCCTACTACCTTGACATTATCTCTTTTCCAGACAGATAACCTTTCTTTCGAACAAGTTAAATGTTATACTGGCGTATTCTTGCGTTTGAAACCACAAAGAATGTAGACTAAGATGAAGAGAATAATGATATAAGCAGTATACGTGTCGCGAACTCACAAACTCACAGCAATAGATAGTATCTCATACGACTTCCATAACCCCAACAGAGAAGTTTAGTTACCCATGAATGCAAAGGAGATCACGATTGACATTGTTGTTATACCACAAGATTGAGTAATTTCATGTAGCTTATGTAGTAGGCGTGAGGCGTGAATTCCTAGGCAAAGTAACGATTCTCTTGTTGTGGAATTTAAGAATAGAAGAGTAGAAGAAGAAAAATAGAATTAATGGAAAGATTAGAAGAGTTGTAGAATTATTTGTAGTGGAAGATGAGAGGGATGGAAGGAAGTGTTGTGGTCTCCCCCCCCCCCCCCCGATTCCTCAAAATCTCTAGCATGATAGGGTATTTATAATACCCATATCCTAATCCTACTAGATAAATAAAATATCTAACCAAATCCTACTAGGCTAATGTAATACTTAACCCAATTGTACTAGGTTAATGTAACATTATCATAATCCAAATAAACTAATGAAATACATAACCCAATTGTACTAGGTTAATGTATCATTGTCCAAATCCAACTAAGTTACTGAAAATCCCCAAAGTCTTCAGAAATGCTGTTTTAGCCCGAGACAGATTTTCCATGCAGCAGTTTTGGTCCTTAGGCGTGTAAACTCCCTTCCCTTCCTTCGTGAGCTTTCTTTTGCATCAAGTAAGCCATAAAATGCTGAATTCTACATCATTTATACCTGAAACTTTACCAATCATGTTCGTTAGTTCATTTACAGGAAAAAGGACTAAAAGTGCATGAAATATATAATTTGTTCACGAAACTAGGCTAAAATATGGGCAAAATATAGTGCTATAGGCGTGTAAATTCGCCTTTCATCATTTTAACATGAGATTGATGCATGGGTTATTTATTCCGAGATTTACTATTATTACTTCAAGAAAGATGATGCTTTAAGCATTTTTTGAGCAGATTATTTTATAGTTTTTCAGAAAAGCGTTGATCTTTCGACCATTGGTTTAGCTTTGGAATCCACTTCAGATTATTACAGTTAAAGAACTTAGAACAATTTTATTTATAGATTTACTCAGATAAATGCATAACTGGTTTTCATATAAATCCTTATGCTAGTTTTAAAAAGTGGATTTCTAATGGTTTGAGCATACAGATTTAAGAGGGAGTAGTATTTAGCACCGAGAGGGAAGTGTAGGATTAGCCTACCCTATCTTCCACAGAACTATGATCCAACATAGGTACTGATTGAGATTATTCCCATTTCTATATGGATGATAGATTTAGCTTGTGATCGATCACCTGGATTAGGTTATACTCCCTGGCAAGAGTATGACACTTCTCCCCAGCGTGGGGTTTCTTCCTTAGGAGGTCAAGACGTTGGACTCCATATAGCTCACATGGTTTATGTTTATTAAGAGAACCTCCCAAACAATAAAGATTTTCAGAGTACTTTTAAAAGTATTTTCCCTATAATTAAGAGTATATTCCCTAAAGATTTGAAAGAATTCCCTTGCAGAACAACTTTAAAGTATTTTTCCCTGCTAGCTAAAGTAAAAGAATAAAAGAAAAGATTTTAGAAAACTAAGTGTAAAGGATCATAGTTACACTCAGATTATGCTTTACAGAAAGATATTAGCTACTGTCTACAGATTTCAACCTTCAGATTTTAGATTTAGAGTGAGTCCTTTCCATACTTAGACATTATAATTTAAAGAGAGAATGCAAGTACAACTTTTAGAACTAAATGTTATGGCTCACGAGATTTATAAAGTGTGTTTTACTCCTTGTTGATACTTATTTCAGTATTTCAGATATTCCAGCTTATGTGAGTCATTTACATTTAGCATACATTGTTTTATATGTTTTTAATTATGTATTTCACCCCCATATACTCAGTACATCCTCAAAGTACTGATCCACATATACGTCTTTGTGCTATATTATCTCTTAATGTAGGTACAAGTTTATTTATGCACTTTACTTTCTTACTCATATGTATTGATTAGTGGTAGTTAGAGTTGCGTCCCAACTATCTATAGTCAGTATAGTAGAGGCTTTATAGACGTCAATTTGAGTCAGTTATGTAATTTCAGTCCATTATTTCAGACTTTATCAGAATGTTAAAGTTGTATTAGTATTGTATTTTCACAGATTCCATCATTTCTATGTCTCCACATAGTAAATTCAATTATTTTATACATATTTAATTAGTTGCTTAACAGTATGCCAGTTCATGGGTTAGCTTTGGATCACTTGTGGTCCTAAGCATCATGTGACATCTCGAGATAGATTTTTGGGGCGTTACCAAGTCCCACCAAAGAACGTGAGACTCATCTGGGACATACCATCATAATATAGATAGAAGAAACACCAGGTGGATAGCTAAGAAGGCTGGAGGAAAAGGCAACTCACATGCAACCTCTTAAACTGTCTGAAGGATCTCAAAAGGTTTAATATACCTTGGACTGATCTTGTCTTTCCTATCAAACCTCATCATGCCTTTTATGGGAGATATCACAAGAAGAACTAGTTACTTGCTCTTTACCTCAAGGCACAAAGTCTACAGTCAATATAGCTCTTATTTCTACTCCGAGCTTCCCGAAGCCTATTCTAAATCAGCTAAACTCAGTCCAGTGACTCTCAAATAAAATTTGGACCATGTGGCCTAACCTTAGAAGTATCAAACCAACTGCCTAGATATTGACATTGACTCTCATACAATACCCCGAATGGGGCCATCTGAATACTTGAATGATAGCTGTTATTACACACAAACTCCACCAAGGCTTAACATTTGTCCTACTGACTTCCAAAATCCAAAATATATACACAAAGCATATCCTTCAAAATCTGAATAGTTTTCTCTAAATTCCCATCCGTTTTGGATGAAAGATGATGCTAAGGTCAACTTGGTTACCCAACTCCTTCTGAAGCATCCCCTGAAAGCTAGAAGTGAACTAAGAACCTATATTTGAAAATATGGACATGGGCACTCCATAAAGGTAAACCACCTCTCGACTATCAATACATGCCAACCTCACAACATTGAAGGAAGTTTGAATAGGGATAAAAGGGTTAGATTTGGTCAATTGATCCATAATTACCCCTATGCTATCAAAACCATGAGAAGTTCTAAGAAAACAATCGATGAAGTCCATAATGACTTATTCCTAGTTCCACTTGGGAATGGGTAGCCTCTGAAGTAATCTACTAGGCCTCAGATGCTCGACCTTTGCATCTTGATAACATAGTCACAGAGCCAAAAACTCTACTTTATCTCTGTACATGCCACTCCACCAGTAATGCTTTCTTAAATCCATATACATCTTACATAACCTGGTATAACTAGAATACATAGAGCGATGAGCCTTTCAATGAATTAATTATATTAAATCTCTAACCTTTGAAACATAGATACGATCATCAAACCTCAAAATACCCTCTAAATCTATGGTATTTCTCCCAGAGTCACCTCTCAGCACTTGATCATGAATGCTATGAAGCTTACCATCCTCAAATTAAAGACCCTAAATCTTCTCCAACATAGTAGATCTAGCTTCAACACTAGCAGGTATCCTTCTGGGGTCTGAAGTTGTAAGTCAAACTATCAAGTTATCTAAGGATTAGTTGTTGAAAACCAAAAACCTCTCTAAAACTGAAATAAGGCCAGGCTACCTATACTTACTATACTTCATCCCATGGTGTCTGCTACCACATTCGCCTTGCTCGTATGGTCAAGAATAGGAATATCATAGTCCTTCAGCAAGTCAGTCTATCTGAGCTTCCTTAAATTAAGCTTCTTTAAGTTCATAATAAGTTTAAGACTATGATGGTCAGTGAATCTCGAAACAAACACCATATAATTAATACCTCTAAATCTTAAATGGAAAGACTATTTTAGCCAACTCCAAATCATGAGTGGGGTACTTGCGCTCATGCACCTTCATCTACCTAGATATATATGCAATAAATCATCCTTGTTGCATAATAACACACCCTAACTAACATAAGAAGTGTCAAAGTAGCTGGTGAAGCCCTCGCCCTCAATTGCAAGAGGCAGAATAGGATCATAAGTAAGCAAGTCTTTGAGCTTTAGAAAACTTTTCTCTCAAATTGCAAACAACTAAAATGAAACATCCCTCTTAGTCAATCTAGTCATAGGGGTTGGAATAGTAGAAAAATACTTAACGAATAACCTATCATATCATGCAAAGCCAATGAAACTACGAACCTAAGTAGGCGACCTAGGCCTAGCCCAACCAGAAATAGCCTCAATTTTCACTGGGTCCAACATAATACCATTCTTTGACACCACATGCCCTAAGAAAGCTACAGAATCAATCCAAAACTCTCTCTTGAGAATTCGGCATAAAGCCTATGATCTCTCAAAGTATGGCGCATAGTACTTAAATGCTGCTTGTGCTTCCTCAACTCCTCGAATATACCAGAATGTCAACAATGACAACAATCACAAAGGTCCAAATATGGCCTAAAACATAGTTCATGCAATCTATAAATCTATTGCAGAATTAGTCAATTCAAATGCATCACCAGGAACTCATAATAGCCATAATGTGTCCTAAAGGCTATCTTAGGGATGTCTTCATCCCTAATCCTCAACTAATGGTAAGTAGACTACAAAACAATCTTAGAAAACATTATTTTACCTTAAATATAGTCAAATAAATAATCAATACGAGGCATAGGATACTTATTGTTTATTTTCACCTTATTCAATTGCCTGTAGTTGATACACACACACATAAAACAATCCTTTTTCCTCACAAACAAAATTGAAGCACCCTAAGGAAATACATTTGACCTAATGAAATCCTGACTTAGAAAATATAGATGTTGCATATTTAGCTCCTTTAGAAAAGCACGATCCATATCATAATAAGCCATAAAAATAGGATGGGTGCCTAGATAGAGATAAATAGCAAACTCAATTTATCCCTCAGGAGGAAGTCTAGGTAGGTTTGTAGGAAGAACATTAAGAAAATCATGAACAATAGGAATAGAGTCAAGTAAAGGACTCACATCACTAATATCCCTAAAATAAGAAAGGAATGACTCATAACCACTTAACATCAGTCGCCTAGCTAAAGTATAAGAAATAATAACCATGATGCATGACTAAAAGAGCAATGCTATACAACTAGGGAATACCAGGCATGGCTATGGTGACGATCTTGGAAAAGAAATCAAAGATTGTATGATAGGGGATAACCATTCCATGCCCAGAATCACATCAAAATCCACAATATATAACATACTTAGATAAATAAGTATCATACTCTGGATTAGTCACCAAAAGTGATCTATATACTCGACACTATTAAGAAATCACCCACGTGGATAGCTACACATAATGACACTAATAGAGGCTCTTAAGCCCAATCCAACTATGGTCTATAATAAGAAGAAACAAACAAAAAAGTAGAACCTAGATTAAATAACGAAAAATCTGGCTGATGGCAATTGAAATTATGCCTATGATCACAAAATCCAAAGCCTCAATTTTTGGCCTACCCGATACAACATACAAATAGCCTTACTCTATATCAAAAAAGATGCTTGACAAACCACCTATCCTACCTATTTTAGGAAAATCTCTAGAACCCTGAGGACCACCTCTATGATTGTATACACAACCCCTATCTACAGGTGATACTGCTTTGATAGTATGCATACTCTGAATGAAAGGTTTAATCATTCCACACAAGGATAATCTCTATAAAAGTAACCAACAACACCATAATCATAATGTGCCCCTAGAACTCTAATATTCCTTAAAAGTCCAAATGATCTAGAACTGTCAGATCAACGACGTTAACTAAACATCCCTTTGCGACTAACTACTGATATGATCACCAAAACCAAAATAACTAGGTTGACCCCCTTTGATATATGAAGTGTTGCCTAAAATGGCCTACTAGGTTGGCCTAACACTGATAAGGCTGATGTTGGGGGTACCTACCCAAAAATCTTCAACCTCTGAATTGTAAGGTGCTATGGATCACATTGTAACTAACGTGATAATAAGGTATCTTATCACTACCCCTCTTGGTCCTTGTGATCTATTTACTTTGTCAAATAGACCTTAAAAAATATAAAAAAGACTTCCCCAAAGTCACCAAAATTTGAGTAGCCCTACGAAGAAATAGTCTCAAACCCCTAATAAAGCATTAAATCTACTCATACTCTATAGGCAGAATCATAGTACAATGTCTGACTAGCTTGTACAATATCTCCTCATAATCAACCACCATCATAGAAACCTATATTAATGTAGAAAACTCATATCCTAGGATAGCCTTATCCATATGAGCTAGACTCCCCATGGATAGCCTGCTAAGAGCATCAACAACCACATTATCCTTACCTAGATTGTAATGAAAACTCATGTCATAATCCTTGAGAATCTCAAGTCATCTCCTTTTCCTAAGGTTAAGCTCTTTCTAAGTAAACACATATTTTAGACTCTTATGATCAGAAAAGATGTCCACATGCACCCCATACAAATAGTGACACCAGATTTTCAATGTGAATACCATAGCTAACAATTCCAAATCATGAGTTGGATAATTCCTCTATTGCACCTTCAACTACCTAGAGGCATAAGCTATCACCTTACCATGCTACATTAAGATGCAACTAAGCCATATAAAGGACGCATCACAGCAAACCACAAACCCATCCGTTCCTTCAGGCAAAGTTAAAGTTGTAGCCAAAGTTATCTTATCCTTCAGCTTCTCAAAACTACACTCAAAGGCATCATATCATAAGAACATTACCTTCTTCTGAGTCAACTCAGTCAATGGGGCAGTTATAGAAGAAATACTCTCTACGAACCCCCGTAGTAGCCAACTAAACTAAAGAAGCTCCGAATATTGATTAGAGTCATGGGTCTAGGCTACTTTTTAACCACTATAACCTTCTACGGATATACCATGATCCCTTCACTTTAAATAGCATGGACTAGAATAGTGACAATGTTCAACAACAATAAACATTTTGAAAACTTGGCATACAATTGCTGCAATACAAAGGTCTGCAATATCACACAGGGGTGATCAACATAATCCACCTCACTCTTAGAGTACACTAAAATATCCTCTATGAAGAGAATGACGAAAAAGTTTAGAAACTAATGAAAGACCTTATTCATCAAAACCATGAATGTTGTCGGGGCATTGGTCATCTCAAAACACATAACAAAAAAATCAAAATGCCCATATTGGATACGAAAAGCAGTCTTTGGGATATTGTTCTCCCTAATCTTAAACTGATGATATATGGATAAAAGATCAATCTTGGAGAAAAACCTAGCACCCTACAACTAATTAAAAAAATCATCTACCCTTGGAAGAGGGCACTTATTCTTTGTCATCACCTTATTGAACTATCGATAATTAATACACATCCCAAGGGAACCATCTTTCATATGCATGAATAACACCGGTACACCCTATGAGGACAAACTAGGATGGATGAAACCCTTTTCTAAAAGATCCTTTAGTTGCTTCTTAAGCACCTTAAACTCAATTGGAGCGATCTAATAAGGCGGAATAGAAATCGAACGAGTGTCTGGAACAAGATCAACCCCAAACTCAAACTCTATATCTGTAGAAACACTGAGAAGATCATTATGGAAGACCATAGGAAATTTATTCACCACCGAGACAAAATGCAAAGAAGGACCCTCCGAGTCAGAATATTTAACCTCGACAATAGATACACCCCTTAGAGATTAATCTTCGAGCTCTAAGATATGATATGAACCTTCTCTTAGGAGAAAGGAAACCACCCTCCTACTCAATAACTGACTTATTAGGAAATTTAAAGACAACCTTATGATTCTGACAGTCTAGACATACATAGCATGAGTGCAACCAATCCATCCCTAATATGACATCAAAATCTACCATATCTACTCCAAACAAATCCACCAATATTTCTTTACTACCAAAAGATACCACACACCCCCTGTAGACTTTTTACAAATCACAGTCACCTATTAAGGTATGAAACTAAAAAAGGGTCCGCAACACACTCGAGACCAAACCAAAAATACACAGCCACAAATGGGGTCACATAAGAGAGAGTGGACCCAGATCAAGTAAATAGTACATATTATGGGAAAAGAGTTTCAACATATAAATCACGACATCAGGCGATGTCTTAGACTTCTATCGGGTAGTGAGAGCATAGAGATAGTTCCGACCATTGCTGGAGCCAGATGGTGCACTCTTTGGTGGTGGAGCTGAAGATGAGGCAAATAGAACCCTTTTTTCTCAAGAAGAAACCATAATGATAGGAGAGTTTCTAAGTATACGCCCTGGTTGACCACAGCTGAAGCACTTGTCCTTTTCTTCTTAGCGGAACCCCTGATGCACTCAGCTATAAAATCTACAGGGATGGTATGATGGAGCTGACTGAGCCCCACTAGCCTAAGATTGGGCATCCTATCCCCTACAGTTATCGCCACCATAAAAATTCCTATCACTCGATAGTTTTGGGTAGGGATAACTAGCCATCTCGTAAGACCCAGAATTGCCCTACTTCTTCTTGGGCTACTTAACACCATCCATTCCACTCTGTTGTTGTCCACCACCCTACTCATAAAATCTAGGCTTCCTTTACTCCTTCTTTACTATCTCATCTAGCTTTTTCTTTTCTTGTACAACCTGCTTCATATATACCACCAACTTGGAGGTATCCATGTCCTTGTTTAACAATGTAGCCTTACTCTCAAAGATTAATTATTGGGAAAAATAGGAAGCAAACTTTCTCATTCTAGCCGTCAAGCTACAAACCAACTCTGATGCATACGACTACTGGTGAAACTTCAAAGCATATTTCTTTACTGGCGTCTTACATTGCTTCAGATTAACAAACTCTTCCACTTTTGCCTTCCTCAACTCTTGAGGAAAGAAGCAGTCATAAAAAGCATTAGAAAACTCCACCAACAAAGAAAATTCAACATCTTCACCCATTGTATGATCCCTCTCCTCGTACCAATGGTACGTCATATCCTTCAGATGGTATGCAATAAACTCCACGCTCTCCACATTAGTGGCATGCATAACACGGAATATCATTTCCATCTCACCTAGAAACCCCAAGGATCCTCTTCTACCTTAACACCAGTAATGGTCGGAGGGTTCAACCTCATAAACTGTCAAAACCTTGTGGCCTTATAAGATGGAGTAACAAGAACACCCTACTCAAACTGAGAAGCTTCCAACTATGCCAACATATGAACAAACTGAATAAACTTAGCGTTCATTGCTTTAGCTTAAGGAGCTCAAAAATTACTAGAAGAAACCATTGGAACTCGACAACCGTAAGAAACTGAACCCCTAGACTAGGTATAAACCCCATAAGTAGTACAGGTCCCATCAACATTGTCCTCGGGTTAGACAAAGGAATTTTTATAAACTTTAGATCATCGAAGAGGCATGATCTGAAAAGGGAACGAATCAAAATTAGAGGAGAATTTAGGACCTTTGACTCTACAGCTGAAAAATAGAACACTAGAAAGAGAAACATTCCTAAATTCCCTATACCTCTCCCTTATTAATGTGGAGCGCTACAAAGCTATAAAAGAGACTCTACTCAACATGGCTTTATGGACTCCCAATTGACCATGAACCTAGGGCTCAAATACCAGTATGACACAAACTAAAGTAGCTCCTAGTCATGTCGGGTGCCTCAAGTCCAACCGAGATTTTAGACCACCCCCAATATCCAACCATAGCTTCCCTGCAACCAATGTCAGATGAATTTTGAACATATAAGAAAATAAAATAACAATAAATCAAAGACATTAAATAAAATCTATACCCATAATCCAACAACATCAATTAGATATCCAACTGGTGCCATCCACAATGCCAATACCAATACCAAGGCTGACACCAATATCGACACCACCCATGCCTATAGTAGTCCCACAAAGCCTCTAACAAAAACTAAAGAAAATTTAGTCGGGACATGCCCCCGACCATAGCCAAAACCAAATTCCAAGAAACAAACACAATGTAATAAAGTCCATAGCATAAAATTGAGTCTTTTAGTGTATGGAATCTCATTACTTTAATCTGACTCTAAGATGTCCGCAAATCTAAATCACTGAGCAGGAGGAGTAGTATGGCTTGTTCCTATATCGCATGGAGATACAGCGCCAGAAAATTATAAGCGGAATGAACTTTAGAATGTACTCAATAATAAGGAAAAAATAACTCTATTATTCAAAACCAAAGTAAATAAACACATCAAATTACATAAATATATATATTTATACCATGTCGGGAAAGGGAATCGAGTTTAGCATGCATTTAAATCCTTAACCTGGGTTGTGTAGCTTTACCATCATAATCCACCCATGGCCTATATGCATCCAGTGTTACCTACTGAATGAGCCTCAATGCGTGTAGTTGCATGAACTTGAGATATCATAGCGGTCGGGGATTCCCGTGTACCATACAAGTATAAGATCCCCATGACCTACTATCATGATGGTACTATCATGATGGAAAACTTGAGTTTCTAGTGTTTATCCATCGGACTCACACCTTCAGGATTAGCTATCACAACCCACCATTATTACCCAATTAAAATAATTTAGAACATAACCAAAACACTAACTTTAGGAGTTAATTACCATGGCATTATGAAAGGGTATCGTCATACTGACTATAGATTGTACGCATTGTCATTATCTAACACTTAGGGGATTCCTATCTACACCACAATATATCTAATTAAACAAAAGCCATGGACATCAAGGCCGCCCCAATCCATTAAAAACCAACCAAACCAATTTATATTCCATTACTATATTATGTAATGCAATGATGTTAAAAATCCTTAAAACTATATGACAAACTCATTCTCATTGGCATTTTAATAAACATGTTAAGGGCATATAGTTTGCATAACCAAAACCAAGAACCAATTGACTATCATAATGAAACCACATGTTCGAACCATAATTATGACATGAAAAACCATAGGTAAAACATGGGATAACATTATCCAACCAAGAAAAAACAAAATCCCCAACATCTCTTTCAAAACCAAACCATATCCACAATAATACCATGAAACCACTCATTAAAACATGTTTTTAGTTGAACTAACAATGAGGGAGAGTAACATGCTTTAGTCACGAAGATTCATGGAGAGATTTTTAACCTTAAGTCTCTAGATAACCATCTTGGAGAAACCCTAGCCGAATCTTCTTGAAAGATTTTTAGAGAGTGTTTTGATCTTCTAAGGTGTGGAATAATGGACAAAACAGTGTTATATTATTTGGGGTTTTAAAGGCTTGGGGTGGGTAATGTCCAAAATATCCTCAGCTTACAAATATACAAGGGTACGGTTGAACCCCTCAACTTGTACCCACATAATATAAGTGGTACCCTCAACTCGTAACTTCATTACATAGTTGGACACAACATTTTGTCCAATATACGACTCCCTTGACCTAACTCATACCCTCACCATATGACTAGTATCCTTCAGTTGTACCTTAAGCAGGACATCTAGACTAGACACTAGACATCATACGATTGGGCACTATACTTCTTGTATCCTGAACATATGACTCATCACCACCAACTCGTAACCACAACAAAAATCGAACCTCCAAATACTAGACACCTTACGAATTAGATCATCTGACCCATACCCACATCATACGACTAGTATAGTGAGTCATATGATAATTAGATAGATCAAGACTTAAAAAAATTGCAAAGAGAAGAACCCAAGGTGTTTCAGAAACAAATAAGAATTTAGAAATTAATAAAGATAAAAATCATGAAAGTGAACAAAAAAATTTAGATTTTCCTAAGAATATTTTTTAACCTCTCGAATATAGGATACAAATGTCTCCATACCAATCTGTGAGACTCTACTAAACATTGTCTCTTGTGCAAATAATATCAATAAAGCTGAGGCTTTGATACAAAGATATCATGACCCAATTTCTCTGGTCATGATGACACTTATTTTATCTTGCAAGTAGGTAGGCTCGACCATAGCCCAGAAAGACAAGTAATAGGATAGTGGACAAAAAGTAAGGAAAATAGAAGGTAAATCAAAAACAAAAATAATACATATATACATACATAACTTGCTGTACAAAATAGGAAGATGACAAAATGAACAAAAAAAATTGCTCCCAAAACCTAGTAAAGACGTCCCTAGAGTCACTACAACCAAAATAAGAATACTAGAAAATATCCAAATTATACATATATGTACTAGTCTAAGAATACAAATTACTATAACTGAAATAGTTGGAAGATGATCAGCCTTGGACTCAAGAAAGTTCACCTCATCTTTGGATCAATAGTTGGGCCTCAAAATAGAATTAACATTGATGGGATCATACTTAGATAAGCATCAGGGAGAAGATGTAGAAGTGCAGTATGAGTACCAAAGTTTTGGGTACTCAGTAAACATCATCAACTGACTGACCTAAAATATATTAAAAACATAAATATAATGCGAGCGTATAAGCTAAGTCAACAGTAACAGAGGTACACATATAAATATCTACTAAACTAGGAAAGAGCAATAAAGGAAATAAATAACTCCAAAATAAGATAAATGCAAAAACTACCACCTAACTGAGCCACACCCCCCCGAGCCTAGAAGGAACACACAAAAAAGCAATTAACCATACCAAGACCCTATAGGTCGGTGGGCACAAAGAATTGGAAATTAAGATAGAAAACATTATTATCTAGTAACTAAACTAAACCCAAGTAACCGTTTGATCTCAAATCTATGTTGAAAATTCCAAGTATATATTGGGCTTCAACTATAACCAATGAATAATAACGAGAGACCAAATGCAAAATAAAGGATCATAATAAAATCCCACATAAGTCATGTACAATAGAACTCAACACTAATTCCAAAAATCCCAAAAACTGTTATAAACAACACCAAAACATCCAAATCATAATCATAAATAGGTGTTGGGATCGATTCAAAACTCATAGTAACCATACCATTTCAAGAAAAAGTTGTTCCCATAAGTCTTATATCCAGCCTCAATCATAAATTTATACCAAGAATCTAAAGAGATCATAAATAGTAATCAAATTATAACTATAACTAATGCTAGTATCATGCAACTTATGTCAGACTCGAACTATAACTGAAATGTATTTACATAAATATAAGAATAACAAACTAACAGGAAGAATCTCAAGGGTTCGAAGCCTATCTCTAAATCATAAAGCGAAGAATATGATTCTTTGATGAATATGTCCACTAAGGCAATGCGGGTCTTTAATACTAGGTAAAGGTGGTGTGTTCTAGGGATAGTTGATACTCTACCCTAGGAAAAGATCTATAATAAAATAGAAATCATGTTAAAGTAAAACTCTACCCAAGGTGATATCCTAAACTAGTAGCCAGGAGTCTAACTAAGCCTAAAGGAACTTAATGCTAGGTATACTAGCTATAAAAATGGTAATAAGGCCTATTATGGGGTCCCTATAACCAATCCTAGGTTGGAACCTAGACGAGTCTTGTCTAAGTCTTCCTTATTTTCATTTCTTGGTACTAATAGCACTAATCCTAGCCCTAATGAATGATACTACACTATGCTAGGAGAGAATGGGCCCAAATTCTACCAAAATAGGCCCCTAACTGGCCTAATAAGGTACAAAAGAACTAATAAGATGCCCGAATAAAAAATATATGTCAAAACTAGCATAATAGTACACAATTATGGTAATTAAGCTTAATCTATATTTAAGGTAAACCTAGTGTACCTGGACACCACCGAATCCCCTAAGCCAAAGATTTTCTCTTCTAAGATGCCTTCGAGGGATGATATGCTATCAAACTAGTGCTATAAACATCAAGATGAGAAAAATAATACCCATGTTGCAAATTAATACTATGAGTTAGAAGTTGAACAAAAAATGTCATAAGGGGTCTACTTATAAAATCGCAATATTAAAACCATCAACGCGTCCCACATAGCTCAGGGATCAATTGCCACAAAAATGTAGAAAATTTCAAGCTCAAAATAGTTCCCAATCAGTCCCAACAATAGTCATAACTATAATCGGAGAATTAATCAAGAAATTAAGTGGAATATTACGAGAATTCAAAGATGTAGACCCTCAAACACGTTTCCAATCTATTTCTTGATCAATTATACATTTTTCTCACAATTTACCAGCCTATCTACTCTACAATACAATTGGTACGTAGAAAAATATAAAAGAAAAATGGATATAAAAGTATATATAATGCCACATTTCCTACCTTTGTGAACAAGAGACCCTACTATGAATGTGTGTACTAGCCCAAACAGACCTTTGCAAGTGCGATTGACTTACTGGGATCATGAAGAAGAAGGATAGACAGGATTGAATGATCTTTCCTTTGTGAACTTAAAGGATAGCCTACGAGCATGGAAGTCCAAAATATTTACCCTCATGAATGTGGAAAAGTACTTACAAATGCGAAGACTATTTTTGATCTGCACCAGGTGCTGATGCAACAACTTTAACATGTTGTAAATATGTCGATCGAGCCCTCGAGATATGTTTGGAATTTTGTGAACATTGATGAATTATGTTATACTACTAAATTCAACATTCCATACTCAAAAATGCCATCAAAATTTCTATTGAGGTCATTTTGTAACAAAGTTGGTGAGACAACCTTAAGGGCCATTTTGCTAAATTCCAGCCCATACCTCTAAATGGGTCCAGAAACCTCCGAACCTGGACCGAGGGTCCCCTGAGCCTTAAATTGTCATTTCAAAGATGTTGAGAATATTAAAAATGGTATCCAAGGTTGTTTACCTGAGATTTTAGCCCAAGACCCATTTCTTAACTTCTGAAGCTCCTAAACAGGAAAATGGCCTTATAAACTAAATGAATTGCCCAATAATGGAATAGTCCTTCCCAATCAATCAAAAATAACCAATAGTAGCTATTTAATATCTCTACACATTGAAAAAAAATCAAGATGTAATAAATGACATGAGGGTTCATTACACTATTTTAACATTGTTCACTAATTTGTGGAAAGGAAGGATGTGCTTTATTTGTATAGCCTGTTCACCCTAACTTTTGGGAGGTCAAATTTTTTTATTTAAATAAATAAAATGAGTATTTTAACCACACTTTTGGGAGAAAATAAGTTCTTCTGGGGAGTAGTCAAAGTTATTTTTCAGAAGCTAAAAACACAGTTTTTTGTTGGTAAAAATTTGTTTTTTCCCTAAAAACTAGTTTTTCAATTTTGTTTTTGAAAAAATATACTAGAAGAACATTTAAAAAGAATGGCTTAAACATTACTTGCTATTTAATACTACTTTTTAATCTAGTGTTCAAATGCAAAATGCTTCTCAGTAAAGGTTCTGTTTTGCAAAATACTTTTCAAAATAAGATGATTTCAAAAGCTTGGACAAATTAATATAATGATATTTTATCTAATCTTACTTTATATATGATTTTATTCATGTATATTCTATTTTGAATTTCAGTTGTTTGATCAAAAAAGGAGGAAAATGTTTCATTTTATGGGCTATCAGAATTTGGCAATTGGAGTAAACACATGGTAGAAACTATAGACAATTTGGCCAAGCTTTTGGGAGGACAATTTCTTATAAAGTGCTTATTTAAAAAAATTGAGGTGTTTGATCAAGCTTTTGGGAAAACATAAATGGTTTTGCGGAGTAGCAAACATATTTTTTAAGCGAAATTATTTTTTCAAAAATACTCTTTTTTTTTTAAAAACACTTTTGAAAAAAATACACTTAGAGCCTGTTAGCCTTGACAAATGTCATAAGTTAGGAGTTCAAATTTATGGGTTTTGGCTGATTTTATCATTTTTTGTCAAAACCTAGTGTTTATAGAACTTTTTCAATTTACCCAAACACAAAAATGTTTAAAGGAAATTTTGTGTTTGGCTAAAATAAAAAATACTTTTAAGCACCTATTTTTAAGTAAAAAAAGACTCAAATAAGTCAAAATGCAAAATATAAAAGTCTAACTTTTAGCTTATAAATAAAAGATATAAACCCATCCAAACATGATCTTAAGCATATCTCATCTTTCTCTTTTGTTTTCTAAAAATAAGCCACAAATTTATTCTCTCCTTCTGCTCAATTTTTTAGAAATAAGTGCAACTTATACCTCTTACACCAATATTTTCTTGATGTTCGTTATTGAGAATCAAATGAAAAATATTTTCTTACACTATTTTACAATATACCGAGTGTGATCTTAGAAGTCAGGGAGTGTAGAATGTACATATACCTTACCTCTACCTATCTAGGATATAAAGGTTATATTCTATAAGCATTGGCTAAAATGAAATGTAACTGATTAAAAAAATGATACAAAGTACAAAATTAGTATTACATTATATATTAATAAACATGGGAGAAAATGAAGCTACAAGATACCCAAATAATACATAAACTTCCACATAGTCCCTTAGCCTTCGTACCTTCTTATCTTAGGTTATGTCCTTAGTTAGCTAAAGTTGGGACATATCAAATAACCTCTCACATTTTGTTCTTTGTCCTACCTATACAACCTTTATGGACCCATAATACCTAAAATTTCTTCACCTCTAGAACTACTGTAATTCCCATAGCATTATGTCCTTGTCCTCTTATTCATTTAATATCTTATGGAAATGCATTTTTTGTCTCCATATAATATTTTCTTACCATTATTTCGTCATTCGGGTACTTGATACATTTTACTTAGAGAACATATTCCCTCCTCTCTCTTACCTTGGCATGCCTAAACAACTTCATTACTCTACCTTTTTACTCTAACTCTTTAAAAACAATAGAAGGCTATTATCTTAGTCTTTGATTCCTTCTTTAACATTTTATAATTCTCATTATTCCTTTTATTTTCATACTCATTAAGTTTCCAATAACACCATACAATAAACCTTCTTGGCGTCAAATTTTTCCATGAACCTCTTCATTCTACTATAAATCCCCTTTATGATCACTTAGGTTCCCTTTGATACTCCTAACACCTATCAAACTACTTCACTAATGCAACTAAATATTCTAGCTTACATACATCTACATTTCCACTACTCCCTAAGCCCCATAGCCACCAAATTATCCCTAATCTCCTGAGATTTCACCCCAATCCGGCCACTACATCTAATCTTTGATTTGTCACATGCAACCCTTTCTTCTTCTTCTTCATCTTCTTATTATTATTATTATTATTATTATTATTATTATTATTATTATTATTATTATTATTATTATTTTTAGTGTTATTATTATTATTATTATTATTATTTATATGTAAATTCATAACCAAAATCTTATAATAGAGTGTAAGATTCTCTCTCTTATAACTTTACAATGCTTACATACACCTTTGTCACCCCATCTAAAGGAGTATATTATTTATTTGAAGCTTAGCCACCCAAACACAAAAGGTCAGCAAATGTTTCTCCCTATTTTAGAATCTTGAGTTAGCTATGACCAACTTAAAATCCATGCAATGTAAAATCTAAAATCCACCTTCATATCTATCCCCAAGGTTTAAGTTTTCATCTACATCATCAGAACCGGTTGAAGTGTTTCATATGTGATCATTAAAATCTAACCTGATAAATTTTTTATCCAACTATGGGATACCTCATACAACCTCATCAAACTCCACCTTCAAGAACTTTTATCATCCTTGTCCTAACCCACGTAAGGTATTTATGAACTGATTACATTAAGAGTCAGCCCATACAAAACTAGCTTAATGGCATCATTCTATTGTTCGCCCTCCTAACATCCACTATTTTCTTCATGAGTTTCCTGTCTATTAAAATTCCTAATCAATTTATGATTGATCGATCTCTACGACTACCATAATTTAAACACATCTATATCCCCAGCATTGATTCCTTCCTATTTAGTTTCCTGGACATAAGCTACATTAATCTTTATCTTCTTTAGGATCTTTACTAACTTGATAAAATTGCCGCCAATATCCTTGTAATACAAGACCTGACTCGCAATTTAGAATCTCCCATGATACCCCTACCACCAGTTCTACAACCCTACCCCTAATAAAGGACATAACCTAAAACTACCTGCACACTCTCAAGCCATTAACATGGGTTTAGAAATAGTCCAGTGTACTTAAATTAAGTAAGAAAGTAACTGACAGAAAAATCAAGAATTAAAGTAGTTAGACTAATAATCAAACAACAAAATGGGAAAGCAAGAAAGGTAAAATAGTGAAGCAAGAAAGACAAAGTACTTTAATAAAATACAAGAAAGAATGGCTGAAGACAGACTGAACAATCAATTAAAATTAATTCAATTACCTGATTAATGAGCAAGAAATCTAAAATACTAAAGAAAGAACAATAAAATTATTTAAATAAAATAACACAACAATAATGATATAACAAAGATTGAATAATAAATTCAATGTAATTTAATTTAAACTACCTAATAGAAAAATCAAATTCAATGCAATTTAATTTAAAATATCTTATAGAAACATAAAAAAATAGAGTAAGAAATCTAAATAACAAAGCAATAATAATTAAAAAAATTTCCTAAATGAAATATCAAAACAAGAATGATAGAACTTGAGATGTAGTCGAGGACCATCCATCCAAATGATGAGGATTCCCTAGACAGTGCTTGAATCACCAGAGATCATAGTGAAGGTGGATCATAGGAAATAGATCAACTCAAAACTCATAACCAAAAAGGGTTTGATTCTGTTAGGCCTATTTCTTCTAGTAGGCAAAAAATAAACACATACATGGAAGAAAGTGGGGGGAGGGGATAGAGAGAGTGGTAGTGGGGTGATCTACATCATTGGACTCTGACCATTAAGTAGAAGAAAAAAGTCTATCTAAAGAAAGGAAGAATTGGAGAGAGTGGAATAATGCGGAGAAGAAGCCCTTACTTATTGAATTTACTTTATTGTCTTATTTGTCTAACTAGTGAAATTGACGCACTTTGTACGGCTATAAGAAAAACTAAAAGTTTATATGTTTTTCTCTAGATATATATAAACTTTATAGATTGATAGTTTCTAATTTTAATGTAGTTGTATGCAATATCTTTATACAATTAGTGGCAAAAAGACAATATAGAATTTGGTTTTTATCGGAGACATGGCTTGTTCTTTAATCTATTCTCAATATGCAAGAAATTGATTCTTTTTAATTAAAATTAAAAAATTAGGTATATGGGTGGTAAATTTAATGAAATAACATACCTAGTGATATTCCACAAGTGGGTTTAGGGAAGGTAGAATGTAATCAGAACTTATCACTATCTTGTGGAGGTTGATACATTGTTACTAAAAGAACCTTCGCTCAATTGAAAAAAATCCACATAAAAAGAAGAAGAGAAAAGAATGAAGAAAGTATAGAAATTAATAAGGAAGGGAATATTGAGCCACAACAAAGGAACACTATAAACAACAAACTAATATGATTATCAAAACAAAATATATGATGATAGATGTAAAAAGACAAAACTATAAGAATATGATTAGTACTATTAAAAACACCATATCTTAACCTGATGTTGTGCCCAAGCGCACACACAAGTGTACGTGGTATCACCAAGTAGTAAAGTAGCCCTTTAGATGTCATGCATCAATCCCAAAGGGACTTGTTTTAATAACTATAAAATTCAAGTTTAACAATTGAGATTAGAGTGGAGAAAACGTGACAAAAAGAGATTGAGAATTATGATTTAAAGTAAAATATATAATGATGAAAAGTTAAAGTCTTGGTAAATCAATGAAGAGAAACTTGGTTAAAGAACTGCGAATAGTCATACTAAACTATTGAACTTCATTTAATAGATTAATTTTCTTAATTGTTTATTTGTAAGGTTTATAGTATGATCATGGTCTCTCAATCCTTTAATCTTCTACATAACTGGACATTACAATGACATAGTTGAGCAAGGATGCATTAATCCATTTAGATGCATTAAAATGTTATCCTTCAAGTAAACGAAATAAGTTTTCTAGATATATCCCTATCCTAGACTCTAATTCAAATTCATTATTTTAAAAATGAATAAGAGCCTTACTCTATTTATCTCTATGTTCTATCCTCTTATTCCCCCCTCCCGAGTTCACAAAGATGACAATGGATGTATTCTAAGGGTCACGAATCTTTAAATAGTTATAACAAGGATAAATAAAAAGACAAATATGATAAAAAACCAAAAAAAAATCAATAAAAAGAAATAGTAATCATGTGCTTGGCCTTAACCCAGGAAAAGAGCTTTTAGCCACTCATGGACATAACCATAATCACTATGGATGAATACAAGATAAAATCCATAAATAAACAAAAGTAAAAGAATAAAAACCCTAATTTAAGTGTTTTACAGACCCTCTCCAAGTTTCAAAGCCGTCTAAAGTGTATAACATCATGTTTTAGTGTCCTATTTTTAGGAGGACAAAACTGCCAATTTTTGCACCAGGTCCGCGTTGCGGAGATCATAACGGGGACTAGGGAGTGCGAAGCGCCCTCATCACTAAGAAACATTTTTTTGGGTCCCTTAGGAATAAATATATGTATGGTATTCACTCCATATCCGTATATTGGGTAAGATACCATCCATGGACATCCAAAGTGTCCATTTTATGTCAAATCTTGTCCCGTGCTGTTGTTGATCCATTACAAGTCTTGTGGTGTTGTTTCAACTTGATTTACATATTTTATATCTTGAATATATCATCATAATAAAATATTCAAGTATCCTATAACATCAAACATCACTTATTATAGCTCAAAACAACACACAATCCATAACGGGGAACTAGAAACAAAAGCTAAGAACTAGTTTCGCTCTTTTTGATCTTTAACTTCTAGTTCAACTCTAGGCTCGATCCAATTGAATATTGAAAACTATAAACTCATTGTTAAATAAATAATTGCACTATAATAACCTTAGAAACTCATTATACACATTAGAATCCATCCCGATCAACTAGAACAACACCTTGCTCAAACTCGTAACACTAGTTTTCTCATTTGAACTCTAAGTGACCAAATTTAGAACAAACTTGTTTGAAATACACCTTAAACATTGTAATTAAGTAATTAAATTCTTAGATGCTCAATTATATCATTCTTAACACATTAAGAACACAAGTAGTCATAAAAAAAGACTAAATAATCTCGGATAACAACACTAAGGTATAATTCACCTCAGATCATCTGATTTCTCACGTCATGATGGAACCTATTATATCCCATCAGTAGGAAAGCCAAACCATAGTCCCAAATATTGAGTAAGGCGCAGAGAAATGGAAATAAAACTAGATAAAATGGAGAAAGGAAACCTGAAGAACGTAATGCACCCCAAAACCTTATGAGGCCAATATAAGAGCTACTAATAGAACAAGAGTACAAGGTAAACATGATATAAAGATACATAATTATCTCTAATATACAAAATAATGATCAGCTCAATAAAATATAGAGAGAAGGAACAACATCAAATTCCAGGAACTCACCCTAAGTCTCCGATCCATGGTATCTCCGCATGATACATATGTCAGTGGTGAAAACTCTTACTCTGATCTGTAGGTGAAGAACTATAGTATGAGTTCCAAACATAAGGTACTAAATAGGAATTGGCCAACTAAGCTCCAAAGTTAACAAGCATAAATAACACACATGGAAAAAATATATATAACAATTAACTATCAATGAAATAAGGATAATAGAGAGTTAAATTTAACTACCATACTCTACGAATAACTAGGAACAATGGTGTAATACACTAAGTAGCTACACAATATACAATAGTAGTATCAAGAAAGAGATATATAACAACAATACAAAGAAAGACATATATACTAGTAGTACAAGGAAAAGGGTATATACAATAATAGTGCAAAGGAAGAAAATCATATACCATAGGATAACTAAAAATAATAGTGTAAACCTGAGGAAGCTAGCCTAAGAATCTAAATATCACTTGGATTACAATATCAAGAAGGGAGCTATCTCCAGTATAATAAGAATGTCTAACCATAAAATAGTCTAAAAATAATAAATCACGCTTTAATAAAGATGAAAAGATCTTGAAAGAGTACCTACAACCTCGGGTACCAATCTATACCCATCTTGTCCTAAACTACACAATAGTATCCGAATAACAACATAACCAACTATACCATACAAACAATAACCTAACTAGACCTCATAAAACCAAAAGATACAAACAATTATTCAAAAAATAGCAAGGATAACCTATAAATATCAAACCCCTATAAGTCCGATAGATACAAATGTCAAATAATTATGCTAGTGATAGGTAATGCAAAGGAATAAATGAATGAAAATAATCCTAATACTACTAAACCAATAGAGTTCCATATAATATTAAATTTATAAACCTCCTTTAGATTGCCAATACACAGGGCAGGACCTATGGGGTATTCTTTTTTCCAGCATGTGGTTCCCATCCATAAGGATTCATAAGAGAATTGGGATATCAATATATATTGTCGATCCCGAGATAGGACTTCCATTAATCTACCATCACTAATTTCCTCAATCCAGTACTAGAGAGATATAAGAGTATACAGTAGTACTCAACATCAATTTAAGACTAACTAAGTAGAAATTTGTAAATGAATCCACTACCCAAGATCAAATTTGGGACTAAAATTATAGGACAACATATAAATGGTTGAAATATTTCCTCGACCCAAATGAGTATATAGTGACAAAGAGTGGATAAAGAGTAGAGCACAATCTTCCTTGGTCTGGATTGCCTAAATAGTATGTTTAGTTTAATAGGTCAAAACCCAATAATAAAATAATACGACTCCAATTTAAAATCTATTTTAAAAGTGAAAAGGAGGGAATAAAATCCTTTCTAGAAAATAATAGTAAAACAAAAGTTATAGCTGGAATCGTACCACTAAATAATTATGAGAATGCATATAATGTATGTGTCCCATTACTAGTCTCCAAAAAAGTCAAGTGTAAGCACCTATGCTTTAATAAATTAAGTCAAAACTCTTTTCAAGAATAAAGAACTAACTTGATGTATAATGGGTCTCATAGACAAAGCTTGGGTACAACAATATACACAATAATAAGAGTATAAATAAGAACACAAGAGCAAAAACTGTGGGAGGCATCATACAATCAGGAGAGTTTAACTAAGGAAAATCATTAAAATCCAAAAGTACTACTCCAATTCCTACACTAAGGATTCTACTATAAACCTAATGTCATAACAAGTATATAGTCAAGCTCAGTATACCCCAAAAACTATAACTGGTAGTCTAGACTAAGGCTCAAATTGCAATTCTATTCTAAAATGCCCTTAATAGGTCAAATAAAGATACAATTGTCAATAAATGTATTCTATAACTCCCACCTACTATGTAATATTTAGAATACACAATCTCATAGAGAAGAGTAGACCATAGCCTACCATGTAGTCGGACAATATTCTCAAACAATCCATGAACTTCTTTACTCCCTAAACTTTGGGTGATATCGCTATATAGAAATCATAATTTATATAATAAAAGGAGGAAAATGAGACACATCTTGTAATATAAAATTACGAGCTAAGAATTCGATCAATAATAAGACCATAGGGCTCGCTAGTGAAATGCTAAAATTGACTATTTCATAAGGACCCTCGAAGGACAATGAATGCATGTTTGAAAATTATGCACAAATAAAGTTTCAATTATTAAAACAACCCCAAAATCTAAGGAAAACCAAAGTGAAAATCAAGAATTAAACAAAGATTTGGGCTGAAAACTTAAGAAGTAACTAACAATAAATGATTACCTCAATGTCCCCTACTTATGTCCAACTCCAATTAATAATTTCCCAAAATTTCTTAAGATTCCACAATAATCTATAATGCAAAACTTAGCAAAAAAAATGTTTATAATGAAAGGAGCAGATTTTATATTGCCAAGGGATAATCCATCACGAAAGTGAGGTCCTCTGATTGCTAGAACAAAGGATAAGAAAATTGCTCATTGTGAACATAGGGATACAATCATGAATGCAATTCCAGGCTAAACCTGTCTTCACAAATGTGGTAGGTTGTTTGAGAAGCCAGTACATGCCAACTTTCTCTTGGTGAATACGATGACTAGCTCTCAATACGAAGGTCAAGCACCCTTGAACTTTGCAAATTTTGACAAGGTACCATGAACGTAATGACAAAACTTGGTTGATACCAGGTGTTGCTGCACTAACAAGAAACTGTTCCAACGAACTGTAACTGAGGGTTCAAGATTCATTCAAAACTCCATCCATGAAAATAAACTATGATACCTTACCGAATTTGGCATTCTAGAATAAAAAAACCATTAAATTTTCATCTGAGGTTATTTCAATAAAAAGTAGGTTCTAACCCAAGGTTATACTTTCACCAATATCCACCCAATCGGCCAAAACAAGACCCAGACTAAGGTTTTACCTAACCCAATGTTTTCATTCTAGATGTAACAAAATTATCAGAATTTTGATCTGAGGCCATTTACTATAACTATTGTCACAAGACCGATTTCTCAACTCCAAAATCTACAATAGCTGAAAATAGGCTTATAACCCAATAAACGGCTCAGGAATCAAACCATCGCTTCTTTATTGTTATAAATAACCTATAACCTTTATGGGAAACTACAAAACCCCAAGAGTATATCAAAATAGAGAAAATAACCCAGAGGGTCATTACACACAGACAGGCCTAAACCTTTGGAAATTAAGACAACGCTGTGCTATTTACTAACCTTCAACCCTAATTCATGTATTACATATCATTCTATCTTAATTCATTTTATTGGTAATAGAAATTTGTGCCATTTCTTATCTTAGAATCACCATAATACTTCTTGGTCCTTCATATACCCCTTATATCTAACCTATCATTCCTCTTTACTGGAGAGTTTGTGCATCTCCTTTTTATTTACCCAAACCATCTTCGACTTTCTTTCTTTATCATGTCCTCCAGGTGTCAACTCCTACATTTTTTTGTATATCCTCATTCCTTATCTTATATATCCTAGGATGCCTTCACATCTATCTCGTCATCTTTAATTTTGCAACTTGCATCTTATTAACATGAGTGTTCTTGGCTTTGTAGAATTAACTTATGTTTAGGAGGTTGCAATGACCCTCCATGTAATTTTTTCTATTTCTTATTGTGTTTAGAATTTTGAGCCTTCCCATAGTAGCTACAAGTCATTTATGACTTACCGAGACCATCAATTTAATTTTTGGACAGTTCACTTACGCTTTAAGCCCATTTCTCTATTTTAAAGCTTTTGGAGAAATTCGTCTTGGACCAAAGCTTCTAGTAGATGACATTTGATAAGAATTTATATAGAACCATTAGCTTCGTAATGTTGATTTTAGGATGGGAAACGCTTGGTTTGAGTTCAAAACATTTAGTCTCACTTTGGGCTTTTTGGTGAATTTTAGTAAAAATGGAACATTGGGTATAGGTCCTACCTTTTATCGAGATGACCTAAGATGGAAATTTTGATGGTTCCATTGAGTTTGAAATGTTGAATTTAGCATAGTAGCATAGCAAGATTGTTTTTACAATGTTGCGTATGAATTTTAAGGATTTATTGGAAAGTTTGAAACTTGAAGAATTTTAGCTATTTTGCTAGTGCAAAATTAATCATTGTTATTGCGACACCTTTCTCATTGAGAGCGATGAACAAATTTTTATTCATTCATCGCTTTTATGGTTGATGATAGAGATGAACAAATTATGACTTCCTTCTTTGTTATTCCAATGCCTTAGTCGCTGTTGGGATGAACAAAATTTGATTCCTTATTGCTATCATGGTTAGTGATAGAGATGAACAACTTATGGATTTTTCTTTATTACTATGATGACACCTTGGTTGCTGATGGAAATGAAAACATATTCGCCTGGACAACATAAAAGTCCCATTCTAGTCTAGAAGCTTCTTTTCACCATTTTAGGAGCTAGGCAACAATATTTTACGGTGATTCTCAATTCATTCTTCTCATAAAATAATTAGCAATGTGATTATAACTTCATAATTCTCATTTTCCAAGAATACTCATTTTATTTTTCATGATTTCTATCCAAAGGTGAGATTCAAAAACTCCACCGTTGCCAAGCTTGCAAGCTTGTTTTTGAGAGTATTAAAGTGGGTTTTAAAGATTAGAAATTTAGGTGAACTTCTAAACTATTTTATTATTTCCCATAGATAAATTTTTGCTTTCATCTTTCAATATTTGATTTTTTATATGAAATTTGGAGTTTTAGCTGGTAAAGGGGAAATTATGTTTTATTTTTGATTTCATGTCAGATTACAACTTGTTTTTAGTTGAGATTTTAGATTTATGCTCCTCTAGATATCAGAAACATGATCCTTAAATAAAATTTCAGATTTTTCCTTTTTGATTTTGAGCCAATTCTTTTAAAAAATTTGGACATAGAACAAATATAGTCAATATGGGTATCGTTTTATTGATATTAATGTGTAGATTATGATTCTAATACCATAATTTTATTTTTGGATCGTGGATCTAAAACAAGCAATTTATGGATTGTTCAAGACGACAATCCGACAACGAGGTTGGCTATGGTCTACTCTTCTCTACAAGATTATATTCTTTAAAGATTGCATGACAGGTGGGGTTTCTAGAATAGGTTTATAACTAGTGTATTTTTATTTACATATTTTGGGGATTTATAATTGACTTGTAGATTGAGTCTTAGCCTAGAATACCCACTATAGCTAGAGGATGTTACTTTACCTAATATTTTGTTTACATGAATTTAGGTTGATGTTAAGAATACCTTAGTATAACATGTATCATGGCACTTAGTGACTTGGATGATATCCCTCGATTCGATCCTTCTAGTAGCTTTTTGCCCTTGTTTAATGTAGGATTGTCCCTCAGGTAGATCCTTCAAGTAGCTTTATGCCCCTGTTTACCATAGTTTCCTGGATTATGGTGGATATCTTATTAATTTATATATTAATGGGACTATGGTTTTGGTTACAGTACTAGTTATATTAAAGGTTAATACACTATCCCGTGAAAGGATATGGTTATAGTTTAAGGATGTGTAGACACTTACTGTTATATTGTTTGGATATTCGTGATGATATGCATATATTTAGACTCGGTTATTCTTATTAGTGGCACAATTCCAACTGAAACATTGGTTTTACAATTTTTTTTAAAAGAAGGGATTTATTCCCATATTTTAAATTTAAAACTAATTCTTAAATGGAAGTCATTCCATCATTATTAATGGCATGCGACCTTTTAAATGAAACTTACTATTTTGAAAAAAAAGACTAAGGTGGATTCTGCTCCATTCTTTATCCACTCTTTTATTAATATTCATTAATTCTAGTTGAGGGAGAATCCAACCCTTTCTACATTATTCTATTGTGTTAGCCTCAGACTTGATTAGGACTTATTTAGCTTTGGTTTGAGTCTGAGCACCTTATAGTACTCTTATTTGTCTACAGCACTAGATAGAGTAGATATGCTATGATAGTTATTGGAAGGCCTAGTTTTGGACCAGGAAGTATATATAGATATCACGATTCCCTTATGGATCTTTTTGTATGGAACCACGAGTCAAAAAAGGTGATAATCTATACGTCCTGCCTTATGAGCTGGCAAGCCGAAGGAGGTGTATATAATTGGTCAATTTAGCATTTAGTCAGTATGGTAGTATTGGTTCACATTAGATGTGTTTCTTATCAGTAGTATGATTATTTGGTACTTGTACCTATTGCTTTTATTGAGGGTTGTCGAGGTACAAGTTATGGTTATTATCCACTGAGTGTTTTTTTATGCCTTGTTAGTTTATAAGGGTTTTATTATGTTATTTTTTATTCGAGCTAGCCTATTAACTTACTGTTTAGTCATTATTTTATAGTTTATGGAAAGATAATTACAAATTGGTACCGAGGAGATAGGTATGTTCCCAAGTTCCTTTCCTCGTTACTATGATGAGCTTTATTATTAGAAGACTACATTATGACTGTCCCTGACTCAATTATAGACTATGACTATGTTGGAATTAGCTTCTCTATTACTTACGATTCTCTATTACTTACGATCCTCGAGATGTTAGACTAGCTCTCTCAAGATAGTACCTTTACATTGGTTACCTGTATAGTACTATCATATAACTATTCTTATCTAGCTATTATTTGTATATTATATCCTTCCTTACTACTATTATTAAACATTGTATGTCTCTCTATCATTACCTAACTATCATATATTGACTAGTTATTTATGGTATCACGCTCGTGTTCCTTATTACGTATAATATCTGATAGTTATTCTTACCTTTTCATTGGTATTATCATGTTTCATTTCACAAATTCTCTCTTGTAGTTTATATTCCTAGTTTACATATTTATACTTGCATTATCTTTGGAGATCTACCAGTTGATCCTACTGAGTACCTCGTGTTTGGACTCATGTTAGACTTCTGCACCTTATAGATTGTAGTATGAGTTTTCACTACTAAATTATGCATCATGCAGAGTTGCCATGGATTGGAGGTTTGGGGTGCGTTTTCGATGATTGAGGTTGTTCTTTCTCTCCCTCAGTTGATGGATTGATCTTTGTTTTGTATCTAATAGATGTTCTTGTATTGACTTCACCAGGTTTTGGGATTACTTGTAATAATGTTATGTTTTGATGAATGAATTTGTGATTTATTATATATTGCACGAATTTAGGAAAAGAATATTCAAGAGAATCCTCATTAATGATCAAAAAGGAAGAAGTATTACAGAAGATATTTCAAAAAGGAAGAAATTTTTTTGTATTCATTGGAGTTCTTGATTCATGGGATTCCTGCGTCTCTCTCCTTAATTTTGTTTTTACTTAGTTAGATTTTCCTTGTAGTCCTTACTTATTACTTGAAATTGAATATTCATTATTCCTTTTCGTAAGAAGAATAATCTTTTGGGTGGCCTACTATGACTATCTTCCAATGGCTAGTAGTAGTCCAATTACTATTATTTGAGCTTTGAAAGACAAAGAAAGAGATATACTTTTGTATAAACATTCTCTAGTTCTTTGCTCTACTTTATTAAAGCATTGTATTCTTTAGAGGTTCACTATTTATTCAAAAAGAGAGGAGATAAATACATAGTTTATCAGGCATTGTATCAAAGTGAGAAAGAACAAACAAAAAGGAGTGTGAGTCATACCCAAAAAGCTTGACTCAACCCTTGTACTTGATTTTATTCGCAACGAACTAGTAGAATCCTTTGCAACCCAAAGGTACTGGAGTAAGAACTATTATAGGTCCCAACCAGTAGAGAATATCTGGTGTTATTTATTTTTAGCACTTTATAGCCTAAACATTACATTACTGGATCAATAGTCAACTGTCTGATCGAAAAAGAGTACTTCATTCCCTTCTCTTACTACTTTCACTTTCTCCATATGTGTCTTAGTACTTGAGTTTTTTTGTTGCTTTCTTTTTTTCTCTTGATAGTCCGTTAGAATCTATTTTGAACTATGGGGTGGATTACCTATTGGCGGGTTGTAGTACATACTATTATGACCTAATAAATTAGGTCATATCTATTTCCTTTCATTGAGAGGCTATAGTACATTCCTAGGAAACCACAATTCTTGACTTCTTATCATGTATCTATACTTCAATAAACTCTAAGAACTTTTTTGGCTACAATCTTTATCAGATGTGTAGCACGTGGTTGTCGATAGATGTGGAAAATACTTCTTCATGTGCTTCTAGAGTTTGAGATTATAGTCTGGCTATGGAGTTAGAGACTAGTATTGAGAATATTTTGTATCAGCCAGTTAGTTTGGGGCCAACCCAGTCTCTGAAAGAGTTTGTGTCTTCCTTATCTTTTGATGATACCAAGTTAGGGATTCTGAGTCTATTAATAGGTACTTCACAATCAGTGGTATTGCCAATTATATCATGTACTTCTTAGGATAAAGATGGATTTATTGGTGTGCAACAAGGGTCTTAGTCAATTTTAGAGTATGCAATTAGGTTTCTCGAGTGGGCCAGACATGCGTCAATGTTATTTCCTACAGACCATGTTATGGTGCGTGGATTTATCAGAGGATTTACTTTACCACTTTGCTTGGTGTTTTAGCATTTAATATCAACTGGTTCTAATTTCCATCATGTTGTTGGTCATTGGTAAACTACAGAGAGGGTATGTCTTGAGACATATGGAGGTGGTAGTAAGAGGCCATGTTATAATTACAGTGTTTGGGGTATTCCATCCATAGGTAAGGATGTTTCCAGTAGAGATCAGGATCACTTATAGCCTATAAGGTTTGTATAGGTATCACCTTAAAGTATTGGTGGCCTTTAGATACGTTGCAGTGGTCACGATAGATAGAGTTCTGGTTAGCACTGGTCCCAAGGATTTTTAACACATTTTGTGCTATTGGGTGGATTTTAGTGAAAATAAAATAGTAGGTGTGGGTACCACCATTTATTGGAACAACCTCGAATAGAAATTTTGATGGTTCTAATGAGTCTATATTTTTTAACTTAGCCTAGTAACACAGCTGGATTGTATTTATGGGATTTTAAATACGTTTAGAGGTTTCAGCGGAGACTTTGAAGCTTGAAGAACTTTAGCTATTTTCTTGTGAAAAAAATTCTCACTGGTATCGTGAAACCTTGGTAGCTAGTAGATTTTGTTTCCTATCACACACACAAGTTTACATGGTCTAGAAAGTAATATAGTGACTTTCTAAGAGCCGGATCCCCCAAGGACTTTGTGATTAGCAATTTACTTAATTTACTTTCAATCACATTTTAGACAAGTGATGTGTTTTCAAAAAGAGGTTTGTGATTTTTTAGTTTTCTAATAACCTGCACGAGAATATAATTAGACCATCATGGGTTTGACCAATGTTGCAAATAGCATTGAGGGAAATTCCAGGACTACGATATTTTCCACAATCATGTTTTGCATTTATTCAGCTCAATGAACTTTATTTCTCAAATTTTGGATTTCGGGTCTAAGTGTACGATTGAGGAATGATAATAGTCTAAATAATCTATTCGTACTAGTCTCTGAACTGCATCGTTGAGTGGGTATGTGAGTCTGATCTTAGGTGGATTTGTGCACCTAATTTTTATAATCTCTATATATTTAGCCTTGTTTTGAGGACTTCTTGTGTGCATAATGTTTCTATAATGATATAATTGAGAACTAAGTGTTAAATTTCTTCTTTATGATGTATATGGTTCGTTCAATTCATGTTTGGAATGAAGACAATAACTAAGAGTTTAGGCGAGAAAACTAGTGTTAATAGCTCAAACTTTGTGTTGTTTTAGTTTATCTTACTGGATTGTATTATGTTTAGACAATAATTCGTGGTGTTTGATGATATATGATAAAGTTGATATCGAAGATCAAAACAAGGTCTAATTATGATGGAAAAGCAACAACATAGTGAGGAACTCAATGCCAATGGATGGAGCTTACTTGGATGAAATCTGGAAAATCCGAGCACATAGGCGTGCCATGCCCTTGGATCTCTATGTTAAGGTCATGCCACACCCTTATAAAAAAACAAAATATCCAATTCTAGTAATACTCAGTGATAAGGACGTGCCACTCTCTGATCACGCCAAAGAAAGAGCGTGGCACACACATGGTTCCAAAATAAGCACTTGGCTCCCATTATAAATAGGATACTCCTATCTTGTTGTACACATCTTGGATGACATTTGGGGCTTATAATACACTTAAGAAGCCTTCTATTAGGGTTTTAATCCTTTCCTTTCATTTACTTTTGTATTATATACATGAATTTTATTATTGTGATTTGTTGTAACTACTAAGTGACTAAACACCCTTTTCTAGGGTTGAGGCAAGGAACATGATTACTTAAGCTTATAATTGAGTTTATTTATTCTTATTATCATTATTGGTTGTTCATAGATCATTGAATTTAATATTCTATGGATTTCCGACCCTTAGGATAAACTTATATTTCAATTGCGAGCCTGTAAGGAGAAGCAATAGATTAAAATGCGGGGTATATGAAGCATGATGTTAATCATTCAAGGGAGCGAATTTAAGATTTGTGTTTAGAATAGGAATATATCTAATTCTCCCAATTTTATTCATATATGGGATGAAATATAAATTCATTTAGCTTAGTACTTCCATCTCCGCTCAACGATGTGGTTGTATGGTTAAGTTAGATATACAAGTAGAGGATCGGAAGACCATAGTCATGATATCAACCCTGTGAATAAATAATTAAGATAATTAACTATACTGATGAGATAATATAGCTAAGTAGGATTGTTCGGAGTGCCTTAACCCTAGGTTTCTCCCTTTTATTGTTAAATCACATTATATTATCAAATTGTTTGCAGTTACTTTTAGTTTTCAACTATCAAATGATATTGGTTACTTTTGCACTTATTTAACCTTCACAGTATTACTACAATTAGATTAATGTAGAAAGTCCTTGTGGGATCTATACTTGGCTTTTAAAGGATAATTTACTACTTGGGAGACCACATACATTTGCATGTACGCTAGGATGCAACAAGATTTTTTGGTCATTTTCGAGAAACATGAAAATTTTAAACCATCTTAGTGTTAGTTTTGCTATTTTGCTTAATAAGTGCTAACAACTTTCCCTTAGAATTTGAATTTTCAAGTACAAGCTTTAAACTTAAGTAAGCTATCAAGGGAAAGGGATTTGGTTGACGCATATCTGGAACCTGAGTGATGCTTACATCATCTGAGGAGAGAAACTGTAGTTCTCTGTCAGATACCTCAAATTCAACAAGAGAAACTTATTCTTTCACCAATGGCTGAAGATCTACCAGCCCACATGATACTTCGAGAAGTTAAAATCCCACTAGCGACCAATATTACCTTTGTCATCCGCATACTGGAACCTGGAGGTAGATTCAAGATTAAAATGAACATGCTGCAGTTGTATTACAACAGTGGGCAATTCACTGGTTTGTCACATGAGGATCCACAGGTCTATTTGAAGAACTTTCTAGACATTAGTGACACCTTTATACCCACTGGAATCTGTAATGACTATGTGAGGCTCACTCTCTAACCTTTCTCACTTTTGGGGGAACCAAAAAAATGGTTTAAGATAGAACCATCAAACCACATCACTACATCAGATGATTTGGAGAATAAGTTCCTCATCTAATTCTTCCTTTCCGAAAAGACTATGAGGTTACGTAGTAAAATTTTGAGCTTGAAACAGAAGTTAGATAAGAACTTGTATCATGCTTTGGAGAGGTTTAGATCTATTCTAAGGGACTTCCCACATCACCAATAAATCAATAAGTTATTGTCTCGCACTTTTGTTGAAGCTCTTGATAATAACACAAAAAATTTGTTAATATAGCTATAGGTGGTCAAGCATTAGAGAAACCTTACGATGAGTTGTATACCTTGCTAAACTGAATTGCGCAAGGTAATCCTCATTGGAATGGTGATATCTCTATATGTCTAGTGAAAAGGCTACATGTATGATTGAGGTAGATAGTGTCACAACTTTAAGCTTTTAAGAACCAAATGATTATTTAGTTCAGTAAGTTGAGTGTAAACTAACCTCATGCTTAGGAAAATACTATCCAGTGACTCCATAATGGTGTGAGATTTATGGTATTAGTGTCCACTCTATAGAATTATGTGGAGTGAATCTGGAATCGATGATTTTATGGGAAATAAATAGAAGGGAAATTACGGTAATGCATAAATCTCAAGGGGTAGAGTCAACCCAATTGTTCATGGGGCAACAATCTAAGTTAGACTCAACAGTAGAAAAACATATAGGATAGTAATATTGAGGAGAACATGAAGAAGATCCTGTCCAATTTAAATCAAATAGCCATTTAGCTAAAAAACCAGTAACTTGCTCAAAATAATTTAGAGACACAATTGGGCGAGTTATGTAACACCCCGATTCACTGAACCGGAATGCTACACGGTGCTCATGACCCCGAAGGACCACAAACTAACCCATGACTGATATTTGTACCTGTAACTACATAATATTCATATAAAATGCGGAAACATGAACAAAAAGGGCGTAAGGTTCAATCTTGAATAATAAGATATCTTAAATAAGGTGGTATCACAGTACCAAAACAAAACTGAAAATACTAAAGTCTAAATCTAAAAACTATATAATCATCTGAAAGCCTCTAAACTGTCTGAATAAGGAGTTGAAGGAACATGTCTCTAACTAACTCCCTAAACTGAGAATAAACTGAAATACTGGAATAATAAATGTAATGATCATGTCCTTGAAAGATGAGGACTCACTCCTTACTGAACTGCTACTGCTGATCTGGAATCTACACCTAAGAACCTATGGTGTAACATAAAAAGAAAGCACCATAGCGCGAATCCGTCAGTACAACTAAAGTACTAAGTATACATGGGGGTAGGCTAAATGCATGGGGTTTATATACATGAACATGCTGACTAATATGAATGTGAGAATACATACATACATACATATGTAACTGCTGCAGAACTCGTGGAGATACTGACTACTTGAGTTTGAACTTTGACAACATAAGTTTCGTGATACTGAGATACTGAATGACTGATGACATGGATGACTGTACCAAACAGTCCTAATTCTGAGGAAAACTATCTGAGTTCCAAACTATAGTTGAACATCTAAGTCTGAGATCAGTCCTAACTGATAAGTGATCTTTGAAACTGATAATGAGAATACTCGACTGAATCTGAGATTGAGATCAAGCCTGTCTGTCGGGTGACCTCTTGATATAATAATAAGCATCTGAATATGGGACCAAACCTATCTGATGGGATGGTCCAGGAATTAATGGAACTATCTGAGTTCCTTACTGAGATCGATGACTGTATCTTACAGTCCTGATTCCTGATTTCTACTTTGAAGACTGATACTAAAACTATAACTGTACTATAACTGTGGGAGGTAGTAACCTAAACGACATGCCCCACTACTGTACTGGTGGGGTCTAATCTTTTCCCTGATTGGAAGGATGTCAATACCATGCCACGAGTAGAGACCTCTACTATGGTCAAGCCTCTCTAACGGGTGACCCTGAACAGGAAATCAAGCCTAAGGCAATATAATAATCAAGTTTAGCCTTAATCTGACGTGTGACTCCTGTCCTGCACTGGCTACGTAGTTCTGGAGTACAGGGATTATTGCTAACGGTTTTACCTCTCTAACGGGGAAATTGCCATCCCCATACTCGCTCGGTGCTAGTCCCTACTCCCAACTAAAAGACACTGAATAGATTAACTGAGCTGAATTGACTAACTGAACTGAATTGATTCTGAGTTTACGAGTTCCTTGGACTGATGGAACACTACTAACATCTGATATTTAGCTAAGTCATGAGATTGCTGATCTTATTGAGTACTGAGTTTTCATGAGATTTCTGAGTCTTTCCTGAGTCACATGACTAACTGCAATCTATGGAACATAGCTTGACTGAGTATGTCTTGAAACATGACACTAGATCTAGGCACACAACTATAGTTTTTGGGTACAAGTACCCCCAAGACTCGATGGAAGGAAACTGACACACATGACCGACTTGATCACAAAATTTGAGTCCACAATTCACAATATCATAAGTAAGGATTTCATAATAAGAATAATTCTCAACAAACTATCACATGATCGGGAATGCACACAACATCTATATACTTGCATGGCTTCAATAACATGGCCATTCCATATCACAACAATATCATGAGCATCTTATACAACTTCTTCAATTCAAGACAATAGCATAAAGATCACGTTGAGCATTAACTTAGAACATGGAATAGTCACTTAGGACTTATTATGTCATAAAAGCATGATTTCTATTCCCTTAGGTATTTTCACAAACACCTTACATGCACATCTTAGGCATAGGTGGATTCATCAAGATTTCAAACATTCAACCACCAATTTCACATGTTTATAAGTTAAATACCACCATATCCTCACACAAAACATACAAAGATCCCATCTTAGGCATCATCAAACTCCAACCACATGAACATCAACTACCAACAACATAAACATCATAATACATAATTTAGAAGATGGTTCTTGAGCTTCATGGACGAAAGGAGTCCATGAATCAACTCACACATACCTTAGAAGGAAGATTCTTGATGATTGGCGGAGGAATTTCCTTGAAATCAGATCTTCAAGCTTAGTTATGCAACCTTAGTTGTTTTTCTCTTTTAGTGCTCTTGGATGATGAGCTTTGAGGTGATAATAGGGTTGTAATATGTTTAGAAGCTATATATTTTGTAGGGTTAAGTTTAGGGACGTGTGAGGAGTGCTAAAAGACTTAATTACCCTTAAACTAACTCAAAACGGAGTGTATTTGGCAACAGGAACTGACTTAGGCAGCGCCCAAGTGATTGCCTAAGATAGGTTGGGCGGCGCCTAACCAATCGCCTATGCTTAGGTTGGGCGGCGCCTAACTAATCGCCTATACTTACTATCTCTCACGAAAATGGGCATAACTTTTTGCTCGGGTATTGGATTAAGGCGAAATTGGTATCGTTGGAAAGATAATTAAATTATCTACAATTTGGTGGGTATAAGTCAGCCAAAATACCACAGTAACATCGAGTTATACTCGTTCAAAGATGACCCTTGCAAAATCGAACACTAAAAATTGATGGATTCAAAAACTCTTAGCTTGTATTACCTTAAGTGACTCATATGAACATGCTTAATGCATCATAAGCTATCCTATCACTAGTATATTCATTGTAAGTCATGTACTTAAGTATGAATCACAGGATAGGAGATTTCATACGTAGGAATACTTATTCACTTCCTAGCTTAGAAACATGCGGGGTATTACAAGTTACCTCAGGCGTTGTCACGACTCAAGACCACCCCTTAATAGTAGCATGGTGATTAGAGCCACAAGTGACCCCAAGCGAACCCATGGCCTTGCATGCTTTAGGATACTAAAGAAAATTTACAAAATACCAGGCAAAAGCTAAACTGAAAAAATAAACTGACAGTAAATTGTAATGGAATCAATACTAATACTATCAGAAATACACAAAAAACAAAAATCCTAACTGAATGTCTAAAAGCCTCTAATTCATAATGATTTGTTGGGACAACCCTCAACTAACTCCAATTGACAAAAATGAAATGAAATGCTGAAATAGATAACTGATAACTATTCCTCGAATGATGACACCAAACTGTTGTTGAATGGTACAAAATATACGAAGTGCGATCTGGGTACTTATAGTCAAAACATATTTTTTGAGACAATATAGTACTTTAAATGTATAAAGTATGTAGTATGTGAAACTTACTGGCATAAACTAAACCTAGATTCATGTAAACATGATAATCTGAATGCAAGACCAATCATAATAACATGTACTAAAAAAAGTTGTATATCTAAATGTAATTTCATGCAAAATCTAAAATTAAAACATTAACAGGATGATAAATTGAGGACTGTGGGAGCTAACTACAATTTCCATACCCCAATCTAAGTAAAAGTGGGGTCCACACTGTATCCATAGTTGGAAGGGTGTCAGTACCTTACCAAGGATACCAATACTAGATGACGTACATCCACTAAACTGATGACCCGAAGGACGAGGGTGTCAAGCCTCATCTGATGTGTAGCCCCTTATAATCTATAGTGGTGCAGTAGTTCTGGAACTTAGGGACTTCTATCAACGATCTCAAGCCTAATTGATAAGTGGGCCTCTATTACTGCACTCTCTCGGTGCTAAGTACTACTCCCAACTAAATGACACTAGAGTATAAAGTGATGACACTAGAGTATAAAGTGATACATTAACTGATAACTAGTATAATCAAGTCATGGTATTTTGTACATACAATGCATGTGTAAATTTGAAGTACTCAATAACATGTAAACTTATACATATAATTGAATTCCTAGGTATAAGGTGTTCAAAACCCACCCACCAGCTCTACAAATGATGACACTGACTGATTTTAAGAGAAAATTCACAATTTAAACCCATAAACTCCGCAATATGTCATGATAAGAGAATTCATGGTTTTGAACATGGAAGATGCTATTTCAATTAGGAAAACACATAGTCATGGTTTTATTCCACAATAAACTAAAGAGTTTAAAAGAAACTCAAATTTGACCTGGAACCCAACTTGGGGGAAAATATTCTATAGAATTTGAATTATATATGGGACTCAATGGGGATGGCAACTAACTATGACTGTTTATTCCTAATTACCAAATAGGGCACAAACAAACGTAACTATTTGAAACTGAACTTTCCAATGAGGGCAAAGATATCAATAACAGAATACTTTAAACTGAAGTAACATGCGATAATGTCAAAGAGGGCAAATTGTAATCCACAAAATCAAAGTTACTAACTATTACAGACCAATGTTCTGAATAGTTAATACTTCAAACCAACACAACAAAATAAAAAAATAACATTGTTCGGTCGAATAAACAAACAAAAGTACAAGAGAATACAAACCCACCACCCCACACTTAAAATAAAGAACTGTCCCAGTGGTTCCAATTAAGCTTATGGTAGGGTGGCAATATACTTCCTGATCAGTCAAATGATACTATAAAAACATGTCCTCAGCAGCCACATCACCATCATCGTCAGCTTCATCATCATCAGATTGCTCCTCTTCATTGGAATCCATGTCGGAATCCCTATACCTGTGTTCTTCATCTGTGGGTATATCTTCATCAACAGGCTCCACAAAATTTGGGCCAATCCTCAATATGGTCCTAGCATGTTGGCCAAGTACATAATCAAGCTCTACAACGTAGAGCTCCTCTGGTGTAGTAGGTCTACCTCCAGTCCATGACATCATCATTATGAGACTGTACAGCCTACCCAACACCTCTTCAGTCTGTGTCTGTCACTCCATCATAGTCAAAATTGGGCCAGATATCCCAAATATGCTTCGAGCATCATTCAGTTCCTTGCTAGAATAGTAGATTGATCAAAATACCTTCTTTTTTCTCTTCCCCAACACTACTCCCACTACAATATCACTAGCATCAGTCATTAGCTCAAAAGGTAATTCCCAATCTGGTGTGATCAAAATAGGTGTTTCCGTCAACTTCTTCTTGAGCTTTTCAAAAGATTCATGGCAATCAGCTCTAAACTCAAACTGGGCTTCTTTGTCTAATAATTTTCACATAGGAGTTGCTATCTTTGAGAAATCTTGAATGAATCGTCTATAGAACCCAGCATGTCCCAAGAAACTTCGCACGCCTTTGACTGTAACTGGATGCGTTAACTTTTCAATTACTTCAACCTTTGCTTTGTCAACTTCCAGCCCTTTGCATGACACTTTATGGACTAAAACAATTCCTTCCTTAAACAAAAAATGACATTTTTTCCAATTCTACACCAAGTTTGTTTCTTTGCACCGTGCTAGAACTTTGTCGAGATTTTGCTAACATTTTTCAAATGAATTCCCATACACAGAGAAATCATCAATGAATACCTCGACAAATTCATCCACCATGTCCGAGAACATCTCTATCATACACCTTTGAAATATAGTAGTGCATTACATAATCTGAAGGGCATACGTCTGAAAGCATATGTACAGTATGGACACGTGAATATGGTCTTTTCTTGGTCTTCCGATGCTATGGTTATCTGATTGTAGCCAGAGTATCCATCCAGAAAACAATAATACTCCTTTCCTACCAATCTAACTAGTATTTGGTAAATGAAGGGAATTGGATAATGATCTTTCTGAGTTGCTTCATTCAATATTCGATAATCTGTACATATTTTTCTTCCGGTAACTATACGTGTGGGAACTAACTCGTTATCATCATTCATCACCATAGTCATTCCTCCCTTCTTTGGTACATAATGCACTGCACTCACCCATTTGCTATCAGAAATTGGGTAGACAATACTACTATCTAACCACTTGATCACCTCTTTCCGGACCACCTCCTTCATAACAGGATTCAACCTCTTTTATTATTGCACTCTAGGTATGTACCCCTCTTCTATGTAAATATTATGCATGCAAAATGCTAGATTGATTCCTAAAATATTAGACATCAGCCAAACAATTGCTTTCCTTCTCCTTTTGAGAACTTCTACAACTTCTTTTACCTGTACATCAGACAATTCTACAGACAAAATAACAAGCAAGGTATCTTGATCACCAAGAAAAACATATTGTAAGTGAGAAGAAAGAACCTTAAGCTCCAAGTTAGAAGCTTCTTCAATTGAAGTCCTGGATGGTGGACCAATTGGTCTATTCAATGGCTTGATCAACACTTTATTTGCCTCAATTATATCCAAATTCATGCTATGGACCAATTCCAATGCTTTCGAATCCCCATGCAGATATAATCCATCAAGGCTCGCTCTAATGGATCATCAGACGAGAGAATCCTCCAATCTGAAGTAAGATCAATAACCGAAATTGATGACAACTCCTCATATATGGATGGCAATTTCAATGCTCTGTACACATCAAAAATCTCTACTTTATCGTGTTCTTGCATTGTCATTTTTTCAGCTGCCACATCAATAAGTGATTGCCCTATTGCTAATAAGGGTCATCCCAAAATAAATGGAATAACTGGATCGGCCTCAAAGTCAAGAATCACAAAATCCACAGGAAAGATTAAAGATCTCACTTGCACCAGTACATCTTCAATAATACCATCTGGTCTAGCAAGTGACCTGTCTGCCAATTGCAACACAATAGTCATGAGTTTGGGGATTCCAAGACCTATCTTCCGGTACCATGACGTGGGCATGAGATTTATGCTAGCCCCCAAATCACACAGTCCACGTGCACAAATAGTTTGACCAAGGTTAATTTGCAATGTGAAACTCCCCGGATCCTTTAATTTTGTGGGCAGTTTATTTTGAATTCTAGATGTGCATTCTTAAGTAAGTGCAACTGTAGCATATTCAGTCAATCGATTCTTATTGGCAACAATATCCTTTAAGTATTTCGTATATTTTGGGACACTCTGTAGAATGTTAACAAGAGGGAGGTTTACTTGAACTTATTTCAAAAGATCTAGAAACTTCTTAAAACTTGCTTTCTTTTGATACTCTTTTGCCCTTTGAGGAAAGGGAAAGGGGATAATCTTCTTCTTTACACGAATGTCTTCACTATCCTCTCTTTTTTTCTTTTACTTCTGCCTTTTCTTGCAAACTATCATCAGTAACCATGAGATTATCCTACTCCTTCATCATCTCCTTAGTTTCCAGCCCATTTCTCGTTGTAACAGCATTCACTTATTTAGGATTAGCCTCAGTGTCTCTAGGCAATGCTCCTTGTGGCCTTGTATTCTGTGATCCTACAATTTGACCTAACTGAAACTCTAAATTTATTGTGAGTAATTGTTGACTCTTTAACTCAGCTGCAAATTGTGCCTGTTGAGCCTTTATGTCCACTGCAAACTATGCGTGTTGAGCCATCAACTGCTTAAGCATCTCCTCCATATTACTATTCGAAGCAATCACCGGATTATTCTAAACCGGCTGTGGATTTGGTTGTACTGGTCCCTTATACTGATTTGTATTTTGTGCTAGATTTCCACCCCATGAGAAATTAGGGTGGTTCCTCCAATTTGGATTATATGTATTGCCAAAATTCTATTGACCCTAACGATTTGCATTCCCCACGTAGTTTCCTAAATCTAGATTAATAGAACATACATCTTCTTTATGCTCACTGCTTCCACAAACTTCACACCATGCATATATCTATTGAACTATATTTGTTGTGGCTGCTGGTTGAGTTGTACCCAACTTTAAGTTGTTAATCTGGGTAGTCATATGGTTCTACATTGCTACAATCTATGCTTGTAAGGTAGTGAACTGATCAAGCTCCAAAACCCCTGCAACTTTCTTGGGAGCATTCCTCGAGTCTGCATGCCAATCAGGATTTCCTTGTGCAATTCGATTTAGCAAGGTATACAATTCTTCATATGTTTTCTCTAAAGATTGACCCCCTACTGCTGAATCCAAGAGAATATTTGTATTAGACTCAAGGCCTTCTATAAATATATTCACCAAAACATCATTCGATTGATGGTGATGAGGACAACTTCTGAGCATGCCCTTGAATCTCTCCCAAGCTTGGTAGAGATTTTCTCCATCTTTCTATTTGAAACTCAATATCTCACTCCTTAATTGAGCTATTTTTTGAGATGGAAAAAATCAAATGAGGAACCTTTGAGCACATTCCTCCCATGTAGTGATGGATTGGTATGGTTCAGCAAGTAGCCATCTCTTTGCTTCCCCCAGTATAGTAAAGGGAAAGAGTGTCAATCTGACATAATCAACACTCACATCTTCAGGAATATATGTGTCACTTATCTCCAGGAAGGTTCATAAGTGATGTTGTGGATCCTTGTGTGAAAGTCCTTGAAATTCTCCCGTATATTTTAACAATTGGACCATATTTTATTTCAATTCTCATCGACCTCCTTGTCCAGGATTCAGGATACTGTTAGTCATAAGGTGCATAAGTAGGATTTCCACTACTCGAACAGGTCTTGCGACTTGTTGAATAGGAACAGCTAGAGCGGGAACATTTCCAACATTTGGATCAGCAACTATAGGATCACGTAATTCCGCCATCAATCCCTATTTCAGTGTTGTATTGAGCTCTTCTTCTCTGATGGAAAATCACTTCTGGTTCTGCAAAGGGCTCTACTAACTCTTTGTCTCTAGCTAGTCCAATGTTCAACTAAACCTATAGAAATTCAGCCGCTAAGATCAAGTTGTTAACACTTAAACTTATGATCAAAAACCAAAAATTAAAGCAATTTACTAATTCCCTTTGATCCCCGGCAACGGCGCCAAAAACTTATTGTGTATTTATGCACACATAAATATACGTGATTGTGCAAGTAATATAATGACTTAGACAGTCAGATGTCGTTCCCTCGAGGATCAATAAACTAGAAATTTATTCAATCTTTAGTTCAAGACAATTTAGTATTAAGTGTTTAATTGTATTAAGATTAAAATGATTCTGTAAATAAAATCCAATTTACTAAACAATAAATAATTAGTGATGACTAAAGCAAAGCAAGCAACGGTTGTAATCAATAATGATGACGATTCAAGGGTTGAGGTATAGTGAACAATCTTACAATTCTCTATTCTTTTCACAGTCTAATTGGTTATCGGGTTGATGGTTCGCAAGGTTTATTCCACAATCTTAGTCTCCTGACCTTAGATCTTCTATCTATTAAATATTGTAACTACAACTCTCGCAGAGTTACAACAAATCTTCTAGATTCATTAAGTTGTCTTTCTACAAGTGAACCAAGCACGACTTCTAGGTATATCCCTATCCTAAATGCTAATTCAAATTTCTTATTTTATAAAAAAATAAGAATCTTGCTCCTTAATTTCTTCGTTCTATCCTATGATTCTCCTCCCGGATTCACATAGAAATATAAATTTATTCTAATGGAGGTCAATCATTAAAATAGTAAGCTCAAGAAATTAAGAACAACCCATATGATAATCCAAAAAGAAGCTATGAATAAGAATATTAAATAATACTCATGTTCTTAGCCTCAACCCCAGAAAGGGGGTGTTTAGCTACTCATGTTTGAATTAACCATCCAAAATAAGTAACAAATCATACCCAAATCAATCCTTGAAATAAAAAAATTCAAAAGAATGTTTATGAACCCTAAAACAGAGAAATTTTTGTTTTTCCGCTGCTGCTCTGCTTCACCAAAAGGTCCCCCACATTATCTTGGATTTTTCCTTTTATAGCTGGGAAAAAATAGTTAAAATATTCCCAATTATCCACCCAGCCATCGCGCCATGCCTTCTATTGCAATTTTCCATTAAAATTGGAGAAATCATGGAGCTCAAGTACACCCCAACAATTGTAAAATGTACCCTCACCGCGACGCGCCACTATCGCGGTGAGCCACTGGATTGGAACAATTGCGAAATAATCATCCACCGCGACGCGCTTAACCTTCAGGTCACCAAATCTGATAAACAAAACTTCTCCACAATGCGGTGGTTTTGCAAACCTTCACTGGAATTCTATGATTGCTATTTTGTTGCTCATCGTGATGCGAAGTGTCTTCAAATGAGGATTTCTTCATTCCAACTTCCCCTTTTCAGCTTAATGTCAGTCCCTTGCATTTCTTTACTACTTCCATATCCTTCTTGTATCCAATTATGCACAATTCTTTATGATTTTGATCCTGAAAGTACTAATCATATCCATTAGGAACAAAACAGAATAAAAGCTGAATTATACTTAAGAATTCATACAAAATTTCTTAAACTAAGTTCAAATTTGGGTGCATATTGGTGCTTTGAGCATTTTAATATGCCCAAGATCATGCACCCAGTAGTTGGTTGAAAAAGTCATCAATATTTGCAATGTGATATTTATTCGTGATTATGATTGTTCTACTAACGATAGTTGATTACCATTGTGAGAGAGTCATCTTTCTTGCACTTGAATAGAACTAGAGCACCCAATAGAGAGACACTAGGCCTGACAAAATCCTTATCTAAGAGGTCTTTCAATTGCACTTTGATATGTAAGCAATTTTATGATTTTTAACACCTTTTAAACCTAAACTATCATGCTTTTTCATTGATTTTATGTTAATCTCTTATTTAATGCTCATTTGTGTATGAAAATTTAAAGAGGTAAGATGAGAAAGTCATTTAATTCAAAAAGAGAAGAAATATGAGCAAAAAGAATTAAAGCTGAACTGCAAGCCCAGAAATCGACACTCAGTTACTACGATCACAACCTGAGTCTAGTCAACAAGTCAGCTTAAGGGAGATCACAATATGACTAGCTCGATCATAGGAGTCACGAATGCGGTCAAGAAATGGTGATTGCAGTTGAGCGGAAAAACTTCAAGGGAAAAATTTTAATTCACTTAAAGAGACCAATAGAAAGGTGGCATTTTTGTAATATTTTCCAAATGTGGAATTGGGGCTAATATAGGGGTTTGTTAAATCATTCTCATCCATCTTTATCTATCCTTTATCTTCTATCTTACACATTATCTTATCCTTAGTTTAGCGTTTATGACTTGGAGCTTGAATTTTTACTAATTTAAGGTAAGAATTAATTTTAGAAACTCCAAAGTAAAGGATAGGCAAATCCTATTGAGGATTCATTGGAACTTAAATTGTGGTTTAAGTTCTCTTTATTTTTCATGAATTAAATTTATGAAGATTTGTTATATTTTTGGTTATTACCTTTATGAGTTGCTAGTTATTCCTCTTGGGATTATGTTAGAATAGGGTGCATTTATGTGTGGGTTGTGATATATTTTTGTGGATGCTAGTGTGTTGGTGTTAGGTTATACTATTTCTTGAGTAAACTAATTGGGATTTATGGGTGAAAGCCCTAAATACCCAAAATGGGTTTGTGGGTGAAAACCTTAAGCTCTTGAAAGCCTAAACCATCTTTGAAAATAGGATTCGGGTGAACTTTAGGAACACTCATCATCCTTGAAAGAGGGATGCGGGAACCAAGGAAATAATAGACAACTATCGATATTATTTTGCTAATTTTCATGATCTTAGACATAAGGGTGAATATGAGGTTGACTAACTCTTGGGCACTATCCTTGAAATAGGGGTGCATAATTGAGGTATTGGTGGGTTTAATTGAGACATTCATTTGGTACTCAAAAAAGTCAATGAGCGACATCTGTGAGGTTTTGTTGAAGAAGTAGCCTCAAGGACTTTAAATCAAGCCTACCACATTATCAACGATTGAAATTTGCACTGAATTATCTTGTTTCCGTGAATAACTTGCCCCTAGGAAAGAATAGTCCCAAGATCCATTTTCGTTGATTATACTCTAATTATTCTTAGTTGTGAATTAGTTGTTTAGAAGCAAAAAAATAATCATAACTTTGAAAATATTTAAACCCCCCTCTAGTTTTTATATCTTTATATCTTATGTTTTAATTTAGTATGTACTTTCACTTAGAACTTACCCATTCGCCACTCACATTGTTCCTCGTGTATTCGACACTGACTCTTGTTGGGTTATTATATTGACAATGACCACCTTGCACTTAATTTGACATATAAATTGAGCATTATAAAAAATTATGCCGTTATCGAGGAATAATTTGGCGTATTGAGTTAGTTTTGAATTCTCGCTTACTTGCTTGAATTTTAGTTAGATAGAATTTTATTTTTTATCTATTTGTCACTATGGCATCTCGAAACTATTATGATTTTGGTAGTTGAAAATCATATCCTGATATCCATGTTGATATTATGATGGAGCCCACTTTTTGCGACATTGTAGATATGCTCCCTGGAAAGATATGTGTGCACCATCTCGATCCTATTGGGAGTATGAATGTTACTTATGTAGTTGTCGTGATGGACATTGGAGCGATTGTAAAAATATCCCTTCCCCCTATTATACTGACCCAATTGCTAGTTCTTCTTATGATTTTTATAGGTCTTATAATGAGAAAGAGAAACAAAAATATGCCAAGGACAATGAGATTGAAGAAATGCTTCAACTTATCTTGGATTGGGTATAAACGATGGGGGATAACATACAATTTATTCATCAAGACATAGAGGGATGTAAAGAGGAAATCGAAAGGATAGAGAAAGTGGGTATGGAGGAAATCAAATACCATGGTTATGCCCAGTCTTCCAAATGAGCTAAAAGTTGATAAATCCTTAGTGATTTCCCAACCAACTGAATCAGACATGAGAGATAATGCAAGGATTGAGAAAATGGTACTATAATCGGAAGAAAAAACCAACTAAATCCTTTGTGAAGGCTCTAGTCCATTTCGGTGAACGAATGTCAAAATGGATGCAACTTTGAAATTAGGGAGAATACCTCACTCGAACCATTTTTCAACATTATGCTTGGTGTATGTGATGAAAGTCGAACAACCAAAGCAAATGATGAATTTTGGAGATGAGGAGGAAAATCCCTATATTTTAGAGTTTTAAATTCCAAAAGGTGAAAATGAAGCCCCTCACATGAAGGCCAATAAATGCAAAATTTGGTCTGTAACAAGTGATTTTTTATGCTCTCACCAATACCCAATGAGCCTATTAGAATGTTTGATGTGAATTTGGGTAAAATGTTTAAATCTTCAAAGTGGAGAGATAGATAATATTTTATTGTGTCTCCACCTTTGCCCAAAGTACCCCAAAGATGTATTGATCTCATGTTATGCCACAGATTCTAGTCTTCAAAATGGAGATATAAATGATAGATAAAATATGTTGTGCCGCGACTTTAACTAAGCCGCTTCTTGGGAGGCAACCCAAGAAATTTTTCTTAATGTTTTCTAATGCGTTTGGTTTAATTTTTCGCTTGTTTTTGGGTGTTTGTAGGTAATGGCACAAGTTTGAATTAGCATCTCATGAATTAAACCCCAGATAAGTATATTGGACATTCTTTTCATCACTTTCCTTTCTCTTTAGTAAGCTTACAAGGCATGATATTTAAAATACAAATGATGATCACATTCTATGATTTCTTTTGGTATGAATTTAATTCATTTGAGCTTAATTTTGTAGAATATTGTTGTTGGGATGAAGATTTTTTAATGCGTGCCTTGTCACAAATGCTAAATTGCAAAATTATTATTTTCATACACTAGTGCACACCATGTGTTTGATGAAACACCCAGTTGAATTTATTTTCTTAATTTAGTGGTGGGTGATTTAGTTTGGTTAGTATGATTACAAGTGGTGTGTTTGGCGATGAATTTATGCATTGGGCTTATTCACATATGTTGTTATTCTATTTATTCAAGATCTTACTTTTCATGCACACCACATGTGTGTTAAAATGTCAGTAAGAGAGAAATGCATTATATGCTTGTAAAGGTTAATGTAAACTTTCTTGGGGCATTGTGTGATCATTTTTGGTGTATAGCTTTGAGTCCAATTGAACTGAAAAGTTTTATAACTGGTGATTTTTGATTGAATCTTTTGATGAATGTAGTGTCCATGGTGTGATCGGTTAGTTTGCTTATCATAGCATCTCCGGGTGAAGTCTAAGTAACCTGAGGGACATGAATGCTTGAATTTCTCTATGATAGATTGGGTGATGCCATTCTTAAGGGTAAAGGGTTGTTTGTGTTTCCATTAGTGCCACGAGTGTCTTATGAACTAAATGGATGATATATCGAGTCGTAAGGAAAGAATCCCATGACATGTAATAAAAATATGTGTCTTGCATTCACCCAAATTTTTCTTTAATTTTTTAGAAAGAGGTAAAAGTTGTAAAATTCTTTCAAAATGTCATTGGTATGAAATGAAATAGTAGTTTTCTTTTTGAAAAAAAAAAGAGATCTAGGATGTTTTAGATCTTTCTTTTGAGTGAGACCATTAAATTCAATTTTTGTCTCTCTTTACAAAGATGAGTCATGACTTAGAGTAACTTATTAAGCTCAAATTGCTCAAATTGGTTGGGAGATTAACTTTTTCTCTATGAGTACGATGCCATGTATGGTGAGATATTTGAATAATTTTTATACATATGTGTAGTCTAGAACTTTCTCCGAGTGTGTTCGAAGCAAAATCCTAGACAAGCTTGGTTTGGAGAATGACCCAAGGCCATTTTTGACCCATCACTTATCCAAATTCACACCTTAACATTTTTTCCTAGTTAACCCCTTTGAGACCTTTTAGCCATTTTTTTCATTGTGTAGTGATAACCTTGGAAAAACACGTAAGCCCTTTTTAAAATCTCTTTTTTTGGCACTTAACCTCCTTTGATGCATTGAATGATTCAAAGTAATGGAATGTAGGCGAAATCCTAACTTTAGGAGGGGTGGGATTAGTGTGATGTGCTAAGATGTGCCAAAAATTGTGTATGTAAGGTGGTCAAATCATGTGTTTATGGGATAAGAGACATACTTTATGGTAAAGTTGTTTAGGCTAACCCATAAAATATGATGAGAAATGAGACAAATGAGAGGGATAAGAAGTGCTTAAAGTTAGAAAGTCTCTTGAAAAAGCCGAAGAAATGAGGAAAAGAAAATGGTGGCTTTGAATTGTTTTGTAAATACTAATAAAAATATAGGGAAATATGGGAAATAAGTTGAAAGAGGATAAGATGGATAGGGAGAGGATAGATAAATTGCATTGAAGGAGGTATTTTAGTCCCTTGATCCATGTATATTCCTTCCTGCGTCTTAAACCTTCATCTTAACCCACAAGACCATGGTGATTCCAAACTAGGTAAGTTTACATTAGTGGAAAAAAACACAAAGGGAATGCCTATGGTTCTTCTTATTTTACTTGAATTTCTTTACGAGAGTGATTGTGAATTCTTTCATTGTTTGAGCTCCTTTAGAAATTTCAATGTCTTTTGTGTGTATGGATCCAACTCTTGCTTGTGAGTGGCATCAATACTTTGGGTTAAAGGGTTAAGTCTTGCTCTTGATCTGGGTAAATATGTTAAGTAAGTAGCATAATGAAGATTGAGACAATCTTTGAAAATTTTGTGTCTCCTCTTAAGATGCTTTGTTGATTTGGAAGGTTCATGTGATATAAAGTTTAATCCTTGCTTCATAAAAATGTACTTATTGAAAAATTTTGGTTCACTTGTTACCATGACATATTTGAAAGTCCTTATAGACCTTTGTTCGCTTGTTCCTTTAGTATAGCTCTCTTCTGGGTGTGTTTGAGTTGAATAACCTAACTCACTGAATTGTTCTTGGTTGCTTGAGGACAATTAATAGTCTAAGTTTGGGGATGCTGATAAGTCATCAATTTTATGATTTTTTTAGCACCTTTTAAGCCTAAAATATCATGCTTTTCCATTTATTTTAAGTTAATCTCTTACTTAATGCTCATTTGTGTTGGAAAAGTTAAAAATAAAAGATGAGCAAGTCACTTAAGTAAAAAAGAGAAGAAATACTAGCCAAAAGAATAAAAGTTGAACTACAGGCCCAGAATTCGACCCTCAATTACCGCGAGCGCGACCTGAAGGTCACGATCGTGTCCAGTCAACAAGTCAACTTGAGGGCGATCAAGATATGACTACCGTGATCATGGGAGTCGCAAATGCGGTGTAGAAATGGCAATTGTTGTTTAGTGGAAAAGATTCAAGAGAAAAATTATAATTTACTTAAAGAGACCAAGAGCAAGGTAGAATTTTTGTAATATTGGTCAAATGTGGAATTGGGGATAATATAGGGGTTTTGTAGCTTATTCTCATCTATATTTATCTACCCTTACTTTTCTATCTTACATATTATCCTATCCTTAGTTTAGGGTTTATGACTTGGATCTTGGATCTTGAATTTATGTTAATTTGAGGCAATCATTAATTCGAGAGACTCTAAAGTGAAGGATTGGAAAATCCCATTGAGGATTCATTGGAATTTAATATGTGGTTTGCATTCTCTTTATTCTTCATGAATCAAAATTATGGAGAATTTGGAATATTTATTTATTATCTTTATGAGTTTCTAGTTTTTCCTCTTGGGATTATGTTAGAATAGGGTGCATTTATGTGTGGGTTGTAATTCGTTTGTGTATGTGCTAATGTGTTGGTGTTGGGTTCTACTATTGCTTGAGTAAATTGATTGGGATTTATAAGTGATAGCCTTAAATACCCAAAATTGGTTTGTGGGTGAAAACTCCAAGCTCTTGAAAGCCTAAACCATCCTTGAAAGAGGAGTTTGGATGAACTTTAGGAACCCACATAATCCTTGAAAGAGGTATGTGGGAGCCAAGGAAATAATAGATAATTATCGTGTTTAGTTTTATAATTATCACCATCTTATACATAAGGGTGAATATGACGTTTACTGTCCCTTGGGTACCATCCTATAAATAGGGGTGCCTAATTGAGGTATTGGGTGGCTTTGATTGACATACTGATTAGGTACTCGAAGTCAATGGGTGACATCATTGATGTTCTGTTGAAGAACTAGCCTCAACGACTTTAAGCCTAGACTACCACATCATCAACGATTAGAATTTGCACCAAATTATCGTGTTCCCATGAATAACTTGCCCCTAGGAAAGCATAGTCCCAAGTTCAATTTTAATTGATTATACTCTAATTATTCTTTGTCTTAAATTAGTCATTTAGAATCCCAAAATTAATCATATCTTTGAAAACATTCAAAACCCCCTAATTTTTACATCTTTGTATCCTAAGTTTGAATTTAGTAAATACTTTCATTTCAAACTTACCCATTCGCCACTCATATTGTTCCTTGTGGATTCCACCCTTACTCTTGTTAGATTATTATATTGACAATGACCGTCTTGCACTTAAATTGACGTGTAAGTTGAGCATAGTCACACTTTCAATTTCTTAAGCTTGGCTGGATCTATTTCGTATGGTAAAATTGAAATATGTTGGGTATCTGGAGGGAAATCTATTCTGAAGTCAATTTCCCTCTCGAGAGGCATTTCGAGAAGATCTTTAGGAAACACTTCTAGAAAATTGTTCACTACTAGAACTGACATGAGGCTTAGAGTTTTGGACCTTGAGTCCTTGACTCAAACAAGATGATAGATTTACCCCTTGGAAATCATTTTTCTTGCCTTAAGGAATCAGACAACTTGGCCTATAGGCATTGAGGTACTACCCTTCCATTCTATGATCGTCTCATTAGGAAATTGAAAGTACACTACTCTGTTTCTGCAATCAACTGAGGCATATAAAGAGTGAAGCGAATCCATGCCAAGAATAACATCAAACTCAGTCATTTCTATCTCTACAAGGTCAACTGAGGTGACCCTCGAGGATACTATGATGGGGAAATTTCTGTATACCCGACTAGCTACTACTGAGCTACCGACTGTGGTAGAAATTGAAGAGTTCTATAAGGATTTTGGGACTAACACCAAAATCTACTACTATATAGAGAGTAATGAAGGAAAATATGGCTCCAGGATCTAATAATGCATGCACATGAAGTTGAAAACTTGTAACGTACCTGTAATAAAATCAAGAGAACCTTCCTGATCCTATTTAGTTTGAAGGGCATAAGCCTATTCTGATGCTGTCCACTAGTAGAACCAGAGGTGGCACCCTATTGAGTAGGGTGACCTACTAGAATGAACGAAGAAATAGTCCGACACTGTTGTTGATCATTTCTACCTTTCTGCGCAACCCACGAACACTTCCTTTCTTTGTAGCTTATCTTTCCCTAACCAAAACAAACATCACTGCCAGCCATGCACTCTCCCTTGTGGTTCCTACCACATCTATGGAAGACTAGGTTGGAGCGACCAATATTCAAGCTTCCTTGGGACTTAGAGCCTAGCGTTGTATCACAACTTTCCTATCTGAACTTAGGTACTTGAGCACTGGGAAAATATGGGGTTGGGGCTAAAGATTTATAGAGAAACTAAGAATGATTCCCACCATCTAACATATGTTGAGATAAAACTAACAGTTTGGGCCTTCTTATTTTCCCTTTCACTTTACTTTACCTTCTCCTTTCGATCTACTGCGCATGAACTGTCAATAAGGAGATATTCATATCCTTAACCAATATGTCCCTTTTACACTCCTTAACCATATACTTAAGGACACCATACACAAACTTACTCATTCGGGCCTTAGATCTGGACATATTAGTAGAAACATACCTTGCCAACTAAGTAAACTTGAGAGAATACTCCTTCACACTCATGCTACCTTATGAGCACCTATACTTTTTTTTTCCTCAACTCAAGTGGAAAGAACTTGTCCTTAACTATAGCAGCAAACTTATCGCACTCTGCTAGTCCTGTATGTACACCTTTATCTTCTTTCCACTACTTATACGAAGTATGAGCCACTCCTAAAAGCTGGTAAACAGCGAAATCAGGATGTTCACTCAAAGTGATAACCATAATGTTAGTCACTTTCTACACACTATCCAAAAACTTCTGTGGATCCTCCTCAGGATTAGACCAAAGAATACTGGGGGATTCATCCAAGAGAAGTCCTGAATTCGAGTTACTACCGTAATCAATGCTTGGTTGGATGAGGCAATAATTTGATGATTATTCTGAGTAGCCATAGATTGGTCTAGCTCTTTAAAATAAGTTTTGAACTCAGCGTGAGAGAACTGCTCTTTCAGAGGGTCTTCGAGAAAAGGTCGTGGTGCTTGTTGGTTCCTATTCTTCCTTCAATTAGCACTTCTTAGTGGAATTTTCAATAAATATGTAAAAGATGAGTTAGAAGAAGAATTTTAAAAGATCTTACACGCTATCACACAATATGAATAATGAAGAACTGAGACTTTCCTAAAACATTTACGATCTTCTCGCCCATAAGTGTGGCATGCTTCACACCTATGAACGAGAGTCTATTTAACTCGGCTTTCAAACACTGTAGGACACTTTAAACTTTCTTCTTTGATACAAAGTTTTTCATGACCCGAGAAAACCCCTAGTATTAACATGGTGCTTAGATCTACAAGTGATCCCAGGATAACCCATGGTCTGGCATGCATTAGGATACTGAAGAAAATTTAAAAAATACTAGGTGTAAGCTAATTTAAAAACAAACTGATAATAAATAGTAATGGAATCAATACTAATACTGTCTGAAATACTCAACAAACTAAAAACATAACTGACTTTCCGACTGCCATTAAATTATAATTAGTTGATGGGACAAGCCCCCAATTAATTCCAACTGACTGAAATAAAATAAAATGCTAAAATAGATAACTGATAACTAGTCCTCAAAGCTATGTTATTTAAAAAATGTACAAGTAGATATGTGTTAATTATGAGTTATGTTACAGATGTTAATTTAATTGTTGATTATGAGACTATTATTAATTAAGTTATCTTGTTAACTATGTTGTTATTTATTTGTTAAATATGAGAAGACCATTTTAAAATACACAAGCTTTTAGAGAAATTAAAATAATTTTAACTAGTTACTACCCAGAATATAAGAAGTTAAATAAAACAAAAGAAAACCCCCATAGATTATCTTACTTAATTACCTTAATATCTAGCAATGAGGTAAAATTAATAATTTATTTAAAATATAGAAGAATGAGATACATACCACCTAATTATGATAAAATCAGATTTCGGTATGCACCAAAATATTATAAATATTGTACAGATGAATAACATAACAAAATCACAAAAATATAAAGAACTAAAACAAATAATATCTGAAAAACGAAAAGAATTAAAAATAAGAAAAAAAAGACTACAATATAACATGATTGTTGGAGTATGCCAAAATTTAATAAAAGCACAAAAGGAAGAAATATCATATTTAGAATCACAAATAGATAATCTAGATTACATATATCAACATGATCTATACACTATCAAGTAGATAAAATGAACAAAGAAGAATTTATAATAGACGAAAAAACATATAAAAATCATGAAGGATTAAAGATAAGAACAATATTTTCTAATTTAGGAAGAAGATATAAGAAAATAGGTGAACATTTATATTTAATAGAGAAAAAAGAATTAAAATTAGAAGATAAATTAACAGCTATGGTAAGAATAATAAGAGAAAATAAGGAAATAGATAGAAAAAAAGAAATAGATAAAATAAAATGACAGACTACAGAAGAAATACGAAAAATAGAAGAAACTAAAAATAATAGGATTACTGAATTAGAAAAAGAACTACAAATACTAAAAGAGCTGTATGAAAAAAGACACAAAGAAAGAGAAGAAAAGGATAAAGAAAAAAAATTATTAATTGAGATAAATTAATTTAAAGAAAAATTAGAAAATAAAGAATTAGAAACTAATGAAATAGAAATAAATACAATAGATGCTGAAGAAACAGATAATTATGATTCGGAAGATAGTGAAACATATACAGAAATTTTATCAAATATAGAAAAACTAGAAATAAATGAAAAAAAAGAAATAATTAATAAAGAAAACTTAGAAAATACAAACACGGCAATAAACACTCTTGATAAAAAGGACGATGAAAAAATAATACCTAGTACATCAGAAATAAGAAAACCTACATATTATTATAAAAATAAGTTTATAAAATATAACCTAAGGGATGAATATAACAAATGGACACCAAAACAAATAATTAATAAAAATTATAACTTCTTAGACTTAGACTGTGTAATAGATGTAGATAAAACGATACAATTATGGATAGGATATATAACAAAATAATTATTAGACAATGGTATAAATGCAATAGATACACCAGAATATATAGAAAAAACACTAATAGGAACAACAAAATTATGGTTTTTAAATTTAACTAAAAATAGTAAAAAGGTATTAAGAAATGATAAAGAAACAGAAGGAACAACAGTAACTAAACTAACATCTATAGACAAATTAGAAAAATATGAAATGACTATAAGAGATGAATTTAGCAGTATGGCAACAGAAGAAGAAGAAGAACAAAATAAAGAAAAAGATACAAATAGGAATTTAATGTTAAAACTAGCAATATGTAATATGTGCTATATAGATGAATATACGTGTGCATTTAAAAAATACTACTATAAGGGAACATATAATATAGAACAAAGTAAAGAAGTAAGAATATTATATTTTAGTAAATTACCCGAACCATTTAGTTCAAAAATAATAAAGAGTTGGGATGAAGCAAACATAGTAGATACCCTTGGAGCAAGAATAAAATTTCTACAACAATGGTATAGGAATATATGTGAAAAATACAGAAAAGAAATGAAAATGGAAAAAATATTAATAAGAAATTTAGCATGTTGCAAGGATAAAATAGCACCTGAATTTGGATGTGAAAAAAAATATTATGAGAAAAAAAAAAGACATAAGAAATATAAGAAATACGAAAAATCAAAATATAAGTATAAGAAACCAAGAAAAAGATATTATGTAAAAAATTATAAATATAAAAGACCATATAAGAGAAAGAAATCTATAAAAGAATGTACTTATTATAATTGTGGAAAACTAGGACATTTAGGTAGAGATTGTAAAATGCCTAAAGACTCAAAAAACAAACAAATATCAGAAATAAAGATAGAAAATACAAAATATATGCAAATAGATTATATAGATTACGAATTAGAAAGTGAAGATAGTATATATGAAATTTCGAAAAATGAAACAAATAATGAAATATATAGTGAATTAGATGAATCAAATGACTGAAGAAGATATAACAATAATAACAAAGGAAGAATATTTAAATGAAGAAGGAACAGATCAGAAAATAATATTTGATAATAATATATTTGACGAAATAAAAGGAAAAGTATTAGATTTAAGTGTAAAAAAAATATTTAAAATACCAACAATAAAAAATCTATTTAGTAGACAAAAAGAAGAATACTACGTAGTAAGCCAAAAAGAACATGTAATAGACTGTAGATATGGAAAAGGTAGAGCTAGTATACCACTAGTAACAAAAAGAATAATTAAAAAAGAAATAAACGATATAAAAAGTAAAGACCCAATTAAATATGTACACCTTGCAGGAACAGAGACATTAATAAAAGCATGTTTTAGAGAAGGAATAGATACACCAAAAGAATTATATTTAGCAGATGATAGAATTATAAAACCTTTAGAAATAAGTATAATAACCGCCATAAGAGGAAATTTAATATACCAAAAATTTAAATTTATAATAAGGGTGAATTATTTAGTGGCAATAACAGATAAAAACATAGATAAATCATTAGTATTATATTGGAAAATATCAGGAATAGAACTAACTCTAGGATGTAAAATATTTACAGCAAGATGTAAAAACCTATATGTATTAACAACAAAACATAAAATAACGGGAAAAAATAAAATTAATAAAATACAAATAGAAAGTCCTTTTCATCAATTTGTAAAAACAATTGATAACAATGATTATAGTTACAAAGACATGGATATAGAAGAAGATTTAGAGATAATAAATGATAGAATAAGTATAACAAAAAGAATAGCTTTCGAAAAACCAGAATCATCAGGATCATCGAAAAGAACAGATTATGAAATAATTTCAATAGTTAATTTAACTCAATATTATATAATGGGAACAATAAATGAAAAAGAATATTTAATACTTCTAAATACAAGACAAGAAGAAAACCATATAGCAAAATACCAAGTGAAAAATGAAGAAATAAAATCTAATAGTAATATATGCCCAGATCTACCCAAAAGTTTAATAACTACTAAAGATACAGTAGAAAAGGAAATAATAATAGGAGATATAAAATAAAAATAGAATTTAAAATAAAGGAAGATATGCAAAAAACAAACATAATACTAGGAATAAAATGGTTAGAACAAGTAAAATCCTACAATATAGAACATACACAAATAACCATAACCTATAATAGAGAAAAATTATTAATAAAAAGATCTTTGACATGATATGAAAATATATGTACTTATGAAAATAATAGTGGAATGATATTATAATAGATATTATACACCTATGATAGATACAGGAGCGGAAACCAACTTATGTAGATATAATTGTTTACCAGAAGAAAAATGGGATAAGCTAAAAACACCAATAGTAGTAAAAGGATTTAATAATGAAGGAAGCTTAATTACCTATAAAGCTAGAAATGTAAAAATACAAGTATGGGATAAGCTATTAACAATAGAACAGATCTATAATTATGAACTAACATCAAAAGATATGCTTTTAGGAATGCCGTTTTTAGATAAACTATATCCACATATAATAACTAAAACACATTGGTGGTTTACAACACCATGTAAACAAAAGGTAAGAGCAAAAAAAGTTACTAATAAAATAAGAAAGAAAACTGATTGGATAAAAGAAAGTGAAAAAATCACACAAAAATTAGAAAATATAAAAAATACTGAAGACACAATAAAACTAGTTATATTTTTAATAAATAAAGAAGAAATAACTATATTTTCAATAGATAAGGTAGAAATAATAAAGAAAAAATTAAGACAACTATACAGTGAAGATCCACTAAAAGGATGGGAAAAATATAAAACAACTGTAAAAATTGAGCTAATAGATAAAAATTGTATAATAACCCAAAAACCATTAACATATAACTTTAATGATTTTAAAGAATTTAAAATGCATATAGATGAATTATTAGAAAAACAATACATACAAAAAAGCAATAGCAAACATAATAGTCCAGCATTTATAGTAAATAAACACAGTGAACAAAAAAAAGGAAAAAGTAGAATGGTTATTGATTATAGAAACCTAAATGCAGAAACTATGACATATAATTATCCAATACCAAATAAGATATTAAAAATAAGACAAAGACAAGGATATAATTACTTTAGCAAATTTGACTGTAAATCAGGATTTTACCACCTAAAGTTAGAAGAAGATTCTAAAAAATTATCTGCGTTTACGGTACCACAAGGATTTTATGAATGGAATGTGTTACCATTTAGATATAAAAATGCACCAGGTAGATACCAACACTTTATGGATAGTTATTTTAAACAGCTATCTGATTGTATAGTATACATAGATGATATACTATTATATACAAAAACTAAAGAGGAACATTTAAAATTACTAGAACAATTTGCAGGTATAATAGAAAATTTAGGAATAAGTTTAAGTGAAAAGAAAGCTGAAATTATGAAAAATTAGATAGAGTTTTTAGGAATACAAATAGATAAAAGTGGAGTAAAAATGCAACAACATATAGTACAAAAAATAATAAATTCAAAAGAAGAATTAGATATAAAAAAAAATTACAATCATTTTTAGGATTAATAAACCAAGTAAGAGAATATATACCAAAATTAGCAGAAAATCTAAAGTCATTGCAGAAAAAAATAAAAAAGGATGTAGAATATAATTACAACGAAGAAGATAAAAAACAAGTACAGAAAATAAAAATACTTTGTAAATAATTACCAAAATTACAATTTCCAAATGAAAATAAAAAATTTACATATATAGTAGAAGCAGATGCAAGTGAATATAATTATGGAGGAGTACTTAAATATAGATATAAAGGAGAAAAATTAAAACATCATTGTAGATACTACTCAGGTACGTTTAATGAAACAGAAATAAATTGAAAAGAATTATGCTCATTATATAAATGTTTATTAGCATTTGAGCCATATATTGTATATAACAAGTTTATTGTACGAACAGATAATATACAGGTACATTGGTGGTTAACAAGAAAAATAAAAAATTCAATTACAACGATGGAAATTCGGAGATTAGCATTGAATATATTAAATTTTACGTTTACAATTGAAGTAATTAGTACTAACAAAAATGTTGTTGCAGATTACATACAAGACAAAGCTACACAGACTGATATAATAGAAGATGATGCTTTAGAAAAGATACTTAAAACCCTAACTACACTTTCACTGAAAGTGGACAGTATGGGTAATGAAATAGAAAAGCTAAAGACTAATGAAGTTAAACTGAAGTCTGAAGCTATGACTCAGATAACTTAGCAGTGTGCAGAGCTATGTCGATCGGAAGACAATAAAATTCTAGAGCTAAAAGGAGACGTTGGGACACTTCATAAAACCCATAATGTTTATCAATCTACAACTGCAGGTACAAACAAAGGAGTTAGTGGACAAAGATATCAGAACATGAACATGAACAAGATATTTGAAAACCCATTTATACCAAAAACAGAAAAAGACCCCTTGTTCATACCCCCACAAACTACCACATATTGAGAAAGTTTAAACCAAGATAGAAAAGCCTATAACCATGTAACTCGAGCATACATAGAAAACATCCACAAAATACAGACTTACCTAAACCTTAAACCCAGAGCCACAAATATCCAAGAACCAAACACAAACTATATAACCCAAAAATTACAAGGTTACAACAAGTTAATCGCACTACCAAAAACCAACCCAAGCTTAGTTAAAACTTGTTTCAGTTATGGATTATTAAATACCATATATACCCAAGAAGGAGATGAACTAACTGCTATACGAGAATTATATAGAACATTCGCCACTTATAAGAAAATAACCAAAGGAAATCTATTTTTTATAAAGTTTTATACTGCACCAGCAGAGATATTATATGACGAAATTAAACCAGTTATACAAGTTGTAAAAATAGGATTAACCAGAGATATAATTATATCGGAAGATATTGTTCAACAGCTAGAGATACCTAAAGTTGAGATACCTAATTTTTATGCAAATAAACGAATTATTGGAATATTTTCAATTGTTCAAGAATTAGCAAATAACTACCTAAATGGGAACCCAATATAGAGTTATTATTCAAGAGATCATTAAATGATTTATTCAAATTCAAGGGAGCTACGATAGTCAGATATAGAAGAAGTTAAACAATGGATTATGACATTGCTCAATCCAGAAAAGCAACCATCTACAAGGGAATTAAAAAGGAATTTATTTCAGAAAAGTTATTGACCAGATATTGTAAGTTAATTGGACACAAATATCCAGACCATCTATGTTCGAGATATAATGGAGAAGATAATATTATCCCAGAAGTTCAACTAGAATAAAAGAAGACAAGAACGCCAGCTGGAAGATAGAAAAACTATAAAAAGCAATGGAGTAATGAAGGAATAAAGACAAAAGACAAAGAGACAAGATAATAAAAGCTAGAAAGTAACATGTATAGTTTTTTTTTGAATTTTGTTACGTAAATTATTTGTATAGTTTTTGACTTTTTGACAAAAGCCATTATTAGTCTAGTTTTAGGCATTAAATTATTTTTTTCTTTTTATACTTTAAGTCCTTTTCTACTTTTGAAAAGGAAGACTTTTTGTAAAACTAGGAATAGTATATAGTTTATGTGTAAACTAGGAGTAGTAAATAGTTTACACGTTTTCATCTTTTTAGAGATTATAAATATGTAAGCCATGAGGCAATCTAAGGTAATACTTTCATGTGTTGAAAGAAAGCCTTCTCTCTTGTACACAAAAAAATTTGAATATTTAATAAAAACAGATAATTTCTAAGGAAAAGCTATGGATGAGCAAAGTACAAATTTATCAAATCTACTAGAACAGGTATTTTCATTTACAATTATGAATAGCTAAATTCATAAATTCCTGACAATCATGATATAATAAAATAAGCTCATGTTAGTTACTTTATAGTAGAATTATTCAAAGAATTGCATGTTAAAAAGTTTATTAGCAAAGTGGAAAAGGAAAAAATTCCCAAGAACTATGCCAACCTAAAGGTGAAACCGGTGAGGCAAAGAAGCCGTGATAGGGGAGTAACCAGAGTAGAGATGTTGTTTAGGGAAAAAGTATCCAGATTACCATGTTAATAGTGACCGAAGAACATGTTATTTAAGAATAATCTAGTATATAGTGATCTAAGATGATCATATTTTGTTATGAATATAGTTGAAAGGAATATTTTAAAATAGAATCATATGAAAAAGAATGACTACCTACTTATCTGATGAAATAATAGATAAATTTAAGATACTTGTTTTGTATGTACTTAAGGATATAGAAATAGTAGATATAAGAAAGATCATATGGGAAAAAATATTTGATAAATATATTATGACTAGAATAAATTACATACCACACCTACCTACCTACTCCTACATATACCTACATGCCAAACCTACGCATCAACCATGATAAACTACGAATATTGGAAAATGGATATGAAAAATATACAACTAATGAAAACAAATTTAGAAGAATATATGAGAACTAAAAATATAAAATACATAGAATACCTTAATGAAAATATAGAAAAATTAATAAGATTAAAAAAAATAACTAAAGAATATTATGAAAAAGCATTTAATCAAGCCTAAATGACAGATAATCTTAAAATACTTGTTTTATATATACTTAGAGATATAGAAATCATAGACGTAAAGAAAATAATATGGAATTTTGAGAATGAAGATGAAGAGTTATTAAGTTCTATAGAAAACCTACACTTATATAATGAAAGCTACTGCTCATATTTAGATAGTTATTATTAAGATGGATATTATACAGATTAAAAACGTTAGAATATATAAGAAGAGTTAGAGAAAAACAAAGTTGGCTACACGAAGAAATTAATTATAGAACCAGCTTAGAAGAGGAAGAAAGCAATTAAAAGAAAGATTAATTATGATAGATAAAATCTTGGAACAACTAGAATTAAAAGATAGTTTAGATTATGATTTAGACATAGAATTATTCATAGAAGAAAAAGACAGGATAATAAAAGAAATAAATAACCTAGAATTTAATATCAGATATAGTACAATTAGAATAAATTATTACAAAGAAATTTTGTCGTATTACAACTACTATAGGATAAAATGATAAACTATGAATACGTAGATATTGGAGACAAGATATGTAGCAAATAAGATTAAACACTTATGAAAAAGAATCTACTTGATTACATAAAAAACAAGAATATGGAACATATAGTATACCTTAAAAATAATATAGAAGAATTAATAAGGTTAAACCAAATAACTAAGGAATGCTATGACATAGCATTTCGATCAACATGATAGAACTAGTAAGTACTAGTTATCTACTAGTTATCCAAATACAACTTATCCACGCAAGTTACCCAAGTTATCCGCACCCCCTACAATTAACGCCCGTACATATATTATGAGACAATATAGCGCAACGAAGTATTTGATTAGTTCTTTGAATGTATTGAGTATGAGGGATGGGAAAATTACTAATAATGCACACCTGTACCACATGAAGTAGTATAGGATGGTTGTTGTCAATAGGTCAACTCTCGTTGAGGTCGAATCCACAAGGAGTGAGATTTAAACTTCAAATCCTATGGGTGCACTATTTACTAAAAAGATACCTAAAGTGTATACAAAAAAGAAACACCTAATATAAAATGGGGAGTTGTTTTGGAGAAAGAAATTGTCAATGCCGAGTCAAACATCAAACTAGAATAACACTTCCAATCTAGAATTCAATTTAGGAGGAATCTTGGAATTATATCTACCTAAGGAAGAGGTGTGCATGGGATCACGATGGCTTAATATGACTTCTAATTATTGCGTACATGGTAGGATAGGTCAAAAATCTTTGAAGTTAGTTTGTCAACAAAACTTCAAAGATGTCACTCTTGGGTCTTTTGAGCATATAATGAGTCTATCAATAATAATCACCCAAAACCTCAATTCAGGCATCCGTATTTCTAGGATGATGCCCATCACTTGACTCACTCTCCATCTACTCTTATTTCTAAGATAGTAAAATAAAGTAAGCCACGCTCTCAATCATCCACCATTGCTTTGTACCCCTATATCCCTTTTGTAAGGAAGCTATGGGTTCCCAAGAGTTAATCAACATCCCTCTTTCAAGGATGATAAGGGTTTTCAAGAGTTTTGGGTTTTCACTAAACAAACCTATTTAGAGATTTGGGGTTATCACCCACAAATTCCTACTATTTAAAACTAAGAAATGGTGGAATCCATGATCAACAACTAAAACACATACAAACACACCATCACCCAAACACAATTGCACCTTAGTTAAACATAATCCCAAGACTAAAATAATTAGTTACTCATGAAGAGGTTAAAGAAAAATATACCATAAGGATTTCATGAAGAATACATTCTTCACAAACACTAAAATTAAAGCCTCCAAAGTTAATTACATAGCTTTCCCAATTTGTGGTTTTTGATTCAAATTCAAAAGTTTCTCAATGGTGTTCACTACCCAAAGAATAAAATGGTTTTAGTCTATATGAGGATTCGAAATTGGCTTGGTGGAATGAAAAACCTCACCTGGGAAAAATACCCGCGTAGCCACAATAGAAAAGGATTGTTTGCAAGCACGGCTAGTGCGACCACAGTAAAGACTCCACAATCGTGCCCTTTTTACCTTCTTGACTGATTGTGATTGCGAATCACAAACTGCGATCACAACCCACAAATCACCATTAGGGTAACTGAGGCTTGAGACTGCTCCAAGTATTTCAGCTGAACTTTCTCCCTTTATTTGGTCCATTCCTGCTTTAGTCTATATTTTTCATTTTTCTAGCTTGTGTGTCTGCAAAATATGAAATTTAGTGCATTTAATCACTCACTTTTCTCACTTAGATCTTCAAATCGCAGTAGCGTGCATAATTTTTTAGTGTAAATAAGTGGTGAAATCACTACTCATCAATACCCCCAACTTAAAACTTTGCTTATCCGTAAGCAACACTACTTCTTACCAAAAGATAATGCATATGTATGCCCAAATTTTATTACCAAATGATCACAATGACCTCAACTTGATTACTATCACCAAAAGGTCTTCACACATGGGCAAAATTATTTTAATGACACCCGTCATCATAAAATGCAATATTCAAGTCTGCAAAAAACTTTTAAAAAGCAACCATGTAACAATCACTGATACTCTAAAAGTGACTTATCTTTTGACCTTAATTACATTATAATCCTTTTTCCTTATTTTTTAGGAGATTACAAGATCACCCACCTTAAATTGCTCATATTCCTCCTCACAAGAAAGAAAATTCCACACGCCAAGTTATCAAATATGCAATAAGGAATTTAATTGCAAAACACTCTCTCTATCTCAAGAACTCATGAGGCTAACAAGTACCATGCCATAGGCTTGCCCCTATTTTAAATTGCCACTACAAGGACTATATTTGGCTAGAAATAAGAAGAACTTTTTTATCTTGTAACATAGTTTTTGGGGTAGGGTGGGATATTAATTAAGGACAACATGGTTATACCTACCTTGAACTTCTACATCACACTCTTTCAAACTTTTGGTCATGGGCCACTTCTTTTCTTTCACTAATGTGCCTACTTTTATTTCCTTAGTTAACCCATTTTCTTTTCATTTTTTTTTTCTTGCATATTTTATGTATTTCTTTCCTTTATTGGGTCCTTTATTTTTCCTATTAATTTGTTTTCATTGCTTGAGCTCTTAGGCACTTACTTATAATTTCATGGCCTAAAGTTATCTTTCCCAATTTTCACCACCCTCAACTTAGGCTTTTAGCCTTAATTTGCATTCTTAAGTTCAAGGAGAATAGGGTTCAAAAGAGGTATAAGAATTAAAAGGCTTACAGCCTGCAATGTGTTTGCCAATCAAAGGTGTAAAGGCTCAAAATGGGCGACTAGGGATGAAATATATGCAGGGTTAGGCCTTTTAGGCTAAAATTGACTTACAAAATCACAAGGATGACCTAGGATCATCTTACCAACAAAATACAATAAAAATTTAGCTTTGAGAGACTAATGTGATAAGTTCTACATGGTACAAGTATGCATGAGATTCAGAGAAATAATCTCACCACACATGGAATGCAAATTAGCCAAGGGGGATTAATTGCTTCTTCCGCTAGAGACAAAAATAGAGTATCTACCAATTTTCACGTATTAAAATTTCTGAGTCACAAAAAGAGAAAAAATTTAGTTACAATGTTTCTCACATCCATGCCCTTGATTTTTAAAATTTTTTGAGGGATGGGAGTTTTTACTTTGGATTTTCACCATAATAATTTGCTAATTATGGGACCAACCCAAGCCTTTCTCATATTGTAATTTTCATATGGGCCAACCAACCATATGGTTACTAATTTTTCTCCATAGGTATGAACGTAAATCCAAATTTGAAATGCCACAGGTACTCAAACATTCCTTGCATTTGTGACCTTGATGCCACAGGTACTCAGACTTCCCCTGCATCCATGGCTTAAAACCCAATCACGATAATTTCCCCTTAAGAATATTTTCACTCAATCTATCATTGGTAAAAGCTCATCCGTGATGTTGGGTGTATTTATGCATCCTAGTGTTACTATTCTATCCTTTTTAGCCTTGTTTTGAGGATGATTCTAAGATATAATTATTGATAATGAGATAAATATGTTAAAACATGTATTTATAAGGTTCCAAGTGAAGTCCAAGTGAGTTTGTACTCAAAAGAGTCAATTTGAGTTCAATATAGAAAACTAGTCTTCCTAGCTTGAGCTAGTTTCTTTGCTAGTCTATCTTGTTGGATTCTATTGAGTTATATGTATTCCTTGTGATTTTAAATGTGTTATGATAAGTGGAACAAGTTTTTAGGACTTTACAAAGTTCATATGATTCAAAGAGTGGAAACTTAAAGGGAAAGATCATGAAACCAACCTAGTCTAAGCTCTTCTTTTAGATTCATCGTAATGGGTTTAGTGTTGTTTGTGCTTCTAATTCGTGTGGTGGGATGATGTAGAATGATTTTGGAGATGAATATGATGATATTTTGGTGTTTAAGATGCTTGTAAATAAATGGAAATACACCATAAGACAAGGTATGGAAGGAGGAAGGGCCAACACTTAACCAAAATTCGGAGGACAAATTTCAGAAAGTGCATCGCATTCTCCACCCTCGACCAATACAGGGTGTGTTGAACACCCCATTCCATATATATGGAGTGTGTAACACACACTCCAGTCCACACATGGGCGTTTCAAGCTAATTTTACTCCTACACAGACTTGGTTTACCCTTATGCTATATATACAAGTTGTATCATGTTTTTACATATATTTTGACATATTTTGGAGATCAAGGGGACACTAAAACTTCATTACTAGTTTTTTTTATCAATTTTATTTAGTTCTTACATATTTTTAGTCATTAATTGCAACCTTATGATTAAGATTATGACTATGCATAGCTTAACACCCCTTTTTCTTAGTTGAAGCCAAGAACACGATTATTATTGCTATGGATTAAGTTTGTTTTATTTACTTATAAATATTAGTTGTTTTTTAGCTTATTATAACTATTTTAAGGATTCACAACCCTTAGAATACATCCATTGTCAATCTTGTGAACTCGGGAGAGGGAATAAAATGATTTAACATGGGAATAAGTAGAGTATGGTTCTTGATTCTTTATAAAATAAAAAACTTGAATTAGTATCTAGGATAGGGATGTACTTATATACCTTACTTGACTCATATGTAGGATGATATTTGTTAATAACTTAAGTAAATTATTACATCCTCGCTCAATGATATAGGTGTAAGGTTCAACTTAGGTAATAGATTAGAGGATGGGAAGCCATAATTGCGCAATTAACCCTATGAATCAACAACCAAGATAATCAAGTTAACGAATGAAATCCAAAAGCATAATATGATTGTTCAGAGTGCTTAAACCCTAGGTTTTCTTATAGTGATTGTCTTAAGACCTTTACTTTTTGCATTGTTTAGTTTTAATTTACAATTTCCAAACTCTCTTTTGGTTACTCTCGCATCAATTGAATCAAAATTGTGAACTAAAATCAATTCATTGCCAAATATAGACTCTGTGGGATCGATAACACAGATTTCTTGAACGCCACTATATTACTTGGTAGCCCATGTATACTTGCATGTGTTCTTGAGCACTGTTAAGTTTTTAACGTCATTGCTGGGGACTTGTTATTTGGCAATTGTTTATTTTAGTTTTACTTTTAGGTTTATTTGGTGTTTTTATACTTGGTCTTGGTTTTGTTCTTGTAGGAAAGAGGTTTATAGGTTTATAAGCTGGCAAGGGATTGGGAGTTGGTAGAACCAAGCCCATAATTCGAGAAACTTTACCATCAATTCAGGAGAGAAGTAATTCTTCTCCCTAGAATTCCTTAAATCCAAGAAGGCTAAGAGAATACTGTTCCTATGGTTGAACAACAAGTTGCCGGTAGGAAGGTTAGGAAAGTGGCAGTCCCACTTCCAATGAACTTGACTTCCTCAATTCAAAGACCGAAAGTTGGGGGGAATTTCTATTGAAATATAATATGGTGCAGTTTCTTATTAGCAATGGAAAGTTTGCAAGGCTTTCACACGAAGATCCACAAGTCCACTTGTAGACCTTCATTGAGATTATAGATATATTCACTCCGACAGGGGTGACTCCAGATTACGTAAGGCTGACACTGTTTCACCATTCACTTTTGGGGGAAGCTAAAAAGTGGTTGAATATGGAGCCGGCCAATTTAATCACATCATGGGATGACTTAGCCAAAATGTTCCTTATCAGATTCTTTCCATCAGAAAAGATTGCGAGACTTCACAGTGAAATAGTGAGATTCAAACAGAAGCCTGATGAAAACCTCTATCATGCTTAGGAATGATTTAAGGCTCTTCTTTGGGATTTTCCGCATCACCAACAGTCAAATGAGGTACTTTCTCACACTTTTGTAGATGCTCTTTATCATAATACGAAGATTTTGCTAGATTCAGCCACAGGTGATCAAGCGTTGGAGATAACTTATGATGATCTATACACATTGCTGAACCGCATAGCATAAGGAAATAAAAATTGGTGTTCAGATTATAGAAGTGTCACAAAAATTATTGCGGGTGTATTGGAGGTGGACCAATTCACATCCTTATCAACACTGGTTTCTGCACTACAAAATTTGATCAACACATCATTCAATAGAATAAATTTGGGAGAAGCACAACCTGTAGCCACAATCAATGCTTTCCAACTAGCTATAGGATGGTGTGAGGTATCAAGTAATAGTGGTCATGCAGCGGCTATGTGTGCTTTAAATCCAGAATCTATGATATATATAGGCAATGCTAAAACGTCAAATTATGGTAATGCCTAAAACATGAAGTTGTAGACTTAGTCAATAAATCATCCATGGAATGCCCCACAGCCACAGGCCCAACCTAGTCAGTCAACTAGAAACACGGAAAAGATATTGAAGCAGATCCTAGCTAATCAGACGTAGTTTGCTGCAGACCTGAAAAATTTGTAAGCGGGCACAAGAAGTTTAAAGTTTCAAGTGTGGCAGAATCAGATAGCATTGAATACTAGGCCACAAGGTGGTTTTCTAGGTGACATAGAAACTCCAAAGTAGGTTATTTCAATCACCTTAAGAAGTGGTAAGGAGCTTGAAGGAGAACCTTCCAAGGCAACAAAGAAGGTAGATGTTGATGTGGTGACCCAACAGGTTAATGATAGAGTTTTTGAAAATTCAAGTCTGAGTACTTGAAAGAAAAAGTTGCTGGATCAGAAATAAAGAAAACGCTGCCATTGCCCTTCCCTCAAAGGCAAATAAAAGCGAAAGAGGATTCCCTATTTAAAAAGTTATTTGATATATTCAGAGAGCTTCATATTAACTTTCCTTTGTTAGAAGTTTTGCAGAGTATGCCCAAGTATGAAAAGTACTTGAGGGATGTGGTGGCGAAGAAGGTGAAATTGCAAGATATTGGACCTTAACACTCATTGAAGAGTGTAGCATTTTGATGACTCAGTAAAAACCCCAAGAAATTAAGATATCAAGGGAAGTTTGCTATCCCAATCCAAGTTGGGAGTAAAGAGTTCCATGCACTATGTGACTTAGGGCGATCATAAACTTGATGCCCCTATCACTATTTAAAACATTGGGCTTGGGAGAGCCAAGACCAACTGACTTTATTGTTCTTGATTTTGAGGTAGATGAACAGGTACCAATTATCTTGGGGAGTCTATATTTAGCAACTAGAGGAGCGTTAATTGATGTTAGAGAAGGCACACTCAAAATGAGGGTAGAGGATAAAGATGTGGTGTTTGATGTATACAAATCACCCACAATTACGTCCTAAGTTAAAGATTTATGTATGATTAATTTATTGAAGTGGATAAGTGTGGGGTGGTTAGTCCATAAAAGATCATTTCAAACTAACAGATTGAGCATCCTAAGACTCTATCTCCTAAGCCAGATATGATGGATGTTGAAGAGCCTGAAAATACTAAAGTTGAGAAACCTACTTCTCTTGAGAATTCAAACCCAAAAGGGGTGAAAAGGATAAGAATATGGCCTCTAATTGTGAGGAAAATGATTAAGGAATATGGTTGAGTTGAAGTGGGCCGTGTCGCGACACTAAATCAGGCGTTGCTTGGGAGGCAACCCAAGTTAATTCAGTATGTTTTATTTTTAGTATTTTAGTTTTATTTCATGTATTTTTTTTTTGGTTGAGTCAAAGGTTAATGGGAGGTATGAGTATCATAAAATTAAGCTTGAAGTATGGAAAATATGATGTGTGGGGTCCTGCGGATCCCATGAATACAAAAGATGCGGCTATCTAGGCCTAGAGGCCTTAGGGAGTACTTTTGTCTCTTACTTTTAAATTCACTTTGGGGACAAAGTAGATTTTTAAGTGTGGGGTGGGGAAAATTCCCAATTTTTGGCTCCATTTGTTTTTTTTTAGGAAAAAGTGAGATATTCTTGTTGGTGCTATTTTTGATTGCATGATACAAATGGGTTTGTTTGTATAAGCATGTTAATTGAGTGAATTTCTATTTTTGAGACTCTTAGGCTCATGTTTGTGACTCTTGTACTTGTTGGCATACTTTTGAATTCATGCAATTATTTGGTTTGGAGTCTATGATGATCCTATTGAGTTGAACATATGACGTGTGTGTGTGAGAATTTTTATATATTACTTGTTACATGTGATGTCTAGAACTTGACCGGTGTGTGTGTAAAGCGAAATAAGAATGTGGGTTTAAGATATGATATAGGCATTTCTTTAATAGCTTTATTTTATACCTTCTTTACCTACCCTTTGTGCATTATCCTAGTTAACCCCCATTGAGACTTTAGCCTTTTATTTTGTAGTTTCATATTTAAACTAATCCGTTTCTTTGATAGACCATAATTTGATCCAAAATGCTCCTAAGTGCTTTAATGAAAAATTTAATTAGTGAGGAGTTTGAGATATTAAGGAAGAAAAAAATAAATTGATGTCCCAAGGTAAGGGTTATTGGTGTATAAGTGATGCGTGGTGGATGGTTGTGATATAATTTATGCTAAAAATATTGCCATGATGGTGAAAAAAGAGAAAAAATGATTCTTGTGGTAGTAAACTGTACGTCCACCAAGTGTTTGTGAAAATTCTTAAAAGAGATGGGGAAAAAACAAAAGATAAAGGTAGGCAAAAAAGTGTTATTTGGTTGTTGGAGAGTTATTTTGAAAGTATAATGTAGTGTATTAAAACACTTAGAGAGGTTAGTCACTATTCCCAAATAGTTCCTACCTATCCCTTAGCTTACATTACAACCCAGAAAAGTCCTAATTTATCCTAAGCATTACATTCGACTATTAGTAGAGCATTACACTAAGGGAAAGCCTATGGTTCATTGTGTGTAACTTGTAAATTCTTTGTGAGAGTGAGCGTAATTTGATTCTTGTACACATCATATGATGAATTTCTTAATTGTGAGTGATTATGGGTAACTCTCTTTTTATGAGGGGCACATGCTTGATGAATATGGGTGATTTGTATGATGTCCTTTATTGAATAATAAGCATGAGTTTGCCAACTAGGTGAGTCAATTCTTGAGACTAGGATGTTTTGAAGTAGAGTTCATGAGCTTTCAATTGTGTAAATAACATGCTTACAGTAGTAACTTGCATTCTATATAGTCATTGTAGTGCTATATTAAGTGTCTTGAATTGTACTATATTAAGTGTCTTGAATTTAGTATGAGTGTAGAGTCTACTTAGCTGATCATGATTGTAGTTCAGAGTTGTTCGAGGATGAACAAGGTTTTAAGTGTGGGGTGGTGATGTTGGGTGTATTTATGCAGCCTAGCATTACTATTCTAGCCTTTTTATCCTTGTTTTGAGGATGATTCTAATCTATAATTGTTCATAATGAGATAAATGTGTTAAAACATGTGTTTATAAGGTTCCAAGTGGTGTCCAAGTGCGTTTGTACTTAAAAGAGTCAATTTGAGTTCAATATAGAAAACTAGTCTTCCTAGCTAGAGCTAGTTGCTTTTCTAGTCTATCTTGTTGGATTCTATTGAGTTATATGTGTTCCTTATGGTTTTAAATGTGTTATTATAAGTGGAAAAAGTTTTTAGGAGTATACAAAGTTCATATGAGTCAAAGAAAGAGTGGAAACTTGAAGGGAAAGATCATGAAACCAACCTAGTCTAAGCTCTTGATTTTGATTCATCGTAATGGGTTTAGTGTTGTTTATGATCCTAATTCGTGTGGTGTGATAATGTATAATTATTTGTGGAGATGAATATTATGATATTTTGGTGTTTAATAGTACTGGAAATCAATGGAAAGACACCACAAGACAAGGGATAGAAGGAGGAAGGGCCAACACTTAACCAAAATTTGGAGAACAAATTCCAGAGGGTGCATGCGTTCAGCATGCATCACATGCTCCACTTCTGTGAAATATAGGGTGAGGAACATTCCCTACTCCCTATATATGGAGGGTTAATTGCACTCTCCACTCTACAGCTGGGCATTTCAAGCTAATTTGACTCCTACACAGACTTGGCTTACCCTTATGATATATATACATGTTGTATCACGTTTTTACATATCTTTTGACATATTTTGGAGATAAAAGGGATGCTAAAACTTCATTATTAGGATTGTATTAATTTTATTTAGTTCATACATGTTTTTAATCTTTAATTACAACCTTGTTATTACGATTATGGCTATGTATGGCTAAACACCCTCTTTCCGGGGTTGAAGCCAAGAACATGATTATTATTGCTATAGATTAAGTTTTTTTTTGCTTTGATTATAAATATTGGTCGTTTTTTTATTCTTATTATAACTATTTTAAGGATTTTTGACCCTTAGAATACACCCATTTTCAACCTTGTGAACTCGGGAGAGGAAATAGAGCGATAAAACATGCGAATAAGCAAAGTATGGTTCTTAATTCTTTATAAAATAAGAAACTTGAATTAGTATCTAGGACAGGACGTACTTAGATACCTTACATGATTCATATGTAGGATAATATTTGTTAAGGACTTAAGTGAATTATTACATCCCCTCTCAACGATGTAGGTGTAAGGTTCAACTTAGGTAATAAATTAGAGGTTGGGAAATCATAATTGCGCAATTAACCCAACAAATCAACAACAAAGATAAACAAGTTAACGAATGAAATCCAACAACATAACATGATTGTTTAGAGTGTTTCAACCCTTTGTTTTCTCTTAGTGATTGTCTTAATACCTTTACTTTTTGAATTGTTTAGTTTTAATTTACAATTTCCAAACTCTCTTTTAGTTACTCTCGCATCAATTGAATCTAAATTGTGAACTGAAATCAAATTGTTGCCAAATCTAGTCTTTGTAGGATCGATAACTCGTCTTTCTTGAAGTCCACTATATTAATTGGTAGACCACGTACACTTGCGTGTGCGCTTGGGAGATGTCAGTCCTATATTGCTATAAGTAAAATAAAGATAAATTAGAAGTCTTAGGACAAAATAACTAATACATGAAAATGTTGGCACCATCAGAGTGCCCGAATATTACAACCCAAATAAAAATAAAACTCATCAATAAGAAAAACAAAATATCCATAAATATCAATAATACAAGACCAAATTAAGTGAATACGGAGACAGGAGCCCCCAACTAAAAAGGTAGTAGTGTCCTCATTGCATAAATAATCAAGCATAAAGAGAGATAAGAGTTCTCCCTGAAACCACATCAAGAGATTTTGTTACTCCCAGACTCTGCATCATCATCAGCCTAATCAGTAATTGACCACTATGATAGGGCTTCATCATCTCTCTTTATTCAGGAGGAAGAAAGTTGATCATGGGGTTTTAGGACCTTTAATATGACCTTCACCCCGTTCCACATCTTGTTGAAGATCCTAAATCACATCTTCTCCCTTATGAACCATCTTTTCATGTGCAACCTGGAGATAATGATGTTATGCCACTAAGGATGAGTAGGCTTTAACAAGCCTAGAAATGGTAGCTTCCTGCTTCTTCTGGTTTTTCTAATACTTTGCATAATCGGCCTGTGACACATTTGAATATCAGTGGTGGAGGGATATACTTGTCCCTAGGGTAAATTTAACACAAGCTCCTTGATAGATACAATATCAACTCCAATATCCTCAAGAGGCACAATGGTGGATGGCTTTTAAGACTAAGACTTCTGACATGTCGACTTCCCCAAGTTGTTCTTTCTCTTCTTATTTTTTCCTGGTGCATTAACTAATCGAATTCTCAAAGGATAGATGGGGGTACCAAGTCATCCCAAGTATCTCCAGAGTATTCTTCCACCCCATCTTTCCTATAAATCTTAGTAATCAAAGAGGGTAATAAGAGATGCGTACCACCCTAGTTCTTGAAGAATTTTATATCAAAAACTCCAAGCTAGCCAACATCCAAAGGAATGTCGTCTATAATATAAGCGACCATCCAGGCTCCCAAATCTAGGACTGATGACATGTGGGTGCAAGGGGAGACTCGGCTACATATGATGTTCATAAAAATCCAAGCCTAAAAAGTGAAGTCATTCATGTGGATGTTACTCTTGGTTTCCATCTATAAGACTTCCTTTTTGGGACACAATCTTTCGGCCAACCAGTTTCTCATCTCACGCCCTTTTTATTCAAACTCTCCTATATTTGAATTTGGGAGCACATAGATATCATTGATTTGCTCTATCCCAAAGTACACCTTTTTCCCCCGGATCTTGATAGTCATGATGGATTGATCTGAGAGACACTTTGCTAGTGTTGGCCTAGAATTCACGAACCTATTGCTCATTATATTTGTATGGATCCGGAGGAAAACAATTCTATCCTATGGCCTTAAGTCGGTCATGAAATGTCGGAAGATTTTTTGGCACATTGTCCAAGCATATTCCTCTCTCTGGGAGAAGCTTTTTCTTCGGGAGATCACCATAGTAGTGAGTGTAGTACTTGGATGCTATGAAGAAGATGTGGTCATATTTTTCCATGAGATTATCCTAAAAGCAATAGAAAACATACGACAACAATCATTGAAATTTTCATGTAGAACTTAGCTATATTGTCCACTAAAGCTCATTGGATGGTTACTTGGTAGTGTTTGGACAAAAAGGTTTAGTGCAAAAGTTGTAGGCGTGTAGAAAGTTAGTCTCGGTAACCGAAATCGAGGGCCACAGAGCCACGATCGCGTCAATGCAATCACAGTATCTAAGACAAATTTCAAACCAATTTTCCATGTTTAAAATTGTTCCAAATTTTAACCCACAAGCATGTTCAACAATAGACGTTCACATTAAAACCGCTGACCAAGATTACTAGGTACTCGATTATGCCCTTAAAATGTAAAAACCATAAGTGAGCATTCATTTGGGCAATATATCAACAATTTAGTGTGCACTCTTTATATGTCTCAATTTCACACACATTTTGGGTACTCAAGACTTCCCCATATATGTGCACACCATATTCTAGTAGCTAAACACCACACAAGCACAATTTATTAAATAATAAAGTATGGCAAACATAGTTTCAAGCCTTCACTACTACATGAATTTTATGGCCTATTCTCAACAACCAAAGGATTGATTCAAGGCACCTACCAGATAAGTGATGCAAGAGGGATGCAAGGATTATGTTGGAGAGCTTACAATCTTGGCCAGAAATGGGTCCAATTAGAGAAAAGGTTGAATGGTTGTGTGAGTAAAATGGGGGAGTCCGGTGGTCATATAGCTGAGGTGACCGCGATCGCAGTAACTAAAGGCATTTTTGCAACCATATTTCCCCTGTTCATCTCATTTCACATTTGGAAAAATTTTCCCTATTCATTTTACAATGCAAAAATTTCACACTTTCTCCTTTTCAAGCTCATCCAACGCACTCCAAAGTGTCACAAATACATGGGTTATTCAATTTCCAAAACTAAAATCTACACTACAAAAATAGAAAAAAAGGATACAAGCCATTTTTGGGTCATTTGTGGGTTGCCTCCCATATAGCGCCTTAGTTATCATCATGGCACGATGTGTTCCTTCTTTTTCTAAAGTTGGGTCCTCAAGGGACCCCTTGGTCACTACTTCAGTTCAACATCTACAACAAATATCACTTAATCTTCCACAAGTTATTTCCTTATTTTGTATACTCGAAAGGAGACCTCATCCTCATGCACTCAAAACTTCATCTTTCCTAGTTCTAAGTCAATAATGGATCTTTCAGTGGCTAGGAAAGGTAGAAAAGGAATGATGGTTACCTTTTGGTCCATTTCACAATCTAAACTGAAAAAGTCCGTCAGAAGTATGAATTTGTCCACTTTCACTAGAACATCAAACAATATCCCGAACGATCTCTATATAGACCGATCCACCATTAAAAGTCTCATAGATTTTGGGGTTGGGGTACCCAATACAATCTTCTTATAAAATACAAAAGGCACGAGGTTTATAATCTCACTGAGATCACATAGTGCTTTCACAACCATATGTGTTCCGATGGTGCAAGGGATGGTAAAAGCACCGGGGTCTTCCTTATTTCCTTCAATTTTGCTACTCATGATAGCACTACAACCATGGGTGAATTCAATTGTGTTACCTTTGAAGAGATTCTTCTTTGACATCAACTTTCACATGATCTTATCATATCATGGGATCTCTTGAATTTCTTCAAGCAAATAGATATTGATTGAAAGATAGCTAAGCATGGCCATAAACTTTGTGAATTTATCACCCTCCTCTTTTCAATGAAGTCTTTGAGGATATGGGGTAGGGACTTGGATCGTTGGCATCACATCATTTTATGGCTTTTCACATTCAACAACCTTAACATCAACTTCCGCTAGTTCCTTTTAATTTTCTTTTTCTTCATGAAATTTTGTGTCACATCTTTTGGCTTAACCTTAGGTACTTTTTCACCCAAATCTTCTTTGATGTGATCATAAAGGTTCTTCCCACTCCTATTTACTATTTTTAAAACTTGAGCATCATTCTTTGGGTTTTGCAATAGTATCACTAGGAAGACCACCCCTTGCCCTAAAATTTATTCGTGTGGAAATTTGCCTAATTTGGGTCTACAATAGTTAAATGGAGGTGTAATGGGACACCATGGTTGGAGAAAGTTGTGAAAAATCTCCTTTTAGTGTAGGAATTACCTTGTCCTTACCCTCCACATACATCAAAATTCTAGTCAATACATCCTCAGTTTTTAATTTATCAGGGTCAATGGAACTTGGCTCTTTGTTCAATGCCCGATCATGGGGAGACACATAACACTCATTATCGCGCTCACTATCCCTCCAATCCCTATTATGATCATGATATGTCTATCTTTGATTCCCACCTTACCTTTGATAGGCTGGCAGGAACCCCCTGAGTAATTTGCCAAGTACCGAATCTCCTTATGTAGCTTTTTAGCCACCTTATCATCTTCATAGGCTTTTAAAGCCACGACATTCACCACTTTTGCGGGTTCACCTATCAAATGTTTTGTTAAAATATCTAGTTGAGTCATAATCCTTCCCACACTCTCCTCTATTTATTTATCTCACTTTAGTTGTTCCTTGTTAGCCAAGGATATAGTGGGAGAGATTTTAGAAACTTCAGTATCTCGGGTGTGTCACCCCCAATTTTTCTTTTTTGCCTCCTCCAAAAAATTCATTGTCATATAATAGTGCAACTTCTGAAGGAAACCTTCTGCTGTATTTTCCACTATGATTTTGTTGGGAGGATCAAAGGCTTGATAGAATAGTTGGAGATGCATCTTCACTAGGACCTCATGATTTGGTCATTCCATTAATTTTCCATTGAATTTTTCCAAAACTTCATACAAAGGCTCTTTATTCAATTTCCTAAAATTGATGATCTCATCCCTCAATTGGAGAATTTTGGAAGGTGGGAAGTATCGATCAAGAAAAGGCATGGTAAGATCTACCCAAAAAGTTATTTAACCGGCTGGGAGTAAACGGAGCCCCAAAACTGCATCGCTTGTTAGAGAGAATAGGAAAAAAAGAAGGCGTATAGATTTTTGAGTGATGTGTACGATGTCAAATGGTGCACACACCTCCATAAAATTCTTCAAATGAATATTGGGGTCCTCATAGACTTGCCTACCAAAGAGTATTTTCATTTACAACATATACAACATGACGTTTGTGATATCAAAGACACAGTTCCCATAAGTAGCTGAGATATAGAGGGCATTTGTACGACCTACTTTATTAAGTTGCCCTTCATTATCAATAGGTCCATCAAAAGACCATGCGTGACTATCATTGTCACTCATTATTACATTTACACTACAATCACCTACACAACAACAAAAACAACAACCAATGTAAATTAAACCACTACGAATATGTCCGAAGTAAAAATCACACCACACAAGTGAAATCTAAATTTCACTCCCCGAAAATGGTTCCATTTTAATAACCCTCACCCATGCCACATAAAGTAGTATAGGACGGTCATTGCTAATAGCTAAACTCTCATTGAGGTTAAATCCATGAGGAGTGAGATTCAAACTTCAAATCCTATGGGTGCTCTAATCCCTAAAAAGATATCCAAATTGTATACAAAATAGAAACACGTAATATAAAATTGGGGGTGGGGGTTGGTTTGGAGTAATAACTTTTCAATGATGAGTCAAATAACACAATACAATATTAGTTCTAATTTATAATTTAATTTAGGAGGAATCTTGGGATTATGTCTACCAAAGGGCAAGGTTTGCTTAAGATCATGATAGATTAATATGACTTCTAATTGTTGTGTACATGGTAGGCTAGGTAAAAAATCTTTGAAGTTAGTTTTTCAACAAAACCTCAAAGATGTAAATCCTTGACTCTTTTGAGCACCTAATGAGTGTATCAATAATAACTACCCAAAACCTTGATTCGGTTATCCCTATTTCTAGGATAATACCCATGACATGACCTCTCTGTCTACCCTTACTTTTAAGATAGCAAAAGGATGTAATCAACGTTCTTAGTCATACACCATTATTGTGTCCCCCTATATCCCTTTTTAAGGAAGAAATGGGTTCCCAAGAGTTAACCCACTTTCCTTATCCAAGGATAATATGGGTTTTCAAGAGCTTGGGGTTTTTACTATGCAAACTCATTTGGAGATTTGGGGTTTTCACCCACAAATTCCAACTATTTAAAACCAAGAAATGGTAGAATCTATGATTAACAACTAAAAATCATAAAAACACACCATCTCCAAAATACAATTACACCTTAGTTCAACATAATCCCAAGACTAAACTAATTAGTCTACTCAAGAAAATATGAGAGAAAAAAATACCTTAAGGATTGTTTAAAGCATCCATTTTACACAAAAACTAAAATTAAAGACTCAAAAGTTAATTAAAAGGCTTTCCCAATTTAGGGTTTTTGATTCAAATTAAAAAGTGTCTCAATGGTGTTCAATACCCAAAGAAGAAAGGCTATTAGTCTATATGAGGATTTGGATTCGTCTTGGTGGAATAATAAAGCTGCCACAGGCAAAATTCCCGCATAACCGCGATCGCGAAGGTATGTCCACAATCACATCTAGTGTCACTGCAGTAATGACTCCGCGATTGCACCCACTTGACTTGCTTGACTGACTGCGATTGCGGTAACTGAGGCTTGTGAATTCTCCAAGTCTTTCAGTTACACTTCTTCGCATTATTTGGTCTATTCCATCTCAAGTATACATCTTTCATTATTCTATCTTTTATCCCTATAAAATGTTAAATTTAGTGCATTTAATAACTCACATGTCTCATTTATATCTTTAAATCATAGTAGTGTGCATAATTATTTAGTGTAATGAGCGGTGAAATCACTACTCATCACTTACTCACATAAAATGAACATGGATGCCTGTAAACATGATAATTTGAATGCAAGGCCAAGCATAATAACGTGTACTAAATAAAGCTGTATATCTGAATGCAAGGCCATGCAAAATTTGAAACTAAAATATGAATTAAATCATAAATTTAGGACTGTGGGGGCTAACTAAAATTGATATAGCCCAATCTGAGAAAAATTGGTGTCTAATCTGTAACCCAGATGTAAGGGTGTCAGTGCCTTTCCAAGGGTATCAAAACTGGCTAGCGTGGATCCACTAAACTAATAAACCAAAGTTCGAGTGTGTCAAGCCTAAATAAAAAGGTTACCCCTTATAACCGATGGTGGAGACATAGTTTTGATACTTAGGGACTGCTACTAACAGTCTCAAGCCTAACTGATAGGTGATCTGCCATCCCTGCGCTCACTCGGTGCTAAGCACTACTCCCAACTAAATGACACTGAAGTATAAACTAATACATGAACTGATAATTGATATGCTCTAGTCATGGTATTATATTTATATAAAGCATGTATAAATTTTAATTACTGTATAACATATAAAATGATATATATATAACTAAATTCCTATGTATTAGGTATTCATAACCTACCAACTCCACACATGATGACTTTAACTGATGTTTAGAGGAAATTCACAATTTAAATCCATAAACTCAACAACATGTCATAATAAGGTAATTGATAGTTTTGAACATTGAAGATGGTATTTTGATTGGGAAAACACGCATTCATTGTTTTATTGCATAATAAACTAATCATCTTAAAAACTCATATTTGACTTGGAACTCAATTTGAGGGGCAAATATGCTTGAGAATTTGAAGTGTTTTTGGGACTCAGAGGGTGGAATAAACCCATTTATGAAATCCCACATACCTAGAAGTGAATTCCTTAAAGAATCCCTTAGAAATTGTGCTTGAACATGAGGAACCCTAGCTTGCTTTGTAGAAGAGAAAAAGTGCCCCTTTTGGTTTTCTATAATTGGAACTATGATTTAATGATGAATTTAGAGATTCTGGCCTTTTATACCACTCCTGGGTAAGCCCTAAATGAAGTGGGTTTGGGTTTAAAAGAATGGGAAAAGATTTAAAAGCCCTTTCTGAAATCTGTAGGAATTTTTTATTCTAGTCATGATGACTCACATTACGACTCATTTTGATAGGTCATGAGTCTTGGCCCGAGTTATGATCCGAGGACTTGAGTTTGGATCCATGGCTATTGTGACAAATAATCCTATCCTAACAAATCTTTATGTTTGATCATGAGACATTCAGAGTAGTCTTAGTCTGAGACTCAATATTTTGAGGTTTCTTTCTATTATGGTAATGAGTAGACCTAACGACTCATTGTCACTGATAATGAGTCATAGGATAGAGTCGTTCTCCCTGTTCTAAAATTTGGATATATCACTATTGTGATAATAACTTCCACATAATGACTCATTACGTCTTATAACAGGTTGTTACTTGAGTTGTTGTCACTGGTGAGTTGACAAACTCTCAGGAAATTTCTATAGCTTTTTGCAATTATATAGGATCAAGTAGAGACTTATATCATTGGTAAGCTATTTTAATGGTATATATCTTACTAGGTTTAGAGCTTAAAAATTTAGGGTATTAGTGTACTAGAACTTAAGGTGGGTTGCCTCAAGATATAGAGAATACAAAATAAGTAATGGAAATCACCTTGAGGAGTGGTAAAAAGCTTATTCACAGACTTTGTAAGTTAAATAAGGAGGTACAAGTAGAGTTGGTCCACAAGTGGGTAGAGGAGACATAAGTTGTAGTAAAAAATGCTAAAGTTTTAGGGAGTTTGAGTACCTATGAACTAAGGAAGATGAAAGGGTTCATGTAAGACCACCACCAATATTCTTTGAAAGGCTTAAATAGGATAAGAAATATACATGTTTTAAAATGTTCTTTCAAATTTTAAGGAACTTTACATTAACTTCCTATTGTTAGATATCGTGTAGGGTATGCCTATGTATACCAAGTACTTGAAGGATGAGGTGACTAACAAGAAAAACTTGAATGTTTTTAAGAGAATAACGCTTACGGAGAATTGTAGTTCAATTGTTATAAGAAATATGCTGAAGAAGTTGAACAACCCAAGGAGTTTAACTGTCCATATACAAATTGGTGAAAATGATATATTCTATTCCTTGAGTAACTTAGGGGCAAGTATAAACTTGATTCCCTCGTCTATTCATAATACTTTTGGTTTGAGTAAGTTGAGGCCATGCTTTGTGGTTCCCTAAATAGCTAATAGAACAAGCATGTATCCTGAAGAAATCATTGAAGACGTCCTCATTAAGGTTTGTAATTTCTTTATTCCTGATGATTCTATTATTCTTGATTATGATATAGATGATAAGGTTCCAATCACATTAAGATGTACGTTATTAATGTTCAGAGGTGATTGATTGATGTTATAGAGGGTACTATGAAAATGAGATTGGACGATATAAAGGTGGTCTTCAAAGTATATAAACCAATCAATCTACCTTTTCACTCTAAGGATCTATGCATGATAATGACTATGGAAGTGGATGAGTGTGGGGTGATGGAGTGTACACCCAAAAAACCTTTTTGGACAATCAAATAGAGATTTCTAAGACACTAATTATGCTCAAAAGAGTAAGGCTAAAAGAAGAGCCTGGCAAGGCTATTGTTCAAAAAGATAAAGACCTTGAGAGTACACACTCAAGAGGTCAAAAAGAGTGATAAGATGGCCTCCGAGTAGGTGGAAGATGATAAAAAAATATAGTTGAAGTAGTAATGTATGTTGTGCCGCGACACTAAATCAGACGCTTCTTGGGAGGCAACCCATGTTAAGGTAGGTATTTTATTTTCGTATCTAAGTTTCTATTTCACTTAGTTTTTGATTTTTTTGGGTCATAGATTGAAGGGAAGCCTAAGTACTCAGAATCTAAGTTAAAAAACATGGCAAAAACTGGGTATGGGTTCCATCAAACCTCACTAAAGATAAAGATGTTACTAGATAGGCCTAGAGTCCTCATTTAGTATTCCATCTCTTTTTAAAGTATATTTTGGATACAAAGTGTGTTTTTAACTGTAAGGTGGGAACCTTTCCACGGTTTTAGGTGAAGTACTGCTATCAATTTTTTTTTTATTTTTTTTATTAGTTTTAGACTATATTTGAAAAATTACATAAAGTTTTTTTTATGTTTTAGTTGTCCTAGTTTGTGTCAGTCTAGTAGGGGCACACTTCATCCATCCATTTTCTTTCTTTTCAATTATTTTCTGAAAGGGGCGCCCTTTGAACCCATTATCCATTTTTATTTTTAGATGTAAATTTTTTTTATCTCTGTATTAGGAATAAGTGAGATATTCTTGTTAGTTTCTATGTATTATTACATGATATATGTGGTATTTAATGTGAAAGTATGTGCAGTATGTTTAATGATACTTTTGAGACTTCTAGGCTCATTTATATGACTCTAGTACAATTTTTTCATAATTATTAATTTATGGTATTTCTTTGTTGAGGGTCTGCAAGGATCCTAAATGACTTTAGTATGTTCCATGTGTGTTTTCAGGTTCTTTTTGTATTCTTTTATTCAATTTGAAGTTTAGAACTTGCTTGGTGTATGTACAAAGAGAAATAAAGAATGTTGGATTTAGGAGATGATGTAGACATTTATTTAATAGTTATGTTTATACCGCCTTTTATCTACCCTTGTGCATAATCTTAGTTAAACCTATTTATCCTTTACCTATTTCTTTGGAATCCTCATATGTAGATTATTCCACTTCTTTGATTGACCTGAATTTGATCCAAAGATCCTAAGCACTTTAAAGGAAAAATTTATAAGGCTAACGAGTTTGAAACGTAAGAAGGAAAGAGGTTAAAGTGAATTGCCAAAGTAGTATCTAGTGGTGTTGAATATGTTTATGGGTTGTGGGTTGGAGTAATGTAAAGAAAAAAAATTGGAATAAAGTGTTGATTATGAATACTCCCTCCATTATATATGTGAAATAGCTTAAAGTTATGGGGTAAAATAAACGAGTGTAGTAATTAGATGTGGTGCAACTTTTGTTATTTGGAGAGGAGTATAATGTATATTGTGATATATTAATGCTCTTAAGGAAGATAGTCACTATTACTTTCCAAAATAGTTCCTACCTATCCCTTAAGCCTACATTACAACCCTCAAAGTCTTATTTGATCTTTAGCCATGACATTGTGATATTAGTGGATAACTACACAAAGGGAAAGCATGTGGTTCATCTTTTGTGACATAAGAATTCATTATGAGAGTGAGCGTACATTGATTTACACCTATTCTGGTGATAAATTGCATCTTTGTGAGTGAATATGGGTAAGTTTCACTTGTGATGAGAGTACATGCTTGATGATAGTTAGGTAAATTTTATGATATTCTTGACTGAGTAATATGTATGAGCTTGATAACTTGGTTGAGTCAATTCATGAGGCTAGGATGTTTTGATGAAGTGTTTATAAGTTTTCAAATGTATATGACATGCTTAGTGTGGAACTTTCTATATGTGTAGATAGTGTAGTGCTAGATTGAGTGTCTTTGTTGTAGTGTTAATGTAAAACCCCACAAAAGTTTCCTCATAGTTTGAGCCATAGAGCGTGTCAAGTGAAGTGTAATTTCGGCCCTAAAAGATTGAGAAGTGACTTCCCAAGTGATTAGTGTGTTAACCTTGATTAATGTTTCCTAAAAAGACTTTCTATTGTGTGGAAAATTGAATTAGCTTTCCAACGATACCAATTTCATCCAAATTCGGTATTGGGGTGAGAAGTTATGGCCATTTTACTAAGAGTTGTCGGAACCGTCCAGGTGCGACGGGCAGGTTAACGGACTGTCGGGCTTGTGATGGACCTTCGCCCCGACTGTTGCAACCAAGGCAGTAAATCCCTCTTCTGTAACAAGTGCAATAGCCAAGACGACGGACCGTCAAGCTAGCATCAGAACGTCGCTAAGACAGTCGCAACTGAAGTAGTGTGGCCTTTTTCTGACCAACATGCGACGGACGATCCGACGGGCCATCGAGCTAGCGAAGGACCGTCACTCTGACCATCACGAATCCCGTTCATTATTTTTAAGTCATTTTTAAATGAACTTTTTGTCTTTTCCCCTTTTAACACTTAGATATATGAAAAATGAAGCATATGATTTCATTATCTCCCAAAATATCCAAAGGCTAGGGTTTCTTCCTTAAGAACAAACCCAAAACCCTTCTCTAAGAAATTCAAGAACTCACCATAGATTCTACAAATTGAGTTGAGATTCGAGTTTCCCAAGTCCAAGGCTTCAAGAACTCTCTCTTAAAAAGTAAGAAAATGAGATTACAGATTTTATAGTTGGGTTCTTATGAACCATGAGATTATTTTAAAGTGGATTTCCCTGATATGAGCATAGATAACTAAAGGGATTAGTATTTAGCACCGAATTGGGTAAGTTACTACGATTTCATACCCCAGAACTACGTGCCACCGTAAGATTGAGATTTATGTGCGTAAGGCTGAGATAAGTGATCACTGAGTTGAGGTTATACTCCCGGGCAAGAGTATGACGCCTCTCCCCATCGTGAGGTTTCTTTCTTAGGAGGACAAGATGTTGGACTCCATGTAGCTTGCATGGTTTATGTCGGTTAAGAGAACCTCCCTAAATCTTTGAGATAAGTGATTTTCCTAATAGTAAAGTTTGCAGATTTTCTTCCTAAAGTATTTTCCCTTGAGATGAGATGTTTACCTTAAGAGAAGGTATTTTTTTCTTTTCCTACTAGTAAACATTAAATAAACAACTTATGAGTATTTTTCCTTTTTAGTAAGACTTTTTCCAAATAGTTTCTTGAAGTAAAATTTTCCCAAGAAGAAAGTAGTTTTCTCTACTAGTAAGAGTTATATAATTCTGAGTTCCAAGTGTCTTGAGTTAAAAGAGTTCTAAGTTTTTGAGCATTAAATAAGTTTTACTATCCATGAGATATATGCATAAGTTGAAAGTATTGTTTAAAGTTTCCTTCAGCCTTTGAGTAATGAGAATAAGAGGAGAGGAAAATTTTTAAAGCTAAAGTATAATGACTCATGACATTTGTGTTACATGCTTCATTCTACATGATTTATGAGCTTATTATGTTAGACTTATTCAAGATATGTGAGTCATTCATATTTTACTGTATAAATCGATTAAAGAGCATGGATATTATTTTATGTACATGCATACACCCCCATATACTAATTACATTCCCAAGTGATGATCCACATATACATCTATGTGCTACTTTGTCTTATAATGCAGGTTCAGGTGCTCAGTCCCAGCCTCATTAGTGATTTTCGAGTACCTTTATCTACATCTCTATAGTGGTGAGTCCTCATGGTTCGAGGACCTATCTTCAGACATTTCAGTATCATTAGTACACATATTATTGCTTTCAGTTCAGTTTGAGTTAGTTAGGGACATATCCCAATGGCTCTCTAGTTCATGAAGTAGTAGAGGCTTTGTCAGACTAGTTATCAGATTGTTAGTATGTTGAGATTTCCAGTATTCTGATTGTTTGACGGAGTATTTTATTTGGATTTCCTATCCTTTGATGTGACAGTACCAACGTTTTGTTTATTTCATCTCGAAATAAGTTATTATATGTAGTAACAGGCTCAAAGGGCTAGCTTGGGGCTACTTGTAGCCTTAAGCACCGTGTGACATTCTAGGAGGATATTTTAGTGCGTTATAGTTAATGTTGGAGACTTCCTTATATGGTACTTAATTTTAAGAGTTGTTCAAGGATGAACAATCCTTCAAGTGTGGGATGATGGTGTTTAGTGGATTTATGCACCTAAGTGTTGTAATCTCTATGTATTTATCCTTGTTTTGAGGACTTTTTGGATGCGTAACGATTCTATAATGATATAATAGAGCATAGAGGTGTCAAATTTCTTGTTTATGATATATATGGTGTGTTCAAGACAAGTTTGGATGAAATCAATCACTCAGAGTTTCGACAAGAAAACTAGTGTTACTAGCTTGAGTTATGTGTTCTTCTTCTTTATCTTGCTGGATTCAATTGTGTTTAAGCTCTAATTCAAGTTTTTTTATGATACATGATGCCTTTGTATATGTTAAATTAGATATCCAGGATAAAAAATGGTCTAACTATGATGGAAAAGAACTCATGGAGTGAGGAACTCAATGCAAAATTGATAGATCTTACTTGGACGAAATCTAGAAATTCTAAGCACAAAGGTGTGCCACACCCTTGGATGTCCATATTAAGGAATGCCATGACCTTAGACATAAATAAAAATAGCCAATTCCATTAAGCCTCCATGATAAGGGAGTGCCACACCCTTATCACGCCAAAGCAAGAGTGTGGCATGCCTATGGTTTAAAAACAGACACTTAGCTCCATTATAAATAGGACATTCCTATCTTTTTCTACATACCTTGGATGACATATGGCAGTCGGAATACAATGAAGGGGTATTTTCTTAGGGTTTTAATCCTTTTCTTAATTTTAGTTTTGGATTTTTTTACATGATTACATTATTGTGATTCGTTCTAAATCCATGAGGCTAAACAACTTTTTTTAGGGTTGCAGCTAAAAACATGATTAATTAAGCTTATATTGAGTTGGTTTATGTTTATTATCATTATTGGTTGTTGATATATCCTTGTATTTACTATTCTTTGGATTAGCGATCCTTAGGAAAAACTTATATTTCTATTACGAGCCTTAACGAGGTACAATAAATTAGAACGTGGGATATATGGAGTTGGATCTAAATCATTCAAGAGATTAAAGTTAAGATTTAATTTTGGGATATGGATATACCGATTTTTCCCTATATGGTTCATATATGGGAATAAATATAAATACATTTACCTTAGAACTCGCATCCCCATTCAACTTTGTAGTTATGGTGGTAACTTAGATAGACGACTAGATGTTCAAAAGACCATAGTCATGATATCAACCCCATTAATTAGCAACAATGATAATTTACTAAACCGAAGTGTTTATATGTCTAACAAGTATTATTCAAAGTGTCGTAACCCTATATTTCTCCCCATTGTTGTTCAAGAACTTTATATTGTCATTTTTTTATGGTTACTTTTAGTTTTCAGATCTCAAATTCTTTTGATTACTTTTGCACATGTTTAACCTTCATAGTGTTAGTAGAATTAGATCATTTCTGAGCACAAGTCCCTATGGAATAGATACATGGTTTCTTCAATGCCACTTTACTGCTTGGGAGATCACGTACACTTACATGTATGGTAGGATGCAACAGAGTCTCTAATTTAAATGCTTTAACATTTTAATCCCATTTATAACCAAATAAGACAAAGTAGGTATATTGCAATCCTATTTGCAAATTAACCCTAACTTTGGTATGAGATGATCTCATTTCTCATGTTCTTCTGTCTATCCTTACATTCCCATGGCCAGTTCATGTAAGAATTACCCATATATTCTAATATTGGCAAGACACAAAAATATAAATTCAAGAACACGAGTGCAGCTGAATGAGAAATAAACTCCACTGATTTAAATAAAAATACTAAACAATCATGTTCTATATATAACCCATGAAAAAGGGTATTAGGTAATCACAATCTGAAGAAAAATAAAAGAATAATTGTTAACCATACAAAATGCAAAGTAGTTGAGTTACAAGATGAAAAACCCTCATAAAAACCATTGTGCTTTCTATTTTTCTCTCAAAAATTGTAAAATCATGACTACAGATTATCCCTAGGGTATTTATAGAGGTTGTTCGCTTTAAAACCCAAGCCCATTTGAAGTGTGCTAAAATTTGATTATACTCTGTCGATAGTCAGATCTATGCACTGTGACATCAATTATGTAGGACTAAGTTATGTTGCATGGTCCCACTTCCAAGGTTCCTATATACATATATCAGAGCTCTATTAAGCTGTAGGACTACCCTTGTACTCCATATCATGCTCGTTCATGCTTCTTCTATCAATTTTGTTTCCTTTTTGATGCATTATAACCTAAACATCCTAATCACATTCTTTAGTTCATCCATGTAAATATAGCAAAAGATATAAGCAAATATACATATTTGTTACCTAAACTAAGCTAAAACATAGGTAAAATATGGTGCTTGGGAGTATAAATATGCCCTAGATCACCATCCCACACTTAAATCCTTAATGTCCGTGAACAACTCCTTACACTCATGGGCAACAAAGAAGATTTCAGAATTTCTAATTTAAATAAGATATTCAATCTAGGCCCCTAACAACTAATATGAATGTAAAGATTTATGACTAGCATGTCACCTTGCAACTTAGAAGATTTGAATAACCATTAAACACCTATTAGCCTCATGAATTAACTCCATTAAATTAGAAAACGCATGCATATTACTCAACCAAGGAAATCAGATAAGTTCCCTGCCCATCAATTAACATGCACCCTTACAATAACAGAGTTACCCAATATAACTCACCAACATATAATTAAACACAAGATTGGGTAAAAGAATATTAATCCACACACTTTAAAAAATAATTGACATACAACATTAGGATGGCCCATAGGAGTAACACCCAAGATTTTTTCCTCTGAAAACTTCCTAAGTTGGATCTCACTGCTCAGACAACAACTCACCTAATGGGTCGTATGGTCTCCGTATGGGTAGTAGAGCTTGGGTAGTAGATCTTAAGTCGTACATTGACCAGTATAGGTTGCCCATGTTTTTATTGTGAATACGAATAAGATGTAATGAGTTGTAATGATTCTATATGAGTCGTAGGGTGCTTTCTACATCGAAACTAGATTAGGTGCCTAATGTCATTATTGTAGTTATGAATATGTCCCTACAAGTTATAAAGACCATGTGCAAGTGGTAGGGTATGACTCATAGGGTAAACAGTGAGGAGGAACCTTGTGTTTTCCTAGACTAGGGGTTTTGGAGATGACTCATAACAAGATGTCACGAGTCGTGACTTGACTTATAGTCACTGGCTATAGTTTTTCCTGTCTTTTAATTAAGGTTATTTTTTTATTTCTCTTATTCCCCAACTGAAACCACAACATAAAATACCCTAAGGGATCCCAAAACTCCCTAATAAACAATTATAAACTAATCTTAACTCTCTTAAATCCCTAAGGTAAGAACAACTAGGGTCTCCAAGGATTTGGCTTCTAGAGCTACAATAGGTGATTTCTCTCTATAATTCATATTACTTTAAGCCACGTACCTCTCCCCTTAAGCTTGTTTTACTTAAAGCATGTGTTTAAATAGTTATTAATATAGATCTGAATATGGACTTTGATTTGAGTTGTGGGTTTTGGACGGATTGTTACTTATTTACATTCCCATGGTTTTAATGAAAGTTCTCATGTTTTATTTAAGTATTTTGAAACCTTTTAGGATGCATGGTTATGGTGAATAGGATGGTGGTCAAGGTATCCTCCCAAATTTGATGATTTTGGTTTGGAATTTAGTTTTAAAAATTGTGTTCCCTCAACCCTCTAGAATTAATTGGATTTAAAATATGGTTAATCACATGATTTGGCGTACATCTCTAAGTTGTGACATTGCATAAATGATTAATCAGATAAAAGGGGTTTTAAAGACCTTGTTGTCCATGTTTTATTGTTACATTTTATTTAATGAACAAAGGGGGCCGTGGCATAATGGAATGAGGATACCTATGGTTGATTACTTAATGGATAATTCTTTGCTTAAATGGATAGATTATGTGAAACTTGTTTTAATTTGGCTTTAAAAGGGTTGTGTATCTAAGCCATAAATTTGGAGGTCTCGAGTGACTGATACTGGAAACCATTTTTACTGGTGTGGGGGTCGCTCTTTATGACCGTGTTCACTATTTACACTTCACATACATGTATACATTTTGGAATAGTTGTAGACTTAATGGCTTTGGCCCTTTATCTGATTTCTCTAGTTCATGTGGCTAACACACATTGGGGCGAAACTAGTAGGGAGACAGCTAGACCCAACTAGTATGGGGATCTAGACCTATATAACCTTTGTGTATGAATGATGATTTAAGCTACATAGTCTGGGTTAATGCATTTAAATCTCATGCTAAACCTTATTCCCTATCCCAATATATTTTATACATACATATATATATAAATATATATATACATATATATATATACATATATATAAGTACATGTATGTTAACATGTCCATTGAGTTTGTACTGGACTTTGAATTGATATTATTTATCCTTATGTGAGTTTTATGCTAGCACTCACCCTGCTAAACATCTTCAGATATTGTACCCCCTTGCTATGATGGGAACGGAGACACTTCTTCTTTTCTTTCAAAGTGGTTAGGTTATTTCTAGATCGATTGTGAGTGATATTGAAGTGGTGAACTTGCATTCATCAGAACACCCTTATTTTATGTTTTGGTTGATAGACTATTTTTTAGTTTTATTTTGGCTATAATCGGGGGCATAACCTAACATAGTTTGATGTTGTTTTCTTAGAGGCTTTTGTATTACTGTATATTTGGATGGATTTTAAAGTTCTGAGGTATCTTTCTAGGCTAGTTGCTTAACTATCTTTCAATTTGTTTGAAATTTATTTACTGCTAGTTGTATTATGTTCTGTTTTGCTAGGCAAAGGGGGTAGTGTTCGGTACTCGAAGGAATTCAGATACCTATCATATCAAGGCTCTGTTTCCTATCATGACAAGTTTGGTATTAGAGCCTAGGTTCATGGTCATTTGGTGTCCACAAGCTATGTCGATTAAAGTTTCTTTTATGGGTGTGTAGTGCGCCACACTTTTAAAGGAGAGGCTTTGAGGCATTTAGGATTGTCTCCCTCTCTTTTGTTCTATTTTTTGGGCTATAGAGTCTAGTATCTTGAAAACTAAGTAACCTTCAATTAATCATATATCAGATCATATCTCCCAGAAGATCTAGTGCTCGTAAAAAATCTTTTATCCCGCTCGAGGATGATATGGATGGAACTCGCCCCATCTATGGATCATAAACCTGGTCTAGGTTCCCTGCTATGGATTGTACTAACCCTCGTGAATTTCCTCCGATTCCAACTAGTCTTTCTTGGGTTTTTATAGCTGAAGATAATCATACCTTGATGCCTTAGGGTGAAATTTCTAATGCTGAGTTTTGCAATTTTATTAATCTGTTGAACCAATTAGTCACCTTTCTATCATGCTAGTTTGTTCTAGTTAATGGGATAAGGAAATAAGAAATATGAAAGAATGGAAGACCAAGAGGATCAGTTATTCAGGAAAGGGTGGAAATCTACAAGATAGTGGTGGAGATGGGGGAAATAGATTAAAGAGAGGAATTATAGGAGTGACCATTTGAATGATAGTTCTTCTTATCCTAAGTCTTCTGGCAATCACTGCTTTCAAGATAAAAATAGGGTTAGGGAATAGGGAGCCCAATCTCGGGATAGTGGAGTTCGGTCAACCTTACCCTATCCTCATTATAGATTATGTGGTCAGCTTCACCATGGTTATTTCTCTAAGAATAGGAAATTATGCATCAACTGTGGCTTGCTTGGTCATATAAAGCTACATTGTCTTTTTTCTAGTGTTTCCATAGGTTCTAATTACATTTTGGTTACTACCTCTTTAGCTCCAGTACTAAAGGGTGCTAGTTTTGGTACTAGAACTTGGTGTAATTGACTCTATGCTCTTGCCACCAGTCAAGAATCAAAGGAATCTATTGATGTTGTTACTATTACATTACACTTTTTCTCTCGTGATGTATAATGTACGCGTTATCAGGGGTCTACTATTTCCTATGTGACCCCTTATGTGGCATTCATTTTCATTTTGGACCAAAGAGAATTTCAAATTTCATTTCAGTGTCTACTTTGGTGAGTGACTCTGTTATGCTTAGAAAAGTTTATCAGGGTTGTGTGGTGCCTATATTTTATTGGGAGACCCTGGTGGACCTAAGAGAGATAGATATGCTAAATTTCAATGTCCTCTTAGGGATGGATTGGATTCACACGTGCTATGCTTCTTTGGACTATAGGACAAAAAGGTTTAGTTTCCAAATCCTGAGTAAAGCAATGATTGAGTGGTAAGGTAGTTCTCTAGTACCTAAAGAAAAGTTTATTTCATATCTTCAAGCCTGGAATTGGATTTCTAAGATGTGTCTATACCATTTAAATTGGGTTAAGGGTTGTGATTCTGAATGTCCTTCTTTGTAATCAGTCCTTTTAGTTAAAATTTTCTCAAAGCATTCCTGATGATCTTCCTGACATTCCTCCCGATAGGGAAATAGACATTGGGATTGATCTTCTTCAGCCACCCTTCCTATTTATATATCTCCCTATAGAATGGCTTTGGTTGAGTTTATGAAGCTTATGTAGTAGTTAAAATATCTTCTTGGTAAAGATTCATCTACCCTACAGTGTCTCTATGGGATTCTTCTTTGCTTTTCGTGTGTAAGGAGTATGGTTCTCTTCGAATGTTTATAGCCAATCAGAAATCAAATAAGTATGTTGTGAAGAAGAATGTGCTTGTGGGTCTAGCTAAGTAAATAAGGAATTTTAGGTTGATTTCTCTATTGTACGGACTAGTACATTATGTGTGATATTTCATTGGTGGTGCATGATAGTTTCATGATCCTAAGTTTTAACCTTAGATATTGATGGTGATGATAAGAATATTAGATGAAAGATAGTGATGTGATATTTGTGAGAGTGAATTTATAGGCTCGAATCGATATGTAAAAGAAATTATGTTAATAAACTATCAAATAGTAGAGTGGGTAATTGTGATATATACCAGAGGTTTATTGTTGAAGTAAGGAATTGGGGCTAAGTCATTAGGTGGATAAGATTGTTAAGATTATATGGTTATGTCGAGGCCCGGGTAGTATCTTGCAAGATGAGGTTTTAAGTATACAATTTCTATGTGTACCTAGTGCATGTAAATGGTGATACCCTATGGTATTGAGTGTTGTACTTATAGGTTTGATGAGAAGTTATATCCATAAGTATAAAATAGTGACCTTGAGCCTAGAGGGGGATGGTGAACTAAGGCTAATCTTAAGTATCAGGGAAGAGTCGTGGTAAATTTACTCTTATTCTAGAAAATTCCTCCTACTGCGATTAAAGAGGACATCCTACTAATGACTTAAGTGTTTAAATTTTTACTTAGCATGAGGTTTGAATTCTCTATGCAACTTATGTCCTTGCTCTAACCCCTGACATTGAACCAGTAACGGTTCTCAGAAATCAATGCTTCCAAGTATTAAAGCTCTATGTATGATGCTCATAAATCTATATATTCATATCTTGCTTTATTCTATGTTCTTGGGAAATATAGATTTAATGATACAAATTCATTTTATGTGATGTCTTAGCCCAATGTGATAGTATATATGCAAGTTCGCGACCATTCTCAGTACTTAAAAGGAGAGGCTTAGTTTCAAGTGGCAGCCCTTGTCTTATTTCTTGAATATATATAAATCTCAAATTCATGTTATAAGACCCGTGACATATTCACTCGTGCTTCTAAATGTGCCAGTTCGAAGAACTAATGCTATGTTATGCTTATGCCAGAATGGCCCTTTATTTATGATCTAGGAGGTTGCTATGATGTATTTCATGCCCATCATACTGTGTCTCATTTTATGGGTATCACTTTTTGTTGTATGACTGATAGGAGTCATAATTAAGAAGTAACTCTCTAATCCTTGATGCTTGTTCTTTAGTTCTATAATGACCCTCTTTTGGGTAGTATGGTAGTGTCTATGAAAGTGTAGTAACACTATTGATAAGGAAGTGGATACTCCTGATGTGAAAATATTATGGGTGATTACTCAGGATAGGGCCATAGATCAAGATAGAAGAGTAAGATGAACTCTTGTTAAAGGAAACAACTACAAAGGAGTGATATGGTGAAACTATTATGATAGTGATTAAAGTAGGGGAAATCTACGTAGTGGGTGTAGAAAAGATGGGCGTGAATGGTGTGATTGATAAATACTCAAACTGTGGTGTTATGTGGTTAGTACTCCTTTATTTGAAACCTAAGGGTTTTTAATTATAAGGATGAATAAAAGTAGTGTTATTGGAGGGGTTTAAATTATAAGGTCCCATAGCTTACGCTAGCACCTTTAACTCTGAGTTAGGTTTTAGCATGGAAGAAATATAAAATTATACTCTGATTCTTGTAGTTGTGTGTTTTTCTCCGGGGAATTAGGATATTGAAATTGTAAGTGTTGTATTCATAACTAAAGCATAGTGGTGAAGTATGGTTATATATAAGGGTTATTAGATGTATTATTTGGGATGGAAGAAGCTACTTGGGAGGCTAAAGAGGACCAGAAGTCCAAATTCCTATTCTTGTTCCTCGAGTTGGATAATTGTACTTAAGGTATGGGTTTTCCTACTCTCTTTATTTTTTGACATTGTTAAAGGAATTATGGTTGTTTGTCTATTTTACAATTATGAAAATGGATTCCTTGACTCCTCATTCTTGGATGAATGATCTTTTGGGGGTGGTAATTTAACACCCCAAATTTTTTCCGCTGAAAATTTCTTGAGTTGGAGATCACTGCACAGACTTGAGGGTCTACCATATTTCTATTATGACTACGACTGGTATGTCACGATCCATAATGACTCTTTAAGAGTCCTAGGGTGCTTTTTGTTGCTAAACCAGAGTAGGTTCCCAGTATTAATATTATGGTTACGACTATGACCCTATGAGTCATAATGACCGTGTACAAGTTGTAGTGTATGACTTATAGGGTAAAAGTAAGGAGGCCCCTTGCCTTTTCCCAAATTGTAAGCCATGGCGATGACTCATAACCAGACATCACGAGTCATGATGTGACTCTTAGTAACTGGCAATAGTTTTTCCTATGTTTTAATTAAAGGTAGTTTGTTCTTTTGCTTCATTCCCCAATTAAAACCCAAGACCTAAAATACCCTAAAAGACACAATATCTACCTAATAATCTATATCCTAAGACATAGGGTGATCGTCCCTTCCTTATCGACAATGGATTTAGAGCATAAAGTGCCAAGTCTCAGGCCAACAGAGCTCAGTCGGCCCCATCTTATGACTTTTGTCATTTTTGTAGGCAGATCCATCATGGAGTATGTGATGGTAGGAGGAATAACTACTTCAATTGAGGCTAGCTTGGTCACATTCAATGAGATTATCCTTCAAAGGTCACTTCTGGAGCTAATAAGGTTCCGATTTCTATTTCTTCAGCTTATGCACCAAAAGGTGCTACTTCTAGTACCGACACTTGTCAAAACCATTCATATTCTCTTACCACCTATTTGGAATCTGAGGCTTCTCATGATGTGTAACTGGTACATTATAACTTTTCTCTCATGATGTGTTTTTTCTTCTTGAACTGGGTCTACTCTTTCTTATGTAACCCTTTATGTCGCTATTTATTATGGTTTTTGTCCCAAGTGTATCTCTGATCACTTTTCTTTGTCTACCCCGATGGCTGACTCATCTGTGGCTAGAAAGATCTATAGGGGTTGTGTGGTATCTATCTTTTGTAGGGAGACATTGTTGGATTTGATAAAGTTGATTATTTTAGACATTGTTGTTATTCTGGGGATGGATTGGCTCCACTTGTACTATGTGTCTCTTAATTATAGAAACCGGAGGGTAATTTTCCAATTCCCGAATGAACCAGTGATTGTGTGGGAAGGTAGTTCTTTAACACCTAAGGGAATGTTCATTTCGTATCTTAAAGCCCAAAAATTAATTTCCAAGGGTTGCCTATATTATCTAGTTTGGGTTAAAGATTTGGTTTGAGTTTCCCTTTTGCAATCTATCCTTGTAGTCAATGGGTTTCCTAAAGTGTTTCCTGACAAAATCCATGGTATTCTCTTGATAGGGAAATAGACTTTAGTATTTATCTTATTTCAAGTACCCATCATATCTTTATCGCTCCTTACAGAATGACTTTGGTTGAGTTGAAAGAGCTAAAGGATCCATTGAAAGATCTTCTTGATAAGCAATTTATTGTCCCTAGTGAATGCTCCCATACTTTTCATGCGTAAGAAAGATAGATCCCTTTGAATATTTATAGACTATTGACAGTTGAATAACGTTATTGTTAAGAATAAACATCCTCATCCAAGGATTGATTACCTATTCAACTAGCTTCGGGGTGTTAAATGCTTTTTTATATTGAGTTGGTTCTCATGAGTTGAAGATTAGGTGTAATACCCCGCATGTTTGTAATCCTGTGATTCATACTTTAGTACATGACTTACAATGAATATCATAGTGATAGGATAGCTTATGATGCATTAGGCATGTTCATATGAGTCACTTAAGGTAATGCAAGCTAAGAGTTTTTGAATCCATCAAGTTTTAGTATTTGATTTTTCAAGGGTCATTTTGAATAAGTATAACTCGATGTTAATGTGGTATTTTGGCTGATTTAGACCCACCAAATTGTACAGAATTGAATTAGCTTTCAAAAGATAACAATTTCGCCTTAATCCAATACCCGAGCGAAAAGTTATGCCCATTTTCGTGAGAGACAGTAATAATAGGCGATTGGTTAGGCGCCGCCTAACCCAAGCATAGGCGATTGGTTAGGCTCCACCCAACCTAAGCATAGGCGATCACTTGGGCGCCGCCTAAGTAAATTCCAGGTGTCAAAAACACTCCGTCTTGAGTTATTTTAAAGGTAATTAAGTCTTTAAATACTCCTTACACGTCCCTAAACTTAACCCTACAAAATATATAGCTTCTAAACCTATTGCAACCCTATTTTCATCTCAAAGCTCATCATCCAATAGCACTAAAGGAGAAAAACAACTAGGGTTGCATAATTAAGCTTGAAGATCCAATTTCAAGGAAATTCCTCCGTCAATCATCAAGAATCTTCCTTCTAAGGTATGCGTAATGTTCATCTATGGATTCAATTCGTTCATAAAGTTTAAGAATCAATCTTTAAAATACAAAAGCTTGGTTGATTGTGGTGATATGATCATACCCATGTTGATGCTTGATTGTTTTCCTCTTTTTCATTATAAAGTATGATTTCTATATTGTTGGGTGTTGATGATCATGTTGTTGATATTGGGTGATTCCCAAGATGGAATCTTTATATGTTTTTGTGAATTCATGATATCATATGAGTTGGAAACATGTAAATTTGTTTTTTCATGATGTATAATTTGATGAATTCACCTATGCTTAAGATGTGCATGTAAGGTGTTTGATCAAATTCCTAAGGAACTAGAAATCATGTAATATAGCTAAATTGTGACTAAGTGAAGGATTCATGATATGCCCTTACGTTCCAATGGCTTCCATGATTGATAATGTGCCTTGTAAATGTTGTTGGAATACTCATGAACTATTCTTATGAGATTATACTATGTTTACTTGCAAATCCTACTTACGAACAAGGTGTATGATAACCATGCAATCCACATGAACATCCATGCTATTAGTGTGTGTTGCCAATATGATTATGCAATGAACATGATATTAAGATTGTGAAAGTACTTCCATGTGATATGAAATACTTTCCACGCAATACATTGTTGATAACCATGCATAGTATGAGATCCCTACTTATGATATTATATATTATGGACTCTACTCTTATGATCAAGTCATTCATGTGTGTCAGTTTCCTTCCATCTAGTCCTGGGGGTACTTGTACCCGAAAACTATAGTTGTGTGCCTAGATCCATGTCATGTTTCACGATATCCGAACTCAAGCTATGATTCCATAGACTTCAGTCACTCATGTGACTCAGGAAAACCTCATGATCTTAGTCAGTTGTCAGATATCAGTAACATTCCGCCAGTCAATGGAATTTAGTAAGAACCAGTCATGTACAGTCTGTTATTCATGTCCAGTCCCTCCAGATGGGAGTAGAGGTTAGCACCGAGCGAACCCAAGGATGGGAACTCAACCGCCAGTTCAGGGTGTGATTCTTAGTAGCAATCCTTGTGTTCCAGAACTACGTAGCCAGAGTAGGTTGAGACATCTTAACCCGTCAGCTTAGGGTTGATGAGGTGGCTTATCCCGTCAGTTTAGGGCTCTCACTATTCTCATTGAGTACCCGCCAGATAAGGGTCACTCACAGTTGTCCTTTCCAGTTGCGCGGTATTGACACCCCTCTAGTCTGGGAAGAGATTGGACCCCAGCTTAGCCATAATGGCATACACGGGGCATGTCGATTAAACACTACCTCCCAAAGTTTCAGTAATAGTCTCAGTAAAAGAACTCCGATAGTTCTTCAGATTTTAGTATATACAGGACTGTCAGATACAGTCATCCATGTTATCAGTTTCAGTAACAGTCTCAGTAAAAGAACTCAGGGTGTTCTTCAGATTTCAGTATATACAGAACTGTCAGATACAGTCGCCCATGTTATCAGTTTTAGTATCAGTCATGACAGTTATCAGTAAACCATGTATTAGCTTACAAGTTATGCTATTACGTATTCACGGTCCCAGTTTCTATATATGTGTGTTTGCACTCCCACGTTCATATTAGTCAGTCAGTGTTGTTCATGCATGAAACCCTTTATGTTCAGCCTACCTTCCTCATATACTCAGTACTCCAGTTGTACTGACGTATTTGCGCTATGGTGCTTTCTTTTCATGTTACACCATAGGTTCCGAGACACGAGCTCCAGCCCAGCAGTAGTGGCAGTATTCCAGTCGCAGAGAAACAGTGAGTCCTCAATGATTCGAGGACAATATGATTTGATTCATTTATCTATTTCTTCAGTTCAGTTTTATGGAGTTAGTTGGAGACATGTTCCTTCAACTCCTTATTCAGACAGTTTAGAGGCTTCTAGATTTACTTTCAGATTTACATTTTGATTTCGTTGTTTTGGGTAGTTTCGCCCACATGATTGTATTCAGTTGAACCTTATGGACTTATAGTTCCATGTATTCCATATTATTATATTATGATTTGCAGTATACCGGTACAGATATCAGTCATGGGTTAGCTTGTGGTCCCTCGGGGTCATGAGCACCATGTAGTATTCTGGTTCAGCAAATCGGGGTGTTACAAACTTGGTATCAAAGCCTAAGGTTAATAGAGTCCTAGGAAGTCTGAAAGTTGCATCTAGTCGAGTCTGGTACATGGGTGTGTTGTGCGCCACATTTATGTGCGGGAGGCTATAAGATGTTTTAGGAACAGTCCCCTTTCTTCATTATCCACATTTATGTGCGGGAGTCTATAAGATGTTTTAGGAACAGTCCCCTTTCTTCATTATCCATATTTATGTGCGGGAGGCTATAAGATGTTTTAGGAACAGTCCCCTTTCTTCATTATTCATGTCATTCTAGTGAGCATAATCACAAGTTAAACTCTCAGTCTAATCCATTCTTCTCTTATTCCAGACCATGGCCCCAAAGAGAAGAAACCAGCCAGCTCCTCAGCCCGAAGATCCTTTGGGCGAACTTGTTTCCTATGCGGAGTTTAGAGCCGCATTTACCACACTTGCTCAGTCCATGGCTGCACAGAATAAATGGCCACCAGTCATTCCATCCAATCCAGTGGCCACTCCCAAAGAAGCTAGGGTTCGGGACTTCACCCGGATGAACCCTCCATCTTTCCATGGGTCTAAGTCTTATGAGGACCCTCAGGAGTTCATTGACCAAGTCCAGAAGGTCATTGAAATCATGGGTGTTACTTCTATTGAGAGTGCTAAGTTAGCCACCTACCAGTTACAGGATATTTCTTATGATTGGTACAAATAGTGGAAGTCTGAGAGGTTAGATGATACAGGCCCTATCGAGTGGGAGGAATTTGTCATAGCCTTCTTAAACAGATTCTTTCCCTAAGAGCTGAGAGAAGCCAAAGTTCTTGAGTTCATCAACCTCAGGCAGGGGAATATGACAGTTAGGGAGTATTCTCTCATATTTACTCAGCTAGCCAGGTATGCTCCTCATGTGGTTGCAAACAATAGAGCTAAGATGAGCAAGTTCGTGTCAGGGCTCAACGATAGCATGGTAAATCAGTGTAGGTCTGCGATGATGATAGGTGATATGACCTTAGCAAGACTCATGACCCATGCCCAGCAAGTAGAAGAGTAGAAGTTTAAGACTAGGGAGAGGCAAAACAAGAGAGGAAGGTCAGGTAATTTCAACTTTGCTCACCCCAAGTCAGATGGAGGAAACCGTTCACAGTTTCGCTCCAAGTCAGCCATTCCAGCTCCTTCCTCTGCCAGCGCTCCAGTGCCGATGTTCAGAGACGGCAATAGAGACAAAGCGCCAGGCTCTAAATCTCAGGGCAGTGTTAGCAGTGCCCGAACGAATACCTTTTGTCAGACTTGTGGTAAGAACCACAAGGGCATTTGCAGAGCCGGTAGTGATGTCTATTTTGGTTGTGGCAAGACAAGCCACAGGATTAGGGAGTTTCTGCAGTCAAGTCTTCAGGGTCAGCAAAATCATTCTACAGCTCAGCCCAGTCGCCCGAACCAGCAGGGTGCCATTTCCAGTGCTACCAGTGGGTAACGCCCAAAGAGACTCTATACTCTTCAGTCCCGACAGGATCAGGAAAATTCTCCTGATGTCATTACTGGTATGTTACAGATTTTCCATGTTCATGTTTATGCTTTGCTAGACCCAGGTGCATCTTTGTCTTTTGTTACTCCATACATAGCAGGCAATTTTTGAATCAGTCCCAAAGTCCTAGCAGAGACCTTCTCAGTCTCTACCCCAGTGGGTAAAACCATCATAGCCCGGCGGGTATACAAGAACTGCCCGGTTATGATATCTCAGAAATCCACGTCAACAGATTTAGTGGAGTTAGAGATGCCTAATTTTGATGTCATTTTTAACATGGATTGGCTTCATTCCTGCTATTCCACAGTCGACTGTAAAAATAGAATAGTTCAGTTATAGTTCCTGAGTGAACTCGTCCTAGAGTGGAAGGGTAGCATTTCAGCGTTCAGGGGTCAACTTGTTTCCTACCTTCGAGCAAAAAAAATGATTTCTAAGGGGTGTGTGTATCATCTCGTGCATGTTAAAGATTCTAGTTCTAAATCTCCCAGCCTCGAAACAGTCCCTATTGTTAATGAATACTCAGATGTCTTTCCCAAAGATCTTCCAGGCATTTCTCCCGAAAGGGAAATAGACTTCGGCATAGACCTTTTTCTAGATACTCAACCTATTTCTATTCCTCCATACAGAATGGCACCAGCAGAACTCAAAGAACTGAAAGATTAGTTGAAGGATCTCTTAGATAAGAGATTCATCAGACCCAGCGTTTCCCCATGGGGTGCGCCAGTATTATTCGTGCGCAAGAAAGACGGTTCTCTCAGGATGTGTATTGATTATCGTCAACTCAACAAGGTCACGGTCAAGAACATATATCCTTTTCCCAGGATTAATGATCTATTCGACCAACGTCAGGGTGCCAGTTACTTCTCCAATATAGACCTCAGATTAGGCTATCATCAGCTCAGAGTTAGAGAATATGATATTCCGAAGACAACTTTTCGTACTCGGTATGGTCACTTCAAATTTTTAGTCATGTCATTTAGTCTTACCAATGCCTCAGCATCTTTTATGGATTTGATGAACCGTGTGTTCAAGAAGTACTTGGACATGTTTTTCATAGTCTTTATAGATGATATTTTGGTCTATTCTCGCACAGAGCGTGATCATGCAGACCATCTCAGGATTGTTCTTCAGACTCTCAGGGATCACTAGTTATTCTCTAAGTTCAGCAAGTGAAAATTTTGGCTAAGATCAGTAGCATTCCTTGGCTATATTGTTTCCGGTGATGGCATTAGAGTAGATCCTCAGAAAATTGAAGCAGTAAGGAACTAGCCCAGACCCGTATCTCCATCAGATATTAGCAGTTTCTTGGGTTTGGCTAGCTATTACAGATGGTTTGTCGAGGGATTTTCTTCTATTGCATCTCCCATGTCCAGATTGACTCAGAAGAAGATTAAGTTTCAGTGGTCAGATTCATGTGAAAGGAGTTTTCAAGAGTTGAAGACTCGACTCACCTCCGCTCCAATTCTAGCTATTCCAAATGGTTCAGACAGTTTTGTAGTCTATTTTGATGCATCCAGAGTGGGTTTAGGTTGTGTCCTCATGCAGCATGGTAAGGTCATAGCCTATGCCTCCAGACTGTTAAAGCCACATAAGAAGAATTATCCTACTCATGATCTTGAGTTAGCAGCGGTAGTTTTTAACTTGAAGATTTGGAGGCATTATCTCTATGGAGTTCATGTAGATGTCTTCACAGACCATAAAAGCCTCCAGTATGTCTTTTCCCAGAAATATCTCAATCTTCGCCAGAGAAGGTGGTTAGAGCTCTTGAAAGATTACGACATGAGTGTTCTTTATCATCTGGACAAGGCCAATGTTGTGGCTGATGCTCTCAGTCGACTCTCCATGGGTAGTATTTCTCACGTTGAGGATAGTAAGAAAAAGATGTCTCAGGAGATCCATCAGCTTGCCAGACTAGGCATTCTCTTAGTCGATTCTTCAGAGGGTAGTGTATGTGTTCATAGTAGTTCAGAGTCATCTCTAGTTTCCAAGGTGAAAGAGAAACAAGATAGGGATCTTAGCCTTGTCAAGCTCAAAGAGTCAGTTCAGAATCAGAAAGTCAAGGTTTTCTCCCAAGGGAGAGATGGTGTTCTTCATTTTCAGGGTCATCTATGTGTTCTAGGTGTAGATGAATTGAGGCAGCGAATTCTTACAGAAGTGCATGGTGCGCGATACTCTATTCATCCAGGGGCCACTAAGATGTACCGCGATATGCGGGAGATCTATTGGTGGAGTGGGATGAAGAGAGATATTGCAGAGTTTGTGGCTAAGTTCTCTACATGTCAGCAGGTTAAGATAGAGCATTAGAAACCTAGTGGTTCCATGCAAGAGTTCACCATTCCTACTTGGAAGTGGGAAGAAGTTAACATGGACTTCGTGACGAGTTTGCCTAGAACTCGTCATCAGCATGATTCAGTCTGGGTCATTATAGATAGAATGACCAAGTCAGCTCATTTCCTTCTTGTTCGTACTTCTTATTCTGCCGAGGATTATGCCAAACTCTATATTAGGGAGTTAGTCAGATTACACGATATTCCACTATCTATCATCTCAGACAAAGGTACCCAGTTCACTTCTCATTTTGGAAAGCATTTTAAAAGGGTCTTGGTACCCAAGTCCATCTCAGCACAGCATTTCATCCTCAGACAGATGGTCAAACAGAGAGGACCATTTAGACTCTTGAAGATATGCTAAGGGCGTGTGCAATTTACTTCAAGGGAAGTTGGGATGACCACTTGCCTTTGATTGAGTTTGCATACAATAATATCTATCATTCTAGTATTCATATGGCTCCATTCAAAGATCTTTATGGTAGGAGATGTAGATCTCTGATAGTCATAGGTCCTGACTTAGTATTCGATGCCTTAGAGAAAGTTTAGTTGATCAGAGAGAGACTCTGGGCTGCTCAGAGCCGACAGAAGTCCTATACAGATGTTCGTAGAAAGGATCTCGAGTTCAAGGTCAATGACTATGTCTATCTTAAGATCTCTCCCATGAAGGGAGTGAAGAGGTTCAACAAGAAAGGAAAACTCAGTCCCCAGTATATCGGTCCCTTCAGAATTCTTTATCGCTTCGGCAAGGTAGCTTATGAGCTTAAGTTGCCTTCAGATCTAGCCTCAGTCCATCCAGTGTTCCATGTCTCTTTGCTAAAGAAGTGCATAGGTGACCCAGCAGTTGTTGTCCCTATTTAGAGCATCGACATTCAGAACAGCCTCTCTTATGAAGAGATTCCAGTCGAAATCTTAGATTATCAGACTTGTAGATTGAGGAACAAAGAAGTCCCTCTAGTCAAGGTTCTTTGGCGAAATCAGTCTCATGAGGGAGCTACTTGGGAAGAAGAAGAAGATATGTGTACCCAGTATCCTCACCTCTTCCCCGCTAATTCAGATCAAGCTCAAGGTAACAGTTCTCCTTAAGCTTATTAAGTTTCATGTTCATGTTTCCAGTATAAACTTGGTACCTATTAACCGTTTCATACTCAGTCATGCATTCATGTATCAGTTGTCCGTGCATCAAATATGCACGAGTTCAGTATGTTTAGCATGTTAGTCATGAGATCAAGTTTCAGTTCTTGATGTTCAGTTTAGGTTCTATTGTCTTATATCCCTTCTTAGTAAATTCTCATTCGAGGACGAATGTTCCCAAGGGGAAGATATTGTAATACACCGCATGTTTCTAATCCTGTGATTCATACTTGAGTACATGACTTACAATGAATATACTAGTTAAAGAATAGCTTATTATGCATTAGGCATGTTCATATGAGTCACTTAAGGTAATGCAAGCTAAGAGTTTTTGAATCCATTAAGTTTTAGTATTTAATTTTGCAAGGTTCATCTTTGAACGAGTATAAATCGATGTTAATGTGGTATTTTGGCTGATTTAGACCCACCAAATTGTAGAGAATTGAATTAGCTTTCCAACGATACCAATTTTGCCTTAATCCAATACCCGAGCGAAAAGTTATGCCCATTTTTGTGAGAGTCAGTAAGCATAGGCGATTGTTTAGGCGCCGCCTAACTCAAGCATAGGCGATTGGTTAGGCGCCGCCCAACCCAAGCATAGGAGATCACTTGGGTGCCGCCTAAGTAAATTCCAGGTGTCAAAAACACTCCGTCTTGAGTTATTTTAAAGGTAATTAAGTCTTTAAATACTCCTTACACGTCCCTAAACTTAACCCTACAAAATATATAGCTTCTAAACCTATTGCAACCCTATTTTCATCTCAAAGCTCATCATCCAAGAGCACTAAAGGAGAAAAACAACTAGGGCTGCATAATTAAACTTGAAGATCCAATTTCAAGAAAATTCCTCCGTCAATCATCAAGAATCTTCCTTCTAAGGTATGCGTAATGTTCATCTATGGATTCAATTCGTTCATAGAGTTTAAGAATCAATCTTTAAAATACAAAAGCTTGGTTGATTGTGGTGATATGATCATACCCATGTTGATGCTTGATTGTTTTCCTCTTTTTCATTATAAAGTATGATTTCTATATTATTGGGTGTTGATGATCATGTTGTTGATATTGGGTGATTCCCAAGATGGAATCTTTATATGTTTTTGTGAATTCATGATATCATATGAGTTGGAAACATGTAAATTTGGTTGTTCATGATGTATAATTTGATGAATTCACCTATGCTTAAGATGTGCATGTAAGGTGTTTGATAAAATGCCTAAGGAACTAGAAATCATGTAATATAGCTAAATTATGACTAAGTGAAGGATTCATGATATGCCCTTACGTTCCAATGTCTTCCATGATTGATAATGTTCCTTGTAAATATTGTTGGAATACTCATGAACTATTCTTATGAGATTATTCTATTTTTACTTGCAAATCCTACTTATGAACAAGATGTATGATAACCATGCAATCCACATGAACTTCCATGCTATTAGTGTGTGTTGCCAATATGATTATGCAATGAACATGATATTAAGATTGTGTAAGTACTTCCATGTGATATGAAATACTTTCCACGCAATACATTGTTGATAACCATGCATAGTATGAGATCCCTACTTATGATATTATATATTATGGACTCTACTCTTATGATCAAGTCAGTCATGTGTGTCAGTTTCCTTCCATCGAGTTCTGGGGGTACTTGTACTCGAAAACTATAGTTGTGTGCCTAGATCCATGTCATGTTTCACGATATCCAAACTCAAGCTATGATTCCATAGACTTCAGTCAGTCATGTGACTCAGGAAAACCTCATGATCTTAGTCAGTTGTCAGATATCAGTAACATTCCGCCAGTCAGCGGAATTCAGTAAGATCCAGTCATGTACAGTCAGTTATTCATGTCCAGTCCCTCCAGATGGGAGTAAAGGTTAGCATCGAGCGAACCCAAGGATGGGAACTCACTCGCCAGTTCATGGTGTGATTCTTAGTAGCAATCCTTGTGTTCCAGAACCACGTAGCCAACGTAGGTTGAGACATCTTAACCCGTCAGCTTAGGGTTATGAGGTGGCTTAACCCATCAGTTTTGGGTTCCCACCGTTCTCATTGAGTACCCACTAGATAAGTGTAACTCACAGCTGTCCTTACCAGTGGCGCGGTATTGACACCCCTCTAGTCGGGGCAGAGATTAGACCCTAGCTTAGCCATAACGACATACACGGGGCATGTCGATTAAACACTACCTCCCACAGTTTTAGTAACAGTCTCAGTAAAAGAACTCAGATAGTTCTTCAGATTTTAGTATATACAGGACTGTTAGATACAGTCGCCCATGTTATCAGTTTCAGTATCAGTCATGACAGTTATCAGTAAACTATGTATTAGCTTACAAGTTATGCTATCACGTATTTACTGTCACAGTTTCTATATATGTGTGTTTGCACTCCCACGTTCATATTAGTCAGTCAGTGTTGTTCATGCATGAAGCCCTTTATGTTCAGCCTACCTTCCTCGTATACTCAGTACTCCAGTTGTACTGACGTATTTGCGCTATGGTGCTTTCTTTTTATGTTACACCATAGGTTTCGAGACACGAGCTCTAGCCTAGTAGTAATGGAAGCATTCCAGTCGCAGAGACACAATGAGTCCTCATTGATTCGAGGACAATTTGATTTGATTCATTTATCTATTTCTTCAGTTCAGTTTTATGGAGTTATTTGGAGACATGTTCCTTTAACTCCTTATTTAGACAGTTTAGCGGCTTCCAGATTTACTTTCAGATTTACGTTCAGATTTAGTTGTTTTGGGTATTTTTGCCCACATGATTGTATTCAGTTGAACCTTATGGCCTTACAGTTCCATGTATTCCGCATTATTATATTATGATTTGCAGTATACAGGTATAGATATCAGTCATGGGTTAGCTTCTGGTCCCTCGGGGTCATGAGCACCGTGTAGTATTCTAGTTCAGCAAATCGGAGTGTTACATTAGGGTATCCCATAGACTGTATTCGGTACTCAGAATGGTCACTACAAGTTCTTAGTCATGTTTTTTGGATTGACTAATGCTCTAGCAGCGTTCATCGATCATATGAACCAGTATTCCATTAATTTTTGGACTTTATAGTTATTGTGTTTATTCATGTGAAATACCCAGGTGTTGGTCCTTTGAAAATTCTAAGTTTTGGCCTCACTGTCCTGTTAAAGACTCATCTTACGAGTTGTAGGGTGTCTATATGGGTCATAGGACCCCAGTCATAGGGTAACTAGTATATTATCCCAAGTCTCTGATGGGACTATGACTAGGGCCTTACGAGCCTTAAGGTCCCATGATGAGTCATTAGGTGGTAGTCATAAGTTGATCAATATTTGCCTTAAAAGTTTCTTCCTTGATATTAAGTGGTGAATGTGAGTCATAGGGGCTAGTTACGAGTCGTATGGTATGAATCGTAGCCAGACCAGTGGGGATGCTCAGGGGTAATATCTTGATTACAACTCAAGAAGGCAATTTGTAAGAAGTCATAACTAGTCATTAAGAGACCTGTATCGACTGGGTCTTCATTATTTTTTGTCTTTTAATTAAGAGCATCTTCATAATTTCCCCTTTTCCCCACTTAGACCCCACGACCTATAAACAAAATTGGGATATATTTCTCACCCATAATACATTAAAGTCCTATAAAATTCGCTCTAAATTCCCCATTTAAGTCAAGGTTAGGGATTTAAGGGAAGTAGTCATCTAAGGCTCTAAGGGTGTTATCTTCTTTAAATTCCTTGGTATTTAAGGCATGAATCTGTTTCCATATACTTGAATTTTATTACTTCCATAAATTAGTCAGTATGTGCATGGTTTTGATGTTAGGTTTGAGGATTTTTTAATGTATTTGGTTTAAATGGTTTTCCCATGGTTATTATGAAATTATTTTACTTGAATTGATGATTGGAAAATACATTGGGGTGCATGGGAATGGTGGATGGAATAGTGGTACAATAAATTCACCAAATTTGTAAACTTTGTCAATAGGGGTATAAAGAAATCCCTAAATAATTAGTTTTGGTATGAAAATTATTGGTAACCTCAACAGACTTGCATAATTGATTTTGGAATATGCATTAGCATTTGGTGTGGCTTATTTCTTAAAATTAATGCTTGGAATGAATGATTAATTGAAAAAAAAATAATGATCCAGAAAACCTTGTGGGGTACAACGAAATCCCCCAAGTAATTTTTAATAATGAAGTTTGCGGAGTATGAAGGAATCCCCTAAGTGTTGTCTTAAACATTTACTAGCAAGCTATAGTTGGTATGATGATACCACTTAAAGATTCCTTAATAATTGACTCCTAGTATTGGTTGCTGGGTTATATGTTAAATATTTTAATTGGGCATTAATGGGGGTTATGTTAGCTACCTGTAAAAGTGTGAGTCCCAATAACTAATACTGGAAACTCATGTTTACCGTTATGAGGGTTTTTCATAATGACCATGTGCTTGTGGGGTACAAGGGAATCTTAAATTATATATATAATTGTATTATGGTTGGCGAAGGTTACATAGGAATCCCCAATCATCAATGATATCTTCAGATTATGCGACTAACATACATTGGGGCCCGTCTAAGGAATGATATTAGGCCTATATAACCCATGGGTAGATTTCATGACGGTCAATCTACATAACCTATGCTAAGGTTTTAAATTGCATGCTAACCCTTATTCTCCCTTCTAACATCTTATATATATGTATGTATACGAATATGCATGAGTGTGTACATGTGCATGTATTTTTACTTGGTTTGAATTGATGTCATTACTTTATCTCTTATCCCTGAGTTATAGTCTAGTGCTCTAACTGCTAACCACCTTCAGATATTGTATCCCCATGCGACACAGGAACTAGTCATACTCTACTCCTCCTATAGAGTGACTAGGTGATTTCGGAACAACTTGTGAGTCAGACTAAAGGGGTAAGCATCCATACTTTGGAAGACCCTATTTTTTGTATTTCCTTAGCTTATGGTTTGACTATTTCATTTGGGCTTGGTTTTTGGCTATAGTCAGGGGCATTTCCCAACTAGATATTCTTTGGTTTTGTTAGAGGCTTGGTTGGATATTACTATGGACATGGTGGTTGGTATTGGTTGTTTGTATCTATATTTATATTGGTTGTTGGTATCAGTTGTTGGATATGGACTTATCTTAAAGCCTGTTATTCTTTTTTATTCTATCTTATTATATGTTTGGATTTCATCCACTGCTTGGTGCATCTAGTTCTGTTGGATTAGGCTAAGGGGGTGGTCTCTGATCCACGACAAACATAAGATACCCTTCATGGCCAGACCCTTGTTTAATCGTGACATGATGATATCTTGATATATTCCAAGAGCATAGATGACTATGCCAACCACCTCCGTATGGTGTTGTTGACTCTTAAGGATCAATGGTTATATGCTATTCTTTTGAAGTATGAGTTTTGGTTGAATATTGTGGCCTTCCTTGGTCATGTTGTTTCTAGTGAGGGGATCTTGGTGGATTCACAAAAAGTTGTGATGGTTAAGAAGTGGCCTAGACCCATGACTCAAACCGGTATTGGGATCTTCTTGGGTTTATTTGGATATTATAGAAGGTTTTTGGCGAGTTTCTCTTCTATTGCTACTCCGTTGACTAAGTTTGACTCTGAAGAAGGTAAAGTTTCTGTGGTCCGATGCTTGTGAGGGTAGTTTTCAGAAGTTGAAGGATAAGTTGACTTCAACTCTAGTTTTGACCCTACCCGAAGGTACTAATGGTTTTGTTGTATATTATGATGCATAGTGAATAGGAATGGGTTGTGTGTTAATGCAGCGTGGTAAGGTTGTAGTGTATGCTTCTAGGAAACATAAAGTGCATGAGAAGAATTATCCGACTCATGATGTAGAGTTATTGGTTGTGGGTTTTTCTTTGAAGATTTGGCGTCATTACTTGTATGGAGTTCATGTTGATATATATTCTGATCGCAAGATCTTGCAGTACGTGCACACCTAGAAGGAGTTTAATGTTAGGAAAAGAAGATGTCTTGAGTTTCTCAATGATTATGATATGAGTCTTCACTATCACCCAGATAAAGCTAATAAGGTTATCTGTGGGTATCTTATCATATATGAATGAGGAGAAGTAAGGGTTGGTAAAGGATATTCACTATTTGGATAATCTTAGAGTTCGTCTTTTGGATTTCAAGGATGGGGTTATGATTGTTCAAGAGGAGGCGAAGTTATCTTTTGGGACCGAGGTATAGGAGAAGAAGGTTTTGGATCCTACCTTGATGTAGATTAAGGATTATGTGGGTTTACAGAAAGTCATGGCTTTTGAGATTGGTGGTGATGTATCTTGAGGTACCAAGGGAGATTTTGTGTTTAATGTCGATGGGCTGCAGGAAAGAATTTTGAATGAGGCTCATGATTTGAGGTATATTTTTCATCTTGATTCAATAAAGATGTACCATTACTAGAAAGAGATCTATCGGTGGAACAATAAGAAAAGAGTGCGGCCAATTTTGTGGCCAAGTGTATGCTTTTTCAACAATTGAAGGTGGAACACTTGAGGCTTAATGGTTTATCTCAAGCGGTTGAGTTGCTTGTATGGAAGTGAGAAGTAACTAATATGGACTTTGTTACTTCCACAGTCTTGCCATCTGTTTGATTTGAATTGGGTCATCATGGATATGATGACCAAGTCTGCTCATTTCTTGAATGTGAGGACTAATTTTTCCACAATGTATTATGCTAAGCTTTTCAATTAGGAGATCGTCAAGTCGCATGGTACACCTATTTTCATAATATCTAATCGAGGTTCATAGTTCTCATCTCACTTTTGGCATTTATTTAAGAGGGGTTTGGGAACTAAAGTAAACCTTAGCACCACTTTCCACCCTCAGATGGATGGACAGGCAGAGAGGACTATTTAGACCTTGGACGATATGCTAAGGGCCAGTGTCATTTACCTTGGTGGTAGTTGGGTTGATTATTTGTCTCTCATTGAGTATGAATATAATAACAACTATCATTCTAGTATTTAGATGCCACCATTTGAGGATTTGTTTGGTAGGAGATACCGTTCTCTCATTGGGTGGCTTGAAATTTGTGAGACTAGATTGTTTGGTCCCGAGTTAGTCCATCAGGCCATGGAAAAGGTGAAGGTGATTAGGGATAGGCTTAAGACCACCCAAAGTCGCTAAAAGTCCTATGTATATATGAGGTGTAGGGATTTAGAATTTGATGTTGATGACTGGGTGTTCTTTAAAGTATCTCCAATGCAAGGGAAGATGAGGTTTGGAAAGAAGGGGAAGTTCAGTCCCCATTAAATTGGCCCATACTTGATCATGAAGAGAGTGGGCAATGTTTCTTATACGGTGTATTTTCCTTGTGTTCCATTCATTTAGTGTTCCATGTTTTGATGTTGAAGAAATGTATGGGCAAGCATTCCTTGGTTATACTTTTGATAAGTATTGGTGTTTGAAATTGCTTGTTTTATAAGGTAGTCCCGGTTGAGATTTTTTATAGGGAAGTCTATTGTTTGAGGACTAAGGATTTGGCTTCGGTGAAGGTGCTATAAAGGAATAATAAGGTTGAAAAAGCTACTTGGGATGCTGAAGAGAACATGAAGTCCAAATATCCATTCCTATTTTTCGCATCAGATAGTCGTGCTTAAGGTATGTGTATTCCTTAATGTCTTTATTTTATTTCTTTGTTAAAGCAAAGTATCGTTGTTTTTCGTGTTAAATCATTCTAATAGATGCCTTATTTTATCATTTGGGGAGGAATGATTCCAGAGGGAGAAAGTAAGAACCACAGATTTTGGTCCTGAAAATCTTTTGAGTTTTTGGACTCGCTACCCAACCAACGACTCACCTTATGAGTCCTACAGTCACCCTACGAGTCTTAAGGTCCCAATCGTAGCCTGACTAGTTTAGTTGTCAAAGTTTCTGCTATGATCACGATCATCATCTAATGAGTCATAATTACTCTTCACGAGTCGTAATATGCCAATCGTAGGGTAACCAATGTAGTTCCCAAATATTGCTTCCTTTAACATGACTGGGCCCTATGAGTCATAGCGTCACGATACGAGTCGTATATTCCCACTCGTGGGGTCATTAGTATGTATACCTTTGTTCACTTCCCAGACTACGAGTCTAGGGAATGACTCATAGTCAGTCGTTAGAAGTCATAGGGTGACACATAATGGCTGGGTGGTAAATATTCAGTGTTATATTAAGGGGTATTTTGGACAATTCTCGCTTTCCATATTAAGACCCACAACCATAAAGTACCTCTGGGACATTATTTTCATCCTTTATCAAAACAAAACACTCTCAAATCCTAAGTCAAAAACACTAGGGTTTTCTCAAGGTTGGCAATTAGAGGTTCCAAGGGTTGATTTCTCCCCGTAAATCTTGTTATTTCAGGCATGTTTCTCTTCCCCAAATCTTATTTTATTGAAATCATATGTTTAAAATTGTACCATGTGATTTTATTGATGATTTTAAGAGTTGGTTGAGGGTTATTATGCATTATTCAATTAAATGCTTTTTCCGTGGCTTTTATTAATTATATATGGTTTGAATTAATGGTTTTGAACTTGTGGGGTGCATAGGCATGGTGCATGAACTAGGCGGTCATGGTTTCCTCAAATTTTGTGAATGTGAATAATTGACTTGGTATAACCCCAACCTAATCCTTTGAAATTAGATTTGAATATGAGGATATTTGCATTAAACTACCTTTGGGACCATTCCATTATATAATGAGGTTATTGAAACAGAATGGTTTGATTTAATAAACAAAGAGAGTTGTGGCATTCCTCCAAATTTATTTAATAAAGAAAGGGGGATGATGATTTTACCTTGCATGTGTAGTTGGTATGACAATACCAACAGTGTATGTCTTAAGGTGCTTTATGGTTTAATTAATAGGAATGTGTGAAAAATGTTTTAACTGAGCTTAAAGAGAGTTGTGTAGCAAGTCCATGAAAGTGGAGGTTTCGAGGGACCAATATTGTAAACCGAATTTCTTGGTGCATGGGTATAAATGGCGTAGGGTTCTAATCTTGTTGCTTATGACTGGGTGGTTTCATTCCCCTATGTTAACTGATCGGGTGTTCATGCCACCCTTGATATAAATCCAGGTGGTTCGAGTTGCCCATGGTACATATGTACACATGATTATTCTCTAGTTCGTACAACTACATTCACTGGGTCCTTTTCAGTAGGGAGAACTGAGCCTAGATAGCTAATGGGTACGTTTTTATGATAGTTGATCTATACAGTCCAGGCTAACGTCTTACTTTTATGATAAGCCTTGTTCCCTATCCCGGTATGTCAGATTTATATATATGTATTTGAATATGATTGTCTGCATTGGATTCAAATGATTTAAAAATGTTGGACATAGCATTATTTTATCCCTTCCCTGAGTTATATGCTAGCATTTAACCTGCTCACCATCTCCGAATGTTGTATCCCCACGCAATGCAGTAACCAATGATATTATATTTTTCCTATGTAGTGAGAGGTGATCTTGGACTATCTGTGAGTTATCTTAAAGTGGTGAGCTTTCTTCTTCCAGATGGTAGTGACTTCTTTATTTATTTCATGTCACAGACTATTTCTTTGGTTTTGGGTTTTGCTATAATCTGGGGCATGTACCTACTTAGATTATATGTAGTTTTGTCATTGAGGATTTGTGGATTCCTAGGGATTGGGAGTTGTTGAATCCTTAAAATTCTTTCTGAGCTTCCTATCTTGTTTTATGGTTTGAATTCATACGCTGCTAGCTGTATCGTGTTATGTTTGTCTAGGTAAAAGGGGTGGTCTCCGATCTGCAGAGGACTTGAGATACCTATCATGACCAGGCCCTGGTTCGGGTTATGGCACAATAAGTCTGGAATGTCTCATTTAAAAGGTAGCATAGTTCATTTGCGTATAAATTTTTTTTAATAATTATCGAGGGGTTGATAGAGACTTTAACAATTCCAAGTCTTCAACTGGTATTGGTGCATTCACTTAAGCACCCATTGGGTCACTTAAGCAAAGGCCTCTTAAGAAGCCAATTGGTTGGTTAGTCAACTTGGCTTCCATAGCTGGTGTCGATTTTGTGATGCCTTTGTTGCTTAAAAGTTGGCCACCTAAGCAGAAAATGGTCAGTTAATAGACATGTTCAAAAGTCCCAAATATTGGTAAAACGACAGTTGGTTTGTTAAGCAAGCAATGATCACTTAAGCGGCCCAGTGTTCGCTACCTGGTACTAGTAAATACCCACTTACCTCATTTTCTCCTATTTCTCACCCATTTTAAAGAGAGTAGAACCCTAGAAGGTGTGAAATCTTGGGAGAAACATTAGTAGGTCATTTTAAGGGTGTTCGTAAGCTTGAATAACTTGTTTCTTCTCCAAATTCTTGTTAAGTTTTCATTAATTCCATGGTTAATTTCTCATTGAATCCCTAAATTCCCTAGAGAAATGATGGGTAGATTTTAGCACCATTTGAGATCGGAATTTACCCATTCATGAGGGAAAATGTTACCTTCAGCATAGAGGAATGTGTTGACGATTTCCAAAGTGCAATTCCACAAATAGACCCATATGGAATTCTTACATAATTTTGGAATCAAAGAACAAAAGTGCAATATAGCTATGATTATTTCATGTAAATGAGTAGAATAAAATTTTGACAGCTCAACATCTTGCAGAAGCTTCGAGAAATGTTAAATCGATGATTTAACAGATTTCTTCGGACTTCTTTTGACATCCAGATAGGCTAGGTTTATCTTCCTCATACATTGAACTACTTAATAGTATATTTATGATATTATGCTAGATATGGGATGGGAATTAGGTCTTAGAGATATAATTGGTATAACAAGCATTATTTTGACTGTTTAAACTATTTTGGAACCATAAATTAAACTTAATTGACCTAGTTATTCATGTTTAGAGTAGGATCTCTATCTTAGGGCTAATTAAAGCTTATTTGGCTTCTATAAGTAAATTTAGATACCTTTGCCTAGGCCAAGGTAGAATTTGCCTTAGTATGGATTTTTAGGTATAAGAAGTGGGCCTTTTAGGCCAACCTTAGGCCAAGACTCTTGTTAGCTCTTTGCAGACTTACTAGGCATATTGTATCCTTATAGTTACATTTTTTTAGACCTTGAATTTACTATATTCTTTATGTTTATGCTATATTTGTATTGGGAATTTGATACCAGTTCCGGAATAAGTCCAGTGATTTTATTGATATTGAGTTCGAATTCAAGTCCTGCAATTGATGTTATGAGTTCAAGTTCAAGTCCATAAAATAATGACGATGATGATGCTGTGAATTTCAGCTTGAGTCTGGAATTAAGAGGTAATTTATGGTATGGTATGACACAGATGGATTCACGATTATGGATAGATATTTGGTAATTTATGGAATTTTTGTTACTTGCTTTCTTTATTGCACCTTCTGAGCTTATGGGAGCTTGTATTGTAATTTTATTAATGCTTTCTTTCATATTATATTTGTTTCAATTATTAATTTACAATATTGGAGCTTTCTTTTAGGTTTTCCCTTTTACCTTGACTTAACATATTTATCTGTCATCTTTATCGTACTTATATCATGATTTACCTAAGTCAGACGAATATGCTTACTGAGTACCCTTGGTTTTGGTACTCATACTAAACTTATATGCCTTTTAGGTGCAAATCCAAGTACTAGTGTCCATCGTTGACGCCGAGATCATGTTGAGATGAGTTTTGAGATACAGTGAGCTCTCAGAGTTGGAGTTGCGCTTTTTCATCTACTATTTATGTATAGTCTTTCACTGTTCGAGACTGATAGATGTTGACTATTACATTATTTGTTTTCTTTTGGCTAGTTGTATTTTACTGACACTACTAGGTCATTAAATGGTTATAGATTTTTTATCTATCTTTGAGACCATTATTATTACTTAAATTACTACAGTAAGTATTTACTTACACTTTACAACATTTATTCCATTGTCTACCAAATAACCCCGTTGCCTCTATCTCTGGGCTACAGTTTGGCTTACCTACTGGTGGGATAAAGTAGGCTTCATCATGACTGGTAATTTTGGTCGTGAAAAATTAGAATCAGAGCACTAGGTTCACTAGTATTGTTGTTAAAAGAGCACGTGTCTATTAGAGTCCCGCAGATCTGAATGTTGATGTTTATTTTTTATTTTTGAAAGGCTATAGGACATTCGTAGGAGTTCTTCACTTCTTTCACTCATTTCGTACAAAGAGTATGAGTTGATTTCTAAATAATCCATTAGTTTTCTTTCATAGAAGGCTATGACACGTGCTATCACTACACGAGATGCAGACCCCATGTTCCAGCCTAGTAATTCTATCACAGTTCATAAATGAACTAGAGATCTAGAACATCCAAGAAATATATCCCCAACCAAGAAATAGGATAGAGGTCCTTCACCATCCCTGTTCCTACTCTAAAGATAGAGATTCTTCTTCCCCAGCCAATGATAAGACAGGGACCAGCATAGGCTACACCGAGGTTCATTTCATCTTTAGTGGTCAGGGATGTATGGGTTCAACTGTTAGGATTAGTTGGTTGTGCATTGTCTAATTGTATAGTCTATGGATCATAATGGTACTAAAGTTGGAGGGCGGTCAACCTATAACTACAGGTCCCAGAGTTGAGGCCCTTCCTACGCTAGTGGTGGATCAGCTAGTGGTTGCCCATCCTGTTATGTCTATTGAGGAGCAAAAGATGCTGAGTACATTTTTTATGTTGGCTCTACCCAAGTTTTTTTGTGCACCGAGCGAGTATGCTTATGAGTTGTTGATTGATTTTGAGAATAGGATCCATAATTTTCGCCTAGTTAAGACTCGTTGTTTGGATTACACTACTTTTAAGTTAGATTTGGTAGCTTGATATTTGCGAAAAGGTTATCTTGATTCCAATCCAGCTAGATCTTTCCTATTGACATAGACTCAGTTCTTTGAGATCTTCTTAGAGTAGTATATGCTTCATTGTCTTAGAGATTATTTGAGATATCAATTCTTGAGGTTAGAGCTGGGCTCCATGATTGTTTTGGAGTTCATGGCTCAATTTCATGAGCTATCTAGACATGATACTTCTATTCTGATTACTGAATATTAGAGGGTTTTGTTTTTTATTTTGGGATTGAGATTCCCTCTATGAATGCCAACACAGGATTTAGTTTTTGTGGGTTGTTTTTTTGTTGAGGCTTCTAATCATGCTCAGGATATGGAGAAAATGTATCATGAGGCCCAAGGGGGTAACAATATTAGGGTAGTTTCATTGGGAGTCATAGTGGCTCACGGTTCAGATGAAATGGTTCTGACGTTAGGTACAATACATCTCAACCATATAAGCATCAGGGTTAGTCTAGTTGGCTCATTCAGATCGCACTTTAGATTACCGATAGAGGTTAGTATAGTTATTGTGATCATCATGGCCAGGTTCATGGTCAAGTTACGAGGGGTTTATCTTCCCGGTATTTTAGTTGTGATGGTTATTTTGGGTTAGCCAGATCTTCTAGTTTTAGCATAGTGCCTAAGGCATTTTATGGTTATGAGACTTTTGGCCATTTCTCACTAGAGTGCCCCAGTTGTAGAGCAATGGTTCTTTCAGCTTAAAGTGTTCCATTTATTAAGGTAGTCCCACCTCCAGCTAGAGGTGGTATATATGATCATCGGGGTGGTCTCCAGGTTACTCGCGGAGGTTCTTAGGCAAATCAAATAAGAGATTGATTAGGAGCCTAGAAAAGTGGTGGGCATGGTAAGTTGTATGTCATGCCTAATAGAATCGAGGCTGATTCATCATATGCCATCATTACAAGTACAATTTTAGTGTTCCATCAACTAGTTTTTAATTTTATTAATTTGGGATCCACTTATTCTTATGTGTCTGCTTATTATGCCATATGGTTAGAGTTATCTTAGGATTCTTTATTTGTTCCGTTATTTATATAAAATCCTCTGGGTGATTCCTTATTAGTGGATCATATTTATAGCTTTAGTGTTATGATTGTTAGAAAGTTTGATACTTAGGTTGATCTTTTTGTGTTAGACATAGTGCATTTTTATTTGCTTCTGGGCATGGACTGGTTACCCAACTATCACAGTCTTGGATTTTTTTCTAATATCATTACCTTAGCCATGCTCGACATAATGTAGGTTATGTGGCATGGAGCTATTATCCATGAACTGATGGGGTTTATTTAATATATTTTGGCTAGGATACTTATTTTATAGGTTGTGAGTCTTACCTCAGTTATATTTGTGACTTTACCATAGAGAGTTCCTTGCTTGACTTTGTTCCTATAGTTCGTGAATTTCCTAATGCTTTACCTACCGATCTACCTGGTCTTCTTCCACAGCGTGATATTGAGTTTGTTGTTGATATTTAAACAAGAACTCAACCTATTTCTATGGCACCCTATCACATGGCCTCTGTTGAGATTAAGGAGAAAAATTCTCAACTTCGAGATCTTTCCGGTAAGGGTTTCATAAGATCAAGTATATCGCCCTAGGGAGCTCCTAGCTTATTTGTAAAGAAGATGGATGATTCTATATGCATGTGTGTTGATTACATGTAACATAATAAGATGATGGTGAATAAGAGGTATCCTATGCCTCGTAACAATTGCTTATTTGACCAGCTTCAGGGAGCAGTAGTGTTCTCTAAGATCGATTCGAGGTTGGATTTCGATCAGTTTAGGATTTGGGCTGAGGCTATCCCAAAGACATCCTTTAGGACTAGTTATAGTCATTTTGAGTTCCTAGTGATGTATTTTGGGTTGACCAATGCCCCAAAAAACATTTACAAATTTGATGAACTGCATGTTCAGGCCTTACTTTGATTTTTTCGTAATTTTAATCATTGATGATATCCTTATGTATGCCAGGAGTAGAGAGGAGCATATGCAACATTTCAGTTTTTTACCAAATTCCCTAAGTGTGAGTTCTGGCTTGAGTTTGTGGCATTCCTTGGACATGTGGTGTCTAGGGATAGGATTATGGCAGACCCAACAAAGATTAAGGCTATTCGTGATTGAGCAAGGCCTATATCTCTATCTGAGGTCGTATAAATTGGTTGGCCAGATACTATAGATGGTTTGTTGAGAGTTTTGCTACTATTGCAGTATCGATGACTATATTGACACAGAGGGAGGTTTCTTTTCAGTGGTCCAAGGAATATGAGACGATCTTTGGGAAGCTCAACGGATTTCTCACTTCAGCTCCTATATTGGCTCTTTTTATTGAGGGTAAGGGATTCACTATATATTTTGATGCTTCTAGTGTTATCTTGGGTTGTGTGTTAATGCAACAGGTTCGAGTTATTGCTTATGCATCAGGGCATCTGAAGCTGCACGAGTGCAACTACCCCACTCATGATTTAGAGTTGGTAGTTTATGTGTTAATGATTTGGAGGCATTGTCTTTAAGGCATGCATTAAAAGATATTCATGGATACACATTGACATGACCCGAACCAGGGCCTAGACATGTCGAGTGCCTCAAGTCAAATGGAGACCAATGAGCACCCCCAATACCCCACCATTACCTCCCTACATCCTTTGTCAAATAAACACTGAATATATAACAAGATGGAACAATCATTAATCAAATAAATTCAAATGGTATTAGACCCAATATAATACCAATCCAAAGTTTAACACCAACACGGACACCACCCATGCCAACCCAAAGTAGTTTCACAAAGACTCTATCCGAAATCAAAATAATATACGGTCAAGACATGTCCCAAACATAGCCAAAAACAAAAGTCTAACAAACAAAAAATAACATAAAGAAGCCTATATCATTAAATGGATCCATACGGAGTATGGAATATCACCACTTTAGTCTAACACAAACTATCCCCGAATCTAATCACAGAGCAGAAGGAGTAGTATGGATGGTTCCTGCATCGTGTGCGGATATAGCACCCAAAGGCGGGTTACAGGGTAAACGCTAGCATGTACTAAGGAATAAGGATAAAATAATGCACTCATTTAAAATCAAGTAAGTAACCAAGTGCAATCACATCCTATCATATATATATTACATGCTGGGAAAGGGAACCAGTTTTAGGATGCATTTAAAATCTTAACCTGGGTAGCGTAGATTGACCGTCCCAAAATAACCCATGGTCTATATGGGTTTGTGTTACCTCTTAAACAGGCTGCAGTGCGTGTAGCTGTACAAATCAAAGATATCATAAGGTCCAGGGATTCCCGTGTACCTTTCGTCTTCCATGATACATATATACAAATATAACATAGGGGATTCCTGTGTACCCCACAATTATATGGTCAACATAACCCACCCTCATGTCAGAAAACATGAGTTTCTTGTGTCCGTCCATTGGAATCAATTCTTCAGGGTCATCTATCACACCCCACCTTTATTTCCCAATTAAAAGCTTTAGCATATAACAGAACCACCAATTTTAGAGTTAATTACCAAGGCATTATGAAGTGGTATTGTCATACTGTTTATTTCTTGAAATCTATGTCATTATCCAAGACTTAAGGGATTCCCATGTACCCTGTAAACTCCATTATAAAATCACTTCTGGGATTCCCGTGTACTCCAAAAGTTTTTCAAAACCAAAGCCATGGCCATCAAGGACTTTTCAATCCATTTAAACCGATCCATTTCCATATCATGCAATGCAAGGTTTTCAATAAAAGTCAAACTATGTGACAAAACCATTCTCATAAGCATTTTAACAAACATGTTGAGGGCATATAGTTTCCAAAACCAAAACCATGTACCAAGTTACAATTCCCATGCAATCACATGTTCAAGCCACAATTATAATATGAAAACCATATGAAAAAAATTGGAAAATAATATCAAACCAAGAACAAAAAAAACCCCAACACATATTTCAGAACCCAAACAATATCACAATTATTCCATGATAACCATTAACTAAAACATGATTTTAGTTTGAAATAAAAATGAGGTAGGAGTAATATTCCTTAGACAACAAGGAAGATGGAGTGAAACCACCTTTAGATACTTAATTGATTGCCTTGATATAAACCCTAGCCTTTCTTGACCCAAGAGCGTGAGAGAGATTTAAAAGTGGTTTGAGAGTGTTTAATTTGGGAATAGTAGGTTAATAAAATCCCAAGAGTGTTTTAAGTCATGGGTTCAAAAGAAGTTAAGAGGGGAAATGTTTATAATACCACCAACTTAAATGGTAAAAAATTCCGTAGGTGGTTCCGATTGGACCCCTCCACTTGTACCCACATCATACGAGAACTACCAACCCGTCATACCCCAAATAGATTGTTGGACATCGATACAATGTCCACAATATGAATCCCCTTTCCCCACTCATACCCACACCATACAACTAGTACCCATAAGTCGTATCTAAGACATAATCAAAGGAGTTGGACACCGGTCAAGGACGACTCCACTATACCACTCTTACCCTATCATTACGGCAGATAGTAAGAAATTTGTACTTAGAGCCAAGTCAAGTTACTAAATTTCAACTTGAGTAAAGGATTAATGCAACATCCCATGACCAACCTTATGAATTGTACCACCAAACTGTAACCACAATAGAAACTTTGACTACTATTTCTAGACATCCTACGATATAGGTCATCTGACCTCTAACATTACCATAGGACTCGTATGGTCTATTGTATCATACACAAAAAGTCTGAAAACTTAGGAAATTACAAAGGTCCAAAACCCAGGGTGTTTCAATTCTCTTCTATTTGGATCATTTTTCCTCGAATGATGGAACAAGGTAGTACAAGCACGATTTACACCCAACACCTTAATTTTTTCCTTTACCTAAGGTAGAAAAAAAAGATGAAAGGAAGTCAATCTTTTCTTTAACAAAGTTTGAAAACAAAAGTATGCTGAAGAATAAATACCTTCTGCACAAATTTTTGGAGTAGAAAACAGGTACAGATACTTGGACTTCATGTCCTCTTCCTCTTCCCAATTAGCCTCTTCAACCTTGTGTTTACTTTATAGAACCTTAACTGAAGTTACATCCTTGGTACACAATCGAAGAACATGCCAATGAAAGATCTCAAACAGGACATCCTCAAGAGATAGGGAATCTGAAATGCCAATATCCATGATAGGCACGATTTGAGACGAATCACCCATACACTTCCTCAACATAAAAACATGGGAGACCAAGAGAATGGAGCTCAAACTAGAATGCGACTCCAACTCATATGCAATATTGCCAACCCTCCTAAAAACCATGTACAGACATACATATTGGGGACATAGCTTTCCCTTTTTACAAAACTGCATCAATACATTCATGGAAGATACCTTTAAGAACACCTTATCTATAACATCAAAATCTAACTCTCTTCGCCTTACATCCACATAGGACTTTTTGACGACTTTGGTCATCCATATGTCTATCCCAAATAACCTTCACCTTCTTCATGGCTTGGTAAACCAAATTTGGGCCAATCATATCTGCCCCATGATAACTCTCAAACTACAGCTCTCGTAAGAGTGTAAGCGGTCATTGTAAAATATAGAACCCAACAGGGTTGGGTGTCGAATCCCACAGGGAATACTTGATCACTAAGTATTACAACTATTATTAGACTGTTGGTCGAAAATTCTATGTAAATGGAGGATGGTTTAGGCGTGAAGTAAAAGTATCAAAATAGTAAAGTAAAAACGGAATGCTTGGTAGGTTTTAATCAATGAGAATTGTAAGTTAGGGTTATGTCCACGTTATGAGTTCTACATATCTATTGTCTATGAGTTATGCGGAATTCAGACATACATGCGCTTATAGAGATTCGTATTCTATGGTAAATCCTAGCATCTGTCGACCATCAAGGATTATATCAATTTAACTCTATCGAGCTTAAAGCGTATACTAATGGTACGAATTCTCCAAGAGGTTAATCCAGTTACGACACTAACTTTTAAACAGGGTTTAGTAGCCCTATTTCCTTGTCATTCTCTCTTTTCCAGACATGTAACTTTTCTTTCAAACAAGTTAATGCTATACTGGCGTATTCTATATGTTTGCAACCACAAGAATTCAATTAAGATGAAGAGAGTAATGATATAAGCAGCATACGTATCAAGAATTCACAAACTCATAACAACAGATAGTATCTCATAAGGCTTCCATAACCCTAACATAGAAGTTTAGCTACTCATGACTGCAACGGAAATCACAATAGACATCATCATCATACCAAAATCTAGAATAATCTTCGCAATAGATAATGTTAACGTCAACTAGGGTTGGACGTTTTTGCTCCTTCCGTTGATCAAGTGTTTGCCAGCCTTTCTCTCTTAAAACTTACAGAATATTGTAACGTGAAGTAGTAGCAAAAGTCGAATGGAAAATACTTGAATTAATGAGTGAATCGAATTGTAAGAGTTGAATGAATTATTCGAATGGAGAGAGATAATAATAAAAACTTCAGCAACATAGGGTATTTATAACACCCATATCCTATTCCTACTAGGCTACTGCGTACTTATCCTAATCCTACTAGGTTACTGCATCCTTATCCTAATCCTACTAAGTTACTGCTGATCCCCAAAGTCTTTAGAAATGTTGTTTTTGCCCAGGACAAGTTATCCATGCATCACTTTCAGTCCATAGGCGTCCAAACGCTGCTTTCCTTCTTTCGTGAAGCTTCCTTGGGCGTCAAGTTATCCATAAAGTGCTGGAATCTTCATCGTTTATACCTGAAAACTTGCTAATCACGTTTGTTAGCTCACTTACAGGAAAAAGGACTAAAAGTGCATGAATTATATATTTTGTTCTCAAAATTTAGCTAAAATATGGGTAAATTAAGGTGCTTTAGGCGTGTAAATACGCCTATCATCAACACCCCACACTTAAAGCTTTGTTCGTCCTCGAACAATATATTATGTCCAGATAAACATCTACTTAGGGTTTCACAGTAACAACACAAAATATTCATCAAGACAGGCACAACAATTATTAACAAAGAGTAGTTTTCTAATCACTTCTAGAAACAATTCAACCTCTAATATAGACTCGTGATGATGGTTAATTCGTATCCACAAGTTAAGCCACAAAGAACCATACAAGACTACCCAAAACTCATCAACCATGTGTGTCTCACATAAGATATTACCCATAATCGCTCTCAAATATTGCATTTTTCAGAACATGGGTATAAGATTATCCTTGCTCTCACTCTCACAAAGAATTCATATGTTGCAACTGATGACCATAGGCTTTCCCTTAGTGTAATGCTCTACTAATATCAGAATGCTAAGATTAGGATCAAATAGGTCTTTACAGGTTGTAATGTAGGCTAAGGGACGGGTAGGACTATTTTGGCCAGAAATAGTGACTAAGTTCCCTAAGTGCTTTAATACATCACATTAGGCCATTTACACTTTCTTTCAATCAACCTTTCTACTTTCTTTTAATCTACCACCCCTTCTCACCTCTTTTGTTTTTCAATTTTAAACATAACTAACTTTTTAGTTTTCTTTTCATTTTTCTTTTCATAACACACCTCTATGATAGCAATTCTTTTTCATAACAAATTCAAGCACCAATACATTCTAAGGCATCACACTTATCCAATTTCCTCTTATTTTATCACATGACTTTACAATTTAAAGCACTTAGGAATTTGGATCAAATTATGGTCTTGAAAAAAAATGGATTAGGCTACATATGAGGCTGTCAAAGAAAATAGGCTAAAGGCTCAAAGGGGGTTAACTAGGATAATGTCCATGGGTAGGTAAAACGAAGGTAAACAATCACAGGTTGCCAAAGAAATGCCTAAATCATCTCCTAAACTTACATTCTCTATTTCGCTTCACACACACACCAGGCAAGTTCTAGCATCAGTCACAACACAGAATATACTATATCCTCACACACACAAGGCACATGGTCAACTTTATTGGGAGCAGTATAGACTCTTGACCCAACAGATGAATGAATTAAACCACACAATTATCACACAGTGAGTCACATGTAGAGCCTAAATGTCTCAATAGTAATGATTTAGCACAAACTCTTGTTATACTACCATGCCGTCTATCAAAACAATTTCATGCAAAATCTAAAAAATTTAAAATTAAACTAACTAATTACGACTAATTAAAACAAACAAGAACTAGAATAAATGCAAATGCAGACAAAGAAGTATAGCATACAAATACCAGCACCCCACACGTAAACGGGACACACTGCCCTCAGTGGAAAATAAATAAGAAAAACCTGATTAGTCGGACTCCTCTTCTATGTCTGGGGTCATACCCCCTGCGTCGGAATCATCATCAGAGTCTTCATCTTCAGAGTTTCCTCAAAATGTACCCCACTTGATCCCAAAAGTGCGTCGAGGTATTTGTAGAGTGGAGGATTCATCTTGCTCTTTTCTTCCGCTTTCCTAACCTTTCTGTGAGGTGGATACTTTTTGTTTTTCTTGTCGTCCTTTTGAGGCCATTCTACCTGAGATCCTAATAGAGTCATGTTAGCTTTATCTCAGAAGATTCAATTGATAAACAAACAGTAATGGCACCACCCCACACTTAAGTTGTTGGAACAGACTAATTAAGTGAGTGATGTCGACTACTCAGACTTCATCGTCATACATTTGGGCGATATGTTCCAACAATATGTTCAGCACAGTCATACTTTCATGTCGTCTTAACTATCCTTTCCAACTCTATTTCATGTAATCTTGATCATACTCTCATGTTTGGATTAATGCACTTTTTTGAACAAGACTACTGCATAGAGATCGTATCAAGTTATGGTATAGAAATAATCACAACATCTCATGCTTGTATTCAATCATGATCTTTATCTCGATGAACGAGTCATTCAAATATTCAAGCATTCAATTTTGAAGATTATGCACTTAACTTCACCATGTCGACTCCGCAAAAGTATGACAGTGTATAACAATCAAATACAAGTCAGAACCAAATCAAGAGCATCATTACGTATTCTTTCACTCACTTAGTTGTATCACAACAAATCAACCATATTCAAATCACCAATACTACTTCAAGATTTAACAATTTATTATAGGCGTAGTAGTGTAGTACTTACGGAATATAAAAGAAGAACAAAGAAGTACTTACTTGGTTGATGGCCTCGGATGATGTTCTTGCAAAGTAAAAGAGCAAAAGGAAAATTTTTGAGAGATTTTGGAGAGGTAGGCGGCGCCTAGGTTGAGGTTGCAATGCATTTTTGTTCTAAGACTAAGGTTCTATTTATAGGACAAGCTTGGGTTGGGTTTTGACCCATTTGGAATCGGATTTGGAGACCAAAAATGACCATAGGCGGCGTCTAATGCTTTGCCTATGCTTGGCATAGGCGGCGCCTATGCTATGGCATTGTTAAGCATAGGCGGCGCCTATGCTATGGCATACTAGGTTCAGAGACAAAATGCCTTTGCATAGGCGGCGCCTATGCTATGGCATTGTTGAGCATAGGCGCCGCCTATGCTATGGCACTCTAGAATCCGAGAGCTTAGGCCATAGCATAGGCCTTGCCTTGTTCGTGGCCTAGATTTACATAGGCCTTGCCTTGTTCTTTGCCTATATTTTCATAGGAAATGCCTAACCCATATCCTTTTCCTTCTTACCACCTTCAACATGCAATACTTCCAAATCAAAATTTGAAACCAATCTCCTCTTTTACACCTCTTGCACCTACATTTACTCAAAAACAACAAAAATGATTAGAACGATGGGTTGCCTCCCATCAAGCGCCTTAGTTTTGGTCGTGGCTCGACAAAATCTTAAGAAAACAAAGCAATTAAAAACGATGGGTTGCCTCCCACCAAGCGCTTGATTTATTGTCGCGGCACGACATAACTATCTCGATTACTTAGACTTCATCGATATAGATGGGGCATCGTTTTCTGAATGGATTCAGACGACGCTGATGCTTACTTGTAGGCATGCAATCTCCTTCGAGATGAATCTTGTGCATACATATCCCAATAGGGATACCAATTATATCATCAATAGTCCAACCCATAGCTCTCTTGTATTTCTTCAGAGAAGAGATGAGAGCCTCTACGTGCTGTTCACCTAAATCAGCCGCAACACTCACCGGAAGTGTATTTCCACTTCCCAAGAACGCATACCTTAGGTGACGGGGGAGCTATTTCGATTCTAGCACTGCTGGCTCTTCAATGGAAGTCTTCGCTGTTGGTGAAGGTCGATTCCTAAGATCAAGGTCCAGCTTCTTAGTAGCATGAGAATAGGACTTTATTCCTGTTAGAGCACAAACAGTTTCTTCATATTCTTCAACATCCTCATGCTCAAAATTCAACAGCACAGCAGACAATGGCTCAACAGTAAGCTGCTTCTCTACAGATAATCCTTTCTCATCCTCATAGTAAACATCAGCTACAGAGAACACATCTATATCTCTAGGCTGCTTCATCGATTTGCATACATCAAAATGGACCACTTCGTCATTCAGCCGAAATAAAAGCTCATTAGCTCTTAAATCAATAAGCACACTTCCAGTTGCGAGGAAAGGATGCCCCAAGATTATGGGAACTTCAGAATCCACCTCGCAATCCAAAATAACAAAGTCTGCAAGAAAGATGAAGGTGGAGACCTTCACCAACACATCATATAAGATACCAACAGGCCGTTTTACCGACCTATCTGCCATCATGAGCCGCATATTGGTTGGTGTAGGATCGCCCAACCCCAACTTTCTGTTAACGGATAACGACATCAAATTGATGCTAGCCCCCAGATCGCACAATGCCTTAGCAAAATCCAACGATCCAATCGTGCAAGGAATAGTGAAAGCACCAGGATTTGCCTTCTTCTGTACTAAATACCTCGTGGCAATTGCACTGCAATGATGAACATTATCTTCTAGCTCATAGCTTACTGCCCGCTTCTTTGTCAAAAGGTCCTTCATGAATTTAGCATACCCAGGCATCTGTTCCAGCGCCTCCACCAACGGAACATTAATAGTCAGTTGCTTCAACATGGTCATGAATTTACTGAACCTAGTGTCATCAGCTTTCTTCTTCAGTCTCTGTGGAAAAGGTGGTGGTGGAAGGGGAATTGTTTTCTCCACCACTTCCTTTTTATCTTGCTTCCGATTATCAACCTTTTCAGGAGTGTCGTCAGCCTTCTTCTTCAGTCTCTGAGGAAAAGGTGGTGGTGGAAGGGGAATAGTTTTCTCCACCACTTTCTTTTTACCTTGCTTCCAACTATTAATCTTTTCAGGATGCAGATGTCTAGGGGTGACATCATGAACACACTCTTCATCTTCTTCAGCCTCTTCACATTCTGCATCAATAACATTATCCGCTATATCATCAACTACCTGCTTGCCTTTAGATGGATTTTCCAACACTTTACCACTTCGGGTAGTAATAGCCATACACGATCCATCATTCCTCGGATTTTGTACTGTGTCGCTAGGTAGTGTTCCAGCTTTTCTTTGATTGAATGCCGCTGAAAGTTGACTCAATTTCTGCTCTAGTTGCTTTATTGCAGTAGAATATGAGTCAACCAATTGATTTATTGAAGATAAATCGTTCTTCACCTCATTCAGTCCCGTATTAGTTGCCTCAACTCCTTTCAGCAGCTTTGCCATCATATCTTCCATGGACATATTTCCATAACCAGATGCAGCGGCGTTACGTCTTCCAGGAGGAACATACAAACCACTCCTGTCAGTCTTATTCTTCCAACCACCTTGATCGCGGTCCTTGTATCCAGATTTATCATAATAGTTCCGACCTTGGTTTCCTTGGGCATTGCCTCGGAAACCCCCCTAATTATTCAAGTAGTTGGCTTCTTTCTCTGAATCGAATTCGTCTCTTCCTTTTGACGCAACTACTTTGACTTTTTCGGTCTTCCCTGATAATAAATGCTTTGTAAGAAGATCCATCTGTGTTTTCATGTGCGCCATATCTTGATCACGTTCCTCTTGTCTACGCCTCTGCTCTGCAGTCATGCCAACAGATACGGTAGAGCTTGCTACCTCAGAATCCCTGGTATGCCAAGCTCTACTCTGCTTTGTCATACGATCTAGCATATCACTTGCCTCGAGAAAAGTAAGGTCCATAAATGAACCACCTCCAGCATTATCAACCACTGGCTTATTCACTGAGTTCAAAGCCCTGTATAATATCTCCATCAAGTGGATGTTGTTCATCTGATGATTTGGGCACCGCATAAGTTTTTTCTTAAACCTCTCCCATGTTTCGTGGAGAGCTTCAGTTGGAAGCTGTCGAAAATTGCTGATCTCATCTCTCAACTGTGCTCTCTTGGATGGCGTAAAGAATCTTTCTAGGAAAGCGTCTTTCAGTTGCCTCCAATTAGTAATAGAATCAGGAGTTAGCCCGTTCAACCATAGAGTTGCCTCCCCAGACAGAGACAATGGAAATAAGCATAGCTAAATTGCATTCTACCCAACTCCTGGATTGCCAAACGACTTGCATGTTGAAATAAAGTTGATCAGATGCATATTCGGATCATCGCCTGCAAGTCCACCAAATAAAACTTTGAGCTGCAATAACTGAATCATGGTGCTAGTGATATTGAACTTGGCTTCGGGAGCCAAGGGCGGAGGAATAATAGCCCCTGTGGCACCAGCTCCATCAAGATCGTCATCATCATCATCAAAAGGAGCCTGCACAGCTCAGAGGTCAGGTATCATTCTAGCTTGACGATCTCTCCTATGCATAGGTGCTGCCACTTTATCTACACGCCTAGGATTCAGTAACTCATCATCACCCAGGTCCTCATCATCAGGATTTGTTGCCCGACCTGGGTTATCAATGTTCTGTAGATGCACTTGAGCAGCTGCCAGTGCAGCTAGTCTAGCCTGCTCCTGTTGAGCCGCCCTTCTGTCAATGTCACATTGTGCATCCATTCTGCCAATAAGTTGTGGTTCAGGATTGTTAGGTAATAATGGTTGACCTGAACTTCGAGTGTTTGGCATGCACTCAGGAAAACCTGAATAAAACAAAAACAAAAACTAAAAGTAAAATACGAGAATCTTTGACCAAAGGTTCTAGTAACTATCACAAACTTAGTTGACAACTGTATTCCCCGGCAATGGCGCCAAAATTTGATAACGCTCAAACTACAGCTCTCGTAAAAGTGTAAGCGGTCGTTGTCAAATATAGAACCCAACTGGGTTGGGTTTCGAATCCCACAGGGAATACGTGGTCACTAAGTATTGAAACTATTATTAGACTGTTGGTCAAAAATTCTATGGAAAAGGGGGATGGTTTAGGTGTGAAGTAAAAGTATCAAAATAGTAAAGTAAAAATGGAATGCTTGGTAGGTTTTAATCAATGAGAATTGTAAGTTAGGGTTATGTCCACCTTATGAGTTCTATATATCTATTGGCTATGAGTTATGCGGAATTCAGACATGCATGCGCTTATAGAGATTCGTATTCTATGGTAAATCCTAGCGTCTTTCGACCATCAAGGATTATATCACTTTAACTCTTTCGAGCTTAAAGCGTATACTAATGGTACGAATTCTCCAAGAGGTTAATCCAGTTACGGCACTAACTTTTAAACAGGGTTTAGTAGACTTATTTCCTTGTCATTCTCTCTTTTCCAGACATGTAACTTTTCTTTCGAACAAGTTAATGCTATACTGGCGTATTCTATAAGTTTGCAACCACAAGAATTCAATTAAGATGAAGAGAGTAATGATATAAGCAGCATACATATCAAGAATTCACAAACTCATAACAACAGATAGTATCTCATAAGGCTTCCATAACCCTAGCATAGAAGTTTAGCTACTCATGAGTGCAATGGAAATCACAATAGACATCATCATCATACAAAAATCTAGAATAATCTTCGCAATAGATGATGTTAACATCATCTAGGGTTGGACGTTTTTGCTCCTTCCGTTGATCAAGTGTTTGCCGGCCTTTCTCTCTTAAAACTTACAGAATATTGTAACGTGAGTAGTAGAAAAAGTCGAATGGAAAATACTTGAATTAATGAGTGAATCGAATTGTAAGAGTTGAATGAATTATTTGAATGGAGAGAGATAATAATAAAAACTTCAGCAACATAGGGTATTTATAACACCCATATCCTATTCCTACTAGGCTACTGCATACTTATCCTAATCCTACTAGGTTACTGCATCCTTATCCTAATCCTACTAAGTTACTGCTAATCCCCAAAGTCTTTAGAAATTCTGTTTTTGCCCGGGACAAGTTATCCATGCATCACTTTCAGTCCATAGGCGTCCAAACGTTGCTTTCCTTCTTTCGTGAAGCTTCCTTGGGCGTCAAGTTATCCATAAAGTGCTGGAATCTTCATTGTTTATAGCTGAAAACTTGCTAATCACGTTTGTTAGCTCACTTACAGGAAAAAGGACTAAAAGTGCATGAATTATATATTTTGTTCTCAAAATTTAGATAAAATATGAGTAAATTAAGGTGCTTTAGGCGTGTAAATACGCCTATCATCACCCCACAAAGATCAAACCACCTAATAAGATATCTACATCTCCTACCGTACAATGCTTCAAATGAAGCCTTCCTATTCTAGAGTGGTAGCTATTATTTTAAGTAAAATCTATAAGAGGCAAATGCTTAACCCAACTACCACCATAGTCAATCATAAAATCCTGAAACAAATCCTCAAATATCTAAATATTTCTCTCCGCTTGCCCGTCCGACTGCAGTTGGAAAGCAATACTTAGACTAACCTTATTCCACAGCCCTTTCTGAAACGACCTCCAAAATTTAGATAAAAACAACATACTTCTATTTGAGATGATAGAAACAAGTACCCCATGCAACTTCACAATCTCATAGAGATAAAAGATTTTGTAATCCTCCACTGAGAATTCAATCCACATTGGAAAAAAGTGAGCCGACTTTGTCATCCGATCTAGGATGACCCAAATCAAATCAAATTGATTTTGAGACCGAGAAGACCGATAATGAATTCCATATTTATCATTTCCTACTTTTATTTAGGGAAGTCAATTTCTTGATAGAAACCTTCGAACCTCATGTGCTCAACCTTCACTTACTGATACACCATGCACTTGGCCATAAAATTAGCAAGACCCTTCTTCATTTTTTCAACTAATATATCTCTTTGAGGTCATGCTACATTTTTGTCAAACCAGGATGAACAACATAGCATGACTCATGCACCTCAACCAAAATACTCTATCACAAACCATCTACCTTAGGAACCCATAATCTCATTTGGTACCATAGGGTACCATCACCACTAATCTTGAAGGACATCACTGTCTACCAACCAATGTCACCCTTGATCCTCATCAACATAGGATCTAACATTTGCTTCTCCTTATCCACATGAGCTAGAATCCCCACGAACAACCTACTAAGAGCATCAACAACCACATTATATTTACCTGGATGGTAGTGATGACTCATGTCATAATCCTTGAGTAGCTCAAGCTATCTCCTTTTCCTGAGGTTAAGGTCTTTATGAGTAGACACATACTATAGGCTCTTATCATCAGAAAAGATATCCACATGCACTCCATATAAATAGTGATGCTATATTTTCAATGCAAACACCACAACTAATAATTTAAAATCATACGTTAGATAATTACTCTCATGCCCTTCAACTGCCTAGAGGCATAAGTTATCACCTCACCCTGTTGCATTAGAACGCACCTAAGCCCCATGCAAGATGCATCACAAAGACCATAAACCTATCTGTGCCTTCATGCAAAGTTAAAACCTAAGTCAAAGTTATCGTATCCTTCATCTTCTAAAAATGACCCTCATAAGCGACAAATCACAATAACTTTACCTTTTTCTGAGTCAACTTAGTCAATGGTGCAGCTATAGGAGTAAAACTCTCTATGAATCTCCTATAGTAACAACGTATACCCAAGAAACCCCAAAATTTTATTGCAGTCATGGGTATAGGCCATTTCTTAACCAATGCAACTTTATGCAGTTCAACCATGATCAATTGACTAGAAATGTTATGACCGAGAAATGTGACAACAGTAAAAAAGAATCCACATTTCAAAAGCTTGGCATATAGTTGCTTCTCCTACAAGCTCTATAATACAACACAAATGGTATTGGCATGATATACCTCACTTTTAGAGTACACCAAAATATCATCTATGAACATAATACCGAACAAGTCAAGAAACTGACGAAAGACCCTATTCATCAAATCCATGAATGTCGTCAGGGCATTGGTTAACTAAAAGACATAACCTGTAACTCATAATGCCCATACCAATTATAGAAGGAAGTCTTAGTCATAGCCTCCTCTCTAATAATTATCTATTGATACTCGGATCAAAGATCAATCTTGGAGAAATAATTAGCGCCATGCAACTGATCAAACAAATCACCTATCCTTGGTAGGGGATACTTATTCTTTACTATCACCTTATTCAACTTCTTATAATTAATACACATCTGAAGGAAACTATTCTTCTTACGCATGATAACATCGATGCACCCAATAGAGACATATTAGGACTGATGAAACCCTTATCTAGAAGATCCTTTAATTGATATTTAAGCTCTTTTAACTCAGTCAAAGCAACTCTATATGAAGGAATATAAATTAGATGAGTGTCCAAAATAAGATCAATCCAAAACTCAATCTCCATATCAGGAGATACACCAGGATGGTCATTAGGGAGGACCTCAAGATATTTATTTACCTTAGGGATGAAATGTAAAGAAGGACCCTCCGAGTTAGAATCTTTAACCCAAACTAGATGATAGAGACGCCCATTGGATATTAATCATCGAGCTTTAAGATATAATATAAACATCCTTTTAGGAGATAGGGAACCACCCTGACACTCAATAACTGACACACTAGGGAAATTAAAGACAACTTAATGCTCCAGACAATCTTGAGATGCATAGCATAGTGTAACTAATCCATTCCAATAAGACATCAAAATCCACCATATCTAATTCAAATAGATCCACCATAGTTTTTTTCACCAATAGATAACACACACCAACTATAGACTCTTATAGCAATCATAAATTCACCTATCGGGGTAGAAATTGAAAAGTGTCCAAAGCACACTATGGACCAAAACCAAAATGCAAAAAAAAAAAATAGGGTCACATAAGATAGAGTGGACCCCGGATCAAGTAAATAGTATATATCACAAGAAAAGAGTTTGAACATACTAGTCATGACATTTGGTGAGGCCTTGGAATGCTAACAAGTAGTGAGAACATAAAGACAATTTTGACAAGTGTCAGAGCTAGATGATGCAACCTTTGGTGTCGGAGATAAAAAAGAGGCAACAGGAACCTTGTTTGCCCAGAGGCAACCTTAATAACATGACAATTTCTAAGCATTCCCTAACTGAACTTATTTGAAACACTTGTCCCTTCCCTCATCATAAAAACCCCAATACAATCGACTACAAAATCTGCAAAGAGGATATGATGGAGCAAACTGAGCCTCACTAGCCTGAGATTGGGCAACCTTTGCCTAGAAATTATCTCTACCATAGAAATTCTTATCACTACATAGATTAGGGTAGGGAGAAATAGCTATCAAATAAGTCCCCAAATTATCCCACTTTTTCTTAGTCCACTTTCCATCATACCTGCCACTCTATTATTAGCTACCACCTTACTCGAAGAACCTAGACTTATTGCCCTACCTCTCTACTATCTCAGCCTACTTTTTCTTTTCATCCTCTACCTACTACATGTATACCATAAAACTAGAGATATTTATGTCCTTGATCAACAAAGATGCCTTAATTTCAAAGATTTTCTTAGGCTAAACTAAAATCAAACTAACTCATCCCAACCCTCATACCAAAAACCAACTCTGAAGCATACTACAATAATTGGTGAAACTTAAGGCATACTTGTTGACTGACATCATACCCTACTTTAGATTAACAAACTCTTCCTCTTTCGCTTCCCTCAACTGTTGAGAAAAGAAGTTGTCCATAAAAGCACTTAAAAAATATTCCAACAATGATGACTCTACATCATCACCCCTTTTTTGATCCCATCCTTATTCCATTGGTATGCCATATTTTTTAGCTAGTAGGTGGCAAATCCCACTCCCTCCATATTATAGCACGTATAACATGGAAGATCTTTTCCATCTCATCAAGAAAACCCTAAGGATCCTCCTCTAACATAACAACAATAAATGTTAGAGGGTTCAACCTTATGAAATGGCCAACCATTTAGGCTTTAGAAGATGAAGTAACTGGAATACCATGCTCAAACTCAGCAGTTACCAACTATGCCAACATATGAATATACTGAGGAAACTCAGTGTTCATTATATCAGACTGTGGAGTGTTATATAGACTAGAGGGAATTTTTGGAACTCCAAAATTGTCAAGAACTGGACCCCTAGACTGGGTATGGATCCCCTGAGCAGAGTGTATCCTATCAACATTATCCCTAATTAGGAAATTGGAGTTTTCATGAGCTTTTGATCATCAAAGCATGATCTGAATAATGAATAAATGGGAATTAGAGAGGAATTCAGGACTCAAATTCTACATCTTGAGAATAGAACACAAGAAAGAGAAATATTCCAAAATGCCTTGTAGCCTCTCCCTTATGAGTGTGGCATACTGCACACTTTTAAAAGAGACTCTACTCAGCACAAATTTTTTGACTCTCAATTGACCATGATCCTAAGGCTTTGATACCAATTTGACATGAACCAAACTATGGCCTAGTCATGTCGAGTGCCTGAAGCCCAACCAGGACCAAATACCACCTCTAATAAACCACCATAACTGCTCTCACCCTATGTTAAATAAACTCCAAACATATACCAAGATGGATCAATCATAAATCAAATACATTAAAACATTGTAAACCTTAATACCTATACCAATATAAAGGAGGACACCAATACCAATACCACCCATTCCAACCCAATGTAGTTACACAAAGCCTCTATCCAAAATCAAAACAATGTTCGATCGGGATATGCCCCCGACCATAGCTAAAAACCAAAGTCTAAGAAATAAAAATAACATAAAGAAGTCCATATAATGAAATGGATCCTTCCAGAGTATAAAGCTCACCACTTCAGTCTGACACAACATTCTCCTGAAATCCAAACATTGAACAGAAGAAGTAGTATGGTTGGTTCCTGCATCAACTGGGGATACAACGCCCAAAGATGGGTTAGAGGATGAATGCTAGAATGTACTAAGAAATAAGGATAACATAATGCCAACATTTAAAACCAAGTAAGTAGCCAAGGAAATCACATCCATATATATATATATTCCATTTTGGGTAAGGGAACTAGGTTTAGCATGCATTTAAAATCATAACCTGGGTTGTGTATCTTGACTATCCTAAAACTATCCATAGGATATATGGGTCAAGTGATACCTCCTGAATATGCCGCAGTACGTGTAGCCGTACGAACTAAAGATATCATAGGGGCTGAGGATTCCCATGTACGCTTCTCCCTCCATGATACATACATACAATTATAATGTAGGGGATTCCCTTGTACCCTACAAGTATATGGTCACCATAACCAACCCTCATGTCATTAATCATAAGTTTCCAGTGTCTATCCATTGGACGCACACCTTCGTGGTCAGTTATCACACCCCACCATTATTACTGAATTAAAACCTTTAGTATATTACCGACCACCAATTTTGAAAGTTAATTATCAAGGCATTAAGAAGTGGTATCGTCATACCGATAATATCTTGCAAGCAATGTCATAATCCAATACTTAGGGGATTTAATTGTACCCTATAGACTCAATTATAAAGTCACTAGGGGGATTCCTGTGTACCCCCACAAGGTTTTCAAAGCCAAAGACATGGCCACTAGGTCCTTACCAATCCATATAAAATAATTTGGGTTCCATTACTATATTATGTAACACAAGGTTTCCAATAAAAGTCAAACTATGTTACAAAACCATTATCATATGCATTTAACAAACTTGTAAGGGAATATAGTTTCCAAAACCAAACTAAGTACCAATTTACCATTCCCATGCAATCATATTTTCAAACCAAAATTATAATATAAAAACCATAAGAAAAACAATGGAAAATATTATCCAACCAAGAACAACTAAAACCCCCAACACATGTTTTAAAAACCAAAATAATATCACAATTATTCATGAAAACCATTAATTAAAATATTCTTTTAGTTTGAATTAACAAGGAGGGATAAGTAACATGCTTAGACAATGAGAAAGACTAAGAGAAACCACCCTTTAGAGCTTTAATTGATTGCCTTGAAGAAAATTCTAGCCTTTCTTAACCCAAGAGCTTGAGAGATATTTAAGAGTGATTTGAGAGTGTTTGATTTGGGAAGAGTATCTTAACAAAGTCCCAAAAATATTTTAAGTAATGGGGTCAAAAGAAGTTAAGAGGGGAAATATCCAATATACCCCCAACTTAAACTATAACTATTCCTGCAGGTGGGTATAGTTGGACCCCTCCACTCATACCTACATCATACGAGTGGTACCATCAAGTTGTACCCTTAATAAAAGGTTGGATATCCACACACTATGCACTATACGACTCTCCTTGCCCCATTCATACCCAGATCATATGACTAGTACACATAAGTCATATTTAAGATAAAATTATAGAGGTTGGGCATTGGACCATGTACGACTGAGCTATACAACTCTTACCCTATACTTATGGCTCATTATGAACCACTCGTACTCTAAGCGAAGTCAAGTAACTAGTTTTTATATTAAGTTAAGGATCAACCCAAAGTCCCATCAATAACCATATGACCAATAACACCAAACTATAACCATAACTAAAAATTTGACCACCAAGCACTAGCCATCTTATTAGATGGGTCACACGACTCATACCCTCACTATATAACTCATATTGTGAGTCGTATAATCAATAGAAGGCTGAAAACTCAAGAAATTTCTAAGGGCCTAAACCTAAGTTTTTTGAATCATACTATTCAACATCTTGTGAACCAAAAAGAGCTTAATGTAGCATATGGTAGCACATAACTTGCATTGTGAGTCGTATGATCAATATCTCTATTTTTATCATTTGGGCAAAGAGAATATGGTAGCATATACCTTGAGTCAGAAGGCAGTGAGTATGGGTAGCCTTGCTTTTACCTTAGTTTCTCAGAGTCCATTAGCATAGGACATTCAGTCCTTATCCAACATAAAAGAGTGACATGATATTTTTGATCCTATTAGAATTCTTGCTAGTGTAGAGGGTAAGTATACCCTATTTTAGAAGACTTGGAGCCATCAACTTAACTATATGACTCTTTCCATCATCTATTATCAGGTGTTAAGTGGTGAGTCCAAGAGGGATACTATAGATTCTGAGGGTGTTTTAAGAGTTGATGGTCGTATTTGCATTCTGAAGGTTGATGTCTTGATCCAGTTGAGTTTATGTGAGGCTCAAAATTTAAAATAATCTATTCACTAGGGTACATCTAAGATGTATAGATTTTTTATACAACATTATTGATGGAGTGTTATAAAGAGAGATATGACATACTTTGTAGCTCAATGTCTATATGACTAGATAATAAAGGTGGAGAATCAGAGACTTAGTGGATTGATTTAGAGGTTGTCCATTCCTGAGTGTAGGTAGGAGTAGATGACCATAGAATTTGTTTGTGGTTTTCCTCGCACATCTCATGGTTTCAATCGTATTTGGGTAATTGTGAACAGGTTGACCAAATTAGCACCTTTCATTCCTATTTAGATGTCCTTTGGTGTTGAGAATTTATCCTAAATTATAGATAGTCTATTTTTATGGTGTATCTATATGTATCATTTAGACTAGGGTTCGATGTTTAATTATAGCTTTTATAGTTATTTTTAGGAAAAGTTGGGTACTTAGGTTGATCTTGGTACAACCTTCCATCCTCAGATCAATGGGTAGTAAGAGTATATAATTTAGGTTCTCAAGGATATGCTTTGAGTTTGTGTTATGGATTTTGGAGGTCAGTGGGAATAATATCTAGCTTTGGCAAAGTTCACACAAAATAATAACTATCATTCAAGTATTGTGATAGAACCTTTTGAGGCTTTATATGGTAGATGATATTATTCTTTGATTGGGTGGTTTGATACCTTTTAAATAATACCTAGTGATACTAGCTTGCTTCAGGAGTTGATGGATAGAGTCAAGGTTATTTAGGAAGATTGAGGATAGCTCAAAGTAGGCAGAAGGATTATGTAGACCATAGACTTTGTGCCTTTAGATTTTCAGTTGGTGATTAGTTATTCCTCTATATATAACCCATAAAGGGTGAGAAGAGGTTTGGGAGAAAATATAAGATCATCCCCAGATATATTGGACTCTTTGTGATCCTTCACATAGTTGGATAGGTTGCATATAAGTTAGCCTTACTCTAATATTTCACTGTTGTCCATCTGGTTTCCCATATTTCTATGTTGCGGTTGTACATTCTTAATGAGTCTCATGTGCTCAGATGGGTCTCGATTCTTCTAGATGAGTGGTTGACCTATGTGGAGGAGTCGGTGTTCATATTTTCCAATGATGTAAGACAGTTGTGCCTGAAGTTATTCTAGTAGTTAAGGTTCAATGGAGGAACTTCCTAGTAGAGAAGTCTACTTAGGAGATTGAGAGAAAGATAAGGACCCAGTATCCTCACCTATTTGATACTTCAGGTATATCCTAACCATTTACTTAGGCAGATGAAAGTTCTTTTAGTAGTGCATATTGTAATGATACTCTAGGTTATTTTCTACATTTTTGCTCATTTTTGTCATTTAGAGCTTTTCCTGTAGCTGCCCTAAGTCATTTGTAAATTGCTAGAGCTGATGGATTATTTGTCAGACAGTTCAATTGGTTTTAGGATACAATTCCCTATTTTAAAGTCTTTGCTAGAGAAAATAGGCTATTAGAAAAAAACATTAGTCAAACAACCTCGTAGTCAATTTTGATAGTTCCAATAGCTCTAGAATGTCAATTTTAGGCTATATGAATCTTTAGTTTAGGAATCAAGGATTCCAAACTCATTCTGTTTGTTGGTCAGAAGCTAAGAAGTAGCACACGGGTGTGGGACCCATTTTCATAGAAATGGCCTCGAATGGAATTTTTCAATGGGATAATGAGTCCAGAACATCAATTTTTATAAGGTATCTTAGTACCTTAGCTTATAAAAAATTACAGATGAATATTGAGAGGTCGATGGAGACTTGTAGTAATTCCAAGTCTTCTGCTTGTACTGGTGCATTCGCTTCAGCGCCCATTGGGTTGCTTAAGTGACGTCCGCTTAGGCAATCTGACTTGTATAGTCGGTATATCTTAAGCAATGCCTTAAAGCTTAACCAATGGTTGCTTAAGCGGCCAAAGGTCACATAAGCTACATGTGTAGAAGTCTCCAATGTCACTAAAGTGACACTTGGTCACTTAAGAGATGACCGCTTAAGCGGCCCAGTGTTTTCTTAAGCAATGATTTGTACTAATAAATACCCCACATGAAGGGTTTTCTCCCATTTCTCACCCATTTCCAAGATAGTAGAACCCTTGAAGCTGTGAAAGCTAGGAAGAAACATTAATAGGTGATTTTGTGGTGTTTGTAAGCTCGAAAAATGTATCTTTTCTCTAAATTCTTGGTAAGTTTTAATCAATTCCATGGTTAATTTCTCATAATTTCCCCAAAATCCCTAGAACATTAGTAGGTGGATAGTAGAACTATTTGATATTTGAATTTACCAATTCTCGAGGGTAAATGTTCTTGAGCATAGAGGGATGTGTTGTCAATTTTAAAAGTGTGATTCCACAAATAGGCCACACATAGGATTTTTATGTAATTTTGGACCTAGAGAACAATATTGAAATATGGGTATCATTGTTCTCATTTTGATGATTAAAATGTAATTTTAATATCTTGGCATCTTGCTAAAGCTTCTTATAATGGGAAATCAATGATTGAGCAGATTTCTTCAGGTTTTTTTCTGGTCTCCGGGAAGGCTAGGTTTATCTTCCTTATAGATTAAGCTAATTTGTAGTACATTTATTATATTATGATAGATATGGGATGGGAATTATGTCTTGGATATATAATTGGTATAATTAACATTATTTTGACTGTTGAGGCTATCTTAGAATCGTAAATTAGGAGTAATTGATCTAGTTACTCAAGTTTAGTGTAGAATCTCTATCGCAGAGCTAAATGTAGCTTATTTGGAGTCTATAAGTAAATTTAGATACCTTAGCCTAGTCTTGGGTAAAATTTACATTTGTATGGATTTTTGGGGATTAGAAGTGGTCCCCTTTGACCCACCGTAGGCCAAGACTCTTATTATATCCTTGTATACTTAATAGGCGTATTGTATCCTTAAAGTTGCATATCTTAGGGATTTAATAGATTAGATTCTTGATGTTTATGCTATACTGGTACAGGGGAGTTGGTGCTAGTTTTTGACTAAGTCAAATGATTTATTTGATATTTAATTCCAATTCAAGTCCGACAATTGATGCAATGATTTTTTGATCAAGTCCATCAAATAATGCTAATGATGATGCTATGAGTTTTGGTTCAAATCTGATATTGAGAGGTTATTTATGGTATGTAAGGGAACAAATGGATTTACGACAATGACTTAATATTTGGTAATTTATGGAATCTAATTATTTACTTTCTTAATTGCATTCTCTAGGCTTATGGGATCCCGTATTTGGTTATTCATTTTTCTTGACTTATTGGCTTATGGTGGTAGTCTTATTGTATTATTTACTCTTTCTTTCTTATTATATATGTTTTTGTTATTCATTTACAATGTTTGAGCTTGCTTTAAGGTTTTCCCTTTTAGCTTGACTTAGTTTATTTTTCTTTCATCCTTATCGCACTGGTATCATAATTTTGCTTAGTTGGTCGATGATGCCTTCTGAGTACCCATGGCTTTGGTACTCATACTATATTTTTGTACTTTTCGGTGTAGATCCGAGTGCTGATTTTAGTTCGGGGATAGGGTGAGCTCTCAAAGTTGGAGTTACCTTTTTTACTTCTACTATTTATGTTAAGTGTTTCACTATTCGATACTGGTGTATATTGTGTATTGTAGTACTTGTATTCCTTTTTGTCTAGTGGATCTACTACCAAAACTGCTAGGTTGTGGAATGGTTATTGATGTTTTATCTATCTCACAGACCATTATTTTTACTTAAACTACTATTGTAAGTCCTTACATGTAATTTATGAATTTTATGACTATTATTCACAAAATTATCCCATTGTTTCTAGCTTTGGGATATTGTTCGATTTACCTACTGGTGGGATAAAGTAGGTTCCATTATGACTCATTAATGGGATCGTGAAACATTTATTTGTATGCATTACCTATAACCTATATGTTTGTTTGGCCCTTGTATCTATCAGTCTTATAGGGTACTGTATAGCAAAAAGTTATGGTTACTATTCACAGAGTGTTTGATTGTGTCTTTTGGGCTTATGGGGGCCTTGTTAAGTTATTGCTTACACTAGTTTGCCAGTTATCTAATTATTTTTCTTTATTGTATAGGTCAGGGAAGGCTGAGTATGGATTGGTATTAAGTTGATAGGTACATTCTTAAGTTTCTTTCCTCTTTATTACGTTGAGCTTTATATCATTAGACTACATTATGAATGTCCCTATTTTGCTAATAGGCTTTGACTGTGATAGATTTAGCTCCCTCTTTATTTATAATCCTTGAGATGATATACTAGCTTCCTCAGGGTAGTACCTTTGTGTTGGTTACCTATATTTCATTGTCGTAGATTTATTCTTCTCCATATATTCTTTGTATACATTTTCCTTCCTTCCTACAATTATCGTATATTGTATATCTCTCTCTTCATTCCACTATAAAAAAATGAGTTGTTATTTATAGTATTGCGCTTGTGTCCCTTATTACTTGTTGTACCATATAGTTATCCTTTCCTTTTCATTCGCAGTATCATGCTTTGTTTATCAAATAGTTGCCTATAGTTTATATTCCTAGTTTACATGTTATTTATACCAGTATTTTTATTGAAGATTAGTCGACCAATGCCTATTGAGTAACTCATATTTGATAATCATACAACACTTTTGCACCAGTATATCTTAATATATTTTCTCGTTACAAACATATTAATCGTACAAAGATGCTATAGATTGTAGATTTGGGTTTTGCTCCTGAAATCCAGAGTTGTTCCTGCTCTTTCTTAGTTGCTAGAGTGATAGTTATTTTGTATTTTTTAGACAGTACTGACTTCATTAGGTTTTGGGGTTATTTCTCTATATTAGTCTCTTTATAGGACTTATTTTCCACTATTTTTTTCTTTTCTCTTGATAGTTCATTATTAGCTATTTTGGACTATATCTTTGCTTTCCTATTGGTGGGTTATAGTAGGTGCCATCATGATCTGAGAAATTCAGTCATGACAGGGTACCTTATTTTCACACAAGACTCCTGTGGTATGCCTCCGCTATATCCATGTCACACCAATGTGTTATGTGATGTCATTATATGTGTCCCCACTTTCTTGTATTAAAACTCAACATACCTGAAACATTATCTCCTAGGAATAGTCTATGGGTTAAGCCTCACTTACATTCCTACCTCATGTATCATATTGCTGAACTTGTACTCCATATAAAATATTTTTGTCCTACCTAACATGAAACCTTTAGACTCTAGAGTTTTACTCCCCACCTCCAACCTAGAAATAACTCTATTGTGTGTCTTATCAATTAGTACTATTTCATCCAAAAATAACATACACCATGTCACCTCATCCTTAATATATTGCGTCAACTCATACATCACAAAGGTAAATAAGAATAGGCTACTGATTAACAGTGCAACGCCATCTTAACTGGGAATTGCTCCTAGTCTCCTCCCATTGTTCTAACTCAAGTCTTGACTACATCATAAATGTTTTTGAATACCCTAATATATGATAGTCAAGACTTTGTTATAGGAATTTTCAAGGTCAATTTTACATTATATATAAGCCCCTATTTCTTTTCAATATATTCTCCACCAATCTCCTCACAAAATCAAAGCATTCAGCAGTAAAGTTAAGAAATAAAAGATTAAGTAGTATAATTTTGGTCTTTGAAATAGTAATGTGGAATGCCCCTCTTCCTTTTCAATATATTCTCCACCAACCTCCTCACAAGATGGATGCGTTCAACAGTAAAGGTAAGAAATAAAAGATTAAGTAATATAATTTTGGTCTTTGAAATAATAATGTGGAAATCTCTTATTCAATAAAACCTTTTACCTATTTTCCTCCTTTCTTTATCACCCCTTCTTATCACCATTCATTTTTTTACTTTTAGAAATAAAATTAATGAATTATAATTAATGTATAATGTCTAATAAAATTATGCATTGAAATTTTTTATTACTTATATCACTTCATTTTTCCTAAATCTTTTACTCTTAAATATTGATATTTATAACTCCTATGTGTTCAATTTTAATAAATTTTAAGAATTTAATGAATATAAAGATGTAGAAAACAAATATAGTGACAAAGATTAAACATAGAAGTTTAAAGTCTTAATTAAGAAAAGACTTTTCATAGAAGATTAAGTTCTCCTACAAAAGATCTAAAAATAAAAATAAAAATAATGTCTTCAACATAGTATCGTAAATTGTTGTTTCATTGTGTTGGATGATTTGGAGCACTCTGACAGACATTAGAACTTTTGGTAATGTAGTTTATTAAGGCTAGGAGGTTAAAAGTTCTATCATTAGGATAATCAGGGAAGAATGAACAAACCAAATATGATTTCGATGAAATTTTAAAAGACCATAGATAGGATATTTTTAAGTTGTTAACTGGTTATATAATATCATTTTTAGGAAAAGAAAATGATAAAAGAATGGAGGTACAGTGCAATGGTTCCATTGTACAAAACAAGATTGATATTCAAATTTGTAACAAGTATTAAGTTTCTATTCCACACGATGAAAGTTTGAGAGAAAGTGGTGGATATTTGGGTAAGGAGAGGGGTGTTGGTTTTTAAGAACTAGTTTGGATTCATGCTAGACTGGTCTATTACTTAACCCATCCATCTAGTAAGGCGATTAGTGGAGAAATATAGAAAAAGAAAGAGGGACTTAAAAATAATGTTTATTAACCATTGTAAGGCCTATGTCCCAACTAGCTTATATTAGGCTAATAAAAAACATGTTTAATGGAACCAATAATCGGGTTAGAACAATGGAAGGTGCTTAAAGTATTTCCCAGATGAAATGGGGATAGGATTTATAACACCCCTTAGTTGTAAAACTCTTTTGATGCTTCTAAAATGATCATTAGGACACCCGTATTGATGGTAGATCATTGAAAGGCATTGTGCGATGTGTTGGGAGTGTTTAAGGAACTCAAAACTAAGTAGGTGTAGCAAAATAGAGCTTAGGAAATTTCTAGGCATCGCATTACCATTGCTTACCTTCACTGGAAAAAGTTTGATATTTCTTAGGTGCCACAAACCATAAGGTTTACCATGGGCTAGGCACCACAAACCTTAAGGTTTTCAATGGGTTAGGCTCCGCAAACCTTAAGTTTTCCCATGAGTTAGGCACCTCCTACCCTATTTTTTGCCTAGTAGGAACTCCATTTTTTTAGTTAATACAAAGGAAACAAAGTCTTTTTGCATCCAACAACCATCCCTAAACATAATTACATGAAATTAATGTCCTTAAATATGTTTAAACACTCTAAATCCCTAGTTATCTTCCTTAAACATAAGAAGATCATAACAACCTTGGGTTTGTACATTCAAGATTAAAGAGTCATTTCTTCCTGATTTCTTCAAAACTAAGGTACATGGGGCTGTCCTTAAACTCCAAAGGTATAAGTTATTGTTTCACTAAGCTTTTCAAGAAACTATGATGTTTATAACAAGATTTTCAACAATTGTTTTGAATAGCAAAATCATGAAACCCTATTTAATAAATATATGGTTTTGTTCTTGAGGCCTCCCTTTAAGCTTTAACTATGCTCGTGTAAGTATGTATATTCATTTTTAGTTTTGAAATTCGAATTGAGAGCTTGAATAATTAAATTCCATCTCTTGTTGTGACATCTCTTGAGTTTATATGTTATAAGTTGATCAATTGCATATAGAGAAGCATGAGATGAATATTTTTTATTGTTTAAGGACTTGATATTGGTTATATTTTTAAGAGTAGGTGTTTTCTTGTTTATAAATGTCAAAGATTGTGATTGAATGAATTGCATGGGTTACTATAAAAGTAATTGACCATAGCATTTTAAGGATTTAAAAAAAGAGAAACTTTGCATCAGTTTTCACATATTTTTGAAATACGAATTCTCTTGTATTGTTTAAATGATTTGCTGGTCCAATAATATATTTTTAATGAAAAGTCTATAACTTGATATTGTATTGCTTATATGACTTGCAAGTCTTAGTATTACTATACCAAAATTAGATAAATACCACAGTAGACTTTGATCAGACTAGACTAATGAATGTTTTCATACATTAGACCACTTTTTTTTAGAAAGATACATATTTTAAAATGTTAAAAAGGGCTTAAAGAGTGTTATACGGTTACTCGAAGAAGGCATTTGAGTGTAAGGGCTTATCACTGGAAATTGAGTTTTACCAATTCGGGTGATATAATTGGCTAAGGCCAATGTATACTTATCCTTGAGACAGTGGTTTACTAAACTATTATATCATACCCCTATCCTAGAAGAAATATTGGATGTGGGGTCTTGACCAAGGATTTAATGGAGGACCCAAATAGCCTATGGGTACTGGACTTGTAGGGTGTACCACCAGCACAAAAGTAAGAAAAAGACTAGGTCATGATTATAAAGAATTGTTTTAAGTCTTTTAAGTATAACTATGTGTTTTCCTATATCGTGTGTAAAATGATTTATCAATTGCTCTCATTTATGTTTTATAAATATATGTTATTTTGGATTGCTCTACGTACTAGTACATCTGTATTGACCCTCTATATTTCAGGTATTGAGGCCTAGTGTAGTGGTCCTTCTAAATAGTAGATTGTTCTTAGACATTTAGAGTTGGTAATGCTCTTTTACTTCGAAAGGCATCTTAGTCACTTATGTTGATCTCATTTTGTTTTAGTTTATGGTCCAATCGGGGGCCTTGTCCCAATTTCAGACAAATGTTGTTTTCTTTTTTAGTAGCGATTTCATAGACTTGTATTAGATGGGTTTTGTTTTTGGTTGAACGTATGTTCGTATTTTTCAGTTCAATTAAATGCATGACAATGATTTCATTTATTTATGCTTTCCACATTTCCTTACTATATATGACTATGTATATGATTATCAGATGGAGATGGGCTCTCAGGCTTTCATGGTTCGAGATGCTCATCACACCCAAGGCCTCGGTTCAGGTAGTGGAAAATATGTTATTAGAGAATGGTTCATGGTCCCCGGGTGTCTGCAAAATTGCGTCGGGTATATTCCTGTTTATGGGTGTAGTGCACCACACTTATAAGTATGAGACTACTAGGCATTTAGGAATGTCTCTCTTACTTCATGATTTAGTTAATTCCATAGATTCTATATGTCCTCTAATCAATGATTTCCTGTATTTTAGAACATGATCATGCCTTCCTACAGATCCAATGAATAGAATACCCAAGATGATGATGTTCGCCCTACTCATGGGATGCGGACCCAAAATAGAGTTTGTTGCTACTCTAGGAGTTCCTCTTGTCCAGACTAGTCCACCTTGGTCTCCTCGATCTGGACTTAACCGTACTCATACCTCATAGAGAGAGGTCTCTAATGCTAAATTCTAATAGTCAATGCAAATGTTTACTCAACTTATGACTTCTCAAGCTTATAAGTCTTAAGATATAGGGTCTACGACTATTTCCTCTAAAATCACTTGGGAGGGACAATTAATGAGGATGAACCCACTTATGTTTATTGGCACTTAAGTTGAGGAGGACTCCCAAGGGCTCATTGATGAACTGGAGAAAAATTTTAGAGTTATGCATGCAAATAAGATTGAAGGGGTTGAATTGGCAGCCTTTCAGTTGAAGGATGTGTCCAATTAGTGGTACAATGAGTTGGAGGATTCGAAGGGTAGAGATGCTGAGCATTCTGTGTGGGGCGATTTTGGGGAAGCTTTCCTAGATCATTTCTTTCCCCAGGAATTGAGGGAATAAAAAACTAAAGAATTCATGAACTGGAAACAAGAAAAAATGAGTGTCAAAGAGTATACATTGAAGTTCACCCAACAGTCCTGTTATGCTCCATAATTAGTGGGTAACATTGGGATGCGGACCCAAAATAGAGTTTGTTGCTACTCTAGGAGTTCCTCTTGTCCAGACTAGTCCACCTTGGTCTCCTCGATCTAGACTTAACCGTACTCATACCTCCTAGAGAGAGGTATCTAATGCTAAATTCTAATAGTCCATGCAAATGTTTACTCAACTTATGACTTCTCAAGCTTATAAGTCTTAAGATATAGGGTCTATGACTATTTCCTCTAAAATCACTCGGGAGGGATAATTAATGAGGATGAAACCACTTATGTTTATTGGCACTTAAGTTGAGGAGGACTCCCAAGGGCTCATTGATGAACTGGAGAAAAAATTTAGAGTTATGCATGCAAATGAGATTGAAGGGGTTGAATTGGCAGCCTATCAGTTGAAGGATGTGGCCAATTAGTGGTACAATAAGTGGGAGGATTCGAAGGGTAGAGATGCTGAGCATTCTGTGTGGGGCAATTTTGGGGAAACTTTCCTAGATCATTTCTTTCCCCAGGAATTGAGGGTATAAAAAACTAAAGAATTCATGAACTGGAAACAAGAAAAAATGAGTGTCAAAGAGTATACATTGAAGTTCACCCAACAGTCTTGTTATGCTCCATAATTAGTGGGTAACATGAGGTCTCGCATGAGGAAGTTTGCATTCGGTCTCTCGAATGATCTAGTTTTTGAATGAAAGGGAGCAATACTAAATAGAGATAGGGATTTTCCCAAGTTGTTCTTCATATGAAGCTGGTTGAAGAGTTGAAGAAAAGGCTGGCTGAGGTAAGGGAAAGAGAAAGGCAATATAAAAGAGCTAGATCTATAGACCAGAGTAACAATAAGCATCAAGGTAGTAATTAGGGTAATAAATGGTCTAAGAAATTTTTTTGGAGGAATGCTCAGTCTTCAGCTAGCGCCCTAGAGCCCAGACCTCCAGTTGATCAACAATTTCAAAATTTTCAACCTAACAATAAATCGAGAGTGCAGGGTATGCAGTCCCAAGGAGATGTGCATTGGACATTCAGGAAATACCCTCCGTGTAATTGATGTGGAAAGAAACACCCAGTAAGATGTCAGCATGGTACTCTCGTGTGTTATCCTTATGGTCAAATAGGTAATTTTAAGAGGGACTGCCCCTCTATTATATAAAATATTGGGGGTGCTAATTCTCAAGCTAATTCCACAACCACCCAAGGGTACTACTTAATCTACTGGAGGAAGTCACAGATGGCTATATTCTATATCTAACCGCTAGGATACAGAGGCTTTGCCAGATGTTATTATGGGTACGTTACAAATTTTCTACCCTTATGTGTATGTGCTACTTGATTCCGTGTCTACCTTTTCTTATGTGACACCTTATGTGGCAGTTAGTTTTGATTTTGATCCTAAAAATATTTCAAAGACTTTCTTTGTTTCCACTTCGATTAGTGACTCTATTGTGGCCAGGAGGGTGTAAAGAAATATTGTTGTGTCTATTTTTTTTTGGGATACTATGGCGGACCTTATAGACCTTGATATGATTGACTTTTATTCTATTTTAGGAATTGATTGGCCCCATTCATGTTATTCCACATTAGAGTGTAGGACCTGAAAAGTTACTTTCTCCTTTCAAAATAAGCCAGAGATAGAGTGGGAGGGGTATTCTTTAGCACCCCGAGGGAAGTTAATATCTTATCTCAGATCCCATAAACATATATCCAAGGTCTATTTGTATCATCTTATTTGGGTAAATAATTCTAAAACTAAAAGTCTTTCCCTGCAATCTGTTCCCGTAGTTAATGAATTCCCGAAAGTCTTGCCTGATGATTTCCCTGGGATACCACTTGATAGGGAGATAGATTTTTGCATTGATTTATGGTCGGAGACTCATCCTATTTCTATTCCACCATACAGAATGTCTTTTATAGAATTGAAAGAGTTGAAAGAACAGTTAAAAAATCTTCTTAACAAAGGATTTATCCATCCTAATGTCTCTTCCTGGGGTGCACCTATACTCTTCGTGCATAAGAAAGATGGTTCTCTCCGTATTTGTAAAGACTACCATTAGCTAAATTTGGTTACAGTTAAAAACAAATACCCTCTTCTTAGAATTAACGATCTTTTTGATCAATTTCATGGTGCCAAATATTTCTCTGAGATGGACCTCCGTTTAGGGTACCATCAGTTAAAGGTTAGGGAGGCTGATATTTCCAAAACCATTTTTTTAACCTTCTATGACTACTATGAATTCTTAGTTATGTCCTTTGGCTGACTAATGTCCCTGCAAGTTTTATGGACCTAATGAATAGCGGGTTTCATTATATTATATATTTGTTCGTCATAGTCTTTATTAACGACATCTTGGTTTATCCTAGGAATGAGGAGGATCATTCCAATCACCTCCGGACCGTCCTTCAGAACTTCAATGATCATGAATTGTATGCCAAGTTTTCCAAGTATGAATTCTAGCTTAGTATTATTGTATTCTAGGGGAATATTTTTTCTAGTGAGGGAGTTAAGGTGGATCTCTAAAAGATGAGGTAGTGAGAAAATGGCCCAGTGCCATAACTCAAGCCGATATTTGTTGCTTCTTATGTTTGGCAGGGTATTACAGATGGTTTGTAAAGAGTTTTTCCTCCATAGCTACTTCGCTTGCTAAATTGTCTCAGAAAAAGGTGAAATTTTTATGGTCTGACTTTTGTGACAATAGTTTTGAGAAACTTAAAGACAAGTTGACTACTGCACAAATTTTGACCCTTCCTAAGGGTACATAGGGTTTTTTCATATGCTATGATGTGTCTCTGGTGGGACTTGGATGTGTAATAATGGAAAAAGGCAAAGTGTCGGCCTATGCATCTAGACAGTTGAAAGGGCACGAAAAAAATTACCCCTCTTACAATTTGGAGTTAGCGGTTGTGGTATTCATACTAACGATTTGGCGTCACTATCTTTATGGGGTACCTTTTGATACATTTACTGACCATAAGAGTTTGCATTATGTTTTCTCGCATAAAGAATTAAATCTCAGGTAGAGACGATGGTTGGAATTGTTGAAGGATTATGACAGGAGTCTGCACTATTATTCGGGTAAGGCCAATGTTGTTGCTGACGCCCTTCGCAGATTGTCAATGGATGGTCATTCTTATGTGGAGGAAGGAAAAAGGGAGATAGTGAAGGATATTCACCGTCTTGCAAATCTGAGAGTTCAACTTCTAGATTCTAAAAATGGGGGAGTAATTGTTCATGAGATTGTTAAATCCTCCCTGTGTGTGGAAGTTAAGGAGAATCAGGTCAAGGACCCAATTCTGATGCAGATTAAGAAAGATGTTGGGAAACAGAAGGAGATAACGTTTTAAATTAGAGGCGATGGGGTTTTGAGGTAACAAGGTCAGCTATGTATGCAAAATGTGGATGGGTTGCGAGGGAGGATTATCTATGAAACTCACACTTTGAGGTATGTTGTTCACCCAGGCACTATGAAAATGTGTCATGATCTTAAGATGATTTCTGGTGGAATAATATGAAATGTGATGTGGATAACTTTGTATCAAAGTGTTTGAATTATCAACAAGTCAAGGTAGAACAGTTGAGACAAGGTGGCACTTCCCAAGAGATAGCTTTGCCTATGTGAAAGTGGGAGATGATCAACATGGACTTTATTATGGGGCTTCCAAATTCCCAAAACCAATATGACTACATTGGAGTGATTGTAGAAATGATAACCAAGTCCGCTTATTTTGTTCCAGTACGGACCAACTATTTGGGGGATGACTATGCTAACCTATACATTCGAGAGATAGTCCATTTTCATTTAGCTCCTGTGTCTATTATATCCGATCGAGGTATGTAATTCTCTTCTTAGTTTTGGTGGTATTTTCAGAGTGGATTACGGACCCACATAAACCTTAGTAATGCCTTTCACCCTCAAGCAGATGGGCAGGAAGAATGTACCATTCAGACTTTAGAAGATATGTTGAGGGACTGCGTTATTGATTTCAATGGTAGTTGTGTAGATCACTTTTTGTTGATAGAGTTTGCCTATAATAATAGCTATCACTTCAGCATTAAAATAGCTTTTTTTAAGGCTCTTTATAGAAGGAGATGTTGGTCTCATATTGGGTGGTATGAAGTAGGTGAAACCCAGTTATTTTAGCTTGATCTTGTTAATCAAGCAATGGAGAAAGTAACGATCATTAGAGTGCGACTTAAGATAACTCAGAGTAGCTAAAAGTCCTATGTAGATGTTAGAAGAAGGGAGTTGGAGTTTAAGGTTGATGATTGGGTATTTTTAACGGTCTCCCCTAAGAAGTGAGTTATGCATTTTGGAAAAAAAGGAAAATATAGTCCTCATTACATAGGTCTTTATCAGATTACGAGGAGGATTGGTCGGGTTACTTATCAGTTGGATTTTCAAGTAAGTTTAGCTTCTGTCTATCCTGTGTTTCATGTATCAATGTTAAAAGAAATATATTTGGGATCATTCTCTTTTTTTGCCTGTGGAAGAGGTTAATGTAAAAGACTCTTTTTCATATGAGGAAGAATCCATTGCTATTTTAGATCGTTAAGTTTGAAAGTTGAGAAGTAAGGAGATAGCTTTAGTTAAGGTGTTGTGGAAGAATCATAAAGCGATGAAAGCTACTTAGGAGTTGGAGAATGAAATGAGTTCTACATATCTGACTCCCTTTGAAAGCGTGGGTGATGATATAGAAGGCACAAATCCTATCTTACTCTTTCCTTTCAATTTAGAATTTAAAATCATGCTTACTATGTTTCGAGTCATTATTCAGGGATGAATAATCCCAAGGGGCGATAATGTACACCCCATAGACATAACGCTCCTTTGATGCTTCTAAAATGATCTTTAGGACCCCCGTAGTGATGGTAGATCATGTAATGAGATTGTGGGAGGTGTTGGGAGTCTTTAAGGACCTCAAAACTAAGTAGGCATCGCTAAATAGAGGATAGGCGATGGCTAGGCATCGCATTACCATTGCCCACCTTGACTGGAAAAGGTTTGCCATTGCTTAGGTCCAGTAAACTTTAGGTTTTCCATTGGTTTGGTGCCAAAAACTTTAAGATTTGTGATGGGTTATGTACCGCAAACCTTAAGGTTTGCCATGGGTTAGGCGACACCTACCATATGTTTTTGCAGTGTAGGAACTACATTTTGAGTTAACACAAGGGCACCTAAGTCATTTTGAATCCTATAACCATCCCTAAACATAATTAAACAAAGTCAAAGTCCGTAAAAATGTTTAAACACTCTCAAAATCACTAGTTATCTTCCTTAAACATAATAAGAGAAAAAAAACCTAGGGTGTGGACATTCAAGCTTAAAGAGTCAAATTTCTTCATGATTTCTTCGCAACTAATCTACGTGGGGCTGTCCTAAAACTCCATGGGTATAAGTTATTATTTTACTAAGGTTTTGAAAGCAACTGTGATGTTTATAACTAGATTTTGAGCAATTGGTTTGAATAACCAAATCATAAAAGCCTATTCAATTTATATATGGTTTTGGTCTTGAGGCCTCCCCTTAAACTTGAACTATGTTCGTGTAAGTATGTATATTCATTTTTAGTTTTGAAATTTGAATTTATATCATGAATAATTAAATTCCCTCTCTTGTTGTGACATCTCTTGATTTTATATGTCATGAGTTGATCAATTGCATATTGAGAAGCATTAGACGAATATTTTCTATTATTTAAGGACTTGATATTTGTTATGTTCTTAAGAGGCGGTTTTTCTTGTTTATAAATGTCAAAGATGATGATTGAAATAATTGCATGGGTTACTACAAAGTAATTAACAACCACATGTTAAGGATTTAAAAAAAGAGAAGCTTTGCATGAGTTTTCACGTATTTTTGAAATACGAATTTCCTTGATTGTTTAAATGATTTTGTGGTCCAATAATATATTTTGAATGAAAAGACTATAATTTGATGTTGTTGGATTATATGAATTGCAAGTCTTGGTGTGACGATAAAAAAATCTGACAAATGCCACAATTAACTCAAACCAGACTAGACTAAAGAAAATTTTCAGACATTAGACCATTTTTTCAGAAAGATTACCTGACTATTATGTAGGACCCCTATCCTTGAGGAAAAATTGGATGTGGGGTATTGTCCAATAAGTTAATAGCAGACTCATATAGCCCATGGGTACTAATGTTGTAGGGTATACCATTTATCTCCAAAGTATATAAAAGAGTGAGTCATAATTTCAAAGAATTGTTTCAAGTCTTTTAAGTATGCCCATGTGTTTTCCTATATTGTATGTAAAATGATTAATGAATTTCTCTCACTTATGTTGTATAAAAGTATGTTATTTTGAATTTCTCTACATATCACTACATCTGTATTGACCCCCTATATTTCAGGTTCTAAAGCCTAGTCTAGCGGTCCTACTAAACAGTAGATTGTTATCAGACATTCAGAGTTAGTGAGCCTCTCTTACTTTAGAACGTGTCTTATTCACTTATGTTGACTCATTTGGTATTAGTTTATGGTCCGAACGAAGGCCTTGTCCCGGTTTTTGACAGATGTTGTTTTCTATTTTAGTATATATTTTGCAAACTTGTATTAGATGGTTTAAGTTTTTGGTTGAACATTTTTTCGTATTGTTTAGTTGAATTGAAAGCATGACCTTCTTTCTATTTTATTATGTTATCTACATTTTCTTACTATATATGAATATGTATATGATTTCTAGTTAAGGAAGTTCTCTCGAGCCTTCATGGTTTGAGATGCTTGTCACGGCCTGGGCCTCGGTTTGGGTCATGACAAGATTAGTTCTTAGTCTATTCTTACTTACCTTGGTGATGTATGAGTTTATGCAATTTATTCTTGATAAGCTACCTGGAGTAATGCTATGTGTAGATGACAGAATATGACTATTGAGACATATAACAGAGTTAATACCATGTTAGAAGTGTGGATAAAAACTCTGGAGTCTAAATGGTTCAAATTGAGTAGGAAAGAAATTGAAAATTTAGAGTACAAATTATTGATGTGATTCTTGAGGTAGAAATGAAAGTTAGGCTTGCCACATAAACTATCCCTAAAATAGAAAGTTTTAAGTAACTTGGATTTGTTATCTATATATGTGGGGACATCGATGATGATGTCCCATATCACATTGGTGCGACATGGATTAATTGTCGACTTGATTCAGGAGTCTTTTGTGATAAGAAGGTACAACCTAAACATAAAACTATGTTTTACAAAGTAGTGGTTAGACAGTCTTTGTTGTATGGGGTGGAGAGTTGGCCAAGCAAGAACTCCCATGTTATGAAGATATATGTTGAGGAAATAAGAACCCTAGGATTTATGTGCGAGCATAATAGGATTGATAAAATAAGGAACAAGGATAACCCTAACAAGGTGAGTGGCATCCATGGTGGACAAGATGAGGGAGGCTAGCTTGAGATGTTTTGGACATATGAAAAGAAGATGTTCTGACATCCAGTGTAGAGGCGTTAGTGATTGGATATAGGGTATGAGGTGAGTGAGGAAAAACAAACATTAGGAGAGATGATTACACAGGAAATGAGGCAACATCATAATATCTAGGACATAAGCTTAGATTGGATGATATGTGGGTTAAGATTGCTGGTGTTTTTTGTAGTAATAATAATATTCTTGTTGTTCTTTTTTAGATATCTATCATCATATGTTTTTTTCATTTACCACATTCGTTAGTTCTTTTTACTGTTTCTTTCTTATACGCTATGCATTACATTCCTTTTTAATTTCTATGCTTTATTCAATCATTTATTCTTCTTTTAAGTGGATTTGTTGCACTTAAGTGAAGGTTCTTTCAAAATCAATCTCTCGACCCCCACAATGTAGTAGTAAGGTCTGTGTATACTCTACCTTTCCTAAATCCTAGTTGTGGAATTTCGTTGGGTATGTTGTTGTTGTTGAATTTATTTAAATTCAATATCCATGGACATTATTTTTTATTTCTAGTTAAAAAGAATCAAATTGTTCTTTTTTGTATTGAAAGATTTAAAAAGAATCAAATTGTTTTTCATTTTGCATATTGAAACATGATCGAACAAACAATGTCTCCGATGAAAACAAAATTCTATGCATTTTTCTGCCACTAGGTTGAATATAAATGTTACATTACTATTAAATTAAAATAAGAAACTATCAATCTATAAAATTCAATATATGTCTAGAGCAAAAATATATAAAGTTATTAATTTTTCTTTTAGCTGCACGAATCAACTCAATTTAACAAGTTCGACAAATATGATAATAAAGTGAATTCCATAAGTAATGGATACTTCTCCCAATTATTCCCATTCTCCCTTTCTCACCTTATAGATTTTTGTCAACTACTTTATGGTCAGAGTCTAGCTATGATGATATCCCCTCTACCTCTATCTTTCTCTCTTTCCCCTTTCTCTATATGTATGTGTTTCTTCTTTTGTGTCTACAATAAAAAACAAGTATGATAAAATCAATGCTTTTTTGGTGTTGAGTTTTAAGGTGATCTAGTTTCTCTATCGATGTCTCCCCAGATTATATCTCAAATAAGTATAATGTGGTCACTATAAAATATATAATCCAACAAACATTTGGATCGAACCCACATGTAATCAGCTGAATCTTTATCACAAACTTGCCTAAGTAGTCGAAAAAGTGTAGAAAAGTAAATAAGTGGATTTTATAAGAACCGTAACAATAGTAAAAGATCTTCATCGCTTAAGATTGAAATTAATATGAGTTGAGTACTATGACTGTGTTCCTTGACTTTCTAACTTTATAGAAATATCATGCCTAATTAAATAATCTCAATGTCTTTCATCCAGAATCTAACAAGACATATTTCACCAACAGTCTAGTTAACGCCTTGGGAGAATTTTACTCATCACCTTTTGGGTGTTAGAGTTAATTAGCTGAATGTTGATAGCATCAAATTATTGTTGTGATCTTTTTTTCCTAATCTCTACCTCTCATTTGGAGTAAGTATTGAATACAAGGTGGTTTTCAAAGTTTTCAGTTATTAATAAAATAATCACCCCGACGAATATAATAATACCTGCAAGAACATTGATCAACAATGACTATTCACTTCCTTTTCATCATTATTACATCAGGGTTCCCAAAAACCTAGTTAGGTGGTTTAGCTGCTCATGTTTGCAAGAACATTCATTTAATTCATAAAAGAAAGCATATGAATAATCTTACAATAATTATTGAATAAAAACGAGAATCTAAAATTAATATCAAACCGTAAAGACCAAGAACAATGGATTCCTAGATCAAAAATGTATCTCAGAATCAATATAATATTGTGAATGTCAAGTGTGCATTAAAATAGTAAAAACTTCAAAAGTCGTATTTATTGAATGCATCAAAACCCTACAAATCTTAATGATAAAAAAAGAAAACCTAGGTCGGTATGTACTTGTGGACCCACTTACAGGTCGTAGGTACCACCTATGTACCCTAGGTGGGTCATAAGTCTCAAAAGGAATCAACAACTGTGTGAACTTGTACATACGATGATACTTAAGAGGAGTATAAGTGGTACTTATGCCCAATAAGTAGGTTTCATAACTCTTGAATCAAATATCAAGACTTCAAATCTTTGAGAATTATTTTTCTTACACTTATGTGGCCACTTAAGATGGTCTTAAGTTCCACTTATGACGGTGGGTCCGTTAGTGGTCCCTCTGCACACTTCAACTTTTTTTCTTATATCTTTCTCTAGAACCCTGTTTCCTATGAAAAAAAAAACACAAAACACATCACATCTAACAAAGAGGACCTAAGTACTTGCATATGTTCCGATTTAAAGCACCGAAAGTGCCATGAAACCATCGCAGACTAACACCCTCAACTTAGAACATTTGAATATCTTCCGACATCAAAAACATAAAAAAAGCAATGCTTAACCAAGAGAAACCTAATGCACCTATGACAGAAAACTCAATTTCAGCTCACAAACTTTTACCCCCTCCTATTTTTAATTTTTCAAAACCAGTTGTGTGGATCCATGTAGAACAATAGTATGACAAAAACTAATCAACAAATGACATTATATTAGCAACAACCAATTAAGAAAGTATGCAATTTACCATACCCGAATAAGTAAATAGTTATCAACACAATCATCTACACTTGCAGATAGATGTCCCATCACTTATAAAATAATTTCATGCATGTAAATGTAAGGGGATATATCAAGACAATCACGTTCACAAAAGTATTACCATTGAATTTGCATAGAATACCATAGGCTTGCCTTTATTTTCTATATCTTAGTTTTTTCGAATAGTTGGTATAGATCGCTATAGGGATTTATTCGACTTGTAATGCAGTATTACGGGCTTGTATGATACATTTGGGATATAGTGACTTGCCCTCCTTGACACTATAATTACAATTGGCTTAACTTCTCAACCTTTATTTTTTTATTCCTCTATTGATTTTTTGGATTGGGTGTGATTTTCTTCTTACTATTTATTAATATTTTTTCCCTCTTTCATCATTTTTTCTACCACACCTAATGTTATTTATTTTTCTTATTCATTACAAACCCTTCTTTATACCTAATTTTAACTACACACCCCTATGATAGACATTTTTAACTTAGATGATTTGCCTGAATTGAAGTGCACAATGTCCAAGGAGGCACCAGGGCCAGAATAGATTCATTGTAATCATTTTGAGAAGGTGAAAGGTAAAAATCAAGAAACTTGATCTGTCTAGGCTCAAATCAGGGATAACGGGATACTTATTCACATTTAGATGATTATTTAGGCTGAGTGGGAAAAAAAACATCTTATCATAATATCCTAACCAACTATCCTTCAACTTAGGCAACACTAACTGGACAAGTTCTAGATTAAATGCAGAAAGAGAACAAGGTAAGTATCTCACACACACATGGTACAGGGTTATATTACGAACTACGTCCTATCCAGTTCATGCAAATGCTAATCTATGATTATTTTGTCCCTAATCCTAATGCCATAACAAGATTCCCAATAGTCACACATATATTTAAATCACATAGTTTATAAGACCTTTTTTAGAGGGATATAATTATTCACAAAACCTTAAAAACAAATACAATATGTCAACTATGCTTAGTTTCCTAATTTTTCTCCTAATTTAATATTAACACAACATAACACATATACGACACAAACACAAAATGAACTAAACATATCGGTTCTACGAGTATACTATAGAGGATGGGTATACCTCCACCCTTAATTAAAGATTATGCACTGTCTTTAATGCATAACTATAATGTAAATACAAGGAATGAAGACATACCAAGTATTATCTAGGCATCTGAATTAGACTTACCCCTATCTGTGGCATGATGTACCTAAAATTGAGAAGGTAGGGGTGTGGCATGACTAAAAGATAAACCCATTTCTATCTCATCTCGCCTCTACTCTTTAATTTACTATAACACAACTGAATTATGAGATGCCAATTTTAGGTCCTTCCCACAGTCATTAGTTGGGTCATGTAGATCCTCCTCAAAACCTATCTTAACTCCAAAAATTGAGGCTACATAATCATCAATAAATAAGTTAAATAAAATAGGTGAAGGTAGAGTTAATGGTCGTGTGAGGGCTAGAATGACCAGAATATTGCTTTTTACTAGTAATCGTATCTTCGAGTGTAATGTAGCCATCGTCAAATGGAGGCTTCATAATTCAGGAGTTTAAACCTCATGTAATGGTGCAGTCATCAGTCCCTTAAAACTATCATTCGAGCATGTAATTCTTTAGTATTATATCAGAAGTTATCCTCACCTCAATATAGGCCTCAGCAGTCTCTAGTATTGTCCAAACCAAGCTCATATTTATTCAATTATAATAGCTGTCTGAGTATACCTGTGGGTAAGATGGATAGTCACTTTTTTTGCCACTTAACCATGCACTGCAAAACCTCACTTGGCACACAAATCAATTAAGTAACTGTGGGTTAAGGCAGCACAATGGATTCCCCAACTGGCTCTGAAGTAGAATTCAGGGCTTGTATGAATGTGCTCGTGGCCCACATACCATTAGTATTCATGGGTTCAACTCGCAACTTGCCTATCTCATCATTAATACTAACATCCAGCCTTTCCACAGGCTCAATCAAAATCTAAAGCCTTTCAAAATGGGTCAAAATAGAAGTAACTGGTGCTTGATCTCTCTGTGTAAGGGTTGTGTTTTCCCCATCCTTATTCAATTTAATATATGTTATGCAAGATTTTTTGATCCGCTAATCTACCCTATGAATAGTCAGCACTCTAACCACATTGAACAATTACTAAATCAAAATGGAAAGGAGAGGGTGGTGGTCTCACCCAATTCCCTAATGTGGATCTCCAGCTGAATCAGTATCACAAAGTCTATGTCGTAACTAGCAATTAGATAGGAAATAAAAGTGGCTCTGTCCCATAAAAATATGTTGTCCGCAGAAGTCAGACTCACTCTATGACATACCATAACATACTAAAACTTCACCACAAAATACAATAATGCTTTCTTTATCTCACCTTTTTCCCTCAACCCATAGAGAATTAGTGCCCAACTCCTCTATCTTAGTGGTTGTCCACCTAGCTAATTTCAATGTATGTTGTTTATTCTTTACGTCCCTTATAGATAACCTATCCAATAATCCTAATCCTATAATCAAATTACAATGTTATGGCCAGTATTTCATACTCTAGCCCAAATAATAATCAATGGATGGTTGCCTTAGAAATATCTACTCGCACATCCTTGACCAATGTATGGGTCGGATGGGGCTGCTTAACCCCTTTACCCTCAATTAGGGAAATCAATTGAATTATAGAAGCATATAATGCAGAGTTCCTGAACTAAAGTTGGGCTATGAAACTTAGGGATGAGTTATCCACCCTAATCACTATCTATCAAGGACCATGAGTCTGGTGCTCCTGCTATCCCTATTACATCAATCCTCACCTCTATTGTGATATTATGCTTCAGACTACCCTATGATGAGTTATGAATTTACCACTCATTTGCACTCATCATTTATGCACATTACCTTGTTTTGAATGAATGAAAGAGACAAATTTTTGATTAAATGTACTAATATCCATACTTTACAGGTATAGAGTTGAAATGATCGAAAGATGTGGATTGGAGCTAAAAATAATCAAAAAAGGAGCATGAAAGTCCAATTGAAAACTTGGAGAAGGCACTGGCCTCAGTTACCATGGGTGCGGTTTGGTGACCATGGTCGTGGTATTTAAGAAAAAGTTATGCAACCGCAGTCGCATTGCCGCTTTAGCCGCTAGACCCACGCGATTGTTGTTTAGCAGGAGAATGCAGCCCAAGGGAAAATCTGGAAATACACATGGCTGGTCCTAATTTTTTGGAAAAAAAGACTCAAACCCTAAGTCATTCACTATAATTCCTTCTTGTCCAATAGTAAGGTTTTGGGTTCTTGAGTTCATATCCTCCATTTTTGGAGAAGACAATGTTGTATAAATTTTTAGTGAAGAATACATTGGAGTAGCCTCTAAGAGGAGGAATAGCTCACTTCCATTTGATATTTGTCAGAGTCCAGAGTTTGAAGTAACATTCACTTAAGCTTCAATAAATCATTTCAATGGAGATTATGGGTGTACCTTTGCTTATTTATCTTATGTGTAGTTAGATCTCCTTCTTAGGGTTATATGTGAATAGGGATTATAGTGTATGTGGTTTGTTGTTGCTAGATTCTACTTGGTAGTTCATGTTGATGAATTTTATTATTGCTCAACCAATTTGATTGGGATTTTTGGGTGAAAACCCCCAAATAGCAATATGGGTTTGATGGATGAAAGATCCAAACTCTAGAAATCTCAAGTCTATCTTAAAAAAAAAGTTTTTGGTGAACTTTAGGAATCTATGTCATCCTTGAAACAGGGATGTGGTTACAAAAGCAATGGTAGACAATATGTGTGTATATTGCCAATCTATCACTATCTTAGACATAAGGGTGGTTGTGAAGTTTACTATACCATGGGTATTATCCTAGGAATAGGGATGCCTAGATTGGGGTTTTGTGACCAATTGTTGAACACACCCATTAGGTATTCGAAAGAACCAATGGGTGAAAGCTTGGTGATTTATTGAAAGACTAGAATCAACACCTATAACCGAACCTACCCACACTTGATCTACTAATATTTAAGTTAATCACTAGCATCCATATGTCACTTCTCTTTGTAATACATAATCCCAAGATCTGTGCTTTATTGTTTAAAAACTCTAATTATTCATAGCTCTGAATTTATACTAGAAGAACCAAAAAAGAAACATTAGTGTAGACTACTATATTCCCCATTTTCATCTTTTTGTACTATTGGTTTGAATTTAGCCTGTATCTATTATTTTGAATTAACTTGATTTTACCTCACATTGTTCCTCGTGGATTCGACCCAAGCTCAAAAGTTGGGTAAATATATTGGCAATGACCTTCTTTCTCTCTAATTGATGTGTAAGTTGAGCTTTATAAAAAATAGCATTGTTGCCAATGAGCAATTTGATGTATTAAGCTAGTTTTGAATTTTATCTTACTTGCTTGATTTCAAGCTTGTAAATATTTGTTTGTCATTTTATTTTGTTTCTTGTGTTAGGTAGATTTTTATTTTCTTTTACTTCTATCCAGGGCATCTTTCAATAAATATGATTTTGGTAGTTTAAAGTAATATCTTGATGACCTGTGTCCATATTGTGATGGACTCTACTCTAGGAGAGATTTTAACTATGCTCACCAGAGAGAGATGGAATCACCATCTTGATTCTATTACGAGTATAATTGTTCTTTATGTGGTGTTTGAGATGTACGTTGGAGTGATTTCCTAAATGAACCTCCATTTTTCATGCTAATCAATTTGCTAGTTCCTTTTATGAGTTTGATAGGTTCTATAATAAGGAGAAGGAAGATCAACATACTTCGTCCTCTAGTCTTGAAGCAATAATTCAAACTATTTTGGATCGGGTAACTATAACGAGGGAGAATGTAGATGAAATGAATCAATCCCATGAGGAATTTGGAAGGGAAATTGTCAAGATTGAGGAAATGGGCAAAGAAGAAAAACTTGAAAATATCACTACCTTACCCATTTCCCAAGAGGGGGTGATCAAGAAGAGAAACCAAGATATGATAGTGAGCTTGGTAGTGATGACTCCTTCGTGATTTCACAACAAACCCAGTCAAATGAGGAAGAAGATACCCAAATAAAATAAATGGAACTAGAGACAGAAGAAGAATTAAGGCACATCTCTTATGAAGACTCTAGTTCATTTTGGAGTGAAGGTGCTATGAAGAAGGAAATTCTGGAGTTAGGGGTTAGACCTTATTCAAACCACTTTTCAACATTGTTCTTAGGTGATGTGATGGGAATCCATCTACCTATCCCAATGGGGGATTGTGAAGAGAAGGAGTACAATCTTTATATTTGGGGATTTGAAACTTCAAAAGAGCATATAAAACCCCTACCATCCATGTCAAAGGACTTCAAATTCCGATGTTGAACTAGTGGTTTACTGATGACTTCACCTTTGCACAAGGAGATAAACCAAAAGTTAAATATGAAATTGGGAAAATAGTTTATGTCTTCAAAATGGCGAGATCAAAGATCCCTTGTCATCATCTCTCTTCTTACAAGTATCAACTTAGAAGATCCAAATTTGTTATCCCTCTATCTCTCTTTGCACAATGAACAAAACTTAGGATAGAGATTTGAATCATCTCACTGGAAGCACGAAAGGAAATAGTGGAGGCATCGTGCCATGATGTTAAACTAAGTGCTCGATGGGAGGCAACCCATCACTCCATGAAAAGTGGCAAGTATCCTTTTATTTTATGCTTGATAAAGTAGATTTTATTTTTTATTTCTTCAAGAATAATCCATGAAATATTGGTGCTAAGAGAAATTTTTATTCAACTTGAAAAAGAAACGTGTGAAATTGGCAGTTTGGACTAAAAATGAAGGGCAGGTGACCCAGTTATTTGGTCTCAGTTACCACGACCGTGGTCCATTCCATTACAATCGCAGAGGCCACATGACCGCGATCACATAACTAGGACTACGATTGCAGTTAAATTAGTTGAAATGACCACCCGAATGCCCATTGTCCACATGTATTCTCTCTCAATTTCTCTTAAATTCTCTTAAATCTTTGGCTTTGCATTGCATCTCCAAGTGTCATCTCAATTCGCTTGTATTTTTAAGTTGGTAAGTTGTCTCAACATCCTTGATTTTCATATTAATTGCATGCGTAGAACTTGTAGTTTAGACAAAGGCCCAAAATAATGTTTTCACTACTAAAATCATGCATGTTGATGATTATTGTGTGGTTAGCTGCTGTAGTTGGTTTACAAACTGATGGGGAAGTCTTGAGTTCCAAGAATTAGGCCTAAAAAGTCTGAAATTAAAATGTGTACCATGTGTTCAATTTAATGCTCCAATGAGTTCAATTTAAATTCTTTGAAGTGTAGGGCTATAATCATAAATTTGAGGCTTAAATTCTCTGCGTATAATGATGGTATGTCTAGTTAAATGGAACAAAGAATTGGGTTAAAATTGTGTTTTGAAGAGTGTGCAAAATCTATCGACTAAGGTCTCAAGTACAGTGATCGCGGTCAATGCTCCATGATCTCCATACCTGAGGGTTGTGTCTGCAAAAACCTAAAATTTCTGCACACTTATTTCTGCCCCAAAACCTTCTGTAACATTTCCACATGCATTTATTTGCTTGATCTAGAATTTTTTTGTATGATACTACTATTGATGCTTTGAGTTGCATTATTTATAAGACTTAGAGATGGAAGATTTTGACAACTTCAGATTCATGGCCCCACAATGACAGAACGTCTACTCCCTATGGGTGCGTGAGTTCAATACTTACCTAAGCATAACTTCTTTCATAAAAGTGGTGATGACTATTAAGGGAAAGCAAGTGAATTTTGGGATAGAGTTGATCAATAAGGTGTATGGGCTCCCAAATGCTGACATGGAGTAGTTCCATACAAAATTATGTGAGCCAGGGACCTAGATAGAAAATATTTTATGTCCTCGCAAAGAGGTTCCCTAGGCCACAACCAAGAGAGATATTTTGATAAATCACTTTAATATTGAGTCCAAGCTTTGGATGAATGTCATTTGTAGGTGAGTATCTCCATGCACTCATATGACCATTGTCACAGACGTGTGAGCTTGGATGGTGGTGTGTCTTCTCTATGGCATCACCCTGAATGTGGGAGAGATTGAGCACTAAGAGTGAAGGTGCTTTAGAAATCATGAAACTACACATCTTCTCCCCCCTTCTTTTATCACAGAGATTTACAACAGGGAACATGTGGAGGAATATTCTATAGATATTAGGGTACTCCAAGTCCCCCACATCTTCCCACTCAAGTTCACAATTTAGGGTTCCCCAGGTTTGAGAAAAAAGAGGAAGGTAGACTCAGGTAAGTTGACCCAGTAGGGCATATATTCTTGTAGACCTTTATTAGCCAACCCCTTCAATGATATCTCAGGTCAGATATAAGAGGTTAGAGAGCTATACATATGGCCTTAGGGGCCATGAGATTCATCACCGCTCGCTACTCGTACGTATATCATTCAAACTATGAGAAATACAAGGAAGAGCAGAAGAAGCAGGGAGAAACTTTCACCATTTTGGAGAGAACTTATTCAGCCTTAGAAGGGTCACACAGGGACCTCAGGGATTCACATGAGAAGATGGTGAAGAGAGAAAATAAAAAAGATAAATTCTTCAAGAAGCTGTGGAAAGTTGTAAAGGGCATCTTTAAGGTGCTCAATCCCAGCCATCGACTACCTTCACCAAGGATGTATATTGAGGATGAGACCCCTACTGATTAGTCTTTCGATGATGCTGATGATGATGGAGCAGAGTTAGCCGGGGAGAGCAGCTCTTAATTCAAATTCAGGGAGACCCCTCTTAGTCTTGCCTTATTGTACACGTAGTGAGCACACTTCATTCCTTTTTAGTTGGTGGTTCCCCCGAATTTGTATCATTTTGGTGATGTGTTGCTTTATATTTCTATGTGATTTCATTTTGGGATGATAACTTGAATATTATTTTGTTTTGTTTTGGGGATGCTACATTTTTGGGCACTCTGATATTGCCTACCTTTTATGGATTATCCGGTGGTTTTTAGTTTTAGTTTTTCTTTTACTTTAATTTTATTTTGATTTTGGTGATGCATGGCTAGGTTTTTCCTATGAGCGATTGAGTGACGAGATTCTTAAGGGTAAAACATCATTTTTGGGTTTTGATACATAGATTCAAGGAAAGACTGAGTACCCATAGAATAAGTTTCATGAATGCAAGAGACATTTGAGTACCTGTGGCATTGGACATTAAAAATTTGGGATTACACTGTACTCCATTCGCGAAGTCCGAGTATCCATATAGTTGGTTTGCCCATTTTGAGAGAAAATATGAGGCTAAGGCTTTGATTGTTGCCATGATTTAGAAAATTTAAGTGGTGCTAATGTAGAACAAACAACCCACTCCATCCAAAATTTTACAAGAATCAAGGGCATGGACAAGTACAATTTTGTAACAAAACTTATTCTTTTTTTGTGGCTCCATAAAGATTTAACTTATGAATAGAAATGGATACTCAAAATTTGTCTCTAGCGGGAGGAACATTTTAGATACCTTGTCGAATTTTGCATGACATGAGTAGTGAGCTATTTGAATTCATCTATTGTATACTTGTGTTATCTATAACTTTCCCCATTCATCTTTAAAAGCTAATGTCGATTGTATTTTGTTGGAGAAATGATCTTAGGCCATGTTTTCTCATTTGAAACACACTCTAGCCTAAAAATCCTACCCATGCATGAATATAATCCCTAGTCACCCACTTTTAGCCTTTGAACCTTTCTTTAGGAAACTTATTACAAACCGTCAGCAAATTTTTTATCCTTCATTTGTACATTCCCTCCTTGAACTTAAAAATGAAAATTGAGGTTAAAAGCCTAAGTTTGGGGTGGTAAAGTTTGACAAAAATAAGTTTAGGGCCATGAAGTTGTAAATAAAATGCCTATTGTGCCTTAGCATTGAGACAAAATGAATAGAAATGAGAGGATTCAAAAAAGAAATGAACTGCACCATAGTGCAAGAAAAAGAAATGGAATAAAATAGGTGAACAAAAAAGGGAAAAGGTAGGCATGAAAAATGAGAGAAAACAATGAAGAGTGGCCCATAGTCAAAAAAAAGGATTAAAAAGTATCCTACCCTACCCTGAACCTACGTTACAAGCTTAGAAAGTCCATTGAGATCTCCAACCATTTACTTTATTTATAGTGGCGATTGAAAATCAGGGCAAGCCTATGATATGACACTGGTTGCATAAAAATTTCTTTTATGAGGGAGAAAAATTTTGAACTTTAAAATTCCTTGGTGTATATTTGGTAGCCTGACGTGTGAAATTATCTTTCTTGTGAGGTTGGCATGTGAAACAAGTTAAGTGGGTGATTTCATCACCTTCCGAGCAATGAGGCAAATGTAATGTAACTTAGGTTTAGTTAAAAAGTGAGTCACAACTAGAGCATTGATTGTTGTTGCTTGGTTGCTCTTTGAAGTCTTTTGTATTGATGTGTGGGGATTTTACCACTGATTCTCACTAATTATTCCTGCACATTACTTTTATTTTGAATGAATCAATGAGATATAATTATGATTAAATGCACTAATTTCCACTCTTTGCTGGCATAAAGTTGAAGAGGTAGATGTGGATTAGAGCATGATATGATCAAAAGAAATCAATAAAGTTCTACTAATGACTTAGAACAAAAATGGCCTCGATTACCGCAGTCACAATCTGAGCAACGCGCTTACTGTAAGCTAATAAGAAGAACATACATATCCTCTAGTAACGCGATCATGGTCGGAGGAATGTGATCACATTTTATTAAGATAGCCAACATACCGCGATTGCTCGATCATGGATACAACTGCGGTTGTGTGACCGCAGTTAATGCTCCGTGATCACGGATCAGTGAGATAAATAAGAAAGGGCATTAAGGTAAATTTGGAAAGCTGATTCAAGACTCATATAGAGGATCCAAACAGTTTTTGAGGGTGTGGAGAAAATAGAGAAGAAAGAAGGTGAGAAAAAGAGGAGAAACCCTAGAATTTTGGGTGGAAAAAAAGAAATTGATTGTTCATAGTTATTGAAACTATTATTCCAAGAGAAAATTAGTTGAATTGAAGTGTGGATTTGAAGATTATTTTACCTTCTATTTTTATGGATACCATGTAAGAATTACTTGGTAAAAGTCTTTTCCTTTATTTCCTGAGTAGATAATTTCTTTAGTCTTGTGATTATGTTAAACTAAAGTGTAATTGTGTGAGGGTGTTGTTGTGTTTGCATGAGTCTTAGTTTTTGAGTATAGATTTGACCATTGATTGAATTTATTTGTTGGAATTTGTGGGGGAAATCCTAAATCACATAATGGGTTTGATGGGTGAAAACCTCAAACTCTAGATAACCTTCATCATCCTGGAAATTGGGATGAAAGTTAACTAGAGGTAACCCATAACATACTTGAAAGAGGGTTATGCGGGGACAAGGCTATGGTGGACAATTGAGTCTATGATTTACTACCTTTTTCAATCTTAGAAATAAGTTTGTTTGGAGTGTAAAGCATTTAAAGAGCATCATCCTAGAAATAGGGATGCTTGATTAACATTTTGGGTGATTAGAAATTGCACACTTGTTAGGTGCTCGAAAGAGCCAACAAGTGAAATCATTGTGGTTTTATTCAAAAATTGACAAAAATGACTTTCCACCATGTCTATCCTTTAGTTAACAACTAAGCTTCAAGTTAAACAATCATTAACCCACATGTTTTACTTTTAGGTAGACATAAACCCAATATATTCTCAAATCTTATTTTTAAATCAAAAGTATTACATTCGTGCATTGTCAGTCAAAAATCGTTACAAACCAATCCTAAAATTAAATATCCTATTTTATTTTACATGTTGTGTCTATCATCATTCCCAGTAACCTTTTCGTATTTAGAGCACCCATTGTACTTGAAATTTATAATTAGCTCCTTGTGGATATGACCTTAACTCTAGTTGGGTTGTTTACAATGACCGCCTAACCCATTAAACATGGGAGTGTATTGAGCGTTATCAAAATAGAACAGATGCTGGGGAGTGAAATATAGATTTTGCTTAAGCTGTGTGATTTTTACTTGGGTGCACCCATTGTGAAATTAATTTAATTTCCATGTTGTTTTTGATCTTTGATTAGGGAAAAATTATAATTCCCAAATTATCATGAGTCACGAGGACTCAAATTATCTTGTGGCCGGAGATCATGATAGTGCCATTTGTATTCCCCACACTGAGGAGCATGGAGTATTTTATATTATAAGTATAATAATGGTATCACTCCACTTAAAGGGACTTTTCGGGGGAAAAGCCCATCAATACTCGCATGCTCACTTAAAAGGCTTTGTGGAAGTCTATGCTCCGTTCAATGTTGCTATATATCCCAAGAGTCTATCCGATTACAGCTTTTCCAATTCTCTCTGATGGGAAAGGCAGTGTTATGGCTAAGGTATTTTCCCGCCAGATCTATTACTTCATGGACTAGTGTCACGAAGAGCTCCTTATGTCAATACTTCCCACAATCTATGATGCTGAAGATATGGGATAAAATTATTTATTTTCGCAAATACCACGAAGAACCGTGTCACGATGCTTGGGGAAGATTTAAGGAATTGCTTTTAAAATGCACCACCCATGAGATGACGGCAAAGATGCCTCTCCAAATCTTTTATAGGGCATTGGAACAACAAAATAAGTCTATAGTGGATAATTTATCCAGTGGACCATTCATCAACTAATTATATGGGATTGTTTTAAAATTCTTGGACCAAGTGGAAATTTGGTGTAAGGGTTGGGACATAAAGGATGTCGAGTTGTCCATGGGAACTCTTTCCTCGCCCTTTGAGTGCCACAATAAAAACGATGAAGAGAAACAGTCTGATGCAACTATGGTAAAAGTGATGTCATGCCTCAAACTCCTACTTGAGAATATGTTTGGTGACCAATTGGAAAGTGTAAACATGATAAGTGCAAAAGAAGATGAACTGTGTGAAGACGTAGAGGAAGAGGTGATTGGTAAACAGTTAGGTATGGTACCTAAGAGAATAGAGGGTTTACATCTTTTCCCACAAGGACAAGACAAGAATCAAGGTCAGAATCGGGAAAGTCTAAGCATGGCACATTATGGAGGGAAAAAGGAAATGGATAGAGATATTTTGGCACAGATCTTGAGTATTGTTGACAGGACCGGTGAAATGGTGAATGAGATGCAAGGTAAATTCTCCATACTCCACCAAACAGTTATATCTCACTCCACCGCTAGAGGACAAAGTAATCTAAATATCAAAGTATCTCATGGAGAAGCAGATTGAAGAAATGCAACATGGGTAGGAGACAAAGGCGAAGAGAAAAAGGTCCATTGATAAGAAACCAATGTTAAGTGATTTATTGATAGGAAAGTCAATAGTTAATGATTGTCAAATTGTTTTTATGCAATTGAACCCCATTTATTCTTCTTTCCCAAAATGGTCCTTGAGAAAGGGAGAGCATGATAAGCTTAACAAGTTTTTTGATAAATTTAGTACCCCTTTTAATAATATTCCTCTTATTAAGGTGTTGCACGATATGTCAGGGTATGCTAAATTTATGAATGATTTGATATCTAAGAAGAGGATAGTGGAGGAAAAAACAATAGAAGTAACACGCCATTGTAGTTACATTATGACAAACATATATGTGGAAAAGAAGAACGATCCCGGTGCTTGTACAATCTCATGCACCATTGGCACATTCAAATTTGCTAAGGCATTGTGTGATATTGGAGAAAGTGTGAACCTCATTCCTTCTGCTATATTTCACAAACTTGGATTAGGAAAGACAAATCCCACCAAAATAAAGTTGCTCATGGCCGATCGATCCATCAAAAATCCCATAGAAGTCCTCTATGATGTTCTAGTATGTGGAAAGGTTCGTCTTCCCAATTGACTTTGTTATTTTAGATTGTGCAATGGACGTCAAAATTCCTATCATCCTTGGCAGACCATTTTTAGCTACCATGAATGCTTTGGTAGATGTGGAGTCCGATGACATGAAGTTTAGATTGAATGATAAGGAGGTATCCCTCAGTATGTGCAAGTCCATGAAATAACCAATCGACTTACAGTCATCTTGGTGATTGATGATATTAATAGGAAAGTGTCACACTATATTGATATAATCTAGTTGAATGATCCTTTGGTTGTGGTGCTATTGAATTATGAAAGAGATAAAGTGGATGAGTATGATGAGCTGGTAGAATCTTTAATTGGGCTTGGGTTTAACACCAAGAACCCTATTAAATTGGATCTTGATCTAAAAAATACGAAAGCCCACCCGCAAAACCATCCATTCTTGAACCTCCCATGATTGAATTAAAACCCTTAGCACCCCATCTTAAATATGTGTTCTTGGGAGAGGGTGATACTTTACCAATCATCGATGCTAGTGACCTCGAATCCTCTTAAGTAGAAGTATTGAAGTGAGTGATAAGAAAATCCATTTGAGAAATTGGTTAGACAATAGTAGATATTATCAAAATAGCTTCTGGCATTTGTTCGGTCAAAATTAAACAGGAGCAAGATACATACCGAGTGTGGAACAACAAAGGAGATTAAACTAACCTATACAAGAGGTTGTAAAAATAGAAATTATAAATTAGCTCGAAACGGGAGTGATATATCTTATATCAAATAGCACTTAGGTGAGCATGGTACAATGTGTTCTGAAAAGGGTGGCATCATGGTAGTCAAAATTGAAAAAAATTATGTCATCCCCATTCGACTGGTCACCGGATGGCGAGTATGTATGGACTTCCAAAAATTGAACTCATGGACAAAGAAGGACCCATTTTCAGTGCCTTTCTTGGATCAGATGCTAGATAGGCTTGACGGGAGAGTATAATATTGTGTATTGGATGGGTAATCAGGGTATAATAAAATTTGTATCACCCCAGATGACCAAGAAAAGACAACTCTTACTTTCCCATGTGGTACATTTGCATTCAAGTGAATGCCCTTAACCTTTTAATGTTGCATGTTGTCAATATTTGCTGATATGGTTGATGACTCTATGGAAGTGTTTATGGATAACTTCTCGATAGTAGGGAACTCTTTCGAGTCTTACCTCAAACATTTGAACAAAATTCTTAAAAGTTGCATGGAAAAAAGCCTTTTCTTAATGGGGAGAAGTTCCACTTCATTGTAAAAAAATGGATTTTCTTAGGCCACAAGATATCGAGAAAGGGAATTCAAGTCGATCAAGCCAAGGTTGAGATAATTGCCAAGCTTCCACCACCCATTTCAGTAAAAGGTGTTAATAATTACCTTGGTCATGTCGGGTTCTATCGATGTTTCATTAATGATTTTTTAAGATAGCGCACCCCATATGTAAACTTCTTGAGAATGAATCTAAATTCAACTTTTATAAGGCATATTTGAAAGCTTTCGAATATCTTAAGGAATTGCTCATTTCGGCCCCTATTATTGTTGATCCAGATTGGTCATCCCTGATCGAGATAATGTGTGACGCACGTGGTATTGCATTAGGTGAGGTGATAGGCCAATGAAAGTACAAGATCTTTCATCCTATCTATGATGCAAGAAAAAACCTTGAATGGCGCCCAACGCAACTACACCGTTACTGAGAAAGAATTTTTAGTGGTTGTATATGCCTTTGAAAAGTTCAAGGTTTATTTGGTAGGCATCAGGGTAGTGGTGCACACTGATTAGTCTGCCCATAAGTATCTCATGGCCAATAAAGAAGAAAAGCCCCATTTAATTAGGTGGATTTTTCTATGAAAAGAGTTCAACTTTGAGGTGAAAGACCAAAAAGTGTGTGAGAATAAAGTAGCCAATCATCTCTCTCGACTTGAAGGTAATAATGAAAAACATTGGGAAATAGAAATTGATGATGCTTTACCCGATGAATTAATCATGTCTATCGATGGGAATAGAACACCATGGTATACCGATTTCACCAACTATGTAGCAAGTTGTGTACTCCCCGAGGGACTAAGATACAATCAAAAGAAATGGTTTTTTTAGTCAAAGCGATATTTCTAGGATTAACCATTTTTGTTTCGGGAATGCACCAATGTAGTTACTAGGCGGTGTGTCATGGATATTGGAACAAATGATATATTGGAAACTTCACTCTTCACCTTACATCGATCACCATGGAGAAATCTGGACCACCACCAAGATTCTCTAACGTGTGCTTTATTAGCCTGCAATGCATAGAGAATCCATTGAATGGATCAAATCTTGTCACAAGTTTCAAATGCATGGTGGTATTTCAAAAAGGCACGAGATGCCCCTCAAGCCTAACCTTGAGGTGGAGCTCTTTGATGTATGGGGAATTGATTTCATGGGTTGTTTTGTGAGTTCATTTGGGAACAAATACATTTTTGTGGTGGTTGATTATGTCTCCTAATGGGTGGAATCCATCACACTCCATACTAATGAGAGAAAATGCATTACTTCATTCCTAAAAAACATATTTTCACAAGGTTCGACACCCCTCAGTCCATCATTAGTGATGACGTCTAGTATTTTTGCAATTAGGTTTTTGGTTCTCTTCTTGAAAAGTATGGTGTTAAGCACAAAGTTGCCACTCCATAACACCCCCGAATGAGTGGTCAGATAGAGGTTTTGAATCAAGAATTCAAGGTCATAGTATAAAATATGGTGAATGTAGGTCGAACAAATTGGGCAAGGCATCTTGATGAAGAACTTTTGGCCTATTGAACGGCCTACAAAACCCCAATTAGAATGTCTTACTATCAATTAGTGTTTAGAAAGGCATAACATTTACATGTCAAGATTGAGCACAAGGCCTTGTGGTATTTGAAGAGGTTGAATATGAATTTGGGAAAAACATTTGAGGCGCGAGTGATGCAACTTCATGAGATGGAGGAGTTTCGACTAAAGGCTTATGAGAGTTCGGCATTGTATAATGAGAAAATGAATAAATGGAATGATACTCGGATATTATGGTGAGAATTCCATGTTGGAGAAAATGTACTCCTCTATAATTTTCATATGAAACTCTTAATGAGAAAACATTGCTCGAAATAGTTGGGACCATTTGTGATTTCCAATGCCTACCCAAGTGGTTTCGTTGAATTGGAAGATAAAGAATAGAATAACTATGTAGTCGATGGTCAAAGGGCCAAGCACTACAATGAGAAAATCCCGATTGTGTCCATAGTGAAGTGTGATAAATTTAAAGATGATATGTGGTGAAAGGGGAGAGTTGTGTCATTCCATTTAATTAAGCATTTGATAGGAGGTAACCTATCTTTGACTCATCTTGTGTTTATTTTTATATTTTGTAGGTATTTTAACATAAGAAGTATGCCTAGAAAAATGGGGGAAAACTTAGCTGAAAAACTGGTAGTTGTGCAGAAAATAAAAAATAGAGCAACAATAGGGAAATTCAGTCTCAATTACCGTGATCGCGGACAACAAGCTATGTTGACGCGATTGCGGCATCAGATTCCAACAATACCTACTGTCTATGGGAGCCTTTCTCATCCCTTATACTTCTTAAATTTACTTCAGTGTGGGAACTTCAGGCCTTTAAATTGGGGGTGTGGCGAAGCTACTTGGGTTTTCCCAGTTGTGGACGAACTTTGCCGTATGATAGATTGAGTTATGACATTCTTGAGGGTAAAGCGTCGCGCTTGGGTTTTGAGACATAGGTGCAGGGGAATTCTAAGTACCCGTAGCATAAATGTGAAAATGCAAGGGAAGTTTGAGTACCTGTGGCATTGTAAATCATAAATTTAGGGTAGCTTTGTATGTCATTGGCAAAGTCTGAGTAGCCATATGGTTAGTTTGCCCATATTGAGCCAAAATTTGAGACTAAGGCTTTGGTTGTATCCATAATTTAGCAAATTGTGTGTGGTGCTAATCCAAAATGAACAATCCCCTTCATCCAAAATTTTTGAAAATTAAGGGCATGGATGTGAGCAATGTTGTAAAAAAAAAATTCTCTTTTTGTATCTTTGTAAAGTTTTCACTTTTGAATAGAAATAGATACTCCAATTTCGTCTTGAGCGGGAGGGGCAAATTGAGCTTCCTTGGCGAAGTTTGCATGACATGTGTGGTCAGCTGTTTTGCATTAATATCTTTTATACTTGTGCTATATAGAACTTGCCTCATTGGTCTTTCAAAGCTAATTTTAATTGTATATGGTTGGAGAGATAATCTTAGGCAATTTTTGTGACTTTGGAGACCACTCTAGCTAAAAATCCAACCCGTGCATGATTGTAATCCCTAGTTACCTCTTTAAGCCTTTAGACCCTTTTGTTTGCAAACTCATTATAAATCGTGGACCATTCATTTTATCCCTCTTTTGAACCATACCCTCCTTAAGAATCAACTTGAAGCTAAAAGTCTAAGTTGGAGTGATGAAAGTTGCTGGAAGGAAGTTTGGGGCCACGAAGTGTTAGTAAACTGCCAAATGTGCCTCAGTGTTAAAAATAAAGGAATAGAAAAAGAAAGGATCTTGTAAAGGAAGGAATTGATTTAAAATTGCAAGACAAAAAATAGAAAGAAAAAATGGGTGAAAAAGGAAGCAAAAAGTAGGCATGATAAAAGAGAGAAAACAAAGAAGAGTGGTCCATAGTCCAAAAGGCAGATTGAGGAGGGTGATGCAAATGTTCAAGGATGGGTGAAGCCATGTTGTTCCCAAAATGATATCCTACCCTAACCCGAACCAACGTTACAATCTTAAAAAGTCCTTGGGATCTCTAACCATTTACTTTTTTTGTAGTGTCGATTGAAAATAGGAGAAAGCCTATGGTATGACACTTGTTGCATTGATATTTCATTTGTGAGGAAGATAGTTCATGCACTTAGAATTCCTTGTTGCATATTTGGTAGTTTGGTCTGTGGAATTCTATTTCTTGTAAGGTTGTCATGTGAACAAGTTGAGGTAGTTGATTGTGTAACATCCCGAACAATGAGAAAAATAAAGTATAGCTTAGTCTTGGTAAAAATATGAGTTACTTCTAGAGAATTAGTTGTTGTTACTTGATTTCTCATTGAATTCTTGTGTAACCTTTGATAGTGCATCATATGATGAGGGGAGTAGTGAAAATTATCTTACCCCATGTGCAATGACCTACTTGTGGTAGTGACTAAGGTTTAAGTCATTGTGATCTTTAAGGTATGATGTTTGGTCATAAATAATTTATGGTAGGAGGTAGTGTTACTTGAGGACAACCAAAAGTTTTAAGTTGGGGGTGTTGATGAGTGGTGATTTTACCACCCATTTTTAATCATTATTCGAGCAAACTACTTTGATTTAAATGAATCAATTAGACATAATTGTGATTAAATGAACTAATATCCCCTCCTTGCAAGAATAAAGTTGAGTAGATACAAAGATGTGGATTGGAACTTGACATGATCAAAAGAAATCAAGAAAGTGCTACTAATTACTCAGAATAGAAACAACCTCGGTTACTGTAGTTGCTGTCTGAGCACCGTGATCATAGTAAGTTAAGATGATGAACATATATAGCCTCAGATAACACGATCGCAGTCGGAGGAACACAATCTAGGTTTATCAAGATAACCAACATACCACGATTGTTGGATCGTGGATGCGACCACAGTTGCACAATCGCAGTTAATGCTCCGCAATCATGGATTGGTGGGATAAATGAGAAAGGGAATTTTCATAAATACGGACAACTGATTCAAGAATCATATAGAGGATCCAAACACTTTTTTGAGGGTATGGAGAAAATTAGGGAGAAAGAAGGAGAGAAAAGAGGAGAAACTCTACAATTTTTGGTGAAAAAGAAAAGAAATTAATTGATCGTAGTAATTGTAATTATTATTCCAAGAGAAAATTAGAGGAATTAAAGTATGGAATTGAAGATTATTTTACCTTCTATTATTATGGATACCATTGAAGAATTACTTGGTAAAAGTTTTTCCCCTATTTAATGAGTAGCTAATTTCTTTAGTTTTGGGATTATGTAGAACTAAAGTGTAATTATGTGTGGGTGTTGTTGTGTTTGCATGAGTCTTAGTTGTTGAGTATGGATTCCACCATTTCTTGAATTTATGAGTTGGAATTTGTAGGTGAAAACCCCAAATCTCCAAATGGGTTTTATGGGTGAAAACCCTAAACGCTAGAAACCCTTCATTATCCTTGAAAGAGGGATGAAGGTTAACTTGAGGACAGGACAAATGATCAAAAAGGGAGCAAAAAAGTACAGTCGTAAAAAAGTACAGTTAATGATTTGGAGCAGGAACTGGCCTTTGTTACTGCGGTCACGGTCTGGTGACTACAGTCGCAATAGTCAAATAGAAGTCAAGGAACCACAGTCGTGGAATATAATTAAGGTCTCATAGCCGCGGTAGTGGCCAGACCCGCGCGATCACGACTTAGCGAAATAATACAATCCAAGGGAAAATCTGGATATGCACGTGGATGATCCCGTATTTTTGGTAAAATAGACTCAAACCCTAAGTCAGTCATCACAATTCTATCTTCCCCAATAGTGATATTTTTGGTTCTTGAGTTCATAGCCTCCATTCTCGGAGAAGACAATATTGCCTAAATTTTGGGTAATGAATACAGTGGAGTAGCCTCTAAGAAGAAGAATAACTCACTTCCATTGAATATTTGTGGGAGTCCAAAGTTTGAAGTAACATTTAATTAAGCTTTAATAAATCATTTAAATGGAGATTATGGGTATACCTTTGCTTATTTATCTTATGTGTAGCTAGATCTCCCCCTTGGGGTTATGTGTGAATAGGGATTAAAGTGTATCTGGTTTTTTGTTGCAAGCTTCTACTGGGCAGTTTATGTTGATGGATTTTATAACTGCTTGACTAGTTTAATTGGGATTTGTGAGTGAATCCCCAAATACCCATATTAGTTTGATGGTTGAAAGTTCCAAACTCTAGAAAGTACAAGGCCAACTTCAAAAGAAGGATTTTGGGTGAACTTTAAGAACCCATGTCATCCTTGAAAGAGGGATGTGGAGACCAAAGCAATGGTAGAAAATTATGTGTGTAATTTTCCAATTTATCACTATATTTTACATACGGGTGTTTGTGAAGTTAACTATACCATGGGTATTATCCTAGAAATATGGATGCCTAGATTGGGGTTTGGTTACCTATTGTTAAACATACCCATAACGTATTCAAAATAATCAATGGGTGAAAGTTTGGTGTTTTGTTGAAAGACTGGCATCTAAACCAATAACAAAACCTACCCACATATAATCTACTAATAGTGAAGTTAATCATTATCATAAGCAAGTCACCTCCCTTAGTAATACTTAATCCCGAGATCTGTGCTTAGTTGTTTAAAATGTCTATTTATTTGTAGCCTAAAATTTATACTAGAATAACTTAAAAAGAAACATTAGTTTAGACTCTTATCTTCCCTATTTTTATATTTTTGTACTATTGGTTTGAATTTAACTTGTATCTATTATTTTTAATTAACTTGACTTTCACTCACATTGTTCCTCGTGGATTTGACCCCTACTCCAAAGTTGGGTTAATATTTTAACAATGACTGCCTTGCACTCAAATTGATGTGTAACTTAAGCATTATCACCATACTCGATGATGAATATATTTCTCTAAAAATAATGCTGCAGCCTCTCCAAACACCATCTTAAATGAATCTCCTCTTTAGGAATAACCAATACATGTATAGACTCAGACTTTGGGGAAGCAAGTGGTTGAACTATAGGCTGAGTGTCATGCTCAACCTATTGAGTATCCTATGCCGATGATGGTTATATCTCCTATAGGACCTGAGTTACACCCTTCTTAGACTGGGGTATGGCTAGTACTGACTCTGATTCCCTCTCAGAACTACATTCAACCGCCAACGCCTTCTTAGATTAGTAGCAAGATACATCTTTATCATCTCAGGAACTATAAACTAATCTAGACTCAACCTCCTCTCTGGACCTATATCCCGGCTCTACCTCATCCTCTAAACTAGCAGCAGAATTATCCTTTTTCTCCTTATACTGGGAAGAGTATGGTGGTTACTGACTTTGGTTCTTTATCCAGAGCCCTCTCTAAATTAAGGTCACTAGTGTAGGCTGTAGCCCTTCCTGTGGTGTTTATGGGGCTTGTGAAACCTACAGAGGCTGTGATAGTATGGGTTGAGTGGCCAACTCCACAATAACTGTTGGAGCTATCGCCTATCTTGGAGATTTGCCCCAAATCTATCGAGGGACTAATATTCTATCTAGGCTCATAAGATACTCCTCCACAGAGCTACTCTACATAAGTGACTCGTCTCGAAGCCTAGACTAAACTCCCTTCTTTTATTCAGCTAATGGTGCCATCGTACCTAAAAATAGCTATCAATTCTTGAAATAAAAGAATGGGACAGAGATATTTATTTTAAATAAAATTGAAAACCCAGGGTAGGGCTACCTATGAACCCAACCTATATGTTGTAGGTAAAACCTATGGGATATGTAGGTACCCCCATAATTAAAAGACAAAAACCTGAAGTTTTTGGGTTTCAAGTCATAAAATTTTTAGGCGGCGTACACTATCATAGGTGCTACTTATGAGGGTCATAAGTTCCTGCATAAGTGCCCTCCTAAGGGTAAGTTGAGCTGACTAAGGGCTATCAGGGAACTGAGCATCCAAACCTATATTGTCAAATTGATATAGCGCAAGGAATACATATAAATATTGATCATAATTGCATGAAAATGTAAAATGAATGAAAGACTAAGTATAAACATGTACTAAAATGATCTAAATAACTAATATCTTACTAATTGAATAGCTGATTAACTGAATAACTGATATCTGTACACTAGATCATTCATTCCTGAGCTAAGATATTCTGAATACTGAACTAAGATTGTGGTAGCTATCATGTAATCGACATGCCCCAATCTGTTCAAATTGGGGTCCAAACTGTAATCCCTATTTGAAGGGTCTCAATACCTTGCCATGAGTACTGACGTTGGCTCTGTGAATCCACTAATCTAATGTCCCAAAGGACTAAGACGTCACCCTTTACTGGCAGGTGACCCTAAGAGAGTGTCAACCCTCAACTGGAAGGAAGACCTATCAAAACCTATGTTAGCTATCTAGTTCTAGAATTTAGGGACTGCTAATAAAGGTCACACCCTCGACTGGAAGGTGAGACCCCATCCTTAGGTTTTCTCAGTGCTAAATCCTACTCCTTAATAAATTGACACTGATATTAATTAAAGTTAATTGGACATCACAACTTATAAATGCATAATGTGAAAATAATAATCTAAATATGATGATAGAAAATAATAATCTAAGTGACTTATTACATGAAAATAGAAACATGTATAAATGTTGAAACACCCCAAACTTTGGGCCTTGCGAAATCCTTGAGTCTTTAACCTTCTATTCATCATATGACTCACACCATAAGTCATAAGGTATGGTGATAGGTCTAGGGACCTTAGTCATAAGTTAGTAAATATGTTTATTGACCAAGTTTTTTCCTTGGTTCAACAAACTTTATACGAGTCATATATTGATGTAACTAGAAGGTTGAGTCTAATAATATGTTGTCCAGTGTCTAGCCCTTGATGTTCTGCCTTGGATATGACTTGATGTCCTAGTCATATGGTGTTATGACTATTTGGAAAAGGGAATTGTATGTTGGAAAGAAAATGGTGTCCAACCTTATATTTTTGTGATGGTTTGAGGGTACCACTCATATGATATGGTAACAAGTTGGAGGGACCACTCATACCTACCTAAGTATTTTTCACAAATTTTAAGCTGAGGGTAGTTTGGATATTTCCCACCCTTAGCCCTTAAAACCCACGTCTTATAACACTTTTTGGTCACTCATTCTACACTTTATAAGATTAAAACACTCACTAAAATTTTTTCAAGAGGATTGGACAAGGGTTTCTTCAGGTGATCATCTAGAGGCTTAAAGACCAAAATCTCAATGTGAATCTTTGTAACTTAGGCATGTGTCTCTTCCTTATTTATTAGTTCACATAAATAATGTGTATTAAACATTTTTCATGATTCATTAATGGTGTTTTAAAAATATTGGTTGAGGGTTTGAATGCATACTATTGAGTATTGTTTTCTCATGTTTTAAATTATGACTATTCATGTTTTGATAATGGTTTTGTACATATGGGTGAATGGGAATTAGGGTTTAATGAATGGATCATGTTTAACCTTAGACATGATGGTTTTCACTTTAAATAATCATTTGATAAGGGTATGCCCTCAACTTGTTTGTGAAAATGTCTATGAGAATAATATTTTCATATATGAATTGTGTTTGAACTATGTCATTGGCCTATGAATATTGATGATCGGTAAATGGTTTTATGATGGCTTTATTAGCCATCAATTAATTTATGTTGTAACTTTAGTGGTTTAACTGGCAAAATGGGTTCGAGTCCCTAAATCTTGAACTGAATTTATGTCTTAGTTTAGACAATGCATTCGAGTCCCAATGTTGATTAATAATTGTTATGGCATGTTGTGCACTTGCAAGTAGGGTTGGTATGGCGATACCAATGGGATACTTTTGGTATGTAATTTGATTAATGGTTGTGTATATGTGTAATGCATGTTTTAATTAGGATTTAAAATGAGATGTGTAGTCAGGCCATAAAAATGGAGTTCTAAGGACTAACACGGGAAATCACGCAGCTAGTATAAGTGTCTATATGGCCGGGAGAATCGAGTCACCCAAATGGATATATGAATCGGAGGTTTGAGTCCCTCATATTGTATACATTGGTTCTTAAGTCACCTTGACAATGTCAGGAGGTTTGAGTTGCCCATAAAGTCATGTATGGATATGGATATTCTTTGGTTCGTGTGGCTACATGCATTGGGCCCTTTCAGCTAGGGGAGAGTTTGGCTCATATATCTCGTGGGTGCCTTGTTTGACGATAATTATTCTACATAGCCCAGGTTAAGGTTTTTAAAGTTTATGCTAAGCCTTGTTCCCTATACAGACACTATTTATATATATATGTACATATATATATGTATACATATTATTGCATATGGTAATTTGACTTGGTTTTGAATGATGGAATTATTTTATTCCTCTATCACTAAGTTACATACTAATGCTCCAATTTTTAACCATCTCTGGACACTATATCCTAACGTGATGCAGGAATCAAAACTTTTTTTACTTTTCTTACACACAGTGATAAGGTGATCTAGTGGTTCGTGAGTTAACAAAAAAGTGGTGAGCTTCCATACTTTTGAAGGATTCATATCATGTTCTTTATATTGTATGTCTCAGACTTTGTTTTTGTCTACTATTGGGGGCATGGCCTGATATTTTATTAACTTTGGATTCATAAAGGCTTTGTTAGATTACCGTTGACTTGGGTGTGTTGTTTTAGTTTATTGGTTTAGACATTTAATGAGTTATAATTAGTCTTATTTTGCACAATCTTTTTATATGCTTGAAATTTACCCAATTTTGAGGTTGTTAAGATAACTAGGTTCGGTGAAAGGGATGATCTGCAGTCCATGTGGGACTTGAGATACCCTTCACGGCCAGGCCTTAATTTAGGTCATGAAATATTTGGTATCAAAGTCTAGGTTCATGGTAAATTTGGTGTCCACAAGGATGTGTCAAGTAGAGTCTATGTTATGGTGGGGAGTTGAAACACCTTGTGTTTTGGTCCCTAAAAATTTCCTGAGTCTTGAGCTTTCTATTTATCATGCGACTCACACCACAAGTCGTATTGCATGGTGATGCATCTAGGGAACCTTGTCGTATCTTGGTGTGTGTTGCTGGCCAAGTTCTATCATAGATACAAGAGGAATTATATGTGTCGTATGGTCTTGTGATGAGAAGTTGGGGTCCAATAGTATGTTGTCCAGTGACTGGACTTTAATGTTCTACTTAGGAAATAACTTGATGGTACTAGTCATATGGTACTAAAATGAAGTAGAAAAGGGTACTGGAACCTATCTTAATGAAGATTAAGGGAGATGTGGGTCAGCAAAAGGTTATAGATTTTGATATTTGTGGCGATGGTATCTTGAGGTACAAAGGTAGATTATGTATTCCCTGTGTAGATAGATTGCAAAAAAGGGTATATGTTATGGATCATGAGTTGTGATATGGCATTTATCTTGGTTAAACAAAAATGTATTACGATCTTAAGGTGATTTATTGATTGAACAATATGAAGCGAGATGTGGCCTATTTGGTTTCTAAATACATGGTGTATCAACGAGTTAAGGTTGAGCACTTGAGACCCATAGGGTTGTATCAAGTAACAGAGTTGCCTGTATGGAAGTAGGAAGTTATTAATATGGATTTTTTACCAATCTTCCTTGGTCTCAGAATTAGATTGATACAATTTGGGTCATAGTGGATAGGGTGACTAGGTCTGCTCACTTCTTGCAAGTTATTCCTCCAAGAGATTGTGAACTTGCATGAAGAACCTGAATCTATAATGTAAGATCGTGGTACTCTATTCTCATCACACTTTTGGCATTTATTTTAGAATGGTTTGGGAACTAAGGTGTGACTTAGTACTGCTTTCCACTTGCAGTCGCATGGGCAAGTAGAAAAGAGTATTTAGACATTGGAAGATATTCTTTAGGCTTACATGATTGACTATGGTGGTAAATTGTTTATTATTTGCCTCTTATAGATTTTGCATATAATAATAACTACCACTCTAGTATTGGGATGGATCCATTTGAGGCATCGTATGGTAAAAGGTGTAGATATCCTATTGGGTGGTTTGAGGTTAGTGAGACAAACATGTTTGGCAGTGATTTGATTAACCATGCCATAGAGAAGGTGAATGTAATTCGCGATAGGATTAAGACCACAAAAAGTCATAAAAACTCCTACGTGGATCTTACGCGAAGGGAGTTGGAGTTTAGTGTTGGTGATTGGGTGTTCTTAAAGGTATATCCCAAGAAAGGAGTGATGTTATTTGATATGAAGGGAAAGCTCAGTCCCCGCTATGTTGGTCCATACTTTGTCTTGAAAAGGGTTGGTAGTGTTGCATATTAGTTTGAGTTGCCTCCTAGTTTGAGAATCATTCATCCGATGTTTCATGTTTTAATGTTGAGAAAGTGCCTGGGTGATCATTCAACGTTTATTACTTTAGAGGAGGTAGGTATTTTAGATCTCTTATCATATGAGGAAGTCTTGGTTGAAATCTTGGATCGGCAAGTTCTTTGTTTATGGACGAAGTATGTAGCTTCGGTAAAGGTTCTATGGATGAAAATCAATATTGAAGAGGCTACTTGGGAAGCCGAAGAGGACTTAAAGTCCAAGTATACATTCTTCTCTTTTTCTCCAGATAATCGTACTTAAGGTATGTGTTATTTTTAACATCTTTTTTTTTCTTTAGCTATAGAAAAGACTTGTATCCTTGGCATTTTCATTTTTGGTCCTTGTTAAAGGTAAGAGTACAGGTATATGAAGTCAAATCATGCTAGCAATTACCTTTACACATCAATGGATGATGAATAATCCAAGTGGGGAAGAATTGAAACACCCTGGATTTTGGCAATTGAAAATTCCTTAAGCTTTGAGCTCACATACCTGGTTATTACTTGAAAAAATGAGTCGTAGGGTGTCCTGACGAGTCATTGAGATGATTCATAACAAAATTAGTAAATTATGTGGCTTGATTATACTCTGAGTATGAGTGGCTCACTAAGAAATACAAGGATATATTATGAGTCATTAGGTGTAATCTTAGGGTGTCCAAATTAAGTCCTAATTTGGGTTCTGTGTTGACAACTACTGGACCCTATGAGTCGTAGGGTCCCATTATGATTCTTGTGGCTAAGTCATAATGTCAATAGTGTAGGGTGCCTTGGTGGTATTTCCTTGTCTATGATTCTTGGTGATGACTCTTAAGGAGTGGCTACGAGTCAAGGGTTGACCTATAGTCAAAGGTAACACTTTTTCAACTTTTATGCAGAGGGAATTCTAGACATTTCCCTTCTTATCCAAATCAAAACCCATGACTTATAACATCTTTAAGGTATTATTAGCACTCATAAACTAATCCAAGTAACTCCTCAAATACTCCCAAATCCTCAAGGTCAAGAACAATTAGGGCTTTCAAAGGTGATTTCTCTTCATACATCTTACTATTTCAGGTATGTAACTCTTCCCTCATTGTTAATTTTGTAAAAAGAATGTGTTTTAAAGCATTGTTTCATGACATTTTACATTTGTTTTAAAACAAAAGTTGGGGGTTTTGAACGTTTATGATTTAGACAATGCTTCTCATTGTTCATATATGACTTTTATGCTTTAATTATGGTGTTGAACCTATGGGTGCATGGGTATGCCGAATGAACTCCTGAATTGTTATTTTTTTAAACTTGTGACTTTTAAAGTGGTTATGTCTCCAACCACATAATATGAAATTGGTTTTAATTATGAGAACTGTGGGAATTCATAAAATTTTACTAGTCTTGAATAATTTCATGATATAAAGAAGTATTTGAAATACAATGGCATGATTTAATGAACAAAGGAAGTCAGTGTCCCCCACCCTGGATTAATGAACAAAGGGAGTTGTTTTCTCCAAGTTAATGGGAATTGTTTTGGCATGTTGTTGTTACCTTGCATGTGTATTTGGTATTACAATGCCAACAATGTATGCCTTAATGTGGATGAAGTTAAATGAATGGTAATGAGAGATACTTCTTTTAATCTTGATCTAATAAGGGTAATGTGGGTTAGTCATAAAAGGGGAGGTCCGAGTGATCAAAAGTTGAAATCCCGTTTGCCGATGCGAGGGTCAAAGTGTTCTGGGAGGTTAGAGTCCTCTTTATTATTATTTCATGATTAGTGAGGTTTGAGTCCCCCATAAATCATTATATAATTGGGTTCTTAAGGCACCTTAGCATATGTTGGAAGGTTAGAGTCCCCCATGAGCATATATATGAGATTATTCTCCGGTTTATGTGGCTCCACGGACATTAAACCAACTAGGAGGTGAGAGATAGGACACATATAGCCAGCTGTTACTGGCATGTGACGGTTGAGCTACACTATCCAGGTTAAGGTTTTAAGTTTAATACTAAACCTTGTTCCATATACCGTAATGAAATATAGATATGTATTCACATATGGTTATATGAATTGGTTTACTTGGTTTGAATTGATGGAGTTATTTTATCCTTATCCTTGAGTAATACACTAGCATTCACCCCGCTAACCATCTTAGGATGGTGTATCCCATGCGATGTAGTATTTGTCCATACTTTTGATTCTCTTGCTCAGTGATCGTGGATTGATCGTGTGTCAACTAGAAATGGTGAGCTTCCATACTTCAGAAGGCTCTATTTCAGGATTATGTTTTTATTTTGAGTTATAAACTATTGGATAATATTTTTGGCAATAGTCGAGGGCATGTCCCGACACTTTATTGATATTCGAGTGTCGACTATGATCTTGTAACTGCTCTGAGTTTTGAATAAGATAATTATGAAACATCATATGTGTAAATTAAATTGATAATGTATTGTTAAGATGTACTGCTAAAACAATACTTAACATGTATGAAATTGCTTGTAAAACTGAATACAAGTCTTAATATCCAAATATATGTAAGCCTCCAAGACATGACAAGTTGATGGAGCAAACCCCAAACAAACTCAAACTAATTATAATGAAGGAAATACCAAAAAATATTGTAAATACATGTCCTCGATAGAAGAGGAATCACCACAACTACTGCTGAGTGGTACAAAGCTAAATAAGGGCGATCGAGGAACTGAGCATCCAAATCTATATTTTGAAATCAATATCGCAAAAAAAAAGACTGTGTGGTCAGTACTTTAAATGTAATTTTATAGAGATAGGTACTAATTGGAATACAAATAAGTATTGTGCATAAGTGCATGATCATGTAAAATGAATGTAAGACCAAGCATAAAGAAGTACTTAAATGATTTGGATAACTGAATAACTGATAACTGAATAGTTGAATAACTAAACAACTGAGTAACTAATATTTGTACATTTGCTCATGCAAACTTGCGCTGACATAGTCTGAATACTGAACTATGATTGTGGGTGCTATCTTGTAACCGATATGCCGCAATCTTAGCTAATAAGGATCCAACTTGTAACCCAAGTTGAAAGAGTGTTAGTGCCTTGCCACGGGTATTGACACTTTCTATGTGGAACCATTAATCTGATTTCTCGAATGAGTAGGGCATCACCCTCTACTGGAAGGTGGCCTTAAGAGAGTGTCAACCCTCAAGTAGCAGGAAGACATCTCAAAACCTATGCTTTCTATGAAGTTCTAGAACTCAGGGAATGGTACGAAAGGTCACACCCTCGACTTCTAGGTGAGGTTTCACTCGATGCTAAATCCTACTGCCAACTTAATAGACACTGTTACCAATTAAATTTAACTAGATATCACAACTGATAAGCACTCAACATAAAATAATAATCTGAATAATCTGATAGAAAATCATGATCTTATTGACTTGTTAGTTGAAAATGGAAACATGTTTAAACATATAGGTATCGGATGTTGATAACCCTCCAGCATATATAATACTTAAAATACAATGACATCATTTAGCAACTCTGTAAGGAAATTCATGTTTAAGATATCTAATACATAGAATATATCCCTAACTGATGAAATCCATGATTTTATCAATGGGAATATGTTAAACTAATGAGGACAACATGTTCACATGGTTTAATTTATGAATTTGTAAATAACATGGTGTCAACTGAACATGATATGGGTGATTAAATTTAAAGAATATAATAACATTATTTACATAGGAAAACATAATAAATTAGCTTGAATTGAAAACTACTAGGAGAACATTGAGTAAATTCATACTTTTATTGAAATTTAATAAAATAAGAATAAGGGTTTATACTTACAGAACAAGGGATTATTGACACTCAATGGGTGGAAAAAAACCATTGATGAATACCCCACATACCTGATTTGCTTGAATTCTTGAAGAGAACTTGGAATTAGGACCTTGAATAGTTGAACTCGTGGGAAGAAGCTCAAAACTTTGAGTTCTTGGGAATAGCAATTGATTTCACGTTTTTAACTGATAAGGAATGGGGAAAATTAAGCCCTTCTTGGGTTTTAATTCATCAATTAGGTATTTAGGATGAGGGGAAAAAAGCAAAACTCCCTCTTGGACTTTAAATAAAGTTGCAGAGAAAACATTGCCTCCATAGTCCTAAAACACCTCCAACCTCTTTCGAAAATCCTGAAACTCTCTCGGATGACCCTTTTAACACCCCTAAACATATTTTGACTCATAATCAATGTTTTGAACACGAGAAGGAAAAAAATAATTTTTTCAAAATCTGCAGTCTTAAAATGGATAAGTCTCTTGTACTTAGTGTAAAATAAATGCCTTTGGGATTTATAAACATGAGACGTATAGATGAAAACTTTCCTAAACCCTTACGGGGGTATTACACTTGATTATATAATCACTTATTCTATAGATTTTTCCACTGACTATGATGATGGGGCTATTTGTTCGAGTCCAGATATTATGATCATATATATATTTATATATATTGATACCTGAAAAGGTTAAGGGATAATTATGATGATATATTTATACCCGTCAAGGCTAGAGGATAATTATGATGATATATTAATACCCGGTACGGTCGGACGATGATTATGATGATATGCAAATACCCAAAAAGTCTGGAGGATTATTATGATGATATGTAGATACTCGACAAGGCTAAAAGATAATTATTATGATATATTGATACCTGGAAAGTTCGTAGGATGATTATGATGATATATTGATACGCGAAAACGCCGATGGATGATTATTATAATATATATATGGCAAGGCCGGAGGATGATTATATTGATTTTCCTAAGTTTACATCTGTTGGTTTGAGTTCGGCTATGCCCTATGTATGGATAATATAAATAAATATATATACATATATGTAGTTGGGTATGATGTTAATATTAGGGATGTCGGATATAGTCGCAAGTGATATATGATTATAAAGTGTTATAGTTGATGATTAGTTCTAAATAAGGATTAGTAGTGGATATTTTTTAAGTGACTAAAAATGACAAGTTGATAAACGAGCATTAGTTGGTAAATGATGATTAGTTAATAAATGATGGTTATCTAATAAATTGTAATAAATGGATAGATGGTGAATAGTTATTAAATGATGACTAGGGTTTTAAGATGACTAGTAATCAAATGGATTATTTAATAAGAGATGGTTAAATAATTAATCGTGACTTTAAAGTATCAATGATAGGGTTCGTAAATGATTGTAACCTTTTGGGGTGTGGGTTCATAGTTAGATGTTGGCAAATTGTGGAATGTTGGTAAATGATCGATTAATGATAATTGCAAAATTATCATTAAATGATGATAAGGGGTAAGGGTAGTTATAATGTTTGTTTTTTTATTTATTTTATCCTTTTGTGTACTATCAATGCGTGTGGGAGTCTGTGATTAGTTATTTACTTTTCCATATTAACTGGCGTATGCTAGCAAATTTTGCAGTTTGCAATTGCTTTTGTGATGCCTTATGATACGTTATTATTACTTTGATCTATTTACTTATATTGCAGGTCGATGTTGGCATGTGTTGATACCTTGTGTTAGATTATTATTCTAATTTAATTACTTAGTATGTACAATGTAATTGGAGATGATTCAAGTTCATTAAAGTTTCTTGACATAGTTGAGTTATCTTGCATTTTACTATACTTATATCATTATTTAGCTTAGTCAGTCGATGACGCCTACTGAGTACCCATTGTTTTGGTATTCACACTACACTTATGTACCTATTTAGTGCAAATCTATGTATTAGATATCACCATTGGTTAATAATTGTATTATATTGATTTTCCATAGATAGTGTGATCTCTTGGAGATGGAGTCAGCTATTTCCTTATATCTTTTGATTTGTAGTCTTTAGTTATCGAGATAGATGTTGGTTACTATTCTAAGTCTTTAAGTTGAATTATTATTAGATACTCTTGTACCGGATCTACAAGGTAGTGATATGGTATTATATTTCCTACTTTATCTATTTATAACTCTTTGCTTATTTATAAGGGTGTTGTTCATTTTTGCGTATGATTGGGCATTTTCTACCAAGTTAACTAATTGTATTTAGCTCTGCGTTACGGCTTGTCATACCTACTGTTGGGGTAGAGTAGGTGAATCATGACTCTTAAATTTTGTCATGACAAGTTACCTCCTAATCAATGATTGATTTAATGTCGTTATGTGATATGGCTATGTTGGATACTCAGTGTTCATCAACAATCCCATAGGTTGCCTCTAATGAAGAGCTTGATTAATATTATGGCATGACTCAATTGCCTTGGCTACTTAGACTTCTCCGAGACTTCTTTCAACACACACCTTCACTTTCTCAATATTTCCCATATAGTATTTAACACATCGCCTGTTCACCTTGAATCGGGCTTCTACATCTCACTTCAACTCAATTGCACCAAGAAAGAATAATGTAACCACGGTAAATGGTCTATATCACCTAGAATTCAACTTTCTATGAAACAATTGAAGCCTCAAATTATAGAACAAGACTATATCACTAGATTGGAATACCTATTTCTCAATCATTTTGTAAAGATACAACCTCAACCTCTCTTTTAACAAAGATGCACTATTATAAGCTTAGAGAAATAGTTAATCCAACTAATTTATCGTACTCATTCTTAGGTTTGTATCATTGCTCCACTCAAAATTTAACTTTTTCAACACCCATAGTGACTTGTGCTCAAGTTAAACCGGCAACTGGCATGCCTTTCCGTACACAAGTTGATATGGAAAGTCACCTACGGTGTTTTAAAGTTTGTCTAGTAACCGCAAAGTGCATCATCTACCTTCCATGACAAATCAATCAAGTTAGTATTCACAGTCTTTGCTAATATGGACTTGATCCCACAGTTGGAGACCACAACCTCCCCACATTCTTGCAGATGGTAAGGTGTTGCCACCTTATGTGTCACTCTATACTTCTCAAGAAGGGCCTTAAAATCTATTACAAAAATAGACCCATCATAACTAATGATAGCAGTGGAGTACAAAACCTCAAGAACATGTTCTTCTTTAAAAATATTTTATCATTTTGACCCTCATTATTACGAAGTGCAACTACTTCCACTCACTTAGAAACATAGTCAACAACCACTAGTAGATACTTCATACCGTACGAACTCACAAATAGACCCATAAAATCAATTACCCCATATATCAAATAACTCAAGCTCAAGAATAGGTATCATAGGAGCTTATGCTTCCTGGAGATATTTCGTTGGTGCTGGCATTGGCCTCTGGCACGAGAAGAGTTATGTGCATATTTAGAAATACTCGGCTAATAGTATCCCAACTATAAGATATTATGGGTCGTGCAAGTAATACCATAGTGACCCCCCAACTTGGATGAGTGACAGGCCTCAATAATATGATTCATTTGTACTTCAAGAATACACCTCCGAATTATACCATTTACACACACCCAAAATAATAATGGCTCATCTCAGAAAATCTTGCATACCTCTTTCATAAATCATTTTCTCTGCTGAAATAATAAGTCTTTCTAGACAAGGCCACTTGCCACATAGTTGGCAAAATCAGCAACCTAGGGGATTAAGTCTTGTGATGCTGGCAAAACCATTTCACTTGAAAAAGTATCATTAATATCAAGATCATCTCCTAATTTGAGCATTGCCTCTTTTTCTAGGTGGGATAGATAGTATGCAACCTGATTCTCTATACCCTTTCGATCCTTGATCTCAAAATAAAATTCCTGTAGCAATAGTACCCACCAAATCAACCAAGGATTTTCATTCAATCTATATTTAATTATCTATCAGCTTTCACATACGTACTATAAACATCGCATACACGATTTTACTACTCCATAATTATATACAATGCATTTCACAAAAACTACGATTAATTAATATAGATTACATTATCTTATGTCATTAATATACCTTCACTGTATAATATGTATACACTATATATATATATATACACACACACATATACACACTACTGACTATATCAAATTCTAAATACGTACCATATATATCACATACGTATACAAGTATATTATCCAATAATATAATGCGATGTGTTTCTTTTACATAATCAAATGAGTGATCGATTAATTATATTTGATTAGATTAATATACTTGGTTTTGACTACATCGCTCATCAATGTTGCATGATCAGTATTCAAAATGAATTTGGTCCCAATCAAATATGACTGAAATTTATCAAAAGCAAACACCAACACAAGTAATTCCTACTCAGTCATATGATAACTTTTCTATGTGGGTTTGAGTGCTTGGCTGGCACGGTATATGGGATAAAGTATTTGATCATGTATTTTTCCTAGGACAGCTCCTAAGTCAACCCCACTTTCATCACACATCACATAAAATGGAAGGGATCTGCCTAGAGACACAATAATAGGAGTAGAAATCAACTTCTATTTGAGGCACTCAAAGACCTTTAGACACACATCATCAAAGACAAACTTCACCTCTCTTTATCAAATAACTAGCACAATGGATTTGCAATTTTGGAGAAGTCATTCATGAACTTCTTATAGAACCCTGCATGACCCATGAAACTTCAAATACCCTTGACAGAAAAAGGTAGAGGGAATTTTTCAATCACCTCAATTTTTTCTTGCTCAGCCTCAATGGATTTTTTTTAAATCTTGTGCCCCAAGACTATACCCTCATTCACCATAAAGTGACACTTCTCCTAATTAATTACAAAGGTGCACTTCTTACATCTCCGAGGTGCATTATCCAAATGGGAAAAATAATCATCCAAAGATTCACCCATGACTGCATAATCAACTATAAATTTCTCTATAGCATCCTCCACCATTTCAGAAAAAATTGACATCATACAATTCTAAAAGGTGGTAAGAGTATTACAAAATTTGAAAAACATTATCTTAAATGGAAAGATACCATATGGATAAGTGAAAGTGGTCTTCCATTGGTCTTTGGGGGAAATAGAAATTTTGATTAGACCCCAAATAACCTTAAAGTAAACAATACCATCATCTATCTACGAGATGGTCTATCATCTAATCCATCAATGGCATAGGAAATCAATCCTTCTACATCTAAGAATTCCACTTAGATAATCTATACAAATTCTCTATCTTTAAACTAGTCTTATGGGAACCAAATCATTCTTCTTATTTTAAATCATAGTGATCCCACCCTTATTTGGCACCTATTGTATCGACCTCACCCACTTGCTATCTACAGTAGCATAAGCTGCACCTGTATATAACCACTTGATGATCTCTTTCTTTACTACATCTAGTATAAGATGTTAAGACGACAGTGCTGCTCGATTCTAGGAACATACTCTAATTCTATCTAAATTTTATGAGCACAAATTTTTGGTAGAAACCCAACAATATCAGCAATGGTCAAACTACTGGATGTTTTAAACCTCTATAATACCGATATCAAAGCCTTATCATATGTATTAAGTAAATTGGTTGAAATAATATCCAAAAAGGTATTTCAAACCCCCAAAAATGCTTAACGCAAGTGAGAAGGAGGACCTTAAATTCAAATACCGATGGCTCCTCAATAGATGGTCGGGCTGGTGGAGTTGCTCTATTATTCAAGTTCAATCTAACTTTTTTGGTGCATAAGTGAAAGATCCTCCACCAATCCAATCACTCATTATTTTATTATACTAATTGATGACATCGCTACCAAATTCATTCGTACTATCGCTAATGTGTCTACTCCAAGTCACTCCTTAATAGGTGCAGTTAATTCATATTTATCAATAGTATCTATCACAGAAACCACTTATATACATTTTTCTAGTCACAGTGACTAATCCATATTAAAAGTAACATGTTCTTCATTATGCTTGATTTTCATATGTCCAATCTTCATGTCAACTAATGCCCTACTCGTGGCTAGAAAGGGCCTTCCTAAGAAAATAAGAACATCAAAATCCACCTCACTGTCAAGAATTATGAAATAGGCTGGGAATATAAAGGAGAATACCTTCACAAAAACAACACACAAAATACCAACTGGTCACTTCATAGTTTGGCCAAACATCAATAATCTCATCGATGTCGATTTAGGTATCCCCAACTCCTACTTCTTGTAGACCACGAGCTGCATCAAATTACTATGCACTCCTAAGATGCACAATGCTCGGGTAAAATATAGAGACACAATAATGTAAGGAATGGTGAAATCTTTAGGATCGACTTTCTTCCTACCAAAAGACCATGGAGCTATAGCACTGCAATAGTGCATATTATCAGAAGGATTAAAACTCACCATTTGTTTCTTCATCACTAAGTCCATCATGAAATTTACATAGCCAGGAATCCTCTCTAATGCTTCAGCATGAGATATATTCACAAAAAATTCCTTCACTATAGAAATGAATTTCTGATATATTTTTTTCTTGCTTCTTTTCAAAACTTTGAGAAAAAGGTAGAAGAGGTCGTTGAGTGGTCTTCAAGTTTGGCTAGCCCTCCTTCCCGTTCCAATTATCAATTTTAACTCTTTTCTCAACACCCTTTGATTTGTATGATGTCTCAACATCAGTCACCAAGTTCTTTGTTCAGCTTAAGGTACATCAACAAGATCGGTAGTATCATTCCTCACCTTATAAACTACCGACATAGTAGGATCAATAGTTACCTTACTATTCTAGTGGTGATGGAACAAAATAGTGACTGTCATTCTTTGACTTTTGAATAGTATTACTCGAAGGAGTACTCCTTTGATGATGATTCAATATAGTTGACATCTGACCAAATTAGTGCTCTAATTGCATAATCATAGTAGCATGTGATTCTACCTTCTAGCTTAGTCCCTAGATATCTGCCTTAATATTCTTCAGGCAAATATATTGATTCTCTGAACCCTTAACTGAAATATCCTGTGTTTTAACCCTTAGAAAATTTCCTAGAATTCCATTCTCCTAACCTAATACGATTCATAGGTACGAGCCATATGTTTGGGTACGAGTGGTATGGTCCTGTCGTATTCTAACCAGTGTTAATTGATGGGATGTTATTGGTCAATTGAATGGGTATCACTTAGGGGTATGAGCGGTAAGGTCTCATTATAAGTCGTATCATGGACTCGTATGGTGGGCAGTGTTTGGTCCTCCTGGTCTTTCATTCATCCAGGGATAAAAGTCAGGGATACGGATCATAACTGTGGTGAAGACTTAGTTGGATGAGTCATAAACTGGATAGTGTCTAATCCAAGGTTGATGTTTGAATATGAATGGTGAGAACTGATGGTATAAAAGTATATGACTCGTATGGGTTAGTCGTATCCCTGTGATGGGATTTTTGAAGGACATAAGTTGGGGTATTCTGGACATTTCCCTACTTACCTTAATTAGGAACCATGACTTTTAATAAACTTAGGAGGTTATTTACCCTATTATTCTATTCATTAACTCTTAGAATATATTCCAAAACACTCTAAAATTCTCTTAAGCACTTTTGGGGCAAGAAGACTAGGGTTTTACTTTGAGGATTACTTTGGGTCCTGTCTTGGTGATTTCTTTCCATCAAGTCTTAGGTATAAGGCATAATTCTCTTACCTCATTGTAATTTTAACTAAAGGCATGGTTTATATGATTAATTTCATGGTTTTATGATTTCATGATTATGTCTTTCAACTATTATTTAGGGTTTTGATATTAAATATTTTGGTATGGTTCCCTATGGTTCTAAGTATTCTTTTATAAGAATTAATCATTGTTTAAGACAACTGGATTGCATGGTAATGGTTTAATGGTTCTTGGAATTTGTTTTGATTATATTATGCCCCCATGGTGTTTGATAAAATGTTTATAAAGATATGTTCATTGCCTTGACTTCTTTTAATGGAACTCTTGCATGTTTCAAACTTTGTAAAGGGACTTTGCATATTTTAAATGGTTTGAAAAGTCTAAAGGTTAAATGTTTATGGTTGTGGAGAACAGTGAAAAATACCAAGTGGTTAAATATGGTATATGGAAGGGAACTTGAATATCCCCTTAACCTAAATGATTTTTCTATGGATATTACTTGTAAGTAAGGGATGATATCATGATGCCACTAATATTGGCCTTGGTTAATAAAATGGTAAATGGATTTGGTTGGTTATTTGGAAATAGTTTTAATTAGGAATTAATTGTGGGGTGTGTGGTAAAGCCGTTGAAGGTGATGATTCCGGAGGGACCAAAATTGGAAACTCATATTTTCCAATATGAAGATTGGTCATAGTGTACTGTGTGCATGATGTCAAACTCTTAGGGGATGTACTAGTCATCCCATGGGGTACTTCCATGGTTGTACGGATACACACACTAGGTTTTTTCAGTAGGGGAACTAAACCCTTACCGCCCATGGGTAGTTTAGGACAACTAAGCTACAAAGCCTAGGTAAAGGGTTTCAATGCACGCTATCCTCGATTCCTTTTCTCGGTACTTATATATGTATGATTGTATGCATTATGGATGTTTATAGTTGGTTTTTTAACTGGCATTATTTAATCCTTATCCTAAGATGCTAGTGGTCACTCGCTAACCTATCTACTGGTTTTTATATACCCATGCTATGTAGGAATCAACCATTATACTCCTCCTATTTAGCACACAGATTTTGTATCAACATTTGGCAGTTATTTTATTAACCAGGCTATAAAGAAGGTGAATGTGATTCGTGATAGCCTTAAGATCGCCAAAAGTTGCCAAAAAGTCCTATGCAGATCTGAGGAGAAGGGAGTTGGAGTTTAGTGTTGGTGATAAAGTGTTCTTAAAGGTATCTCCAAAGAAAAGAGTGACACAGTTTGGTATGAAGGGGAAGCCCAGTCCCCGCTATGTACATTGCCTTGAAGAGGGTTGGCAGTGTTGCATATGAGTTTGAGTTGCCTCCTAGTTTGAGAACCATTCATCCAGTGTTTCATATTTCATGTTGAGAAAGTACATGGGTGATCGTTCAACAGTTATACCTTTTGAGGAGGTAAGAATTTTTTATTTCTTATCATATGAGAAAGTCTTGGTTGAAATGTTTGATCGACAAGTTCTCAGGTTCCGAACAAAGGATGTATCTTTTGTAAAGGTTATATGGATTAAAAACAAGGTTGAAGAGGCTTCTTGGGAATCCAAAGAGGACATAAAGTGCAGGTATAATATTATGTTTTCTGCTCTAGATAATCGTACTTAAGGTATATGTTATTCTTAACATCTTTTTTTTTATTTTGTTATAGAAAAGAGTGGTAGCCTTGGCAACATCATTTTTTGTCCTTATTAAAGGTAAGAGTAGAGGTATATGGAGTCACATCGTGCTATCTATTACATTTATGTATCATTTTAGGATGAATAATCCAAGTGGGGGAGAATTGAAACACCTCGAATTTTGGCCATTGAAACTTTCATGAATTTTGAGCTCACTGACCAGGTTAGGACTTAAAAATATGAGTTGTAGGGTGTATTGACGAGTCATTGGGATGATTCATAACAAAATTAAAAAATTATGTGGCTTTATTCTGCTATGAGTATGAGTCTCTCACTAAGAGCTACAAGGATATGTTACGAGTCATTAGGTATAATCTTAGGGTGTCCAGTTTAAGTCCCATCTTGGGTTTTGTGTTGACAACGAATGGACCATATGGTTCGTAGGGTCCCATAACAATTCTTATGGCTAACTCACAAGGTCAATAGTGAAGGGTACCTTAGCGGTACTTCCTTATCTACGACTCATGGTGACGACTCTTAAGGAGTGGCTACGAGTCAAGGGTTGACCTGTAGTCAAAGGCAACACTTTTTCAACTTTTATGCTGAGGGCATTCTAGACATTTCCCTTCTTATAAAAATCAAAACCCATGACTTATAACTACTTTAAGGCATTATTAGCACTCTAAAACTAATCTAAGTAACTCCTTAAATACTCCCAAATCTTCAAGGTTAAGAATAGTTAGGGCTTTCAAGAGGTTGATCACTTAGGGATTTCAAAGGTGATTTCTCTTCATACATCTTTACTATTTCAGGCATGTTACTCTTCCCTAGTTGTTAATTTTGTAAAAATCATGTGATTTAAAGCATTGTTTCATGATATTTTACAATGGTTTTAAGAAAAAAGTTAGGGGTTGTGAACGTTTATAAATTAGACAATGTTTTTTATGTTTTATATATGACTTTCAAGATTTAATTATGGATTTTCAACTTGTGGGTGCATAGGTATGGTGAATGAACTAGGGAATTGCTATTTTCTTAAACTTGTGACTATTGAAATGGTTATATCCCTATCCCCATAATATTAAATTGATTTTAATTATAAGAACAATGGGAATTTGTAAGATTTTACTAGTCTTGAATAATTGAATGATATAAAGAGGTATTTGAAATACAATGGCCTGATTAAATGAACAAAGGAAGCCAGATTCCCCCACCCTATAATAATTAAAAAAGGGAGTTGTTTTCTCCATGTTAACGGGAATTGTTTTGGAATATTGTTGTTACTTTGCAAGTGTAGTTGGTATTACAATGCCAACAATATATTCCTTAATGTGGATGAAGTTAAATGAATGGTAATGAGTGATACTACTTTTAATTGGGATCTAATAAGGGTAGTGTGGCTTAGTCATAAAAGGGGAGGTCCGAGTGATCAATAATGGAAATCTCATTTGCCAATAAGTGTGTCAAAGTATCAAGGGAGGTTGGAGTCCTCCTTATTAGTATTTCATGATAATAGAGGTTTGAGTCCCCCGTAAATCATTATATAATTGGGTGCTTAAGCCACCTTAGCATATGTTGGGAGGTTAGAGTCCCCCATGTGTATATATATGAGATTATTCTCTAGTTTATGAGGCTACTCGGATAGTAGACCGACCAGGAAGTGAGAGATAGGACCCATATATCCGGTAGGTACTATCATAAGACGGTTGCACTAATAATCCAGGTTAAGCCTTTGAATTTCATGCTAAACCTTGTTCGTTATCCTAGAATGAAATATAGATATCTATTCACATATAGTTATGTGAATTGGTTGACTTGGTTTAAATTAATGGCATTATTTTATCCTTATCCTGATTAATACACTAGAATTTATCCCGCTAACCATCTTCGGAAGGTGTATCTCCATGTGATGTAGGATTTGTCCATACCTTTTCTTCTCTTGCTCTCTTGTATTAATCGAGTGTCAAATTAAAGTGACGAGCTTCCATTCTTCAGAAAGCTCTATTTCAGGATTATATTTTTATTTTTAGTTATAGACTATTGGATACTATTTTTGGCTATAGTCGAGGGAATATCCCATTACTTTATTGATATTTGATTTTGTAGAGGCTTTGTCTGACTACTGTGTACTTGGGATGGTTTGGTTGTTGGTTGTTTTGGTTATAGACATATCATAATATCTTAAATTTGAAGCTCTCTTATCTTTTTATATGTTCGGAATTAATCCGACATGGGTGAAAGGAGGTCTATGGTTTGGGTGTTGGGGATAGTCTACGGTCCTTGTTGGACTTAAGATACCCATCATGAGTAGACCCTGGTTAGGGTCATGTCACCAAGTTCTCATGACCCGAGTCTGCCCCTGGTCATAAAATAGGTCTTAAGGCCACAAGTGACCGCAAGCTGACATATGATCTTGTTAGCTACTCTGAGTATTGAATAAGATAATAATGAAACATCAAGTGTGGAAATTAAATTGATAATGTACTATTAAGATGTACTACTAAACCAATACTTTACATGTCTAAAATTGCTTGTAAAACTAAATACGTCTTAATATTCAAATATATGTAAACCTCCAAGACATTAAGAGTTGATGGAGAAAACACCCAACTAACTCAAACTAATTATAATGAAGGAAATAATGAAAATGACTATAAATACATGTCCTCAATAGAAGAGAACTCACCATAAATTTTGCTGAGTGGTATAAAGATGAATTAGGGCGATTGGGGAACTGAGCATCCAAACATATATTTTTAAATCAATATCACAAAAAAGAGTGTGTGATCAGTACTTTAAATATACTGGTATAGAGATATGACTAACTAGAATACATATAAGTACTGAGAATAAGTGCGTGATCATGTAAAATGAATGTAAGACCAAGCATAAAGAAGTACTGAAATGATTTGTTTAACTGAATAACTGATAACTGAATAGTTGAATAACTGGATAACTAAATAGCTTAATAAGTAATATTTGTATATTTGGTCATGCCAAATTGAGCTGACATAGTCTGAATACTGAATTGAGATTGGGGAAGCTATCATGTAACCGATATGCTTTAATCTGAGCTAATAAGGGTCCAACTTGTAACTCCAGTTGAAATGGTGTTTGTACCTTGCCACGGGTATTGACAATCATTGTGTGTAACCATTAATCTGATGACTCAAATGACTAAGGCATCACTCTCTACTGGCAGGTGGCCTTAAGAGAGTGTCAACCCTCAACTGGCAGGAAGAGATCTCAAAACCTACGCTGGCTATGAAGTTCTAGAACTCAGGGAATTCTACTAAAGGTCACACCCTAGACTGGAAGTTGAGGGTTCACTCGATGCTAAATCCTACTCCCAACTGAACTGGCACTACAACTGATTAAAATTAACTAGACATCACAACTAATAAGCGCTGAATATGAATATAATAATCTGAATATGATCATAGAAAATCATGATCTTACTAACTTGTTAGTTTAAAATAGAAATATGTATAAACATCTAGGTATCAGGGGGTTCATAACCCTTCATCACTAAATAATACTTTAAATACAATGACATCATTTAGAAACTCTATAAGAAAATTCATGATTAAGAGAACCAAAACATAGAATATATGCCTAACTAATGAAATCCGTGATTTGATCAATGGGAATATGTTAATCTTATGAGGACAACATGTACACATGGATTAATTCATGAATTTGTAAATAACATGGAGTCAACAGAGCATGACATGGGTGATTAAAATTTAAAGCATATAATAACATGATTCACATGGTAAAATATATTGACTTGGCTTGAATTCAAAACTACTAGGAGAATATTGAGTAAATTCAAACTTACCATTAAAATTTAATAAAAGGAAAATGGTTTATACTTGAAGAGCAAAGGATTATTGGGACTCAATGAGTGGAAGAAAACAATTGATGAATACCCCACATACCAGATTTAATTTAATTCTTGAAAAGAACTTGGAATTAGGACCTTTAATGGTTGAACTCGTAGGAATAAGCTTAAAATTTCCAGTTCTTTGAAATAGGGATTTATTTCACTTTTTTAACTGATAAGGAACGAGTCAAATAATGCCCTCCTTGGGTTTTAATTCGTAAATTGGATGTTTAGGATGAGGGGGAAAAGACAAAACTCCCTCTTGGACTTTAAATAAAGTTGCAAAAAAACTATTGCCTCCGTGGCACGGAGGCTATCGTGGAGCCTAGCCTATGTGACACAGCGTGTATCTTGGAGACTAACCTCTATGACATGTCATGTATCGCGGAGGTCCAACCTCCATGACACAACCAAATTTTTTACGCATTCTGCCTTTGTGGTCCTAAAACACCCCCAACTCCTTTCAAAAATTCTTAAACTCTCCCGGATGACCATTTTTACATCCCTAAACATATTTCGATACATAAATCAATTTTTTGAACTCAGGAAGGTAAAAAATATAATGTTCAAAAGCTTTCGCTCTTGAAATGGATAAGTCTCTAGTACTTAGTGTGAAATAAATGCCTTTGGGACTTATAAACATGAGACTTATAAATGAAAACTTTCCTAGGATCTTACGGGGGTATTACACTTTATTATATGATCACTTATTCTATAGATTTTTCCACTGACTATGATGATGTGGCTACCAGTTCAAGTCCAGATATTATGAATATATATATATATTTATATATAATTATACCTGAAAAGGTTGGAGGATAATTATTATTATATATTTATACCCGGCAAGGCCAGAGGATAATTATGATGATATATTGATACCCGACAAGGCTGGAGGATGATTATGATGATATACTAATACCCAAAAATACCGAAGGATTATTATGATGATATATAGATACCCGACAAGGCCGAAGGAAAATTATGATGATATATTAATATCGGGTAATTTTTGGAGGATGATTATGATGATATATTAATATGTGGAAAGGCTGGCAGATGATTATGATAATATGTATACGACAAGGATGGAGGATGATTATATTTATTTACCTAAGCTTACATCTTTCGGTTCGAGTCTGGCTATGCCTTATGTATGTCTATTATATATATATACATACTTGTAGTTGGGTATGATGTTAATTTTAGGGATGCCAGTTATAGCCTCAAGTAATATATGATTATAAAGTTGTATAGTTGATGATTAGTGCTAAATAAGGATTAGTAGTGGATATTATTTAAGTAACTAAAAATGACTAGTTTATAAATGAGGATTAGTTGGTATCTGATGATTAGTTAATAAATGACGGAATTATGTCTAGGGTTTTAAGATGACTAGTAGTCCAATGTATTATTTAATATGAGATGGTTAGATAATTAATGGTGACAGGTAAGTATCTATGAAAAGGTTGTTAAATGATTGTAACCTTATGGGGTGTGGGTTCATAGTTAGATGTTTGTAAATTGTGGATGATGGTAAATGACCAATTAATAATAATTGTAGAATTATGGTTAAATGAAGATAAATGTTAAGGTTAGTAATAATGTTTGTTGTTTTATTTATTTTATCCTTTTTTGTAGTCTCTAGGCGTGTGGGAATCTGTGATGAGTTATTTACTTTTCTGCATTAGCTGGTGTATGGGAGCTAATTTTGCAGTTTCTGATTTCTTATGTGATTCCTTGTGATGCGTTATTATTACTATGATCTATTTACTTATATTGCATTTCGATGTTGGCATGTGTTGAAGCCTTGTGTTATATTATTATTCTGATTTAATTACTTACTATGTAAAACAGAATTGGAGATCATTCAGGTTCATTGAAGTTTCTTGACTTAGTTGAGTTATCTTGAGTTTTAATATACTTATATCATGACTTATCTTAATCAGTCAATGACGCCTACTGAGTCCTCATTGTTTCTGTACTCATACTACACTTATGTACCTATTTAGTCTCGATATAAGTACTAGATATCACCGTTGATAAAAAATTATGTTGTGTTGAGTTTTCGAAGATAGTGTGAGGCTTTGGAGCTAGAGTCACCTATTTCCTTATATCTTTTAATTTTTAGTCTTTAGTTCTCCAGATAGATGACGGTTATTATTCTAAGTCTTTAAGTTTAATTTTTAATAGATACTATTGTACCGGCTCTACCCGGTCATGGTATGGTATCTTATATTGTCTATTTTATCGATTTATAACTCTTTTCTTATTTATAAGGGTGTTGTTCATTTTTGCCTATGATTGGGCATTTTCCACAAAGTTAACTCATTGAATTTAGCTCTGGGTTACGACTTGGCATACCTACTGGTGGGGTAGAGTAGGTGTATCATGACTCATAAATTTGGCTGTCACAAGTTACCTACCAATTAGGTCTTGATTTCACATCGTGACGCATGATGGCTATGTTGAATACTAAGTTTTCAACAATAATCCCATATGTTGCCTTCAATGAAGCGCATGATTAACATCACAGCATGACTCAGTTGCCATGGCTACTTAGACTTTGCCAAGGCATATTTCAATACACACCTTCACTTTCTCAATATTTCCCATATAGTATTTAACACATCACCTGTTCACCTTGAATATGGATTGTACATCTCACTTCAAATCAATTGAATCAAGAAGAAATAATGAAACCACAGTGAATGGTCGATATCACCTATAATTCAACTTGCTATGAAACAACTGAAGCCTAAAATTATAAAACAAGTATATATCACTAGATCGGAATACCTATTTCTCAATTTTTTTTTCATGATAAAACTTCAACTTCTCTTTTTACAAAGCAACACTCTTATAAGATCAGAGACACAATTAATCCAACTAATTTAGCTTACTCATTCTTAGGTTTGCAGTATTGCTTCACTCAAAATTTAGGTTTTTCAGTACCCATAGTGACTTGTGGTCAAGTTCAATAGGCATGTGGCATGCCTTGCCGTACACAAGTTGGTATGGAAAGGCACGTATGGTGTTTTAAAGGTTGTCAAGTAAGCCCAAAGAGTATCATCTACCTTCCTTGAAAAATCAATCTAGTTAGAATTCATAGTCTTTGCCAATATGGACTTAATCTGAGAATTAGAGACCACAACCTCCCCACTTTCCTACGGATGGTAAGGTGTTGCCACCTTATGTCTCACTCTATACTTCTCAAGAAGGGACTTAAAATGATTACAAAAATGGACCCACCATCACTAATGATAGCAGTTGAGTACCAAAGCTCGAGAATATATTCTTCTTTAAAAACTTCTTAACGTTTCGAACCTCATTATTTGGAATTACAACTACTTCCACTAACTTAGAAACATAGTCAACCACCACTAGTATACACTTCATACCATACGAACTAACAAACGGACCCATAAAATCAATTACCCCATATATCTAATAACTAAAGCTCAAGAATAGGTATCATAAGAGCTTATACTTCCTAGAGTTATTTCATTAGTGCAGGCATTGGCCTACATTATGAGCATAGCCATGTGCATCATTGGAAATAATCTTCTAATAATATCAAAACTATAAGATCTTATGGGACATGTGAGTGCCACCATAGTGACCCCCAACTTGGACGAGTGACAAGCCTTAAGAATATGCTTCATATTTATTTCGGGAATACACCTCCAAATTATACCATCTGCACACACCCAAAATAATAATGTCTCATTTAATAACAACTTATGTACCTCTTGTATAAATCATTTTCTCTGCTGAAACAACAAGTCTTTCTAGATAAGGTCACTTGCCACATAGTTGGTAAAATCAACAAACTAAGGGATTAAGTCTTATGATGCTGCAAAAACCATTTAATTTGAAAAAGTATCATTAATATCAAGATCATCCCCTAATTTGAGCATTTCCTCTTCTTGTAGGTGGGATAGATGGTATGCAACCTGATTCCCTATAACCTTTCAGTCCTTGATCTCAAAATCAAATTCCTGCAACAACAATACCTACCGAATGAACCAAGGATTTCCATCCTTCTTTGTCGTAAGGTACATCAATGTTGCATGATCAGTATTCAAAATGACTTTGGTCCCAATCAAATACTACTTAAATTTATCAAAAGCAAACACTAATGCAAGTAATTCCTACTCAGTCACAGGATAACTTTTCTATGTGGGTTTGAGTGCTTTGTTGGCATAGTATATGGGAAGAAGTATTTTCTCGTGTATTTGGCCTAGGACAGCTCTTAAGACGACCCCACTTTCATCACACATCACTTAAAATGGAAGAGATCAGTCTAGAGACCCAATAATATGAGCAAAAATCAACTTTTATTTGAGGCACTCAAAGGCCTTGAGACACATATCAACTAACACAATGGATTTGAAATTTTAGAGAAGTCACTCATGAACTGCCTATAAAACCCTAGATAACCCAAGAAATTTGAAATACCCTTGACAAAAATAGGTGGAGTGAATTTTTCAATCACCTCAATGTTTGCTTGCTCAGCATAAATACATTTTTTAAAATCTTGTGCACCAAGACTATACCCTAAAGTGACACTTCTCCCAATTAAACACAAAGGTTCACTTATCACATGTCTAAGGTGCATTATCAAAATGGGAAAATTAATCATCAAAATTTCCACCCACGACTATGAAATCATCGATAAATTCCTCTATATCATTCTCTACCATATCAGAAAAATGGACATCATACAACGCTGAAAGGTGGTAAGAGTATTACGAAGTTTGAAAAACATTCTCTTAAATGGAAAAATACCATATGTAAATGTGAAAGTGGTATTCCATTGATCTTTGGGGCCAATAGAAATTTTATTACACCCCAAATAACCTAAAATCAAACAATACCATCCTCTATCTGGGAGATGGTCTAACATCTGATCCATCAATGACAGAGGAAAGCAATCATTCTACATCTAAGTATTAAACTTTAGATAATCCATACAAACTATCTATCTTGTAATTGTTCTTATGGGAACCAAATCATTTTTATTATTCGAGACCATAGTGATCCCACCCTTATTCGACACCTATTATATTGATCTCACCCACTTGTTATCTGCAGTTGGATAAACCACACTTGCATCTACCAACTTGATGAACTCCTTTATTACTACATTTAGTATAGTAGGTTGTGATGACAGTTATGCTCGATTCTAGGTACATACTCTAATTCAAGTTAAATTTTATGAGCATAAATTTTTGGTACGAACCCAACAATATTTGTAATGGTCTAACTACTTGATATTTTAAAACTCTATAATACTGCTATCAAGGCGTAAAACATATTTATTAACTAAATTAGTTGCAATAATAACCTAAAAGGTATTTTTCCCCCCCAAGATGCATAACGCAAGTGAGAAGGGAGGGTCTTAAATTCCAATACTGAAGGCTCCTAAATAGATTGTCGGGATGGTGGAGTCGCTCTATTATTCAAGTTCAATCCAACTTCTAGGCTCATAAGTATAAGATCCTCAACTAATCAAATCACTCACCATTTATTTATACACATTGATGCCATCCCTATCAAATTCATGCCCACCACCACTAATGTCTTACAATAATTCACTCCTTAATAGGTGCAGTTAATGCATCTTCATCAATAGTATCTATCATAAACACCACACTTATATATTTTTGTGTCATATTGACTAACCCATATTAAAAGTAACATGTTCTTCATTATGCTTTATTTTCAGATGTCCCATATCCATGTCAACCAATGTGCTACCCGTGGCTAGGAAGGGCCTTCCTAAGACAATAAGAACATCAAAATCCACCTCATAGTCAAGAATTATGAAATCAGCTGGGAATATATAGGAGACTACCTTCACAAAAACAATACACAAAATATTAACTTGTCACTTCATAGTTTGGCCAAACATCAATCATCTCTTCGATGTGGATTTAGGTATCCCCAACTCTAACATCTTGTAGACCATGAGCTGCATCAAATTACTATGCACTCCTAAGTTACACAATGCTCGGGCAAAATGTAGAGACACAATAATGTAAGGAATATTTAAATCTTTAGGATCAACTTTCTTCCTAACCAACGACTATGGAGCTATAGCACTATAATAGTGTATATTATTAGTGGTCTTAAAACTTACCATCTACTTCTTCATCACTAAGTCCGTCATGAAATTTGCATATCTAAGAATCCTCTCTAATGCTTCATCAAGAGAGATATTCACAAAAAACTCCTTTAATATAGATATGAATTTCTAATATTTCCTTTATTCTTTCTTTTTTTTCAACCTTTCAGAAAAAGGTAGAGGCGGTTGTTGAGTGTTTTTCAATTTTGGCTAGACCTCGTTCCCATTCCATTGATATATTTTAACTATTTTCTCAATAACCATTGATTTTTTTTATATCTCAGCATTAGTCACCAACTTCTTTGTTTAGGTTAAGGTACATCATCAAAATCAGTAGTATAATTTCTCACCTTATCAACTACTAACTAAGTAGGATCAATAGTTTCCTTACCATTCTAGTGGTGATGGACAAATAATGGTTGTTATTCTTTGAATTTTGTATAGTATTACTCGAAGAAGTGCTTTTTTTATGCTAATTCAAGATAGCTGATATCTGACCAAACAGGTGCTCTGACTACTTAATCACAGTAGCATGTGATTCTACCTTCTATCTTAGTTCCTAGATATTTGCCTTAATTTTCTTCAGGCAAATCTATTGATTCTCTAAAGCCTTAAGTGAAACATCCTGGGTTTTGACCCTTAGAAAATTTCCTAAAATTCTGGTCTCCTAACCTAATAGAAGCATGGGTACGAGCCACATATTTTGGTATGAGTGGTATAGTCTTGTCATAGTCTAACCAGTGTTAATTGGTGGGATTTTCTTAGTCAATGGAATAGGTAGGACATAGGGGTATGAGTCATAAGGTCTTGTTACAAGTAGTATTAGGGTCTTGTATGGTAAGCAGTATTTGATCCTCCTGGTATTTCATTCATCCAGTAAAGGTTTTGAATGTATGGTATGATGATTCCTTGTCTTGACACTTATATTTGTATGGCTATATGCATTATGGATGGTTATACTTGGTTTTATAACTGGCATTATTTTATCCTTAGCTTGAGATACTCACAGTCACTCGCTAACCTATCTATAGGAGATTCTATACCCATGCTATGTAGGAATTAGCCATTCTACTCCTTTTATATAGCATATGGATTTTGTATCAACATTTGGACTGAAGTTGGAAGCTTCTATCCTTTCGAAAGACATTATTTCATATTATGTATTTTTTAGAAAACTTTTTTTTATTTTGGATATTGGTTTCTTCCATTATTGGGGGCATGTCCCAGTTGAATTTTCTTACTCTGTTGGATAAAAAAATTTTGGTAAATTTAGGGGTTGGTATGGGAGGGATTGGTATTGGTGTTTTCCTTGGCATTGGCATTATTTTTGGGGCTTACACCTTGTACAATATTGTTGGTTGTTCCATCATATTACATTGTTGGATTAATTATATTAAATTTCATCAAAATTATTTGGTTATGTCCTGGTTTATGGACTATGGTTTAGTTTAGTGTGGTTGGTCTGATAGGGTTTGACTCGATTGGGTCGGTCATTGTTGTGACCCTATCCCAGAGTCTTGATGAGATCATCTATTCCATCTTGTTATATTTTAGAAATTTAGCCTATCAAAGGATGGATAAAGGTGGATAGGTTGGGTAACAGGTAACACAGGTTTACTTGACGAACATGGAATTTTGTCAGTCCATTCAGGTTATTGACTAACTGGTTGCTGCTTAGGATGAGTGGGGTGTGGAGGGTGGTATGTCTACTGAGGACACAAAGGTTGGTAAATTTAAAAAAAATGGGTCCTCCTACTTTTATAGGAGTGAAGGTGGAGGAGGATCCATAAGGCTTCTTGGATGAGATGGAAAAGATCTTTCAGGTGATATATGCTACTATTGTATAGAGGGTTAACTTTGTATCTTATTAGCTCAAAGATGTTGCTTATCAGTGATATGAGGAATGGGATAGGGATAGAGGTGATATGGAAGAGGAATGGTTGTAGGAGGCCCTTTATAATGCCTTCTTATGTTGATTCTTTCCTCAAGAGTTGAGGGAATCAAAGATAGAAGAGTTTGTAAACCTAAGGTAGGGGAGGATGTCAATAAAGGAATATTCTTTAAAGTTCCATCAGCTATTAAGGTATGATCCTGACTTAGTGGTTGATATGTTGTTGAAAATGAGGAAGTTCACTTCTCGGGTTGAATAGAGATTTGATTTTGGAGAGAAAGACTATCTTTCTAATTAAGGAAATGGATATTTCTCGATTGACTATTCATATGCAATAAGTTGAGAATTATAGAGAAGGTATGCAGAGTTTGAGGATAGGTAGGGAAAGAGGACCAGGTTATCTAATTAGTGAGGTACTCAATCTCAAGGTTGTAGAGATGGTGGAATGTGGTAGAAAAAGAAGTGGAGAATTTCTAACTTTTTTCTACTAGTGTTCCTTATTAGGTAGGAGACAGGCATAATCAGGGTGGTGATAATTCTTTGGCGTATATTTCAAAATCATAGGTGAGTGAAGGTCTGTCAGTTTCTTTGTGTCCTCCTTGTTGATTTTGTGGTCGTCCCCATCGGGGTTATTGAGAGAAAGGAAGGGGCAATTTCATTAAGTAATCCCATGTAGTCCATCGACTAAGGGATTGTTCGGTTAACAAAGTTGTTGTAGGGGCGAACAAGATTACTATGGCTTTATCCACTGCTCCTACACCTTGTGGTTGGGCATCTTCTTCAGTTACTTCTCTTAGTTCTAGTGTTGGTCAAAAAAGGTTGTATATTTTTGTATCTCGGAAGGAATTCGAGGCATCACCTAATGTCTTTACTTGTATGTTAAAACTTTTATCTAATAACGTATTTTGTTTTCTTGATTGGGGTCCACTCTTTCTTATGTGAATCCATATATGGCTTTTTCTTTTGGTTTTGATTCAGAAGTTATTTTAGATCCTTTTTTTGTTTCCGCACTAGTAGGTAACTCGATTATTTCTAAGACAGTCTATAGGGGGTATGTGTGGTATATTTTGGTAGCAAGCATACCTTGGCATATCTATTTGAGTAGGATATGGTAGATTTTAATGTAATTCTATGGTTGGATTGGTTGCATTATTGTTATGCGTCTTTGGATTATCGAACCTATAGGTTATCTTTAGGTTCCCTGGAAAACTGGTTATAGAATGGAAGGGTGTTTCCTTAACTCCTAGGAGGAAGTTTATTTCTTATCTTAGATATCAGAGGTTAATTTCCAAGGATTGTCTTTATCATTTGGTCTGGGTTAAAGCTTCTAACTCAGGAGGTTCTTTTTGGTTTTTGGTCCTTGTGGTTAATTTTTTAGTGGTCTTTCTGAATGATCTTCGTGGTGTTCCTTGAATAGGAAAATATAGTTTGGTATTGATTTGATTCTGAACACTTATCCAATTTCCATTCCTCCATATTGAATGGCTCTGAATGAGATAAGGAAACTCAAGGATCTTCTAGACTAGGGGTTTATTTGTCCGAGTATTTCTCTATGGGGTGCACCAGTGTTGTTTGTATGCAAGAAAGATAGTTCCCTTCAGATGTGCATTGACTACAGGCAGTTGAACAAGGTAACAATTAAGAAAAAGTATTCTCTTCTTCGGATAGATGACTTCTTTGACCACTTGCAAGGTGACAAGTTCTTTTCTAAGATAAATCATCGGTTTGGGTACCATCAGCTTAAGATAGGGAGGTGGATACCCCTAAGATAGCTTTTCGTACTTAGTATAGGCATTTTAAGTTCTTAGTGATGTCATATGGGTTGACCAATGCTCCGACAGTATTTATGGACTTGATGAATAGGGTGTTAAGGTAGTACTTTGATCTCATTGTAATTGTGTTTATCTATGAAATTCTTGTTTATTTAAAGAGTGAGGTGAATCATGCTAATCACCTCCGTATGGTGTTGCAAACCTTAAAGGAACAATAGTCATATGCCAATTTCTCCAAGTGAGTGTTTAAGTTTAATTCAATGACTTTCTTAGGTCATATAATTTCTAGTTAAGGGATCATAGAGGATGCGCAAAAGGTTGCTATGATTAAGAGCGGCCTAGGCCCACAACTCTATCCGATATTCAGAGTTTCTTCAATTTAGTCGTGTATTATAGGCAGTTTGTGGAAAGATTTTATTTGGTAGCTTCTCCTTTAACCAAGTTAGACTCAGAAGAAGGTTAAGTTTTCTTCGTTCGATTCTTGTGAAGGCAGTTTTGAGATGTTGGAGTATAAGTTGACTTTGACTCCAATCCTGACTTTGCTGAAAGGCAATGATGGGATTGTAGTTTATTGTGATGGATCTCGGATAGGGCTAGGTTGTGTTTTAATGTAGCATGACAATATGATTACCTATGCTTCTAGGCAGTTGAAGGTACATGAGATAAATTATCCTACTCATGATTTATAGTTATTGGCGGTTGTGCTTTCTTTGAAAATATATCGGTATTATTTGTATGGTGTTCATGTGGATATTTTTTTTGGTCACAAGAGTATTCAATACATGTTCAGTTAGAAAGAGCTAAATCTCAGGAAAAGGATATGGCTTGAGCTTCTTAAGGATTATGATATGAGTATTCACTACAACCTAGGTGAGGGTAATATGGTTGTTAATGCTCTTAGCAAGTTAGCTATGCGTAGTCTGGCTCATGTGGAGGAGGAAAAATAGGAATTGGTGAAGGATATTCACCAGTTGGCTAATATTGGGTTCGTCTCTTAGACTCTAGGGATAGTAGTATGATGGTGCAAGAGGTGGTTCCATCGTCTCTTGGTGCAGATATTAAGGAGAAACAAGTGTTGGATCCTATCTTGATGAAAATTAAGAGCGATGTTGGTGGAAAAAAGGTGGCGGTTCTTGAGATCAGTGGTGATTGTACTTTACGGTACCAAGGAAGGTTGTGTGTTCCTGATATAGACGGTTTGCGACAAAGGGTTTTGGCTAAGGCACATGAATTGGGCTATGTTGTTCATCCCAGCTCGATAAAGATGTATCATGATCTCAAGGAGGTCTATTAGTGGAATGTTATGAAGAGGTATGTGGTTAATTCCGTGACCAAATGCATGGGGCGTCAATAGGTTATGGGGGAACACATGAGGCCATAAGTGTTGTATAAAAAAGTAAAGTTTTTCGAATGGAAGTAGGAAATAATCAATATGGATTTCATTACTGGTCTTCCTCGGTATCAGGACCAATTTGATTAAATTTGGGTCATCGTGGCTAGGGTAACTTAGTTTGCACACTTTTTACAAGTGCAGACTATCTTCTCGGTGGAGGATTATGTTAAGCTATATCTTTATGTGATTGTGAAGCTGCATGTGGTACCTATCGCGATTATTTCTGACCATGGTACACAGTTTACGTCTTATTTATGACGGTTTTTCTAGAAAGGGTTGGGGACTAAGGTTAGTCTGAGTACTGCTTTTCATCCGCCGTCGGATGGGAAAGCAGAGATAACTATTCAGACAATGTAGTATATGCTTCGAGCCTGTGCAATTGATTATGGTGGCAATTGGGTTGAGCATCTACCTTTGGTGGAATTTGCTTACAACAATAGCTACCATTCTACTATTGGTATTGGTCCTTTTGAGGCATTGTATGGTAGGAGATGTGGATCTCTTATTGGTTGGGTTGAGCTTGGGGAGGCAGAAATATTTGTCCCGAATTTGGTTTATCAAGCAATGAAGATAGTAAAAGTGATTCGGGATAGGATAAAAACTGCACAAAGTCGCCAAAAGTACTATGCGGATGTTAGGTGTAGAGAATTGGAGTTTGAGGTCGGGAATAGGGTGTTCCTCAAAGTGTCTCCCATGAAGGGAGTGGTGCGGTTTGGCAAGAAGGGGAAACTGAGTCCTCGGTTTGTTGGTCCTTATGTGATTTTGTAGAGAGTTGGAAATGTTGCTTATGAATTGGAGTGTCCATCTAACTTAAGCTTGGTTCATCCGGTCTTTCATGTTTCTATGTTGAGAAAGTGCATTGGTGATCCTTGTTCGGTTGTTACTTTGAAAGGATTGGGTATTTTGGATTCTCTATCTTATGAATAGGTCAAGGTGAGATGTTAGAAAGTCAAGTTTGTCAGTTGTGGACCAAAGATGTGGCTTCAATTAAGGTTCTATGAAGGAACCATAAGGTGAAAGAAGCTACTTGGGGAGCGGAAGATGACATGAAGTACAAATATACACATTTCTTTTCTTCTCCTGGGATTCAAGCGGAAGGTATAGGTCTTCATCACATCATTATGATCTGAGTTTGGTAAAGGAAAGATTAACGTCTTTGACCCTTTGTTTTCAAACTTTTTTAAAAAGATGTTTGATAATGCAAATGACTCTGTGTGTAGTTACCGCTACCTTGTCTGTCATTCGGGGACGATTGTTCCTAGTGGGGGAGACTGAAACTTCCTGGGTTTTGACCCTTAGAAAATTTCCTTTGCCTTACCATACCGATACAACATCCCCAAATGTCATATGAATTCCGAACATATAACAAGATAGCACATAATAAAACTAATGGTACTTCATGATACGTCTATAGTAACCACCGGTAACCGGACAACCATCCTTCAACAAAACAATCAACCAAATAACCCAAGTCCAAAGTAATCCAACAAAGCCTCCAGAAAATTGACGGTCAAAAAAATATCAGGATATGCCCCCAACAATAGCCAAAACTAACAGCCAAAAGATAGTCAAAACATAAAAAGGAAACCACAATAAGAATTGGGGTCTTCTGAAGGATGGAAGCTCTCCACTTCAATCTAACTTGATAGATGATCCTTAATACAAGTCACTGAGCAGGAGATGATGAAGTACGGTTGGTTCCTGCATCCCGCTGGGATACAACTTTTCAATACGGTTTGTCGTTAAAGTGGCAGAATGTAAGTCAGGGATAGACGAAACAAATAATCCCATTATAACAGTTCAAAACCAATAAAACATTAAATGCATAATATCATATGAAGTATGTTTACATATATAATACCACATACTGGGGTAGGTAGGAAGGCTTAGCATGACCTTCGCCTTAATCTGGGCTATGTTGAAAAATAGTCATAAAAGAAGGCACCTACGGAATATATAGGCCCACCTCTCCCCTAGATCGAAGGGCCCAGTGGGTGCAGCCACACGAACCAGAGAATATCCATAGCCTTATATGCGTTTATGGCGGACTCGAATCTCCCAGCATAGTCTAGGTGAATTAAGTACCAATGTATTAATATGGTGGATCGAACATCCCATTCATATATTCAATATGAAGGACCCAAACCTCCTGGTCATTTTTACACCTGCAGCGGCTAGCTTAGTCTTCAGTGTTATTCCTTCTGAACCTCCACTTTCACGGCTTGGCTTTACATCCCGCTCTTAGGTCCAATTTAAAACATTTAACATGCATCAACATACATTAAACCCATTATACATATAAAGAACCTGTTGGTATCATCATAACAACCCCACTTCCAAGTGTATATTTTTTCATAACAATAATTTAATAACTTGGGACTCGAACCCATTGTCCAAACAAAGACATCAATTTAATGAAATATTTAGGATTCAAACCCATTTAGCCAATCAAAACCTAAGGTTACAATTTAAATCAATCTATGGCCATCAAGGTCTTTAAACGTCCTTCATCAATCATTATCATGGTTATGTCAAAGCCTTAGTTTAAAAACACAATTCAATTTGTGACAATATCATTCTCATCAACAATTTCACAAATAGGTTGAGGGCATGCCATTATCAAAGACAAAATCATCAAATTTGTGGTTCCTCCATGAACCCTTAATTAAATCACCTTTCCCATGAACCCGTATGTGCAAAATCATAATTAAAACATTCATAATCACAATTTAAACCATAGAAAATAATATTCAATGATATGCATTCAAACCCCTCAACCTTGGTTTAAAACTACAATTAACTATTCATGAAAAATGTTTTAACATATGCTGTTAGTAAACTAGCAATAAGGGAAGAGTCATATGCATGAATTAAAAACATTCACGAAGAGAAATTGACTCTTGAATCCTTAGATGACCACTTTGGAGAAACCCTAGCAAATTTTTCTTGAGAGGATTTTAAGAGAATAAAAAGGATATGATGATCTTTTAAAGTATGGAATGAAATCACCAAACTGTTTTAGGGACGTGGGGTCTTAGGGGTTTTAAGTGGAAATATCTGAAGTACCCCTCACTAAAAAATGTAAAGAGGTCGTCCTTTGTTTCGAGCTGACCCATCGACTCATCACGACATTATACGACTCATAGCCAAGATTCATATCCTAAACAGTGAGTTGGACATCCATAAACTGTCTATTTTATGACTCCATGATCCCATTCGTGGCCTGATCATATGACTCGTATGGTCTAGTCATATCAAAGATATAACCCAAAAAGTATTAGACACTGGACAACATTTAACTAAATTAGACCACTCGTAACATTGTTTTACGACTCGTAGTGAGTCACTCATACTTAGAGCAGAACATAGCAAATTCCATACTTGTTTGGTTACGACTTGGGTCCCTAGACCCATAACCACACAATAAAACTCATATGATGAGTCTTCAAAAGGGAAGTGAGATCAAGGCTCAAGGAATTTTTTAAGACCGAAACCCTGGGCGTTTCAGTCTCCCACCCTTTGGATCATTCATCCTCGAATGATGGGGAAAGGAATTAACTAGCACAATTAAACATCAAACATCACTACTCTTACCTTTAACTAAATTAGAAAATAATGATTCCAAGGAAATCAATCTTTCCTTAAACAATGACATTTTACAAAGATGTAAAGAATACACACATACCTCAAGCATGAATTTTCAGAATAGGTAATAGGAATGGATACTTGAACTTCATGTCCTCCTCGACTTCCTTTGTAGCTTCCTCGAACTTTTGGTTCCTCTATATAATCTTTACCGAAACCATGTCCATCATCTGCAACTGATGAACTTGTCAATCCAAGATCCTTACTGAGACCTCCTCATAGGACAAAGAAACTGAAATACCAATGTTCTTTAAAGAAACAACCAATGAAGTATCACCCATGCATTTTCGCAACATGAACACATGGAGTATTTGATGAATGGAACTCATGGTTGAGGGCAAATCCAACTAATATGAAGCATTACCAACACTTATCAAAACCAAGTATGGGCCAACATATCGGGGATTGATCTTTCCCTTCTTTCAAAACTACATTAATCCCTTCATGGGAGATAAATTTAAGAACACCAAATCTCCAACCTCAAACTCCAACTCGCTTTGGCTAACGTCCACATAGGACTTTTGGCAACTTTGGGAAATCTAAAGCCTATCTCAAGTCACCTTCACCTTTTCCATATCATGGTGAACAAAATTTGGGCCAAACATCTAAGACTAACCAATCTTGAACCAACCAATAGGAGATGTACACCTCCTTCCGTACAATGGCTCAAACCAAGCCATGCCAAAGTAAGAATGGTAACTATTATTTTAGTCAAATTATAGGAGAGAAAATTTAACATACCAACTACCACCAAAGTTCACTACACAAGCTCGCAACATATCATAAAAAGTCCAAATGGTTCTTTCCGTTTGCCCATCTATCTATCGGTGAAAGGTGGTGCTAAGCCTCACTTTAGTCCCCAAACCATGCTAAAATGAGTTCCAAAAATGTGATGATAATTGAGTACCATGATCTAAAATGATCTATACAGGTGCACCATACAACTTTTACGACCTCTTAAGGAACAAATTTGCATAGTCCTCGGCAGAATAATTAGTCCTCACTGGCAAGAAGCGAGTAGACTCAACAATCAAAGCCATGCTGACCCAACTAGAGTCACACTGATTCCTCCACCGTAGAAGGTTGGTAACAAAATCCATATTAGTTAACTCCTAATTCCACACTATAAATCCAATTTCTTTAAGTAGCCCACCGAGCCTCATGTACTCCTCTTCTACTTGCTAACATACCATACACTTATCCACAAAGTTGGATACGTCCCATTTTTATATTTTCCCCCAAATATATATCCTTGAGATCATGATACATCTTTGTTGAATTGGGTTGGACCATATATCATGACTCATGGTCCTCGGATAAGATCCTACATCACAACCAATCAACAAGGGAACACACAACTTCCCTTGGTACCTCAAGAAACCATCGCTATTGATCTCAAAGTCCATCAACTTCTTTTTACAAACCTCATCCTTGATTTTCATCAATAGAGGGTCTAATACTTGTTTTATCTTTATTTTAGAACCAAAAGATGATTGTTCCATCTATCGCAAAAACACACCACCATCATCAAAGTTCGAGAGATGAACTTTAAGGTTAGCCAAATGGTGAACATCCTTCATCAATTCCCACGTATCCTTATCCATGTCTTACAAACTACACATTGACAAACTGCTAAGAGCATCAACAACCACGTTAGCTTTACCTGGATGGCAGTGAAGGCTCTTGTCATAATATTTGACTAGCTCAAGCCACAACCTTTGCATAAGAATAAACTCTTTCCAGGTATGCATGTATTGCAGTCTCTTATGATATGAAAAGATATCAACATAGACCCTATACAAATATTGATGAAAAATTTTCAATGCGAATACCACGACTAACAACTCCAAGTCATGATTCAAATAGTTCCATTCATGAAGTTTTAACTATTTAGAAGCATAAGAAACTACCTTGGTATGCTGCATAAAAACATAACCCAAACCAACCAGGGATGCATCACAATAGATGAAAAAACCCTTGGTGCCTTCAGGCAGAGTAAAGGACAGAGCTGAATTCAACCTATCTTTCACCTTCTCAAAGTACCCTCACAAGCATCAACCAAAAGAACCTCACCTTCTTATTGAGTCAACTTGGTCAATGAGGAAGAAATAGCTGAGAAACTTTCCACAAACCTTTTATAGTTATTGGCTAAACCCAAGACACTCTGGATATTAGTTGGAGTTGTGGGTTTAGGAAACTTATTAACCACCACAACCTTTTGAGGTTCCACCATGATCCCCTCATTAGACACACATTCAACCAGAACTCATATTTAGAGAACTTAGCATACAAATATTGATCCTTTAAGGTCTGTAACACAAGGCAGAGATGATCGGCATAATCCTCCTTACGCTTAGAGTACACTAAGATGTCATCATTGATGATAATCATAAATGAATCTAGAAACTAATAGAAGACCCTATTCATCAAGTCCATGAATCTCGTAGGGGCTTTAATCAAGCTAAACGGCATCACAAAGAATACAAAATTCCATACTGAGTGCGGAAAGTTGTCTTAGGGATATGAACCTCACTAATATTTAACAGATGATACTTGGACCGAATATTGATCTTAGAGTAGAATTTGACACCCTAAAGCTGATGATAGATATCATCGATTCTCGAAAGTGGATGCTTATTCTTTATCATCACCTTGTCCAATTATCGATAATCAAGACACACCCAAAGGTAATTATTATTCCTACGCAAGAACAAGACCGGTGAACCCAATGGGGACACACTAGGAAGGATAAAACCCTTATTGTAGAGATCCTTAAACTGCTTTGTGAGATCCTTCAACTCAACTGGAGACATTCTATATGGGGAATAAATATAGGATGATTTTATGGAACAAGGTCATTACCAAAATCAATATCCTTATCGGGTGGGACACCAGGTAGATCATCATGGAAAATACAGGAAACTCATTTACCGTAGGAACAGAATATAAGGAAGGGCCCTCTGAGTTAGATATTTAACCTAGATTAAAAAATAAAGACAACCTTTGAAAATTAACTTTTAAGCTCAAAAATATGATATGAACCTTCCCTTAGGCACTAGGGAACTTCCCTGCCATTCAAAAATTGGCATATTGAGGAAATTACATATAACAATATAGGTCTGACAGTCTAGAGAAGCATAGATCGTGTGCAACCAATCCATCCCTAATAGGACATCAAAATAAACTATATCTAATTCAAATAGATCCAATAAAGTCTCCCGACCACCCATAGAGGCTACACAACCTGTATAGACTCTTCAAGCAACCACAGAGCCACCCAATTAGGGAGAAATAGAAAAGGGGTATGATATATACACTCAGGTCCAAAACCAAAATATAGAGCCACAAATGGGGTCATATGAGAGAGTGGACCTACGATTAAGTAAACAATACTCATAATGGGAAAATAGTGTCAACACATTAGTAATAACATACCAAGATACCTCGGACTCCTAACGAGTAGTGAGATAATAATAGAGGTTCCAACCTGTGTCATAGCTAGAAGTGGGACCCTTTGGTGAGGGAGTTGAAGAAGAGTCAACAAGACCTTATTTGTGCTTGAAGAAACTTTAGAGGGACAATCCCACTGCATATGTCCAATCTGACCACATAAAAAACATCAGTTCCTCTCGTTCTCGCATTGATCACTAAGCTGTTGATCATAAAATCTACAGTAAAGGTAGGATTGTGCTGATTTAGCCCTACTAGCCATTAATTGGGCACCCTATTCCTTAGAATCATCACCTCCCTAAAAAATTTGATCACCAGACATCTTTGAGTAAGGAGCACTAGCCGTCGAATAGGAGTTCAGACTCCCCCAGCTCTTCTTTTTAAACCACTTTCCACTTTATTATTGACCTCCACCCTATTCTAAAAACTAGAATTTCTTACTCTTCCTCTACTTTATCTCTACTTGCTTCGTCTTTTCTTACTCAACCTGCTGCATATACATAAGCAATCTAGAGATGTCCATGTCCTTGTTTAACAAGGTTGTTTTAATCTCAAGATTCAAATCACGGGATAATCCAGAAGAAAACTTATGAATTCTAGCCCTCATGATTGACACCAACTCGGGAGTATACCTAGACAATTTATGAAATTTCAAGGCATAGTACTTGACTATTATTCTTCTTTGTTTCAAATTACCAAATTCTTTTGCCTTTGCCTCCCTTAAATACTAAGGAAAGAAGCGATCCATAAACACACTAGAGAAATAATCCCACATGGAAGAATCAACCATTTTTCCTCTCAACTGTTCCCACTCTTCATACCACTGCTATGCCACATTCATCAATTAATCGTAAGAAAACTCTACACCTTCAACCTCTAAAGTATGCATAACCCGAATGATCTTCTCCGTATTCTCAATTAAACTTTGAGGATCCTCCTCAACCTTAGCACTAGTAAATATTGGAGGATGAAACTTCATAAATAAGCCAACTCTAGTGGCCTCAGACGAACCCATAAAAGCATAAAAAAAACTCGATTATTAAGACTAAGATGTCACCAACTAGGTCAATATGTTAATAGAGCGTAAGAACTCAACATTAGTAACCTCCCTTTGAGGATACTAAGTATGAGTGTCACCCTCAAGAGTATGATCAGTAGGGACAGGTGGGACTAAATAAGGATAGTCAGATACAATGACCCTTGATCAAGTCTGTACCCCAGAAGTTGGATGCGCTTCATCCATATTATCGTCAGACAGGACAAAAGAATTTCCATGGACATCGAATCTTCTTGGAGGCATGATCTGAAAGATGAACAGATAAAAATCAGAGGGATCTAAAACCTTAGACTCAATAGCCTAAAATTAAGAGAACGAGTAAGGAAAACATTCCTAAATGTCTCATAGCCTCTCCCTTATAAGGGTGGAGAACTACATAACCATAAAACTGACTATACATTTCACAATTATGTGGGCATCCTATTTACCATGAACCTAGTCTCTAATACCACCTTTGTCATGAGCTAAACCAAGGCCTGACCGTGATGAGTATCTTAAGTCCCACGTGGGCCAGAGATTGCAAGCTTTGCCTAACCATACAATATAACATCCCTAAATGTCGAATGAATTCAAAACATATAACAAGATAGAACATACTAAAAATAATGGTAATTCATGAGATGTCTATACCAACCATCGATAACTGAGAAACTATCCATCTCTAAAACAATTAACCAAATAACCCAAGTCCATTCTAATCCAACAAAACCTCTACAAAAATGAAGGTCAATAAAATATCAGTACATGCCCTCGACAATAGCCAAAACTAACATCCAAAAGATAGTTAAAACATAAAAAGGAAACCATAATATGAATTGAGGTCTTCCAAAGTATGGAAGCTCACCACTTCAATCTGACTCGTTGGTTAATGCTGAATCCAAGTCACTAAGAAGGAGATATATTAGTATGATTGGTTCTTACATCGAGTGGGGATACAATGTCTGAAGATGGTTAGCGATTAAAGCGCTAACACGTTACTCGCTTATCTTATCTGCCTCAATCTGTTGAGCGTACATCATCATCCTGGATAGATCCATATCCCTATTGAGCATAGAAGTCCTACACACTTTTAGCACCAAACAAGACACACCGGTCACGAACTTACTCAAACTAGATTGGGTGTCAGCTACCAAGTCAGGAGCATACTTGGCTATCTGGTTAAATTTGAGGTAGTACTCCTTAACATTCATAGACTCTTGCCTCAGGTTCATGAACTTCTCTATCTTTGTTTCCCTTATTTCAAGTGGGAAAATCTTATCCAAGAATGTATCCTGGAATACCTGCCAAGTCATAGGAGCAGCATCCTCTCCCTTACTCTTTTCCATGCCACAAACCAGTCCTAAGAAATGTCTTTCAAATGATAAGAGGCCAGTTCCATACTCTCCTCTTCATTCACATGCATAACTTGGGTGATCTACTTCACCTCATCAAGATACAACTGTGGGTCCTCTCATGCCTTCAACCCATAGAACTTGGGTGGATTCATCCTTATAAAATCTCAAATCCTAGCTGCAACTAAATCACCTCCTTGCTAATGTAGAACAGCAGTCTGAACATTAGCAGTGACTGCCTAGGCTAATACCTGAAAAGCTGCCCGAAACTCAGCGTGAGACACATTCTCATTTAGGTGATCAACAGGCTGAGGTTGCTGGTTATCATTCCTATGGGGATTAGCTTTTTGGGGAGGAATTTTCTATCATAAAAGAGCATGAATTAATAATAGAGAGACAACTATAAGCACGATGGATTGGTAAAGAAAGAGGTGACCCTTTTTTTCCTAAAATATCTTGTAGCCTCTTCCTCATAGATGTGGCGCGCTACACACCTATGATCAAGACTAAACATAACACGGCTTGTCAGACTTCCTAGGACTCCTTAAACCTTAGGCTCTGATACCAAGTTTGTAATGCCCTAAAATCTCATTTCGAGATGTTACACGGTGCTTAAGGCTACAGGTAGCCCTAAGCTAACCCTTTGAGCCTATTACTACTTCTAACACTTACTTTTAAGATGAATTAAGCAAAACAATGGCATTGTTATAACATATCTCAATTGAAATAACAAAATAATATTATTTTAATAGAAACACACTGAAAAGTCTAAAACACCACTGATAGTCAAGTCAAACAATGCCTCTACTACTCAAGAACTAGAGAGCCATTGGGAAAGAATCCCAGTTGACTCATACTCAACTGAAAAGAAATAACCCAACTACTATAAAGGCAAAAATCAGGAAAAATAGGTCCTTGAACCATGAGGACTCACCAACTATAAAGGTGTAGATCAAGGTACTCGGAGATCATTGGCGCTGCTGAGACTGAACACCTGAACCTATATTATGAGACAATATAGCACACAGACATATATGTGGATCAGTACTTTGAGGATGTGCTATATATATGGGGGTGTATGAGATACTTAAAATAATAATATCATCAATCTTTACAAAAATCATGCATGCTAATATAACTGACTAATATAGCTCGAATAATCTCAAAATACATATCTCGTAAATTATGAATTATGGAACACATAGTATAAATATCAACTCAAGGAACATACTTTACTTCAGAAACTGATTACTTATTCTTACTAATATGGAAAACAACTTTATTCTTGGGAAAATTTTACTTTTAGAAGCTACTTTGAAAAATCTTGCTATTAGGGAGGTTCTCTTAACTGACATACACCATGCGAGCTACATGGAGTCCAACGTCTTGTCATCCTAAGGAAGAAAACTCATGTTGGGGAGAGACATCATACACTTTTCATGTAGTATAACCTCAATTCAGTGATCACTATCTCAACCTCGGGACAATAGATCTCAATCCTGCGGTGGCATGTAGTTCTGGGGTATCAAACCATAGTAACCTACCCAACTCAGTGCTTAATACTACTCCCTTTACATAGCTATGCTCATCTCATGGAAATTCACTTTAAAATAATCTCATGGTTCATGAAAACTCAACTATAAAATTTGTAATCTCATTTATAAAAGTGGATTTCATAGCTACTATTATCGTTAATGTCAAAACTTTCTCAATAATCTCAAAATAATCAATTCATAGGTTCTTATAGCACAAAAGTTCTTAAAATTACAATCTCAAATAGGGCTTAATGACCCATATATCAATCTCATATTAAGACGTATCAAAATTCATACTCGATATCATAAAGATTCATTAATCATATAGAAATTTGCAAATTTTCAGCAATATGCATTATAATCTCAACAGACTCGTGTACTTCAATTTCTAAAACATTGAAACCATCATAGTCTCAAGAAATACAACATAGGGTATAACCCATACTTTAGTTTCATAAGAAAACATGTAAAACCATATATTTTTTGTAATTAAAATAACTTTTGGGCACAAGGATGAAAGGAGTGTCCTTGTTCAAACCCCATATACCTTAGATTATAACTTGTAGATGAACAAGCTTGCTTGAGACTCTTTTTTGTACTCTTGAGTGAGGGTTCTTGAAATTTTTGACTTGGGAACCTTGAATCGTAACTCATTTTGTAGAAACTATGGTGGAATCTTAAGGTTCTTGAAGAAAGATTTGGATTTTCTCTTTAGGGTTAATCTTGAGAGAAAACCCTAGTTCTTGATTCTTTGGATTATTCTAAAGTTCTATACTTCGTTTTGATATATCTAGGTGTTAAAAAGGGCGGGAAAAAAACAAAAAACCCATTTAAAAATGTCTTTTAAATGCTGAACGGGATCTGCGATGGCTCATACGATGGTCCATTGCTGGCTCGATGGTCCGTTAGTCCGACCGTTGCACTTGGACCAGAATAGGGGCTCACGACTTTAGAAGCGACGGCTTGGGCGATGGTCCATTGCAAGCTCGACGGTCCGTTGGCCTGACCGTCGCACTTGGCCAGTTGATGGGTTTACTACCTTGGTTACGACGGCTCGAGCAATAGTCCATCGCAAGCTCGACAGTCCATCAACCTGCCCGTTGCACCTGGGCGGTTCTTACAGTTCTCAGTAAAATGGCCATAACTTCTAACTCCGATATCGGATTTTGACAAAATTGGTATCGTTGGAAAGCTAATTCAATTTCCCACACGATAAAAAGTTTAAATTAGTAAAAATATATATGATTTAAACACTACTTACTTTGGAAGTTATTCCTTAATCTTATTGGGATACCATTTAGACTTAAGGAAAGTTTAGGGTATTGCATGACTTGTATCCCATATTATCCTTGAAAGAAGGATATACGTGATGAGTAATAGTGAACTATACATAGAATTAAATTCTCTCATAGAATTGTCTTAGAAATAGGGATATTGTGTGGGATTTCTAAGATCACAATAATCGTCTTAGAAATAAGGATGCTAATATGAGGTTTGGGATTGATGATTTTGGTACGCTCAAGAGGTATTTTAAAGAATACATGGGTAAAATGTATTGTTTTTCTGAATGAATAACACTAATACCTTATATTTAGCCTACCCAATCCCTTAACTAATATTTTGACTAACTTTGATTACCCACACATAAATGACCCCTAAGGTAACTTACCCCAAGGTTTCTCTTAATTAGATTTACTAGTCACTTGTTAAATCCCTCATTAGTGTAATAGTGAAATTTTGCTAAACAAAGATTTACAACAAATCCACCAATTTTACATTATTCCTTTGTTTTAGTTGGGCATTGCGGGCTAAATCCTAGTTAACTCTCAACATACAAAAGGTTTTGAAAGCTAGTTTACATTCTTTGTGGATACGACCCAGACTTTTATTGGGTTTAAATTAATGATGATTGCCTTAGATCAAAATAATAGTGTAAGTTAAGCATTATCACATACGCACTTCACATTACGCAACACTATGATTTCCACTCTCAACTTAGGCAATTTTCTTGAGTTGAGATGCATAATGTCCAAGGAGGACAAAGGACAAAAAAGGTTTACTGTAATAAAAATAGGAAATTTAATAGGAAAACAAGAAAAATAGTCTATACAATCTCAACATACGGATCAAGGGATACTTATTCATATTCAGAAGGTCATCTAGGATAAAAGTAAAATTATTTCAATAATGGCATATGATCTTTTCCTGACCACCTATCCTACAACCTAGAAAAGACTATTTAGGAAAGTTCTAGACTCAACACACAAAGGGAATAAAGTAGTATCTCACACATACATGGCACAAGGTTACATCATAAGCTACTACCTTTCCGGTTCATGGAATTGTTAGATATAATTATTATGTCCCTAATGCTAATGCCATAAAAAGGATTAACAATGGTTACACATATATACATATCACAAAATTCAAAAACAAACCTTTCAAAGGGGTATCATTTTTTTCAATAAATCAAAACAAAGTAGATCAACTGCCTTAGAAACTCATTTTTCTTCTTGTTAAAGAAAACAAAAGAAAACAAGACAAAACAAAACGTGTCCTAAAATTATCGGCTCTACTATGAACAAGACTCCAGAGAAAAAAGACACGATAACAAAAATCCCAAGAGGATGTCTAGACACACAAGTAGCCCCACCCTTAACTTATAATCATGAATTGTCCCTAATGAATTCGACTGCTACAAAATAAAAAAGTTAGAAAAATACCTGTGGCACCCTAGGTGAAAAGATCTAACGTCAACCTCACGATCACAGCTGCATAAATAACACAATGCCTTTGGTTTCCTCCAAAGAAGAACTTGAGTTAACATTGTGTCATGATGTGGCTATATTGGTTACTCAGACTACACCAGCAATCCCATAGGTTGTCTCCCATACAGTTCCCAATTTAACATCCTGGCACAATGCAAGTACCTTAGTTACTCAGACTTCATTTAGGTAGCCAAAAGGGGTTGCCTCTAACTTTTATGTCCACTTTGATCTTATGAATTGCACACCAAAGTTTTTATTCAATTTTCTACTATGCTCAAAGGGTAGTGGTATGAAAATTAAGGAACCAACCAATAGATGTAGCATGTTGCAACTCTTGTCCCTTAAGTAAGTAATGTAGTTTCTTGATTTTGGCCCAAAAATTCAAAAATATAGACATATTCTTCCTTTTTTTCACATATTTCCATTGGATTAGATGATTTGATTAATATCTTACAATCAAAATATAATGTTTAAAAATACCTAGAATATGTCCAATACATCCCTACTCAAGAATTGCATTTTGATTTACATCCTCACATAACTATAGCATGCACTTCTGAGTAGTAACAATATCAATAAAAGTATGATCAGGTGTTGAGTTATCAAATTTTAGCTCCTAAATTTTGATTATAAGAATATTTCCATCCTCACACAAATCATAACTAAATTGTTGAGCATTACAAACATCAACCTTTGCATATAAGTCTCTTTTTAAGTTGTGAATATCCATGCCAAAACTATCAACCTTTTCAATGACCTCCTCTATTTCTTTTGAAAGGAGTGCCAACAATCCTACCATTCTCTCATTATGGTCCAACAACTTCCAGAATTTTCATATCCTATGGTTGATTAATGAAAAAAAACTAAAAACTAGAGACCTTATTTTTTTCTAGTTTCTGATTCTAGAATGTCTGCATCTATTGTTCTTTACATTTTCGTATTATTTGAATCTCCTTATATAATTTTTTTAGTTCATATTGAGGGCCCCCCACTTCTTCACATCTGATCTCTTTTTCAAACTTCTGCTACTTCCTTCTACTTGAATACATATGGTCCCTTTGACTCTTATCACTTTATGATATTTATATTGGTGAAATAATCCATGGATTTTACATCAAATTTAGTGACTACGTGAAATAATAATTTCATAAAATTTAGAATGCTCTCATTATCCTCCAACAATATATAATCACACTTCAACAATAATGTATTATGTCAAAAGGGTAAGGATAAAAAAATAAGGAGCATTATCACTCTACCCTTCCTCTTGTAAATATGTCATATCAAAAAAGTAGAAAAATATAAGAAAATAAAACCCAAAAACTTCAATAGATTAAATCATTAATTCACGCAATATTCCCCAATAACGTCGCTAAAGTTTTGATGTACACCCAAACTACACCTCCTTATAAAAATAAACCTAATCCTGACAAAATATAGTAACACAATTATGTTGGGGTTGAACCCACAGGGAATATGTTGAACTATCTCTCAAACCATCTAAAATCATTAGGAAGTGCAAAAAGTAAAAGGGGGGATTTTGTTGTGTACAATGAGAAGTAACAAAACTTGAACGCTTTTGGTTGTAAACAATACAAAATGAACACTAGGACGGTGTTTCCCCTATATTTCTCTCAGTAGTTTTATCGTGCTCCATTGAACCATTCCAATATCTTGTATGCAGAATCTGATGAGTTATTTATTACTAATCGTCTTGTGAACCCCTAAGTGAATTTCACTTTTTACCTTTTAAGTCTCATAGAGCCTCCTTACAAATGCTTATTTTAGATTCTTGATTAATTATTACCTTTTGAGTCACTAGTTAATTAGATTTAAATAATGAGCTTAAGTAAATGAGGCTAATTAGCTTATATCGATAATTAACTCCAAATTACTATTGTTTTCTTTTTTTTCCTTTCTCAACTTCACTTTTGAAGTAAATAGTGAATATAAGGGGAATCCTAATGTTTGAAACCACTAATAAATCTCTTAAAATGAAGATGATAACAATATATGCAAGAATCTTTGTTGGGATAAATGTTGCACTCCCCCTACCTTGTTATTGAGCCAGGGTTCCCACAACCCTAGCTAAGGGATTTATGCACTCATTGTTGTGAAACATTTAATGGAATTCATGTTTGAAAGCATTAAATCAATCGTACATTAATTTATGAAAAAAATCCAAAGTCTCAGATTAATAATTTAGCCAAACATAACAACACAAGAATCCAAAGATCAAAATCTAATCTCAAAATCAAAATATATGTTTGTGAACGATAAAAGTGTGTAAACTTTCCCCTTAGGGTATTCCCTAGCTTTTTTACTAGCTAGAAAACGTCAAAAGGGTATTTTTAGATTATAGGGAAACCCTAGTAAATCTATCCTACCCAAATAATAAAAATTTGAGTCAGTGGCTACCTACAGATCCACTTACAGGCCGTAAGTGGAACCTACGAGCCGTTGGTGACCCCATGTAGATAGTAGACAACTTCTAGTGCTTCAAACTCTCTGGAACTCAACTTTTTGTCAACTATGACTCTTCCAACACCCCTTAGGTGGAACGTAGGGTGGAAGGCACCCTAAGTAGGTAGTCAATTTTTAACATTCGACTTCTTTTCTTTTAGTTAGCTCCTAGAACCTATTTCCATACAAAATCATCCCAATAACTCAATAAATCTAACAAAATAGCCTTAAGTACATGCATATTTATTTGTTTTAAGCATTGAACGTGTTGTGAAACCATAGCATAGCAGTCCTATACTTTTTGACCATATCCTTAGAAACACTAGGCACAAACTTACAAATGTATGCTTTAGGGTTGACAACAATTGTTGGTGCATATTTAGCCAGTTAAGTAAACTTGTAAGAATAATCCTTTACACTCATGTTCTCTTACTACAGGTTAATAAACTCCTAAACCTTTGAATACCTCAATTCAAGTGGGAACAATCTATCCATGAAAGTAGCAACAAACTTATTCAACTAAACCAGGCCAACATCTACACCTCTATCCTCTTTCCATTATTTAAACCAAGTGTGGGACACTCTCTTAAATTTATAAATATCCAAGTCTGTAGTTTTGATCGGAGTTAAACACATAATCTCAGTGAACTTTTGAATATCATTGAAGAACTCTTGTGGGTCCTCATCAGACTTAAAACCAAAGAATTCAGGAGGGTTCATATTAGTAAAATCTCAGACCTTAGTTGTTGATATATTAGTTAACGAATTGACTGGTGCTACAACCTATTGGTTAGTATGGGCTGTTTTTTCCTGAGCTAACACCTTGAAAGTATCCCGATACTAAACATGCAAGACATGTTCATTCAAAGTGTTTTTGAAGAGCGTTAGCCACAATATTTTGGCTTTACTGGAATGGTACAAGACACTCATATCATAATATTTCTACAACTCCATCCATCTCATCTAATAAATATTTAGATATTTATTGTTGAACACATATTGAAGGCTTTTATCATCCTTCAACACATCAACATGAACCACGTAAAGATCATTTTTCAGATTCTTAAGGCAAAACCCATTATTTCAAACTCGAGATAATGAGTTGGGTAATTCTTCTTATAAGGCTTGAGCTATCTAGAGTTATATTCTATAAACATACCCTATTGTATTAATACACAACTAATTTAATCACTACATGCATCCCAATAAACCATTAACTCATTCAAACTTACTAGTTGTGTTAAAATTTTAACTAAGATGAGTCATGTCTTCAACACCTAAAAATACTTCATACAGGAACTGAACCACTGAAAATTGATTTTTCTATAGGTTAATCTGGAAAGTGCAAGAAATAGTGAAAAATACCTCAAAAACACACCTATACTATCTAGCTTAACCCAACAAACTCCTAATATTTGTTGGAGAGATAGTTCTTCTCTAATTTCTTATTGCATTGGACATTTTGAGGATCAACCTTAATGCCCACACCAAAAAAATATGGATAATAAATTCTACTAATTTCAACAAGAATTCACAATTACCAAACTTAGAAAATAACTAACGTTCTTTGATTGTCTACAAGGAAATCCTCAAACAGTTTGCATGTTCATCCTCACTTCAAGAATAAAAGGGGATGTCATTAATAAACACAATGATGAACATGTCTAAGTACTGCTTGGAAACTCTATTCATCAAGTCCATAAAATTTGTAGGTAAATCTGCAAGTTCGAAAGACATAATAACAAGTTTAAAGTGACCATAGCATGTTTTGAAGGTTGTCTTTGGAAGGTCACATTTACTAACTCTTAACTGATGATAGCCGCATATGGGGGCTATCTTAAAATAATTGGCACCTTGGAGTAGGTCAAACAAGTTATTTATCCTTTCAATGGGATACTTATTCGATTGTGACTTTGTAAAACTGACGGTAGTCGATTCATATTCTAAGAGAACTATCTTATCTCGAAGGCCTTTTAATTACTCATTTGGTTTTTTTAGATTAGATATAGATATTCTTTAGAGTGGAATTGAAATAGGTTGGATATCTAGAAAGGGACCAATTTCAAAATTAATTTCCTACTTATGAGGAACTCTTGACAAATCTTTGGGTAACACACCTGGGAACTCATTAACCACTAAAACTGAAACAAGAGTTGGGATTTTTGACTTTCAATCCATAACCTAAACAAGATGATAGATGAACCCTTTAAAAATAATTTTTCTAAATTTAAGGTATAATAGAAACTGAACTTTAGGAACTGACGTACTACTGTTCCACTCTATGACTAGTCATTTGGAAATTGAAATTGGAATATTCTATTTCTATAATAAATTAAGACATAACAAGAGTGGAGTCAATATATACCAAGAATAACATCAAAATTAGTCGTGTCTATTTCTACAAGATCAACTGAGGTAACTTTAAGACAAACTGTGTTTGAGAGATTTTGTATCGCCATTTAGCTATGAATGAATCACCGACTAAAGAGAGACCAAGTAGGATTTTAAGAGGATCTCATAAATGACACCGAATTCTATTGCAATGTATGGAGTCACAAAAAGAACTATGGTTACAAGATCAAAAAATGCATACACATGAATATGGAAAGCCTGTAACATACCAATGACTATATCAGGAGAAACTTCCTGATCCTACCAAGTCTAAAGGGCATAGAAGATTTTGTGATATTGTCCACCACCTACACTAGATAAGGCACCCTATTGAGTTGGACAACATTATATCTTCTGAGATGCTAGATTGACTTTGCTAATAAGCACCCCTAACTCTCTATGAAGCTATTGGACACTCATTCAATTAGTGACCTGACATACCAAAACCAAAGCAAACATCGCTACTATCCATACACTAATATTTATGGTCCTTACCACACTTTTTGAAAATAAGTTGAGTACAACAATAGTTACTGCTACCTTGGAACTTAGAAGCCTGAGAATTTATTTTAAACTTGTGCACTAGAGCACTAGGGGAAGATCGTGCTGAAGCTAAACAATTTTTGCAAAACTAAGAATGATTACCACCATCTAACCTCTACTTAGAGAAATTAAAGTTACATGTTTTGTCCCCCTTACTCTATATTTTCTCCTCCTTGATTTTGTCTTTTTCAATTTATTAAGAATGAACTATCAACCTGGAGATTTCTTGTCACAACCTAATTTGCGAGTCATGATGGCACGTTATGATAGAACCTACTAAATCCCGCTAGTAGTTAAGTCAAACCTTAGCTCGAAGCTGATTTCAATGGGCTAACTTGTTGGAAAATGACCCAAAAATTGAAAAATAGATAATACAACTCATAAATAAGCAAGGAAATGGGAATAGTCCAAAATGTGGAGTTACAATAGAAAACCATCCTACGACCTGGTAGTGTCAGTATAAGAGCTACTAGAAATACATTATACGTTCTTGAATAATCGATGCAACCTATCTTGAAACAAAACATTAAATATAGACAAATATAAGGAAACAAGGGCAACTACAACTCTAAGATCTCACCCTATCCCTGAAGTCTAACACAACACCATCTCAAATCAATGACAATAGCTAGTACTCAGATCTACCACAAAAGGGTACAAAAGTGTAGTAAGAGTCCTAAAACAATGGGTACTCAGTAGGCATCATCGGTCAACTGTGCTTAATCATGATATAGATATGATAATAATGAAACATAACATAACTATGTTGAATTAAAGGGATAAACCTGGAAGTAACTCCAACCCTATTGTACTCAATTGAATAAATAAACTAGAATAATAGCATAAGGAACATGTGATTATAACAACAAGATTGTCCCCAATATTCTAATAAGTGCAAAAAAGTAAATAACATAATGCAAGACCCCATAAGCCTTGAGGGTACAATCAAGAATAATATAACTAAACAACCATGACATACCAATATTCATTTTATCTTTGGGAACCCATACAAATCATGTCATACTAAGAATCACTCCTCTTACTAGACTCGAACCTGTGTTTATCCTTAATATCATAACAAAAAGCTAGATTCGAACCAATATATATATCATGAATATGATAATATATTGCAAGACTCAAACTTGTATACATATATATATCATCAATATCATAATCAATTGCTAGACTTGAATCGGTATTCATAGCATGAATATCATAACTATCGGGTATTACCATAATTAGTATCAACTCCAAATATCAAACCGTCGTGACTATTAAGTACCTAGTCTCATCAATACTTTTAATAAGCATTTAAAAATTTATAACAACCTTATAAAGGTCTATCAAAACTAGTTCAAGTCTTAGCGTAAGGCAGGTCGAAAGGGGACCACTTTTAATCCACAAAATCATTATAAGGCAACTCTACCACAAACTAGACTAAGGTATCTAAATCCACCTTTATATAATAAGAAATACTTAATTAGACCTAAGAAACAAGTTCTTCTAAACAACTACTCAACTAAGCCAAGTATGCTCAGATTATAGTTTCCAAATAGAATAAAAGGTCCAACTAACCAAACTAATTTCATTCTTGTTACAATACATAAAATCCACACCAAATATAACATATTGTCCTAATAATACTATAAATTAGTTCAATCTATAAGGGAGGAAAATATAGCCTACTTGGATGCTGAAAAAAGCTCAAAGAAGCTGCTAAATCACTAATTCCCCCCTTCTAAGAAGCTTCTACAAGGTGACACGATATCAAATAACAACCTACTCATCAAAATGTGAACATTGATACCATTATTGAACTATTGTGCTTTGGGTCAAAAATTTTGCAAAAAATCTCGTGTGGGGCTCATTTACGAAAATTGTATCTTTTAAACCAACTCAATGTTCCTCTATGCTCAAGGAACATTTACCTTAAAATATGTGTGAGTTCCGAGCTATATTGGGGCTAAAATCAAGTCAATAATGTTTAGGTATTTTATAGAAAAATAGGGAAATAAACAACAAAAATGAATGAATCTTACCTCAAATTTTAAAGAAAATCGCATAATTAATCTTTATCCAAGCTCAAAAATTGCCAACAATTGTTATTCCAAAGCTATCCCACTCTTAAATGTTTAAGACTCCTGAGAATAGATGAGAAATGGGCTAAACAATAATAAATAGGGTATTTATAACTTTCCAGGTATGCGGGGGTCACGTTCGCGATCTGTAGATCGAAAACGCGATAGTAACCCACTGTCACCCTATAATTTAGGCGATACTCAGTAGTTGTGTATGTAAATCTTGCTTTGCTTCTTAGGATGTTGCATTTGCGATAGGATTATTGTTTCTAAAAAACTAACTGTTGGTTGGTTGTTCGTTAATGCATTCAGTGACTCATGAATGCAAGTGCACCAGCACTAGCTAACTGTCCTCCAATCCCTTGTGATTTATTAGAAATCATGTACATGCAAACGAGCTATGCTACCCTATAAATTTCAAAACTCCAAACTCAATGGAAAAGTCAAAACTTTCATCCGAGGTTATTTCAATGAAAAATGGGTCCCACACCCAACTTGACATTTTCTTAACTTTTGACCAATAGCTTAAAATGAGCCCGGATGGCCGTCTTGAAAAAATAGGGGCAATAAAAATTCTTGTTGCATTTTTTGCATACATGGTATTAAAACTACTTCAAATGGATATAAAAAGTGCCTTTCTGAATGGAAATCCAAAAGAAGCCTATATCAAACAACCTCTAGATTTTAAGACGCAGGTTTTTCTCTTCTTGTACTTAAATTGGATAAAGAGCTTTATGGTTTTAAGCAAGCAACAATGTCCTGGTATGATAGACTCTCAAAGTTTCTCATGGAAAATCGATTAAAAAGATATAAAATAGATAAAACTCTATTCTTAAATATGAGAGGTAGCAGTCTATTAATTGTTCAGATATATGTTGATAACATAACTTTGGAAGTACTTCTGAATCCCTATGTGAAGAATTTGCTAAACTAATGAGGAGTGAATTTTAAATGTGTAGGATGGGTGAATTCATCTTCATTCTATGTCTGTAGAATAAGAAAACTCCTCAAGAGATAATGATTTATCAGGAGAATTACATCACGGAGCAAATAAAGAAGTATAACAAGGGAGATTCAAAGCAAATTGATACCCGAATTGGATACATCTCAAAAATGGTCAATGAAGATTTAGTTCCTTCAGTGAATGAAAAACATGTATAGAGGGATTAATGGATCCTTTTTACATCTCAGCGCAAGTAGGCCTGACATTATTTTTAGTGTAGGAATGTGTGCTAGATTTCAAGGATGCCCAAATGAGTCCTGTCTGAAAGCTGCAAATTGAATTCTTAGATATCTGAAGGGGACAGGGGACTTGGTCCTATACTATTGTAATACCCTATACTTTTTCCTAGCTAATTTCATCTTAAGAATGTCTAGTATTAGTTTCTAAATTGAATGATGGTTATTCCATGAGAAATTTTCAAGATTTTCACTTTTTGTCATGTGGTAAATTCAATAAGCTTTCCATCGATATAATATTCGCCCAAATACAATAACCGGGTCAGAAGTTACGACTATTTCGAGTTCCTATCGTAAAACAACGCCATATTGGTCAGTCGCCTGCCGCGCCATAATCTGAAATGGTAATTTTCCTTTTCTAGTGTCTCAGTGTGATTTTCTCTACATCATGCCAAAGTTCTAAGTCACAAAAAAGGGGGCAATGCAATGGCTCTGTGTCGCGCCATCCCTCAATTTCCCAATTGTAAAATTCTAGTGAAACGGCGTGATAGCGCTACGTTGCACCAGGGGTCCAACTCAGAAAATTTTTACTAAAATTACAAGACACATCAAGGGTTAAAAGGGTCAAGTTCCTACCCCTATTTAAGTCATTTAACACATGATTCAGCTATTTTTCACCCAAAATACACTCTCCTCTCAAAAACCTCTCAAGAACAACCTAGGGCTTTTCATAGAAGATTCAGAATCAAGAATATTCTCTATCAATCTTCACGAAATCAAGAACCAAGGTATGCGTAATTTTTATTCATGGACTCCTTTTTATCCATGAATCCCAAGAATCCCTTTTCTAAATTCAAGTTTATGGATTTCCTTATGAATTTGATGATTGGGCTACTCTTGTTCATATGGATAAGGAGAAATTTAATTCTACTCCATGTTGGGTGATAAATTCTATGTGGGTTAAATTATTATAGATATAGATTCATACAAACCTATGACTAAATCCTTGAATGATGAAATTAGAATTGAACCATGATATTTAATTATTGTACAATGATGTTTATATGTACCATGCCTATAATATATTTGATTAAATGCCTAGATAAAGGAAAAGTATCTAACTAGCATGATACCATGAAATCCCCATGTATGTACAAGTTATGCCTATAACATGTTTTGATGGAATGCTTCTATAAATGTATTATGGATTAGGATGTTAGTTATATGTTCAAGTAAGTTATGCTTGGTCAGTTTCCTTCCCTCAAGTCTTAGGGGTACTTGTACTCGAAATATCAGTTGTATGCCCAGAGCCATGTCATGTTTCCATGATAATCTCTTTTAAGCTATGATCCTTAGACTTCAGACAGTCTTATGACTCAGGAAATCTCCATAATCTCATGAACACAGTCAGTTGTCAGATATAAGTAGTATTCCGTCAGTCAATAAAAGTCAGTAAATCAGTCTATGTTGAGTTCAGTAAATCTTGTTCAGTATCTATTCGGATGGGAGTAGAAATTAACACTGAGCGAACCCAAGGATGGTAACTCACCTGTTATATAAGGGTGTGATTCTTATAAGCAATCCTTGCATTTCAGAACTATGTAGCCAACATAGGTTAAGACATCATAGCCTGCTATATGAGGGTAGATGAGGTGGCTTAACCTGCTATACGAGGGTTCCCACCGTTCTCATTAGATTTACCTGTTATATTAGAGTCACTCACATATTTTCCTTACCAGTGGCGCAGTATTTACACCCTTCCAATCAAGGCACAGATTGGACCCTAATTCAGCTATAATGCATCATTTGGGGCATGTCGATTAGATAACTACCTCCCACAGTCTTAGTATCAATCTCAGTAAAAGAACTCAGATAGTTCTTTAGAATTCAAGACTATCAAATATAGTCCAGTCAGATATAGTATAGAACTCAGCTAGTTCTATTAGATTCAGGACTGTCAGATTTAGTCCCTCATGTTATCAGTTATCAGAATTTAGTCATTAGTTATGTTAGTTATCAGCATACTAATGTTATCAAAATTTTAGATATAGTTACTATGTATGCATGCATGTATTCTCATGTTCATATTAGTCAGTTAGCTAGTATTGTTTATACATATGAACCCCATGCATTCAGCCTACCTCACATGCATACCAGTACATTCAAAGTACTGATGCATTTGCGCTATGGTGTCTTATACCATAGGTTCAGAGAGACGACCTCTAGAGCATTAGTAGATTCCAGATATCAGTAGTCAGAGTTAGCAGTGAACCTCATCCATTGAGGACATGATTTTTTCTCTATTATCTCATTAATTAGTTTATTAGTTAGAGTTAGTTGGAAACATGTCCCATCAAATCCTTACTCAGACAGTTCAGTCAGTTAGAGGCTTTCTAGACTATCATTTTTACGACTTCAGTATGTTCATTTTTGTTTGGGGTATTCTATTACCACACACAAATATTATATCATTTAAATTATGATCAGTATTGAACCATATGGAATTTCAGTGTATGTTTCCGTATTATTATGTCATATTATACAGTGTATAGGTACAAATATTAGTCATGGGTTAGCTTGTGGTCCTTCGGGGTCATGAGCACCATGTAGCATTTCGGATACTAGATTTGGGGTATTACAAACTTGGTATAAGAGCCTAAGGTTCAATAGAGTCCTTTGAAGTCTGAAAGCCGCATCTATTAGAGTGTTATACATGGGTCTGTTGCACGCCACATTTATGTACATGAGGATATAAGATGTTTTAGGAACGATTTCCCCTCTTTCAATATTCATGTCATGCCATTGAGCATAAACTCAAGTCAATCTCTCAGTCTAATCTGTTTCTCCCTTTATTCTACAAAACATGCTTTCTAAAAGAAGAAACAAGAATTGGCCAGCCCCTCAGCCCGAAGAACCTTTGGGCAAACATATTTCTCATGCAGAGTTCTGAGCTATAATCACTGCTCTTGCTAACTCAGTTGCTTCTCATATTGAACAACCAGCTATTGTTCTGGCCAATCCAGTGGCCAATTCAGCTGCAGCCAGGATTTCAAATTTCACCCGAATGAATTCTCCATCCTTTCTCAGGTCTAAGACAGATGAGAACCCTCAGGAATTCCAAAATAAGGTGAAGAAGGTGACAGACATCATGGGGGTGACAACTTTTGAGAGTGCTGAGCTAGTTGCATATCAGTTGCAGGATATTGCTCATACTTGGTTCAAGAAGTGAAAATTAGAAAGGGCAGATGATGTAGGGTCGGATGAGTGGGAGGATTTTGCTTCTACTTTTCTTGATAGATTCTTTCACCTACAACTTAGGAAAGATAAGGTGTTAGAATTCATGAACCTCAAGCAGGGAAATATGACAGTGAAAGAGTATTCTCTTAATTTTACTTAATTAGCCAGATATGCCCCTCATGGGGTTGCAGATAGCAGGTTAAGGATGAGTAAGTTTGTTTTAGGGGTGAATGATAACATAGTTAATGAGTGCAGATCCGCCATGCCGAATAGTGATATGACTTTAGCCAGGCTTATGACTTATGCTCAGTAGATTGAGGAGCAAAAGATTAAGATGTGGGAGAAACAGAATAAGAGTGTGAAGACAGGTAGTTTAAACTTTGCTCAGCCTAAATCAGAAAGAGGAAACCATTCTCAGTTTCATCCTAAGTCATCAGTTCCATCTCCTTCTACAGCCAGTGCTCTAGTTCCTAAGTTCAGAGAGGGTAACAAAGACAGAGTGCTAGGCTCTAAGTCCCAAGGCAGTGCTAGCAGTACCCATACCTATCCTCTTTGCCAGACTTATGGAAAGAACCATCAAGGTATTTGCAGAGTTAGTAGTGGTATTTTCTTTGGATGTGGGAAGCCAGGACATAAATTCAGAGATTTTCCTCGGCCAGGTCCTGAGGGTCAACAGGATCGCTCCTCAGCTCAGTCTGGTCTCCCAAGTCGGTAAGGTGCCACCTCCAGTGATACTAGTGGGCAACACCCAAATTGTCTATATGCTCTTCAGTCCCGACAAGATCAAGAAAATTCTCCTGATGTGGTTACCGGTACATTATAGATCTTTCATGTGCATGTTTACGCTTTGCTAGATCCAGGAGCTTCTTTGTATTTTGTCACTCCTTATATAGTAGTTTATTTTGGAGTCAGTCCCAAAATTCTAGCAAATCACTTTTAAGTCTCTACCCTAGTGGGTAAAACCATCATAGCTCAGCGGGTATACAGGAACTGCCCAGTTATGATATCCCATAAAGTCACTTCAGCAAAATTAGTCAAATTAGAAATGACTGATTTTGATGTCATTCTTGGCATGGATTGGATTAATTCCTTCTATGCCACAGTTGACTGCAGAAATAGAATAGTCTAGTTTCACTTTCCGAATAAACCCATCCTTGAGTAGAAGGGTAGTACTTCAGGTCATCTTGTTTCCTACCTTTGGGCATGGAAAATGATATCTAAAGGATATGTCTATAATCTTGTTTGAGTTAAGGACACTAGTTTTAAAACTCCCAGCCTTAAATCAATTCCAGTTGTAGGTGAATATTCAGATGTCTTGCCCGAAGATCTTCAAGGAATTTCTCCCGAAAGGGAAATAGACTTCGGCATTGATCTTCTTCCAGATACTCAGTGTATATCTATTTTGCCATACAAAATGGCACCAATAGAACTCAGAGAACTGAAATAACTATTGAAGGATCTCTTATATAGGGGATTCATCATGCCTAGTGTGTCCCCGTGGGGCGTTTCAGTATTATTCGTGCACAAAAAAGACGGTTCTCTCAGAATGTGTATTCATGGTCAAGAACAAGTATTCTCTTCCCAGAATTGATGACTTGTTTGAAAAACTTCAGGGTGCTAGTTATTTCTCTAAGATAGAACTCAGATCCGGCTACCATCAGCTCAGAGTCAGAGAATGTGACATTCCGAAATCAGCTTTCCGTACCCGATATGGTCTCTTCAAATTCTTAGTTATGTCTTTTTGTCTTACCAATGCCCCAACAACTTTCATGGACTTGATGAACTATGTGTTCAAGCAGTACTTGGACATATTCTCCATAGTCTTCATAGATAATATTCTGGTCTGTTCCCGCAGTGAGCCTGATCATACAGACCATCTCTGAACAGTACTTCAGACTCTCAGAGATCATTAGCTATTCGCCAAATTTAGTAAGTTCGAATTTTGGATAAGGTCAGTAACATTCATTGGTCATATCTTTTCTGGTGATGGCATTAGAGTTGATCCTCAAAAGACCAAAATAGTAAGAAACTGGCCCAAACCTGTCTCTCCATCAAATATCAGGAGTTTCTTGGCTTTGGCTGGCTATTACAGATGATTTGTTGAGGGATTTTCTTCTATTGTATCCCTTATGTCCAAATTGACTCAGAAGAAAATCAAGTTTCAGTGGTCAGATCTTTATGAGAAGAGTTTTTAGGAGTTGAAGACTTGACTCACCTCAACTCTAGTTTTAGCTCATTCAGATGGTCCAGATGGATTTGTAACCTGCTATACGAGGGTCCCACCATTCTCATTAGAGTTACCTATTATATTAGGGTCACTCATATATTGTTCTTACTAGTGGAGCGGTATTGACACCCTTAAAATCAGGGAAAAGATTGGACCCCAATTCAATTGTAATGCATCATTTAGGGCATGTCGGTTAGATTACTACCTCCCACAGTCTCAGTATCAATCTCAGTAAAAGAACTCAGATAGCTCTTCAGAATTCAGGACTGTCAGATAAAGTCAACACAGATACAGTATGGAACTCAGCTAGTTCTATCAGATTCAGTACTGTCAGATACAGTCACTCATGTTATCAGTTATCAGAATTCAGTCATTAGTCATATTAGTTATCAGCATACTCATGTTATCATAATTTCTGATATTGTTACTATGCAGGCATTCATGTATTCTCACATTTATATTAGTCAGCTAGTCAGTATTTTTCTAGCATATGAACCCCATGCACTCATCCTACCTCATATGCATACCAGTATATTCAAAGTACTGATGTATTTGAGCTATGATGTCTTATACCATAGGTTCAGAGATACAAGCTCCAGAGCATTAGTAGATTCCAGATATCAGCAGTCAGAGTTAGCAGTGAGTCCTCATCCTTCGAGGACATGAATATCTCCCTATTATCTCATTAATTAGTTTATTAGTTCGAGTTAGTTGGAGACATGTTCCATCAACTCCTTACTCAGATAGTTCAGTCAGTTAGAGGCTTTATAGACTATCATATTTTAGACTATAGTATGTTCAGTTTTATTTTGGGTATTCTATTACCCCACGCAGATGTTATATTATTCAAATCATGTTCATTATTAAATCTTATGGCCTTTCAATGCATGTTTATGCATTATTATGTCACATTATGCAGTGTACAGGTCAGATATCAGTAATGAGTTTGCTTGTGGTAATTCGGGGTTATGAGCACTGTGTAGCATTCTGGTACCAAATTTGGGGCATTACAACTATCCACCAGGAGAGAATTTCTACTTGTTGGGCTATACTAATGCTGACTATACTGGAAGTTTACTAGATAGAAAAAGCACTTCAAGAATGGCATATTTTTTTGGATCATCCTTAATATCTTGTGGTTCAAAAAAACAAAATTCAATTGCTCTTTCTACTGTTGAGGATAAATATGTTGCTATAGTTTCTTGTTATGCACAACTATTATGGATCAAGCTTAAATTGAAAGACTTTTATATTGTCTATGATACTATCCCTCTAATGTGTGACAACGAAAGGGCTAAAAATGGACAAGAATCCAGTTCAACATAAAAGGACTAAGCACGTTAATGTGAGACATCACTTCTTAGAACAATGTTTTAAAAGGGGCAATCTGCATAAAGATTTTCCAGACTGAGGATAAGATAGCAGATATATTTACTAAGGAACTACACAAGGAACTATTTTTGAATGACAGGCTAAGGTTAGGCCTAATCAAAATGACTTAACCTACCATTTGAATTAATATTTTCCCAAAAAATTTTGCTATGATCAGGAGACATGTATCCTTTGTAAAGTATGTAGTTGTTAATCTAACTCAGGATCATACCTTTGCATATATACACCCATGGTAATATCTTTAGAAGAAACAAATGAAGTATGCATAAATATAAGAAATCACTCAAAGAAAGTGAGGGACCTGGTCCCATCGCTCAGGTTAGTAAGAATGTGCATGTTATTATTCATATTCTTTGACAAAAGGCCACATTCTCTCCCTATGTAAGAAAACTTATCTATGGAAAAATTGAAACCAATTTCATCTTTGAAGTAACTCCATGGACCCAGCTCAACTCAACTATCCAAATTATCTAAAGACAAATTCTTCTCTTCACTTACTCTTACATTGAAGATTTTTCCACAGAAATATATTAGTCCTTTGAAAATATGAAAAGAGGTTTGGATGGTCCAAAGAACAAAATAACAACCTGAAAAAAAGCCTTAGTATTAAATTCTAAATATATTATTAAAAGGCACCAGATTTCTGAGGGACCTAGTCCCACGAAGAAGAAAATCCTAATGATAAACCTAGCAGGGCTTGTAAAAAAAGAAAAACAAAATACAAATGCTAGAAAACACAAAAATTTTGTTAGTGCTGCTGCAAAATAAGAAAAATTATGAACTCATGATGAAGGTTATAATTCAAACCAATGAGGTTTCTAAGTTTGAATTGTAACACTGTCCTAAGATGACCTCATGTCTCCAAAACTTTTCCCATAATCAACCAAATTTTCCTCCAATTTCTGTGGCATTTTTCTATGGAAATTAAAATATAATTCTTTCACTGAAATGATACATAATTTGTTGGACATGAAGGTGTTCTTGCTTTTGTACTCTTTATTTGGTTCTACCTTAAACGTGTACTTCATGTTAGTGTTACCCCAGTGGCCATGAGTTAACTAACTTGTGCTTATTATAAATCTTAGTTTAACGTAATCACTTTTCAGTGATATCAAAAGGGGAAATACTGGTATCACGTGAAAGAAGGGATCTCATCTGAAGGAAGGGATCTAAAGGAAGGAAAACTAAAAAGTATTTATAAACAAAGGTAAGGTTGCAGGTATGAATACTGGTCTCATGTGAAAGAAGGGATGTCATGTGAAGAAAGGGATCTCAAGTGAGGAAAGCTAGAAAGTGTTAATAAATAACAGTAAGGTTGCATATAAGTATACATGTTGACAGGGGGAAGAAATGATGTGACGACTTATAGTGAAGGTATATGAGCATAATGTCAGGGGGGAGTATGCAAATGCACTAAAAGAGTTGTTGTTTTTAAATAAAGTAATTAAAGATTGATAAGTAATTGACAACAAAGGAATATGTCCCTTTGTTGCTTGCTGGTCATGGAAGAAGCATGATGATAGGGGGAACATTCATCTTCAGATGGTAATCACACTAATTAAATATAATGAATATATGTTGATTCTTAAAATTTAATGGTCGGTTTGTTATCATAAAAAATCAGTAAGATTGCTATATGTAGTTTTGATAAGGATCTGTTAAACTACAAGGCACAAAGTACATGGATGTGCAAGGTACAGTACAACTAGCATGCATTGTCTGCATAGTTTTGTCCTCTTGTTTAACAAACTATAATGTTCTATTTTGTACTAATTAGGACACTTGGTCCAATGATCTTTCAGCCCAAATCATCACTCAGATATAAAAGAAAAGAGACACCTCTTTATCAAATGGTTTATTCAATTACAAAGAGTGAAGAGAGGAAATAAAAACTCAATTTGAACACTTCTCAAGTTCTTAGCTATTTATGTGAGCATAAATTTAAATTGTTCTTAAGTGAGTACTGATTAGTAACTGAACTACTCATTCTATATGAGTTGTGTTTTCATTAATTGAGATAAGTTCTTAGGTAGAGTTGCTTAAGCTTGTGACTGATTATTGTTAAACAGTAGAATGGATCCTTGATTGAGTTACCGAGATGATCTTGTAGTAGAGTTGTGACTAGTGAAAGGATCCTAGAGTTAGGTAGAAATCTAGACTGTAATCAAGAGGTTTATTATAGTAGATTTCATGAGGTGCTTATGACTACTAGCCATGGTTTTTCTCTTTCGGTATTTCCACGTACAATTCATGTATTTTAACTTTCGTGCACTACCTTGATTTTTCTAGCACCTCATAGTTGCTTTATTATTCTATCACTTGTGATTAATTTTGAGGGGCCTAGTCCCTTACTATGTAATGCAAACCCCAAGGGTTCTAACAATTTGTATCAAAAAAGGATCACTCAAAATGGTTCACACCTAGATTATTCTGCTCATCATGGTTGCTTTAACATTATTAGGGGTGGAATGAAAGGAAGAAAAAAAGGAGAGATTCCTGACTTTGAAGACTCTATTGTATGATCTAGGTTAAGAGACTGATGTTGCACTTCTGGAAATGAGAATTGTTAGAGCTATAAAAAAGGGTGGTCAGATTAGCAAAAGGAATGATAAATATCCTAAAATCAAGAAGAATGGATGCATCAAGTTGTGTTGTAATAAAATTATTGGTTGCATGGGAAGACTCCTTAAGAAAATTTGAAAATAGTAAAGAGCATAGAGATGGGTTCTTGCTGAAAAAGGATGGTAAATTTGGGATTGGCGTTGGATACTAAAGCATCCACCGTTTAAGTGTCCAAAGGTCCACTTAAGTGGATGCTCTAACTGAGTCGTTGCACTAGATAAATATGGATTTTGCCAAGTTTCCACCGCCCCTTGGGATTCGTTTGGAATTTTGTGAATGCAAACGAACTACAATAGCCTATAAAATTAGATATTGCAGACTCCATATTGCCATCAAAATTTCCTAAGGAGCACTTTTACCGAAATCCCCACACCTAAGAATAATTTAGATGAAATATGAACCCCACACCTAAGGAGAACTTTTACCAAAATCTACCAAATAGCCTGAAATGAGTTTGAAACCCTTGGGACCTGAAACAAATGTCCTCATAGCCTAAAATTGGCATTTTAGAGCTGATAGAACTGTCTAAATTGGCATACAAGTTTGTTAACCTAGAGTGTTAGCCAAATAGTCAATCATTACCAACAAAGACTTTAAAATAGAGAATTGGATCTAAAAAACAAATGAACTACCTAGTAAGTGAACTGAGAACTACAACAAATCACAAATGTTTGGGGAAGCTATAAGAAATCTATAAATAGAAAAAGTATGAAAAGGAAGAAAATGACCTGGAGGGTCATTACATATGAAAAATACAGGGAAATGATAATGGTGAATCAATTCTCTTTATAGTAAAAAGTATTTAAATAGATACTATGATTAATGACGAATTAAAAATTTAGCTTTGGAACCTCAAATGTCTTCCACGTCTGTCAAATGATTGTCAAATATTTTTTGGCTAAATTCTGTTGAATATTAGCAAAGTATCAGTAAAAATAGTTCTAGTCCATGGCCACTCTAGGATTCTTACTATGTCTAGAAACAAAATGCATTAGATAGGCCATACATCTCAATCACGTTAAATTTACCTTTCCCAACCTCAATTAGCTCTTTCAAGCATTAGTAAATGTAGATGAACAATTATCACTCAAATGTCCATTTTAAAGCTCAACTAGAGTAGAAATTTATATATCATATGATTAATTTAAACAAGAAAACTCATTCATAAATCAAGAGTAATCAATTAATACAAAAGCATGAGATAAAATCAAAACCAAATTCAAAACACAAATATTACATTATTTATAAAAAATATCCAAGAATAAATTTACCTACATTGAAATAATCGATACAAAGCATGAAAATTAAGAAAGGTTTGAGAATAATCCGCTACAAATCTTCTAAATCGTCACTCCAAGGGTGTTGGTTCGAGAACCCTATACTCTTAGGTTGAGAAATATTCCAATGATAGTATTAGAATAGTTGGATATCAAGGTTTGATATTCTTAGATTATAATTGTAAACTTCCAGATCTTCCCCTGACGTCTGACCACTTTCTGCATCATTATTGCAATTATGAGCCTCACAATTGTAGGACTCCAGCTCTTTGTTTACTATGGTTGTGACTATTTACCACATTATTGCATGGGCTGAACTTTAAATAGGTCACATTTGCAACCATACTTTATCACGATAGCTATTAGTAATTTCCTTCAATATTTCAAACTTTTCCATTTCAACTCCATTTTGCCTCAATTTTACTTTTTTTCATCAGAGCTCTTTGTCAACAAGAAGTTACTTGAAATCAACACCTACAAAATGATAATTAACCTCATATTATGGATTAATTGTGAAGTCCAAGCTATAACTCCTCTCAAAAGTTTATATGGTTGCTGCCAAATATTGTAACCCAACAAAGGTTAGGGTCAAATCCCAAGGGAATACGTGGAATTGTGGCTCTTAGCTATTATAATCAACTTGCCGAACTAGAAAAGTAAATGGGCGATTTTGAGTATCAATGTAGAACAAGTGGCAATTATCAACTTCGATTATAATCAGATTTAAGTGAACACTAGAATTGTGTTCCTCCTGCCTTATCAACTTTGTCCACTTATCGTGCTATGTAGAACCAGCCCAATACCTTGCATGAAGAATCGATAAGTTATGTAGCTTCTATAGTATTTTGGATGAGTAGAAGTATCTTACCCCTTACCTTTTGAGTCTTAGGATGTCGCCTTACTAACCCTTATCTTAGTCCCCATTAACTATTACCTTTTGAGTCTCTAGTTTTTTTATAAAATCTAACCGTCTTATGTAGATAAAACCTACAAGCGTGGATGAACAACTAATCTCCAAATTACAAATGTCTTTATCTTTTCCTAGTCACTACTACTCTTTTTTAGTAAGTAGTTATAATCTATGCAGGTTGCTAATTTATGCACCCATTAATAAAAATATTATATTATAGATAAAGCAATACATGCATTGTTATCGATTAGGAACAACAATAGCATTTCCCTAACTTTATCAATCTGCCACGGTTTCTAGAACCCTAGCTATGGGTTTTTATCCGCTCATTCTTGTGAAGTAATAAACAACATTCATAATTGAAATCATAGATGAAATCAAAATAATAAGAAGTAAAAAACCCACAACTATAACTGAATTAATAAACTGAAGTCAATACAAAAGAATCCCAAGATCAAAATCTAATCTTGAAATAAAAATATGTTTATGTGTATCCAAAGTACGTCATAGGGTCGAACAAAATATGAAAAAATAGGGTCAATGGCCACTTATGGTCTCTATTTGCGTCCTAACCCTGGGCACAGGTAGCACTAGCGGCCTGTAGGATGGGCGCAAGTGTAAGGACAAAATTTTCCTACAAGTCAGTTCTTGGTAGTTTGGACTTTAGGCATTTGCTTTGCCCATGTGTGGTCCATAAGTGCTACTTGTTGTCTACATGTTGACTTAGCAAGTGCCAGGAGTCATCTCTTAAGATCTTCTTCAATTCTAAAACATGTTTTGATCATGAACAAGCTAGAAAGTGTCCCGAACATCCATAATTTCTCCAATAAGTACCCAAAAATACCATTTTCAAGTTTTTCACAAACTTATCATTGAAAACATGATTTCCTGCTAAACATACCCAAAATGCATCATATCTAACAAAACAATCTCAAAAACTTCCATATTTTTCTTGGTTTATGGATCTAAAGTGTTATATTTCTAAAGCACATCAATGCCCTTAACTTATAACGTCTGCATGTCCTCAATAACAAAAAACAACAAAATAAAAATAATGCTTAACTGGGAGAATCTAAGATATTAAAGAAAGTTAATCAATAGTTTTATGCTCAAAACACAACACTCTCTCCAATCTCACATTTTCAAAACCTATTGTGAATGAACATGAAGCACACCAATGTGACACAATGGGATAAAGGTACTGCATTACATTAGCAACATACAACCACACTTATGTACATGTTACACTACCCAAGACAAGAAAATAACTAGAAATATGACTCAAGTTCCCTCAAAACAAAGATATCCCACTCACTCATATATAGTAATGCATATAAATGGAGGGACAGTCAAGAAACACTCACTCTTAGAGGAGAAGATCCAATCAATGTGAAACAAATACCTTAGGCTTGCTATTATTTTCCTCAACTTAGTATTCAGACAGTCAAGCTAGGATCACTATAGGACTTTTGCCATCTTATAATGTAGGCTTGGGGGTTGGTATGATACGTATGGACATATCAACTGGCTAAGACTCATTCGCACTACACTAACCTTGGGGTTTTACTTACTGGCCAATTTTTTTACTTTATTTCCATCCTTATTTCTCCCTGTTTATTTTAATGTACATTGAGGTTGGGTGTGGTCTTTTATTCATTCTTTTTATTTTTTCACAATTTTTTTTATTCTTTCTATCTTATTTTTTTCTTTTTATTTTAATTTTCTACCATACCCAACCCTACAAAGTTTTTCTCTTAATTTACCCTTCTGCATACCGATTTTACACTGCACACCCCTATAATAGCAACCCTCAACTTAGGCATTTTGCATGAGTTGAGGTGCACTATGTCCATGGAGGACCAGGGCCAAAACTGGTTAATTGTAATATAAATGGGAAGGTGAATAGGTGAAAACAAAGAAAAAGGCTACAAGGCTCAAAATAGTGATCAAAGGATACTATTTCACACATGGAAGGTCATTTAGGATAATAGTGGACTAAAATAAGAAAACGACTTATGATCCTTTCCTAACCAATAATCTTTCAACATAGGCAAGACTAAAAAAGTAAGTTCTGACTTTAACACACAAAGGGAACTATGTAGAATCACACACACACATGGCATAGAGTCAATATTACAAACTACTACCTATCTGGTTCATGCAATTTTCAACAAGGGCTTATCATGTCCCTAATCCTAGTGTCGTAGCATGATCCACAATTTTTACACATGTATACATTCACACAGTCTTAAAACACAAAAATTTGGACGGGTATCATTTCCTCAAAAATCAATAAAAAGATGATAACTGCCCTAAATACTTAAAAATCTCCTAATTACACAAAACATATCACAATACAAAACAAAACACAATACAACATAAATAACCTAGACATGTCGTTCTAAAACCATACCATGGTAGATAGGAAAAGAAGCATGACAACAAGAACCCGCAATGGCTATAGTACATTCTACCCCAACTAAAAACTATGCATTGTCCCAATGTTCTAAAATAATAGAAAATAAAGGTAATGAGGACATACAGGGGATGCTTTAGGTTTCTATCTCATGATCTTCACTAGATGAGGGTATATCTACTGGTGGAGGCCAAGGTGGTGGAGGGGCACTATAATAAGATAAAACCACAGCTATCTCAGCATGCCTCTAAGTACCAAGAAATATATTCTTGGTCGAACTATGGGTGGCCCATTTAAGGGCTTTCCTATAAGGCATGTACAAATTTTATAATTCCCACTCCTGACCTCTCTTGGTCATAACTATGAGGACCATTATATCATCTCCCATAAATAAATCAAATCATGTAGACTATGTGGAGGTGATGGATTAATAACTAGGATACAATCGGAGGGATGGCTGATATGTATCTATCAGTGGGAGAGCATAACTCTATACTAAGTAGGTCCACCTCTTCCCTTATATCTTCTAGATATGTCGTCTTAATCCTGATGAATTAGGATGATACTTGAGTATCAAAAGAATCTATAAATGTGTGCAACTCATATCATAGCTCTAACGTAATAGCTCGATGCGCATACTACATTTCAGCTTCAACCTTCTCTAGGGTAGACCAAAATCATGGCTTGACCTGCTTATATAATGTCACTACCCCAATCTCAATAATCAATATCTGAGTGGCCATCATCTCTATTCTCTTCTTAACTCTAGGTATATCTAGCACAATGAACCTTGTAACAACATCCTCATAAACATTGTCAATCACAGACACCACTCGAATATCATCTAGTTATTGCACTGTCATACACAGCTAAAAACTACATGATCACTATTTACTTTGAAGGTGATCTCCCCCAAGTCCATATCAATCAACACCCTACCAGTGTATATGAAAGGTCTAACCAATATGATAGGGGCTTGAAAATTCACCTTGCAATAAAGAACCATAAAATCTGTGGGGAACATAAAGAATGCCACTCTTACCTCTACGTCACATAAAACACCTATCGATTTTATCAAAGATGAGTCATCCATCTATAATTGTATGGGCATAGTCTTAAGTTCACCATCCTCATCATTTTTTACTTAGTAGCATCATATTTACTCCTGATCCCAAGTAATATAAGATATCTTAACATTGAAAGGCCTAATAAAACACCAAATAGTGACTGTTCTGTGATCTTTCTTTTCTACTAGTGGCAAGGAAGTGGTCTTATTATAAGGGTGCACATGATCATTGGACTCGATCACCCAATCCTCACCTCTATCATACTCAAAATTATGACCACCCCATGTTGACTTGTAAGACTCTACCTTAGGTGTCTCATCACTCTCAGTGTTATCTATCATCAAATCCTCAATATTAGGTACAAGGGGATCATTAGTAGTGGCACCACAATTTGTAGTGATATCTAGAAAATGACTTATAACTAGTAAAATCTGAACATTTTCACTCGAAAGAGCAATAGGTAGTTTCTATTTGATCATATCAAACATTTGCCCAAAATGGTGCTACAATTACTTGATATTTATGGAAGGAGATTCCACCTTTTGGTTCAACCCTAAAACGTTAGCCTTAATCTCCTTAAGGACGTTCTCCTGATTTTCTTGACTATTCACTAGTTAAGACAACATTTATTTCATTCTTGATTTCGCATCTCATCTTTCAGGTGAAATGTACTTGTGTCCCTTCTCATTGTAATCATCTATCCATATTTAGTAACCTTCACTTTATTTACTGTGGTCTCTATATTTATCATCATAGTTTTTCCAAGTATGGTTTCCTTTCCCTTCGTCTCAGAAACACTATAATCAACGAATTGAATGCCTAGCCTCCTCTTCTAGTTCAGACTCATAACCTCTGGAAGTTGTACCCGGTCCTCCTACTGTATAAACTTTCTCAAAATTCATATTCACGAATTTCTTTACTATAAACCCAAGATTAGTCCTCAATAATGCAACCTCTTGTGCTATGGAATTATCAGCTACTCTCTGGCTATTATCAGCTCTAATGCCCAAAGTTCCAGAACCCTTCTCTAACTCTCTTTGCCACCGTCGATTAGTGAGAGACATTTAGTCTAGAATATAAGACGATACCTCCCAATGTAATCTCATAAAAGCTCCTCCCAAGAGAGCATCTATCATTTCTATATAGAATAACTCTAATAAGTTTCTCCCTATATTAATCACAATAATAAAAAGTAGAAAAACCCATAAAAATAAATGTTTTAATCAACTGAAGTCAATATAAGAACATCCAAAGATCAAAAGCTAATCTTGAAATCAAAATATTTTTATGAGTATCAAAGTGTGTTACTTCTACCAAAAACACATAATGGGTATTTATAGTACATAAGGAAACCCTAAAACCAAAGCCCAAATGAAATAGGATAAAAAAAGGTCAGTCGCCACTTATGGTCTTCACTTTGTCCCTGAACATGGTCCCAGGTACCACTTGAAACCTGCAGGGTGGGCGTAACTACAAGGACAAAATTTTCCTTCAAGTTATCTCTTGGAATTTTGGACTTATGGAACTTACTTTTCCCATATGTGGTCCATAAGTGATACCTGCGGTCCACATGTTGACTTAGCAAGTGTCGGAAGTCATCTTTTAAGCTCTTCTTAAATTTTCGAACATACTTTCATCTCTATCAAGCCTAAAAGTTCTCCAAGCATCGATAATTGCTCCAATAAGTAGTTAAGAACACTTTTTTCATCTTTTCATGAACTTATAATCCAAAGCATGATTTCCTGTAAAACATACCCAAAATGCATCATACCTAAAAAAGTAACCTAAAAACTTATATATTTTCCTAGTTTTAAGAATGAAAAGTGCTATATCTCTATATCACATCAATTAAAAACATAAATCCATAAGTAAAGACACATAAATTTGTGTCAAAATTGCAATTTATCACGAAACATAGCACCAACTGAGGTTTGCTTAAAATTGGGGCCTGGAGTGATACACCTACCATAATACCAACTGATGTCACTGAAGTTTGGTATAGGAGTAGTGTACCAACCATACCATAAGAAACTTGTGGATTAAGATTTTTCCTAGTCTCATTTCTCCACTCAATGCACCATCTTAATTTTTCCCTCAAACTCATTCATTGTTGCTCACAAATGTCTGAATTTTTCTTTATGCTACCATGGGTCTATTTCAACCACAAATTCCTAAAAATCACCTAGACATAATGGTTAGTCAGCTATCTGTAACATTCAATCAAAAAAAGCAATTATATTTTATATTATTCTCAAAACTTGAATAAATGTGGGTCGAACACGACAAACTGGCATATAAATACTCCCAAAATCACTTTGTTTCTCTCGAAGGTAATTTCCTGGGAAAAGATTCCCTAAAAATCATTGTCATCCCAAATTTCTTCAAAGAGTTTTATTTTATCATGCCGAGTATTTTAAATGTTGCAAAAACTATGTTATAATATAGACCAAATTTTTCTAATTGTATCTTGATAGCCACTCTTTTTTAACTAAATAATGTATTTTAGGAATTTAATTTATCTTTGTCCATTTTCATTTTCTGACTCTTCTTGCTTTTTCTACATTTTGAGCTTTTCTATGGATGATCCAAGTCATTTATGACTTACTGGGACTAATATTTCAATTTTTGGGTATTTTGTTTATTTTTCATAGTCATTTCCCTATTTTGGAAATTTTGAGGTTGAGAAAATGGTATCAGGCAAAAACTTCAGGTAAATGTCCTCGGATGACGAATATAATAGTTCTATTAGCAATGAATTATTAAATTTAGTCTAGGTGGGACATTAGGCTCTAGTCCTAAGAGTTTCAAGATCATTTCAAGATATTTTATTTATTTTGATAAATTTAGAACCTTTGGTGTAGGGCCATCTTATTTTCAAAACAACCTCTATTGGGAATTTGAATTGTTTTGATAAGTTTAGAATATTAAATTTGATAGGCTAGAATAATTCCTTTGTATGCACGGTGTTCTGGCCATATCAATAAAATCTAGTTGAGATATGTGGAGGTTCCAGAAACTTTTGGTGTAAAAATTATCAGGTTTAGCCACTTAAGTGGCCCTTTCACTACCTTACCAAAGTTGATTTTCTGGTTAGGGTGTCGCATAAAGGTGTTGTATGGTGTCAGAAAAATCCATCTAAGCGGTAGTTTATTCAACTTATCAAAGTTTTTTAGAATCTAAGGATCTACTTTAGCATAGCCAACTAATCTCACCAGCATCGTCTTAAGATATCACTCTTCAGCCTTAGTGGTATCGCTTTATTGGCAAATGCTATATGCCCCTTCCATAATTTTTCACTTATTCTTGTAAGTGTTGGAACCATTATTGAGTGTGAGAGTTTTAAAATAGTGGTTTAATCATAAGTTGGAGATAGGAATAGCTTGGGGATGTTAAAATGGTCATTTTCCCATCATTATCTCATAAGTTCGCGATGTAAATCGCATCAAATTTATTTTTTAATTTAATATTTTTCCTCATGCATTGTGGGCTATTTAAGGCTTGAATTCGAGGTTTGGTAATGCCAAAATATTGAGCCCTAGCTCATGGTTCCTGAGGGACATTATTGCAGTTTTAATTTTTGGATTCCATAAGTGGTCCCCATGAGTGATTTTTAACTCAATTTCTATCTCAAAAGTATAAATTTTCAATATGGATATGTTTATTCTCCTTTTGATGCCTAGCTAACTATATTGCTATTATGATAGTGGTTAGAGGCTTCTTTAAATAGAAAATCTCTAATATATAGGACTTCAAGTTTTTTTTACTATGTCAGGTAGGCCAGACATACCTTTTCTAGACTTTTCACTTTTATAGTATTGGTATGGTATTGTGAAAATTATTGGTGGTTTCTATTGTTTTGATAGTCATTTTGTCTAGTGTTGGTTATTTTAGCCGATTAGGGGGCGTTTAAGGTAGATTTTTGCCTTGTTTCCCCCATGTTGGTAGTTGTTTCTCATATAAGACTTGATTTAGATTAGTTAGCGCCTTGGGGAGGGGTTTATAAGTCTTTGACTACATTTATATAGATGATTGCCTTAGGTTAAGTCTTTTTGGAACTTGTAATGGGTTTTATCACCTTTTTTAAGGTAGGTAGCTTTAGGATAACATCTTTTTAGATATAAATAATCATAAGATTGCTTCAAGAGGTTGGTTATTGGAATTAGACACAGTTAATCACTATGTAGTCTCATTAGCGTTGATATCCTTGGAATATACTATTTTGGCCTTATGTCACAATTTTTGCATAAATATATACAATGTTGCACTCCTTTAATAAATTTGGCCTTGTAAAGTAGAAGATGGACTAGATAGACTCAGAATGAATCAGAAATCCTAGTTATTATTAATTATTGTTATTAAGTTTTTGTTCAAGCCCGACTCCTAGTTTAATATTTATTACTTATTAGTTTGGATTTTAGTCAAACAACTTCTTTACTATTTATTACTTATTAGTTCATTTCAAGTTTGGAACCCAATGCACTATTTATTATCCAATAGTTTTTTTTCGAGTCCATTTATTTTTGTTGATAATAAGTTGGAAATCCGATTGAGATAGTATGATTTATGATTATGGCCAGAATAAGGATATATGGTATGCTTATAACATATCATTGCTCGTTATTACATGTATGATAATTATACTTATTTTATTATAGTATTACTCTTTGCTTGTACCAACTATGCTTATAGGGGCTCGATTGGGTCTATTATTATTTTTTCATGCACCTGTTGGGATTATGAGAGTCTATCTAGATTATCTCCAGGCATTTACTTCTATTTCTGAGTATTTATATTCTTTTTTCCTCAATTATTTAATATAGACTATTACTTTAATTTTGACCCTTATTTATTGCCTATTAGTATAGATTTACACTATATTTATCTTTTAATTTAATTGAGCTTAGTCGGTCTGTGATGCCTTCTAAGTACCCCATGTTTTGGTACTCATGCTAAACTTCTGCATCTTTTTCTCTGATGTAGATCTGAAACACCCTAGATGTTCATCACTGGATCGTGACCTCTGAGCTTACCATCCTAACTACGACTATCCTTGCGAGTTGTAGGGAGTCATTACGTGTCATGGGAACATTTTTGTAACATACCTAGTAAAATTTGTTTAAGTCATTATTTTTACTATGACTACCATGTCACAAATGGTAAGGACTCTACACGACACGTATAGTCCTTTCGTAAGAAAATAGTGTGATGAACAAAGTATTCTTTCCTGAGTAAGACTAGGATATAATAAGGCATAAGGTCCTTCTATTACCAAAATAGTGTTTGGGGTCCTTGACACTATCAAGACTATGACTGAGGGGAAATGAGAAATACGGTGACCCTACCAATCATAAGGTCATCTGTAATGACTAACAACTTATTTTCTTGCTTTTTATAAGGGTATTATAGACATTTATATCGTATTCCAATAATAACCCATGACATATAAACATACTTGGGGCCCAATTTTCATCAATAATACACATCAAACACACTCTCTTCTCTCTCAAATTTGCTCAAGCATCAATACTTAGGGTTTCCAAGAAGTGGGTCATGTAGTGCTTAAAGGGTTAAATTATCTCCCTAATCTTAGGTAATACAGGCATGTGACTCTATCCTTAAACTCATTTATGTAATGCATGAATATACAAGGTTAATTATGTGGATTTGAAATAATTAGTTTGATACAGTTGAGGGGTTTGTCATTAATGGTTCTTAAATTGATTTCCCCTCGTTTGTTATGTGGATTTGGAATATGTTTTTTGAATTCTCTCAACCATCAATACTTAGGGTTTCCAAGTAGTAGGTCAAGTAGAGCCTCAAGGGTTGTATTCTCACACTAATATTAGGTATTTCCCTTGGTTAATTAAGTGGATTTGAAATAAGTGTTTTGATAAAGTTGAGTGGTTTAGCATTAATGGTTTTTAAATTGATTTCCCCTGGTTTGTTATGCATTATTCATTCTTTATTTATAGTTTGAACTAATAGGGTTTATAGGATTTGTGAATAATCAAAGGTGCTATGTTTTCCCTAGTTGTGATGAATTTTTCTTTGAAATATGTTGTTAGAAATGTAGTCCCCACCACCTATAAGTTAAATTGATAATGATACATGGCTTTGTCAAATGTTTGGACTTGCTCACTTGTACTAATACATTGGCATAAAAGGTTAATGAAACATGGTATGATTTTATTTGAACATAGGGGTATGTGGATTCCACAGGTAAATGTTAATGTAATCTAAGGGGTCATAAATTTCCCTCGAGTGATGGATAATACATTATGGCATGGAAATAAACTTGGAAGTGGCATTGGTATGACAATACCAATGGAATACCTAAAGGCATAATTAGTTCAATAAATTGGGAATATGTGTTAAATATTTTATTTCAGCTTAAAAATGGGTTTTGTAGACCATGAAAGTAGAGGTCTCGAGTGAAAAATATAGGAAATTGCATTTGCCGATGCGAGGGTCTAAATAATCGAGAGGTTTGAGTCTCCCTTATTATTATTTTATGATTGGGAGGTTTGAGTCCCTCATGTTATATAATTTTGTTCTTAAGTCAACATTAATTTATGTTAGGAGGTTTGAGTTCCTTATCTGGTATATGATATGTGATTATCCTCTAGTTCATGCGGCTATATGCACTGGGCCCCTTCTAGCCGGGTACGAGATGGGACTATATCTCCATGCAATGCAAGCATAAAAAAATTTCCACTTTTCTTGTGCAGTGATTTGGTGTTCATGGATAGCTCGTAAGTAGACTTAAAGTTGTGAGCTTTCATCCTTCAAAAGACTGTATTTTATGTTTTGGTTTTGTATGTCTTAGACTTTGTTTTAGACTTGTTTATGGATATGGTCAAGGACATGTCCCGACACTTTATTGATTTAATTTTTAAGAAGGTTTTGTGGATTAATGTGGACATGGGTGGTGGATTTTTGTTGGTTTTTTTGGTTATCGGTTATAGACACATCTTAAATTCTTTGAACTTATCAGATGATATCTTGTTATATGTTTAGAATTTTGCCTCTCTTAGGCATTGTGTTCGATTTTACTAGGCAATAGGGGTTATCTTTGGTCCTCGAAAGACTTGAGATGCTTTTCATGGCTAGGCCCTAGTTTGGGTTATGACAAAGATGGTACCAAAGCCAGGTTTGGTGTCATTGGATGTCCACAAATTCGTATAAAGTAGAGTCTCTTATATGGGTATTTTACACGCCATACTTATAAGGGAGAGGCTATGAGGCATTTAGGAATGTTTTTCTCTCTTGTGATCTACTATCGCTCTGTATAGTTTAAGTTCTTGAAATATTCTCTAATTCTCATTTTTTTCTTTTCAAATCATGCCTCCCAAAAGATTTGATGTTTGAGAAAACTCTTCGGTCCTGCTTAAGGATAATGTTGATGGGTCTTATCCTACTCAAGAATTTCAAACCCAATCAAGTGTTTCTACTTCTGATTGCCTTAGTGGAGTTCCATCGGTCTCGACTTATCCTACTCTAGAGGGTGACACTCATGCTCACTCACCTCTGGTAGAGATTATAAATGTTGAATTTCATCACTTAATTAATCTATTGACCCAATTAGTAATATCTTAATAACAACGATCGGGTCCTGCTAGTATTGTTGCAAGTTGTTCTGAGGACACTACAGTTGGCAAGTTTATGAGGTTACTCCCTCTGACTTTCACTGGTACTATAGTTGAGGAAGATCCAAAAGGGTTCATATATGAAATAAAAATATATTTGGAGTGATGAATTCTATTTATGTAGAGGATGTAGAGTTCTCCACTTATCAATCAAAGAATGTGGTGTATCAGTTGTAGGAGGAGTGGGATCAGTCTAGGGATGATGATGCTAAGTCAGCTTTGTGGGATGATTTTTTGGGTGCCTTTCTTGATAGATTCTTTCCTCAAGAGTTAAAGGAGTCAAAAGCTGAGGAGTTTGTAAATATGAAAAATCCACAATCATAGTAAAGGATTATGTGTTCAAATTCCATCAGTTGTCACGATATTCTCTTGAGTTAGTGTCTTGCATGAGGACTAGAATAAGGAATTTTTCTTCTGGGTTATCCCGTGATTTGATTCTAGCGAGCACGGTTGCCTATTGAAAATGGATATGGATATCTCTAGACTTGTGGTATATATTCAATAAGTCAAAGAGAAAAAAAAGACTCAAGGTGAGATAGGTTAATGGCAGAGTAAGAGATTTAGATATTTAGATCAGGGAGGAGGCCAATGGTAAAGTAGTAGAGAGATGGCAAATAGTCTCAGAGAAAAAATAAAGGGATTCTTAACTCCTATATGATGTATAGTGCTAGTTACCTAAAACTTTCTAATAATCAATATTTTTAGAGTGGTGATTGTTCTAGGGCACAGGGTGTAAAATCTCAAGCTAGTGGTACTCAGTAAGAACCATCATATCCTTCTCATATATATTGTGGTTAGTTGCATTATGGTAAGTGTGAGAATGGGAGGAATCGGTTCTTTAACTCTAGTCAGATTTTTTATATGCAACAGGATTGTCCTTCAAGGGTTGCTTTTTGGGCCAAAAGTTTCCTATTGCAATTTATCAGCTCCTACACCAAAGGGTGCATCTTCTTGATCCATCACTGGTTAAAACCATCTTTGTGCTCTTACTACCTATTAGGAGTATGAGGTATCTCCTAATGTCATCACTAGTATGCTGAAATTCTTCTCTCGTGAAGTGTATTGCTTGCTTTGTCTGTGGTCTACTCTTTCTTATGTGACCCCATTTGTGGCAGTGCATTTTGGTTTTGGTCCCAAGTGTATCTAGAATTTAATTTCTATTTCTACCCTAGTAGGTGACTTTGTGTTTGCTAGATGATTATATAAGGGTTGTGTGGTATTTTTTTATGGTAGGAAAAATTTGGTGGATTTTATTGAATTAGACATGGTTGATTTTGATGCCATCTTGGGAATGCATTAGCTGCACTCTTGTTATGCCTCTTTAGACTATCAGATCCAAATGGTCATTTTTAAATTTCTATATAAGCCAGTTTTTCTGTGGGAAGGGAGTTCCCTAATTCCTACGGAAAGGTTCATATTATATGTTAGATGCCTAAAATTTATTTCCAAGGGGTGTATTTATAATTTTTTCCATGTTAAATATTCTAACTCGGAGGGTCCTTCCTTAGAGTTTGTGCACATTGTTAGTGAATTTCCTTAAGTCTTCCCTTATGATCTTCATGGTGTTTCTCCTGATAGTGAAATTTATTTTGGGATTGATCTTTTTTTAGATACTCGTCCTATCTCTATCCCTCCCTATAGGATAGCTCCATCTGAGTTGAAGGAGCTTAAGAAAAAATTTAAAGATCTCCTTGGTAAGGGTTTCATTCTCCCTAGTGTATCTCTATGGAGTGTTCCTATCCTTTTCGTGCATAAAAAGGATGGTTCCCTTTTGTTCTTTGATTACCGCTAATTGAATATGGTGATGGTAAAGAATAAGTACCATTTTCCTTAGATAGATGACTTGTTTGACCTGCTTCTGTGTGCCAAGTATTTCTCCTAGATTAATCTTTTTTTGGGCTATCATAAGCCAAAGATTAGGGAGAAGGATATCCGTAAGACTTTATTCTATACTCGTTATGGTCATTTTAAGTTCTTCATCATGTCTTTTGGGTTGACCATTTCCCTGGTGGCATTTATAGATCTCATAAATTAGGTATTCCTTCAGTTTATAGATTTGTTCATCATTGTATTTATTTATAATAGTCTGGTTTATTCGAATAATGAGGTGGATCATGCGGATCACCTCTATACTATGGTGCATATCCTAAAGGATAAAAGTTTGTATGTTAAGTTTCCAAAGTGTGAATTTTGGTTGAACACAGTTACTTTCTCGGTCATGTTATATCTACCGAAGTGATTATAGTGGATCCACAGAAGGTGGCAGTGGTTAAGAAGTGGCCTAGACCCTCGACTCCAAATGATTCTCAAAGCTTGTTGGGTTCTTTCAGTTATTATAAATGGTTTGTGGAGGGCTTCTCATCTATTGCATATTTATTGACTAACTTAACCCAGATTAAGGTGAAATTTTATTAGTCAGGTGATTATGAGAGGAGTCTTAAGAATCTTAAATATAGGTTAACTTTTGGTTCAGTTTTGACTTGGCTCGACGGTATTAATGGCTTTGTCTTCTATTTTGATGCATCTCAGGTGGGACTTGGTTGCGTCTTGATAAAACATAATAGAGCTGTGGCATATGCTTCTAGACAGCTGAAGGTTTTTTAGAAGAATTATCCGACTCATGTTTGGAATTGTTAGCTGTGGTATTCATATTAAAGATCTGGAGACATTATTCGTATTGGATACATGTTGATATTTACTCTCCTCATAAGATTCTAAAATATGTATTCACTGAGAAGGAACTAAATCTTAGAAAAATGAGGTGGCTTAAGTTGCTAAAGGACTACAACATGAGTCTCCATTATCACCTAGGTAAAGATAACATGGTTGGTGATGATATTAAAAGGTTGTCCATGGAGATCTTATCTCTTTTGGATGAGGAGAAATGGGATTTGTTGAAGGATATTCACCGTTCGCTAATCATGGACTTCATATCTTATATTCTGAGGATTGTTGTGTATTGGTGGAAGAGGTGGTGAGATCATCTTTTGGTAATGAGATAAAATAGATAAAGGTGTTGGACCCTATCTTTATGCTAATCAAGGAGGATGTAGGTAGGCAGAAAGTGATGGTATCTTCAGATACCAAGGGAGGTTGTGTGTTCCCGATGTTGATGGGTTGCGAGGAAGAATTTTTTATGAAGCTCATGAGTTGCATTATACGGTTCATCCTGGTTCAACAAAGATTTAACATAATCTTAAGGAGATCTATTCACAGAATGACATAAAGAGGGATTTGGTTTGCCGAATTGCATGGTGGGTCAACAAGTGAAGGTGGAGCACTTAAGGCTTGGTCGATTGTTTTAAGAAATTGAGTTGCATGTGTTGAAATGGGAAATAATTAATATAGATTTTGTTATCGGACTTCCACGGTCTCAAAATCAGTTTTATTCTATTTGGGTCATCATGTATAGAAGTATTAAGTCTACTCACTTCTTTCTAGTGAGAACTAAGTACTTTTTTGAGAATTATACAAAGTTATTTATTCAAGAGATCGTGGAGTTGCATGGTATGCCTATATCTATATCTCTGATGGAGGTACTCAGTTCTCATTGCATTTTTTGCTCTTATTTTAGAGAAGTTTAGGGGCTAAGGTGAGCCTTAGTACTATTTTCCTCCCATAGGCGAATCAAGCGGAGCGAACCATTCAAATATTGGATGATATGTTAAGATCATGTGTGATTGACTTTGGTGGTAGATGGGTTTACCAATTGCCTCTCTTAGAATTTGCTTACAATAAAAATGATCACTCTAGCATTGGTATGATTTTGTTTAAGGCGTTATTTGGAAAGAGGTGCAATTCTCCTAATTAATGGTTCAAAGTTGGTGAGGCTGAGTTATTTGGTCTTGATTTGGTTGACAAGCCATATAAAAGGTAAAGGTGATGTGGGACAGGCATACGACCACCCAAAGTCGCCAAAAGTTCTATGTAAATATGAGATAGAGGAATTTGATGTTTAATTTTGGTGACTGGGTGTTCTTAAATATGTCTCCCATGAAGGGAGTGATGCATTTTAGGAAGAAGGGAAAGTTCAGTCCCTGTTATGTTTGTCCATATTTGGTTTGAGAAGGGTTGGCAATGTTGCATATGAATTGAAGTTTCCTTCAAGCTTTGGCTTTATTCATCTGGTCTTACATTTCTCGATGGTTAGAAGGGGCGTAGATGTTCCTTCATTGGTTGTTCCTTTGGAAGGTGTGGGCATTTTTTATTTCTTTTCTTATGAGGAAGTTTTGTGGGAGATATTTGATTAGCAAGTCCATATATTGCAAATGAAGAAGATGGCTTTGTTAAAGGTTCTTTAGAGAACCAAAAGTTAGAGGATGCTACTTGGGAAGCCGAGAAGGACATGAAGTCGAAGTATCCATCTCTATTCCCTATTCCAAAAAATCATGGTAAAGGTATATGTGATCTTAACAACTTTATTTTCAGGCTTGGTTAAAGGAAATTGTAGAATCCTTGACTTTTTATTTTATGACTTTGTTAAAGGTTAGTGTAAGTATGTTTATATATTAAATTTTTCTAATGTATGCCTTGACCTATCATTCTAGGATGAATAATCCTTTGGGGGGATAATGAAACACCCCAGCTGTTAGTCTTAGGAAAATTTTGAGTTCTGAGCATACTGTCCTAACTACGACTCTCCTTGCGAGTCGTAGAGAGCCATTATAGGTCATATCTAGTCGTAACATGCCTAGTCAGATTTGTCTAAATCACTATTTTTACTATGACTATCATGTTATGAGTCGTAAGGACTCCGAATGACTCGTATAGTCCTTCCATATGGAAACTAGTATGATCACCAAAGTATTTTTTCCTGAGTACGAATAGGTTTTTTAATAGTTGTATGGACTCGTTATGAGTCGTAAGGTCCTTCCGCAACCATATTAGTGTTAGAGGTCCTGGACAGTATCCAAACTACGACTAAGAGGAAACTAGTTCTAAGGTCATTAGTAACTGCTGGCGGCTTATTTTTCAGCTTTTTATAATGGTATTTTGGACATTTCCCTCTTATTCCAATAATAACCAATTACCTAAAAACATACTTGGAACACTATTTTCATCCATAATACACATCAAATACACTCTCTTCTCTCTCAAATTCACTCAAGCATCCATACTTAGGGTTTCCAAAAAGTGGATCAAGTAGAGCTTTTAGGGTTGAATTCTCTCCATAATCATGGGTATTTATGCTTGTTTATCTAATGCATGAATTTACATGGTTAATTATATGGAATTGAAATAAGTATTTTGATACAGTTTTAGGGCTTTCACATGAATAGTTCTTATATTGATTTCCTCATGTTTATTATGCATTATTCATGCTTTGTTAATAATTTGAACTTGTGGGGTGCATGGGATTGGTGAATAATCAAAGAGATTATGTTTTACCCAATTGTGATGAATTTTATTTGAGATATTGTGATGGGATTGAGTCAGCACAACCTAAATGTGAAATTGATAATGATACATGGATTTATCACATGTTTTGACTTTCTCACTTGAACTAATGCATTGGCATAAATGGTTAATTAACCATGGTATGATTTTATTTGAACTTGGGGTACGTAGATTCCCTAGGTGAATGGTAATTTAACGTAAGGGTTCATGAATTTCCCCTGTGTGATGGTTAATAAATTTTAGTATGATAATGAATATATATATGGGGTTCTTATGACGATACCAACAGGATGCTTAAATGCAAAATCAGTTAAATAAATTTAGAATGTGTGTTAAATATTTTAATTTGGCTTAAAAGCGGGTTGTGTAACCAAGCCATGAAGGTGAAGGTCCTAAGGAACCAACACCATAAATCATGCTAGCTAACGCAGGGGTCTAAATAACAGAGAGGTTAAGTCGCCTTATTATTATTATATGATTATGAGGCTCGTGTCTTCGTTTTTATATAAATTTGTTCTTAAGTCATCTTTGATTTATGCCGGGAGGTTTGAGTCCCCCATCAGGCATATAACATGTGATTATCCTCTGGTTTATGCGGCTATATTCACTAGGTCCTTCCACCTAGGGAAGATTTGGTCCTATATAGCCTATGGGTGCCTTGATTAGGATAGTTATTTTACACAATCCAGGTTATGATGTTAAAAGCTCGTGCTAAGCCTTGTTTCTATCCTCGGCATGTGACATATATATATATATGTGTATGTATGTTTATATGTATGTATGTATCTGCATTTGTTGATGTGAATTGTATTTGATTGGTTTTGGCTTATTACTTATTGCATTATTTTATCCCTTATTTCTGAGTTGCATGTTCGCTCCAACCGCTAACCATCTTCAGACATTGTATCCCCACACGATGTCGGCGTCAAAAAATCTTCTACCATTCTTGCATAGTGATCAAGTGTTCATGGATAGTTCATGATTTTACTTGAAGTAGTGAGCTTCCATCATTTGTAAGACTTCATTTTATGTTTTGGTTTCTTATGTCTTAGACTTTGTTTAAGACTTATTTTGGGCTTTGGTCGGGGGCATTTTCCGATACTTTATTGATTTCAATTTTGTTAGAAGGTGTTGTTGATTACTTTGGACTTAGGTGGTCTTCTTGGTTGGTTGTTTTTTGTTGTTTATTGGGTATACAAATATCTTAAACTATTTGAACTGATCTTATTCTATCTTTTTATATGTTAGGAATTCAATCTAGGTTGGGTGTTTTGTTAGGTTTGACTAGGCAATGGGAGTGGTCTCAAGTCCTCGGTGGACTTGAGATGCCCGTCACAGCCAGGCCCTGGTGCGGATCATGACAATATCCTAGTATGATTCATCGCCATTGACATTGTTCTGAGCAGAGTTTCCAATAAGAGATTTGGAATGAGCTTTCAACGACCGAAGCAAATGCATCTCCTTCTATTTTTTTGTTATTCTTATTTTCTGTATTCAGATACTAATGTATATATTATGGCACTTGTCTAGTACTCAGTGTATGTATTGGATCTTTTATTATCCTTCGAGGTCCTACGAAATTAATTTTGAGAATTTTGTCTCTTTCCCTCTTTTTAGTTGGTATGTGTATATATATATATCACATGTCTAGTACTCATTGTATGTATTGGCTTTTGTATTAACCTTACCAGGTCTTGTAGGATTCATTTGGAGCATTTTTTCTCTTTCCCTCTTTTCAGTTGGTATGTGTATATATATATATGTATCACATGTTTAGTAATCATTTCAAGATCTAGACCTCTTAAAGGATAGGCCACAAAGTTAGCTTTCCAACGCATCAAGTCTCGACTTAATCCGATGTCAAGGAAAAAAGTTATGGAAAGTTTCCCCAATGGTCCTGATACGCCGCTATAAAAATTATTCAGGAAAATGAGTCGTAACCACTCTAGAAGAGTTGTCACTAGTGAGTCCTAGCCACTCCAGTGAAGGACCCTCATTTGTAGCCAGTGACTATGACTCCTCCTCTAAAACACATAATTAGTGGCTACAAGACATACAGATGGACTCATATTTACAATAGTGTGCTACCCAAGACAACCTCCAGTGGTTGTGAGTCTAGCATGCCACTCGTAGTCTGACATTATGAGTTGTATTGTAGAATCATAGCCTTACTAGTGAGTGACCCATGAACCCAACCTTCAACTACGACTACACCTAATGGATCGTAGTTCGCCACAATGAGTCGTAGGGTGGAGAGTTGTAGTCAAGACAATGATGACCCAGCTTAATAGACTCAGACTATGACTCCGACTAAGACTCATAACAAATAATACCAAGTTGAAGAATGAGGCATGACAACTAGGAACCCAGTATGCTGCATGATTTTTAAGGGCTTTTATGACTTTTCCTACTCCTTTAAAAGCCCAACACATGTCGTTTTGGCTTCCCAAAGGTTGGTATAAAAGACCCAATGGACAATTCATAACATAATCATCAAAGCCACCCATGAAAAATAAAAAAAATGATTCCCTTCTTCCTCAAGATAAAACTAGGGTTTCTCAAGAACAACATCAACTTCAAGGAATTCACCAAATCTTCTACTTCAGGTATGTGGAATATTTATTGATGTTCTCCTTTAATTCATCGAGTCCCACGGTTTTCCCCAAACTGTCAAGTTTAATTCCACTTTGATTTAAGGTTCCATGAAAAGGATAAATTTCTCAATCCTTTAATTTAACTCTTGAATTTTACCATGAATATGTGTTATTATGTAAGTTTAAACATGCTTCTGTATCCCAAAAATTATATATCTCAATATTGAAAAAAAAATTATATCTTGAGTTGAAGTCATGAAATTTTCAAACCATGTTATAATTTTGATAGTTTCGCATTTTCTATACGTTCAGTGTTGGCGGGTTATGAATGCTCGATATCTCGATAGTCATGCATATATTTTATGTTATTTTACTCAGATTATTATCATGTTGAGTATTTATCTGTTTGAATCATGTAAAACTTTTATTCATATCAATGTCATTTCAACTAGTAGTATAAATTTGCATCGAGAAAACCTGGGGATGAAGGCTTACCTGCCAGTTTCGGGTGAAACCTTAGGTAGCAGTTCCAATGTTCCAGAACCACGTAGCCAGCATAGGTTATGAGATATTTTCCTGCTAGTGTAGGTTTGATACTCTCTTAGAGGAACCTACAAGTTTACGGTGATAACCTAGTCCTTTGGGACATCATTTTTATGGATCCACACATCTAGTGTCAGTACCGTAGCAAGTTATTGACACTCTTTCTACTAGGGTTATAGGTTTGATCCTAATTAGCTCAAATTGGGGCATGTTGGTTAAATATAGCTCCTACTATTTTTTCTGTATTCAAACTATATATCAATTCAGGTTTGCATGACCAAATGCCCACATATCAGTTATTCAGTTATTCAGACCATTTTAGTAAATGTTCACACTTTGTCTTGCATTCATTTTACATGTTTAAGCATTCATACTCAGTACCTATATAAATATTTAAGTTAGTCCCTATCTCACATATGAGCACAAAAAGTATGAATCACATACTCTGTTTTATGCTATATTGATTTCACAATATGGGTTAAAACGTTTATTTTCCAGATCACACGTAGTCCATTACTTTATCACTCAGTTGTAGAATTGGTGAGTCCTCTTCAGTCGAGGAATAGTGTAACGCCCCAGTTTTTTGAACTGGATCGCTACACGGTGCCCATGATCCCGAGGGACACAAGCTAACACATGACTGATATTTGTACCTGTATACTGCAATATATGATGGAATGATGCAGAAAACATGAACAATAGGCCATAAGGTTCAACTGCATAAAATATCTGACAAATCATAACATCCATATGGTGTAACGAATACCCAAAACAATAGAAATCTGAATCAAATCTGAAATCCTCTAAATACTGCCTAAATATGGAGTTGAAGGAACATGTCTCCAACTAACTCTGTCCAGCAAAACTAAACTTAAATAATAAATGAAATAAAATAATATCATCATCGAATGGATGAGGACTCACTACAACTCTGCGACTGGAATGTTACTGCTACTGCTGATCTGGAACTCGTGTCTGTGAAATATGGTGTAGCATAAAAGAAAGCACCATAGAGAAAATGCATCAGTACAACTGGTAGTACTGAGTATATGAGTGAGGTAGTCTAAATGCAAAAGGGTTTACATGCATGAACGATGCTACCTGACTGACTGATATGAACGTAAGAGTGAAAACATGCATACGTAGTAACTGAGATTGTGATTACATGATATCTAGATCTGTACTTTAATACATGATCTACTGATATCTAGCATGACAAATGCTGAAATTTCTGATAACATAGATGATTGTGTCTGACAGTCCTGAATCTAATAGAACTATTTGTGTTTCATTCTGTAACTGAATTGACTGTATCTGACAGACCTGATATACTGAAATCTGAAGAACTATCTGAGTTCTTTTACTGAGAATGGGACTAAAACTGTTTGAGGTAGTTGTTTGACCGACATGCCCCAATAACGTATATAGCTAAGTTGGGGTCCAATCTCTGCCCCGACTGGAAGGGTGTCAATACCGCGCCACTGGTAAGGACAACTGTGAGTGACCCTTATCTGGTAGGTACTCAAAATGAGAATGGTGGGAACCCTAAACTAATGGATTAAGCCACCTCATCAACCCTTATCTGACAGGTTAAGATATCTCAACTAACGTTGTCTATGTAGGTCCGGAACACAAGGAAAATTACTAAGAATCACACCCTAAACTGGAAGGTGAGTTCCCATCCTTGGGTTCACTCGATGCTAACTTCTACTCCCATCTGAAGAGACTGAACGTGATTTAACTGACGGTACATGGACTGAGTAACTGACCTCCGTTGACTGACGGAGTAGTGTTACTATTTGAGAATTAACTGAGATCATGAGATTTCTGAGGTTTCCTGAGTCACATGCCCGACTGAGTTCTATAGATCATGGCTTGACTTAGATTATCATGATAACATGACATGGCTCTATGCACACAGCTATATTTTTTGGGTTCAAGTACCCCAGGACTCGATGAAAGGAAACTGACACACATGACTGACTTGATCGTAAGAGTAGAGTCCACAATTTACAATATCATGAGTAGGGGATTTCACACTAAGCATAGTCGTCAACATCTTTTACATGGAAGAGAAATTCAAACAATATGCATATACTTGCATAGCTTCAATATCATGGTCAATCCAAATCACAACAACAACGCATATCACTCACATGGAAGTCATGGGAAATCGTAAAGCATAGAGCATGGATTTGACATTTATGCACCATTAAATAATGGGACATGAATTCTATCATCCTAGGCATATTATCAAACACTTTTCATGCATTATTTTAGATTAAGTGTGTTCATGAATTTCACCATATTAAGCCACATAAAGATCATGAGTTTCAACTAACAAAAACATATACTTCATGAAAACACCTTTAGATATCATCTTGAAACTTAAACAACAAGCATCAACATGTACATGCTCACAACAAGTCAATCGTAAAATAATATTTAAAACATGGTTCTTGAACTCTATGAATAAAATGGATCCATATATGAACACTACGCATACCTGACTCAAGGTTCTTGATATTTTTGAACTTGAAGGATTTGAAATCCTTTGATTTTTTTTTAGAAGATTGGGTCTTGTTCATGGAGATTAAATGTAGAGAGAAACCCTAATTTTTGTTTGTGAAATAATAATGAGCAAAAATGGCTGAATTCGGACTCATCTGGGTATATATAGGCGAGTGGTAAGTGACCAAAATACCACTGTTAAAATGGCCTGAAAATAACTAAACATGGAGTATGACGACCCGACTGAAGGTCTGTCAGAAACTTGATGATTTTTCATTTTGACGGTCATACGTGGACCAGAAATGGGGTTCACTAGATAAGAGTTGACGTCCTGGATGACGGTCTGTAAAAAATCTGACTATCCTTCAACTCGTCCGTCAATCCTTATCCAGAACGTGGCCCTACTGCCTTGGCTCTGATTGTAAAAGTGGCGGTCCATCACTTGTATGGAGGTCCATCAACTTGGATGTCGCACCTGGGCGTTTCGGTCAGTTCTGAGTAAAACATCCATAACTTCCTCGCCTGGTGTCGGATTTGGACAAAATTGGTATCGTTAGAAAGCTAACTCAATTTCCCACATAATAAAAAGTAGAAATATCAAAAATACCATGGGTTAAAAAATAGATTTCTATTTCAAAGAAAGTACCATCATCCTAGAGATGATTTCTAGCTAGGAATAAGCACGGGTATTACAATATCTCCCCCTTGAGAACATTAGTCCTCGAATAAGACTAACTAAGAGGGAGAATTATAAATGAACATGAAATGAAAATCAGTGACTAAGACATGACTTCATGACTGACATGCTAAATATACTAAACTCATGCATATCTGATGCATGGCTAACTGATACATGAACACGTGACTGAGCGTTCTGATAAAATGAGTTTCTCAAGATGAGAATTCATAGCTGATGCATGATTTTATAACTGAACTAATACATAAATTCATGACAGAGTAAGAAATGGTAGTACATACCACATTTATAATGGGAACATGAATATGAAACTGAATAAGCTTAAGGCAAACTATTACCTTGAGCTTGATTTGAATCGGCGGAGAAGAGGTAAGGATACTTGGTAAGCATATCTACTTTTGCTTCCCAAGTAGCTCCCTCGATGGAGTGATTTCTCCAAAAAACCTTAACTAGAGGGACCTCTTTGTTTCTCAATCGATGATTCTGATAGTCTAAGATTTCGACTGGAATCTCTTCACAAGAGAGACCGTTCTGAACATTAATGCTCTGAATAGGGACTACAATTTGTAGGTTGCCTACAAACTTCTTGATCAAGGATACATGGAAGACTGGATGAATTGAGGCTAAATCTGAAGGAAATTTAAGCTCATAAGCTTCCTTGCCTAACCAACTGAAAATCCTGAAGGGACCGACATAGCGGGGACTGAGTTTCCCTTTCTTGCCGAACCTCTTCACTCCCTTCATGGGGGAGATCTTGAGATAGACATAGTCATCGACCTCAAACTCGAGATCCTTTTAAAGAACATCAGCATAAGACTTATGTTTGCTCTTAGTAGTCTGGATTCTCTCTCTGATCAACTGAACTTTCTCTAAGGCATCGAAAACCAAGTCAGTACCTTTGACTGAGACCTCACTAACTTCAAACAAACCAATTAGAGATCTGCACCTCCTACCATAGTGATCTTCTAATTGAGCCATTTTAATATTGGAACGATAGCTATTATTGTATGCAAATTCAATCAAAGGCAAGTGGTCATCCCAACTTCCCTTGAAATCAATTGCACACGCCCTTAGCATATCTTTAAGAATCTGAATGGTCCTTTCTGCTTGACCATCTGTCTTAGGATAAAAGGTTGTACTGAGATGGACTTGGGTACCAAGACCATTTTGGAATGCTTTCCAGAAGTGAGAGGTGAACTAGGTACCTCTGTCTGAAATAATAGATAATAGAACACCGTGTAATCCGACTAACTCCATGATATAGAGTTTGGCGTAATCATTGGCTGAATAAGAGGTATGAATTGGAAGGAAATGAGTTGACTTGGTTATCCTGTCTATAATAACCCAAACTGAATCATGTTGATGACGAGTTTGAGGTAAACCCTTCACGAAGTCCATGTTCACTTCTTCCTACTTCCAAGTAGGAATGGTGAAATCCTGCATTAGTCTACTAGGATTCTGATGCTCTATCTTAACTTTCTGACATGTAGAGCACTTAGCCACAAACTCTTGAACATCTCTCTTCATCCCACTTCACCAATAGATTTCCCAGAGGTCACGGTACTTCTTAGTGACCCCTGGATGAATAGAGTATCGTGCACCATGCGCTTCTACAAGAATCTACTGCTTTAAGTCATCTACACCTAGAACGCACAGATAACCCTAACAATGAAGAACCCTATCTCCCTCTTGGTAGAAAACCTCTACTCTCTAATTTTGAACTGACTCTTTTATCTTAACAAGGCTAGGATCCATGTCTTGCTTTTCTTTCACCTTGGAAACTAGAGATGACTCTGAACTACACTGAACACATACACCAACCTCTGAAGAATCGACTAAGCAAACACCTAGTCTGGCGAGCTGTTGTATTTCCTGAGATATCTTCTACTTGTTGTCCTCTATGTGAGAAACACTACCCATAGAGAGTCTACGGAGAGCGTCAGCCACAACGTTGGCCTTGCCCGGATGGTAAAGGACACTCATGTCATTATCTTTCAAAATTTCTAACCACCTTCTCTGATGAAGATTGAGATCTTTCTGAAAAAAGACATACTGGAGAATCTTATGATCCGTGAAGACATCTACATGAAATCCGTACAGATAATGTCTCCAAATCTTTAAGGTAAATACTATGGATGGTAACTCAAGATCATGAGTAGGATAATCTTCTCATGGGGCTTTAACTGTCTGGAGGCATAGGCTATGACCTTACCATGATGCATGAGGACACAACCTAAACCTACTCTGGATGCATCACAATACACCACAAACCCATCTAAACCAACTAGAAGAGCTAGAACTAGAGCTGAGGTGAGTCGAGTCTTTAACACTTGAAAACTCTTCTCTTAAGGATCTGACCACTGAAACTTGACCTTTTTATGAGTCAATCTGGACATGGGGGATGCAATAGAAGAAAATCCCTTGATAAACCATCTGTAATAGCCAGCCAATCCCAAGAAATTCCTAATATCTGATGGAGAGACGGGGCGAGGCCAGGTTCTTACCACTTTAGTATTCTGAGGATCTACTCTAATGCCATCACCGGAAATAATATGGCCAAGGAATTTTACTGATCTTAGAAAAAACTCACACTTACTGAATTTGGTGAATAGCCGGTGATCTCTGAGAGTCTGAAGAACAATCCTGAGATGGTTTGAATGATCACGCTCTGTGGGGGAATAGACCAGGATATCATCTATGAAGACTAAGACAAACATGTACAAGTACTTATTGAACACATGGTTCATCAAGTCCATGAAAGCGGCTGGGGCATTGGTAAGACCAAAGGACATAACTAGAAACTCAAAGTAACCAGACCGAGTACGAAAAGATATCTTTGGGATGTTACATTCTCTAACTCTGAGCTGATAGTAGCTTGATCTGAGGTCTATTTTCGAGAAATAACTGGCACCCTAAAGTTTTTCAAACAAGTCATCTGTTCTGGGAAGAGGATACTTGTTCTTGACCGTAACTTTGTTGAGCTGACAGTAGTCAATACTCATCCTGAGAGAACCATTTTTATTGCATACGAATAAGACTGGTGCACCCCATAGGGATACACTGGGCCTAATGAATCCCTTATATAAGAGATTCTTCAACCGATCTTTCAGTTCCTTGAGTTCTGCTGGTTCCATTCTGTATGGAGGAATAAAAATAGGCTGAGTATTTGGAATAAGGTCAATGATGAAGTCTATTTCCCTTTTGGGAGGAATGCCTGGAAAATCTTTGGGAAACACGTCTGAATACTCATTTACAACTGGGAATGATTCAAGACTAGGAGATTCAGAACTGGAATCTTTAACCTGCATGAGATGATACATACACCCCTTAGAAATTATTTTCCTTGCCTAAAGGTAAGAAATAAGTTGACCCCTGAAAGATGAAGTACTACCCTTTCACTCTAGGACGGGCTCATTCGGGAACTAACACTAAACTACCCTAGTTTTTTAATCGACTATGGCATAGCAGGAATGAAGCCAATCCATGCCGAGAATGACATCAAAATCAATCATCTCTAACTTGACTAAATCTGCTGACGTGTCTTTCTAAAATATCATAACTGGGCAGTTCCTGTATACCCTCCAAGATATGATGGTTTTACCCACTGGGGTAGAGACTAAAAAGGGCTCTGCTAAAATTTTGGGACTGATTCCGAAATTGCCTTCTATATAAGGAGTAACAAAAGACTAGGATGAACTTGCATCTAACAAAGCATAAACATGAACATGGAAAATTTGTAACGTACCAGTAATGATATCAGGAGAATTTTCCTGATCTTGTCGGGTCTGAAGAACATAAAGTCTGTTTGGGCATTGCCTACTAGTAGCACTAGAAGCGGCACTCTGCTAATTTGGCCGACCGTACTGGGCTGTAAAGCAATTTTGCTGACCCTATAGACCTGACTGTGGACACTCTCTAATCCTTTGTCCTGTCTTGACACAACTAAAACAAACATCACTACCAGCTCTACAGGTACTCTTGTGGTTCTTACCATAAGTCTGACTCAGGGGATTAGTTCGGGCACTGCTGACACTGATCTATGACTTAGATCTTGGTGTTCGATCTCTGTTTCCAACTCTGAATTTCAGCATTAGGGCACTGGTGGAGGAAGGAGCTGGAATTGCTGGCATAGGATGAAACAGCGAATGGTTTTCTCCTTCTGATTTTGGTTGAGCAAAACTGAAACTGCCTGGCCTTGCTCTCTTTTTCTGCCTCTCCCCAGTCCTAATCTTCTGCTCTTCTATTTTTTGAGCATGAGTCATGAGCCTGTCTAAAGTCATATCAATGTTCATCATCGCAGACCTACACTCATTTACCACGCTATTATTCACCCCCGACACGAACTTGCTTATCTTAGCCCTATTGTTTGCAACCACATAAGGGGCATATCTATCTAGCTGAGTAAATCTGAGAGAATACTCTTTAACCGTCATATTTCCCTGCCTAAAGTTGATGAACTCTTGAACTTTTGCCTCCCCCAGCTCTTGGGAAAAGAATCTTTCTAAGAAAGCCGTGACAAATTCCTCTGACTCTGTAGGACCTATATCTTGTAACCTCTCAGACTTCCACTATTTGTACCAAGTATGAGCAATATCCTGTAACTGGTATGCGGCTAACTCGACACTCTAACAAGAAGTAACTTCCATGATGTGTATGACCTTCTGGACTTGGTCAATAAATTCTTGAGGGTCTTCATCAGACTTTGACCCAAAGAAATATGGAGGGTTCATTCGGGTAAAGTCTCGAATCCTAGCTGCGTCTAAGTTGGCTACTGAATTGGCCAAAATAACTGGTGGCCGTTCATTTTGGGAAGCCACAGACTGAGCAAGTGTGGTGAATGCGGCCCTAAACTCCACATGAGAAACATGTTCGCCCAAAGGATATTCGGGTTGAGGAGTTGGCTGGTATCTTCTCTTTTGAGGCATATTCTGAAATAAGAAAAGAATGTATTAGACTCAGAGTTTAACTTGAGATTATGCTCTGTAGCACAATATGAATACCGAAAGATGGGAAACTGTTCCTAAAATATCTTATAGCCTCTTTCGCATAAATGTGGCGTACAAAACACCCATGAACAAGAATCTACTAGATGCGACTTTCAGACTTCCTAGGACTCTATTGAACCTTAGGCTCTGATACAAAGTTTGGAAAGCCCCGGTTTTCTGAATCGGATTGCTACACGGTGCCCATGATCCCGAGGGACCACAAGTTATACCATGACTGATATTTGTACCTGTATACTGCAATATATAATTTAACAATATGGAAAACATGAACAATAGGCCATAAGGTTCAGCAGCATAGAATAGCTGACAAATTATAACATCCATATAGGGTAACGAATAAACAAAATAACTGAAATCTGAATCAAATCTGAAAGCCTCTAAATATTGTCTGAAAATGGAGTTGAAGGAACATGTCTCCAACTAACTCTGTCCAACAAAACTGAACTTAAATAATAAATGAAATAAGATAATATCATCCTCGAATGGATGAGGACTCACTGCAACTCTGCGACTAGAATGTTAATGTTATTTCTGATCTGGAACTCGTGTATGTGAACCTATGGTGTAGCATAAAAGAACGAACCATAGCGTAAATGTGTAATTATAACTGGAGTACTAAGTATACGAGTAAGGTAGGCTAAATGAAAAAGGGTTTTCATGCATGAACGATTCTAACTGACTGACTGATATGAACGTAAGAGTGCAAACATGCATACATAGTAACTGAGATCGTGATTACGTGATATCTAGATCTGGATACTAATACATGATCTACTGATATCTTGCATGAAAAATGCTAAAATTTCTAATAACATAGATGACTGTGTCTGACAGTCCTGAATCTAATGGAACTATCTGTGTTTTGTTCTGTAACTGAATTGACTGTATCTGACAGTCCTGATACACTAAAATTTGAAGAGATATCTGAGTTCTTTTACTGAGTCTAGGACTGAAACTATAGTAGGTAGTTGTTTGACCGACATACCCCAATAATGCATATAGCTAAGTTGGGGTCCAATCTCTTCCCCGACTGGAAGGGTGTCAATACTGTGCCACTGGTAAGGATAGCTGTGAGTGAATCTTAGCTGGAAAGTACTCAAAATAAGAATGGTAGGAACCCTAAACTGATAGATTAAGACACCTCATCAACCCTAATCTGACAGGTTAAGATGTCTCAACCTACGCTGGCTACGTAGTTCTGGAACACAAGGATGATTACTAAGAATCACTCCCTAAACTGGCTGGTGATTTCCCATTCTTGGGTTAACTCGGTGCTAACTTCTACCCCATATGATGAGACTTAATGTGATTTAACTAATGGTACATGGACTCAATAACTGACTTCCATTGACTGGCGGATTAGTGTTACTATTTGAGAATTAACTGAGATCATGAGATTTTTGAGGTTTCCTAAGTCACATACCCGACTAAGTTCTATAGATCATGGATTGACTAAGATTATCGTGATAACATTACATGGATCTAGGCACACAACTATATTTTTTTGGGTGTAAGTACCCTAGGACTCGATGGAAGAAAACTGACACACATGAGTGACTTGATCGTAAGAGTAGATTCCACAATTTACAATATCATGAGTAGGGGATTTCACACTAAGCATAGTTCTCAACATCTTATACATGGAAGGGAAATTCATAGAATATGTATATACTTGCATAGCTTCAATATCATGGTCAATCTATACTTTAATAGCTTCAATATCATTGTCATTTGTGCAACATTAAATCATGGGACATGAATTCTATCATCCTATGGATATTATCAAACACTTTGGATGCATCTTTTAGCTTAAGTGTGTTCATGAATTTCACAATATTAAGCCATATAAAGATCATGGGTTTCAACTAACAAACATATAAACTTCACGAAAACACCTTTAGATATCATCTTGAAACTTAAACAACAATCATCAACATGTACATGCTCATACAACAACAAGTCAATCGCAAAATAATATTTAAAACATGGTTTTTGAGCTATATGAATGAAATGGATCCATAGATGAACACTACGAATACCTGACTCATGGTTCTTGATGTTTTTGAACTTGAAGGAAATGAAATCCTTTGATTTTTTTGAAGTAGATTGGGTCTTGTTCTTGGATATTAAATTTAGAGAGAAACCCTAGTTTTTGTATCTGAAATAATAATGAGCAAAAATGATTGAATTCATACTCATCTGGGTATATATAGGCGAGTGGTAAGTGACCAAAATACCCCTGTTAAAATGGCTTGGAAATAAACTAAACGTGGTGTGTGATGACCCAACTGACGGTCCATCAAAAACTTGACGGTTTGTCATTTCGACCGTCATACGTGCACTAAAATGGGGTTCACTGGATAAAAGTTGACGGCCTGGATGATGGTTGGTCAAAAATCTGATGGTCCGTCAACTCGTCCTTCAATCCTTTTCCATAACGTGTCCCTACTTCCTTGGCTTTGATGGTCAAAGTGGAGGTCCGTCAACTTCGAAGTCGCACCTGGGCATTTCAGTCAGTTCTGAGTAAAATATCCATAACTTCCTCGTCTGGTGTTAAATTTGGAAAAAATTGGTATCGTTAGAAAGCTAACTCAATTTCTCACATGATATAAAGTAGAAATCTCAAAAATACCACAGGTAAAAAAATAGATTGTATTTCAAAGCAAGTACCAGCATCCTTGAGATGATTTCTAGCTAGGAATAAGCACGGGTATTACAACTAGTGATAGTATCTATTTTCCTTTCTAGCATTTTAGTTGATGTTATTTCAGTAGTTAGAGTTAGTTGGGGACCCACCTTAACAACTGATTATGTTTAGAGGCTTTCAGTCAGTCAGATAGTTGAGTATGTTTATCAGCGATGTGCTTTAGACCCCTTTGTTATGGATTCAATAATTAATATATTTCATTAAATGACTTCTACACATTATTTTATTTTCTTCGTTTCATTATTTACAGCTTGTTCAAGTTCATGGGTTAGATTGGGCTCACTTATGGCCTTAAGCATCTTGTTACGACTAGGAGGTAGTCTTTGGTTGTGACATACTTGGTATCAGAGCACAAGTTTTAACGTGTCCAAGGGTGTCTTAAATCCATGTTACATAGAATCTTATTCATGGGTATGAAGAACACCACACTTATGGGCGAGAGGTTATGAGATGTTTTAGTAAAGTTTTCCTTCTTTATGTATTCATGTTATGCAACGGAGCGTAAGCTCTATTAATCTTGTTATGCTAACTCATTCTCTATCTGTTTATACATAATGCCTCCTAGAAGGGCAAACAGATGGAGAAATAGGGGCCAGTCCTCACCACCTATTCTACAAGACCCACTAAATGAGCAAGTCTATCATGCCAAATTTAGGGCTATTTTCATAGTACTTGCCTAATCTATGGCTGCTCAGTTCAATCAATAGGTTGTTACTTAATAAAAACCCATAGTTAATACGGTTGCAACCAGAATATAGGATTTCCCTCGGATGAATCCTCCAATGTTCTCTAGATCTAAGTCTGAGGAGGATCCTGAAGACTTCTTAGACTATGTTCATAAAGTTACTGATATCGTGGGTGTTACCCCAAGTGAGAGTGTTGACTTAGCTACTTACCAATTGAAAGGGGTGGCACACACCTATGTTAATTATTGGGAAGAGGATAGTCGTACAAATGCAGGGCCTGTAGAGTAGGATGAGTTTTCTACTACTTTCTTGGATAGGTTCTTCCCACTTGAGCTGAGAGAGGCCAAGATGTAGGAGTTCATTAATCTGAAGTAGGTTTACATAAGTTGAAGGACTGTTTACTCATTCTTACTTATTTGGTAAGGTATACTCCGACTATGATGGACGATGATCGGGTCAGAATGAGTAAGTCTGTGTCTGTAGATTTTGAAGATTTTATCAAGGAGTGTAGGAAAATTATGTTTATAAAGAAGATGGACCTTTACAAACTAATTTTTTATTCAAAGGTGATTGAGCAAGGGAAGATCAAGGAAAAATAAAGGGAGAATAAGAGGGCAAAAACTAGTAGTTTTAACGTCTCTCAGCAGAAGTCTGATATCTGGAATCTTTCTTAGTTCCGCTAGAAATTTTCAGCCCAATCCCAATCTTCTGCTAGTGATCCAATTCCTAAGTTCAGGTAGGATAATCTGGATAGAGAGCTATGATCTAAGTCCCAACATAGTGCTTATAGTGGCCACACCAACCCAGTGTTCAAGAAGTGTGTAAAAAACCACAAGGATGAGTGTGTGGACAAAAGTGATACGTGTTTTTGGTATGGTAAGTTAGGACACAAAATTGGGTGTGTCCAGTATTTGGCCAGAAGCATACAGATCTTGGCCAAGTGGGTCAGTCTAACTTCTCATCAGCACTAGCAGGTCACTCGACCCAGCAGGAGAGCCACTTCTACTGTAATCAGAGGGCAGCATTATAATGGACATTATGCCCTTAGTACTAGACAAGATCAGGATATTTCCCCCGATATGGTAACTGGTACGTTACAATTCTTTCACCTTCATATATTTGCAGCAATAAATACCGGAGCCATATTTTCCTTCCTTACTTCTAATTTAGCCATAGATTTTGGCGTCAACACCGATATACTAGAAGAATCCTTCTCAGTGCCTACTCTAGTGGGTAGTTACATTATAGCCAGATGGGTATATAGAAATTGCCCCATCACATTGTCCCATAAAGTTACCTTAGTAGACATTGTGAAATTAGAGATAACTGATTTAGACCGCATTCTCACATAGATTAACTCCACTCTTGCTATGCATCAGTTTATTGTTGAAATAGAATTATCCAATTTAAGTTCCCTAATATTCTAGTAATATAATGGATAGATAGTTCCCCAGTTCCTATAGGTCAATTTGTCTCCTACCTTAAGGAATAAAGATGATCTTTGATACGCCCAAATTACAACTCTCGTTAGAAAGTGTAAGCGGTCGCTGTCAAATATAGAACCCAACTGGGTTGGGTGTCGAATCCCATAGGGAATACTATGATCACTAAGTATTGTGATTATTATTAGACTGTTGGTCGAAGATTCCAAGATAAGGGGGGTTTTGGTTTAAGTGCATAATAGTATTATTAGTGTAACGAATGAGACGATATATGTAAAAGTAATTGATCACAGAGAATGACAAGTTAGGGTTATGTCCACCTTGTAGCTTCTACTTCTATATTAACTATGGGTAATACAAATTCTATACATGCATGCACTTATAGAGAGACGTATTCTAATTCTAAATCCAAGTGTTTTTCAACCATCAAGGATTTATTCACCTTAGTTCTCTCGAACCTAAAGTGTACAACAAATTATATGAACTCTCCAATTAGTTAATCCTGCTAGGGCATTAACGTGTAAACTAGAGGTTGGAAACCCTAATTTCTTGTCACACTCTCTTTTCCAAACAACAACTTTTCTCTCGAACAAGCTATTGCTATACTGGCGTATTCCCTATGTTTGCAACCACGAGAATTCAATTATAATGAAGAGAGTAATGATATAAGTGCATTACACATCATAAATTCACAAACCCATAGCAATAGAGAGTATACTACAAGGTTTCCATAACCCTAACAGATAAGTTTAGCTACTCATGAATAAAACAGAAATCAACATCGAAATATTCATCATACCAAAAGTTAGAACGAACTTGGTGATGAAGAGGATTAGCGACAATGAGAGAGAAAAACGTTTCTCCCTCTCTCCTCAAACTATGCGTTCTTGTGTTCCAAAATAATACAGAATCTGAATTTTTTGAATAATGGCTGAAAATTCAGCAATAAGGTTTTTAATAACAACCATCTCTACTAAGTTGCTACTTCATCCTTAACTATTTAAAAACGTTGAGTTTGCCCGGGAAAAAGTTCCCATGCATCACATTTAGTCCAAAAGCTGCCTTCCCTTTTATGTGAAGTTCTCCTTTGCTGTCCACAGGTCCCCAAAGTTCTGAAATCTTCCGCATTAGTACCTGAAAAGCATGCTAATCACATAGGTCATCTCACTTAATTGAAAGTAGACTAAAAGTGCAGGAATTATGTATTTTATCCTCAAAACTTAGCTAAAACATGGGTAAGTTATGGTGCTTAGACGTATAAATACGCCCAACATCAATCTTCAAGGGTTGTATTTATCAAGAACAAGAACCATAGTTCTGAAACTCCAAGTCATGAGTTAGTTCTAGTAGTAAATGAGTTCCAGATATTTTTCCTGAAGATCTTCCTAGAGTTCCTCCCAAGTGGGAAATTCATATCGAAATAGATATCGTTCCAGATACCCAACCTATTTCAATTCCACCTTATAGTATGACTTCAGCTAAGCATAAAGAATTGAAAAAAAAGATGAAATATCGCTTAAAAAAGGGTTTTGTTATATCTAGTGTCTTTACGTAGGGCGCTCTAATCTTCTTCGTGTGCAAGAAAAACATTTCTCTAAGAATATGTATCGATTACCGTCAGTTACACAAAGTCACAATCAAGAATAAGTATCCTCTACATAGGATTGATGACTTGTTTGACCAACTTTAGGGTGAAAATTATATCTCTAAGATAGACCTTAGATCTATCATTAACTTAGAGTCAGAAAATATGACATTCCGAAGACAGCCTTAAGAACTCGGTATGGAAACTTCAAATTTATAGTTATATCTTTTCGACTATTGAATACTCCTGAAGCTCTTATGGACTTGATGAACAAAGTGTCCAAGCACTATTTGGACATATTTTTCATAGTCATCCTAAATAACATTCTTATCTATTATCGTAGTGAAAGTGATCATGCAGATCAATCGAGGATTGTTTTGCAAACCCTAAAGGATCACCAGTTATTTGCAATGTTCAACAAGTGTGAATTTTGGTTGAAATTAGTATCTTTCCTTGGTCACATTATTTTTGGAGATAGTATTTAATTTGATCCTCAAAAGACCAAAGCTGAAAGAAATTAGCCTAAACCTATCTCTCCATCAGATATCAGGAGTTTGTTTGGTTTGTTGGTTACTATAGATGATTTGTTAAGGGATTTTCTTTTATTTCCTCTCCCATGCCCATACTAACTCGTAAGAAAGTCAAATATAATTGGTCAAATTCTTGAAAAAAGAGTATTCATTGGTTTAAGACTCAACTCACTTACTTTCCAGTATTGACTCTACTAGAAGGTTTAGATGGGTTTCTAATTTATTATGACTCTCCTAGGGTTGGTCTTAGTTTTCTATTGAGTAACCCTGCCCCATTATGATGTGTGACATCTTTATTAATCTCCCCATTGCCTTTAATCATAGACACCAAATACTTAAAACTATCCCTTTTCGGAATGGCCTGAGAGTCCAGCTTCACAGTCATGTCAGCCTCTTGCAACACATCGCTAAACTTACACTACATGTACTCCGTCTTGGTCCTGCTTAAATGAAATCATATAGACTCAAGGGCTTGTCTCCAAATATACAACTTATCACTAACTCCTCCCCGTGTATCATCAATCACTACCACATCATCATTAGAAAGCATACACCAAGGCACCCTTCTTGCATATGACGCATCAAAACATCCATCACCAAGGCAAATAAAAAAAGGATAAGAGTCGATCCCTGGTACAACCCTATCAAAACTAAAAAGTTCTCATAATCTCCATCTACCGTCCTCACACACGTGTTTGAGCCATCATACATGTCTTGAATCGACCTAACGTATGCCATGGGAACCCCTCTAGCCTTAAAGCACCACTAAAGAATCTCTCTAGGAACTTTGTCATATATCTTCTCATGATCAATAAACACCATGTGTAAGTCCTTCTTCCTCTCCAAAAACTGCTCCACTAATCTCCTCACAAGGTGAATGGCCTCAGTAGTTGATCGACCTCGAATGAAACCGAATTGATTCTCAGAGATAGTCATGATCCTTCTCATACTCAACTATACCACCTTTTCCAAAAACCTTCATAGTAGGACTCAACAACTTAATCTCTCTATAGTTGTTGTAACTCTGCATGTCTCCCTTGTTCTTATATAATAGAATCATCGTACACCATCTCCATGTTTCAAGATATTCGTCTCCCTAAAAATGATGTTAAACAACTTTGTCAACCACTCCAAACCTTCCCCTCCAGTGTTCTTCCAAAAATCCATTGGGATCTCATCTATCCCCATCCCCTACACCAACACATCCTGCTAGTAGCCCCCATGACCTCATCAACCTTAATACAACTACAATATCCATAATCGCGACACTCCTCAGACTTTTCCAACTCCCTAAACACGAAACCATTATCCCTCTCGTCGTTCAGGAGTTTATGAAAATAGGACTACCACTTCTTCCTAATGAGGACATCCTTATGTATAACGACCTGATATCTTATCCCGAGATGTCACACGGTGCTTATGACCCCAGAGGACAACAAGCTAACCCTTTTCTGATATTTTTACTTGTACACTACTTAATATCTGAAATAAATGCAAAAACTGTCCATAAGGTTCAACACATCTATACATACTCAAAACTAAAAAATGAATACTAATACATCTATCTGAAAAGCCTCTAAACTATCTGAACTATGGAGTTGATGGGACATGTCCCCAACTAACTCCGTCTACTGAAAATATAAATAAAGTCTGATGCCATAATAGTAAACTGATATTCATCCTCGAAAGAAGAGGACTCACTGCTACGACTACTGTTTCTGACTGGGACTGAACTGCTGAGGAAACTCTAGGTCCTGTGCCTCTGAACCTATGGTGCCAAATAAAATACCATAGCGCAAATACGTCAGTACAAGAATGTACTGAGTATGTAAATGAGGTAAGGATAAATGCAAAAGTTCATGCATGCATAATATATAAACTGGATAATCATGAAAATGTCGCACGAGAACACATACATGAATGCACAGACCATACTCACAATCATCGCGACTCAAGATACTGAAACTCGGATACCACTTTACTGCAGAATGAACTCATAATTGATACTGAGATACTGAATCACTGACTCATCTGATACTGATAACTAAGGATCTGGATGTACTTACATAAAAGACTGAATTCTGAGCTTACTGCTTTCGATTGACAGGATTAGAGATCAACCTCTCTAACGGATGATGTCAGAAACTATTATCAATGATAAGAGATTTGAATATATCTGAATCTGACAATAAGGATACTCAATAGGATCTGAGACTATGAATCAAGATTGTTTGACGGCATACCTCTGAATATGATATCAAATAACTGTATATGAGACCAAGCCTATCTGTCGGGATGGTCCATGAATCAATAAAACTATCTGAGTTCCTCATAAAGATAGATGATTGTATCTGACAGTACTGATTTCTGAAGATTGATACTAAAACTGAGACTGTAACTAAAACTGTGGGAAGTAGTTACTTAACCGACAATCCCCGACCTACCACAGGTGAGGTCTAACCTGTGACCTCAGCTGGAAGGGTGTCAATACCATGCCACAGGTAAAGACCTCTGTCTGGCCAATCCTCTCCCTGGTCAATCCTGCGCTGGCTACGTAGTTATGGAGGTCAAGGATTGCTACTAACGACTCTGTCCTCTCTCTTTCGCTGACGGGAGAAGCCTCACTCGGTGCTAGTTTCTACTCTCAACTAAAAGACTTTGGCTGAATTCTTAACTGAACACAACTGAACTGAATCTGATATTGATCATGTTTCTCAAAAGATCTGACTGGGTTATGTTAAGATCACTTAGTTCCATATCTGACGGAAATGGTATTGAATCACGGTATCTGACTGATGATACAGAGCTTGAATAGATTATTCGGTCACTTCCGAGATTAGAATTGAACACTTGCATACTATTAGATCTGAGCTGATTACAGAACTGAGGCTAGATCACTAGTGATACGGAGATTACAGAGATAACTGAGATTTCTGAGCTTTCTTAAGTTCTGCAACTGTCTGAGGATACAGAGTTCTATAGTTCACTGAGTTTTGAGAATCATTGCTTGACTGGATTTATCATAAAATTGACATGGGCTCTAGACAGCAGCTAAATTGTTGGGTATAAATACCCCCAGGACTCGATAACATTATAGTAAAGCATAATTATTCTTGAATAGTCATCACCACAATCATTCATTCTTGCATCATCACAATCATTCAAGAATCTCTTCAATTAATTAGGAATCATATCACATATTAATCCTCACAATCACTAGGACATCACTTCAAGCATATAAGGATCACAAAAATCTATTCATCATCCCAAATCACCAAGGGGGCACTTAAAGCTTTTCGGAATCATAATCACATAATAGAGTAGGGGAAAACATGCTACTAGATCATACTCTATTCAACAAAGTCTTACCACGGTACTTCATACTTATCTCAATCTTGACATATAGTCGGATATCACATGGTTCGGGGAAACTTCATACTATCATATCTCAACTTACTTGCTAACCACTTGGCATGTATTAAAAACTTAGCATATATCAAAGAGCACATAATTGGGGAATTTACTACTATCACATCTCCACTTGTTCACTAATGTCCTTCAACAATCACTAGACATGCACGAGTTTATACTTATTTGGGGATTTCCTACCATCATGGAATAATTCATTCACTAAGGCAATTTATCAAACACTAGGCATGCATGGACTAACTCACAACTTGGGGTTTCATCTTCAACATACCACACAAGTCCTTATACATCACCTAAGCTTTTATCAAACCTATGGGGGACATACTGCACTTATTCAACCATTTCTACACCCAAATGACATGAACACATTACATCGAAAACAACTTCAAGAGGGTATATCACCAACATCACATATATTCCACATACTAGGGTCAAAGCTCATAATCTTGTAAATAAACATGAATCAAAACTCAACAGCACATGGAACATCAATTTCAACGTATACAATTCATGGAATATCACAAGCATACAAATATTTAAGTTTTGAAAAGGGTTCTTGACCTTCTTGGATGAAAGGGATCCAAGAATCAACATCTACATACCTTGGGGAAACTCTTTTCTTGAAAGCCTTTGGAGAGATTCTTGATTTCTCTAGATCTTTCTTATTTTTTACTTGAAGAAGAGAAGAGATTTTAATTTTTTTGGAAACCCTAATTTTTGGTGGAAAAAAAGAAAAAATGAGGTTGAGATCCCTTGGCCGGATATTTATAGAGTCTAGGGGGAAAGGGGAAAAGACCAAAAAGCCCTTAGAATTAAGCTGAAAAATCCCAATTTTACATGCTGGCGCAACGTGCCATAATTGTGCCAGTTCACTGGAAAATGGACAATTGGGAAACTGCACGACGGCGTGACGTGGTGGAAATCACATTGACATCTTGGTTGGGAGATGGAACTATACCGTGATGCGGTGGAATCAAGGAGGCTCACTGGATTTTGACGATTGCCATTTTTACTGGCTCCGCGACACGCTAAGGTGCCAAGTGGCACACTGTCACACTAAAATGGCTCTAACTCATCACCCGAGTGTCCGATTTAGGCGAATTTGGTATCGATGGAAAGCTTATTCAAAATATTTCACATTTGGAAAGACACTTCTCAATCTTTTGGGACCGGATTTATGCATTACTGAATATACTCTAAGGCTCAGACTGGAAGAGGATTTTGTGGGGTATTACATTATCCAACACTATTCCTTCCTCTCCCTTGATGCACTTCACTTGGTAAAGGTTGCGAGCCCTCCATTCCCTGGCCTTGGAAGCCTATACAAATTCTTATCCCCATATTTCTCCTTTAAAGCCGCATATAAACTCTCAAAAGTTGTTGTTTTAGCTGTTGTAACCACTAACTTAGCCTCTTTTCTAGCTACCTTATACTTATCTATATTCGTTTGCCTCCACTCTTCATCCTTTCTCTCAACCAACATAGCATAAGTCACCTTATTAAACTCTACCTTCCTCTTCACCTTTTCGTTCCACCACCAGTTCCCTCGATGCTTACCAGATTTTTTACTCAAGACACCCAACACCTCTCTAGCGATGTCCCTAATGCAACTGGTAGTCATCTCCCACATACTCTCTATATCCCCTCTACTCTCCGAACCCCCTACTCTTCAACTTATCCCCCATCTACGAAGAATTACCCAAAGTAAAGCTACCCCACTTAACCCTGTGTTGAGCCTCCACACTCCTCTTCTTTTTTCCCTTATTGATTACCAAGTCCATTACCTATAACCTATGTTGAGACAAATATTCTCACTAGGTATGACCTTATAGTCCTTACATAGTGCTATATCACCGTTTTAAGGAGCCAAAAGTCAATTTGGGACTTAGCCACTGAACAATGAAAACTAATAAGGTGCTCCTCTTTCTTCAGAAAGCTCGCGTTCGCTATGCACAACCCAAAAGCCCTAGAAAAATAAAAAATAGAAGCTTTACCTTCATTCTTCTCCTCAAAATTGAAACAACCATGCATATCACTCATATAATCTTCCCAATAGCCCAAAATGAATTCAGAAACCTTGGGACCTTAACCAAGTGTCCCCCTTTACTAAAATCAATGTTTTGGAGCTGATGACATTATCAAAATTTTATATGAAATCATCTACTAGGAGTTTTGGCTCTGGACCAAATCTTAAACTGTGAAAGCTCCAAAATAGGAAAATGATTGTGAAATCCAAACGAACTATCTAATAACTTAATTGATAGTTTTGGCAAGTCATAAGTGACCTCTAACCATTGTTGGAACTCTCAAAACACTGGAAATGCATGAAAATCAATGAAATAACCTTGAGGGTCATTACAATATCCACTATTAAAAGAACTTTCATCCACAAAAGTCAATGAATCGAAAGATCGTGAAAACTCAAAAGAACGATGTACTGATCCTGCATACTTCGAGCAAGACTTTCCAGAAAAACTCCAACAAGAGACAACACTTTCAAAGGATTTTGCAAAAGGAATCCTTTCCTAACCAACTTTGGAACTTCACTATTAAACAACAAAAACTCAACCTCAACCACCAACTAGCCTCCAGCTAAATCGAGAAAGGCTGATACACACAAATTCAAACTAAGACACAATGGTACCGTACCAATACAACCATAACCAAACAAAAAATCATCCAAGCCAAGGAAAAAATAAGGAATGTGTCATACAACAATCTTCAAACCCAAATATAACATTCTTTTGCTTTTCCAAATTTTATATCCACTCCAAACTAAGAAGAAAGTCAGTCCTATTTTGTCCGTTCAATTCTATCACACTAACCTCAAGAAACTAAAGATGATCCACTAAAAATCAAAAATATTAAGATTATGAATAATCTCATAAGGAGCTACCTAGTCTGCAATCTATGTCAACGCTACAACTGGCCTGGATGACCATCGATACTAGGAACCAACAGTCCGAAGCATAACTTCTCAAAACTAAATGATCCTTTCTAGGATGCTCCAACAATTGAGAAATAAGACATTCTGCATCTAACTCAATCAAACTACTTTAGTTGAGTAAATCATCAAAAAATTCTAGTAAAAACTAAAAATCCCAAGGCCAAAGCTGAAGGAAATAATACCATGCCACTAGACTATAATTTGAAAACCTATCAACTTTAATCTATCTATAGTGAAGAAGTTTTAACAGGAAACCATAGAGTAGGCTTAGCCAGTCTGTTAATGAAATCCCTTCAAAGTCAAATCTTATAAAGGTAGCACCCAATCTCTACAACTCTAGATAAAATTCTCAATACCAAAGCTAAATTGTAGGATCTCAACTACCTAAACAAAATTTTAAGATGGGTAAGTATCTACACTCCCAATCTGTCATAACGTACAAATTGTTATTCAAAGGCATCAAATCCAAACTGACCCAAAAAGCCTGAACTAAGGCCAAATACTCAAATCGACCTTACTATCAAAATCAGACATATCCTTACTGGATTATCTCGAGCCAAAATCGAAACAAAGTTGAAGAACTAAAATTACAACAGGGGATAAATCATTGGATGAAAGCATGAGAAACCAACTTGATATCCACTATAGAGCATGAATTACTAAGGCATACTTAAGAACTCACCAAGGCTGCGAACTATAATAGAGATAACCAAAACTCGAGCATCTTAGAGAAATACAACTTTGGCAAGAAAATAATCAATCCAATACTCAATCTCAACAATGAATACCTAAATTACAAACATAAGAAATGGTCACAGAAAAGATCACCTATCTTAAACTTTCAAAGCCCCACTAAGAAAAGAACCACATCATGGTTAGAATAATGTATCCAACTCCACACCAATACCAACAACAAACCATCTCAAAGATATGAACCTAACAAACCTAAAAGATGAATCCCTCAATTTTAACATCAAAACCACTACCGGGCGATGAATTAGTCAAATCAGAAGGATAGACCCCAAACTAGTAAATCTGAGAAATGGTATACAAAACCCAATTGCCAACTCTAAAACTATAATAGAACCATGGAAAGCTAACTTACCTTTATTACCATAAACAACTCCACACCCAATATTGAACAATCAACAAAAGAGGAAAAAAACTAACGTCACATTGCTACAGAACAAAAATCATCAAACGAAGCTACTTGTCCTAGCCAACGAACAAGAATTTGAAGGAAGAGGATTTTAGTTAGATTTTACTTGTTTAGTCGTCTACCAAGTGAGGGTCGATTAATATCAAACAATGAAAATAATTGCAAAAATAATATAACATCAATGTAAAGGATTATTCAGTACCAAAAACAAAAATCAATAGCAAGTACCACTCTAGGGACATAAGAAGGCCAATAAACCAAGGTAAGTAGGATTCAAACCCAAAAGATACACACATAGGGAAATATCCACTCTATCCATTACTAGAAGAAATAATCTAAGAAAGGGGAAGGGGTTATATCATTATGAGCTGTATATCAAGACACACAATAATCAATATAATCCTACCAAGCCATACAATCATCGATATGTATGAGAACCCCAAAACAAAAAATGAAAAGATAAAATAAAGAAATAAATGTGCATCTATCATGGTTGTTTAATCATAAGGGGTGCACCACCATTAAATGGACTAGGTCCCTTTGAATTAGTTAAAGGCAATAAAATAGTAATGAATATAAAACTGGCAAGAATGAAAAAGCACTTATATTTTTGTTAAAACCTCCTTGCTGAAGGAAGGAAAAACCATGACTTGCCCTCATAAGCACTCTAAACTCCACTATAATTAAAATGTTTTAATTACAGACTCCATATAAACTTAACTCTAAGCTCTACTAATTTGAAAAAACTTTATTTCAAATTCCCCTTGGCAACTATGTTAAATATTGATTAACTCTAACAAATATCACCTTAGCTAACTCTACCTAAGCACTCTATTTCGAACAGAAAGGCATTACTCTTACAAGATGAGTAACTTAATAACGAGAAAAGACTTGACTTAATAATAATTAAACTTGAAGTATTAAAAAAATTGGAACTTAAGAAATATTGAGTTTTCATCATTTATCCTTGAATCCTTGATTTGCAAAAGCTAGTTGAATTAGAGACATCCTTATCTATTTATAGTACTGGATAAAGTGGGTTTGACTTTTTATTTGACCAGGTGTCACAATGAGTACACTGCACTCTTACATAGATAGTTACACTAGCAGACAAAATTGTGCAAAGTGTGATAGTTATACTGCTTCATGATGAGTCAAGGACCTAGTCCTTTGTTGTCAACTGATCATCATCAAAACATAGGACATGAACTTCCCCACTTTTTATAATGATAGACCATAGCTTCAGATCATCAAAATTCATTCAATTATTTAAGAAACTACTATATTTTCCCCTTGTCACCTTGATTCTACCTAATGTGTCCCCCCTATCAATATTCCACCTATTTCAATTATATAGCATTAATAGTATCTCCTCATATTAGCTCACGTAGCACCTATTCGCATTAGCACCTAGTTGATACCATAATGAATTCAGTATTCCCCCTTTTGTAATCATTGAAAAGTTATGAACTATAAACCAAGAGTAAAATAAGTACGAATTAGTTAACTCATGGATACTAGGGCAATGCTAACATTAATGAACATCTTAGAATAAACGAGATAGACGACAAACACAAATAATGATTTTATTAATATTATAAAGTTAAGTACTATTGAAGTGCAAGATTAAATTTTATGTTCCACATAGAAAGCCAAAAAAAATATGGTGTGGGAAGGGTATGACACTCAATAAAATTAGGTATATTAATGACTAGGGTAGAGGGTTTTAAGAAGCAACTCCATCCTACTTCTTTTTGTAGCATGACAATGTAACAATTCCTTGGTTAGTGTCTTTATTTCTACATTCAAGTTGAGAACCTCATCAATTAAACTTGAGATCCTCATCTTTAGTTTAGTATTCTCAATTTTAAGTTCTTTAGAAATATTTAATCCCTCACGACAAAGTTGCTAAATTATCCTTCGCAATTTGTAAATCTTTGTATCCTTAGAAGTTGTGTTAAGCTTTATTTCCTTTATCTCCTTACTTAGCTCTTCCTGAGAAATGGTTCGTTATTTCTTTTCCACACACTCATTATTTATCAGTGTCTTTAGTCCAAACAATTATTTTAATGTGCAAGAAGTTCCAGTTGCACAATTAATTCCTAAATGATCAAACACTCTATTCAAAAGATATCCATAAGGCATGTCATGCCATTCATTCTTCCCATGAAAAACCTTATACATGTACTACATCATTAGAGCAAAAAGACTGATTAACTCAAGGTTGTAGAGTTATTTCATCACATACAGATCTAAAGCTGAAGCAATATTCTTCTTTTATAATATTTGCAGAATCACTTTATTGAAAAAGTCAAAAATTAATTGTAACTCACTCCTAAGTGATTTCCTTTTTACTACAGTTACTAATTTTCCTTTACCTTTTATGCATTTGTATTAACTCTATTGAGGTTTATTGTTTTAAAATAGTCCTCACACTACTAATAGGGACATCTAGATCCTTCCAAGTAGTACATCATATATATTCGGCTTCTTCCCTAATAGTAAAACAATTATCTTTATTCCATCTTCAGAAAAGTCAAAGGTTGAGTAAGATTCCCTGACTTCCCAATCAAAAATAGAGGGATGGATCCTTCCAAAAAATGAAGCCATGTTTGATGTTTAACAGGCCTAACTAATTCCATCATTCTTGGTATTATAGACATGCTTGAGTCAAAAATCCTCCCAGTTAGCATTTTTTGATTCCTCAAAGACCAGTTCCGCACTTCTTTAGACTTATACTTTCTTTCGTTCTCAAAACTTCCCTATTTAAAAGCACTGTTAGGTTCTTCTTCGGTTATTTTCCTCTTCATGGCACTATGTCCTTCGGAAGTCTATTGAGATGTCCTTCAAAAGACTATTGCTTCTTAGTAGAACTTCTAGATTTCATTCTAGTAATTCTTGTTTTCTTATTGACTTCTTGTTCTTTAGGAACAAACAAACTCTTTCATAGTTTATTTTTTAGCAAAATGAGATATTTAGTAACCCTATAATCACCCGTCATTATACTACCTGAAGGGTTATAAGTTTTCAAGGATAAATCTTCATCAATGAGTTGAGTGAAGAAGGAGTTTGGTTTTGAAGAGGTAGTATATTTTGACTTAGTCGGTCTTTCGGAGGGAAGGTGATTTTCAACAGAGATGACTTTAAGAAGGAGATCAACCATTTTACTATCCTCTACCTAGAAGCAGGCTCATATAAAGGTTCCATTTTCTTAGGGTTTTCATTCATTATAGTTTCATCTAGGAAGGTATTTGTTAAGAGTAGTTTAGTCAAAGGTTGTTCTGACAGGTATGTGAAGGATGAAGAAAACATTGTGCTTTGAAGAGGCTTTGAGAGTGGATTCTTATCTTCAATAAGTTCAAAGGACAAGGTGGTGTCAATAGAAGATTTTTCTGAAGGGATTGGGTAATTTTAAGCGAGTTCTTAGTCCTTTGTGTGATATGAGGATTATGAGTTATTAGCCATTTGGAAATACTTGTCACAAGAAAGTTATTTTAGACTAGGTTTTTCCTTTTACAATAGAGGGCTTAGGTACTAAAAGAATTAAGGGAACAAATAAGCACAAAGATGAGGTTTTTTAAAGAATGAGATGTATTTGTTGTCAATTTTGGGGTAACTCATCTTTTTCTAGGAAAAGATGATTTTTCGAAAGTGAAGAAAAAGACAACTTTTTTTGTTAGGAAAAACTATACAGTGATGATACTAACTAGAGATATAGGACCAGGACCCTCTCTTTGTTAAGTGAATCCTCAAAGTTGTGTCTAGCTCATAGCCTAATTTATAGAGATAAACTAATCCATCAGATAGGTTAGGTCATTTTAATCATCCCCAATCTCAACCTATTCTTCAAAAATTGTACCTTGTGAAGAGCCTTATTAAAGATATCAACTATCTGATGTCTTGCAAGACTTCATGCAAATAGATCCCTTTTCAATATTATCTCTTCAAAAATGATGCCTTACATCAATATTCTTTATCTTTTTATGCTGCACTGGATTCTTAGCCATGTTAAGAGTACTTGTATTTATCATACATTAGAAGTATAGTATCCGATAAAATCCCAAAATCCTTCAGTTTTAGTTTGATCCATAATAATTGAGCACAATAAGAAGTTGCAGCTACATACTCATCTTCAGTAGTAGATAAAACAACTAAATTTTGTTTCTTAGAACCCTAAGAAATTATGAAAGAACCAAGAAAATGAGCCATTCATGAGGTGTTTTATTTTTGTCCAAAAAGTATCTCGCATAATAAACATCAGAAAATTGTATTAGATCAAAATTGGCTCTAGATGGATAGCACAGGGCCAGGCCCTATGTCCTTTTCTATTATCTAAGAATTCTTTGTGCATCTTTCAAATAAGACTCTTTTGGACAAGTTTTAAAAATGGCACATATTCCCAAACTAAATATAATGTCTAGATTACTTTAAGTGAGATATAGTAAAGATCCAATAATCCATCTATACATGGTCTCATTTACTGAGGGACCAGGTTCATTATTATCCAACTTTGAATGGGTTCGAACTAGAGTTTAAATAGACCCTGCATCTTCCATATTATATTTCTTCATCATCTCCTTGTTGTACTTATCTTGAGAAATCATTTTCTCTTTAGAATTTTTCTTGATATGCCATCCTAGAAATAAACTCAATTCACCCATCATGCTCATTTCAAATTCACTCCCTATCACCTTTTAAAACTGTTCACATAGGGATTCAGAGGTGGCTTCAAAAATTATGTCATCAACATATATTTGTAAAATTAGCAAGTTGCTACCTCTTCACTTTAATAGTAGAGTATTGTCAATTTTCCTTCTTTTTAAGCCATTTTTCAAAAGACACTATGAAAGTCTCGCATACCAAGCTCTAGGTGTTTGTTTCATCCCATAAAGAGTTTTATCTAATTTGTGAACATAATATGGGCAGTCTGTATCATCAAAACCTTGAGGTTGCTTGACAAAGAATTCTTTCTTTAAGTACCCATTCAGAAAGGAACATTTAAAATCCATTAGAAAGAGCTTGAACCCCATATAGGAAGCAAATACAATAAGAATTCTTATGGCCTCTATGCTTTCTATAGGGGAAAATGTCTCATCATACTCAATTCTTTCCTTCTGGGTATATCCCTGAACAACCAACCTTGTCTTATTTTGATTGATAGTTCCATGCCTACCTTGTTTTTTCTGTGCACCCACCCATTTAGTCCTCATAATTTTTCTATCAACAAGCCTAAGGACGAGGTGCCAAAATTTACTTCTTTCAAATTATTAAAGCTCCTACTACATTGCATTGATCTAGTCAACATCTTTAAGAGCTTCTTTCATATTTTTAGGCTCAATTTGTGGCAAGGAAGCTGAGAACACCATGAACTTTCTAACTTGAGCTATTATTTGCACTATAGATTCAAAAGGGGGAGTCAAGTTTTAAAGGGGTAAAAAGATCAATGCCTCCAACATTACATTATGAGTTGAGTTTCACAAGGACTGGGTCCCTAGATATTTTGACTTGACCTTTTTGTAGTGCTTCTCTTGAAATTGGGGTCAACAATTGAGATCTTAAGTCACCATAACTTTCATCCTTCTCTCCTTTATTACTTTGTTCTTGACTATCATCTTCAGTTGCATCATCCCTCTAAATAGGAATGAGTTTTTCTATTTCATAATCTTTATTTCCACCAGAATTCCTTTGCTTATCTGACTCATCAAAGGCAACATGAACACTTTCTTCCACACACAAAGTACATTTGTTGAAGATTGTGTATGCTTGGCTTGATAAGGAGTATCCTACAAATATTGCTTCATCACTTATGGAATCAAGATTTCCCGACTTATTCTTTCCATTATTTAGAACAAAGCATTTTGCACATAAATGGTCTAAATAGTCAAGCTTAGGCTTTATATTGAACATAAGATCTCATGGAATCTTGTTCATGAGAGATATGATCAAACACCTATTGGTTACATAATAAGAAGCATTAATTGATTTAGCCAAAAAGCTCTTTGGAAAACCACGGTCAATCAACATGGTCCTATAAATCTCTCTAAGGGTCCTATTCTTTCTTTTAACAGCTCTATTTTACTGAGGAGTCCTTGGAGAAGAGAAGTTGTGACTGATTCCATATTCAGCATAGAATCCTACAATATGGGAGTTTTCAAATTTAGTTCAATGATCAGATGTAAATTCAACAATTTTACTGTTACGCTTTATTTGAATTCGTTAAGCAAAATCACCAGAATTTCAAAGGTTTTATCCTTGAATCTCAAGAACATTGTCTAGGTGAACCTGGTGTAGTCATCCATAATAACAAACACATACCACTTTCCTTCTCGGGTTTGGAGTCTAACAGGTCCACACATGTCTATGTTCAGCAACTCAAGAGGAGTAGAAGTACTAACCTAATTTTTTAGCTTAAAGGAAGATATGGTTTGTTTTCCCTCAACACAAGCATCACAACCCTTGTTGTCTAAAAATTTCAGCTTTGCAATGCCATGGACCAAGTCCTTTGACACCGGTTTGTTCAACAAGGATGAACTTACATGTCCCAGTCTTCTGTTCCATAGATCAACATTTTTACTTTGAACACTTATGCAAGTCAATTCCCATCAGCTACAGAGTCTAAGTCAGCAACATACATATTTTTAAACCTTTTGGCTTTAAGAAAAACTCTCCCAAATTTCAAGCCTTACATAATACATCTATCAGATAGGAACTTCTCCTCATTAACTTTGTCACAGATTTGGGAAACCCTCAAAAGACTGCATTTGAGTCCATTAAAATAATACATATCAAGAGATTTTCAAATTTTTCCCACACCATGGGTATAACCTTTTTTACCATTTCCAAATAAGACACCTCCACCCTGAAGTGTCTTGAGAGAGAGAAAATAGTTAGTCCCTCCAGTCATATACTTTAAATATCCACTATCTATGAACCATTTCTGACAGCAATCACTTCTCCCTCCTTCAAACATAGTTATTTGTTAGATTTGGGAAGCCACTTGAGTTGAAGTTCCCAAAATGATCATAAGGGTGTGATCAAATCATTCTTGGCCCATCTAGGTAGTAAGTTCTTATTTATTTTTTCAAAATTTTAAACCCTTATGATAGGAAATCTCCTTTTGGAAGTATCTAGCACTATTTACTTTAACTCTAAGCCTACTTTGATAGTTTTTCTTCAAGTACCATCTCTTCTACAGTGAGTACACAGAGAAATGTGGAACTTGATTCTAACACCATGAACTACCTTACCTTGAGATCCAAGTAATTGGGTTATACACTTATATTAAAGGCATTTACCATTATTGACTCCCTGACCTATTAAATTAGAAAGGATTTGTGAGAATGTGATCAATTTTAGGGATTTGATAAGATCTTCTCTTATACGGACCAAGTCCCTTTCTAATTCTTCAATCTTATGGAGTGTAGTCATGAGGTACTTTTGAGAATCCCTGAATTTCTCCTTAATCTCAATTTGCAGCCTTAAGGCTTCTTTGCACCCTTTACCATCAAAATCATTTACTTTCTCCATTTGACTCATGAAACTCGAATTTTCAGACTCCAATTTAGTGGACAGTTCCTCTATTTCAGATAATGTAAGAGTTAGGGTAATTAATTTAAGCTCTTGATTTTCTACTTTCTCTTCTATAGCATTTTTCTCAGCAGTCAGTTCAAACAAATTATCAATCAACATATTTGCAAGATTTTTTATCTTTCTAGAAGAGTAGTTATCTAAATTTTCCTTAATATTAGAGAGAGTTACCTCATTTTCTTCTTCATCATCTGTGTTTTCCATAAGAGAAAACAAGGAATGGTAGGAGACTGCACAATCCTCCACTACCAGCATAGAAACATCTTTAGATTTTTCAGTTTAATAAGATTCACTGGAGGAGTCTCCCTAGATAGGTAATGCCTATTTTACTGGATAATCAGCTAAAGCTTTTCTTCTTGAATTTTCAAGGACCAAGTTCTTGTTCTTGCCTTTGCTAACTATAGACTTTATATATTCTTGATAGTCCATTATGTGCAGTGGATAATCCTTGAAGAAATTCTCAGGACTTCCACATTTGTGACATACTTCAATAGTACCTCTCTTTTTGTTTTCACTTTTTTTCCTTTGAAACTGGCCACTTTTCTTCATTGCTCTCAAAACTCTTTTGGCAAAGTAAGCAACATCAGTGACTTCATCACTTGATTCAGACTTTGATGCCTTCAATGCCAGAGCCTTTTCCTTTTTTACGTCCTTATTCTCTTGCCCTTGCTATTTTTTGATTTCATAAGACTTTAGATTACGAATAAGTTCATCCACAGTGAGATTCTTCCAGTTTTTTGCCTTAGTAATAGCTCCACTTTCCTTTTGCAGGACATAGGAAGAACTCCTAGAATTTTTCTCACTTGCTTATACAAAGGAATAATTTCTCCAAAACAATGCAACTCATTTGTGATTAAAGTGAATCTAGTATGCATTTCTTGAATTATTTCTCCTTCCTTCATAGAAAAGTTTCATACTAAGTAGTTTGCATGTCAACTTTTGAATCCTTCACATCAGTTGTTCCTTCATGAGCTGTCTTCAAAAAGTCCCACATTCCCTACGCCTTTTCATAAGCATAAATCTTGTTATACTGATCTGCTCTTATACCACACACCAGTAATTTCTTAGCCTTGTAATTTTTTTCAACTTTCTTGTGATCTTCATCATTAAATTCTCTCCTGACTTTTACAACCAATCTTGTTATGTCAACTTTGTTGACCTCACTAACTATCACATAAAGACACCAAAGTATTACATCCATTAACTCACTATCCTCAGCCATAATGAAGTCATATATCCGGGTTTTCCACCACCCATAGTACACTACCCATTAAACGGAGTTGGTCTTGTGGTAGATTGCATTTCTTCAAGAATAGGTGGAGTAGCCATGATTTAGAAATTACTCTAGGTGTGAACCTTTTGGAGTGTCCTCAACCTAATACCAATTGTTGAATCGTAGGGGGTGTACCATCAAATAAGGGACAAAGTCTCATAGAATCAGTAAAAGGCAATAAAACAGTAATGAATATAAAACTAGCAGGAATGTAAAAACACTACGATTTATGTGGAAACCTCCTTTCTCTAGGGAGAAAAACCCCAGCTTTCCTCGCAATCTCTCTAAATTCAACCATGGTAAAAACTCATTGATTACAGACTCCATTAGAACATAACTCTAAGCTCCTTTAATTTGTAATAACTCTATTATAAAATCCTCTTGACAACTCTATCAGATATTGATTAACTAACCAATATAACCTCAAGTAACTCTACCTAAGCACTCTACTGCACACAAAAAATCATTACTCTTATAAAATGAGAAATTCGATGGCAGTCAAAGACCTGACTCAAGAATAGTTAAACTTGAAGCGCATAGAATATTTGAACTTGAGAAATATTGAGTTTTCGTTTTTTTTCTTGAATCCATGATATGAAAAAACTAGTTGAATGGGAGTAATCCTTATCTATTTATAGTAGGGAATAAAGTAGGTCTAATTTTTTATTAGATCGAGTGTCACAATGAGTACACTACACCCCTGCAGAGTTAGTTACACTAGTAGACAAAACAATGTAGATTGTGATAGTTCTACCACTTAATGATGAGCCAGGGACATGGTCCTTTGTTGTCAAGGATCATCATCAAAACACTAGATATCAATGGTGAAATTAAAATTCACATACTTGACAGGTCTGAGGAAGAATAAATCTGAATAGGTCAAAACTCAAATTGACCGACTGAATCATCAATTGAGGCACTAAATGCACTGCCCATAATAGACAGGGCTACAACATCATGTGATTCATATGAATGAGTTGAATGAGTAATACACTTGAACCGGGGGACTCTCTAGACCAGTAACCAACCTACCTACAGTTGTAACAACCCCTTGAATCCCTAAACTAGCAAGAAGTATGAGTTGACCCTAATGGATGACCAACCTATGTTGAGGGCACTCCTAATGAAATAACCATCCTCCCTACAATTATAACACACCTTAGGAACTCTAGACTGACATGGAATATACTCTAACATTGTCTACACAACTCACTCATGTTTGGGGGCATTCTTTAGACAAATGACCAATCCCATCACAACTTCAAAAAGATCCCAAAATATTCTTAGGTGCTACGCATCCTCATCCAAAATAGACGCCACATCCTAAAGATCCATATTGATAAATCCCCAAGGTCCGACAAGAACTCTGCCATTTTGAGCACCATCATTAATCTAAGAGTCACCTATAGTCTGAAATGCTACTTGTGTTAAACCAATAGGCTGCAAGTGAAGTTGGCCTCCATTGGGTGGATCCACACTCCCAGATGGAATACAAATAGCACTTTACTGATTACATGGCCTCTTGTTGCCACCTCTATTAGTCTCAATACATGCTCACTCTATATCTTTCTCTTGATCAATAACATGAGAGAAAGATGAATCGGCTTCTATCAAATGCTCTAATGCCAAATAAAGTGGAAATGCTAATCCTCTATTAAATCCATGCATGATTTCATGCTCTGATGGATATAGCATACGAATATGTCTGGACCACTCAAGAAAACCAGTCTCGTACTCCAAAACTTTCAAGAAACCTTATTAAACACCAATAAATCCAACTCCAACCTTGGAACTACTTGAATAACCGGACCTCATCTCTTGCTAAAAGGTATCCACAAAAATATGTGGAATCCATAATGTTGAATCTCAAAAGGTTAAAGCGATCGTAAACTCTATTTGAGCCTAGGTTGGCCCTAAATCCTCTAACTAAGGCTAAAGATCTTTGACATACATCCCTAACTCCCTAGTCCAATATTGTATAAAAGGTCTATAAATACATGTTGAAGTTTCATCCATATGTATCGACAACCTTGGATCATCTATTTTAGAAAGAATGCAGTAAACAAATGTTTCTTAGACTTACAGAAATATGGACACATGACAAGAAGTCAAGAAAAAAAATTCCTATAAGTTCCTTATAGCCTTCTGAAGATAGAATACAGATGTCTCTGCACTGATCCATAGAACTCTAATAGATACTTAGCTCTTGTACCAACACACCGATAAACCTAGGTTATAATACCACTTTGTCACAACCTTATTTCTCAGGTCATAATGGGACCTACTATTACCCACCAGTAGGTAAGACAACCCTATAGTTTGAAACTACTATGAATGGACAACCAAGTGCAAAATGAAGAATGCATAATAAATAACCTAAGAGACTAAAATACCTAAGATAGTCCTAAAAGCTAGTGGAATCAGTATAAGAGCTTCTAATATAATAAGACTTCAAAAATGAATTAATAAAAGAATATACTGATGCAGCCCATCTCTTAATACAACATAAAGACTAGTATAGTATATAAAAGATAGAATAGTAATACTCTATATGCTAGGATCTCACACTATGTGTCAAACCCATAACTACTCTATATGTTAAAAACGGTGAGAACCCATACTGTGATCTACAGGCTGCAGATGTGCACTATCACTACCAAATATGTGGTACTCAATGGGCAATTGCCGACTGATCCCCATGATAATATAAAGATAAATAACATGCTATTAATAATGTAAACTACTATTAAATATCCAAGAAACTAATAGGATAAATTTAAAGAGACAACAAGGATAGACTATCCCATTTTTTCTATACTTAGGAACCTAAGCACTATACTGTATATCTCTAGCCATTATATGAGTAAAGATTAGAAAAAAGATGTATATATATGTATACAAGCCTAATTAATGTATATACAACGTGAATAAATGTAATAAGGGAGGGATATAAGGTAATACCATAACTACAATAGATAGATACATATACCTAAGCAAGGCTAACTCAAACGTAAAACCTAAGTAATCACAATAGCATCTCAAGGCCTCCTAATTAATGTAAAAACTAGTGCTAATATAGCAAAAGGTTCAAAACCATATTACCTAACCATCGTATGATCATGGATAATTAAACAACCATAAGATAAAGGAATTAGAATAATACCTCAAATCTCAATATCAGTTAAATAATCAACCTATCATGAACTAACCATGATAATGATAATAATATATAGTGACCAGTTATTCCAGACAAAGAATGTCTAATAGAGCCTATCAACATGGGTATGATCATATCACCACAACCAACCAATCTTTTGTATTTTAAAGATTGATTCTTGAACTCCACGGATTAAAAGAATCCGTGGATGAACACTACGCATACCTTGGAAAGGAGGTTCTTGATGATTGATGGAGAAATTTCCTTGAAATTTGATCTTTAAGCTTGATTGTGCAATCCTAGTTGTTTTTCTCCTATGGTGCTCTTGGATAAAGAACTTTGAGATGTTAATAGGATTGTAATGTGTTTAGAAGCTATAAATTTCGTTATGTTAGGTTTAGGGACATGTAAGGAGTGTTAAAAGACTTAACTAACCTCGAAATAACTCAAAAACTAAGTGTTTTTATGGTTGAAATCATACATAGGCGCCGCATATGATATCGCCTATGCTTACATAGGCACCGCATATGCTATCGCCTATGCTTACATAGACGTCGCATATGCTATCACCTATGCTTACATAGGCACCGTATATTATATTGCCTATGCTTTCCAGTGGCTATGTGCGATTGGTTAGGCGACGTATTCTACTTTGAAAGGCCATAACTCCTTGCTCGGGTGTCGTAGTTTGATGAAATTGGTATCGTTGGAAAGCTAATTCGATTCTCTATAATTTGGTTGGTCTAAATCTTCCAAAATGTTACATATCAATCACGTTATTCTTGTTCAAAGATGACCCTTGCAAAATTGAACACTAAGACTTGATGGATTCAAAAACTCTTAGCTTGCATCACTCTAAGCGACTTATATGAGCATGCTTAAGACATCGCAAGCTATCCTATCACTTGGATATTCATTGTAAGTCATGCACTAAAATGCTACTCACAGGATAGGAAGTTTCATACATAGGAAAACTTATTCACTTCCTAGCTTAGAAATATGCGGGGTATTACAATATCTCTCCCTTGGGAACATTCGTCCTCGAATGAGAATTTACTGAGAAGGGATACAAGAAAACAGAACCTGAACTGAACATGAAGAACTGAAACTTGATCTCATGACTGACATGCTAAACATACTGAACTTGTGCATATCTGATGCACGAACAACTGATACATGAATGCATGACTGAGTATGCAACTGTTAATAGGTACCAAGTTTATAGTGGAAACATGAACATGAAACTTAATAATCTTAAGAAGAACTATTACCTTGAGCTTGATCTGAATTAGTGGGGAAGAGGTGAGGATACTTGGTACACATATCTGTCTCTGCTTCCCAAGTAGCTCCCTCATGAGACTGATTTCGCCAAAGAACCTTGACGAGAGGGACTTCTTTGTTCCTTAATCTATGAGTCTGATAATCTAAGATTTCGACTGGAATCTCTTCATAAGAGAGGCTATTCTGAATGTCGATGCTCTGAATAGGGATAACAACTGTTGGGTCACCTATGCACTTCTTTAGCAAAGAGACATGGAAGACTGGATGGACTGAGGCTAGATCTGAAGGCAACTCAAGCTCATAAGCTACCTTTCCGAAGCGACAGAGAATTCTGAATGGACCGACATATCGGGGACTGAGTTTCCCTTTCTTTCCTAACCTCTTCACTCCCTTCATGGGAGAGATCTTAAGATAGACATAGTCATTGACCTCGAACTTGAGATCCTTTCTACGAACATCTGCATAGGACTTCTATCGGCTCTGTGCAACCCGGAGTCTCTCTCTAGTCAACTGAACTTTCTCTAAGGCGTCGAATACTAAGTTAGGACCTATGACTGAGGCCTCACAAACTTCAAACCAACCAATCGGAGATCTACATCTCCTACCATAGAGAGCTTCGAATGGAGCCATCTGAATACTAGAATGA